>CM056721.1:76108745-78773332 GCA_029844215.1 Przewalskia tangutica
CATAAGGCATATATTACTCAAACTGCTTTTTAAAAGAGAATTATGCGTTATTAAATGATTAAGACTTCATGAACTATGAAACCTTTCAAAATAAGAGAATGTGAATATTTGAAGTTAGGCAAACTTGAACTTTGGAAAAGAACGTGTTACTGATTTAGTACGAAAGTGTTTTTGCTTAAACATGGCATATTGAGTTATTACCTGAATTGTTTTAAAAGGAAAATATGGTATTGTCTGTAATCGTCTTAAAAGAGCCGCTTTAAATGTTATGACCACGTATTAATCGCTGCTTCACGGATGAACCAGGAATGTATTCCACCTGATTTGATACCGTTGCTCATAAGATGGACCGTGAATGTATTTCATCGACACTGCGTTCACGTGGATGAACCGGGGAATGTATTTCATTCCACGATGACCGAGTCCATGAGATGGACCGAAATGTATTTCATGGCGTACACCGCTCACGTGGGATGAACCGGAATGTATTTCACACGATACCGAGTCCACCAGGGATGGACCAGAATGTATTTCACGCGATAATCGCTAGTTTCATTAGGATGAACCGGAATGTATTCCACATCGACACCGCCCATGAGACGGACTCGGAAATTTCACACGACACCGCTGCTTCACGGGATGGAACGGGAATGATTCATCACGACATGATAATCGCGCTTCATGGATGAGCAGGAATGTATTCCATGACGACACCGCTGTCCATTGAGATGGACCAGAATGTATTTTCATGCGACACCAGCGTTGCTCAAGGCGGATGAACCGGAATGTATACCAATTCGGATTTGATACCGAAGTCCACTAGACGTGACCAGGAAACGTATTCCACGATTTCACCTCGAGTCCATGAGATGGGCCGAGACATGTTACACGATTACATGACTTATACCTAGACCGCGGCTGGTGAATGAGTTCCACGTACGTGAGGATGACCTTGAGCGTGAGTCCTCGACTTGACATGACTACTTTTATCTTTGTGAATCGTAGTTTTGTTATCATATATGTCTTCGCTTTATATAGACTATTATGATTTCATTTTTATTTTGATTTCGCTTTCAGCATACTGCATTTGTCAGGACCTCGCCCGGACCTTCGTAATGCGCTCGCCAGGTAGGTACACTGCTGTTGATCCTCGCTCATAGGATCACAATAACAGATTGGGAAGCTCCGCTTCTCGAGGCTTATCTTTGGTATGTTTCCACGAGTTGTAGGTTACAGACATTCGTGGTATGCGAGCCCCGTCCGTCATAGGTATTGTTACATTCTTAGAGGTCTGTAGTAATCATTTGTGCAGTTTGTAAATGGGATGTAATGTTCAAAGTTTTATTATATATACATGCCGAAAGATATTTTCATGGATAAACTGTTTCTCATTTTATAATTGTTTCATGTCTTATTTATATTCCACTGACACTCGATGTATGACTACTGGGTGCCCGGTAGGCACTACCACGGGGTTCGGTTCGGGTGTGATAAAGTGGTATCGAGCGATTAATCGAAAAGTGCTCTGCATCGCGGTGCAGAGTCTTGATTATCGATGTGTTGTGCACCGCATCAATAATCAGGAGGCTGCAGGACATTTAGGATTGGTTTCCATTCTTCTCATTCTGAGATCGTGCCTTATAGTTGTGTTGTAAGTTGGACCCCTCTGACGCATTTCATTTTACCGATTATGCCTCCGCTAAGTGCAACCCGCCCAGATGGGCAAAGCGACCGAAGCCGCTAGTAGGATACAGAGGAGTACGAAGCGCGCCCGCCTTTACGAGATAGTGCTTCAGACGGCGAGTTTTGCGCCGCCACCAAAGAGAGTTTAGGGTCGCAGCGTTGGTCACCGAGACCACAATACTCGAGCCTCCTGGCCCCACACCGGAGCAGAGAGTTAGGGTATAAAGAGATGGCCCGATTATTGGCGTGATAGTGGCAAGACATGAGGATAGGCTGACGCAGAGCCCAGCCCAGTGAGTACCCATGGTTCACCCTAGATCGGATAGCTCGAGGCTATGGGACTTTCTCGAGTTGCCGCCCGAGTTCTACTGTCGAGGCACGAGGATGATCGCAGGAGTTCATTCGACAGCCGATTACGGATCATGAGAGTGATCAAGGCTTCGAGACCGATCGGTGGTCTTAGGTTCACATCTGCGGATATCGCATCGATGATCGGTCGTGGGAGCTGTCCCGGGAGAGTATGCACTTCCGCCGTATGGAGCGAAGTTCTCGTGGCATTTCTTGCACATTTCTTGCCTCCACATATGGAAGGGCTCTGGCCGACAAATTTTTGACGTTGAGGCGCATCGCGCACGGCTCGGAGTACAATGTGAGTTTGACTCATTAGCCTTGCACGCCCCCGCATTGGTAGCCGATACATGGAGGACGAGTGCACCGCTACGCCACGGCTTGATGACTACTTGGCGAGGCTTGTTCGTGTAGCTTCTTCACGGGCATGGACATCGCCCGGGATGCAGCTTACGACTTGGATGCGGAGAGAGGTCGACTTTGAATGGCCGAGATCGAAGAGAGGCCAGACAACAGGTCCTTGGTAACTTTCGAGGCGGACCGCCAGAAAGTTAGTTATGTACCTCCGCCAAGACTGAGTGGTCTCCGCCTTCGTGACGCTCGGCAGTATTCGAGCCTGGTCGAGCCTGTGGCTTCCGTTTACGATAAACACGTTCTAGCCAGCAGGATTCATGTCCCCAGACGATACGCGGGCAGCGCCATCCCGAATGTCGCTTCTTATCGGTGCTTGTTTCACTCGCGCCGCTGCACATGTGACGAGATCAGGCTTATAGGAAGGGGCGGTGCAGAATGACGCAGCCTCACCGGTCACGGCAGGTTCATCGCTTTCGACTATACGCTCTGCTGCATGTGCCTATGATTAGAGTGGGCAGATGGTACAGTATATTCTACCCTCTGAGACTAGTATGCGTAGATGATATGATGAAGTGCTAAGTATTATGTTCAGATAGCATTATGTTAAAAATTGTGTTTAGAAAACATGTTTAAGGGTAAGTTTGGAGACAGGGAAAGTGTAAGCCTTAGAGTTTTATACGTAGAGACCTTAGATGCGAGGCCATCTTGAGTAAAAGATCTATGTTTATGTTGACCTTTGTCGGGGTGCATTGTATACGTGGGATATATTTGTGTGATAAGTCCCTGAGTGGTATAAAATGAGAGACTAGTCGAGCTAAGAAGACCACTAGGTTTGTTATACCCCGTATTTCCAGAGTATGTACGTAAGGGAATACGTACAAAAGTTTAGCCTTAAAGATTAGGCCAAGTTCGAAATTGTGCACAACTCGCTTAAAGAATCGTTTTCCGACGAAACGTTTCCACAACTTTCGTAGGTAAATTCGGCCATGCCATTTCTAATTTTTGGATTTTTCCGAGCGACGAACATTTTGGACCAACGAGGGCGGCACTTGGCACCCTCCAATGGTGGACTTCAAATCGCCCATTTGGACGAATTGGCTAAGCTATGGCACGCTTTTTGTGCTCAGTGCACAAGCCGGGAGTTGGTAGGATATTTGTGTATAGTTAATCCTCACCCTACACTTGTCTTGCACTTGTCTAAATCTTGGCCATTGGTTGGCCACTTCTTGACCTATAAATACCCCCCTTAAGATGAAGAGTTCTTCATCCACAAAGCTTTCCAAGTCTTGAAAATCCTCCTCTCCCTTTGTAGATCTTTTCGTCCAACACTCCTCCTCCCTTGTGAGGCCCTTGGCCGAATACACCCCTCTTGCCTAGAAGTTTGGCCGAGGCCCCCCAGCCTAGCCAAAAATCTACCCTCCCTTGGTAGAAAAGTTGCCTCTTGTATTGTTATAATGCCCAAAATATTCTAGACCAAATACCTTAGTACTTAGTAGAAGTTGTGAAGAACTTCTGTTTCTCGAGCATACAACTTAGAGCAAAACCTGCTCAGCGACTTTTCTAGGATATTATTGGGCTTACCGAGGTAACTAATCCTAACCCTCTTTGAATTAGAGAATATATATCACCGTTGTAGTATAAGAATTAGTATAAATACTTAGAAGAATATCACGTATCAGAATCGAATTACCACAAGAGAAGGGTTTAAAAGAAGAATAATCAAACTATACTACATAGAATCGTTTTCACGAGACTTATATAGCTCACCTAGTAAGTGCTGCCAACTTTCCATAGAAATATGAACCTCCGCTTAGAATGACCTTCGCAGTAGTCTTTGATAGATATCGTGACTATTATAGGTCGACTCTCACACGACATATTCAACTCGCATGGTTTTCGCCGATAGGTATGTGATTCTTCCTAAAGCATGATATTTTACAATATATATAACTACGAATGCCTCACTTTAAGCCTGAATAACACTTACGGAATGCCTCACGGCTTAAGCCCGACAACACTTACAGAATGCCTCACGCTTAAGCTCGAATAACACTTACAGAATGCCTCACTAGCTTAAGCTGAATAATAAAGATCCAAAGCATTTCAAAAGAATATCAATCATTTTTAATGTAAGAGAACTAACTGGTTTTTAAAATAGAAGCTTAAGAGTTATACTAGCTTTATGGGAAGTTGAGTATAACCACTTAAGATTGATAAAAGAAACAAGTTTGACTATGTGTGTATAATAGACTTAAATTGAATTGTGAAAAGAATAATAAGATGGTTTGATAAGTAGACATGATATGATGCTATGTGTGTTAGTGTCTTGTAACGTTTGTGAAAAAGAGTATTCTTGTTGTGCTTATGTTGTTTAAAGATAAGCTGTTACGTTAGTGTACCATCACTCACCTCTTGAGATGATACCGGGGGTTAAGCTGCCCTCCGATGCGGGGTAGACTCAGGCGGTCTGGGACCATGATTCGAGAATACCTCATGCGGGTCCAGGGGGCCTATGCGGAGCTACGAGAGTTCCAGGTTAGTATGCGGGGTTATGCCTCATGCGGTCTATGTGGCCATGCGGACAACGAGTCCGTGACGATGCCGAGGAGTAGCTACCTCGACGCGGTTATACCTCACGCGCCCACGCGAGTGGCCATGCGACTCCGAGTCCGTGATTAGGCTGCAGAGTGATAATACCGCGAGTGGCCCCGCTCAATCATTCGCGCCTAGAAAAGACCTATTACGCTTACCTATTGTTGCTCTTGCAGGCACTATGCGCGTTCCTAGTTGTTTCATACATACTTGCAAAACTGCTTTTAAAATGATATGTTTCATTTAAGTATTTTACGCTTCATATACTTAGTACCGTTGTAATCGACTCCTTCGGGGCTGCTCATGCCGCAGGTGGCAAGGTGTGCTAGATCCACATTCTGGATCTCTACGCCGTGGGAGCTCCATCTTTTCCGAGGCTCTACTTTCAGGTATGATCTCCCGTTGTAGATAGTTTTGTATAATAGGTATGGCGGCCCTGTCCCGCCATAGTTGTATATTTCCTAGAGGTCCTGTAGTCATGTTGTACAAGGTCGGATGTAATCGCTAAACCATGTATTTATATATACGCCAAAGGCGATGTTTTCTCACATAAACTGTCTTATGTTATAAATCGTTTATGTCTTGTTTTATATTTCCGCTGATTACTCGATGTATGACTACTGTGCCCTTGAAGGCACCACCACGCCCCGAACGGGTCGTGACAAAAGTGGTATCGAGCGCTAATCTCTGAAAGTGTCTACGCATCGTATCTAGTAGTCTGATTATCGCGTGTCGTGCACCACACCAATAATCGGAGGCTATAGGATATTTAGGATTGGTTTCATTCTTCTCATTCCGAGATCGTGCTTTGAGCCGTGTTATAGGTTGGACCTCTAACGATTCCTTTCACCGTGAATGATTATGCCTCCACGTAAGGCAACCCGCCCGTGGCGGCAAGGCACCGAGGAGTCGCTAGCAGACACCCAGAGTCACGAGGGCTCGTGCCCGCCTATACCGCAGACGGCGAAGTTCTATGACGCCACCAAAAAAGAGACCACAAGACCCACACCTCCCGCCCCACACCGGGCGGAGGAGTTAGGGCTCAAGAAGATGGCCCACCTTTGGCTAAAGTTGTGGCCCGACACGGTGAGAGAGGCTGGATGCGACATAGCCTGGGGCCCAGCCCACCCGCCGGCCGCACTGCGTGGTACACCCGAGGCGAATGGTTTGAGGCTACGAGATTTCTTGAGTTGTAGCCCGCCAGTTTTACTGTCGAGGCCGAGGATGATCCGCAGGAGTTCATCCGCCGCCTTCAGAGGATCACGAGGTGATCAAGGCCTCGAGACAGAAATCAGTGACTCGGTTCGCGACGCACGCGTGATACCGCATCGATTGGTTTGATTCACGGAGTTATCCCGAGGAGAGCACGCGTCCCCGCCTACTGGGATGAGTTCTCGAGGCTTTCTCACTCACTTCTTGCCTCCACAGAGGAGGAGGGCGCGGGCGGATAGATTTTTACTACTGAGGCAGTGAGGACGGACTGTCCGCGAGTACAATGTCGAGTTTGATTCATTGGCTCGATATGTCCCAGGATTGGTCGCAGAGGTGGAGGATAGGGTACACCGCTATGTCACCGGCCAGACGACTATATGGCCGAAGTCATGTGCGGGTTTCTCTCCACCGGTATGGACATTACCCGCATGCAGCTCACGCCTGATGCGAGGAGCGCAGAGGTCGACGAGTGGACGACAAAGCAGGTTAAGGCGCCGTGACGGAGGGTCTTCCGTGGTTATCGTGGTGGGCGGCCCGCAAGCAGCCTAGATTCGCACCACGCCACCAGAGCACTCGCACCGCCCTCAAAGACCAGAGTTTTCGAGTGCGCACTGCGGCCCAGGCTCGACGCCCGAGTAGCAGAGGTATCGCCGATCGACCACCCCGGTGGCCGAGCGGTGATCCCATTACGGAAGTGTGGTACTACTTTTGGAGCTTGTTACGCTTGGGCCAGGTCACTTGGCGGATCGTCTCGACCGGCGTGGCAGCAGTGGTAGGCTCACCTTTCAGTTCTGCCGCCGCTTCATCATCTCCTACGCTACTCGCCCCGAGGGCGTGGTGCTCATGGGTCGCCAGGTCGCGGCAGGTCGTGGCTCGGTCCGCCTCTAGCGGTCCTCGTAACCGCATTTATGCTTTGTCCACCGACAGATCGTGAGGCCTCACCGATGTCGCCACTGTACCTTATCGGGCTCGGGTTTGATGTGTATGCTTTGATAGATCCGGTTCTACTCGCCCTATATATCTCCCTGTTGCTAGTAGGATAGGATAGAGCTCAGTCCATAGACCCTTTCAGGTAGCTACGCCATGGTGATTCTGGTAGCTCACGTATATAAAGCTTGTCCTGTGACTATTTACAGCCGACTCAGCCGACTGATAGAGTTGGAGATGATTGACTTCGACGTGATTATGGGGATGGATTGGCTAGCTTCTGCTACGCCAATGTAGACCGCAGAGAGAGAGTAGCACGGTTCCAGCTCGGCGAGCCGGTTGTTGAGTGGGAGGAGCACCAGACGCCGGTGGTAGGTTTATTTCCTACCTCAAGGCTAGGAAGACGTGCAGGCGGTATATCTACCATCTCGCTCGTGTTTGATACTCAAGCCGCGGCACCAGATTTTCGGGCCCAGAGTCACAGTTCCCGGACGCAGTTTCCAGACGACCTCGGTATCCTCCCGAGAGGAGATCGAGTTTTGTATTGACATATTGCGACACTCGGCTTATTTCCATTCCGCCATACGGAATGGCGCTGCCGAGTTGAGAGTTGAAGGATCGCTTAGAGATTTGTCGGAGAAGCGGCTTCATCAGCCTAGTGTTTCTCCCCGGGAGCGCCGTATTGTTCGTGAAGTTAAGAAGGACGGACGCTGCGCATGTGTTGATTACGGTGATAACAAGGTGACCATTAAGAACAGATACCCCTTCCCGTGATTGATGATTTGTTCGACCGAGTGTGGTGCGAGATGTTTCTCAAGATTGATCTGCGATCGCTATCATCAGTGCGAGTCGAGAGGTGGATGTCCCTAGGATCGCATTCCGACCCAGGCATTATGAGTTCGTGGTCATGTCTTTGGTTGACCAATGCTCCGGCAGTATTCATGGATTTGATGAACCGAGTGTTCAAACCATTTTTGGACACGCTTGTGATAGTGTTCATTGATGATATCTTGGTTTATTCTCGCCAGAGCGGAGCACGCGAGCATTTGGCGATTGTCCGATAGCTTCTCCAGACTGCAGCTTATACGCCAAGTTTTCCAAATGTGAGTTTTGCTGACTTCATGCGCGTTTCTTGGGCATATTGTCCGGCCGATGGCATTCGAGTGAATACGGCCAAAATCGAGGCGCGAGACTGCCGAGACCTACCACTCGACGAGGTTCGCGAGCTCGGGCCTGCAGTTATTATCGGTTCGTGGAGAAGTTTGCTTCTATCTTCGCACCATTGACTAGGTGACTCGGGCGCCAAGTTCCAGTGGACTGATGCTTATGGCGTGGTTTCCAGCTTTGAAGAGAGATTGACGAGCGCCCCGCTTCTTACTCTTCCGGAGGGTCCGCACGGTTATGTCGTATCAGGACGCGTCGTGCATCGGGTTGGGACGTGTTGATGCAGCATGGCAGAGTTATAGCATATGCATCCCGACGCCTAAAGAAACACGAGGAACTACCCCACCCATGATTTGGAGTCATACCGTGATTCACGCTTTGAAGATCCTGGAGGCACTATTTGTACGGGTTCACGTGGATATTTATACGTACTACAAGAGCCTCCAAGATATCTTCAGCCGAGGAGCTGAACTTAACGCTGCAGACGGTGGTTAGAGTTGCTTAAGGATTACGATGTTGATATCCTGTACCACCCGGAAGGCCAATGTTGTGCGTATGCCTTAGTCGTATGTCGATGGGAGCCTATCGATGCGCAGCAGAGGAGGGACATGGTTCGTGATTTGCATCGATTAGCGAGCCTGGTGTCCGCTTGATTGATTCTCGATAGCAGTGGGGTTAGAGTTCGTGAGGTTGCCGAGTCTTCCATCGCCGTCGAGGTGAAGAGGCAACAGTACGAGGATCCAGCTTTGATTCGATATCGTAATACAGCTCTTCCTGAGGCAAGGTCCTTGAGGTAGCACCGATGGTGCTAAGGTTTGAGGGCGCATGTGTTCCGTGATGTTTCGTGACTTCGGCAGAGTTCTTGGGGAAGCACACACAAGCGTTTATCCATCCGGTCGACCAAGATGTACCACGACCTTAGATCCGTGTATTGGTGGATGGCTCAGAGAGACGTTGCAGAGTTCGTAGCTCGCGTCCGTGTTGTCGCGAGTGAAGGTAGAGCACCGAGGCCCGTGGTTTATTACGCACGATTGAGATCCCGACTGAAGTGGGAGGTAATCAACATGGACTTCATCACAGATTACCTCGCACTCGGAGGAGACATGATTCTATATGGGTTATCGCCGACAGTCGACGAATCAGCCCACTTTCTTCCCGTCGGGGCGACTTTTTCTACCGAGGATTATGCCGCACTTTACATCCGAGAGATCGCTGATCGCATGAGTCCCTACTTCGATCATATCGCATGCAGGAGCCCGCCACGGCTAATTTCTCGAGGTCCTTCCAGGGGTTTAGGACGCAGTGAGCACGAGCACGACATTTCATCCACAGATGACGACAGCAGAGCGCACTATCCGCACTCTTGAGGATATCTGCGAGCATGTTATTGACTTCATGGTAGTTGGAAGGATCATTTGCCTCTAGTGGAGTTCGCGTATAATAATAGCTACCACTCCAAAGATTCGATGGCGCCTTACGAGGTCTTGTATGGGAGGAAGTGCAGATCGCCTATAGGTTGGTTCGATGTGGCGAGGTGCGCTAGTGGGACCAGATTTGGTACAGCAGTGATGGATAAGGTGAAGCTTATCCGAGAGCGGCTATCGATACCGTAGTCGCATGTGTCGATGCAGATCATCGTCGTCGGCATCTTGAGTTCGAGGTTCATGATTGGGTTTTCCTAGTGTCACCACGGCGGTGTGATGAGATTCGGAAGAAGGGAAACTCATTCAGTACATTGGGCCGTTCGCATTGTCCGCAGGTAGGCAAGGTTGCTATGAGTTGAATCTGCCGTCCGATCTGGAGGCGCAGATCCGGTTTTTCACGATCTACGCCGAGGAGATGTATCGGGGATCCATCTAGTACACCCGATTGTGATGTCCAGTGACCAGGGGTTATCGTATGAGGAGATTCCCATAGCGATAGTCGATCGTCGAAGTTAGCGTCTGCGACGGCGACGGGCTTCCACAAAGTCTTGTGGCGGAATGAGCTCGAGAGATGACGACGGGAAGCCGGCGAGGACATGAGGCGAAGTATCCTCACCTATTCCCACACCTCCAGGTAATTCACTTTCCTACTTGTAAATTTTCGTTATCGTTTATGCCTAAGTGTTGTTTTGTGGCCGCGTGTGGCATTTGCAAACTGTTTAAGTTATGAAGAATCTTATCGTTAACTGTCTTGGGAAGGAACATTCGACGAATGTTTCTAAGTGGGAGAATGTTATACCCCGTATATTCCATAGTATGTACGTAAGGGTATACGTACAAAAGTTTAGACTTTAAGATTAGGCCATGTTCGTCATTGTGAAGAACTCGCTTAAAGAATCGCTTTCACGCAAACGTTTCCACTTCGTAGGGTAAATTCCGGCTATGCCATTTCTAATTTTGCGGATTTTTCCGGTGACGAACATTTTGGACCAACGAGGGCGACACTTGGCACCCTCCAATCGTGGACTTCAAATCGCCCATTTGGACGAATTGGCTAAGCTATGGCACGTTTTTGTGCCTTGTGCACAAGTCAAGCGAGTTGGTAGGATATTTGTGTATAGTTAATCCTCACCCTACACTTGCCTTGCACTTGTCTAAATCTTGGCCATTGGTTGGCCACTTCTGACTATAAATACCCCCTTAAGATGAAGAGTTCTTCATCCACAAAGCTTTCAAGTCTTGAAAATCCTCTCCTCTCCTTTGTAGATCTTTCGTCCAACACTCCTCCCCTCCATGTGAAGGCCCTCGCCGAATACACCCTCTTGCCTAAGAAGTTTGGCCGAGGCCCCCTAGCCTAGCCAAAAATCTACCCACTCCATTGGTAGAAAAGTTGCCTTCTTGTATTGTTATAATGCCCAAATACCCTAGCCCAAATACCTTAGTACTTAGTAGAAGTTGTGAAGAACTTCTAAGGTTTCCTGGAGCATACAACTTAGAGCAAAACCTTGCTCAGCGCGACTTTTCTAGGATATTATTGGGCTTACAGGGTAACTAATCCTAACCCTTTTGAATTAGAGAATATATATACTGTTGTAGTATAAGAATTAGTATAAATACTTAGAAGAATATCACGAATAGAATCGAATCATACCACAGTGAAGGGTTTAAAGAAGAATAATCAAACTATACTTACATAGAACTGCTTTCACGAGACTTATATAGCTCACCGTAGGAAGTCCCAACTTTCCATAGAAATATGAACCTCTGTTTAGAATGACCTTGAGTAGTCTTTGATAGATATCTGTGACTATTATAGGCTGACTCTCTGCGCGCGACATATTCAACTTGGCAGGTGGTTTTCGCTGAGAAGGTATGTGATTCTTCCTAAAGCATGATATTTTACAATATATATAACTACGGCAATGCCTCACGGCTTAAGCCTGAATAACACTTACGGCAATGCCTCACGCTAAGCACGAATAACACTTACTAAGATGCCTCACTGCTTAAGCTGAATAATAAAGATCCAAAGCATTTCAAAAGAATCTTTGAATCATTTTTAATGAAGAGAACTAAGCGGTTTTTAAATGGAAGCTTAAGAGTTATACTAGCTTTATGGGAAGTTGAGTATAACCACTTAAGATTGATAAAAGAAACAAGTTTGACTATGTGTGTATAATAGACTTAAATTGAATTGTGAAAAGAATAATAAGATGGTTTGATAAGTAGACATGATATGATGCTATGTGTGTTAGTGTCTTGTAACGTTTGTGAAAAAGAGTATTCTTGTTGTGCTTATGTTGTTTAAAGATAGGTATTACGTTAGTGTACCATCGCATCACTCACCTCTTGAGATGATCTGGGGTTAAGGCTGCCCTCCGTCTGGTAGACTCGGTGCAGGACCATGATTCGAGAATACCTATGCGGGTCGGGGGCCTATGCGGGCTACGAGAGTTCCGAGTTAGTATGCGGGGTTATGCCTCATGTGGCGATGCAATGCGAGACCAGTCCCGAGAACGTCTTGGGAGTAGCACCCTCGATGCGGGGTTATACCTCGGGCCCATGCGGGCCCGTATCAGTGGCTCATGCGGACTCGAGTCCGTGATTAGCTTGCAGAGTGATATACGCGAGTGGCCCGCTTGAATCATTCGCAAATTTAGAAAAGACCTATTCGAGTTTACCTATTATTGTTGCTCTTGTGGCACTATATGCGGGTTCCTTGGTTGTTTCATACATACTTGCAAACTGCTTTTAAAATGATATGTTTCATTTAAGTATTTCTGATTTCATATACTTAGTACTCATTGCTCACTCTCCCGGAACGCGTTCATCTGCAGTAAGGGCAAGACAGTGCTAGATCCACATTCTTAGGATCTCTACGTTGGTGTCGGGAGCTCCATCTTTTCCGAGGCTCTACTTTTGGGTATGATCTCCTGTCAGAGATAGTTTTGTCAGTCGAGGTATGGCGGGCACATCCGCCATAGTTGTATATTTCCTTAGAGTTCAGTCATTTTGTACGATGTCGGATGTAAATCGCTAAACCATGTATTTATATATATGCCGAAAGGCGTGTTTTCTCACATAAAGCGTGTCTTATGTTATAAAGCATTTCATGTCTTGTTTTATATTTCCATTACTCGATGTATGACTACTTGGGTGCCGGTAAGCACGATCACGGCCGAACGGGTCGTGACAAGGTTTTCGTGACTTGATTTGTAGATTGTTCGGATCGAGAAGCGAGAGTTAAAACGCGACGAGGGTCGGGTTGAGGGCGTGTGCGGGTCAACCGTAGCCCAGATAAGGTGGGGTCAGTTACAGGTGGTCCCGCCAGGTAGGATCACGAGGGTGCAGAGCCCAAGTTTAGGTAACCGTTGCATGAGTTCGTGGATATGTTCGACCAGAATCGGATCGTGAAGGCCGGGAATGGCCTTAAAGGAGATTGAGGCTAGTAAGATGACCAAGTTTAGAGGTAGTGACTCCAGAGATTGTGGAAAATGAAGCGATGACTGAAGTATGGTACGTATACTAGAAAGAGTTCAAATGTTCGAGAAGAGTACGACGAGTGAGGAAAGAAGTGAACGTGTGTTAGCAGAATAAAGGAGATCATTTTGTTGTGAAGTGAAGGTGCGAAGGGAATATCTTTTAGACTAGGGTGAAAGCTTTTGTGATGTAGGAATGATTTTCTCGTGGACTTGGGTTAAGTATTTTCGCGTGTGTTATTTTGTGGCCAGGCGTGGCATTGGCAACTTGTTTAAGTTAAGAAGAACTTTATCATTATCCGTCTTGAGAAGGAACATTCGGGACGAATGTTTCTAAGGAGGGGAGAATGTTATACTCCGTATTTCCAGAGTATCTACGTGAGGGCGTACGTATAAAGGTTTTAGCCTTAAGTAGGCATAAGTGTCGAAATTTGTGCACAACTAGCAAAAAGAGTCATTTTCCGACGAAACGTTTTCCGGACTTTGCGAAGGGAAAAATACGGTTGAAACATTTATAATTTTTGCGGATTTTTCCGAGAGATGAAATATTTTGGACCAACAGGAGGGTGACATGTGTCACCCTCAAAGTGGACGACAAAAGGGCTAGAGTTGGCACGTTTTTTGCCTTGTGTTTTGTCAAGGATTAGGTAGGATATTTGTGTGGTAGATTGATAAGGTGGGACCCACACACACACATGTCCAAATCCCCACCCTACACTTGCCAACCACTTGTCTTAATCTTGGCCATTGGTTGGCCTATAAATACCCCTCTAATGCAAGACATTTCTTCATCCACACTTGTGAAAATCCAAGGCAAAAATCCCTCTCCCTCCCTCTTAAACCTCTCGTCCAAACCACCCCTCCCCCTTGAGAGGCCCTTGGCAGAAGTACCCCTACCTTGAAGCTCTCGTAAAATACCCCCTTTTGGTAGAAAATACTCTCCAAGTATTATTACTATTCCAAAATACTGCCCAAATACTTGTAGTATTCCAGTTTCACCTATACTAAAGCCCAGATTACTACTATACTTCCTTCATCACCAAAAATAAAACCCTAAGGAAAATCTTCATAGTTGATGTATTAAGAAGAAGTTAGAACTTCTAAGGGTTGTTTGGAGCGGTGGAGCACCAGTAGTAGAGCTAAACGTTGCTCAGGATCGACATTTAAACTTGGATAATTTTGGGCTTACCGAGGTAAATACTCTTGTCCTTCTATTATAATTGGAAATTACATACTGTAGTATTATACAAATGAATATAAGATACATAGAAGGATATTTCAGAAGAGAATTGAACTGTAATAGAAGGATATTACAGAAGATAATTGAATTGAAATCACATCAGAAGAATATTAAAGAATAAGATCAATCAGACTTACATAGAACTGTATTCTGATAGACTTGTGTAGTTTAGCGGGGAAGTGCTGCCCAATTTTTCCGTAGAATAAGGAATCTGTATCTAGAATTATTCTGCAGAGTAGTCTGGACGTTGATAGACTTGTATGACCGTTATAGGTTGAAGTACTGCAAGTAGCGTGTCCTACTTGAAAAAGGTGAACAAGGCTAGCCGGGTTATAGCCGTGGAGCGTTTTGCTAATTGTCGATAATCGTCGCGAGATATGTGATTCTTCCTATCCTCTTGAGCATGATATTTTAAAAGAAGAATATATATAGTACCGGTAGGCGTGCGTGTTAACTGAACATGGTTTTACTTCGATGTATTTTGACTTGAGTTTTAAATAATAAGAACCTTGAAGTATTTCAAAAGAATTAAGAATCATTTTTGAAAGAAGAGTAATACTTGGTTTTGAAAACGTAAGAGTTATACTAGCTTTATGGGAAGTTAGGTATAACGTCTTAAGAGAGATAAAAAGAATGGTTTATTGATTTTAGAAGTTAAGAGACTTGATCTCAAAAGATAAGAGGCTTGACTTAATTGAATTGATATGAATTTTGTTAAAAAGTGTGAAACCTCATTCGTGAGTAATGAGTACTTGGTTTTTAAAAGAATAATGTTTTACTGATTCGGAAATGAGAATAAGTGTCGAACGAACCACATAGCGTTAATAAAGGAAAATGTATTGACAAATAAGTAATTATATTAAAACCAGAAACCTCCATCTGCGTAGAAGTTAAGATAAGACAAAATTGTATTACATTTCGTAGATCATGGTCGCTTTAATAAGATTGTTATAAACAAGAATAACCTACTCACACATAAGGCATATATTACTCAACTGTTTTAAAGAGAATTATGTTATTAAATGATTAAAACTATGAACTATGAAACCTTTCGAAAATAAGAGATGTGAATATTTGAAGTTAGGCAAACTTGAACTTTTGGAAAAGAATGTTGTTACTTGACTTTAAGAAGGAAAGTGTTTTGGTTTAAAAGAAGGGCATAATATTACCTTAGTTGTTTTAAAAGGAAAATATGGTATTGTCTTAATCATGTCTTAAAAGAGCGTTTAAATGTTATGACCATGACACCGCGTTCATGGGATGAGCGGGAATGTATTCCACTGATTTGATACCGCGTCCGTAGATGGGCCAGGAATGTATTTCACTGACACGCGTTCATGGGATGAACCGGGAATGTATTTCACACGATACCGAGTCCATGATATGGATCGGGAATGTATTTCATGCGACACCGCATTCATGGGATGAACCGGGAATGTATTTCACACGATACCGAGTCCATGAGATGGACCGGGAATGTATTTCATGCGACACCGCGTTGCCTGGGATGAGCCGAATGTATTCCACGACACCGCGTCCATGAGATGGGCCGAATGTATTTCATGCGACACCGCGTTCATGGATGAACCGGAATGTATTCCACACGACACCGCTGGCCCAGATGGGCCGAATGTATTCATGCGACACCGCGTTCATGGGATGAACCGAATGTATACCACACGATTTGATCTGAGTCCGTGAGGATGGGCCGAATGTATTCCATACGATTTCACCTCGAGTCCATGAGATGGGCCGAGACATGTTACACGTATCACATGACTTATACCTAGACTGCCAGTGAGGAATGAGTTCCACGGGCATGAGGATGACGCGAGGCGTGAGTCACGACTTGACATGACTACTTTTATGTCATGAATTGTAGTTTTGTTATCATATATGTCTTCGCTTTATATAGACTATTATGATTTCATTTTCGTATTTTCGCCACATACTTGGTACCTGTTATGCGACCTCCTTGGGCTGCGTTCATGCCGCGTGTAGGTACACGGTTGTTGATCTCGCTCATGAGATCACGAGAACAGATTGGAAGCTCCGTTTCTCCGGAGGCTTATCTTTTGGTATGTTTCCCTAAGTTGTAGGTTCTGTACATTCAGAGGTATGGCGGGGCCCTGTCCCGTCATAGGTATTGTTACATTCTTAGAGGTCTGTAGTACTGTTGTGGGCAGGTTTGTAAATGGGGATGTAGCGTTCAAAGTTTTATTATATATACACGCCAAAGGCGATATTTTCATGGATAAACTTCTCATTTTATAATTGTTTCATGTCTTATTTTATATTCCATGATTACTCGATGTATGACTACTTGGGTGCGTTAAGGCACGATCAGGCCAGGTTCGGAGTCGTGATGAGGGTCAGCTGCGGTCTTTCGCCGTCTTCTTCACTCTGATTTTCGCCCGAGGCGGTGCTCGAGGACCAGCAGGTCGCGGAAGAGGTCGTGGCAGGGGTCCTAGTTCTAGCGGTCCTCAGAGCCGCATTTATGCCTTGTCCAGCCGGCAGGACCAGGAGGCGTCACCTGATGTCGTCACAGGTACCTTATCAGTTTCATGTTGTGACGTGTATGCCTTGATAGATCTGGTTCTACTGCTATATATCTCCCTTATTGCTAGTAGGATAGGATAGAGCACGAGTCCATAGACCTTTCGAGTAGCTACGCCCGATGGTGATTTGGTGGTAGCTCTACGGTATATAGGGGGTTGCCAGTGACTTTATGCGATCGTCGGACCTGACGACTTGATAGAGTTGGATATGACCGATTTTAATGTGATTATGGGTATGGATTGGCTAGCCTTGCTACGCCAATGTGATCGCAGGAGATAGTGAGTACGGTTCCAGCTCACGAGCCGGTTATTGAGTGGGAGGAACAACTTTGTCGCCAGGGTAGGTTTATTTCCTACCTCGAGGCCGGGAAGATGGTGCGAGAGGGTATATCTACCATCTCATTCGGGTGTTTGATATCGAGGCTGCGGTACCAAATTTTCATCGATTCCAGAGTCGAGAGTTCCCGGATGTGTTTCAGCACGACCTCCGGGTATCCTCACGAGAGGAGATAGAGTTTTGTATCGATGTCTTTGCGGACACTGGTCTATTTCCATTCCGCCATACGTCTGAATGGCACCGCCGAGTTGAGAGTGAAGGACCAGTGAGAGATTTCTTTGGAGAAGGGCTTCATCGACCTAGTGTTTCTCCCCGGGAGCGCCAGTATTGTTCATGAAGAAGGGCGGACGCCAGCGCATGGTGTTGATTACTGACGGTGAACAAGGTGACTATTAAGAACGATACCCTTCCGGGATTGATGATTTGTTCGACGATTGCGAGTGCGAGATGTTTCTCCAAGATTGATCTGCGATCGGGCTATCATCAGGTGCGAGTTAGAGAGGCGGATGTCCCTAGGACTGCATTCCGGACCCGGTACGGGCACTATGAGTTCAGGGTTATGTCTTTCGGTTTGACCAATGCTCCGGCGGTATTTATGGATTTGATGAACCGAGTGTTCAAGCCATTTTTGGATATGTTTGTGATAGTATTCATTGATGACATCTTGGTTTATTCCCGCTCAGAGCAGGAGCATGCGGAGCATTTGAGGACTGTGCTGAGAGTTCTCCAGGACCAGCAGTTATACGCCAAGTTTTCCAAATGTGAGTTTTGGTTGGCTTCGGTGGCATTTCTTGGGCACATTGTAGGGGCTGATGGTATTCGGGTGGATACGGCCAAGATCGAGGCAGTCAGGAGTTGTCCTAGACCTACTACTCCGGAGTGCATGCGCACTTTACAGGCCTCGGAGTTACTATCGGAGGTTCGTGGAGAATTTTGTTATTTCGCACCTTTGACCAAGTGGCTCGAGAAGGAGCTAAGTTTCGGTGGGTGATGCTTGTGGCGTGGTTTCCGATTCTTGAAGGAGAGGCCGGCGACCGCCTTGATTCTTACTTCCGGAGGTCTAGGCGGCTATGGTGTATTGTGGACGTCGCATCGGGCTTGGATGTGTGTTGATGCGGCGGGGCAAGGTTATAGCGTCAGCGTCCCGCAGCTTAAGAAGCATGAGAGAACTACCCCACCCATGATTTGGAGTTAGCGCGGTGATTCACGCCTTGAAGATCCGGAGGCACTATTTGTATGGGGTTAGTGGATATTTACACGCACCACAAGAGCTTCCGGTATATCTTGACCGGAGGGAGTGAACTTACGATAGAGCGGTGGTTAGAGTTACTCGAGGATTATGATGTCGATATCCTGTACCACCCAGGAAGGCCGATATTGTGGCGGATGCCTTGCCGTAGGTCGATGGGAGTCTATCGATGTGCAGCCTGAGAGGAGGGCGTGGTGCGAGTTGCATCAGCTAGCGAGCCTTGGAGTCCGATTGATTGGTTCTGATAGCAGTGGGGTTCGAGTTCGAGAGGTTGCCGAGTCTTCCATCGTCGAGGAGGTGAAGAGGCAACAGTTTGAGGATCCGATTTTGACGCGGTATCGTGATACGGCTCTTCGTGAGGGGAAGGGTCCTTTTGAGGTAGCACCTGATGGGGTGCTAAGGTTTGAGGGCAGGTTGTGTGTTCCAGATATTGCAGGACTTCGGCAGCAGGTTCTAGGGGAAGCACACAACGCACGTTACTCTATCCATCCGGGGTCGACCAAGATGTACCACGACCTCAGATCTGTGTATTGGTGGGATGGCTTGAAGAGGGACGTTGCAGAGTTTGTGGCTCAGTGCCGTGTTGTCAGCAGGTGAAGGTAGAGCATCAGAGGCCTGGTGGATTATTGCAGACGATAGAGATCCCGACCTGGAAGTGGGAGGTGATCAACATGGACTTTATCACAGGATTACCTCGCACTCAGAGGAAGCATAATTCTATCTGGGTTATCATCGACAGGCTGACGAAATCAGCCCACTTTCTTCCCGTCAGGACGACTTTTTCGGCTGAGGATTATGCCAGACTTTACATCCGAGAGATCGTGAGACTGCATGGGGTCCCTATTTCTATCATATCGGTGAGGAGCCCGATTGACTAACTTCGGAGGTCTTTCCGGAAGGGTTTAAATCGCAGTGAGCTCGAAAGTCGCATTCCATCCTCGCATGCAGGACGGCGAGCGCACTATCCGCACTCTTGAGGATATCTTTGCGAGCCTGTGTTATTGACTTGAGGTAGGAGGATCATTTTCCTCTAGTTGAGTTTGCGTATAATAATAGCTACCACTCCGGTATTCGATGGCGCCTTATGAGGCCTTGTAGGAGGAAGTGCGGTCGCCGATAGCTGGTTTGATAGGCGAGGTGCGATTAGTAGGACCAGACTGTTCAGCGAGCGATGGATAAGGTAAAGCTTATCCAGAGCGGTTCTTGATAGCTGAGTCGACATAAATCGTATGCAGATCATCGTTATCGGCATCCGAGTTTGAGGTTGATGATTGGATTTTCTGAAGGTGTCACCCATGAAGGGTGTGATGAGATTTGGGAGGAAAGGAAAGCTCGACCAAGGTACATTGGGCACTTATCCGATTGTCCGAGGTAGGCAAGGTTGCCTATGAGTTGAATCTGCCGTCCGATCGGAGGCGAGCATCCGGTTTTCATGTTTCTATCTTTGAGGAGATGTATCGGGATCCATCTAGTGGTACACCCGATTGACGATGTCAGTGTCGAGGGTTATCGTGAGAGAGTCATAGCGATACTCGATCGTCGTTAGGCGGCAGTGAAGGATGTGGCTTCCGCCAAGGTCTTATGGCGAGCGAGAATAGGGAGGAGATGGCGGGAAGCGAGGAGGACATGAGGCGAGGTATCTCACTTATTCCCACACCTCCGGGTAACTCACTTTCCTACTTGTAAATTTTCATTGACATATATGCTTAAGTGTTGTATTGTGGCCATGTGTGGCATTTGCAAACTGTTTACGTTATGAGGAACTTTATCGTTATCTGTCTTGAGAAGGAACATTCGGGACGAATGTTTCTAAGGAGGGAGAATGTTATACACCGTACTTCCAGAGTATGTATGCGAGGACGTACGTACGATTATTCAAACCCTAATTAGGTTAAGAATGAAATTGTAAACTTTCGACGGAAAAGATTCCGAACCTTGTGAAGGAAATTCTACGTTTTTAATATTTTAACCGATTACGGATTTTTCCGAGAGATGAAATATTTTGGACCAATAGGAGGGCGACATGTGTCACCCTTAGTTGGCATGGGTTGGACGAAATGGTGGCCTAGTGGACAAGTCAAGTGGTCAAGTCTTGCAAGATATTTTTTGGGTTAGTGGGGGTAGGTAAAGTGGACGGTTTTCTTGAGCAAGTGGGAGGCCACATGGCTCATGGTTGTGGGGGACATATGTCCCAATGTTGTGGTGGACATATGTCCCAAGGTTGTGGTGGACACTTGGTGGAAGACTCCACTCACACAAGTTATCTAATCTACACCCTCCATTTGTGTTAATCTTGGCCCTTGGTGGTTCTATAAATACCCCCCTCTTGTGCAAGACTTCTTCATCCGCAAAAACATTTTCCAAGTCTCCAAAAATCCCTCCCCCTCTAGTAGTATTCTCGTCCAAGTCCTCTCCCCCTTGCCTAGTGTTTCGTCCGAAACACCCCCGTTCCCCCCTTCCTTGTAGTTTCGTCCCAACCCCCCCCCCCCCCCCTGGTAGAAAAATATTCTCCAAGTATTGTTGCTATCCCAAAATACCTTAGCCAAATACCTTGTAGTATTCCAAAGTCACCTCTATACTAAAATCCCAGAAATACTACCTTATATCTATTAGTCACTAAACAAAACCCTGGGGAAATCTTCATAGTTGGTTGAAGTATTAAGTAGAAGTTGTTTGGGAACTTCTAAGGGTTTCTTGGAGCTATCGGAGCGTGCAGAATAGGAGCTAAACCTTGCTCAGGATCGATATTTATCTTGGATAATTTTGGGCTTGTCGAGGTAAATATTTTGTCCTTCTATTGTAAATGGAAATTACATACTGTAGTTGTATAGAAATAAGTATAAGATATATAGAAGGAGGGTATAAAAGAAGAGAATGAATCAGACTTACATGGGAGTGTATTTACAGAGACTTGTGTAGTTGTCGGGTGGGAAGTCTTTGCCCAATTTTCCGTAGAATAGAACCCTCTCGCTTAGAATATTCTACGAGTAGTCTAGGCGTTGATAGACGTATTTGACTATTATAGGTTGATACTTCACGCGACATATTCGACTTGGCGGTGGATTTCGCGGGAGGTATGTGATTCTTCCTATCCTCTTGAGCATGATATTTTAAAATATATAAATAGTGCGGTGAAGTCGCGTGTGTTAACTGAACTTGGTTTTACTCTGATGTCTTTTGACTTGAGTTTTAAATAATAAGAATCTTGAAGTATTTCAAAAGAATTATGAATCATTGTTTGAAAGAAGAGTAATACTTGGTTTTAAAAGCTTAAAGAGTTATACTAGCTTTATGGGAAGTTAGGTATAACGACTTAAGAAAGATAAAAGGAACAGTTTACTTATTTGTTTATGAAAGTCTTGTATTGATTTTCTGAAAAGTGTAGTAAGATGGTTTGATAAGTAAACATGTTATGATGCTACGCGTGTTAGTGTCTTGTGATGTTGTGTAAGGGGTTATTCTTGTTGTGCTTACATTGTTAAGCGTTAAGCGTTTATCGTTATTATATCACATACCCTTGACTTGTTATACTGAGGACTTGCCACCCTCGATGCGGTCTATACGGCTATGCGCGTGTGTGACTATCGGAGTGCGGAGTTCGAGTTGATCATTCCGGTGTATTATCCCGACGAGGAATGCCTCATGCGTTACGTGTGACTATGCGATTACTATGTGACTATGCGGACTGCGAGTCCGAGAGGATACCGCGGGTTAAATTGCCCCGTCGCGAGAATACCTCATGCGGGTCTGTGTGTGACCTATGCGGACTGCGGGAGTTCCAGGATTAGGCTCGCATAATGATACTATGGGTGATTGGCCTTGCTTCGATCATTAGCGGCCTAGAAAAGACCAGTTATGTTATATCTATTTTGCTTTTGGTTATGCTGTGACACTATGTGCGGTTACATTGGTTGTTTCGTACATATTTATAAAATTGATTTTAAAATGTTATGATTTCATTTAAAGTACTTTACAGTTTCACATACTTGGTACATTTCTTGACCTCAAGTGCGTTCATGCCGCGAGTAAAGGGAAGCGGTGGTAGATCCTCATTTAGGATCCTTACTGCAGTGTCAGGAGCTCCATTTTCTCCGGAGGCTGGACTTTTGGTACGACTCTCCCTGGTGTTGTAGATATTTTGTACATTCAGGGTATGGCGGGCCCTGTCCCGCCATAGTTGTTTACATTCCTAGAGGTCTGTAGTCATGTTGTAAAGTTGGGATGTAATCGCGGACTTGGTTTATATATATACGAAAGGCAACTTTTTCTCGAGATAAAGCGTGTTACATTTACATTTGTTTCATGTCTTGTTTTATTATTCCAGTTTACTCGATGTATGCCTATTGCTCACACGACCGACCTCGGGCGCGATCGTGCCTTACCCGCACCCTAGTGATACAACATCGAGAAAATCGTGAAATAAAACAAAAATGAAACAAGACATCTGATAAAAAACATGCTAACCAAAACGGTCACCTTTCTGAATATATACATATATCAAACCGACCAGTTAAATCCTTTACAAACCCTGCCCACAAAAGTACTACAGACCTCTAAGAATGTAACAATAACTATGACGGGACAGGGCCCCGCCATACCCCTGAATATAAGTACCAACAACAACAGGGGACTATACCAAAGATAAGCTTCCGGAGAAACAGAGCTTCCCGAATCTTTGTTGTGATCCTATGGCGAGATCCACAATGGCCGGTGTACCTCTGCGGCATGAGCGCACTTCCGGGCGAGGTCGACAACAGTACCAAGTATGTGAAACTGAAAATACTGTAAATGAAATCATAATAGTCTATATAAAACAGGAGACATGTATGATAACCAAACTACAGTTCACAATATATTAGCAGTCAGGTCAAGTCAGGGACTCACGCCCGTAAAGTCATCACTCAAATATAACCCGGGAACTTAACCCGCACAACGGCCGCATGCCCCGGCATCTTACCTCGGTATAAGAATGGCCATGGAACCATCCTAATGGAAGCATACCCGTGGGCCACCCATCGTGTCAGTATGTCCAAAGGAAATAACAAGATAACAATCATAATGGAAGCATACTCGTGGGCCACCCATCGTGTCAGTATGTCCAAAGCAAATAACAAGATAACACTCCTAATGGAAGCATACCCGTGGGCCACCCATCGTGTCAGATGGTCCAAAAGGAAATAACAAGATAACAATCATAATGGAAGCATACTCGTGGGCCACCCATCGTGTCAGTATGTCCAAAGCAAATAACAAGATAACACTTCTAATGGAAGCATACCCGTGGGCCACCCATCGTGTCAGTATGTCCAAAAGGATCGATATAGTGGAAGCATACCAGTGGGCCACCCATCGTGTCAGTATGTCCATCAATCAACTAGATAGCCGGCCCTCCAACGAGAGACGCAGTAGCACAGAAATACAACACTTGCACAACAAAGGCTATCACCACAAGCATAGGCAAGTTCAACATACTCATAGACTTTCATTTTATTACAACAAATCCGGGTTTTAACCCCAAAGTACTACGTACGTTAAATTCCTTTTAAAAGATTTATTTCTTTTACAAAGGTCACCCGATGCCCGTATTATCAAAATAGAGTGACTAACATTTTAAGTAAACCAAAACAACTTCCATACTTCCCTTTTTAAACCAAATTAAGACAATACTATACCTTCTTTTTAGACCAAAACACTTCTCCTTTTAAAGTCAAGTTACCATTTTAAAACTAATGATAAAACCATTCTTTTGTTTTCATAAAGTCGTTATAACTAACTTCCCATAAAGCTGTTATAACACTTTATGTTTTAAACCAATTTAGACAAAACCATGTCTTTCTTTTAAACCAAAAACTCTTCAATTCCTCAAGTCTCTTTTCTTTTAGAAATCAAGTTCCTTACTTTGGAAATTTAAGAAAATTAATGCTTGTTTATAATGATTCTTATTAAAGCAGCCATGATCTAGGAAATGTAATACAATTTTGTCCTATCTTAGCTTCTATGCAGATGGAGGTTTCTACTGGTTTTAATAGTAATTAATTAGTCAATACATTTTCCTTTATTAACGCTGCAGTGGTTTGTTCGATACTTATTCTCATTTCCGAAATCAATATAATATTATTCCTTTTAAAACCCAAGTACCCATTTCTCATAAAAGCGGTTTCACAACTGTTTAACACAAACCAAGTCCTTAATATTTCATAACAAGTCACTTAACTTTGGAATCAAGTCAAGGACACAAAAGGAAAATCAACTTCCTTTAAACACACGTGCGTCTACCGCACTAAATATATTTCACAAATATCATGCTAGAAAGGATAGGAAGAGGTTCACATACCTCGCGACGATTATCGACAATTAGCAAAACGCTCCAAAGTACTCTAACCTTGCTCGCCTTTTCCACCCTTCAAGTAGAATACGCTACTCGTAGCACTTCAACCTAAAAAGGCCACAAAACGTCTATCAACCTCTAGATCTCTTCGTAGAATAATTCTAGATACAAGATTCCTTATTCTACGGAAAATTCGGCAGCACCTCCCCCCCCGCAACCACATAAATCTCCTCCTCTAACGAGGCCTGCTACCAAACCAACAATCCCAGGGGGGGTTACACGTCTAACCGGACGTGTACAATTCTACTCCACAATAATACTACAAGTCTACTGTAAATACAGTCCTATGTAAATACAGTTCAATTCTTATCCATATTCATTCTACATATAGTATACTCAACTATACATTACTACAACATGTAATATCCAATTACAAAAGGGGGATAAAGATCATTACCTCGATAAGCCCAAAATTATCCAAGTTTATAAGTCGATCCTGAGCAACGTTTAGCTCCAATTCCTTACGCTCCAACCCGCTCCAAGCGACCCTTAGAAGTTTCTAACCAACTCCTCTTCAAGATCCAACTCCAAAAAGTGAAGAACACTTAGGTTCCAACACTACCAACTTTCGGCCAAGGGGGGTGTATTTAGGCTAGGGGTGTGAAATCTTTTCCAACACTTGGTTACTAATCTTCCTAACACTCTAAGGAAGAACACTTAAAACTTTAAGAATTTTTGGACAACAATTTGGTCAAGAACTTAGCCAAAAACCGAGAGCACTCACTAAAGGGGAGGGAGTATTTTTCAAGCAGAAATCTCTAATTGTGGATGAAGTCTTGCAAGCTCAAAGTGGTCTATTTATGTAACAATCAATGGCCAAGATGAAAGCAAGTGTATGGTGAGGATGGGGTACATGTGGAAGTGGAGTCCTCCAACCAAGTGTCTACAACAATGGGACGTGGCCACCACAAAATGGGCCACTTGTCCCACAACAAAAACGCCCACGGCCTCTCCTATTTTTCGGCCATAGGCCACATGGGTGCCATGTGTCGCCTCCTACTCGTCCAAAATATTTCATCTTAGAAAATATCTGTAATGCCACAAATTTCGAAAATAAAGTGGGCCCTACAAATAAATTCTCCCGCGCCCCACGTGACCAATTCCGAAATAAAATTCCATAATTCTCAAATATTCCAAAAAGTCCGACATCGAATCAGAATTCAATTCCATAACGAATTTTTCCTTCACAAAATCAGGAAACTTTTCCGCTAAAAACATCACATCTTTCTTTCTTTTAATTTAAATGTCAGATTTCAGATGCACGCCCTCATATACATACCGAACTACGAGTAACAGTGCGGGTAAGGCACCAGTCACGGGCCGGATCGGTGTTATACCGTATTTCCGAGTATGTACGCGAGGACGACGACGCTTGTACAAACCCTAATTAGGTTAAGAGTGAGATTGTAAGCTTTCGTGGAAAGATTTCAACCTTGTGAAGGAAATTCTCGTTTTAATATTTTAACCGATTACATTTTTCCGAGACGAAATATTTTGGACTGATGGCATGCATACGTGTCACCCTTAGTTGTCTTAGGTTGGACGAATGGGTGAGGCTAGTGGACAAGTCAATTTGTCAAGTCTTGCAAGTTGATTTTGTGTGAGTGGGAGTAGGTGGGGTGGAGCGGTTTTGGTGTGTTAGTGGAGTCCACATGGCTCTTTGTTGTGGTGAGCAAGTGTTCCAATATTGTGGTGGACATATGTCCAAATGTTGTGGGAGACACTTGGTTGGAAGACTCATCTTTCACTTGGATCATAATCTCCACCTTCCATTTGTTTTGATCTTGTCCTCGAGTGTTCTATAAATACCCCTCGAGTGAAGACTTCTTCATCCACTCCTCATTCTCTAAGTCTCAAAAACTCCCTCCCCCTTAGTTGCTCTCTCGTCAAGTCCTCTTCCCTTCCTGTGAGGCTTCTAGAATACCCCCACTTTTGTAGAAAGTTGCCTTCTAGTATAGTTACTATTCCAAAATACCCTAGCCCCAACTCCCTTATAGTATTTAAGTAGAAGTTGTGTAGAACTTCTAAGGGCTTCGAGCTATCGGGCGTGCAAATTAGGAGCAAAACCTTGCTCAGGATCGACATTTAACTTGGATAATTTTGGGCTTATCGAGGTAAATACTCTTGTCCTTCTATTGTAATTGGATATTACATATAAGAATAGATAAGAGTTGAGTATAAGATATAGAAGGATATTAAAGAATAGAATTGAACCGTAATCACGGTAGAGGGTATAAAAGAAGAGAATTGAATCAGACTTACATAGGGTGTATTCTGATGACTTGAGTAGTTTGACGAGTAGGAAGTCGCCAAATTTTAGTAGAATAGAGAACCCTCTGCTTAGAATCAGATACGATAGTCTAGACGTTGATAGACGTATTTGATATTATAGGTCGATACTCTGCGCGCGACATATTCGACTTGGCAGGTGGTTTTCGCCGAGGAGGTATGTGATTCTTCCTATCCTCTTGAGCATGATATTTTAAAGTATATATATATAGTACGGTAGACGTCGTGTTAACTAACATGGTTTTACTTGGCGTCTTTTGACTTGAGTCTAAATAATAAGAAACTTGAAGTATTTCAAAGAATTATGAATCATTTTTAACAGAAGAGTAATACTTGGTTTTTAAACAAAAAGCTTAAGAGTTATACTAGCTTTATGTGAAGTTAGGTATAACAACTTAAGAAAGATAAAAGGAACTGTTTACTTATTTGTTTATAAAAGCCTTGTATTGATTTACGTAAAGTATAGTAAGATTGTTTGATAAGTAGACATATTATGATGCTACGTGTGTTAGTGTCTTGTAACTTTTGTGTAAAGGGGTTCCTTTGTTGTGCTTACGTTGTTAAGCGTTAAGATCATTATCTTTGTTATTATATCACATACCCGACTTGTTATCGAGGGCTTGCCTCGATGCGGGTCTATACGGCCTATGCAGTCTGTGTGACTATGCGGAGCTGCGGGAGTTCCAAGATTGATCATTCCGGGTGTTTTATCCCGATGCGGGGGATGCCCTATGCGGTCTGTGTGACTATGCGGTCTATGAGACTATGCGGACTGGAGTCCGGAGGTACCGAGGTTAGCTACCCCGATCGAGGAATACCTCATGCGGAGTGCATAGTGTGACCTATGCGACCGCGGAAGTCCAGGATTAGGCACGCATAATGATACTATGGGTGATTGGCCTTGCTTCGATCATTCGCGGCCTAGAAAAGACCAGTTACATTATATCTATTTTGCTCTTGTTTATGTTGTGGCACTATGTGCAGTTGAACTGGTTGTATTTGCAAATGGTTTTAAATACTTTGATTTTACTTGATTTGCGCCGCATACTTGGTACCTGTTGTACTGACCTCCTTCGGGGGGCTGCGTTTATGCCGCAGGTAAGGGAAAGCAGGTGCTAGCTCCACATCCTTAGGATCTCTACTTTGGTGTCAGGAGCTCCATCTTCTCCGAGGCTCGACTTTTGTATGGTTCTCACGATGTTGTAGATATATGTACATTCGAGGTATGGGCCCTATCCCGCCATAGTTGTTACATTCCTAGAGGTCTGTAGTCATGTTGTAAAGTTGGGATGTAACTGCCAAACTTGATGTTTATATATATATGCCGAAAGACGCTTTTTTTTCTCAGATAAAACTGTGTCTCATTTTACATTGTTTCATGTCTTGTTTTTATATTCCGCTGGTTACTATGATGTATGACTACTTGGGTGCCCGGTTAAGGCACGATCCACGCCCCGAACAGTCGTGACAAAAGTGGTATCGAGCGATTAATCCTCGGAAAGTGTCTATAGATCGTATCTAGTAAGTCTTGATTATCGCTTTGTTGTGCACCATACCAATAATCGTGAGGCTATAGGATATTTAAGATTGGTTTCCATTCTTCTCACTCGAGATCGTGCTTTGAGTCATGTTATAAGTTGGACCTCTAACGTATTCCTTTCAGAATTATGCCTCACGTAAGGCAACCCGCCCGTAGCGGCAAGGCACCGGCGGAGCCGCTAGTAGGACACCGAGAGTCACGAGGCTCGTGCCCGCCTATACCCGAGGCGGCGAGTTCCACGACGCCGCCGCCCAGCAGGTTTAGGCGCGCGGCGGGTGATGAGACTACGAGACTGCACCTCCGCCTCTCCACCGAGCGTATTGAGATGGGTTCTGACGAGATAGCGATCGCCGGATCGTGGCGACATGAGATAGTGTCACGACCAACCGGGCGCGCGGATCGTGCCTTACCCGGGCACCTGGTGATACAACATCGAGTAATCACGGAACATAACACAAAGAACATAAAATAACAAGAAGTGTACAAGCTTATCTTTAGAAAACTTGCCTTTCGGCGTATATATAAATAACAACTCTTTCAAATGAGCAGTTTAATCCTTTTTTTACAACCCCGCCACAACAAGATTACTGCACCTCTACGAATGATATGATAACAACGGCGGACAGGCCCCGTCATACCCTCGAATGTAAGCACCTACAACAACAGGGGCTATACTAAGATAAGCCTCCGAGAAACGGAGCTTTCCCAACGTTGAACTGACCAAGAGCGAGGATCAACGATCGTGTACCTTTACTGCGGCGTGAACGCAGCCAAGCGAGGTCGCGACAACAGAGTATGTGAAATCGAAAAATAAATATCGTAAATGAAATCATAGTAGTCTATATAAAGCGGGAGACATGTATGATAACCAAACTACGATTCACAATAAATAAGCGATATGTCAAGTCGTGACTCACGCCTCAAATTCATCACAATAGAAATGCGGGGTAAGTGCGAAGGCATAGCCGACTACTAAGACCTACGATCCAAAAAATGCCATAAATCCGACACGAGGTCTTTCTGACCGCACTACATGATCGGCCGCCACTCGCCCGCATTATCACCGCGGCGCCTATCCTCGAACTTACCGCACTCGCATAGGTCACACATGCACCATGAGGTATTCCTCGAATCATGGTCCTGCATCACCGAGGTATACCCCGCGTCGGGCGGCTTAACCCTCGGTATCCGCCTGGACTCCCGCAGCCCGCATAGTCCCTCAAAGACCGCATAGTCCCTCAAAGACCGCATAGGGCATCCCCCGCATCAGGCTAAACACCCGGAATGATCAATCCTGGAGCATACCGCTGCTCCGCATAGTCTCACAGAACGCGTAGCCGTATAGACCGCATCGGGTGGCAAGCCCGGTATAATAAGTTAGGGTATGTGATACAATAACAAGATCGGGCTTAACGTTTAACAACGTAAGCACAACAAGAGTGACCCCCCTTACATAACAATCACAAGATACTAACACACGTAGCATCCTAACATGTTTACTTATCAAATCAACAAGAAAGTATTACAAGGCTATCACAAACCAATACAATCAAGTTATTCACACAAGGTACTTTCTACTAACAAGTTCGGGTATCTATCCCCAAAGTACTTCATACATTAAATCTTTTAAAAGATCCGTTTCTTTCACATAAGTCACACAATACGTAGTATAAAATAGAGTAAGTTGTCTTTTAAGTAAACCAAAACACTTACCTTTGTAAAATCAAGTAACAACATTATTTTCCAAACGTCGAGTTTGCCTAATTTCAAATGTTCACGTTTCTTATTTTAGAAAGGTTTCGTAGTTCATAGTCTTATTCATTTAAGAATATAATTCTCTTTTAAACAATCTGAGAAACATAAGCCTTATATGTGAGTAGGATATTCTTGTTTATAACAATCTTATTACAGCAGCCATGATCTAGGAAATATCATTTTGTCTCATCTTAGCTTCTATGCGGATGGAAGTTTCTCTTGGTTTTAATAATACTTAATTATTCATTACATTTTCCTTTATTAACGCCGCGGTGGTTTGTCGATACACGTTCGATTTCCAAATCAAGAAACATTATTCCTTTTAAAACCAAGTACTCATTACTCACGAATGAGGTTTCACACGAAATTCATATCAATTCTTTTAAGTCAAGTCTCTTATCTTTTAAGATCAAGTCTCTTAACTTCTATAATCAATAAATCATTCATTTTATCTTTCTTAAGACGTTATACCTAACTTCCCATAAAGCTAGTATAACTCTTATGTTTTGAAAACCAAGTGTTACTCTTCTTTCAAAAACAGTTCTTAATACTTTTTGAAATACTTCAAAGTTCTTATCATTCAGGCTTAAGTCAAAAGACATTGCCGTACAACTACGTTCAGTTAACACGCGTACGTCTACCGTACTATATATACTTCTTTAAAATATCATGCTCAAGCGTATAGAAAGAATCACATACCTCGCGACGATTATCGACTATTAGCAAATCGCTCCACGGCTATAACCCGGCTAGCCTGGTCCACCTTCTCAAGTAGCACATGCTACTCGCAGAACATTCAACCTATACAGTTATACAAGTCTATCAAAGTCTAGACTACTCGGTAGAATAAATCTAGATACAAGATCCTACGGAAAATCGCAAGACTTCCCTATCCAAACTACACAAGTCTTTATGTCTGATACAAATTCCACGTAATTACTGATTCGCTCTTCTCTTTAGATTCGTGCTTAAGTCCAAATACATTGCCGCAAAACTATGTTCAGTTCTATATATAGTATACTTCAACTATATTTTCCTACAACATGTATTTTCCAATTCTGATAGGGGACAAGATAATTACCTCGATAAGCCCATAATTATCCAAGTATAGATGTCGATCCTTAGCAACGCTTAGCTCCTACTCCGGTGCTCCAACCCGCTCCAAACAACCCTTAGAAGTTCTACGAACTTCTTCTTAATACTCCAACCAACTATGGAGATTTTCCTGTGGTTTCGGTTTGAGACAAAAGGACATACGTAGTATTTCCGACTCTACGTATAGAGGTATCTTTGGAATACTACAAGGTATACGGCTAAGGTAATTTTGGGTATAACAATACTTTGAGAGTATTTCTACCAAGAGGGGGTATTTATACGAGACAACACCACAAGGGGGTGCATACCCTCGGCCAACCCTACTAGGGGTACTCGGCAAGAGGGGAGGGGCTCTCGCCAAAGCCTCACAAAGGGGGGGAACGAGAACACCACAAGAGAGGGGAGGATTTCTAAGACTTAGAACATTTTAGGATGAAGAAGTCTTCACAGGGGAGGGGTATTTATAGGTCAAGCAAAGGCCAACCAATGGCCAAGATCTAGCCAAGTGCTAGGCAAGTGTAGGGCAAGATATGCCCAAGTGCCCCTAGTCCCTACTCCTTAAAACCCTCACAAATATCTTGCCCAACTTGACACCCCAATCGTCAAGTTATCGCCCCACTTGCTTCAATGTGAGGTGACATATGTCACCCTCCGTTGATCCAAAATGTTTCGTCTCTCGGAAAAATCCATAAAAATAAGAAAAGACATAGCCGAATTTTCCTCGCAAGTTATGTAAAACGTTTCACGAAAACGACTCTGTCAATGGTGTTGTGCCAAAGATAATTCGCCAAGCCACCTAGGGGTGACACGTGTCGCCTCCTATTTGTCCAAAATAATTCATCTTCCAAAAATCCATAATGGCCAAAATCTCAAAATCAGCGGGCCTCACAAAGTAAATTTCTCCGTGGGCCCACGTGACCATTTCCGAAAATAAAATCTCAAAATTCTAATATAATTTAAGAAGCCCGTATTCCAAATCTGGGAATCAATTCTCATCAACGAACATTTTCTTTACAAAATGGAAACTCTTTCTGTGGAAAAATCACCTCTTTCTTCCTTTCCAATTTTTCTGTCGTGCTCTCGTACGTACGTCCTCGCATACATACCCTGGAACTACGGGGTATAACATTCTTCCCCCCTTAGAAACATTCGTCCCGAATGTTCCTTCTAAGTCTCCAACCATACCAGCGCCGATATAGCCTCCACTGCTATACTTACGAAACCAATTATGCCACACATGGCCATAATATCACATCTGTGAGAACCCAAATCCAAACCAACGAAGTCACCTCAAATGTGTATCACAACACTACCGCTTCCACCCTTGGTCACTACTAGCCTCAATTCCTTTAAGGCTATTCCCGACCTTTACGATCCGATTCTGGTCGAACGCATCCACGAACTCGTACGATGGCCAACTAAACTTGGGCCTAACTCCCTCATAACCCTAACACAAAGCGGGACCACCACGAACTGACCCCACCAACAAACAGGCCGCGGGTTGACCCGCAACATGGCCTCAACCCGACCCGGCAATGCGCAAAACTCTAGCTCGATCCGAACAATCTCACTAATCACGTTACGAAAACCTGGCGGTCTTCTTAGCTCAACTACCCTCTTTCATTCCACACTGCCAGGGACCTATCCCAAACATAGCTCCACGTGCACTATGCACCGATAAGGATCAAACATAACACTACACCTTTACTCAAGATGGCCTTACCTCTAAGGTCTCCACGTATAAAACTCTAAGGCTCATACCTTCTCTATCCCCAAATCTTACTTGGTTAACTAACCAAGATTTCTAATCACAATTTACACAATGCTATCAGAATATAACACTTAAGGTATACTCACCTTATTACACATACTAATCCCTAGAGGGTTAAAGATCTATCTGTATTTACTGCTTCACTCCCCTTAGTCGTTTTAATCAAACCTGCCACGTAGGGCGCATAACTAAGGAAGGTGACGAACTACCTATCGATCCCGAAGGCTAAGTCCTCCTACTAGGTCACCCATTCGACACATGGCCCCGGCGGCACGGTAAAACAGTATTAACAAAAAGACGACATTCCCGGAATGGCGCTGCAATCGCGCAACCGAAGTCACGGAGCTCACCAACTCCTGCATACCTGAGCGTCACGAACCCCGCGGAGGACCACTGCACCGAGGATGTGCATAATCTAATCCTGGTGAGGTGACTCGCCTCGAAAGTTACCAAAGGACCTTGCATTACGCTCGCCTCTTCATTCGCCTTGGTTAACCCGTCGATCTCTACGCTTTCGCCTTGTCGCATAAGCCCGCATACGTGCCATGCTCGGCTTAATCGAAGAACTACTTGCACAACCCTCTCGTTGATATTCATCAAGACTCGCGGTACATCGGTATACTCTCTGGTAGCCAAATCCATAGCTAGTAACAGGGTCGCCTTCTTGCAATCTAAATTCACTGTTCCCGGTCGTGGAACTGAAGGTTCAAATATCATGGCCGCAGTAGGAACTGCCGCCGCCGTGCTAAACTCTGTTGGGGCTAGTGACGTCGCAAAACTCCCCGAATGGAGCACTACCCCAGGTGATGATTGGGCACGGCCTCGTAACCCTCGTACTCTACTCGCGGCTCGGCCGCTTGTCTCCTCGCCGGGTTTGCCTACGCGAGGCATAGCAGTGGAAAAAATACGTTAGAGGTCCAACTTACAACACGGCTCTAAGGCACGATCTCGAGTGAGAATAATAGAAACCAATCCTAAATATCCTATAGCCTCGATTATTGGTGTGGTGCACAACACACCGATAATCGAACTTCGGATCTGATGCAGAGACACTTTCCGAGATTAAGCGCTCGATACCACTTTTGTCACGACGAACGGGCCAGTGATGCCTACCTCGGGCACCCTAGTGATACAACATCGAGTAATCAGAACATAACACAACAACATAAAATAACAAGAAGTGTACAACGATTATCTTTAGAAAACTTGCCTTTCGGCGTATATATAAATAACAACTCTTTCAAAATGAGCAGTTTAATCCTTTTTTCCAACCACCCCTACAGTACTCTGGACCTCTACGAATGATATGGCAACAACGGCGGGACGGGGCCGTCATACCACGAATGGCACCTACAACAATGCGGGCTATACGAAGATAAGCCTCGAGAAAGCGGAGCTTTCCCAACGCAACTGTGACCCTAAGAGCGAGGATCAACGGCGGTGTACCTTTACTGCGGCATGAGCGCGGCCCGAGGTCGATCTGGCCAGTGCAGAGGTATGTGAAACGAAAATAAATCACGTAAATGAAATCATAGTAGTCTATATAAAGCGGGAGACATGTATGATAACAAACTACGATTCACTGATAAATAGCGATGTCAAGTCGAGGACTCACGCCTCAAAGTCATCACAATAGGCCGTGCGGGGTAAATCACGAAGGCATAGCCACTACTAAGACCAGCACCAAAAAAATGCCATAAAGCGTATCACGAGGTCTTTCTAGACCGCACATGATCAAAGGCGGCTCGCCGCATTATCACCGCGTCTATCCACTCGAACTTACCGCGACTCGCATAGGTCACACGAACCGCATGATGTATTCCTCGAATCATGGTCCCGCACCGCTCGGAGGTATACCCGCGTCGAAGCGGCTTAACCTCGGTATCCGCTGGACTCCGCAGCCGCATAGTCCTCAAAGACCCGCGTAGGGCATCCCCGCGTCGAGCTAAACACCGGAATGATCAATCCCGGAGCATCCGGCTCGCGTAGTCTCACAAACCGCATAGCCGTATAGACCCGCGTCGGTGGCAAGCCCTCGGTATAATAAGTCGGGTATGTGATACAATATGATAACGGGCTTAACGTTTAACAACGTAAGCACAACAAGAGTGACCCCCCTTATATAACAATCACAAGATACTAACACACGTAGCATCCTAACATGTTTACTTATCAAATCAACAAGAAAGTATTACAAGGCTATCACAAACCAATACAATCAAGTTATTCACACAAGGTACTTTCTACTAACAAGTTCGGGTATCTATCCCCAAAGTACTTCATACATTAAATTTTTAAAAGATCCGTTTCTTTCACATAAGTCACACAATACCGTAGTATAAAATAGAGTGACTGTCTTTTTAAGTAAACCAAAACACTTACCTTTGTAAAATCAAGTAACAACATTATTTTCCAAACGTCCAAGTTTGCCTAATTTCAAATGTTCACGTTTCTTATTTTAGAAAGGTTTCGTAGTTCATAGTCTTATTCATTTAAGAATATAATTCTCGTTTAAACAATCTGAGAAACATAAGCCTTATATGTGAGTAGGATATTCTTGTTTACAACAATCTTATTACAACAGCCATGATCTAGGAAATATCATTTTGTCTCATCTTAGCTTCTATGCAGATGGAAGTTTCTACTGGTTTTAATAATACTTAATTATTCATTACATTTTCCTTTATTAACGCTGCAGTGGTTTGTCGATACATTACGATTTCCAAATCGGAAACATTATTCCTTTTAAAACCAAGTACTCATTACTCACGAATGAGGTTTCACACGAAATTCATATCAATTCTTTTAAGTCAAGTCTCTTATCTTTTAAGATCAAGTCTCTTAACTTCTATAATCAATAAATCATTCATTTTATCTTTCTTAAGACGTTATACCTAACTTCCCATAAAGCTAGTATAACTCTTATGTTTTGAAAACCAAGTGTTACTCTTCTTTCAAAAGCAGTTCTTATACTTTTGAAATACTTCAAAGTTCTTATCATTCAGGCTTAAGTCAAAAGACATTGCCGTACAACTACGTTCAGTTAACACGCGTACGTCTACCGTACTATATATACTTCTTTAAAATATCATGCTCAAGAGTATAGGAAGAATCACATACCTCGCGACGATTATCGACTATTAGCAAAACGCTCCACGGCTATAACCGCTAGCACAGTCCACTTCTCAAGTAGCGCATGCTACTCGCGAGAACATTCAACCTATACAGGTTATACAAGTCTATCAAAGTCTAGACTACTCGGTAGAATAAATCTAGATACAAGATCCTACGGAAAATCGGGCGCTTCCTATCAATCAAACTACACAAGTCTCATGTAATACAATCTGCGTAATTACAGATTCGGTTCTATTCTTTAGATTGGGCTTAAGTCCAAAGACATTGCCGCGAAACTATGTTCAGTTCTATATATAGTATACTTCAACTATATATTCCTACAACATGTATTTTCCAATTCTGATAGGGGGACAAGATAATTACCTCGATAAGCCCATAATTATCCAAGTATAGATGTCGATCCTTGGCAACGCTTAGCTCTACTCGGTGCTCGACCCGCTCAAACAACCCTTAGAAGTTCTACGCAACTTCTTCTTAATACTCGACCAACTATGGAGATTTTCCTTAGGGTTTCGGTTTGAGACAAAAAGGACATCTGATAGTATTTCGGACTCTACGTATAGAGGTATCTTTGGAATACTACAAGGTATCTGGCTAAGGTAATTTGGGTATAACAACAATACTTTTGAGTATTTCTACCAAGAGGGGTATTTATACGAGACAACACCACAAGGGGGTGTATACCCTCGACCAACCCTACTAGGGGGTACTCTCGGCCAAGGGGAGGGCTCTCGGCCAAAGCCTCACAGCAAGGGAGCGAGAACACAAGAGAGGGGAGGATTTCTAAGACTTAGAACATTTTAGGATGAATAAGTCTTCAAAGGGAGAGGTATTTATAGGTCAAGCAAAGGCCAACCAATGGCGAGATCTAGCCAAGTGCTAGGCAAGTGTAGGGCCAAGATATGCCCAAGTTCCCTAGTCCTACTCCAAAACCCTCATAAATATCTTGCCCAACTTGGCGCTGATCGTCGAGTTCAGCTTGCTTTGATGTGAGGTGACACATGCACCCTCCGTTGGTCTAAAATGTTTCGTCTCTGCAAAAATCCATAAAAATAAGAAAAGACATAGCCGAATTTTCCCTCGCAAGTTATGTAAAGCGTTTAGTCAACGACTCTAAGGTGTTGTGCACAAAGATAATTCGGCCAAGCCACCTAGGGGGTGACACGTGTCTTTCTCCTATTTGTCCAAAATAATTCATCTTCAAAAAAATCCATAATGGCCAAAATCTCAAAATCAAAGCGGGCCCAAAGCAGTAAATTTCTCGTGGGCCCAGCGTGACCATTCGAAAATAAAATCTCAAAATTCTAATATAATTTAAGCCCATATTCCAAATCACAGAATCCAATTCTCATCAACGAACATTTTCTTTACAAAACCGGAAACTCTTTCCGTGGAAAAATCACCTCTTTCTTCCTTTCCGATTTTTCTCGTGCTCTCGTGCGTGCGTCCTCGCATACATACCACGGAACTACGGGTATACGAGATAGGCTGGGCGGCGGTTCGATGGCACCGTAGTACATCTAGATCGAATGACGAGGCTCACGGGATTTTTGAGTTGTAGCGCGCCGAGTTCTACGGTCGGCGCCTGAGATGATCGCATGAGTTCATCCGTCGGCTCTGAGAGGATCGTCAGTGATCAAGGCGTCGAGACCGAGTCGTGATCTTCGGTTCACATAGGCTGCGTAATACCGCGATCGATTGGTTTGATTCATGGAGTTATCGGGAAGCGTCGCGGCTTCAGCGATATGGGGCAGTTCTACGAGACATTTCTCACTCACTTCTTGCCTCCCGCACGATGAGGAGGCACGGGCGATAAGTTTTGATCTTTGAGACGAGAGGCGCCTTTGTTAGGGAGTACAACGTTGAGTTCGATTCGTTGGCTCGATATGTCCCTGCGCTAATGCGAACATGGAGGCCGAGTGCACCGTCACCGGGTTAGATGATTATCCGCGAGTCTTGCTCGGTGTGGCTCTTGATAGGGCATGGACATTGCGGATGCGAGCTCATGCACTTGATCTTTGTTATACCCGTATTTCCGGTATATGCGTGGGGCGTGCGTGCGAAATCTGACGAAGGTGGAAAGGAAGAAAGAGGATTTTCACGGAAAAGTTTCCGTTTTGTGAAGGAAAAATGTTCGTTGATAGAATTGGGTTCCCAGTTTGGAATTTGGGCTTCTTTGATTATATTAGAATTATGGAATTTTATTTTGGAAATGGTCACGTGGCAAAGGAGAAATTCTGATTTTGTCTTTGTTTTGAGATTTTGGCCATTGTGGATATTTTGGAAGATGTTTTATTTTGGGCCAATAGGAGGGTGACACGTGTCACCCGCCTAGGTGGCTTGGCGAATTGACATTTGTGCCTGGCCTTGTTAGAGTCGTTTTTAAACGTTTACATAACTGCGAGAAAATTCCGGCTATGTCGTTTTGTATTTTTGCGGATTTTTCCGAGCGGCGGAACATTTTGGACCAACGGGAGGGTGACATGTGTCACCCTCACATTGGAAGCAAGTGGGCGGTTTGGCCTTGGACGTTTAGGGTGTCTAGTGGGAAGATATTTGTGTAGATATTTGTGAGGGTTTTAAGGAGTAGGGTCTAGGGTGCACTTGGCTTGATCTTGGCCTTACACTTGCCTTGCACATGGCTTGATCTTGGCCATTGGTTGGCTTTTGGTTTTGCTATAAATACCGCTTGGCGAAGACCGTTCGTCAAAATGTTTCAAGTCTTGCTATCCTTCCCTCTCCTCTTGTTTGACTCTCGTCCAAGAGCCCCCACTCCTCCTAGTAAGGCCCTTGGCGAAACCCTCCCCTTTGGTGGCCTTTGTGGTAGAGCCTCCCTCCACTGTAGTGCTAGCGGTAGGGTACCCACACTGCTAGTTGTTTCGTATAATACCACTCCGCATGGTATTGAAATACTTCTCTAGTATTGTTATAATGCCCAAAATACCTTAGCCTTTACCTTGTTGTATTCCAAAAGTTACCTCTATCGTAGAGCAGGAAATACTACCTTTTGTCCTTTTAGTCTCAGCCCAAAACCCTGAAATCTTCGTAGTTGGTTGAAGTATTTGAGTAGAAGTTAGTTAGAACTTCTAAGGGTTGTTTGGAGCGGATTGGGCGCCTGAGTAGGAGCTAAACCTTGCTCAGGATCGACATTATAACTTGGATAATTTTGGGCTTGTCGAGGTAAATATTCTTGTCCCCTTATTGTAATTGGAGATTACATATTGTAGGAATATATAGTTGAGGTATACTATCTATAGAACTGAACTGTAATTACATAGGACTGTATTACAGTAGACTTGTGTAGCATTGTAGTGAAGTAGAATTGTACACGTCCGGTTAGACGTGTAAAACCCCCCCCCCCTGGTTGGCTTGGTAGCCGGCCTCGATAGAGGAGGAGATTTACGCTGTTGTTGCGGGAGAGTCTTTGTCGAATTTTCTGTAGAGAAATGGAACCTTGTGTTTTGAGGTTAATAGACGTTGTGACCTTTTTAGGTGAAAGTACTAAGAGTAGCGTATTCTACTTGAGGAGTGGAAAGGGCTAGCAAGGTTGTAGTACTTGGAGCATTTTGCTTATTGTCGATACTCGTCGCGAGGTATGTGAACCTCTTCCTATCTCTTCTAGCATGATATGTGTGAACTATGTGAAGTACGGTGAGGCGTACGTGTGTTAGCGTGTTTGATTGATCTTAAAACATAAAGTGTTATAACGGCTTTATGGGAAGTTGGTTATAACAGCTTTATGTAGGTAAGAAAATGGTTTACTGATGTTGGAAGTTAAGAGACTTGATCTTATAAGATAAGAGACTTAACTTATTTGTTTTAATGTGAATGTTTGTGTGAAACCTCATTCGTGAGTAATGAGTACTTGGTTTTATTTAAAGGGATAATGTTTCTGGATTTGGAAATCGAATGTGTATCGACGGACCTGCGGCGTTAATAAAGGAAAATGTATTGAATAATGATGTATCGTATTAAAACCGGTAGAAACCTCCATCTGCATAGAAACTAAGATGAGACAAAATGATATTACATTTTCTAGATCATGGGCTTTGTAATAAGAATGTTGTAAACAAGAATAACCTACTCGCGTGAGACATATATTACTCGATTGTTCTAAAGGAATCAGTGATTAAGTTTGGGAGCGAGAAACCATTTGAAAATGGTAGCTTGAGTAATTGAAACTAGGCAAATGGAACTTAGGAAAGAATGTTGTTATGATTTTGAAAAGGAATGTGGGTTGGTCATTCTAATACTACGTATCAGGTGACTTTTATAAAGGTAATGGATCTCTTTTAAAAGAACTTAACGTATGTAGTACTTTGGGGTTAAAAACCGGACTTTGGCATAAAATGAAAGTACTTTGAGTTGTGTGAAACTTGCCTATGCTTGTTGTTGTGAAACTTGCCTATCTTGTGATGATAGTCTTTATTGTACAAGCGTTGTGTTTACGTATTTACGCGTCTCTCGATGAAGTCGGTTGGTAGTTGAGAACTTACTTGGGCGTCACCGCGGTGGCGGAGAAATTCCGCAGATGCGTTCTGTTGATAGTATTATTGTTGTTAATCGCTTTGGACATCACCACGATCGTAAGCGCGCGGGTATGCTTCCGTTTTGGTTAAGGTCTTGTAGTTGTCGCTTTGGATATCTTGACACGATCGTGGCGCGTGGGTATGTTTCCATTTGATTATCGCCTTGTGATTTCCGCTTTGGACATCGACACGATGCGTAGCGCACGCGGGTATCGTCCATTTGGAATGTTGTCTTATTGTTTCCCTTTGGACATCACGACACGATCGTGGCGCTGCGGGTATGCTTCCATTTGGAATCTTTGTCTTATTGTTTCCACTTTGGACATCACGACACGATGCGTAGCGCGCGGGTATCGTCCATTTGGAATGTTGTCTTATTGTTTCCCTTTGGACATCTGACACGATCACGTGGCGCGGGTATCTTCCATTTGGATTCTGTCTTGTTGTTGAGGTCACATGGACATGTCTACACCGTCTGGAATTCGGGGCATGTGGCCATGGGACATTGGTATTATTGTTGCATCGTGGACATGTCTGCCGTCTGATGTTCGGGCATGCGGCCATAATCACGAACTGATTGATGTTGAGGCGTGAGTCCACGACTTGACATATTTGTTTTATGTTGTGATACGTAGTTTGGTCATCATACATGTCTCTGCTTTGTATATGTATGACTTCACTTACGATTTTCTGATTTCACGTACTTAGTACTGTTATCGACCTCCTTGAGCTGCGTTCATCTGCAGCGGTAGAAATGCGTCGATGCGTGGATCCGCTCATAGGATCACGATTCGGCGTATTAGGAAGCTCCGTTTCTCGGAGGCTTATCTTTTGGTATGTGTTCCACTGAGTTGTAGGTTCTTGTACATTCGGGGTATGGCGGGGCCTGTCGTCATAGTCGTTGTAAATCTTAGAGTGCAACCTTTGTTGTGGGCGGGGTTTGTAAAAAGATAAGCATTCGGGTTTTTACGTATATCTGAAAGGCAAGCCGTTTGGTTGCTGTTTATTTTATGTCTCTCATTTCATGTGTAAAGTTTTTATTTCCGTGGTTTTTCTCGATGTTGTATCACTAGGGTGCCGGTAAGGCACGATGTGGGCCGAGTTGGGCGTTACAAAGTGGTATCGAGGCGATTAATCCTCGGAAAGTGTCTACTGAACCGTGTCTAGTAAGTCTTGATTATCGATGTGTTGTGCACCACATCTATGTCGTGAGGCTATAGGACATTTAGGATTGGTTTCCATTCTTCTCATTACGAGATCGTGCCTTGAAGAGTGTGGTAAGTGTGAACCCTGGTATCGCGATTGAGACCTTAGAGGTAAGGTGCGTCTTGAGTAAAAGATTCGTTTACGTTTGACCTTTATCGGGTGCGTAGTATACGTGGGATTTGTTTGTGTGATCGATCCGTGGGTAATGTGAGATGGAAGTGGTAGCTTTCATGATGTGATTTAGCGAGATTGTTCCGTGTCGAGGCAAGTGTTGGCGCGATTGTGGGTCGGGTTGATGGCGCTCGTAGTCGACCGTGGCCGGATTAAGGTAAGTCGATTCTGGGTGGTCGCCGGTGGTAGGGTCACGAGGATGCTAGGCCCAGTTTGTATGACCATCGTATGAGTTGGTGGATATGTTCGACGAGCGGATCGTGGAGGCGGGAGCGGCCTTAGAGAAGATCGAAGTTAGTAAGATGACCAAGTTTGGAGGTAGTGACTCGAGGGTTGGAAAGCGAGCGTTGTGGAAGTGTGGTACGGATACTAGAAAGAGTTTGAGTGTTCGAGAAGAAGTGCTGACAAGATAGGGGAAAAGTGAGCGTGTGTGATCGTTTCTTTTGTGAAATGAAGGTGTGAAGGAGTATATTTTAGACCTCGGTAAGGGTTTTGTGATGATTAGAGTGTTTCCTCGTTGACTTGGGTTTAAGTATTGATGCGGTTGTTATTTTTATGGCGGGTGTGGCGTGATTGTTTTCGTGCGTATAGCGATGAAGGCTATACTAAGCGTGTTTGTGTTGAGACTTGAGAAGGAACATTGGGACGAATGTTTCTAAGGAAGGGAGAATGTTATACCCGTATTTCCAGTATATGCGTGGGGCGTGCGTGCGAGAATACGACAGAAAGATTGGAAAGGAAGAAAGAGGGGATTTTTCCACGGAAAAGTTTCCGGTTTTTGTGAAGGAAAAATGTTCGTTGATGGGAATTGGGTTCCCAGATTTGGAATTTGGGCTTCTTTGATTATATTAGAATTATGGAATTTTATTTTGGAAATGGTCACGTGGGGCCCAGGAGAAATTCTGATTTTGTGAGCCACTTTGTTTTGAGATTTTGGCCATTGTGGATATTTTGGAAGATGTTTTATTTTGGGCCAATAGGAGGGTGACACGTGTCACCCGCCTAGGTGGCTTAGTAGAATTGACATTTGTGCCTGACACGGGTTAAGTCGTTTTCGGCGAAGCGTTTTACATAACTTGCGAGGAAAATTCGGCTATGTCGTTTTGTATTTTTGCGGATTTTTCGAGCGGCGGAACATTTTGGACCAGCGGGAGGGTGACGTGTGTCACCTCGCATTGGAAGCAAGTGGGCGGTTTGGCCTTGGACGTTTAGGGTGTCTAGTGGGAAGATATTTGTGTAGATATTTGTGAGGGTTTTAAGGAGTAGGGTCTAGGGTGCACTTGGCTTGATCTTGGCCTTACACTTGCCTTGCACATGGCTTGATCTTGGCCATTGGTTGGCTTTTGGTTTTCTTATAAATACCCTTGGCAGAAGACCATTCGTCAAAATGTTTCAAGTCTTGCTATCCTTCCCTCTCCTCTTGTTTGACTCTCGTCCAGAGCCCCCTCCTCACAGTAAAGGCCATGGCGAAACCCTCCCGCTTTGAGTGGCCTTTGTGGCGAGAGCCTCCCTCCCTTTGTAGTGCTAGCGGTAGGGTACCACTGCTAGTTGTTTCGTATAATACCATACTTGTGGTATTGAAATACTTCTCCTAGTATTGTTATAATGCCCAAAATACCTTAGCCTTTACCTTGTTGTATTCCAAAAGTTACCTCTATCGTAGAGCCAGGAAATACTACCTTTTGTCCTTTTAGTCTCAAACGAAACCAAGGAAATCTTCATAGTTGGTTGAAGTATTTGAGTAGAAGTTGGTTAGAACTTCTAAGGGTTGTTTGGAGCGGATTGGAGCGCACGGAGTAGGAGCTAAACCTTGCTCAGGATCGACATTATAACTTGGATAATTTTGGGCTTGTCGAGGTAAATATTCTTGTCCCCTTATTGTAATTGGAGATTACATATTGTAGGAATATATAGTTGAGGTATACTATCTATAGAACTGTAATTACATGGGGTATTCTGATGAACTTGTGTAGCATTGTAGTGAAGTAGAATTGTACACGTCCGGTTAGACGTGTAAACCCCCCCCCCCCCTGGTTGGCTTGGTAGCCGGCCTCGATAGAGGAGGAGATTTACGCTGTTGCGGGGGGGGGAGGTGCTGTCGAATTTTCTGTAGAGAAATGGAACCTTGTGTTTTGAGGTTAATAGACGTTGTGACCTTTTTAGGTGAAAGTACTAAGAGTAGCGTATTCTACTTGAGGAGTGGAAAGGGCTAGCAAGGTTGTAGTACTTGGAGCATTTTGCTTATTGTCGATACTCGTCGCGAGGTATGTGAACCTCTTCCTATCTCTTCTAGCATGATATGTGTGAACTATGTAGTACGGTAGACGTACATGTGTTAACTGTGTTTGATTGATCTTAAAACATAAAGTGTTATAACGGCTTTATGGGAAGTTGGTTATAACAGCTTTATGTAGGTAAGAAAATGGTTTACTGATGTTGGAAGTTAAGAGACTTGATCTTATAAGATAAGAGACTTAACTTATTTGTTTTAATGTGAATGTTTGTGTGAAACCTCATTCGTGAGTAATGAGTACTTGGTTTTATTTAAAGGGATAATGTTTTCCGATTTGGAAATCGTAATGTGTATCGACAGCACTGCAGCGTTAATAAAGGAAAATGTATTGAATAATGATGTATCGTATTAAAACCAGTGAAACCTCCATCTGCATAGAAACTAAGATGAGACAAAATGATATTACATTTTCTAGATCATGGCTTTGTAATAAGAATGTTGTAAACAAGAATAACCTACTCTCACGTGAGACATATATTACTCAATTGTTCTAAAAGGAATCAGTGATTAAGTTTGGGAGGCGAAACCATTTGAAAATGAGTAAGCGAGTAATTGAAACTAGGCAAAGCTGGAACTTAGGAAAAGAATGTTGTTACTTGATTTTGAAAAGGAATGTGGGTTGGTCATTCTAATACTACGGGTATCGGGTGACTTTATAAAGGTAATGGATCTCTTTTAAAAGAACTTAACGTATGTAGTACTTTGGGGTTAAAAACCGGACTTTGGCATAAAATGAAAGTACTTTGAGTTGTGTGAAACTTGCCTATGCTTGTTGTTGTGAAACTTGCCTATGCTTGTGATGATAGTCTTTATTGTACAAGCGTTGTGTTTTACGTGTTCTGCGTCTCGATAGAGTCGGTTGGTAGTTGAGATCTTACTTGGGCGTCTGGCGGTGGCGGAGAAATTCCGCAGTGCGTTCACGCTGATAGTATTATTGTTGTTAATCGCTTTGGACATCGACACGATCGTAGCGCGCGGGTATGCTTCCATTTTGGTTAAGGTCTTGTGGTTAATCGCTTTGGATATCCGACACGATCGTGGCGCGCGGGTATGTTTCCATTTTGATTATCGCCTTGTGATTTCCCTTTGGACATCGACACGATCGTGGCGCGCGGGTATCGTCCATTTGGAATGTTGTCTTATTGTTTCCCTTTGGACATACCGACACGATCGTAAGCGCGCGGGTATGCTTCCATTTGGAATCTTTGTCTTATTGTTTCCCTTTGGACATCTGACACGATCGTAGCGCACGGGTATCGTCCATTTGGAATGTTGTCTTATTGTTTCCCTTTGGACATCACGACACGATCGTAGCGCGCGGGTATGCTTCCATTTGGATTGCTGTCTTGTTGTTGAGGTCACATGGACATGTCTACACGATCTGGTCGGGGGCATGTGGCCATGGGACATTGGTATTATTGTTGCATCGTGGACATGTCTACCGTGCAGATATTAGGGGCATCGCGCATAATGCGAACGATTGATGTTGGCGTGAGTCCACGACTTGACATGTTGTTTTATGTTGTGATCGTAGTTTGGTCATCATACATGTCTCTGCTTGTATAGATTATGACTTCACTTACGATATTTTCTGATTTCACATACTTGGTACTGTTATCGACCTCCTCGGGCCGCGTTCATCTGCGCGGTAGAGGTACATCGGTCGTGGATCCGCTCATAGGATCACGATTCAGCGTATTGGAAGCTCCGTTTCTCGGAGGCTTATCTTTTAGTATGTGTTCCACTGAGTTGTAGGTTCTTGTACATTCGGGGTATGGCGGGCCCTGTCCGTCATAGTCGTTGTAAATCTTAAGTGCATGCCTTTGTTGTGGCGGGGTTTGTAAAAAGATAAGCTGTTCGGGTTTTTACGTATATACCTGCAAAGGCTGTTTGGTTGCTTTATTTATTTTTTATGTCTCTCATTTCATGTGTAAAGTTTTTTATTTCCGCTGGTTTTTCTCTGATGTTGTATCACTAGGGTGCCCGGGGTAAGGCACGATGTGGGCCGAGTTCGGGGCGTTACAGATCTGGCGTAGAGACCGGGTCGTCGGCAATTCAGCAGAAGAAGGCGAAGACGGCCGGATCTTTGGTAGCTCTCGGTGGGCGGCCTCGGCGATCTAGATTTGCACCCGGCCATCGAGCACTCCTACATCGTTTCGTGCAGCCCGAGTATTGGGCGGTCGAGGCCCGGGACTTGATTTCGAGGTATGAGTGCCCGATCGAGTCCGCTCGGTGTATCCGATGTGGTAGATTCCATTCGGGGTTGTGGTACTGCCGGAGCTTGCTACACTTGCGGCCAGGTCACTATCACGAGCTGTCGGCGAGGCGGCAGATGGTAGGGGTCGGCTACGAGTGCATTGCGGATCTTCATCCCGCCGATTACTCGCCACGGAGGCGGGGTACTCATGGACCAGCAGGTCGCGGCGAGTCGTGGCGCGGGTCCAGGTCTAGCGGTCCTCGAGCCGCGTTTATGCCTTGTCGGCGGCGGGACGGAGGCGTCGCGGCGTCGCAGTACTTTATCGGTTCTGGTCACGATGTGTATGCCTTGATAGATCGGGTTCTACTGTCCCATATCTCCCTTATTGCTAGTAGGATAGGGATAGAGCACGAGTCCATAGACCACTTCGAGATAGCTACGCGATGGGTGATTCGGTAGTAGCTCGGCGGGTATATAGGGCTTGCCCGGTGACTTTATGCGATCGTCGGACCACTGGCCGACTTGATAGAGTTGGACATGACCGATTTGATGTGATCGTGGGCATGGATTGGTTAGCTTCTTCTACGCCCGGTGTAGGCTGCGAGAGAAAGTAATGCAGTTCGATTTCTGAGGCCGGTTATTGAGTGGGAGGAACACCGTGTCGCAGAGGTAGGTTTATTTCTTACCTCGAGGCTAGGAAGATGGTGCGAGAAGTACATCTACCATCTCATTCGGGTCGATCACGAGGCTGCGGTACGAGATCTTGATCGATTCGATGTCGAGAGTTCCCGGATGTGTTTCAGACGACCTCGGTTATCCCTCGGAGAGGAGATAGAGTTTTTATCGATGTCTTTGCGGACACTCGGCCTATTTCCATTCCGCCATACAAAATGGCACTGCCGAGTTGAGAGAGTTGAAGGACCGGTGAGAGATTTCTTTGGAGAAGGGCTTCATCGGGCTAGTGTTTCTCCACGAGGCGCGGTATTGTTCGTGAAGAAGAAGGGCGGGGCCAGCTGCGCATGTGTGTTGATCTGACGGTGAACAAGGTGACCATTAAGAACAGATACCCTTCCCGAGATTGATGATTTGTTCGACCGGTGCGAGTGCGAGATGTTTCTCAAAATTGATCTGCGATCGGGCTATCATCAGTGCGAGTTAGAGGCGGATGTCCACTAGGCGCATTCGGACGTGCACGCACTATGAGTTGAGGTTATGTCGTTCGGTTTGACCAATGCTCGGCGATTTTATGGATTTGATGAACGAGTGTTCAAACCATTTTTGGATACGTTTGTGATAGTATTCATCGATGACATCTTGGTTTATTCTCGCTCGGCGGGAGCATGCGAGCATTTGAGGCTGTCTTGAGAGTTCTCGGGACCGGCGATTATCGCCAAGTTTTGAAGTGTGAGTTCGTTGACTTGGTGGCTTTTCTTGGGCATATTATGGGCCGATGGTATTCGGGTGGATACGGCGAGATCGAGGCGATCGAGTTGGCCTCGACCTCTTCGGCGAGTGCGCGATTTTACAGGCCTTGCGAGTTATTATCGGTTCGTAGAAGTTTGCTTCTATCTACGCCCATTGACTAGGTGACTCGAGCGGCTAAGTTTCGATGGGTGATGCTTGTGGCGGGGTTTCGATTCTTGAAGGAGGCGACGGCCGCCCCGTTCTTACTCTTCGGAGGGTCGAGCGGCTATGTCGTGTATTGTGATCGTCGGGCATCGGTGGGATGTGTTGATGCAGCGGGGCAAGGTTATAGCATCCGTCGGCTTAAGAAGCGTGAGGAACTACCCCCATGATTTGGAGTTGGCGGCGGTGATTCACGCTTTGAAGATCCGAGGCACTATTTGTATGGGGTTCATGGATATTTATCTGCACCACAAGAGCCTCGAGATATCTTCGGAGAGGAGTGAACTTACGGCGAGAGGCGGTGGTTAGTGTTATACCGTATTTCGGAGTATGCGTGGGGCGTCGTCTGAGTTTAAGCCTTAAGTTAGGCTAGGAACGAAAATTCGTGCACAACCGAATAGAATCGTTTTTTCGCGTAAACGTTTTCCAAACTTTGCGAAGGGAAAATTTGGCTATGTCATTTATTATTTTTGCGGATTTTTCCGAGATGAAATATTTTGGACCAACGGGAGGGTGGCGTGTGTCACCTCAAAGTGGGCGACAAAGGGCTAGCTTGGCACGTTTTTGTGTTGAAGTTTTAGTCAAGGGTTAGGTAGGATATTTTGTAGATATTTTGTGTAGTTGATGAACAAGTGGGACCCACAAATACTTTTCCAAATCTTGACCTTACACTTGCCCACCACTTGTCTTGATCTTGGCCCTTGGTTGGCCTATAAATACCCCCCCTTTGTTGAAGACTTCTTCATCCACACAATGTTTCTAAGTCTTGAAATCCCTCTCCCCCCCTCTCTATACTTTTCCTCCTCCCCCTTGTGAGGCTTTGGCCGGGAAGTCTCCCCCCCCCTACCTAGAATCTCGTAAATATACCCCATGGTAGAAAAGTATTCTCCAAGTATAGTTACTATTCCAAAATACCTTGGCCCAAATACCTTGTAGTATTCCAAGGTTACACCTATACTAAAAGCCCAGAAATACTATTATAATTCCCTTCAGTCACAAAATGAAACCCTAAGGAAAATCTTCACAGTTGGTTGAAGTATTAAGATGAAGTTGCGTAGAACTTCTAAGGGTTGTTTGGAGCGGGTTGGAGCGCCCAGAGTAGGAGCTAAACGTTGCTCAGGATCGACATTTAAACTTGGATAATTTTGGGCTTACCGAGGTAAATACTCTTGTCCTTATATTGTAATTGGAAATTACATACGGTAGTAGTATAGAAATGTATATAAGATTCATAAGAGAATTGAATCGTAATAGAAGGATATTAAAGAAGAAGATTGAGCAGTACTTACATGGGAATTTGTATTCTGATGACTTATGTAGCTTGGGTAGGAAGTCTTGCCCGAATTTCCGTAGAATAGAGAACCTACTGCTTAGAATATTCTTCAGAGTAGTCTAGACGTTGATAGACGTATATGGCCTTTATAGGTTGAAAGTTCTGCGAGTAGCATGTTCTACTTGAAGGTGGACAAGGCTAGCGGGTTATAGCGTGGAGCGTTTTGCTAATAGTCGATAATCGTCGCGAGGTATGTGATTCTTCCTATCCTCTTGAGCATGATATTTTAAAGAATATATATATAGTACGATGAGCGTCGTGTGTTAATCGAACGTAGTTTACGGCAATGTCTTTTGACTTAAGCCTGAATAATAAGAATCTTGAAGTATTTCAAGAGAATTAAGAAACCTTTTTGAAAGAAGAGTAATACTTGGTTTTAAAAGCTTAAGAGTTATACTAGCTTTATGGGAAGTTAGGTATAACGGCTTAAGAGAGATAAAAAGAATGATTTATTGATTTTAGAAGTTAAGAGACTTGATCTTAAAAGATAAGAGACTTGACTTAATTAAATTAATATGAATTTTGTTAGAAAGTGTGAAACCTCATTCGTGAGTAATGAGTACTTGGTTTTTAAAAGGAATAATGTTTTACTGATTTCGGAATTCAGAATAAGTATCGAACAAACCACAGCAGCGCTAATAAAGGGAAATGTATTGACTAACAAAGTATTATTAAAACCAGTAGAAACCTCCATCTGCATAGAAGTTAAGATGAGACAAAATGATATTACATTTCCTAGATCATGGCTGCTTTAATAAGATTGTTATGAACAAGAATAACCTACTCACACATAAGGCATATGTTTCTCAAATGGTCTTTAAAAGAGAATTATATTATTAAGTGATTAAGACTATGAACTACAAAACCTTTCGAAAATGAGAAACTTGAGCATTTGAAATTAGGCAAACTTGAACGTTTGGAAAATAATGTTGTTACTTGATTTTACAAAGGAAAGTGTTTTGGTTTACTTAAAAAGATAGTCACTCTATTTTTTATACTACGGGTATTGTGTGACTTTTGTGAAAGAAACGGATCTTCTAAAGAGTTAATGTATGAAGTACTTTGGGGATAAAAACCCGAACTTGTTAACATAAAGTAGAAAGTACCTTGTGTGATTAAACTTGATTGTGTTGGTTTGTGATAGCCTTGTAATACTTTCTTGTTGATTTGATAAGTAAACATGTTAGGATGTTACGTGTGTTAAGTATCTTGTGATGTTTGTGTAAAGGAGTTTCCCTTGTTGTGCTTATGTTGTTTAACGATAAGTTGTTATGTTAGTAGTATATCACTCACCTCTTGACATGATCCCGGGGGTTAAGCTGCCCTCCGATGCGGGGTAATACTCAGGCAGTCTGTGTGAATATGATTCAAGGATACCTCATGCGGGTCCAGGGGACCTATGCGGAACTACGAGAGTTCCAGGTTAGTGTGCGGCCTTTGTGGTCATGCGGTCTATGTGGCCATGCGGACTGCGAGTCGGGGCGTTGCGGGAGTAGCTACCCTCGATGCGGGAATACCTCATGCGGGCCATTGGAGTGGCCTATCGCGGAGTCGCGGGAAGTTCGAGGACTAGACGCGCACATTAGATCTGCGGGCGAGTGGCGATTTGATCATGTGGCGGTCTAGACAGATCTCATGATCTGATTTATGACCTTGTTGATCGTGGTTTTAGTAGTCGGCTATGCCTTCGTACTTACCGTGCGGTTTTATTATGACACGGTGGGACCTCGTGTTCATGTGTGTTCCTTGGTGCTTTTATATCATAGACTGCCGCAGTGAGGAAGGTATTCCACGGGCATGATTGATTTTGTGGGCGTGAGACCCATAGTTGTATTTGAGTGATGACTTTGAGGTCGTGAGTCACGACTTGACATCGCTTATTTATTGTGATCGTAGTTTAGTTATCATACATGTCTCTGCTTTATATAGACTACTATGATTTCATTTACGATGCGTTGATTTCACATACTTGGTACCGTTGTACTTACCTCCTTGAAGTGCGTTCATCCGCAGAAGAAGTACACGATCGTCGATCCTCGCCTTAGGATCACGATTCAGCGTTTGGGAAGCTCCGTTTCTCGGAGGCTTATCGGTGGTATAGTCCTCGCCGTTGCAGTACTTACATTCAGGTATGGCGGGGCCCCGTCGCCATTTTGTCATATCATTCTTAGAAGTGCAGTAATGCTGTTATGGGAAGAGTTTGTAAAAAGGATGTAATCGTTTGTTGATTTAAGTTTTTATATATATATGCCGAAAGACAACTTTTCTTCAGATAAACTGTGTCTCTTTTACATTGTTTCATGTTGTGTTTTATATTCCGCTGATTACTCTGATGTTGTATCACTAGGGTGCGGGTAAGGCACGATCACGCCAGGTTGGTCGTGGCGATTATAGTTACTCAAGGATTACGATGTCGATATCCTGTACCACCCGGGGAAGGCCAATGTTGTGGCAGATGCTCTTAGTCGTAGGTCGATGGGGAGCCTATCAGATGTGCGGCAGAGAGGAGGGCATGGTTCGCGATTTACATCGCCTAGCGAGCCTCGGTCCGATTGATTGATTCGATAGCGGTGGGGTCGAGTTCGTGAGGTTGCGAGTCTTCCATCGTCGAGGTGAAGAGGCACGATTTGAGGATCGGTTTTGACACGGTGCGTGATACGGCCCTTCGTGAGGAAAAGGTCCTTTTGGTAGCACCATGGGGTGCTAAGGTTTGAGGGCAGTTGTGTGTTCGGCTATTGCGAGGACTTCGGCGAGTTAGGGAAGCACACGCGCGTTACTCTATCCATCCGGTCGACAAAGATGTACCACGACCTCGGTCGATGTATTGGTGGGATGGCTTGAAGAGGGCGTTGCGAGTTTGTGGCTCGGTGCGTGTTGTCGGCAGTAAGATAGAGCACGAGGCACGGTGGTTTGTTGCAGACGATAGAGATCCCGACCTGGAAGTGGGAGGTGATCAACATGGACTTTATCACAGGGTTACCTCGCACTCCGAGGAGACATGATTCTATCTGGGTTATCGTCGGCCGTAGTGAAATCAACCCACTTTCTTCCGTCGGAACGACTTTTTGGTGAGGATTATGCGGACTTTACATCAGAGATCGTCGATCGCATGAGTCCCTATTTCTATCATATCGCATGGGAGCCCGGTTCGGCCAACTGGAGGTCTTTCCGAAGGGTTTAGGGACCAGTGAGCTCGAGTCGCATTCCATCCTCGCATGCAGACGGACAGCGGGCGCACTATCCGCACTCTGAGGATATCTGCGAGCTGTGTTATTGACTTCGTGGGTAGTGGGAGGATCATTTGCCTCTAGTTGAGTTTGCGTAATAATAGCTACCACTCCGATTCGAGATGGCGCCTTCTGAGGCCTTGTATGGGAGGAAGTGCAGATCGCCGATAGGATGGTTCGATGTGGGCGAGTGCAGTTAGTGGGACCAGACCTGGTTCACGATGGATAAGGTGAAGCTTATCCGAGCGGCTATTGGCGACAGAGTCGGCCAGTCGTATGCACGATCATCGTCGTGCATCCGAGTTTGAGGTTGATGATTGGCTTTTCTGAAGGTGCCACCCGTGAAGGTGTGATGAGATTTGGCGAGAAAGAAGCTCGGCCCAAGGTACATCGGGCCTTATCGATTGTCCGCAGGTGGGCGTCGCCACGCAGTTGGATCGTCATCCGATCCGGAGGCGGCATCCGGTTTTCCATGTTTCTATCGAGAGATCATCGGGGATCCATCTAGTACACCCTATCGGCGATGTCCAGTGTGGCCAGGGTTATCGTGAGGAGATTCCATAGCGATAATCGATCGTCAGGTTAGGCGTCTGCGGACCAAGGACGTGGCTTCCGTCAAAGTCTTGTGGCGGAACGAGCTCAGGGAGGAGATGACGTGGGAAGCTGAGGAGGACATGAGGCGGAGGTACCCTCACCTATTCCCCACACCTCCAGGTAACTTACTTTCCTACTTGTTGATTTCAATTACCATATATGCTTAAGTGTTGTATTGTGGCCATGTGTGGCATTTGCAAATTGTTTTAGTTGTGAGGACCTATATCATTATCTGTCTTGAGAAGGAACATTCGGGACGAATATTTCTAAGGAGGGGAGAATTTTATACCCCGTATTTCCGGAGTATGTACGTGAGGACGTACGTACGTTTGTACAAACCCTAATTAGGTTAAGAGTGAGATTGTAAGCTTTCGACGGAAAAGATTCCGAACCTTGTGAAGGAAATTCTACGTTTTTAATATTTTAACCGATTACGGATTTTTCTGAGAGACGAAATATTTTGGACCAATGGGAGGGCGACATGTGTCACCCTTAGTTGGCTTAGGTTGGACGAATTGGGTGAGGCTATGTCACACCCCGATCCCCGGGCCCGTGACTGGTGCCCTACCTGGGCACCCTTCTACCTTAACAACACAAGTAAAACTGCGGAAATTAAATAACACCTCACTTTTTTTTTAAACCAACGTACGTGCAAGGGCAAAGCCGACAAGGCTGCCTTATATACATAAACAAAAGACACTACACCGTACATGAGTCCAATCCCACATATGAATACAGACCTCTAGGAGTTAACTGAAATATGACGGGACAAGGCCCCGCCGTACCCAAAACCGTACAAAGCACATCTTGAAGGATATATACCAAAAGATAAACTCGGACGGAGGAGCTATCCAAAACTACGAGCGGTCCTACACTGCCGATCACCAAATCTGCGTACCTAAACTCGCGGCATGAACGCGGCCGAAGGAGGTCGATGCGAAGAATGTACCAAGTATGTGAGCAGTAAATGCGTAATAAAATCATAATAGTCTAAACACATCATGAGACATGTATTATAGCCAACCTACAGTACATAACATATAAGCAGTCATATCAAGTCAGGGACGCAGGCCCTCAAAGTCATTACCCAAATATAACCATGGGTCTCACGCCCATAATATCATTCATGCCTGTGGAATCCTTCCTCACCGCTGATCCATGATATAATAACACCAATAAGGATACATGAACACCAAGCCCCACCTGTGTCCTAAATACCTCGTGGTCTCATGCCCCGGAATCCCACATCGTAAAATCATGACCATACGGTAACACAAACAAATCCGGGGACATATATGATAATCAAATTACAACACACTGTGCCTTACTAACAATGAGAGTAAACAGTAGTATCCTTACAATATAAAATAGGAAGCTCACGATCAAAGCAGGACCACCCGCCCGCAGTATCCTTTAGCAATCCTTTCCTTGGGACTATTTCACCCGCATAGGTCACGTGGACCCGCGTGAGGTATTCCTCGCATGGGACTATTTCACCCGCATAAGCCCTTACGGACTCGCATGAGGTATTCCTTGCATAGACTGGACCCGCCCGCATGGGACTATTTCACCCGCATAAGCCCTACGGACTCGCATGAGGTATTCCTCGCATCGTGGGTAGCAAATCCACGGAAACATGCAATGCCACAACCCCGGGGAATGACCCTGGAACGACTGATATACCAATAGCACACAACCGACTATTTCCAGCACACATAGGCAAATCCTCAATTAACAAGCCAAAGTCCTTACCAAGGCACACTTAGACAAATTCTCAATTTATCAGGCCAAAATACTTATCAAGGCACAAATAGAATAATTCTCATTTAACAGGCCAAAGTACTTATCAGGGCACAAATAGAATAATTTTCATTTAACAAGCCAAAGTACTTATCAGGGCACAAATAGAATAATTCTCATTTAACAAGCCAAAGTACTTATCGGCAAATAGAATAATTCTCATTTAACAAGCCAAAGTACTTATCGGAGCCAAATAGAATAATTCTCATTTAACAAGCCAAAGTACTTATCAGGGCACAAATAGAATAATTCTCATTTAACAAGCCAAAGTACTTATCAGGGCACAAATAGAATAATTCTCATTTAACAAGCCAAAGTACTTATCAAGGCACTCTTAGACAAATTCTCAATTTATCAAGCCAAAGTACTAATCAAGGCACAAATAGAATAATTCTCATTTAACAAGCCAAAGTACTTATCAGGGCACAAATAGAATAATTCTCATTTAACAAGCCAAAGTACTTATCAGGGCACAAATAGAATAATTCTCATTTAACAAGCCAAAGTACTAATCAAGGCATCACATAGAATTATTCTCAATTAAACAGGCCAAAGTACTACGTACGTACATTCTTTTCAAAAGACTCCTTTTTGTGTAAAATCCCAAGATACTAACACCCGTAGTATCAAGGCATGTCTATTTTTCAAAGTAAGTTACTACATGTTTAGAAAACTCATTTCAAGGCTTGAAATCAAGTAACTTCAAATTTTCACAATCTAGGCAACTTATGCCCTTTAATCAAAATAGACAACTTTCTAAATCTTCCATAAAGCCGTTATAACCAACTTCCCATAAAGCCGTTATAACCCTTTATGGTTTTAGACATATCCATTCCTTTTTTAACCAAGAGACTTATACTATGAAAACCAAGTATCACATACTTACAAATCAAGTTCTTAACTTTCAAAACACTTCAAGTCTCTTAATATATAGAAAACAAGTTTCTTCTACTTTTAAACTTCAAGTAACTCACACCTTTAAGATAAGTTACTTCTCTTAAACCATGTACTTTCTCCTCTTTTAAATCAAATAAGTAAATCACTCCTTTGACTCCCCTAAAGTCATTATAATGACCTTTAGGTTTTTGGAACAAGGCACTAGCCAGAAAGATTTGGAAACCACTTCCTTTTCAAGACTCTATGTACTTTAAGTAAAATACTTTCACTTTTAAGAATCCAAACTTCACTAAGAAAATGGATTTTACAACTTACAATTTAAACATCAAAGTACAATCAAGGAAGTTCATAGAACAAATTCTATTCTAGGCAATCCAAATACAACCAAGGAATGGATCATTTAAGGAGTAGAACATACTTTCTTAATCTTAAGGAATCATGCTGAAGAGGAGATAGTTCACATACCTTTCTACTAAATCCACAAGCTAAGCGAATACGTGCGACGTAGAAGTGTCAACCTATAATGGTCACAACAAGACTATCAACTTCTAGTCTCTAACGTAGAATAATACTCGATATCGGTCTCAATTCTACGGAAAATTGGCGAGACTTCCTTTGTTTCTACTCACTTTGCCACCTTTTTCAAGGCCGAATACAATAACCAACACGCCACATTTAAGGCTCCAAACAACAACCAAACAAAGGGGATTACACGCCTTACAATACGTGTAAAATTCCGCCCCACAATTCATACCAAATAGTTTAAAACTCCAAGCCATTCTCGGCCAACTACAACTAACAATTCAAAGTCTTTTCCAATCCTTTTCCAATTCCAAGTTCTTAGGTCAACATGTTATTTAGTCATAAACAACTTCAACAACTACAATTTCCTTCTTTATACAACATGTGACGACTTAACTAACAATCGACTTGAATTGAAATCTTAAAGCTAAACATGCTAGATTTCGGATTAGGGTTCCAATAGCCCATAAACATATCAAACTTCATACTATATAACACATGCTTGCTAAAATCCATAGCTACAACAATAAGTAAGTCTTAACTACTAAAACGACAAAATTTATACCTTTCAAAGCCCTTAAAATTCCCAAGATTCCAAAGTCGCGCCTTAGCAATTCTTAGCTCCTTTCCTTAGGTTCCAATCCGCTCCAAGCACTCCTTAGAGGCCTATGAAGAACCCATCTTCAAGTTCCAACTTCAAAGTTGAAGAACTCCAATAGTTTCCGCCTTGCGACTAACGTGAAAACTCCGTTTTTCCGAAATCTTTCTATTGAGATAACCTTACAACACCCTTAGGAACATTGGGTTAAAGTCTTGTGGCTAATGGATCAAAACTACAAATTTTTCTCCTTTCTTTTCTTGCAAACCCGAGAGCACACATGGGCACACACAAGCTCTCTCAATTTTTCTAAGTGTTCAAGACCTTGTATTGCTACTAGTAGTATACTTATAACACAATGGAGGGCTTAGACTTAACCAAATGTGAGGTTAGGATGAGTTTCACTTGGATCAAGCCTAGGTGGACAAGTTGACTTGTCAACAATGTCAAGCTTTGGAAGACTTATCTTCAACCATGGTCAATGACCATTATACCCTTGCATAAATTTCGACCAATCCATGTGGGGGTGCCACCTGTCGCCCTCTCATTCGTCCATAAAAATTTCGTAACCCTCGTGGGCCCCACAAAAATGTAAAATTCCTCGGGTGGGCCCCACGTGACCAAATCCGTAAAAAATAGATTTCCATAATGCTAATAAGTTCCATATTTTACAAATATTGTCTTTTAAGAATCCAATTCTCAACAACGAGCATTTTTCCTTTCCGTCGTCCGGAAGATTTTTCCGTCGGAAAAACAATTCTTCCTTTCGTACCAATTTCCAAGTCTTGTTTCCTTTCGTACATTATCTTATACATGTCTTGGACTTACGGGGTGTAACAGGCTAGTGGACAAGTCAATTGGTCAAGTCTTGCAAGTTGATTTTGTGTGAGTGGGAGTAGGTGGGGTGGACGGTTTTGGTGTGTTAGTGAAGTCCACATGGCTCTTTGTTGTGGTGAGCAAGTGTTCCAATATTGTGGTGGACATATGTCCAAATGTTGTGGGAGACACTTGGTTGGAAGACCTCATCTTTCACTTGGATCATAATCTCCACCTTCCATTTGTTTTGATCTTGTCCCTTGAGTGTTCTATAAATACCCCCCTTGAGTGAAGACTTCTTCATCCACTCCTCATTCTCTAAGTCTCAAAAAAACTCCCTCCCCCTTAGTTGCTCTCTCGTCCAAGTCCTCTTCCCCCCCTTCCTAGAGGCTTCAGAATACCCCCATTTTGTAGAAAGTTGCCTTCTAGTATAGTTACTATTCCAAAATACCCTAGCCCCAACTCCCTTATAGTATTTAAGTAGAAGTTGTGTAGAACTTCTAAGGGCTTCTTGGAGCTATCAGAGCGTGCAAATTAGGAGCAAAACCTTGCTCAGGATCGACATTTAACTTGGATAATTTTGGGCTTATCGAGGTAAATACTCTTGTCCTTCTATTGTAATTGGATATTACATATAAGAATAGATAAGAGTTGAGTATAAGATATAGAAGGATATTAAAGAATAGAATTGAACTGTAATCACAGTAGAAGGGTATAAAAGAAGAGAATTGAATCAGTACTTACATAGACTGTATTTCTGGTGAGACTTGAGTAGTTTGACGAGTAGGAAGTGCTGCCCAAATTTGTAGAATAGAGAACCCTCTGCTTATAATCGTATACGATATAGTCTAGGCGCTGATAGATGTATTTGGATGTATAGTCGATACTCTGTACGACATATTCGACTTGGCAGGTGGTTTTCGCCGAGGAGGTATGTGATTCTTCCTATCCTCTTGAGCATGATATTTTAAAGTATATATATATAGTACGGTAGACGTACGTGTGTTAACTGAACATGGTTTTACTTGACGTCTTTTGACTTGAGTCTAAATAATAAGAAACTTGAAGTATTTCAAAAGAATTATGAATCATTTTTAACAGAAGAGTAATACTTGGTTTTTAAACAAAAAGCTTAAGAGTTATACTAGCTTTATGGGAAGTTAGGTATAACAACTTAAGAAAGATAAAAGGCATTTACTTATTTGTTTATAAAAGCCTTGTATTGATTTCTGTAAAGTATAGTAAGATTGTTTGATAAGTAGACATATTATGATGCTACGTGTGTTAGTGTCTTGTAACTTTTGTGTAAAGGGGGTTCCCTTGTTGTGCTTACGTTGTTAAACGTTAAGACCGTTATCTTTGTTATTATATCACATACCCCATCGACTTGTTATACCTGAGGCTTGCCCGCGATCTTGGTCTATACGGCTATGCGGTCTGTGTGACTATGCGGAGTGCGGGAGTTCCGGAGATTGATCATTCGGTGTTTTATCCGTCACGGGGATGCCCTATGCGATGCGTGTGACTACGCGGTCTATGAGACTATGCGGATCGGGAGTCGAGGAGAATGCAGGGTTAGCTACCCCGTCGAGAATACCTCATGCGGGTGCATGTGTGACCTATGCGATGCGGGAAGTCGAGGATTAGGCACGCATAATGATACTATGGGCGATTGGCCTCGCCGATCATTCGCGGCCTAGAAAAGACCGGTTACATTATATCTATTTTGCTCTTGTTTATGTTGTGGCACTATATGCGGTTAGGAGTTGTATTTGCAAATGGTTTTAAATACTTTGATTTTACTTGATCACTTCTGATTTCGCATACTTGGTACTGTTATCGACCTCGCGGTGCGTTCATGCGAGTAAGGAAAGCGAGTTCTAGATCCACATCCTTAGGATCTCTACTTTGGTGTCGTGAGCTCCATCTTCTCGGAGGCTCGACTTTTGGTATGGTTCTCACGATGTTGTAGATATATGTACATTCGAGTATGGCGGGGCCCTGTCCGCCATAGTTGTTACATTCTAAGTGCAGTAGTCATGTTTTAAAGTTGGGATGTAATCGCAAACTTGATGTTTATATATATATGCCGAAAGGCGCCTTTTTTTCTCAGATAAAACTGTGTCTCATTTTACATTGTTTCATGTCTTGTTTTAATATTCCGCTGGTTACTCTGATGTATGACTACTTGGGTGCCCGGGTAAGGCACCAGTCACGGGCCCCGGAACGGGTCGTGACAATCGTGTCGTGACAACTACAAGCCTCTAAGAAGGTATAAACACTATGACGGGACAGGGCCCCGTCATGCCCCTGAATGTACAAAACATCTACAACACCAGGGAGAACCGTACCAAAAGTCAAGTCAAGCCTCCGGAGGAATGGAGCTTCTGATACCTGAGCAAGGATCCTAAGAATGAGGATCCGCCACTGCCTCTTATCACGACCCGAACCGGGCGTGGTAGTGCCTTACCGGGCACCCTGATACAACATCGAGAGAAAAACCGTGAAATAAAACTTAAACATACAATTAGATATGGATCAAGATAAAAGAAAAATATGCCAACCAAAACGGTTGCCTTTCTGCATATATATATATATCGACATTTGAACAGTTACAATCCTTACAACCACACAACAAATGATTACTCTGGACCTCTAAGATTTTTTTCAACAACTATGACGGGACGGGTTCGCCATACCCCGAATGTACAAGAACCTACGGACTCGGGGTAATATACCAAAGATAAGCCTCCGAAGGAACGGAGCTTCCCAATCTGCTGAAATGTGATCCTAGAGCGTGGATCGACGGTAGATGTACCTCTACTGCGGCATGAACGCAGCCCGAAGGAGGTCGATCTGACAAGTACCAAGTATGTGGCCTGAAAATCAGAAATGAAATCATACTAGTCTATAAAAAGCAGAGACAAGTATGATAACCAAACTACGATACCAACATATAACCAATCATATCAAGTCGGGACTCACGCCTCCAAATCATCACTCGTGCGTGGAATTCCTTCCTCACCGGCGATCTCATGATATAACAACACCAAGGAGTATACATGAACACGTGTCCCACCGTGTCATAAAAACCGTCTGAGGCAAGTATAACTACCAGATCCGACCGTACCAATAATACTGTACAACCATATCATGAAGCTGACACGTGGCAAGTACAATAGCCTCCACCAGCTCTTCCCTGCGCCACGTAGCTGACGGGGGCAAGTGAATCGCCACGCAGATCACAACCGTAAGTCACGGCTCCATCCAAACACCGACTCGCGAAGGCGACGCGTGGCAAGTGCACTAGCCTCCACCAGCTCCTCTCTGCGCCACGTCGCTGACGGGGGAAAGTGAATCGGCTAACCACCAGTTCACAACCGTAAGTCACGATACTTCGCCGCGAAGCTGACACGTGGCAAGTGCAATAACCTATACCAGATCCACCGTCGCGTGGGCGGCGGGCAAGTAAATAAGCAGCACGCACCGATCACAACCGTAAGTCACGATACCGCCATAAATAACCATAATGGTCACATGTCCACACAATCCATCATCGGTGTAGACATGCCCATGTAACAATGATAATGGAAGCACACCCGTGGAATCTTCCCTCACTGCCGGTACGTCCAAGTAAGTTCTCAACAAGTCAACCGGCCCTCCATCGAGAGACGCGATAGCATAGAAACACAATTCTTGCACAACAAAGGCTATCAAAGCAAGCCTAGGCAAGTTACACAACAACAAGCATAGGCAAGTTACACACAACTCAAGGTACTTTCATTTTATGCTAAAGTTCTGGTTTTAACCTAAAGTACTAACGTTAAGTTCCTTTTAAAGAGATCCATTCCTTTTATAAAAGTCACCCAATACCGTAGTATAAAATTAGAGTGACTCACATTTTTAAGTAAACGAACACTTCCTTTTTCTAAAATCAAGTAACAACATTCTTTTCCGAAAGTTCGGTTGCCTAATTCCAATTACTCAAGTCTCTTTATTTTAGAAAAGTTTCATAGTTCAATGTCTTAATCTCTTTTAAAACAATTGATTAACATATGTCATATGTGTGAGCAGTTTGTTCTTGTTTATAACCATCTTATTAAAGCAGCCATGATCTAGAAAATGTAATATCATTTTGTCTTATCTTAGCTTCTATGCAGATGGAGGTTTCTACTGGTTTTTATAATAATTAATTAATCAATACATTTTCCTTTATTAACGCTGCAGTGGTTTGTTCGATACTTGTTCTCATTCCCGAAATCAGTAAAACATTATCCCTTTTATCTTCCTTAAGACGTTATACCTAACTTCCCATAAAGCTAGTATAACTCTTAAGCTTTCAAAAAACCAAATATTACTCTTCTTTCAAAATGATTCTTTTGAAATACTTCAAGTTCTTTATTATCACACATCAAGTCAGTTATAAGTCAAATCAGTTATCTTTTAAAAACCACAAAGCATTTTCTTACCTACATAAAGCTGTTATAACCAACTTCCCATAAAGTCGTTATAACACTTTATGTTTTAAACCAATCAAATACATTTAACACGTATGCGTCACGACTACATAGTTATACACATATCATGCTAGAAAAGATAGGAAGAGGTTCACATACCTGCGGCGATTATCGACTAATAGCAAAAGCGCTCCAAGTACCTCAAACCGTCGGCTACACCTTAAGCCAAGTAGATCACGCCACACGTAGTACTTGACCTATAAAGGCCACAGGCGCCTATTAACATCTAGATCTCAACGTAGAATATTCTACGAGAAAATTCGGCACCTCTCCCCGCAATGGCCGCGTAAATCTCCTCTCTGTCGAGGCACGCTAATGTGCAACAACTCCGAGAGGGTTGTGCGTCTAATCGGACGTGTACAATTCTACTTCACGTAATGCTACACAAGTCTCATGTCTGATCTATGTAATTACGATTCGATTCTCTTCTTTAAATTCAGGCTTAAGTCAAAAGACATTGCCGCAAAACTATGTTCAGTTCTATATATAGTATACTTCAACTATATATTCCTACAACATATAATTCCAATAACAATAGGCGGACAAGATTATTTACCTCGATAAGCCCAAAATTATCCAAGTTTAAATGTCGATCCTGAGCAAGGTTTAGCTCCTACTCCGTGCGCTCCAACCCACTCCAAACAACCCTTAAAAGTTCTACACAACTTCTTCTTAATACTTCAACTCGCTATGAAGATTTCCTTAGGGTTTCGTTTAGTGACTTAAGGAAATATAGTAGTATTTCCGGGCTCTACGTATAGAGGTAACTTTGAAAAGTACTACAAGGTATATGGGCTAAAGTATTTTGGTATTATAACAATACTTGGAGAGTATTTCTACCAAGAGGGGGGTGTGTATTTCTCGAAACCAACTAGGCAAGGGGGAGGGGTTCTCGTGAGGGCCTCTAAGGGGAGGAGAGGCTTGGACGAGCTCTTTCTAAGAGGGAGGATTTTAACACTTAGAAAACATTTTGTGGATGAAGAAGTTCATCAACTAAGGGGGGTATTTATAGGTCAAGCAATGGCCAACCAATGGCCAAGATGAAGCCAAGTGCAAGGCAATTGTAGGGTGAGGATTCATCCATGTGTCCTTATCCATCTACCACACAAAATATCCTACCTAACCCTTGACCAAGAAAGAGCACAAAAAACGTGCCAAAGAATGCCCTTGCCGTCCACCTTTTGAGGGTGACACATGTCACCCTCCCGTTTGTCCAAAATATTTCGTCTCTCGGAAAAATCCGAAAAAATAATAAATGACATAGCCGGAATTTTTCCTTCGCAAAGTTTGTAAAACGTTTCGTCGAAAAACGACTCTTTTCGGGGGTTGTGTACAAATTTCGAACCTTGCCAACCTTAAGGCTTAAATTTTTATACGTACGCCCTCACGTACATACTCTGGAAATACGGGGTATAACATTCTCCCCTCCTTAGAAACATTCGTCCCGAATGTTCCTTCTCAAGACGGATAACGATAAAGTTCTTCTAACAAGTTGCCCACGCCTGGCCACGAAATAACACACGTTCTCTTCCTTCCTTACTCGTCGTGCCCTTCTCGAACACTTGAACTCTTCTAGTATACGTACCACACTTCAGTCATCACTTTAGTTTCCAAAACTTTGGAGTCACCACCTCCAAACTTGGTCATCTTACTAACCTCAATCTTCCTTAAGGCCATTCCCGGCCTTCACGATCTGCTTCTGGTCGAACATATCCACGAACTCATACGATGGTCATCTAAATTTGGGCCTAGCGCCCTCGTGACCCTACCACCTGGCGGGACCACCTCGAACTGACCCAACCCCAAACCGGGCTACGGGTTGACCCGCAACATGGCCCCAACCCGACCCACTTAACGCATCAAGCTCTTGTTTCCCGATCCGGAACAATCTATTTATACAGGTCATGAAAGCTACCACTTCCATTTTACACTACCCAAGGAATTTTCCCACAATTACTCTACGTATACTTATACATTCTGACAAAGATTACTCAATACGGCCTTACATCTAAGGTCTCAACTGTAATATTCTAAGGTTCATCATTTTCTCATCCCCAGACTTACCCTTTTCACTAACCAGGCTTCTAAATCACATTTTTGCACAAAGCCATCCGAACATAACACTAAACACATCATCATCATCAATACATACAAATCTCTAGAGGGTTTAAGGATATACCTGAAAAAATAGGCGGTTCAAAGGACCGCTAAAACTGGGAACTTCCACCGCGACCTCTGCCGTGGCCTGCCGGTGCATGAACATCCTGCCTAGCTATGGAAGGTGAAGAACCCGCAACTGATCTAGTAGTCTGTGCTATCCCACCGCATACCCACTCGGCCTGATCTCGTCAAATGGCCCTGCCGGCCACAAGTATAGCAATCTCCCAAACCAGTACGACATTCCCCTCTATGGGCTTTACCACAACGGTCACACTGAGATACGGGTGGCCTCATCCGGCGAGCACTTCTACTCCCCTAAAAATCTGAAACCTGGGAGCCCTGACCTGCTCCTGAATATTCCAAACGTCCCGACGACGGTGGGGGACCACTTGGTGCGGCTGCTGCGGCGGTCCGCCTCGAAAGTCACCAAAGGACCGCTGCTGCCGCCTCTTCTGCGATCTCGGTCGTTCCGTCGATCTTCGCCTCACATCAGTGCATAAGCTCGCGTGCGGGCAACGTCCATGCCCTGAAGAGCTACACCGAACAACTCTGCTAGGTAATCATCGAGCCTCGTAACATATCGGTGCACTCGATCCTCCATACTAGCTACTAACGCGAGGACGTCTGCGCCGATGAGTCGAACTCACATTGTACTCCCAAACCGTCGCCGGCTTCGCGCAATACCAAAAATTTGTCGGCCCGAGCCCTCCTCATCTATGGAGGCAAGAAATATGCAAGAAATGCCCCTGAGAACTCGTCCTATATAGCTGGAAGTGCATTCTCTCCCCGGGACAGCTCCCACGAATCAAACCACGATCATGCGGTATCACGCACCGATGCGAACCTAGGACCACCGACTCGGTCTCCGATGCCTGATCACTCTCATGATCCGTCAGAATCGCCGGATGAACTCTTGCGGATCATCCTCGTGTCTCGACCCATAAAACTCGCGGCTACAACTCGGAAAATCCCGTAGCCTCAAACTATCCGATCTAGTGAACCATCGGTGCTCTTTGGAACTGCTGCGTCCGACCTATCTCATATCCGCCACAACCACGGCGATAATCAAGGGCCAACCCGCGTAACCCATCTCTCGCTCCGGTGCCGCGGATGGAGGCTCGTGTCGTGGTCTCTGTAGAGGCTGCCGCTCTACTCGTAGCTCCTCTCACGCTTTGCCCTTCTCGGGCCCGGGTTGCACTGCGCGAGGCATAATCGTAAAAACGAGATACGTCGGAGGGTCCGACTTACAACACGGCTCTAAGGCACGATATCGGAATGAGAAGAAGGAAACTAATCCTAAATGTCTCGCACTCCTCGATTATAGATGTGCACAACACACCGATAATCAAGACTCTACTAGACACGGTTCGTAGACACTTTCCGAGGACTAAGCGCTCTGATACCACTTTTTGTCACGACCGAACCGGGCGTGGTAGTGCCTTACCGGGCACCCTAGTGATACAACATCGAGAAAAACCAGGAAATAAAAACTTAAACATACAATTAGATATGGATCAAGATAAAGAAAAATAGGCCAACCAAAGCGGTTGCCTTTCTCAGATATATATATATATCGACATTTGAGCAGCATAATCCTTACAACCCCGCCACAACAAAGCTACGCACCTCTAAGATTTTTCAACAACTATGACGGACAGGCCCCGCCATACCCTGAATGTACAAGAACCCTCGGACTGTGGTAACATACCAAAGATAAGCCTCCAAGGAACGAGCTTCCCAATACAAATGTGATCCTAAAAGCGGGATCGATAGATGTACCTCTGCGGCATGAACGCAGCCTCAAGGAGGTCGATAACAGTACCAAGTATGTGAAATCAAAATATCGTAAATGAAATCATAATAGTCTATAAAGCAGGAGACATGTATGATAACCAAACTACAAGATACAACATATAACCGATCATATCAAGTCGTGACTCACGCCCAAATCATCACTGTGCGTGGAATTCCTTCCTCACCGCCATCTATGATATAACAACACCAAGGAGTATACATGAACACCAGTCCCACCTGTGTCATAAAACCGTGACGGCAAGTATAACTACCAGATCCGACCGTACCAATAATATTGTACAACCATATCATGAAGCTGACACGTGGAAAGTGCAATAGCCTCCACCAGCTCCTCCCTGCGCCACGTAGCTGACGGGGTCAAGTGAATCGTCTACGCACCAGATCACAACCGTAAGTCATGAAGCTCCATCCAAACACTGACTCGCGAAGCTGACACGTGGCAAGTGCACTAGCCTCCACCAGCTACTCCCTGCGCCACGTAGCTGACGGGGGCAAGTGAATCGGCTAAGCACCAGATCACAACCGTAAGTCACGATACTTCGCCGCGAAGCTGACACGTGGCAAGTGCAATAACCTATACCAGATCCACCTGCGTCACGTAGCTGACGGGGGCAAGTAAACAGGCTACGCACCCGATCACAACCGTAAGTCACGATACTTCGCCATAAATAACCATAATGGTCACATGTCCACAGAATCCATCATCGGTGTAGACATGCCCATGTAACAATGATAATGGAAGCATACCCGTGGAATCTTCCGTCACTGCCGGTACGTCCAAGTAAGTTCTCAACAAGTCAACCGGCCCTCCATCGAGAGACGCGATAGCATAGAAACACAATTCTTGCACAACAAAGGCTATCAAAGCAAGCCTAGGCAAGTTACACAACAACAAGCATAGGCAAGTTACACACAACTCAAGGTACTTTCATTTTATGCTAAAGTTCGGGTTTTAACCCTAAAGTACTACGTACGTTAAATTCCTTTTAAAGAGATCCATTCCTTTTATAAAAGTCACCCGATACCCGTAGTATAAAATTAGAGTGACTCACATTTTTAAGTAAACCGAACACTTCTTTTTCTAAAATCAAGTAACAACATTCTTTTCCGAAAGTTCCGGTTGCCTAATTCCAATTACTCAAGTCTCTTTATTTTAGAAAAGTTTCATAGTTCAATGTCTTAATCTCTTTTAAAACAATTGAGTAACATATGTCATATGTGAAGCAGCTTGTTCTTGTTTATAACCATCTTATTAAAGCGACCATGATCTAGAAAATGTAATATCATTTTGTCTTATCTTAGCTTCTATGCAGATGGAGGTTTCACTGGTTTTATAATAATTAATTAATCAATACATTTTCCTTTATTAACGCCGCAGTTGGTTTGTTCGATACTTGTTCTCATTCCCAAATCAAGAAACATTATCCCTTTTATCTTCCTTAAGACGTTATACCTAACTTCCCATAAAGCTAGTATAACTCTTAAGCTTTCAAAACCAAATATTACTCTTCTTTCAAAATGATTCTTTTGAAATACTTCAAGTTCTTTATTATCACACATCAAGTCGGTTATAAGTCAAATCGCTTATCTTTTAAAAACCACAAAGCATTTTCTTACCTACATAAAGTGTTATAACCAACTTTCCATAAAGCCGTTATAACACTTTATGTTTTAAACCAATCAAATACATTTAACACGTATCGTCACCGTACTACATAGTTATACACATATCATGCTAGAAGAGATAGGAAGAGGTTCACATACCTCGCGACGATTATCGACTAATAGCAAAACGCTCCAAGTACCTCAAACCGTCGGCTACACCTTAAGCCGAGTAGATCACGCCACACGTAGTACTTCAACCTATAAAGGCCACAAGGCGCCTATTAACATCTAGATCTCAACGTAGAATATTCTACAGAAAATTCGGCACCTTCCCCTCCCCGCATCACAGAAATCTCCTCTCTATCGAGGCTGCTAACAGACAACAACTCCCGAGAGGGGTTATGCGTCTAATCGGGCGTGTACAATTCTACTTCACAGTAATGCTACACAAGTCTACTGTAATACAGTCCTATGTAATTACAGTTCAGTTCTCTTCTTTAAATTCAGGCTTAAGTCAAAAGACATTGCCGCAAAACTATGTTCAGTTCTATATATAGTATACTTCAACTATATATTCCTACAACATATAATTCCAATAACAATAGGCGGACAAGATTATTTACCTCGATAAGCCCAAAATTATCCAAGTTTAAATGTCGATCCTGAGCAAGGTTTAGCTCTACTCAATGCGCTCGACCCGCTCCAAACAACCCTTAGAAGTTCTACACAACTTCTTCTTAATACTTCAACTCGCTATGAAGATTTCCTTAGGGTTTCGTTTAGTGACTTAAGGAAATATAGTAGTATTTCCGGGCTCTACGTATAGAGGTAACTTTGGAAAGTACTACAAGGTATATGGGCTAAAGTATTTTGGTATTATAACAATACTTGGAGAGTATTTCTACAAAGAGGGGGGGTGTGTATTTCTCGAAACCAACTAGGCAAGGGGAGGGTTCTCGTGAGGGCCTCTCTGGAGGGGAGAGAGGGCTTGGACGAGCTCTTTCTAAGAGGGGAGGATTTTAACACTTAGAAAACATGTTGTGGCTGAAGAAGTTCAGCACCTAAGGGGGGTATTTATAGGTCAAGCAATGGCCAACCAATGGCCAAGATGAAGCCAAGTGCAAGGCAAGTGTAGGGTGAGGATTCATCCATGTGTCCTTATCCATCTACCACACAAAATATCCTACCTAACCCTTGACCAAGAACGAGCACAAACAACGTGCCAAAGCAGGCCCTTGCCGTCCTCATTTTGAGGGTGACACATGTCACCCGCCCGTTGGTCCAAAATATTTCGTCTCTCGGAAAAATCCGCAAAATAATAAATGACATAGCCGAATTTTCCTTCGCAGTTTGTAAACGTTTTCGGGAAAAACGACTCTTTTCGGGGGTTGTGTACAAATTTCGAACCTTGCCAACCTTAAGGCTTAAATTTTTATACGTACGCCCTCACGTACATACTCTGGAAATACGGGGTATAACACTTACCCTTACCTGCGGCATGAACGCAGCCCAGGAAGGGTCGATAATGATATGTACCAAGTATGTAAAACTGGAAAATACTGTAATAATATCATAAGTCAAAATAAGCTGGAGTCATATACGAAAATCAATCTACCTTGCACTGTGCCTTACTAATAATGAGAGTAACAAGTATAAATCTTACTGCATAAAAATAGGAGGCTCATGATCAAAACAGGGTACCTCGCCCGTAGTATCATTAAGCAATCCTACTCCTGGGACTATTTTTCCCGCATGGGTCCTGTGGACCCGCATGAGGTCATCCGCCTCGTCATGGGACTATTTCACCCGCATGGGACTATTTCACCCGCATGGATCATGTGGACCTGCATGAGTACAATCGCCGCACTCGCATGGGACTATTTCACTCGCATGGATCTTGTGGACCGGATCCGCATGAGTACAAGAGCCGCACTCGCATCATGGGTAGCAAATCCATGGCATAAATAGTAACCCGGGGTTTACCCCATAATAATAATATATATAACTTAGCATAACCGGCTATCATACATAACATAAGCGCTACCGACTTATCATAACATAACATAACATAAGCGCTACCGGCTTATCATAACATAAGCAAGTTAAGAAATCCCCCTAACTTCTTATTAACATTATTAATATATCCTCTCATTTTAGTATACCTAAGGCACTATCATGTCTTTTAAGAGAAAATCCGGGAATTCAACCCAAGTACCACGTACTTCTAACCTTTTAAGAAATAACTCTTTTTATAGAAAAATTCCAAGATACAAATAACCATAGTATCAAGTTACGATTTCTTTTCAAGACAAGTCACATTTCCTTTTAGAAATATAATAAGCTTCTAAATCAAGTGACTTCATTTCCTTTAAAACCTTAGGCAATCAATGCCTAAAAATCAATTCACCTTTCACAGTTTCAAATCATTTACCCGTACTTGTTTTACTTAGAGTAAACCTTTCTTTGTTAACCTTTCAAAAGCTAATATAACCAACTTCCCATAAAGTCATTATATTTGCGTTATTCCTTAGTCAAATACATTTGTCACGACCCGACTCCGGGCCGCGACTGGTGCCCTACCTGGGCACCCTGTTCAGGTATACATCAGAGAATAGCAGCGGAACATACACAACATAAACACATGTGTAACAATAAAACATCCCAGGCTAGACGATAAGGCCGCCTTCCAATATATAACATAATCAAAAGTACAAGCATGCAACATCGTTCTTCTGACCCAACCACAAATGTGAATCTGGACCTAGGAATAACAATGGCGGGACAGGGGCCGACATACCACGAATGTACATAAATCTACAACACGGGGAAAAGGCGTACCAAAAGACAAGCCTCCTGATAAATGGAGATTCGACGTCGATAAGTGATCCTAAGAATGAGGATCCACCACCGCTTACCTTCTCTGCGGCGTGAACGGCAGGAAGGTGGGTGATACAATATGTACTAAGTATGTAAAGCGGAAATGCGTAATTACAACATAAGTTTAAAACAAAGCGGGAGGCGTGTATGATAACAAAATTACGATTACGGTGCCTTACTAACAATGAGAGTAAATCAAGGGAATACGTCTGACATCACATAGGAGACTCCGATCAAATCATGGGTAGCGAACCCATGAAAGCGGTGGTATAACGTCTTAGGGTCCTTACCCTCATTTATACTCTTACCACAGGCGGGTGGTATAACGTCTTGGGGTTTGCCCTCATTTATACTCTTACCACGGAGAAGGTAATAAAACAGTGGTATAACGTCTTGGGGTTTACCTCATTTATACTCTTATCTGGAGAAGGTGGTATAGCGTCTTGGGGTTTACCTCACTTATACTCTTACCCTATCTCTACTGCCGTCATTACAATAAATAAGCAAGTTAGAAATCCCCTAACTTCTTATTAGTCTTATTCATCTACACTCTCATTTTAGTTTACTTAAGGCACTAATATGTTATAACAAATCAGGAGTTTAACCCAAAGTACTACGTCTTCCAACCTTTTTAAAAATGACTCATTTTCATATAGAACTTCCAAGATACTATAAATCGTAGTATCAAGTCAAAATTTCTTTTCAAGACAAGTCACAATACCTTTAAACATAAAGTTAGGTTTTAAATCAAGTGACTCCTTTTATTATAAACCTTAGGCAATTGATGCCTTAAAAATCAAATTGCCTTTTCATTAAAATTAAGTCATTTATCTTTCCATAAAGCAAATATAACCAACTCCTCATAAAGTCGTTACATTCGCTTTATACCTTAGCCATATACAATTTCCTATCCAAGGGACTTATCGTTTAAAAGCGGAACAAGTATCACATACTTTAAAACTCTTCAAGTCCCTTAACTTTAATAAAACATTAGACATCCTTAATACTCTCGAAGTGAGTTAATCTACTAACTCACTTGGCAGCTATTCATAGAACTAGTAAAGGATATCAAGGTCTTCAGACGTCTCAAGTACCATATACGTACAACTAGTCATGCTCAAAAGATAGGAAAAGTTCTACATACCTCGCGGGTCAAACCACTTGCCAAGTACAAAGTCCCGCCGTAGTATGTCAACCTATAATATTCACAATCGTCTATTAAAGCCTTTCTTCAAACGTAGAATATTATAAGTGTCAAGTCGCTAAATTCTACGGAAAATCGGACAAGACCTCCTTTGTTTTTACTAACTTTGCCACCTTTTCAAGGCCGAATACAATAACCAAACACGCCACATTTAAGGCACAATCAAAGCAATTAATCAATAGGGGATTACACGCCTACTAGACGTGTAAAATTCCGCCCCACAAACGATAACAAACCAATACAACTACTAGTCCAATTTTCGGCCATAATGAATACAACAATACCAATTCTTATCCAATTTCCATTTCAATCCAAATTGGTAGCATAACATGATATCAAGTCGCATTTGATTATAACTACCATAATCTTCAAATAAGTGACATGCGATGATTTCTAATAAACGACCAATTAGTAATCCAATCTTCAAGTGGCTTGTATAACATTTCGGATTTAAGCTACAAGCAATCCATAATACTTATAAACTTCAACATATCAACTTCATGCTAGCAACATGTAAAGCTAACAACAACAATATAATTATACAATCTTGTAACACCTTTAAAAGACAAGATTATACCTCAATGAACCTTAATCCAACTCCAATCCGAAGTCGCTCCTTAGTAGTTTAGAGCCTCTCCAAGATACTTCAATCCGCTTGTTGAGACCCTTAGAACAACACCAACAAATATCCTTCAAATCTCCAAACAAAACCTAGAAAGACAACTAGGTTTTCGTTTCATGACTAACAGTAAACTATCTTTTTCCAAGATTTTTCTATTGAGATATGTTTACAATACACATAAGAACCTTGGTTTAAAGTGGGGAGCTAAAAGAACAAGGAACAAAGATTTTTCTTTTTCTTTGGACAAGAACCCGAGAGCTAAGCTTTGTGTTCTTCCAATTTTTGTGAAATTTTGCTATGTGTTAAGCTCACTCTTGCTACTAGTAGTAATATAAAGCACATTGGATGGTCAAGATATGAACAATTGGGTGGCTTGGATAAGCTCTTAGTAAAAATCAAGACTTTGTGGGTCCTTTGACCAAGTCAAATCTCTCAAGCTTCAAGTTGCAAGACTTTAGTCATACAAGACTATGGTCAATGACCATCTTAGCCATGGCATTTTCGTCCAAGGCATCTCTAAGGGGGGGTGACACATGTCGCCCTCCCATTCGTCACAATAATACATTTTCCGACAATTTCATATTTCCGATAAATTTTTTTTTTTACAAGTCTCAAATCTTAACACTTGTGAGTTCTTACTTACGTTCTTAAAACATGTCCTGTAATTACGGGGTGTAACATTCTTCCCCCCTTAGAAACATTCGTCCCCGAATGTTCTTTCGGAGTTAATTAGCGACATAGTTTCCTTTCACAACCCCGACATACCAAAAATGCCACACATGGCCACATAAAAGCATTTAAGCAAAAGAGATACTTCAATTAAAACCTGACAAGTAAGGGAAGATGAATTACCTGAAGGTATAGGAAATAAGTGAGGATACTTCCTCAACATGTCCTCCTCCGCTTCCCAAGTCATCTTCTCCCGGTTATCATTTCTCCACAGGACTTTGACGGAAGCTACATCCTTGGTCATGATCGCTGACTGGCGATCGAGTATCGCTATGGGACTCTCCTCATACGATAACCCCTCTGTCACCTGGACCTCACTAGTAGGGAAGACTCTCGCTGGATCACCGATACACTTCCGCAACATAGAAACATGGAAGACCGGATGTACCGCCTCTAACTCTGATGGTAGATCCAACTCATAGGCAACCTTTCCCACTCTACGGACGATCTGGTAGGGCCGAATGTACCTTGGGCTGAGTTTCCCCTTCTTACCGAATCTCATCACACCCTTCATGGGTGACACTTTCAAGAAGACCCAATCGTCTACCTGAAACTCCAAATGCCGACGCCGATTATCCGCATATGACTTCTGCCGACTCTGAGCTGCTAACAGTCTCTCCTGGATAAGCTTTACTTTATCCACAGCCTGCTGAACCAAGTCTCGCCAACTAAGCGTACCTGCACGTCGAACCAACCAATCGGCGACCTGCATTTCCGCCCATATAAAGTCTCATATGGCGCCATCTGTATACTGGAATAGTAGCTGTTGTTGTAAGCAAACTCCACAAGAGGCAAATGATCCTCCCTACCACGAAATCAATCACGTGAGGCACGCATATCCTTAAGTGTCCGGATAGTGCGCTCTGCCGCGTCGATCACGAGGATGAAATCTTTGTCGAGACTCACCGTGTCCCTAAACCGCTTCGGAAAGACCTCGAAGTTAGCCGAAGCCCAGGCTCCCCTATCAGATATAATCGACACAGGGACACCGTGCAGCCTCACAATCTTCCTGATGTATAATCTGGCATAGTCCTCAGCCGAAAACGTCGTCCTGACTGGAAGGAAATGGGCTGATTTCGTCAGCCTGTCAACAATAACCCAAATGGAGTCGTACTTCCTCTGAGTACGAGGTAACCCTGTAACAAAGTCCATGTTGATCACCTCCCACTTTCAAGTCGGAATCTCAATAGACTGCAATAATCCGCTGGGCCTCTGGTGCTCGACCTAGACCTGCTGGCAATTTGGACACTGTGCAACAAAACCTGCCACGTCCCTCTTCAGGCCATCCCATCAATACAAACATCTGAGGTCATGGTACATCTTGGTCGACCCCGGATGAATAGAATAACGAGCACTGTGTGCCTCACGAGAATCTGGGCGAAGTCCTCGACACATCGGGAACACACAACCGACCCTCAAATCTCGGACCATCAGCGCTACCTCGAATAGACTCTTCTCCTCCCGAAGAGTGCGTCACGATCTGGTACCAACATTGGGTCCTCAAACGCCTCTTCACCTCATCAACGATGGAAGACTCGGCAACCTCGCGAACCCGTACCCACTATCGTCGGTATCGATCAATCGAACCCCAGGCTCGCTAATCGGTGGATCCGGACGGACCATGTCCTGCCTCTCCATTACCTCGACTGCTCCCATCGATCTACGACTCAGGCATCAACAACTACGTTGGCTTTCCCGGATGGTATAGAATATCAACATCATAGTCTTTCAGACTCTAACCACCGCCTCTGCCTCGAGTTCACTCCTCTGCTGAAGATATCTTTGGAGGCTCTTGTGGTCGTATAAATATCCACATGAACCCATACAAATAATGTCTCCAAATCTTCAAGACATGAATAATCGCGGCAACTCTAAGTCATGGGTAGGGTAATTTCTCTCATGCTTAAATCGCCGGAAGCATTGGCTATAACCTTGCCGTCGCATCAAAACACACCTAGCCCGATACCCAAGGCATCACGATAGATCACGTGCGTCTAACCCTCGGGAAGAGTAAGAATCGGGGTTGTAGTCAACCTCTCTTTCAAAGAATCGGAAACCACGCCGCAAGCCTCATCGGCTGGAACTTGGCGCCGAGTCGACCTAGTCAGCGATCTTTGAAATCGAAGCAAACTGCTCCACAAACCTACGATAATACCCTGCCAGCCCTAATAAACTGTGCACCTCGGTCGGAGTAGTAGGTCTCGGCCAAGACTTGACTGCCTCAGTGGCATTCCTGGGGCATATTATTGGGGCTGATGGTGTTCGCGTGGATACGGGATACCACTTTTGTCACGACCCGACCCCGGGCCGCGACTGGTGCCCTACCTGGGCACCCTGTTTAGGTATACATCAGAGAATAGCAGCGGAACATACACAACATAAACACATGTGTAACAATAAAACATCTCAGGCTAGCCGATAAGGCGCTTCGATATATAACATAATCAAAAGTACAATCAACATCGGTTCTTACAATGACCACAAATGTGAATACTGCACCTGCAGGAATAACAATCATGGCGGACGGGCCCCGACATACCCCTGAATGTACATAAATCTACAACACCAGGGAAAAGACTGTACCAAAAAAGACAAGCCTCCGGATAAATGGAGCTTCTGACGTCTGATAAGTGATCCTAAGAATGAGGATCCACCACCTGCTTACCATTTCCTGCGGCATGAACGCAGCCCCCGAGGAAGGGGGTCAGTATACAATATGTACTAAGTATGTAAAACTGGAAAGTACTGTAATTACAACATAAGTTTAAAACAAAGCCGGAGACATGTATGATAACAAAATTACAGTACACAGTGCCTTACTAACAATGAGAGTAAATCAGGAATACGTCTGACATCACAATAGGAGACTCCCGATCAAATCATGGGTAGCGAACCCATAGAAACAGGTGGTATAACGTCTTAGGGTCCTTACCCCTCATTTATACTCTTACCCTGAGGCAGGTGGTATAACGTCTTGGGGGTTTGCCCCTCATTTATACTCTTACCCTGGAGAAGGTAATAAAACAGGTGGTATAACGTCTTGGGGGTTTACCCCTCATTTATACTCTTATCCTGGAGAAGGTGGTATAGCGTCTTGGGGGTTTACCCCTCACTTATACTCTTACCCTATCTCTACCGGCCGTCATACAATAAATAAGCAAGTTAGAAATCCCCCTAACTTCTTATTAGTCTTATTCATCTACACTCTCATTTTAGTTTACTTAAGGCACTAATATGTTATAACAAATCCGGGAGTTTAACCCAAAGTACTACGTACTTCCAACCTTTTTAAAAATGACTCATTTTCATATAGAACTTCCAAGATACTATAAACCGTAGTATCAAGTCAAAATTTCTTTTCAAGACAAGTCACAATACCTTTAAACATAAAGTTAGGTTTTTAAATCAAGTGACTCCTTTTATTATAAACCTTAGGCAATTGATGCCTTAAAAATCAAATTGCCTTTTCATTAAAATTAAGTCATTTATCTTTCCATAAAGCAAATATAACCAACTCCCCATAAAGTCGTTACATTCGCTTTATACCTTAGCCATATACAATTTCCTATCCAAGGGACTTATACGTTTAAAACGGAACAAGTATCACATACTTTAAAACTCTTCAAGTCCCTTAACTTTAATAAAACATTAGACATCCTTAATACTCTCAAGAAGTGAGTTAATCTACTAACTCACTTGGCTTGGCTATTCATAGAACTAGTAAAGGATATCAAGGTCTTGTACGTCTACCGTACCATATACGTACAACTAGTCATGCTCAAAAGATAGGAAAAGTTCTACATACCTCGCCGGGTCAAACCACTTGCCAAGTACAAAGTCCCGCCCGTAGTATGTCAACCTATAATATTCACAATACGTCTATTAAAGCCTTTCTTCAAACGTAGAATATTATAAGTGTCAAGTCGCTAAATTCTACGGAAAATCGGACAAAGACCTCCTTTGTTTTTACTAACTTTGCCACCTTTTTCAAGGCCGAATACAATAACCAAACACGCCACATTTAAGGCACAATCAAAGCAATTAATCAATAGGGGATTACACGCCTACTAGACGTGTAAAATTCCGCCCCACAAACGATAACAAACCAATACAACTACTAGTCCAATTTTCGGCCATAATGAATACAACAATACCAATTCTTATCCAATTTCCATTTCAATCCAAATTGGTAGCATAACATGATATCAAGTCGCATTTGATTATAACTACCATAATCTTCAAATAAGTGACATGCGACGATTTCTAATAAACGACCAATTAGTAATCCAATCTTCAAGTGGCTTGTATAACATTTCGGATTTAAGCTACAAGCAATCCATAATACTTATAAACTTCAACATATCAACTTCATGCTAGCAACATGTAAAGCTAACAACAACAATATAATTATACAATCTTGTAACACCTTTAAAAGACAAGATTATACCTCAATGAACCTTAATCCAACTCCAATCCGAAGTCGCTCCTTAGTAGTTTAGAGCCTCTCCAAGATACTTCAATCCTCTTGTTGAGACCCTTAGAACAACACCAACAAATATCCTTCAAATCTCCAAACAAAACCTAGAAAGACAACTAGGTTTTCGTTTCTGACTAACAGTAAACTATCTTTTTCCAAGATTTTTCTATTGAGATATGTTTACAATACACATAAGAACCTTGGTTTAAAGTGGGGAGCTAAAAGAACAAGGAACAAAGATTTTTCTTTTTCTTTGGACAAGAACCCGAGAGCTAAGCTTTGTGTTCTTCCAATTTTTATGAAATTTTGCTAAGTGTTAAGCTCACTCTTGCTACTAGTAGTAATATAAAGCACATTGGATGGTCAAGATATGAACAATTGGGTGGCTTGGATAAGCTCTTAGTAAAAATCAAGACTTTGTGGGTCCTTTGACCAAGTCAAATCTCTCAAGCTTCAAGTTGCAAGACTTTAGTCATACAAGACTATGGTCAATGACCATATTATCCATGGCATTTTCGTCCAAGGCATCTCTAAGGGGAGGTGACACATGTCGCCCTCCCATTCGTCACAATAATACATTTTCCGACAATTTCATATTTCCGATAATTTTTTTTTTTTACAAGTCTCAAATCTTAACACTTGTGAGTTCTTACTTACGTTCTTAAAACATGTCCTGTAATTACGGGGTGTAACAACATTTTCTCTAAATCCAAGGGACTTATACTTTTAAAAATGAAACAAGTATCATATACTCTAAAACAAGTGAAAGATATCAAATCTTGTCGTCACTGCATCTTACATAGGTACAACTACTCATGCTCAAGAGATAGGAAAGTTTCACATACCTCTTCGGTTAATCCACTTGCTAAGTCCGAAATACCGTACGTAATATGTCAACCTATAATGACCATAATACGTTTATTAACCCCTAATTTCAATGTAGAATATTCCAAGTTCAAGTTACTAATTCTTAAGGAAATTTGGGCAGCACTTCCTTTGTTTCTACACACTTTGCCACCTTTCTCAAGGCCGAATTCAACATCCAAATGCCACATTTAAGGCCCAACAATCCAAACATTTCAAAGGGGAATACACACCTAAACTTGGGTGTGTAAAATTCTGCCCCATAAGGTACAACAATTCACTTAACAATTCTAAAGTAGTTTGTAGGCTACAACATGCTCATAATATCTCCTTAACCAATCTTTTCATATCCAAACCATTTTTCTTGCATGCAATGAATCTAAGAGCATTATTTACTACAACAAGTTCCTTCTTCTTCACATGCAACACAAATAACTAGCTACAAGAGAAGAATTGTTACCTTAAAACTTTAGCCAAAATTATTCCAACAACTTTGCTAGCCTCCTTTCCAAGAACACCACCACAATAACTCCTACAAGCTAGCCACAAGCTTCCTTTTTGTCCTTAACTTTTCAGATTTTTCTTAGGCTTTGAATTCCTCTTGGAATTTTAGAGAGAAGTGAGAGCTTTGGCTTAGAGAGAGAGAGAGATTTGAAAGATGACCAAGTCTTCAAGACTTGGTCAATATAAGAGACATGCAAAATCAGATGGGGACACTTGTCACCCACCCATGACCTCTTTTAAAACAAAAAGTGCAATTTCCCACTCAACGCAGAACCCGCCTCGCGCCGGCCTGGCCGTGGCGCTGAAACTTCTGCCGCCTCGGGACTTTCCGCGCGCCAGCCTGCTTCCGCGCGCGTACTGAAACTTCAGCGACCCTTCAGATCTTCCGGTGCGCGGCCTGTTTCGCGCCGCGGCCTACAATCACCCAGCGCGCGGCCCGCTTACTGGCGCGCGGCTGAGGCCTCTGACCGCGATTTTTCATCAACCTATTTAAGTCTTAACTCCTTTCGTATGGCCTCATACGCACAGCCTGAACTACGGGGTATAACATTCTCCCCCCCTTAGAAACATTCGTCCCGAATGTTCCCTCTAGGCTTACTCAAAACACAAATCGACATAGACCCTCTTAACTATTCTTTTTGCAATAAAAGATGCTCCACGAGCCACAACAATACTCAAGCAAAATTTCCAATTTAAAACTATCAAACAAGAAAGTAGGTTACCTGAAGGTATAGGAAATAAGTGAGGATACTTCTTCATCATGTCATCCTCTGCTTCCCACGTCATCTCCTCCCTGTTCTCGTTCCGCTATAACACTTTGACGGAAGCCACGTCCTTCGTCCAAAGTCGCCTAACCTGACGATCGAGTATCGCTATGGGACTCTCCTCATATGATAACTCCTCTGTCACCTGGACATCATGAATCGGGTGCACTCTAGATGGATCTCCAATACATTTCCGCAACATAGACACATGGAAAACTGGATGTACCGCCTCCAAATCGGACGGCAGATCTAACTCATAGGCAACCTTGCCTACCCTACGGATAATCTGATAAGGCCCAATGTACCTTGGGCTGGTTTCCTTCTTTCCAAATCTCATCACACCCTTCATGGGTGATACCTTCAGGAAGACCCAATCATCTACCTCAAACTCCAAGTGTCGACGCCAATGATCTGCATCGACTTACATGCCGACTCTGAGCTGACAATAACCGCTCCTGGATAAGCTTCACCTTATCCACTGCCTGCTGTACCAAGTCTGGCCCGACTAACTGAACTTCTCCCACCTCAAACCAACCTATCGGTGACCTACACTTCCTCCCATATAAGGCCTCATAAGGCGCCATCTGAATACTAGAATGGTAGCTGTTGTTATAAGCAAACTCCACAAGAGGTAAATGATCCTCCCAGCTACCCCTGAAATCAATAACACAAGCCCGCAGCATATCCTCAAGTGTCTGGATAGTGCGCTCGGCCTGTCCATCGGTCTGAGGATGAAACGACGTACTGAGACTCACCTGTGTCCCTAATCCCTTCTGGAAAGACCTCCAGAAGTTAGCCGTAAACTGGGCTCCTCTGTCTGAAATAATCGATATAGGGACTCCATGCAGTCTCACAATCTCCCTGATATACAATCTAGCATAATCCTCGGCCGAAAAAGTCGTCCTGACTGGAAGAAAATGGGCTGATTTCGTCAGCCTGTCGACGATAACCCAAATGGAATCATGCTTCCTCTGAGTGGAAGGTAACCCTGTAATAAAATCCATATTTACCACCTCCCACTTCCAAGTCGGAATATCAATAGCCTGCGCAATGCCCACCAAGCTTCGGTGCTCAACCTTAACCTTGTCACGACCGAACCTCGTGGTATCGTGCCTTACCCGCACCAAGTAGACATACATCAGAGTAATCAGCGGAATATAAAACAAGACATGACATAATATGAAATATGAAACAGTTCATCTGAGAAAACTTGCCTTTCGGCATATATATATAACAACTAGAACAGTTACATCCCTATTTACAACTCTGCCCACAACAGTGCTACAGACCTCTAAGAATGATAAATCGATACCTAAAATACTCTCTGGTTGCTAACTCCCTAGCTAGTAACAGGGTTGCCTCTTTGCAATCTATTCTTTCTGCTACTAGTCGTGGAACTGAAGGTTCAAGTCTCATGGTCGCAGTAGGAACTGCTGCCGCTGCGCTAAACTCTGCTGGGGCTGGTGACGTCGCAGAACTCCCCGAATGAAGCACCACCCCAGGTGATGATTGGGCCTGTGCCCTCGTAACCCTCTGAACTCTACTCGCAGCTCCCTCGGCTGCCTTGCCCTTCTGGGCCCGGGTTGCCTTACGCGGAGGCATTCGGTAAGGGAAAGAAATACGTTAGAGGGGTCCAACTTATAACACAGCTCTAAGGCACGATCTCAGAGTGAGAAGAATGGAAACCAATCCTAAATATCCTATAGCCTCCTGATTATTGGTGTGGTGCACAACACACCGATAATCAAGACTCTACTAGATACGGTCTGTAGACACTTTACGAGGATTAATTGCTCTGATACCACTTTTGTCACGACCCGAACCGGGCGTGGATCGTGTCTTACCCGGCACCCAGTAGACATACATCAGTAATCGGCGGAATATAAAACAAGACATGACATAATATGAAATATGAAACAATTAATTCTGAGAAAACTTGCCTTTCGGCATATATATATAACAACTAGAACGATTACATCCCTATTTACAACTCGCCCACAACAAAGGCTACAAACCTCTAAGAATGATATGACAACAATGGCGGGACTCCGCCATACCCCTCAATGTAGTACCTACAACGACAGGACTATACCATCGATAAGCCTCGAGAAATGAAGCTTCCCAAACGCCGAATGACCCTATGGCGAGGATCAACAATCGTGTACCTCTACTGCGGCATGAAACGGCCCCAAGGAGGTCGTAACAGTACCAAGTATGTGAAATCAAAAATCAAGTAAAATCAAAGTATTTAAAACCATTTGCAAATACAACTTCAATCGCACATAGTGCCACAACATAAACAAGAGCAAAATAGATATAATGTAATCGGTCTTTTCTAGGCCGCGAATGATCGAAGCAAGGCTAATCGCCCATAGTATCATTATGCATAATCCTCGACTTCGCACCGCATAGTCACACTGCAGACCGCGTAGGTATTCCTCGCGTCGTAGCTAACCCGTACCCTCACGGACTCCGCATCCGCGCATAGTCTCATAGACCGCATAGTCACACAGACCGCATAGGGCATCCCCCGCATCGGGATAAAACACCCGGAATGATCAATCCTGGAACTCCCGCAGCTCCGCATAGTCGCACAGACTGCATAGGCCGTATAGACCCGCATCAAGGGTGGCAAGCCCTCGGTATAACAAGTCAAGGGGGTAGGTGATATAATAACAGTACAACGGGCTTACCGTTTAACAACATAAGCACAACAAGGGAAACCCCTTTACACAAACATCACAAGATACTAACACCCGTAGCATCCTAACATGTTTACTTATCAAATCAACAAGAAAGTATTACAAGGCTATCACAAACCAACACAATCAAGTTATTCACACAAGGTACTTTCTACTTTATGTTAACAAGTTCGGGTTTTTATCCCCAAAGTACTTCATACATTAACTCTTTAAAAGATCCGCTTCTTTCACAAAAAGTCACACGATACTCGTAGTATAAAAATAGAGTGATTATCTTTTTAAGTAAACCAAAACACTTCCCTTTGTAAAATCAAGTAACAACATTATTTTCCAAACGTTCAAGTTTGCCTAATTTCAAATGCTCAAGTTTCTCATTTTCAAAAGGTTTCGTAGTTCATAGTTTTAATCACTTAATGATATAATTCTCCTTTAAAACAATTTGAGAAACATATGCCTTATGTGTGAGTAGGTTATTCTTGTTTATAACAATCGATTAAAGCGACCATGATCTAGGAAATGTAATATCATATTTTCTCATCTTAGCTTCTATGCAGATGGAGGTTTCTCGGTTTTAATAATACTTGATTAGTCAATACATTTCCCTTTATTAAGCGCGTTGGTTTGTTCGATACTTATTCGGTTCAAATCAAGAAACATTATTCCCTTTAAAAACCAAGTACTCATTACTCACGAATGAGGTTTCATACTTTTTAACAAAATTCATATTAATTCAAATAAGTCAAGTCTCTTATCTTTTAAGATCAAGTCTCTTAACTTCTAAAATCAGTAAACCATTCTTTTTACTTCTCTTAAGTCGTTATACCTAACTTCCCATAAAGCTAGTATAACTCTTAAGCTTTTTAAAACCAAGTATTACTCTTCTTTCAAAAAGGTTTCTTAATTCTCTAGAAATACTTCGAGATTCTTATTATTCAGGCTTAAGTCAAAAGACATTGCCGTAAAACTACGTTCGCTTAACACGACGCGTCTACCGTACTATATATATATTCTTTAAAATATCATGCTCAAGAGGATAGGAAGAATCACATACCTCGCGACGATTATCGACTATTAGCAAAACGTTCCACGGCTATAACCCGGCTAGCCTTGTCCACCTTTCAAGTAGTACATGCTACTCGCAGATCATTCAACCTATAAAGGTTATATAAGTCTATCAACTTCTAGACTACTCTGTAGAATATTCTAAGCAGTAGGTTCTCTATTTTACGGAAAATCGGGCAGCACTTCCCTACCCGTTAAACTACACAAGTCTCAGAATACAAATCTCCCATGTAAGTACAGTTCAATCTTCTACTCTAATATTCTTCTGATGTGATTTCAGTTCAAGTCTTTTCTGTAATATCCTTCTATTACAGTTCAATTCTCTTTTATGAATCTTAAATTCACTTCTATATAACTACAGTATGTAATTCCCAATTACAATATAAGGACAAGAGTATTTACCTCGGTAAGCCCAAAATTATCCAAGTTTAAATGTCGATCCTGAGCAACGTTTAGCTCCTACTCTGGGCGCTCCAACCCGCTCCAAACAACCCTTAGAAGTTCTACGCAACTTCTTCTTAATACTTCAACCGGCTATGAAGATTTTCCTTAGGGTTTCGTTTTGAGATAAAAAGGACATAAGGTAGTATTTCCGGGCTCTACGTATAGAGGTATCTTTGGAATACTACAAGGTATAAGGCTAAGGTATTTTGGGTATAGTAACAATACTTGGAGAGTATTTTCTACCAAGAGGGGGGGTGTATTTTACGAAAACAACCCAAGGTAGGGGGGGGTACTGTTATACCCCGTATTTCCAGAGTATGTACGTAAGGGCGTACGTACGAAAGTTTGGTCTAAAAGGTAGTCTTTGGACGAAAATATTGGGCACAACTCACTAAAAGAATCGTTTTCCGACGAAACGTTTTACACAACTCGCGTAGGATAAATTCCGGCTATGCCATTTCTAATTTTTGCGGATTTTTCCGAGAGACGAAACATTTTGGACCAACGAGAGGGCGACACTTGTCACCCTCTCATTGATGGATGTGGGACGGCATTGAGGCCGATTGGATTGGCTATTTTGTCAAGGAGTTGGTAGGATATTTTGTTGTAGTAGATAGAATGGACACTTTCCCAAATCCTCACCCTACACTTGCCTTGCACTTGGCATCATCTTGGCCATTGGTTGGCCATGGCTTGACCTATAAATACCCCCTTAACTTGAAGAGTTCTTCATCCACAAATCAACTTTCCAAGTCTAAAACTCCTCCCTCCCTTTGTGTTGAGTTCGTCCAACACCCCTCCCTTCCCTCTTAAAAAGGCTTTGGCCGAGCTTTCTCCCCTAGCCTAGCCAAATCTACCCCCTTGGTAGAAAAGTTGCCTTCTAGTATTGGTATAATGCCCAAAATACCTAGCCCAAATCCTTAGTACTTAGTAGAAGTTGTGAAGAACTTCTAAGGGTTCTTGAGCTATCGGAGCGTACAAGGTAGGAGCTAAACCTCTCGGGATCGACTTTTATCTAGGATATTATTGGGCTTACCGAGGTAAATACACTTATCCTTCTTTTGTAATTAAAGAATACATCTGTAGAAGTATAGGAATAAGTATAAATACTTAGAAGGATATTCTGAGAATAGAACTAAATCATATCACCTTAGAAGGGTATAAAAGAAGAATAATTGAACTGTACTACATAAAAATTTGTTTTTGATGAGATCGTATAACTTACGGGTAGGGAAGTGCTGCCCAAATTTCCATAGAATAGAGAACCCTCTGTTTAGAATCGTTTCTGATGCTGGTCTAGACGTTGATAGACGTGTTGGTATTATAATTTGATTCTCTGCGACATATTCAACTTGGCGGGAGGTTTTGTAGAGAAGGTATGTGATTCTTCCTATACTCTTAAGCATGATATTTTAAGATATATATATAGTACGGTAGACGTACATGTGTTAACTGAATAATAATCACGGCAATGTCTTTTGACTTAAGCCTGAATAACAACTACGGCAATGTCTTTTGACTTATGCCTGAATAATAAGAATCCTGATGCATTTCAAAAGAATACTGAATCATTTTTAACAAAAAAGAAATATCTGGTTTTTAAAACAAAAGCTTAAGAGTTATACTAGCTTTATAGGAAGTTAGGTATAACAACTTAAGAAAGATAAAAGGAACTGTTTACTTGTTTGTTTATAAAAGCCTTGTATTGATTTCTGTTAAGTATAGTAAGATTGTTTGATAAGTAGACATATTATGATGCTACCTGTGTTAGTGTCTTGTAATGCTGTGAAAGGGGGTCATTCTTGCTGTGCTTACGTTGCTAAACGGTAAGTCTGTTGTACTGTTATTATATCACCTACCCATTTGACTTATTATACCGAGGGCTTGCCACCGCGATGCGGTCTATACGGCCTATGCAGATCTATGTGACTATCGCGAGTCGGGAGTTCGGATTGATCATTCCAGTGTTTTAGCCCGACGCGGGGATGCCCTATGCGTGTGACTATGCGGTCTATTGAGACTATGCGGTGCGGGAGTCGGTAGTACCGTGGTTAGCTACCGTCACGAGGAATACCTCACGCGGTGCAGGTGTGACTATGCGGTGCGGAAGTCCGTGATTAGGCATGCATAATGATACTATGGGCGCTTGGCCTTGCTTCGATCATTCGCGCCTAGAAATGGACACATTACTGATTTACCTATTATTGTTCTTGTTTGTGATATGGCACTTATGCAATTGAACTGATTTGCAAATGGTTTTAAATACTTGATTTCATTTAAGTACTTTCTGATTTCACATACTTGGTACTGTTATCGACCTCCGGGGCTGCGTTCATGCCGCGGTAAGGGCAGCAGTGCTAGATCCACATCCTTAGGATCTTTGCTTTGGTGTCGGGAGCTCCATCTTCTAGGAGGCTCTACTTTTGGGTATGATCTCCTGTTGTAGATAGTTTTTGTATCGAGGGTATGGCGGGCCGGTCGCCATAGTTGTTTATTTCCTTAGGTGCAGTAAACATGTTGTATGCAGTTGGGATGTAACTGCAAAAACTTGGTTTATGTATATATGCCGAAAGGCAACCTTTTTCTCAGATAAACTATGTCTTATGTTATAATGTTTCATATCTTGTTTTATATTCCGCTGATTTTCTCTGATGTATGACTACTTGGGTGCCCGGGTAAGGCATCGATCCACGGCCAGGCAGTCGTGACAAAAGTGGTATCAGAGCAGTTAATCCTCGGAAAGTGTTTACAGACCGTATCAGTAGAGTCTTGATTATCGGTGTGTTGTGCACCACACCAATAATCAGGAGGCTATAGGATATTTAGGATTGGTTTCCATTCTTCTCACTCTGAGATCGTGCCTTAGAGCTGTGTTGTAAGTTGGACCCTCTAACGTATTCCTTTTACCATGCGATTATGCCTCACGTAAAGGCAACCGGGCCTGAAGGGCAAAGCGTGAGGATCTGCCCGATCGGACAGGAGATTCTGAGGGCTCGTGCCCGATCTATACCGAGGCAGCGAGTTCCATGACGTCGCCCGACCAGCGAGACCACGCATGCCGTACCTTACGTCCCCACACACAGGCGGAGAGATAGGGTACAAGGAGATGGCCCGGCTATTGGCTAGGATTGTGGCGGACACGAGGATAGGCTGGATCGGCGATTCGATTCGGCCCGATCGTGCCGTGGTTCACCCGAGGCGCATGGGCTTGAGGCTACTGGATTTCCTTAGTTGTAGCCCGCGAGTTCTCTGGTCGAGGCGGAGGATGATCGCGAGGAGTTCATCCGTCGATTCTGAAGGATTATGAGAGTGATCGGGCGTCGGAGACCGAGTCGTGACCTTTGGTTCGCGTCATTTGCGTGATACCGCAATCGATTGGTTTGATTCGTGGGAGCTTTCGGGAGAGCATGCACCTCCAGCAGATGGGATGAGTTTTGGAGGCTTTCCTCACGCACTTCTTGCCTCGCATATGAGGAGGGCGGCCGACAAATTCTTGTTCTTTGAGCGAGAGAGGTGCATGTTAGGAGTACAATGTCGAGTTCGATTCTTTGACTCGATATGTCCCTGCGCTAATGCTTGAACATGGAGGACGTGTACCGCTACGCCACCGCTAGATGATTATATGGCCGAAGTCTTGTGCGGGTGTGTCTCTTGACGGCATGGACATTACACGTATGCAGCTCACGCCGGGATGCGAGGCGTAGAGACCGCCGGGTAGACCGATATCGCCAGAAGAAGGCCAAGACGGCCGTTCTTTTGGTAACCCTCGGGGTGGGCGGCATCAACAAGTCGGTTGCACCACGGCCATCGAGCACTCCTATATCGTTTCGGTGCAGCGAGCGATCGAGGCGGTCGAGGGCCAGACTTCGATTTCGGTAGCAAGGTGCTAACCGATCGAGTCGCTCGGTGTGTCCGTGTGGCGAGTTCCATTCGGGAGTTGCGGTACTACTCGGGGCGTGCTACACTGTGGCCGCCAGGTCATTTTGCGAGTCTGTCCGGCGAGCGTGTGATGGTAGGGTCACCTGCGGTCGATTCTTTGGTTCTTCATCCCCGAGCGATTACTCGCCCGGAGAATAAGGTACTCATGGGCGGCCAGTCGCGGCGGTCGTGCGCGGGTCGATTCTAGCGGTCCTCGAACCGCATCTATGCCTTGTCGGCCGGCGGGGATCGAGGCGTCGCTCGATGTCGCCGCAGTACTTTATCGGTTTACGGTTATGATGTACGCCTTGATAGATCCGGGTTCTACTACATCCTATATATCTCCCCTTATTGCTAGTAGGATAGGGATAGAGCTCGAGTCCATAGACCCTTTCGAGGTAGCTACGCCCGATGGGTGATTCGGTGGTAGCTCGGCGGGTATATAGGGCTTGTCCGATGACCATTCTGATCGTCGGACCTAGCCGACTTGATAGAGTTGGACATGACGATTTCGATGTGATCATGGGTATGGATTGGCTAGCTTCTTTACGCCAATGTAGACCGCGAGGAGAGAGTGGTGCGGTTCGATTTCACGAGGAGCCGGTTGTTGAGTGGGAGGAACATCAGTATCGTGAGGTAGGTTTATTTCCTACCTCGAGGCTAGAAAGATGGTGCGAAGGGATATATCTACCATCGTTCGGGTGTTTGATCCGAGGTGCGGTACCAGATTTTCCGTCGATTCGATAGTCGAGAGTTCCCAGGCGTGTTTCAGACGACCTCCGGGTATCCCTCCCGAGAGAGATCGAGTTTTGTATAGATGTGTTGCGGACACGCCTATTTCCATTCCGCCATACGTAATGGCACTGCCGAGTTGAGAGAGTTGAAGGATCGGCAGAGATTTCTTGGAGAAGGGCTTCATCGGACCTAGTGTTTCTCCCCGGGAGCGCGGTATTGTTCGTGAAGAAGAAGGGCGGGACGCTGCGCATGTGTGTTGATTCTGAGCGGTGAACAAGGTGACCATTAAGAACGAATACCCCTTCCCGTGATTGATGATTTGTTCGACCGATTGCGGGCGCGAGATGTTTCTCCAAGATTGATCTGCGTTCGCTATCATCAGTGCGAGTCGAGAGGTGGATGTCCCTAGGATCGCATTCGGACGATGCGGGCATTATGAGTTGAGTCATGTCTTTTGGGTTGACCAATGCTCGTGTATTCATGGATTTGATGAACCGAAGTTTTCAAACCATTTTTGGACATGTTGTGATAGTGTTCATTGATGATATCTTGGTTTATTCGCTCGAGCGAGCATGCGGGCATTTGAGGCTGTCTTGTGATTCTCGGGACAGCGATTTACGCCAAGGTTTCCAAATGTGAGTTTTGGTTGACTTCGTGGCTTTTCTTGGGCATATTGTGGGCGATGTCATTCGAGTGAATCTGGCCAAGATCGAGGCGATCAGACTTGGCCTAGACCTACTACTCGGCGAGATGCGATTTTACTGGCCTTGCAGGATATTATCGGCGGTTCGTAGAAGTTTGCTTCTATCTACGTACCATTGACTAGGTGACTCGGAAGCGGCTAAGTTTGATGGATGATGCTTGTGGCGGGGTTTCGATTCTTGAAGGAGAGGCGACTCGCCCGTTCTTACTCTTCGGAGGTCAGGGCGGTTATGTTGTGTATTGTGATCGTCGGGCATCGGGCTGGGATGTGTGTTGATGCATCGAGGGTAGAGTTATAGCATCAGCGTCAGCGACTTAAGAAACACGAGGAACTACCCGCATGATTTGGAGTTGGCGTGGTGATTCACGCTTTGAAGATCCGAGGCACTATTTGTATGGGGTTCACGTGGATATTTATACGCACCACAAGAGCCTCGGTATATCTTCACGGAGGAGCCGAACTTACGGCGAGACGGTGGTTAGAGTTGCTTAAGGATTATGACGTCGATATCTGTACCACGGGAAGGCCAATGTTGTGGCGTATGCTCTTAGTCGTAGGTCGATGGGAGCCTATCGGATGTGCGGTAGAGAGGAGGCATGGTTCGTGATTTGCATCGATTAGCGAGCCTTGGTGTCCGTTTGATTGATTCGATAGCGATGGGGTTCGAGTTCGTGAGGTTGCGAGTCTTCCATCGTCGAGGAGGTGAAGAGGCAACGATTCGAGGATCGGTTTTGATTCGATATCGTGATACGGCTCTTCGTGAGGAAGGGTCCTTTTGAGGTAGCACCGATGGGGTGCTAAGGTTTGAGCGAGTTGTGTGTTCCGGATGTTTGAGACTTGGCGGAGTTCTTGGGAAGCACACAGCGCGCGTTACTCTATCCATCCGTGGTCGACCAAGATGTACCACGACCTTAGATCTGTGTATTGGTGGGATGGCTTGAAGAGGGACGTTGCAGAGTTCGTAGCTCAGTGCGTGTTGTCGGCAGTGAAGGTAGAGCACGAGAGGCCGGTGGTTTTATTCTGACGATAGAGATCCCGACACGGAAGTGGGAGGTGTTCAACATGGACTTTATCAAATGATTACCTCGCACTCGGAGGAGACATGATTCTATATGGGTTATCGTCGACGGTGTGAAATCAGCCCACTTTCTTCCCGTTAGGGCGACTTTTAGTGAGGATTATGCGGACTTTACATCAGAGATCGTCGGTCGCATGAGTCCCTATTTCGATCATATCGACAGGAGCCCGGTTTACGGCTAACTTAGGTCCTTCCGTAAGGGTTTAGGGGCAGCGGTGAGCACAGTCGCATTCCATTCACGATAGACGGACAGGCGAGCGCACTATCCGGACTCTTGAGGATATCTTTGCGAGCTTTGTTATTGACCGAGGTAGTAGGAGGATCATTTGCCTCTAGTTGAGTTCGTATAATAATAGCTACCACCCCAAAGATTCGGATGGCGCCTTATGAGGCCTTGTATGAGAGGAAGTGCGAGATCGCTTATAGGCTGGTTCGATGTGGGCGAGTACGATTAGTGGGACGATTTGGTGCAGTGAGCGATGGATAAGGTAAAACTTATCCAGAGCGGCTTTGTGACTCGTAGTCGGCGAAGTCATATCAGATCATCGTCGTCGGCATCGAGTTCGAGGTTGATGATTGGGTTTTCTGAAGGTGTCACCCATGAAGGGTGTGATGAGATTCGGGAAGAAAGGAAACTTCGGCCCAAGGTACATTGGGCCTATCGGATAGTCGCAGGTAAAAGGTTGCCTACGAGTTGAGTCTGTCGTCCGATCTGGAGGCAGTGCATCCGGTGTTTCATGTTTCTATGCTGAGGAGATGTATCGGGGATCCATCTAGGGTGCATCTGATTGACGATGTCCAGGTGACCGAGGGGTTATCATATGAGGAGATTCCCATAGCGATAATCGATCGTCAGGTTAGGCGTCTGCGGACCAAGGACGTGGCTTCCGTCAAAGTCTTGTGGAGGAACGAGCTCAGGGAGGAGATGACGTGGGAAGCTGAGGAGGACATGAGGCAGAAGTATCCTCACCTATTCCCCACACCTCCAGGTAATTCACTTTCCTACTTATAAATTTTCATTGTCATATTTTGCCTAAGTGTTATTTTTGTGGCCGTATGTGGCATTTGCAAACTGTTTAAGTTATGAAGAACCTTATCGTTAACTGTCTTGGGAAGGAACATTCGGGACGAATGTTTCTAAGGAGGGGAGAATGTTATACCCCGTATTTCCAGAGTATGTACGTAAGGGCGTACGTACGAAAGTTTGGTCTAAAAGGTAGGCTTTGGACGAAAATATTGGGCACAACTCACTAAAAGAATCGTTTTCCGACGAAACGTTTTACACAACTCGCGTAGGATAAATTCCGGCTATGCCATTTCTAATTTTTGCGGATTTTTCCGAGAGACGAAACATTTTGGACCAACGAGAGGGCGACACTTGTCACCCTCTCATTGATGGATGTGGGACGGCATTGAGGCCGATTGGATTGGCTATTTTGTCAAGGAGTTGGTAGGATATTTTGTTGTAGTAGATAGAATGGACACTTGCCCAAATCCTCACCCTACACTTTCCTTGCACTTGGCATCATCTTGGCCATTGGTTGGCCATGGCTTGACCTATAAATACCCCCTTAACTTGAAGAGTTCTTCATCCACAAATCAACTTTCCAAGTCTAAAACTCCTCCCTCCCTTTGTGTTGAGTTCGTCAACACCCTCCCTTCCTCTTAAAAGGCTTTGGTAGAGCTTTCTCCCCCCTAGCCTAGCCGAAATCTACCCCCCCTCCCTTGGTAGAAAAGTTGCCTTCATGTATTGTTATAATGCCCAAAATACCCTAGCCCAAATCCCTTAGTACTTAGTAGAAGTTGTGAAGAACTTCTAAGGGTTCTTGGAGCTATCGAAGCGTACAAGGTAGGAGCTAAACCTCGCTCAGGATCGACTTTTATCTAGGATATTATTGGGCTTACCGAGGTAAATACACTTATCCTTCTTTTGTAATTAAAGAATACATACTGTAGAAGTATAGGAATAAGTATAAATACTTAGAAGGATATTCTGAATAGAATGACTGTTATCACCTTAGAAGGGTATAAAGAAGAATAATTGGTGTACTCACATAGGGTCGTTTTTCTGATGATTGTATAACTTAGGGTAGGGAAGTGCTGCCCAAATTTCCATAGAATAGAGAACCCTGCTTAGAATCTGTTTACTGATGCAGAGCGTTGATAGGCGTGTTGGTATTATAGGTTGATTCTCTGCGCGCGACATATTCAACTTGGCAGGAGGTTTTCGCCGAGAAGGTATGTGATTCTTCCTATACTCTTAAGCATGATATTTTAAGATATATATATAGTACGGTAGACGTACATGTGTTAACTGAATAATAATCACGGCAATGTCTTTTGACTTAAGCCTGAATAACAACTACGGCAATGTCTTTTGACTTAAGCCTGAATAATAAGAATCCTGATGCATTTCAAAAGAATACTGAATCATTTTTAACAGAAGAGAAATATCTGGTTTTTAAAACAAAAGCTTAAGAGTTATACTAGCTTTATGGGAAGTTAGGTATAACAACTTAAGAAAGATAAAAGGAACTGTTTACTTGTTTGTTTATAAAAGCCTTGTATTGATTTATGTTAAGTATAGTAAGATTGTTTGATAAGTAGACATATTATGATGCTACCTGTGTTTAGTGTCTTGTAATCTTTGTGAAGGCGGTCATTCTTGCTGTGCTTACGTTGCTAAACGGTAAGTCTGTTGTACTGTTATTATATCACCTACCCCCTTGACTTATTATACCGAGGGCTTGCCACCCTTGATGCGGGTCTATACGGCCTATGCAGTCTATGTGACTATCTGCGAGCTGCGGAGTTCAGATTGATCATTCGGTGTTTTAGCCCGTCACGGGGATGCCTATGCGGTGCAATGTGACTATGCGTCTATTAAGACTATGCGGACCGCGAGTCGGCGGGGGCCGGGGTTAGCTACTCCGTCACGAGGAATACCTCGTGCGGTGCAGTGTGACCTATGCGGTGCGGGAGTCGAGATTAGGCATGCATAATGATACTATGGCGGCAGCGCTTGCCCGATCATTCGCGGCCTAGAACAGACCTGTTACAGTTTACCTATTATTGTTCTTGTTTGTGATATGGCACTATGTGCAATTGAACTGATTTGCAAATGGTTTTAAATACTTGATTTCATTTAAGTACTTTACAGTTTCACATACTTGGTACCTGTTGTACTGACCTCCTTCGGGGGGCTGCGTTCATGCCGCAGGTAAGGGCAAGCAGGTGCTAGATCCACATCCTTAGGATCTTTGCTTTGGTGTCAGGAGCTCCATCTTCTCCGGAGGCTCTACTTTTGGGTATGATCTCCCTGTTGTAGATAGTTTTGTACAGTCAGGGTATGGCGGGGCCCTGTCCCGCCATAGTTGTTTATTTCCTTAGAGGTCTGTAGACATGTTGTACAGTTGGGATGTAACTGCAAAAACTTGGTTTATGTATATATGCCGAAAGGCAACCTTTTTCTCAGATAAACTGTGTCTTATGTTATAATGTTTCATATCTTGTTTTATATTCCGCTGATTTTCTCTGATGTATGACTACTTGGGTGCCCGGGTAAGGCACCAGTCACGGGCCCCGGAACGGGTCGTGACAGGTACCCTCGGCTAGCACCACTAGGAAGGGGGGGTACCTCTCGGCCAAAAGGCCTCACAAAGGGGGGAGGGGGAGGCTTGGACGAGAACCTCTCCAAAGGGGGGAAGGGTTTTCAAGACTTAGAAATTATTTTAGGATGAAGAAGTCTTCACAAAGGGGAGGGGGGGGGGGGGTATTTATAGGACAACCAAGGGCCAAGATCAAGCCAAGTGGTAGGCAAGTGTAGGGTGAGGATTTACCCATGTGTACCTTATCCAACTACCACACAAAATATCACAAATATCCTACCAACCCCTTGACCACCAATTCGTCCCATTTGCCATCCAAATAACGTCACTTTGAGGGTGACACATGTCACCCTCCCGTTGGTCCAAAATATTTCATCTTTCGGAAAAATCCGCAAAAAATATAAATGACATAGCCGTAATTTTCCCTTCGCAAGTTTTGTAAAACGTTTCGTCGAAAAACGATTCTTTTCTGTAGTTGTGAACAAAATTTCGTCCTTGCCTAACTTTAAGGCTCAAACTTTTCTATGTACGTCCTCACGTACATACTCTGGAAATACGAGGTATACCATTCTCCCCTCCTTAGAAACATTCGTCCCGAATGTTCCTTCTAAGTCTCAATACAAACATGCGCCAGTATAGTCTTCACTGCTATACTTACGAAAACAATCATGCCACACCTGGCCACACTACAACAGGCGCAAATACTTACATCCAAGTCCATGAGGAATCACCTCCATCACTACAAAAGCTCCCACTCGAGGTCTAAAATATACTCTCTTCGCACCTTCACTTTACAAAAGAAATGATCACATCTATGCTCGTAATACATGCCCGCTTCTTCCCTTACTCATCGTAGTACCCTTCTCATACATTCGAACTCTTTCTCATAACTTACCACATTTCTGTTACTGCTTCGATATCAAAAATCTCTGGGTTACTACCTCCAACTTGATCATCATTAACTGGGAACACTCTGGATGGATCTCCGATACTCTTCTGAACATAACAACATGAAAGACCGGACGCACTGCCTCCCCCATCGGACGACAATGCTAACCATAGGCAACCTGGCCTATTCTTCACATGACCTAAAAAGGCCCAAAGTAACTCGGGCTAAGTTCCCTCTGTTTTCCAAAACTCGTCACACCCTTTCCGGGGTGGTACCTTCAAGAAGACCCACCGTCAACCTGAACTCCAAGCATCGTCGCCGATTATCCGCACGACTTCTGTTGACTCTGAGCTGCCAATAACCTCTTCTGGATAAGCTTCACCCTATCCGCATCCTGCTGAAACAATTATGAACCAACTATCTGAACCTTGCCAACATCGAACCGATCGACCGGCAACCTATACTTCCGCCCCTACAAGGCGTCATAAGGCGATATCCGAATACTGATATGGTAGCTATTATAATACACACTCAACCAAGAGGCGAATAATCCTTACAGCTACCCCTGAAATCCAAACACTGGCCTGAGGGCGAATGCGATACTGAGACTCACCTGAGTTCCTAACCCTGCCTGGTAAAACTTCCAGAAAAAGAAATAGCCGTAACCTGGGCTTCACTGTCTGTCTTAAGGTGAAAGTAGGCACCTCGTGCAGCCTTATAACTTTCCTGATAAAACCTCTCGCATAACCCTCTGCCGAGTAAACGGTCCTGACTGAAAGACAAGATGGGCTGACCTCATCGGTCCGACTACTGGTCGAACGCATCCACGAACTCGTACGCTGGTTTACTAAACTTGGGCCTAACACCCCCGTGATCCTATCACAAAGCGGGACCACCACAAACTGACCCCACCACAAAACAGGCCGCGGGTTGACCCGCGATCGATCCTCAACCCGACCCGCTATCGCGCAAAAACTCTTGCTCCCCGATCCGGGACAATCTCACTAATCAAGTCACGAAAACCTAGTGGTCTTCTTAGCTCAACTACCCTCTTTCATTTCATACCACTCAGGGCTTTATCACACAAACATATCTCACGTGTACTATGCACTCCGATAAGGGTCAAACATAAAAATACATCTTTTGCTCGAGATGGCCTTACCTCTAAGGTCTCTACGCATAAAACTCTAAGGCTCACACTTTCTCTATCCCCCAAATCTTACCCGGTTAACTAACCATGATTTCTAATCACAATTTACACAAGGTTAACTGAACGTAACACTTAAGATATACTTATCTTATCACACATACAATCTCTAGAGGGTTAAGGATACACATGTATCTACTGCTTCACTACCCTCTGTCGTTCTAATCAATCCTGCCCTGCTGGGCGCAAGCATAACAAGCTGTCGAAGAAGTACGACACTCCCCACACTGACACTTACCACAACGCCACAGGGGTGGGGTGGCCTCCTCTGGCTAACACCCCTTCCTCTCCGAACTACTGAATCCGCAACTGATCTGGTAGGCTGAGTCCTCCTACTTGCATCCCTCCTACTAGGACATCCTTTCGACACATGGCCCTGACGGCCGCAGGTAAAACAAGCATCAACAAAAGATGACATTCCCCGGGATGACGCCTGTCATACCGTGAACACTGAGGGAAAACTGAACCCGGCTGGCTAGAACCTACGTATATTTGCGAACCAGCAGCCCTGGAGCTCTGACCAACTCCTGCATACCCCGAACGTCCTGAACCCTGTGGAGGACCACTCTGCACTGGTGGATGTGCATATCTAATCTGATGCTGAGGCGGTTTGCCTTGAAAGTTACCAAAGGATCATGCCGATCGGGCCCTCTTCGGCTGTCCATTATTAATCTGTCGATCTCTACGTTTCTCGGCCTGCTATGCATAAGCCCGTACGCAGGCCATGCTCAAGCCTGACTGAAGAGCTACTCTTGCACAACCCTCTCTTAGATAGTCATCATGACCCGTGATAAATCGATACCTAAAATACTCTCTGGTTGCTAACTCCCTAGCTAGTAACAGGGTTGCCTCTTTGCAATCTATTCTTTCTGCTACTGGTCGTGGAACTGAAGGTTCAAGTCTCATGGTCTGTTACACCCCGTACTTACAGGACATGTTTTAAGAACGTACGTAAGAACTCACAAGTGTTGAGATTTGAGACTTGTAAAATTTTATGTAAGGAATTATGAAATTGTCGGAAAACATTGTGTTGTGTCGAATGGGAGGGCGACACGTGTCACCCCCCCTTAGCAATGCCTTGGACGAAATGGCATGGCCAATATGGTCATTTACCATAAGTCTTCTAAGGCTAAGTCTTGCAACTTGTAGCATGAGTTTGTTGACTAAAGTCAAAGGTCCCACCTTGGTCTTGATATTTAGCAAGACTACATCTAAACCACCCATGTGTTATTATCATAACCCTCCAAGGTGCTTTATATTACTACTAGTAGTGCTAGAGAGAGCCAACACTTAGAAAATATTGCACAAATTGAAGAACATAGAGCTTGAGCTCTCGGCTTCTCTTAAAAAAAAAAGGAAAATCTTCGTTCCTTGTTCTTTTAATTCCCCACTTTAAACCAAGGTTCTTAGGTGTATTGTAAACACATCTCTATAGAAAAATCTTGGAAAAAGATTGTTTACGGGTTAGTCGCAAACGAAAACCTAAGGGTCTTTCTAGGTTTTAGTTGAAGATTTGAAGGATAATTGTTGGTATTGTTCTAAGGGCCTCAACAAGCGGTTTGAAGTGTCTTGGAGGGGCTATAAACTACTAAGGAGCGACTTCGGATTGGAGTTGTATTAAGAATCATTGAGGTATAATCTTGTTCTTTGAAAGTATTACAAGATTATTTATATTGTTGTTGTTAGCTTTGTATGTTGCGAGCATGAAGTTGTTATATTGAAGTTATAAGGATTATGGATTGATTATAGCCTTGGAAATCCAAAATGTAATGTAAGCCATGACTAAGTTGAATTACAATTTAATCGTTGTTAGAATCGTCGCATGCTATTGACTTGAAGATTTTGGTAGTTATAACCAAATGCGACTTGATATCATATTATGCTACCAATTTTGGATTGAAATGGAAATTGGATAAGAATTGGTAATGTTGAACTCAAGGTGGCCGAATTTGGACTTGTAGTTTGTATTAGTTTGGTTATTCATTTGCATTGAACGACCTTCTATATTGTTGTGAGCCAATTGGGGCTGTTTGGTTATTGTATTCGGCCTTGAAAAAGGTGGCAAAGTTAGTAAAAACAAAGGAGGTGCTGTCCGATTTTCCGTAGAATTTAGTGACTTGGCACTTAGGATATTCTACGTTTAAAGTAAGAGGTTAATGGACGTATTGTGGCCATGATAGGTTGAAGTACTAAGTTTAGCGTATCCTACTTGAAGAATGGAATAGCTCAAGGTTGAAGTACTTTGGAGCATTTTGCTACTTGTCGACAATCGTCGCGAGGTATGTGAACCTCTTCTTTCTTTGGCATGATCCTACGTATGAAATATCCATGTGATAACATTTTAAGATTCCTTCTACTCTTAGAAGTTAAGAAGTATTTACATTGTTGAATCTAAGTTAAGAGTATGTTTAAATTGTCCTAAGTCCTTACTAGGTCTTATGGGAGACGTTAGTAAGAATGGTTAGGAAATTATGAGATTTGATTTAAGGGCTATGTATCTTGATTTATTTAAAGTAAGTATGTAAGTCGATTTTTATGTTTGAAAATGACTTGAATTTATATGTGAAAAGGGATTGGTTTTAAAAGTGTAGATGACATGATTTTACCAAGATAAGTAAATGGACTTTAAAGAATGTATGTTATGAAGTTTTAAGACTATGAACTTTGATTTTCTTTAAAGGATTATGAAACTTTATTTTTCAAGTTATGGGACTTGATTTCTAAAGTATAAGCGACATGATTTGAAAGAGTGTATGCTACGAGGTGTTAAGGCTATAAGCCTTGATTTTATAAGTAGAAATGACTTAATTTTACAAAGTATGGCTTAATTTATTTCAAAAGATAAGAAGATGGCTTCCAAAAGAGTATGTGACTTGAGCTTTAAAAAGAAAGGAGTTCTATGATTCTTTTAAGTATGTATGTACGTAGTATTTTTGGATCTAGTTTTCCTAATGTTGTAAGAATAAAAGTGTCATAAGTTCTCTAAAATGAAAGGTTGTTATAATAGCTTTATGGGAAGTTGTTATGACGACTTAAGAAGAAGTGAAAAGATGGTTTGAAAATGTTATGTAAGGAAAATCACACCGAGCCTACAAATAGGCCGGATTACGTTATGAAATACACCGAGCCTACAAATAGGCCGGATTACGTTATGAGATACACCGAGCCTACACATAGGCCGGATTACGCCATATTACCCCGATCCTTCACATAGGCCGGGTTACGTCATCTTACACCGAGCCCCACAGGCGGGCCGGATTATGTTATATGATTCCACAGTACACCGAGCCCCACAGGCGGGCCGGATTATGTTATATGATTCCACAGTACACCGAGCCCCACAGGCGGGCCGGATTATGTTATTTGATTCCACAGTACACCGAGCCCCACAGGCGGGCCGGATTATGTTATATGATTCCACAGTACACCGAGCCCCACAGGCGGGCCGGATTATGTTATGTAAGATATGTAAGTTATGTGAAAAAGGTTGGATTAAACTCTTAAGTAAGTATGTAAGAATATGTTGTTAAATCTTATCGAAAGAAGGAAAGGAACGGTTAAATTATGATTGGTTTCAGGAGTTAAAAGGACATTCTTTTATACAGATATGATTTGGTTATTGCAGTTTATTTACATTCCATATTAAATTTTTGTTATGACCGGCCGCCCGGAAGTGCGTTCATGCCCGCAGGTGATAGGTACACGGGTTGGTGATCCTTGCTCTTAGGATCTCTGTTCAGTTTTTGGAAAGAAGCCCCTTTCACTCCGGAGGCTTGTCTTTTGGTACGGTTTCCCTGATGTGGCAGACTTATGTACATTCAGGGGTATGGCGAACCTGTCCGCGCTTGTGATTCTGCAATTCTTAAGTGCAGAGTCACGTGTTGTGGGTCGGTTTGTAAAAAAAGAAAGGGATGTAACTGCTGTTGTTATGTATATGTATATGTGTCCAGGAAGGTAGCCTTATCGGCTAACCTGTGGTTTAATCTGTCGTTATTTTTTTATTTTTAAAGTTTCATGTATGTTCCGCTGCTATTCTCTGATGTATACCTGAACAGGGTGCCCAGGTAGGGCACCAGTCGCGGGCCCGGGGTCGGGTCGTGACATGGTCGCAGTAGGAACTGTTGTCGCTGCGCTAAACTCTGCTGAAATTTGGTGGCGTCAGAACTCCCGAATGAAGCACCACCGCGGTGATGATTGGGCACGTGCCTCGTAACCCTCTGAACTCTACTCGCAGCTCCCTCGGCTGCCTTGCCCTTCTGGGCCCGGGTTGCCTTACGCGGAGGCATTCGGTAAGGGAAAGAAATACGTTAGAGGGGTCCAACTTATAACACAGCTCTAAGGCACGATCTCAGAGTGAGAAGAATGGAAACCAATCCTAAATATCCTATAGCCTCCTGATTATTGGTGTGGTGCACAACACACCGATAATCAAGACTTACTAGATACGGTGCATAGACACTTTCCGAGGATTAATTGCTCGATACCACTTTTGTCACGACCGAACCTGGCCGTGGATCGTGTCTTACCCGCACCCAGTAGACATACATCAGTAATCGCGGAATATAAAACAAGACATGACATAATATGAAATATGAAACAGTTAAATCTGAGAAAACTTGCCTTTCGGCATATATATATAACAACTAGACGATTACATTCCTATTTACAACTCGCCCACAAAGCATGCACTCTAAGAATGATATGACAACAATGGCGGGGCGGGGCCCGCCATACCCTGAATGTAAGTACCTACAACGGCAGGACTATACAACCGATAAGCCTCCGAGAAACGGAGCTTCCCAAACGCTGTGACCACATGAGCGAGATCAACAATCGTGTACCTACTGCGGCATGAACGCGGCCCGAGGTCGATCTAACAGTACCAAGTATGAAATCGAAAATCAAGTAAAATCAAAGTATTTAAAACCATTTGAAAATACAACCAGTTCAATCGCATATAGTGCCACAACATAAACAAGAGCAAAATAGATATAATGTAATCGGTCTTTTCTAGGCGCGAATGATCGAAGCAAGGCGATCGCCCATAGTATCATTATGCGTGCCTAATCCTCGACTTCCGCGCGATCGCGCATGGTCACACGACCGCATGAGGTATTCCTAGCATCGGGGTAGCTAACCCCGGTACCTCCTGGACTCCGCGATCCGCATAGTCTCATAGACCGCGTAGTCACATTGCCGCATAGGGCATCCCCCGCATCGGGATAAAATACCCGGAATGATCAATCCTGGAACTCCCGCAGCTCTGCATAGTCGCACAGACTACATAGGCCGTATAGACCCGCATCAAGAGTGGCAAGCCCTCGGTATAACAAGTCGAGGGTAGGTGATATAATAAAGATAACGGGCTTACCGCTTAACAACATAAGCACAACAAGGAAACCCTTTACACAAACATCACAAGATACTAACACATGAGATCCTAACATGTTTACTTATCAAATCAACAAGAAAGTATTACAAGGCTATCACAAACCAACACAATCAAGTTATTCACACAAGGTACTTTCTACTTTATGTTAACAAGTTCGGGTTTTTATCCCCAAAGTACTTCATACATTAACTCTTTAAAAGATCCGCTTCTTTCACAAAAAGTCACACAATACCCGTAGTATAAAAATAGAGTTACTATCTTTTTAAGTAAACCAAAACACTTCCCTTTGTAAAATCAAGTAACAACATTATTTTCCAAACGTTCAAGTTTGCCTAATTTCAAATGCTCAAGTTTCTCATTTTCAAAAGGTTTCGTAGTTCATAGTTTTAATCACTTAATGATATAATTCTCCTTTAAAACAATTTGAGAAACATATGCCTTATGTGTGAGTAGGTTATTCTTGTTTATAACAATCTGATTAAAGCAGCCATGATCTAGGAAATGTAATATCATTTTGTCTCATCTTAGCTTCTATGCAGATGGAGGTTTCTACTGGTTTAAATAATACTTGATTAGTCAATACATTTCCCTTTATTAGAGCTGCAGTGGTTTGTTCGATACTTATTCTGATTTCTGAAATCAGTAAAACATTATTCCCTTTAAAAACCAAGTACTCATTACTCACGAATGAGGTTTCATACTTTTTAACAAAATTCATATTAATTCAAATAAGTCAAGTCTCTTATCTTTTAAGATCAAGTCTCTTAACTTCTAAAATCAGTAAACCATTCTTTTTACTTCTCTTAAGTCGTTATACCTAACTTCCCATAAAGCTAGTATAACTCTTAAGCTTTTTAAAACCAAGTATTACTCTTCTTTCAAAAAGGTTTCTTAATTCTCTAGAAATACTTCGAGATTCTTATTATTCAGGCTTAAGTCAAAAGACATTGCCGTAAAACTACGTTCAGTTAACACACATACGTCTACCGTACTATATATATATTCTTTAAAATATCATGCTCAAGAGGATATGAAGAATCACATACCTCGCGACGATTATCGACTATTAGCAAAACGCTCCACGGCTATAACCCGGCTAGCCTTGTCCACCTTTCAAGTAGTACATGCTACTCGCAGATCATTCAACCTATAAAGGTTTTATAAGTCTATCAACTTCTAGACTACTCTGTAGAATATTCTAAGCAGTAGGTTCTCTATTTTACAGAAAATCGGGCAGCACTTCCCTACCCGTTAAACTACACAAGTCTACTGTAAATACAGTCCTATGTAAGTACAGTTCAATCTTCTACTCTAATATTCTTCTGATGTGATTTCAGTTCAAGTCTTTTCTGTAATATCCTTCTATTACAATTCAATTCTCTTCTATGAATCTTAAATTCACTTCTATATAACTACAGTATGTAATTCCCAATTACAATAAAAGGACAAGAGTATTTACCTCGGTAAGCCCAAAATTATCCAAGTTTAAATGTCGATCCTGAGCAACGTTTAACTCCTACTCTGGGCGCTCCAACCCGCTCCAAACAACCCTTAGAAGTTCTACGCAACTTCTTCTTAATACTTCAACCGGCTATGAAGATTTTCCTTAGGGTTTCGTTTTGAGATAAAAAGGACATAAGGTAGTATTTCCGGGCTCTACGTATAGAGGTATCTTTGGAATACTACAAGGTATAAGGCTAAGGTATTTTGGGTATAGTAACAATACTTGGAGAGTATTTTCTACCAAGAGGGGGGGTGTATTTTACGAAAACAACCCAAGGTAGGGGGGGGGTACCCTCGGCTAGCACCACTAGGAAGGGGGGGTACCTCTCGGCCAAAAGGCCTCACAAAGGGTGGAGAGGGAGGCTTGGACGAGAACCTCTCCAAAGGGGGGAAGGGTTTTCAAGACTTAGAAATTATTTTAGGATGAAGAAGTCTTCACAAAGGGGGGGGGGGGTATTTATAGGACAACCAAGGGCCAAGATCAAGCCAAGTGGTAGGCAAGTGTAGGGTGAGGATTTACCCATGTGTACCTTATCCAACTACCACACAAAATATCACAAATATCCTACCAACCCCTTGACCACCAATTCGTCCCACTTGCCGTCCAAATAACGTCCACTTTGAGGGTGACACATGTCACCCTCCCGTTGGTCCAAAATATTTCATCTCTCGGAAAAATCCGCAAAAAATATAAATGACATAGCCGTAATTTTCCCTTCGCAAGTTTTGTAAAACGTTTCGTCGAAAAACGATTCTTTTCGGTAGTTGTGAACAAAATTTCGTCCTTACCTAACTTTAAGGCTCAAACTTTTCTACTTACGTCCTCACGTACATACTCTGGAAATACGGGGTATAACAAACCTGCTGACAATTCGGGCACTGCGCCACGAACTCCGCAACGTCCCTCTTCAGGCCATCCTACCAATACACGCATCTGAGGTCATGATACATCTTAGTCGACCCCGGATGAATAGAATAACGAGCACTGTGTGGCTCCCCCAGAATCTGCTGACGAAGTCCTGTCACATCGGGAACACACAACCGGCCCTCAAATCTTAGCACCCCATCCGACGCTACCTCAAATAGACTCTTCTCTTTCTGAAAAGTGGCATCTCTATACCGTACCATAATCGGATCCTCATACTGTCGCCTCTTCACCTCCTCGACGATGGAAGACTCGGCAACTTCTCGAACCCGAACTCCCTCACTATCAGAATCAACCAAACGAACCCCAAGGCTCGCTAGCTAATGTAACTCTCGGACCATATCCCTTGTTATACCCCGTATTTCCAGAGTATGTACGTGAGGACGTACGTAGAAAAGTTTGAACTTTAAAGTAGGCTTGGACGAATTTTTTTTGTGCACAACACCCGATTAGAATCGTTTTTCGACGAAACGTTTTACAAAACTTGCGAAGGGAAAATTCCGGCTATGTCATTTTTAATTTTTGCGGATTTTTCCGAGAGACGAAACATTTTGGACCAACGAGAGGGCGACACTTGTCACCCTCAAGTTGGTGGAGTGTGGGGCGGCACATGGGACGAACTCAACTTGGAGTTGGTAGGATATTTGTGAGGGTTTTGGGAGTAGGGACTAGGGGCACTTGGGCACATCTTGGCCCTCCACTTGCCCCACTTGGCTAGATCACGGCCTTGATTTCCCTATAAATACCCTCCCCTTTGAAGACTTCTTCATCCTAAAAACTTTCCTAAGTGTAAAAATCCTCCCCTCTTTGTGTTCTCGTCCTAGCCTCCTCCCTGTGAGGCCCCCGCCGAGAGTCCCTCCCCTTGGCAGAGTACCCCTCCTAGTGGGGTTGGCCGAGGGGTACACACCCCCCCCTTGTGGTGTTGTCTCGTATAAATACACCCCCCTCTTGGTAGAAATACTCTCCAAAGTATTGTTACTATACCCAAATTACCTTAGCCGTATACCTTGTAGTATTCCAAAGATACCTCTATACGTAGAGCCCGGAAATACTACCTTATGTCCTTTTTGTCTCAAACCAAAACCCTAAGGAAAATCTTCACAGTTGGTTGAAGTTCTAAGAAGAAGTTGCGTAGAACTTCTAAGGGTTGTTTGGAGCGGGTTGGAGCACCCGGAGTAGGAGCTAAGTGTTGCTCAGGATCGACATTTAACTTGGATAATTATGGGCTTATCGAGGTAATTATCTTGTCTCCCTATTGTAATTGAGTTTACATACTATTGAAGTATAAGAATTAAGTATAAGTTATATACAAGGAAGGTATATAAGAAGGGATTTGAACTGTACTTACATAGGACTGTATTACAGTAGACTTGTGAAGTTTGACGGGTAGGGAAGGGCTGCCCAATTTTTTCCGTAGAAACTTGTATCTAGATTTATTCTACCGAGTAGTCTAGACATTGATAGACTGTATAACCTTTATAGGTTGAATGTTCTGCGAGTAGCATGTTCTACTTGAAGGTGGACAAGGCTAGCCGGGTTTTAGCCGTGGAGCGTTTTGCTACTAGTCGATAATCGTCGCGAGGTATGTGATTCTTCCTAAACTCTTGAGCATGATATTTTAAAATATATATAGTACGGTAGACGTACGTGTGTTAACTGAATAATAATTACGGCAATGTCTTTTGACTTAAGCCTGAATAATCTTGAAGTATTTCAAAAGAATACTGAATCATTTCAGAAGAGTAATACTTGGTTTTAAAAGCTTAAGAGTTATACTAGCTTTATGGGAAGTTAGGTATAACGGCTTAAGAAAGATAAAAAGAATGGTTTATTGACTTTAAAAAGATAAGAGACTTAATCTTAAAAAGATAAGAGACTTGACTTGGTTAATTAATATGAATTTTGTGAAACCTCATTCGTGAGAAATGAGTACTTGGTTTTTAAAAGCAATAATGTTTTACTGATTTCGGAAATCAGAATAAGTAACGAAAAACCACAGCAGCGCTAATAAAGGGAAATGTTTTGACTAATAAAGTATTATTAAAACCAGTAGAAACTTCCATCTGCATAGAAGCTAAGATGAGACAAAATGATATTACATTTCCTAGATCATGGCTGCTGTAATAAGATTGTTATGAACAAGAATAACCTACTCACACATAAGGTATATGTTTCTCAAATTGTTTTAAAGGATTAAAACTATGAACTACGAAACCTTTCAAAAATGAGAAACTTGAGTAATTGAAATTAGGCAAACTTGAACGTTTGGAAAAGAATGTTGTTACTTGATTTTACAAAGAGAAGTGTTTTGATTTACTTCAAAAGATAATCACTCTATTTTCATATACTACGGGTATTGTGTGACTTTTGTGAAAGTAACGTATCTTTTAAAGAGTTAATGTATGAAGTACTTTGGGGATAAAAACCCGATCTTGTTAATCATATAGTAGAAAGTACCTTGTGTGAATAATTTGATTGTGTTGGTTTGTGATAGCCTTGTAATACTTTCTTGTTGATTTGATAAGGAAACATGCTAGGATGCTACGTGTGTTAGTATCTTGTGATGTTTGTGTAAAGGGGTTTTCCCTCGATTGCGCTTAAGTTGTTTAACTATCAGTCGTTATGTTGGTATTGTACCACTCGCTTGACATAATCCGGAGGTTAAGCGCCCTCCGTCGGGGTAGACTTCAAAGTGCATGTGACCTATGATTCGAGAATACCTCATGCAGGTCCCGGGGGCCTATGCGGAGCTGCGAGAGCTCCAGGTTAGTGTGCGGCCTTTATGGTCATGCGGTCTATGTGGCCATGCAGATCGCGAAGTCGGCGGATCGCCGGAGTAGCTACCCGATGCGGGGAATACCTCATGCGGGCCATGAGGTTGGCCTATGCGGAGTGCGGAAGTTCGGGGCTAGACGCGCACATTAGATCTGCGCGAGTGGCCAGCTTTGATTATGTGATGGTCTAGACAGATCTCATGATACAGTTTATGACTCTGTTGGTACTGTGGGTTTTAGTAGTCGGCTATGCCTTCGTACTTACCCCATACGGTTTTATTATGACACAGGTGGGACACGTGTTCATGTGTGTTCCTTGGTGCTTTTATATCATGAGGATCGGTGAGGAAGGTATTCACGGGCATGATTGATGTTATGGGCGTGAGACCCATAGTTATATTTGAGTGATGACTTTGAGGCGTGAGTCCGACTTGACATATTTGCTTATTTATTGTGAATCGTAGTTTGGTTATCATATATGTCTCACGCTTTATATAGACTACTATGATTTCATTTCTGATATTTTGATTTCACATACTTGGTACTGTTGTCTTGACCTCATTCGGGGCCGCGTTCATGCCGCAGTAAAGGTACACCGATCGTTGATCCTCGCTCTTAGGGTCACGCGATTCAGCGTTTGGGAAGCTCCGTTTCTCGGAGGCTTATCTTCGTATAGTCCTGTTGTTGTAGGTGCTACATTCGTGGTATTGTCAGAACCGAACCGGGCCCGTGGATCGTGCCTTACCCGGCACCCTAGTGATACAACATCGAGAGATAACCGCGGAAAAATAAAACTTTAACAAGAAACAAGATATATGATCATAAAGCAGTCAACCAAAGCGGTTACCTTCCAATAAAATATATGTATACAACTCTTTCAAAGCGAGCAGTTTAATCCTTTTTACAAACCACACGCCAAAGATTTACAGACCTCTAAGATTTACAACAACTATGATGGGACAGACCCGCCATACCACGAATGTACAAGAACCTACAAATCGTGGAACACATGCAAAGAATAAGCCTCCGAGAAACGGAGCTTCCTAATACTGATCGTGATCCTATGGCGAGGATCCACTACCGATGTACTCTACTGCGGCATGACGCAGCCCGAAGGAGGTCGATAACAGTACCAAGTATGTGGCGAAATACTGCGATTAAATCATAACGATCTATAAAAGCGGAGACATGTATGATAACCAACATCTGATGCGCAACATAAAAGCGATCAAGTCGAGGACTCACGCCTCAACGTCATCACTCAATATAACTATGGGTCTCACGCCCACAACATCAATCATGCTTGCATCATGGCGCGTGCCGGTCTGCGCCGGTGTAGACATGTCCATGATGCAACAATAATAGCAATGCCCGTGGCCACATGCCGGAGTCTGCATCGGTGTAGACACGTCCATGTAACATCAACAACAATATCTTTGGGTGATCAACCGCCGCGTAGCCACATGCCGGAATTGCGCCGGTGTAGACATGTCCATGTAACCACAATAACAATATATCGTAATCAACCCCGCCGCGGCCACATGCCCCGGAATCTGCATCGGTGTAGCATGTCCACGTGATCGCAATAACAATATACCGCATAACCGGCTATCACAAACAAGCTCAAGCAAATTACCATACTCCTAGACTTTTATAAAAGATCTACTTTCTCACGAAGTCACGATATCAACATTTGCACAACAAAGGCTATCACAACAAGCATAGGCGAGTTACACAACAACAAGCATAGGCCAGTTATACACAACTCAAGGTACTTCCATTTTGTATCAAAGTCTGGGTTTTAACCCTAAAGTACTACGTACATTAACTCTTTTTAAAACCAAGTACTCATTACTCGCGAATGAGATTTCACAACACTTTTAACAAAAAGTTAATTACCAAGTAAAACAAGTTAAGTCTCTTATCTTTCAAGATCAAGTCTCTTAACTTTTACAATCAATAAACCATTCTTACCTACATAAGGTCGTTATAACTAACTTCCCATAAAGCTATTATAACACCACATGTTTTAAAACCAACCAACTCATTTAGCACATGTACGTCTACCGTACTACATAGTTTACAAAACATCATGCTCGAAGGATAGGAAGAGGTTCACATACCTCGCGACGATTATCGACAATAAGCAAAACGCTCCACAGTACTGTAACCCGGCTAGCCGTTTCCACTCTTCAAGTAGAATACGCTACTCGTAGTACTTCCACCTATAAGGCCACAAACGCGTCATTAACTTCTAACCGCATCGGTTCTATGTTCTACGTAAAATTCGGCAGACTCTCCCCACATGCAGCGTAAATCTCCTCTCTATCGAGGCGGCTACCAAGCCAACCGGGGTTTACACGTCTAACCGGACGTGTACCATTCTACTACACAACAATGCTACACAAGTCTCATGTAATACGCCTATGTGATTACGATTCGATTCTCTTCTTTAAATTCAGCTTAAGTCAAAAGACATTGCCACAATAATGTTCAGTTCTATATATAGTATACCTCAACTATATATTCCTACAACATGTAATCTCCAATTACAATAAGGGGACAAGAATATTTACCTCGACAAGCCCAAAATTATCCAAGTTATAATGTCGATCCTGAGCAAGGTTTAGCTCCTACTCCGTGCACTCGATCCACTCCAAACAACCCTTAGAAGTTCTAACCAACTTCTACTTAAATACTTCAACCAACTATGAAGATTTCCTTAGGGTTTCGGTTTGAGACTAAAAGGACAAAAGGTAGTATTTCCGGGCTCTACGTATAGAGGTAACTTTTGGAATACAACAAGGTAAAGGCTAAGGTATTTTGGGCATTATAACAATACTTGGAGAGTATTTCTACCAAGAGGGGGGGTGTATTATACGAAACAACTAGGCTAGGGGGGGGTACCCCTCGGCTAGACACTACAAAGGGGGGAGGGGGGAAGCTCTCGGCCACAAGGCCACTCAAAGGGGGAGGGGGGAAGGCTTAGGACGAGAACAACTAGAAGAGGGGAGGGATATTTCAAGACTTAGAATTAAATGAGGATGAAGAAAACCTTCAAGCAAGTGGGTATTTATAGGGACACCAACGGACAAGATCAAGCCATGTGGGGGGCAAGTGGAGGGCCAAGATGTGCCCAAGTGCCCCCTAGTCCCTACTCCACAAAACAAGCCACAAAACATTGCACAAAACATTGCACAAAACAAGGCCAAAACAAGGCATGAATTCGTCCCACTTGAGCCTCACTTTACCGTCACTGAGGTGACAAGTGTCACCTCTCGTTGGTCCAAAATGTTTTCGCTCGGAAAAATCCAAAAATAAGAAAAGACATAGCCGAATTTTCCTCGCAAGTTACTGTAAACGTTTCGAAAACGACTCTAACCGCAGTGTGTTGTGCACAAAGATGATTCGCCAAGCCACCTAGGGGGTGACACGTGTCGCCTCCTACTAGTCCAAAATAATTCATCTTCCGAAAATATCCAAAATGGCCAAAATCTCAAAATCAAAGCGGGCCCCACAAAACCGTAAATTTCTCCCGTGGGCCCCACGTGACCATTTCCGAAAATAAAATCTCAAAATTCTAATATAATCTAAGAAGCCCATATTCCAAATCTGGGAACCCAATTCCCATCAACGAACATTTTTCTTTACAAAAACCGGAAACTTTTTCCGTGGAAAAATCACCTCTTTCTTCCTTTCCAATTTTCTGTCGTGCTCTCGTACGTACGTCCTCGCATACATACCCTGAGAATACGGGGTATAACATTCTCCCCTCCTTAGAAACATTCGTCCCGAATGTTCCTTCTCAAGACGGATATCGATGAAGTTCCTCTAACAAGTTGCCAACGCCACAGCTTGGCCACGAAATAACACACGTCCTCTTCTTTCCTTACTCGTCGTGCCCTTCTCGAACACTTGAACTCTCCCAGTACGTACCATACTTCAGTCATTACTTCCGTTCCCAAAAATCTCTGGAGTCACTACCTCCAAACTTGGTCATCTTACTAACCTCAAACTTCTTTAAGGCCATTCCCGGCCTTTACGAACCGCTTCTGGTCGAACGCGTCCACGAACTCATACGATGATTAACTAAACTGGGGCCTAGCACCCTCGTGACCCTACCAACTGGCGGGACCACCCAGAACTGACCCCACCTAAAACCGGGCTACGGGTTGACCCGCAATATGCCCTCAACCCGACCCTCCGTCGCGCCAACTCTTGCTCCTCGATACGGAACAATCTTACTAACAAACGTCATGAAAGCTACCACTTCCATCTCACATCACCCATGGACTTATCACACAAATAAATCCCACGTATACTACGCACTCTGATAAAGGTCAAACATAAAATAAATCTTTTACACAAGACGACCTTACCTCTAAGGTCTCAATCGTGAAATAGTCTAAGGTTCACACTTACCATGCCCCCAGGCTTACCCTTCTACACTAACCAGGCTTCTAAATCACATTTTAGCACAAAGCTATCCGAACATAACACTAAACACATCAGAATACAAAACTCTAGAGGGTTAAGGATATACCTGTCTCTACCGCTTTTCTAATCACAGTCCTGCCCTGCAGGGCGCATAGCTAGTGAAGGTGATGAACCAGCCACTGATCCTGAAGGCTGAGTCGTAACATCCGTGCTACCCTTGGTCGGACAGTTCCTCGCAAATGGCCTGGCCGCAAAATAACAAGCTCCCTTGGCACCACGACACTCCCGAAATGCGGTCTACCACGCCGCCACGAGTAGGGTGTAACGCCCGAACCGGGCACATCGTGCCTTACCCCGGGCACCCTAGTGATACATACATCAGAGAAAATCAGCGGAACATAAAACATGAGTCATTAAACAAGAGATATAATAAATAAACAGGCCAACCAAAACAGTTGCCTTCAGTATATACATAAACCCTGAACAGTTTAATCCTTTTACAACCCCGCCAGTACTCATGCACTAAGATATCCAACAACTATGACGGGACAGGGCCCCGCCATACCCCTGAATGTACAAGAACCTACAACTCAGGGAAACATACCAAAGATAAGCCTCCGAAGGAACGGAGCTTTCCGACACGCTGAAATGAGATCCTAAGAGCGGGGATCCACGACCGATGTACCTCTACCTGCGGCATGAACGCAGCCCCCCGAAGGAGGTCAGTACAACAGGTACCAAGTATGTGAAACTGTAAAGTACTATAAATGAAATCATAGCAGTCTATAAAAAGCAGGAGACATGCATGATAACCAAACTACAGTACACAACGTAAGCGATCAAGTCGAGGGCTCACGCCTCGCGTCATCACTCAAATACAACTATGGTTCTCACGCCCATAACATCAATCATGTTCGCGTCATGGCGCGTGCCCGAATTTGCGCCGGTGTAGACATGTCCATGATGCAACATTAATCAATCAAGATAACAATCCAAATGGAAGCATACCCGTGCGCTACGCATCGTGTCAGTATGTCCAAAGGGAACAATAAGACAACATTCCAAATGGACGCATACCCGTGCGCTACGCATCGTGTCAGTATGTCCAAAGGGAAACAATAGACAAAGATTCCAAATGGGCGATACCCGTGCGCTACGCGTCGTGTCGGTATGTCCAAAGGAAACAATAGACAAGCATTCCAAATGGACGATACGTGCGCTACGCATCGTGTCAGTATGTCCAAAAGGAAATCACAAGGCGATAATCAAAATGGAACCATACCCGTGCGCTACGCATCGTGTCAGTATGTCCAAAGCGATTAACAACAATAATACTATCAACAGGAACGTACCCGTGGAATTTCTCCGTCACTGTGACGTCCAAGTAAGTTCTCAACCAGTCAACCGACCCTCCATCGAGAGACGCGGTAACACAGAAATACAACGCTTTGCACAACAAAGGCTATCACAACAAGCATAGGCACGTTTCACAACAACAAGCATAGGCAAGTTATACACAACTCAAAGTACTTTCATTTTATGACAAAATCCGGGTTTTAACCCTAAAGTACTACGTACGTTAAATTCTTTAAAAGAGATCCATTACTTTTATCAAAGTCACCCGATACCCGTAGTATTAGAATGACCAACCCACATTCCTTTTCAAAATCAAGTAACAACATTCTTTTCCTAAGTTCCAGTTTGCCTAGTTTCAATTACTCAAGCTTCTCATTTTCAAATGGTTTCATAGTTCATAAACTTAATCACTTGATTCCTTTTTAGAACAATTGAGTAATATATGTCTTACGTGAGAGTAGGTTATTCTTGTTTACAACATTCTTTTACAAAGACCATGATCTAGAAAATGTAATATCATTTTGTCTCATCTTAGTTTATGCGGATGGAGGTTTCTCGGTTTTTAATACGATACATCATTATTCAATACATTTTCCTTTATTAACGCTGCGTTGGTTTGTCGATACACATTCGATTTCCAAATCGGAAACATCATTCCCTTTAAATAAAACCAAGTACTCATTACTCACGAATGAGGATTCACACAACCATTCACATTAAAACAAATAAGTTAAGTCTCTTATCTTATATGATCAAGTCTCTTAACTTCTAACATCAGTAAACCATTTTCTTTACCTCTCTTAAGACATTATACCTAACTCCCATAAAGCTAGTATAACTCTTTTTAAAACCTTTAAAACCCAGTGTTACTCTCCCTTCAAAACGATTTATAAATCTTTTGAAATACATCAAGTTCTTTATTATAACAAGCCAGTTATAATTCGCATCAGTTACCTTTTAAAACCACAAAGTATTTTCTTACCTACATAAAGTCGTTATAACAACTTCCCATAAAGCCGTTATAACACTTTATGTTTTAAAAACAATCAAACACGATTAACACGTATGCGTCTACCGTACTACATAGTTCACACATATCATGCTAGAAGAGATAGGAAGAGGTTCACATACCTCGCGGCAGTATCGGCTAATAGCAACGCTCAATCGATCGGCTACCCTTAAGCCAAGTAAATCGCGCACACGTAGTACTTGACCTATAAGGCCACAAGGCGCCTATTATCATCTAGACCACAACGTAGAATATTCTACGAAAATTGGCATCTCCCCCCGCCACGTAAATCTCCTTCTATCGAGGCGGCTACCAAGCCAACCGAGGGGTTTACACGCCTAACCGGACGTGTACAATTCTACTCACGGTAATGCTACACAAGTCTCATGTCTGATACCTATGTAATTACGATTCGATTCTCTTAATTTAAATTCAGCTTAAGTCGCAAGACATTGCGTAAGTATTATTCGAGCTTAAGTCAAAAGACATTGCCACACAATTATAATGTTCATTATATATATAGTATACTTCAACTATATATTCCTACCACATGTAATTTCCAATTACAATAGAAGGTCAAGAGTGTTTACCTCGATAAGCCCAAAATTATCCGAGTTTAAATGTCGCTCTGAGCAACGCTAGCTCCTACTCCGAGTGCTCGATCCGCTCCAAACAACCCTTAGAAGTTCTACGCAACTTCTACTAAACACTTCAACCGATGAAGGTTTTCCTTAGGGTTTCGTTTAGTGGCTAAAGGAAGTATAATAGTATTTGGGCTTTTGTAAAAGTGTAACCTTGGGAATACTACAAGGTATTTGGGCAAGATATTTGGGCATTATAACAATACTAGGAGAGTATTTCTATACCACAAAGGGGTATTTATACGAGACAACTAGGCTAGGGGATACCCTCGGCCAAAGTTTCACAAAGGGGGTGTGCTCTCGGCAGGGCCTTTCTCGAGGGGAGGGCTTTGGGGACGAAAGCAAGACAAGAGGGAGGGAGTAGTTTGAGACTTAGATAGATTGCTCAAGTTTAGGATGAAGAATGTCTTCAACTAGAGGGGTATTTATAGGTCAAGTGAAGGCCAACCAATGGCCAAGATGAAGACAAGTGCATAGCAAGTGTAAGGCCAAGATTTAGCCATGTGCTACCTTATCCATCTACCACACAACTTGCACAAAATATCCTACCAACTAAAGTGGACCAAAAATCGTCCAAGCCATGCCATGGTTGCCGTCCAAGCCTTCCAATGTGAGGGTGACACATGTCACCCTCCCGTTGGTCCAAAATGTTTCGTCTCTCGGAAAAATCCGCAAAAATTATAAATGACATAGCCGGAATTTTCCCAACAAAAAATGGAAAGCGTTTTAAAAATGACTCTAATCGGGTGTTGTGTACAAATTTCGAAACTTGCCTAACTTAAGGCTCAAATTTTCTACGTACGTCTTCACGTACATACTCTGAAAATACGGGGTATAACATTCTTCCCCCCTTAGAAACATTCGTCCCGAATGTTCCTTCTCAAGTCTCAACACAAACATGCGCCAGTATAGTCTTCACTGCTATATGTACGAAAACAATCATGCCACACCTGGCCATGAAATAACACATGCACAAAATACGTAATCCCAAGTCCACGAGGAATCACCTCTGTTATCACAAAAGTTCCCACCAAGGTCTAAAATATACTCCCTCCGCACCTTCATTCCACAAAAGAAACGATCACACTCGTTCACTTCTCCCCTTACCTCGTCGTACCCTGTTCGAACACTCGAACTAATACGATGGTCATCTAAACTTGGGCCTAACACCCTGGTGACCCTACCTCCTGGCGGGACCACCCAGAGCTGACCCCACCTCAATCCGGGCTACGGGTTGACACGCAACACGCCCTCAACCCGACCCCCAACCGCGCCAAGCTCTTGTTCCCCGATCCGGAACAGTCTTACTAATTCACATCATGAAAGCTACCACTTCCATCTCACACTACCCATGCCCCCATACGTAACCTCCCAACTAACCATGTATTCTAACTCACACATATCACAATGCTATCCGTACATAGCACACAATAATGAGATCATCATAACAAGCATACCAAAACTCTAGAGGGTTAAGGATATACCTGAAGCTACCGCTCCACTCTAATCATAGGCCTGCCCTGCAGGGCGCATAGCTGTAGAAGGTGATGAACCAGCCACAGATCCTGAAGGCTGAGTCGTAACATCCGCTTCCCTTGGTGGACAGCCTCGCAAAATGGCCGCTGCCGCATGCAAAACAAACTCCCAATCTAGCACGACACTCTCCAAAATGGAGTCTACCACAACGGTCAACGAGGTAGGGGTGGCTTGGTGGTTAACACCCACTCTCCGAAAATCTGAACCTCGAGCCCCGACCGCTCTCAAGACGGTGGAGGTACATAACTAGTCTTCTTGGCGAGGCGGTGCGCCTCGAAAGTCGCCAAAATATCCGTCCGTCTTTGCCTTCTGTGGCGGTCCGCTGCGTCGATTCTGCGCTCGCCGCGCAAGTGCATGAGCACGAATGCGGGCAATGTCCATGCCCGGTGAGAGAAACACGAACAACTCTGCTAGGTAATCATCGAGCCACTGTAACATATCGGTGCACTCGATCCTCCATACTAGCTACTAATGCGGAACATACCGCCAATGAGTCGAACTCCACATTGTACTCCCGTTCTGCCTCAACATCAAAAATCTGTCGGCCCGAGCCCTCCTCATTTGTGGAGGCAAGAAATGTGCCAGGAAGGCCCCCGAAAACTCGTCCCAAACGGCTGGAAGTGCATGCTCTCCCCGGGAAAGCTCCCACGAGTCAAACCAATCGACTGCGGTGTCACGCGCGGCCGTCTGAACCAAATGTCACGCAGAACTCGGTCTCTGAAGCCTTGATCACCGCGTGATCCTCTGCATCGACGGATGAACTCCTGCGGATCATCCTCGGCCTCGACCGTAAAACTCGGCGGGCTCTGACTAAGAAATCCCGTAGCCTCAAACCATGCGCCTCGGGTGCCTTCTACAGTCTTCTTTGGGCCAGGCTGCTGCGTCCGGCCTATCTCATATCGCCACAACCACGGCGATAATCGCCATCTCTCGTGACCCGTCTCCCCGCTCGGTGTGGGTGGAGGCTCGAGTCTTGTAGTCGGCGGCCAACATCGCGGCTCTAAACTCTTTGGTCTTTGGCGGCGCCGCAAAACTCGCCGTCTGAAGCACTACCTCAGTCTTGGCCAGGGCTGCGCCTCGTACTCCTCGAATCCCACTAGCGACTCCCGGCTGCCTTGCCTCCCGGGCCACGGTTGCCTTCGCGAGGCATAACTGGTAAAAACGAAACACGTCAGAGGGGTCCAACTTACAACACAGCTCTAAGGCACGATCTCAGAATGAGAAGAATGGAAACCAATCCTAAATGTCCTATAGCCTCCTGATTATAGATGTGGTGCACAACACACCGATAATCAAGACTCTACTAGACACGGTCTGTAGACACTTTCCGAGGATTAACTGCTCTGATACCACTTTTGTAACGCCCCGAACCCGGGCCCGTTACTGGTGCCTTACCCCGGGCACCCTAGTGATACATACATCAGAGAAAATCAGCGGAACATAAAACATGAGTTATTAAACAAGAGATATAATAAATAAACAGGCCAACCAAAACAGTTGCCTTCAGTATATACATAAACCCTGAACAGTTTAATCCTTTTACAACCCTGCCCACAACCGTACTCTGCACTCTAAGATATATTAACAACTATGACGGACAGGCCCATACCCCTGAATGTACAAGAACCTACAACTCAGGGAAACATACCAAAGATAAGCCTCCGAAGGAACGGAGCTTTCCGACACGCTGAAATGAGATCCTAAGAGCGGGGATCCACGACCGATGTACCTCTACCTGCGGCATGAACGCAGCCCCCCGAAGGAGGTCGATAACAGTACTAAGTATGTGAAAGCGAAAGTACTATAAATGAAATCATAGCGATCTATAAAAGCGGGAGACATGCATGATAACCAAACTACGATCACAACGTAAAGCGATCAAGTCGTGGCTCACGCCCTCAAGGTCATCACTCAAATACAACTATGGTTCTCACGCCCATAACATCAATCATGTTCGCATCATGGCCGCATGCCCCCGGAATTCTGCATCGGTGTAGACATGTCCATGATGCAACATTAATCAATCAAGATAACAATCCAAATGGAAGCATACCCGTGCGCTACGCATCGTGTCAGTATGTCCAAAGGGAACAATAAGACAACATTCCAAATGGACGCATACCCGTGCGCTACGCATCGTGTCAGTATGTCCAAAGGGAAACAATAGGACAGCATTCCAAATGGACGCATACCCGTGCGCTACGCATCGTGTCAGTATGTCCAAAGGGAAACAATAGGACAGCATTCCAAATGGACGCATACCCGTGCGCTACGCATCGTGTCAGTATGTCCAAAAGGAAATCACAAGGCGATAATCAAAATGGAACCATACCCGTGCGCTACGCATCGTGTCAGTATGTCCAAAGCGATTAACAACAATAATACTATCAGCGAGAACGCACTATGGAATTTCTCGTCGCTGTACGCGTCCAAGTAAGTTCTCAACTATCAACCGACCTCCATCGAGACGCGGTAATACGAAATACAACGCTTTGCACAACAAAGGCTATCACAACAAGCATAGGCACGCGTTTCACAACAACAAGCATAGGCAAGTTATACACAACTCAAAGTACTTTCATTTTATGACAAAATCCGGTTTTAACCACTAAAGTACTACGTCCGTTAAATTCTTTAAAAGAGATCCATTACTTTTATCAAAGTCACCCGATACGTAGTATTAGAATGACCAACCCACATTCCTTTTCAAAATCAAGTAACAACATTCTTTCCTAAGTTCCAGTTTGCCTAGTTTCAATTACTCAAGCTTCTCATTTTCAAATGGTTTCATAGTTCATAAACTTAATCACTTGATTCCTTTTTAGAACAATTGAGTAATATATGTCTTACGTGAGAGTAGGTTATTCTTGTTTACAACATTCTTTTTACAGCAGCCATGATCTAGAAAATGTAATATAATGTTGTCTCATATTAGTTTATATTCAGATGGAGGTTTCTACTGGTTTTAATACGATACATCATTATTCAATACATTTTCCTTTATTAACGCTGCAGTGGTTTGTCGATACACATTCTGATTTCCGAAATCAGTAAAACATCATTCCCTTTAAATAAAACCAAGTACTCATTACTCACGAATGAGGATTCACACAACCATTCACATTAAAACAAATAAGTTAAGTCTCTTATCTTATAAGATCAAGTCTCTTAACTTCTAACATCAGTAAACCATTTTCTTTACCTCTCTTAAGACATTATACCTAACTCCCCATAAAGCTAGTATAACTCTTTTTAAAACCTTTAAAACCCAGTGTTACTCTCCCTTCAAAACGATTTATAAATCTTTTGAAATACATCAAGTTCTTTATTATAACAAGCCAGTTATAATTCGCATCAGTTACCTTTTAAAACCACAAAGTATTTTCTTACCTACATAAAGCTGTTATAACCAACTTCCCATAAAGCCGTTATAACACTTTATGTTTTAAAAACAATCAAACACGCTTAACACGTACGCGTCACCGTACTACATAGTTCACACATATCATGCTAGAAGAGATAGGAAGAGGTTCACATACCTCGCGACGAGTATCGGCTAATAGCAAAACGCTCCAATCAGTCGGCTACCCTTAAGCCAAGTAAATCGCGCCACACGTAGGTACTTCAACCTATAAGGCCACAAGGCGCCTATTATCATCTAGACCACAACGTAGAATATTCTACAGAAAATTGGCGATCTCCCCGCCACAAACAGTAAATCTCCCTCTCTATCGAGGCTACTAAGCCAACCAGGCGGGGTTTACACGCCTAACCTGGCGTGTACAATTCTACTCACGAATGCTACACAAGTCTCTGTAATACTGATCTATGTAATTACATTCGATTCTCTTAATTTAAATTCAGGCTTAAGTCGCAAGACATTGCCGTAAGTATTATTCAGGCTTAAGTCAAAAGACATTGCCACACAATTATAATGTTCAGTTATATATATAGTATACTTCAACTATATATTCCTACCACATGTAATTTCCAATTACAATAGAAGGTCAAGAGTGTTTACCTCGATAAGCCCAAAATTATCCGAGTTTAAATGTCGCTCCTGAGCAACGCTTAGCTCCTACTCCGAGTGCTCCAATCCGCTCCAAACAACCCTTAGAAGTTCTACGCAACTTCTACTAAACACTTCAACTGACTGTGAAGGTTTTCCTTAGGGTTTCGTTTAGTGGCTAAAGGAAGTATAATAGTATTTGGGCTTTTGTAAAAGTGTAACCTTGGGAATACTACAAGGTATTTGGGCCAAGGTATTTGGGCATTATAACAATACTAGGAGAGTATTTCTATACCACAAAAGGGGGTATTTATACGAGACAACTAGGCTAGGGGGGGGATACCCTACCAAAGTTTCACAAAGGGGTGTGCTCTCGCTAGGGCCTTTCTCGAGGGGAGGGCTTTGGGACGAAAGCAAGACAAGAGGGAGGGAGTAGTTTGAGACTTAGATAGATTGCTCAAGTTTAGGATGAAGAATGTCTTCAACTAGAGGGGTATTTATAGGTCAGTGAAGGCAACCAATGGCAAGATGAAGACAAGTGCATAGCAAGTGTAAGGCAAGATTTAGCCACGTGCTACCTTATCCATCTACCACACAACTTGCACAAAATATCCTACCAACTAAAGTGGACCAAAAATCGTCAAGCCATGCCATGGTTGCCGTCAAGCCTTCCAATGTGAGGTGACACATGTCACCCTCCCGTTGGTCCAAAATGTTTTCGTCTCTCGGAAAAATCCGCAAAATTATAAATGACATAGCCGGAATTTTCCCAACAAAAGCTAATGAAACGTTTCATTTAAAAATGACTCTAATCGGGTGTTGTGTACAAATTTCGAAACTTGCCTAACTTAAGGCTCAAATTTTCTACGTACGTCTTTACGTACATACTCTGAAAATACGGGGTATAACAAGGGGTGATCGTCCGCCAACACCCTACTTCCTGAAACTCGAACCGGAGCCACGACCTACTCACGAAGACGGTGGAGGACCACTGCATCTTGGCGGGGTACAAAACTAGTCTCTTGAGGCGGTCCGCCTCGAAAGTCGCCAAAGACCACGATGTCACGCCTCTTCGCTGATCCAGTCATTCCGTCGACCTCTCCGTACCTCACATCCTGGTGCATGAGCTGCGTGCGGCAATGTCCATGCCCGGTGAAGAGCTACACCAACAAGCCTCTGTCAGTAATCATCTAGCCCGGTGACATAGCGGTGCACTCTATCCTCCATGGTTGCCACTAAAGCGGGGACGTACCGAGCTAGTTAGTCAAACTCCACGTTGTACTCCCGAACCGTACGCCCTCTCTGTCTCAGCATCATAAATCGGTCGACCCGTGCCCTCCTCATCTGCGGAGGCAAGAAGTGAGTGAGGAATGCCTCTGAGAACTCGTCCCATACTGCTGGAAACGCATGCTCTCCCCGGGACAACTCCCACGAATCAAACCGATCGTGCGGTATCACGCGGCCGATGCGAACCTAAGACCACCGACTCGGTCTCGAAGCCTTGATCACTCTCGACCCATAGCTGGGATGAACTCCTGCGGATCATCCTCGGGCCTCGACCCATAAAACTCGCGGGCTACTGACTCGAAAGTCCGTAGCCTCAAACTATCTGCTCGGGGTGAACCATCGGTGCTATTGGGCTGGCTAGCTGCGTCCGGCCTATCCTCATATCGGCCACGACCACGGCGGCAAGCGGCCATCTCCTTATACCCCATCTCATCTGCTCCGGTGTGGGATGGAGGCTCAGTCTTGTGGTCTCAGCCCATCGCTGCGACTCTAAACTCTGCTTGGCGGCGTCCAAAACCAGCCGTCAAGCACAATCTCAGTCTTGAGCAGGCTGCGCCCTCGTACTCCTCAGTATCTCACTAGCGGCACCCTCGGCTGCCTTGCCGCTGGGCTCACGGTTTGCCTTGCGAGGCATAATCGGTAAAAACGAGATATGTCGGAGGGTCCAACTTACAACACTCTAAGGCACGATCTCGAATGAGAAGAAATGGAAACCAATCCTAAATGTCCTATAGCCTCACGATTATAGATGTGGTGCACAACACATCGATAATCAAGACTCTACTAGACACGGTGCATAGACACCTTCCGAGATTAAGCGCTCGATACCACTTTGTCAAGACCCGAACCGGGCGTGGTCGTGCCTTACCCGGGCACCCTGGTGATACAACATCGAGAGATAACCAATGAAAAATAAAACTTTAACAAGAAACAAGATATATGATCATAAAGCAGTCAACCAAGCGGTTACCTTCCAATAAAATATATGTATACAACTCTTTCAAAGCGAGCAGTTTAATCCTTTTTACAAACCACACTTGGCATTACTACGGACCTCTAAGATTTACAACAACTATGATGGGACAGACCCGCCATACCACGAATGTACAAGAACCTACAACTCGGGGAACACATACCAAAGAATAAGCCTCCGAGAAAGCGGAGCTTCCCAATACTGTTGAGTGATCCATGGCGAGGATCCACTACCGATGTACTCTACTGCGGCATGAGCGGCCCGAAGGAGGTCGATCTGCAGTACCAGTATGTGGCGAAAATCTGCGCTTAAATCATAACGATCTATAAAAGCGGGAGACATGTATGATAACCAACATACAAGACGCAACATAAGCGATCAAGTCGAGGACTCACGCCTCAACGTCATCACTCAATATAACTATGGGTCTCACGCCCGCATCAATCATGCTTGCATCGGCCGCATGCCGATTCTGCATCGGTGTAGACATGTCCATGATGCAACAATAATAGCAATGCCCGGCGGCCCACGTACCCGACTCTGCGCCGGTGTGACACGCCCATGTAACATCAACAACAATATATCTTGGGTGATCAACCGCCGCATGGCCACATGCCCCCGGAATTCTGCCTCGGTGTAGACATGTCCATGTAACCACAATAACAATATATCGGGTAATCAACCCTGCCGCATGGCCACATGACCCCGGACTGCGACGGTGTAGACATGTCCATGTGATCGCAATAACAATATACCGCCTGACGTGCTATCACAAACAAGCTCAAGCAAATTACCATACTCCTAGACTTTTATAAAAGATCTACTCTTTCTCACGAAGTCACCTGATATCAACATTTGCACAACAAAGGCTATCACAACAAGCATAGGCGAGTTACACAACAACAAGCATAGGCGCTTATACAACTCAAGTACTTCCATTTTGTATCAAAGTCCTGGTTTTAACCCTAAAGTACTACGATATTAACTCTTTTTAAAACCAAGTACTCATTACTCGCGAATGAGATTTCACAACACTTTTAACAAAAAGTTAATTACCAAGTAAAACAAGTTAAGTCTCTTATCTTTCAAGATCAAGTCTCTTAACTTTTACAATCAATAAACCATTCTTACCTACATAAGGTCGTTATAACTAACTTCCCATAAAGCTATTATAACACCCTATGTTTTAAACCAACCAACTCATTTAGCACACGTATGCGTCACCGTACTACATAGTTTACAAAACATCATGCTCGAAGGATAGGAAGAGGTTCACATACCTCGCGACGATTATCGATAATAAGCAAAACGCCCACGATCAGAACGGCTAGCCGTTTCCACTCTTCAAGTAGAATACGCTACTCGTAGTACTTCCACCTATAAGGCCACAAACGTCTATTAACTTCTAACCGCACGGTTCTATGTTCTACAGAAAATTCGGCAGCACCTCCCCCCCCCCGCAACAGCGTAAATCTCCTCCTCTATCGTGGCCGGCTACCAAGCCAACCGGGGTTTACACGTCTAACCGGACGTGTACCATTCTACTACACAACAATGCTACACAAGTCTCATGTCTGATCCTATGTGATTCTGATTCGATTCTCTTCTTTAAATTCGTGCTTAAGTCAAAAGACATTGCCGCACAATAATGTTCGATTCTATATATAGTATACCTCAACTATATATTCCTACAACATGTAATCTCCAATTACAATAAGGGGACAAGAATATTTACCTCGACAAGCCCAAAATTATCCAAGTTATAATGTCGATCTGAGCAAGGTTTAGCTCACTCGTGCACTCGATCCGCTCCAAACAACCCTTAAGTTCTAACCAACTTCTACTTAAATACTTCAACCAACTATGAAGATTTCCTTAGGGTTTGGTTTGAGACTAAAAGGACAAAAGGTAGTATTTAGGGCTCTACGTATAGAGGTAACTTTTGGAATACAACAAGGTAAAGGCTAAGGTATTTTGGGCATTATAACAATACTTGAGAGTATTTCTACCAATAGGGGGTGTATTATCTGAAACAACTAGGCTAGGGGTACCCACTAGACACTACAAAGGGGAGGAGGAAGCTCTCGGCCACAAGGCCACTCAAAGGGAGAGGGGGGAAGGCTTAGGACGAGAACAACTAGAAGAGGGGAAGGATATTTCAAGACTTAGAATGAAATGAGGGATGAAGAAAAACCTTCAAGCAAGGGGGTATTTATAGGGACACCAACGGACAAGATCAAGCCATGTGGGGGGCAAGTGGAGGGCCAAGATGTGCCCAAGTGCCCCCTAGTCCCTACTCCACAAAACAAGCCACAAAACATTGCACAAAACATTGCATAAAACAAGGCCAAAACAAGGCGTGAATTCGTCCCACTTGAGCCTCACTTTCAGTCACTGAGGGTGACAAGTGTCACCTCTCTTTGGTCCAAAATGTTTAAATCGCTCGGAAAAATCCGCAAAAATAAGAAAAGACATAGCCGAATTTTCCTCTGCAATTCATAAAGCGTTTAGTCGAAACGACTCTAACCGGTGTTGTGCACAAAGATGATTCGGCGAGCCACCTAGGGGTGACACGTGTCGCCCTCCTACTTGTCCAAAATAATTCATCTTCCGAAAATATCCAAAATGGCCAAAATCTCAAAATCAAAGCGGGCCCCACAAAACCGTAAATTTCTCCCGTGGGCCCCACGTGACCATTTTACGAAAATAAAATCTCAAAATTCTAATATAATCTAAGAAGCCCATATTCCAAATCTGGGAACCCAATTCCCATCAACGAACATTTTTCTTTACAAAAACCGGAAACTTTTTAGTGGAAAAATCACCTCTTTCTTCCTTTCCAATTTTACATGCGTGCTCGTCGTGCGTCGCATACATACCACGAGAATACGGGGTATAAGTATAATGAGGCCACTGTCCGTCGTTGTTGTCATATCATTCGTAGAGGTTTGTAAATCTTGTTGTGGCGAGTTGTAATGGGATATCGTTCGGATCTAAGTTTTATATATATATATGCCGAAAGGCAACTTTTCTTCTTGAGATAAACATGTGTTTCCTTTGCATTATTTCATGTTGTGTTTTATGTTCGCTGATTTTCTCGATGTATGACTACTTGGGTGCGGGTAAGGCACGATCACGCCCCAGGCAGTCGTGACAAAAGTGGTATCGAGCGATTAATCCTCGGAAAGTGTCTACAGACCGTATCCATTAGAGTCTTGATTATCGGTGTGTTGTGCACGACACCAATCATCAGGAGGCTCGAGGATATTTAGGCTTGGTTTCTATTCTTCTCACTCGAGATCGTGCCTTAGAGGCGTGTTATAAGTTGGACCCTCTAACGTATTTCTTTCCACCGCTATGCCTCGCATGTGGCAAACCCGAGGAGGGCAAGCGTAGGCGAGGCGTGAGTAAAGTCTGAGAGGTTACGAGGCACATGCCCAATCATCACCGGGTGGTATTTCATTCGGGAGTTATGCTCGTCCCGGCCCAATGAGTTTAGCTGGCCGATGCAGCTGCGACCATGATATATGAACCTTCAGTTCCACGACCGGGAACAGATAATATAGATTGCAAAGAGGTGACCCTGTTACTAGCTATGGATTTGGATACCAGAGAGTATACCGATGTACCGCGAGTCTTGATGAATATCTAAGAGAGGTTACAAGTAATTCTTGATTAGGCTTGAGCATGGCACGTATGCGGGCTTATGCGCGGTGAGCCAAGCGTAGAGATCGGCGGGTTAACGAGGATGCGAGAAGAGGCGAGCAGCGAGGTCCTTTGGTAACTTTCGAGTCGAGCCACCTCACCCGCAGATTAGATTATGCACATCCACGGTCTGCAGAGGTCCTCGCGGGGTTGGGGCGTTCGGGTATGCAGGAGTTGGTCGAGCTCGAGCTTAGGTTCACAGCTACGTAGGTTCGGCCCGGCCAGGTCAGTTTTCCCAGTATTCCACGGTATGGCGAGCGTCATCGGGAATGTCATCTTTTTTGGTGCTTGTTTTACTGCGGCCGTCGGGCATGTCGAAAGGATGTCTAGTAGGAGGGATGTAAGTAGGAGGACTCGGCACCGTGATCGGTGACCGATTCGTCACGCCCTTAGCTATCGCCTGCAGGCGAGTTTGATTAGAACGACTAAGGAGTGAAGCGGTAGATCTGGTATATCCTTAACCTCAGAGATTAGTATTGTGTGATAAGATGAGTATATCTTAAGTGCTATGATCGATGGCGAGAAATCAAGGTTAATGCTTGGGAAAGATTGGGGATAGGAAAAGTGTGAGCCTTAGAGCTTTTACGTAGAGACCTTAGAGGTAAGGCCATCTCGGGTAAAGATGTATTGTTATGTTTGATCCATATCGGAGTGCATAGTGCACGTGAGATATGTTTGTGTGATAAGTCCCTGAGTAGTGTGGAAGGAAAGAGGGTAGTTGAGCTAAGAAGACCGCTAGGTTTTCGTAACGTGGATTAGTGAGATTGTTCCGGATCGGGGAGCAAGTGTTGTACGCGAGAGTGGGTCGGGTTGAGGCCATGCCGCGGGTCAACCCGCGACCTGTTTTATGGTGGGGTCAGTTTGTGGTGGTCCCGCCAGGTGGTAGGGTCACGAGGGTGTTAGGCCCAAGTTTAGTTAACCATCGTACGAGTCTGTGGATGCGTTCAACCAGTAGTCGGGCCGATGAGGTCAGCCCATCTTGTTTTTCAGTCAGGACCGTTTACTCGGCCGAGGGTTATGCGAGATGTTATATATCAGGAAGGTTGTAAGACTGCACGGGGTTCCTACGTTTACTATGGCAGGCAGTGGAGCCCAGGTTACGACTATTTCTTTTCTGGAGGTTTTACCAGGCAGGGTTAGGAACTCAGGTGAGTCTCAGTATCGCATTCGCCCTCGGGCCAGTGTTTGGATTACAGGGGTAGTTGTGAGGATTGTTGTCTCCTGTTGAGGGGATGCTTTATAGTTACCATTTCAATTTTCGAATGTCGTCTTATGAAGCCTTAAGGGGCGGAAGTGTAAGTTGTCGGTCGATTGGTTCGATGATTGGGAAGGTTCAGATATTTGGTTCATACTTGTTTCGGCAGGTTATGGATAGGGTGAAGCTTATCCAGGAGAGGTTATTGGCAGCTCAGAGTCAACAGAAGTCGTGCGGATAATCGACGTCGACACTTAAAGTTCAGGTTGACGGTCGGTATTCTTGAAGGTGCCACCGGCTGAGTGTGACGAGTTTTGAAGCCGGCGATGAAATGTGGTAAGTTCTGAGAAAGAGTTCGAGTGTACGAGAAGGGTATGGCACGTAAGGGAAGAAGCGAGCATGTATGGCGAGCATAGATGTGATCATTTCTTTTGTAAGGAGAAGGTGCGAAGGGAGTATATTTTAGACCTCGGGTAAGGGCTTTTGTGATGTTAGAGGTGTTTCCTCGTGGACTTGGATGTAAGTATTTGCGCAGGTGTTTCTGTGGCCAGGTGTGGCAGGATTTGTTCTCGTAAGTATAGTAGTGAAGACTATACTGGCGCACGTTTGTTTTGAGACTTAGAAGGAACATTCGGGACGAATGTTTCTAAGGAGGGGAGAATGTTATACCCCGTATTTCCAGAGTATGTACGTGAGGACGTACATAGAAAAGTTTGAACTTTAAAGTAGGCTTGGACGATTTTTTTTTGTGCACAACACCCGATTAGAATCGTTTTTCGACGAAACGTTTTACAAAACTTGCGAAGGGAAAATTCCGGCTATGTCATTTTTAATTTTTGCGGATTTTTCCGAGAGACGAAACATTTTGGACCAACGAGAGGGCGACACTTGTCACCCTCAAGTTGGTGGAGTGTGGGGCGGCACATGGGACGAACTCAACTTGGAGTTGGTAGGATATTTGTGAGGGTTTTAAGGAGTAGGGACTAGGGGGGGCACTTGGGCACCTCTTGGCCCTCCACTTGCCCCCCCACTTGGCTAGATCATGGCCCTTGATTTCCCTATAAATACCCCTCCCCCTTTGAAGACTTCTTCATCCTAAAAACTTTCCTAAGTCTAAAAATCCTCCCCCCTCTTCTTGTGTTCTCGTCCTAGCCTCCCCCTCCCCCCTTGTGAGGCCCCTTGGCCGAGAGTCCCCTCGTCGAGAGTACCCACCCTCCCAGTGGGGTTGGCGAGGTACACACCCCTTGTGGTGTTGTCTCGTATAAATACACCACTCTTGGTAGAAATACTCTCCAAAGTATTGTTACTATACCCAAATTACCTTAGCCAGTATACCTTGTAATATTCCAAAGATACCTCTATCGTAGAGCAGGAAATACTACCTTATGTCCTTTTGTCTCAAACCAAAACCCTAAGGAAAATCTTCACGATTGGTTGAAGTTCTAAGAAGAAGTTGCGTAGAACTTCTAAGGGTTGTTTGGCGGGTTGGAGCACCGGAGTAGGAGCTAGCGTTGCTCGGGATCGACATTTAACTTGGATAATTATGGGCTTATCGAGGTAATTATCTTGTCTCCTATTGTAATTGAGTTTACATACTATTCAAGTATAAGAATTAAGTATAAGTTATATACAAGGAAGGTATATAAGAAGGGATTTGAACTGTACTACATGGGGTGTATTCTGATGAGACTTGTGAAGTTTGTGGGTAGGAAGAAGTGCCCAATTTTTCCGTAGAAACTTGTATCTAGATTTATTCTACCGAGTAGTCTAGACATTGATAGACCGTATAACCTTTATAGGTTGAATGTTCTGCAGTAGCATGTTCTACTTGAAGGTGGACAAGGCTAGCAGGGTTTTAGCGTGGGCGTTTTGCTACTAGTCGATAATGTCGTCGCGGTATGTGATTCTTCCTAAACTCTTGAGCATGATATTTTAAAATATATATAGTACGGTGACGTGCGTGTGTTAATCGAATAATAATTACGGCAATGTCTTTTGACTTAAGCTGAATAATCGTGAAGTATTTCAAAAGAATCTTGAATCATTTCGTAAGAGTAATACTTGGTTTTAAAAGCTTAAGAGTTATACTAGCTTTATGGGAAGTTAGGTATAACGGCTTAAGAAAGATAAAAAGAATGGTTTATTGACTTTAAAAGATAAGAGACTTAATCTTAAAAGATAAGAGACTTGACTTGGTTAATTAATATGAATTTTGTGAAACCTCATTCGTGAGAAATGAGTACTTGGTTTTAAAAGCAATAATGTTTCTTGATTTGAAAATCGAATAAGTATCGAACAAACCACGAAGCGCTAATAAAGGAAATGTTTTGACTAATAAAGTATTATTAAAACCAGTAGAAACTTCCATCCGCATAGAAGCTAAGATGAGACAAAATGATATTACATTTCTAGATCATGGTCATTGTAATAAGATTGTTATGAACAAGAATAACCTACTCACATAAGGTATATGTTTCTCAAATTGTTTTAAAGTTAAAACTATGAACTACGAAACCTTTCAAAATGAGAAACTTGAGTAATTGAAATTAGGCAAACTTGAACGCTTGGAAAAGAATGTTGTTACTTGATTTTACAAAGAGAAGTGTTTTGATTTACTTCAAAAATAATCACTCTATTTTCATATACTACGGTATTGTGTGACTTTTGTGAAAGTAACGATCTTTTAAAGAGTTAATGTATGAAGTACTTTGGGGATAAAAACCCGATCTTGTTAATCATATAGTAGAAAGTACCTTGTGTGAATAATTTGATTGTGTTGGTTTGTGATAGCCTTGTAATACTTTCTTGTTGATTTGATAAGGAAACATGCTAGATGCTACGTGTGTTAGTATCTTGTGATGTTTGTGTAAAGGGTTTTCCCTCGATTGCGCTTAAGTTGTTTAACTATCACCGTTATGTTGGTATTGTACCACCACATTGACATAATCCGGAGGTTAAGGCGCCTCCGACGCGGGGTAGACTTCGGCAGTCTATGTGACCTATGATTCGAGAATACCTCATGCGGGTCCCGGGCTATGCGAGCTACGAGCTCCGTGTTAGTGTGCGGCCTTTATGGTCATGCGGTGCATGTGGCCACGCGGATCGCGAATCCAGCGGATCTTGGGAGTAGCTACCTCGATGCGGAATACCTCATGCGGGCCTACGAGGTTGGCCTACTTGCGGCGGGAAGTTCGTGGCTAGGCGCGCATTAGATCTTCGCGCGAGTGGCGGCTTTGATTATGTGACGGTTCAGACAGATCTCATGATACGATTTATGACCACTGTTACTGCGTGGTTTTAGTAGTCGGCTATGCCTTCGTACTTACCGTGCGGTTTTATTATGACACAGTGGGACACGTGTTCATGTGTGTTCCTTGGTGCTTTTATATCATAGACTGCCGGCAGTGAGGAAGGTATTCCACGGGCATGATTGATGTTATGGCGTGAGACCCATAGTTATATTTGAGTGATGACTTTGAGGGCGTGAGTCACGACTTGACATGATCGCTTATTTATTGTGAACTGTAGTTTGGTTATCATACATGTCTCCGCTTTATATAGACTACTATGATTTCATTCTGATATTTTGATTTCACATACTGCGTACTGTTATCGACCTCGCCGAAGTGCGCTCATCTGCGAGTAAAGGTACACGATCGTTGATCCTCGCTCTTAGGGTCCTGATTCAGCGTTTGGGAAGCTCGTTTACATATACCCCGTATTTCCAGAGTATGTACGTGAGGGCGTACGTACGAAAGTTTAGCCTTAAAGTTTAGGCACAAGACGTTTTTTTTGGGCACAACTCACTAAAAGAATCGTTTTCCGACGAAACGTTTTACACAACTCGCGTAGGTAAATTCCGGCTATGTCATTTCTAATTTTTGCGGATTTTTCCGAGAGACGAAACACTTTGGACCAACGAGAGGGCGACACTTGTCACCCTCTCATTAGTGGGCGTGGAAGTGAGCGAATTGGAGGGCTTGTTTTGTCAAGGAGTTGGTAGGATATTTTGTGTAGCAGTTAGAATGGACACTTGCCTAAATCCTCACCCTACACTTGCCTTGCACTTGGCATCATCTTGGCCATTGGTTGGCCATGGCTTGACCTATAAATACCCCCTTAAGATGAAGAGTTATTCATCCACAAATTACTTTCAAGTCTTGAAAATCCTCCTCTCCCTTGTGAGCCTTTTTCGTCCAAGCCTCCTCCCCCGAGTGAAGCTTGGCGAGGCAACCCCTAGCCTGGCACCAAACCTACCCTCCTTGGTAGAAAAGTTGCCTTCTAGTATTGTTATAATGCCCAAAATACCTAGCCCAAATCCCTTAGTACTTAGTAGAAGTTGTGAAGAACTTAAGGGTTCTGGAGCTATCTGAGCGCACAAATTAGGAGCTAAACCTTGCTCGGGGCGACGTTTAATTTGGATAATTTTGGGCTTATCGAGGTAAATAAACTTATCCTTCTTTTGTAATTAGAGAATACATCTTTGTAGAAGTATAGGAATAAGTATAAATACTTAGAAGGATATTACTGAATAAATTGAACTGTTATCACGGATGAAGGGTATAAAGAAGAATTATTAAACCGTACTCATAGATTTGTTTCTGATGAAGCTGTATAGCTTACCGGGTAGGGAAGTGCTGCCCGAATTTCCATAGAATAGAGAACCCTCTGCTTAGAGCTTTATACAGTACAGTCTAGACGTTGATAGACGTATTTGACTGATATAGGCTGATTCTCTGCGCACGACATATTCGACTTGGCAGGAGATTTTCGTCGAGAAGGTATGTGATTCTTCCTATACTCTTAAGCATGATATTTTAAGATATATATAGTACGGTAGACGTACATGTGTTAACTGAATAATAATCACGGCAATGTCTTTTGACTTAAGCCTGAATAATAATCACGACAATGTCTTTTGACTTAAGCCTGAATAATAATCACGGCAATGTCTTTTGACTTAAGCCTGAATAATAAGAATCCTGATGCATTTCAAAAGAATACTGAATCATTTTTAACAGAAGAGAAATATTTGGTTTTAAAACAAAAGCTTAAGAGTTATACTAGCTTTATGGGAAGTTAGGTATAACAACTTAAGAAAGATAAAAGGAACTTTACTTGTTTGTTTATAAAAGCCTTGTATTGATTTCTTAAGTGTAATAAGATTGTTTGATAAGTAGACAAATTATGATGCTACCCGTGTTAGTGTCTTATAATCTTTGTGAAAGGGTCATTCTTGCGTGCTTACGCCGCTAAACGGTAAGTCTGTTGCATTATTATATCACCTACCCTGACTTATTATACCGAGGGCTTGCCACCCTTGATGCGTCTATACGGCTATGCGCTATGTGACTATGCGGAGCTGCGGGAGTTCCAAGATTGATCATTCCGGGTGTTTTAGCCCGATGCGGGGGATGCCCTATGCGGTCTGTGTGACTATGCGGTCTATTGAGACTATGCGGACTGCGGGAGTCCAGGAGGGTACCGGGGGTTAGCTAACCCCGATGCGAGGAATACCTCATGCAGGTCTGTGTGTGACCGATGCGGCCTGCGGAAGTCCAGACTAGGCAGCATAATGATACTATTGGCGATTGGCCTTGCTTCGATCATTCGCGCCTAGAAAAGACTGCTACGATTTACCTATTATTGTTTGCTTTGTGATACGGGCACTATGTGCAATCGAATCGATTGTATTTGCAAATGGTTTTAAATACTTTGATTTCATTTAAGTACTTTACGCTTCACATACTTGGTACCTATTGTCTCGACTCTCCTGGGCTGCGTTCATGCCGCAGGGCAAGCAGTGCTAGATCCGCATCCTTAGGATCTTTCGCGTTGGTGTCGTGAGCTCCATCTTCTCCGAGGCTCTACTTTTGGGTATGCTCTCCCCGTTGTAATTAGTTTTGCATCGTGGTATGGCGGGCCCCGTCCCGCCATAGTTGTTTACATTCCTGCAGGTGCAGAGTCCTATTGCATACTTGGGATGAATCGCAAAAACTTAGGTTATATATATATATGCCGAAAGGCAAGCTTTTCATCGATAAACTGTGTCTCATTTTACAAATGTTTCATGTCTTGTTTTATATTCCACGATTACTCGATGTATGACTACTGGGTGCGGGTAAGGCACGATCCACGCCCCGAACGGTCGTGACAAAAGTGGTATCGAGCGATTAATCCTCGGAAAGTGTCTACGCACCGTATCTAGTAGTCTTGATTATCGGTGTGTTGTGCACCACACCAATAATCGTGAGGCTATAGGATATTTAGGATTGGTTTCATTCTTCTCACTCGAGATCGTGCTTTAGAGTTGTGTTATAGGTTGGACCTCTAACGTATTCCTTTCTCAGAATGATTATGCCTCCACGTAAGGCAACCCGCCCGAGGCAAGGCGCGAGGAGCCGCTAGTAGACACCGAGAGTTACGAGGGCTCGTGCCCGCCTATACCCGGAAGGCGAAGTTCCATGACGCCGCCGCCCCAAGCGAGACCACAAGCACTGCACTCCCGCCCCACACCGGGCGGAGGAGTTAGGGTACAAGGAAATGGCCCACTATTGGCTAGGATTGTGGCGCATACGGGACAGCCGATGCGCAGTTCGCCCAGTACCATACCCGTGGTTCACCCGAGGCGATAGTTTGAGGCTACGAGATTTCCTAAGTCAGTAGCCCGCGAGTTTTACGTCGAGGCCGGAGGATGATCCGCAGGAGTTCATCCGTCACCACAGAGGATTATGAGGTGATCGTGGCATCGGAGACCGAGTCCGTGATCTTGGTTCGACGGCCGCGTGATACCGCAATGATCGGGTTTGATTCGTGGGAGCTTTCCCGGGGAGAGCATGCACCTCCAGCAGTATGGGATGAGTTTTCGGAGGCTTTTCTCACACACTTCTTGCCTCCGCAGATGAGGAGGGCACGAGCCGACAGATTTTTGTTGTTGAGGCAGGGAGGACGCACAGTTAGGGAGTACAACGTCGAGTTCGATTCATTGGCTCGATATGTCCCTGCACCGGTTCTTTTGGTAGCCCTCAGGGTGGACGGCATCAGCAGAAGTCTAGATTTGCACCACAGCCGGCTCAGAGCACTCCTACATCGTTTTTGGTACATCCAGAGCATTTGGGGGCAGGTCAAGGCCCCAGGACTTCGGATTTCCAGGGTAGCAAGGGTGCTAACCGATCGAGGTCCGCTCAGTGTGTCCGCTATGGCAGATTCCATTCGTGGGTTGCGATTACTCCGAGCTTGCTACACTGTGGCGGCAGGTCATTTTCGCGAGTCGTCTGAGCAGAGGCGGCCCGATGGTAGGGTCACCGCAGGTCGGGCCGCCGGTTCTTCATCCTCGACAGCGATTACTCGCCCGAGGGCAAGGTACTCATGGACCAGCCGTCGCGGCAGGTCGTGGCGCGGTCCGATTCTAGCGGTCCTCGAATCGCATTTATGCCTTGTCCACCGGGCAGATCGTGAGGCCTCACCGATGTCGCCACAGTACCTTATCGGGCCGGATTTGATGTGTATGCCTTGATAGATCCGGTTCTACTGCATCCTATATATCTCCCTTATCGCTAGTAGGATAGGGATAGAGCTCGAGTCCATAGACCTTTCGAGGTAGCTACGCCAGGGTGATTCGGTAGTAGCTCGGCGGTATATAGGCTTGTCGATGACCATATACGTCCGACCCAGCCGACTTGATAGAGCCGACATGACTGATTTTGACGTGATCATGGGCATGGATTGGCTAGCTTCTTGCTACGCCAATGTAGACCGCAGGAGAGAGTGGTACGGTTCCGGTTCTGAGAGCCATTGTTGAGTGGGAGGAACATCAGACGCCGAGGGTAGGTTTATTTCCTACCTCAAGGCTAGGAAGATAGTGCGAAGGGTACATCTACCATCTCGTTGGTGTTTGATACGAGGCTGCAGCGCGATTTTCGCAGCCCAGAGTCGAGAGTTCCCGACGTGTTTCCACGACCTCCGAGTATCCTCCCGAGAGGGAGATAGAGTTTTGTATCGATGTCTTTGCCGGACACTCGCCTATTTCCATTACGCCATACGTAATGGCACCGCCGAGTTGCGAGAGTCAAGGACCACCGAGATTTGCCGAGAAGCGGCTTCATCAAAGCAAGTGTTTCTCCGGGGAGCGCAGTATTGTTCGTGAAGAAGAAGGACGGACGCCGCGCATGTGTGTTGATTACGGCGGTGAACAAGGTGACCATTAAGAAGATACCCCTTCCTGTGATTGATGATTTGTTCGACCACCGCAGGTGCGAGATGTTTCTCCAAGATTGATCTGCGATCGGGCTATCATCGTGCACGAAGTCGAGAGGCGGATGTCCCTAGATCGCATTCCGACCCAGACGCATTATGAGTTCGTGGTCATGTCTTTTGGTTGACCAATGCTCCGCGGTATTCGTGGATTTGATGAACCGAGTGTTCAAACCATTTTTGGACACGTTTGTGATAGTGTTCATTGATGATATCTTGGTTTATTCTCGCCAGAGCGAGCACGCGAGCATTTGGCGACCTTGTGATTCTCGACCAGCGATTATACGCCAAGTTTTCCAAATGTGAGTTTTGGTTAGCTTCGTGGCTTTTCTTGGGCATATTGTCGTGGTGATGGCATTTGAGTGGATACGCCAAGATCGAGGCGATCAGACTTGGCCTGAACCTACTACTCCGGCTGCAGTGCGCAGCTCGGGCCTTGCAGGATATTATCGGTTCGTAGAAGTTTGCTTCTATCTCGCACTATTGACTAGGCTAACTCGTAAGGCGGCTAAGTTTCGTGGACTGATGCTTGTGGCGGGGTTTCCATTGTTGAAGGAGACCGACGCATCGCCTCGTTCTTACTCTTCCGGAGGTCCAGATAGTTATGTCGTGTATTGTGATGCGTCGAGCATCGGCTGGGATGTGTGTTGACGCAGAGGCGAGTTATAGCATACGCATCCCGACACTTAAGAAACACGAGAGGAACTACCCCACCCACGATTTGGAGTTAGCGTGGTGATTCACGCCAAGATCCGAGGCACTATTTGTATGGGGTTCATGTGGATATTTATACGACCACAAGAGCCTCCAAGATATCTTCACCAGAGGAGCTGAACTTACGGCAGAGACGGTGGTTAGAGTTGCTTAAGGATTACGATGTTGATATCCTGCACCACCCGGGAAGGCCAATGTCAGGCGTATGCTCTTAGTCGTAGGTCGATGGGAGCCTATCGGATGTGCGCTAGAGAGGAGGGCATGGTTCGTGATTTGCATCGATTAGCGAGCCTTGGTATCCGCTTGATAGATTCCGATAGCGATGGGGTTAGAGTTCGTGAGGTTGTCGAGTCTTCCATCGTCGGCGAGGTGAAGAGAAACAGCTCGAGGATCCCGTTTTGATTCGCATCGTGATGTGGCTCTTCGTGAGGAAGGGTCCTTTGAGATAGCACCGATGGGTGCTAAGGTTTGAGGGCGTGTGTGTTCCGGATGTTTCGTGGCTTCGGCAGGTTCTAGGGAAGCACACAAATACGCGTTACTCTATCCATCCGAGGTCGACCAAAATGTACCACGACCTTAGATCCGTATTGGTGGGATGGCTTGAAGAGGACGTTGCAGAGTTCGTAGCTCGCCCGTGTTGTCGCGGTGAAGGTAGAGCACCGGAGGCACAGTGGTTTGTTCTGACGATAGAGATCCCGACCTGGAAGTGGGAGGTGATCAACATGGACTTTATCACAGGATTACCTCGCACTCAGATGAGACATGATTCTATATGGGTTATCGTCGACAGGCTGACGAAATCAGCCCACTTTCTTCCCGTTAGGATGACTTTTTCGGCTGAGGATTATGCCAGACTTTACATCCGAGAGATCGTCAGACTACATGGAGTCCCTATTTCGATCATATCGCATGAGCCACTTCGGCTAACTTCTGGAGGTCTTTCCAGAAGGGTCTAGGGACGCAAGTGAGCCTGAGTACTGCATTCCATCCACAGACAGACGGACAGGCAGAGCGCACTATCCGCACTTCGAGGATATGCCGCAAGCTTTGTGTTATTGACTTCGAGGGTAGCCGAGGATCATTTGCCTCTAGTTGAGTTTGCGTATAATAATAGCTACCACTCCGATTCATGGCGCCTTATGAGGCCTTGTATGAGGAAGTGCATCGCCGATAGGCTGGTTCGATGTGGCGAGGTACGATTAGTAGGACCAGACTTGGTGCAGAAAGTGGATAAGGTGAAGCTTATCCGAGCGGCTATTGATACCGTGAGTCGCAGTGGTCGACGCAGATCATCATCGTCGGCATCCGAGTTCGCAGCTGATGATTGGGTTTTCTGAAGGTGTCACCCATGAAGAGTGTGATGAGATTCGGGAAAGGGAAACTCACCAAGGTACATCGGGCCCTATCGACATCCGCGGTAGGCAAGGTTGCCTACGAGTTGGATCTGCCGTCCGATCTGGAGGCAGTGCATCCGGTGTTTCACGTTTCTATGCTGAGGAGGTGTATCGGGGATCCATCTAGGGTACACCCGATTGACGATGTCCAGTGATCGGGGTTATCGTATGAGGAGTTTCCATAGCGATAATCGATCGTCGAGTTAGGCGTCTACGGACCGGGCGTGGCTTCCGTCAAAGTCTTGTGGCGGAACGAGCTCGGGAGGAGATGACGTGGGAAGGCGAGGACATGAGGCAGAAGTATCCTCACCTATTCCCCACACCTCCAGGTAATTCACTTTCCTACTTGTAAATTTTCTTTATCGTTTATGCCTAAGTGTTGTTTTGTGGCCGTGTGTGGCACTTGCAAACTGTTAAGTTGTGAGGTATCTTATCATTAACTGTCTTGGGAAGGAACATTCGGGACGAATGTTTCTAAGGAGGGGAGAATGTTATACCCCGTATTTCCAGAGTATGTACGTGAGGGCGTACGTACGAAAGTCTAGCCTTAAAGTATAGGCACAAGACGTTTTTTTTTTGGCACAACTCACTAAAAGAATCGTTCTCCGACGAAACGTTTTACACAACTCGCGTAGGGTAAATTCCGGCTATGTCATTTCTAATTTTTGCGGATTTTTCCGAGAGACGAAACACTTTGGACCAGCGAGAGGGCGACACTTGTCACCCTCTCATTAGTGGACGTGAGGCGGAAGTGAGCCGAATTGGAGGGGCTTGTTTTGTCAAGGAGTTGGTAGGATATTTTGTGTAGTAGATAGAATGGACACTTGCCTAAATCCTCACCCTACACTTGCCTTGCACTTGGAATCATCTTGGTCATTGGTTGGCCATGGCTTGACCTATAAATACCCCCTTAAGATGAAGAGTTCTTCATCCACAAATTACTTTCAAGTCTTGAAAATCCTCCCCTCTCCCTTATGAGCCTTTTTCGTCCAAGCCTCCCCCCCCCTTGAGTGAAGCTTGGCCGAGGCAACCCCCCTAGCCTAGCCGAAACCTACCCCCCCTCCCTTGGTAGAAAAGTTGCCTTCTAGTATTGTTATAATGCCCAAAATACCCTAGCCCAAATCCCTTAGTACTTAGTAGAAGTTGTGAAGAACTTCTAAGGGTTCTTGGAGCTATCGGAGCGTACAAATTAGGAGCTAAACCTTGCTCAGGAGCGACGTTTAACTTGGATAATTTTTGGGCTTATCGAGGTAAATAAACTTATCCTTCTTTTGTAATTAGAGAATACATACTGTAGAAGTATAGGAATAAGTATAAATACTTAGAAGGATATTACAGAATAGAATTGAACTGTTATCACAGTAGAAGGGTATAAAAGAAGAATTATTGAACTGTACTCACATAGGACTGTTTTTACAGTAGACTGTATAGCTTACCGGGTAGGGAAGTGCTGCCCGAATTTCCATAGAATAGAGAACCCTCTGCTTAGAGCTTTATACAGTACAGTCTAGACGTTGATAGACGTATTTGACTGATATAGGCTGATTCTCTGCGCGCGACATATTCGACTTGGCAGGAGGTTTTCGCCGAGAAGGTATGTGATTCTTCCTATACTCTTAAGCATGATATTTTAAGATATATATAGTACGGTAGACGTACATGTGTTAACTGAATAATAATCACGGCAATGTCTTTTGACTTAAGCCTGAATAATAAGAATCCTGATGCATTTCAAAAGAATACTGAATCATTTTTAACAGAAGAGAAATATTTGGTTTTTAAAACAAAAGCTTAAGAGTTATACTAGCTTTATGGAAAGTTAGGTATAACAACTTAAGAAAGATAAAAGGAACTGTTTACTTGTTTGTTTATAAAAGCCTTGTATTGATTTCTGTTAAGTGTAGTAAGATTGTTTGATAAGTAGACATATTATGATGCTACCTGTGTTAGTGTCTTATAATGCTGTGAAAGGGGCTCATTCTTGCTGTGCTTACGCTGCTAAACGGTAAGTTTGTTGTACTGTTATTATATCACCTACCCCCTTGACTTATTATACCGAGGGCTTGCCACCCTTGATGCGGGTCTATACGGCCTATGCAGTCTATGTGACTATGCGGAGCTGCGGGAGTTCCAGGATTGATCATTCCGGGTGTTTTAGCCCGATGCGGGGGATGCCCTATGCGGTCTGTGTGACTATGCGGTCTATTGAGACTATGCGGATCGCGAGTCCGCGAGGTACGGGGTTAGCTAACCCGATGCGAGGAATACCTACGCGAAGTGCTGTGTGACTATGCGATGCGGAAGTCGAGGACTAGGCGACATAATGATACTATGGGCGATTAGCCTTGCTTCGATCATTCGCGCCTAGAAAAGACACATTCTTTACCTATTATTGTTTGCTTTGTGATATGGCACTATGTGCAACTGAACTGATTGTATTTGCAAATGGTTTTAAATACTTTGATTTCATTTAAGTACTTTACAGTTTCACATACTTGGTACATGTTGTACTGACCTCCTTCGGGGGGCTGCGTTCATGCCGCAGGTAAGGGCAAGCAGGTGCTAGATCCGCATCCTTAGGATCTTTTGCGTTGGTGTCAGGAGCTCCATCTTCTCCGGAGGCTCTACTTTTGGGTATGCTCTCCCTGTTGTAATTAGTTTTGTACAGTCAGGGTATGGCGGGGCCCTGTCCCGCCATAGTTGTTTACATTCCTAGAGGTCTGTAGTCCTATTGTACAGTTGGGATGTAACTGCAAAAACTTGGGTTATATATATATATGCCGAAAGGCAAGCTTTTCATCAGATAAACTGTGTCTCATTTTACAAATGTTTCATGTCTTGTTTTTATATTCCGCTGATTACTCTGATGTATGACTACTTGGGTGCCCGGGTAAGGCACGATCACGCCCGAACGGCAGTCGTGTGATTTCTCGAGCTTATCTTGGTATAGTCCTGTTGTTGTAGCTTACATTCGGGGTATGGCGGCCACTGTCGTCGTTGTTGTCATATCATTCGTAAGTCTGTAGTATTGTTGTGGCGGGGTTGTAATGGGATGAATCGTCGGATCTAAGTTTTTATATATATATGCGAAAGGCAACTTTTCTTGAGATAAACATGTGTTTCCTTTGCATTATTTCATGTTGTGTTTATGTTCGCTGATTTTCTCGATGTATGACTACTTGGGTGCGGGTAAGGCACGATCCACGGTCCCTAACAGTCGTGACATCCTCTTCTGGTTGTACATCGATGCATTATACCCGTATTTCGAGTATGTACGTGAGGACGTGCGTAGAAAAGTTTGAGCCTTAAAGTAGGCAAGTAGAAAATTTTGTTCACAACTACCGAAAGAATCGTTTTTTTCGAAACGCTTTACAAGACTCGCGAAGGAAAATTACGGCTATGTCATTTCAAATTTTTGCGGATTTTTCCGAGAGATGAAACATTTTGGACCAACGGGAGGTGCGTGTGTCACCTCATATTGGAAGTTATTTGGGGCGCAAATGGGACGAATTGGGGTCTTGGGTTAGGTAGGATATTTGTGATAGTTGGTGTGGTAGATGGATAAGGTACACATGGGTAAATCCTCACCCTACACTTGCCTACCACTTGGCTTGATCTTGGCCTTTGATTTCCTATAAATACCCCTTTGTGAAGACTTCTTCATCCACAAAAATCCCTAAGTCTTGAAAACCCTCTCCTCTCCTCTCTATGGTTCGCCCAAGCCTTCCTCCCCTTTGAGTAGGCCTTGGCCGGCAGTACACCCCTCCTAGTGGCCTTGGCCGAGAGTACCCCTCTTGAGAGTTGTCTCGTAAAATACTACCCCTCTTGGTAGAAATACTCTCAGTATAGTTACTATTCCAAAATACCTTGGCCCAAATACCTTGTAGTATTCCAAGGTTACACTTATACTAAAAGCCCAGAAATACTATTATACTTCCCTTCAGTCACTAAACGAAACCCTAAGGAAAATCTTCATAGACGGTTGAAGTATTAAGAAGAAGTTGCGTAGAACTTCTAAGGGTTGTTTGGAGCGGGTTGGAGCACCCGGAGTAGGAGCTAAACGTTGCTCAGGAATCGACATTAAACTTGGATAATTTTGGGCTTACCGAGGTAAATAATCCTATCCTTCTATTGTAATTGGAAATTACATACTGTAGTTGTATAGAAATGAATATAAGATTCATAGAAGAGAATTGAACTGTAATAGAAGGATATTACAGAAAAGACTTGAACTGAAATCGCATCAGAAGAATATTAAGAAGAAGATTAAACTGTACTTACATAGGACTGTATTTACAGTAGACTTGTGTAGCTTAACGGGTAGGGATAGAGCCTGAGTCCATAGACCCTTTCGAGGTAGCTACGCCAGTGGGTGATTCGGTAGTAGCTCGGCGGGTATATAGGGCTTGTCCAGTGACCATATACAGTCGTCAGACCCTAGCCGACTTGATAGAGCTGGACATGACTGATTTCGACGTGATCATGGGCATGGATTGGCTAGCTTCTTGCTACGCCAATGTAGACTGCAGGGAGAGAGTGGTGCGGTTCCAGTTTCCTGAGGAGCCGGTTGTTGAGTGGGAGGGGAACACTGTATCGCCGAGGGGTAGGTTTATTTCCTACCTCAAGGCTAGGAAGATGGTGCAGAAGGGGTATATCTACCATCTCGTTCGGGTGTTTGATATCGAGGTCGATGCAGATTTTTGAGCCCAGAGTCGAGAGTTCCCGCACGTGTTTCCGACGACCTCGGGTATCCTCCCGAGAGGAGATAGAGTTTTGTATCGATGTCTTTGCGGACACTCGGCCTATTTCCATTACGCCATACGTAATGGCACCGCCGAGTTGCGAGTTGAAGGACCAGTGAGAGATTTCTTGGAGAAGCGGCTTCATCGGCCGTGTTTCTCCTCGGGAGCGCCGGTATTGTTCGTGAAGAAGAAGGGCGGGGCCATGGCATGTGTGTTGATTGACGGTGAACAAGGTGACCATTAAGAACGAATACCCTTCCCAGATTGATGATTTGTTCGACCACCGCAGTGGTGCGAGATGTTTCTCCAAGATTGATCTGCGATCGGGCTATCATCAGTGCGAGTCGAGAGGCGGATGTCCCTAGGATCGCATTCCGACGTGCGCATTATGAGTTCGTGGTCATGTCTTTTGGGTTGACCAATGCTCGTGATTCATGGATTTGATGAACCGAGTGTTCAAACCATTTTGGACACGTTTGTGATAGTGTTCATTGATGATATCTTGGTTTATTCTCGCCAGAGCGAGCATGCGAGCATTTGAGGATCTTGTGATTCTCCGACCAGCGCTTATCGCCAAGTTTTCCAAATGTGAGTTTTGGTTAGCTTGGCTTTTCTTGGGCATATTGTCGTGGTGATGGCATTTGAGTGGATACGCCAAGATCGAGGCATCAGACTTGGCCTAGACCTACTACTCCGGCCAGTGCGATAGCTCGGGCCTTGCAGGATATTATCGGCGGTTCGTAGAGAAGTTTGCTTCTATCTCTGCACCATTGACTAGGCTAACTCAGAAGGCAGCTAAGTTTCAGTGGACTGATGCTTGTGAGCAGGGTTTCCAGTTGTTGAAGGAGAGACTGACGACCGCCCCCGTTCTTACTCTTCCAGAGGGTCCAGATAGTTATGTCGTGTATTGTGATGCGTCAGGCATCGGGCTGGGATGTGTGTTGATGCAGCAGGGCAGAGTTATAGCATACGCATCCCGACAGCTTAAGAAACACGAGAGGAACTACCCCACCCACGATTTGGAGTTGGCAGCGGTGATTCACGCCTTGAAGATCTGGAGGCACTATTTGTATGGGGTTCATGTGGATATTTATACGACCACAAGAGCCTCCAAGATATCTTCACCAGAGGAGCCGAACTTACGGCAGAGCGGTGGTTAGAGTTGCTTAAGGATTACGATGTTGATATCCTGTACCACCCGGGAAGGCGATGTTGTGGCGATGCTCTTAGTCGTGGTCGATGGGAGCCTATCGGATGTGCAGCTAGAGAGGAGGGCATGGTTCGTGATTTGCATCGTTAGCGAGCCTCGTGTCCGCTGATAGATTCTCGATAGCGATGGGGTTAGAGTTCGTGAGGTTGCCGAGTCTTCCATCGCCGAGGTGAAGAGGAAACAGCTCGAGGATCCGGTTTTGATTCGGTATCGTGATGTGGCTCTTCGTGAGGAAGGGTCCTTTGAGATAGCACTGATGGGTGCTAAGGTTTGAGGCGGTTGTGTGTTCCAGATGTTTGAGGCTTCGGCAGAGTTCTAGGGAAGCACACAGCGCGTTACTCTATCCATCCGAGGTCGACCAAAATGTACCACGACCTGATCGTGTATTGGTGGGATGGCTTGAAGAGGGCGTTGCGAGTTCGTAGCTCGGTGCCCGTTGTCGGTGAAGGTAGAGCACCAGAGGCCTGGTGGTTTGTTGCAGACGATAGAGATCCCGACCTGGAAGTGGGAGGTGATCAACATGGACTTTATCACAGGATTACCTCGCACTCAGATGAGACATGATTCTATATGGGTTATCGTCGACAGGCTGACGAAATCAGCCCACTTTCTTCCCGTTAGGATGACTTTTTCGGCTGAGGATTATGCCAGACTTTACATCCGAGAGATCGCCGATCACATGAGTCCCTATTTCGATCATATCGCATGTAGAGAGCCCACTACGCTAACTTCGGAGGTCTTTCCGAAGGGTCTAGGACGCAAGTGAGCTGAAATCGCATTCCATCCACAGACAGACGGACAGCAGAGCGCACTATCCGCACTCGAGATATCTTGCAAGCCCGTGTTATTGACTTCGTGGTAGCCGAGGATCATTTGCCTCTAGTTGAGTTTGCGATAATAATAGCTACCACTCCAAAGTATTCGAGATGGCGCCTTATGAGGCCTTGTATGGGAGGAAGTGCGATCGCCGATAGGCTGGTTCGATGGGCGAGTACGATTAGTAGGACCAGACTTGGTGCAGCGGCGATGGATAAGTGAAGCTTATCCGAGCGCTATTGACAGCTGTAGTCGACGTGTCGTATGCAGATCATCATCGGCATCCGAGTTCGCATTGATGATTGGGTTTTCCGAAGGTGTCACCCATGAAGAGTGTGATGAGATTCGGGAAGAAAGAAACTCACCCAAGGTACATCGGGCCCTATCGATTGTCCGCAGGGTAGGCAAGGTTGCTCTACGAGTTGGATCTGCCGTCCGATCTGGAGGCGGTGCATCCTGTTTCACGTTTCTATCTTTGAGGAGGTGTATCGGGATCCATCTAGGGTACACCCGATTGGCGATGTCCGTGACCGAGGTTATCGTATGAGGAGTTTCCCATGGCGATAATCGATCGTCGTTAGGCGTCACGGACGGGGCGTGGCTTCCGTCAAAGTCTTGTGGCGGAACGAGCTCAGGGAGGAGATGACGTGGGAAGCTGAGGAGGACATGAGGCAGAAGTATCCTCACCTATTCCCCACACCTCCAGGTAATTCACTTTCCTACTTGTAAATTTTCTTTATCGTTTATGCCTAAGTGTTGTTTTGTGGCCGTGTGGCACTTTGCAAACCGTTGTGAGGTATCTTATCATTAACTGTCTTGGGAAGGAACATTCGGGACGAATGTTTCTAAGGAGGGGAGAATGTTATACCCCGTATTTCCAGAGTATGTACGTGAGGGCGTACGTACGAAAGTCTAGCCTTAAAGTATAGGCACAAGACGTTTTTTTTTTGGCACAACTCACTAAAAGAATCGTTCTCCGACGAAACGTTTTACACAACTCGCGTAGGGTAAATTCCGGCTATGTCATTTCTAATTTTTGCGGATTTTTCCGAGAGACGAAACACTTTGGACCAGCGAGAGGGCGACACTTGTCACCCTCTCATTAGTGGACGTGAGGCGGAAGTGAGCCGAATTGGAGGGGCTTGTTTTGTCAAGGAGTTGGTAGGATATTTTGTGTAGTAGATAGAATGGACACTTGCCTAAATCCTCACCCTACACTTGCCTTGCACTTGGAATCATCTTGGTCATTGGTTGGCCATGGCTTGACCTATAAATACCCCCTTAAGATGAAGAGTTCTTCATCCACAAATTACTTTCAAGTCTTGAAAATCCTCCCCTCTCCCTTGTGAGCCTTTTTCATCCAAGCCTCCTCCCCTTGAGTGAAGCTTGGCGAGGCAACCCCTAGCCTAGAAACCTACCCCCCCTCCCTTGGTAGAAAAGTTGCCTTCTAGTATTGTTATAATGCCCAAAATACCCTAGCCCAAATCCCTTAGTACTTAGTAGAAGTTGTGAAGAACTTCTAAGGGTTCTTGGAGCTATCGGAGCGTACAAATTAGGAGCTAAACCATGCTCAGGAGCGACGTTTAACTAGGATAATTTTTGGGCTTATCGAGGTAAATAAACTTATCCTTCTTTGTAATTAGAGAATACATCTTGTAGAAGTATAGGAATAAGTATAAATACTTAGAAGGATATTCTGAATAGAATTGAACTGTTATCACAAAGAGAAGGGTATAAAGAAGAATTATTAAACTGTACTAACATAGACTGTTTACGATGAATCGTATAGCTTAGGGTAGGAAGTGCTGCCCGAATTTTCATAGAATAGAGAACCCTCCGCTAGAGCTTTATACGATCTGACAGACGTTGATAGACGTATTTGACTGATATAGGCTGATTCTCTGCGCACGACATATTCGACTTGGCAGGAGGTTTTCGCCGAGAAGGTATGTGATTCTTCCTATACTGTTAAGCATGATATTTTAAGATATATATAGTAGGTGAGAAGTACATGTGTTAAATGAATAATAATCACGGCTTTGTATTTTGAGTTAAGACTTAATAATAATCACGACAATGTCTTTTGACTTAAGCTGAATAATAAGAATCTGATGCATTTCAAAGAATATGAATCATTTTTATGTAAGAGAAATATTTGGTTTTTAAAACAAAAGCTTAAGAGTTATACTAGCTTTATGGAAAGTTAGGTATAACAACTTAAGAAAGATAAAAGGAACTGTTTGTTTATAAAAGCCTTGTAGTGATTTCTGTTAAGTGTAGTAAGAGTGTTTGATAAGTAGACATATTATGATGCTACGTGTTAGTGTCTTATAATCTTTGTGAAAGGGCTCGTTCTTGCGTGCTTACTGCTAAGCGGTAAGTTTGTTGTCTTGTTATTATATCACCTACCCTTGACTTATTATACCGAGGGCTTGCCACCCGATGCGGGTCTATACGGCTATGCGATCTATGTGACTATGCGAGTCGCGGAGTTCGGATTGATCATTCGGGTGTTTTAGCGACGCGGATGCCTATGCGGTGCAGTGTGACTACGGTCTATTGAGACTATGCGATCGCGGAGTCGGAGAATGCAGGGGTTAGCTAACCACGATGCGAGGAATACCTCATGCGGTGCAGTGTGACCTATGCGGTGCGGAAGTCCGGACTAGGCGGCATAATGATACTATGGCGATTGGCCTTGCTTCGATCATTCGCGGCCTAGAAAAGACACATTACGATTTACCTATTATTGTTTGCTTTGTGATATGGCACTATGTGCAGAATCGATTGTATTTGCAAATGGTTTTAAATACTTTGATTTCATTTAAGTACTTTACGATTTCACATACTTGGTACATGTTATCTTGACCTCGCCGGCTGCGTTCATGCCGCGGTGCGGCAAGCAGTGCTAGATCCGCATCCTTAGGATCTTTTGCGTTGGTGTCGAGCTCCATCTTCCTGAGGCTCTACTTTGGGTATGCTCTCCTGTTGTAATTAGTTTTGTACTGATCGGGTATGGCGGGCCATGTCGCCATAGTTGTTTACATTCCTAAGTGCAGTAGTCCTATGCGGTTGGGATGTAATCGCAAAAACTTGGTTATATATATATATGCGAAAGGCAAGCTTTTCATCGATAAAGCGTGTCTCATTTTACAAATGTTTCATGTCTTGTTTTATATTCCGATTACTCGATGTATGACTACTTGGGTGCGGGTAAGGCACGATCACGCCCCGAGCGGGTCGTGATTTCTCGAGGCTTATCTTGGTATAGTCCCTGTTGTTGTAAGTGCTTACATTCGGGTATGGCGGAACGGGCCGTCGTTGTTATCATATCATTCGTAAGTCCGTAGTATTGTTGTGTGGCGGGGTTGTAATGGGATGAATCATTTAGGATCTAAGTTTTTATATATATATATGCCGAAAGGCAACTTTTCTTCAGATAAACATGTGTTTCCTTTGCATTATTTCATGTTGTGTTTTATGTTCCGCTGATTTTCTCTGATGTATGACTACTTGGGTGCCCGGGTAAGGCACTACCACGCCGAGCAGTCGTGACATCCTCTTCTCTGGTTGTACATCGCATGATCATATACCGTATTTCCAGTATGTACGTGAGGACGACGTGAAAAGTTTGAGCCTTAAAGTAGGCAAGTAGAAAATTTTGTTCACAACTACCGAAAAGAATCGTTTTTCGACGAAACGTTTTACAAGACTCGCGAAGGGAAAATTACGGCTATGTCATTTCAAATTTTTGCGGATTTTTCCGAGAGATGAAACATTTTGGACCAACGGGAGGGTGACATGTGTCACCCTCATATTGGAAGTTATTTGGGGCGGCAAATGGGACGAATTGGGGTCTTGGGTTAGGTAGGATATTTGTGATAGTTGGTGTGGTAGATGGATAAGGTACACATGGGTAAATCCTCACCCTACACTTGCCTACCACTTGGCTTGATCTTGGCCTTTGATTTCCCTATAAATACCCCCCCTTTGTGAAGACTTCTGCATCCACTAAACTCCCTCAGTCTTGAAATCCCTCTCCTCCTCTCTATGGTTCGTCAAGCCTTCCTCCCCTTTGAGTAGGCCTTGGCCGAGGTACACCCTCCTAGTGGCCTTGGCCGAGAGTACCCCCCCCTCTTGAGAGTTGTCTCGTAAAATACTACCCCCCTCTTGGTAGAAATACTCTCCAAGTATAGTTACTATTCCAAAATACCTTGGCCCAAATACCTTGTAGTATTCCAAGGTTACACTTATACTAAAAGCCCAGAAATACTATTATACTTCCCTTCAGTCACTAAACGAAACCCTAAGGAAAATCTTCATAGACGGTTGAAGTATTAAGAAGAAGTTGCGTAGAACTTCTAAGGGTTGTTTGGAGCGGGTTGGAGCACCCGGAGTAGGAGCTAAACGTTGCTCAGGAATCGACATTAAACTTGGATAATTTTGGGCTTACCGAGGTAAATAATCCTATCCTTCTATTGTAATTGGAAATTACATACTGTAGTTGTATAGAAATGAATATAAGATTCATAGAAGAGAATTGAACTGTACTAGAAGGATATTACAGAAAAGACTTGAATCAAATCGCATCGGAAGAATATTAAGAAGAAGATTAAAGCGTACTTACATAGAATTTGTATTCTGATGAGACTTGTGTAGCTTAACGGTAGGAAGTCTGCAATTTCCGTAGAATAGAGAACCTACTGCTTAGAATTTTCTACAGAGTAGTCTAGACGTTGATAGACGTGTATAACCTTTATAGGTTGAATGTTCTGCGAGTAGCATGTACTACTTGAAAGGTGGACAAGGCTAGCCGGGTTATAGCCGTGAAGCGTTTTGCTAATAGTCGATAATCGTCGCGAGGTATGTGATTCTTCCTATCCTCTTGAGCATGATATTTTAAAAGAATATATATATAGTACGGTGAGCGTGCGTGTTAAGCGAGCGTAGTTTTACGGCAATGTCTTTTGACTTAAGCCTGAATAATAAGAATCTTGAAGTATTTCAAAGAATTAAGAAACCTTTTTGAAAGAAGAGTAATGCTTGGTTTTAAAAGCTTAAGAGTTATACTAGCTTTATGGGAAGTTAGGTATAATGACTTAAGAGAGATAAAAAGAATGGTTTATTAATTTTAGAAGTTAAGAGACTTGATCTTAAAAGATAAGAGACTTGACTTAAAGGGATTAATATGAATTTTGTGTGAAACCTCATTCGTGAGTAATGAGTACTTGGTTTTTAAAAGGAATAATGTTTCTTGATTTGAAATCGAATAAGTATCGAACAAACCAACTGCAGCGTTAATAAAGGAAATGTTTTGACTAATTAAGTACTATTAAAACCAGTAGAAACCTCCATCTGCATAGAAGCTAAGATGAGACAAAATGATATTACATTTCCTAGATCATGGCTGCATTAATAATATTGTTATGAACAAGAATAACCTACTCACGCATAAGGCATATGTTTCTCAAATGGTTTTAAAAGAGAATTATATTATTAAGTGATTAAGACTACGAACTACGAAACCTTTCGAAAATGAGAAACTTGAGCATTTGAAATTAGGCAAACTTGAACGTTTGGAAAATAATGTTGTTAATTGATTTTACAAAAGGAAGTGTTTTGGTTTACTTAAAAAGATAGTCACTCTATTTTAATACTACGAGTATTGTGTGACTTTTGTGAAAGAAACGGATCTTTTAAAGAGTTAATGCATGAAGTACTTTGGGGATAAAAACCCGAAATTGTTAACATAAAGTAGAAAGTACCTTGTGTGAATAACTTGATTGTATTGGTTTGTGATAGCCTTGTAATACTTTCTTGTTGATTTGATAAGTAAACATGTTAGGATGCTACGTGTGTTAGTATCTGGTGATGTTTGTGTAAAGGGGTTTCCCTTGTTGTGCTTATGTTGTTTAACGATAAGCTGTTATGTTATTATATCTGTTATACCCCGTAGTTCCAGGGTATGTATGCGAGGACGTACGTACGAGAATACGACAGAAAGATTGGAAAGGAAGAAAGAGGTGATTTTTCCACGGAAAAGTTTCCGGTTTTTGTGAAGGAAAAAGGTTCGTTAATGGGAATTGGATTCCCAGATTTGGTATTTGGACTTCATAGATTATATTAGAATTTTGGGATTTTATTTTCGGAAATGGTCACGTGGGGCCCACGGGAGAAATTTACGATTTTGTGGGGCCCGCTTTGATTTTGAGATTTTGGCCGTTATGGATATTTTCGGAAGACGAAATATTTTGGACGAATCGGGGGGCGACACGTGTCACCCCCATGTGGCACCCTTGGCCGAAATATGTTTGTGCACAACACCCGGTTAGAGTCGTTTTTCGACGAAACGTTCTACCTAACTTCATGGGCGGTAAATTACGGCTATGTCATTTAGTATTTTTGCGGATTTTTCCGAGAGACGAAACGTTTTGGACCAACGAGAGGGCAACACTTGGCACCCTCTCGTTGGTGGACTTGAAGGGGCGGTTAGGGCCGATTGGATGGGCAAGTGTTGGTAGATATTTGTGTAGATATTTGTGAGGGTTTTAAGGAGTAGGGTCTAGGGGGCACTTGGGCATATCTTGGCCCTCCACTTGCCCCCCACTTGGCTAGATCTTGGCCATTGGTTGGCCTTTGCTCGACCTATAAATACCCTCCCCTTTGAAGACTTCTTCATCCGCTCCATAATTTCAAGTCTTGAAAACCTCCTCCCTCCTTGTTGGTTTCGTCCCTCCTCTTCCTTTGTGAGGCCTTGGCCGAGGGGTGCACCCTCCTAGAGGCCTTGCCGGCGGGTACACCCCACAGTGGTGTCGTGAGGTACCCCCTTGCCTTGTTCTCGTAGAATACACCCCCTCTTGGTAGAAATACTCTCAAAAGTATTATACTATACCCAAATTACCTTAGCCGTATACCTTGTAGTATTCCAAAGAAACCTCTATCGTAGAGTCTAAATACTACCGTATGTCCTTTTGTCTCAAATCGAAACCCTAAGGAAATCTTCATTGATTGATTGAAGTATTTAAGTAGAAGTTGGTTAGAACTTCTAGGGTTGTTTGAGCGGTAGAGCACCGAGTAGGAGCTAAGCGTTGCTAAAGATCGACATTTATACTTGGATAATTATGGGCTTATCGAGGTAATTATCTTGTCTCTATTTGTAATTGGAAATTACATGTTGTTAGAATATATAGTTGAAGTATCTGTATATAGAACTAAGCTTAGCATCTGCGGCAATGTCTTTTGACTTAAGCTGAAGAATAAAGAAAAGAATCAATCAGATTTACATAGATGTATTGCGGTAGACTTGTGTAGTATCGAGTAGAATTGTACACGTCCGGTTAGGCGTAAACCCCCAGGTTGGCTTGGTGGCGGCCTCGATAGAGAGGAGATTTACGCTGTTGCGGGAAAGGTCGCCAATTTTCAGAGAAATGGAACCTTGTGTTTTGAAGTTAATAGGCGTTTGTGACCTTTTTAGGTGAAAGTACTAGAGTAGCGTATTCTACTGAGAGTGGAAAGGGCTAGTGCGTTGTAGTACTTGGAGCATTTTGCTTATTGTCGATACTCGCCGCGAGGTATGTGAACCTCTTCCTATCTCTTCTAGCATGATATGTGAACTATGTAGTGCGGTAGACGCATACGTGTTAACTGTGTTTGATTGTTTTTAAAACATAAAGTGTTATAACGGCTTTATGGGAAGTTAGTTATAATGACTTTATGTAGGTAAGAAAATACTTTGTGGTTTTAAAAGGTAATCGATGTGAATTATAATCGCTTGTTATAATAAAGAACTTGATGTATTTCAAAAGATTTATAAATCGTTTTGAAGGAGAGTAATACTTGGTTTTGAAAACTTAAGAGTTATACTAGCTTTATGGGAAGTTAGGTATAACGGCTTAAGAATGTTTCTTGATTCGAAATCGAATGTGTATCGCCAAACCACTGCAGCGTTAATAAAGGAAAATGTCTTGACTAATGAGTTGTATTATTAAAACCAAGAGAAACCTCCATCTGCATAGAAACTAAGATGAGACAAAATGATATTACATTTTCTAGGTCATGGCTGCTGTAGTAAGATTATTATAAACAAGAATAACCTATTCACACATAAGACTTATGTTACTCAAATGTTTTAAAAGATATTAAGACTATGAGTTATGAAACCTTTCTAAAATAAGTAACTTGAGCATTTGAAATTAGGCAAACTTGGGCGCTTGGAAAATAATGTTACTTGATTTTACAAAGGTAAGTGTTTTGGGTTTACTTAAAAAGATAATACTCTATTTTATACTACTGTATTGTGTGACTTATGTGGAAGGAACGGATCTTTTAAAGATTTAATGTATGAAGTACTTTGGGGATGGATACCCGAACTTGTTAGTAGAAAGTACCTTGTGTGAATAACTTGATTGTATTGGTTTGTGATAGCCTTGTAATACTCTCTTGTTGATTTGTTAAGTAAACACGCTAGGATGCTACGTGTGATAGTATCTTGTGATGTTAGTGTAAAGGGTTTCCCGATCGCGCTTAAAGTTGTTTGACTCTCACCGTTATGTTGGTATTATACCACTCACCTTGACTTGTTCCGGAGGTTGCCGCCTCCGACGCGGGTAGACTCGGTGATGCAGGACCGTGATTCGAGAATACCTCATGCGGGTCCGGGGATCCATGCGGAACTACGGAGTTCCGGGTTAGTTTGCGGCCCTTGTGGTCACGCGGTCTTTGTGGCTACGCGGATCGCGAGTCCGGGGCGATGCCGGAGTAGCTACCCTCGATGCGGGTTATACCTCACGCGCCTATGAGCTTGGCCTATGCGGAGCTGCGGAGAGTTCCAGGGCTAGACGCGCACATTTGATACTGCGGGCGAGTGACCAGCTTTGATCATGTGACGGTCTAGACAGACATCATGATACAGTTTATGACCTTGTTAGCATCGCGGTGTTAGTAGTCGGCTATGCCTTCGCATTTACCCGCATCGTTTTATTTGGACACAGGTGGGACCCGTGTTCATGTGTATTCCTGGTGCTTTTATATCATAGGCTGGCGGTGAGGAAGGTATTCCACGGGCATGATTAATGTGGTGGGCGTGAGACCCATAGTTATTTTTGAGTGATGACTTTGAGGGCGTGAGTCCCTGACTTGACATGACTGCTTATTTATTGTGAACTGTAGTTTGTTTATCATACATGTCTCCTGTTTTATATAGATCGCTATGATTTCATTTACGATATTTATTTTCGTTTCACATACTTGCACTGTTATCGACCTCCTCGGCTGCGTTCATGCCGCAGTAAAGGTACACCGCCGTTGATCCTCGCTCTTGGTCACGATTCAGCGTTGGGAAAGCTCCGTTTCTCCGAGGCTTATCTTCGCATAGTCCTCGTTGTTGTAGTGCTTACATTCGTGGTATGGCGACGGCCCTGTCCGTCGTTGTTGTCATTTCATTCGTAGAGGTCTCAGAGTAATCGATGTGGCGTGGTTGTAAAAAGGATTAAACTGCTCGCTTTAAAAGATTGCTTATATATGCCGAAAGGCAAGTTTCACAGATTATTGTTTTATACTTCTTGTTATTTCATGTTATTGTTTATATTCGCTGATTACTCGATGTTGTATCACCAGGGTGCCCGGTAAGGCACGATCACGCCCGGTTCGGTCGTGACAAAAGTGGTATCGAAGCGATTAATCCTCGGAAAGTGTCTACGCATCGTATCGATGAGTCTTGATTATCGGTGTTGTGCACCACGCCAATAATCGTGAGGCTATAGGATATTTAGGATTGGTTTCTATTCTTCTCACTCGAGATCGTGCCTTAGAGCCGTGTTGTAAGTTGGACCTCTAAACGTATTTCTTCCTTACCGCTATGCCTCCGCGTAGCAACCCGGCCTGTGAGGGCAAGGCGGAGCCGCGAGTAGAGTTCGAGGGTTACGTGGGCACAGCCCAATCATTACCTAGGTAATTCTTCATTCGGGATTTCTGCGACGTCACTAGCCCCAGAAAGTTTAGCACGGCGGCGGTTCATGCGGCCATGATATTTGAACCTTCGCCCACGACTGTGAACAGAATATGGATTGCAAAGAGGCGACCTGCATTAGCTATGGATTTCGCTACCGGAGAGTATACCGATGTCTGCGAGTCTTGATGGCTATCTAAGAGGGTCGTGCAAGAGTAATTCTTCGCTAGGCGAGCATGGCACGTATGCGGGCTTATGCGCGTCAGGCCGAGAAACATAGAAATCATGGTGGGTTAACCGAGTAAGATTTTGGGGATAGAAGGTGTGAGCCTTAGAGTGTTATACGTAGAGACCTTAGAGGTGAGGCCATCTCGAAAAGGTGTAGTGTTATGTTTGATCCTTATCGAAGTGCATAGTGCACGTGAGCTATGTTTGGGATAGGTCCCTGTGAGTGTGGAATGAAAGGGGGTAGTTGAGCTAAGAAGACCGCTAGGTTTTCGAACGTGATTAGTGAGATTGTTCCTTCGGGAACTAGTATTTTCGCGTTAGCCGGTCGTTGAGGCCACGTCGCGGGTCAACCCGCGACTGTTTTACGCGGGTCATGGTGGTCCCGCCTTGTGATAGGTCATGAGGGTGTTAGGCCCATGTTTAGTTAACCAGCGTACGAGTTCGTGGATGCATTCGACCAGTAGTCGGGCCGATGGGAGCAGCCCGTCGTGTTTTTCGATCGAGACCATGTACTTGCAGTGTTGATTATATCAGAAAGGTTGTAAGGCTGCACGGGGTGCCTACCTTCACCTTATGACAGGCAGTGAAGCCTAGGTTGTGGTTATTTTCGTTTTCTAAGAGTTTGACCAGGCAGGGTTAAGAACTCAGCGTAGTCTCAACCGATTCGCCTCGCCGCGTGTGGATTTCGCGGTAGTGAGGATTGTTGGTTCCTGTGGAGGAGCGCTAAGCTACCATTTCGGTGTTCGATGTCGCCTTATGAAGCCTCAGGCGTAAGTGTAAGTCACGGCCGATTGGTTCGATGTTGGCGAGGTTCGATAGTTGGTTCGCTTGTTCCAACAGACCGTGGATAGTGGCTTGTCTAAGAAGTTACGCAGCGGAGGAATCGTGCGGATAATCGGCGACGACGCCAGAGTTCAGTTGACGGCCGGTCTTCTTGAAAGTACCACCGGACAGGTGTGACGAGTTTTGGAAATGAAGGAACTTAGCCCGAGTTACTTGGGCCTTTGAGTTCATGTGAAGAATAGCCGGTTTATATGTTAGCAATTGTCGTCCGACTTGTGAGGCAAGACGTCCGGTCTTTTCGTATTGTTGTTCGGGGTGAGCGTATAAAGAGGCCGAGCTCTACCACGGAATGCACCGAACCGTGGCTCCGTATAGCACATCCCGAGAAGTGGCCGTAGGTACGCCTCGTGATCGCAACACCCGGCACCATTTGTTGGGTCGTCGAGCAAGGCTCGCGACAAAGTGACAAAAGTGGTATCGATGACTAAGGAAGTATATTTTTGACCCGGAAGAGGTATTTGTGGTGATGTAGAGGTGTTTCGTGGGCTTGGATGTAAGTTTTTGCGCAGTGTTTCCGTGGCGGGCGTGGATTGTTCTCAAGTATAGTAGTAGAGACTATATCGACGCTTGTATGTTTGGGGACTTAGAAGGAACATTCGGGACGAATGTTTCTAAGGAAGAATGTTATACCCCGTAGTTCCGTGGTATGTATGCGAGGACGTGCGCATTTGAGAATCGGCGAAAGATTGGAAAGGAAGAAAGAGGTGATTTTTCCACGGAAAAGTTTCCGGTTTTGTGAAGGAAAAAGGTTCGTTAATGGGAATTGATTCCCGATTTGGTATTTGGACTTCATAGATTATATTAGAATTTTGGGATTTTATTTTCTAAATGGTCACGTGGGCCCACGAGAAATTTACGATTTTGTGGGGCCCGCTTTGATTTTGAGATTTTGGTCATATGGATATTTTCGAAGACGAAATATTTTGATTTAATCGGGGCGACACGTGTCACCCCATGTGGCACCTTGGCGAAATATGTTTGTGCACAACACCCGGGTAGAGACGTGTTTCGACGAAACGTTCTACCTAACTTGCGAAGGGTAAATTACGGCTATGTCATTTAGTATTTTTGCGGATTTTTCCGAGAGACGAAACGTTTTGGACCAACGAGAGGGCAACACTTGGCACCCTCTCGTTGGTGGACTTGAAGGGGCGGTTAGGGCCGATTGGATGGGCAAGTGTTGGTAGATATTTGTGTAGATATTTGTGAGGGTTTTAAGGAGTAGGGTCTAGGGGGCACTTGGGCATATCTTGGCCCTCCACTTGCCCCCCCACTTGGCTAGATCTTGGCCATTGGTTGGCCTTTGCTTGGCCTATAAATACCTCCCCTGAAGACTTCTTCATCCATTCCATAATTTCCAAGTCTTGAAAACCTCCTCCTCCTTGTTGGTTTCGTCCTCCCTCTTCCTTTGTGAGGCCTTGGCCGGAGGTGCACCCTCCTAGAGGCCTTGGCCGAGGGGTACACCCCCCCTCCTAGTGGTGTGCCGTGAGGTACCCCCCCTTGCCTTGTTGTTCTCGTAGAATACACCCCCCCTCTTGGTAGAAATACTCTCAAAAGTATTGTTACTATACCCAAATTACCTTAGCCGTATACCTTGTAGTATTCCAAAGAAACCTCTATCGTAGAGTCAGGAAATACTACCAGTATGTCCTTTTGTCTCAAATCGAAACCCTAAGGAAATCTTCATTGATTGATTGAAGTATTTAAGTAGAAGTTGGTTAGAACTTCTAAGGGTTGTTGGAGCGGGTTGGAGCACCGAGTAGGAGCTAAGCGTTGCTAAGGATCGACATTTATACTTGGATAATTATGGGCTTATCGAGGTAATTATCTTGTCCTCTATTTGTAATTGGAAATTACATGTTGTTAGAATATATAGTTGAAGTATACGTATATAGAACTAAGCTTAATCTTGCGCAATGTCTTTTGACTTAAGCCGAAGAATAAAGAAAAGAATCTGTATTTACATAGGGTATCAGACAGTAGACTTGTGTAGTATTCTCGAGTAGAATTGTACACGCCCGGTTAGGCGTAAACCCCCCTGGTTGGCTTGGTGGCGGCCTCGATAGAGAGGAGATTTACGCTTGCGGGGGAGGTGCCAATTTTCTGTAGAAATGGAACCTTGTGTTTTGAAGTTAATAGACGTTTGTGACCTTTTAGGTGAAAGTACTAAGAGTAGCGTATTCTACTGAGAGTGGAAAGGGCTAGTGCGTTGTAGTACTTGGAGCATTTTGCTTATTGTCGATACTCGCCGCGAGGTATGTGAACCTCTTCCTATCTCTTCTAGCATGATATGTGTGAACTATGTAGTACGGTAGACGCATACGTGTTAACGTGTTTGATTGTTTTTAAAACATAAAGTGTTATAACGCTTTATGGGAAGTTGGTTATAACGACTTTATGTAGGTAAGAAAATACTTTGTGGTTTTAAAAGGTAATCATGTGAATTATAATCGCTTGTTATAATAAAGAACTTGATGTATTTCAAAAGATTTATAAATCGCTTTGAAGGAGAGTAATACTTGGTTTTTGAAAACTTAAGAGTTATACTAGCTTTATGGGAAGTTAGGTATAACGCTTAAGAATGTTTTACCGATTTGAAATCGAATGTGTATCGCCAAACCATCGCAGCGTTAATAAAGGAAAATGTCGACTAATGAGTTGTATTATTAAAACCAAGAGAAACCTCCATCTGCATAGAAACTAAGATGAGACAAAATGATATTACATTTTCTAGGTCATGGTCAGTAGTAAGATTATTATAAACAAGAATAACCTATTCACACATAAGACTTATGTTACTCAAATGTTTTAAAAGATATTAAGACTATGAGTTATGAAACCTTTCTAAAATAAGTAACTTGAGCATTTGAAATTAGGCAAACTTGGACGTTTGGAAAATAATGTTGTTACTTGATTTTACAAAGGTAAGTGTTTTGGTTTATTTAAAAAAGACATACCTCTATTTTATACTACGGGTATTGTGTGACTTATGTGGAAGGAACGGATCTTTTAAAGATTTAATGTATGAAGTACTTTGGGGATGGATACCCGAACTTGTTAGTAGAAAGTACCTTGTGTGAATAACTTGATTGTATTGGTTTGTGATAGCCTTGTAATACTCTTGTTGATTTGTTAAGTAAACATGCCAGGATGCTACGGTGATAGTATCTTGTGATGTTAGTGTAAAGGGGTTTCCCCTCGACTGCGCTTAAAGTTGTTTGACTCTCAGCCGTTATGTTGGTATTATACCACTCACCTTGACTTGTTTCCGGAGGTTAAGCCGCCTCCGACGCGGGTAGACTCAGCGATGCAGGACCATGATTCGAGAATACCTCGCGGGTCCGGGGATCCACGCGGAACTACGGAGTTCCGTGTTAGTTTGCGCCTCGTGGTCACGGTGCGGGCATGCGCGATCGCGAGTCCGTGGCGACGCCGGAGTAGCTACCCTCGATGCGGGTTATACCTCACGCGGGCCTGAGCTTGGCCTATGCGGAGTCGCGAGAGTTCCGTGGCTAGACGCGCACATTTGATATCACGCGAGTGACCGCCTTTGATCATGCGACGGATGCAGACGACATCATGATACGCTTTATGACCTTGTTAGTACTTCGGTGTTAGTAGCTCGGCTATGCCTTCGCATTTCACCCTGCATCGTTTTATTTGGACACAGTGGGACCTGGTGTTCATGTGTATTCCTTGGTGCTTTTATATCATGATCGCCAGCGAGGAAGGTATTCCACGCATGATTAATGTGGTGGCGCGAGACCCATAGTTATTTTTGAGTGATGACTTTGAGGCGTGAGTCCACGACATGCATCGCTTATTTATTGTGAATCGTAGTTTGTTTATCATACATGTCTCTGCTTTATATAGACTACTATGATTTCATTTACTGATTTATTTTCGATTTCACATACTCTGCACTGTTATCGACCTCCTTCGGCCGCGTCATGCCGCAGTAAAGGTACACCGCCGTTGATCCTCGCCTTAGTGGTCAGCGGTTGGGGAAAGCTCCGCTTTCTGAGGCTTATCTTGGTATAGTCCCCGTTGTTGTAGGTACATTCGTGGTATGACTGGGCCCGCCTCCGTTGTTGTCATTTCATTCGTAGAGTCAGAGTAATCGATGTGCGGGGTTGTAAAAAGGATTAAACTGCTCGCTTTAAAAGATTGCTTATATATGCCGAAAGGCAAGTTTCATGATTATTGTTTTATACTTTATTATTTCATGTTATTGTTTATATTCCCGATTACTCGATGTTGTATCACTAGGTGCCGGTAGGCACCATCACGCCCGTTCGGTCGTGATAATATCACATACCTCGACTTGTTATACCGAGGGCTTGCCACCTTGATGCGCGGTTTATACGCCATGCGGTCTATGTGACTATGCGAGCAGCGGTATGCTCCGAGATTGATCATTCCGGTGTTTATCCCGACGCGGGATGCCCATGCGGTGCGTGTGACTATGTGGTCTATCGAGACTACGCATCGCGAGTCCGTGAGGTACCGGTTAGCTACCCCGTCGCGAGTAATACCTCATGCGGTCCGTGTGACTATGCGCGGCTGCGGAAGTCCAGGATTAGGCACGCATAATGATACTACGGGCGATTCGCCTTGCTTCGATCATTCGCGCCTAGAAAAGACTCGTGTTTATCTACCTTGCTCTTGTTTATGTTGCGCACTATGTGCGATTGAACCGGTTGTATTTGCAAATGGTTTTAAATACTTTGATTTTACTTGATTTACGCTTCACATACTTGGTCCTGTTATCGACTTCGCCGCTGCGTTCATGCCGCAGAAGTACACGCCGCCGATCCTCGCCATGTGGTCACAGCTCGTTGGGAAGCTCCGTTTCTCGGAGGCTTATCGGTGTATAGTCTCGTAGTTGTAGGTACTACATTCGTGGTATGGCGGCCCCGCCCCGCCATTGTTGTTACATCATTCTTAGAGTCTGTAGTAGCACAGGTGGTTTGTAAAAGGGGATGTAATCGCTCAAGTTTATATATACATATGCCGAAAGACAGCTTTTCTCTGATAAACTGTTTTTATTTCATGTCTTGTTTTATATTCCGCTGATTACTCTGATGTAGGTCTACTTGGTTTCCCGGGGTAAGGCACCAGTCACGGGCCCGGGTTCGGGTCGTGACACAGACTACCCATCAATCTGCGACTAAGGGCATCTGCAACTACATTGGCCTTCCCTGGGTGGTACAGGATATCAACATCATAATCCTTGAGTAACTCCAACCACCGTCTCTGCCGTAAGTTCAGCTCCCTCTGGCTGAAGATATACTGGAGACTCTTGTGGTCTGTGTAAATATCCACATGAACTCCATACAAATAGTGTCTCCAGATCTTCAAGGCATGAATCACTGCTGCCAACTCTAAGTCATGTGTGGGATAGTTCTTCTCGTGCTTCCTGAGCTGTCGAGATGCGTAAGCTATAACTCTGCCGTGCTGCATCAGCACGCACCCAAGCCCGACACCCGACGCATCACAATAAACCACATATCCGTCCAAACCCTCAGGAAGAGTAAGAACTGGGGCGGTCGTCAATTTCTCCTTCAGTAACTGAAAACTCTCCTCACAAGCATCCGTCCACTGAAATATAGCTGCTTTCTGAGTCAGCCTAGTCAAAGGCGCTGACATGGAAGCAAACTTCTCCACAAACCTCCGATAATAACCTGCAAGGCCCAAAAAGTTGCGCACCTCCGTCGTAGCTGGTCTAGGCCAAGTCTTGATCGCCTCAATCTTTGTCAGATCAACCCGAATACCATCGCCCCATAACATGCCCTAAGAAAGCCATCAAGCCGGCCAAAACTCACATTTCGAGAACTTGGCATACAATCGCCGGTCTCGAGTGTCAAGACCAACCGGCCCGTGATCGTGCCTTACCCGGCACCCTAGTGATACAACATCGAGAAAACCAATGAATTAAAACTTAAACATACAGTTTAGATATGGAATAAGATGAAAGAAAATAGGCCAACCAAAACGGTTGCCTTTCAACATATATATAACTAAAACTTGAACAGTTTAATCCTTTTTACAACCCTGCCCACAGCTTCTATGCACTTAAGATTTACAACAACTATGACGACAGGGCCCCGCCATACCCCTGAATGTACAAGAACCTACAACTCAGGGAACACATACCCAAAAGATAAGCCTCCGAAGGAACGGAGCTTCCCAATACGCTGAAAGGTGATCCTAAAAGCGGGGATCGACAGCCAATGTACTTCTACCTGCGGCATGAACGCAGCCCGGCGTGGTCGCACAGTACCAAGTATGTGTGAAATCAGAAGTACTATAAATGAAATCATAGCAGTCTATAAAAAGCAGGAGACATGCATGATAACCAAACTACAGTACACAACGTAAAAGCAGTCAAGTCAGGGACTCACGCCCTCAAAGTCATCACTCAAATACAACTATGGGTCTCACGCCCACAACATCAATCTTGTTCGCATCATGGCCACATGCCCTGCACTCTGCATCGGTGTAGACATGCCCATGATGCAACAATAATAACAATGCCGCATGGCCACATGCCCCCGGAATTCTGCATCGGTGTAGACATGTCCATGTAACATCAACAACAATATATCGGGTGATCAACCCTGCCGCATGGCCACATGCCCCCGGAATTCTGCGTCGGTGTAGACATGTCCATGGAAGTTCTCAACAACTCAACCGGCCCTCCAACGAGAGGCGCGGTAGTATAGAAACACAATTCTACAACAAAGGCTATCACAACTAGCATAGGCGAGTTACACAACAACAAGCATAGGCAAGTTATACAACAACTCAAGGTACTTCCATGTTATATCAAAGTCCGGGTTTTAACCCCAAAGTACTACGTACGTTAAATTCCTTTTAAAGAGATTCATTCCTTTTATAAAAGTCACCTGATACCCGTAGTATAAAAATAGAGTGACTTACATTTTTAGGTAAACCAAAACACTTCTCTTTTTAAAGTCGAGTTACCACATTAAAACCAATGATAAAACCCTTCTTTGTTTTCATAAAGTCGTTATAACTAACTTCCCATAAAGCTGTTATAACACTTTATGTTTTTAAACCATTTTAAGACAAGACAATGCCTTCCTTTTCCCTAGAGTTCCAGTTTGCCTAATTTCAATTACTCCAGTTTCTTTACTTTAGAAAAGTTTCATAGTTCAATGTTTTAATCTCTTTTAAAAAGATTGAGTAACATATGCCATGGGCGAGTAGGTTATTCTTGTTCATAAATCTTATTAAGCCATGATCTAGGAAATGTAATATCATTTTGTCTCATCTTAGCTTCTATGCAGATGGAGGTTTCTACCGGTTTTAATAATACTTCATTATTCAATACATTTTCCTTTATTAACGCTGATGGTTTGTCGATACACATTCTGATTTCCGAAATCAGTAAAACATTATCTCTTTTAAAAAGCACGTACTCATTACTCACGAATGAGGTTTCACACAAACTCATTTCAATTCATTTAAGTTAAGTCTCTTATCTTATAAGATCAAGTCTCTTAACTTCTAAAAATCCGTAAACCATTTTCTTTACCTCTCTTAAGACGTTATACCTAACTCCCCATAAAGCTAGTATAACTCTTTTTAAAACCTTTAAAACCAAGTGTTACTCTTCTTTCAAAAATGGTTTCTTAATATTTGAAATACATTCAAGGTTCTTATTATTCGTGCTTAAGTCAAAGACATTGCTGCACAACTACGTTCAATTAGCACACGTACGTCTACTGTACTATATATTATTCAGGCTTAAGTCAAAAGACATTGACGTACTATATATATCTTCCTTTAAAATATCATGCTCAAGGGTATAGGAAGAATCACATACCGCGACGATTATCGACTATTAGCAAAACGCTCCACGGCTATAACCCTGGCTAGCCTTGTCCACCTTCTAAGTAGCACATGCTACTTGCAAAACATTCAACCAATAAAGGTTATCACCATCAGAATACACATGTAAGTACAGTTTAACTTCTACTTATTCTTCCGATGTGATTTGATTCAGTCTATTCAGAATATCCTTCTATTACAGTTCAATTCTCTTCTATGAATCTTATATTCATTTCTATACTACCATAGTATGTAATTTCCAATTACAATGAAGGATGAGTATTTACCTCGATGACCCCAAAATTATCCGAGTTTAAAGTCGCTCCTGAGCAACGCTTAGCTCCTACTCCGAGTGCTCCAATCCGCTCCAAACAACCCTTAGAAGTTCTAACCAACTTCTACTTAAATACTTCAACTATCAATGAAGATGTTCCTTAGGGTTTCGTTTAGTGGCTAAAGAAAGTATAATAGTATTTGGGCTTTTGTATAAGTGTAACCTTGGGAATACTACAAGGTATTTGGGCCAAGGTATTTGGACATAACAACAATACTAGGAGAGTATTTCTATACCACAACAAGGGTATTATACGAAAACAACTAGGCTAGGGGTAGACCTCTCGCCAAGGCTTCTCAAGGGGGTAGTGTGGCGGACCAAAGTAGCAAGAGGGAGGGGAAAGATTTTTCAAGACTTAGGCAATTTTGGATGAAGAAGTTCATCAACATGAAGGGGTATTTATAGGTCAAGCAAAGGCCAACCAATGGCCAAGATCCATCCAAGTGTTAGGCAAGTGTAAGGCTAAGATTAAGCCAAGTACACCTTATCTATCTACCACCAAAATATCCTACCTAACCCTTGACTAAAAGCCAAGGCCAAATCGTCCAAGAGGACGCCTCAAGTGCTCCAATTAGAGGGTGACAAGTGTCGCCCTCTCGTTGGTCCAAAATGTTTCGTCTCTCGGAAAAATCCGCAAAAATTATAAATGACATAGCCGGAATTTTCCCTACGAAAGCTGTGGAAACGTTTCGCCGGAAAACGACTCTTTTCGGCACTTGTGCACAATTTCGAATCTTGCTAACTTTAAGGCTCAAATTTCTACGTACGTCCTTACGTACATACTCTGGAAATACGGGGTATAACACTGAGGACTCCCAATACCGTCCTCAAATGATATGTATGCTCCTGCTCTGTGCGCGAATACACCAAGATATCATCAATGAACACTATAACGAACATATCCAAGAATGGTCTGAACACCTTATTCATCAAATCCACGAATACCACTGGAGCGTTGGTCAATCCGAAATACATCACCCTGAACTCATAGTGCCCATACCGGTCCCGAATGCGATTCGGATATCCGCTCTCTAACTCAGACGATGGTAACGGATCGCAGTCTATCTTGGAAAAGCATCTCGCACTCGCAATCGTCAAACAAATCATCAATCCCGGGAGGGATATCTGCTTGATAGTTACCTTGTTCACCGTCAGAATCAATACACATACGCAAACGCCCCATCCTTCTTCTTTACAAATAACACTGGCGCTCCCCAGGGAGAAACACTTGGCCTGATAAAGCCTTTCTCCAGCAAATCTTTCAGTTGGTCCTTCAATTCCTTCAACTCGGTAGGTGTCATCCTGTATGGCGGAATAGATATCGGTCGAGTGTCTGGCGCCAAATCAATGCAAAACTCAATCTCCCTCTCGTGAGGATACCCTAAGCTCGTCCTGAATACGCCCGAAACTCTCTAACAACCGAATCGATCAAGGTCCAGAATCTCACCAGATTTAATACCCGAACCAAATGGTAAATATACCCCTTCCGCACCATCTTCCTAGCCTTGAGGTAAGAAATAAACCTACCTCTACGATGCGGATTCTCCACTCGATAATCGGCCACCGGAACCGAACCGAACTAACCTCTCTCTACCACATTGGCATAGCAAGACGCTAGCCAATCCATACCCATAATCACATCAAAGTCCGTCATATCCAACTCTATCAAGTCGCCAGAGTCCGACGATCAGATATAGTCACCGGGCAAGCCTTATACACTCGCTTCGCCACCACCGAATCACCCATCGTAGCTACCTCAAAGGTTTTATGGACTCTGGTTCTATCTCTATTCTACCAGCAATATGAGGAGATATATAGGACAAGGTAGAACCTGGGTCTATCAAAGCATAAACATCACAGCAAGAAACCAACAATGTACCTGTGACGACATCAGGTGACGCCTCCTGGTCCTGGCGGCTGGACATAGCATAAATGCGGTTCTGAGGACCGCTGGAACTGGAACCCCTGCCACGATCCCAGCCGCGGCCTGCTGGCCCGCGGAACACCCCGCCCCGGCGCACAACCATCAAGACGAAGACCCAAAGAATCGAACCGTAGCATTCCCGCCGCCTCTGGTCGGACAATCTCTCTTCAAATGGCCCTGCTGGCCACAAGAGTAACAAGCTCCTGGAGGAACACGACACCCCCCATAATGGCAATCACCACATCGACCACACCGAGGCATAGGTGGCCTCATCTGACTGGAACTCTGGTCCTCCGAAACCCAAGCCTCGGGCCTTGTCCCGCCTCAATACCTCAGACGTCCGAAGATGGTGGAGGAGCGCTCTGAACCGGCTGTGATGCAAATCCGACCGCCGCCGAGGCCGTCTACCTCGAGAACTACTAGAGGACGCCGCCCCCGCCTCTTCTCGCGATACCTATCAATCCTTACCGCGTTCTCACACCTCGCAGATAGGCTGCGTGCGGAAATGTCCATGCCCCAAGAGCTACTCCCGCATAAATATCGCCAAATAGTCATCGAGCCTGTGGACGTAGCGGTGCACTCGTCCTCCATATCGCTACTAAAGTGGGTACATATCGAGCCAATGAGTCAAACTTACGTTGTACTCGATCGCCCGCCCACTGCCTCAATGTCGTAAATCGTTACCGCGCTTTCTCATCTGCGAGGCAAGAAATGACCAAGAATGCCGAGAACTCGTCCCATACAGCTGGAAGCGCATGCTCCCCCCGGGACAGCTCCCATGAATCAAACCAGTCAACTGCGGTATCACGCAACCGATGCGAACTCAATACAACCGACTCGGTATCCGAGGCCTTGATCACCCTCATAATCCGTCAGAATCGCTTGATAAATTCCTAAGGATCATCCTCGTGCCTCACCCATAGAACTCGGTGGTCGCAGCCAAAAGTCCCAAGTCTCACGCTATCGGATGGGAGGAACTACGGTACAATGAACCGCCTCCTATCTCGTCTCACGCCTAGCCACTATCTCGCCAATAATCGGGCCATCTCTCAGAGCCCATATCCTTCGCCCTGTGCCGTAATCGAGGCTCAGTACCGTAGTCTCGATGAGCCAGCTGCCGCTTCCGCATCTTTGGGGTTGACGACGTTGTGGAACTCGCCGCCCGAAATATTATCTCAGGTAAGGACTGGGCCTATGCCCGGGTAACCCTCGGTGTCCTACTAGTAGTTCCCTCCGCTGCCTTGCCCTTCTGGGCCGTGGTTGCCTTGCGTGGAGGCATAACTGATACATACAACATTTACGTCAGAGGAAATTCAACCTATAACACGGCTCTATTGCACGATCTTAGAGTGAAAGAAATAGAAACCAATCCTAAATATCCTGTAGCCTCCTGATTATAGATGTGGTGCACAACACACCGATAATCAAGACTCTACTAGATACGGCCTGTAGACCCTTTCCGAGGATTAACTGCTCTGATACCACTTTTGTCACGACCCGACCTCGGATCCGTGACCGGTGCCTTACCCCGGGCACCCTTGTGATACAACATCAGAGAAAACCAGCGGAAATAATAAACTTACCACAAGAACCCATACAATATAAAGTAGGTAAACCTAAAGTGGCTACCTCTAAATATAACCAAAACGAACAGTTACATCCTTACATCCCAATTCATGACAGGACTACAAGCCTCTAAGAAGGTATAAACACTATAACGGGACAGGGCCCCGTCATGTCCCTGAATGTACAAAACATCTACAACACCAGGGAGAACCGTACCAAAAGTCAAGTCAAGCCTCCGGAGGAATGAAGCTTCTGACACCTGAGCAAGGATCCTAAGAATGAGGATCCGCCACCGCTACCCTTACCGCGCAGATTGAACGCAGCCCCGAGGAAGGGGTCGCATACAATATGTACCAAGTATGTAAATCGAAAATACCGTAATAATATCATAAGTCAAAATAAGCCGAGTCATAGGAAAATCAATTTACTCTCAGACCGTGCCTTACTAATAATGAGAGTAACAAGTATAAATCTTACTGCATAAAAATAGGAGGCTCATGATCAAAACAGGGTAACTCGCCCGTAGTATCATTAAGCAATCCTACTCCTGGGACTATTTCACCCGCATGGGTCCTGTGGACCCGCATGAGGTCATCCGCCTCGTCATGGGACTATTTCACCCGCATGGGACTATTTCACCCGCATGGATCCTGTGGACCCGCATGAGTACAATCGCCGCACTCGCATGGGACTATTTCACCCGCATGGATCCTGTGGACCGGATCCGCATGAGTACAAGTGTCGCACTCGCATCATGGGTAGCAAATCCATGGCATAAATAGTAACCCGGGGTTTACCCCGTAATAATAATATATATAACTTAGCACAACCGGCTATCATACATAACATAAGCGCTACCGGCTTATCATAACATAACATAACATAAGCGCTACCGGCTTATCATAACATAAGAAAGTTAAGAAATCCCCCTAACTTCTTATTAACATTATTAATATATCCTCTCATTTTAGTATACCTAAGGCACTATCATGTCTTTTAAGAGAAAATCCGGGAATTCAACCCAAGTACCACGTACTTCTAACCTTTTAAGAAATAACTCTTTTTATAGAAAAATTCCAAGATACTAATAACCATAGTATCAAGTTACGATTTCTTTTCAAGACAAGTCACATTTCCTTTTAGAAATATAATAAGCTTCTAAATCAAGTGACTTCATTTCCTTTAAAACCTTAGGCAATCAATGCCTAAAAATCAATTCACCTTTCACAGTTTCAAATCATTTACCCGTACTTGTTTTACTTAGAGTAAACCTTTCTTTGTTAACCTTTCAAAAGCTAATATAACCAACTTCCCATAAAGTCATTATTTTGCGTTATTCCTTAGTCAAATACATTTTCCCTAAATTCAAGGGACTTATACTTTTAAAAATGAAACAAGTATCATATACTCTAAAAGAAGTGAAAGATATCAAATCTTGTACGTCTACCGTACTACATAGGTACAACTACTCATGCTCAAGAGATAGGAAAGTTCCACATACCTCTTCGGTTAATCCACTTGCTAAGTCCGAAATACCGCACGTAATATGTCAACCTATAATGACCATAATACGTTTATTAACCCCTAATTTCAATGTAGAATATTCCAAGTTCAAGTTACTAATTCTTAAGAAAATTTGGGCAGCACTTCCTTTGTTTCTACACACTTTGTCACCTTTCTCAAGGCCGAATTCAACATCCAAATGCCACATTTATGGCCCAACAATCCAAACATTTCAAAGGGGATTACACACCTAAACTTGGGTGTGTAAAATTCTGCCCCACAAGGTACAACAATTCACTTAACAATTCTAAAGTAGTTTGTAGTCTACAACATGCTCATAATATCTCCTTAACCAATCTTTTCATATCCAAACCATTTTTCTTGCATGCAATGAATCTAAGAGCATTATTTACTACAACAAGTTCCTTCTTCTTCACATGCAACAGAAATAACTAGCTACAAGAGAAGAATTGTTACCTTAAAGCTTTAGCCAAAATTATTCCAACAATTTTGCTAGCCTCCTTTCCAAGAACACCACCACAATAACTCCTACAAGCTAGCCACAAGCTTCCTTCTTGTCCTTAACTTTTCAGATTTTTCTTAGGCTTTGAATTCCTCTTGGAATTTTAGAGAGAAGTGAGAGCTTTGGCTTAGAGAGAGAGAGAGAGATTTGAAAGATGACCAAGTCTTCAAGACTTGGTCAATATAAGAGACATGCAAAATCAGATGGGGGGGGGACACTTGTCACCCACCCATGACCTCTTTTAAAACAAAAAAGTGCAGAATTTCCCACTCAACTTCGCAGAACCCGCCTCGGCGCCGCGGCCCTGCAGCCATGGCTACAAACTCTGCGCTCAGACTTTCGTGGCCATGTACTGAAACTTCAGCGACCCTTCAGATCTTCCGGTGCCGCGGCTTCAGATCGTCCAAAATATTTCTTCTTCCAAAAATATCCGTAATGCCAAAAATCCGAAAATAAAGTGGGCCCCACAAAACCGTAAATTCTCCCGTGGGCCCCACGTGACCAATTTCAGAAATAAAATTCCATAATTCTCAAATATTCCAAAAAGTCCGAATACCAAATCTGGTAATCCAATTTCCATTAACGAACCTTTTTCCTTCACAAAATCCGGAAACTTTTCCGTCGAAAAAATCACATCTTTCTTCATTTCCAATTTAAATGTCGTATTCTTATACGTACGTCCTCACATACATACTCTGGAACTACGGGGTGTAACACGTGTAATCCCCTTTGTATTTGCTGAATTGATTTGAGCCTTAAATGTGGCGTTTGGTTATTGAATTCGGCCTTGAAAAATGTGTCAAAGTATGTAGAAACAAAGGAAGTGCTGCCCGATTTTCCGTAGAATTTAGTGACCTTGTACTTAGAATATTCTACGAAGAGAGCTAGAGGTTAATAGACATTTTATGACCATTATAGGTTGAAGTACTACGAGTAGCGTATTCTACTTGAAGGGTGGAAAAGGCTAGCAAGGGTATAGTACTTTGGAGCATTTTGCTAGTTGTCGATAATCGTCGCGAGGTATGTGAACCTCTTCCTATCCATTCTAGCATGATTGATTGTGAACTATGTAGTATGGTAGACGTACGTGTGCTAAACGAATTTGGTTGGTTTAGAACATAAAGTGTTATAGTGGCGTTATAGGAAGTTAATTATAACGACTTTATGTAGGTAAAAGAATGGTTGATTGATTTTAAAAGATAAGATACTTGACATATATTTGACTTGATATGATTGGTTAAGGACTTGAATTGTGTTAAAAAGTTGTGAAACCTCATTCGTGAATAATGAGTACTTGGTTTTTAAAGAATAATGTTATATTGATTTCGGAAATGGGAATAAGTATCGAACAAGCCATTGCAACGTTAATAAAGGAAAATGTAATGACAAATAATTAACTTAAAACAAGTAGAATCCTCCATCTGCATAGAAGCTAAGATAAGACAAAATTGTATTACATTTTATAGATCATGGCTACTTTAACAAGAATCATTATATACAAGTATTAATTTTCTTAAATTCCAAAGTAAGGAACTTGATTTCTAAAAGAAAAGAGACTTGAGGAATTGAAGAGTTTTTGGTTTAAAAGAAAGGCATGGTTTTGTCTTAAATTGGTTTAAATCATAAAGTGTTATAATAGTTTTATGGGAAGTTAGTTATAACGACTTTATGAAAACAAAATGGTTTTATTATTGGATTTAAAATGGTAACTTGACTTTAAAAGGAGAAGTGATTTTGGTTTAGAAAGAAGGAATGGTATTGTCTTGATTGGGTTTAAAAAGAAGGCATGGTATTGTCTTGTTTTGGTTTAAAAAGAAAGTATGGAAATTGTTTTGGTTTACTTAAAATAATAGTTACTCTATTTTAGATACTACGGGTGTTAGTATCATATGACTTTTGCGAAAGGAATGGACATTTTTTAAGAGTTAAAGTGCGTAGTACTTTAGGGTTAAAACCCGGATTTTTGGCATAAAATGAAAGTATCTTGAGTTGTGAGTAACTTGCCTATGTTTGCTTGTGATAGCCTCAAGGCAGTGTTGTATCCTTATGTTACCGCGTCTCGGTGGAGGGTCGTATCTTGTCGTTATAATGGACATGTTTACACCGATGAAGAATTCCGGCATGCGCCACGCGGGTTAAACTCCTGGTCATGTTATTCTTGATCATTTTGGACATCTCGACACGATGCGGCCCCGGTATGCTTCCACTATGATAGTCCACGGGCATCTCGACTCGATGGATGGTCCACGTGCACGCGCATGATGAGGGTTCGTTTCTCGCTGATAATGTTATTCCATGGACTAGCTCTCCGCGAGGTTTTACTAATTCGGATTTGGTATCCGTAGTTGGCTCGACTTTCCCGATCGTGGCTGATTCGGCTTTGGTATCTGTAGTTAGCCTTCGTGACTTGCCCGCTCAGTTTGTGGCGAAGTCTCGTGATTACGCCGGTATCGGTAGTTGGTTCGTGATTTGCCCCGCCGCCTACGCGCGCAGGTGGATCTGGTAGAGGCTATCGTACTTGCCCCGTGTCAGCTTCGTGAGTCAGTGTTTGGATGAAGTTTCGTGATGCAGGGAGGATCTGGTGGTTAGCCTACGTACTTGCCCCGGTCAGCGACGTGGCGCAGGTGGATCTGGTAGAGGCTATCGTACGTGCCCCGGTCAGATTCGTGATATAGTTATTTAGTATTGCTGGTACGGCTTTGGTATCTGGTAGTTGGCTTCACTTGCCTGGCCGATTGATGATGCAGGTTGGATCTGGTAGCTATGCCACCGTACTTGCCCCGTACGATTATTATGACACAGGTGGGACCTAGTGTTCATGTGTACTCCTTGGTGTTCTTATATCATAGACTGCCGGCAGTGAGGAAGGAATTCCACGGGCATGATTGATATGGTGGGCGTGAGACCCACGGTTATATTTGAGTGATGACTTTGAGGGTGTGAGTCCCTGACTTGACATGACTGCTTACATTTTGTGTATTGTAGTTTGGTTATCTTACATGTCTCCTGCTTTTTATAGACTATTATGATTTCATTTACGATTTTTCGATTTCATACTTGGTACTGATCTTGACCTCCTTCGGGGGGCTGGGTTTATGCCGCAGGTAGAGGTACACCAGGTGTTGATCCTCGCTCATAGGATCACAGTTCAGCGTTTGGGAAGCTCCGTTTCTCCGGAGGCTTATCTTTTGGTATGTTTCCCTGAGTTTGTAGGTCCTTGTACATTCAGGGGTATGGCGGGGCCCTATCCCGTCGTTGTTGTTATAAAACTCTTAGTGGTCTGTAGTGCTGTTGTGGGCAGGGTTTGTAAAGGATATCGCTCAAGTCTTTATGTATATATACAGAAAGGTGACCGTTTGGTTAGCCTGTTTCTTATTGTATATCTGTTTCATGTTTAAGTTTTTATTTTCGCTGATTTTCTCTGATGTTGTATCACTAGGGTGCCCGGGGTAAGGCACCAGTCACGGGCCCGAGGTCGGGTCGTGATAAAAGTGGTATCAGAGCAGTTAGTCCTCGGAAAGTGTCTACGCGTGTCTAGTAGTCTTGATTATCGGTGTGTTGCACCACACCTATAATCGTGAAGTCGCAGGATATTTAGGATTGGTTTCATTCTTCTTACTCGAGATCGTGCCTTAGAGTCGTTGTAAGTTGGACTCTCCGACGTATTCTTTTGTACCGTGTATGCCTCTGCAGCAACCAGTGGCCCGTAAGGCGGCAAGGCAACAGAGGAGCCGCAAGTAGAGCACGAGGGTTACTGTGAGACGTTGCCACCCCAAGCAGAGTTTAGCATCGCAGCGGCGATTCATACTGCGCCATGACATCTGGACCTTCGCCCACGACTCAGAGCAAAATATGGATTGCAAGGAGACCACTACTAGCAAGGGATTTGTCAACCAGAGTATTTTATGTACCGATATATCGCGGTATTGATGATTATCTAAAGAAGGGTTGTGAAGAAGTAGCTCTTGATCGAGAATAAGCTTGGCTGCGTTCAGCTTATGTGCAAAGCGGTGAGAGACATAGAGATCGACAGATTAACCAAGATCAGCAGAAGAGGGCCCGATTGGCAGGATCATTTGGTAACTCTCGAGGCGAACCGCCTCAGCAGTAGATTAGACATGCGCCTCCTCCGGTGCAGAGTGTCCCTCCACAGGTTGATTTTTCTCGGTGTTCACGATGTGGCGTGCGTCATCCCGGAATGTCGCTTTTTATGGTTCTTGTTTTACTCGCGCCCGTCGCCATGTGACGAGGGAATGTTCTAAGAGGAAGGATGCAGTAGGAGGACTCACCATCGACGCATGGATTCGGTGGTTCTGGAGAGGAAGGCGTTAGCTGCAGGAGGCCACCCCACCCGGTGGCGTTGTGGTAGGTGTCATTCGGGAGTGTCGTACTACTGCGGCTTGTTTTTTTTTGCGCAGGCCATTTTGCGAGGAATTGTCCGACCAAGGGTGGTGCGGATGGAGACTGTGCACTTCGGATCGGTGGCCTTCGGATCGTGGCTAGTTCATCACCTTCCCACTATGCCCAACAAAGGTGTTTGATTAGAACGACAAAGGAGAGTGAAGCAGGAGACACAGGTATATCCTTAACCCTCTAGAGATTTGTATGTATAGTAAGATGCGAATATCTTTAGTATTATTTTTGGATAGCATTGTGTTAATTGTGATTAGAAATCATGGTTGGTAACCGGAAAAGATTGGGGGATAGGAAAAGTGTGAGCCTTAGAGCTTTATACGTGGAGACCTTAGAGACAAGGCAATCTTGAGTAAAAGATTACATTTGTGTTTGACCCTTATCGGAGTGCATAGTGCACGTGAGATATATTTGTATAATAAGTCCCTGAGTAGTGTGAAATGAAAGAGGGTAGTTGAGCTAAGAAGACCGCTTGGTTTTCGTAACGTGATTAGTGAGATTGTTCCGGATCGGGGAGCTAGTGTTTGCGCGCGTCTGTCGGGTTGAGGCCATGTTGCGGTCGACCCGCGGCCTGTATGGTGCGGGTCCGGTGGTGGTCCCGCTTTGTGTTAGGGTCACGAGGTGTTAGGCCCAAGTTTAGTTAACCATCGTGACGAGCTCGTGGATGCGTTCGACGATGAGTCGGGCGATGAGGTCACCGCCTTATCTTTTAGTCAAACCGTGTACTCGGTAGTAAGTTGCGATGATTATTTCAGAAGGTTGTAAGGCTGCACGAGGTGCCTACCTTCACCTTATGATGCATGAGAGCCCAAGTTACTACTGCTTTCTTTCTCGAGGTTTTACCAGTGCAAGGTTAGGAACTCAGTGAGTCTCGATGTCGCATTCACCCTGCCAGATTTGGATTTCTGGGTAGTCAGAAGGACTATTCGCCTCTTGTTGAGGGCCTCTTGTTGAGTGTGTATTATAATAGCTACCATTTCAGTATTCAGATGTCGCCGTATGAAGCCTTTTATAAGCGCTAGTGTAAGATTGCGGCCGATTGATTCGATGTAAGCAAGGTTCGAGATAGTTGGTTCGTACTTGTTCAGGCGTGGATAGGTAAAGCTTATCCGTAAGAGGTTATTGGCAGCTCGAGTCGGGAAGCGATGCGAAACATGGTAAGTTATGAAAGAGTTCGAGTGTGCGAGAAGGTACGACGAGTAAGGGAAGAAGCAAGCATGTGTAAGGACATAGATGTGATCATTTCGTTTGTAAAGAGTAGGTGCGAAGGGAGTATCTTTTAGACCCCGGGTGGGAGATTTTGTGATGTTAGAGGTGATTCCTCGTGGACTTGGATGTAAGTATTTGCGCAGGTGTTTCTGTGGCCAGGTGTGGCAGGATTGTTCTCGTGAGTATAGTAGTGAAGACTATACTGGCGCATGTTTGTTTTGAGACTTAGAAGGAACATTCGGGACGAATGTTTCTAAGGAGGGGAGAATGTTATACCCCGTACTTCCAGAGTATGTACGTGAGGACGTACGTAGAAAAGTTGAAGCTTAAAGTATGCAAGGGCCGAAATTATTGTGCACCAGTACCGAAAAGAATCGTTTTCCGACGAAACATTTTACAAAACTCGCGTAGGGTAAATTACGGCTATGTCATTTCTAATTTTTGCGGATTTTTCCGAGAGACAAAACATTTTGGACCAACAAGAGGGCAACACTTGTCACCCTCTAATTGGTGGACGTTGGGGCGGCAATAGGGGACGAAAAGTGTGGCTTTTTGTCAAGGAGTTGGTAGGATATTTTTGTGTAGTAGATAGAATGGACACTTGCCTAAATCCTCACCCTACACTTGCATAGCACTTGGCTTCATCTTGGCCATTGGTTGGCCTATAAATACCCCCCCTAACTTGAAGAGTTCTTCATCCACAAATCAAACTTTCCAAGTCTTGAAATTTCCTCCCCTCTCTTGAAGTATTTTGTCCAACACCCTCTCCCCCCCCTCTAGCCTAGTGGCTTGGCCGAGAGCTCCCCCCCCTCTAGCCTAGTAGTCCTAGCCGAAATCTACCCCCCCTCCCTTGGTAGAAATGTTGTCTTCCAAGTATAGTTACTATTCCTAAATACCCTAGCCCAAATCCATTATAGTATTTAAGTAGAAGTGGTGTAGAACTTCTAAGGGTTCGGGGAGCTATCTGAGCAGCATTTAGGAGCTAAACCTCGCTCAGGATCGACGTTTATACTTGGATAATATTGGGCTTATCGAGGTAAATAATCTTATCCTCCTTTTGTAATTAGAATATACATACTGTAGAAGTATAGGAATAAGTATAAAATACTTAGAAGGATATTACAGAATAGAATTGAATTGTTATCACTGTAGAAGGGTATAAAAGATGAATAATTGAACTGTATTACATGTGATCAGATTTACGTAGATCGTATAGTTTAGGGTAGGGAAGTGCTGCCCAAATTTCCATAGAATAGAGAACCTCTGCATAGAGCTTTATACTGATGCCTAGACGTTGATAGACGATTTGATCGTTATATAGTCGATTCTCTCGCGCGACATATTCGACTTGGCGGTGGATTTCGCCGAGAAGGTATGTGATTCTTCCTATACTCTTGAGCATGATATTTTAAAGGAAATATATATAGTACGGTAGACGTACGTGTGTTAACTGAACGTAGTTTATTGGCAATGTCTTTCGACTTAAGCCTGAATAATAAAGAATCTTGAAGTATTTCAAAAGAGATAAGAAACCTTTTTGAAAGAAGAGTAATGCTTGGTTTTAAAAAGTTATACTGACTTTATGGGAAGTTAGGTATAACGACGTAAGAGAGATAAAAAAATGGTTATTGATTTTAGAAGTTAAGAGGCTTGATCTCATAAGACAATAGACTTGACTTAATTGAATTAACATGAAGTTTGTTAAAAGTGTGATACCTCATTCGTGAGTAATGAGTCTTGGGTTTTAAAAGGAATAATCTTTACCGATTTGAAATCGAATAAGTATCGAACAAACCACTGCAACGCTAATAAAAGGAAATGTACTGAATAATGAAGTATTATTAAAACCAGTAGAAACCTCCATCTGCATAGAAGCTAAGATGAGACAAAATGATATTTCCTAGATCATGGCTGCTTTAATAAGATTGTTATAAATAAGAATAACCTACTCACATATAAGGCATATGTTTCTCAAATCTTTTTAAAGGAGAATTATATCATTATGTGATTAAAACTATGAACTACTAAACCTTTCAAAATGAGAAACTTGAGCATCCAAATTAGGCAAACTTGAACGTTTAGAAAAGAATGTTGTTACTTGATTTATAAAAGGAAAGTGTTCGTTTACTTAAAAATGTTAGTCACTCTATTACTACGAGTATCGGGTGACCTTTATAAAAGAAATGGATCTCTTAAAGAATTAATGTATGTAGTACGTTGGAGTTAGAACTTGGTTTTGTTAACGTAAACATTAAAGTACCTTGTGTGGTTAGCTTGTCTATGTTTTGCTTGTAATAGCCTTATGATACCTTCCTGCTGGTTTGATAAGTGCCCATGTTATGATACTACGTGTGTTAGTGTCTTGTGATGTTATTCTTGTTGTGCTTACGTTGTTAAACGTTAAGCCCGTCAGATCGTTATTATATCACATACCCTTGACTTATTATACCGAGGGCTTGCCACCCGATGCGGTCTCTACGGCCTACGCGGTTCGCGTGACTATGCGAGCGGCGGTATGCTCGGATTGATCATTCCGGTGTATTAGCCCGATGCGGGATGCCTATGCGCGATGCGTGACTACGCGGTCTATCGAGACTATGCGGATGCGGAGTCCGGAGGGTACCGGGTTGGCTACCCCGACGCGAGAATACCTCATGCGGTCTATGTGTGACCTATGCGGACTGCGGGAGTCCAGGGTTAGGCATGCATAATGATACTATGGGCGATTGACCTTGCTTCGATCATTCACGGCCTAGGAAAGACCTGTTACAGTTTACCTATTATTGCTCTTGTTTGTGATATGGCACTATGTGCAAATTGAACTAATTGTATGTACAAATGGTTTTAAATACTTTGATTTCATTTAAAGTACTTTACAGTTTCACATACTTGGTACTTGTATCGACTCTTCGGGCTGCGTTCATGCGCAGTAGATGTACTCCTCGTTGATCCCCGTTCTTAGGATCACCGCTTATGGGAAAGCTCCGTTTCTCCCGAGGCTTAGCATTTCGTATGGTCCCGCCGTTGTAGGTATTTGCATTCAGGTATGGCGGCCCGCCCCGCCATTGTTGTTATAAACTCTTAGGTCCGTAGTCTGTTGTAAAGTTGGGATGTAACTGTTCATTTTGGGTATTTATATATATATGCCGAAAGGCAACTTTTCCCCAGAAACTGTGTCTCATTTATATTGTCTCATGTCTTGTTTTATATTCCGCTGATATCTCTGATGTATGACTACTTGGGTGTCCTGGTAAGGCACCAGTCACGGGCCCCGGGACGGGTCGTGACAGAGACTTCGGGACTTCTTGAGTTGCAGTACACCAGAGTTCTATGGATCGAGAACTGAGGAAGATCCTCAGGAGTTTATTCGACAGCTGCAGCGGATCATGAAAGTGATCAAGGCCTCAGAGACAGAGTCGGTGGTACTAGGTTCACATCGGCTGCGTGATACTGCAGTCGACTGGTTTGATTCGTGGGAGCTGTCCCGGGGAGAGCATGCACTTCCAGCCGTATGAGACGAGTTCTCGGAGGCATTTCTTACACACTTCTTGCCCTCGCAGATGAGGAGAGCTCGAGCAGATAGATTTATGATGTTGAGGCAGAACGGGCGGACGATTCGGGAATACAGTATAGAGTTTGACTCGTTGTGTCACGACCCGACCCCGGGCCCGCGACTGGTGCCTTACCCTGGGCACCCTAGTGATACAACATCAGAGAAAATCAGCGGAAATAAAAACAAAGACATGAAATAAGATAAAATAAGAAACAGGCTAACCAAAATGGTTACCTTTCTGCATATATATATATACCTGAACAGTTACATCCTTTACAACCCTGCCACAACAAAGATTACAGCACTCTAAGAGTTTTTATATCACTATGACGGACAGGCTCGCCATACCCCGAATGTACAAAAGTATATGACCTCGAGGAACCGTGCACTAAAATACAAAGCCTCGGAGAAATGGAGCTTTCCCAGAATCAAAGGTGATCCTAAGAGCGGATCGCCAGCTACGATACCTCAACTGCGGCATGAACGCAGCCCCAGGAGGTCAAGTACAGGTACCAAGTATATGAAACTGAAAATACTGTAAATGAAATCATAATAGTCTATATAAAGCAGGAGACAGGTATGATAACCAAACTACAGTACACAATATATAAGCAGTCATGTCAAGTCAGGGACTCTCGCCCTCAAAGTCATCACTCAAATATAACTATGGGTCTCACGCCCACAACATCAGTCATGCCCGTGGAATACCTTCCTCACTGCCGACAGTACATGATGTAACATATAATCCGGTGACGCGCCCGTGGCATCCTACCTCACTGTCGGCGTACATATATACAGTATATATATATATATATAACGCGGCCGCATGCCCCGGAATCCCTCATCGTATAAGCATGGCCATAATGTGCCCTCGTAATCCTCATCGTAGCGCAGTCTTCATGGGAGCTAGCCCATGGAATAAGAATATAACATGCCCCTAATCCTCATCGTGGTACATGTCTTCACGGAGCTAGCCCATGGAGTAAAAATATAACACGGTCGCATGCCGGAATCCTCATCGATAAGCATGGCATGGAGTAATGAAACGTGCGGGCATCTAACCCGCATCCTGGCCGCATGCCCCGGTATCCCTCATCGTATAAGCATGACCAAGATCAATCACAATGGAAGCATACCCATGGAATCCTCCACACGCCAGACGCTCCAATAAAAGTTCACAACAAGTCGGTGCCCTCCATCGAGACGCGGTGGTATAAAAATACAATGCTTGCACAACAAACGCTATCACAACTAGCATAGACAAGTTCAACATACTCTTAGATCACATTAACATGTAAATTGATTCACCATTTGTATAAACTCAAGTACTCTCATTTTATGCCAACCACCCGGGTTTTAACCCTAAAGTACTACGTACTTTAGTTCTTTCAAAAGATCCATTTCTTTTACAAATGTCACATGATACCCGTAGTATCAAAATAGAGTGACTATCATTTTAAGTAAACCAAAACAATTTCCATACCCTCTTTTTGAATAAACCAAGACAATCAGGCCTTCTTTTTAAACCAAAAACACTTCAATTCCTCAAGTCTCTCTCTTTTATAAATCAAGTTCCTTACTTTGGAATTTAAGAAAGTTTGTACTTGTTTATAATGATCTTATTAAAGTAGCCATGATCTAGGAAATGTAATACAATTTTGTCTTATCTTAGCTTCTATGCAGATGGAGGTTTCTACTTGTTTTAATATAATTAATTATTTGTCAATATATTTTCCTTTATTAACGCTGCAGTGGTTTGTTCGATACTTATTCTCATTCCCGAAATCAATATAACATTATTATTCGAAACCAAGTACTCATTACTCAATATAATTAATTGTCGTTACTTTTTCCTTTATTAACGCTGCAGTGGTTTGTTCGATACTTATTCTCATTTCCGAAATCAATATAACATTATTATTCGAAACCAAGTACTCATTACTCACGAATGAGGTTTCACAACTTTCCACACAATTCAAGTTTTTCACATATCAAATCAAGTCAAATATAAGTCAAGTCTCTTATCTTTTTAAAAATCAATAAACCATTCATTTACCTACATAAAGTTGTTATAATTAACTTCCCATAAAGCCATTATAACACTTTATGTTTTAAACCAACCAAATTCGTTTAGCACACGTACGTCTACCGTACTACATAGTTTAAAATAATCATGCTAGAAAGGATAGGAAGAGGTTCACATACCTCGCGATGATTTTCGACAATTAGCAAAATGCTCCAAAGTATTATAACCTTGCTAGCCCCTTTCCACCCTTCAAGTAGAATACGCTACTCGTAGTACTCCCACCTATAATGGCCATGAAACGTCTATTAACCTCTAGATCTCTTCGTAGGATATTTCTAAGAACAAGGTTCCATATCCTACGGAAAATTCGGCAGCACCTCCCCCGTTTCAACTCAATTTTCCACCTTTTCCAAGGCCCGATAACCGTAATTAACATACTATAATTAAGGTGCAATAATACCGAAATTTAAAGAAGGGGATCACACGCCCAAACGGAACGTGATTAACAATCTCTCCTTCATAACAATGTAAATACAGTCCAAAGTAAATACGGTCCAAAGTAAATACGGTCCTTAAGTAAATACGGTCCTTAAGTTGGGGTCCTTGGCCAACATTTACAATTTTACTTATCCAATTACTTCATTAGTCTTCCAACTTATATTCCAATCTTTATATAAGTTATAGCTTCTTTGTTGTTAACTTCTTAGTAAGTAATGGATACATTTTTACCATTTTAATGGATAATATGCCAATTCTCCTTTTTAACATCTTAACAAGATCCAAATCTTTCTTTATATCTTATAGTCCATAATATACTTCCAATATATGTATAATATCCATATATACATAATAATCAACTTCACAAAGAGGTTAAGGTTCATTACCTCAAGATAGTCCAAAAAAAACGTGACTGTCCAGATTTTTAGCCACTGCTTCGTCAGCTGAACTTGTAACGTTGATAACTCTCTACTACAGTGTCCTATCGACGAGTGGTTTGTTGCATTTGAAACTAGACTCGACTAACTTCATTTTAGGATTTTGAAATACCCAAAAACTCCTTATATGCTAGGAGATATTCCCTTCCAAACTTGACTAAAAATATGCCCAAAACAGTCCCGAAAATCTGTCCACTCTCGCCAAGGGGGTTGAGGCTAGGGGTGTGAAATCTTGTCTAACTCTTGGTTAATAATCTTCCTAACACATTAAGGAAGAACACTTATAAGTTTAAGAATTTTTGGACAACATTTGGTTAGGAAAGGGGGGGGGGGGGGGGGTTGGACGAGAACAAGATAAGAAGGAGGGAGAGGGAAATGTTTTCAAGTCTTGAAATATACTAAGTGTGGAAGATTTTCATCAACTAAAGGGGTTTATATAGTACAACCAAGGGTTAGGATTGAAACATGTGTATGGTATAGATGTGTTTGTGTAGGTTCCTTTCCACACTTGTCCTACAAAAACCATGCAAGACCTTGACCATTTGACTTGCCCACAAACTTGCAAAAACCATCCAAGGTGCCATGCAATACCATGCAAGACTTTTGGTCACTTGTCTTGCCCACTTGTCCACTCAATTTCGTCCAACATGGCCCAATCTAGGGGTGACACTTGTCGCCCTCCTATTGGTCCAAAATATTTAATCACTCGGAAAAATTCCATAATTGGATAAAATATCGAAAACGTAAAATTTCCTTCACAAGGTTCGGAAATATTTTTCGTCGAGAAATCACATCTTTCATTATTACCCTAATTAGGGTTTAAACATTCGTACGTATGTCCTTACATGCATATTCCGGAACTACGGGGTGTAACACGTTGGCTCGTTATGTCCCCGCTTTAGTGGCAGACATGGAGGATAGAGTGTACCGCTATGTCACAGGACTTGACGATTACTTAGCAGAGGGTTGCACGGGTGTAGCTCTTCAGCCGGGCATGGACATTGCCCGTATACAGGCTTATGCACAGGGGATGGAGGAACTTAGAGACCGACGTAGGGACCAGGATCAGCATAAGAGGCTGGACAGCAGGTCCTTCTAACTCGAGACAGATCACTCAGAAGAAAGCTAGTTATACACCTCCGCCAAGATGCAGTGGTCCTCCACGATCTTGAGGCATCCAGGTATTCAGAGCGGTCGAGCTCCTGTGTTTCAGATTTTCCGGAGTAGGAGTACTCGCGGATGAGGCCACCCGTATCTCGGTGTGGCGTTGTGGTAAACCCATGGAATGTCATGGTGTTCGAGGCTTGTTTACATGTGGCGTGAGGCCATTTTGCGAGAAATTGTCCGATCAGAGGTAGCAGGGATATGGAGACTCATCCTTCGGGATCAGTTGCGGGTTCTTCACCTTCCATAGCTAGGCAGGATGTTCATACACCAGCAGGCCACGGTAGAGGTCGCGGTGGAAGTTCCCAGTTTTAGCGGTCCTTTGAACCGCCTATTTGATTTTCAGGTATATCCTTAACCCTCTAGAGACTAGTATGTATTGATGATATGATGATGTGTTAAGTGTTATGTTCGGATAGCTATGTGTTAAAATGTGATTTAGAAGCCTGGTTAGTGAAAAGGGTAAGTCTGGGGATGAGAAAAATTTGAGCCTTAGAATTTATAACAGTTGAGACCGTAGATGTAAGGCCGTCTTGAGTAAAAGACTTTACGGTTAATCTTTGTCGGAGTGCATAGTATACGTGGAGTATTTGTGTGATAATTCCATGGGTAGTTTGAGATAGAAGTGGTAGCTTCCATGACGTGAATTAGTAAGATTGTTCGGATCGAACGAGAGAGTTTGGCGCGATAATGGGTCGGGTTGAGGCCGATCGCGGTCAACCCGCAGCCCGAATGAGATGGGTCGGTCGAGGTGGTCCTCCAGTGGTAGGGTCACGAGGGTGCAAGGCCCAAGTTTAGATAACCATCGTCGAGTTCGCGGATGTGTTCAACCGATCGGATCGTGAAGGCGGAATGGCCTTAAAGGAATGTGAGGCTAGTAAGATGACCAAGTTTGAAGTAGTAACTCAAGGTTTTGGAAACTAGGCGATGACGAAAATGTGGTACATGTACTATAGGAGCTGGATGCGAGTCGGCACGAGTAAGGGAAGAAGCGAACATGTGTTAAGAGAATGGAAGTGATCATTTTTTTGAAGGGAATGTGCGAAGAAAGTAACCTATAGACCAGGAGTGGGAGTTAATTGTGATGTTATATTGTAGGGGTGATTCCTCGTTGGCTTGGATTGGAGTTTTGCGCATGTGTTATATTATGGCCAGGTGTGGCATAATTGGTTTTGTAAGTATAGTAGTGAAGACTATACCGGCGCGTGTATGTTTTGAGACTTAGAAGGAACATTCGGGACGAATGTTTCTAAGGGGGAAAGAATGTTACACCCCGTAGTTCCAGGGTATGTATATGAGGATGTATGCACGAGAATACGACATTAAAATTGGAAAGGAAGAAAGATATGATTTTTCGACGGAAAAGTTTTCGAGCTTCGTGAAGGAAAAAGGTTTATTATTGGGAATTGGATTCTCAACTTTGGTATTTAAGACTTTAAGAATTTATAAGAATTTTGGAATCTTTTTTCTTGGATTTGGTCACGTGGGGCCCACCCGAGGTTTTTTTACGTTTTGTGGGGCCCACGAGGGTTACGGAATTTTATGGACGAATGGGAGGGCGACACGTGGCACCTCCCCCCACATGGTCTAGGACGAATTGTTGCAAGGATAGGATGATCATTTGACCATTGTGGATGATAAGTCTTCAAGCTTGAGAATATTGACCAAGTCAACTTGTCCACTTGGCTTTACTTTATTGATCTTCATCATAACCACACATATGTTGAGATCTTGACCCTCCATTGTATTATATATACACACTAGTGCAAGACAATCTCTTCCAACACTTAGAATTATTTCACATTGTTGTTCTTCATTTAGGAGCTCTCGGGTTTGGTCCCTCTCTCACACAAAAAAATTGTAGTTTTGTTCCATTATTCACAAGACTTAAACCCAAGGTCCCTAAGAGTGTTGTAAGGTTATCTCAATAGAAAGATCCCGGAAAAGTGGCGTTTTCGTATTAGTCGCAAGGCGGAAACTTAAGGAGTTCTTCAACTTTGAAGTTGGGACTTGAAGATGAGTTCTTCATAGGCTTCTAAGGAGTGCTTGGAGCGGATTGGAACATAAGGAAAGGAGCTAAGAATTGCTAAGGAGCGACTTTGAATCTTGGAAATTTTAAGGGCTTGTAAAGGTATAATTCTTGTCGTTTTAGTAATTAAGATTACTTATTGTTGTAACTATGGATATCAGCAAGCATGAGGTATTTAGTATGAAGTTTGATAAGTGTATTGACTATTGGAACTCTAATCCGAAAACTAGCATGTTTAGCCTTAAGATTGGAATTCAAGTTGATTATGAGTATAAGTTGTCACATGTTATATAAAGAAGGAAATTGTAGTTGTTGAAGTTGTTTATGACTATATAACATGTTTGACCCAAGAACATGGATTGGAAAAGAATTGGAAGACTTTATGTTGTAGCACCTTTTAGCCGAGAATGGCATGGAAATGATTGGATTGTTTTGTATTGTTGTGGGGCGGAATTTTACACGTATTGTAAGACGTGTAATCCCCTTTGTATTTGCTGAATTGCTTTGAGCCTTAAATGTGGCGTTTGGTTATTGAATTCGGCCTTGAAAAAGGTGGCAAAGTATGTAGAAACAAAGGAAGTGATGCCCGATTTTCCGTAGAATTTAGTGACCTTGTACTTAGAATATTCTACGAAGAGAGCTAGAGGTTAATAGACATTTTATGACCATTATAGGTTGAAGTACTACGAGTAGCGTATTCTACTTGAAGGGTGGAAAAGGATAGCAAGGGTATAGTACTTTGGAGCATTTTGCTAGTTGTCGATAATCGTCGCGAGGTATGTGAACCGCTTCCTATCCTTTCTAGCATGATTGATTGTGAACTATGTAGTACGGTAGACGTACGTGTGCTAAACGAATTTGGTTGGTTTAGAACATAGAGTGTTATAATGGCGTTATGCGAAGTTAATTATAACGACTTTATGTAGGTAAAAGAATGGTTGATTGATTTTAAAAGATAAGAGACTTGACTTATATTTGACTTGATATGATTTGTTAAGGACTTGAATTGTGTTAAAAAGTTGTGAAACCTCATTCGTGAATAATAAGTACTTGGTTTTTAAAGAATAATGTTATATTGATTTCGGAAATGGGAATGAGTATCGAACATGTCACGACCCGACCTTGGGCCCGCGACTGGTACCTTACCCCGGGCACCCTAGTGATACAACATCAGAGAATATCAGCGGAAATAAAAACTCATAAAAGATAAACAGTGAAATAAGAAAACAAAGCAACCAAAACGGTTACCTTCGTATATATAAATAAAAACTTGAACAATTACATCCTTTACAAACCCCGCCACAACAAAGATTCTGCACCTCTAAGAATTTTTATAACAACTATGACGGACAGGCCCGCCATACCACTGAATTTACAAGTACCTACAATCTCATGGAATCATACCAAAAGATAAGCCTCCGGAGAAACGGAGCTTCCCAAAACGCTGAACTGTGATCCTATGAGCGAGGATCAACAACTGGTGTACCTCTACCTGCGGCATGAACGCAGCCCCTCGAAGGAGGTCAGTACAACAGGTACCAAGTATGTGAAACTGAAAATACTGTAAATGAAATCATAATAGTCTATAAAACAGAGACATATGATAACCAAACTACGATACACATATGTAGTTCGTCAAGTCGTGACTCACGTAAAGTCATCACTCAAATATAACCCGAATTTAACTCGCACAACGCCACATGCCCCGATCTTACCTCGGTATAAGCATGGCCATGGAACCATCCTAATGGAAGCATACTCGGTCACCCATCGTGTCGGTATGTCCAAAGGAAATAATAAGATAACAATCATAATGGAAGATACTCGGCCACCCATCGTGTCGATGTCCAAAGCAAATAACAAGATAACACTTAATGGAAGCATACCCGTGGGCCACCCATCGTGTCAGTATATCCAAAAGGAAATAACAAGATAACAATCATAATGGAAGCATACTCGTGGGCCACCCATCGTGTCAGTATGTCCAAAGCAAATAACAAGATAACACTCCTAATGAAAGCATACCCGTGGGCCACCCATCGTGTCAGTATGTCCAAAAGGATCGATATAGTGGAAGCATACCCGTGGGCCACCCATCGTGTCAGTTTGTCCATCAATCAACCAGATAGCCAGCCCTCCAACGAGAGACGCGGTAGCACAGAAATACAACACTTGCACAACAAAGGCTATCACCACAAGCATAGTCAAGTTATTCACACAAAAGTCACACGATACCCGTAGTATCAAAATAGAGTAACTATCTTTTAAGTAAACCAAAACAATTTCCATACCTTCTTTTTAAACCAATCTTAAGACAAAAGAATGCCTTCCTTTTTAAAACAAAGACACTTTTTCCTTTTTAAAGTCAAGTAGCAATATACATTTTTTTTTAAGCGTCTCGCTCTTTTAAAAACAAGTAACCTATACCTTTAAATCAAGTTACTTCTCCTTTCCCAAAATCAAGTTGTTTATAAGTCAAGTCTCTTTACTTTCAAAAATCAGGCTCTTAATCTTTAAATCATGTCTTTTAAGGAAACCAACCTCCAACTTTTAAAATGTCAAGTTATCCTTTTAAATCCAATGATAAAACCATTCTTTTGTTTTCATAAAGTCGTTATAAATAACTTCCCATAAAGCTATTATAACACTTTATGTTTTAAACCAACCAAGGACAATTATTCTTATTTTCGAAATCAAGATAACTTTATTCTTTAAAAGACCACACACCCATTACTCATGAGTGAGGTTTTACAACTTTTAACATAATTCAAGTCCTTAATATTTCATAACAAGTCACTTAACTTTGGAATCAAGTCAAGGACACAAAAGGAAAATCAAATTCCTTTAAACACACGTGCGTCTACCGCACTATATATATTTCACAAATATCATGCTACAAAGGATAGGAAGAGGTTCACATACCGCGACGATTATCGACAATTAGCAAAACGCTCAAAGTACTCTAACCTTGCTCGCTTTTTCCACCCTTCAAGTAGAATACGCTACTCGTAGTACTTCAACCTATAATGGTCATAAACGCCTATTAACTTCTAGATCCCTTCGTAGAATATTTCTAAGTACAAGGTTCCATATTCTACGGAAAATTGGCAGACCTCCCCGCAACCACATAAATCTCTCCTCAAGGCCCGCTACTGCCAACAACTCGAGGGTTTTACACGTCTAACCGGACGTGTACAATTCTACTCCACAATAATACTACAAGTCTACTGTAAATACAGTCCAATGTAAATATAGTTTAATTCTTTTTAATCATCCTTCCAATATATCTTATACTTAATTCTAAACTACTACAATATGTAATATCCAATTGCAATAGAGGGACATAGATCATTACCTCGATAAGCCCAAAATTATCCAAGATTAAAGTCGATCCTGAGCAACGTTTAGCTCCAATTCCTTACGCTCCAACCCGCTCCAAGCAACCCTTAGAAGTTTCTAAACAACTTCTATTAACACTTCATCTAAGCTATGAAGATTTTTCTAGGGCTTCATTTTGCGACTATTGGAAAAAGTAGTATTTCCGGGATCTTAGTATTGAAATAACTTGGAATACTACTAGGAATACTAGGCTAAGGTTTTTGGGATAATACAACAATACTTGAAGTATTTTTCTACACAAAGTGGGGGGGGGGGAGAAATTAGGCCGATAGCTAAAAGGGGGGGGGGGATTTTTTGTGACTTTGAAACATTTAAGTGGATGTAGAAGTCGTGTAACAAGGGGGGTATTTATAGAGAAATCAAGGGCTATGATTTAGGCAAGTGTAAGGTGAGGATGGGGTACATGTGTGTGGGTAGTTTGCCAACCATTTGTCCACCATAACAATGGGACATGTGTCCACCACAAAAATGGGACAAGTTGTCCACCAAAACGTCCAAACACTTGTCCACCAACCATTCGGCCAACATGGCCACATGGGGGTGACACGTGTCGCCCCCCTACTCGTCCAAAATATCTCATCTTCCGAAAATATCCGTAATGCCAAAAATCCGAAAATAAAGTGGGCCCCACAAAACCGTAAATTTCCTCCCGTGGGCCCCACATGACCAATTCCTAAATAAAATTCCATAATTCTTAAATATTCCAAAAAGTCCGAATACCAAATCTGGGAATCCAATTCCCATTAACGAACCTTTTTCCTTCACAAAATTCGGAAACTTTTCCGTAGAAAAATCACATCTTTCTTCCTTTCCAATTTTACTGTCGTATTCTCGTACGTACGTCCTCATATACATACTCTGGAACTACGGGGTGTAACATTCTTCCCCCCTTAGAAACATTCGTCCCGAATGTTCCTTCTAAGTCTCAAAACATACATGCGTTGGTATAGTCTTCACTACTATACTTACAAAACCACTTTATCTCAAACTACGCATGGAATTATCACACAAAACTCCACGTATACTATGCACTCCGACAAAGATCAACCGTACAATCCTTTACTCAAGATGGCCTTGCATCTAAGGTCTCCATGGTTATCTGTATTCTATGGCTCAAAATTTTTCTCGTCCCCAGACTTACCCTTTTCAACTTCCCATGTTTTCTAATCCACACCTAACACCATGTTATCCGCTCATAGCACTCCACATGCATCTACCATAACGACATAAACAAGTCTCTTAAGGGCTGAAGATATCTCTCAGAACTCATCGCCTCACTTTCCCTTTGTCGCCTCTAATCAAATCTACCGCTGTGGCGTAACTACTGAGGTGATGAACCACCGATCCCGGCGTGAGTCGTAACATCCGCGCCACCTCTGCCGGACAATTTCTGCAAATGGCCTGGCCGCAAGCATAACAAGCTATCAGTAGTGCGACACCCATAAGAACACCCACCACAACGCCATACCGAGGGGTAGCCTCCTCAGCTAACACCCCTTCCTCTCCGAACCATCAATCCGCAACAGTAGGCTAAGTCATCCCACCGTAACCTCCTACTAGGACATTCTCTCTCACGTTCCCGACGGCTGGTAAAACAAGCATTAGTAAAAAGACGACATTTCCGGGATGGCGTCTACCACATAGTGAACACCGAGGAAACTAAACTGGATGGCTAGAACTATATGTGAACTAACCCCGGAGTTCACCAACTCCTAAATACCGAACGCCCCAAGTCCGCGAGGACCACTCTGTCGGGCGAGGCGCATAACCGATGCATTGAGAAGGTCCGCCTCGAAATTTACCAAGGACCTGCATTACGCCTCTTCTGCGATCTTGGTTAATCCGCTGATCTCTACGTTCTCGGTTCTTGTTGCGTAGCTTCACGCGCAATGTCCATGTCCGATCAAGAGCTACTCTTGTACAACCTCCTAAAAAAAAAATCGTCAAGTCATATGACATATCGGCACGCCTATCCTCCATGTCGCCACTAAAGCGGGACATAACGAGCCAATGAGTCAAACTCGAAATCAGATTTCCAACCGCCCGCCATTCTCGCCTCAACATCATAAATCTATCTGCCCGAGCTCTCCTCATCTGCGAGGGCAAGCGTAGAAAATGCCTCTAAGGTCTTGATCACTTTCCTGATCCGCTGCAACTGTCGAATAAACTCCTGAGGATCTTCCTCAGTTCTCAATCCATAGTACTCGGGTGGACTGCAACTCAAGAAGTCCCGAAGTCTCAAAACTATCGGATCTAGGGTGAACTGGTACTGCCGGAACCACCGGCTCGTCCGTCTCCTCGCCACATAAGCTCTAGCTAGTAATCGGGCCATCTCTAGTAACCATATCTCGGCTCGCCGTGGAACTAGAGGCTCGTATCGTGGTCTCGGAAGCTCACGCTTCTAAACTCTCTCAACAAGGGCGGCGCAGAACTCCCGAATGAAGCACTATCTCGTAATGACTGTGCCCTCGTAACCCTCCGTGTTCTACTCGCAGCCTCCTCGCCGCTCGCCTTCGGGCCTGGTTTCCTTGCGTAGAGGCATAACTAGCACATACGAATACGCCAGAGGGAGTCCAACTTATAACACATCTCTAAGGCAAGATCTCAGAGTGAGAAGAATGGAAACCAATCCTAAATATCCTGTAGCCTCCTGATTATAGGTGTGGTGCACAACACACCGATAATCAAGACTCTACTAGATACGGTCTGTAGACACTTTCCGAGGATTAACTGCTCTGATACCACTTTTGTCACGACCCGACCTTGGGCCCGCGACTGGTGCCTTACCCCGGGCACTCTAGTAATACAACATCAGAGAAAATCAGCGGAAATAAAAACTCATAAAAGATAAACAGTGAAATAAGAAAACAAAGCAACCAAAATGGTTACCTTTAGATATATAAATAAAAACTTGAATAGATACATCCTTTTAACCTCGCCACAACAAAGATTACTGCACTCTAAGAATTTTTATAACTATGACTGACAGGCCCCGCCATACCTGAATGTACAAGTACCTACAATCTCAGGAATCATACCAAAAGATAAGCCTCCGAGAAATGGAGCTTCCAAACGCTGTGATCCTATGAGCGAGGATCAACAATCGATGTATTTCTACTGCGGCATGAACGCAGCCTCAAGGAGGTCGCATAACAGTACCAAGTATGTGAAATCGAAAATACAAGAAATGAAATCATAATAGTCTATATAAAATAGGAGACATATATGATAACCAAACTACGATACCTGATATAGCGGCCGTGTCAAGTCGGGAACTCACGCCCGTAAAGTCATCACTCAAATATAACGAATTTAACCCGCAACGACCGAATGCCGACATCTTACCTCGGTATAAGCATGGCCATGGAACCATCCTAATGGAAGCATACTCGGCCACCCATCGTCGTCGATGTCCAAAGGAAATAACAAGATAACAATCATAATGGAAGCATACTGGGCCACCCATCGTCGGTATGTCCAAAGCAAATAACAAGATAACACTCCTAATGGAAGCATACCCGTGGGTCACCCATCGTGTCAGTATGTCCAAAAGGAAATAACAAGATAACAATCATAATAGAAGCATACTCGTGGGCCACCCATCGTGTCAGTATGTCCAAAGCAAATAACAAGATAACACTCCTAATGGAAGCATACCCGTGGGCCACCCATCGTGTCAGTATGTCCAAAAGGATCGATATAGTGGAAGCATACCCGTGGGCCACCCATCGTGTCAGTATGTCCATCAATCAACCAGATAGTCGGCCCTCCAACGAGAGACGCGGTAGCACAGAAATACAACACTTGCACAACAAAGGCTATCACCACAAGCATAGCCAAGTTACTCACACAAAAGTCACACGATACCCGTAGTATCAAAATAGAGTAACTATCTTTTAAGTAAACCAAAACAATTTCCATACCTTCTTTTTAAACCAATCTTAAGACAAAAGCATGCCTTCCTTTTTAAAACAAAGACACTTTTTCCTTTTTAAAGTCAAGTAGCAATATACATTTTTTTTAAGCGTCTCGCTCTTTTAAAAACAAGTAACCTATACCTTTAAATCAAGTTACTTCTCCTTTCCCAAAATCAAGTTGTTTATAAGTCAAGTCTCTTTACTTTCAAAAATCAGGCTCTTAATCTTTAAATCATGTCTTTTAAGGAAACCAACCTCCAACTTTTAAAATGTCAAGTTATCCTTTTAAATCCAATGATAAAACCATTCTTTTGTTTTCATAAAGTCGTTATAAATAACTTCCCATAAAGCTATTATAACACTTTATGTTTTAAACCAACCAAGGACAATTATTCTTATTTTCGAAATCAAGATAACTTTATTCTTTAAAAGACCACACACCCATTACTCATGAGTGAGGTTTTACAACTTTTAACATAATTCAAGTCCTTAATATTTCATAACAAGTCACTTAACTTTGGAATCAAGTCAAGGACACAAAAGGAAAATCAAATTCCTTTAAACACACGTGCGTCTACCACACTATATATATTTCACAAATATCATGCTACAAAGGATAGGAAGAGGTTCACATACCTCGCGACGATTATCGAAAATTAGCAAAACGCTCCAAAGTACTCTAACCTTGCTCGCCTTTTCCACCCTTCAAGTAGAATACGCTACTCGTAGTACTTCAACCTATAATGGTCATAAAACGTCTATTAACTTCTAGATCCCTTCGTAGAATATTTCTAAGTACAAGGTTCCATATTCTACGGAAAATTCGGCAGCACCTCCCCCCCCGCAACCACATAAATCTCCTCTTCTAACAAGACCTGCTACCAAGCCAACAACTCCAAGGGGGGTTTACACGTCTAACCGGACGTGTACAATTCTACTCCACAATAATACTACAAGTCTACTGTAAATACAGTCCAATGTAACTATAGTTTAATTCTTTTTAATCATCCTTCCAATATATCTTATACTCAATTCTAAACTACTACAATATGTAATATCCAATTACAATAGAGGGACATAGATCATTACCTCGATAAGCCCAAAATTATCCAAGATTAAAGTCGATCCTGAGCAATGTTTAGCTCCAATTCCTTACGCTCCAACCCGCTCCAAGCAACCCTTAGAAGTTTCTAAACAACTTCTCTTAACACTTCATCTAAGCTATGAAGATTTTTCTAGGGCTTCATTTTGCGACTATTGGAAAAAGTAGTATTTTCGGGATCTTAGTATTGAAATAACTTGGAATACTACTAGGAATACTAGGCTAAGGTTTTTGGGATAATACAACAATACTTGAAGTATTTTTCTACACAAAGTGGGGAGAATTTGGACGAGAGCTACAAGAGGGGGGGGGGGGGATTTTTTTGTGACTTAGAAACATTTAAGTGGATGAAGAAGTCTTGAAACAAGGGGGGTATTTATAGAGAAATCAAGGGCTATGATTTAAGCAAGTGTAAGGTGAGGATGGGGTACATGTGTGTGGGTAGTTTGCCAACCATTTGTCCACCATAACAATGAGACATGTGTCCACCACAAAAATGGGACAAGTGGCAAACCACTTGTCCACCAAAACGTCCAAACACTTGTCCACCAACCATTCGTCCAACATGGCCACATGGGGGTGACACGTGTCGCCCCCTACTCGTCCAAAATATCTCATCTTCCGAAAATATCCGTAATGCCAAAAATCCGAAAATAAAGTGGGCCCCACAAAACCGTAAATTTCCTCCCGTGGGCCCCACGTGACCAATTCCGGAAATAAAATTCCATAATTCTTAAATATTCCAAAAAGTCCGAATACCAAATCTGGGAATCCAATTCCCATTAACGAACCTTTTTCCTTCACAAAATTCGGAAACTTTTCCGTAGAAAAATCACATCTTTCTTCCTTTCCAATTTTACTGTCGTATTCTCGTACGTACGTCCTCATATACATACTCTGGAACTACGGGGTGTAATAGAACAAGCCATTGCAGCGTTAATAAAGGAAAATGTAATGACAAATAATTAACTTAAAACAAGTAGAATCCTCCATCTGCATAGAAGCTAAGATAAAACAAAATTGTATTACATTTTATAGATCATGGCTACTTTAACAAGAATCAATATATACAAGTATTAATTTTCTTAAATTCCAAAGTAAGGAACTAGATTTCTAAAAGAAAAGAGACTTGAGGAATTGAAAAGTTTTTGGTTTAAAAGAAAGGCATGGTTTTGTCTTAAATTGGTTTAAAACATAAAGTGTTATAATAGCTTTATGGGAAGTTAGTTATAACGACTTTATCAAAACAAAAGAATGGTTTTATTATTGGATTTAAAATGGTAACTTGACTTTAAAAGGAGAAGTGATTTTGGTTTAGAAAGAAGGCATGGTATTGTCTTGATTGGGTTTAAAAAGAAGGCATGGTATTGTCTTGTTTTGGTTTAAAAAGAAAGTATGGAAATTGTTTTGGTTTACTTAAAATAATAGTTACTCTATTTTAGATACTACGGGTGTTAGTATCATATGACTTTTGCGAAAGGAATGGACATTTTTTTAAGAGTTAAAGTGCGTAGTACTTTAGGGTTAAAACCCGGATCTTTGGCATAAAATGAAAGTATCTTGAGTTGTGAGTAACTTGCCTATGTTTGCTTGTGATAGCCCTGTTGTGCGAGTGTTCTATGCTTATGTTACCGCGTCTCTGGAGGTCGTATCTTGTCGTCGTGGACATGTTTACACCGATGAAGAATTAGGGGCATGCGCCATGCGGCGTTAAACTCGGTCATGTTATTCTTGATCATTTTGGACATACCGACACGATGGGCGCCCGGTATGATTCCACTATGATAGTCCACGGGCATCTTGACTCGATGGATGGTCCACGTATGCGGCCATGATGAGGGTTCGTTTCTGCTGATAGTGTTATTCCATGGACTAGCTCTCCATGAGGTTTTACCGATTCGCTTTGGTATCCGTAGTTGGCTCTCGTACCTGGCCGTGGCTGATTCGGCTTTGGTATCCGGTAGTTAGCCTTCGCATTGTCCCTTTCGCCAGTGGCGAAGTCTCGTGATTACGGCCTTGGTATCTGGTAGTTGGTCTTCGTACTTGCCCCGTCCACCACGCGCGCAGTGGATCTGGTAGAGGCTATCGTACTTGCCCTGTGTCAGCTTCGTGAGTCAGTGTTTGGACGAAGTTTCGTGACGCAGGAGGATCACGGTGGTTAGCTCACGTCTTGCCCGCCGTGACGTGGCGCAGGTGGATCTGGTAGAGGCTATCGTACTTGCCCCGGTCAGCTTCGTGATATAGTTATTTGTATTGCTGGTACGACTTTGGTATCTGGTAGTTGGCTTTCGTACTTGCCCCGGTCAGTTGATGATGCGGGTTGGATCTGGTAGCTATGCCTTCGCATTGCCCGTCACGGTTTTATGACACAGGTGGAACATGGTGTTCATGTGTACTCCTTGGTGTTCTTATATCATAGACTGCCGGCAGTGAGGAAGGAATTCCACGGGCATGATTGATATGGTGGGCGTGAGACCCACGGTTATATTTGAGTGATGACTTTGAGCGTGAGTCACGACTTGACATGATCGCTATACGTGTGTATCGTAGTTTGGTTATCATACATGTCTCCGCTTTTATAGACTATTATGATTTCATTTACGATTTTCGATTTCACATACTTGGTACTGTTATCGACCTCCTTGGCCGCGTTCATGCAGGTAGATGTACACCAGTTGTTGATCCTCGCTCATAGGATCACAGTTCAGCGTTTGGGAAGCTCCGCTTCTCCGGAGGCTTATCTTTTGGTATGTTTCCCTGAGTTTGTAGGTCCTTGTACATTCAGGGGTATGGCGGGGCCCTGTCCCGTCGTTGTTGTTATAAAACTCTTAGAGGTCTGTAGTGCTGTTGTGGGCAGGATTTGTAAATGATGTAACTGTTCAAGTCTTTATGTATATATACAGAAAGGTGACCGTTTTGGTTAGCCTGTTTCTTATTGTATATCTGTTTCATGTTTATGTTTTTATTTCCGCTGATTTTCTCTGATGTTGTATCACTAGGGTGCCCGGGGTAAGGCACCAGTCACGGGCCCGAGGTCGGGTCGTGACATATAACCATGGGTCTCACGCCCACAATATCAATCATGCCCGTGGAATTCCTTCCTCACTGCCGACAGTCTATGATATAACAACACCAAGGAGTATACATGAACACCAGGTCCCACCTGTGTCATAAAACCGTACGGGGCAAGTACGAAGGCATAGCTACGAGAACCACTGCGTCATCAATCGATCGGGCAAGTACGAAAGCTACTAACCTACCATACCAACTATGTTATAAAACTGATCGGGGCAAGTACGAAGGCCAACTACCAGGTACCTCCTGCATCGCGCAGCCGACCGGGGAAAGTACGAGAGCCAACTACCAGAACCGCCTGCGTCAACAACCAGATTCCACCTGCGTCACGAAGCTGACCGGGGCAAGTACGAAAGCCACTACCAGATCCACCCTGCATCACGTCGCTGACCGGGGCAAGTACGTAGGCTAACTACCAGGTACCTCCTGCATCACGAAACTTCATGGGGAACTACTCCGTGGAATACCATAACAATGGGAGCATACTCGTGGGCCACCCAACGTGTCAGTATGTCCCAGTAAATAACATGATAACGAACTGACCGGGGCAAGTACGAAAGCCAACTACCAGATCCACCCTGCATCAGCCACGACCGGGGCAAGTACGGGGGATAACTACCAGATACCGCATGCGTCACTAAAACCTCATGGAGAGCTAGTCCATGGAACAACAATCCTAATGGAACCATACCCGTGGGCCACCCAACGTGTCAGTAGGTCCAAGGAAATAACAAGATAACCGACCCTCTATCGAGAGACGCGGTAGCATAGACATACCACACTTGCACAACAAAGGCTATCACAACTAGCATAGGCAAGTTTTAACATATTCTTAGACTCTCATTTTTTGCCACAAATCCGGGTGTTTAACCCCAAGTACTACATATTTCAATTCTTTCAAAAAGATCTCTTTTTATGTAAAAACAACACGATACTAATATCCGTAGTATCAAAACACGTTCATGTTTAAATCAAGTACTTTATACTTCTTAAACCAAGTGGTTTACACTTTAAAAAAAATAACGTCAAGTATACTTTTAAAACCCAAGTAATTCACTCTTTTAAGATCAAGGCACTCACACCTTTTAAAATCAAGCCACTTATACTTTTCAAAACAAGTAACCTATACTTTTAAATCAAGTTACTTCTCCTTTCCCAAAATCAATTCGTTTATAAGTCAAGTCTCTTATCTTTCAAGATCAAGCCTCTTAACTTTCAAAAATCAAGTCTCTTATCTTTTTAGAATAATCAAACCTTTCTTTTATATTCATAAAGTCGCTATAACTAACTTTCCAAAAAGCTATTATAGCACTTTATGTTTTAAACCAACCAAGACAACTAAACTCATTCAACACACGTACGTCTACCGTACTATATATTTCACAAATAATCATGCTCAAAGGGGATTACACGCCTAACTGGACGTGTAAAGTTCTGCCCCTCAATATACTAAACAGTCCATTTCTTTTCAACCTTCTATCCACATATCACATACTCAATTATAAACTACTACAACATGTAATATCCAATTACAATAGAAGGACAAATATCATTACCTCGATAAGCCCAAAATTTTCCAATGATTAAAAGTCGATCCTTAGGAATCTTTGCTCCACTTCCTTACATTTCAATCCACTCCAAGCAACCCTTAGAAGTTCCTAACCAACTTCTCTTCAAGATCCAACTCCAAAAAGTGAAGAACACTTAGGTTCCAAAACTACCAACTTTCGGCCAAAGGGTACATTTAAGGTTAGGGGTGTGAAATCTTTTCTAATACTTGGTTCACAATCTTCCTAACACCTTAAGGAAGAACACTTAAAAGCTTAAGGATTTTTGGACAACTTTTGGTCAAGGGGAGGGGCCATTGCCGTGAATACTATCAAAGGGGAGGGAGTATTTTGCCTTGGAAATCTCTAAGTGTGGGATGAAGAAGTCTTGCACCAAGGAGGGGGGGTATTTATAGATAAATCAAAGGCTAGGATCATAGCAAGTGTGTGGTGAGATTGGGGGACAAGTGTGTGTGGGTCCCACCATCCACATGTCTACACAAAAGCTTGGGACAAGTGGCTTGCCACTTGGCTAACCATTTCGGCCAAGGGCCACTTGTCCACAAGATTTCGGCCAACATGGCCACATGGGTGTGACACATGTCGCCCTCCTACTCGTCCAAAATATTTCATCTTCCGAAAACATCCATAATGGCCAAAATCTCGAAAATAACGTGGGCCCCACAAAACCGTAAATTTTTCCCCGTGGGCCCCACGTGCCCAAATATGGAAATAAAATTCCATAATTCTATTATATTCCCAGAATTCCGAATACCAAATCTGGCAATCCAATTCCCATTTACGAACCTTTTTCCTTCACAAAATCCGGAAAATTTTCCGTCGGAAAATCAAATCTTTCTTCCTTTCCAATCTTAATGTCGTATTCTTGTACGTACGTCCTCACATACATACCCTGGAACTACGAGGTGTAACATTCTTCCCCCCTTATAAACATTCGTCCCGAATGTTCCTTCTAAGTCTCCAAACATACATGCGTCGGTATAGTCTTCACTACTATACTTACAAAACCAATTATGCCACACATGGCCATAATATAATACACGCGCAATACTTACATCCAAGCCAACGAGGAATCACCTCTAACGTGTAACATCACTACTTGCTCCCCACCCATGGTCTAAAGGATACTCTCTTCGCACCTTCTCTACAAAAAAATGCTCACTTCCATTCTCTTAACACGTGTTCGCTTCTTTTCTTACTCGTCGTACCCTTCTCGTACACCCGAACTCTTTCTAGTACGCGTACCACATTTCAGTCATCGCTTCAGCTTTCAAAACCTTGGAGTTACTACCACTAACTTGGTCATTACTAACTTCAATTTCCCTTAAGGCCATTCTCGGCCTTCACGACACGATTCTGGTCGAACGCGTCTACGAACTCGTACGATGATTACCTAAACTTGGGCCTAGCACCCTCGTGACCCTATCACCTAGAGGGACCACCTCAAACTGACCCCACCTCATTACGGGCTGCGGGTTGACCCGCAATTTGGCCTCAACCCGACCCATTTCGTACCAAACTCTTGTTCCCGGTCCGGAACAATCTCACTATTCATGTCACGAAAACCTAGTGGTCTTCTTAGCTTAATTACCCACTTTCATTTCACACCACTCATGGAATTATCACACAAATATACCCCACGTATACTATGTATCTCGACAAAGATTACCTGTAAAATCTTTTACTCAAGACGGCCCTGTATCTAAGGTCTCAACGGTTATCAAAATTCTAAGGCTCACAATTTCCATGTCCCAAAACTTACCTTTTCTACCAACCAGGTATCTAAATCACAATTTAACACAATATCATCCGAGTATAACACTTAACATATAACCACCTTAGCAACACATACTAGTCTCTAAAGGGTTAAAGATATACCTGTAACTATTGTTTCACTATCCCATCGTCGCTCTAATCATAGTCCTACTGCGAGTATGCATTTAGGCGATGAACCATCCACTGATCCCGAAAGCTGAGTCTTAACATCCGCACTACCTCTGGTCGGACAATTTCTCGCAAAATGGCCCTGTTGGCCGCAAGTATAACAAACTCCCAAACTAGCACGACACTCCCCATGATGAAGTTTACCACAACGGCCACACTGAGGTAGGGGTGGCCTCATCTGGCTAACAACCCTACTCCCTAAAAACTCAAACTGGAGCCACGACCGCTCACGAATACCGTCTGAAAGCGCCCCGGAGGACCACTCAGACGGTGAGGTACATATTTAGTTTCTTCTTGAAATTTGGCCGCTCGCCTCGAAGTTACCAAAGGACCCTCTTTCGCCTCTTATGCCGATCTTGGTCATTTCGTCGACCTCACGTTCTCTGCTGCCACGGATAAGCTGCACGCGAGCAATGTCCATGCCGGCTAAGAGCTACACCCATGCAACCTCCGCTAAATAATCATCGAGCCTCGTGACATAGCGGTGCACTCTATCCTCCATGCGCCACTAAAGCGGGGACATACCGAGCCAATGAGTCAAACTACATTGTACTCCGAACACTCCACCCGTTCTCAACATCATAAATCTATCTCCGAGCTCTCTCATCTGCGAAGGCATGGGTGTAAGAAATTCCTCACGAGAACTCGTCAACCACCGGTTTAGCCGTGCTCCCGGCGGTTCCATGAATCAAACCAATGCGATCGCGGATCACGATGCGACTTAGTACGCACCGACCTCGAGACCTTAATTACTCTCATGATCCATTTGCTGTCGAATAAACTCCCGAGGATTTTCTCGATTATTGACCATAGAACTCGGTATGACTCAAGAAGTCGGAAGTCTCAAACTATCGGATCTAGGTGAACCACCGGTACGGAACCTTCGACTTCGTCACGCCAGCTACGATCCTAGATAGTAATGCGCTATCTCTCAGTAATCCATATCCTCGACTCCTGGTCGTGGAACTGGAGGCTCAGATATCCCGCCTCGATGAAATACCGCATTGCGCTAAACTCTGGCTGGGATGGCGTCGCGAACTCCCATCCAAGTACCACCGTAATAATCGGGCACGTGCCCGCAACCCTTTGTGCTCTACTCGCGGCCTCCTTGCCATTCTGGGCCACTGGTTGCCTTGCGTAGAGCATAAGCGGCACATAAGAATACGTCGGTGTCCGACTTATAACACAACTCTAAGCGATCTCGAGTGAGAAGAATGAAACCAATCCTAAATATCCTGCGGCCTCACGATTATAGGTGGTGCACAACACGATAATCAAGACTACAGTAGATACTCTGTAGACACTTTCAGGACTAATCGCTCACGACCACTTTTGTCACCACCCGCCTCGCGCATCGGTGATTTACCCGCACCCTAGTGATAAAACATCGAGAAAATCGGAAAAATAAAACTCATGAAAAATAAAGTGATACTAAAGCAGTGACCAAAAGTCTCCTTCTGCGTATATATATAAATAAACCTTGAGCAGTTATCCTTTACAAACCTCGCCACAACAAGATTACTGCACCTCTAAGAATGTAACAACAACTATGATGGGGCGGGGCCGCCATACCACGAATGTACAACTACCTACAATGACAGGGACTATACAAAAGATAAGCCTCGGAGACGGAGCTTCCCAATACGCAGCTGTGATCCATGGCGAGGATCGACAACCGGTGTACTCTACCATGCGTGAACGCATTCGGCGAGGTCGATAACAGTACCAAGTATGTGAACGAAAATCAGTAATGAAATCATAACGCTATATAAAACAGAGAGATGTATGATAACCAAACTACGATTACCAATGTATAAGCGATCGTGTATGATAACCAAACTACAAGACACAATGTATAAGTAGTCGTATCAAATCGGGACTCACGCCAAAGTCATCACTCGGATATAACCATGGGTCTCGCGCCACAATATCAATCATGCCCATGGAATTCTTCCTCACTGCCGCTGCCTATGATATAACAACACCAAGGAGTATACATGAACACCGAGTCCACTGTGTCATAAAACCGTCGGGCAAGTACGAAGGCATAACTACCGTAACCGCATCATCAATCGGGGCAAGTACGAAGCCGGCTACGGTAACTATCGTACCAACTATGCTATAAAATCGACGGGTGCGAAGGCGCAACTACCGGTACCTCTGCGTCGCAATGACATCGGCAATCACGAGCCAACTACGAGCGCTGCGTCGACAACCAGATTCCACTCGTCCACGGTTGCAAGTACGAAAGCCACTACCATATCCACCCTGCATCACGTCGCTGACCGGGGCAAATACGTAGGCTAACTACCAGGTACCTCCTACATCACGAAATTTCTTGGGGAACTACTCCGTGGAATACCATAAAAATGGGAGCATACTCGTGGGCCACCTAACGTGTCAGTATATCCCAGTAAATAACATGATAACGAACTAACCGAGTGCATTTAAAGCCAACTACGGATCCGCCGCATCACTACGATCGGCAAGTACGGGCTAACTACGATAATCGCTGCGTCACTAAAACCTCATGGAGAGCTAGTCCATGGAACAACAATCCTAATGGAACCATACCTGTGGGCCACCCAACGTGTCAGTAGGTCCAAGGAAATAACAAGATAACCGACCCTCTATCGAGACGCGGTAGCATATACATACTACACTTGCACAACAAAGGCTATCACAACTAGCATAGGCAAGTTTTAACATATTCTTAGACTCTCATTTTTTGCCACAAATCCGGGTGTTTAACCCCAAGTACTACATACTTCAATTCTTTCAAAAAGATCTTTTTTTATGTAAAAACAACACGATACTAATATCCGTAGTATCAAAACACGTTCATGTTTAAATCAAGTACTTTATACTTCTTAAACCAAGTGGCTTACACTATAAAAAAAATAATGTCAAGTATACTTTTAAAACCCAAGTAACTCACTCTTTTAAGATCAAGGAACTCACACCTTTTAAAATCAAGCCACTTATACTTTTCAAAACAAGTAACCTATACTTTTAAATCAAGTTACTTCTCCTTTCCCAAAATCAATTCGTTTATAAGTCAAGTCTTTTATCTTTCAAGATCAAGTATCTTATCTTTCAAGAATCAAGTCTCTTATCTTTTTAGAATATTCAAACCTTTCTTTTATCTTCATAAAGTCGCTATAACTAACTTTCCATAAAGCTATTATAACACTTTATGTTTTAAACCAACCAAGACAACTAAACTCATTCAACACACGTACGTCTACCGTACTATATATTTCACAAATAATCATGCTCAAGAGAATAGGAAGAATCACATACCTCTTCGGCTTAATCCACTAGCCAAGTCGAGTATATCGCGCGTAGAATATCCACCTATAATAACCACAACACATCTATCAACTTCTAGTTCTCTTCGTAGAATATTTCTAAGTATAAGGTTTCTTATTCTACGGAAAAATTCGGCAGCACTTCCCCTGTAACTATGTACTTCCACCTATTTCAAAGCCTGATATCAATAGCCAACATGCCACATTTAAAGTGCAATAATACAACAACTCAAAGGGGATTACACGCCTAACTGGACGTGTAAAATTCTGCCCCTCAATATACTAAACAGTCCATTTCTTTTCAACCTTCTATCCACATATCACATACTCAATTATAAACTACTAAAACATGTAATATCCAATTACAATAGAAGGACAAAGATCATTACCTCGATAAGCCAAAAAAATTCCAATGATTAAAAGTCGATCCTTAGGAATCTTAGCTCCACTTCCTTACGTTACAATCCACTCCAAGCAACCCTTAGAAGTTCCTAACCAACTTCTCTTCAAGATCCAACTCCAAAAAGTGAAGAACACTTAGGTTCCAAAACTACCAACTTTCGGCCAAGGGGTACATTTAAGGCTAGGGGTGTGAAATCTTTTCTAACACTTGGTTCACAATCTTCCTAACACCTTAAGGAAGAACACTTAAAAGTTTAAGGATTTTTGGACAACTTTTGGTCAAGGGGAGGGGCCATTGCCGTGAATACTATCAAAGGGGAGGGAGTATTTTGCCTTGGAAATCTCTAAGTGTGGGATGAAGAAGTCTTGCATCAAGGGGGGGGGGGGGGTATTTATAGGGAAATCAAAGGCTAGGATCATAGCAAGTGTGTGGTGAGATTTGGGGACAAGTGTGTGTGGGTCCCACCATCCACATGTCTACACAAAAGCTTAGGACAAATGGCTTGCCACTTGGCTAACCATTTCGACCAGGGCGACTGTCCATGAATTTATTAACATGGCCACACTGGGGTGACACGCCTCCTACTCACTGCTGCAAAATATTTCATCTCCCGAAAACATTCATAATGGCCAAAATCTCGAAAATAATGTGGGCCCCATAAAACCGTAAATTTTTCCCCGTGGGCCCCACGTGCCCAAATCTGGAAATAAAATTCCATAATTCTATTATATTCCCAGAAGTCCGAATACCAAATCTGGGAATCCAATTCCCATTTACGAACCTTTTTCCTTCACAAAATCCGGAAAATTTTCCGTCGGAAAATCAAATTTTTCTTCATTTCCAATCTTAATGTCGTATTCTTGTACGTACGTCCTCACATACATAACCTGGAACTACGGGGTGTAACAGGAATGACACTATAAAGAACTGACCGGGGCAAGTACGAAAGCCAACTACGAACCGACTGCATCGAACGATCGGGGCAAGTGCGGGCTAGAAACCGACTGCGTCGATAAACCTCATGGAGAGCTAGTCCATGGAATAACACTATCAACAGGGAAACGAACCCTCATCATGGCCGCATACCCGTGGACCATCCATCGAGTCAGTATGCCCAAAATGATCACAAATAACTTGACCGGCCCTCCATCGATAGACGCGGTAACATAAGGATACAACACTTGCATAACAAGGCTATCACAAGCAAACATAGGAAAGTTACTCACACTCAAGGTACTTTCATTTTATGTCAACAATTCGGGTTTTAACCCCAAAATACTACGTATTTTAACTCCTTAAAAATATCCATTTCTTTCACAAAAAGTCACACGATACTAATACTCGTAGTATTTAAAATAGAGTAACTATAATTTTAAGTAAACCAAAACAATGTCCATACCTTCCTTTTAAATAAACCAAGACAAAACCATGCCTTCCTTTAAAACCAACTCAAGACAATACCATGCCTTCCTTTTAAACAAAAACACTTCTCCTTTTTAAAGTCAAGTAACAATATACTTTTCAAAATAGTTTAAGCCTCATAACTTCTTAAAAATATCAAGTTACCGTTTTAAATCCAATGATAAAACCATTCTTTCGTTTTCATAAAGTCGTTATAACTAGCTTCCCATAAAGCTATTATAACACTTTACATTTTAAACCAACCAAGGACAACTACTCACATTTCCGAAATCAAGATAACTTTATTCTTTTAAAGACCAAGTACCCATTACTCACGAATATATTTCACAAATAATCATGCTCAAGAGAATAGGAAGAATCACATACCTCTTCGGCTTAATCCACAAGCCAAGTCGAGTATGCCGCGCGTAGAATATCCACCTATAATAACCACAACACATCTATCAACATCTAGGTTCCTTCGTAGAATATTTCTAAGTATAAGGTTCCTTATTCTACGGAAAATTCGGCAGCACTTCCCCTGTAACTATGTACTTCCACCTTTTTCAAGGCCTGATATCAATAACCAACATGCCATTTAAGTGTCACGACCGATCCGGCCCGTATCGTGCCTTACCCGCACCCTGGTGATACAACATCGAGAAAACCAATGGAAATAAAAACATAAACATGAACATGAGACAAGATAATAAACAAAGCAACCAAGCGGTTACCTTCCATTAAAATATATATAAACAACTCTTTCAAAACGAACGGTTTAACTTTTTACAAAACCCCGCCACACAAGCTCTGGACTCTAAGATTTACAACAACTATGGCTGACAGGGCCGCCATACCACGAATGTGCAAGAACCTACAACTCGGGAACACATACCAAAAGATAAGCCTCCAAGGAACGAGCTTCCCAATACGTTGAAAGGTGATCCTAGTAGCGGGGATCGGCCACGATTTCTACCATGCGGCATGAGCGCACCCAAGAGGTCGATCAACAGTACCAAGTATGTGAAATCAGAATATCATAAATGAAATCATAATAGTCTATATAAAGCGCGAGACATATGATGACCAAACTACGATACATAACATATAACTAGTTACATCAAGTCGTGACTCACGCTCCAAATTATCACTCGTGCGTGGAATTTCTTCCTCACCACGGCGGTTTATGATATGACAATACCAAGGAGTATGCATGAACACCAGTCCCACCGTGTCATAAAACCGTATAGGACAAGTATAACTACCGATCCGACCGCACCAATAATATAATGCAACCAAAACACGGCCGATACGGCAAGTGCGAGCCGACACCGATACCAAGGCCGGCCACGTAGCCGATCGGGCAAGTACGGTGACCACCGGGGACCAAGGTCAGATCACGAGACTTCGTCACTACTGACCGAACGGCAAGTCGTGGTCGACCACGTACAAGGCGAATCGACCGTGAGGCGGGGCAAGTGCGAGCCGACCACGGGGACCAGGCGACAAGAAGAAACCTGCATGGAGAGCTAGTCCATAAAATAACCATTCTTGCACAACCAAGGCTATCACCACAAGCATAAGCAAGTTACGAACAACAAGCATAGGCAAGTTACACAACACAAGCATAGGCAAGTTACACAACAACCGATAGGCAAGTTACACAACACAAGCATAGGCAAGTTACACAACTCAGTTACTTCATTTTATGCCAAAGTCCGGGTTTTAACCTAAAGTACTACGTCGTTAAATTCCTTTTAAAGAGATCCATTCCTTTTATAAAAGTCACCCGATGTCCGTAGTATAAAAGATAGTGATTGAGCATTGTTAAATAAACAAAATGCTTTCCTTTGTAAAATCAAATAACAACCTTATTTTCCAAACGTTCAAGTTTGCCTAATTTCAAATGCTCAAGTTTCTCATTTTTAGAAAAGGTTTAAGTAGTTCATAGTTTTAATCCTTTAAAACATAATTCTCCTTTAATGATTTGAGAAACATATGCCTTATATGAGTAGTTTATTCTTGTTTATAATCGATCTTATTAAGCGACCATGATCTAGGGTATGTAATATCATTTTGTCTCATCTTAGCTTCTATGCGGATGGAGGTTTCTACCGGTTTTAATACAATACTTCATTATTCAATACATTTTCCTTTATTAACGCCGCAGCTGTCGATACACATTCTGATTCAAATCGGTAAACCTTATCCCATTACATAAAACCAAGTACTCATTACTCACGAATGAGGTTTCACACAAGCATCCACATTAAAACAAATAAGTTAAGTCTCTTATCTTATAAGATCAAGTCTTTTAACTTCTAACATCAAGAAACCATTTTCTTTACCTTTCTTAAGACATTATACCTAACTTCCCATAAGCTAGTATAACTCTTTTAAAACCTTTAAAACCAAGTGTTACTCTCCTTCAAAACGATTTATAAATCTTTGAAATACATCAAGTTCTTTATTATAACTAGCCGCTTATAATTCACATCGATTACCTTTTAAAACCACAAAGTATTTTCTTATTTACATAAAGTATTATAACCAACTTCCCATAAAGCCGTTATAACACTTTATGTTTTAAAACAATCAAACACAGCTAACACACGACGCTACCGCATCACATAGTTCACACATATCATGAAGAGATATGAAGAGGTTCACATACCGCGACGAGTCTTACTAATAGCAAAACGCTCAAGTACTTCAAACCGGCTACTCCTTAAGCCACGTAGATCGCACCACACGTAGTACTTCAACCTATAAGGCCACAAGGCGCTTTATTAACATCTAGATCTCATCGCTCCATATTCTAAAATTCAGAAAGACTCTCCCGCAACAGCGTAAATCTCCTCTCTCTATCGGTGCCGCTACCAAGCCAACCGAGTGGGTTAACACGTCTAACCGGACGTGTACAATTCTACTACAAGTAATGTTACACAAGTCTACTGTAATACAGTCCTATGTAATTACAGTTCAGTTCTCTTCTTTAAATTCAGGCTTAAGTCGCAAGACATTGCCGTAAGTATTATTCAGGCTTAAGTCAAAAGACATTGCCACAATTATAATCAGTTCTATATATAGTATACATCAACTATATATTCCTACAACATGTAATTCCCAATTACAATAAGGTCAAGAGTGTTTACCTCGATAAGCCCAAAATTATCCGAGTTTATATGTCGATCCTGAGCAAGGTTTAGCTCCTACTCCGGGCGCTCCAATCCGCTCCAAACAACCCTTAGAAGTTCTAACCAACTTCTACTTATAACTTCAACTACGGGTGAAGATTTACTTAGGGTTTCGTTTTTGACTGAGGGAAGTATAATAGTATTTCCCGGGCTCTACGTATAGAGGTAACTTTGGAAGTACTATAAGGTATATGGGCTAGAGTATTTTGGGCATTATAACAATACTAGGAGAGTATTTCTATACCACAAAAGGGGGGTATTATACGAAAACAACTAGGCTAGTGGTACCCTACCCAAACACCACAAAGGGAGGGGGTGGCTCGGCGAGGGCTCACAAAGGAGGTGATTTGGGCGAACTACACTAAGGGCAGAGATTTTAACACTTAGAAAGGATTTTTGGATGAAGAAGTTCATCAACATAAGAGGGGTATTTATAGGTCAAGGGATGGCCAACCAATGGCCAAGATTATGCCAAGTGCAAGGCAAGTGTAAGGCCAAGATTTGGGCAAGTGTCCTAAGCCAACTTGCACACAAAATATCCTACCAACTCCAAGACAAAACAAGCCACCTTGTTCGTCCTTTTGCCGCCCACTCAGCGATGTGAGGTGACACATCACCCTCCCGTTGGTCCAAAATGTTTCGCCTTTTGGAAAAATCCGCAAAAATTAAAATGACATAGCCGAATTTTCCCTACAAAAGCTGGAAACGCTTTAGTCGAAAACGACTCTTTCTGCACTTGTGCACAAATTTCAAACTAGCCAACTTTAAGGCTCAAATTATTATACGTCGCCTCACGCATACTGAAATACGGTATAACATTCTCCTCCTTAGAAACATTCGTCCGAATGTTCCTTCTCAAGACGGATAACGATAAAGTTCTTCTAATAAGTTGCCAACGCCACAACCGCCACGAAACAACACCGCACGCAAATACTTATATCCAAGTCCACGAGGAAACACCTCTAACATCACAACTTTTGTCACTTTGCGCGAGGTTCTAGTGTCACTCCGCGACCCAACAAATGGTGCCGATCGCGTGCGATCCCCGAGGTCTAAAATATACATCCTTCAGACCTTCTCTTTACAAGAAATGATCATATCTATGCTCGCAATACATGCCGTCTCTACTCTTACTCGTCGTACTCTTCTTGAACACTTGAACTCTTCTAGTATAATGCACATACTTGATTTCCAAAACTTTGGAGTCACTACCCCAAACTTGGTCATCTTACTAGCCTCGATCTTCCTTAAGGCCATTCCCGCCTTCACGATCTCTGCTGGTCGAAACACCCACGAACTCATACGGTGGTCAACTAAACTGGGCCTAGCACCTCGTGACCTACCACCGGCGACCACCTGTGGTGACCCACTTTGAAACCGCGGGTTGGCCCTCAACATGGCCCCAACCCGATCCACTAACGCATCACACTCTTGTTCCCGACCGGAACAATCTTACCTCAACAGTCATGAAAGCTACCACTTCCATTCAACACTACTCAAGGAAATTATCATACAACACATTCTAGGCATAAAATGTATTGGCAGGATCACTTGAAAAATGGTACTCAAGACGACCTTACATCTAAGGTCTCAACATGAAATATTCTAAAGTTCACACTTTCCATGCCCCATACAAATCCTTTCAACTAGCCGAGCTTTCTAACTCATAACCATCATAACGCTTATCCGAACGTAGCACACAATAATAAGGTCATCATATCACGATACAAATCTTTAAAGGGTTAAGGATATACTGAAAATAGGCGGTTCAAAGGACCGCTAAAGCGAACTTCCACCGCGACTTGCAGGGCTCGCGTCACGAACATCTGCTCGCTATGGAAGGTGAAGAACCCGCAATCGCTCTAGTAGTCCATGCTATCCTACCACATACCCGTCGGACAATCTCTTGCGGATAGCCCTGTTGGCGCAAAATAACAATCTCAGAGTTAGTCGACACTCTCCATATGAAGCTTTCCACAACGGCACACGGAGACAAGGGCAACCTCGTCCGCGAGCACTCGCTTCCCCGAATCTGAAACTGGGAGCCACGACTGTTCTGAATATCTCGGCGTCCCGGCGTGGAGGACCACTCTGATCGCGAGGCGCATAATCGCTCTTCCGAGGCGGTCCGCTCGAAAGTCACCAAAGGACCTCCTGTTCGGCCTGCTTCACGACTGGTCATTCCGTCGATTTATCCTTCCTCACATCCCGGTCGCATAAGCTGCGTGCGGCAATGTCCATGCGGTGAAGAGCTACACCCGAACAACTTCGGCTAGGTGATCATCGAGCCTGTAACAAATCGGTGCACTCGATCCTCCATACTAGCTACCAACGCGGACGCATCGCCAATGAGTCGAACTCACATTGTACTCCCGAACCGGCGCCGCTCGCCAGAACACCAAAAATGCTGCGCCGAGCCCTCTCATCTGTGGAGGCAAGAAATGCAAGAAAGGCCTCGAGAATTCGTCCCATAAAGTCGGAAGTCATGCTCTCCCGACAGCTCACGAATCAAACGATTGGCTGCGGTATCACGCGGTGATCGCGAACCTAGGACCACCGACTCGGTCTCCGATGCTTGATCACTCTCATGATCCCAGAATCGTCGGATGAACTCGCGGATCATCCTCGGGCCTCGACCCATAAAACTCGCGCCTACAACTCGGAAAATCCGTAGCCTCGAACTATCGATCTGGTGAACCACGCGCATCGAACTGCGTCGGCCTTTATCCTCAAGTCCGCCACAACCCCGCCATCAACGGCCCACTTTGTAACTCATCTCCTCCGCTCCCGCATCGCGGATGGAGGCTCAGTATCAGGCCTCGCCGCTGCTTTACTGCAGCCTCCTCTGCTGCTTGCCCTTCTCGCCGGGTTGCCTTACGCGAGGCATCACCGTAAAAAGTATGTCGGAGGGTCCAATCTTATCACACAGCTCTAAGGCACGATCTCAGAATGAGAAGAATGGAAACCAATCCTAAATGTCCTATAGCCTCTTGATTATCGGTGTGTTGTGCACCACATCTATAATCAAGACTCTACTAGACACGATGCGTAGACACTTTCAGAGGATTAAGCGCTCGATACCACTTTTGTCACGACCGATCCGGGCGTGGTCGTGCCTACCGGGCACCCTGGTGATACAACATCGAGGAAACCAATGGAAATAAAAACATAAACATGAACATGAGACAAGATAATAAAGCAAAGCCAACCAAACGGTTACCTTCCATTAAAATATATATAAACAACTCTTTCAAAACGAACAGTTTAATCCTTTTTACAAAACCCTGCCCACACAGTGCTACAGACCTCTAAGATTTACAACAACTATGACGGGACAGGGCCCCGCCATACCCCTGAATGTACAAGAACCTACAACTCGGGGAACACATACCAAAAGATAAGCCTCCAAGGAACGGAGCTTCCCAATACGAAAGGTGATCCTAGTAATGGATCGATACCAATGATTTACCAGCGGCGTGAACGCACTCGGCCGAGGTCGATCTAACAGTACCAAGTATGTGAAATCAGAATATCGTAAATGAAATCATAATAGTCTATATAAAGCAGGAGACATGTATGATGACCAAACTACAGTACATAACATATAACTAGTTACATCAAGTCAGGGACTCACGCCCTCCAAATTATCACTCGTGCGTGGAATTTCTTCCTCATCGCGGTTATGATATGACAATACCAAGGAGTATGCATGAACACCGAGTCCCACTCGTGTCATAAAACCGTATAGACAAGTATAACTACCGGATCCGACCGTACGATAATATAATGCAACCAAAACACGGCCGAGCACGGCAAGTGCGAGCCGATCATCGGATACAAGGCCGGTCACGTAGCTGACCGGCAAGTACGAGGGTGACCACGGGGACCAAGGCCGTATCACGAGACTTCGTCACTACACTGAACGGGCAAGTGCGAGGGCTGACTACCGGGTACCAAGGCCGAATCAGCCATGAGACGGGGCAAGTACGAGAGCCGACCACCAGGGACCAAGGCCGAACAGTAAGAAACCTCATGGAGAGCTAGTCCATAAAATAACCATTCTTGCACAACCAAGGCTATCACCACAAGCATAAGCAAGTTACGTAACAAGCATAGGCAAGTTACACAACACAAGCATAGGCAAGTTACACAACAACCAGTATAGGCAAGTTACACAACACAAGCATAGGCAAGTTACACAACTCAGGTTACTTTCATTTTATGCCAAAGTCCGGGTTTTTAACCCTAAAGTACTACGTACGTTAAATTCCTTTTAAAGAGATCCATTCCTTTTATAAAAGTCACGATGTCCGTAGTATAAAAGATAGAGTGACGAGCATTGTTAAATAAACAAAATGCTTTCCTTTGTAAAATCAAATAACAACCTTATTTTCCAAACGTTCAAGTTTGCCTAATTTCAAATGCTCAAGTTTCTCATTTTTAGAAAAGGTTTCGTAGTTCATAGTTTTAATCCTTTAAAACATAATTCTCCTTTAATGATTTGAGAAACATATGCCTTATATGTGAGTAGTTTATTCTTGTTTATAATCGATCTTATTAAGCAGCCATGATCTAGGGTATGTAATATCATTTTGTCTCATCTTAGCTTCTATGCAGATGGAGGTTTCTACTGGTTTTAATACAATACTTCATTATTCAATACATTTTCCTTTATTAACGCTGCAGTGGTCTGTCGATACACATTCTGATTTCCGAAATCAGTAAAACCTTATCCCATTACATAAAACCAAGTACTCATTACTCACGAATGAGGTTTCACACAAGCATCCACATTAAAACAAATAAGTTAAGTCTCTTATCTTATAAGATCAAGTCTTTTAACTTCTAACATCAGTAAACCATTTTCTTTACCTTTCTTAAGACATTATACCTAACTTCCCATAAGCTAGTATAACTCTTTTTTAAAACCTTTAAAACCAAGTGTTACTCTCCCTTCAAAACGATTTATAAATCTTTTGAAATACATCAAGTTCTTTATTATAACTAGCCAGTTATAATTCACATCAGTTACCTTTTAAAACCACAAAGTATTTTCTTATTTACATAAAGCTGTTATAACCAACTTCCCATAAAGCCGTTATAACACTTTATGTTTAAAACAATCAAACACGATTAACACATATGCGTCTACCGTACTACATAGTTCACACATATCATGCTAGAAGAGATAGGAAGAGGTTCACATACCTCGCGACGAGTCTTAGCCCTAATAGCAAAACGCTCAAGTACTTCAAACCGTCGGCTACTCCTTAAGCCACGTAGATCGCACCACACGTAGTACTTCAACCTATAAGGCCACAAGGCGCTTATTAACATCTAGATCTCATCGTTCCATATTCTACGAGAAAATTCGCGGACTCCCCGCAACAAACAGAAATCTCCTCTCTATCAGGCCGGCTACCAAGCCAACCGAGAGGGGTTAACACGTCTAACCTGGCGTGTACAATTCTACTACAAGTAATGTTACACAAGTCTCTTTATACACCCTATGTAATTACTGATTCGGATCTCTTCTTTAAATTGGGCTTAAGTCGCAAGACATTGCGTAAGTATTATTCAGCTTAAGTCAAAAGACATTGCATAATTATAATCAGTTCTATATATAGTATACATCAACTATATATTCCTACAACATGTAATTCCCAATTACAATAAGGTCAAGAGTGTTTACCTCGATAAGCCCAAAATTATCCGAGTTTATATGTCGATCCTGAGCAAGGTTTAGCTCCTACTCGGGCGCTCAATCCGCTCCAACAACCCTTAGAAGTTCTAACCAACTTCTACTTATAACTTCAACTACGGGTGAAGATTTACTTAGGTTTCGTTTTTGACTGAGGAAGTATAATAGTATTTCCTGACTCTACGATAGAGGTAACTTTGGAAGTACTATAAGGTATATGGGCTAGAGTATTTTGGGCATTATAACAATACTAGGAGAGTATTTCTATACCACAAAAAGTGGGGTATTATCTGAAAACAACTAGGCTGGGGGTACCTACGGCCAAACACCACAGAGGGAGGGGTGGCTCTCGCCGAGGGCTCACAAAGGGAGGTGATTTGGACGAGAACTACACTTAAGGGGAGAGATTTTAACACTTAGAAAGGATTTTTGGATGAAGAAGTTCATCAACATAAGAGGGTATTTATAGGTCGAGGATGGCCAACCAATGGCCAAGATTATGCCAAGTGCAAGGCAAGTGTAAGGCGAAGATTTGGGCAAGTGTCTAAGCCAACTTGCACACAAAATATCCTACCAACTCAAGACAAAACAAGCCACCTTGTTCGTCCCTTTGCCGTCACTCATGCCAATGCAGGGTGACACTTGTCACCCTCCCGTTAATCCAAAATGTTTCGTCTTTCGGAAAAATCCGCCAAAAATTAAAAATGACATAGCCGAATTTTCCTACAAAGTCGTGGAAACGTTTAGTCGAAACGACTCTTTTCGCACTTGTGCACAAATTTCGAAACTAGCCAACTTTAAGGCTCAAATTATTATACGTACGCCCTCACGTACATACTCTGGAAATACGGGGTATAACAAAGGCGCAATAATACAACAACTCAAAGGGTATTATACGCCTAACTGGACGTGTAAAATTCTGCCCCACAATATATAATACAATCCATTTCTTTTCAATCTTCCTTCCACATATCAAATACTCAATTATACACTACTACAACATGTAATCTCCAATTACAATAGAAGGACAAAGATCATTACCTCGATAAGCCCAAAAATATCCAAGAACTTAAAGTCGCTCCTTAGCAAGTTTAGCTCCAAATCCTTACATTCCAATCAGCTCCAAGCAACCCTTAGAAGCTCCTAACCAACTCCTCTTCAAGATCCAACTCCAAAAAGTGAAGAACACCTTAGGCTCAAACTTGGCAAGTTTCGGCCAAGGCAAGCTTTCAAGGCTAGGGGTGTGAAATCTTTTCTAACACTTGGTTCACAATCTTCCTAACACCTTAAGGAAGAACACCTAAAAGTTTAAGGATTTTTGGACAACTTTAGCTCCAAAAAATCAGCCCATGGCCGAGAGCTACAACAAGGGAGGGAGTTTTTGCCTTGGAAATAATTCTAAGTGTTGATGAAGAAGTCTTGCAACAAGGGTCTATTTATAAGCCAACCAAGGGCTAGGATTAAAACAAGTTTGTGGTAGAGATTGGGGACAAGTGTGTGTGGGTCCCACAAGTCACTTGTCCAACACAAGACTTGGGACACTTGGCTTTCCACATGTCCTCACATTTCGGCCAAGGCCACATGTCACACTAAAATCGGCCACAAGCCACCTAAGGGGGTGACACGTGTCGTCCTCCTATTCGTCCAAAATATTTCATCTCCCGAAAACATCCATAATGGCCAAAATCTCGAAATAATGTGGGCCCCACAAAACCGTATTTTTTTCCCGTGGGCCCCACGTGACCAAATCTGGAAATAAAATTCCATAATTCTATTATATTCCCAGAAGTCCGAATACCAAATCTGGGAATCCAATTCCCATTTACGAACCGTTTTCCTTCACAAAATCCAGAAAATTTTCCGTCCGAAAATCAAATCTTTCTTCCTTTCCAATATTAATGTCGTATTCTCGTACGTATGTCCTCACATACATACCCTGGAACTAAGGGGTGTAACATTCTTCCCCCCTTAGAAACATTCATCCCGAATGTTCCTTCTAAGTCTCCAAACATACACGCGCCGGTATAGTCTTCACTACTATACTTACGAAACCAATTATGCCACACATGGCCATCAAAGTGAAACCAAATTTATTTAACACACGTACGTCTACCATACTATATATTTCACAACAATTATGCTCAAGAGGATAGGAAGAATCACATACCTCCTCGGCTAAATCCACTTGCCAAGTCGAATATGCCGCGCGTAGAGTATCAACCTATCATAATCAAATATGTTTATCAACGTCTAGACTTCTTCGTAGAATATTCTAAGTATACAGTTCCTTATTCTACGAAAAATTGGGCATCACCTCCCCCCCGTATCCACATATATTTCCACCTTTATCAAGGCCCGCTACCAATAGCCAACAACTCAAAAGGGATTACACGCCTAACTGGACGTGTACAATTCTGCCCCACAATATACCAACAGTCTATTTCTTTTCAATTTTCCTTCCACATATCATATACTCAATTATAAACTACTACAATATGTAATCTCCAATTACAAAAGAAGGACAAAGATCATTACCTCGATAAGCCCAAAATTATCCAAGATTTATAAGTCGATCTTTAGCAATGTTAGCTCCTATTCCTTACGCTACAATCCACTCCAAGCAACCCTTAGAAGTTCATAACCAACTTCTCTTAACACTTCATCCATACTATGAAGATTACCCTAAGGTTTCATTTTGCGACTATTGGAAAAATGTAGTATTTCTTGGATCTTTGTGTTGGGATTACTTTAGAACACTACTAGGGACACTTGGCTAAGGTATTTGGGATTATACAACAACAATTGAAGAATTGTTCTTCACAAAGTGGGGGGTTGCCGAGAGCACAACTAAGGGAGGGAGTATTTTGTGACTTGGAAATCTTTAAGTGTTTGATGAAGTCTTGCAAGCTTAAGGGGGGAGTTTATAGGACAATCAAAGGCTAGGATGTGAGCAAGTGTGAGGTGTAGATTGGGTACATGTGTGTGTGGGCCCCACAAACCACATGTCCCACACAAACTTGAGACATGTGGCTTGCCACATGTCTCACAAAAACGGCCACATGCCAAACGACACACCTATTTCGGCCATAGGGCCACATGGGGGTGACATGTGTCGCCTTCCTACTCGTCCAAAATATTTCATCTTCCAAAAATATCCATAATGTCAAAAATCTCAAAAATAATGTGGGCCCCACAAAACCTTAAATTTCTCCCGTGGGCCCCACGTGACCAATTCCGGAAAAATAAAATCCATAATTCTTATAAATTCTTAAAGTCTTAAATACCAAAGTTGACAATCCAATTCTCAATAATAAACATTTTTCCTTCACGAGGTTCGGAATATTTTTCGTCGGAAATTCAAAATTTTCATCCTTAACCTATTTAGGGTTATACACTCGTACGTACGTCCTCACATACATACTCTGGAACTATGGGGTGTAACATTCTCTCCCCCTTAGAAATATTCGTCCTGAATGTTCCTTCTACGTTCAATCAAAACAGCTATCGACATAGTCACTCTTACTATATCCCACATAAACAAGAATGCCATACATAGTTATAACAACACTTAAGCATATATGTCAATTAAAATCAACAAGTAGGAAAGTGAGTTACCTGGAGGTGTAGGGAATAAGTGAGGATACTTCTTCATCATGTCCTCCTCTGCTTCCCATGTCATTTCCTCTCTGTTCTCGTTCCGCCATAAGACGCTTGAAGCCACATCCTTTGTCCGATCGCTAACTTTGACGATCGAGTATCGCTATGGGACTCTCCTCATACGATAACCCTTCTGTCACCTGGACGTCACAAATCGGGTGCACTCTAGATGGATCTCCGATACACCTTCACAACATAGATACATGAAAAACTGGATGTACTGCCTCTAGATCGGACGACAGATCCAACTCATAGGCAACCTTGCCTACCCTACGGACAATCTGATAAGACCCAATGTACCTTGGGCTAAGTTTCCCCTTCTTCTCAAACCTCATCACACCCTTCATGGGTGATACCTTCAGGAAGACCCAATCGTCCATCTCAAACTCCAAGTGTCAACGTCGATTATCTGCATACGACTTAGCCGACTCGCGGTGACAATAACCGCTCTGGATAAGCTTCACTTATCCACCGCTTCGAATCAAGTCCGGCCCGACTAACTGAACTTTGCCCACATCAAACCAGCCTATCGGTGACCTGCACTTCCTCTCATATAAGGCCTCATAAGGCGCCATCTGGATACTATAATGGTAGCTGTTGTTATACGCAAACTCCACAAGAGGTAAATGATCCTCCCAGCTACCCCTAAAATCAATAACACAGGCCCGCATCATATCCTCAAGTGTCTGGATAGTACGATCTGCCTGTCCGTCGGTCTGAGGATGAAACGCAATACTGAGACTCACCTGTGTACCTAATCCCTTCTGGAAAGACCTCCAGAATTTAGCCATAAACTGGGCTCCTCTGTCTGATATAATCGATATAGGAAATCCGTGCAGTCTCACAATCTCTCTGATATACAATCTAGCAAATTCTCAGCCGAATACGTAGTCCTGACTGGAAGAAAGTGGGCTGATTTAGTCAGCCTGTCGACAATAACCCAGATGGAATCATGCTTCCTCTGAGTGCGAGGTAACCCTGTAATAAAGTCCATATTGATCACCTCCCACTTCTATGTCGGAATGTCAATAGCCTGCAATAGCCCACCGGGCTTCTGGTGCTCAACCTTGACCTGCTGACAATTAGGACACTGAGCAACAAAACCTGCCACGTCCCTCTTCAGGCCATCCCACCAATACGTACATCGAGGTCATGGTACATCTTAGTCGACCCCGGATGAATAGAGTAATGACCGCGTGTGCCTCCCGCATCTGGCCGAAGTCCTGCTACATCGGGAACACACAACCTGCCCTAAAATCTTAGCACCCCATCAGGCGTTACCTCAAATAGACTCTTCTCATCTCGAAGAGCCATATCACGATACTGTATCATAGTTGGGTCCTCATACTATCGCCTCTTCACCTCATCAACGATAGAAGACTCGACAATCTCACGAACCCCAAGGCTCGCTAGCTGATGGATCTGACGGACCATGTCTTGTCTCTTTGGTTGTACCTCTGACAGACTTCCCATCGATCTACGACTCAAAGCATCTACAACCACGTTGGCCTTTCCCGGATGGTATAGGATGTCAACATCATAATCCTTCAACAACTCTAACCACCGCCTATGTCGCAAGTTCAACTCCCTCTGCCTGAAGATGTACTGGAGGCTCTTGTGGTCTGTATAAATATCCACATGAACCCCATATAAATAATGTCTCCAAATCTTCAAGGCATGAATAACTGCGGCCAACTCTAAGTCGTGGGTAAGGTAATTCCTCTCATGCTTCCGTAACTGCTAGGAAGCATAGGCTATAACCTTGTCGTCTTTGCGTCAAAACGCACCTGGCGATGCAGGCATCACAATAAATCACGTATCCCTTTAACCCTCGGGAAGAGTAAGAAGCTGGAGCCGTCGTCAACTTTTCCTTCGATGGCGGAAGCCCTTCTCACAAGATTCGTCGCCCATGGAACTTAGCCGCTCGAGTCACCTAGTCAATGGTGCCGATATCGAAGCAAAGCGCTCCACAAACTCACGATAATAACTTTGCGCCACTAGAAAGCTGCGCGCACTCGTCGAGTAGTAGGTCTCGGCCAAGACTTGACCACTCTATCTTTGTCGTATCAACTGAACACCATCTGATAATGTGCCCGGGAATGCCATCGAGGCCAACCAAAACTCACACTTGGAGAACTTGACAAACAATGCGGCTCGAGGACCCCAATCACCGTCCTCAAGTGATCTGCGTACTCGCTCTGTCGCGAATAAACCAGATGTCATCAATGAATACTATAACAAGCGTATCCAAAAATGGCTCGAACACCCGGTTCATCAAATCCATAAATACCATTGGGCGTTGGTCAAACCGAAAGACATCACCGAACTCATAGTGCCCATCTGGGTCACGAATGCGATCTTTGGGATATTTGCCTCTCTAACTGCTTTGATGATAACGGACGCAGTCTATCTTGGAGAAACACCTCGCACCCTGCATCTGTCAAACAAATCATCAATCCTGGGGAGGGGGTATCTGTTCTTGATGGTTACCTTATTCAGCTGCCTGTAATCAACACACATACGCAGCGTCCCATCCTTCTTCTTTACAAATAAAACCGGCGCTCCCCAGGGAGAAACACTAGGCCTGATAAAGCCTTTTTCCAGCAAATCTTTCAGCTGGTCCTTCAACTCCCTCAACTCAGCAGGTGTCATCCTGTATGGCGGAATAGATATAGGCCGAGTGTCTGGCGACATATCAATACAAAACTCAATCTCCCTCTCAGGAGGGATACCCGGGAGATCGTCTGGGAATACATCTGGAAACTCTCTAACCACCGGAACTGACTGAATAGATGGCACCTCAGCCCCTGTATCGAATACCCGAACCAGATGATAGATGTACCCCTTCTGCACCATCTTCCTAGCCTTGAGGTAAGAAATAAACCTACCCCTCGGCGACACAGTATTCCCCTCCCACTCGATAACCGGCTCCCCAGGAAACTGGAACCGTACCAATCTCTCCCTACAGTCCACATTGGCGTAGCAAGAAGCCAACCAATCCATACCCATAATCACATCAAAGTCTGTCATATCCAACTCTATCAAGTCGGCTAGGGTCTGACGACTGTATATAGTCACTGGGCAAGCCTTATATACCCGCTCAGCTACCACTGAATCACCTACTGGCGTAGCTACCTCAAAAGGTTCTATGGACTCAGGCTCTATCCCTATTCTACCAGCAATATGAGGAGATATATAGGACAAGGTAGAACCCGGATCTATCAAAGCATATACGTCACAACATGAAACCAATAATGTACCTGTGACGACATCCGGTGACGCCTCCTGGTCCTGGCGGCTGGACATGGCATAAATGCGGTTCTGAGGACCGCTGGAACTAGGACCCTTGCCATGACCTCTGTCGCGACCTGTTGCCCATGAGCACCACGCCTCCGGCGATAATCGTAGGAGATGAGGCACGAATGACCACATGGTGAACCTACCATCTACGCGCCTGGTGGACGGTCCCACGAAATATGACCCTGCTGGCCGTAAGCATAACAAGCTCCCAAAGTATTACCACAACTCCAGTAATGGGATCTACCACATCGGCCACACCGAGAGGGGGTGGTCTCGATCGGTTAGAATCCCTGCTTCCCTGGAAGCCCGAAGCCCTGGGCCCTGACTTGCCCCCGAATACCCTGGACGTCCCGAAGACGGTGAATGAGCGCTCTGAATTGGCTGAGGTGCAAATCTAGTCTGCTGCTGAGGTCGTCCGCCTCGAAAGCTACCAAAGGACCTGTTTGTCACGGCCTCTTCTGGCGATATCTGTCAATCCGTCAGCCTCTACGTTCCTCACACCCAAGTGCATAAGCCTGCATGCGGGCAATGTCTATGGCCGGCTAAAGAGCTACACCCGAGCAACCCTCTACTAAGTAATCATCGAGCCCTGTGACATAGCGGTGTACTCTGTCCTCCATGTCTGCCACTAAAGCGGGGACGTACCGAGCCAACGAGTCAAACTCTATGTTGTACTCTCGGACCCGTCGCGGATTACTGTCGCAACATCAGAAATCTATCGGCCCGAGCTCTCCTCATCTGCGGAGGCAAGAAATGGCTAAGAAACGCCTCTGAGAACCCGTCCCAAATAGCTGGAAGCGCATGCTCCCCCCGATAGGTGTGGTGCACAACACGCCGATAATCAAGACTCTACTAGATACGGTCTGTAGACACTTTCCGAGGATTAACTGCTCTGATACCACTTTTGTCACGACTCGACCTCGGGCCCGCGACTGGTGCCTTACCACGGGCACCCTAGTGATACTACATCAGAGAAAAACCAGCGGAAATAAACTCATAGACATGAAACAATATAAAATAAGAAACATGCTAACCAAAACGGTCACCTTTCTGCATATATATAACAAAACCTGAACAATTACATCCTTTACAAACCCAATTTACAATAGGACTACAGACCTCTAAGAGTTTGTAACAACTATGACGGGACAGGGCCCCGCCATACCCCTGAATGTACATGAACCTACAATGACAGGAAATCATACCAAAAGATAAGCCTCCGGAGAAACGGAGCTTCCCAGCGAGCGGTGATCCTATGGCGAGGATCAACAACCGATGTACCTCTACCTACGGCATGAGCGGCCCGAAGAAGGTCGATCTGCAGTACCAAGTATGTGGCGAAATCTTGAAATGAAATCATAACATTTTAAAAACCAATCCACAGACATGTATGAAACAAACCAATTAACAGTACATAGTGTGTCACGACGCGACCCCGGGCCGCGACTGGTGCCCTACCTGAGCAGCCTTCTATTCATACAACATAATAAACTGCGGAAGATAAATAACACTCTTTTTTTTATTATCAAAACTAAGGCCAAGCCGATAAGGCTGCCATAACATAAAAATTACCCGAAAGGGGCTACACTGTTTAACAATGTAAAAACAACTCTAGCCAATCCAGGCCACAGATGAATACATACCTCTAAGATTTGGACAAATACTATGACGGGACAAGGCCCCGTCGTGTTACACCCCGTAGTTCAGGTCATGCGTATGTGTTATATCCCGTACTTCCAGAGCATGTATACGAGGACGTACGTACGATTATTCAAACCCTAATTAGGTTAAGAATGAAATTGTAAACTTTTGACGGAAAAGATTCCGAACCTTGTGAAGGAAATTCTACGTTTTTAATATTTTAACCGATTATGGATTTTTCCGAGAGATGAAATATTTTGGACCAATAGGAGGGCGACATGTGTCACCCTTAGTTGGCATGGGTTGGACGAAATGGGGGCCTAGTGGACAAGTCAATTGGTCAAGTCTTGCAAGATATTTTTGGGTTAGTGGGGGTAGGTATTGTTGGACGGTTTTGTGAGCCTAGTGGAGGGCCACATGGCTCATTATTGTGGGGGACATATGTCCCAATGTTGTGGTGGACATATGTCCCAACATTGTGGTGGACACTTGGTGGAATAGTTCACTTGAACAAGCTACCAAATCTACACCCTCCATTTGTTTTAATCTTGGCCCTTGGTGGTTCTATAAATACCCCCCTCTTGTGCAAGACTTCTTCATCCACAAAAACATTTTCCAAGTCTCCAAAATCCCTCCCCCTCTAGTAGTGTTCTCGTCCAAGTCCTCTCCCCCCCTCTCCTTGTGTTCTCGCCGAAACACACCTTTTCCCCCCCCCCCCTTCCTAGTTGTTTCGTCCAAAAGCCCCCTTGGTAGAAAAATATTCCCAGTATTGTTACTATCCCAAAATACCTTAGCCAAATACCTTGTTGTATTCCAAAGTCACCTCTATACTAAAAGCCCAGAAATACTACCTTATATCCATTAGCCACAAAACGAAACCCTAAGGAAAATCTTCATAGTGGGTTGAAGTATTAAGTAGAAGTTGTTTGGGAACATCTAAGGGTTTCTTGGAGCTATCGGACGTCTGAGAATAGGAGCTAAACCTTGCTCAGGATCGACATTTATCTTGGATAATTTTGGGCTTGTCGAGGTAAATATCTTGTCCTTCTATTGTAATTGGAGATTACATACTGTAGTTGTATAGAAATAGGTATAAGTTATATAGAAGGAGGGTATAATAGAATAGAATTGAATGTACTTACATGGGAATTTGTATTCTGATGAGACTTGAGTAGTTTGTGGTGGGAAGTCTTTTGATTTTTAGTAGAATTAAGAACCTCTACTTAGAATATTCTACGAGAATAGTCTAGGCGTTGATAGGCGTATTTGACTATTATAGGTTGATACTCTGCTGCGACATATTCGACTTGGCGGTGGATTTAGCCGAGGAGGTATGTGATTCTTCCTATCCTCTTGAGCATGATATTTTTGATATATATATAGTACGGTAGACGTACGTGTGATTACTAAAACTGGTTTTACTCTGATGTCTTTTGACTTGAGTTTTAAATAATAAGAATCTTGAAGTATTTCAAAGGAATTAAGAATCATTTTTGAAAGAAGAGTAATACTTGGTTTTAAAAGCTTAAAGAGTTATACTAGCTTTATGGGAAGTTAGGTATAACGACTTAAGAAAGATAAAAGGAACAATTTGCTTATTTGTTTATGAAAGTCTTGTATTGATTTCTGAAAAGTGTAGTAAGATGGTTTGATAAGTAAACATGTTATGATGCTACGCGTGTTAGTGTCTTGTGATGTTGTGTAAGGGGGTTATTCTTGTTGTGCTTACGTTGTTAAGCGTTAAGCGTTGTCTTGTTATTATATCACATACCCCTTGACTTGTTATCACAGGGCTTGCCACCCTTGATGCAGTCTATCGGCCTATGCGATGCTGTGTGACTATGCGGGTGCGGGAGTTCGAGATTGATCATTCAGTGTATTATCCGTCACGAGGAATGCCTCATGCGATGCAATGTGACTATGCGGTCTATGTGACTATGCGGACTCGGGAGTCGGGGAGGATACTGCGGGTTAGCTGCCCCGTCACGAGAAATACCTCATGCGAGTGCGTGTGTGACCCGTGCGGATCGCGGGAGTTCGAGTTAGGCTCGCATAATGATACTATAGGCGATTAGCCTTGCCCGATCATTAGCGGCCTAGAAAAGACCGGTTATGTTATGTCTATTTTGCTTTTGGTTATCTTTGTGGCACTATGTGCGATTCATTGGTTGTTTCGTACATATTTGTAAAATTGGTTTTAAAATGATATGATTTCATTTAAAGTACTTTCTGATTTCACATAATTGGTACTGTTATCTTGACCTCCTTCGGAGGCTGCGATCATGCGCGTGAGAAGCGGTGGTAGATCCTCATTCTCGGGATCCTTACTGCAGTGTCGAAGCTCCATTTCTCGGAGGCTCGACTTTTGATGCGACTCTCACAGTGTTGTAGATATTTTGTACATTCGGGGTATGGCGGGGCCACTGTCCCGCCATAGTTTTACATTCCTAGAGGTCTGTAGTCATGTTGTAAAGTTGGGATGTAACTGCCAGACTTGGTTTATATATATATGCCGAAAGGCAACTTTTTCTCAGATAAAATCTGTTACATTTTACATTTGTTTCATGTCTTGTTTTATTATTCCGCTGGTTACTTTGATGTATGCCTACTGGGGTGCCCGGGTAAGGCACCAGTCACGGGCCTGGGATCGGGTCGTGACAAAAGTGGTATCAGAGCAGTTAATCCTTGGAAAGTGTCTACAGACCGTATCTAGTAGAGTCTTGATTATCGGTGTGTTGTGCACCACACCAATGTCGTGAGGCTATAGGATATTTAGGATTGGTTTCCATTCTTCTCACTCTGAGATCGTGCCTTAGAGCTGTGTTATAAGTTGGACCCCTCTAACGTATTCCTTTTATGTATCAGTTATGCCTCGCGCAAGCAACGAGCCCGAAGGGCAAGGCGTAGGAAGTCGCTAGTAGGACACGAGGGTCACGAGGCCCAAGCCGATCTATACGGCGATACCTCGGGGCCCGAGTTCCACGGCGCCGCCCGGCCCAGCGAGTTTAGCGCAGCGATGGGCGATGAGACCACGATACTGCGCCTTGATCCATGCTTTGGAAGCGGAGAGATGGGTTCTGAGAGATGGCCCGATTGCTAGCGATTGTGGCGGACATGAGGATAGGTTGGATCTGGCGGTTCGGCTCAGCATGCAGTGGTTCACCCGAGTCGGATAGTTTGAGGCTACGGGATTTTACGAGTTGTAGCCCACGAGTTCTACGGTCGAGGCACGAGGTTGATCGCGAGGAGTTCATCCAAGCGATTCTGGATCGTGAGTGATCAAGGCTTGGAGACCGAGTCCGTGATCTTCGGTTCGCGTCGGTGCGTGATACCGCGATCGATTGGTTTGATTCGTGGGAGCTATCGGGAGAGCATGCGCCTCGTGGTATGGGACGAGTTCTGGAGGCATTTCTCACTCATTTCTTGCCGCCACGTATGAGAGAAACGCGGTGACAGATTTTGATCTTTGGCGAGAGGCGACAGGGAGTACAACGTTGAGTTGATTCGTTGGCTCGATATGTCCCTGCATTAATAGCGAGATATGGAGGACCGAGTGCACGCCACGTTACGGGACTAGATGACTATTTGGCGAGTCTTGCTCGGTGTGGCTCTTGTAGGGCATGGACATTGCCCGCGTTTAAACTCGTACGCGGTGCGAGGCGTAGAGGCCGGCGGGTCGGCGGATATCAGCGAGAAGAAGGCCGGGGCGGCGAGATCTTTTGGTAGCTCTCGGGGTGGGCGGTCTCGGCAGACTAGATTTGCACCACGGCTAGCTCGAGCACTCCTACACCGTCTTCGGGACGGCCCGAGTATTCGGGGCAGTCGGGGCCCGGGACTTGGACTTCGAGTAGCGAAGTGCTAACCGATCGAGGTCCTCTCGGTGTGTCGATGTGGTAGATTACATGCAGGAGTTGTGATACTACCTCGGGAGTTTGCTACACTTGCGGCCAGCAGGGTCACTATGCGAGAGTCTATCCGACTAGAGGTGGCGCAGATGGTAGGGGTCAACCTCTGTGGTCTTTGCGGGTCTTCGTCCCTACGATTACTCGCCGAGGCGAGGTACTCATGGACCAGCGAGTCACGCGGCAGAGGTCGTGCACGGGTCGATTCTAGCGGTCCTCGAGCGCATTTATGCTGTCGGTAGGCGGGACGGGGCGTCACCTGATGTCGTCACAGGTACTTTATCAGTTTCATGTTGTGACGTGTATGCTTTGATAGATCCGGGTTCTACTCCGTACTATATATCTCCCCTTATTGCTAGTAGGATAGGGATAGAGCCTGAGTCCATAGACCCTTTCGAGGTAGCTACGCCAGTGGGTGATTCGGTGGTAGCTCGACGTGTATATAGGGCTTGCCCAGTGACTTTATGCAGTCGTCAGACCCTAGCCGACTTGATAGAGTTGGATATGACCGATTTTAATGTGATTATGGGTATGGATTGGCTAGCTTCTTGCTACGCTAATGTGGACTGCAGGGCAAGGTTGGTACGGTTCCGCTTTCGAGGCCGGTTATTGAGTAGGAGGAACACCGTATCGCCGAGGGTAGGTTTATTTCCTACCTCAAGGCTAGGAAGATAGTGCGAGAAGGGTATATCTACCATCTCATTCGGGTGTTTGATCTTGAGGTGCGGTACCAGATTTTCAGCGATTCGATAGTCGAGGAGTTCCCGGATGTGTTTCAGATGACCTCCGGGTATCCTCCCGAGAGGAGATAGAGTTTTGTATCGATGTCTTTGCGGACACTCGGCTTATTTCCATTCGCCATACGTAATGGCACTGCCGAGTTGAGAGAGTTGAAGGACCGGTGAGAGATTTCTTTGGAGAAAGGGCTTCATCGCACTAGTGTTTCTCGCAGGGCGCGGTATTGTTCGTGAAGAAGAAGGGCGGGACGCTGCGCATGTGTGTTGATTGACGGTGAACAAGGTGACTATTAAACGAATACCCCCTTCCCGTGATTGATGATTTGTTCGACCCGATTCTGGTGCGAGATGTTTCTCCAAGATTGATCTGCGATCGGGCTATCATCAGGTGCGAGTTAGATAGGCGGATGTCCCAGATCGCATTCGGACGATGCGAACACTATGAGTTCGAGTTATGTCTTCGGTTTGACCAATGCTCGGCGGTTTTATGGATTTGATGAGCCGAGTGTTCAAGCCATTTTGGATACATTTGTGATAGTATTCATTGATGACATCTTGGTTTATTCCCCTCGGAGCGAGCATGCGAGCATTTGAGGCGTCTTTGAGAGTTCTCGAGACCAGCGATTATCGCCAAGTTTTCCAAATGTGAGTTTTGGTTGGCTTCGGTGGCATTTCTTGGGCATATTGTAGGGGCTGATGGCATTCGGGTGGATACGGCCAAGATCGAGGCAGTCAGGAGTTGGCCTAGACCTACTACTCCGACAGAGGTGCGCAGCTTTCTGGGCCTTGCAGGTTACTATCGGAGGTTCGTGGAGAAGTTTGCTTCTATTTGGAACCTTTGACTAAGCCGACTCATAAGCGGCTAAGTTTGATGGTGATGCTTGTGGCGAGGTTTCGATTCTTGAAGGAGAGGCGGCACCGCCCGCTTCTTACTCTTCCTGAGGGTCTTGACGGCTATGTGGTGTATTGTGATGCGTCAGGCATCGGGCTTGGATGTATATTGATGCAGCAGGGAAAGGTTATAGCATACGCATCCCGACAGCTTAAGAAGCATGAGAGGAACTACCCCACCCATGATTTGGAGTTGGCAGCGGTGATTCACGCCTTGAAGATCTGGAGGCACTATTTGTATGGAGTTCATGTGGATATTTACACAGACCACAAGAGCCTCCAGTATATCTTCAGCCAGAGGGAGTTGAACTTACGACAGAGACGGTGGTTAGAGTTACTCAAGGATTATGATGTCGATATCCTGTACCACCCAGGGAAGGCCAATGTTGTGGCAGATGCCCTTAGTCGTAGGTCGATGGGGAGTCTATCAAATGTGCAGCCAGAGAGGAGGGGCATGGTCCGCGAGTTGCATCAGCTAGCGAGCCTTGGAGTCCGATTGATTGATTCTGATAGTAGTGGGGTTCGAGTTCGAGAGGTTGCCGAGTCTTCCATCGTCGAGGAGGTGAAGAGGCAACAATTTGAGGATCCGGTTTTGACACGGTATCGTGATACAGCTCTTCGTGAGGGGAAGGGTCCTTTTGAGGTAGCACCTGATGGGGTGCTAAGGTTTGAGGGCAGGTTGTGTGTTCCAGATATTGCAGGACTTGGCGGAGTTCTAGGAAGCACACGGCGCGGCGTTACTCTATCCATCGAGTCGACCAAGATGTACCACGACCTCGAATCGTGTATTGGTGGGATGGTTTGAAGAGGGCGTTGCGAGTTTGTGGCTCGATGCGTGTTGTCAGCAGGTGAAAGTAGAGCATCAGAGGCCTGGTGGATTATTGCAGACGATAGAGATCCCGACCTGGAAGTGGGAGGTGATCAACATGGATTTTATCACAGGATTACCTCGCACTCAGAGGAAGCATGATTCTATCCGGTTATCGTCGACGGTGTGAAATCAGCCCACTTTCTTCCGTCGGGCGACTTTTTTAGTGAGGATTATGCCAGACTTTACATCCGAGAGGTCGTGAGACTGCATGGGGTCCCTATTTCTATCAGACAGAGGATCCCAGTTTACGGCTAACTTCTGGAGGTCTTTCCAGAAGGTATTAGGGACACAGGTGAGCCTCGATCGCATTCCATCCTCGAGCAGACGGACGAGCGAGCGTACTATCCAGACTCTTGAGGATATGCTACGAGCCTGTGTTATTGACTTCAGGGGTAGCTGGGAGGATCATTTGCCTCTAGTTGAGTTTGCGTATAATAATAGCTACCACTCCAGTATTCAGATGGCGCCTTATGAGGCCTTGTCTGGGAGGAAGTGCGGTCGCCGATAGGCTGGTTTGATAATGGGCGAGTGCGATTAGTGGGACGGACACAGTTGTGAGCGATGGATAAGGTGAAGCTTATCCGGGGCGGCTATTGATGACTCGAGTCGGCGAAGTCGTATGCAGATCATCGTCGTCGGCATATGGAGTTTGAGGTTGATGATTGGGTTTTCCTGAAGGTGTCACCCATGAAGGGTGTGATGAGATTTGGCAGGAAAGAAGCTCACCCAGGTACATTGGGCCTTATCAGTTGTCGCGAGGTAGGCAAGGTTGCACATGAGTTGGATCTGTCGTCCGATCTGGAGGCGATCATCCGGTTTTTCATGTTTCTATCTTTGAGAGATGTATCGGGGATCCATCTAAGTACACCCGATTGCGATGTCAGTGACCAGGGGTTATCGTATGTGGAGAGTCCATAGCGATACTCGATCGTCAGGTTAGGCGGCTGCGGACGAAGTATGTGGCTTCCGTTAAGGTATTATGGCGGAACGAGATCAGGGAGGAGATGACGTGGGAAGCAGAGGAGGACATGAGGCAGAGGTATCCTCACTTATTCCCCACACCTCCAAGTAACTCACTTTTCTACTTGTAAATTTTCATTGACATATATGCTTAAGTGTTGTATTGTGGTCATGTGTGGCATTTGCAAACTGTTTAAGTTATGAGAAACTTCATCGTTATCTGTCTTGAGAAGGAACATTCGGGACGAATGTTTCTAAGGAGGGGAGAATGTTATACCCCGTACTTCCAGAGTATGTATGCGAGGACGTACGTACGATTATTCAAACCATAATTAGGTTAAGAATGAAATTGTAAACTTTCGACGGAAAAGATTCCGAACCTTGTGAAGGAAATTCTACGTTTTTAATATTTTAACCGATTACGGATTTTTTCGAGAGATGAAATATTTTGGACCAATAGGAGGGCGACATGTGTCACCCTTAGTTGGCATTGGTTGGAAGAAATGGGGGCCTAGTAGACAAGTCAATTGGTCAAGTCTTGCAAGATATTTTTGGGTTAGTGGGGGTAGGTATTGTTGGACGGTTTTGTGAGCCTAGTGGAGGGCCACATGGCTCATTGTTGTGGGGGACATATGTCCCAATGTTGTGGTGGACATATGTCCCAACATTGTGGTGGACACTTGGTGGAAGAGTTCACTTGAACAAGCTACCAAATCTACACCCTCCATTTGTTTTAATCTTGGCCCTTGGTGGTTCTATAAATACCCCCCTCTTGTGCAAGACTTCTTCATCCACAAAAACATTTTCCGAGTCTCAAAATCCTTCCCTCTAGTAGTGTTCTCGTCAGTCCTCTCCCCTCTCCTTGTGTTCTCGTAAACACACCTTTTCCCACTTCCTAGTTGTTTCGTCCAAAAGCCCCCACCTTGGTAGAAAAATATTCCCCAAGTATTGTTACTATCCCAAAATACCTTAGCCAAATACCTTGTTGTATTCCAAAGTCACCTCTATACTAAAAGCCCAGAAATACTACCTTATATCCATTAGCCACAAAACGAAACCCTAAGGAAAATCTTCATAGTGGGTTGAAGTATTAAGTAGAAGTTGTTTGGGAACTTCTAAGGGTTTCTTGGAGCTATCGGAGCGTACAGAATAGGAGCTAAACCTTGCTCAGGATCGACATTTATCTTGGATAATTTTGGGCTTGTCGAGGTAAATATCTTGTCCTTCTATTGTAATTGGAGATTACATAATGTAGTTGTATAGAAATAAGTATAAGTTATATAGAAGGAGGGTATAATAGAAGAGAATTGAACTGTACTTACATAGGATTTGTATTCTGATGAACTTGAGTAGTTTGTGGTAGGGAAGTCTTGCTTGATTTTTCCGTAGAATTAAGAACCCTCTGCTTAGAATATTCTCTGGAATAGTCTAGGCGTTGATAGGCGTATTTGACTATTATAGGTTGATACTCTGCGCGACATATTCGACTTGGCGGTGGATTTCGCCAGGAGGTATGTGATTCTTCCTATCCTCTTGAGCATGATATTTTTGATATATATATATATATATAGTACGGTGAGCGTCGTGTGATTACTAAAACTGGTTTTACTCTGATGTCTTTTGACTTGAGTTTTAAATAATAAGAATCTTGAAGTATTTCAAAGGAATTAAGAATCATTTTTGAAAGAAGAGTAATACTTGGTTTTAAAAGCTTAAAGAGTTATACTAGCTTTATGGGAAGTTAGGTATAACGACTTAAGAAAGATAAAAGGAACAATTTTCTTATTTGTTTATGAAAGTCTTGTATTGATTTCTGAAAAGTGTAGTAAGATGGTTTGATAAGTAAACATGTTATGATGCTACGCGTGTTAGTGTCTTGTGATGTTGTGTAAGGGGGTTATTCTTGTTGTGCTTACGTTGTTAAGCGTTAAGCGTTGTATCTTGTTATTATATCACATACCCTTGACTTGTTATCTGAGGGCTTGCCACCCTTGATGCGGGTCTATATGGCCTATCATGCGTGTGACTATGCGGAGCTGCGGGAGTTCGTGATTGATCATTCGGTGTATTATCCGTCGAGGAATGCCTCATCACGGTGTGTGACTATGCGGTCTATGTGACTATGCGGATGCGAGTCGAGGAGGATACCGCGGGTTAGCTACCCCGATCGAGAATACCTCATGCGGATGCGGGAGTTCGAGTTAGGCTCGCATAATGATACTATGGGCGATTGGCCTTGCTTGATCATTAGCGGCCTAGAAAAGACCAGTTATGTTATGTCTATTTTGCTTTAGGTTATGATGTGGCACTATGTGCGGCTACATTGGTTGTTTCGTACATATTTGTAAAATTGGTTTTAAAATGATATGATTTCATTTAAAGTACTTTCTGATTTCACATACTTGGTACTGTTATCGACCTCATACGGGGCTGCGTTCATGCTGCGAGTAAGGAAGCGGTGATAGATCCTCGTTCTTAGGATCCTTACTGCAGTGTCGGGAGCTCCATTTCTCGGAGGCTCGACTTTTAGTACGACTCTCCACAGTGTTGTAGATATTTTGTACATTCAGGGTATGGCGGGGCCCTGTCCCGCCATAGTTGTTTACATTCCTAGAGGTCTGTAGTCATGTTGTAAAGTTGGGATGTAACTGCCAGACTTGGTTTATATATATATGTCGAAAGACAACTTTTTCTCAGATAAACTGTGTTACATTTTACATTTGTTTCATGTCTTGTTTTATTATTCCGCTGGTTACTCTGATGTATGCCTACTGGGGTGCCCGGGTAAGGCACCAGTCATGGGCCCGGGATCGGGTCGTGACAGTATGAGAGCGTACGAAAGGGAGTAAGACTTAAAATTTTCGAAAGATAGGTTGACGGATTGTTTCGGACGGGGTTTTAAGTCAACTTTGAGGCAGGTTATGACCCGTTACATGGAGAGTTCCTAGGTGTTTCAAAGGCCTAGTGCGTAGTTCGTTGACTCTAGTTCCCAACGCAACCAACCGTTCGTCGATAGGACATCGGAGTGGAAAGTTAGGGGAGTTACAAGTTCGATCTTGTGATCGGACAAAAAGTGTTTGGTCGAGCCACGGGGCGCGTCGCGGATGATCTGAGTGTTCGCTGAAGTTACAGCGCCGCGGCGCCGGAAAGCAGGGCCGCGGCGCCGGAAAGATCCGAGGGTTGGCAGAAGTTTCAGCGCCGCGGCGCCGGCTGCAGGGCCGCGGCGGGTTCTGCGAGGGTGAGTGGAAAAATCTGAATTGTTTTGTTTTAAAAAAGGCCATGGGAGGGTGACAAGTGTCCCCCCCATCTGATTTTGCATGTACTACTTATTGACCAAGTCTTGAAGACTTGGTCATTCTTCAAGCTCTCATCTCTCTCTAAAAATAAAAGCTCTCCCTTCTCTCTAGAAAATCAAGAGGAAATCAAAGCTTGAGGAAAATCTGAAAAGTGTGGCAAGAAGGAAACTTGTTTGCAAGCTTGTAGGAGTTATTGTGGTGGTGTTTTTGGAAAGGAGGCTAGCAAATTTTGTTGGATTAATTTGGCTAAAGCTCTAAGGTAACAATTCTTCTCTTGTAGCTAGTTATTGGTGTTGCATGTGAAGAAGAAATAACTTGTAGTGGTAAATATTGCTCTTAGATGCGTTGCATGCAAGAAAAATGGTTTGGATATGAAAAGATTGGATAAGAATGATATGTAAGCATGTTGTAGCTTAAATACTACCTTAAACTTGTTAAGTTAGTTGTTATACATTGTGGGGCAGAATTTTACACATCCAAGATTAGGTGTGTCACGAACCGGGCGTGGTAGTGCCTACCGGGCACCCTAGTGATACAACATCAGAGTAATCAGCGGAATATAAAACAATAACACGAAATGACATGAAGTATGAAACAATAATCTGAGAAAGTTGCCTTGCGGCATATATAAATATCAACTAGCACAGTTACATCCCTTTTTTTTTTTACGGTTCTGCCCACAACAGTACTACAAACCTCTAAGAGTGACATGACAACAATGGCGGGACAGGGCCCCGCCATACCCCTGAATGTAAGCACCTACAACGACAGGGGACTATACCACTGATAAGCCTCCGAGAAAGCGAGCTTCCCAACGCTTGTGACCACGAGAGCTAGGATCAACGATCGTGTACCTACTGCGGCATGAACGCAGCCCCGAGGAGGTCAATAACAGTACCAAGTATGTGGCGAAAATATCGTAAATGAAATCATAGTAGTCTATATAAAGCGGGAGACATGTATGATAACCAAACTACGATTCACAATAAATAGCGGTCATGTCAAGTAAGGGACTCACGCCTCAAAGTCATCACTCAAATATAACTATGGGTCTCACGCCCACAACATCAATCATGCGTGGAATACCTTCCTCATCGCTGCGATCATGATATAACAACACCACGGAGTACACATGAACACCAAGTGCATGCGAACAATACTATACAACCAACCCACGGCGTCACGGGGCAACGAAAGCCGACTACGGATACCAAGGCCGTGTCACGTGGCCGGCAAGTACGAGGGCTAACTACCAGGTACCAAGGCCGTATCACGAGACTTCGTCACTACACTGAACGGGGCAAGTGCGAGGGCTAACTACCAGGTACCAAGGCCGAATCAGCCACGAGACGGGGCAAGTACGAAAGCCGACCACCAGATACCAAGGCCGATCAGTAAAAACCTCATGGAGAGCTAGTCCATGGAATAACACTATCAACAGGGAAACGAACCCTCATCATGGCCGCATACCCGTGGACCATCCATCGAGTCAGTATGCCCATGGACTATCATAGTGGAAGCATACCCGTGGGCCACCCATCGTGTCAGTATGTCCAAAATGATCAAGGATAACACGACCGGCCCTCCATTCGAGAGACGCGGTAACATAAGAATACAACACTTGCACAACAAGGCTATCACACACAAACATAGGAAAGTTACACACAACTCAAGGTACTTTTTATTTTATGACAAAGTCCAGGTTTTAACCCCAAAGTACTACGTACATTAATCCTTTCAAAAAGATCTCTTTTTACGTAAAAACAACTCGATACTATTTTCCGTAGTACCAAACACGTTCAGTTTAAATCAAGTACTTTACACTTTTTAAACCAAGTGGCTTACACTTTTAAAACAATTTCAAGTATACTTTTTAAAACCCAAGTAACTAACTCTTTTAAGATCAAGGTACTCCTACCTTTTAAAACCAAGCCACTTATACTTTTCCATCAAGAAAAGTTCGATATTTGAAAACAGTTACTTATACCATTAAACTCAAGTTACTTTTCTTTCCCAAAATCAAGTTACCATTTTAAAACAAATGATAAAACCATTCTTTCGTTTTCATAAAGTCGTTATAACTAACTTTCCATAAAGCTGTTATAACACTTTATATTTTAAACCAATTTTTAAGACAAAACGATGCCTTTCTTTTAAACCAAAAATTCTTTAATTTCCTCAAGTCTCTTTTAGAAATCAAGTTCCTTACTTATTCTCATTTCCAAATCAAGAAACATTATTCTTTAAAAACCAAGTACTCATTACTCACGAATGAGGTTTCACACTTCTTAACAACTTTCACATCAATTCAATTAAGTCAAGTCTCTTATCTTTAAGATTAAGTCTCTTAACTTCTAAAATCAATAACCATTCTTTTATCCTTCTTAAGCTGTTATACCTAACTTCTCATAAAGCTAGTATAACTCTTAACTTTCAAAACCAAGTATTACTCTTCTTTCAAAAACGGTTCTTAATCTTTTGAAATACTTCAAGATTCTTATTATTCAGGCTTAAGTCAAAAGACATTGTCGTAACACTACATTCAGTTAACACACGTACGTCTATCGTACTATATATATATTCTTTTAAAATACTTCAAGATTCTTATTATTCAGGCTTAAGTCAAAAGACATTGCCACACGTACGTCTACCGTACTATATATATTCCTTTAAAATATCATGCTCAAGAGTATAGGAAGAATCACATACCTCGCGACGATTATCGACTATCAGCAAAACGCTCCACGGCTATAACCCGGCTAGCCTTGTCCACCTTTCAAGTAGTACATGCTACTTGCAGAACATTCAACCTATAAAGGTTATACAAGTCTATCAATGTCTAGACTACTCTGTAGATTATTCTTTCTGATGTGATTTCAGTTCAAGTCTTTTCTGTAATATCCTTCTATTACAGTTCAATTCTCTTCTATGAATCTTATATTCATTACCATACTACTACAGTATGTAATTTCCAATTACAATAGGGGGACAAGATATTTACCTCGATAAGCCCATAATTATCCAAGTATAAATGTCGATCCTGAGCAACGTTTAGCTCCTACTGCAGGCGCTCAACCCGCTCCAAACAACCGCTTTAAAGTTCTACGCAACTTCTTCTTAATCCTTCAACCGGTATGAAGATTTTCTTAGGGTTTCGTTTTGAGACAAAAATGACATAAGGTAGTATTTGGGACTCTCGTATAGAGGTAACTTTTGGAATACTACAAGGTATAAGGCTAAGGTATTTTGGTATAGTAACAATACTTGGAGAGTATTTCTACCAAGAGGGGGGGTACCTCTCGGCCACACCACTAGGAGGGGGGGTGTACCCCTCGGCCAAGGCCTCTAGGAGGGGGGGTGTACCCCTCGGCCAAGGCCTTCTCGAAGGGGGAGGGGGGGACGAAACCAACAAGAAGGGAGGGAGGATTTCAAGACTTGGAAATTATTGTGGATGAAGAAGTCTTCAAAGGGGGGGGGGGGTATTTATAGGAAGATCAATGGCCAAGATCAAGCCATGTGGGGGGCAAGTGGAGGGCCAAGATTTGCCCAAGTGCCCCCTATCCCTACTCCACAAAACAAGGCACAAAACAAGGCACCAAACAAGGCACAAAATCGTGCCAAGAACCGGCCACAAGACCGCCCACTTGAGGGTGACAAGTGTCGCCCTCTCGTTGGTCCAAAATATTTCGTCTCTCGGAAAAATCCGCAAAAATAATAAACGACATAGCCGGAATTTTCCCTTCGCAAGTTTTGTAAAACGTTTCGTCGAAAAACGACTCTTTTCGGTACTTGTGAACAAAATTTCGTCTTTGCCTAATCTTTAAAGCCCAAAATTTTCTACGTACGTCCTCACGTACATACTCTGGAAATACGGGGTATAACATTCTCCCCTCCTTAGAAACATTCGTCCCGAATGTTCCTTCTCAAGACGGATAACGATGAAGTTCCTCTTAACTTAAACAAGTTGCCAATGCCACACATGGCCACAAAATAACACACGATCCAATACTTAATCCAAGTCTACGAGGAATCACCTCTATGTTCTCAACACATGCTCGCTTCTTCCCTTACTCGTCGTACCCTTCTCGTACACTCGAACTCTTTCTCATAACTTACCACATTTCTGTTACTGCTTCAGTTTCCAATTCTCTGGGTTACTATCTCCAACTTGGTCATCATTAACTGGGAACACTCTGGGTGGATTTTTGATACTTTTCCGAACATAGCAACATGAAAGACCGGACGCACTGCCTCTCACGTCGGACGGCAATGCTAACCATAGACAACTTGGCCTATTCTTCACATGACCTGAAAACACTCCAAGTACCTCAGGCTAAGTTTCCTCTGTCTTCCAAAACTCGTCATACCCTAACCACATTCTGCTGAAACAGGTATGAACCAACAATCTGAACCTTGCCAACATCGAACCAATCGACCGGCAACTTACACTTCCGCCCCTATAAGGCTTCATAAGGCGACATCCGAATACTAAAATGGTAGCTATAAAACACTCCCTCAACAGGAGCCAACAATCCTCGCAGCTACCCCGTGCAGCCTCACAACTTTCCAGATATAACATCTCGCATAACCCTCTGCCGAGTAAACGGTCTTGACTAAAAGACGAGAGGGACTGACCTCGTCGGCCCGACTACTGGTCGAACGCATCCACGAACTCGTACGCTGGTTAACTAAACTTGGGCCTAACACCCTCGTGACCCCACCACCTGGCGGGACCACCACAAACTGACCCCACCACCAAACAGGCCGCGGGTTGACCCGCGATCGGTCCTCAACCCGACCTGCCATCGCGCAAAAACTCTTGTTCCCCGACCCGGAACAATCTCACTAATCAAGTCACGAAAACCTAGTGGTCTTCTTAGCTCAACTACCCTCTTTCATATCATACCACTCAGGGACTTATCACACAAACATATCTCACGTGCACTATGCACTCCGATAAGGGTCAAACATAAAAATACATCTTTTACTCGAGATGGCCTTACCTCTAAGGTCTCTACGTATAAAACTCTAAGGCTCACACTTACCCTATCCCAATCTTACCCTTATCCCTAACCATGATTTCTAATAAAAAATAACACTTATGTTACCTGAACATAACACTTAAGGTATACTCATCTTATCACACTAGTCTCTAGAGGGTTAAGGATACACCTGTATCTACTGTTTCACTACCCTCAGACGTTCCAATCAATCCTGCCCTGCTGGGCGCAAGCATAACAAGCTGTCGACGAAGTACGACACTCCCCACAATGACACTTATCACAACGGCCACATTGAGGTGGGGGTGGCCTCACTGCTAACACCCCTTCCTCCGAACTCATCGAATCCGAATCGATCCGGTAGTGAGTCCTCTGCTTGCATCCTCCTACTAGGACATCCTTTCGACACATGGCCTCGACGGCCGAGTAAAACAAGCATCAATCAAAGATGACATTCCCGGGATGGCGCTGTCGCATTGTGAACACCGGGAAAATCAATCCGGTGCCGACTACGTGTATCTGTGCACGAAGCCACTCGAGCCTTGACCAACTCAGACACCTCGAACGTCCTGAACCTGTGGAGACCACTGCACCGCGGAGGTGCATATCTAATCTGCTTTGAGGCGTTTACCGAAAGTTACCAAAGGACCTGCTGCTCGGCCTCTTCTCGCGATCTTGGTTAACCCGTTGATCCCTCCGTTTCTCAGCCTGCTGCGCCTAAGCTCGTACACAGGCCATGCTCAAGCCTGACGGAAGAGCTACTCTTGCATAATCCTTTCTTAAATAGTCATCAAGACCCGTGATAAATCGGTACATCATATACACTCTGTAGCTACATCCTTAGCTAATGTGGTCGTTCTTTGCAATCTGTATTCTCTGTTCCCGGTCGTGGAACTTGAAGGCGTAAATGTCATGGCAGTAGGAACTGCTGCCGTCGTGCTAAACTCTGCTGGGGCTAGCGACGTAGCAGAACTCCCGAATGAAGCACCACCCGGGTGATGATTGGGCATGTGCCTCGTAACCCTCTGTACTTTACTCGAGCCTCCTCATTTGCCCTTCTGGCCCCGTTGCCTTACGCGAAGACATAGCAGTAAGGGAAAGAAATACGTTAGAGGGTCCAACTTATAACACGACTCTAAGGCACGATCTCGAGTGAGAAGAATGGAAACCAATCCTAAATATCCTATAGCCTCACGATTATTGGTGTGGTGCACAACACCGATAATCAAGACTCTACTAGATACGGTCATAGACACTTTCCGAGGATTAAGCGCTCGATACCACTTTTGTCACGACCGAACCGGGCGTGGATCGTGTCTTACCCGCACCTAGTGATACAACATCAGAGTAATCAGCGGAATATAAAACAATAACACGAAAAGACATGAAGTATGAAACAATAATCTGAGAAAGTTGCCTTGCGACATATATAAATATCAACTAGAACAGTTACATCCCTTTTTTTTACAGTTCTGCCCACAACAGTACTACAGACCTCTAAGAGTGACATGACAACAATGGCGGGACAGGGCCCCGCCATACCCCTGAATGTAAGCACCTACTACGACAGGGGACTATACTGCGATAAGCCTCGAGAAAGCGGAGCTTCCCAACGCTGACGTGACCACGAGCTAGGATCAACGGCGGTGTACCTCTACTGCGGCATGACGCGGCCCGAAGGAGGTCGATAACAGTACCAAGTATGTGGCCCGAAAATCAGTAAATGAAATCATAGTAGTCTATATAAAGCGGGAGACATGTATGATAACCAAACTACGATTCACAATAAATAGCGATCATGTCAAGTCGTGACTCACGCCCTCAAAGTCATCACTCAAATATAACTATGGGTCTCACGCCCACAACATCAATCATGCCCGTGGAATACCTTCCTCACTGCCGGCAGTCTATGATATAACACCACGGAGTACACATGAACACCAAGTATGTACGAACAATACTATACAACCAACCCACGAAGCTGATACGGGGCAAGTACGAAAGCCGACTACCAGATACCAAGGCGTGTCACGTGAATCGACGGCAAGCACGAGGGCTAACTACGGTACAAGGCGTATCACGAGACCGTCACTCTGAGCAGGGCAAGTGTGAGGGCTAACTACCACCAAGGCGAATCGGCCACGAGACGGGGCAAGTCTGGCGACCACCGGATACCAAGGCCGATCGGTAAAAACCTCATGGAGAGCTAGTCCATGGAATAACACTATCAACGTGAAAGCGAACCCTCATCATGGCGCATACCCGTGGACCATCCATCGAGTCGAGATGCCCGTGGACTATCATAGTGGAAGCATACAGTGGGCCACCCATCGTGTCAGTATGTCCAAAATGATCAAGGATAACACGACCGGCCCTCCATTCGAGAGACGCGGTAACATAAGAATACAACACTTGCACAACAAGGCTATCACACACAAACATAGGAAAGTTACACACAACTCAAGGTACTTTTTATTTTATGACAAAGTCCAGGTTTTAACCCCAAAGTACTACGTACATTAATCCTTTCAAAAAGATCTCTTTTTACGTAAAAACAACTCGATACTATTTTCCGTAGTACCAAACACGTTTAGTTTAAATCAAGTACTTTACACTTTTTAAACCAAGTGGCTTACACTTTTAAAACAATTTCAAGTATAATTGTTAAAACCCAAGTAACTAACTCTTTTAAGATCAAGGTACTCCTACCTTTTAAAACCAAGCCACTTATACTTTTCCATCAAGAAAAGTTCGATATTTGAAAACAGTTACTTATACCATTAAACTCAAGTTACTTTTCTTTCCCAAAATCAAGTTACCATTTTAAAACAAATGATAAAACCATTCTTTCGTTTTCATAAAGTCGTTATAACTAACTTCCCATAAAGCTGTTATAACACTTTATATTTTAAACCAATTTTTAAGACAAAACGATGCCTTTCTTTTAAACCAAAAATTCTTTAATTTCCTCAAGTCTCTTTTAGAAATCAAGTTCCTTACTTATTCTCATTTCCGAAATCAAGAAACATTATTCTTTAAAAACCAAGTACTCATTACTCACGAATGAGGTTTCACACTTCTTAACAACTTTCACATCAATTCAATTAAGTCAAGTCTCTTATCTTTAAGATTAAGTCTCTTAACTTCTAAAATCAATAACCATTCTTTTATCCTTCTTAAGCTGTTATACCTAACTTCCCATAAAGCTAGTATAACTCTTAACTTTCAAAACCAAGTATTACTCTTCTTTCAAAAACGGTTCTTAATCTTTTGAAATACTTCAAGATTCTTATTATTCAGGCTTAAGTCAAAAGACATTGTCGTAACACTACATTCAGTTAACACACGTACGTCTATCGTACTATATATATATTCTTTTAAAATACTTCAAGATTCTTATTATTCAGGCTTAAGTCAAAGACATTGCCACACGTCGTCACCGTACTATATATATTCCTTTAAAATATCATGCTCAAGAGTATAGGAAGAATCACATACCTCGCGGCGATTATCGACTATCGACCAAAGCGCTCCGGCTATAACGGCTAGCCTTGTCCACCTTTCAAGTAGTACATGCTACTTGCGGAACATTCAACCTATAAAGGTTATACAAGTCTATCAATGTCTAGACTACTCGTAGATTATTCTTTCGATGTGATTTGATTCAAGTCTTTTACGTAATATCCTTCATTACGTTCAATTCTCTTATGAATCTTATATTCATTACCATACTACTACGTATGTAATTTCCAATTACAATAGGACAAGATATTTACCTCGATAAGCCCATAATTATCCAAGTATAAATGTCGATCTGAGCAACGTTTAGCTCCTACTGGCGCTCGACCCTCCAAACAACCCTTTAGAAGTTCTACGCAACTTCTTCTGAATCCTTCAACCGGCTATGAAGATTTTCTTAGGGTTTCGTTTTGAGACAAAAAGGACATAAGGTAGTATTTCCGGACTCTACGTATAGAGGTAACTTTTGGAATACTACAAGGTATAAGGCTAAGGTATTTTGGTATAGTAACAATACTTGGAGAGTATTTCTACCAAGAGGGGGGGGTACCTCTCGGCCACACCACTAGGAGGGGGGGTGTACCCCTCGGCCAAGGCCTTCTCGAAGGGGGAGGGAGGGACGAAACCAACAAGAAGGGAGGGAGGATTTCAAGACTTGGAAATTATTGTGGATGAAGAAGTCTTCAAAGGGGGGGGGGGGTATTTATAGGAAGATCAATGGCCAAGATCAAGCCATGTGGGGGGCAAGTGGAGGGCCAAGATTTGCCCAAGCGCCCCCTATCCCTACTCCACAAAACAAGGCACAAAACAAGGCACCAAACAAGGCACAAAATCGTGCCAAGAACCGGCCACAAGACCGCCCACTTGAGGGTGACAAGTGTCGCCCTCTCGTTGGTCCAAAATATTTCGTCTCTCGGAAAAATCCGCAAAAATAATAAACGACATAGCCGGAATTTTCCCTTCGCAAGTTTTGTAAAACGTTTCGTCGAAAAACGACTCTTTTCGGTACTTGTGAACAAAATTTCGTCCTTGCCTAATCTTTAAAGCCCAAAATTTTCTACGTACGTCCTCACGTACATACTCTGGAAATACGGGGTATAACAAGGTGTGTAATCCCCTTTGAAATGTTTGGATTGTTAGGCCTTAAATGTGGCGTTTGGATGTTGAATTCGGCCTTGAAAAAGGTGACAAAGTATGTAGAAATAAAGGAAATGCTGCCCGATTTTCCATAGAATTTAGTGAATTTGCACTTGGATTATTCTACGTTGAAACTAGAGGTTAATAAACGTATTATGGTCATTATAGGTTGACATACTACGTGCGGTATTTTGGACTTAGCAAGTGGATTGACCGAAGAGGTATGTGGAACTTTCCTATCTCTTGAGCATGAATGGTTTTTACCTATGTAGTACGATAGACGTACAAGGTCTTGATATCCCTTACTTGTTTTAAGGATGGTCAAGTTTTGTGAGTAAGGGGGATTAACTCATTTCTTTAAAAAGTATTAAGGATGTCTTGAGTTTTCAAAGTTAAGGGACTTGATGTGTTTAAGTATATGATTCTTGTTTCTTTTTAAAAAGTGTAAGTCCCTTGGGTTTAGGAAAATGGATTTAACTAAGGTATAACGTTAATATAATGACTTTATGGGAAGTTGGTTATATTAACTTTATGAAAGGTTAACAAAGGAAGATTTACTCTAAGTTAAACGAGTAAGGATAAATGATTTGAAATTGTGAAAGACCAATTTGATTTTTAAGGCATTAATTGCCTAAGGTTTTAAAAGAGTAGAAGTACATAGTACTTGGGTTAAATTCCCGGATTTCATAAAGACATGTTAGTGCCTTAAGTAAACTAAAATGAGAATGTGTATGAACAAGACTAATAAGAAGTTAAGGGGTTTCTTAACTTGCTTGCATTATGTGTGATAGCCGGTTTGTGCTAATGATATATTATTATTATTTATTACGGGGTCATTCCCCGGGTTGTGGCATTTGCATATTCCGTGGATTTGCTACCCACGATGCGAGGAATACCTCATGCGAGTCCGTAGGGCTCATGCGGGTGAAATAGTCCCATGCGGGTGAGTACAGCCTATGCGAGGAATACCTCATGCGGGTCCACATGACCCATGCGGGTGAAATAGTCCCAGGAGTAGGAGTGCTTAATGATACTGCGGGGCGGATGACCTTGCTTTGACCATGAGCTTCCTATTTTCATGCAGTATAGTATATGCTTGATATTCTCATTGTTAGTAAGGCACAGTGTTCTGTAAACTGATTTTTATACATGTCTCCAGTTATTTTAGACTTATGAGGTATTTTCAGTATTTTCCAGTTTCGCATACTTAGTACATATTGTGTACTGACCCCCTTCCTCGGGGGCTGCGTTCATGCCGCAGGTAGGGGTAAGCAGGTGGTGGATCCTCATTCTTAGGATCACTGCAGTGTCGGCTTTATTCCTCCGGAGGCTTGTTTTGTTGGTACGGTTTTTCCCTGATGCTGTAGGTATTTTGTACATTCAGGGGTATGGCGGGGCCCTGTCCCGCCACAGTTGTTATTCCTAGAGGTCTGTAGTCACGTTTGTGGTTTTGGGCTGTAAGGACAAGTTTGTTATACCCCGTATTTCCAGAGTATGTACGTAAGGGAATACGTACAAAAAGTTTGGCTTGAAAGTTAGCCTTGGACGTTTTTTTTGTACACAACTCGCTTAAAGAATCGTTTTCCGACGAAACGTTTCCACAGCTTTCGTAGGGAAAATTCCGGCTATGCCATTACTAATTTTTGCGGATTTTTCCGAGAGACGAAACATTTTGGACCAACGGGAGGGCAACACTTGGCACCCTCCCATTGGTGGACTTGAAAATCGTCCCTTGGACGAATTGGATGGACTTGGCACGTTTTTGTTGCCTTGGCACAAAGTCAAGGAGTTGGTAGGATATTTGTGTGTAGTAAATCTTCACCCTACACTTGCCTTGCACTTGTCTCAATCTTGGCCATTGGTTGGCCACTTCTTGACCTATAAATACCCCCCTTAGAGATGAAGAGTTCTTCATCCACAAATCTTCCAAGTCTTGAAAAATCCTCTCCTCTTCCTTAAGCCAAATCGTCCAACACCTCTCCCCCCCCCTTTGAGTGAGCTTGGCCGAGGGCCTCCCCCCCCCGAGCCTCGCCGACATCTCCCCCCCGCCCTTGGTCGAAACGTGGTCTTCTCGTATTGTTACAATGCCCCAAATACCTAGCCCAAATCCTTAGGACTTGGTAGAAGTTGTGAAGAACTTCTAAGGTTCTTGGAGCATACAACTTAGGAGCAAAACCTTGCTCAGGCGCGACTTTTTCTAGGATATTATTGGGCTTACCGAGGTAATAATCCTAACCCTCTTTTGAATTAGAGAATACTTATTGTTATAGTATAAGAATAAGTATAAATACTTAGAAATATATCACAGAATAGAATTGAAGTGTTAATCACTTAGATGGGTTTAAAAGAAGAAATAATCAAACTGTACTCACATAGACTGTTTTCCTGATGAACTTATATAGCTCACCGGGTAGGGAAGTCTTTGCCCGACTTATCGTAGAATTATGAACCCCACTGTTTAGAATGACCTTGAGTAGTCTTTAATAAGATATGTGTGACTATTATGGTGACTCTCTGCGCGACATATTCAACTTGGCGGTGGTTTTATTTGAGAAGGTATGTGATTCTTCCTAAAGCATGATATTTTACAATATATAGTACGGTAGACGTACATGTGTTAACTGAATAATAACTACGGCAATGTCTTTGACTTAAGCCTGAATAAAACTTATGGCAATGCCTCACGGCTTAAGCCTGAATAATACTTACGGCAATGCCTCACGGCTTAAGCCTGAATAACAAAGAACTGAAAACATTTCAAAAGAATACTGAATCATTTTTTTAACAGAAGATAAATATTTGGTTTTTAAAAACAAAGCTTAAAGAGTTATACTAGCTTTATGGGAAGTTAGGTATAACAACTTAAGAAAGATAAAAGGCTTGTTTACTTGTTTGTTTACAAAAGCCTTGTATTGATTTCTGTTAAGTGTAGTAAGATTGTGTGATAAGTAGACATGTTATGATGCTACCTGTGTTAGTGTCTTGTAATGCTGTGTAAAGGGGTCATTCTTCTTGTGCTTACGTTGTTAGCAGAAGTCCGTTGTCTTGTTATTGTATCACCTACCCTCGACTTATTTATACCGGGCTTGCCTCTTGATGCGGTCTATCGGCCTATGCGGTCTGTGAGACTATGCGGAGCAGCGGTATGCTCGGGATTGATCATTCCGGCGTTTGCCCGATCACGGGATTCCTATGCGTGCTGTGAGACTACGCGGTCTTTTGAGGCTATGCGGGCTGCGGGAGCCTAGGTGGATCCGGGGTTGGCTGCCCCGATCACGAGGTATACCTCGTGCGGTGCATGTGTGACCTATGCGGGCGGAAGTCCAGACTAGGCACCTTGAGAATGATACTATGGGCGATTGGCCTTGCTTGATCATTCGCGGCCTAGACTAGACATTCACGGTTTTCTAATCTTATTATTGTTTGTGATATGGCACTATGTGCAATTGACCGATTGTATTTGTGAAAAGGTTTTAAATACTTTGATTTCATTTTAAAGTACTTTATAGTTTCACATACTTGGTACTGTTATCTTGACCTCCTTGAAGTGCGTTCATGCCGCGGTAAGAGCGGCAGTGCTAGATCCGCATCCTTAGGATCTCTTTGCATTGGTGTCGGGAGCTCCATCTTATAGGAGGCTCTACTTTTGGTATGATCTCCTGTATTGTAGATAGTTTGTGCAGTCGAGGTATGGCGGGCCTGTCGCCATAGTTGTATTTTTCCTTAGAAGTGCGTAGTCATGTTTATGCGATTGTCGGATGTATCGCTAAACCTTGTTCATATATATATGCCGAAAGCGACGTTTGTTCATATAAAGCGTGTCTTATTTTATAAAAAAGCATTTCATGTCTTGTTTTATATTCCTGGTTACTCGATGTATGACTACTTGGGTGCCCGTAGGCACGATCCACGGGCCGGAATGGGTCGTGACAAAAGTGGTATCGAGCGATTAATCCTCGGAAAGTGTCTACAGACCGTATCTAGTAAGTCTTGATTATCGGTGTGTTGTGCACCACACCAATAATCGAGGAGGCTATAGGATATTTAGGATTGGTTTCCATTCTTCTCATTCCGAGATCGTGCTTTAGAGGCGTGTTATAGGTTGGACCCTCTAACGTATTCCTTTCTATATGATTATGCCTCGCGTAAGGCAACCGGGCCGGAAGGGCGGCGGCGAGGCGCTAGCGAGACACCCGAGTTACGAGGCTCGAGCCCGATCTATACGAGGCAGCGAGTTCTATGACGCCCGGCCCAGCGAGACCACGGTACCACCTCGCATTCCACGGCTGGGCGGAGGTTAGGAGTACAAGAGATGGCCCGACTTTTGGCTAAAGTTGTGGCCCGTCTGAGAGAGGCTGGATGCGGCGTTCCAGCTCGACTCGCCGCACCGTAGTGCACCGAGGCGAATAGTTTGAGTGCGAGATTTCTTGAGTTGTAGCCCGCGAGTTTTCTGGTCGAGGGAGGATGATCGCGAGAGTTCATCCGTCACCGCAGAGGATTATGCGGTGATCGTGGCTTGGAGGCGAGGCTGTGACATTCGGTTCGCGTCGGTGCGTGACCGCGGATCGATTGGTTTGATTCATGGGAGCTTTCGGGAGAGCATGCACCTCCAGCAGTATGGGATGAGTTTTGAGGCTTTTCTCACACACTTCTTGCCTCGCGGATGAGGAGGGCACGAGTGATAGATTCTTCTTTGAGGCAGGGGGCCTGCCGTCGGGAATACAATGTCGAGTTTGACTCTTTGGCTAGATATGTCCCAGCATTGGTAGCAGATATGGAGGATAGGGTACACCGCTACGTCAGGGCTAGATGATTATATGGCGAGTCATGTGCGGTGTTTCTCTTCACCGGTATGGACATTACCCGCACGCAGCCCATGCACTAGGATGCGAGGCGCGAGAGACGCGGGTAAGCGATATCGCCAGCAGAAGAAGGCGGGCGGTTCTTTTGGTGGTCCTCGGGGTGGCGGCGTCGTGAAGTCCGATTTGCACCACGGCCAGCGCGAGCGCTCTACCTCATTCACCCGGCCCAGGCGGTCGGGGCGGTCGTGGCCCGGGACTTGGATTTCGGTAGCGAGGTGCTAACCGTTGAGTCGGCTCGGTGTGCCCGTTGTGGCGAATACCATTACGGGAGGCGTACTCGGGAGCTTGCTATACTTGTGGCCAGCCAGGTCACTTTGCGAGTTTGTCCGACCGGGCGGCGCTGGTGAGCTCGGCCTACGAGTGCATTGCGCTTCTTCATCCCCGATTACTCGCCCGGAGGCAAGGTACACATGGATCGACGGGGCCAGCGGTCGTGGCGCAGTCGATTCTAGCGGTCCTCGAGCCGCATATATGCTTTGTCGGTAAGCGACAGATCGTGAGGCCTCACCGATGTCGTCACGGTACCTTGCTCGGTTCGGGTTTGATGTGTATGCTTTGATAGATCCGGTTCTACTCATCCTATATATCTCCCCTTGTTGCTAGTAGGATAGGGATAGAGCACGAGTCCATAGACCACTTTCGAGGTAGCTACGCCGATGGGTGATTCGGTGGTAGCTCGGCGGGTATATAGAGCTTGTCTGTGACCATTCTGATCGTCGGACCTAGCCGACTTGATAGAGTTGGAGATGATTGACTTGGCGTGATCATGGGGATGGATTGGCTAGCCTCTTTGCTACGCCAATGTAGGCTAGAGAGAGAGTAGTACGGTTCCATTTCTGAGGGCCGGTTGTTGAGTGGGAGGAGCACGGTATCGCCGGGGGTAGGTTTATTTCCTACCTCAAGGCTAGGAAGATGGTACGAAGGGTATATCTACCATCTAGTTCGAGTGTTTGATCACGAGGTGCGGTACGATTTTGATCGGTTCCGTAGTCGTGAGTTCCCAGACGTGTTCCCGGATGACCTCCGGGTATCCCTCCCGAGAGGAGATTGAGTTTTGTATTGACATATTGCGGATACTCGGCCTATTTCCATTCCGCCATACGTAATGGCACTGCCGAGTTGAGAGAAGTGAAGGATCGGCTTAGGGATTTGCTAGAGAAGGGTTTCATTAGGCCCGATGTTTCTCCTGAAGCGCGTATTGTTCGTGAAGAAGAAGGGCGGGGCGGCTGCGCATGTGTGTTGATTACGAGCGGTGAACAAGGTGACCATTAAGAACGAATACCCCCTCCCGGGATTGATGATTTGTTCGACCGGTTGCGAGTGCGAGATGTTTCTCAAGATTGATCTGCGATCGGGCTATCATCAGTGCGAGTCGAGAGGTGGATGTCCACAGATCGCTTTCGGACGTGCGGGCATTATGAGTTCGGTCATGTCTTTTGGGTTGACCAATGCTCGTGGTATTCATGGATTTGATGAACCGAGTGTTCAAACCATTTTTGGACACGTTTGTGATAGTGTTCATTGATGATATCTTGGTTTATTCGCTCAGGCGGGAGCATGCGGAGCATTTGAGAGGCTGTCTTGTGATTCTCGAGACCAGCGATTATGCGCCAAGTTTTCCAAATGTGAGTTTTGGTTGACTTGATGGCGTTTCTTGGGCATATTGTCGGCCGATGGCATTCGAGTTGTCTGCCAAGATCGAAGCGATCGAGACTTGGCGAGACCTACTACTCAGCGAGGTTCGCGATTTTGGCCTTGCAGTTATTATCGGCGGTTCGTGGAGAAGTTTGCTTCTATCTGCGCCATTGACTAGGTGACTCGAGAAGGCGGCCAAGTTTGATGGTGATGCTTGTGGCGGGGTTTCCGATTCTTTGAAAAGAGGCCCGGCGACCGCCCGTTCTTACTCTTCCGGAGGTCGGATGGCTATGTCGTGTATTGTGATCGTCGTGCATCGGGTTGGGATGTGTGTTGATGCGGCATGGCGAGTTATAGCATATGCATCCCGACGGTGAAGAAACACGAGGAACTACCCCACCCGTGATTTGGAGTAGCGGTGATTCACGCTTTGAAGATGCAGGCACTATTTGTATGGGGTTCACGTGGATATTTATACTGACCACAAGAGCCTCGGTATATCTTCAGCGAGGAGCCGAACTTACGGCAGACGGTGGTTAGAGTTGCTTAAGGATTATGATGTTGATATCCTATACCACCGGAAGGCGATGTTGTAGCGGATGCTCTGAGTCGTAGGTCGATGGGAGCCTATCGGATGTGCGGCTAGAGAGGAGGAACATGGTTCGTGATTTGCATCGATTAGCGAGCCTTGGTGTCCGTTTGATTGATTCCGATAGCGGTGGGGTTAGAGTTCGTGAGGTTGCGAGTCTTCCATCGTCGAGGAGGTGAAGAGGCAACGATTCGAGGATCGGCTTTGATTCGATATCGTGATCTGACTCTTCGTGAGGCAAAGGGTCCTTTTGAGGTAGCACGATGGGGTGCTAAGGTTTGAAGCGAGTTGTGTGTTCGGATGTTTGAGGACTTGGCAGTTCTTGGGAAGCACACAGCGGCGCGTTACTCTATCCATCGTGGTCGACCAAGATGTACCACGACCTTAGATCTGTGTATTGGTGGGATGGTTTGAAGAGGACGTTGCGAGTTCGTAGCTCGATGCGTGTTGTCGGCGGTGAAGGTAGAGCACCGAGGCACGGTGGTTTTATTCTGAACGATTGAGATCGGCACGGAAGTGGGAGGTAATCAACATGGACTTTATCACGGGATTACCTCGCACTCGGAGAGACATGATTCTATATGGGTTATCGTCGACGGTGACGAAATCAGCCCACTTTCTTCCGTTCGACGACCTTTTGGTGAGGATTATGCCGCACTTTATATCAGAGATCGCCGGTCGCATGGAGTCCCTAGTTCGATCATATCGCATGAGGAGCCCGGTTCTGGCTAACTTGGAGGTCCTTCCAGAGGTTTAGGGGCAGTGAGCACGAGTAACGCATTTCATCCACAAGACAGACGGACAGGCAGAGCGTACTATCCAGACTCTTGAGGATATGCTGCGAGCCTGTGTTATTGACTTCAGTGGTAGTTGGGAGGATCATTTGCCTCTAGTTGAGTTTGCGTATAATAATAGCTACCACTCCCAGATTCGGATGGCGCCTTATGAGGCCTTGTATGGGAGGAAGTGCGGTCGCCTATAGGTTGGTTCGATGTGGGCGAGTGCGGCTAGTGGGACCAGATTTGGTGCAGCGAGCGATGGATAAGGTGAAGCTTATCGAGGCGACTATTGATACTCGAGTCGGCAGAAGTCGTATCACGGATCATCGTCGTCGGCATCGGAGTTCGCGATAGATGATTGGGTTTTCTAAAGGTGTCACCCATGAAGGGTGTGATGAGATTCGGGAAGAAGGAAACTCGGCCCAGGTACATTGGGCCATTTCGATTGTCGCGAGGTAGGCAGGTTGCCTATGAGTTGGATCTGCCGTCCGATCTGGAGGCGGTGCATCCGGTTTTCACGATCTATCTTTGAGGAGATGTATCGGGGATCCATCTAGGTACACCCGATTGACGATGTCAGTGACGAGGGTTATCGTATGAGGAGATTCCCATAGCGATAGTCGATCGTCAGGTTAGGCGTCTGCGGACGAAGGACGTGGCTTCCGTCAAAGTCTTGTGGCGGAATGAGCTCAGGGAGGAGATGACGTGGGAAGCCGAGAAGGACATGAGACAGAGGTATCCTCACCTATTCCCCACACCTCCAGGTAATTCACTTTCCTACTTGTAAATTTCCATTATCATTTATGCCTAAGTGTTGTTTTGTGGCCGTGTGTGGCATTTGCTAACTGTTTAAGCTTCTTCGATAACTGTCTTGAGAAGGAACATTCGGGACGAATGTTTCTAAGGAGGGGAGAATGTTATACCCCGTATTTCCAGAGTATGTACGTAAGGGAATACGTACAAAAAGTTTGGCTTGAAAGTTAGCCTTGGACGTTTTTTTTGTACACAACTCGCTTAAAGAATCGTTTTCCGACGAAACGTTTCCACAGCTTTCGTAGGGAAAATTCCGGCTATGCCATTACTAATTTTTGCGGATTTTTCCGAGAGACGAAACATTTTGGACCAACGGGAGGGCAACACTTGGCACCCTCCCATTGGTGGACTTGAAAATCGTCCCTTGGACGAATTGGATGGACTTGGCACGTTTTTGTTGCCTTGGCACAAAGTCAAGGAGTTGGTAGGATATTTGTGTGTAGTAAATCTTCACCCTACACTTGCCTTGCACTTGTCTCAATCTTGGCCATTGGTTGGCCACTTCTTGACCTATAAATACCCCCTTAGAGATGAAGAGTTCTTCATCCACAAATCTTCCAAGTCTTGAAAAAAATCCTCTCCTCTTCCTTAAGCCAAATCGTCCAACACCTCTCCCCCCCCCCTTTGAGTGAGCTTGGCCGAGGGCCTACCCCACCCTAGCCTAGCCGAAATCTACCCCCCTCCCTTGGTAGAAAAGTTGTCTTCTAGTATTGTTATAATGCCCAAAATACCCTAGCCCAAATCCCTTAGTACTTGGTAGAAGTTGTGAAGAACTTCTAAGGTTCTTGGAGCATACAACTTAGGAGCAAAACCTTGCTCAGGCGCGACTTTTTCTAGGATATTATTGGGCTTACCGAGGTAATAATCCTAACCCTCTTTTGAATTAGAGAATACTTCATCGTTATAGTATAAGAATAAGTATAAATACTTAGAAATATATCACGAATAGAATTGAAGTGTTAATCACTTAGAAGGGTTTAAAGAAGAATAATCAAACAGTACTCACATAGAATTTGTTTTCACGATGAACTTATATAGCTCACGGGTAGGAAGTCTTTGCCCGACTTACGTAGAATTATGAACCCACTGCTTAGAATGACCTTGAGTAGTCTTTAATAAGATATGTGTGACTATTATAGGTGACTCTGCGCGACATATTGACTTGGCGGTGGTTTATTTGAGAAGGTATGTGATTCTTCCTAAAGCATGATATTTTACAATATATAGTACGGTGAAGCGTACGTGTTAATCGAATAAAAACTACGGCAATGTCTTTGACTTAAGCTGAATAATACTTATGGCAATGCCTCGCGCTTAAGCTGAATAATACTTACAGCGATGCCTCAGCTTAAGCCGAATAACAAAGAACCGAAAACATTTCAAAAGAATCTTGAATCATTTTTTTAACAGAAGATAAATATTTGGTTTTAAAACAAAGCTTAAGAGTTATACTAGCTTTATGGGAAGTTAGGTATAACAACTTAAGAAAGATAAAAAGGAATTTACTTGTTTGTTTACAAAGCCTTGTATTGATTTACGGTAAGTGTAGTAAGATTGTGTGATAAGTAGACATGTTATGATGCTACCGTGTTAGTGTCTTGTAATCTTTGTGTAAAGGGGTCATTCTTGCGTGCTTACGTTGTTAACAGTAAGTCCGTTGTCTTGTTATTGTATCACCTACCCTTGACTTATTTATACCGGGCTTGCCCATGACGCGTCTATACGGCCTATGCGGTCTGTGAGACTATGCGAGCAGCGGTATGCTCGAGATTGATCATTCCGGCGTTTGCCCGATGCGGGGATTCCTATGCGCGGTCTGCTGAGACTATCGCGGTCTTTTGAGGCTATGCGGCCGCGGGAGCCTAGGCGGATCTGGGGGTTAGCTGCCCCGATCGAGTATACCTCATGCGGGTGCAGTGTGACCTATGCGATCGCGGAAGTCGGTGACTAGGCACGCAGAATGATACTATGGGCGATTGGCCTTGCCCGATCATTCGCGCCTAGACTAGACTCGTACGGTTTTCTAATCTTTGTTATTGTTTGTGATATGGCACTATGTGCAATTGAACTGATTGTATTTGTGAAAAGGTTTTAAATACTTTGATTTCATTTTAAAGTACTTTATAGTTTCACATACTTGGTACCTGTTGTACTGACCTCCTTCGGGGGGCTGCGTTCATGCCGCAGGTAAGGGCAAGCAGGTGCTAGATCCGCATCCTTAGGATCTCTTTGCATTGGTGTCAGGAGCTCCATCTTCTAGGAGGCTCTACTTTTGGTATGATCTCCTGTATTGTAGATAGTTTGTATGATCGAGGTATGGCGGGCCCGTCCGCCATAGTTGTATTTTTCCTTAAGTGCGTAGTCATGTTATGCGATGTCGGATGTAACTGCTAAACCTTGTTCATATATATATGCCGAAAGGCGACGTTTGTTCATATAAACTGTGTCTTATTTTATAAAACTGTTTCATGTCTTGTTTTATATTCCGCTGGTTACTCTGATGTATGACTACTTGGGTGCCCCGGTAAGGCACCAGTCACGGGCCCCGGAATGGGTCGTGACAAAGTTGTACTTTTGATTAAGTATATTTTTATGGAAGGCAGCCTTATCGGCTTGCCAGTGATGTTTAATTTATACAGGTTATGTGTTATGTATGTTCCGCTGCTATTCTCTGATGTATACGGACGGTGCCCAGGGCACGATCAGCGTCCGAAGTCGGGTCGTGACAAAAGTGGTATCAGAACAGTTAGTCCTCGGAAAGTGTCTACAGACCGTGTCTAGTAGAGTCTTGATTATTGGTGTGTTGTGCACCACATCTATAATCAGGAGGCTGCAGGATATTTAGGATCGGTTTCCATTCTTTCACTCTAAGATCGTGCAATAGAGCTGTGTTATAGGTTGAACTTCCTCTGATATTTTCTTTTATGTATCAGTTATGCCTCCACGCAAGGCAACTGCGCGAGAAGGCAAGGCGGTGAGGAGTCGCTAGTAGGACGCGGAGGGTCAGCGAGGCACATGCCTGATCTTTACGAAGATGATGTTTGGCGGCGAAGTTCCACGACGTCGCCCGGCCTGTGAGTTCGAGGCGGCAGCGCTACAGAGACCGCGATGCAGAGCCTCCATCCCACGGCCGGTGAGTATAGATATTACGGGGAGCAGATCCGGTTATTGACCAAAGATAGTGGCGAGCGTGGCAAAGCGAGCGAGAAGCTAACCCTAGCCAAGCGGTTCTGGATTCGGGATTTCTGGTTGTCACCCACCCGAGTTCTATGGTTCGAGATCCGGAGAGGATCCTCGTGAGTTTGTTCGGCGATTCTGATGACTATGCAGGTGCTTAGGGCCTCGGAGGCTGAGTCCGTCATGCTAGCCTCTTACCGGTTACGCGATATTGCGTTGAACTGGTTTGAGTCATGGGAATTGTCTAGAGGTGAGGATGCTCTTCCAGCTGTTTGGGAGGAGTTCACAGAGGCTTTCCTGGATCACTTCTTGCCTCCTGAGATGAGGAGAGCCCGCGTAGATAGATTCTTGACCTTGAGGCAGAACGGGAGGACTATCAGAGAGTACAGCCTGGAGTTTGACTCATTGGCTAGGTATGCGCACACCATTGTAGCTGACATGGCAGACAGGGTTCATCGATATGTGATGGGGCTAGACCGTCATATGATTACTGCATGCTTGGGGGTGGCTCTTCAGCCAGGTATGGATATTGCCAGGATGCAGGCGTATGCGCAGGGGATTGAGGACAGAGAGAGGGAGGATCAGCTAGACTTAGGCCAGCCCAAGAGGGCCAGGACAGCAGGGTCTCAGGGCAGTTTTTGAGGCGGACAACCTCAGCAGCAGACTAGGTCCACATTTCAGCCAGCACAGAGTGCTCCTTCTCGGTTTTCTGGCGGGAGGTCTGATCAGCCGGGTCATTCAGGAGCAGGTCAGGGCTCCAGGACGTCGGGATTCCAATACATGCTGAAAGGCAGTTTCTTTTTGGGTTAGACTATTTCTTATTTTACATTGTTCTACGTTGTAAGTTTATTTCTGCTGGTTACTCTGATGTATATCTACTAGGGTACCCGGGTAAGGCACCAGTCTCAGGCCCGGGATCGGGTCGTGACATTTTCGGATCTGGTAGTTGGCTTCCGTACTTGGCCCGTGAAGTTTTATGACTAGTTTTCGGATCTGGTAGTTGGCTATTCTACTTGGCCCGATCAGTTTTATGACGCAGGCAGGATCTAGTGTTCAGGTTCACATATGGGTGTAGTTTTACATCATGTATTGCCGGCAGTGAGGGAGGAGTTCCACGAGCATGATTGATATTGTGGGCGTGAGACCCATAGTTATGTGTGAGTGGTGATTTTGAGGACATGCGTCCCTTACTTGACATAACTGTTTACTTATTGCGAAATAGTCTTTTAAAAAAGATGAAATGTGATTTCATTACAGTATTTTCAGTTTCACATACTTGGTACCTGTTGTACTAACCTCGCCCGAAGTGCGTTCATCTGCAGGTAGAGTCGATTGTTGATCCTCGCCATGGATCACCGCCCCTTTTAGGAAGCTCGTTTCTCGGAGGCTTATCTTTTGGTATGGTTCCTGTCATTGTAGGTACTTGTACATTCGGGGTATGGCGGGTCTGTCCGTCATAGTTGTTATAAATACTCTTAGAAGTGCATGTAATCGTTGTGGCGGGGGTTTGTAAAGGATGTAACTGTTCAAGTTTTAATATATATGCAGAAAGGTGACCGTTTTGGTTAGCCTGTTTCTTATTTTATATCTTGTTCCTTGTTTAAGTTTTTATTTCCGTTGATTTTCTCTGATGTTGTATCACTAGGGTGCCCGGGGTAAGGCACCAGTCGCGGGCCCAAGGTCGGGTCGTGACACGATCTCGGGCCCGTGACTGGTGCCTTACTCGGGCACCCTAGTAGATATACATCAGAGTAACCAGCGGAAATAACTTACAAACATAGAACAGTGTAAAATGAGAAACAGTATGTCCAAAAAAAGTTGCCTTTCAGCATGTATATATATATCGAAGCCTGACAGTTACATCCTTTACAAACCCCATTTACAATAGGACTACAGACCTCTAAGAGTTTATAACAACTATGACGGGACAGGGCCCCGCCATACCCCTGAATGTACATAAACCTACAATGACAGGGAATCATACCAAAAGATAAGCCTCCGGAGAAACGGAGTTTCCCAAAAGCAGAACGGTGATCCTATGAGCGAGGATCAACAACCGGAGTACCTCTACCTGCGGCATGGACGCAGCTTCAAGGAGGTCAAGCAACAGTACCAAGTATGTGAAATCAAAGTACTGTAATGAAATCATAACATTTCCAAAACAAATCCACAAATATGTATGAAAAACCAATTAACCGCACATAGTGCCACAACATAAACAAGAGCAAACAGGTGTAACGTAACCGGTCTTTTCTAGGCCGCTAATGATCGAAGCAAGGTCATTCGCCCATAGTATCATTATGCAAGCCTATTCCTGGACTTCCTGTTACACCCTTTAGTTCCAGGGTATGTATATGAGGACGTACGTACGAGAATACAACATTAAAATTGGAAAGGAAGAAAGATGTGATTTTTCGACGGAAAAGTTTCCGGATTTTGTGAACCAAAAAGGTTCGTTAATGGGAATTGGATTCCCAGATTTTGTATTCGGACTTTTTGGAATATTAGAGAATTATGGAATTTTATTTTCGGATTTTTGGCATTTCGGATATTTTCGGGAGATGAATATTTTGGACGAGTAGGAGGGCGACACATGGCACCCCCATGTGGCCCTATGGCCGAAATAGGTGTGCCAAGTGTCCCTAGGGCCGATTTGGTGTAGACATGTCTCAAATTTGTGTGGGACATGTGGTTTGTGGAACCCACACACACATGTCCCCAATCTACACCACACACTTGCCTTGCATCCTAGCCCTTGATCTCCCTATAAATACCCCTTAGGATTTCAAGACTTCATCAAATACTTAGAATTATTTCCAAGAGAAAAATTATACTCCCTCCCGTATGTGCTCTCGGCCGAACCCCCCCCCCCCCCTTAGGCAAGACTTGTTCAAATGTTGTTGTATAATACCAAATACCTTAGCCTAGTATCCCTAGTAGTATTCTAAAGTAATCCCAACATAAGAGCCCGAAAATACTACTTTATTCCTTTAGTCGCAAAATGAAACCCTAGGAAAATCTTCATAGCTTGGATGAAGTATTAAGAGAAGTTGTTTAGAAACTGTTAAGGGTTGCTTGGAGCGGATTGGAGCGTAAGGAATAGGAGCTAAACATTGCTCAGGATCGACTTATATATCTTGGATAATTTTGGGGTTATCGAGGTAATGATCTTTATCCCCCTATTGTAATTGGAGATTACATGTTGTAGTAATGTATAGTTGAGTATACTATATGTAGAATGAATATTGATAAGAATGGAACTGTATTTACATTGGACTGTATTTACAGTAGACTTGTGTAGTATTACTGTGGGGCAGTTTTGTACACGTCCAGTAGGCGTGTAACCCCTTTTGAGTTGTTGGCTATTGGTATCAAGCCTTGAAAGAGGTGGTGGTAAGTAGTTGCAGGGGAGGTGCTGCCGAATTTTCCGTAGAATAAGGAACCTTGTACTTAGAAATGTTCTACGAAGAGATCTAGAAATTAATAGACGTTTTATGACCATTATAGGTTGAAGTACTACGAGTAGTGTATTCTACTTGAATGGTGGAAAAGGCTAGCAAGGGTATAGTACTTTGGAACATTTTGCTATTTGTCGATAATCGTCGCGAGGTATGTGATTCTTCATATTCTCTTGAGCATGATTATATGTGAAATATATAGTGCGGTAGACGCACGTGTGTTAAGGGAGTTTGACTTCCTTTTTGTGTCCTTGACTTGATTTTAAAGTTAGGTGACTTGATGTGAAATGTTAAGGACTTGAGTGGTTTTTGTTGGTTTTAAACATAAAGTGTTATAATAGCTTTATGGGAAGTTAGTTATAACGACTTTATGAAAATGAAAGAATGGTTTTATTATCGGACTTAAAATGGTAACTTGACATTTTTAAAAGTAATGAAGCTTGATTTCCCAAGTTATGGGACTTGATTTAAAAGGTAAGAGACTTAAGAGTTTGAAGTTATGAAGCTTAAACTATTTTGAAAAGTATATTGTTACTTGACTTTAAAAAGGAGAAGTGTTTTATGTAAAAAGAAGGCATGATGTTGTCTTGTTTTGGTTTAAAGGGAAGATATGGAAATTATTTTGGTTTACTTGAAAAGATAGTTACTCTACTTTGATACTATGGGTATTAGTATCATGTGACTTTTGTGAAAGAAATGGACCTTTTTAAGGAGTTAAAATACGTAGTACTTTGAGGTTGAACCGGGTTTTTGGCATAAAACAAAGTACCATGAGTTGTGAGTAACTTGCCTATGTTTGCTTGTGATAGCCTTGTTGTGCAAGTGTTGTATCCTTATGTTACCGCGTCTCTCGGGGGAGGGCCGGTTATCTTGTTGTTACATGGACATGTCTACACCGATGGAGAATTCCGGGGGCATGCGGCCATGCGGCGGGTTAAACTCCCGGTATGTTATTTGGCCATGGACTAGCCCTCCATGGGGGTTACTGATGCAGTTGGTTACGGTAGCTAGCCCCGCATTGCCGATCGTTCTTGATGCGAGTTGGTTCTGGTAGTTGGCTTTCGTACTTGCCCCGGTCAGTTCTTTATAGTGTCATTCCACGGACTAGTTACCCACGAATTTTCGTGATGCAGGAGGTTCTGGTAGTTAGCCCCCGTACTTGCCGGTCGGCGGCGTGACGCGGTGGTTACGTAATTGGCTTCAGTACTCGCCGGTCGCCGTGGCGCAGTGGAATGAGGTTGATGACGCAGGTGGTTCTGGTAGTTGGCTTTCGTACTTGCCCCGATCGGATACGCGACGCAGGTTAGTTCTGGTGGCTATGCCTTCGTACTTGCCCCGGTCAGCTTTATAGCATAGTTGGTACGGTAGGTTCTGGTAGTTGGCTTTCGTACTTGCCGGTCGATTGGTAGCGAGTTGGTTACGGTGGCTATGCCTTCGTACTTGCCCCGTATGGTTTTATGACACAGGTGGGACCTGGTGTGCACGTGTACTCCTCGGTATTATTATATCATAGACTACCGGCAGTGAGGAAGGAATTCAACGGGCATGATTGATATTGTGGGCGTGCGACCCATGGTTATATTTGAGTGATGACTTTGAGGGCGTGAGTCCCTGACTTGACATGACTGCTTATATGTTGTGTACTGTAGTTTGGTTATCATACATGTCTCCTGCTTTATATAGACTATGATGATTTTATTTACGATATTTTGATTTCACATACTTGGTACTGTTGTCGACCTCCTTGGGGCTGCGTTCATGCCAGCGGTAGAGGTACACCAGTTGTTGATCCTCACTCATAGGATCACAGTTCAACGTTTGGGAAGCTCCGTTTCTCCGGAGGCTTATCTTTTGGTATGATTCCCTGAGATTGTAGGTTCTTGTACATTCAGGGGTATGGCGGGGCCCTGTCCCATCGTAGTTGTTATAAAAACTCTTAGTGGTCTGTAGTACTGTTGTGGGTAGGGTTTGTAAAGGATGTAACTGTTCGATTTGATATATATATACAGGAAGGTGACCGTTTTGGTTAGCCTGTTTCTTATTTTATGTCTTGTTTCATGTTTAAGTTTTTATTTCCGCTGATTTTCTCTGATGTTGTATCACTAGGGTGCCCGGGGTAAGGCACCAGTCGCGGGCCCGAGGTCCGGTCATGACAAAAGTGGTATCAGAGCAGTTAATCCTCGGAAAGTGTCTACAGACCGTATCTAGTAGAGTCTTGATTATCGGCGTGTTGTGCACCACACCTATAATCAGGAGGCTGCAGGATATTTAGGATTGGTTTCCATTCTTCTCATTCTGAGATCGTGTCGTAGATCTGTGATATAAGTTGGACTCCCTCTGACGTATTCTTTTATGTCAGTTATGCCTCCACGCAAGGCAACCAGGGCCCAGAAGGGCAAGGCAGCAGAGGGAGCTGCGAGTAGAGCACAGAGGGTTACCAGGGCACATGCCCAGTCTTTACCTGAGGTGGTGCTACAGACGGCGAATTCTACGACGCCATCAGCCCCAGGAGAGTTTAGAAGCGCGGCGGTCTCATCGAGGCCGCGATACACTGAGACTTGATCCACGACCCGGAGCCGATAATATGGGTTACAAGGAGATGGCCCAGTTATTGGCCAGGATCGTGGCAAGGCATGAGATAAGCGAGAGGCGGTTCGGTTGTACCGTAGTTCACTCCATCGATAGCGAGACTTCGGGACTTTTTGAGTTGCAGTCCACCAGAGTTCTATGGGTCGAGGACTGAGGATGATCCTCAGGAGTTTATCTGACAGTTGCGGCGGATCATGAGAGTGATCAAGGCCTCGGAGACGGAGTCGGTGGTATTGGGTTCACATCGGCTGCGTGATACTGCAGTCGACTGGTTTGATTCATGGGAACTATCCCGGGGGGAGCATGCGCTTCCAGCTGTTTGGGACGAGTTCTCAGAGGCGTTTCTTAGCCATTTCTTGCCTCCGCAGATGAGGAGAGCTCGGGCAGATAGATTTATGATGTTGAGACAGAATGGGCGTACGGTTTGGGAGTACAGCGTAGAGTTTAACTCGTTGGCTCGGTATGTCCCCGCTTTAGTGGCGTATATGGAGGATAGAGTGCACCGCTATGTCACGAGACTTGACGATTACTTAGCGAGGGTTGCAGGAGTAGCTCTTTGGCGGGCATGTACATTGCGTATCTGTGCTTATGCACAAGGGATCGAGAGCGTAGAGACCGGCGTGGGACGAGATCAACATAAGAGGGCGAGGCAGGGTCCTTTGGTAACTTTCGAGGCGGACCGCCTCAACAGCAGACTAGTTATGCGCCTCCGCCAGTACAGAGTGCTCCACCACAGTCTTCAGGACGTTCGGGATATTCGAGGAGCGGTCGGGGCTCAAGGTTTGTGTTTTGGGAACATGGATGTTAGTCAGATGATACCACCCCCACCTCGGTGTGGCCATTGTGATAGGTTCCATACTGGGGATTGTCATGTTATTCAGGGAACTTGCTTTACCTGCGGCCGGCAGGGCCATTTTGCGAAGAAGTGTCCGACCAGAGGTAGCGCGGATGTTACGACTCAGCCTTCGGGATTAGTGGCTGGTTCATCGCCATTTATAGCTAGGCGCCCTGCAGGGCGGGATTATGATTAGTGCGGCAAAAGGGAAAGTGAAGCAGTAGTTACAGGTATATTCTTAACCCTCTAGCAACTAGTATGCGTAATAAGATGATTACATGTTGAGTGCTATGTACGGATAGCATTGTGTAAATTGTGATTTAGAAAACATGGTTAGTTGAAAAGGTAAGTTTGGGGTCAGGTAAATTGTGAACCTTAGAAATTATAACATTTGAGACCTTAGATGTAAGGCCGTCTTGAGTAAAAGATTTTACGGTTAGTCTTTGTCGAAGTACTTGGTATGAGTGAAATGTATTGTGGAATAATTCCATGGGTTGTGTAAGATGAAAGTGGTAGCTTTCATGAAGAGAATAGTAAGATTGTCCCGGACGGGAACAGGAGTTTGGCGCGATGGTGGGTCGGGTTGAGGCCATATCACGGGTCAACCCGCAGCCCAGAATGAGGTGGGGTCAGTTTGAGGTGGTCCCACTAGGTGGTAGGGTCACGAGGGTGCTAGGCCCAAGTTTAGATAACCATCGTACGAGTTCGCGGATGTGTTCGACCAGAATCGGATCGTGAAGGCCGGGAATGGCCTTAAAGGAATGTGAGGCTAGTAAGATGACAAAGTTTGGAGGTAGTAACTCCAAGGTTTTGGAAAGCGAGCGATGGCGGAAGTGTGGTGCGTGTAATAGAAAGAGTTCGGTGTCTACGAGAAAGTGCAGCGAGTAAGGAAAGAAGTGAATATGTGTTAAGAGAATGGAAGTGATCATTTTTGTGAAGTGAAGGTGAAAAGAGAGTATCCTTTAGACCTTGGGTGGGAGCTTATAGTGATGTTATGCACGTTAGAGGTGATTCCTCGTTGGCTTGGATTGGAGTTTTGCGCATGTGTTATATTATGGCCAGGTGTGTCATAATTGGTTTTGTAAGTCGAGTAGTGAAGACTATACAGGCGCATGTATGTTTTGAGACTTAGAAGTAACATTCGGGACGAATGTTTCTAAGGAAGAGTGTTACACCCGTAGTTCGGGGTAAGTATATGAGGGCGTGCGTGCGAGAATCGACATTAAAATTGGAAAGGAAGAAAGATGTGATTTTTCGGAAAAGTTTCTGATTTTGTGAAGAAAAAAGGTTCGTTAATGGGAATTGGATTCCCAGATTTGGTATTCGGACTTTTTGGAATATTAGAGAATAATGGAATTTTATTTCCGGATTTGGTCACGTGGGGCCCACGGGGAAAATTTACTGTTTTGTGGGGCCCACTTTATTTTCAGATTTTTGGCATTTCGGATATTTTTGGGAGATGAATATTTTGGACGAGTAGGAGGGCGACACATGGCACCCCCATGTGGCCCTATGGCCGAAATAGGTGTGCCAAGTGTCCCTTGGGCCGATTTGGTGGAGACATATGGCTAGCCACATGTCTCAAATTTGTGTGGGACATGTGGTTTGTGAAACCCACACACACATGTCCCCAATCTACACCACACACTTGCCTTGCATCCTAGCCATTGATCTCCCTATAAATACCCCTTAGGATTTCAAGACTTCATCAAACACTTAGAATTATTTCCAAGAGAAAAATTATACTCCCTCCCCTTATGTGCTCTCGGCCGAACCCCCCCCCTTAGGCATGACTTGTTCAAATGTTGTTGTATAATCCCAAATACCTTAGCCTAGTATCCCTAGTAGTATTCTAAAGTAATCCCAACATAAGAGCCCAGAAATACTACTTTATTTCTTTAGTCACAAAATGAAACCCTAGGAAAATCTTCATAGCTTGTATGAAGTATTAAGAGAAATTGTTTAGAAACTTCTAAGGGTTTCTTGGAGCGGATTGGAGCGTAAGGAATAGGAGCTAAACGTTGCTCAGGATCGACTTATATATCTTGGATAATTTTGGGCTTATCGAGGTAATGATCGTTATCCCCCTATTGTAATTGGAGATTACATGTTTTTTTTTTTTTTTTTTTTTTTAGGTAAATGCAAATATTATTACTAATAACGGAAATAAGGATGGCTACAATCAGTCATTGAGGGTTCTCAATCCTCAACGTTATGCAAACAAGAAATGGGGGAGGGGAGCAGTGGTCACTCAAAGGTGCCATTACAAGAGGGGATGGGATCATAATAGATTTAAGTCCTTTTGGTTCTAGACAAGGACTTGTAAATATTCCTGCCTAAGTTTCCTATGTTGAATTAAAACTCCTTGCACGTTTAGTACGTGCATTAGATGCATTTGTTGGGGAATTCAAGAGAAGTGCACTATTGGAAAAGGTTGCCATAAATGGCTCAAGTCTTTTGGCAATAAGTGCTCCATTGGCCGAGATCAAATGAGAGTTCTTAGGCGATTTGGAAAGGAGTGACCCTTCGATTTCCACATAAGTTGATCTCTCAAGACTTGATTGAAGAGAAGTCCCTTCGAATTCCGTAGCCATCAACTTTCCAAGTCTCTTTTGACGAGTAATGTATAGTTGAGTATACTATATGTAGAATGAATATTGATAAGAATTGAACTGTATTTACATTGGACTGTATTTACAGTAGACTTGTGTAGTATTACTGTGGGGCAGTTTTGTACACGTCCAGTAGGCGTGTAACCCCTTTTGAGTTGTTGGCTATTGGTATCGAGCCTTGAAAGAGGTGGTGGTAAGTAGTTGCAGGGGAGGTGCTGCCGAATTTTCCGATGAATAAGGAACCTTGTACTTATAAATGTTCTACGAAGAGATCTAGAAATTAATAGACGTTTTATGACCATTATAGGTTGAAGTACTACGAGTAGCGTATTCTACTTGAAGGGTGGAAAAGGCTAGCAAGGGTATAGTACTTTGGAGCATTTTGCTATTTGTCGATAATCGTCGCGAGGTATGTGATTCTTCCTATTCTCTTGAGCATGATTATATGTGAAATATATAGTGCGGTAGACGCACGTGTGTTAAGGCAGTTTGACTTCCTTTTTGTGTCCTTGACTTGATTTTAAAGTTAGGTGACTTGATGTGAAATGTTAAGGACTTGAGTGGTTTTTGTTGGTTTTAAACATAAAGTGTTATAATAGCTTTATGGGAAGTTAGTAATAACGACTTTATGAAAATGAAAGAATGGTTTTATTATCGGACTTAAAATGGTAACTTGACATTTTTAAAAGTAATGAAGCTTGATTTCCCAAGTTATGGGACTTGATTTAAAAGGTAAGAGACTTAAGAATTTGAAGTTATGAAGCTTAAACTATTTTGAAAAGTATATTGTTACTTGACTTTAAAAAGGACATTCAATGGCCAAGATTCAAGCATGTCTATGGTGTAGATTGGGGACATGTGTGTTATACCCCGTATTTCCAGAGTATGTACGTAAGGACGTACGTAGAAAATTTGAAACTTGTACTAAGGCTTGGCCGAATTAATTTTGTTCACAACACCCGTTTTGAGTCGTTTTTCGACGAAACGTTTTCACAGCTTTCGTAGGGGAATTTCCGGCTATGCCATTTTTAATTTTTGCGGATTTTTCCGAGAGACGAAACATTTTTGACCAACGGGAGGGTGACATGTGTCACCCTCACATTGGAAGCAAGGGGCGGCAACCCTTGGCCGAAATGGACCACTTTATGGCCTTGAATTGTGCCTTGTTTTGTGGAGTGTTTTGTGGAGTAGGGTTAGGGTGCACATGGCTTGATCTTGGCCTTACACTTGCCTTGCACATGGCTTGATCTTGGCCATTGGTTGGCCTTTGGTTTTGCTATAAATACCCCCCTAAGCTTGAAGACTTCATCCATTCCAAAAATCACCAAGTCTTGAAAGCCTTCCTCCTTTTCTTGTGCTCTAGCCGTGAGCTTTCCCCTCCCCCTTTTCGTGAGGCCTAGTGGCCGAGAGGGTACTTTCCCCCCCCCCTCCTAGTGGCCTTCGGCCGAGAGCACACCCCCCCCTACCTTGGGGTGTTCTCGTGAGGTACCCCCCCTTGGTGGTGTAGAAATACTCTCAAAAGTATTGTTATAATGCCCAAATTACCTTAGCCATATACCTTGTTGCATTCTAAGGTTATACCTATACGAAAAGCCTGTAAATACTATTATACTTACCGTCAATACCAAACCGAAACCCTAGGAAAATCTCCATAGTCCGTTGGAGTATTGTGTAGAAGTTGGTTAGAACTTCTAAGGATGGTTTAGAGCGGGTTGGAGCGCTCGGAGTTGGAGCTAAACGATTGCCCAGGATCGACTTTATACTTGGATAATTATGGGCTTATTGAGGTAAATATCTTGTCCCTCTATTGTAATTGGAAATTACATATTGTAGAATATATAGTTGAAGTATACTATATATAGAACTGAACGTAGTTATCGGCAATGTCTTGCGACTTAAGCCTGAATTTAAAGAAGAATCGAATCAGAATTACATAGGGTTGTATTACAGTAGACTTGTGTATTAGAACTGTGGAGTAGAATTGTACCCGTTGGGTTAGGTGTATAACCCACTGGTTGGCTTGGTGGCCAGCCTCGATAGAGGAGGAGATTTCTGTTGTTGCGGGGAGAGTCTTTGCGAATTTTCTGTAGAATGTGCTACGAAGGGATCTAGACACTAATAAGCGCCTTGTGGCCTTATAGGTTGAAGTACTACGTGTGGCGCGATCTACGTGGCTTAAGGAGTAGCCGACAGTTGGAAGTACTTGGAGCGTTTTGCTATTAGTCGATACTCGTCGCGAGGTATGTGAACCTCTTCCTATCTCTTCTAGCATGATATGTGTGAACTATGTAGTACGGTAGACGTACATGTGCTAAATGTGTTTGAGTGGTTTAAAACATAAAGTGTTATAACGGCTTTATGGGAAGTTGGTTATAACAGCTTTATGTCGGTAAGAAAATACATGTGGTTTTTAAAAAAGGTAACTGATTTGAACTATAACTGGCTTGTTATGTGTTAATAAAGAACTTGAAGTATTTCAAAAGATTTTTGAATCATTTTGAAAGAAGAAGTAATATACTTGGTTTTGAAAAACTTAAGAGTTATACTAGCTTTATGGGAAGTTAGGTATAACGGCTTAAGAATGTTTTACTGATTTCGGAAATCAGAATGTGTATCGACAAACCACTGCAGCGTTAATAAAAGGAAATGTTTTGACTAATTAAGTATTATTAAAACCAGTAGAAACTTCCATCTGCATAGAAGCTAAGATGAGACAAAATGATATTTCCTAGATCATGGTCTTGTAATAAGATTGTTATAAACAAGAATATCCTACTCACATATAAGACTTATGTTTCTCGATAGTTTTAAGGAGAATTATATTCTCAAATGAATAAGACTATGAACTACGAAACCTTTCTAAAATGAGAAACTTGAACATTGGAAATTAGGCAAACTTGATCATTGGAAAAGAATGTTGCTACTTGATTTTACAAAGAGAAGTAATTGATTTACTTTAAAAGGATAGTCACTCTATTTTATACTACGTGTATTGTGTGACATTGTGAAAGTAACGTATCTTTTAAAGAGTTGATGTATGAAGTACTTTGGGGATAAAAACCCGATTTTGTTAATCATATAGTAGAAGGTACCTTGTGTGAACAACTTGATTGTATTGGTTTGTGATAGCCTTGTAATACTTTCTTGATTGCGTTGATAAGTAAACGTGTTGGGATGCTACGTGTGTTAGTATCTTGTGATGTTTGTGTGAAGGTTTCCCTTGATTGTGCTTATTAACTATCGATCGTTATGATAGTATTGTGGCATTCATCTCTTGAGATGATTCCGGAGTTAAGCCGCCCTCCGTCGGGGTAGACTCAAAGGGTCGATGGACCTATGATTCGAGAATACCTATGCAGTCCCGGCCTATGCGGAACTACGAGTTCCGGTGTTAGTGTCGTCCTTTATGGGCATGCGGTCGCGTGGCATGCGGTGCGAAGTCGTGGCGATGCCCGGAGTAGCTACCGATGCGGGAATGCCTCACGCGGGCGATGAGATTGGCCTATGCGGGTGCGGAGTTCGAGGGTTAGACGCGTACATCGATCTGCGGGCAAGTGGCGGCTTTGATCATGTGACGGTCTAGACAGATCTTATGATCTGATTCATGACCTTGTTGGTACTGTGGGTTTTAGTAGTCGGCTATGCCTTCGCACTTACCCGTGCAGCTTTATTATGACACGTGGGACCCGTGTTGAGTGTGTTCTGGTGCTTTTATATCATAGGCTCGCGGTGAGGAAGGTATCCCACGTGCATGATACATGTTGAGGGCCTCAGACCCATTGTTATACTTGAGTGATCACTTGAGGCGTGAGTCCCGACTTGACATATCGCTTTGTTGTAAATCGTAGTTTGGTTATCATACATGTCTCCGCTTTATATGATCGCTATGATTTCATTTACGATATGTATTTGATTTCACATACTCTGCACTGTTGTCGACCTCCTTGAAGTGCGTTCATGCCGCAGGTTGAGTTACACCAGTCGTTGATCCTAGCTCTCAGGGTCACAGTTTCAGAGTTGGGGAAGCTCCGTTTCTCCGGAGGCTTATCAGTGGTATAGTACCCTATCGTCGTAAGTGTTTACATTCGGGGTTTGGCGGGGCCTGTCCGCCATTGTTGTCGTATCATTCTTAGAGGTGCAGTAATCTTGTTGTGGCGGGGTTTGTAAAAAGGATTAAAGCTGCTCATTTGTAAAGTTGTTATTTATATATCTTAAAGGCAAGTTTTCCTCGACATCGCTTTGTATACATGCATTTCATGTATGTGTTTTATGTTCGTGATTACTACGATGTTGTGTCACTAGGGTGCCCGGTAAGGCACGATCACGGGCCGATTTGGTCGTGACAAAAGTGGTATCGAGCGATTAATCCTCGGAAAGTGTCTGACCGTATCGATGAGTCTTGATTATCGATTGTGTTGTGCACTACACCAATAATCGGGAGGCTATATGATATTTAGGATTGGTTTCTATTCTTCACTCGAGATCGTGCCTTAGAAAGTGTTGTAAGTTGGATCCTCTGAACGTATTTCTTTCCTTATCGTTATGCCTCCGCGTAGGGCAACCCGGGCCCAGGAGGGCAAGGCAGCCGAGGGAGCTGCGAGTTGAGTACAGAGGGTCACGAGGGCACGGGCCCAATCTTCACCTTGGGTGGTGCTTCATTCGGGGAGTTCTGCGACGTCACTAGCCCCAATGAGTTTAGCGACGGCGGCGGTTCCATCGCGACCATGATATTTGAACCTTCAGTTCCACGACCGGGAACGGTGAATATAGATTGCAAAGAGGTAACCCTGTTACTAGCTATAGATTTGGCTACCAGAGAGTATACCGATGTACCGCGAGTCTTGAGGACTATCTATAAGAGGGTTGTGCAAGAATAATTCTTGCTTAGCTCGAGCATGACTCGTATGCGGGCTTATGCGCTAGCAGAGGCGTGTAGAGATCGACGTTAACGGGCGATAGAAGAGGCCGAGCAAGAAGGTCCTTTGGTAACTTTCGAGGCGATCGCCTCCCGGCCAGTTAGATATGCACCTCCGCCCGGTCAGAGTGGTCTTCTACAAATTTCGGGACGTTCGGGTGTGCGCGAGTTGGGTCAACTCTGTGGCTTCCGGTTCACGGTGCGATGCGCCATCCCGGAATGTCATCTTTTAGGTTGGTACTTGTTGTACCTATGGCCGTCAGTGCGGTGTCGAGTGTCCTTGTAGGAGGACTTAGCCTTCAGGATCGGTGGGTAGTTTGTCATCTCCTCGGCTATGCCTACGGGCGTGTTTGATTAGAACGACTAAGGAGTGAAGCGAGATATAGATCTATCCTTAACCCTCTAGAGTTTTGTATAGGTGATAAGGTGAGTATACCTTAGGTGCTATGTTCTGATAGCAGTGTGTTAGTTGTAATTTGAAATCATGGTTGTTTAACCGAGTAAGATTTTGGGGGATAGAGAAAGTGTGAGCCTTAGAGCTTTATACGTAGAGACCTTAGAGGTGAGGCCATCTCGAGGAAAAAGGTGTAGTGTTATGGTTGACCCTTATCGGAGTGCATAGTGCACGTGAGTTATGTTGGGACAGGTCCCTAGTAGTGTGGAATGAAAGAGGGTAGTTGAGCTAAGAAGACCGCTAGGTTTTCGTAACGTGATTAGTGAGATTGTTCCGGTTCGGGGAGCTAGTATGATGCGCGTTGCCGGGTCGGGTTGAGGCCACGTTGCGGGTCAACCCGCGGCAGGTTTGGTGGTGGGGTCAGTTTGTGGTGGTCCCGCCTTGTGGTAGGGTCACGAGGGTGTTAGGCCCATGTTCAGTTAACCAGCGTACGAGTTCGTGGATGCATTCGACCAGTAGTCGGACCGAGGAGGTCAGCCGTCTTGTCTTCTAGCAAAGATCGTTTACTCGGCAGTATTGTTTTATCGTAAAGGTTGTAAAAATTTGCAGGGTGCCTACCTTCACCTTATGTCGAATGCTGAAGCCCAGGTTGTGGCTATTTTTCGTCTTCTAAAAGTTTACCAGGCAGGGTTAAGAACTCAGGTGAGTCTCAGAATCGCATTCGCCCTCGGGCCAGTGCGTGGATTTCAGAGGTAGTCGTTGGGGATTGTTGTCTCCTGTGGAGGTAGTGTTTGATCTACCATTTCAGTGTTCGGATATCGCCTTATGAAGCCTTGTAAGGGCGGAAGTGTAAGTTGTCGGTCGATTGGTTCGATGTTGGCAAGGTTCAGTTAGTTGGTTCAGGCTTGTTCCAGTGATGTGGATAGTCTGGCTTGTCTAGAAGAAGTTCGGCAAATGGAGGAATTGTGCGGATAATCGGCGACGACGCTTAGAGTTCAGGTTGACGGTCGGTCTTCTTGAAGGTACCACCCCGGGTTGGGTGTGACGAGTTTGGAATACAGAGGGGACTTAGCCCGAGTTACTTTGGGCCCTTTTGAGTTCATGTGAAGAATAGGCCAGGTTGCCTATATGTTAGCATTTGCCGTCCGACTTAGGAGGCAAAGTATGTCGATCGTTAAATGTTATGTTCGGGAAAGTATCGGAGATCCATCCAGAGTGTTCCCAGTTAATAATGACCACGTTAGAGATAGTAACCCAGAGTTTTGGAAACTGAAGCAGTATCAGAAATGTGGAAAGAGTTCGAGTATACGACATCCTCAGGGATCGCATGCAGTGGTACCATTTGTTGGGTCGCCTGAGAAGGTTAATGCCTCAGGCAAAGTGACAAAGTGGTATCTACGACGAGTAAAAAAGAGAAGCGAGCATGTATGGCGAGCATAGGTGTGATCATTTCTTTTGTAAAGAGAAGGTGCGAAGGAGGTATATTTTAAACCCCGGTGAGAAGTGTTTGTGGTTATGATAGAGGTGTTTCCTCGTGGACTTGGATGGAGGTATTTTGCTTGGGTGTTTCCGTGGCCAGATGTGGCAGGTTTGTTTTCGTAAGTATAGTAGTGAAGACTATACTGGCGCACGTTTGTTTTGAGACTTAGAAGGAACATTTGGGACGAATGTTTCTAAGAGGAGAATGTTATACCTGTATTTCAGTATATGCGTAAGGGCGACGAGAAAATTTGAAACTTGTACTAAGGCTTGGCGAATTAATTTTGTTCACAACACCCGCTTTGAGTCGTTTTTCGACGAAACGTTGTCACAGCTTTCGTAGGGAATTTCCGCTATGCCATTTTTAATTTTGCGGATTTTTCCGAGAGGCGAAACATTTTTGACCAACGGGAGGTGACATGTCACCCTCACATTGAAGCAAGAGGCGGCAACCCTGGCCGAAATGGACCACTTTATGGCCTTGAATCAGGCCTTGTTTTGTGGAGTGTTTTGTGGAGTAGGTTAGGGTGCACATGGCTTGATCTTGGCCTTACACTTGCCTTGCACATGGCTTGATCTTGGCCATTGGTTGGCCTTTGGTTTTGCTATAAATACCCCCTAAGCTTCAAGACTTCATCCATTCCAAAATCACCAAGTCTTGAAAGCCTTCCTCCTTTTCTTGTGCTCTGGCCGTGAGCTTTCCCCTCCCCTTCGTGAGGCCCAGTGGCCGAGAGGTACTTTCCACTCCTAGTGGCCTTTCTAGAGAGCACACCCCTACGGGGTGTTCTCGTGAGGTACCCCCTTGGTGGTGTAGAAATACTCTCAAAGTATTGTTATAATGCCCAAATTACCTTAGCCATATACCTTGTTGCATTCTAAGGTTATACCTATACGAAAGCCGTAAATACTATTATACTTACCGTCGGTCAAACCGAAACCCTAGGAAAATCTCCATAGTCCGTTGAGTATTTTGTAGAAGTTGGTTAGAACTTCTAAGGATGGTTTAGAGCGGGTTGAGCGCTCGGAGTCGAGCTAAACGATTGCCGGGATCGACTTTATACTTGGATAATTATGGGCTTATTGAGGTAAATATCTTGTCCTCTATTGTAATTGGAAATTACATATTGTAGAATATATAGTTGAAGTATACTATATATAGAATCGAACGTAGTTATCTTGCAATGACTTAAGCTGAATTTAAAGAAGAATCTGAATCGTAATTACATAGGGTTGTATTACAGTAGACTTGTGTAGTAGTACCGTGGAGTAGAATTGTACCCGTTAGGGTTAGTTGTATAACCCCCCCCCCTGGTTGGCTTGGTAGCCGGCCTCGATAGAGGAGGAGATTTACGCTGTTGCGGGGGGGGGGAGGTGCTGCCGAATTTTCTGTAGAATGTGCTACGAAGGGATCTAGACACTAATAAGCGCCTTGTGGCCTTATAGGTTGAAGTACTACGTGTGGCGCGATCTACGTGGCTTAAGGAGTAGCGGTTGGAAGTACTTGGAGCGTTTTGCTATTAGTCGATACTCGTCGCGAGGTATGTGAACCTCTTCCTATCTCTTCTAGCATGATATGTGTGAACTATGTAGTACGGTAGACGTACATGTGCTAAATGTGTTTGAGTGGTTTAAAACATAAAGTGTTATAACGGCTTTATGGGAAGTTGGTTATAACAGCTTTATGTCGGTAAGAAAATACATGTGGTTTTTAAAAAAGGTAACTGATTTGAACTATAACTGGCTTGTTATGTGTTAATAAAGAACTTGAAGTATTTCAAAAGATTTTTGAATCATTTTGAAAGAAGAAGTAATATACTTGGTTTTGAAAAACTTAAGAGTTATACTAGCTTTATGGGAAGTTAGGTATAACGGCTTAAGAATGTTTTACTGATTTCGGAAATCAGAATGTGTATCGACAAACCACGCAGCATAATAAAAGGAAATGTTTTGACTAATTAAGTATTATTAAAACCAAAGAGAAACTTCCATCTGCATAGAAGCTAAGATGAGACAAAATGATATTTCCTAGATCATGGTCAGTAATAAGATTGTTATAAACAAGAATATCCTACTCACATATAAGACTTATGTTTCTCAGATAGTTTTAAGGAGAATTATATTCTCAAATGAATAAGACTATGAACTACGAAACCTTTCTAAAATGAGAAACTTGAACATTGGAAATTAGGCAAACTTGATCATTGGAAAAGAATGTTGCTACTTGATTTTACAAAGAGAAGTAATTGATTTACTTTAAAAGGATAGTCACTCTATTTTATACTACGTATTGTGTGACATCGTGAAAGTAACGATCTTTTAAAGAGTTGATGTATGAAGTACTTTGGGGATAAAACCCGATTTTGTTAATCATATAGTAGAAGGTACCTTGTGTGAACAACTTGATTGTATTGGTTTGTGATAGCCTTGTAATACTTTCTGATTGCGCTGATAAGTAAACGTGTTGGGACGCTACGGTGTTAGTATCTTGTGATGTTTGTGTGAAGCGGTTTCCCTTGATTGTGCTTATTAACTATCGGTCGTTATGATAGTATTGTGGCATTCATCTCGAGATGATTCCGGTTAAGCCCTCCGACGCGGGGTAGACTCGAGCGGGTCGATGGACCTATGATTCGAGAATACCTCACGCAGTCGGGGCCTATGCGGAACTACGAGTTCGGGTTAGTGTCGCCTTTATGGGCATGCGGTCCTTGTGGCTATGCGGATCGCGAAGTCGGGGCGATGCCGGGAGTAGCTACCGACGCGGGAATGCCTCATGCGGGCCGATGAGATTGGCCTATGCGAGTCGCGGGAGTTCCAGGTTAGACGCGCATTGATATCTGCGGGCAAGTGGCCGCCTTTGATCATGCGGACGGCCTAGACAGATCTTATGATACGCTTCGACCTTGTTGGTACCGTGGGTTTTTAGTAGTCGGCTATGCCTTCGCATTTACCTCGCATTTTATTATGACAGTGGGACCGTGTTCGTGTGTTCCTTGGTGCTTTTATATCATGATCGCCGTGATGGGCGTATCCCACGCATGATTGATGTTGTGGGCCCGAGACCCATTGTTATACTTGAGTGATGACTTGAGGCGTGAGTCCACGACTTGACATGATCGCTTTGTAAATCGTAGTTTGGTTATCATGTCTCTCTCGCTTATATGATCGCTATGATTTCATTTACGATGTATTTCAGCTTCACATACTGCACTATGCATCGACCTCCTTCGGGGCCGCGTTCATGCCGCAGTCGAGGTACACCGCCGTTGATCCTAGCTCGTGGTCACGCCAGCGTTGGGAAGCTCGCTTCTCCGAGGCTTATCATGGTATAGTCCTGCCGTCGTAAGTGTTTACATTCAGGGGTTTGGCGGGCCCCCGCCCGCCATTGTTGTCGTATCATTCTTAGGTGTAGTAATCGCTGTGGCGTGGTTTGTAAAAGGATTAAACTGCTCATTTGTAAAGTTGTTATTTATATATGCCAAAGGCAAGTTTTCCTCGACATCGTTTTGTACTTCGTCATTTCACGATGTGTTTTATGTTCCGATTACTCGATGTTGTGTCACTAGGGTGCCGGGTAAGGCACCAACACGGCCTGGTCGTGACGTGTGTGTGGATTCTACCAACCATATGTCCACCATATTGGAGACACGTGGCTAGCCACGCCTCCAAGAAAACGCCCAGTGCCGCCACCCTATTTCGGCCATAGGGCCACATGGGGGTGCCATGTGTCGCCCTCCTACTCGTCCAAAATATTTCATCTTCCAAAAATATCCGTAATGCCAAAAATCTCGAAAATAAAGTGGGCCCCACAAAACCGTAAATTTCTCCCGTGGGCCCCGCGTGACCAATTCCGGAAAATAAAATCCATAATTCTTATAAATTCTTAAAGTCTTAAATACCAAAGTTGAGAATCCAATTCTCAATAATAAACCTTTTTCCTTCATGAAGTTCGGAAACTTTTCCGTCGAAAAATCACATCTTTCTTCCTTTCCAATTTTTATGTCGTATTCTCGTACGTACGTCCTCATATACATACCCTGGAACTACGGGGTGTAACAAACATGTACGAAACAAACCAATTAACCGCACATAGTGCCACAACATAAACAAGATCAAAATAGATGTAACGCAACTGGTCTTTTCTCTAGGTCGCTAATGATCGGGGCCGCCATTCGCCTCGCATCATTGTCGAGCCTAATCTCGAACTCCCACACCGCATAGGCCACAGGCCCGCATGAGGTACTCTCGATCGGGTAGCTAACCCGCGGCATTTCCGACTCCGCCAACCGCATGGCCACTTGGACGCATGAGGTATTCTCGTGACGGCAGAACACACCCGGAGTGATTCTCGACTACCGAGTTCGCGAAGTCACGTGGACCCGCATGAGGTATTCCACGCATCGGGGGTAGCTAACCCGCGGCTATGATATGATATCACACCAAAAAGTACACATGAACATCAGGTCCCACCTGGGCCATAAAACAACCGTAATAACCGGCCCTCCATCGAGAGACACGGTATCATAGAAGTAAAACACTTGCACAACAAAGGCTATCACAACTATCATAGGAAAGTTTAACATACTCTTAGTGTCACGACCCGTTCCGGGGCCCGTGACTGGTGCCTTTCCCGGGCACCCCAGTAGTCATACATCAGAGTAATCAGCGGAATATAAAACAACCAAGATATGAAACAGTATAAATTGAGACACAGTTATCTGAAGAAAAGTTGCCTTTCGGCATATATGTATATAAGTACCCCAAATGAAATGAGCGCTACATCCCAACCTTACAACAGGTCTACAGACCTCTAAGAGCTTAAAACAACAATGGCGGGACAGGGCCCCGCCATACCCCTGAATGCAAATATCTACAACGACAGGGGACCATACCAAAATGCTAAGCCTCCGGAGAAACGGAGCTTTTCCAACGCTGAAGCGGTGATCCTAAGAACGGGGATCAATAGTAGGAGTACCTTTACCTGCGGCATGAACGCAGCCTCCGAAGTCGGTCAAGACAACAGTACCAAGTATGTGAATCAAAATACCAGAATGAAATCATAGTAGTCTATATAAAGGCGAGACATGTATGATAACCAAAACTACAACACAATAAATAAGCAAATATGTCAAGTCAGGACTCACGCCTCAAAGTCATCACTCAAATGTAAAATGGGTCTCACGCCCACAACATCAATCATGCGTGGAATACCTTCCCGCCTAGCCTATGATATAAAAGCACCAAAGAATACACAAGAACACCGTGTCACCGGTGTCATCATAAAACCGCACGGTAAGTACGAAGGCATAGCCGACTCCTAAAACCCACAAGACAAACAAGGTCGTAAATCAGATCATGAGATCTGTCTAGACAAGTCACATGATCAAAGCCGCCACTGCCCGCAAGATCTAATGCGCGCGCGTCAGCCCCGAACTTCCCGTAGCCCGCACGGGCCACCCAATGGTCCGCATGAGGTATTCCGCATCGAGGTAGCTACTCTCGACAGCCCCGACTCGCGCCGTCCGCATGGCCACAAAGACCGCGACTGACAAGTGGCCGATACTAACTCTGAACTCCCGCAGCTCAAGATAGGCCAGCTGCACTGCATAAGGTATTCTCGAATCATAGGTCACTGTGACTACCAGAAGTCTACCCCCGGGAGGGCAAACCTTTAATCATGGAGTGATATAATATTAACATAACATAACACCTATTAAACAACCTACACAACAAGGGAAAACCCCTTTACACAAACATCACAAGATACTAACTCACGTAGCATCCTAACATGTTTACTTATCAAGTCAACAAGAAAGTATTACAAGACTATCACAAATCAATACAATCAAGTTATTCACATAAGGTACTTTCTACATTATGTTAACAAGTTCGGGTTTTTAGCCCCGAAGTACTTCATGTATTACTCTTTTAAAAGATCCGTTTCTTTCACAAAAGTCACACAATAACCGTAGTAAAAAAATAGAGTAATTATCTTTCAAGTAAATCGTAACACTTCTCTTTGTAAAATCAAGTAACAACATTCTTTCCCAACGCCAAGTTTGCCTAATTTCAATTACTCAAGTTTCTCATTTTCAAAGGTTTCGTAGTTCATAGTTTTAATCCTTTAAAACAATTTGAGAAACATATACCTTATGTGTGAGTAGGTTTTATTGTTCATAACAATCTTATTACTGACCGTGATCTAGGAAATGTAATATCATTTTGTCTCATCTTAGCTCCTATGCAGATGGAAGTTTCTACTGGTTTTAATAATACTTTATTAGTCAAAGCATTTCCCTTTATTAGCGCTGCTGTGGTTTGTTCGACATTCATTCTGATTTTCGAAATCAGTAAAACATCATTCCCTTTTTAAAACAAAAATACTCATTACTCACAAATGAGGTTTCACACTTTTTAACAAAATTCACATTAGTATAATTAAGTCAAGTCTCTTATTTTCTTAAATCAATAAATCATTCTTTTTATCACTCTTAAGCCGTTATACCTAACTTCCCATAAAGCTAGTATAACTCTTAAGCTCTTAAAACCAAGTGTTACTCTTCTTTCAAAAAGGTTTCTTATTATTCAGGCTTAAGTCAAAAGACATTGCCGTATAACTACGCTCGCTTAACATATACGCACGCCGTACTATATACTTTTAAAATACTTCACAATTCTTATTATTCAGGCTTAAGTCAAAAGACATTGCCACACGTACGTCTACCGTACTATATATTCATGCTCAAGAGTATAGGAAGAATCACATACCTTCTCGGCGAAATCCACCTGCCAAGTTGAATATGTCGCGCGCAGAGAATCGACCTATAACAGTCAAATACGTCTATCAACGTCTAGTGCAGATCGCACAAAGCTCTAGCGGAGGGTTCGCTATTCTATGGACATTTGGGCACTTCCTACCCGTGAGCTACTCAAGTCTCATCGTGAAAACAAATTCTATGTAAGTACAGTTCTATTATTCTTCTTTTAAACCCTTCTACTGTGATATCAGTTCAGTTCTATTCTTCAATATCCTTCCAAGTATTAATACTTATTCCTATACTTCTACAGTACGTATATTCTAATTACAAAAGGAGGATAAGGTTATTTACCTCGGTAAGCCCAATAATATCCTAGATAAAAGTCGCGCCTGAGCAAGGTTTAGCTCCTAAGTTGTACGCTCCGGTAGCTCCAAGAAAACCTTAGAAGTTCTTCACAACTTCTACTAAGGACTAAGGGATTTGGGCTAGGGTATTTTGGGCATTATAACAATACTTGGAAGACAACATTTCTACCAAGGGAGGGGTAGTGTTTGCTAGGGCTTGCTTTAGAGGGGTGTTGGGCGAAACACAACAAGAGAAGGAGGATTTTTAACACTTAGAAAATATTTGGATGAAGAAGTTCATCAACATGGAGGGGTATTTATAGGTCAAGCATTGGCCAACCAATGGCCAAGATGATGCCAAGTGCAAGGCAAGTGTAAGACCAAGATTTGGGCAAGTGTACCTAGCCAACTTGCACACAAAATATCCTACCAACTCCAAGACAAAAATGGCCATCCAATTCGTCCAAATGGACGCCTCAAGTCCACCAATTGGAGGGTGCCAAGTGTCGCCCTCCCGTTGGTCCAAAATGTTTCGTCTCTCGGAAAAATCCGCAAAAATTAGAAATGGCATAGCCGGAATTTATCCTACGCGAGTCTTGTAAAATGTTTCGTCGGAAAACGACTCTAATCGGGTGTTGTGCACAAAGTGAAATCGTCCAAGCCAACTAGGGGGGGGGGGTGACACGTGTCGCCCTCCTACCCGTCCAAAATATTTCATCTGCCGAAAATATCAACAATGTCCAAAATCTCGAAAACAAAGTGGGCCCCACAAAACCGTAAATTTCTCCCGTGGGCCCCACGTGACAATTTCCGAAAATAAAATTCCATAATTCTCTAATATTTCAAGAAGTCCGAATACCAAATCTGGGAATCCAATTCCCATTAACGAACCTTTTTCCTTTACAAAAACCAGAAACTTTTCCGTGGAAAAATCACCTCTTTCTTCCTTTCCAATTTCAATGTCATATTCTCGTACGTACGTCCTCGCATACATACCCTGGAACTACGGGGTATAACATTCTCCCCTCCTTAGAAACATTCGTCCCGAATGTTCCTTCTAAGTCTCAAAACAAACAGGCGCCAGTATAGTCCTCACTGCTATACTTATGAAAACAACCATGCCACACCTGGTCACAACACAACAAGCGCACATACTTATCTCCAAGTCCACGAGGAATCACCTCTATCACAAAAGCTCCTACTCGAGATCTAAAAAGATACTCCCTTCGCCCCTACTCTTTACAAACGAATGATCACACCTATGCTCGTAATACATGCTCGCTTCTTCCCTTACTCGTCGTGATACCACTTTTGTCACTTTGCCGCGAGGTCTGCTCCGGCGACCCAACAAATGGTACCGGGCTGCTTGCGATCCCTGAGGCATGAACCTTCTCAGGACGTGCCATACGGAGAGCCACGGTTCGGGCCTGTTCCCGTGGTAGAGGCTCTGGCCTCTTTATACGCTCAGCCCCCCGAAATCCAAACACTGGCCCGAGGGTGAATGCGACACTGAGATTCACCTGAGTTCCTAACCTTGCCTGGTAACTCTTCCAGAAAAGAAACAGCCGTAACTTGGACTCCACTGTCTGCCAAAAGGTGAAGGTAGGCACCCCGTGCAGCCTTACACCCTTCCTGAAATAATCATCTCGCAACTTACTACCGAGTACACGGTTTGACTAAAAGATAAGATGGGCTGACCTCATCGGCCCGACTATTGGTCGAATGCATCCACGAATTCGTACGATGGTTAACTAAACATGGGCCTAACACCCTCGTGACCCTAACACAAAGCGGGACCACCACAAATTGACCCCACCACCATACAGGCCGCGGGTCGACCCGCCACATGGCCTCAACCCGACCCGGCAACGCGCAACACTAGCTCCCCGATCCGGAACAATCTCACTAATCACATTACGAAAACCTAGCGGTCTTCTTAGCTCAACTACCTTCTTTCATTTCACACTACTCAGGGACTTATTATACAATATAAATCTCACGTAAACTATGCACTATGATAAGGATCAAACATGAAATAATTCTTTTACCAAAGATGGCCTCGCCTCTAAGGTCTCTACGTATAATATTCTAAGGCTCCCACTCTCTCTATCCCCCAATCTTACCCGGTTAACTAACCATAATTTTAATCACAATTAACACAATGCTAACCACAACTAATACTTCAGATATTCGCATCTTACTATACATATAAATCTCTAAAGGGTTAAGAATATACCTGTATCTACGCGGCACTTCCCCTAGGTCGTTCTAATCAATCCCGCCCTGTTGGGCGCATAGCTGGAGAAGGTGATGAACTATCCACTGATCCTGAAGGCTGAGTCTCTACATCCCCGCCAACTCTGGTTGGACAATTTCTCGCAAAATGGCCTGCTGTCGCAGCAAAACAAGCCGCGAAGCACGACACTCCCACGATGACATCGACCACAACGCCACACCGAGGTGGGGTGGCCTCTCTCAGCTAACACCCCTTTTCTCCGCACTACCAATCCATGGCAATCGATCGTAGGTCGGGTCTTCCTACTTGCATCCTTCCTCATAGAACATTCCCTCGCCATATGGCCCTGACGGCCGCAAGTAAAACAAGCACCGATAAAGACGGCATTTCCGTGATGACGCCGCCACCGTGAACACCGAGGAAAAATCAACCCGTAGAGGACACTCAGCCTTGCGGAGGCGCATGTCTAATCTGGCGAGGCGGTTCGCCTCGAGTTACCAAATGATCACGCCAATCGGGCCTCTTCACGATCTTGTTTAATCGCCGATCTACATTTCTCGGCCACGCATAATCTGACGCAAGCCTGGCTCATTCTCGATCAAGAGCTACTTCTTCACAACCCTTCTTTAGATAATCATCAATATCCTTGGTATACCGGTACATAAAATACTCCTCGCCGCCAAATCCTTGCAAGCAACGGCCGTCTCCTTCCAATCCATATTTTCTCGCTCCAAGCCGTGGGCGAAGGTCCGGATGTCATGGCCGCGAGGAATCGCTGCCGTGCCAAACTCTGCTGGCGGCGCCTCGTAACTCCCGCGTGAAGCATCACCCCAGTGATGATTGTGCTGTGCCCTTCTAACTCTCTCGAACTCCACTCGCAGCCTCCTGCCGCTGCCTTCGGGCCCGAAGCCGTTCGGGCGCGAGGCATCACGGTAAAGGAAAGGAATACGTTAGAGGGTCCAACTTATAACATGGCTCTAAAACACGATCTCGAGTGAGAAGAATGGAAACCAATCCTAAATATCCTATAGCCTCACGATTATTGGTGTGGTGCACACACCGATAATCAAGACTTACTAGATACGGTTCAGACACTTTCCGAGGATTAATCGCTCGATACCACTTTTGTCACGACCGTTCGGGGCGTGGATCGTGCCTTTCGGGCACCACAGTAGTCATACATCAGAGTAATCTGCGTAATATAAAACAACCAAGATATGAAACATTATAAATTGAGACACAGTTATCTGAAGAAAAGTTGCATTTCGGCATATATGTATATAAGTACCCCAAAATGAACAGCTACATCCCAACCTTACAACAGTCTGAGACCTCTAAGAGCTTAAAACAACAATGGCGGGACGGGGCCCGCCATACCCTGAATGCAAATATCTACAACGACGGGGACCGTACCAAAATGCTAAGCCTCGAGAAGCGGAGCTTTTCCAACGCCGGTGATCCTAAGAACGGATCAATAGTAGGAGTACCTTTACTGCGGCATGAACGCGGCCCAAGGAGTCGATCTAACAGTACCAAGTATGTGGCGAAAATCAGTAAATGAAATCATAGTAGTCTATATAAAGCGGGAGACATGTATGATAACCAAAACTACAATTCCTGATAAATAGCGATCATGTCAAGTCGGGACTCACGCCCTCAAAGTCATCACTCAAATGTAACAATGGGTCTCACGCCCACAACATCAATCATGCCTGGAATACCTCTCACCGGCTGCCTATGATATAAAAGCACCAAGGAATACACAAGAACACCGTGTCCTACGGTGTCATCATAAAACCATACGGTAAGTACGAAGGCATAGCCGACTAAAACCCGGTACAAACAAGGTCGTAAATCGTATCATGAGATCTGTCTGGCCGTCACATGATCAAAGCCGCCACTCGCGCGATATCAAATGTCGCGCGTCTAGCCACGGAACTTCCGTAGCTCGCGTGGGCCACTCGATGGCCCGCGTGAGGTATTCCTCGCATCGGTAGCTACTCCCGGCAGTCACCGAATCGCCGTCCGCGTAGCCACAGACCGCATGACCACAAGGGCGCATACCAACTGGAACTCCGCGATTCGCGCCAGGCCATCTGAGACTGCATAAGGTATTCTCGAATCATAGGTCACTGACCGCTGAGTCTACCCGCGACGGAGGGCAACTTAACCGGAATCATGAGTGATATAATATTAACATAACAGCTTATCGTTAAACAACCTAAGCACAACAAGGGAAAACCCCTTTACACAAACATCACAAGATACTAACTCACGTAGCATCCTAACATGTTTACTTATCAAGTCAACAAGAAAGTATTACAAGACTATCACAAATCAATACAATCAAGTTATTCACACAAGGTACTTTCTACATTATGTTAACAAGTTCGGGTTTTTAGCCCCGAAGTACTTCATGTATTACTCTTTTAAAAGATCTGTTTCTTTCACAAAAGTCACACAATAACCGTAGTAAAAAAATAGAGTAATTATCTTTTGAAGTAAATCAGAACACTTCTCTTTGTAAAATCAAGTAACAACATTCTTTTCCCAACGCTCAAGTTTGCCTAATTTCAATTACTCAAGTTTCTCATTTTCGAAAGGTTTCGTAGTTCATAGTTTTTAATCCTTTAAAACAATTCGAGAAACATATACCTTATGTGTGAGTAGGTTTTTATTGTTCATAACAATCTTATTACAGCAGCCATGATCTAGGAAATGTAATATCATTTTGTCTCATCTTAGCTCCTATGCAGATGGAAGTTTCTACTGGTTTTAATAATACTTTATTAGTCAAAGCATTTCCCTTTATTAGCGCTGCTGTGGTTTGTTCGACATTCATTCTGATTTTCGAAATCAGTAAAACATCATTCCTTTTTGAAAACAAAAATACTCATTACTCACAAATGAGGTTTCACACTTTTTAACAAAATTCACATTAGTATAATTAAGTCAAGTCTCTTATTTTCTTAAATCAATAAATCATTCTTTTTATCACTCTTAAGCCGTTATACCTAACTTCCCATAAAGCTAGTATAACTCTTAAGCTCTTAAAACCAAGTGTTACTCTTCTTTCAAAAAGGTTTCTTATTATTCAGGCTTAAGTCAAAAGACATTGCCGTATAACTACGTTCAGTTAACATACGTACGTCTACCGTACTATATACTTTTAAAATACTTCACAATTCTTATTATTCAGGCTTAAGTCAAAAGACATTGCCACGCACGCTCACCGTACTATATATTCATGCTCAAGAGTATAGGAAGAATCACATACCTTCTACGAAATCCACCGCCAAGTTGAATATGTCGCGCAGAGAATCGACCTATAATACCAACACGCCTATCAACGCCTGATCATCTTGTCAAAGCTCTAAGCGTAGGGTTCGCTATTCTATGGACATTTGGGCAGCACTTCCTACATGAGCTACTCAAGTTCATCAGAAAACAAGACTATGTAAGCATGATTCTATTATTCTTCTTTTAAACCCTTCTACTATGATATCAGTTCAGTTCTATTCTTCAATATCCTTCTAAGTATTAATACTTATTCCTATACTTCTACAGTACGTATATTCTAATTACAAAAGGAGGATAAGGTTATTTACCTCGGTAAGCCCAATAATATCCTAGATAAAAGTCGCGCCTGAGCAAGGTTTAGCTCTAAGTCAGTACGCCCAGAGCTCAGAAAACCTTAGAAGTTCTTCACAACTTCTACTAAGGACTAAGGGATTTGGGCTAGGGTATTTTGGGCATTATAACAATACTTGGAAGACAACATTTCTACCAAGGGAGGAGGGGTAGTGTTTCGGCTAGGGCTTGCTTTAGAAGGGGGGGGGGGTGTTGGACGAAAACACAACAAGAGAAGGGAGGGATTTTTAACACTTAGAAAATATTTGGATGAAGAAGTTCATCAACATGGAGGGGTATTTATAGGCCAAGCATTGGCCAACCAATGGCCAAGATGATGCCAAGTGCAAGGCAAGTGTAAGGCCAAGATTTGGGCAAGTGTACCTAGCCAACTTGCACACAAAATATCCTACCAACTCCAAGACAAAAATGGCCATCCAATTCGTCCAAATGGACGCCTCAAGTCCACCAATTGGAGGGTGCCAAGTGTCGCCCTCCCGTTGGTCCAAAATGTTTCGTCTCTCGGAAAAATTAGAAATGGCATAGCCGGAATTTATCCTACGCGAGTCTTGTAAAACATTTCGTCGGAAAACGACTCTAATCGGGTGTTGTGCACAAAGTGAAATCGTCCAAGCCAACTAGGGGGGGGTGACACGTGTCTCCCTCCTACCCGTCCAAAATATTTCATCTTCCGAAAATATCAACAATGGCCAAAATCTCGAAAACAAAGTGGGCCCCACAAAACCGTAAATTTCTCCCGTGGGCCCCACGTGACCATTTCCGAAAATAAAATTCCATAATTCTCTAATATTCCAAGAAGTCCGAATACCAAATCTGGGAATCCAATTCCCATTAACGAACCTTTTTCCTTTACAAAAACCAGAAACTTTTCCGTGGAAAAATTACCTCTTTCTTCCTTTCCAATTTCAATGTCGTATTCTCGTACGTACGTCCTCGCATACATACCCTGGAACTACGGGGTATAACACTTAGACTCTCATTTTATGCCAAAAATCCGGGTTTTAACCCCAAAGCAATACATACTTCAACTCTCTTAAAAAGAACTCTTTTTAAGTACAAAATCACGTGATATTAATACCCGTAGTATCAATCATAGAGTAACTATCATTTTAAGTAAATCAAAACAATATCGTGCCTTTTTTTTAAACCAAAACAAGACAACACCATGCCTTCCTTTAAAACCAAAACAAGACAACACCATGTCTTCATTTAAAACCAAATCAAGACAATAACATGCCTTCTTTTAAAACCAAATCACTTCTCCTTTTTACAGTCAAGTTGTTTATAAGTCAAGTCTCTTTATCTTTCAAGATCAAGTCTCTTAACTTTCAAAAATTAGTCTCATAATCTTTAAATCAAATTTCATATCTTTTAAGGAAACCAACCTCCAAACTTTTAAAATGTCAAGTTATCATTTTAAATCCAATATTAAAACCATTCTTTCGTTTTCATAAAGTTGTTATAACTAACCTCCCATAAAGCTATTATAACACTTTATGTTTTAAACCAACCAAGGACAACTACTCTCAATTCCGAAATCAAGATAACTTTATTCTTTAAAAGACCAAGCACCCATTACTCACGAATGAGGTTTTACAACTTTTTAACATAATTCAAGTCCTTAACATTTTATAACAAGTCACTTAGCTTTGGAATCAAGTCAAGGACACAAAAGAAAAATCAAACTACTTTAACACACGTGCGTCTACCGCACTATATATATTTCACAAATATCATGCTCAAGAGAATAGGAAGAATCACATACCTCTTCGGCTTAATCCACAAGCCAAGTCGAGTATGCCGCGCGCAGAATATCCACATATAACAATCACAATACATCTATCAACTTCTAGACTTCTTCGTAGAATATTCTAAGTATACAGTTCCTTATTCTACGGAAAATTGGGCAGCACCTTCCCCCCCCCCCCCCCCCGCAATCATACAAATATCCTCATATATCAAGGCCCGCTACCAAGCCAACAACTCTAAGGGGATTACACGTCTACCCAGACGTGTACAAAAACGGTCCCACGTTAATAATACATCAGTCTACTGTAAATACAGTACAGTGTAAATACAGTTCAATTCTGTTTAATCATCCTTCCATATATCTTACTCAATTATAAACTACTACAATATGTAATTTCCAATTACAATAGAATGACATAGATCATTACCTCGATAAGCCCAAAATTATCCAAGATTTATAAGTCGATCCTGAGCAACGTTTAACTCCTATTCCTTACGCTCCAAACCGCTCCAAACAACCCTTAGAAGTTTCTAAACACCTACTTTTAACACTTCATCCAACTATGAAGATTTCCCTAGGGTTTCATTTTGCGACTATTGGAATAAAGTAGTATTTCCGGGCTCTTATGTTGGGATTACTTTAGAATACTACTAGGGATACTATGCTAAGGTATTTGGGATTATACCACAACAATTGAAGAATTTCTACACAAGGTGGGGGGGGGGGGGGGTTGGACGAGAACTCATCAAGGGAGGGAGTATATTTTTCTCTTGGAAAATGTTTAAGTGATGAAGAAGTCTTGCAAGCTTAAGGGGGTATTTATAGAACAATCAATGGCCAAGATGAAAGCAAGTGTGTGATAGATCTTGGGGACAAGTGTGTGTGCCACAAGACAAGTGGCTAGCCACATGTCAAGACCAATCGGCCAAGAGGCCAAGTGTCAAGACATTTCGGCCACATGGCCACATGGCCACATGGGGGTGCCATGTGTCGCCCTCCCACTCATCCAAAATATTTCATCTTCCGAAAATATCCGTAATATCAAAAATCTCGAAAACAAAGTGGGCCCCACAAAACCGTAAATTTTCCCCGTGGGCCCTACGTGACCAATTCCGGAAATAAAATTCCATAATTCTCTAATATTCCAAGAAGTCCGAATACCAAATCTGGGAATCCAATTCCCATTAAAGAACCTCTTTCCTTCAAAAATCCGGAAACTTCTCCGTCGAAAAATCTCATCTTTCTTCCTTTCCAATTTTAATGTCGTATTCTCGTACGTACGTCCTTACATACATACCCTGGAACTACGGGGTGTAACATTTTTCCCCCCTTAGAAACATTCGTCCCGAATGTTCCTTATAAGTCTTCAAACCTACATGCGTTGGTATAGTCTCCACTACTATACTTATGAAACCAATTATGCCACACATGGCCCTAATAAAACACATGCGCAAAACTCAAATCCAAGCCAACGAGGAATCACCTCTAAAGCGTATAACAACACTACTCCACCCATGGTATAAAGGATACTCTCTTCATATCTTTACTTCACAAAATAAACGATCACTTCCATCCTCTTAACACATGTTCACATCTTTTCTTACTCGTCGTACCCTCCTCGTACACTCAAAATCTTTCTAGTACACGTACCACACTTCAGTCATCGCTTCAGTTTCCAAAACCTTGGAGTTACTACCTCCAAACTTGGTCATCTTACTAGCCCCAATTTCCTTTAAGGCCATTCCCGGCCTTCACGATCCGATTCTGGTCGAACACATCTGCGAACTCGTACGATGGTTACCTAAACTTGGGCCTAGCACCCTCGTGACCCTATCACCTAGCGGGACCACCTCACACTGACCCCACCACATTCCGGGCTGCGGGTTGACCCGCGATCTTGCCTCAACCCGACCCATCTCGTACCAAACTCTTGTTCCTTGTCCGGAACAATCTCACTATTTAAGTCACGAAAACCTAGTGGTCTTCTAAGCTCAACTACCCACTTCCATTTCACACCACTCATGGACTTATCACATAAATATACCCCACGTATACTATGTATCTCGACAAGGATAAAAAACGTAAAATCTTTTACTTAAGACGGCCTTGCATCTAAGGTCTCCACGTGTAATATTCTAAGGATCACACCTTCCATGTCCCCATACTTACCTTTTCAACTACCCATGTTTTCTAATCACAACTTACACAATGCTATCCGAACATAACACTTAACATTAAGTCATCATATCACGCATACTAGTCTCTAGAGGGTTAAGGATATACATGTAACTACTTCTTCACTTTCCCTTTGTCGCTCTAATCAAAATCCTGCTCTGCTGGGTGCATAGCTATAGAAGGTGATGAACCAGCCACTGATCCCGGCGTCGAGTCGTAACATCCGCGCTACCTGGCTCGGACAATTTCTCACAAAATGGCCCTGCCGCAAGCATAACAAGCCGTCAGTAGTACGACACTCCCACAATGACACTACCACAACGCCACACCGAGGTGGGGTGGCCTCTCGCTAACACCCTTCCTCTCCGAACCATCAATCAAGAATCGACTGGTAGGGTGAGTCATCTCACCTGTATCCCTCCTACTAGGACATTGTCTCCTCACATGGCCCTGACGGCCGCAGGTAAAACAAGGATTAGTAAAAAGACGACATTTCCCGATGACGCCACCACATAGTGAACAGAGGAAAATCGAATCTGGCTAGAACCTATGTAAATCTATGAACCGAAACCACCGCTCGACCAACCTACATGTATACCCCGAACGCCCCGGCTCGCGAGGACCACTCTGTACTGGCGGAGGCGCATAACCAGTCTGCTGCTGATGCGGTTCGCCTCGAAAGTTACCAAAGGACCCTGCTGTTCTGACCCTCTTCTGCTGATCTTGGTTAATCCTTCGATTTCTACGTTCCTCAGTCTGCTGCGCATAAGCCTGTACGCGGGCAATGTCCATGCCTGACTGAAGAGCTACTCTTGTACAACCCTTTACTAGATAATCATCTAGACCCGTGATATATCGGTGCACTCTATACTCTCTGTTTGCTAAAATTCTAGCTAGTAACAGGTTCATCCCTTTGTAATCCATATTCTCTGTTCCCGATCGTGGATCTGAAGGCTCATATATCATGGCAGAGGAATCGCCTGCCAGACTAAACTCGCTGGGCCGGCGACGCAGAACTCCCCGAATGAAGCACCACTCGTGTGATGATTGGGCAGGTGCCTTTGTAACCCTCGTGCTCTACTCGCAGCCTCTCGCCTTTGCCTTGCCCTTCGGGCCTCGTTGCGCTGCGTGAGGCATAATCGTATAAAAGAATACGCCGAGAGTCCAACTTATAACACACTCTAAGGCACGATCGCGAGTGAGAAGAATGGAAACCAATCCTAAATATCTGTAGCCTCACGATTATAGGTGTGGTGCACAACACGCCGATAATCAAGACTCTACTAGATACGGTCAGACACTTTCCGAGGATTAATCGCTCGATACCACTTTTGTCACGACCCGACTCACAGGCGGCGTGCCTTACCCGCACCCTAGTGATACAACATCAGAGAAAATCAGTGGAAAAAAAACTTAAACATGAAACAAGATATAAAATAAGAAAACAGGCCAACTAAAACGGTCACCTTTCTGCATATATATAAAACCCTGAACAGTTACATCCTTTACAAACCCCGCCACAAAAGATTTACTGCACTCTAAGAGTTTTTATAACAACTATGACGGGACAGGGCCCCGCCATACCCCTGAATGTACAAGTACCTACAATGACAGGGAACCATACCAAAAGATAAGCCTCCGGAGAAACGGAGCTTCCCAAAACGCTGAAATGTGATCCTAAGAGCGAGGATCAACAACCGATGTACCTCTACCTGCGGCATGAACGCAGCCCCCCGAAGGAGGTCGATAACAGTACAGTATGTGGAAATCAGAAAGTCAATTGAAATCATAACATTTTAAAACCAATTCACAAACATGTACGAAACAAACCAATTAACCGCACATAGTGCCACAGCATAAACAAGAGCAAAATAGATGTAACGCAACTGGTCTTTTATCGGCTGCTAATGATCGAAGCAGGGCAATTCGCCCTCAGTATCATTGTGCGAGCCTAATCCTGGAACTCCCGCAGTACGCATAGGCCACCTGGGCCCGCATGAGGTACTCTTCAGACGGGGTAGCTAACCCGCTGCATTTCCTCGACTCCCGCAATCCGCATGGCCACTTGGACCGCATGAGGTATTCTCGCACGGCGATAACACACCCGAGTGATTCTCGACTACAGAGTTCGCATAGGTCACGTGGACTCGCGTGAGGTATTCTCGCGACGGGGTAGCTAACCCGCGGCTCGTAACAAGTCAGGGGGGTAAGTGATATAACATAAGCACAATCGGCTTATCGTAAACAACATAAGCACAACAACAAACCCCCGTAACACAACAAGTCTCAGATACTAACGCCTGTAGTATCATAACAGTTTATATATAAGCGATATGTCAAGTCGTGACTCACGCCTCAAAATCATCATGCGTGGAACTCCTTCCTCACCTCGGCCTCATGATATGATATCACACCAAAAAGTACACATGAACACCAGGTCCCACCTGGGCCATAAAACAACTGTAATAACCGGCCCTCCACCGAGAGACACGGTATCATAGAAGTAAAACACTTGCACAACAAAGGCTATCACAACTATCATAGGAAAGTTTAACATACTCTTAGACTCACATTTTATGCCAAAAATCCGGGTTTTAACCCCAAAGCAATACATACTTCAACTCTCTTAAAAAGAACTCTTTTTAAGTACAAAATCACGTGATATTAATACCCGTAGTATCAATCATAGAGTAACTATCATTTTAAGTAAATCAAAACAATATCGTGCCTTCTTTTTAAACCAAAACAAGACAACACCATGCCTTCCTTTAAAACCAAAACAAGACAACACCATGCCTTCCTTTAAAACCAAAACAAGACAACACCATGCCCCCCGCAATCATACAAATATCCTCATATATCAAGGCCCGCTACCAAGCCAACAACTCCAAGGGGATTACACGTCTACCCGGACGTGTACAAAAACGGTCCCACGGTAATACTACATCAGTCTACTGTAAATATAGTCCAGTGTAAATACAGTTCAATTCTGTTTAATCATCCTTCCATATATCTTACTCAATTATAAACTTCTACAATATGTAATTTCCAATTACAATAGAAGGACATAGATCGTTACCTCGATAAGCCCAAAATTATCCAAGATTTATAAGTCGATCCTGAGCAACGTTTAGCTCCTATTCCTTACGCTCCAAACCACTCCAAGCAACCCTTAGAAGTTTCTAAACAACTTCTCTTAACACTTCATCCAACTATGAAGATTTCCCTAGGGTTTCATTTTGCGACTATTGGAATAAAGTAGTATTTCCGGGCTCTTATGTTGGGATTACTTTAGAATACTACTAGGGATACTAGGCTAAGGTATTTGGGATTATACCACAACAATTGAAGAATTTCTACACAAGGTGGGGGGGGGGGGGGGTTTGGACGAGAACTCATCAAGGGAGAGAGTATATTTTTCTCTTGGAAAATGTTTAAGTGATGAAGAAATCTTGCAAGCTTAAGGGGGTATTTATAGAACAATCAATAGCCAAGATGAAAGCAAGTGTGTGGTAGATCTTGGGGACAAGTGTGTGTGCCACAAGCCATTTGTCCAAGCAAGACAAGTGGCTAGCCACATGTCAAGACCAATCGGCCAAGAGGCCAAGTGTCAAGACATTTCGGCCACATGGCCACATGGGGGTGCCATGTGTCGCCCTCCCACTCGTCCAAAATATTTCATCTTCCGAAAATATCCATAATATCAAAAATCTCGAAAACAAAGTGGGCCCCACAAAACCGTTAATTTTCCCCGGGGGCCCCATGTGACCAATTCCGGAAATAAAATTCCATAATTCTCTAATATTCCAAGAAGTCCGAATACCTAATCTGGGAATCCAATTCCCATTAACGAACCTTTCCTTCACAAATCCGGAAACTTCTCCGTCGAAAAATCACATCTTTCTTCCTTTCCAATTTTAATGTCGTATTCTCGTACGTACGTCCTTACATACATACCCTGGAACTACAGAGTGTAACAAAGTGTGTGTGGGTCCCACCATCCACATGCCTACACAAAGAAGAAGACAAGTTGTCACGACCCGACCTCGGGCCCGCGACTAGTGCCTTACTCGGGCACCCTAGTGATAAAAACATCAGAGAAAATCAGCGGAATAAAAACTCAAAGATATGAACAACATGAAATAAGAAGCAGGCTAACCAAAACGTTCACCTTTCTACATATATATAAAACTTAACAGTGACATCCTTTACAACCCTGCCCACAATAGTACTACAGACCTCTAAGAGTTTTATAACAACAACGACGGGACAGGGCCCCGCCATACCCCTGAATGTACAAGAACCTACAATCTCAGGGAATCATACCAAAAGATAAGCCTCCGGAGAAACGGAGCTTCCCAAAACGCTGAACTGTGATCCTATGAGCGAGGATCAACAACCGGTACTTACTGCGGCATGAACGCAGCTTCAAGGAGGTCGAGACAAGTACCAAGTATGTGGCGAAAATAGTGTAATGAAATCATAACAGTCTATATAAAATAGGAGACATGTATGATAACCAAACTACAGTGTACCATATATAAACAAATATGTCAAGTCGTGACTTACGCCTCAAAGTCATCACTCATGCCCGTGGAATTCCTTCTCATCGCCGATCATGACATAAATCATACTACGTGACGCGCGCGTGGCATCTTACCTCACTGTCGACGTACACATATACAATACATATATATATATATATATAAAACATGCCCCCGACATCCCTCCTTGTGGGTACATGTCTTCATGGGGAACTCATCTATGGAGTAATGATCATACATAACGTGCCCTAATCCTCCTCGGGCGCAGTCTTCGTGGGAGCTATCCCATGGAGTAATAATATAACATGCCCCCGGAATCCCTCATCGTGGGTACATGTCTTCACGGAGAGCTAGCCCATGGAGTAGAAATATAACATGGTCGCATGCCCCGACATCCCTCATCGTATAAGCATGGCCATGGGTAATAAAACGTTCGGGCATATAACCCGCATCCTGGTCGCATGCCCCGACATCCCTCATCGTATAAGCATGGCCATGGGTAATAAAACGTCCGGGAATATAACCCGCATCCTGGTCGCATGCCCCGGCATCCCTCATCGTATAAGCATGGCCAAGATCAATCACAATGGAAGCATACCCGTGGAATCCTCCGTCACTGCCGGTACGTCCAAGTAAATTCACAACACGTCATTGCCTCCTGGTCACATGCCCTGGCATCCCTCATCGTATAAGCATGGCCAAGATCAATCATAATGGAAGCATACCCGTGGAATCCTCCGTCACTGCCGGTACGTCCAAGAAAATTCACAACAAGTCAGTCGGCCCTCAAAATGAGAGACGCGGTAACATAGTAATACCACCAAAGGCTATCACAACTAGCATAGACAAGTTTAACATACTTTTAGACTTTCATTTTATGACAACAAATCCGGGTTTTAACCCCAAGATACTACGTACTTAAATTCTTTCAAAAGATCCATTTCTTTTACAAAGGTAACACGATACCCGTAGTATCAAAATAGAGTGACTATCATTTTAAGTAAACCAAAACAATTTCCATACCTTCTTTTTGAATAAACCAAGACAATACCATGCCTTCTTTTTAAACCAACTTAAGACAAAACCATGCCCTTCTTTTAAACCAAAAACACTTCAATTCCTCAAGTCTCTTTTCTTTTAGAAATCAAGTTCCTTACTTTGGAATTTAAGAAAATTAATACTTGTTTATAATGATTCTTATTAAAGCAGCCATGATCTATAAAATGTAATATAATTTTGTCTTATCTTAGCTTCTATGCAGATTGAGGATTATACTTGTTTTAATATAATTATTTGTCATTACATTTTCCTTTATTAACGCTGCAATGGCTTGTTCGATACTTATTCCCATTTCCGAAATCAATATAACTTATTCTTTTACCTACATAAAGTCGTTATAACTGACTTCCCATAAAGCCATTATAACACTTTATGTTTTAAACCAACCAAATTCGTTTAGCACACGTACGTCTACCGTACTACATAGTTCACAAAAATCATGCTAGAAAGGATAGTAAGAGGTTCACATACCTCGCGACGATTATCGACAAATAGCAAAATGCTCCAAAGTACTATACCCTTGCTAGCCTTTTCCACCCTTCAAGTAGAATACGCTACTCGTAGTACTTCAACCTATAATGGTCATAAAACGTCTATTAACTTCTATATCTCTTCGTAGAACATTTCTAAGTACAAGGTTCCTTATTCTACGGAAAATTCGGCAGCACCTCCCCTGCAACTACTTACCACCCCCTCTTTCAAGGCTCAATACCAATATCCAACAACTCAAAGGGGGTTACACGCCTACTGGACGTATACAAAACTGCCCCACAGTAATACTACACAAGTCTACTGTAAATACAGTCCAATGTAAATACAGTTCAATTCTTATCAATATTCATTCTACATTTATTATACTCAACTATACATTACTACAACATATAATCTCCAATTACAATAGGGGGATAAAGATCATTACCTCGATAAGCCCAAAATTATCCAAGATTAATAAGTCGATCCTGAGCAACGTTTAGCTCCTATTCCTTTTGCTCCAATCCGCTCCAAGCAACCCTTAGAAGTTTCTAAACAACTTCTCTTAACACTTCAACCAAGCTATGAAGATTTTCCTAGGGTTTCATTTTACGACTATTGGAATAAAGTAGTATTTCTGGGCTCTTATGTTGGGATTACTTTAGAATACTACTAGGGATACTAGGCTAAGGTATTTGGGATTTATACAACAACCATTGAAGTATTTCTACACAAAGTGGGGGCGAGAGCACACACACAAGGGAGGGATATATTTTATTTTGCCTTGGAAACTCTTAAGTGTGGATGAATAAGTCTTGCAACTTAAGGGGTATTTATAGGACAATCAATGGCCAAGATGAAAGCAAGTGTGTGGTGTAGATTGGGGACATGTGTGTGTGGGTCCCACCAACCACATGTTCCACACAACCTTGAGACATGTGGCTAGCCACATGTCTCCCTAAAAATGGCCAAGGGACACTAGTCCATCACAATTCGGCCAACATGGCCACATGGGGGTGACACGTGTCGCCCCCCTACACGTCCAAAATATTTCACCTTCCGAAAATATCCGCAATGCCAAAAATCTCGAAAACAAAGTGGGCCCCACAAAACCGTAAATTTCTCCCGTGCGCCCCACGTGACCAATTCCGGAAATAAAATTCCATAATTCTCTAATATTCCAAGAAGTCCGAATACCAAATCTGGGAATCCAATTCCCATTAACGAACCTTTTTCCTTCACAAAATCCGGAAACTTTTCCGTCGAAAAATCACATCTTTCTTCCTTTCCAATTTTAATGTCGTATTCTCGCACGCGTCGCCCTCATATACATACCCTGGAACTACGGGGTGTAACATTCTTCCCCCCTTAGAAACATTCGTCCCGAATGTTCCTTCTAAGTCTCAAAACATACATGCGCTGGTATAGTCTTCACTACTATACTTATGAAACCAATTATGCCACACATGGCCATAATATAACACACGTTCTCTTCTTCTCTTACTCGTCGTACCCTTCTCGAACACCCGAACTCTTTCTAGTACACGTACCATACTTCAGTCATTGCTTCAGTTTCCAAAACCTTGGAGTTACCACCTCCAAACTTGGTCATTACGCTAGCTTCAATTTCTCTTAAGGCCATTCCCGGCCTTCACGATCCGATTCTGGTCAAACGCATCCACAAACTCGTGCGATAGTTACCTAAACTTGGGCCTAGCACCCTCGTGACCCTACCACCTGGCGGGACTACCTCAAACTGACCACATCTCATTCCGGGCTGCGGGTTGACCCGTGATATGGCCTTAACCTGACCCACTACCGCGCCACTCTTGTTCCCGTCCGGAACAATCTTACTATTCTCGTCATGAAAGCTACCACTTTCATCTTACACAACCCATGGAATTATCCTACAATTCATTTCACGCATACCAAGTACTTCGACAAAAACCAACCGTAAAATCATCTAATCAAGATGGCCTTGTATCCAAGGCCTCTATAGTTATCAACATTCTAAGGCTCACAGTTTCCACGTCCCCAACTTACCTTTTCATCTAATCATACTCTCTAAATCACAATTTTTAACACCACGCTAACCGAACATAACACTTAACACATCACCATATCATCAATACATACTAGTCTCTAGAGGTTAAGGATATACCTGAAAATCAAATAGGCGGTTCAAAGGACCGCTAAAACTGGGAACTTCCACCGCGACCTCTGCCGTGGCCTGCCGGTGTATGAACATCCTTCCTAGCTATTGAAGGCGAAGAACCCGCAACTGATCCCGTAGTCTGTGCTATCCCACCAGTGCCACCTCGGTGGGACGCTCGCCAAATGGCCCTGTTGGCCGCAAGCATAACAAGCGGTCGAAGTAGTACGCCACTCCCCAACATGGAATCTATTACAGCGACCACACCGAGGCAAGGGTGGCTTCCCCTGACTACTACCCTCGAGCATCTGTGACCCTGGAGCCCTGACCTGCTCCCGAATATCCCCGACGATCAAACCTCTTGCTAGCAGACTGGGAAGGAGCACTCTGTGTCGGCTGAAATGTTGACCTAGCCTGCTGTGGAGGTTGTCTGCCTCGAAAGTTACCAAAGGACCCTGTTGTCTTGGCCCTCTTATACTGATCCTCGGTCCTACGCCGCTCTCTACGTTCTCAATCCCATGCATAAGCTCAGATACAGCAATGTATGCCCTGAAGAGCTACTCATGTACAACTCTCTGCTAGATAATCGTCAAGTCCTGTTACATAACGGTGCACTCTATACTCCATGTCTGCCACTAAAGCAGGGACATAACGAGCCAACGAGTCAAACTCTATACTATATTCCCGAACCGTCCGCCCGTTCAGCCTCAACATCATAAATCTATCTGCCCGAGCTCTCCTCATCTGCGAGGGAAAGAAGGGTGTAAGAAATGCCTCTGAGAACTCGTCCCAACCACCGGAAGCGCATGCTCCCGGGACGGTTCCATGAATCAAACCGATCATTGCAGATCACGCAGCCGATGTGAACCCAATACCACCGACTTTGTCTCTGAGGCCTTGATCACTTTCATGATCCGCTGCAACTGTCGAATAAACTCCTGAGGATCTTCCTCAGTTCTCGATCCATAGTACTCTGGTGGACTGTAACTCAAGAAGTCCCGAAGTCTCCAACTATCGGATCTAGGGTGAACCACGGTACTACGGAACCTCCGACTCTCGTGCTCCTCATTCCTAGCCACAAGCCTAGCTAGCAATCGCCGTCTCCTTGTAACTCATATCCTCGGCTCTGGTCGTGGGCGGAGACTTCGTGTATCGTGGTCTCGTGAGCTCACTCTCGCTCTAAACTCTCCTAGGGCTAGCGGCGTCGCATAAATCCCCATCTAAAGTACCACCTTAGGTAAAGACTGGGCCTGTGCCCTGGTAACCCTCTGTGCTCTACTCGCCTCCTCTGCCGCCTTGCCGCTTCGGGCTCGTTGCCTTCGTGAGGCATAACTGGTAAAAAGAATACGCCAGAGGGAGTCCAACTTATAACACAACTCTAAGGCACGATCTCAGAGTGAGAAAAATGGAAACCAATCCTAAATATCCTATAGCCTCCTGATTATAGGTGTGGTGCACAACACGCCGATAATCAAGACTCTACTAGATACGGTCTGTAGACACTTTCCGAGGATTAACTGCTCTGATAACACTTTTGTCACGACCCGACCTCGGGCCCGCGACTGGTGCCTTACCCGGGAACCCTAGTGATAAAAACATCAGAGAAAATCAGCGGAATAAAAACTCAAAGATATGAACAACATGAAATAAGAAGCAGGCTAACCAAAACGGTCACCTTTCTGCATATATATAAAACTGAACAGTAACATCCTTTACAACCCTGCCCACAATAGTACTACCGACCTCTAAGAGTTTTATAACAATAACGACGGGACAGGGCCCCACCATACCCCTGAATGTACAAGAACCTACAATCACAGGGAATCATACCAAAAGATAAGCCTCCGGAGAAACGGAGCTTCCCAAAATGCTGAATTGTGATCCTATGAGCGAGGATCAACAACCGGTGTACCTCTACCTGCGGCATGAACGCAGCCCGAAGGAGGTCGATCTGGCAAGTGCAGTATGTGAAACTAAATATATTGTAATGAAATCATAACAGTCTATATAAAACAGGAGACATGTATGATAACCAAACTATAGTGCGCCATATATAAACAGTCATGTCAAGTCAGGGACTTACGCCCTCAAAGTCATCACTCATGCCCGTGGAATTCTTTCTTCACTGCCGGCAGTCTATGACATAAATCATACTCATGTGACGCGCCCGTGGCATATTACCTCACTATCGGCGTGCATATCTGATACATATATATATATATATATATATATATATAACATACCCCAGATCCTCCTCGTAGTACATGTTTTCATGGGAACTCATCCATGGAGTAATGATCGTGACATAACGTGCCCCGGAATCCTCATCGTGGGCGCAGTCTTCACGGAGCTAGCCGTGGAGTAATAATATAACATGCCCCTAATCCTCATCGTGGGTATATGTCTTCACGGGAGCTAGCCACGAGTAGAAATATAACATGGTCGCACGGCCAAGATCCTCATCGATAAGCATGGACATGGGTAATAAACGTCCCGCATATAACTCCGTCTGATCGCGTGCACCGGCATCCTCAACGTATAAGCATGGCCAAGATCAATCACAATGGAAGCATACGGTGGAATCCTCCGTCGGCTGCCAACGCGTCTAAGAAAATTCACAACAAGTCACCTCCAAACCGAGACGCGGTAACATAGTAATACCACCAAAGGCTATCACAACTAGCATAGACAAGTTTAACATACTTTTAGACTTTCATTTTATGACAACAAATGTCACGACCCGAACCCGGGCCCGTGACTGGTGCCTTACCCGGACACCCAAGTAGCCATACATCAGAGTAATCAGCGGAACATAAAACAAGACATGAAAATATTATGAAGTAAGAACAGTAATCTGAGAAAAACTTGCCTTTCGGCATATATATAAATCAATTTAAAACCGAACAGTTACATCCTTATTATAACTCGCCTGACAACGCATTTCTGCACTCTACGAATGATATGACAACAACGACGGACAGGCCCCGCCATACCCCGAATGTAGCACCTACAACAACAAGGGACTATACTAAGACAAGCCTCCGAGAAACGGAGCTTTCCCAAACGCCGAACTGACTCCTAAGAGCGAGGATCAACGATCGGTGTACCTTTTCTCGGCATGAACGCAGCCCGGGGAGGTCGATAACAAAAATTTAGTATGTGAAATCAAAATAAATCAGAATGAAATCATAGTAGTCTATATAAAGCGGAGACATATATGATAACCAAACTACAATTCACAATAAATAAGCAAATATGTCAAGTCGTGACTCACGCCTCAAAGTCATCACTCGTGATAGAACAACGGGTCTCACGCCCACAACATCAATCACGCCTGTGGAATACCTTCCTCACCGCAGCTATGATATAAAAGCACCAAGGAATACACATGAACACCGTGTCCCACCGTGTCATCATAAAACCGTCACGGTAAGTAAGGCATAGCCGATTACTAAAACCCACGCATACAACAAGGTCATAAATCGTATCACGATCTGCCTGCATCATTACATGATCAAAGCCGCCACTCGCCACGCATTTAATGTGCGCGTCTAGCCCCGAACTCTCCGCAGCCGCATAGGCCAAACTCATAGGCCCGCATGAGGTATAACCCGCATCGAGGTAGCTACTCCCAAGATCCGCTCGACTCGCACCGCACGGCCATATAGACCGCGTGACCATAAAGGCCGCACACTAACTCGAACTCTCGTAGCCCGCATAGGCCCCCGGGACCCGCGTGAGGTATTCTCGAATCATAGGTCACACAGACTACCGAAGTCTACCGCAGACGGAGGGCGCCTAACCTCCTAAACAAGTCAAGGTGAGTGGTACAATACCAACATATAGACTGATAGTGAAACAATTTAAGCGCAATCGAGGGGAAACCCCTTTACACAAACATCACAAGATACTAACACACGTAGCATCCTAGCATGTTTTCTTAACAAATCAACAACAAAGTAATACAAGGCTATCACAAACCAATACCATCAAGTTATTCACACAGGGTACTTTCTACTAACAAGTTCGCATCTATCCCCAAAGTACTTCATACATTAAATCTTTAAAAGATCCGCTTTTCACATAAGTCACACAATACCCGTAGTATAAAAATAGAGTGATTGTCTTTTAAGTAAACCAAAACACTTACCTTTGTAAAATCAAGTAACAACATTATTTTCCAAACGTCCAAGTTTGCCTAATTTCAAATGTTCACGTTTCTTATTTTAGAAAGGTTTCGTAGTTCATAGTCTTATTCATTTAAGAATATAATTCTCTTTTAAACAATCTGAGAAACATAAGCCTTATATGTGAGTAGGATATTCTTATTTATAACAATCTTATTACAGCAACCATGATCTAGGAAATATCATTTTGTCTCATCTTAACTTCTATGCAGATGGAAGTTTCTACTGGTTTTAATAATACTTAGTTATTCATTCCATTTTCCTTTATTAACGCTGCAGTGGTTTGCCGATACACATTCTGATTTCCGAAATCAGTAAAACATTATTCCTTTTAAAACCAAGTACTCATTACTCACGAATGAGGTTTCATACAAAATTCATATTAATTTAATTAAGTCAAGTCTCTTGTCTTTTAAGATCAAGTCTCTTAACTTTTAAAATCAATAAATCATTCATGTTATCTCTCTTAAGCCGTTATACCTAACTTCCCATAAAGCTATTATAACTCTTAAGTTTTTAAAACCACAAGGCATTTTCTTACCTACATAAAGCTGTTATAACCAACTTCCCATAAAGCCGTTATAATACTTTATGTTTTAAACCAATCAAATACATTTAACACGTGCACGCCTACCGCATTACATAGTTATACACATATCATGCTAGAAAAGATAGGAAGAGGTTCACATACCTGCGACGATTGTCGACTAATAGCAAAACGCCCAAGTACCTCAAACCGCTTGCTACTCCTTAAGCCAAGTAGATCACGCCACACATAGTACTTCAACCTATAAGGCCACAAGGCGCTTATTAACATTTAGATCTTATCGTAGAACTTTCTACGTAAAATTCGCAGACTCTCCCCGCAACCGCGTAAATCTCTCCTCTATCGAGGCCGCTATCAAGCCAACCAGGGGTTTATACGTCACCCGGACGTATACAATTCTACTTTACAAAGAAGCTACACAAGTCCATCAGAATACACCCAAGTAATTACTGATTCAGCTTCTTTCTTTAAATTCAGGCTTAAGTCAAAAGACATTGCCGCAAGACTATGTTCAGTACTATATATAGTATACTTCACTATATATTCCTACAACATGTAATTTCCAATTACAATAGGGGGACAAGATTATTTACCTCGATAAGCCCAAAATTATCCGAGATAAAAGTCGATCCTGAGCAAGGTTTAGCTCCAACACCGTGCGCTCCAACCCGCCCCAAACAACCCTTAGAAGTTCTAACCAACTTCTACTCACATACTTCAACTATCAATGAAGATTTCCTTAGGGTTTCGTTTAGTGGCTAAAAGAAAGTATAATAGTATTTCCGGACTCTACGTATAGAGGTAACTTTGGAAAGTACTACAAGGTGTATGGGCTAAAGTATCTGGGCATAATAACAATACTTGGAGAGTATTTCTATACCACAAAAAGGGGGGTATTATACGAAAACAACTAGGCTAGGGGGGGTACCCCACGGCTAGCACCACAAAGAGTGGGGAGAACTCTCACGGGGAGGGGATGGTGTTGGACGAGAACACATATAAGAGAGGGAGGATTTTAACACTTAGAGATTTGTAGAATGGATGAAGAAGTCTTCAAAGGGGTATTTATAGGTCAAAGGCCAACCAATGGCCAAGATCATGCCAAGTGCAAGGCAAGTGTGGTCAAGATCAAGCCAAGTGCACCTTATCCATCTACCACCAAAATATCCTACCAACTCCTTGACCAAACAATGGCCAATTCGCCCAACCCCTTTACGCCTAAGTTCCAATGAGAGGGTGACAAGTGTCGCCTCTTTGTTCCAAATTGTTTCGTCTCTCGAAAAAATCCGCAAAATTAAAAATGACATAGCCGAATTTTCCTACGAAAGATGTGGAAACGCTTCGTCAAAACGACTCTAACCGGTGTTGTGCAAAGAATAATTCGCTGCCTATTCTCAAGTTCAAATTTTTCTACGTACGTCCTTACGTACATACTCTGAAAATACGGGGTATAACAACAAATCCGGGTTTTAACCCCAAGATACTACGTACTTAAATTCTTCCAAAAGATCCATTTCTTTTACAAATGTCACACGATACCCGTAGTATCAAAATATAGTGACTATCATTTTAAGTAAACAAAAACAATTTCCATACCTTCTTTTTGAATAAACCAAGACAATACCATGCCTTCTTTTTAAACCAACTTAAGACAAAACCATGCCCTTCTTTTAAACCAAAAACACTTCAATTCCTCAAGTCTCTTTTCTTTTAGAAATCAAATTCCTTACTTTGGAATTTAAGAAAATTAATACTTGTTTATAATGATTCTTATTAAAGCAGCCATGATCTATAAAATGTAATACAATTTTGTCTTATCTTAGCTTCTATGCAGATGGAAGATTCTACTTGTTTTAATATAATTATTTGTCATTACATTTTCCTTTATTAACGCTGCAATGGCTTGTTCGATACTTATTCCCATTTCCGAAATCAATATAACTTATTCTTTTACCTACATAAAGTCGTTATAACTGACTTCCCATAAAGCCATTATAACACTTTATGTTTTAAACCAACCAAATTCGTTTAGCACACGTACGTCTACCGTACTACATAGTTCACAAAAATCATGCTAGAAAGGATAGGAAGAGGTTCACATACCTCGCGACGATTATCGACAAATAGCAAAATGCTCCAAAGTACTATACCCTTGCTAGCCTTTTCCACCCTTCAAGTAGAATACGCTACTCGTAGTACTTTAACCTATAATGGTCATAAGACGTCTATTAACTTCTAGATCTCTTCGTAGAATATTTCTAAGTAAAAGGTTCCTTATTCTACGGAAAATTCGGCAGCACCTCCCCTGCAACTACTTACCACCACCTCTTTCAAGGCTCAATACCAATAGCCAACAACTCAAAGGGGGTTACACGCCTACTGGACGTATACAAATCGACCACGAATACTACAAGTCTGTATACAAATCAATGTAAATACAGTTCAATTCTTATCAATATTCATTCTACATATAGTATACTCAACTATACATTACTACAACATGTAATCTCCAATTACAATAGGGGGATAAAGATCATTACCTCGATAAGCCAAAAATTATCCAAGATTAATAAGTCGATCCTGAGCAATGTTTAGCTCCTATTCCTTACGCTCCAATCCGCTCCAAGCAACCCTTAGAAGTTTCTAAACAACTTCTCTTAACACTTCAACCAAGCTATGAAGATTTTCCTTGGGTTTCGTTTTACGACTATTGGAATAAAGTAGTATTTCCGGGCTCTTATGTTGGCCAAGATGAAAGCAAGTGTGTGGTGTAGATTGGGGACATGTGTGTGTGAGTCCCACCAACCACATGTTCCACACAACCTTGAGACATGTGGCTAGCCACAGGTCTCCCTAAACGACGAGGACACTTGTCCGTCATAATTACGGGCCAACACGTAGGGTGACACGTGTCGCCCCTACTCGTCCGAAATATTTCATCTTCCAAAATATCCGCAATGCCAAAAATCTCAAAACAATGTGGCCCCACAAACAGTAAATTTCTCCGTGGCATGCGTGACCAATTCGGAAATAAAATTCCATAATTCTCTAATATTCGAAGTCAGAATACGAAATGGGAATCCAATTCCGTTAACGAACCTTTTTCTTCACAAAATACGGAAACTTTTCCGTCGAAAAATCACATCTTTCTTCCTTTCCTATTTTAATGTCGTATTCTCGTACGTACGTCCTCATATACATACCCTGGAACTACGGGGTGTAACACAAGTGGCTTGCCACTTGTAAGGCCATTTCAGCCAAGGACACATGGCACCACATTTGACCGTGTACGCACCTGTGGGGTGACATGCCGCCTCCTACTGCGTCAAAATATTTCATCTTCCAAAAATATCCAAAATATCTAAAATCTCAAAAACAAAGTGGGCCCCACAAAACCATAAATTTTCCCCGTGGGCCCCACGTGACCAAAACTGGAAATAAAATTCCATAATTCTATAATATTCCAAGAAATCCAAATACCAAATCTGGGAATCCAATTCCCATTAACGAACCTTTTTCCTTCACAAAATCCGGAAACTTTTCCGTCGAAAAATCACATCTTCCTTCCTTTCCAATATTAATGTCGTATTTTCGTACGTACGTCCTCACATACATATCCTGGAACTACGGGGTGAAACAAGGGACATGGTCCGCGAGTTACATCAGCTAGCGAGCCTTGGAGTTCGTTTGATTGGTTCTGATAGTAGTGGGGTTCGGATTCGAGAGGTTTCCGAGTCTTCCATCGTCGAGGAGGTGAAGAGGCGACAGTATGAGGATCCGATTATGACACGGTATCGAGATACGACTCTTCGAGTGGGGAAGGGTCCTTTTGAGGTAGCACCTGATGGGGTGCTAAGATTTGAGGGCAGGTTGTGTGTTCCCGATGTAGCGAGACTTCACGTAGGTTTTAGAAGCGCAACGCCGTTATTTATCCATCCGGGGTCAACAAAGATGTACCACGACCTTAGATTTTAATGTCGTATTCTCGTACGTACGTCCTCATATACATACCCTGGAACTACGGGGTGTAACACAAGTGGCTTGCCACTTGTAAGGCCATTTCGGCCAAGGACACATGGCACCACATTTCGGCCATGTGCCACCTAGGAGGGTGACACATGTCGCCCTCCTGCTCGTCCAAAATATTTCATCTTCCAAAAATATCCAAAATATCTAAAATCTCGAAAACAAAGTGGGCCCCACAAAACCATAAATTTTCCCCGTGGGCCCCACGTGACCAAATCCGGAAATAAATTCCATAATTCTATAATATTCCAAGAAGTCCAAATACCAAATCTGGGAATCCAATTCCCATTAACGAACCTTTTTCCTTCACAAAATCCGGAAACTTTTCCGTCGAAAAATCACATCTTCCTTCCTTTCCAATATTAATGTCGTATTCTCGTACGTCCGTCCTCACATACATACCCTGGAACTACGGGGTGTAACAAGGGACATGGTCCGCGAGTTACATCAGCTAGCGAGCCTTGGAGTTCGTTTGATTGGTTCTGATAGTAGTGGGGTTCGGGTTCGAGAGGTTGCCGAGTCTTCCATCGTCGAGGAGGTGAAGAGGCGACAGTATGAGGATCCGATTATGACACGGTATCGAGATACGGCTCTTCGAGAGGAAGGGTCCTTTGAGGTAGCACGGGGTGCTAAGATTTGAGTGGTTGTGTGTTCCGATGTAGGACTTCATCAGTTTTAGGGGAAGCACAACGCCGTATTTATCCATCCGGGGTCAACAACGATGTACCCCGCCCTCAGAGGTGTGTATGGGTGGGATGGCATGAAGAGGGACGTTGCAGAGTTTGTTGCTCAGTGTCTTGTTGTCGTCGTAGTCAGTGGAGCACGAGCACAGTGGGTTGTTGCGGATGATAGAGATTCCGGCATGGAAGTGGGAGGTGATCAATATGGACTTTATTAGGGGTTACCTCGCACTAGAGGAAGCATGATTCCATCACAGGTTATCGTCGATAGGTGTGAAATCAGCCCACTTTCTTCCGATCGGGGCGACTTTTCGCCGAGGATTATGCTAGACTTTACATCCAGAGATCGTGATCAGATATGGTCCTATATCTATCATATCGGACAGAGGCCCGTTTACGGCTAATTTACGGAGGTCTTTCGAGAAGGGATTAGGGACGCAGTGAGCTCGATCGCATTTCATCCTCGACCAACGGACGCAGAGCGTACTATCCGCACACTCGAGGATATCTGCGAGCTGTGTTATTGATTTGAGGTAGTGGGAGGATCATTTGCCTCTAGTGAGTTGCGTATAACATTAACAACTACCATTCTAGTATCCGGATGGCACCTTATGAGGCCTTATATGAGGAAGTGCAGTCACGATAGGCTGGTTTGATGTGGGCGAAGTTCAGTTAGTCGGGCCGGACTTGATTCAGCAGGCGGTGGATAAGGTGAAGCTTATCCATGAGCGGTTATTGTCAGCTCAGAGTCGATAAAACTCGTATGCAGATCATCGGCGTCGACACTTGGAGTTTGAGATTGATGATTGGGTTTTCCTGAAGGTGTCACCCATGAAGGGTGTGATGAGGTTTGGGAAGAAGGGGAAGATCAGCCCAAGGTACATTGGGTCTTATCAGATTGTCCGTAGGGTAGGCAAGGTTGCCTATGAGTGGGATCTGCCGTCCGATCTGGAGGCAGTACATCCAGATTTTCATGTTTCTATATTGAGGAGGTGTATCGGAGATCCATCTAGAGTGCACCCGATTTGTGATGTCCAGGTGACAGAGGGGTTATCGTATGAGGAGAGTCCCATAGCGATACTCGATCGTCGAGTTAGCGATCGAACAAAGGATGTGGCTTCCGTCAAGGTCTTATGGCGGAACGAGAACAGAGAGGAAATGACATGGGAAGCAGAGGAGGACATGATGAAGAAGTATCCTCACTTATTCCCTACACCTCCAGGTAACTCACTTTCCTACTTACTGATTCTTTTTGACATATATGTTTAAGTGTTGTTATGACTATGTATGGCATTCTTGTTTATGGGGGATATAGTAAGAGAGACTATGTCGATATCTATTTTGATTAAACGTTGAAGGAACATTCGGGACGAATGTTTCTAAGGGGGAGAGAATGTTACACCCCGTATTTCCAGAATACGTATGTAAGGACGTACGTACGAATGTATATCCCTAATTAGGTTAAGGATGAAAATTTGGAATTTCCAACGGAAAATATTTCGAACTTCGTGAAGGGAAAAGGTTTATTATTGAGAATTGAATTCTCAACTTTGGTATTTAAGACTTTAAGAATTTATAAGAATTATGGATTTTATTTTTCGGAATTGGTCACGTGGGGCCCACGGGAGGAATTTACGGTTTGTGGGGCCCACTTTATTTTTGAGATTTTTGGCATTACGGATATTTTCAGAAGATGAAATATTTTGGACGAGTAGGAGGGCGACACATGGCACCCCCATGTGGCCATGTGGCCGATTTAGGCATGCCATGTGTCCCTTGGACATTTTTGTGGAGACATGTGGCTAGCCACATGTCTCAAATTTGTGGTGGACATATGGTTGGTAAAATCCACACACACATGTCCCCAATCTACACCATACACATGCTTGAATCTTGGTCATTGAATGTCCTATAAATACCCCCTTAAGTTGCAAGACTTCTTCATCACTTAAACAATTTCCAAGTCACAAAGATACTCCTCCTCAGTAGTGTCTCGCCCAACCTCGCACGACCGAACTTGGGCCGTGATCGTGCATTACCCTGCACCCTAGTGATACAACATCGAGTAATCAGGAACATAAAACACAATATGAAATAATGCAGGAAACATGTTTACGAAGAAAAGTTTTCGATATATATAAATAACAACTCTTTCAAATGAGCAGTTTAATCCTTTACAAACCCTCGCCACAACAAGACTACATGGACCTAAGAAATGATATGACAACAATGGCGGGACGGCCCGCCATACCCCGAATGTAAACACCTACAACAACAGGACTATACCATCGATAAGCCTCGAGAAACGGAGCTTTCCCAAACGCTGAATCGTGACGGGGATCAACGATCGTGTACCTTTTACCGCGGCATGAACGCAGCCCCGGCGAGGTCAAGACAACAAGTACCAAGTATGTGAAATGAAAATAACATGTAAATGAAATCATAGTAGTCTATACAAAGCGGGAGACATGTATGATAACCGAACTACGCCACATAAATAGCGGTCATGTCGTATCGGGGACTCACGCCTCAAGTCATCTCAAATTTAACAATGGGTCTCACGCCCACAACATCAATCGTGCGGTGGAACACACTCACCGCGGCTATGATATGAAAGCACCAAGGAACACATGAACACCGTGTCCCACGTGTTATAATAAAAGCACGGTAAGTGCGAGGCATAGCACCTGCTATCGTAACATAGCACTTAAGGTATACTCACCTTGAAAGTTACCGAAGGACCTTGCTGCTCGCCCTCTTCTCGCCTTGGTTAACCCGTCGATCTCTACGCTTTCTCGGCTGCGCATAAGCCCGCATACGTGCCATGCTCAAGCCCAATGAAGAATTACTCTTGCACAACCCTTTCTTAGGTAGTCATCAAGACCGCAGATGCATCGGTATACTCTCGTAGCCAAATCCATGGCTAGTAACAGGTTGCCTCTTTGCAATCTATATTCTGTTCCCGTGGAACCGGTTCACATATCAAGGCCGCAGAGGAACCGCCGTCGCCGCTTAAACTCTCTTTGGGCTAGTGGCGTCGCAGAAATCCCGAATGAAGCACTACCCTAGGTAATGATTGGGCCTCGCCTCAACCCTCAACTCTACTCGCAGCCTCCTGCCGCTCGCCTCCCGGGCGGGTTTGCCTACGCGAGCATAGCGGTAAGGAAAGAAATACGTCGAGGGTCTAACTTACAACACTCTGAGGCACGATCTCGAGTGAGAAGAATAGAAACCAATCCTAAATATCCTCTAGCCTCACGATTATTGATGTGACACAACACACGATAATCAAGACTTCATCGATACGGTCTAGACACTTTCCGAGGATTAACCGCTCGATACCACTTTTGTCACGACCAACCGGCCCGGATCGTGCCTTACCCGCACCCAAGTAGACATACATCGAGTAATCAAACAAACACAAACAAATGAGATAACGAAGTATAAAACAATAATCAGAAAACTTGCCTTTCGTATATATAAATGACAACTTTTAACATGAGCAGTTTAATCCTTTTACAAACCACGCCACAACGATTGCTGCACTTAAGAATGATCGACAACAATGGCGAGGCCCCGCCGAACCCCTGAATGTAAACACCGACTACGACAGGGGACTATACCACTGATAAGCCTCCGGAGAAACGGAGCTTCCCAAACGCTGAACTGTGACCCTGAGAGCTAGGATCAACGACTGGTGTACCTCAACCTGCGGCATGAGCGCATTCCGGCGAGGTCGACAACAGCAGTGCAGTATGTGAAACTAAAAATAAATACTGTAAATGAAATCATAGTAGTCTATACAAAGCAGGAGACATGTATGATAACCAAACTACAGTTCACCATAAATAAGCAGTCATGTTAAGTCAGGGACTCACGCCCTTAAGTCATCACTCAATTTAACAATGGGTCTCACGCCCACCACATCAATCGTGCCCGTGGAATACCTTCGCTCACCGCGGTTTATGATATACAAGCACCAAGGAATACATGAACACCGAGTCCCACCTGTCCTAATAAAACAGCAGGGTAAATCTGAAGGCATAGCCGACTACTAACACCCACAGATCGCAAGGCGTGTCATGATATCTGTCTGCGTCACATGATAAAAGCTGGTCACTCGCCCGCAGATCAAATGTGCGTCTAGCCCAGAACTCTCGCAGCCCGCATAGGCCCGGATAGGCCCGCGTGGTATAACCCCGCGTCGAGGGTAGCTACTCCCGCATCGCCCCGACTCGCGATCGCATAGCCACAAGGACCGCGTGACCACGAGGGCCGCGCACTAACCGGAGCTCCCGTAGCTCGCGTGGATCCCCGGACCCGCATGAGGTATTCTCGAATCATGGTCCTGCACCGCTGAGTCTACCCCGTCGGAGGCGCAACCTCCGAACACAAGTCAAGGTGAGTGGTACAATACCAACATAACGGCTGATAGTCAAACAAATTTAAAGCGCGATCGAGGAAAACCCTTTACACTAACATCACAAGATACTAACACACGTAGCATCCTAACATGTTTACTTCTCAAATCAACAAGAAAGTATTTACAAGGCTATCACAAACCAATACAATAAAGTATTCACACAAGGTACTTTCTACTAACAAGTTCGTATCTAACCCCAAAGTACTTCACACATTAAATCTTTAAAAGATCTGTTTCTTTCACATAAGTCACACAATACCCGTAGTATAAAAATAGAGTGACTATCCTTTTAAGAAAACCAAAACTCTTACCTTTGTAAAATCAAGTAACAACATTATTTTCCAAGCGTCCAAGTTTGCCTAATTTCAAATGTTCACGTTTCTTATTTTAGAAAGGTTTAGTAGTTCATAGCTTTATTCATTTAAGAATATAATTCTCTTTTAAACAATCGGAGAAACATAAGCCTTATATGTGAGTAGGATATTCTTGTTTATAACAATCTTATTACAGCAGCCATGATCTAGGAAATATCATTTTGTCTCATCTTAGCTTCATGCGGATGGAAGTTTCTCGGTTTTAATAATACTTAATTATTCAAAACATTTCCTTTTATTAACGTTGCAGTTGGTTTGTCGATACAAATCGATTTCCAAAATCGATAAAACGTTCTTAAGCCGTTATACCTAACTTCCATAAAGCTAGTATAACTCTTAAGTTCTCAAAACCAAGTATTACTTCTCTTTCAAAACGATTTTAAATCTTTTGAAATACTTCAAGTTCTTTATAATCACACATCAAGCCGATTATAAACAAATCATTTACCTTTTAAAACCACAAAGTGTTTTCTTATCTCATAAAGTCGTTATAACCAACTTCCCATAAAGCCGTTATAACACTTTATGTTTTAAACCAATCAAATACATTTAGCACATGTACGTCTACCGCACTACATAGTTCACACATATCATGCTAGAAGAGATAGGAAGAGGTTCGCATACCTCGCGATTATCGACTAATAGCAAAATGCTCAGTACCTCAGCCGGCTACTCCTTAAGCCAAGTAGAGCGCGCCACACGTAGTACTTGACCTATAAGGCCACAAGGCGCTTATTAACATCTAGATCTTATCGTAGAACATTCTCCTAAAATTCGACAAAGACCTTCCCCGCAACAGAAATCTCCTCTAACTGTGGCCTATCAAGCCAACCGGGGGTTATACGTCTAATCCGGACGCACAATTCTACCTCACAGAAAGCTACACAAGTCTCATGTACATCCCATGTAATTACAATTCGATTTTCTTCGAAAGGTTTCTTATTATTCGGGCTTAAGTCGAGGACATTGCCACAACATTAAGTTCGACTATATATATAGTATACTTCAACTATATATTCCTACAACATGTAATATCCAATTACAATAGGGACAAGATAATTACCTCGATAAGCCCATAATTATCCAAGTATAAATGTCGATCCTTGCAACGCTTAGCTCCAACTCCGGCGCTCCAACCGCTCTAAACCACCCTTAGAAGTTCTAACCAACTTCTACAATACTCCAACTGACTATGGAGATTTTCCTGTGGTTTCGTTTTGTGGACCGTGGGAAGTATAATAGTATTTACGGCTTTTCAGATAGGTATAACCTTAGAATACTACAAGGTATACGGCTAAGGTATTTGGGCATTATAACAATACTGAGAGTATTTCTATACCACAGGGGGTATTATACAAAGCAACTAGGCAGGGGTACCACGGCTAGCACCTCAAAGGAGGGTGTCCACCCTCGGCCTACCCCACTTGGGGAAACTCGGCCAAGGGAGAGAGGGCTCTGGCCAAGGCACTACACTGGGGGAAGGAAGAAGCTTTCAAGACTAAGGCAATTTGGTGAAGGAATTAGTCGTCAAAGGGGGGGGTATTTATAGGTCAAGTGAAAGCCAACCAATGGCCAAGATTACACCAAGTGCTAGGCAAGTGTAGGCCAAGATTCACCCATGTGTACCTAGCCAACTTGCACACAAAATATCTACCAAAAATATCTCCCACTTGCCTTCCCAAATCGTCCAAGTGCCACCTTGCCCACCAACGAGGGTGCCAAGTGTCGCCTCTCTCGTTGGTCCAAAATGTTCCGTCTCTCGGAAAAATCCGCAAAAATAAGAAAAGACATAGCCGGAATTTTCCTCGCAAGTTATGTAAAACGCTTTAAAACGACTCTAACCGGTGTTGTGCACAAATGCCATTCCGAGCCACTAGGCGGGGTGACACGTGTCACCCTCCTATTGGCCCAAAATAAAACATCTTCCAAAATATCCACAATGGCCAAAATCTGAAAACAAAGTGGGCCCCACAAACCGTAAATTTCTCCCTGGGCCCACGTGACCATTTCCAAAATAAAATTCCATAATTCTCTAATATTCCAGAAGTCCGATACCAAATCTGGGAATCCATCCCATTAACGAACCTTTTTCCTTCACAAAACCTAAACTTTTCCGTGGAAAAATCGCCTCTTTCTTCGCTTTCCAATCTTTTACGTCAGATTCTCGCATGCACGCCCTCGCATACATACCCTGGAACTACGGGGTATAACACTCTATCTCCCAAATCTTACTTGGTTAACTAACCAAGATTTCTAATCACAATATACACAATGCTATCTGAACATAACACTTAAGGTATACTCACCTTATCACATATACAAAACTCTTAGAGGGTTAAAGATATGCCTGCATCTACTGCTTCACTCCCCTTAGTCGTTCTAATCAAACCTGCCCCGTAGGGCGCATAGCTAGGGAAGATGACGAACTACCCACCGATCCTGAAGGCTAATTCCTCCTACTAGGACACTCTTCGACATCGCACTGACGGCCATAGTACAACAAGTACCATCTAAAAGACGACATTCCCGGATGACATCTGCCACATCGTGAACGGAAGCCACGAGTTCTAGCCAACTCCCGCATACCGAGCGATCTGAATACGTGGAAGACCACTCTGCCGTGGATGTGCATAATCAAATCTTGGTGAGGTGACTCGCCGAAGTTACCAAAGGACTCGCCGCTCGCCCTCTTCTCGTTGTCCTTCGTTAACCCGTCGATCTCTACGTTTCTGCTGCTTTGCATAAGCCCATAGCCATGCTCAAGCCTAACTGAAGGATTACTCTTGCACAACCTTCTCTTAGGTAGTCATCAAGACTCGCGATACATCGGTATACTCTCTGGTAGCCAAATCCATAGCTAGTAACAGGGTCGCCTCTTTGCAATCTATATTCTCTGTTCCCGGTCGTGGAACTGAAGGTTCACATATCATGGCCGCAGTAGGAACTGCCGTCGCCGTGCTAAACTCTGCTGGGGCTAGTGACGTCGCAGAAATCCCCGAATGAAGCACTACCCTAGGTAATGATTGGGCCTGTGCCCTCGCAACCCTCTGAACTCTACTCGCGACTCTCCTCGGCCGCTTGCCTCTGGGCGGGTTGCCCTACGCGGAGGCATAACGATAAGGGAAAGAATTTCGTTTAGAGGGTCCAACTTTCAACACAGCTCTAAGGCACGATCTCAGAGTGAGAAGAATAGAAACCAATCCTAAATATCCTATAGCCTCCTGATTATTGGTGTGGTGCACAACACACCGATAATCAAGACTCTTGGATCGATACTGTAGACACTTTCCGAGGATTAACTGCTCTGATACCACTTTTGTCACGACCCGAACTTGGGCCCGTGACTGGTGCCTTACCCCGGGCACCCTAGTGATACAACATCAGAGTAATCAGCGGAACATAAAACACAATATGAAATAATGCAAAGGAAACACATGTTTCTGAAGAAAAGTTGCTTTCGCATATATATAAATAACAACTCTTTCAAAATGAGCAGTTTAATCCTTTTACAAACCACACCACAAAGATTTCTGGACTTAAGAAATGATATGACAACAATGGCGGGACAGGGCCCGCCATACCACCGAATGTAAACACCTACAACAACAGGACTATACCATCGATAAGCCTCCGAGAAACGGAGCTTTCCCAAACGCCGAATCGTGACCCGAGGATCAACGATCGGTGTACCTTTACTCGCAGATGAACGCAGCCCCAAGGAGGTCGATAACAGTACCAAGTATGTGAAACTAAAAATAAATCGTAAATGAAATCATAGTAGTCTATACAAAGCAGAGACATGTATGATAACCAAACTACGCCTGATAAATAGCGGTATGTCATGTCGTGACTCACGCCTCAAGTCATCACTCAATTTAACAATGGGTCTCACGCCACAACATCAATCGTGCGTGGAACACATTCCTCATCGCCGGCCTATGATATGAAAGTACCAAGGAACACATGAACACCGTGTCCCGCTGTGTTATAATAAAACTGCATGCGGTAAGTAATGCGAATAGCCGACTACTAAAACCCAGCATCAACAAGGTCATAAATCAGACATGAGATCTGCTGAGACCGTCACATGATCAAAGCGGCCACTCGCCCGCAAAGATCTAATGTGCGCGTCTAGCCCCGAACTTCCCGCACTCCGCATAGGCCAAACTCATAGCTGCATGAGGTATAACCCCGCATCGGTAGCTACTCCCGGATCCGCTGGACTTCGCACCGCATGGCCACATGACCGCGTGCCCATAAAGGACGCACTAACCTGAACTCGTAGCTCGCGTAGGCCCACAGGACCCGCATGAGGTATTCTCGAATCATAGGTCCATCGACCGCTGAAGTCTACCCCGCATCGGAGGCGACAACCCGGAATCATCCCAAGACGCGTGATGTATAATACTAACATAACAGCTTATCGTTAAACAACATAAGCACAACAAAGGAAAAACCCCTTTACACAAACATCACAAGATACTACCACACGTAGCATCCTAGCATGTTTACTTATCAATCAACAAGAAAGTATTACAAGGCTATCACAAACCAACACAATCAAGTTATGCACACAAGGTACTTTCTACTATATGTCAACAAGTTCGGGTTTTTATCCCCAAAGTACTTCATACATTAACTCTTTAAAAGATACGTTCTTTCACAAAAACCACACAATACCCGTAGTATATGAAAATAGAGTGATTATCTTTTGAAGTAAATCAAAACACTTACCTTTGTAAAATCAAGTAACAACATTATTTTCCAAACGTCCAAGTTTGCCTAATTTCAAATGTTCACGTTTCTTATTTTAGAAAGGTTTCGTAGTTCATAGTCTTATTCAATTAAGAATATAATTCTCTTTTAAACCATCTGAGAAACATAAGCCTTATATGTGAGTAGGATATTCTTGTTTATAACAATCTTATTACTGACCATGATCTAGGAAATATCATTTTGTCTCATCTAGCTTCTATGCGGATGGAAGTTTCTACTGTTTTATTAATACTTCATTAATCAAAACATTTCCTTTACTAACGCCGCAGTTGGTTTGACGATACACCTTCTGAGTTCCGAAATCAGTAAAACATTATCCCTTTTAAAAATCAAGTACTCATTACTCACGAATGAGGTTTCACACAAAATTCATATAATTATTTAAGTTAAGTCTCTTATCTTACAAGATCAAGTCTCTTAACTTCTAAAATAAATAAATCATTCGTTTTATCTCTCTTAAGTCGTTATACCTAACTTCCCATAAAGCTAGTATAACTCTTAAGCTTTTTAAAACCAAGTATTACTCTTCTTTTAAAAACAGTTCTTAATTCTCTTGAACTACTTCAAGATTATTATTATTATTCGGGCTTAAGTCAAAAGACATTGCCGTACAACTATGTTCAATTAACACACGTACGTCTACCGTACTATATAGTTATACACATATCATGCTAGAAAAGATAGGAAGAGGTTCACATACCTCGCGACGATTATCGACTATTAGCAAATCGCTCCATGGCTATAACCCGGCTAGCCTGGTCCACCTTCTCAAGTAGCCCATGCTACTCGCAGAACATTCAACCTATACAGGTTATACAAGTCTATCAAAGTCTAGACTACTCGGTAGAATAAACCTAGATACAAGATCCTACGGGAAATTGGGCAGCCCTTCCCTACCCGTCAAACTACACAAGTTTACTGTAATACAGTCCTACGTAATTACAGTTCAGTTCTCTTCTTTAAATTCAGGCTTAAGTCCAAAGACATTGCCACAAGCTATGTTCAGTTATATATATAGTATACTTCAACTATATATTCCTACAACATGTAATATCCAATTACAATAGGGGGACAAGATAATTACCTCGATAAGCCCATAATTATCCAAGTATAAATGTCGATCCTTAGCAACGCTTAGCTCCTACTCCGGGTGCTCCAACCCGCTCCAAACAACCCTTAGAAGTTCTAACCAACTTCTACACAATACTCCAACTGACTATGGAGATTTTCCTTAGGGTTTCGGTTTTTGTGACTGACGGGAAGTATAATAGTATTTCTGGGCTTATCGTATAGGTATAACCTTAGAATACTACAAGGTATACGACTAAGGTAATTTGGGCATTATAACAATACTTTTGAGAGTATTTCTACCAAGAGGGGGTATATATGAAAACAACTAGGCTGGGGTATTTTACTAGCACCATAAGGAGGGGGTGTATACTCGGCCTACCCCACTGGGGTACTCTGCGAGGGGAGAGGGCTCTCGGCCGAACTCAACACAACGGGGAGGGAGGAGGATTTAACACTTAGAAATATTTGGAATGGATGAAGAAGTCATCCAAAGGGGGGGTATTTATAGGTCTAGCAAAGGCCAACCAATGGCCAAGATCATGCCAAGTGCATAGCAAGTGTAGGGCCAAGATTGGGACAAGTGTGTGGGTCCCACTTTATCAATCAAAACACAAAATATCCTACCAACTACACCTCCATTTCGCCCAATCCGTCTCACGTCCGCCAATGGGAGGGTGCCAAGTGGCGCCCTCTCGTTGGTCCAACACGTTACGCCACTCGGAAAAATCCGCAAAAAATAAAAATGACATAGCCGGAATTTTCCCTACGAAAGATGTGGAAACGTTTCGTCAAAAAATGACTCTAATCGGGTGTTGTGAACAAAGTTAATTCGGCCAAGCCTAATTAAAAGTTTCAAATTTTCTACGTCGTCCCACGCATATACTGAAAAATACGGTATAACACCCCGCTCTTGTGAAGAATTTATTCAAGTATTGTTATAATCCCAAATACCTTAGCCTAGTATCCCTAGTTGTATTCCAAAGTAATCCCAACATAAGAGCCCGAAAATACTACTTTATTCCAATAGTCGCAAACGAAACCCTAGGAAAATCTTCATAGTTGGATGAAGTGTTAAGAGAAGTTGTTAGAAACTTCTAAGGGTTGCTTGGAGCGGATTGGAGCGTAAGGAATAGGAGCTAAACGTTCCTCAGGATCGACTTATAAATCTTGGATAATTTTGGGCTTATCGAGGTAATAATCTGTGTCATTCTATTGTAATTGGAGATTACATATTGTAGTAGTTTAGAATTGAGTATAAGATATATAGAAGGATGATTAAAAAGAATTGAACTGTATTTACATTGGAGTGTATTTACAGTAGACTTATGTAGTATTACGGGGAGGGAGGTGCTGCCCAATTTTCTGTAGAATAAGGAACTTTATGCTTAGAATACTCTACGAAGTAGTCTAGACGTGGATAGACGTATTTGACTATTATAGGTTGATACTCTGCGCGCGACATATTCGACTTGGCAAGTGGAGTTAGCCGAGAAGGTATGTGATTCTTCCTATCCTCTTGAGCATGATATTTGTGAAATATATATGACGGTGAGCGTCGTGTGTTAACTAAATTTGGTTTCACTTTGATGTCTTTTGACTTGAGTTCTAAATATTAAGAATCTTGAAACATTTCAAAAAGAGTTATGAATTATTATTCAGAAGGAAATTAATACTTGGTTTTAAAAGGATAAGTTCTTTTGGTTTTCCAAACAAATGTGAATGTTTTGATTTATTACAAAGTTAAGTGTTATACTAGCTTTATGGGAAGTTAGGTATAACGACTTAAGGAAGATAAAAAGAACGGTTTACTTACTTGTTTATAAAGGTCTTGTAATGATTTCTGAAGGTGTGGTAAGTTGGTTTGATAGTTAAACATGTTATGATGCTACGGGTGTTAGTGTCTTATGACTTTTGTGGTAAGGGGGTTTCTTGTTGTGCTTATGTTGATTACGATAAGCTGGTTGTGCTTATGATTATATCACTTACCCCCCTGACTTGTTACGAGCCGCGGGTTAGCTACCCTCGATGCGAGGAATACCTCATGCGGGTCCACGTGACCTATGCGGGCTACGGTAGTCCTGAAATCACTCCGGGTGTGTTATGCCGATGCGAGGAATACCTCATGCGGTCCAAGTGGCCATGCGGATTGCGGGAGTCCAGGAAACGCCGCAGGTTAGCTACCCCCGATGCGAGGAATACCTCATGCGGGCCCAGGTGGCCTATGCAGACTACGGAAGTCCAGGGATAGGCTCGCATAATGATACTATGGGCGAATGGCCTTGCTTCGATCATTAGCGGCCTAGAAAAGACCGGTTACGTTACACTTGTTTGTGGATTTGTTTTGGAAATGTTATGATTCATTACAGTACTTTATCGTTTCACATACTTGGTACCGCCAGATCGACTCTCCTGCGCCCATGCCGCGTAGAGGTACTCGGTTGTTGATCCTCGCCATGATCACCGCTCGCTGGGAAACTCCGTTTCTCCGAGGCTTATCTTTTGGTATGATTCCACATCATTGTAGGTTTATGTACATTCGGGGTATGTCAGACCCGTCCCTCCATAGTTGTTATAAACTCTTAGGTCAGTAGTCTATTGTAAATGGGGTTTGTAAAGGATCACAAGCTTCGATATATATATACATCTTTGAAGGCAACTTTTTGGACATCTTGTTTCATTTTACATCGTTACATTTCGTTTGTGTTACTCTGATGTATATCTACTAGGGTGCCCGGGTAAGGCACCAGTCACGGGCCCGAGATCGGGTCGTGACAGACTTGAATTGTGTTAAAAAGTTGTGAAACCTCATTCGTGAGTAATGGGTACTTGGTCTTTAAAAGAATAAAGTTATCATAATTTCAGAAATGTGAGTAGTTGTCCTTGGTTGGTTTAAAACATAAAGTGTTATAATAGCTTTATGGGAAGTTAGTTATAACGACTTTATGAAAACGAAAGAATGGTTTTATTATTGGATTTAAAATGATAACTTGACATTTTAAAGGTTAGGAGGTTGGTCTCCTTAAAAGATATGAGATTTGATTTAAAGATTAAGAGACTTGGTCTTGAAAGATAAGAGACTTTACTTATAAACGACTTGATTTTGGGAAAGGAAAAGTAACTTGATTTAAAGGTATAGGTTACTTGACTTTAAAAAGGAGAAGTGTTTTGTTTAAAAAGAAGGCATGGTATTGTCTTGTTTTGGTTTAAAAAGAAGGTATGGAAATTTGTTTTGGTTTACTTAAAATGATCGTTACTCTATTTTTGATACTACGGGTATTAGTATCATGTGACTTTTGTGAAAGAAATGGACCTTTTTTAAGGAGTTAAAATATGTAGTACTTTGGGGTTAAAACCCGAATTTTGACATAAAATAAAGTACCTTGAGTTGTGAGTAACTTGCCTATGTTTGCTTGTGATAGCCCTGTTGTGCAAGTGTTGTATCCTTAGGTTACCGCGTCTCTCGGTGGAGGGCCGGTTATCTTGTTGTTACATGGACATGTCTACACCAATGAATAATTCCGGGGGCATGCGGCGGGTTAAACTCCCGGTATGTTATTTTGCCATGGACTAGCTCTCCATGGGAGTTCACGCAGTTGGTTCTCGTAGTGGCCCGCACTTGCCGATCGTTGTTGATGTAGGTTGTTTCAGGTAGTTGGCTTTTGTACTTGCCCCGGTCAGTTCTTTATAGTGTCATTCCACGGACTAGTTCCCCACGAAGTTTCGTGATGCAGGAGATTCTGGTAGTTAGTGTTATACCCCGTATTTCCAGAGTATGTACGTGAGGGCGTACGTATAAAAATTTAAGCCTTAAGGTTGGCAAGGTTCGAAATTTGTACACAAGTACCGAAAAGAATCGTTTTTCGACGAAACGTTTTACTAAACTTGCGAAGGGAAAATTCCGGCTATGTTATTTATTATTTTTGCGGATTTTTCCGAGAGACGAAATATTTTGGACCAACGGGAGGGTGACACTTGTCACCCTCAATGGACGGCAACATGGGCATTCTTTGGCACGTTTTTTGTGCTCTTTCTTTGTTATACCCCGTATTTCCAGAGTATGTACGTGAGGGCGTACGTGTACAATTTGAGCCTTAAGGCATAGTTTGAAATTTGTACACAAGTGCAGAAAGAGTCGTTTTCGACCTAAACGTTTCACGACTTTCGTAGGAAAATTCCGCTATGTCATTTATAATTTTTGCGGATTTTTCCAGAGACGAACATTTCGACAACGGAGGGTGATACGTGTCACCTCACATTGGAAGCAAGTGGGGCTTGGGCGATTTGGGCGCCCAAGAGGCCTCGTGGCCTCGCCGATTGCTCCCTCTTTTGTGCCTTGTTTTGTGGCTTGTTTTGTGGAGTGTTTTGTGGAGTAGGGTTAGGGTGCACTTGGCTTGATCTTGGCCTTACACTTGCCTTGCACATGGCTTGATCTTGGCCATTGGTTGGCTTTTGGTTTTGCTATAAATACCCAAGTGTGAAGACTTCATCCATTCCAAATATGTTCCAAGTCTTGCTATCCTTCCTCCTCTTGTTTGACTCTCGCCCAAGAGCCCCCTCCCTAGATAGCCTTTGTGGCCGAGCCTCCTCTCCCCTTTGTGGTGTGTGGTAGGTACCCCTAGCCTAGTTGTTTTCGTATAATACCCTTTGTTGTGGTATAGAAATACTCTCCTAAGTATTGTTATAATGTCCAAAATACTTTAGCCCATATACCTTGTAGTACTTTCCAAAGTACCCTTTGTACGAAAAACCCGGAAAATACGATTATACTTTCCTTAGCCTCTACACGAAACCCTAAGGAAAATCTTCACCGTTGTTGAAGTATGGAGAAGTTGCGTAGAACTTCTAAGGGTTGTTTGAGCGGATGGAGCACTCGGAGGAGAGCTAAACCTTGCTCGAGAGCGACTTTAAACTCGGATAATTTTTGGTCTTATGTTGGTAAATATATTTTACCCCTATTGTAATTGGAAATTTCATAAGTGTTGAATATTTAGTGTTGTATACTATATATGTAATCAACGTAGTTGTTGGCAATGTCTTTTGACTTAAGCTGAAGAATAAAGAATCGAATCGAATCGTAATTACATAGGATTCAGACATGAGACTTGTGTAGTATTCTTCAGATAGTAGAATTGTACGCGTCCCGTTAGATGTTAACCCTCGTTGGCTTGTAGCCACCTCGATGAAGAGGAGAGATTTACGCCATGCGGGGAGGTGCCGCCAATTTTCTCGTAGAATGTTCTACGTTAAGATCTAGATTTTTAATAAGCGCTTGTGGCCTTATAGGTTGAAGTGCTACGTGACGTAATCTTACGGACTAAGGAGTAGCCGCGGTTTGAGGTACTTGAGCGTTTTGCTATTAGTCGATAATCGTCGCGAGGTATGTGAACCTCTTCCTATCTCTTCTAGCATGATATGTGTGAACTATGAGACGGTGAGACGCATACGTGTTAATCGTGTTTGATTGTCTTAAAACATAAAGTGTTATAACGGCTTTATGGGAAGTCGTTATAACGGCTTTATGTAGGTAAGAAAATACTTGTGGTTTTAAAAGGTAATCATGTGAATTATAACGGCTTGTTATAATAAAGAACTTGATGTATTTCAAAAGATTTATAATCGTTTTGAAGGAAGAGTAACACTTGGTTTTAAAGGTTTTAAAAAGAGTTATACTAGCTTTATGGGAGTTAGGTATAATGTCTTAAGAGAGGTAAAGAAAATGGTTTACTAATGTTAGAAGTTAAGAGACTTGATCTTATAAGATAAGAGACTTAACTTATTTGTTTTAATGTGAATGTTTGTGAAACCTCATTCGTGAGTAATGAGTACTTGGTTTTATTTAAAGGATAATGTTTTACCGATTTCGAAATCGTAATGTGTATCGACAGCACCACTGCAATGCGTTAATAAAGGAAAATGTATTGAATAATGATGAATTGTATTAAAACCAAGAGAAACCTCCATCTGCATAGAAACTAAGATGAGACAAAATGATATTACATTTTCTAGATCATGGTCACTGTAATAAGAATGTTGTAAACAAGAATAACCTACTCTCACGTGAGACATATATTACTCAATTGTTCTAAAAGAAATCAAGTGATTAAGTTTATGAACTATGAAACCATTTGAAAATGAGCTTCGAGTAATGAAACTAGCAAACCGAACTTAGGAAAAGAATGTTGTTACTTGATTTTGAAAAGGAATGGTGGTCATTCTAATACTACTGTATCGGGTGACTTTGATAAAAGTAATGGATCTCTTTTAAAGAATTCAACGATTTAGTACTTTGAGGTTAAAACCGGACTTTGGCATAAAATGAAGGTACTTTGAGTGATGTGAAACTTGCCTATGTGATGATAGCCTTTGTTGTGCAAGTGTGGTGTTTCACGTTACCGCGTCTCGATAGAGGGCCATGGATCGTTGAGGTTTCTTCGTTCGCCTTGGTACCCGGTGGTCGGCTCTATTTGCCCCGCTCGTGACTGATTCGCTGGTATCGGTAGTCACCGTGACTTGCTCCCGTTCAGTAGTGGACGGTCTCGTGATACGCCTGGTCCCCGTGGTCACCGTACTTGCCCCGGCCACTACGTGACCGCCTTGGTATCCGTGAGTCGGCTCGACTTGCCCCGTGTCGCCTGGTTGTGGTTGCGTTGTATTATTCGCACGGTCGGATCCGGTAGTTGTACTTGTCCTCAGACGGTTTTTATGACACGTGGGACACAGTGTTCATGTATACTCCTTGGTATTGTTATATCATAAAGCACGGTGAGGAAGAAATTCACGCACGAGTGATAATTGGAGGCGAGTCCACGACTTGAGGTAATCGTTATATGTTATGATCAGTAGTTGGTCATCATACATGTCTCCCGCCATATAGACTATTATGATTTCATTTACGATTTACGCTTTCACATACTTAGTACCGTTATCGACCTCCTTGGGCTGCGTTATGCCGCAGTAAAAGGTACATCGATCGTCGATCCCCGCTTATAGGATCACATTCGCGTGTCAGGAAGCTCCGCTTCTCCGAGGCTTATCTTTTGTATGTGTTCTGAGTTATAGGTTCTTGTACATTCGAAGTATGGGCCCTGTCCCGTCATAGTTGTTGTAAATCTTAGAGGTCCAGAAGCCAAGTGTGGCGAGGTTGTAAAAGGATTAAACCGTCGGTTTTATGTATATCAAGGCAAATCGCTTGGTTGGCCTGCTTATTTATCATGTCTCTATTTCATGTTTAAAGTTTTTATTTCCGCTGGTTTTCTCGATGTTGTATCGCTAGGGTGCCGGTAGGCACACTACCACGCCCGATTTTCGGTGTGACAAAGTGGTATCGGAGCGATTAATCCTCTGAAAGTGTCTGCACCGTGTCTAGTAGTCTTGATTATCGTGTTGTGCACCACATCTATAATCAGGAGGCTATAGGACATTTAGGATTGGTTTCCATTCTTCTCATTCCGAGATCGTGCCTTAGAGCTGTGTGATAAGATTGGACCCCTCTGACGTGTTTCGTTTTTACCAGTTATGCCTCTGCGAAAGGCAACCCGCCCGTGGCAAGGCAGCAGAGGATCTGCGAGTAAAGCGGCGAGACCACAAGACTGAGCCTCCGATCCGCACCGGAGCAGAGGAGATGAGTTACAAGGAGCGGCCCGATTAATGGCGGGGTTGTGGCGACTTGAGGATAGGGCCGGACGCAGCGCTTCATGGCACCAGGTTCACCCTAGATCGAGATAGTTCGAGGCTACGGGATTTTCCGAGTTGTAGGCCGCGAGTTTTATGGGTCGAGGCACGAGGATGATCCGCAGGAGTTCATCCGGACATTCTGGATCGTGAGAGTGATCAAGGCATCGGAGATCGAGTCGGTGGCCTAGTTCGCATCAATCGCGTGATACCGCGATGATCGGTTTGATTCTTGTGAGCTGTCCAGTGGAGAGCATGCACTTCCAGCGGTATGGAACGAGTTCTCAGAGGCCTTTCTTGCACATTTCTTGCCTCCCCAGATGAGGAGGGCTCGGGCCGACAGATTTTTGGTGTTACGGCAGAACGGGCGTACGGTTCGGGAGTACAATGTGGAGTTTGACTCATTGGCGTGCGTCCCGCGTTAGTAGCTAGTATGGAGGATCGAGTGCACCGATATGTTACGAGGCTCGATGATTGCCTTGCGAGTTGTTCGGTGTAGCTCTTCACCGGCATGGACATTGCCCGCACGCAGCGTATACACTTGGATGTGAGGAGCGGATAAATCGACGGAATGACCAAGGTCGTAAGAGGCGAGCAGCGAGGTCCTTTGGTGATCTCGGCGGACTAGTTATGTACCTCCGCCAAGACAGAGTGGTCTCCACGGCTTCTGACCTTCGGATATTCAGAGCGGTCGTGGCTCCTGTGTTTCAGATTTTCGGGAGCAGAGTGCTCGCGGATGAGGTTGCCTTTGTCTCAGGTGTGGCTTGTGGAAAGCTCCACGGGAGAGTGTCGTTCTAACTCGGGAGATTGTTATTTTTGCGCCAACAGGCTATCCGGCAAGAGACGTCTCACCAGGTAGCACTGGTAGGATAGCAAGGACTACAGAGCGATTGGGTTCTTCACCTTCCGTAACCAGGCAGGATGTTCGTACACCGGAAGGCCCCGGTAGAGGTCGCGGTGGGAGTTCCCAGTTTTAGCGGTCCTTTGAACCGCCTATTTTCAGGTATATCCTTAACCCTCTAGAGACTTATATTGTATTGATGTTGATGATGTGTTTAGTGTTATGTTCGGATAGCTTTGTGCTAAAATGTGATTTAGGAGTACGGTTGATGAAAAGGGTAAGCCTGGGGCATGGAAAGTGTGAACTTTAGGACATTTTATGTTGAGACCTTACGAAGGTCGTCTTGAGTAAAAGATTTATTTTTTATGTTTGACCTTTATCAGAATGCGTAGTGTACGTGGGTTATAATTGTGTGATAAGTCCATGAGTAATGTGGGATGGAAGTGGTAGCTTTCATGGCTTGAATAGGTAAGATTGTTCCGTGTCGAGGAGCAAGAGTTGGCGCGACAGTCGGGTTGAGGACCATTTGCGGGTCAACCAGAACCCGCTTGGGGTGGGGCTCGGTGGTCCCGCAGTGGTAGGGTCACGAGGGTGCTAGGCCCAAGTTTAGATGACCATCGTATGAGTTCGTGGATGCGTTCGATCAGAATCAGTTCGTGAAGGCCGGGAATGGCCTTAGGGGAAATCGAGGTTAGTGAGATGACCAAGTTTGGAGGTAGTGACTCCAAGGGTTGGGAACAGAAGCGTTGACAGAAGTGTGGTACGGATACTAGAACGAGTTCGAGTGTTCGTGACGAGTACTACGAAAGGGGAAAAGTGAACGATGTTTTGTGGCTGTGTGGCATGATTGTTTTCGTACGTATAGCAGTGAAGACTATACTGACGCCTGTTTGTTTTGAGACCTTGAAGGAACATTCGGGACGAATGTTTCTAAGGGGGGGAGAATGTTATACCCCGTATTTCCAGAGTATGTACGTGAGGGCGTACGTGTACAATTTGAGCCTTAAGTAGGCATAGTTTGAAATTTGTACACAAGTGCCGAAAGGAGTCGCTTTTCGGCAAACGTTTCCACTGCTTCGTAGGGAAAATTCCGCTATGTCATTTATAATTTTTGCGGATTTTTCCGAGAGACGAATATTTCGGACCAACGGAGGGTGATATGTCACCTCACATTGGAAGCAAGTGGGGCTTGACGATTTGGGCGTCTAAGAGGCCTTGGTTGGCCTCGCCGATTGGCTCCTCTTTTGTGCCTTGTTTTGTGGCTTGTTTTGTGGAGTGTTTTGTGGAGTAGGGTTAGGTGCACTTGGCTTGATCTCGCCTTACACTTGCCTTGCACATGGCTTGATCTTGGCCATTGGTTGGCTTTTGGTTTTGCTATAAATACCCCCTAAGTGTGAAGACTTCATCCATTCCAAATATGTTCCAAGTCTTGCTATCCTTCCCCTCCCCTCTTGTTTGACTCTCGTCCAAGAGCCCCCCCCTCCCTAGATAGGCCTTTGTGGCCGAGAGCCTCCCCCTCTCCCCTTTGTGGTGTGGCCGTGGGGTACCCCCCCCCCTAGCCTAGTTGTTTTCGTATAATACCCTTTGTTGTGGTATAGAAATACTCTCCTAAGTATTGTTATAATGTCCAAAATACTTTAGCCCATATACCTTGTAGTACTTTCCAAAGTAACCTTTGTACGAAAAACCCTGAAAATACGATTATACTTTCCTTAGCCTCTACACGAAACCCTAAGGAAAATCTTCACCCGTTGTCAAGTATGGAGTAGAAGTTGCGTAGAACTTCAGGGTTGTTTGGAGCGGATTGAGCACTCGGAGGAGAGCTAAACCTTGCTCAGGAGCGACTTTAAACTCGGATAATTTTTGGGCTTATCGAGGTAAATATCTTGTCCCCCTATTGTAATTGGAAATTACATAAGTGTTGAATATATAGTGTTGTATACTATATATAGAACTGAACGTAGTTGTTGGCAATGTCTTTTGACTTAAGCCTGAAGAATAAAGAATCAATCAATCAGTAATTACATAGATCAGACATGCAGACTTGTGTAGTATTATCAGATAGTAGAATTGTACGCGTCCCGTTAGACGTGTTAACCCCCGGTTGGCTTGGTAGCCACCTCGATAGAGAGGAGATTTACGCCATGCGGGGAGGTTCCGAATTTTCTGTAGAATGTTCTACGTTAAGATCTAGATTTTTAATAAAGCGCCGTGGCCTTATAGGTTGAAGTGCTACGTGTGACGTAATCTTCTCGACTAAGGAGTAGCCGAAGCGGTTTGAGGTACTGAGCGCTTTGCTATTAGTCGATAATCGCCGCGAGGTATGTGAACCTCTTCCTATCTCTTCTAGCATGATATGTGTGAACTATGTAGTGCGGTAGACGCGTACGTGTTAATCGTGTTTGATTGTCTTAAAACATAAAGTGTTATAATGGCTTTATGGGAAGTGGTTATAACGCTTTATGTAGGTAAGAAAATACTTTGTGGTTTTAAAAGGTAATCACGTGAATTATAAATCGCTTGTTATAATAAAGAACTTGATGTATTTCAAAAGATTTATAATCGTTTTGAAGGAAGAGTAACACTTGGTTTTAAAGGTTTTAAAAAGAGTTATACTAGCTTTACGGGGAGTTAGGTATAATGTCTTAAGAGAGGTAAAGAAAATGGTTTACTAATGTTAGAAGTTAAGAGACTTGATCTTATAAGATAAGAGACTTAACTTATTTGTTTTAATGTGAATGTTTGTGTGAAACCTCATTCGTGAGTAATGAGTACTTGGTTTTATTTAAAGGATAATGTTTTACCGATTTCGAAATCGTAATGTGTATCGGCTGCACCATCGCAGCGTTAATAAAGGAAAATGTATTGAATAATGATGAATTGTATTAAAACCAAGAGAAACCTCCATCCGCATAGAAACTAAGATGAGACAAAATGATATTACATTTTCTAGATCATGGTCATTGTAATAAGAATGTTGTAAACAAGAATAACCTACTCACGTGAGACATATATTACTCAATTGTTCTAAAAAGAAATCAAGTGATTAAGTTTATGAACTATGAAACCATTTGAAAATGAGAAGCTTGAGTAATGAAACTAGGCAAACCGAACTTAGGAAAAGAATGTTGTTACTTGATTTTGAAAAGGAATGTGGGCTGGCCATTCTAATACTACGGTATCGGGTGACTTTGATAAAAGTAATGGATCTCTTTTAAAGAATTCAACGACGTAGTACTTTAGGTTAAACCGACTTTGGCATAAAATGAAGCGTACTTTGAGTGATGTGAAACTTGCCTATGCTTGTGATGATAGCCTTTGTTGTGCAAGTGTGGTGTTTACGTGTTACCGCTCTCGATGGCCGGCCGGTTGGATCGTTGAGTTTCTTACTGTTCGCCTTGGTACGGTGGTCTGCTCTTGCCCCGCCTCGGATCGATTCGGCCTCGTATCGGTAGTCACCGCACTTGCCCCGTTCGCAGTGTAGTGACGGTCTCGTGATACGCCTTGGTCCCCGTGGTCACCAGATTGCCCCTGCCCCAGCTACGTGACCGCCTCGTATCCTGTAGTGGCCGCTCGACTTGCCCCGACGCCTTCGTGGTTGTGGTTGCATTGTATTATCGCACGGCGGATCCGGTAGTTGTACTTGTCTCAGACGGTTTTTATGACACAGTGGGACTCGTGTTCATGTATACTCCTTGGTATTGTTATATCATAAACCGCCAAGTGAGGAAGAAATTCCACGCACGAGTGATAATTTGGAGGCGTGAGTCCACGACTTGAGGTAATCGTTATATGTTATGCATCGTAGTTGGTCATCATACATGTCTCCCCGCTTATATAGACTATTATGATTTCATTTACGTGATTTACAGCTTTCACATACTGTACTTGCCAGATCGACCTCCTGGCCTGCGTTCACGCCGCAGTAAAGGTACATCGATCGTCGATCCCCGCTATAGGATCACATTCAGTTGGGAAGCTCCGCTTTCTCCGAGGCTTATCTTTTGCATGTGTTCCCCGAGTTATAGGTTCTTGTACATTCTGTGGGTATGGCGGCCCCGTCCGTCATAGTTGTTGTAAATCTTAGAGGTCAGAGAACTGGGCGGTGGTTGTAAAAGGATTAAACCGCTCGGTTTTATGTATATACCGAAGGCAACTGCTTGGTTGGCCTGCTTATTTATCATGTCTCTCATTTCATGTTTAAAGTTTTTATTTCCGCTGGTTTTCTCTGATGTTGTATCGCTAGGGTGCCCGGGGTAAGGCACCAGTCACGGGCCCGATTTTCGGGGTGTGACATTCTTGGTCAAGGGTTAGGTAGGATATTTTGTGTGGTAGATGGATAAGGACACATGGATGAATCCTCCCCCTACACTTGCCTTGCACTTGGCTTCATCTTGGCCATTGGTTGGCCATTGCTTGACCTATAAATACCCCCCTTAGTTGATGAACTTCTTCATCCAAAAATTGTTCTAAGTCTAAAAATCCCTCCCTCTCCCTTGTGAGCTCTCGTCCAACTCCCCCCCTCCCCTTTGAGAAAGGCCTTGGCCGAGAGCACCCCCTCCCCCTTTGTAGTGTTCTAGCCGAGGGGTACCCCCCCTTGCCTAGTTGTTTTTGTATAATACACCCCCCCTCTTGGTAGAAATACTCTCCAAGTATTGTTATAATACCAAAATACCTTGGCCCAAATACCTTGTAGTACTTTCCAAAGTTACCTCTATACTAAAGCCTAAATACTATTATACTTCCTCACCACAAAAACGAAACCCTAAGGAAAAATCTCCATAGTTGGTTGGAGTATTAAGAAGAAGTTGCGTAGAACTTCTGGCGGTTGTTTGGAGCGGGTTGGGCGCCTGCAGTAGAGCTAAACGTCGATCAGATCGACATATATACTTGGATAATTTTGGGCTCATCGAGGTAAATACTATCATTCTTCTATTGTAATTGGGAATTACATCAGTAGTTGTATAGAAATGAATATAAGATTTATAGAAGAGAATTGAATCGTAATAGAAGGATATTACAAGAAAGACTGAATCGATATCACATCGTAAGAATATTAAAGTAGAAGATTAAATCAGATTTACATAGGATCAGATTTACAGAGACTTATAACCTTATTGGTTGAATGTTCTGCGAGTAGCATGTACTACTTGGAAGGTGGACAAGGCTAGCCGTTATAGCCGCGAGCGCTTTGCTTATAGTCGATAATCGTCGCGAGGTATGTGATTCTTCCTATACTCTTGAGCATGATATTTTAAAGGAATATATATAGTACGGTAGACGACGTGTGGCAATGTCTTTTGACTTAAGCCTGAATAATAAGAATCTGGAAGTATTTAAAAAAAATATATATATAGTACGGTAGACGTACGTGTGTTAACTGAATGTAGTGTTACGGCAATGTATTTTGACTTAAGCCTGAATAATAAAGAATCTTGAAGTATTTCGAAAGATTAAGAAACCATTTTGAAAGAAGAGTAATACTTGGTTTTGAAAACATAAGAGTTATACTAGCTTTATGGGAAGTTAGGTATAACGTCTTAAGAGAGGTAAAGAAAATGGTTTACTGATTTTAGAAGTTAAGAGACTTGATCTTAAAAGATAAGAGACTTGACTTAATTGAATGGATATGAATTTTGTTAAAAGTGTGAAACCTCATTCGTGAATAATGAGTACTTGGTTTTAAAAGGAATAATGTTTCACGATTTCGAAATCGAATAAGGATCGAGCAAACCATCTGCAGCTTAATAAAGGGAAATGTATTGAATAATTAAGTATTATTTAAACCAAGAGAAACCTCCATCCGCATGAAGCTAAGATGAGACAAAATGATATTACATTTCCTAGATCATGGTCGCTTTAATAAGATTGATTATAAACAAGAATAACCTACTCACATATAAGGCATATGTTTCTCAAATTGTTTAAAAGAGAATTATGTTTTAAAGGATTAAAACTATGAACTACTAAACCTTTCAAAATGAGAAACTTGAGCATTTGAAATTAGGCAAACTTGAACGCTTGGAAAATAATGTTGTTACTTGATTTTACAAAGGAAGTGTTTTGGTTTACTTAACAATGTTAGTCACTCTATTTTTATACTACTGTATCGTGACCTTTGTAAAGAAATGGATCTTTAAAAGGAATTTAACGACGTAGTACTTTAGGGTTAAAACCCTGACTTTGACATAAAATGAAAGTACCTTGAGTCAGGTATAACTCGCCTATGCTTGTTGTTGTGAAACTTGCCTATGCTTGTTGTGATAGCCTTTGTTGTGCAAGAATTGTGTTTCTATACTACCGCGTCTCCGGAGGGCCGGTTGACTTGTTGAGGACTTTCTTGGACGTCTCAGCGACGGAGAATTCCACTGCACGCCTCCGCTGATAGTGTTATTCCACGGACTAGCTCTCCATTAGGTTTTACTGCTCGCCTTGTATCCGTGGTCGGCCAGATTTGCTTGCCCCGCCTCGTGGCTAATTCGGCCTTGGTACTGGTAGTTAGCCCTCGCACTTGCCCTGCTCATTGTAGTGACGGTCTCGTGATACGCCTGTACCGTAGTTAGCCTCGTATTGCCCCGGCCAGCACGTGACCGCCTGGTATCTCGTAGTCGGCCAGATTGCCGAGTGCCGCCTTCGTGGTTTGGTTGTATTGTATTGTTAGTACGGCTTTGGCATCGTAGAACTTGGTGTTCAGTGTACTTCGTGTTATCATATCATGATCGCCGCAGTGGCAGGTATTCCACGCATGATTGATGTTGCGGCGTGAGACCCATAGTTATATTTGAGTGATGACTGAGTGGCGAGTCCTCGACTTACATGATCGCTATTTATCGTGAATCGTAGTTTGGTTATCATACATGTCCCCGCTTTATAGATCGCATGATTTCATTTACTGATTTTACGCCACATACTGGTACACTGCATCGACCTCCTTCGGGCCGCGTTCATGCCGCAGTAGAAGTACATCGGTTGTGGATCCTCGCCATAGGATCACGCTCAGCGTGTCGGGAAGCCCCATTTCTTCGAGGCTTATCTTTTTGGTATGCCACCCGAGTCCAGTAGGTTCTTGTACATTGGTGGTATGCGGCCCGTCTCGCCATAGTTGGTCTACTTTCTTAGAGTCCAGAGTACTATCAGGCGGTGGTTGTAAGGATTGTAACTGTTCAAAGGTCGATATATATATATATCAAAGGCAACCTTTTGGTTCCTATTTTCTTTTATCTTGATTCTTATCTCTTGTTTCATGTTTATATTTTATTTCCGCTGATTTTCTCGATGTTGGATCACTAGGTGCCCGGTGCACCCACGCCCGCCCGGTTGGTCGTGACAAGGTGGTATCGTGAGCGATTAGTCTCAAAGTGTCTCCGCTGCACTGTCTAGTAGTCTTGATTATCGACGGTTGTGCACCACATCTATAATCGTGAGGTCGCAGGACATTTAGGATTGGTTTCCTTCTTCTCATTCCCGAGATCGTGCCTTAGAGCCGTGTGTGATAAGTTGGACCCTCCGACGATCTCGCTTTTACCGCCACGCCCGCAAGGCAACCCGCCTGTGGCAAGGCGCGCAGCAGGGAGTCGCGAGTAGAGCAACGGCAGCCTACAGACCACAAGACTGAGCCTCCACCCCACACCGAGCAGGAGACGGGTTACAAGGAGTTGCCCGCTTATCGCCAAGGTCAGGCCGATATGAGGATAGGCTGGACGCAGCAGTTCCAGTAGCACCAGTGGTTCACCCTAGATCAAATAGTTTGAGGCTACGATTTTCTCGAGATGAGCCCGCCAGAGTTTTACGGGTCGAGGCTCGAGGATGATCCGCAGGAGTTCATCCGACGCCATGTGCATCGAGAGTGATCAAGGCATCGAGACCGAGTCGGTGGTCCTAGGTTCGCATCGGCCGCGTGATACCGCAATGATCGGTTTGATTCTCGAGCTGTCCCGGGAGAGAATGCACTTCCGCTATACGACGAGTTCTCGTGGGCATTTCTTGAACATTTCTTGCCTCGCATTTATGAGGGCTCGCCGGCTGTGATTTTTGGTGTTGGCAGAACCGCGACTGGTTCGGGAGTACAATGTGAGTTCGACTCATCGTCTGGCGACGCCCCGCGTTAGTAGCTAGTATGGAGGATCGAGTGCACCGATATGTTCTGGTGGCTCGACTACTTGGCGAGGCTTGTTCGCGTAGCTCTTCAAATCCGGCATGGACATTGCCCGATGCAGCTTATGACTTGGATGTGAGGAGCGAGAGGTCGGCGGAATGACCAAGATCAGCGAAGAGGCGTAACAGCAGGTCCTTTGATAACTTTCGAGGCGACCGCCAAGCAAGAGATTAGTTATGTACCTCCGCCAAGATGAGTGGTCCTCCACACTTTCTCGGACCTTCGGATATTCGTGAGTGCGCCGTGGCTCCTGTGTTTCGATTTTGGAGTAGAGTCCTCGCTGATGAGGTCGCTTTGTCTCAGCAGTGTGGCCGGAAAACTTCATGGGAGAGTGTCGTACTAACTTGGGAGATTGTTATTCTTGCGGCCAACAGGCCATCTGGCGAGACTGTCCACTGTGGTAGCGCTGGTAGGATAGCACACCACGGATCAGCCATGGTTCTTCACCTTCCATACCTAGGCAGATGTTCATACACCATGGCCACGGCAGAGGTCGCGGTGGGAGTTCCCAGTTTTAGCGGTCCTTTGAACCGCCTATTTTCAGGTATATCCTTAACCCTCTAGACTTTTGTATGTATTGATGTTATGAGGATGTGTTTAGTGTTATGTTCGGATAGCTTTGTGCTAAAATGTGATTTAGAAGCCTGGTTAGTGAAAAGGGTAAGCCTAGGGGTGAGAAAATGATGAACCTTAGAATATTACAGTTGAGACCTTAGATGTAAGGCCGTCTTGAGTACAAGATTTTTGCGGGTGATCTTTGTCAGAATGTATAATTATAATGAGAGTAATTGTGGGAAAATTTCTGGGTAGTGTAAAATGGAAGTGGTAGCTATGACTGCAGTATAGGTAAGATTGTTCCGGATCGGAAACAAGAGCGTGATGCGTTAAGTGGGTCGGGTTGCCATGTTGGGTCAACCTCACACGACTTCGCTGGCTCGTGGATCGTGCCTTACCCGCACCCAAGTAGTCATACATCGAGTAATCACGAACATAAAACAATACATGAAACAAATGTGAAATGAGACATTTTTACCGAGAGAAAATCGTCTTTTCAAGATATATATAATTACAAAGTTGAGCTTTAATCTCTACAACCCCGCCTACAAAGGCATACACTTAAGATTTATACAACAACTATGACGGACAGGCTCGCCATACCCTCAATGTACAAGAACTCATATACTGTGGTAATATACTAAAAGATAAGCCTCCAAGGAACGGAGCTTCCTAATACGCTGAAATGTGATCCTAAACGCGGGGATCGACACCGATGTACCTCTACCATGCAGATGAACGAAGCTCCCGAAGCGAGGTCGCATAACAGCACCAAGTATGTGAAATCAGAATATCAAATGAAATCATAATAGTCTATATAAAGCGAGACATGTATGATAACCAACTACAGATACACAAATACGCTTATATCAAGTCGTGACTCACGCCTCCAAGTCATTACTCAAATATAATGATGGGTCTCACGCCCATAACATCAATCATGCCCGTGGAATACCTTCCTCATCACGGCCGGCCTATGATATGATAACACCGAAGTACACCGAACACCAAGTCCTACTGATGCCAAAGTCGTATTTAGCAATACAATACAACCAAACCACGGCCGACACGGCAAGCACGAAGCCGACTACCAGATACCAAGGCCTGGTCACGAGTCGACCGGCAAGTACGGGGCTAACTACTGTGTACCAAAGTCAGATCATGAGACTTCGCTACTAATCGAATGGGCAAGTCAGGGCTAACTACTGTACTAAGGCCGAATCAGCCACGACGGCAAGTACGAAGCCACTCACCGTGTACCAAGGCCAATAAGAAGAAACCTCGGAGAGCTAGTCCGTGGAATAACACTATCACCGCGAGCGCATCTGCGAATTCTCCGTCACCGCCAGACGCCCAAGTAAGTTCTCAACAAGTCAACCAATTTCCACCAGAGACGCGGTAGTATAGAAACACAATTCTTGCACAACAAAGACTATCACACAAGCATAGCAAGTTATACACAACTCAAGGTACTTTCATTTTATGTCAAAGTCCTGTTTTAACTCTAAAGTACTACGACGTTAAATTCCTTTTAGAGATCCATTCCTTTTATAAAAGTCACCCGATACCATTTAGTATAAAAATAGAGTGACTTACATCTTTTAAGTAAACTAAACAACTTCCATACTTTCCTTTTAAAACCAAATTAAGGCAATACTATGCCTTCTTTTTGACCAAAACACTTCTTTTTAAAGTCAAGTTACCACATTAAAACCAATGATAAAACCCTTCTTTGTTTTCATAAAGTCGTTATAACTAACTTCCCATAAGGTCGTTATAACACTCTATGTTTTAAACCAATTTAAGACAAAACAATGCCTTTATTTTCCCTAAAGTTCCAATTTTGCCAATTTCAATTACTCAAGTCTCATTATTTTAGAAGAGTTTCATAGTTCAATGTCTTAATCCCTTTTAAAACAATCGAGTAACATATGCCATAAAGTGTGAAGCGATTTATACTTGTTTATAACTATTTATTAAAGCAGTTATGATCTAGAAAATGTAATATCATTTTGTCTCATCTAGCTTCTATGGATGGAGGTTTCTACCGGTTTTAATAATACTTCATTATTCAATACATTTTCCTTTATTAGCGCCGCAGTTGGTTTGTTCGATACTTATTCGATTTCCAAATCAAGAAACATTATTCCTTTTAAAACCAAGTACTCATTACTCGCGAATGAGGTTTCACACTAACATCCATATTAAGTCAAGTCTCTTATCTTTTAAGATTAAGTCTCTTAACTTCTAAAAAATCAGTAGACCATTCTCTTTATCTCTCTTAAGACGTTATACCTAACTTCCCATAAAGCTAGTATAACTCTTATGTTTTCAAAACCAAGTATTACTCTTCTTTCAAAAAGGTTTCTTAATTCTTTTGAAATACTTCAAGATTCTATTTATTCAGGCTTAAGTCAAAAGACATTGCCGTACAACTACGTTCAGTTAGCACACGTACGTCTACCGTACTATATATATATATTTTATTCAGGCTTAAGTCAAAAGACATTGCACAACCACGTCAATAACACACGCACGCCTACCGCATTCTATATATATATATCTTTAAAATATCATGCCAAGAGTATAGGAAGAATCACATACCTCGCGACGATTATCGACTATTAGCAAAACGCCCACTACTATAACCCTACTAGCCTTGTCCACCTTCCAAGTAGTATATGCTACTGCAGTAACATTCAACCAATAAAGGTTATCACCATCAGAATACAAATTCTATGTAAGTGCTTTAATCTTCTACTTATATATATTCTTCGATGTGATTTCAGCCAAGTCTTATCTGTAATATCTTTCTATTACAGTTCAATTCTCTTCTATGAATCTTATGTTCATTTCTATACAACTACAGTATGTAATTCCCAATTACAATAGAAGGACAATAGTATTTACCTCGGTGAGCCCAAAATTATCCAAGTTAAAAGTCGATCCTGAGCAAGGTTTAGCTCCTACTCCGTGCGCTCCAATTCTCTCCAAGAAACCCTTAGAAGTTCTACACAACTTCTACTTAGTACTCCAACCAATTATGGAGATTTTTCCATAGGGTTTCGTTTAGTGGCTAAAGGAAAGTATAGTAGTATTTTCCGTGCTTTTCGTATAGAGGGTACTTGGAAATACTACAAAGGTTTTGGGCTAGAGTATTTTGGCATAATAACAATACTTGGAGAAGTATTTCTATACCACAAAGGGGGGTGTATTTTCACTAGCACAACTAGGTTAGGGGTGTTCTCGGCAGAACACTACAAAAGGAGAGGTTTCGGCCAGGGCCTTTCTCAAAGGGAGGTGGCTTTGGACGAGAACCACACTCAAGAGGAGAGGGTTTTCAAGACTTAGAAAGATTTGAGGACGAAGAAAACCTTCAAGCAGGGGTATTTATAGGTCAAGCAATGGCCAACCAATGGCCAAGATGAAGACAAGTGTGGTGCAAGTGTAGGGCTAGGATTTACCCATGTGTCCTTATCCATCTACTACACAAAATATCCTACCTAACCCTTGACCAAGAAAAGCACAAAAAACGTGCCAAAGGAAGCCCTCTTTGCCGTCCATTGAGGGTGACAAGTGTCACCCTCCCGTTGGTCCAAAATATTTCATCTCTCGGAAAAATCCACAAAAATTAAAAATGACATAGCCGTATTTTTCCCTTCGCAAGTCTTGTAAAACGTTTCGTCGAAAAACGACTCTTTTTGGTACTTGTGCCCAAATTTCGATCCTAGCCTAACTTTAAGGCTCAAACTTTTCTACGTACGTCCTCACGTACATACTCTGGAAATACGGGGTATAACATTCTCCCCTCCTTAGAAACATTCGTCCCGAATGTTCCTTCTCAAGACGGATAACGATAAAGTTCCTCTAACAAGTTGCCAACGCCACACTTGGCCACAAAATAACACACATTCTCTTCCTTCCTTACTCGTCGTACCCTTCTCGAACACTTGAACTCTTCTAGTATACGTACCACACTTCAGTCATCGCTTCAGTTTCCAAAACTTTGGAGTCACCACCTCCAAACTTGGTCATCTTACTAGCCTCAATCTTCCTTAAGGCCATTCCCGGCCTTCACGATCCGCTTCTGGTCGAACATATCCACGAACTCATACGATGGTCATCTAAACTTGGGCCTAGCACCCTCGTGACCCTACCACCTGGCGGGACCACCCAGAGCTGACCCCACCTCGAAACAGGCCGCGGGTTGGCCCGCAACATGGCCCCAACCCGACCCACTTAACGCATCAAGCTCTTGTTTCCCGATCCGGAACAATCTTACCTATACAGGTCATGAAAGCTACCACTTCCATTTTACACCACCCAAGGAATTTTCTCACAATTACTCCACGTATACTTATACCTTCTGACAAAGATCACCCGCAAAAATCTTGTACTTAAGACGGCCTTACATCTAAGGTCTCAACTGTAATGTTCTAAGGTTCATCATTTTCTCTCCCCCAGGCTTACCCTTTTTCACTAACCAGGTTTCTAAATCACATTTTAGCACAAAGCTATAACACTAAACACATCCTCATAACATCAATACATACAAAACTCTAGAGGGTTAAGGATATACCTGAAAATAGGCGGTTTAAAGGACCGCTAAAACTGGGAACTTCCACCGCGACTTACCGTGGCTCACGCTGCATGAACATCCCGCCTAGCTATGGAATGTGAAGAACCCAGAATCGCTTCTAGTAGTCAGGCTATCCTACCAGCTAGCTACTCCCTGCTCTGGACAAGCCGCTCGCCGATGGCCCCGCTGGGCCGCAAGAATAACAATCTCCCAAGTTAGTACGACACTCTCCTTATGAAGTTTTCCACCACGCCACACCGAGACAAGATGCACTCATCCGCGAGCACTCTACTCCCCAAAATCTGAAACTCGAGCCCCGACCGCCCCGAATATCCCGGCGTCCCGGAAACGTGGAGGACCACTGCAGACCGGGCGGAGGTACATAACTAGTTCTGGCCGAGGCGGTCCGCCTCGAAGTCACCAGGACCTGCTGTTCGCCCTCTTCACTGATTCGTCATTCCGCCGATTTCTCCGCCTCACATCCAAGTGCATAAGCTCGCATGCGGCAATGTCCATGCCCTACCAAGAGCTACACGAACAACTCTCTCGCTAGGTAATCATCGAGCCTCAGAATATATCGGTGCACTCGATCCTCCATACTAGCTACTAACGCTGGGACGACCGCCAACGAGTCGAACTCCACATTGTACTCCCGAATCAGACGCCTGCTCACCGCAACACCAAAAATTTGTCGCCCGAGCCCTCTCATATGTGGAGGCAAGAAATGTGCAAGAAAAGCCTTGAGAACTCGGGCCCCAAACGGCCGAAGTGCATTCTCTCCCGACAGCTCTCCCACGACCAAACCACGATCGCAGATCACGCACCGACGCGAACCTAGGACCACCGACTCGGTCTCCGATGCGCTTGATCACTCATGATCCGTCAGAATCGCTTGATGAACTCCCGCGATCATCCTCAGCCTCACCCATAAAACTCGCGCTTACAACTCGTAAAATCCCGTAGCCTCAAACTATCTCGATCTAGGTGAACCATCAGCATCGAATCGCCGCCCAGCCTATCCTCAAGTCTGGCCACAACCCTGGCCATTAACTGGGCCCACTCCTTGTAACCCACCTCCTCTCGCCTGCATCGCGGACCGGAGGCTCGTGCATCGTGGTCTCGAGATTGCCGCGCTCTACTCGCAGCCTCCTCTCGCCGCTTGCCCTTCTCGGGCCCGGTTGCCTTGCGCGAGGCATAATCGTAAAACGAGATACGCCGAGGGGTCCAACTTACAACACATTTCTAAGGCACGATCTCGTAATGAGAAGAAGGAAACTAATCTAAATGTCTCGCACTCACGACATAGATGTAGTGCACAACACACCGAGCATCAAGCATTTACTAGACACGGTTCGTAGACACTTTCCGAGGATTAACCGCTCGATACTACTTTGTCACGACCTGCTCGCGTGATCGTGCCTTACCCGCACCCAAGTATACATCGTAGTAATCAATAACATAAAAATAAATATACATAAACAAAATGAAATGAGATACATTTTTACCTAAGAGAAAATCGCTTTTCTAAGATATATATAATTACAAAGTTGAATACTTAATCTTACAACCCGCCACATAAAGGCTGCACTTAAGATTTATATAACAACTATGACGGACAGGCTCTACCATACCCCGAATGCATGCTAACCTACATACTGTGGTAACATACCAAAGATAAGCCTCCAAGGAACGGAGCTTCCCAATACGCTGAAATGTGATCCTAAACGCGGATCGATAACCGATGTACCTCTTCCCGCAGATGAACGCACTTCAAGGAGGTCGCATAACAGTACTAAGTTTGTGAAATCAGAATATCAGAAATGAAATCATAATAGTCTATATAAAGGTGAGAGCATGATGATAACCACACTACGATACACAAATAAAGAGAGTCAAGTCGTGGACTCACGCCTCCAAGTCATTACTCAAATATAATGATGGGTCTCACGCCCATAACATCAATCATGCCCGTGGAATACCTTCCTCATCACGCAGCCATGATATGATAACACCGAAGACACCTAACACCAAGTCTCACCGATGCCAAAGTCGTACTAGCAATACAATACAACCAAACCACGGTCGACACGGCAAGTACGGAAGCCACTACCAGATACCAAGGTCGGTCACGAGTCGATCGGGCAAGTACGAGGGCTAACTACCAGTACCAAAGTCAGATCACGAGACTTCGCCACTACATCGAATGGGGCAAGCGCGAGGCTAACTACCGTGTACTAAGGCCGAATCAGCCACTAGATGTGGCAAGTACGAAGATGACCACCGTGTACCAAGGTCAACAAGAAGAAACCCCACGAGAGCTAGTCCACGGAATAACACTATCAACCGTGAGCGCACTGCGGAATTCTCCACACCGCTGCACGCCCAAGTAAGTTCTCAATAAGTCAACCGCCTCCACCGAGAGACGCGTAGTATAGAAACACAATTCTTGCACAACAAAGACTATCACACAAGCATAGGCAAGTGTTATACACAACTCAAGGTACTTTCATTTTATGTCAAAGTCCGGTTTTAACTCAAAGTACTACGACGTTAAATTCCTTTTAGAGATCCATTCTTTTATAAAAGTCACCCGACACCTTAGTATAAAAATAGAGTGACTTACATCTTTTAAGTAAACTAAACAACTTCCATACTTTCCTTTAAAACTAAATTAAGGCAATACCATGCCTTCTTTTTGACCAAAACACTTCTTTTAAAGTCAAGTTACCACATTAAAACCAATGATAAAACCCTTCTTTGTTTTCATAAAGTCGTTATAACTAACTTCCCATAAGGTCGTTATAACACTCTATGTTTTAAACCAATTTAAGACAAAACAATGCCTTCTTTTCCTAAAGTTCCGCTTTGCCTAATTTCAATTACTCAAGTCTCTTTATTTTAGAAGAGTTTCATAGTTCAATGTCTTAATCCTTTTAAAACAATTGAGTAACATATGCCATAGGTGTGCGGTTATACTTGTTTATAACCATTTATTAAAGCAAACATGATCTAGAAAATGTAATATCATTTTGTCTCATCTTAGCTTCATGCGGAGGTTTCATCGGTTTTAATAATACTTCATTATTCAATACATTTTCCTTTATTAGCGCCGCAGCTGGTTTGTTCGATACTTATTACGATTTCCAAATCAAGAAACATTATTCCTTTAAAACCAAGTACTCATTATCGCGAACGAGGTTTCACACCAACATCCATATTAAGTCAAGTCTCTTATCTTTTAAGATTAAGTCTCTTAACTTCTAAAAAATCGTGAGACTATTCTCTTTATCTCTCTTAAGACGTTATACCTAACTTCCCATAAAGCTAGTATAACTCTTATGTTTTAAAAACAAAGTATTAATCTTATTAAAAAAAGGTTTCTTAATTATTTTTAAATACTTTAAGATTCTATTTATTCGTGCTTAAGTCAAAGACATTGCCGCATAACTACGTTTCAGCTTAGCACACGACGCTCACCGTACTATATATATATATTTTATTCAGCTTAAGTCAAAAGACATTGCCGACAACTACGTCATTAGCACACGACGCCTACCGCATTATATATATATATTTTATTCAGCTTAAGTCAAAAGACATTGTCGTGCACAACTACGTTCACCAACACACGACGCTTACCGATTATATATATATATATCTTTAAAATATCATGCCTGAAAGTATAGGAAGAATCACATACTCATGTACGATTATCGACTATTAGCAAAACGCCCACTTCGCTTATAACCCGGCTAGCCTTGGTCCACCTTCCAAGTAGTATATGCTACTCGCAACATTCAACCAATAAAGGTTATCGGGCCATCAGAATACAAATTCATGTAAATGCTTTTTAATCTTCTACTTATATATTCTTCTGATGTGATTTCAGTTCAAGTCTTATCTGTAATATCTTTCTATTACAGTTCAATTCTCTTCTATGAATCTTATGTTCATTTCTATACAACTACAGTATGTAATTCCCAATTACAATAGAAGGACAGTAGTATTTACCTCGGTGAGCCCAAAATTATCCAAGTTAAAAGTCGATCCTGAGCAAGGTTTAGCTCCTACCCTGCGCCCAATTCACTCCAAGAAACCCTTAGAAATTCTACACAACTTCTACTTAGTACTCCAACCAATTATGGAGATTTTTCCATAGGGTTTCGTTTAGTGGCTAAAGGAAAGTATAGTAGTATTTTCCGTGCTTTTCGTATAGAGGGTACTTGGAAATACTACAAAGGTTTTGGGCTAGAGTATTTTGGCATAATAACAATACTTGGAGAAGTATTTCTATACCACAAAGGGGGGTGTATTTTCGGCTAGCACAACTAGGCTAGGGAGGGGTGTTCTCGGCTAGAACACTACAAAAGGAGAGGGGTTTCGGCCAAGGGCCTTTCTCAAAGGGGAGGGGGGTGGCTTTGGACTAGAACCACACTCAAAGGAGGAGAGGGTTTTCAAGACTTAGAAAGATTTGAGGGATGAAGAAAACCTTCAAGCAAGGGGGGTATTTATAGGTCAAGCAATGGCCAACCAATGGCCAAGATGAAGACAAGTGTGGTGCAAGTGTAGGGCTAGGATTTACCCATGTGTCCTTATCCATCTACTACACAAAATATCCTACCTAACCCTTGACCAAGAAAAGCACAAAAAACGTGCCAAAGGAAGCCCTCTTGTTGTCATCAGGTGACAAGTGTCACCTCCCGTTGGTCCAAAATATTTCATCTCTCTGAAAATCCGCAAAAATTAAAAACTCCACCTCTCACACGTCCTCTCCCTCTCCCCTCCTTCTCCCCTCTTCATCCTCCACTTCCCCCTGAGAAAGGCCTTGATACTACAGCACCCTCCCCTTTCTTGCCTCTTGTAGAAATACCCTCCTTCATACTCATTATAAATCCCTTTCAATACAAATACGCCCAGCCACTTCCAAGTATTGTTATAATATAAAATATTATACCAATACTATGTGTAGTTGTTACTTCAATAAATTACTCTATAATGGAAAAGCATAAATACTATATTTCCTTACAAAGTCGATAAGGAAAAACTCCGATTAAGATGTAGTTGAAATATAGAGTAATTTATAAATATGTGGAGCAAATGAGTATAGATAAGCTGTTCATTGTATAGACATAAGATAATTTGGGCTCATGAGTAAATTTATAATCCTTATATGTAATCAAGAATATGAACCGTAGTTGTATAAGATTCAAAGAAATGAACGATATACAAGAAAACTAGATATCCTTTATATCACAAAGAATATTAAATTAAAACTGTCATTTTACAAAGACATCATAATTTATGTAATGCATAACAGTATGCGATATTTACATGATACTTCAAGGAATACAATATGAGCAGCCTGTGCTTTGTTATAGTAATAGCGTAATGTGATTCTTCAATATACTTGCAATATTTTATAATATATACGTAATGCTTTGACTTAAGCCTATTTAAGAATCTTGAAGTATTTTAAAGAAGTTAAGAATTAATAAAGAATACTATTTTTGAGAAACACGCTTGTAACTAAGCAAAAGTTTTTCAAAACTGAAAAGAAATAAGTAAGAATCGGTTTAGATTAAGAAAGCTTGATAATTAGATGTTAGAAATACTCTTGGTTTTGAAAATATAAGAGTTTAGAATATAGCTGAATTAATTTAAACATAAGAATAAAATGATTTTAATTATTAAATCAATTTTGGTGCATGTGAAACCTCATTCAAAATAAGTACGTTTTTAAAAGGAATATTATTATAAAAACGAATTAAATTAAAGCATAATAAGGAAATGTATTTGAGAAATATTTAAAAATAAAAGTTTTGGAAACGAGACAAATGATATTACTTTGATTGAAATTGAATAAACAAGAATAACCTACTCACATATAAGGCATATGTTTCTCAAATTGTTTAAGAGAATTATGTCAGGATTAAACTATGAACTACTGAAAAAATGAGAAACTTGAGCATTTGAAATTACTCAACAAAATCATAGTACAAAGGGAAGTATTTTTGTTAGTTTACTTTTTATACTACTTATAAAAGAAATGATCTTTAAAAAAGGAATTTAACGCACGTAGTACTTTAGGTTAAACGGACTTTGACATAAATGAAAAGACTGAGTCGTGTATAATAACTCGCGCTTTGCAAAACGCTTGTGTGATAGCCTTTGTTGCAAGAATTGTGTTTCTATACTCACCGCGCGCCGAGGGCGGACTTGTCGATTTCGAGGCATGGATTCCAGCTGCACGCTCTGATAGTGTTATTCCACGGACTAGCTCTAAGTTTCCATGAGGTACCGCTCGCTCGCCGATTCGCTCGGTCTGTCGGCTCGCAGAGTTAGCTCAAACGTGACCCTGCTGCAGCCGGTCTCGTGATACGGCACCGTAGTTAGCTCCTCGATTGCCGGCACGCCCGTAGTCCGGCCTGGCCAGTCGCCCGGTCGCCTTCGTATCCGGTGTGCCAGGCCTGTTAGCTAGAGACATTTCAAACGCCGCGAACTATCATCGAGACCCGAAGTAATTTCACGCATGATGTTCCTCGAGACGCTAGTATTTACGCTTGTATCACGATATCTGTAGTATCGCTTATGATCACGCAGGAAGTTTCACATATGGATTAACTCGCTTTACTTTCTATGCCGCGTATCCTGAAGGATCACAGTGAAGCCTCGCTTTCTGGTCATCTGGTACAGCACGCTCGTTGTGTATCAGAGTCACTTTCTTTCAAACTCAGTGGTATCTTGTAACTGCCGATATATATATATATGTACAAAGGCAACTCTTTGCTTTTTTTATCTTGATTCATATCTCTTGTTTCATGTTTATTTTAGTAATTTTCAAAGGTCGATGTTGGATCACCAACTATACGCCTATTCCTGATCCGCTGTTTCATGTTTAAACGCACTAGTTGATTTCCGCAACCGTCGACACGATACAAGAATAGTGACGCAGTTCCGTCACCCCGCCGCCTTCTACGACGCAGGGACTGTGGCTTCCGTAGTCAAGCATAGGCCCACGTGAATAGCTGCTCCTAGTTCTCAGACGCAGGCTACCGTAATAGCCTTCAGACTACGCAGACGGCTTTATGACACGTGTGTTCACGTGTACTCTTGTTATATCATAGCATCGCCAGGAGGAAGGAATTGCATTGATGATTGATATTACGGGCGAGACCCATGGTTATAGTAATGAATGGAGCGAGTCACGACATATATATTATATCGTAGTTATCATATATATGTCTCCTGCTTTATATAGACTATTATGATTTCATTATGATTATATCGTACCATTTTCATCGACTTCCTTGCCAGGGCGTATACCTGATCACCGCAGGTACAAGGATCCTGCGTTGGATTGCGCTGTTCTCTCGAGGCTTATCTTACGTTTCCGAGATTGGTGTTCTTACATTCAGAGCATGACTCAGAGTTATTATATTATAAACTCTAAGGTCCACATGGAGTCATTTGTATGACGAATCGCTCGTGATTTTGATATATACGCGCAGCGTGACCGCCTAGCCTGCTTTCTTTATCTTTACTTGTTTCAATGTCTTTCGAAGTTTTTATTTCCGCCGATTTTCTTCTCTCGATGTTTTATCACTGTGGGAAGCCAGTGGTAGCGCACCGGGTCATGCCCGGTGCTCTGCTCGAGACATCGGCTCCGCGACATCCGCCCCGCCATTTATCCTCGCTAATAACCGGGCCATCTTTCAGTAAACCACTCATCCTCCTCGCTCTCCAAAGCAGTCAGGAACTCGAGGCTGGCGTGTACCGTACGCGGTCTCGTAGAGACACCATTGCCGCTTTCGCAAACTCGTTGGGATGGGCGGCGCCGTGGAACTCGGGCTGGTCAAGCGCTCAAGTATCACCTCGTGTAAAGACTGGCCAGGCCTTGGGAATCTTCAGAATCAAGGCTCTACTAAGCTCTAAGCCTCATTGGCCGCTTTGCCTCCGGGTCGCAAGGTTTCTATGCGTTTCGCGCGAGGCATAATCGGGATACATGTACAAGAATATGTTGTATGGAGTTCAACCTATAACACAACTCTATTGCACGATCTAGAGTGAAAAGAATGGAAACTAACTTAAATATCTCAGAGCTCTCCCCGACATAAAAAAGCGCAGTACAACACGCCAATAATCACGGACTTATTTAGATAGCGCGGCTCAGACACTTTCCGAGGATTAACCGTTTTCCGATACCACTTTGTCACGACCCGATCCTGCCCATGACTGTGCCTTACCGGGCACCCTAGTAGATATACATCGAGTAACCAGTGGAAATAAACTTACAAACATGAATGATAAAAAGAAGCAAAGCACAAAATGGTTACCTTTCTGTATATATATATAACAAAACCTGAACAGTTACATCCTTTACAACCCCATTTTACAATAGGACTACAGATGTTACACCCCGTAGTTCCAGAGTATGTATATGAGGACGTACGTACGAGAATACGACATTAAAATTGGAAAGGAAGAAAGATGTGATTTTTCGACGGAAAAGTTTCCGAACTTCGTGAAGGAAAAAGGTTTATTATTGAGAATTGGATTCTCAACTTTGGTATTTAAAACTTTAAGAATTTATAAGAATTATGGAATTTTATTTCCGGAATTGGTCACGTAGGCCCACGGGAGAAATTTACGATTTTTGTGGGGCCCACATTATTTTCGAGATTTTTACCGATTATGGATATTTCGGGAGATGAAATATTTTGGACCAATAGGAGGGCGACACGTGTCACCCCTAGGTGGGCCATGTTGGCCGAAATTCAAGTGACAAGTGGCCAAGTCTTGCTAGATATTTGTTGTCCAAGTGGCCAAGTCTTGCTAGATATTTGTTGGACAAGAGGGACCCACACACACTTGTCTCAATCTCAACCACACACATGTTTTAATCCTAGCCCTTGGTGGTCTTATATATGCACCCTTAGTTGATGAAATCTTCCACACTTAGAACATATCAAGACTTGAAAATCCTCTCTTCTCCCTTAGTTGAGCTCTCGGTTTTGCTCTTGTTCTTGAGAAAGAAGTTGTCCAGTAATTCTTAAACTTTTAAGTGTTCTTCCTTATGGTGTTTGTCACGACCCGATAACGGGCCCGTGACTGGTGCCTTACCCGGGCACCCAAGTAGATATACATCAGAGTAACCAGCGGAATATAAAAATAAGGACATGAAGCAATAAAGAGTAAGAACAGTCTAACCAAGAAAAAGTCGCCTTCTGCACGTATATATATACCAAACTTGAGCTTACATCCTTCATAACCCCGCCCACAATGATTACATACCTCTAAGAATTTTTATAACAACTATGATGGGACAGGGCCCCGCCATACCCCTGAATGTACAAGTTCCTACAATCTCAGGGAATCATACCAAAAGATAAGCCTCCGGAGAAACGAATCTTCCCAAAACGCTGAACTGTGATCCTATGAGCGAGGATCAACGACTGATGTACCTCTACCTGCGGCATGAACGCACTTGGCCGAGTCGCATAACAGTACCAAGTATGTGAAATAAAATAATGTAAATGAAATCATAATAGTCTATATAAAACAGAGACATATATGATAACCAATTCTGATATACAATATGTAAGCGATGTATCAGTCGAGGACTCACGCCTCAAAGTCATCACTCAAATATAACCATGGGTCTCATGCCCACAATATCAATCATGCCCGTGAATTCTTCCTCACCGCTAAATCATGATATAAAACACCAAGGAATACACATGAACACCGTGTCCCACTGTGTCATAATAAAACCGTGACGGTAAGTACGAAGGCATAGCCGACTACTAGAACCCACCGTACCAACAATGCTATAAAAGCGTATCACGAGGTCTTTCTACACCGCCAATGATCGGCCGAGCCACTCGCCATGAGATTACCGTGCGCTGCCTAATCTGGAACTCGCAGCCCGCGATAGCCCATAGTCCGCAGAGGTATTCCTCGCATCGCAGGCAGCTAACCTCGGCAACATCCTCGACTCACAATCCGCACGCCATGGACCGTGATGAGGTATTCTCGACGGCCAGAATACACCCTGGGCGGTTCTCGAACTCCCGCCCGCGCCGTCACGTGGACCCGCATGAGGTATTCCTCGACGGGCGCTATCCCCCGACATCATAACAAGTCAGGGGGGGTAAGTGATATAATACCAGCACAACGGGTTTATCGTTAAACAACATAAGCACAACAAGAAAAACCCCCTTACACAACGTCACAAGACACTAACACACGTAGCATCATAACATGTTCACTTTATCAAACCAACAAGAAAGTATTACAAGGCTATCACAAAACATAGGCAAGTTACTCAGACAAGGTACTTTCGTTTCATGTCAACAAATTCGGGTTTTAACCCCAAGGTACTACATACTTTAACTCTTTAAAAAGATCAATTTCTTTCACAAAAGTCACACGATACTCGTAGTATCAGAATAGAGTAACTATCTTTTTAAGAAAATCAAAACTTGTTTTTAATGATCTTATTAAAGCAGTTATGATCTAGGAAATGTAATACGATTTTGTCTTATCTTAGCTTCTATGCAGATGGAAGATTCTACTTATTTTAAGTTAATTATTAGTCATTACATTTTCCTTTATTAACGCTGCAATGGCTTGTTCGATACTCATTTCCATTTCTGAAATCAATATAACATTATTATTAAAAACCAAGTACTCATTACTCACGAATGAGGTTTCGCAACCTTCCACACAATTCAAGTTCTTCACATATCAAATCAAGTCAAATATAAGTCAAGTCTCTTATCTGTTTTTTAAAAAATCAATAAACCATTCTTTTACCTACATAAAGTTGTGATAACTAACTTCCCATAAAGCCATTATAACACTTTATGTTTTAAACCAACTTAATTCGTTTTGCACACGTACGTCTACCGTACTACATAGTTTACAACAATCATGCTAGAAAGGATAGGAAGAGGTTCACATACCTCGCGACGATTATCGACAATTAGCAAAACGCTCCAAAGTACTATAACCTTGCTAGCCCTTTTCCACCCTTCAAGTAGAATACGCTACTCGTAGTACTTCCACCTATAATGGCCATGAAACGTCTATTAACCTCTAGATCTCTTCGTAGGATATTTCTAAGAACAAGGTTCCATATCCTACGGAAAATTCGCAAAGACTCCCGCTTTCTACTCAATTTTCCACCTTTTTCAAGGCCCGATAACCGTAATTAACATACTATAATTAAGGTGCCATAATTCCGAATTTTAAAGAAGGGGATCACACGCCCAAACGGAACGCGATTAACAATCTTCCCCTTAACAACAACAATAATTAAAGAAGGGATCAAACGCCCAAACTAACGCGTTAACAATCTTCCCTTAACAACAACAATAAAAGAAGGATCACACGCCCAAACTAACGCGATTAACAATCTTCCCTTAACAACAACAATAAATAAAGAAGGGGATCACACGCCCAAACGAACGCGATTAACAATCTTCCCTTAACAACAATGTAAACAAATCCAAAGTAAATACATCCAAAGTAACATACCCTTAAGTTGGGGTCCTTGGCCAACTTTTACAATTTTACTTATTCAATTACTTCATTAGTCCTTCAACTTATATTTCAATCTTTATATAAGTTATAGTTTCTTTGTTGTTAACTTCTTAGTCAAGTAATGAATACATTTTTACCATTTTAATGGCTAATATGCCAATTCTCCTTTTAACATCTTAACAAGGTCCAAATCTTTCCTTATATCTCATACTCCATAATATACTTCCAATATATGTATAATATCCAATATACATAATAATCAACTTCACAAAGAGGTTAAGGTTCATTACCTCAATTTAGCCCAAAAATATCCAAGAACTTAAAGTCGCTCCTAAGCAAGTTTTAGCTCCAAATCTTTGTGTTCCAAACCACCACAAGTCACCTTTAGAAGTTTCTAACCAACTTCTATTCAAGAATTAACTCCAAAAAGTGAAGAACACTAAAGTTTCAAATCTGCCCACTCTCGGCTTTGAGAGGGTTTTTGAGGCTAGGGGTGTGAAATCTTGTCTAACTCTTGGTTAATAATCTTCCTAATACATTAAGGAAGAACACTTATAAGTTTAAGAATTTTTGGACAACATTTGCTCAAGAAAAGGGGGGGTTGGACGAGAGCTTCAAGAAAGAGAGAGGAAAATATTTTCAAGTCTTGAAATGTTCTAAGTGTGGAAGATTTCATCAACTAGAGGTGTTTATATAGGACAACCAAGGGGTAGGATTGAAACATGTGTATGGTATAGATTGTTTGTGTAGGTTCCTTTCTCCACTTGTCCCACAAATGCCATGCAAGACTTTGACCATTTGACTTGCCCACTAACTTCAAAAGAAATGTCCCATTGCCATGCAAATGCCATGCAAGACTTTGACCACTTGTCTTGCCCACTAGTCTTGAAAAAAATGTCCACTATGCCCACTTGGGGTGACACGTGTCGCCCTCCTATTGGTCCAAAAATATTTATCTCTCGGAAAATTCCATAATTGGTTAAAATATTGAAAACGTAAAAATTTCCTTCACAAGGTTCGGAATATTTTCCGTCAGAAAATAATTCTTTCATTCTTACCCTAATTAGGGCTTATACATTCGTACGTACGTCCTCACATACATACTCCGGAACTACGGGGTATAACATTCTTCCCCCCTTAGAAACATTCGTCCTGAATGTTCCTTCTAAGTCTCCAAAACATACCTGTGCCAGTATAGTCTTCCCTACTATACTTACCAAACCAATCATGCCACCAATGGCCATAGTACAACGTACGCGCAAAAACTCACATCCGAGCCAACGAAGAATCATCTCTAAAGCGTATAACAATACTATTAGCTCCACCCATGGTCCAAAGGATACTTTCTTCACATCTTTACTTTATAAAAAGGACACTCACATCTTCTTAACACATCTTCGCCTCTTTTCTTACTCGTCGTACCCTCCTCGTACACTCGAACTTTTCCTAATATACGTATCACATTTCTGTCATTGCTTCAGTTTTTAAAATCTCGGGGTTACTATCTTCAACTTGGTCGTCATTAACTGGGAACACTCTGGATGGATCTCCGATACTCTTCCGGATCATAGCAACATGAAAGACCGGACGTACTGCCTCCTAAGTCAGACGGCAGTGCTAACTTATAGGCAACCTAGCCTATTCTACAAACGATCTGAAAAGGCCCAAAGTACCTCGGGCTACGTTTCCCCTGCTATCCAAATCTCGTCACACCCTTCCGGGGTGGTACCTTCAAGATGACCCACCGTCAACCTGAACTCCAAGTGTCGACGCCGATTATCCGCAAGACTTCTGTTGACTCTGAGCTGCTAATAACCTCTTCTGGATAAGCTTCGCCTTATCCACATTCTGCTGAATCAAGTATGGACCAACTATCTGAACCTTGCCAACATCGAACCAATCGACCGGCAACCTATACTTCCGCCCATACAAGGCTTCATAAGGCGCCATCCGAACACCGAAATGGTAGCTATTGTAATACTCACTCAACAAGAGGCAAATAATCTCCGCGGTACCCCGATATCAAAACACCGCCCGTAACCTATCCTCAAATGTCTGATAAAACGCGTTGTTTGTCCGCTCGCCCGGCGGTGAATGCACATCGAGACTCACCAGTTCCTAACCCCGCTGGTAAAACCTCCAGAAAAGAAAATAGCCGTAAACTGGCTCCACCGTCACTATAAAATAAAGTAGGAACTCCGTGCGCTACAAACTTCCCCGATATATAACATCTCGCATAACCCTCCGCCGAGTAAACAGTCCTGACTGAAAGACAAGATGGGCTGACCTCATCGGCCCGACTACTGGTCGAACGCATCCACGAACTCGTACGATGGTTACCTAAACTTGGGCTTAATACCCTTGTGACCCTATCATCTGGCGGGACCACCCCAAACTGACCCCACCTCATTACGGGATGCGGGTTAACCCGCGATCTTGCCTCAACCCGACCCATTATTGCTCTAAATTCTTGTTCCCATCCGGGACAATCTTACTTATTCTCGTCATGAAAATTACCACTTTTATCTTGCTCGACCAATGGAATTATCCCACAATACATTTCACGCATACCAAGTACTTCGACAAGGACTAACTGTAAAATCTTTTACTCAAGACGGCCTTACATCTAAGGTCTCAACTGTTATAATATTCTAAGGCTCACAATTTCCTCGTCCCCAGACTTACCCTTTTCAACTACCCATGTTTTCTAATCCACACCTAACACAATGTTATCCGTACATAGCACTCCACACGAACATGATCTACCATATCGACGCACTAAACAAGTCTCTGCGGCCAAGATATCTCTGTAATCTCGTAACTCACTTTTTCCTTTTTCGCTTAATCAAATCCTGCTCTGACATAACTAGAAGGTGATGAACCACAGATCCTCCGGCTAGTCGTAACATCTGCGCCACCTCTCCGTCGGACAATTTCTGCAAAATAAACGCTGGCCGCAAGCATAACAAGCTATCAGTAGTATGACACTCCCATAAGAACACCTACCACAACGGCCATACCGAGGTGGGGGTGGCTTCTCTCGCTAACACCCTTCCTCTCCGAACCATCAATCCAGAATCGACCGGTAGGCTAAGTCATCCCACCGTATCCTCCTACTAGGACATTCTCTCTCACACGGCCCCGACGGCTGGTAAAACAAGCATTAGTAAAAGATGACATTTCCGGATGACGTCTACCACATAGTGAACACCGAGGAAAATCGAATCTGGTGGCTAGAACTATGTAAATCAGAACTGTAAACCCCGGAGTTCACCAACTCTAAATACCCGAACGCCCAAGTTCGCGGAGGACCACTCAGTCGGGCGGAGGCGCATAACCACCGCCGAGAAGGTCCGCTCGAAAGTTAGCAAAGGACCACTGCTCGCCTCTTCTGATCTTCGTTAATCCGTCGATCTACGCTCTCTCACGCGCTAAGCTCAGACGCGGCAATGTCCATGCTGATCAAGAGCTACTCTGGTACATCCCTTCACTAGATAATCATCTAGACCCGTGATATATCGGTGCACTCTATCCTCCATGGCTGCCACTAAAGCGGGGACATAACGAGCCAATGAGTCAAACTCGATACTGTATTCTCGAACCGTCCGCCCGTTCTGCCTCAACCTCACGAATCTATCTACCCGAGCGCTCCTCATTTGTGAGAACAAGAAGTGTGTAAGAAATGCCTCTGAGAACTCATCCCAACCAGCTGGAGGCGCATGCTCCCCTGGGACAGTTCCCATGAATCAAACCAGTCGACTACAATATCACACAGCCGATGTAAACCTAATACCACCGACTGTGTCTCTGAAGCCTTGATCACTCACGACCCCAGAATCGCCGAATAAACTCCCGAGGATCTTCCTCGCTCAATCCATAAAACTCGGGTGGATCAGAACTCAAGAAGTCCCGAAGTCTCAAACTATCGGATCTAGGGTGAACTACTGGTACTACCGGAACCTTTGACTCTCGTCTGTCCTCAGGCCTCGCTACAAGCCTAGCTAGTAACTGGGCCATCTCTTTGTACTCATATCCTCCGCTCTCGCCGCGACTAGAGGCTCGTATCGTGGTCTCTGTAGCTACCGCCGCTTTAAACTCTTCGGGCTAGCGCCGCGTAACTCCCGAATGGCACCACCTCGTGATGATCGGGCCTGTGCCCTCACTCCTCTGTTCCACTAGCAGCCTCTCTGCTGCCCCGCCTGGGCCTCGTTGCCTTCGTAGAGGCATAACTAGTACATACGAATACGCGAGGAGTCCAACTTATAACACAACTCTAAGGCACGATCTCGAGTGAGAAGAATGGAAACCAATCCTAAATATCTCAGAAGATCTGATTATAGGTGTGGTGCACAACACACCAATAATCAAGACTCTACTAAACACGGTCTGTAGACACTTTCCGAAGACTAACTGCTCTGATACCACTTTTGTCACGACCCGATCCCGGGCCCGTGACTGGTGCCTTACCCGGGCACCCAAGTAAATATACATCAGAGTAACCAGCGGAATATAAAAATAAGGACATGAAGCAATAAAGAGTAAGAACAGTCTAACCAAGAAAAAGTCATCTTTCGGCATGTATATATATACCAAAACTTGAACAGTTACATCCTTTACAACCCTGCCCACAACAAGATTACGCACTTAAGAATTTCTATAACAACTATGACGGGACAGGGCCCCGCCATACCCCTGAATGTACAAGTACCTACAATCTCAGGGAATCATACCAAAAGATAAGCCTCTGGAGAAACGGAGCTTCCCAAAACGCTGAACTGTAATCCTATGAGCGAGGATCAACGACTGATGTACCTCTACCTACGGGATGAACGCATCGGGCAAGGAGGTCCACATAACAGTACCAAGTATGTGAAACTGAAAATACTGTAAATGAAATCATAATAGTCTATATAAAATAGGAGACATATATGATAACCAATTTACGATATACAATATGTAAGCAGTCATGTCAAGTCAGGGACTCACGCCCTCAAAGTCATCACTCAAATATAACCATGGGTCTCAAGCCCACAATATCAATCATGCCCGTGGAATTCCTTCCTCATCGCCCCATGATATAAAACACCAAGGAATACACATGAACACCAGTCCCACCGGTCATAATAAAACCGTACGGGGTAAGTACGAAGGCATAGCCGACTACTAGAACCCACCGTACCAACAATGCTATAAAACTGTATCACGAGGTCTTTCTACACCGCCAATGATCAAAGCTGAGCCACTCGCCCGCAGTATCATTGTGCGCGTCTAATCCTGGAACTCCCGCATGTTATACCCCGTAGTTCCAGAGTATGTACGTAAGGACGTACGTACGAATGTATAAACCCTAATTAGGGTAAGAATGAAAGAATTGTTTTCCGACGGAATTTATTCCGAACCTTGTGAAGGAAATTTTACGTTTTCAATATTATTTTTTACGATTATGGAATTGTTCCGAGAGATAAATATTTTGGACCAATAGGAGGGCGACATGTGTCACCCCAAGATGTATAGTTGGACGTTTTTTTAGAGTTAGTGGGCAAGACAAGTGGCCAAAAGTCTTGCATGGTATTGCATGGCACCTTGGACGGTTTTTGCAAGTTTGTGGGCAAGTCAAATGGTCAAAGTCTTGCATGGCATTTGTGGGACAAGTGGAGAAAGGAACCTACACAAACACATATATACCATACACATGTTTCAATCCTAACCCTTGGTTGTACTATATAAACCCCTTTAGTTGATGAAAATCTTCGACACTTAGAACATTTCAAGACTTGAAAATATTTTCCCTCTCCCTCCTTCTTAATTGTTCTCGTCAATTTCCCCCTCCCCTTAACCAAATGTTGTCCAAAAATTCTTAAACTTATAAGTGTTCTTCGTTAATGTATTAGGAAGATTACTAACCAAGAGTTAGACAAGATTTCACACCCCTAGCCACAAATTTCCCCTAAAGCCGAGAGCATGCATAAATGGAACCTTAGTGTTCTTCACTTTTTGGAGTTAATTCTTGAATAGAAGTTGGTTAGAAACTTCTAAGGGTGACTTGTGGTGGTTTGGAACTTCTAAGGGTGACTTGTGGTGGTTTGAAACACAAAGATTTGGAGCTAAGACTTGCTTGGAACGACTTTAAGTTCTTGGATATTGTTGGGCTATTATTGAGGTAATGAACCTTAACCTCTTTGTGAAGTTGATTATTATGTATATTGGATATTATACATATATTGGAAGTATATTATGGACTATAAGATATAAGGAAAGATTTGGATCTTGTTAAGATGTTAAAAGAAAAGAATTGGCATATTATCCATTAAAATGGTAAAAATGTATCCATTACTTACTAAGAAGTTAACAACAAAGGAACTATAACTTATATTAAGATTGGAATATAAGTTGAAGGACTAATGAAGTAATTGGATAAGTAAAATTGTAAAAGTTGGCCAAGGACCCCAACTTAAGGACTGTATTTACTTTGGACTGTATTTACTTTGGACCGTATTTACATTGTTGTTATGAAGGAGAGATTGTTAATCGCGTTCCGTTTGGGCGTGTGATCCCATTCTTTAATTATTGTTGTTATGAAGGAGAGATTGTTAATCGCGTTCCGTTTGGGCGTGTTATCCCCTTATTTTATTATTGTTGTTATGAAGGAGAGATTGTTAATCGCGTTCCGTTTGGGCGTGTTACCCCCTTCTTTTATTATTGTTGTTATGAAGGAGAGCTTCAAGAAAGATAGAGGAAAATATTTTCAAGTCTTGAAATGTTCTAAGTGTGGAAGATTTCATCAACTAGAGGTGTTTATATAGGACAAACAAGGGGTAGGATTGAAACATGTGTATGGTATAGATTGTTTGTGTAGGTTCGTTTCTCCACTTGTCCCACAAATGCCATGCAAGACTTTGACCATTTGACTTGCCCACTAACTTCAAAAAAAACGTCCCATTGCCATGCAAGACTTTGACCACTTGTCTTGCCCACTAGTCTTGAAAAAAACGTCCACTATGCCCACTTGGGGTGACACGTGTCGCCCTCCTATTGGTCCAAAAATATTTATCTCTCAGAAAATTCCATAATTGGTTAAAATATTGAAAACGTAAAAAATTCCTTCACAAGGTTCGGAATATTTTCCGTCGGAAAACAATTCTTTCATTCTTACCCTAATTAGGGCTTATACATTCGTACGTACGTCCTCACATACATACTCCGGAACTACGGGGTATAACAGTGTTAGGAAGATTGTGAACCAAGAGTTAGACAAGATTTCACACCCCTTACCTTAAAGACTCACCTTGGCCGAAAATTGGTGGTTTTGAAACCTAAGTGTTCTTCACTTTTTGGAGTTGATTCTTAAAGAGAAGTTGGTTAGGAGCTTCAAAGGGTTGCTTGTAGCGGATTGGAACGTAAGGATTTGGAGCTAAACTTGCTAAGGAGCCACTTTAAGTTCTTTGATATTTTTTGGGCTTTTTGAGGTAATGATCTTAATCTTCTTTGTGAAGTTGGATATTATATATGTTGAAAGTATATAAATGAGCATGAGATATGTGGAATGATGTTTGGAAAGATTTGGAACTTGATAAGTTGCTAAAATGAAGTATTGGCATGTTAAGCCCTAAAATGGTAAAAACGTATCTATTACTTGTTGAAAGTTAATAACAAAGTAACTATAACTTATATGAAGATTGGAATATAAGTTGGTAGATTAAAGGAGTAATTCCGGCATACTAGCCGAAAAATTGGATAAGTTTGATTGTAGTAGTTGGCCAAGAACACCAACTAATGGACTGTACTTACATTGGACTGTATTTACTTTGGACTGTATTTACTTTGGACTGTATTTACATTGGACTGTCTTTACTTTGGACTATGGACTTGTTCCATTTCGGTTTTTGAGTTGTTGTTGTTTTAAGGGGAATATTGTTTAACACGTCCGTTTGGGCGTGTGATCCCCTTCTTTAGTTGTGGAATTGTTGCGCCTTAAATGTGGCATGTTGGTTATTGTTTTCGGGCCTTGAAAAAGGTGGGAAAGTATGTAAAAACAGGGGAAGTGTTGCCCGATTTTCCGTAGAATTAGAGGACTATTAATTGGTATAAGTCTTAAATGGTAAGTAAAGTTTGATAGAAGTACTATGGCCATTTTAGGATTGAAGTACAACGTGGGGCGTAATCTACTTGGCTTAAGGAGTAGCCGACGAAGTTGAAGTACTTTAAGCATTTTGCTACGTGTCGTAAGGGTTAGTTGTCGCGAGGTATGTGATTCTTCCTATTCTCTTGAGCATGATATTTGTGAAATATATATAGTGCGGTAGACGCACGTATGTTAAAGGAGTTTGATTTTTCTTTTATATCCTTGACTTGATTCTAAGGTTAAGTGACTTGTTATGAAATGTTAAGGACTTGAATTGTGTTAAAAAGTTGTGAGCCTCATTCGTGAGTAATGGGTACTTAGTCTTTTAAAAGAATAAAGTTATCTTGATTTCGGAAATGAGAGTAGTTGTCCTTGGTTGGTTTAAAACATAAAGTGTTATAATAGCTTTATGAGAAGTTAGTTATAACCACTTTATGAAAACGAAAGAATGGTTTTATTATTGGATTTAAAATGATAACTTGACATTTTAAAAGTTAGGAGGTTGGTTTCCTTAAAAGATATGAGATTTGATTCAAAGATTATGAGACTTAATTTTGAAAGTAAAGAGACTTGACTTATAAACAACTTGATTTTGGGAAAGGAGAAGTAACTTGATTTAAAGGTATAGGTTACTTGTTTTGAAAGGAGTAAGTTACTCGGGTTTTTAAGAAGTATACTTGACGTTGTTTTAAAAAGTGTAAGCCACTTGGTTTAAAAAGTATATTGCTACTTGACTAAAAAAAAGGAGAAGTGTCTTGGTTTTAAAGGAAGGCATGATATTGTTTTGATTTACTTAAATGATAGTTACTCTATTTTGATACTACGGGTGTTAGTATCATGTGGCTTTTGTGAAAGGAATGAATCTTTTTAAAGAGTTTAAGTACGTAGTACTTTGGGGTTAAAACCCGGATTTTTGGCATAAAATAAAAGTACCTTGAGTGTGAGTAACTTGCCTATGTTTGCTTGTGATAGCCTTGTTGTGCAAGTATTGTATCTTTATGCTACCGCGTCTCTCGATGGAGGGTCGGTCATGTTATTCTTGATCACTTTGGGCATACTGACTCGATGGATGGTCCACGGGTATACGGCCATGATGAGGGTTCGTTCCCTGTTGATAGTGTTATTCCATGGACTAGCTCTCTATGAGGTTTACTGATGCAGGGTGGATCTGGTAGCTAGCCCTCGTACTTGCCCGGCCGTTCTTGATGCGAGCTAGTTACGTAGTTGGCTTCGTACTTGCGCGGTCGGTGTTAGGATGAAGTTTCGTGATGCGGTGGATCTGGTGGTTAGCCTCGTACTTGCCCTGGCCGACGCGTGATGCGAGTGGATCCGTAGAGCTATCGTACTTGCCGGCCAGCTTTGTGATCTGATTATTTAGTATTGTTGGTACGGTAGGTTCGTAGCCGGCTTTCGTGCTTGCCGCGATTGAGGACGCAGGTGGATCGGTAGCTATGCCTTCGTGCTTGCCCGTCGGTTCTTATGACACAGTGGGACCAGTGTTCATGTGTACTCCTTGGTATTATTATATCATAGACTGCCGGCAGTGAGGAAGGAAATTCCACAGGCATGATTGATATTGTGGGCGTGAGACCCATGATTATATTTGAGTGATGACTTGAGGGCGTGAGTCCCTGACTTGACATGACTGCTTATATGTTGGGTACTGTAGTTTGGTTATCATACATGTCTCCTGCTTTATATAGACTATTATGATTTCATTTACGATATTTTCATTTCACATACTCGATACTGTTGATCGACCTCCTTGGGGCTGCGTTCATGCCGCAGGTAGAGGTACACCCGTTGTTGATCCTCGCTCATAGGATCACAGTTCAGCGTTTTGGGAAGCTCCGTTTCTCCGGAGGCTTATCTTGTGGTATGATTCCCTGAGATTGTAGGTTCTTATACATTCAGGGGTATGGCGGGCCCCTGTCCCGTCGTTGTTGTTATAAAACTCTTAGAGGTCTGTAGTACTGTTATGGGCAGGGTTTGTAAAGGATTTAACTGTTCGATTTGATATATATATACGGGAAGGTGACCGTTTAGGTTAGCCTGTTTCTTATTTTATGTCTTGTTTCATGTTTAAGTTTTTATTTCCGCTGATTTTCTCTGATGTTGTATCACTAGGGTGCCCGGGGTAAGGCACCAGTCGTGTCACGACCCCTGAATGTACAAGTACCTACAATGACAGGGAACTATACCAAAAGATAAGCCTCCGGAGAAACGGAGCTTCCCAAAAGGTCCGTGATCCCATGGCGAGGATCCACAACCATGTACCTCACGCGGCATGAACGCACCCGGCGTCAAGATAACAGTACAAGTATGTGAAACTAAAATATTGTAATGAAATCATAATAGTCTTTATAAACATGAGACATGTATGATAACAAACTACTGACAATGTATACGTGATCATGTCAAGTCGGACTTACGCCTCAAAGTCATCGTGCGTGGAACTCCTTCCTCGCTGCGCGATCTATGACATAAATCATAATCATGTAATGCGCGGTGGCATCCTACCTCACCATGCATACATATACAATACATATATATATCTCTGCCTGGAATCCTCTCATCGCTTGTGCGTAGGTGTAACATATAACCATGTGACACGCGGTGGCATCCTACCTCACCGTTGTCGCGTACATATACAATACATATATATATATAACATGCCCCTAATCCTCATCGGTGTAGACATGTCTTCATGGGAGCTAGCCCATGGAATAATAATCGTATATACCATGCCCCTAATCCCTCATCGGTGTGACAGTATTCATAGGAGCTAGCCCATGGAGTAATAATAATGGCCACATGCCCCCGGAATCCCTCATCGGTGTAGACATGCCCATGTGACAATAATAATATACCGGGAGTTTAACCCGCTGCATGGCCGCATGCCCCCGGAATCCCTCATCGGTGTAGACATGTCCATGTGATAATAACAATGGAAGCATACCCGTGGAATCCTCGAATCGCTTAGACGCGTCCAAGTAAGTTCGTAACAAGTCACTGCCCTCCATCGAGAGACGCGGTGGTATAGAAATACAATACTTGCACAACAAAGGCTATCACAACTAGCATAGGCAAGTTCAACATACTCTTAGACTTTCATTAACATGTAAATTGATTCACCATTTATATAAACTCAAGTACTCCCATTTTATGCCAACAATCCGGGTTTTAACCCTAAAGTACTACGTACTTTAATTCTTTCAAAAATATCTCTTTTTACGTAAAAACAACTCGATACTAATATCCGTAGTACCAAACACGTTCATGTTTAAATCAAGTACTTTAAACCAAGTGGCTTACACTTTTAAAACGACGTCAAGTATACTTTTAAAACCCAAGTAACTAACTCTCTTAAGATCAAGGTACTCCTACCTTTTAAAACCAAGCCACTTATATTTTTCCATCAAGAAAAGTTCGATATTTGAAAACAAGTTACTTATACTTTTAAACTCAAGTTACTTCTCTTTTCCCAAAATTAAGTTACATGACTTTCAAAATACTTTAAGTCTCCTTACTTTAGAATGTCAAGAAATCAATACTTGTTTATAATGATTTTATTAACGCAACCATGATCTAGAAAATGTAATACAATTTTGTCTTATCTTAGCTTCTATGCAGATGGAAGATTCTACTTGTTTTAATATAATTATTTGTCATTACATTTTCCTTTATTAACGCTGCAATGGCTTGTTCGATAGTTATTCCCATTTCCGAAATCAAATAAAACTTTATTCTTTTAAAGACCAAGTACTCATTACTCACGAATGAGGTTTCACCACTTTTTAACACCATTCAGGTCAATTATAAGTCAAGTCTCTTATCTTTTAAAATCAACAAATCATTCTTTTACCTACATAAAGTCGTTATAACCAAGTTCCCATAAAGCCATTATAACACTTTATGTTTTAAACCTACCAAGTTCGTTTAGCACACGTACGTCTGTCGTACTACATAGTTCACAACAATCATGCTAGAAAGGATAGGAAGAGGTTCACATACCTCGCGACGATTATCGACAATTAGCAAAATGCTCCAAAGTACTATAACCTTGCTAGCCTTTTCCACCCTTCAAGTAGAATACGCTACTCGTAGTACTTCCACCTATAATGGCCATAAAACGTCTATTAACTTCTAGATCTCTTCGTAGAATATTCTAAGTACAAGGTTCCTTATTCTACGGAAAATTAGGCAGCACCCCCCCTCGCAACCACATAAATATCCTCTTATATCAAGGTCCGCTACCAAGCCAACAACTCCAAGGGGATTATACGCCCCACAATAATACTACAAGTCTACTGTAAATACAGTCCAATGTAAATACAGTTCAATTTTTTTCAATATTCATTCTACATATAGTATACTCAACTATACATTACTACAACATGTAATATCCAATTACAATAGGGGGATAAAGATCATTACCTCGATAAGCCCAAAATTATCCAAGATTTATAAGTCGATCCTGAGCAACGTTTAGCTCCAATTCCTTACGCTCCAACCCACTCCAAGAAACCCTTAGAAGTTTCTAAACAACTTCTCTTAACACTTCATCCAACTATGAAGATTTTCTTAGGGTTTCATTTTGCGACTAAAGGAATAAAGTCGTATTTCCGGGCTCTTATGTTGGGATTTGTTTAGAATACTACTAGGGATACTAGGCTAAGGTATTTGGGATAATAATAACACTTGAAGAAATTTTTCCACAAAGGGGGGGGGGGGGGGGTTGGACGAGAACCACTACAAAGGGGGCGTATTATTGTGACTTAGAAATATTTAGTAAGTGATGAAGAAGTCTTGCAACTTAAGGGGGTATTTATAGGACATTCAATGGCCAAGATTCAAGCATGTGTATGGGGTAGATTGGGGACATGTGTGTGTGGATTCTACCAACCATATGTCCACCACAAAATTGAGACATGTGGCTAGCCACATGTCTCCCAAAAGACGTCCAAGGGCCAAGTGTCAAGACCAATCGACCACATGGCCACATGGGGGTGCCATATGTCGCCCTCCTTGTCACGAACCGACCCCGGGCCGTGGCGGTGCCCTACACGCACCTCTGCCAGTATATACCGAGAGAATAGCATGGAACATACATAACACACACAAAACTTAGACGATGTGAACAGAACAAAGATAAGGCCACCTTCCGTAAAATATACACGATCTAGAAATTGAATAGTACATCTTTTTTTCTTTACAACCCAATCCACAATGTGACTACAGACCTCTAAGAATAACAACTGTGACGGGACAGGGCCCCACCAAACCCCTGAATATACAACAACCAACCATACCAGGGATAGGCCTCCGGAGTAATGGAGATTCCCAACAGCTGAACAGTGATCCTAAGAGTGAGGATCAAGAACTCAGATACTCTACCTGCGGCATGAACGCAGCCCCCCGAAGGAGGTCAGTACAACATGTACCAAATATGTGAAACTGAAAGTACTATAATGAAATCATAAGTCTATAATAAAACTGGAGACAAGTATGATAACTCAATTAACAGTACAATGTTCCTTACTAACAATGAGAGTAATCAAGAGTATACTTACAACATAAAAATAGGAAGCTCACAATCAAAGCAGGACCACCCGCCCGCAGTATCATTAAGCAATCCTACTCTTGGGACTATTTCACCCGCATAGATCGTGTGGACCCGCATGAGGTATTCCTCGCATAGTGTGCACCGCGCGTAGGACTATTTCACCCGCATAAGCCCATAAGGACTCGCATGAGGTATTCCTCGCATCATGGGTAGCAAATCCACGGAAACAGGTGGTTTAACGTCTTGGGGGTTTACCCCTCATTTATACTCTTACCAAGATGTGGTATAACGCCTGTTTACCCTCATTTATACTCTTACCTGGAGAAGGGGTATAACATCTTGGTTTACCCTCATTTATACTCTTACCCTAACTCAACCTACCATCATACATAACATAAGCCCTACCGACTTATCATACATAACATAAGATACAATAAATAAGCAAGTTAAGAAATCCCCCTAACTTCTTATTAGTCTTATTCATATACACTCTCATTTTAGTTTACTTAAGGCACTAACATGTCATTATAAAATCCGGGAATTTAACCCAAAGTACTACGTACTTCTATTCTTTTAAAATGACTCATTTTCATATAAAACTTCCAAGATACTAATAACCGTAGTATCAAGTCATAACTACATTCTAAGACAAGTCACAATACCTTTTAGAAAATACATTTTCAGGCTTCTAAATCAAGTGACTTCTTTCTTTTAAAACCTTAAGCAATTGATGCCTTTAAATCAATTTGCCTTTCATTATCAAGTCATTTATCATACCTATATTACTTAGAGTAAACCACTCTTTTTAACTTTTCATAAAGCTATTATAATCAACTTCCTATAAAGCCGTTATACTAGCTTTATACTTTAGAAACTTACATTCTTCTTTATAACCAAGAGACTTAAACTTTCCAACAAAAAAAGTATCAAAAATACTTTCAACATACTTAATGTCTCTTAACTTTTGAAAACCAAGATATCCTTAATATTTAAACAAGTGAGTTAATTCCCTAACTCAACCAACTTGGACATTCTTAAAATAAGCTAAGGATATCAAATGGACTAGATTGTCAAGATCTTGACGTCTCAAGTACTATACATTTACAACTTATTCATGCTCAAGAGATAAGAAAGTTCCACATACCTCTTCGGTTTAATCCATATGCTAAGTCCAATACGCCGTACGTAGTATGTCAACCTATAATGACCATAATACGTCTATTAACTTCTTACTTCAAACGTAGAATATTCCAAGTGCAAAGTCACTAAATTCTACGGAAAATCGGACAAAGACTTCCTTTGTTTCTACATACTATGCCACCTTTTCAAGGCCGAATTCATTAACCAAACACGCCACATTTAAGGCCCAACAATGTAATTAACATAGGGATTACACGCCACTAGACGTGTAAAATTCCGCCCCACAATTTACATCAAACTAGTCCAAAAAATACAATGTCCATTCGGCAATTAGGGACAACAATACAATGTCTTTTCCCATTTCCTATTCAATCCAAGTTATTTAGTATAACATGTTATCAAGCCGCAATTGAGTATAACTACTACAATCTTCAAGTAGGTAATATGCGACGATTCTAATTAACGACCAAAATGTAATTCAATCTCAAATGACTCAACATGTCATTTTCGGATTTGAGCTTCTAAACTTCCATAACACTTATCAATCTTCATAACACATATCACATGATCACTTATAACTTATCATAACATGAAAACTTCAATTACAAAAGTAAGATGAAGGTTATACCTCATTTAGCCCAAATATGATCCAATATCACAAGTCGATCCTTAGCAACTTTAGCTCCTCTTTTCGATGTTCCAATCCACTCCAAGCAACCCTTAGAAGCTTATGAAGAACTTATCTTCAAGTTCCAACTTCAAAGTTGAAGAACTCCTTAACTTTTCGCCTTGCGACTAATACGAAAACGCCATTTTTCCGGAATCTTTCTATTGAGATATCCTTACAATACACTTAGGAACCTTGGTTTAAAGTATGGGGATTATTGGACAAAAATTGAAAAATTTTCTTCTTGGAAAACCCTCAAAGCCGAGAGCTACTTAGAGCTCTTCAAGATTTTTTTTTGAAATTTTAGCTAAGTGTGGAGCTTGTCTTGCACTAGTATACATATATAACATGATGGAGGGTCAAGATTAGTACAATTGTGTGGCTTGGATAAGCTTCACATGGATCAAGTCCAAGTGGACTTTGACTTAGTCAACATTGTCAAGCTTCAAGACTTTAGCAAGACTTACTCATCTATTTAATGGTCAAATGACCCCTTTGCCCATGGTAAATTTTGTCCAAGACAACATAAGGGGGGGTGACACGTGTCGCCCTCCCATTCGTCACAATATTACGTTTCCCGACAATTCCACAATTCCTAAATTTTTTACAAGTCTCAAATCTTAACATTTTGGGTTCTTACCTTCGTTTTTATAAACATATCCTGAAATTTCGGGGTGTAACTTTCTTCCCCCCTTAGAAACATTCGTCCCTGAATGTTCTTACGGGAGTCAAACTTAAAGATAGCGACATAGTCTCCTTACAACCCCTACATACCAATAATGCCACACGTGGCCACCTAACAATGCTCATACTAAAATGCCAACCTGAACCCCATGTGTCAACGTCGGTTATCAGCATAAAGCTTCTGCTGACTCTGAGCTTACTCATAATCTTTCCTGGATAAGCTTCGCCTTATCCGCAGCCCGCTGAATCAAGTTCGACTAAATAATCGAACTCGCCACGCCGAGCCAACCAACCGGCGATCTACACTCTCTTTCATACAAAGTCTCATACAGGGCCATCTGAAAACTGGAAGGGTATCTTTTATCGCACGCAACTCAATCAAGAGGCAGTTAACCCTCCCAGCTATCTCTGAACTCAAGAACACAGGCCCGCCACCTATCCTCAAGTACCTGGATAGTATGCTCTGCCTGACCGTCGGTCTGAGGGTGTAATGCAATACTAAGACTCATCTGTGTCCCTAATCCCTTCTGAAAAACCTCCGTAGTTATCCGTGAAGCTCATCATGCGTCATCATAAACGTAGGAACCGTGCGGTTCACAATCTCTCGCTATACAAGCTAGCATAATCCTCAGCCGAGTAAGTGGTCCTAACCGGAAGAACACTACTGGTTTCGCCAGCCTATTTACCATGACCCCCAGGGAGTCGCACTTTCTCTGAGTACGATGCCACCCTGTAACAAGATCCATTTTAATTACCTCTCATAGCTAGGTTGGGATTTCAATCGCTGCAGCCAGCCGGGCTTCGGTGCTCAACCATGACTCGCTACTAACTCGCACACTAGCGAGAAACTCCGCATGTCCCTTCCTGGCCATCTTACCCATACATACATCCGAGGTCACGACACAACTTAGTCGACCCGAACAATAAGCACCGTGCCTCCCTAAGACTCACTGACTAGTCCTGCACGGTACACGCAATCTATCTCATCTCACAAAGACTCCCATCCGCTACTCAAACAGCTCTTCTCTTCTGGAGAGCAGTATCGATCACGTATCATCACTAGATCCTCATATTGTCGCCTCTTTACCTCCTCAACGGAAGACTCAAGAACCTCTCGGATCTAAACTTCATTAACCTTGAAACAAATAATCGAACCCCTCGCCAGAGTCGATGAATCTCACGGACCACGCCCCGCTATCTGGTTGCCCATCCGAAGACTACTAGATCCACGACAAAGAGTATCTCAGAATCGTCTTGGCTTTCCTGATGGTATAGGATATCAATATCACAATCCTTGAGTAACTCTAACCACCATCGCTGCCGCAAATTCTCTCGCCTCGGTATGCGGATATACCGAGGCTTTTGTGGTCCGCAAATATCCACATGAAGATGTATACGCCATGCCCCAAATCTTCAAGGCATGATTTAACCGCCCTCTCGCGTGAGTGGCGTAATTTCCTTTCCTGCTTCCCTAACTACCGGGAAAACATAGGCTCTATCCTTATCGGGTTGCATCAGCACACAACCTAGCCCAACACCCAACGTGTTATCATAATAACCTAACCCTTTAGTCTCATGGGAGGTTAGAATCGTAGTCGTGGTCAACTTATCTTCCAATAACGAAAGCCTTTCTTATTCTGCCAGAAATATTCGTATCCATAATCTCACTTATGTCACGACTGGCCAGTTCGGCTCGTGGATCGTGCCTTACCCGGGCACCCAAGTAGTCATACATCAGAGTAATCAGCAGAATATAAAACAAGACATGAAACAAATGTAAATTAAGACACAATTTCTGAGAAAAGTCGCCTTTCGGCATATATAAATATAACCAAAATCGCGGCATCCCAACTGCATAATAGTACTACAGACTTCTGGAAGTAAACAACTATGGCGGACAGGGCCGCCATACCTGAATGTACAAAACTATCTACAACAACAGGGAAATCATACCCAAAAGTCGAGCCTCCGGAGAAGATGGAGCTCCTGACACCAAAGAAAAGATCCTAAGACCGAGGATCCGCTACCTGCTTCCCTTTACCTGCGGCATGAACGCAAAGCGCGAGGTCAAGATAACAGTACCAAGTATGTGAAATCGTAGTACTTAAATGAAATCATATCATTTTAAAACCAGTTTACAAATATATACGAAACAAACAAGGTAACCGCATAGTGCCATCACAAACAAGAGCAATAAGAGGTAAAGTAATGTCTCTTTCTAGCGAATGATCGGGCAAGGCCAATCGCCCATAGTATCATTAATCATGCCTAATCCTCGACTCTCAGTCGCATAGCCACTCACGTAGTTCGCGTGGTATTCCGCATCGGTAGCTACTCTTCGCATCGCCCCGACTCGTAGTCCGCATGGCCACATGCACCGCATGGCCACAAGGACCGCACACTAACTCCGAACTCTCGTAGCTCGCATAGGCCCTGACTGCGTGAGGTATTCTCGAATCATAGTCACACAGACTGCCTGAGCTATACCCCGCATCGGAGGGCAGCTTAACCCCCGGTATCATGTCAAGAGGTGAGTGATATAATACTAATATAACAGCTTATCGTTAAACAACATAAGCACAATAAGAATAACCTCTTTACACAAACGTTTACAAGATAATAACACACATAGCATCACAATATATCTACTCAACAAACCATCTTATTATACTTTCCAGAATCAATACAAGTCTTCCATAAACACATAAGTAAACTGTTCCTTTTATCTTTCTTAAGTCGTTATACCTAACTTCCCATAAAGCTAGTATAACTCTTAAGCTTTTTGTTTTAAAAACAAATATTCTTCTTCTTTCAAAAATGATTTATAATTCTTTTGAAAGACTTCAAGATTCTTATTATTCAGGCTTAAGTCAAAAGTCATTGTCGTAAAACTACGTCCAGTTAACACACGTACGTCTACCGTACTATATATATATTTTAAAATATCATGCTTAAGAGTATAGGAAGAATCACATACCTCCTCGGCGAAATCCACCTGCCAAGTCGAATATGTCGCAGAGAATCAACCTATAATAGTCGTGCACGCCTATCAATGTCTAGACTACTCAGAGACTATTCTAAGCAGAGGGTTCTTTATTATACAGAAATTTGGGCAGCACTTCCCTACCCGTGAAGCTACACAAGTCTACTGTAAATACAGTCCTATATAGTTCAATTCTTCTTTATTATACTTCTGGTGTGATTTCAGTTCAATACTCTTCTGTATTATCCTTCAAAGGCAATCACAACAATTCTCTTCTTTAATATTCTTCTATGTGTTCTATACTTATTTCTATACTTCTACAGTATGTATTCTCCAATTACAATAGAAGGATAAGATTATTTACCTCGATAAGCCCAATATTATCCAAGTATAAATGTCGATCCCAGCAAGGTTTAGCTCCTAATGAACGCCCAATCCGCTCCAAGAAACCCTTAGAAGTTTCTACACAACTTCTACTTACAACTTCAACCAACAATGAAGTTTCTCCTAGGGTTTCGTTTAGTGGCTAAAGGAAGTATAGTAGTATTTTCCGGACTCTAAGTATAGGGGTAACATTGAAAATACTACAAGGGATTGGCTAAGGTATTTTTGGGGATAGAAACAACCCTTGGAGAGTATTTCTACCAAGAGGGGGGTAGTGTTTGGCTAGGGCTTCCAAGAGGGGAGGTTTCCGAGACTACAAGGAAGGGGAGGAGAGGGTGTTTGGCTAGGCTCTTTTGGAGGGGGAAAGAGAGCTTTGGACGAGAGCTCTTAAGGGAGAAGGGGGATTTTGAGACTTGGAAGATAATTTGTGGATGAAGAACTTCTTCAACTAAGGGGGGTATTTATAGAGCTTTCAAGGGCCAAGATGAAGCCAAGTGGTAGGCAAGTGTAAGGTGGAGATTTAGGCAAGTGTCCTTATCCATCTACTACACAAATATCCTACCAACTCCTTGACCAAAAACTTAGCACAAAAAACGTGCCAAGGCAAGCCCTTTGCCGTCCACTTGAGGGTGACAAGTGTCACCCTCTCGTTGGTCCAAAATATTTCATCTCTCGGAAAAATCCGCAAAAATAATGAATGACATAGCCGGAATTTTCCCTTCGCAAAGTTTGGAAAACGTTTCGTCGGAAAACGATTCTTTTCGTGTGTTGTGCACAATATTTTTCGTCCCTAATGCCTAGTAAGGCTAAACTTTTGTACGTACTCCCTCACGTACATACTCTGGAAAATACGGGGTATAACATTCTCCCCTCCTTAGAAACATTCGCCCCGAATGTTCCTTCCCAAGACAGATAACGATGAAGTCTCTCACAACTTAAACAATTTGCAAATGCCACACATGGCCACAATACAGCACTTAAGCAAATATGTTAATGAAAAATTTACAAGTAGGAAAGTGAGTTACCTGGAGGTCTGGGGAATATGTGAGGATCCTTCTGCCTCATGTCATCCTCTCGCTTCCCACGCCATCTCCTCCTGAGCTCGTTCGCCACAAGACTTTGTGGAAGCCACGCCCTTGGTCCGCAGACGCCTAACTGACGATCGATTATCGCTATGGAATCTCCTCACACGATAACCCTCGGTCACCGACATCGCCAATTGGGTGTACCCTAGATGGATCCCGATACATCTCCTCAAGATAGAAACATGAAACACCGGATGCACCGCCTCCAGATCGGATACAGATTCAACTCATAGGCAACTCGCCTACCTGCGGACAATTTGATACGCCCAATGTACCTGGCCGAGCTTCCTTTCTTCCGAATCTCATCACACCTTCATGGGTGACACCTTCAGAAAACCCAATCATCAACCTCGAACTCCATATGCCGACGACGATGATCTGATATGACTTCACGACTCGGTCCAACAACCACTCCTCGGATAAGCTTCACCTTATCCATCGCCTCACGCACCAAATCTGGTCCTACTAATCGCACCTCGCCCATCAAACCAGCTATCGGCGATCTGCACTTCCTCATACAAGGCCTCATAAGGCGCCATCCGAATACTGGAGTGGTAGCTATTATTATACGCAAACTCAACTAGAGGCAAATGATCCTCCCCTACCTGGTCAATAACACAAGCTCGCAAAGATATCCTCGCAGTTCGGATAGTGCGCTCACTGTCCGTCTGTCGAGGATGGAATGCAGATCGAGGCTCACTGCGTCCTAATCCTTCGGAAAGACCTCCAGTTAGCGTAAATCGAGCTCCTCTGGTGCGATATGATCGAAATAGGGACTCATGCATCGACGATCTCGGATGTAAAGTCCGCATAATCCTCACTAAAAGTCGTCTGACGGAAGAAAGTGGGCTGATTTACCACCGTCGACGATAACCCGGATAGAATCATGCTTCCTCCGGTGCGAGGTAATCCGTGATAAAGTCCATGTTGATCACCTCCCACTTCCGTCGGGATCTCTATCGTCTGCAATAAACCACTGTGCCTCTGGTGCTCTACCTTCACCGCGACAACACGCATCGAGCCACAAACTCGCAACGTCCTCTTCAAGCCATCCCACCAATACACGGACCGAGGTCGTGGTACATCTTGGTCGACCGGATGGATAGAGTAACGCGCCGTGTGCTTCCTCAGAACTCGCCAAGTCCTGCAATATCCGAACACACAACTCGCCGAACCTTAGCACCCCATCGTGCTACCTCAAAGGACCCTTCCTCACGAAGAGCCGTATCACGTACCGTCAAAACCGGATCTCAAATCGTTGCCTCATCACCTCGACGGCGATGGAAGACTCGGCAACCTCTCGAACTCGAACCCCACCGCTATCGTAATCAATCAAACGGACACCAAGGCTCGCTAATCGATGCAAATCGCGAACCATGCCCTCCTCTCCCGCACATCCGATAGGCTACATCGACCTACGACTAAGGGCATCGCCACAACATTGGCCTTCCCGTGGTACAGATATCAACATCGTAATCCTTGAGTAACTCTAACCACCTTCTTCGCCGTAAGTTCGACTCCTCTGGTGAAGATATACCGAGGCTCTTGTGGTTCGGTATAAATATCCACGAACCCCATACAAATAGTGCCTCCAGATCTTCAAGGCGTGAATCACCGCCGCTAACTCCAAATCATGGGCGGGTAGTTCTTCTCATGCTTCTTAAGCCGCCGGGACGTGCGCTATAACCTTGCCTGCTGCATCAACACACATCCCAACCCGATGCTCGACGATCACAATACACGACATAGCCGTCTCGACCCTCCGAAGAGTAAGAACGGGCGGTCGCGGGCTCCTTCAAGGCGAAACCCCGCCACAAGCATCACCATCAAACTTAGTCGCTCGAGTCGCCTAGTCAATGGTGCGCAGATAGAAGCAAACTTCTCCACGAACCACCGATAATAACCTGCAAGGCCCAGAAAGCTGCGCACCTGCCGGAGTAGTAGGTCTAGGCCAAGTCTCGCCTCGATCTTGGTCAGATCCACCGAATACCATCACCCGACAATATGCCCAAGAAAAGCCACCAAGCCAAACAAAACTCACATTTGGAAAACTTGGCGTATAATCGCTGGTCTCGAGAACTCTCAAGACATTTCAAATGCTCCGCATGCTCCCGCTCTGGCGAGAATAAACTAAGATGTCATCAATGAACACTATCACAAACGTGTTCAAAATGGCTTGAACATTCGGTTCATCAAATCCATGAATACCGCCGGAGCATCGTCAACCCGAAAGACATAACCCGAACTCATAATGCCTGCATCGGTCCGAATGCAATCCTAGGGATATCGCCTCTCGACTCGCACTGATGATAGCCCGATCGCAGATCAATCATGGAGAACCATCTCGCACCTCGCAACCGGTCGAACAAATCATCAATCACGGGAAGGGGTATTCGTTTAATGGTCACCTTGTTCACCGTAATCAACACACATGCGCGGCCCCGCCCTTCTTCTTCTTCACGAACAATACCGCGCTCCCGGGAGAAACACTAGGCTCGATGAAGCCTCTTCTCCAAAGAAATCTCTCACCGGTCCTTCAACTCTCTCAACTCGGCAGTGCCATTCTGTATGGCGGAATGGAAATAGGCCGAGTGTCCGCAAAGACATCGATACAAAACTCTATCTCCTCTCGTGAGGATACCCGAGGTCGTCCGAAACACGCGTCGGGAACTCTCGACTCATCGATCGGTGAAAATCGCTGCAGCCTCGATGATCAAACACCGAACGAGATGGTAGATATACCCTTCGCACTATCTTCCTAGCCGAGGTAGGAAATAAACCTACCCTCGGCGATACAAAGGTTCCTCCCACTCAATAACCGGCTCCCAGAAATCGAACCGCACCATTGTCTCCTCGCAGCCTACATTGGCGTAGCAAGAAGCTAACCAATCCATGCCCATGATCACATCGAAATCGGCCATGTCCAACTCTATCAAGTCACTAGGTCGACGATCGCGTAAAGTCATCGGGCAAGCCACATATACCCGCCGAGCCACCGACCGCCATGGCGTAGCTGCCTCAAAAGCGGTATATGGATACGGCTCTCCCCTATCTTACTAGCAATAAGGGAGATATATGGGACGAGTAGAACCGGATCTATCAAGGCATACACATCATAACGAATCGATAAGGTACCGTGACGACGTCCGCGACGCCTCGTCTGCCGCTGGATAAGGCATAAATGCGTTTCGAGGACCGCTAGAATCGACCGCGCCACGACCTCTGCGCGACCTGGTCCTCGAGAACCACGCCCGGGCGAGTAATCGTAGGAGATGAAGAAGACCGGCGAAAGACCTGTAGGCGACTCCTACCTCTGCGCTTCGCCTGACAGGCTCGCAAAGTGACCCTGGCCGCGCAGAATAAACTCTAGGGAGCAGTACCACAACTCCCGTAATGGGATCTACCGCATCGCCACACCGGTGGTCCGACGGTTATCACCGCTACCCTCGACGTCCAAGTCCCGGGGCCTGATCCGTCCTCGAAGACGGTGCAAGAGTACTGAGCCGGGTGGTGCAAATCTAGGCTATCGAGGCCGCCCACCCGAGAGCTACCAAAAGACCTGCCTGGCCTCTGCTTCTTCGCTGCCAACGTCGACCTGCGCTACGCCGCATCCAAGTGCATGAGCTGCATACGTAATGTCCATGCTCGGGAGAGCTACACCCGCACAAGACTCGCCATATAATCATCTAGCCCGGTGACATAGCGGTGCACCCCGCCCTCCATTCGCTACCAATGCAGGACATATCGAGCCAACGAATCAAACTCAACGTTGTACTCCTGGCGCCCTCTGCTGTCTCAAGAACAAAATATGTCGGCCTGCGTGCCTCTCATTCGCGGAGGCAAGAAGTGAGTGAGAAAGCCTCCCAGAACTCGTCCCAGTAGGCGGGACGCGTGCTTTCCCGATAACTCCCACGAATCAAACCAATCGATCGCGGTATCACGCGACTATGTGAACGAAGATCACGGACTCGGTCTCAAGCCTTGATCACTGTGACGATCCTCAGAGTGACGGATGAACTCACGTGATCATCCTCGTGCCTCGACCAGAACTCAAGGGCTACACTCGTAAATACCGTGAGCCTCAAACTATTCGATCTTCGTGAACGCACGCTGCACTGGCTGAACCGCCGATCCAGCCTATCCTCATGTTCGCTACAACTCGCCAATAATCAAGCATTCTTTGTACTTAACTCCTCGCCCAGTGTGGGACCGAGGCGGGTACCGTGGTCTCGCTGGGGCGGCGGCGCTATGGAACTCGCCGTCTCGTATAGATCGGGCTCAGCCTCGTGACTTCTGTCCTACTAGAAGCTCCTCGATCGCTTTGCCCTTTTGGGCCCTGTTGCCTTACGGAGGCATAATCATCTGTAAAAGGAATACGTTAGAGGTCCAACTTATAACACGCCTCTAAGGCACGATCTCGAGTGAGAAGAATGGAAACCAATCCTAAATATCCTATAGCCTCCGATTATTGGTGTGGTGCACAACACACCGATAATCAAGACTTACTAGATACGGCCATAGACACTTTCCGAGGATTAATCGCTCGATACCACTTTGTCACGACCATTCTGGGCGTGGATCGTGCCTTACCCGGGCACCCAAGTAGTCATACATCAGAGTAATCAGCGGAATATAAAACAAGACATGAAACAAATGTAAATTAAGACACAATTTCTGAGAAAAGTCGCCTTTCGGCATATATAAATATAACCCAAAATCTGGCAGTTACATCCCAACTGTACAATAGGACTACAGACCTCTAAGGAAGTAAACAACTATGGCGGGACAGGGCCCCGCCATACCCTGAATGTACAAAACTATCTACAACAACAGGGAAATCATACCCAAAAGTCGAGCCTCCGGAGAAGATGGAGCTCCTAACACCAAAGAAAAGATCCTAAGACTGAGGATCCGCTACTCGCTTCCCTTTACTGCGGCATGAACGCACTTCCAGGAGGTCACATAACAGTACCAAGTATGTGAAACTGTAAAGTACTTAAATGAAATCATATCATTTTAAAACCAGTTTTACAAATATGTACGAAACAAACAAGGTAACCGCACATAGTGCCACATCACAAACAAGAGCAATAAGAGGTAAACTGTAACAGGTCTCTTTCTAGGCTGCGAATGATCGAAGCAAGGCCAATCGCCCATAGTATCATTAAGCATGCCTAATCTCGACTCCGCACCGCATAGCCACTCACGTAGCCCGCATGAGGTATTCCCCGCATCGAGGTAGCTACTCCTGCATCGCCCCGACTCGTAGTCCGCATGGCCACATGCACCGCATGGCCACAAGGACCGCACACTAACCTGAACTCTCGCCGCTCGCGCATAGGCCCCGACCGCATGAGGTATTCTCGAATCATAGTCACACGCATCGCTCGAGCTATACCCGCATCGGAGGCGCCTTAACCCCCGGTATCATGTCAAGAGGTGAGTGATATAATACTAACATAACAACTTATCGTTAAACAACATAAGCACAATAAGAATAACCTCTTTACACAAACGTTTACAAGATAATAACACACATAGCATCACAATATATCTACTCAACAAACCATCTTATTATACTTTCCAGAATCAATACAAGTCTTTCATAAACACATAAGTAAACTGTTCCTTTTATCTTTCTTAAGTCGTTATACCTAACTTCCTATAAAGCTAGTATAGCTCTTAAGCTTTTTGTTTTAAAAACAAATATTCTTCTTCTTTCAAAAATGATTTATAATTCTTTTGAAAGACTTCAAGATTCTTATTATTCAGGCTTAAGTCAAAAGACATTGCCGTAAAACTACGCTCCGCTAACACACGACGTCTAGCACTATATATATATTTTAAAATATCATGCTTAAGAGTATAGGAAGAATCACATACCTCCTCGGCGAAATCCACCGCCAAGTCGAATATGTCGCGCGTAGAATCAACCTATAATACAGTCGCCTATCAATGTCTGACTACTCTGTAGACTATTCTAAGCAGAGGGTTCTTTATTCTACGGAAATTTGGGCAGCACTTCCCTACCCGTCAAGCTACACAAGTCTACTGTAAATACAGTCCTATATAGTTCAATTCTTCTTTATTATACTTCTGGTGTGATTTCACCAATACTCTTACGTATTATCCTTCTGCAATCACGCTCAATTCTCTTCTTTAATATCCTTATGTGTTCTATACTTATTTCTATACTTCACAAGATGTATTCTCCAATTACAATAGAAGGATAAGATTATTTACCTCGATAAGCCCAATATTATCCAAGTATAAATGTCGATCCTGAGCAAGGTTTAGCTCCTAATCTGAACGCTTCAATACGCTCCAAGAAACCCTTAGAAGTTTCTACACAACTTCTACTTACAACTTCAACCAACAATGAAGTTTCTCCTAGGGTTTCGTTTAGTGGCTAAAGGAAGTATAGTAGTATTTTCCGGACTCTAAGTATAGAGGTATCTTTGGAAATACTACATGGATTAGCTAAGGTATTTTGGGATAGAAACAACCCTTGAGAGTATTTCTACCAAGAGGGGGTAGTGTTTGGCTAGGGCTTCCAAGAGGGGAGGTTTGCGAGACTACAAGGAAGGGGGTGGGAGATGGTGTTTCGGCTAGGCTCTTTTGGAGCGGGGGGGAAAGAGAGCTTTGGACGAGAGCTCTTAAGGGAGAAGGGGGATTTTGAGACTTGGAAGATAATTTGTGGATGAAGAACTTCTTCAACTAAGGGGGGTATTTATAGGGCTTTCAAGGGCCAAGATGAAGCCAAGTGGTAGGCAAGTGTAAGGTGGAGATTTAGGCAAGTGTCCTTATCCATCTACTACACAAATATCCTACCAACTCCTTGACCAAAAACTTAGCACAAAAAAACGTGCCAAGGCAAGCCCTTTGCCGTCCACTTGAGGGTGACAAGTGTCACCCTCTCGTTGGTCCAAAATATTTTATCTCTCGAAAAAATCCGCAAAAATAATGAATGACATAGCCTGAATTTTCCCTTCGCAAAGTTTGGAAAACGTTTCGTCGGAAAACGATTCTTTTCGTGTGTTGTGCACAATATTTTTCGTCCCTAATGCCTAACTAAGGCTAAACTTTTGTACGTACTCCCTCACGTACATACTCTGGAAAATACGGGGTATAACAACTTATGGTTCCTGTTTCCCTTTCTCTGTTGCAACCAAACTTGGTCACTAACTTAGATTTGATCCTTTTGCTTGCCTCCTGGCTAAGACTTCCTATCAATCACAATTTATGGGGGGGGGGGGGGGAGATTTCCTTGATCTCGTCAAGTAGTAACCCGATTATTTCCTCCCAGCTCGTAGAGCTTATAGTCAGGTGTTCAACCTCAATTCATGGTATTACATAATCTAATGACTTGTCAAAATTTCTTATCGTTCGAGTGTCTACTCGTCTTTCCTTTATAATTCATTTCAAGTTATCCTGGGGTCCCTTACCCCTCCGTATTTCCTTACTATCTTTCTGCCAAGATAGATGCTACCACCTTCCCTCGAGGTGTTCTTACTGCCCATTATTTACTAATGGTCTTTACACTAGTCTGGGGTAAACATATCTCGTGCAACTTACATAACCATAGTTGTATTCTCTTTTATCATTCTGGTCATAACCTTACCTTATGCTCATTATTAGCAAAAGTATTTCTATCTTGATTCATAATCGTACAGTTTCATACAAGCGTACAACCTGCATTTATATCTTTACGATACTTCCTCAACCATTTCGTACGTCGTTCTTAATTACCCCAACACAATACTTTTCCCACGGTTATCTAAAAGTGTAACCTATGGCATGACGATACCGAAGACCTTACCCGTCTTCTATCCTTCGTTTAACAACATGGGTACACGTAACCCCATAATACGTAAAACTATCCTTTACATGGGGGAGAGAACTTATCTCACTTAATAAACTTCCCTTGGAGTCACAACCCTAATCACAGGGTCCTCTTGCGGTCCAGTAAAAATCTAATCATCACGCACCGCCTTAAAGTCGTGTAGATTTTCAAAACCTACTAAAGATATCTTCTGTTTTTCGTAGGCAGCACTCGTACTTATCTTATTCTTGCTTGCGTGCTATCCTGAACTTATTCGGAAGGTCGTGGCCCTGACCGCCACACCAACCAACTCCAAGTATATCCAAGGGCACTTAGCATAAACTCTTTCAACCTCGAGTATTACTTACTTTCTGCATTAATTTACCTCAAATGAACAAGTCACACAAACTTATTAAAATGAACAATGTCAAAGAAGGAAGGATAATTCACTGGTTACCACTACTTCTCTTCCTTTCCACTCGATAACCGGCCACGAAACCGTACCAATCAATCTTCTTCTCAGTCCACGCTGGCATAACAAGAGGCCAACCAGCCCGCATCATAATATCCTCAAAGTCCGTCATAACACCGCTAGGTATGCTAGGGTCCAACGATCAGACGTTATCGCAATTATCTACCCGCCGCTACTACCCAACACTCACGGGTGTAGTCAACTCGAAGGTCCTCATGGATTCGTGCCCATTTCTTTACACTTGGTTGTTTCTTTCATCGTCGCATTCTTCCCGCATTTCCAAACTTATTCCAAAGATACGACATAGCCTTCATAATCGATTCGCCTCCTATCTTTGGAGTTACTATTTTAAACAACATAAGGCCATTTCCGGCTCTCTCAACCTGGTTCCGGTGGAACGCGTCCACGAACTCGTAAAATGATTAACTAACTTAGGCCTTGCACCCTCGTGGACTCGCCACGAAGCTGACTACTACCAACTGATCCCATTCCATTTCAAGCTATGTGGCGACCCTTAATAGGTCCTCAACCCGACTCGGCGTCGTATTTAACTCTTATCCTTGGCCTGACTTAACTTTTTACTAGCCAAGAAGGCCTTATATACCTAAGTTCTCGGTGGTTATCAACATTCTTAGGCTCGCAATTTCCATGCTCCACGCCTACCTTATCAGTCCCCCCGTAAACGGGTACAAAAACTTCTCATACCATAATTGTGTCAGTATTGACCACAACAACCATACTTACTCCATAATGATCTCACCCGTACTCATCTCTCTTAATCATACCATGTAGTTTAACCTATTAACATAGTCTTCCATTAAGTCCCTTAATTATAACCTCTAAGGGTCCATTACATTCTCACACAACTCATCATCACCTAATTATCTCAAATTAGCACGTGAAACTTTGATGAGAGTTCTTAACTGCTCATACCTTCCCTGTATTTTTAGTCCTTACCAAGTCCCGGTAATCTAAAACCATTCTAGGCAACACACGCCCGACTTCATATAAAAATCAGATACAGTATGTCACAATACCAACTATACTACAAACATTACCAACCCGATACGCAATCCACATCATCTTTCCCTGGTCATCACGCTTTCTCGTAGCTGCAATCAACATAACTCGTTAGTGAGAGACGACTTAACCATACATTCTATCGCATGATCTTAGAGTGAGAAGAATGGAAACTAATCCTAAATGTCCCGCAATTCTCCTGATGATAGATATGGTGCACAACACACCGATAATCAAGACTTACTGTACACGGCCTCAGACACTTTCCGAGGACTAATCGCTTCGATAACACTTTTGTCACGACCCGACTTTGCCATGATCGTGCCCTACTGGGCACTCGCTGTATATACTGCAGAATAGCAGCGGAACATACATAACACACACAAAAACTTAGATGGTAAACAGCAACAGGCTAGCCGATAAGGCCACCTTCCGTAAAATATACACGATCTAGAAATCGAATAGTACATCTTTTTTTTCTTTACAACCCAATCCAAATGTGACTACAGACCTCGAAGAATAAAAACTGTGACGGGACAGGGCCCCGTCATACCCCTGAATATACAACAACCAACCATACCAGGGATAGGCCTCCGGAGTAATGGAGATTCCCAACACCAACAAAGGATCCTAAAAGTGAGGATCAAGAACTCAGATACTCTACCGCGCGTGAACGCACTCAAGGAAGTCAGACAACACGTACCAAATATGTGAAATCAGCATCAGAATGAAATCATAAGTCTATAATAAAACTGGAGACAAGTATGATAACTCAATTAACAGTACGCTGTGTCTTACTAACAATGAGAGTAATCAAGAGTATACTTACAAAATAAAAATAGGAAGCTCACAATCAAAGCAGGACCACCCGCCCGCAGTATCATTAAGAAATCCTACTCCTGGGACTATTTCACCCGCATATGTCGTGTGGACCCGCATGAGGTATTCCTCAAGATAAAGTTATACCCGCCCGCACGGGACTATTTCACCCGCATAAGCCCATAAGGACTCGCATGAGGTATTCCTCGCATCATGGGTAGCAAATCCACCGAACAGTGGTATAACGTCTGGTTTACCCTCATTTATACTCTTAACTCAAGCAGTGGTATAACGCCTGGGTTTACCTCATTTATACTTCACCTGGAGAAGCGTGGTATAACGCCTGGGGTTTACCCCTCATTTATACTCTTACCCTAACGCAACCGGCCATCATACATAACATAAGCCCTACCGGCTTATCATACATAACATAAGCACTACCGGCTTATCATATAATAAATAAGCAAGTTAAGAAATCCCCCTAACTTCTTATTAGTCTTATTCATATACACTCTCCTTTTAGTTTACTTAAGGCACTAACATGTCATTATAAAATCCGGGAATTTAACCCAAAGTACTACGTACTTCTATTCTTTTAAAATGACTCCTTTTCATATAAAACTTCCAAGATACTAATAACCGTAGTATCAAGTCATAACTACATTCTAAGACAAGTCACAATACCTTTTAGAAAATACATTTTCAGGCTTCTAAATCAAGTGACTTCTTTCTTTTAAAACCTTAAGCAATTGATGCCTTTAAATCAATTTGCCTTTCATTATCAAGTCATTTATCATACCTATATTACTTAGAGTAAACCACTCTTTTTAACTTTTCATAAAGCTAAGGATAACCAACTTCCCATAAAGCCGTTATACTAGCTTTATACTTTAGAAACTTACATTCTTCTTTATAACCAAGAGACTTAAACTTTCCAACAAAACAAGTATCAAAAATACTTTCAACATACTTAAAGTCTCTTAACTTTTGAAAACCAAGATATCCTTAATATTTAAACAAGTGAGTTAATTCCCTAACTCAACCAACTTGGACATTCTTAAAATAAGCTAAGGATATCAAATTGACTAGATTGTCAAGATTTTGTACGTCTACCGTACTATACATTTACAACTTATTCATGCTCAAGAGATAAGAAAGTTCCACATACCTCTTCGGTTTAATCCACATGCTAAGTCCAATACGCCGTACGTAGTATGTCAACCTATAATGACCATAATACGTCTATTAACTTCTTACTTCAAACGTAGAATATTCCAAGTGCAAAGTCACTAAATTCTACGGAAAATAGGACAGCACTTCCTTTGTTTCTACATACTATGCCACCTTTTTCAAGTTCGAATTCAATAACCAAACACGCCACATTTAAGGCCCAACAATGTAATTAACAATAGGGGATTACATGCCTACTAGACGTGTAAAATTCCGCCCCACAATTTACATCAAACTAGTCCAAAAAATACAATGTCCATTCGGCAATTAGGGACAACAATACAATGTCTTTTCCCATTTCCTATTCAATCCAAGTTGTTTAGTATAACATGTTATCAAGCCGCAATTGAGTATAACTACTACAATCTTCAAGTAGGTAATATGCGACGATTCTAATTAACGACCAAAATGTAATTCAATCTCAAATTACTCAACATGTCATTTTCGGATTTGAGCTTCTAAACTTCCATAACACTTATCAATCTTCATAACACATATCACATGATCACTTATAACTTATCATAACATGAAAACTTCAATTACAAAAGTAAGATGAAGGTTATACCTCATTTAGCCCAAATATGATCCAATATCACAAGTCGATCCTTAGCAACTTTAGCTCCTCTTTTCGACGTTCCAATCCACTCCAAGCAACCCTTAGAAGCTTATGAAGAACTTATCTTCAAGTTCCAACTTCAAAGTTGAAGAACTCCTTAACTTTCTGCCTTGCGACTAATACGAAAACGCCATTTTTCCGGAATATTTCTATTGAGATATCCTTACAATACACTTAGGAACCTTGGTTTAAAGTATGGGGATTATTGGACAAAAATTGAAAAATTTTCTTCTTGGAAAACCCTCAAAGACGAGAGCTACTTAGAGCTCTTCAAGATTTTTTTTTTGAAATTTTAGCTATGTGTGGATCTTGTCTTGCACTAGTATACATATATAACATGATGGAGGGTCAAGATTAGTACAATTGTGTGGCTTGGATGAGCTTCACATGGATCATGTCCAAGTGGCCTTTGACTTAGTCAACATTGTCAAGCTTCAAGACTTTAGCAAGTCTTACTCATCTATTTAATGGTCAAATGACCCTTTTGCCCATGGTAAATTTCGTCCAAGACAACATAAGGGGGGTGACACGTGTCTCCCTCCCATTCGTCACAATATTACGTTTCCCGACAATTCCATAATTCCGAAAAATTTTACAAGTCTCAAATCTTAGCATTTTGGGTTCTTACCTTCGTTTTTATAAACATATCCTGAAATTCCGGGGTGTAACACTCCTACTCGTCCAAAATATTTCATCTCCCAAAAATATCCATAATGTCCAAAATCTCGAAAACAAAATGGGCCCCACAAAACCGTAAATTTCCTCCCGTGGGGCCCACGTGATCATTTTCGGAAAATAAAATCCATAATTTTATTATAATCCAAGAAGTCCAAATACCAAATCTGGGAATCCAATTCCCATTAACGAACCTTTTTCCTTCACAAAATCCGGAAACTTTTCCGTCGAAAAATCTCATCTTTCTTCCTTTCCAATCTAAATGTCGTATTCTCATACGTACGTCCTCACATACATGCAATGGAACTACGGGGTGTAACAAGTCGCGAGCCCGAGGTTGGGTCGTGACAACATACCTCTAAGAGTTTATAACAACTATGACGGGACAGGGCCCCGCCATACCCCTGAATGTACATAAACTTACAATGACAGGGAATCATACCAAAAGATAAGCCTCCGGAGAAACGGAGCTTCCCAAAAGCAGAACGGTGATCCTATGAGCGAGGATCAACAACCGATGTACCTCTACATGCGGCATGAACGCAGCCCCGGCGAGGTCAAGACAACAGTACCAAGTATGTGAAATCAAAAGTATCAGAATGAAATCATAACATTCCCAAAACAAATCCACAGATATGTATGAAAAACCAATTAATTGCACATAGTGTCACAGTATAAACAAGAGCAAATAGGTGTAACGCAACCGGTCTTTTCTAGGCCGCCAATGATCGAAGTAGGACCATGCGCCCATAGTATCATTATGTGAATCCAAATCATGGACTTCCATAGCCCGCATAAGCCACCTAGGCCCGCATGAGGTATTCCTCGCATCGGGGGTAGCTGTCACGTCCCGACCTCGGGCCCGCGACTAGTGCCTTACCCCGGGCACCCTAGTGATACAACATCAGAGAAAATCAGCGGAAATAAAAACTTAAACATGAAACAGGATATAAAATAAGAAACAGGCTAACCAAAATGGTCACCTTCCTGTATATATATATCAAAATCGAACAATTACATCCTTTACAAACCCTGCCACAACAGTACTACAGACCTCTAAGAGTTTTATAACAACTACGACGGGACAGGGCCCCGCCATACCCCTGAATGTACAAGAACCTACAAACTCAGGGAATCATACCAAAAGATAAGCCTCCGGAGAAACAGAGCTTCCCAATACGCAGAACCATGATCCTAAGAGCGAGGATCAACAACTGGTGTACCTTTACCTGCAGCATAAACGCAGCCCCCCGAAGGAGGTCAGTACAATAGGTACCAAGTATGTGAAACTGAAAAATACTGTAATGAAACCATAACAATCTATATAAAGCAGGAGACATGTATGATAACCAAACTACAGTACACAACATATAAGCAGTCATGTCAAGTCAGGGACTCACGCCCTCAAAGTCATCACTCATATATAACCATGGGTCTCACGCCCACCATATCAATCATGCCCGTGGAATTCCTTCCTCACTGTCGGCAGTCTATGATATAACAACACCAAGGAGTACACATGAACGCCAGGTCCCACCTGTGTCATACGAACCGTACGGGGCAAGTATGAAGGCATAGCTACCAGAACCAACACGATCATCCATCGACCGGCAAGTAACGAAGCCAACTACCAGATATCTACCGCAACAACACTATATAATCAGATCACGGTTCGACACTGGCAAGTAAAGACCGACTACCAGATACCACCTGCGCCACGTAGCTGACGGGGGCAAGTACGAAGACCAACTACCAGATACCAAGCCGTAATCACGAGACTTCGCCACAAAACAGCTATAAACTAATGCACGAAGCTGATACGGGGCAAGTACGAAAGTCGACTACCAGATACCACCTTTGCCACGTAGCTGACGGGGGCAAGTACGAAGACCAACTACCAGATACCAAGCCGTAATCATGAGACTTCGCCACACAACTGAACGGGGCAAATACGAAGGCTAACTACGATACTCCCGCCACGCCAACGAGCGCAGCACGAAAACCAACTACCAGATACCAAGCCGTATCAGTAAACCTCATGGAGGGCTAGTCCATGGAACAACAATCCTAATGGAACCATACCCGTGAGCCACCCAACGTGTCAGTAGGTCCAAGGATATAACAAGATAACCGACCCTACATCGAGAGACGCGGTAGCATAGAAATACAATACTCGCACAACTAAGGCTATCACAAGTAAACATAGGCAAGTTACTCACACTCAAGGTACTTTCATTTTATGCCAAAATCCGAGTTTTAACCCCAAAGTACTACATCTTTAACTCTTAAAAAGAAGATCCATTTCTTTCACAAAAGTCACATGATACTAACACTCGTAGTATCCAAAATAGAGTAACTATTATTTTAAGTAAACCAAAACAATTTCCATACCTTCTTTTTAAACCAAATCAAGACAACACCATACCTTATTTTTAAACCAAATAAAGACAACACCATGCCTTCTTTTTAAACAAAAACACTTCTCCTTTTAAAGTCAAGTTACCATTTTAAATCCAACAATAAAACCATTCTTTTGTTTTCATAAAGTTGTTATAACTAACTTTCCATAAAGCTATTATAACACTTTATGTTTTAAACCAACCAAGGACAACTACTCTCATTTCCGAAATCAAGATAACTTATTCTTTTAAGGACCAAGTACTCATTTCTCGCGAATGAGGTTTCACAACTTTTTAACACATTTCAAGTTCTTAACATTTCATATCAAGTCACTTAACTTTAGAATCAAGTCAAGGACACAAAAAGGAAACCAAACTTCTTTAACACACGTGCGTCTACCGCACTATATATTTCACAAATAATCATGCTCAAGAGGATATGAAGAATCACATACCTCTTCGGCTTAATCCACAGCCAAGTCGAGTATGTCGCGCGTCGAATATCCACCTATAATAACCACAATACATCTATTAACTTCTAGTTCTCTTCGTAGAATATTTTTAAGTATACAGTTTCTTATTCTACGGAAAATTGGGCAGCACCTCCCCCCCCCCCTCCCCCCCCCCCCCGCAATCACATAAAATACCCTCTTATACCAAGGCCCGCAACCAAGCCAACAACTCGCGGGATTACACGCCATCGGACGTGTACAAATCGCCACAAGATTACTACATAAGTCTCAGAAAATCGCCCAATGTAAATACAGTTCAATTCTTTTTAAACATCCTTCCATATATCTTATACTCAATTATAAACTACTACAACATGTAATATCCAATTACAATAGGAGGACATAGATCATTACCTCGATAAGCCCAAAATTATCCAAGATTTATAAGTCGATCCTGAGCATCGTTTAGCTCCAAATCCTTACGTTCCAATCCGCTACAAGCGACCCTTAGAAGCTCCTAACCAACTCCTCTCCAAGATCCAACTCCAAAAAGTGAAGAACACTTAGGCTCAAACTATGGCAACTTTCGGCCAAGGTGGGGTTTCCAGGCTAAGGGTGTGAAATCTTTTCCAACTCTTGGTTCACAATCTTCCTAACACCTTAAGGAAGAACACTTAAAAGTTTAAGGATTTTTGGACAACTTTAGCTCAATAATTCATCCCATGGCCGAGAGCTACTAGAAGGGAGGGAGTAATTTTTCAAGCTTTGGAAATAAACTAAGTGTTGGATGAATAAGTCTTGCACTCAAGGGGGGTATTTATAGAGAAATCTAAGGCTAGGATGAAGGCAAGTGTGTGGTATAGATTGGGGACAAGTGTGTGTGGGTCCCACCCACCACATGTCCACACAAAAATCAAGACAAGTGGCTTGCCACTTGTTGGGCCATTTCGGCCAAGGGACACATGGCACCACATTTCGGCCATGTGCCACCTAGGGGGGGTGACACGTGTCGCCCTCCTACTCGTCCAAAATATTTCAAATCCCGAAAATATCCATAATATCCAAAATCTCGAATACGAAGTGGGCCCCACAAAACCGTAAATTTTCCCCGTGGGCCCCACGTGACCAAATCCGGAAATAAAATTCCATAATTCTATTATATTCCCACAAGTCCGAATACCAAATCTGGGAATCCAATTCCCATTAACGAACCTTTTTCCTTCACAAAATTCGGAAAATTTTGCGTCGGAAAATCAAATCTTTCTTCCTTTCAACTCTTAATGTCGTATTCTCATACGTACGTCCTCACATACATACCCTGGAACTATGGGGTGTAACATTCTTCCCCCCTTAGAAACATTCTGTTACACCCCGTATTTACAGGACATATTTTAAGAACATACATGAGAATTCCTAATGTTAAGATTGAGACTTGTAAAAATTTTATCGGAATTATGAAATTGTCGAAAAACGAATATTCTGACGAATGGGAGGGCGACACGTGTCACCCCCCTTATGGTTGCCTTGGACGAAATGGGACATGACCAAAATGGTCATTGACCATAGTCTTAAGATGACAAGTCTTGCAAGTAGTGAGCTTGAGAAAATTGACTTAGTCAAAGGGTCCACAAGTCTTGATATTTAATTGAAACTCATCCAAGCCTCACATTTGTACCCATCTTGACCCTCCATTGTGCTATATAGTAGTACTAGTAGCAAGACTAAGTCCAACACTTAGAAAAAATTTCAAGAATTTCAAGAACACCAAGACTTGCTCTCGGGTTCAAGCTCATTTGAAAAGAATTTTTTTTTTGTTCTTATCCATTAAGCTCCACACTTTAAACCAAGGTTCATGAGTGTATTGTGAGTGTATCTCAATAGAAAAATCCCGGAAAAAGATAGTTTTCGTATTAGTCGGAAGGTGAAAACCTAGTTGCTTTTCTAGGTTTTGTTTGGAAGATTGAAGGAAATTTGTTGGTGTTGTTCTAAGGGTCTCAATTAGCGGATTTAAGTGTCTTGAAGAGGCTCTAAGTTGCTAAGGAGCGACTTCGGATTTGAAGTTGGACTAAGAATCGTTGAGGTAATAATCTTGTCTCTTAAGTGTTACAAGATTATATATTGTTGTTAGCCTTACATGTTTGCTAGCATGAAGTATATGTGTTGAAGTTTTATAAGTATTATGGATTGATTGTAGCCTTAAATCTGAAATGTCATTTAAGCCATGTGAAGTTGGATTACAATTTGGTCGTTTATTAGAATCGTCGCATGTTACTTACTTGAAGATTATAGTAGTTATAATCGATTGCGACTTGATATCATGTTATGCTAACAACTTGGATTGAAATGGAAATTGGATAAGAATTGGTATTGTTGCATCTCAATGTGGCCGAATTGGACTAGTAGATTAGTTTGATATCGTTTGTGGGGCGGAATTTTACACATCTAGTAGGCGTGTAATCCCCTATTGTTAATTGCATTGATTGGGCCTTAAATGTGGCGTGTTTGGTTATTGAATTCGGCCTTGAAAAGGGTGGCAAAGTGAGTAGAAACAAAGGAGGTGCTGTCCGATTTTCCGTAGAATTTAGTGACTTTACACTTATAATATTCTACGTTTGAAGTAAGACGTTAATAGACGTATTGTGGACATTATAGGTTGACATACTACGGGCGGGATATTGTACTTGGCAAGTGGTTTGACCCGAAGAGGTATGTAGAACTTTCCTATCTTTTGAGCATGACTAGTTGCACGTATATAGTACGATAGACGTACAAGACCTTGATATCCTTTACTAGTTTTATGAATAGCCAAGTCGGGTGAGTTAGAAGATTAACTCACTTTTTTTGAAAGTATTAAGGATGTCTTAAGTTTTTATTAAAGTTAAGGGACTTGAAGAGTTTTAAAGTATGTGATACTTGTTTCTTTTTAAACGTATAAGTCCCTTGGATAGGAAATTGTATTTGGCTAAGGTATAAAGTGATTATAATGACTTTATGGGAAGTTGGTTATATTAGCTTTATGGAAAGATAAATGACTTGATTTAAAGAAAGGCAATTTGATTTTAAGGCATCAATTGCCTAAGGTTTTATAAGAAAATGAGTCACTTGATTTAGAATCCTAACTTTATTTCTAAAGGTATTGTGACTTGTCTTGAAAAGTAATTTTGACTTGATACTACGGTTAATAGTATCTTGGAAGTTTTATACGAAAAAGAGTCATTCTTTTTAAAGAGTGGAAGTATGTAGTACTTGGGTTAAATTCCCGGATTTTTATAAAAGATATGCTAGTGCCTTAAGTAAACTAAAATGAGAGTGTATATGAATAAGGCTAATAAGAAGTTAGGGAGATTTCTTAACTTGCTTATTTATCAGATAATGTAAGCTAGTGCTTATGTTATGTGTCACGATGTTCTAGGCTTATGTTATGTATGATGGCCTTGAGATAGGTAAGAGTATAAATGCGGGTAAACCCCAAGACGTTATACCACCTTCTCGGTAAGAGTATAAATGAGGGTAAATCTCAAGACGTTATACCACATGCTTCGTGGTAAGAGTATAAACGGCGGGTGAACCCCATGACGTTATACCACCTGCTTCGTGGATTTGCTACCCATGATGCGAGAATACCTCACGCGTAGTCTTTATGGGCTTATGCGGGTGAAATAGTCCCACGCGTCGGTGGTACCTACGCGAGGAATACCTCATACACGTCCACACGACCTATGCGGGTGAAATAGTCCCGCGAGTAGGATTGCTTAATGATACCGCGCGGACGGTCCCGCTTTGATCGTGAGCTTCCTATTTTTATGTTAGACGATACTCTAGTTACTCTCATTGTTAGTAAGGCATCGGTAATCGTAATTTTATTATCATACATGTCTCCTGGCTTTGTTTTAAACTTATGATTTAATTACGATTTTTCCGCTTTTACATACTTAGTACATATCAGGTAATCGACCCCTTCCTGGCTGCGCTCATGCCGCAGTGGGTAAGTGGTGGATCCTCATTCTTAGGATCACTTATCGACGTCGAAGCTCCATTTCTCCGAGGCTTGTCTTTTTGGTACGATCTTTCCCGATGTTGTAGATTTATGTACATTCGTGTATGGCGGGGCCCCGCCCCGCCATCAAGTTGTTATTCCTAGAGGTCAGTAGTCACATGTTGTGGTTTGGGGCAGTAGAACCGAGTTGTACAGCTTTTGCTTTGATTATGCATATTTTTATGGTAGCGCGCCTTATCGCCAGCTCGTGATGTTATTGTTCAAACACGTGTATGTTGTGTATGTTCCACGCTATTCTCTCGATGTATACCGAACCGATGCCCATGCAGTACACCATGCCCCGGTCGGTCGTGACAAAAGTGGTATCAGAGCGATTAGTCCTCGGAAAGGTCTACACTGTAGTAGAGTCTTGATTATCGGTGTGTTGTGCACCACATCTATAATTAGGAGGTCGCAGGACATTTAGGATTGGTTTCCATTCTTCTCTCTCTCGAGATCGTGCAAGAGCCGCTTTAATAGGTTGAATCCTCTCCGACCTATTCTTATGAAATGCGATTATGCCTCCACTGGAGGGCGACCAGGCCTGTAGGGCAAACAGCGGAGTCGCTAGCGATACTAAGAGGGATTACTGACTCGTGCACGCACTCATGCCCGAGGTAGTAGCGGGTCGGCGAGTTCAGCCACGCCAGCAGGATTAAAGGAGCCGAGAGCTGCAGTAGCTCCAGAGGTTCAGGCACCAGAGCCTCCAGTCCCACAGACAGGAGCTGAGTATAGAGACTACGTGGAGCAGATCCAGTTATTGACCAAGATAATAGCAGGCAATACTGAGAGTAGCAATAACCTCAGAGCCGATTTGCGGATTCGGGATTTTTCGGTTGTCATCCACCCGAAGTTTTATGGTTCGAGGTCCGATGAGGATCTGCAGGAGTTCATTCGGCAGCCACAATGACTATGCGTGTTCTTAGGGCTTCAGAGACAGTCCGTTATGCTAGCCTCTACGTTATGCGATATTGCGTTGAACTGGTTTGAGTCAGGAGCTGCCGAGAGGTGGCGATGCTCTTCCAACTGCTTTGGGAGGAGTTTACAGAGGCCTTCATGGATCACTTTTGCCTCGAGATGAGGAGAGCCCGTGTAGATAGATTCTTGACCTCGAGGCGTAATGAGAGGACTATAGAGTACACCTGGAGTTTGACTCTTGGCTACATGCACACCATTGTAGTGACATGGCGGATAGAGTTCATCGTTATGTGATGGGGCTAGGCGTCATATGATTATCGTGATGCTTGGGGTGGCTCTTCAGCCTGCATGGACATTGCTGTGACGCTTATGCGCAGGGATAGAGGATAGAGAGGAGGATCAGACATCTCGTGCCAGCCCAAGAGGCCGTGAAAGCAGGTCTCAGGCGCTTTGTGGCGGACAACCTCGGCGAACTAGGTCCACATTCCACCAAAGACAGAGTGCTTCACGGTTTTACGGTAGGAGGTCCGATCAGGCTGGTCGTTCGAGGCGGTCGTGCTCCAGGACTTCGAGGTTTCGAGGCGTAAACTGTCACCGATCGAGACCACCCACATCACGGTGTGCTCGATGCAGTAGATCTCACTGTGGCGAGTGTCGCACGGCCCGAGCTTGTTACTCTTGCGGCGCAGCAGGCCATTTGAGGAGAGATTGTTCGCTCAGAGGCGATACGAGTGGTGCAGTGCGGCAGCGTGATCATTCTTCGGGTCTTCCTCTTCTTTTTGGGTTACGCCGGGCGTGGTACTCACTGACCGCAGCCGCGCAGGTCGTGGTGGTGGTCCCATTTAGCGGTCCACGTAACCGCATTTATTCATTAGCCACCGCCGATCGTGAGGCTTCCCGTGACGCCGCCACAGTACATTATTGATTTCATGCGACGCTTATGCTTTGATAGATCCGTGTTCTACCTTGTCCTATGTGTCCTCTTATTGCGGGCAGAATCGGATAGAGCCTGTCGATAGAGCCTTTTGAGGTAGCTACGCCGCCGGGTGATTCGTGTTAAGCGGGCGGGTGTATAGAGGTTGTCCTGTTTATTCTACGCCGACCCTTGCAGCACTTGATAGAGTTGGAGATTTACGATTTTGATGTCATTATGGGTATGGACTGGTTGGCTTCTTGTTATGCCAACGCTGGTAGGGCGTTGGTTCGTTCAGCTTCTGGCGAGCCGCTTATCGAGTGGAAGCGGCAACACGTCGCGGCGGGTAGGTTTATTTCTTACCTCAAGGCAGGAAGATGGTGCAAAAGTACATCTATCATCCGATTCGGGTATTTGATACGAGGTCGAGGTGCCGTTCTTGATCAAGCCATGGTTAGGAGTTTCGGATGTGTTCCCGTGACGTTCTTCGGTATCCTCCCGAGTGGAGATCGAAGTTTGTATTGACACGCCGCGGACACTGACCTATTTCCATTCCGCCCACGGATGACGGCACCCGCCGAGTTGAGGAGTCAAGGACCACCAAAGATTTGCCGGAAAAAGGCTTTATCAGCCCAGTGTTTCTCTCCCGGGAGCGCGGTTTTGTTTGTGAAGAAGGATGGGACGCGGCAATGTGTGTTGATTAAAGGCAGCAGAATAAGGTAACCATCAAGAATAGGTACCCCTCCCGTGATTGATGATTTGTTTGACCACATTCGTGCGAGGTGTTTCTCAAGATAGACCTTGTTATACCTCGTATTTCAGCATGCGTGAGGGTGTCTGACAAAAGTTTAGCCTTAGTTAGGCATTATGGATAAAAAGTTTGTGCACAACTCACTAAAAGAATCGCTTTCCACTAAACGCTTTACCAACTTGCGAAGGAAAATTCGCTATGTCATTTCTAATTTTGCGGATTTTTCCGAGAGATGAAACATTTTGGACCAACGAGAGGACACTTGTCACCCTAGTCAGCGGAGCGAGGCGCCCATTTGGACGATTGGAATGGCTTGTTTTGTCAAGGAGTTGGTAGGATATTTTTGTGTAGTAGATGGATGGGACACTTGCCTAAATCCTCACCCTACACTTGCATAGCACTTGGCCATCTTGGCCATTGGTTGGCCTATAAATACCCTCTAACTTCAAGGTTTTCTTCATCCACAAATTATTTTCCAAGTCTCAAAAGTCCCTCCTCTCAGTAGTATTTCGTCCAAACACCTCTCCCCTTTAGCCTAGTGGCTTGGCAAAGCCCCCTTTGGTAGAAAGTTGTCTTCCAAGTATAGTCACTATTCCAAAATACCCTAGCCCAAATCTCTTATAGTATTTAAGTAGAAGTTGTGTAGAACTTCTAAGGGCTTCTTAGAGCTATCGGAGCGTGCAAATTAGGAGCTAAACCTTGCTCAGGAGCGACATTTAACTTGGATAATTTTGGGCTTATCGAGGTAAATACTCTTGTCCTTCTATTGTAATTGGATATTACATATAAGAATAGTTAAGACTTGAGTATAAGATATGAAAGAATATTAAAGAATAGAATTGAACTGTAATCACATCAGAAGAATAATAAAGAAGATATGACTGTTTTTACAGTAGACTTGTATAATTACCGGGTAGGGAAGTGCTGCCCAATTTTCCGTAGAATAGAGAACCTCTCGCTTAGAATCTGAGTGGTCTAGACGCTGATAGACGTGTTTGACTATTATAGGCGATTCTTCACATGACATATTCGACGGCGGTGGATTTCGAGAAGGTATGTGATTCTTCCTATACTCTTAAGCATGATATTTTAAAATATATATATAGTACGGTAGACGCATACGTGTTAATCGAATAATAATTACGGCAATGTCTTTGACTTAAGCTCAATAATAATTACGCAATGTCTTTTGACTTAAGCTCAATAATAAGAATCTTGATGCATTTCAAAAGAATCAATCATTTTTAATGTAAGAGAAATATTTGGTTTTAAACAAAAATCTTAAGAGTTATACTAGCTTTATGGGAAGTTAGGTATAACAACTTAAGAAAGATAAAAGGCTGTTACTTATTTGTTATAAAACCTTGTATTGATTTCTGTAAGGTGTAATAAGATTGTTTGATAAATAGACATATTATGATGCTACGCGTGTTAGTGTCTTGTGATGTTGTGAAAGGGGTCATTTGTTGTGCTTACGCTGCTAAACGGTAAGTCGATTGTAATGTTATTATATCACCTACCCTCGACTTGTTATACCGAGGCTTGCCACCCTTGACGCGGTCTATACGCTATGCGCCTATGCGACTATGCGAGTCGCAGGAGTTCCAGGATTGATCATTCGGTGTTTTATCCGTCTGGGGATGCCTATGCGGTGCATGACTACGCGGATCTATGAGACTATGCGAATCGCGGAGTCCGGTGAGTGTAGGGGTTAGCTACCCCGACGAGGAATACCTCATGCGGGTTCTGTGTGACCTATGCGGATCGCGGAAGTCCAGACTAGCGCGCATAATGATACTATGGGCGATCGCCTTGCTTCGATCATTCGCGGCCTAGGAAAGTCCAATACATTATATCTATTTTGCTTTGTTTATGTCAGGCACTATGTGCGCTTAAACCGTTGTATTTGCAAATGGTTTTAAATACTTTGATTTTACTTCAAGATTTTGCTTTCACATACTTAGTACCGTTGATCGACCTCTCGGGCCGCGTTCATGCCGTGCGGTGCAAGCAGTGCTAGATCCGCATCCTTAGGATCTTTTGCGTTGGTGTCGAGCTCCATCTTCTCGAGGCTCGACTTTTAGTGATCTCCAGTAGTTAGTTTTGTATCGGTATGGCGGGCTGTCCGCCATAGTTGTTTACTTTGAGGTCTGTAGTCCTATTGTACACTTGGGATGTAATCGCCAAACTTTGTTTATATATATACCAAAGGCACTTTCTCGTAAACCAGGTCTCATTTACAATTGTTTCATGTTTTGTTTTTATTTTCCGCCGATTACTGGATGTATGACTGGGTGTCAGGGTGCACCAACAGGTCCGAACGGTCGTGACAAAAGTGGTATCGTGAGCGATTAATCCTCGGAAAAGTCTACGACCGTATCTAGTAGAGTCTTGATTATCGGTGTGTTGTGCGCACCACATCAATAATCGTGAGGCTATAGGATATTTAGGATTGGTTTCATTCTTCTCACTCTAAGATCGTGCTTTAGAGTTGTGTTATAAGTTGGACCTCTAACGATTCCTTTCAGATTATGCCTCACGCAGGCAACCCGCCCGTATGGCAATGCAACCGAGGGAGCTGCTAGTAGGACACCGAGAGTCACGAGGGCTCAGGCCCAGTCTATACCCGAGACGGCGAGTTCCATGACGCCGCCCCAAAGAGACCACAGCATTACGCACCTCCCGCCCCACACCGGGCGAGGAGTTAGCACAAGGAGACGGCCCACCTATTGGCCTAGGATTGTGGCGAACGATAGGCCGATACGCTGGATAGCAGCCTCGCCGTATCGTGCGTGGTTCACCCAGGCGAGAAGTTTGAGGCTACTGGATTTCTCGAGTTGTAGCCCGCCAGAGTTTTACTGCCGAGGCAGGATGATCCGCAGGAGTTCATCCGCGCTTCTGAGGATTATGAGTGATCAGGTGCCGGAGACCGAGTCCGTGATTCGGTTCAGACGGCCGCGTGATACCGCAATGATTGGTTTGATTCACGGAGTTATCCCGGAGAGCACGCCATTCGCCTACTGGGATGAGTTCTCTGAGGCTTTCACGCACTTCGCCTCCGCAGATAAAGCGAGGGCACGACATTTTTGTCGGCCGAGAGAGGACGACGCGCCAGTGAGTACAACGCTGAGTTTGATTCATCGCTCGAGCATGTCCCTGCGCTAGTAGCAGAGCATGGAGGACCGAGTGCACCGACACGCCATCGGGCTAGATGATTATATGGCGAGTCTTGCGCGTGTGGCTCTTCACCGTAATGGACATTACCGTGCGAGCTCATGCACTGATGCGAGCGTAGAGACGCGTCGGCCGTCGAATATCGCCAGCAGAAGGCCAAGACGACCGGTTCTTTTGGTAGTTCTCGAGGTGGAAGGCCTCAGCAGACGCCTAGATTCGCACCACAGCCAGCTCAGAGCACTCCTACATCATTTTCGGTACAGCCAGAGCATTCGGGGGCAGGTCAGGGCCCCAAGACTTCGGACTTTCAGGGTAGCAAAGTGCTAACCGATCGAGGTCCGCTCGTGTCCGCTGGGTAGATTCCATTCAGTCAGTAGTACTACTCGAGCTTGCTATACTTGTGGCCGCAGGTCATTACGAGGGCTTGTCCGACCGGCGGCGCGGTGGTAGGCTCACCATGGTCTGCTGCCGGCTCATCATCTCTACGCTACTCGCCCGAGGCGTGGTACTCCAGTTAACAAACGTACGTCTACCGTACTACATATATATATTATTCAGGCTTAAGTCAAAAGACATTGCCACACGTACGTCTATCGTACTATATATATATATATTCTTTTAAAATACTTCATGCTCAAGAGTATAGGAAGAATCACATACCTCGCGACGATTATCGACTATTAGCAAAACGCTCCACGGCTATAACCCGGCTAGCCTTGTCCACCTCTCAAGTAGTACATGCTACTCGCAGAACATTCAACATATAAAGGTTATACAAGTCTATCAATGACTAGACAACTCGGTAGAATAAATCTAGATACAAGATTCTACGGAAATTTTAAATTTCTTCCCTACCCACAAACATCACAAGCTCATCAGAATACACCCCATGTAAATGCCATTCAATTCCCTTCTTATATACTTTCCTTGTATATACTTATACTTATTCTTATACTTCAATAGTATGCAAATTCTAATACAATAGGGAGACAAGATATTTACCTCGATAAGCCCATAATTATCCAAGTTAAAATGTCGATCCTGAGCAACGTTTAGCTCCTACTCCGGTTGCTCCAACCCGCTCCAAACAACCCTTAGAAGTTCTACGCAACTTCTTCTTAATACTCCAACCAACTATGGAGATTTTCCTTAGGGTTTCGTTTTGGATCAAGGAAGTATAATAGTATTTCTCGGCTTTTCAGATAAGTGTAACCTTGGAATACTACAAGGTATATGGGCCAAGGTATTTTGGTATAGCAACAATACTTGTAGAGTATTTCTACCAAGTGGGGGTATTTTATGAGAACAACTAGGCAGGGGTACCCACGGCTTAGCTCTAGGAAGGAGGTGGGTCTCGCCACACCATAAGGAGGGTGCTAACTCTCGCCAGGGGCCTCACGAAATGGGGAGGATTTCAAGACTTAAGGAAGTGAGGTGGATGAAGAAGTCTTCAGGGAGGGTATTTATAGGTCAAGCAGGGCCAACCAATGGCCAAGATCACGCCAAGTGCAAGGCAAGTGTAGGGTGAGGATTTAGGCAAGTCCACTCTATCTACTACACAAAAATATCCTACCAACTCCTTGACAAAAAGGCCAACCAAATCGTCCATATCCGCCCATACGCCCACCAATTGGAGGGTGACAAGTGTCGCCTCACGTTGGTCCAAAATGTTTGCCTCGAAAAATCCGCAAAAATTAAAAATGACATAGCCGAATTTTCCCTTCGCAGTTGTGTAAAACGCTTCGCCGAAAAACGACTCTAATCGGGGTTGTGCACAAAATAAAATCGCTGCCTACTTTAAAGTTCAAACTTTTCTACGCACGCCCCCACGCATATACTGAAATACGGGTATAACATTCTCCTCCTTAGAAACATTCGTCCGAATGTTCCTTCAAAGTCTCCAAACAACGCGCACCAAGATAGTCTTCACTATACTTACGAGAACAATCGCCACACCGCCACGTAAACACCGCGCAAATACTTACATCCAAGTCCACGAGGAAACACCTCTAACATCACAAAAGCCCTTACCCGAGGTCTAAAATATACTTCCTTCGCACCTCTCCTTACAAAAGAAATGATCACATCTATGCTCGCCATACATGCTCGCTTCTTCCCTTACGTGACGTACCCTTCTTGTACACTCGAACTCTTTCTTACCACATTTCATTCATCGCTTGGTTCAAAACTGGCCATACCCTTCCGGGTGGTACCTTCAAGAAGACCGACCGTCCTGAACTCTAAGCGCCGCCGCTTATCCGCATCGATTTCTCGAGTCAATAACCTCTTCTAGACAAGCTCCACCCTACCCTCATTGGAACAAGCTCAACCAACTATCTGAACCTTGCCAACATCGAACCAATCGATCGCAACTTACACTTCCGCCTAAGGCTTCATAAGGCAAACCGAACACCTAAATGGTAGCTAAAAACACTCCTCAACAGAGACAACAATCCTCACAAATTACCCAAATCAAAACATCGCCCGAGGCTAATACGATACGGAGACTCACGAGTTCCTAACTCGCTCGTAAAACTTTCGTAAAAACGAAAATAGCCACAACTCGGGCTTCACTGTCATTATAAGGTGAAGGTAGGCACCGTGCAGCTTACAACCTTTCAAATAACATCTCGCAACTTACTACCGAGTACACGGTTTGACTAAAAGATAAGACGGGCCGACCTCATCGTCCCGGACATCGGTCGAACGTATCCACGAACTCGTACGATGGTTAACTAAACTTGGGCCTAACACCCTCGTGACCCTACCACAAGGCGGGACCACCACAAACTGACCCCACCACCATACAGGCCGCGGGTTGACCCGCAACATGGCCCCGACCCGGCAACGCGCAAAACACTAGCTCCCCGAAGGAACAATCTCACTAATCACGTTACGAAAACCTAGCGGTCTTCTTAGCTCAACTACCCTCTTCCTTCCCTACTCGTGGACTTATCACACAAACAGATCTCACGTGCACTATGCACTCTGATAAGGATCAAAACGTAACAATACATCTTTACCCGAGATGGCCTTACCTCTAAGGTCTCTACGTATAAAGCTCTAAGGCTCACACTTTTCCTATCCCCCAATATTTCCTGGTTACTAACCATGATCTCTAATCACAATTAACATACTGCTATCAGAACATAGCACTTAAGATATACTCATCTTATCACACTAATCTCTAGAGGGTTAAGGATATACCTCTATCTCACCCTCTTGGTCGTTCTAATCAAACTCGCCCGTAGGCGCATACATGGGAAGGTGACGAATCGTCACCGATCATGGCGGCCGAGTCCTCCTACTTACATCCCTACTACTAGGACATCCTTTCGACACATGGCCCACGGCGCAGTAAATCAAGCACCAAAGACGACATTCCCGGGATGGCGTCACACACTGTGAACACCGGGAAAAATCAATCCGGTGGCGGAACCTACGTGTAGTGTGAACGGAAGCTCACCAACTCCGCATACCCGAACGTCCCGAACCTCCGGAGGACCTCTCTGCATGGTGGATGTGCATAATCTAATCTGGCGGTGAGGTGACTCGACTCAAAGTTACCAGGACCGCTCGCCCTCTTCTGCCCCTTGGTTAACCCGTCGATCTACGTTTCTTGCTCGCCGCGATAAGCCCGCATGCCATGCTCACGCCTAATCAAGAATTACTTTGTCCAACCTCTCTTAGATATTCATCAAGACTCGTACATCGGTATACTCGCAGCCAAGTCCATAGCTAGTAACAGGTCGTCTCTTTGCAATCTATATTCTCTGTCCGCCGTAGGCGAACTGGTTCATATATCATGGTCGCGATGGCAGCATGCGCCATTGTCTAAACTCTGGCCGACGAGCATAACTCACGAATGAAATACCACCCCAGTGATGATTGGGCTGTGCCTCGTAACCCTCAGACTTACTCGCAGCTCCTCGCTTTACCTCCTGGCGGGTTTGCCACGCGGAGGCATAACGGTGGAAAGAAATACGCTTTAGGTCCAACTTACAACACGGCTCTAAGGCACGATCTCGGTGAGAAGAATGGAAACCAATCCTAAATATCCTATAGCCTCCGATTATTGGTGTGGTGCAAACACACCGATAATCAAGACTCTTGGATCGATACTGTAGACACTTTCCGAGGATTAATCGCTCGATACCACTTTTGTCACAACCCAACCGGGCGTGGATCGTGCCTTACCCGCACCAGTAGCCATACATCGTAGTAATCAGGAACATAAAACAAGACATAAAAATATTATGAAGTAAACAGATGTGAGAAAACATGCCTTTCGATATATATAAATCAATTTAAAACCGAACAGCTACATCCTTTACAACTCGCCACAACAGCATTTACTACGCACTTCTAAGAATGATATGATAACAATGGCGGACAGGGGCCCGCCATACCCGAATGTAAGTACTCTACAACGATAGGACTATACTGATCGATAAGCCTCGGAGAAACGGAGCTTCCCATACGCTGAATCATGACCAAGAGCGAGGATCAACACGGTGTACTTCTACCGCGGCATGACGCAGCCTCAAGGAGGTCGATAACAGCAAGTATCAAGTATGTGAAACTGTAAATCAAATGAAATCAAGTATCTAAAACCATTTGCAAATACAATCGCTTAAAGCGCATAATGCCACAACATAAACAAGAGCAAAGCAGATATCAGAATCGGTCTTTTCTAGGCGCGAATGATCGGAAGGCTAATCGCCTATAGTATCATTATGCGCCTAAGCTCGACTCCGCACCGCATAGGTCACACATGCACTGCATGAGGTATTCCTCGCGGGGTAGCCAACCCCTGCATTCTCCCGACTCCCGCATCCTCATAGTCTCAATAGACCGCATAGTCCCACGGACCGCATGCATCCCCGTCGGGCTAAACACCGAATGATCAATCCTCGAGCATACCGCTGCTCGCATAGTCTCACACGCATAAGCCGTATAGACCGCATCGGGTGGCAAGCCCTCAGTATAATAAGTCAAGCGGGTATGTGATACAATAACAAGACACGCTTAACGTTTAACAACGTAAGCACAACAAGAATGACCCCCTTACACAACAATCACAAGATACTAACACACGTAGCATCCTAACATGTTTACTTATCAAATTAACAAGAAAGTATTACAAGGCTATCACAAACCAACACAATCAAGTTATTCACACAAGGAACTTTATGCTAACAAGTTCGGGTATCTATCCCCAAAGTACTTCATACATTAACTCTTTTAAAAGATCCGTTTCTTCCGCAGAAGTCACACAATACCCGTAGTATAAAATAGAGTGACTATCTTTTTAAGTAAACCAAAACACTTCCCTTTGTAAAATCAAGTAACAACATTATTTTCCAAACGTTCAAGTTTGCCTAATTTCAAATGTTCAAGTTCTCATTTTCGTAAGGTTTCGTAGTTCATAGTTTTAATCACTTAATGAAACAGTTCTCCTTTAAAATGATTTGAGAAACATATGCCTTATATGTGAGTAGATTATTCTTGTTTATAACAATCTTATTGCAGCAGCCATGATCTAGGAAATGTAATATCATTTTGTCTCATCTTAGCTTCTATGCAGATGGAAATTTCTACTGGTTTTAATAATACATAAATTAGTCAGTACATTTCCCTTTATTAACGCTGCAGTGGTTTGTACGATATTTATTCTGATTTCCGAAATCAAGAAAACAAGATTCCTTTTAAAAGACCAAGTACTCATTACTCACGAATGAGGTTTCACACAAAATTCATTTTAATTCAATCGAGTCAAGTCTCTTATCTTTTAAGATCAAGTCTCTTAACTTCTAAAATCAATAAACCATTCTTTTTATCTTTCTTAAGCCGTTATACCTAACTTCCCATAAAGCTAGTATAACTCTTAAGCTTTTAAAAACAAGTATTACTCTTCTTTCAAAAACGGTTCTTAATTCTTTTGAAATACTTCAAAATTCTTATTATTCGTGCTTAAGTCAAAAGACATCGCCGCATAACTACGCTCGCTAACACACGTACGTCTACCATACTACATATATATATATATTATTCAGGCTTAAGTCAAAAGACATTGCCGTACAACTACGTTCAGTTAACACACGTACGTCTACCGTACTACATATATATATTATTCAGGCTTAAGTCAAAAGACATTGCCACACGTACGTCTACCGTACTATATATATATATATTCTTTTAAAATACTTCATGCTCAAGAGTATAGGAAGAATCACATACCTCGCGACGATTATCGACTATTAGCAAAACGCTCCACGGCTATAACTCGGCTAGCCTTGTCCACCTCTCAAGTAGTACATGCTACTCGCAGAACATTCAACCTATAAAGGTTATACAAGTCTATCAATGACTAGACTACTCGGTAGAATAAATCTAGATACAAGATTCTACTTGAAATTTGGGCAGCCCTTCCTTCCCCACAAACTTCACAAGTCTCATCAGAATACGCCCCATGTAAGTACAGTTCAATTCCCTTCTTATATACTTTCCTTGTATATACTTATACTTATTCTTATACTTCAATAGTATGCAAATTCTAATACAATAGGGAGACAAGATATTTACCTCGATAAGCCCATAATTATCCAAGTTAAAAATGTCGATCCTGAGCAACGTTTAGCTCCTACTCCGGTTGCTCCAACCCGCTCCAAACAACCCTTAGAAGTTCTACGCAACTTCTTCTTAATACGCCAACCAACTATGGATATTTTCCTTAGGGTTTCGTTTTGTGACTGAAGGGAAGTATAATAGTATTTCTGGGCTTTTCGTATAAGTGTAACCTTGGAATACTACAAGGTATATGGGCCAAGGTATTTTGGTATAGCAACAATACTTGGAGAGTATTTCTACCAAGGTGGGGGGTATTTTATGAGAACAACTAGGCAAGGGGAGGGGGGGTACCCCACGGATTAGCCCTACTAGGAAGGGGGGGTTGGGTCTCGCCACACCATAAGGAGTGGGTGCTAACTCTCGCCAAGGGGGCCTCACGAAATGGGGAGGGCTTTCAAGACTTAAGGAAGTGAGGAGTGGATGAAGAAGTCTTCAAAGGGGAGGGGTATTTATAGGTCAAGCAAGGGCCAACCAATGGCCAAGATCATGCCAAGTGCAAGTGTAGGGTGAGGATTTAGGCAAGTGTCCACTCTATCTACTACACAAAAAATATCCTACCAACTCCTTGACAAAAAGGCCAACCAAATCGTCCCATATCCGCCCCATACGTCCACCAATTGGAGGGTGACAAGTGTCGCCCTCACGTTGGTCCAAAATGTTTCGTCTCTCGGAAAAATCCGCAAAAATTAAAAATGACATAGCCGGAATTTTCCCTTCGCAAGTTGTGTAAAACGTTTCGTCGAAAAACGACTCTAATCGGGGGTTGTGCACAAAATAAAATTGGCCAAGCCTACTTTAAAGTTCAAACTTTTCTACGTACGTCCCCACGTACATACTCTGGAAATACGGGGTATAACACAAAGCTTAGGAAAAATCTGAAAAGTTAAGGATAAGAAGGAAGCTTGTGGCTAGCTTGTAGGAGTTATTGTGGTGGTGTTCTTGGAAAGGAGGCTAGCAAAGTTGTTGGAATAATTTTGGCTAAGACTCTAAAGGTAACATTTCTTCTCTTGTAGCTAGTATTGATGTTGCATGTGAAGAAGAAGGGACTTGCAGTAGTAAATAATGCTCTTAGATTCATTGCATGTAAGAAATATGGTTTGGATGTGAAAGAATTGGTTAAGAAGATATTATGAGCATGTTGTAGCCTAAAAACTCCCTTAAACTTGTTGAGTTAGTTGTTTTGCATTGTGGGGCAGAATTTTACACATCCAAGTTTAGGTGTGTAATCCCCTTTGAAATGTTTGGATTGTTGAGCCTTAAATGTGGCGTTTGGATGTTGAATTCGGCCTTGAGAAAGGTGGCATAGTATGTAGAAACAAAGGAAATGCTGCCTATTTTTCCATAGAATTTAGTGGCCTTGAACTTAGATTATTTCTACATTGAAATTATAGGTTAATAAACGTATCATGGTTATTATAGGTTGACATATTACTTGCGGTAGTTTGGGCTTAGCAAGTGGATTGACCGAAGAGGTATGTGGAGCTTTCCTATCTCTTGAGCATGAATAGTTGTAACTATGTAGTACGGTAGACGTATAAGATTTGGTATTTTTACTTGTTTTAAGTATATAAAGACTTGTTCGTTTTAGAAGGTATAAGTCCCTTGGTTATGGGAAAAGTATAATTGTTACTAAAGTATAGGGTTAATATAACCACTTTATGGGAAATTGGTTTGTTAGCTTTATGAAAGGATAATAAGAAGAGATTTACTCTAAGTAAGATAAGTAAGGACAAATGACTTGATTTATGAAAGGCAAACTGATTTTAAGGCATCAATTGCCCAAAGGTTTTATATGAAAAGGAGTCACTTTTAAAAGAGTAGAAGTATGTAGTACATTGGGTTAAATTCCCGGTTTTCTTTTATTAAAGATATGATTAAGTTCCTTAAGTAAACTAAAATGAGAGGGTATATGAACAAGACTAATAAGAAGTTAAGTTTTCTTAACTTATTTATGATTATGATATGATGACCGTTTGAGCTAGGGTAAGAGTATAAATGAGGGGCAAGCCCCAAGATCGTTATACCACCTTCTCCAGGGTAAGAGTATGAATGAGGGGCAAGCCCCAAGATCGTCATACCACCTTCTTCAGGGTAAGAGTATATCTGAGGGGTACATCCCCAAGATCGTTATACCACCTTCTTCAGGGTAAGAGTATATCTGAGGAGTACATCCCCAAGATCGTTATACCACCGCCTTGGTAAAGTATATCCGGCGAGTAAATCCCCAAGATCGTTATACCAATTGCTCGTGGATTTGCTACCCACGACGCGAGGAATACCTCACGCGAGTCCTATGGCTTACGCGGTGAAATAGTCCCACGCGGCGGTACAACCTATGCGAGGAATACCTCACGCGGGTCCACAAGACCCACGCGGGTGAAATAGTCTCGTGAGTAGGATTGCTTATTGATACTACGGGCGAGGACCCGCTTTGATCACGAGCCTCCTATTTTTACGCAAGAAAGTATATATTTGTTACTCTCATTGTTAGTAAGGCAATGATTATCGTATTTTGATTCTCTTCCATGACTCCAAACTACTTTTAGACTTATGATATCATTATTACAAGATTTTCCGCTTTACATACTTGGTACATATTGTGTCGACCCCCTTCTCGGCCGCGTTCATGCCGCAGGTAAGGGTAAGCAAATTGTGGATCCTCGTTCTTAGGATCACTGTTCCGGTGTCAGAAGCTCCATTCCTCCGGAAGCTTGTTTTGTTGGTACGGTTTTTCCTTGATGTTATAGACATTGTGTATATTCAGGGGTATGGCGGGGCCCTGTCCCGCCACAGTTGTTATCCTTAGAGGTCTGTGGTCACGTATGTGTTTTGGACTGTAAGAACAAGTTGTACTGCTATACTTTTGACTAAGTATGTTTTATGGAAGGCAGCCTTATCGGCTGGCCAGTGATGTTTACCTTTTTAAAAGTTATGTGTTATGTATGTTCCGCTGCTATTCTCGATGTATAATCGATGCACCCATTGAGGTACGGTCAGCGGCCGGTCGGGTCGTGACAAAAGTGGTATCAGAGCCAGGTTGTCCTCGGATAGTGTCTACAGACCGTGTCTAGTAGAGTCTTGATTATCGGTGTGTCGTGCACCACATCTATAATCAGGAGGCTGCAAGATATTTAGGATTGGTTTCCATTCTTTCACTCTAAAGATCGTGCAATAGAGCTGAGTTATAGGTTGAACCTCCTCTGATGTTTTTCTTTATGTATCAGTTATGCTTCCATGCAAGGCAACCGCGCCTGTAAGAAGGCAAGCGGGAGTCGCGAGTGGACGCGGAGGGTCACGAGAGCCCAGCCCTTACGAGATGATGTTTAGGTCGGCGAAGTTCCACGACGCCGCCATTTCACGAGTTCGAGGCAGCGTGAGCGGCTCGAGACCGCGTGCACGAGCCTCCATCCCACGATGGCCGAGTATAGAGATTACGAATAGATCCTACTTGACCAAAGATAGTGGTGGCAGCACGACAAGAGCAGGCAGCCAACCCTAGAGCCGACAGTTTACGGATTCAGGATTTCCTAGGTTGTCACCCACCCGAGTTCTATGGTTCGAGATTTGAGGAGGATCCGCAGGAGTTTTTCCGGCAGTTACAGCGGACCATGTAGGTGCTTAGGGCATCGAAGACTGAGTCCGTTATACTAGCTTCTTACCGGTTATGCGATATTGCGTTGAACTGGTTTGAGTCATGGGTATTGTCGAGAGGTGAGGATGCTCTTCCAGCTATTTGGGAGGAGTTCACAGAGGCGTTCCTAGATCACTTCTTACCTCCTGAGATGAGGAGAGCCCGCGTAGATAGATTCTTGACCTTGAGGCAGGACGGGAGAACTATCAGAGAGTACAGCCTGGAGTTTGACTCCTTGGCCATTTATGCGTACACCATTGTAGGGCATGGCGAGTGGTTCATCGGTATGTGATGGGATTAGACCGTCATATGATTCGTGACGCTTGGGGTGGCTCTTCACCAGTGGATGGATATTGCCGTGATGCAGCGCGCTGCCAGGGATTGAGGACGAGAGGCAGATCACCTAGATTTGGGCGGCCAAGAGGCTGCGGACACAGGTCTCAGGCGCTGAGGCGGCAGCCTCAAGCAGACTAGGTCCACTTTTCACCAAAGACGCAGTGCTCCTTCTCGATTCCGAGGAGGTTTGATCACCGTCATTCAGAGCGTGTCGTGGCTCGTGACTTCGTGGTTTCAGGAGGCAGAGATCGTCACCAATCGAGACCACCACATCTCGGCGCGTTCGATGCGGTAGGTCTCATCCGGCGAGTGCCGATGCCGGAGCTTGTTACTCTTGTGGCAGCGGGGCCACGTGAAGAGGGATTGTCCGCCCCAGGCGGCGGGAGTGTTATGATTCACCAACGGGCCGGGCTTCGGATCTTCATCTTCGGTGGTCGCGCCCGGAGGCGTGTGTCCATCGCCCAGCGCCGCGGCAGGTCGTGGTAAGGGTCTCGATTCTGGCGGTCCTCGAACCGCATCTATGCTATGTCCAATGCCGTCCCGAGACGCCACCGCATGTCGCCATGTACATTATTGGTTTCTTGTTGTGATGTATATGCTTTGATAGATCCGTGTTCTACCTTGTCCTATATATATCCTCATATTCGTAGAATAGGATAGAGCCCGAGTCCATAAGACCTTTGAGGTGGCTATGCGATAGGTGATTCGGTGGTAGCCGGGTATATAAGGCTTGCCTGACTATGATACCGTCGACTCTGCCGACTTGATAGAGTTGGATATGACGTACTTTGATGTGATTATGGGTAGGGATTGGCTAGCATCTTGCTATGCCAATGTAGACGTAGAGAGATTAGTTCGGTTCAGCTCGTCACCGCTATCGAGTTGAAGAATCGCGCCGAGAGGTAAGTTTATTTCTTACCTCAAGGCTAGGAAGATGGTGGAAAGGGTATATCTACCATATGGTTCGGTATTCGACATCGAGGTCGAGATACCTGACCTTCATCCATTCGGCCGTTAGAGAATTTCCGCACGATTTCGACGAAGCTCGCATCCTCCCGAGAGGAGATTGAGTTTGCATCGACTTGGCGCGATACTGACCGATATATATTCCGCCATACGTAATGGCACCATGAGTTGAAGGAATTGAAGGACCAGCTGAAAGATTTGCTGGAGAAAGGCTTTATCAGGCCAAGTGTTTCTCCCTGGGGAGCACCAGTGTTATTTGTAAAGAAGAAGGATGGGACGCTGCGCATGTGTATTGATTATAGGCAGCTGAATAAGGTAACTATCAAGAACAGATATCCCATCCCCAGGATTGACAATTTGTTTGACCAGTTGCAGGGTGCAAGGTGTTTTTCCAAGTTAGACTCGCGTCCGTTATCATCAGTAGTTAGAGAGACAGATATCCCTAAGATCGCATTCAGACCGGTATGGGCACTATGAGTTCAAGTGATGTCTTTCGGTTGACTAACGCCCAGCAGTATTCATGGATTTGATGAATAGGGTGTTCAGCCATTCTTGGATATGTTCGTTATAGTTTTCATCGATGATATCTTGGTTTTATTCACACGTAATCGTGAACATGCAGATCATTCGGCGACGGTATCGAGTCCTCCGACCGCAAGATGCCAAGTTCTCAAACGCGAGTTTTGGTTAGCTTAGGTGGCTTTCTTGGGGCATGTTATCGGCCGATGGTATTCAAAGTTGATACGAAGATTGAGGCGTCAAGACTTGGCTGCACTCCACTACAATCGGCAGCAGTGCACAACTTTTTGGGCCTTGCCGGTTATTATCGGAGGTTTGTGGAGAAGTTTGCTTCTATTTTAGCACCCTTGACTAAGCTGACTCAGAAAGCAGCTATGTTCCGGTGGACGGATACTTGTGAGGAAAGTTTCCAGTTGCTAAAGGAGAAGTTGACGACCGCCCAGCTTCTTACTCTTCCGCAGGGTTTAGATGGATACGTGGTTTATCATGCGACGCCAGTGTCGGGCTTGGAGTGCGTCGATGCAAAGACGACAAAGTTATAGCTTATGATCTCGACAATTAGGAAGCATGAGAAGAACTATCCCACACATGACTTGAATCGCGTGCTGATTCATGCTCAAGATCCGAGACATTATTTATATGGAGTTCATGTGGATATTTATACACCACAAGAGTCTCCAAAGATATCTTCACCGCATGAGTCGAATCTTGCGGCAGACGGTGGTTGGAGCTGCTTAAGGATTACGATGTTGATATCCTATACCACCCAGGGAAGGCTAATGTAGTTGCAGATGTCCTTAGTCGCAGATCGATGGGTATTCTGTCTGATGTACAACCAGAGAAGATGGATATGATCCGAGAGTTGCATCAGCTAGCGAGCCTTGGGGTTCGTTTGGTTGATTCTGATAATGATGGAGTTCGGGTTCGAGAGGTTGCCGAGTCTTCCATCATCGAGGAGGTGAAGAGGAGACAATATGAGGATCCGATTATGGTACGATATCGAGATGCCGCTTTTCAGAAAGAGAAGAGTCTATTTGAGGTAGCGCCGGATGGGGTGCTAAGATTTGAGGGCCGGTTCCCCGATGTGACTTCGCACCAGACTTTTCGCGAGGCACACGCTCGTTATTCTATTCATCCGGGGTCGAATAAGATGTATCATGACCTCAGATGCGTGTATTGGTGGGATGGCCTGAAGAGGGACGTCGCAGAGTTCGTAGCGCAGCGTCTATCGCAGTCAAAGTGGAGCACGTAGCGGTGGTGTTGCAGCTATTGATATTCCGACTGGAAGTGGAGGTGGTAAATATGGATTTTATTACATGGTTACCTTCCACTCAGAGGAAGCATGATTCCATTTGGGTTATCGTCGACAGGCTGACAAAATCAACCCATTTTCTTCCAGTCAGGACGACTTTTTCGGCCGAGGATTAGGCTAGATCGTATATCGTGAGATTGTGAGATCGCACGGAGTGCCCGACGATTATTTCGCATGCAGGAGCCTAGTTCACGGCTAATTTCTGAGGTCTTTCCGAAGGATTAGGGACCTGTGAGTCTCAAGACGCGCTTCATCCTCGTAGGGACGGACAAGCCGAGCGCACTATCCGCATACTCGGATATGTCGGGCTTGTGTTATTGATTCGTGGGTAGCCGAGGATCATTTGCCTCTTGTGGAGTTTGCTTATAACAACGCCTACCATTCTAGTATCCGCATGGCGCCATGAGGCCTTATATGGGAGGAAGTCACCGATAGGTTGGTTTGAAGTGGGAGAAGTACGCTAGTCGGGCGCACTTGGTTCACAGATGGATAAGGTGAAGCTTATCCAGAGCGCTTATTGTCACTGAGTCGGAAGTATCGTCGTGATGCAGATCATCGGCGTCGACACTGGAGTTTGAGATAGATGATTGGGTTTTCTAAGGTATCGCCCGTGAAGGCGTGATGAGATTTGGGAAGAAAGGGAAACTCACCCCAGTACATTGGGCCTTATCGATTGTCCGCAGGGTAGGCAAGGTTGCCTACGAGTTAGATTTGTCGTCCGATCTGGAGGCGGCATCGATTTTTCACGATCTATGTTGCGGAAATGTATCGAGATCCGCTCAGAGTGCACCGATTCACGATGTCCAGTGACAGAGGGGTTATCATATGAGAGAGTCCCATAGCGATACTCGATCGAGTTAAGCGACTTCGACGAAGGACGTGGCTTCCGTCAAGGTCTTATGGCGGAACGAGAACAAGGAGGAAATGACGTGGGAAGCAGAGGATGACATGATGAAGAAGTATCCTCACCTATTCCCTACACCTCCAGGTAACCCACGTTCCTGCTTGTTAGTTTTGATTTAGCAATTATGCTTGAGTAATGATGTGGCTATGAGGAGCGTTTTATTTGCAAAAAGAATAGTTAAGAGGGTCTATGTCGATATTGGGATTTGAGTAAGCCTAGAATGAACATTCGGGACGAATGTTTCTAAGGGGGGAGAATGTAATACCCCATAGTTCTAGCCATACGTGTAAGAGCGTGCGAAAGGGGGTAAGACTTAAATTTTTCAAAAGATAGGTTGACGGATTGTTTGGACAGGTTTTAGTCAACTTTGAGGCGGGTTATGACCCGGTACATTGAGAGTTCCTAAGTGTTTCAAAGGCCTAGGGCGTAGTTCGTTGAGTCTAGATTCCAACGCAACCAACCGTTCGTCGATAGGACATCAGAGTAGGGAGTTATGGGAGTTACAAGTTCAGTGCGCAGACGGACAGAAATGTGTTTCGACAAAGTGAAGCCGCGGCGCGGATATTCCGAGGTCGCTGGTTGCAGCCGCGCGCGGAAGTAGGGCCGCGGCGCCGGAAGTGCTGTGAGGTGGCGGAAGTGTTATACCCCGTATTTCCAGAGTATGTACGTGAGGACGTACGTACGAAAGTTTAAGCCTTAAGATTAGGCAAGGGACGAAAATAATTGTGCACAACTACCAAAAAGAATTGTTTTCCGACGAAACGTTTTCCAAACTTTGCGAAGGGAAAATTACGGCTATGACGTTTATTATTTTTGCGGATTTTTCCGAGAGATGAAATATTTTCGACCAACGAGAGGGCGACATGTGTCACCTCAAGTTGGCGGAATGGAAGACGACCATGGCACGTTTTGGCCTTTTGTTGCCTAAATCATTGGTCAAGGTTAGGTAGGATATTTGTGAGATATTTGTGTGGTAGATGAGCAAGTGGGACCCACTTAACACATGTCCTAATCCACACCATCCACTTGCCCCCCACTTGTCTTGATCTTGGCCATTGGTTGGCCTATAAATACCCCCCTTAGTTGATGAACTTCTTCATCCACACTTATACATTTCCAAGTCTTAAAAATCCTCCCCCTTTAGTAGTTCTCGCCCAAGCCTCCTCCCCTTTGTGAGCCTTGGCGAAACCACCCCTCTCCTTTGTCAAGCTTAGTCGAGACATACCCCCTTGGTAGAGAAATACTTCTCCAAGTATTGTTATAATTCCAAATACTCTAGCCTAAAAACCTTTGTAGTATTTCCAAGTACCCTCTATACGAAAAGCCCGGAAAAATACTACTATACTTTCATTTAGCCACTAAACGAAACCCTATGGAAAAATCTTCAAAAGTGATTGAAGTATTAAAGTAGAAGTTGTGTAGAACTTCTAAGGGTTTCTTGGAGCGAATTGGAGCATTCAGAAGAGGAGCTAAACCTTGCTCAGGATCGACTTAAATCTTGGATAATTTTGGGCTTATCGAGGTAAATACTCTTGTCCTTATATTGTAATTGGAAATTACATACTGTAGTAGTATAGAATTGAGTATAAGATATAGAAGGGCATTAAAAAAGAAGATTAAATCAGATTTACATAGGACAGATTTACATGAGACTTGTAGCTTAACGGGTAGGGAAGTCTCCGATTTTCCGTAATATAGAGAACCTCGCTTAGAATATTCTATAGAGTAGTCTAGACTTTGATAGACTTGTATAACCGTTATAGGTTGAAGTATCATGAGTAGCGATTCTACTCGGGGTGGAAAAGGCTAGCAGGATTACAGATTGAGCTATTTGCTAATAGTCGATAAATCGTCGCGAGGTATGTGATTCTTCCTATCCTCTTGAGCATGATATTTTAAAAGAATATATATAGTACGAGACGACGTGTTAACCGAACGTGGTTTTACTCGATGTCTTTTGACTTGAGTCTAAATAATAAGAATCTTGAAGTATTTCAAAAGAATTAAGAACCGTTTTGAAAGAAGAGTAATACTTGGTTTTAAAAGCTTAAGAGTTATACTAGCTTTATGGGAAGTTAGGTATAACGACTTAAGAGAGATAAAAGGAGTGGTTTATTGATTTTAGAAGTTAAGAGACTTGATCTTAAAAGATAAGAGACTTGACTTAATTGAATTAATAGGAATTTTGTTAAAAGTGTGAAACCTCATTCATGAGTAATGAGTACTTGGTTTTAAAGGAATAATGTTTCTTGATTTGAAATCGTAATAAGTATCGAACAAACCACAGCAGCGCTAATAAAGGGAAATGTATTGACTAATTAAGTATTATTAAAACCAGTAGAAACCTCCATCTGCATAGAAGCTAAGATGAGACAAAATGATATTACATTTCCTAGATCATGGCTGCTCTAATAAGATTGTTATAAACAAGAATAACCTACTCACATATAAGGCATATGTTTCTCAAATTGTTTAAAGGAGAATTATATTCTTAAGTGATTAAGACTATGAACTACGAAACCTTTCAAATGAGAAACTTGAGTATTTGAAATTAGGCAAACTTGAACGCTTGGAGAATAATGTTGTTACTTGATTTTTACAAAGGAAGTGTTTTGGTTTACTTAAATATATAGTAACTCTATTTTTATACTACGGGTATTGTGTGACTTTTGTGAAAGAAACGGATCTTTTAAAGAGTTAATGTATGAAGTACTTTGGGGATAAAAAAAAACCGAACTTGCTAACATATAGTAGAAAGTACCTTGTGTGAATAACTTGATTGTGTTGGTTTGTGATAGCCTTGTAATACTTTCTTGTTGATTTGATAAGTAAACATGTTAGGATGCTACGGGTGTTAGTATCTTGTGATGTTTGTGTAAAGGGTTTCCTGTTGCGCTTATGTTGTTTAACGATAAGTCGTTATGTTAGTATTATATCACTCACCTCTTGACATGATTCCGGTTAAGCCGCCTCCGATCGCGGGTAGACTAAATGCGGTCCGTGTGACCTATGATTCGAGAATACCTCATGCGGGTCTCCAGGGTAAGAGGATGAATGAGGGGCAAGCCCCAAGATCGTCATACTACCTTCTTCAGGGTAATAGTATATCTGAGGGGTACATCCCCAAGATCGTTATACCACCTTCTTCGGGTAGAGTATATCCGGAAGTACATCCCAAGATCGTTATACCACCCTGTGGTAAGAGTATATCGAGGTAAATCCCAAGATCGTTATACCAATTACGTGGATTTGCTACCCACGATGCGAGAATACCTCATGCGAGTCCTATGGGCTTATGCGGGTGAAATAGTCTCACGCGGTAGTCTGACTATGCGAGAATACCTCACGCGGGTCCACAAGACCCACGCGGGTGAAATAGTCCCGCGAGTAGGATTGCTTATTGATACTACGGGCGAGGGACACTGTTTTGATCACGAGCCTCCTATTTTTATGCAGTAAAGTATATACTTGTTACTCTCATTGTTAGTAAGGCACAGTGTACTGTATTTTGATTCTCTTCCATGACTCAAATTACTTTTAGACTTATGATATCATTATTACAGATTTTCCGCTTACATACTTGGTACATATCAGATCGACTTCTTCCCTGGGCCGCGTCATGCCACGTAAGGTAGCGGTGGTGGATCCTCGCTCTAGGATCACCGTCCGGTCGAAGCTCCATTCTCCTGCTTGTTTTGTTGCACGGTTTTTCCCTGATGTTATAGGCATTGTGTATATTCAGGGGTATGGCGGGGCCCTGTCCCGCCACAGTTGTTATCCTTAGAGGTCTGTGGTCACGTATGTGTTTTGGGTTGTAAGAACAAGTTGTACTGCTATACTTTTGACTAAGTATGTTTTATGGAAGGCAGCCTTATCGGTTGTCCAGTGATGTTTACCTTTTTATAAGTTATGTGTTATGTATGTTCCGCTGCTATTCTCTGATGTACACGGCGGTACCCTAGGTACCGATGCCCCGGTCGGGTCGTGACACACTCCTAGTGGAAGCATACCCGTGTGCCACCCAACGTGTCAGTATGTCCAAAGGAAATAACAAGATAACACTCATAGTGGAAGCATATCCGTGGGCCACCCAACGTGTCAGTATGTCCAAAGCAAATAACAAGATAACACTCCTAGTGGAAGCATACCCGTGGGCCACCCAACGTGTCAGTATGTCCAAAGGAAATAACAAGATAACACTCATAGTGGAAGCATACCCGTGGGCCACCCAACGTGTCAGTATGTCCATCAATCAACCAGATAGCCGGCCCTCCATCGAGAGACTAGGTAGCACAAAATCAAACACTAGCACAACAAAGGCTATCACAACAAGCATAGGCAAGTTCAACGTGTTCATAGACTTTCATTTTATGCCAAAAATCTGGGTTTTAACCCCAAAGTACTACGTACTTTAATTCTTTCAAAAAGATCCATTTCTTTTACGAAGGTCACACAATACCCGTAGTATCAAAATAGAGTAACTATCATTTTAAGTAAACCAAAACAATTTCCATACCTTCTTTTTAAATAAACCAAGACAATACCATGCCTTCTTTTTAAACCAAATTAAGACAAAACCATGTCTTCCTTTTAAACCAGAAAAACACTTCAATTCCTCAAGTCTCTTTTCTTTTAGAAATCAAGTTCCTTACTTTGGAATTTAAGAAAATCAATACTTGTTTATAATGATTCTTATTAAAGCAGCCATGATCTATAAAATGTAATACAATTTTGTCTTATCTTAGCTTCTATGCAGATGGAGGATTCTACTTGTTTTAATATAATTATTTGTCATTACATTTTCCTTTATTAACGCTGCAATGACTTGTTCGATACTTATTCCCATTTCCGAAATCAATATAACTTATTCCTTTTTCTAGACCAAGTACTCATTACTCACGAATGAGGTTTCACCACTTTAACACAATTCAAGTTCTTAACATTTCATATCAAGTCAAATATAATTCAAGTCTCTTACCTTTTAGAATCAACAAACCATTCTTTTACCTACATAAAGTCGTTATAACTAACTTCTCATAAAGCCATTATAACACTTTATGTTTTAAACCAACCAAATTCGTTTAGCACACGACGCTCACCGTATACATAGTTCACAACAATCATGCTAGAAAGGATAGGAAGAGGTTCACATACCTTGCGACGATTATCGACAAATAGCAAAACGCTCCAAAGTACTATACCCTTGCTAGCCTTTTCCACCCTTCAAGTAGAATACGCTACTCGTAGTACTTCAACCTATAATGGCCATAAAACGTCTATTAACGTCTAGATCTCTTCGTAGAAGATTTCTAAGTACAAGGTTCCTTATTCTACGGAAAATTCGGCAGCACCTCCCCTCCCGTAACCACATATATCCTCCTTTATCAAGGCCCGCTACCAAGTCAACAACTCAAAGGGGATTACACGCCTACTGGACGTGTACAAAACCGCCCACAAGAATACTACACAAGTCTCATCAGAATACACCAATGTAAATACAGTTCAATTCTTTTTAATCATCCTTCCATACATCTTACTCAAATATAAACTACTACAATATGTAATTTCCAATTACAATAGAAGGACATAGATAATTACCTCGATAAGCCCAAAATTATCCAAGATTTATAAGTCGATCATGAGCAACGTTTAGCTCCTATTCCTTACACTCCAATCCGCTCCAAGCAACCCTTATAAGTTTCTAAACAACTTCTCTTAACACTTCATCCAAGCTATGAAGATTTTCCTAGGGTTTCATTTTACGACTATTGGAATAAAGTAGTATTTTCGGGCTCTTATGTTGGGATTACTTTAGAATACTACTAGGGAAACTAGGCTAAGGTACTTAGGATTTATACAACAACAATTGAAGTATTTCTCTACACAAAGTGGGGGGGTGGACGAGAACACCACAAAGGGAGGGAGTATTTTTGCCTTGGAATTTCTCAAGTGTGGATGATGAAGTTTTGCAACTTAAGGGGGGTATTTATAGAGAAATCAAAGGCCAAGATCAAGGCAAGTGTGTGGTGATATTGGGGGACAAGTGTGTGGGGGTCCCACCATCCACATGCCTACACAAAGAAGAAGACAAGTGGCTTGCCAGTTGTAAGACCATTTCGGCCAAGGACACATGGCACCACATTTCGGCCATATGCCACCCGGGGGGGTGACACATGTCGCCCTCCTACTCGTCCAAAATATTTCATCTTCCAAAAATATCCAAAATATCTAAAATCTCGAAAACATAGTGGGCCCCACAAAACCGTAAATTTTCCCCGTGGGCCCCACGTAACCAAATCCGGAAATAAAATTCTATAATTCTATAATATTCCAAGAAGTCCAAATACCAAATCTGGGAATCCAATTCCCATTACCGAAACTTTTTCCTTCACAAAATCCGGAAACTTTTCCGTCGAAAAATCACATCTTTCTTCCTTTCCAATATTAATGTCGTATTCTCGTACGTACGTCCTCACATACATACCCTGGAACTACGGGGTGTAACATTCTTCCCCCCTTAGAAACATTCGTCCCGAATGTTCCTTCTAAGTCTCCAAACATACATGCGTCGGTATAGTCTTCACTACTATACTTACAAAACCAATTATGCCACATTTGGCCATAATATAACATACGCGCAATACTTAAATCCAAGCCAACGAGGAATCACCTCTAACGTGTATAACAACACAATTAGCTCCACCCCTGGTCTAAAAGATACTCTCTTCACATCTTTACTTCACAAAATGATCACTTCCCTTTTCTTAACACATGTTCACTTCTTTCCTTACTCGTCGTACCCTTCTCGTACACCTGAACTCTTTCTATTACACGCATTCCACTTCACCATCGCCTCGCTTTCCAAAACTTGAGTGACCACCTCCAAACTTGGTCATTACACTAGCTTCAATTTCTCTTAAGGCCATTCCCGGCCTTCACGATCCGATTCTGGTCAAACGTATCCACAAACTCGTACGATGGTTACCTAAACTTGGGCCTAGAACCCACGTGACCCTACCACCTGGCGGGACCACCTCCAATTGACCCCACCTCATTCCGGGCTGTGGGTTGACCCGCGATATGGACTCAACTCGACCCACCATCGCGCCAAACTCTTGTTCCCGTCCGGGACAATCTTATTATTCTCGTCATGAAAGCTACCACTTTCATCTTACACAACCCATGGAATTATCCCACAATACATTTCACACATACCAAGTATTTCGACAAAGACTAACCGTAAAATCTTTTACTCAAGATGGCCTTACATCTAAGGTCTCAACTGTTTATAATTTCTAAGGTTCACAATTTACCTGTCCCAAAACTTACCTTTTCAACTAACCATGTTCTCTAAATCACAATTTACACAATGCTATCCGAACATAAGACTTAACATACAATCATCATATCACGCATACTAATCTCTAGAGGGTTACGGATATACCTGTAACTATTGTTTCACTTCCCCTTTGTCGCTCTAATCAACATCCTGCCCTGCTGGGCGCATAGCTATAGAAGGCGATGAACCAGCTACCGATCCCGAAGGATGAGTCTTAACATCCGCGCTACCCCTGGTCGAATAATTTCTTGCAAAATGGCCCTGCTGGCCGCATGTAAAACAAACCCCCAAACTAGCACGATACTCCCCATAATGGAGCCTATCACAACGGCCACAAAGAGGTAGGGGTGGCTTCATCTGGCTAACACCCCTGCTCCCCCAAAAATCTGAACCCTTGGAGCCCCGACTGCCACGAATACTCTGGCGTCCCGAAGGCGTGGAGGACCACTCTGAACTGGATGAGGTATATATTCAGTCTGCTGCTGAGGCTGCCTGCCTCGAAAGTTACCAAAGGACCCTACTGTCTTGGCCCTCTTATGCCGATCTGGTCCTACGCTGTCTCACGTTCTCTCATCTGCTGCGCATAAGCCTGTATGCGGACAATGTCCATGCCCGGCTGAAGAGCTACTCCTGTGCAACCCTCCGCTAAATAATCATCGAGCCCTGTGACATAGCGGTGCACTCTATCCCCCATATCTGCCACTAAAACGAGGACATACCGAGCCAACGAGTCAAACTCTACGCCGTACTCCCGAACCGTATGCCCGTTCTTTCTCAACATCATAAATCTATCTTCCCGAGCTCTCCTCATCTGCGAAGGAAAGAAATGACTAAGAAATGCCTCTAAGAACTCGTCCCAAACAGCTGGAAGCGCATGCTCCCCCCGGGATAGTTCCCATGAATCAAACCAGTCGACTGCAGTTTCACGCAGCCGATGTGAACTCAATACCACCGACTCTGTCTCTGAGGCCTTGATCACTTTTATGATCCGCTGCAACTGTCGAATAAACTCCTGAGGATCGTCCTCAGCTCTCGATCCATAGAACTCTGGTGGACTGCAACTCAAGAAGTCCCGAAGTCTCCAACTATCAGATCTAGGGTGAACTACGGGTACAACCGGAACTGCTGCCTCCCGTCTGTCCTCATTCCTCGCCACAATCCTAGCTAGTAATTGGGCCATCTCTTTGTAATCCATATCCTCTGTTCCTGGCCGTGGGACTTGTTATACCCCGTAGTTCCGGAGTATGTATGTGAGGACGTACGTACGAATGTATACGCCCTAATTAGGGTAAGAATGAAAGAATTGTTTTCCGACGGAAATTATTCCGAACCTTGTGAAGGAAATTTTTGCGTTTTCAATATTTTTACGATTATTGAATTTTTCCGAGAGATAAAATGTTTGGGACCAATAGGAGGGCGACAAGTGTCACCCCTAGATTGGGCCATGTTGGATGAAATTAAGTGGACTAGTGGGCAAGACAAGTGGCCAAAAGTCTTGCATGGTTTTGCATGGAGTTGGACGGTTTTTAGCAAGTAGTGGGCAAGTAAAATGGTCAAGGTCTTGCATGGCTTTTGTAGAACAAGTGTAGAAAGGAACCTACACAAACCATCTATACCATACACATGTTTTAATCCTAACCCTTGGTTGTACTATATAAACCCCTTTGGTTGATGAAAATATTCCACACTTAGTATATTTCAAGACTTGAAAACATTTCCCTCTCCCTCCTTCTTATCTTGCTCTCGTCGAACAGCCCCTTCCCTAACCAAATGTTGTCCAAAAATTCTTAAACTTATAAGTGTCCTTCCTTAATGTGTTAGGAAGATTATTAACCAAGAGTTAGACAATATTTCTGTTATACCCCGTATTTCCAGAGTATGTACGTGAGGACGTACGTACGAAAGTTTAAGCCTTAAGATTAGGCAAGGGACGAAAATTTTGTTCACAACTACCGAAAAGAATCGTTTTTCGACGAAACGTTTTACAAAACTTGCGAAGGGAAAATTACGGCTATGTCATTTATATTTTTTGCGGATTTTTCCGAGAGATGAAATATTTTGGACCAACGGGAGGGTGACATGTGTCACCCTCAAAGTGGACGGCATTGTGGTTTCAAGTTGGACGATTTCTAGTCAAAGAGTTGGTAGGATATTTTGTGATATTTTGGTGGTAGATGGATAAGGTACACTTGCCAAAATCCTCACCCTACACTTGCCCCCTACCTTGAGAGTTGTTCTCGTAAATACACCCCCCCCCCTTGGTAGAAAATACTCTCCAAGTATAGTTACTATTCCAAAATACCTTGGCCCAAATACCTTGTAGTATTCCAAGGTTACACCTATACTAAAAGCCCAGAAATACTACTATACTTCCTTTCGGTCACAAAACGAAACCCTAAGGAAAATCTTCACAGTTGGTTGAAGTATTAAGAAGAAGTTGCATAGAACTTCTAAGGGTTGTTTGGAGCGTGTTGGAGCACCCGGAGTAGGAGCTAAACGTTGCTCAGGATCGACATTAAATCTTGGATAATTTTGGGCTTATCGAGGTAAATACTCTTGTCCTTATATTGTAATTTGAAATTACATCTTTGTAATAGTATAGAAATGAATATAAGATTCATAGAAGAGAATTGAACTGTAATAGAAGGATATTACAGATAAGAATTGAACTGAAATCACATCAGAAGAATATTAAAGAAGAAGATTAAACTGTACTTACATAGGACTGTATTTACAGTAGACTTGTGTAGCTTAACGGGTAGGGAAGTGCTGCCCGATTTTCCGTAGAAATAGAGAACCTACTGCTTAGAATATTCTACAGAGTAGTCTAGACGTTGATAGACGTATATGGCCTTTATAGGTTGAAAGTTCTGCAAGTAGCATGTTCTACTTGAAAGGTGGACAAGGCTAGCCGGGTTATAGCCGTGGAGCATTTTACTAATAGTCGATAATCGTTGCGAGGTATGTGATTCTTCCTATCCTCTTGAGCATGATATTTTAAAGAATATATATATAGTACGGTAGACGTACGTGTGTTAACTGAATGTGGTTTTACTCCGATGTCTTTTGACTTGAGTTTAAATAATAAGAATCTGGAAGTATTTCAAAAGAATTAAGAAACTTTTTTGAAAGAAGAGTAATACTTGGTTTTAAAAGCTTAAGAGTTATACTAGCTTTATGGGAAGTTAGGTATAACGACTTAAGAGAGATAAAAAGAATAGGTTATTATTTTAGAAGTTAAGAGACTTGATCTTAAAAGATAAGAGACTTGACTTAAATTGAATTAATATGAATTTTGTTAAAAAGTGTGAAACCTCATTCGTGAGTAACGAGTACTTGGTTTTTAAAAGGAATAATGTTTTACTGATTTCGGAAATCAGAATAAGTATCGAACAAACCACTGCAGCGCTAATAAAGGGAAATGTATTGACTAATTAAGTATTATAAAAACCAGTAGAAACCTCCATCGGCATAGAAGCTAAGATGAGACAAAATGATATTACATCTCCTAGATCATGACTGCTTTAATAAGATTGTTATAAACAAGAATAACATACTCACACATAAGGCATATGTTTCTCAAATTGTTTAAAAGAGAATTATCTTATTACGTGATTAAGACTATGAACTACGAAACCTTTCGAAAATGAGAAACTTGAGTATTTGAAATTAGGCAAACTTGAACGTTTGGAAAAGAATGTTGTTACTTGATTTTACAAAGAGAAGTGTTTTGGTTTACTTAAAAAGATAGTCACTCTATTTTTATACTACGGGTATTGTGTGACTTTTGTGAAAGAAACGGATCTTTTAAAGAATTAACGTACGTAGTACTTAGGGGTTTGAAAGCCCGAACTTATTGACATAGAATAGAAAGTACCTTGTGTGAATAACTTGACTATGTTGGTTTGTGATAGCCTTGTAATACTTTCTTGTTGGTTTGATAAATAAACATGTTAGGATGCTACGTGTGTTAGTGTCTTGTAATGTTGTGTAAGGGTTTCCTTGATTGTGCTTATGTTGTTTAACGATAAGCTGTTATGTTAGTATTATATCACTCACCTTGACTTGATCCGGGTTAAGCGCCTCCGACGCGGTAGACTTCGATGCAGGACCATGATTCGAGAATACCTCATGCGGGTCGAGGGACCTATGCGAGCTCGAGAGTTCCAGGTTAGTGTGCGGGGTTATACCTCATGCGGTCTATGTGGACATGCGGATGCGAGTCGTGGCGTTGCGGGAGTAGCTACCGATGCGGGTTATACCTCACGCGGGCCTATGAGTGGCCTATGAGGAGCTGCGGGAAGTTCGAGTTAGACGCGCGCATTTGATCTGCAGGCGAGTGGCGGCTTCGATCATGTGGCGATGCAAGCGGACCTCGTGTACGATTTATGACCGTTGGTGCGTGGGTGTTAGTAGTCGGCTATGCCTTCGCATTTCACCGTGCGGATTTATTATGACACGTGGGACACGGTGTTCATGTGTATTCCTTGGTGCTTTTATATCATAGATGGCCGGTGAGGAAGGTATTCCACGGGCATGATTGATGTTGTGGGCGTGAGACCCATAGTTATATTTGAGTGATGACTTTGAGGCGTGAGTCCACGACTTGACATGATTGCTTATTTATTGTGAGCGTAGTTTGGTTATCATACATGTCTCTGCTTTATATAGCCTACTATGATTTCATTTACTGATTTTCGATTTCACATACTTGGTTTTGTTATCGACCTCCTTCGGGGCTGCGTTCATGCCGCAGTGAAGGTACACCGTTGTTGATCCTCGCTCATGTGGTCACGCCAGCGTTTGGGAAGCTCAGTTTCTCCGAGGCTTATCGATGGTATAGTCCCAATCGTTGTAGGTACTTACATTCAGGGTATGGCGGGCATCCGCCATTGTTGTCATATCATTCTTAGAAGTCTCAGAGTACGTGTGGCGAGTTTGTAAAAGGGATGTAACTGTTCGGATTTAAGTTTATTTATATATATGCCGAAAGGCAACTTTTCTCAAATAACTGTTTACACTTCACATTATTTCATGTCTTGTTTTATATTCCGCTGATTACTCTGATGTTGTATCACTAGGGTGCCCGGGGTAAGGCACCAGTCACGGGGCCGGGTTCGGGTCGTGACAATTTCACACCCCTAACCACAAAAAAAACCCCCCTTGGCCGAGAGTGGGCAGATTTTCGGGACTGTTTTGGACAGATTGTTAGTCAAGTTTGGAAGGGAATATCTCCTAGTACATAAGGAGTTTTTGGGTGTTTCAAAATCCTAAAATGAAGTTCGTCGAGTCTAGTTTCCAACGCAACAAACCACTCGTCGATAGGACACTGGAGTAGAGAGTTATCAACGTTACAAGTTCAGCTGACGAAGAAGTGGCTAAAAATCTGGACAGTCACGTTTTTTTGGACTATCTTGAGGTAATGAACCTTAACCGCTTTGTGAAGTTGATTATTATGTATATATGGATATTATACATATATTGGAAGTATATTATGGACTATAAGATGTAAAGAAAGATTTGGATCTTGTTAAGATGTTAAAAGGAGAATTGACATATTATCCATTAAAATGGTAAAAATGTATCCATTACTTACTAAGAGGTTAACAACAAAGGAACTATAACTTATAATAAGATTGGAATATAAGTTGAAGGACTAATGAAGTAATTGGATAAGTAAAATTGTAAAGGTTGGCCAAGGACCCCAACTTAAGGACCGTATCTACTTTGGACCGTACCTACTTTGGACTATATTTACTTTGGACCTTCTTTACTTATTGTTATTATGAAGGAGAGATTGTTAATCGCATTCCGTTTGGGCGTGTTATCCCCTTATTTACTTATTGTTATTATGAAGGAGAGATTGTTAATCGCGTCCCGTTTGGGCGTGTTATCCCCTTCTTTACTTATTGTTATTATGAAGGAGAGATTGTTAATCGCGTTCCGTTTGGGCGTGTTATCCCCTTCTTTAGTTATTGTTGTTATGAAGGAGAGATTGTTAATCGCGTTCCGTTTGGGCGTGTTATCCCCTTCTTTAAATTTCGGTATTATTGCACCTTAATTATAGTATGTTAATTACGGTTATCGGGCCTTGGAAAAGGTGGAAAATTGAGTAAAGCGGGAAGTCTTTGAATTTTCCGTAGGAAATGGAACCTTGTTCTTAGAAATATCCTACGAAGAGATCTAGAGGTTAATAGACGTTTCATGGCCATTATAGGTGGAAGTACTACGAGTAGAGTATTCTACTTGAAGGGTGGAAAAGGGCTAGCAAAGTTATAATACTTCGGAGCGTTTTTGCTAATTGTCGATAATCGTCGCGAGGTATGTGAACCTCTTCCTATCCTTTCTAGCATGATTATTTTGAACTATGTAGTACGGTAGACGTACGTGTGCTAAACGAATTTGGTTAGTTTAAAACATAAAGTGTTATAATGGCTTTATGGGAAGTTAATTATAATAACTTTATGTAGGTAAAAGAATGGTTTATTGATTTTTAAAAAGATAAGAGACTTGACTTATATTTGACTTGATTTGATATGTGAAGAACTTGAATTGTGTGGAAAGTTGTGAAACCTCATTAAATGAGTAATGAGTACTTTGTTTTGAATAATAATGTTATATTGATTTCGTAAATGAGAATAAGTATCGAACAAAACACTGCAGCGTTAATAAAGGAAAATATATTTACAAATAATTTGAGTACTTGGTTTTGAATAATAATGTTATATTGATTTCGGAAATGAGAATAAGTATCGAACAAACCACTGCAGCGTTAATAAAGGAAAATATATTGACAAATAATTAATATTATTAAAACAAGTAGAAACCTCCATCTGCATAGAAGCTAAAATAAGACAAAATTGTATTACATTTCCTAGATCATGGTTGCTTTAATAAGGTCATTAATAACAAGTATTGACTTTTCTTAAATTCCAAAGTAAGGAACTTGTTTTCTAAAAGAAAAGAGACTTGAGAAATTGAAGTGTTTTTGTTTAAAAGAGAAGGCATGTTGTTGTCTTAAGTTGGTTTAAAAAGAAGGTATGGAAATTGTTTTGGTTTACTTAAAAAGATAGTTACTCTATTTTGATACTACGGGTATCGGGTGACTTTTGTGAAAGAAATGGATCTTTTTAAAGAGTTAAAGTATGTAGTACCTTGGGGTTAAAACCCGGACTTGTTGACATGAAATGCAAGTACCTTGTGTGAGTAACTTGCCTATGTTTTGTGATAGCCTTGTCATACTTTCGTGTTGGCTTGATGAAGTAAACATGTTTTGATACTACGTGTGTTAGTATCTTGTGATGTTTGTGTAAAGAGGTTATTCTTGTTGTGCTTATGTTGTTTAACGATAAGCCGTTGTGTTAGTATTATACCACTCACCTCTTGACATGATACCGGGGGTTAAGCTGCCCCCCGATGAGAGGAATACCTCATGCGGGTCCATAGGACCTATGCGGAGCTGCGGAAGTTCCAGGATTGTGAGCGAGGAATACCTCATGCGGTCTATGTGGCCATGCGGACTACGGGAGTCCAGGACGATGCCGAGGATTAGCTACCCTCGATGCGATGAATACCTCATGCGGGCCTAGGTGGCCTATGCGGACTGCGAAGTCGGGATTAAGGAACGATAATGATACTATGGGCGATTGGCCTTGCTTCGATCATTCGCGGCCTAGAAAAGACCAGTTACATTATATCTATTATTGCTCTTGTTTGTGATGTGGCACTATGTGCGGTTAACTTGGTTGTTTCGTACATATTTGTGAATTGGTTTTAAAATGTTATGGTTATATTTGAGTGATGACCTTGAGGGCGTGAGTCCCTGACTTGACACGATTGTTTATAGATTGTGAAATGGTATCTTTTTAGAGACAATGTTGATGTTCATTACTCTTGTTGATTTGCCGGGCTTTGTGAAACGCATTTTGATTGTCATATATGTCTCCTGTTTTATATAGACTATTATGATTTCATTTACAGTATTTTCAGTTTCACATACTTGGTACCTGTTATCGACCTCCTTGAAGTGCGTTCATCTGCGGTAGAGATACATCAGTCGTTGATCCTTGATCGTAGGGTCACAGTTCAGGGTTTTGGGAATCTCCGTTTCTCCGGAGGCTTATCTTTTGGTATGATTCCCTGAGATTGTAGGTACTTGTACATTGAGGTATGGCGAGCCTGTCCGTCATAGTTGTTATAGAAATTCTTAAGTGCAGTAATCTTGTTGTGGCGGGGTTTGTAAAGGATGTAACCGTTCAAGTTTGGGTTATATATATACATGTCGAAAGGCGACATTTTCTTGGTTAGACTGTTCTTACTCTTTATTGTTTCATGTCTTTGTTTTTATATTCCGTTGGTTACTCTGATGTATATCTACTTGGGTTCCCGGGTAAGGCACCAGTCACGGGCCCGAGATCGGGTCGTGACAAAAGTGGTATCAGAGCAGTTAGTCCTCGGAAAGTGTCTACAGACCGTGTCTAGTAGAGTCTTGATTATCGGTGTGTTGTGCACCACATCTATAATCAGGAGGCTGCAGGACATTTAGGATTGGTTTGCATTCTTCTCACTCTGAGATCGTGCCTTAGAGCTGTGTTATAAGTTGGACCCCTCTGACGTACTTCTCTTTTTACCAGTTATGCCTCTGCGTAAGGCAACCCGGGCCCAGAAGGGCAAGGCAGCCGATGGGCGCTAAGAGACAGAGGGTCACGGAGCCTGCCCAACCTTTACGGTGATACCCGGACGGCGAGTTCCACGGCGTCGCCGGCCAGCGAGGTTTAAGTCGCGGCGGCGCTCACGAGGCCACTTTGAGCCTTGATCCGGCGAGAACAGAGGATATGGGTTACAAGGAGATGGCCCAGTTACTAGCTAGGATTTTAGCAAACAGAGAGTATAGAGTGCACCGATATATCACGGGCCTAGACGATTATCTAGTAAAGGGGTGTACAAGAGTAGCTCTTGATCGGCGCATGAACATTGCCCGTCTGAGCTTATGCGCAGATCGAGAGCGTAAGATCGGCGGATTAACGAGATCAACGAAGAGGCGAGCAGCGAGGTCGCTTTGGTAACTTCGAGGCGGACCTCCTCGCCAGCTAGATCGGTTATCGCCTCATCCGATTCAGTGGTCCTCCGAGCTTGGACGTTCGGAGTATGCAGGAGTTGGTCAGAGCTCCAGAGTTTTGGTTCACAGATTTACATAGGTTCTAGCGGCCAGTTGATTTTCCCTCGGTAGTCACTATGTAGTAGGCGTCATTCGAAATGTCGTCTTTTACCAATGCTTGTGTTACTGCGGCGGCCGGGTGTGAGGAGAGAATGTCCTACTAGGAGGGTACAGGTGGGATGACTCAGCCTACCAGGTCGGTTGCGGATTCAGTGGTTCGGAGAGAAAGGGGTGTTAGCCAGAGGAGGCCACCCCCACCTCGGTGTGGCCGTTGTGGTATGTGTCATCGTGGGGAGTGTCGTACTACTTCGACAGCTTGTTATGCTTGCGGCCAGCAGGGCCATTTTGCGAGAAATTGTCCAACCAGAGGTAGCGCGGATGTAGAGACTCAGCCGGGATCGATGGTGGTTCATCACGCCTTTTGATATGCTCCAGTGAGGACTATGATTAGAAAGCGATGTTACAAGTATATCCTTAACTCTCTAGATATTTGTATGCGTGATATGATGACTTTATGTTAAAGTGTTATGTTTGGGTAAGCACTGTGTAAAATTATAATTTGGAGAACAGGGTTAGTTGAAAGGTAAGTTTAGGGGCAGGGAAATCGTGAGCCTTAGAATTTATAACAGTTGAGACCGAGACCTTAGATGTAAGGCCGTCTTGAGTAAAAGATTTTTCGGGTAGTCTTTGTCGGAGTGCATAGTATACGTGGAGTATTTGTGTGATAATTCCATGGGTAGTTTGAGATAGAAGTGGTAGCTTTCATGACGTGAATTAGTAAGATTGTTCCGGATCGAGAGCAGAGAGTTTGGCACGATAATGGGTGGGTTGAGGCGGATCGCGGGTCAACCGCGGCCGGATGAGGTAAGTCGGTTGAGGTGGTCCCGCTAGGTGATGGGATCACGAGGGTGTTAGGCCCACGTTTAGATAACCATTGTACGAGTTCGTGGATGCGTTCGACCAGTAGTCGGGCCGATGAGGTTAGCCCATCTTGTCTTTCAGCCATGACTGTTTACTCGGCGGAGGGTTATGCGAGATGTTCTATATCAGGAAGATTGTAAGGCTGTACGGGGTTCCTACTTTTATTTTATGACAGGTAGTGGAGCCCAGTTTAAGGCTATTTTCTTTTTCTGGAGGTTTTACCAGGCGGGGATAGGAACTCAGGTGAGTCTCGGTATTGCATTCACCTTCGGGCCGACGGACAAACAACACATTTTATCCAGACATTTGAGGATAGGTTACGTGCCGGTGTTTTGATTTCGGGGGAGCGGTGAGGATTATTTGCCTCGTGTTGAGTGGGTATTATAATAGCTACTATTTCAGTGTTCGGATGGCGCCTTATGAAGCCTTGTATGGGCGGATGTATAGGTTGCCGGTCGATTGGTTCGATGTTGGCAAGGTTCAGATAGTTGGTCCATACTTGATTCAGCAGAATGAGGATAAGGCGAAGCTTATCCAGAGGAGGTTATTAGCAGCTCAGAGTCAACCGAAGTCTTACGGATAATCGGCGTCAACACTTGGAGTTCAGGTTGACGGTGGGTCTTCTTGGAGGTACCACCCCGGAAGGGTGTGACGAGATTTGGAAAGCAGGGGAAACTTAGCCCGAGGTACTTTGGGTCTTTTCAGATCGTTTGTAGAATAGGCCAGGTTGCCTATAAGTTAGCACTGTCGTCCGACTTAAGAGGCAGTACGTCCGGTCTTTCATGTTGCTATGATTCGGAAGAGTATCGGAGATTCATCCAGAGTGTTCCCAGTTAATGACAACCAAGTTGAAGATAGTAACCCCGAGATTTTACAAACTGAAGCGATGACAGAAATGTGATACATATACTAGAATGAGTTCGAGTATACGAGGAGGGTACGACGAGTAAGAAAAGAGGCGAAGATGTGTTAAGAAGATAGAAGTGTTCCTTTATGAAGTAAAGATGCGAAGGGAGTATCCTTTGGACTATGGGTGGAGCTAATAGTATTGTTATACGCTTTAGAGATGATTCTTTGTTGGCTCGGATGTGAGTTTTTGCGCGTACGTTGTATTGTGGCCATATGTGACATTTTGCAAATTGTTCAAGTTATGAGGGACTATGCCGTTATCTGAGTTATTTGAATCTTGAAGGAACATTCGGGACGAATGTTTCTAAGGGGGGAGAATGTTATACCCCGTAGTTCCGGAGTATGTATGTGAGGACGTACGTACGAATGTATACGCCCTAATTAGGGTAAGAATGAAAGAATTGTTTTCCGACGGAAATTATTCCGAACCTTGTGAAGGAAATTTTTGCGTTTTCAATATTTTTACGATTATGGAATTTTTCCGAGAGATAAAATGTTTTGGACCAATAGGAGGGCGACAAGTGTTACCCCTAGATTGGGCCATGTTGGACGAAATTAAGTGGACTAGTGGGCAAGACAAGTGGCCAAAAGTCTTGCATGGTTTTGCATGGAGTTGGACGGTTTTTAGCAAGTAGTGGGCAAGTCAAATGGTCAAGGTCTTGCATGACTTTTGTAGAACAAGTGTAGAAAGGAACCTACACAAACCATCTATACCATACACATGTTTTAATCCTAACCCTTGGTTGTACTATATAAACCCCTTTGGTTGATGAAAATCTTCCACACTTAGTATATTTCAAGACTTGAAAACATTTCCCTCTCCCTCCTCTTATCTTGCTCTCGTCGAACAGCCCCTTCCCTAACCAAATGTTGTCCAAAAATTCTTAAACTTATAAGTGTCCTTCCTTAATATGTTAGGAAGATTATTAACCAAGAGTAAGACAAGATTTCACACCCCTAGCCTCAAAAAAAAAAACCCTTGGCCGAGAGTGGGCAGATTTTCGGGACTGTTTTGGACAGATTGTTAGTCAAGTTTGGAATGGAATATCTCCAAGCACATAAGGAGTTTTTGGGTGTTTCAAAAGCCTAAAATGAATTTCGTCGAGTCTAGTTTCCAAGACAACAAACCACTCGTCGATAGGACACTGGAGGAGAGAGTTATCAACGTTACAAGTTCAGCTGACGAAGTAGTGGCTAAACATCTGGACAGTCACGTTTTTTTGGACTATCTTGAGGTAATGAACCTTAACCTCTTTGTGAAGTTGATTATTATGTATATATGGATATTATACATATATTGGAAGTATATTATGGACTATAAGATGTAAAGAAAGATTTGGATCTTGTTAAGATGTTAAAAGGAGAATTGGCATATTATCCATTAAAATGATAAAAATGTATCCATTACTTACTAAGAGGTTAACAACAAAGGAACTATAACTTATAATAAGATTGGAATATAAGTTGAAGGACTAATGAAGTAATTGGATAAGTAAAATTGTAAAAGTTGGCCAAGGACCCCAACTTAAGGACCGTATCTACTTTGGACCGTATCTACTTTGGACCGTATCTACTTTGGACTATATTTACTTTGGACCTTCTTTACTTATTGTTATTATGAAGGAGAGATTGTTAATCGCGTTCCGTTTGGGCGTGTTATCCCCTTCTTTACTTATTGTTATTGTCACGACCCGACCCCGGGCCCGTGACTGATGCCTTACCCCGGGCACCCTAGTGATACAACATCAGAGAAAATCAGCGGAAATAAAAACTTATAAACGACAAACAGTGAAATAAGAAGACAGGCTAACCAAAACGGTTACCTTTCTGTATATAAAAACTTGAACAGTTACATCCCTTACAAACCCTGCCCACAACAGTACTACAGACCTCTAAGAATGTTATAACAACAACGACGGGACAGGGCCCCGCCATACCCCTGAATGTAAGTACCTACAACGACAGGGACTATACCAAAGATAAGCCTCCGGAGAAACGAAGCTTCCAGCGAACTGTGATCCTATGAGCGATGATCAACAAGCGGTGTACCTCTACTGCGGCATGAACGCGGCCCCAGCGAGGTCAGACAACAGTAGCAAGTATGTGAACTGAAATATCAGAAATGAAATCATAGTAGTCTATATAAAACAGAGACATATATGATAAGCAAACTACGATATAATATGGCGATCGCGTCAAGTCGTGACTCACGCCTCAAAGTCATCACTCAAATATAACTATGGGTCTCATGCCCGCAACATCAATCATGCCCGTGGAACACCTTCTCACCGCCGGCCTACGATAATCACACTGAGTACACATGAACACGGGTCCCACGTGTCATAAAAACCGTGACGGGCAAGTACGGGAGCTAACTACCGGATACCAAAGCCGCATCATTAAGCGGCCGGGCAAATGCGAAAGCCAACTACCGATACCAAAGCCGTACCAACAAATCTATATAACCATACCACGGGTGACCAGGCAAGCACGAAGCCAACTACCGATACCACCCGCGCCGCATAGTCGGGCAAGTACGAAGACTAACTACCGATACTGGCGGAATCACGAGACTTCACAAAACTGAACGGGCAAGCACGAAGGCTAACTACCGATACCTGCCGAATCAGCCACGACCTCGGGCAAGTACGAGAGCCAACTACCGATACCAAGCCGAATCAAGAAACCTCATAGAGAGCTAGTTCATGGAATAATAATCACGGCGTGCGTGGAATGCTCCGCCACTGCCGACGCCCAAGTAAGATCATAACAAATCAGCCCTCCATCGAGACGTGGTGGTATAGAAATACAATCTCGCACGACAAGGCTATCACACGCAAACATAGGCAAGTTACACACAACTCAAGGTACTTTCATTTTATGCCAAAGTCCGAGTTTTAACCCCAAAGTACTACGTCGTTAAATTCTTTTAAAAGATCCATTTCTTTTACAAAGGTCACCCGATGCTCGTATTATCAAAATAGAGTGACTAACATTTTAAGTAAACCAAAACAACTTCCATACTTTCCTTTTTAAACCAAATTAAGACAATACTATGCCTTCTTTTTAGACCAAAACACTTCTCCTTTTAAAGTCAAGTTACCATTTTAAAACTAATGATAAAAGCATTCTTTTGTTTTCATAAAGTCGTTATAACTAACTTCCCATAAAGTCATATAACACTTTATGTTTTAAACCAATTTAAGACAAAACCATGTCTTTCTTTTAAACCAAAACTCTTGATTACTCAAGTCTCTTTTCTTTTAGAAATCAAGTTCCTTAATATTTCACATCAAGTCATTTATAAGTCAAGTCTCTTATCTTTTAAAACCACAAACCATTTCTTTACCTACATAAAGTTGTTATAGCAAACTTCCCATAAAGCCGTTATAACACTTTATGTTTTAAACCAACCAAATTCATTTAGCACAATACGTCTGCCGCATTACATAGTTCACAACAATCATGCTAGAAAAGATAGGAAGAGGTTCACATACCTCATGACGATTATCGACAATTAGCAAAACGTTCCTGATTATAACCGCTAGCCTTTTCCACCCTTGAGTAGAATACGCTACTCGTGACAACTTCAACCTATAAAGGCCACAAAACGTCTATCAACCTCTAGATCTCTTCGTAGAATAATTCTATATACAAGATTCCTTATTCTATGGAAAATTGGCAAGACCTCCCGCAACCACATAAATCTCTCCTCTAACGAGGCACGCTGCGAACCAACAATCCCAGAGGGGGGGGTTACACGTCTAACCGGACGTGTACAATTCTACTCCACAATAATACTACAAGTCTACTGTAAATACAGTCCTATGTAAATACGGTTCAATTCTTTATAATCATCCTTCCAATATATCTTATACTCAATTCTAAACTACTACAACATGTAATCTCCAATTACAATAGGGGGACAAAAATAATTACCTCGATAAGCCCAAAATTATCCAAGATATAAGTCGTTCCTGAGCAACGTTTAGCTCCAATTCCTTACACTCCAACCCGCTCCAAGAAACCCTTAGAAGTTTCTAAACAACTTCTCTTAACACTTCATCTAAGCTATGAAGATTTTTCTAGGGCTTCATTTTGCGACTATGGAATAAAGTAGTATTTCCGGGCTCTTATGTTGGGATTTCTTTGGAATACCACAAGGGATTTAGGCTAAAGTATTTGGAATAACAACAATACTTGAAGAATTCTACTCAAGGTGGGGGGGGGGGGTGTTTGGACGAGAACTCACTATGGGAGAGCGGGGAATATTTGCCTTGGAAACTTTCTAATGTGGATGAAATAAAGTCTTGCACACAAGGGGTATTTATAGGGAAATCAATGGCCAAGATCTAGGCAAGTGGATGGTGAGGATGGGGTACATGTGTGTGGGTAGTTGGCCAACCATTTGGCTACCACAAAAATGGGACAAGTGGCCACCACAAAAATGGGCCACTTGTCCACCAAAAAAACGTGCCACTTGTCCTTCTCCAATTCGGCCAACATGGCCACATGGGGGTGACACATGTCGCCCCCCCTACTCGTCCAAAATATTTCATCTTCCGACAATATCCGTAATGCCAAAAATCCAAAAATAAAGTGGGCCCCACAAAATCGTAAATTTTCCCGTGGGCTCCACGTGACCAATTTCAGAAATAAAATTTCATAATTCTCAAATATTCCAAAAAGTCCAAATACCAAATCTGGGAATCCAATTCCCTTTAACGAACATTTTTCCTTCACAAAATTCGGAAACTTTTCCGTCGAAAAATCACATCTTTCTTCCTTTCCAATTTTACTGTCGTATTCTCGTACGTACGTCCTCGTATACATACCCTGGAACTACGGGGTGTAACATTCTTCCCCCCTTAGAAACATTCGTCCCAAATGTTCCTTCTAAGCCTCTAATCATACAAGCGCCGGTATAGTCTTCACTACTATACTTACAAAACCAATTATGCCACACATGGCCATAATATAACATACGCGCAAAAATCAATCCAAGCCAACGAGGAATCACCCCTAACGTGTATAACAACACAAAAACTTCCACCCATGGTCCAAAGGATACTTTCTTCACATCTATACTTATAAAAAGGACACTTCACATCTTCGCCTCTTTTCTTACTTGTCGCACCTCCTCGTACACTCGAACTCTTCCTCATATACTTACCACGTTCCATTGCTTCAGCTTTCCAAAATCTCGGTTACTATCTCTAACTTGGTCATCATTAACCGGGAACACTGGAGGATCTCGATTATTCTTCCAAACATAGCAACATGGAATACGGACGTCTTGCCTCCTAAGTCGGACGGCGGTGCTAACTTATAGCAACCCGCCTATTCTACTATGATCCGAAAATGCCCAAAATACCTCGCTAAGTTTCCCTTCTTTCCAAATTTCGTCACACCTTCCGGTGGTACCTTCAAGAAGACCCACGGTCGACACAACTCCAAGTGTCGGCGATCGCCTACACGACTTGACTCGAGCCGCTAATAACTTCTTCTGGATAAGCTTCACCTAATCCACATCCTGCTGAAATAAGTAGGGACCAAACTATATGAACCTTGCCGACATCGAACCAATCGACGGATAACCTACACTTCCGCCATACAAGGCTTCATAAGGCACCATCCGAATACTGAAATGGTAGCTAGTATAATACTCACTCAACAAGAGGCAAATAATCCTCACAGCTACCCCTGAAATCAAAACACCGGCCCGTAACCTATCCTCAAATGTCTGGATAAAATGTGTTGTTCGTCCGTCGGCCCGAGGGTGAATGCAATACTGAGACTCACCTGAGTTCCTAACCCCGCCTGGTAAAACCTCCCGAAAAAGAAATAGCCATAAACTGGGCTCCACTGCCTGCCATAAAATAAAAGTAGGAACCCACGCAGCCTTACAACCTTCCCCGATATACAATATCTCACATAACCTCCGCCGAGTAATTCTAACTAAAAGACAAGATGGGCTGACCCCATCGGCCCTACTACTGGTCGAACGCATTCACAAACTCGTACGATGGTTACCTAAACTTGGGCTTAACACCTTCGTGACCCTATCATCTAGTGGGACAACCTCAAATCGACCACCACATTTCGGTGGGTTGACTCACGAAATGGCCTCAACCCGACCCACTTCAGACTAAACTCGCTCCCGATCCGGAACAATCTTACTGGGCCACGTCATGAAAGCTACTACTTCCATCTCACACTACCCATGGATTTATCACAACTTACACCATGCTAACCGAACATAGCACTCCACATGTATCTACCATAACGACCTAAACAAGTCTCTTAAGGCTGAAGATCTCCCTGTAACTACTGCCTCACTTTCCCTTTGCCGCTCTAATCAAATCTTGCTCTGCTGGGCGCATAACTAAAGAAGGTGATGAACCAGCCACTGATCCCGAAGGCTGAGTCGTAACATCCGCGCCACCTCTGTTCGGACAATTTCTCACAAAATGGCCTGCCGTCGCAGCCTAACAAGCTATCTAAGTAGTCGACACTCCCATAAGAACCCCTACCACAACGACCATACCGAGGTGGGGGTGGCCTCCTCTGGCTAACACCCCTTCCTCTCCGATCCACTGAATCCGCAACTGACCTGGTAGGCTAAGTCATCCCACATGTATCCCTCCTACTAGGACATTCTCTCCTCACATGTCTGCCACTAACGCGAGGACATAATGATCCAATAAGTCAAACTCTATACTGTATTCACGAACCATCCGCCCGTTCTGCCTCAACCTCATAAATCTATCTCGCCCGAAGCTCTCTCATCCGCGAGGGCAAGGTGTAAGAAATGCCTCGAGGTCTTGATCACTTTCACGAGCATTGCAGAACCGCCGAATAAACTCGATGATCTTCTCGATCCTCAATCCATAGGACTCGGGTGGATCAGAACTCAAGAAGTCCCGGTCTCAAAACTATCGGATCTAGGGTGAACTCATCGATGCCGAACCACCTCCGTCGTCTGCTCATTCCCGGCCACCGGACTAGCTAGTAATCGTCATCTCTTGTAACTCATATCCTTTTGTTCTGGCCGTGGAACCAAGACTCGTGTATCGTGGTCTCGTAGCTCTGCTGCCGCTAAACTCTCTGGGGCTAGCGTCGCCAACTCCCGAATGAAGCACTATCTCTGTAATGACCGGGCTTGTGCCTCGTAACCCTCCGTGTTTTACTCGTAGCTCTCCACCGCCTTGCCCATCCAGGCCTGGTTGCCTGCGTAGAGGCATAACTAGCACAAACGAATACGCCGAGGAGTCCAACTTATAACACACTCTAAGGCATGATCTCAGTGAGAAGAATGAAACCAATCATAAATATCCTGCGGCCTCCCGATTATAGGTGTGCACAACACACCGATAATCAAGACTCTACTAGATACGGTTTGTAGACACTTTCCGAGGATTAAGCGCTCACGATACCACTTTTGTCACGACCCGACTCAGGCCCGTGGTCGTGCCTACCGGGCACCCTAGTGATACAACATCAGAGAAAATCAGTGGAAATAAAAACTTATAAACGACAAACAGTGAAATAAGAATGTCAGGCTAACCAAAACGGTTACCTTTCTGTATATAAAAACTTGAACAGTTACATCCCTTACAAACCACGCCACAACAAGATTACGCACTTCAAGAATGTTATAACAACAACGACGGACGGGGCCGCCATACCCCGAATGTAAGTACCTACAACGGCAGGACTATACTAAAGATAAGCCTCCGAGAAACGGAGCTTCCGAACGCGAATCAGTGATCCTATGGCGAGGATCAACAATCGGTGTACCTCTACCGCGCATGAACGCAACCCAAGGAGGTCGATAACAGTACCAAGTATGTGAAACTAAAATATCAGTAAATGAAATCATAGTAGTCTATATAAAGCAGAGACATATATGATAACCAAACTACAGTACATAATATGTAAGCAGTCACGTCAAGTCAGGGACTCACGCCCTCAAAGTCATCACTCAAATATAACTATGGGTCTCATGCCCACAACATCAATCATGCCCGTGGAACACCTTCCTCACTGCCGACAGTCTACGATAACCACACCAAGGAGTACACATGAACACCAGGTCCCACCTGTGTCATAAAAACCGTACGGGGCAAGTACGAAGGCTAACTACCAGATACCAAAGCCGCATCATCAACTGACCGGGGCAAGTACGAAAGCCAACTACCAGATACCAAAGTCATACCAACAAATCTATATAACCATACCACGAAGCTGACCCAGGGCAAGTACGAAAGCCAACTACCAGATACCACCGCGCGCACGAATGGTCGGCAAATAAGACTAACTACCGTGATACCGTCGAATCACGAGACTTCGTCACAAAACCGAACGGCAAGTCGAAGGCTAACTACCGATACCGCCGAATCGGCCATGACCTCGGCAAGTACGAGAGCCAACTACCAGATACCAAGCCGAATCAGTAAAACCTCATGGAGAGCTAGTCCATGGAATAATAATCACGTGAAGGCACTGTGGAATGCTCCACACCGCCAGACGTCCAAGTAAGATCATAACAAATCAGTCGGCCCTCCATCGAGAGACGCGGTGGTATAGAAATACAATACTAGCACGACAAGGCTATCACACGCAAACATAGGCAAGTTACACACAACTCAAGGTACTTTCATTTTATGCCAAAGTCCAGGTTTTAACCCCAAAGTACTACGTACGTTAAATTCTTTTTAAAAGATCCATTTCTTTTACAAAGGTCACCCGATGCCCGTATTATCAAAATAGAGTGACTAACATTTTAAGTAAACCAAAACAACTTCCATACTTTCCTTTTTAAACCAAATTAAGACAATACTATGCATTCTTTTTAGACCAAAACTGTTATACCCCGTATTTTCCAGAGTATGTACGTGAGGACGTACGTATAAAAGTTTAAGCCTTAAGTAGGCTAAGGGACGAAATTTGTGCACAACTAGCGAAAAAAGTCGTTTTCCGACGAAACGTTTTCCGGACTTTGCGAAGGGAAAAATACGGCTATGTCATTTATAATTTTTGCGGATTTTTCCGAGAGATGAAATATTTTGGACCAATTGGAGGGCGACATGTGTCACCCTTAGGTGTCCAAGGTTGGACGATTTTTGCTTGGTGGAAGCTTCTAGGCTTGCACGTTTTTTCCCTTTTAGTTGCCTAAAATGTTTGGTCAATGTTTGGTAGGATATTTGTGTGGTTGATGACCAAGTGGGACCCACACAACACATGGCTTAATCTACACCTTACACTTGCCTACCACTTGTCTTGATCTTGGCCATTGGTTGGCCTATAAATACCCCCCTTAGTTGATGAGTTATTTCATCCACACTTGAGCAATTTTCCAAGTCTCAAACTACTCCCCTTCCTTGTGAGCTTTCGTCTAACCCTCTCCCCTCCTCCTAGTTGTGCTAGCCGAAACCCCTCCCCTTTGTGAAGCCCTAGCCGAGGCAAACCCCCCCCCCCCTTGCCTAGTTGTTTTCAGATAATACACCCCCTTGGTAGAAAAGTATTCTCCAAGTATTGTTACTATTCCCAAATACCTTGGCCCAAATACCTTGTAGTATTCCAAGGTTATACCTATACTAAAAGCCAAGAAATACTATTATACTTCCCTTCAGTCACAAAAACAAAACCCTAAGGAAAATCTTCATAGCCGGTTGAAGTATTAAGAAGAAGTTGCGTAGAACTTCTAAGGGTTGGTTGGAGCGGGTTGGAGCGCCCGGAGTAGGAGCTAAACGTTGCCCAGGATCGACATTTAACTTGGATAATTTTGGGCTTATCGAGGTAAATAATCCTATCCTTCTAGTGTAATTGGAAATTACATTATGTAGTAGTATAGAAATAAATATAAGATGCATAGAAGGATATTACAGAAGAGAACTGAATCAGATTTACTTAGACCGTATTCTGATGACTTGTGTAGTTGGACGGTTAGGGAAGTGCTGCCCAATTTTCCGTAGAATTATTCTACAGAGTAGTCTAGACTTTGATAGACTTATATGACCGATATAGGTTGAAGTACTGCAAGTAGCGTATTCTACTCGAAGGGTGGAAAGGGCTAGCCGGATTACAGTACTATTGGAGCTATTTGCTTATAGTCGATAATCGTCGCGAGGTATGTGATTCTTCCTATACTCTTGAGCATGATATTTTAAAAGTATATATATATATATAGTACGGTAGACGTACGTGTGTTAACTGAACATAGTTTTACGGCAATTTCTTTTGACTTAAGCCTGAATAATAAGAATCTTGAAGTATTTCAAAAGAATTAAGAAACCTTTTTGAAAGAAGAGTAACACTTGGTTTTAAAAGCTTAAGAGTTATACTAGCTTTATGGGAAGTTAGGTATAACGACTTAAGAAAGATAAAAAGAATGGGTTATTGATCTTAAAAAGATAAGAGACTTGACTTAATTGATTTAATATGAAAAAGCATGAAACCTCATTCGTGAGTAATGAGTACTTGGGTTGTAAAAGGAATAATGTTTTACTGATTTCGGAAATGAGAATAAGTATCGAACAAACCACGGCAGCGTTAATAAAAGGAAATGTATTGACTAATAAAGTATTATTAAAACCAGTAGAAACCTCCATCTGCATAGAAGCTAAGATGAGACAAAATGATATTACATTTTCTAGATCATGGCTGCTTAAATAAGATTGTTATAATCAAGAATAACCTACTCACACATAAGGCATATATCACTCAACTGTCTTTAAAAAAGAGAATTATGTTATTAAATGATTAAGACTATGAACTATGAAACCTTTCGAAAATAAGAGATGTGAATATTTGAAATTAGGCAAACTTGAACTTTTGGAAAAGAATGTTGTTACTTGATTTTAAAAGGGGAAGTGTTTTGGTTTACTTAAAAATGTTAGTCACTCTATTTTTATACTACGGGTATCGGATGACCTTTGTAAAAGAAATGGATCTTTAAAAGGAATTTAACGTACGTAGTACTTTAGGGTTAAAACCCGGACTTTGACATAAAATGAAAGTACCTTGAGTTTTTGTGTAACTTGCCTATGCTTGTTGTTGTGTAACTTGCCTATGCTTGTTGTTGTGTAACTTGCCTATACTTGTTGTGATAGCCTTTGTTGTGCAAGAATTGTGTTTCTATACTACCGCGTCTCTCGATGGAGGGCCGGTTGACTTGTTGAGAACTTACTTGGACGTACCGGCAGTGACGGAAGATTCCACAGGTATGCTTCCATTATTATTGTTACATGGGCATGTCTACACCGATGATGGATTCTGTGGGCATGTGACCATTATGGTTATTTATGGCGAAGTATCGTGACTTACGATTGTGATCTGGTGGTTAGCCTGTTTACTTGGGCCCGCGTCACGTGGACGGTGGATCTGGTATAGGTTATCGACTTGCCACGGTCGCCTTCGCGCGGCGTATCGTGACTTACGGTTGTGATCCGTGGTTAGCTCGGTTACTTGCCCGCTACCACGTGGCGCAGGGAGGATCTGGTGGAGGCTATCGCACTTTCCACGTGTCAGCTTCGCGAGTCAGTGTTTGGATGGAGCTTCGTGACTTACGATTGTGATCTGGTGGTTAGCCTGGTTACTTGCCCCCGTCAGCTACGTGGCGCAGGGAGGATCTGGTGGAGGCTCTCGCACTTGCCACGTGTCAGCTTCATGATATGGTTGTTCAGTATTATTGGTAGGGTGGGACCTGGTGTTCATGTATACCCCTTGGTGTTGTTACATCATGATCGCCGCGTGAGGGCGAATTCCACGCACAAGTGATGTTGTGGGCGTGAGACCCATTGTTATATTTAAGTGATGACTTGGAGGGCGTGAGTCCCTGACTTGGTATGACTGCTTATACGTTGTGTACTGTAGTTTGGTTATCATACATGTCTCCTGCTTTATATAGACTATTATGATTTCATTTACGTAATTTCGCCGCATACTGTACTGTTGCTGCATCGACTCCTGGCCGCGTTCATGCCGCAGGTAGGTACATCGTCTGCTGATCCCCGCCATAGGATCACATTTCAGCGTATTGGAAGCTCGCCTTCTGAGGCTTATCTTTTGGTATGTTACCCGAGTTTGTAGGTTCTGTACATTCGGGGTATGGCGAGCCCTGTCCGTCATAGTTGTTGTAAAAATCTTAGAGGTATGTAGCAATCGCGGCGTTGTAAGGATTGTAATCGCCACGACCCGCTCCAGGCCCGTGGATCGTGCCTTACCGGCACCCAAGTAGTCATACATCGAGTAATCGGAAATATAAAGCAAGACATGAAACGCTTTATAAAATAGGACACGCTTATGTGAGAAAACATCGCTTTCGGCATATATATATAAACATGGTTAAGTTACATCCGACATCGTACAATGACTACTGAGACACTTAAGGAAATATACAACTATGGCGTGACAGGTCCCGCCATACCCCGATCTAAAACTATCTACAAGTGAGATCATACCCAAAGTAGAGCCTCCTAAAAGATGGAGCTCCCGACACCAACGTAGAGATCCTAAGAATGTGGATCTAGCACCTGCTTGCCCTTACCTGCGGCATGAACGCAGCCCCCCGAAGGAGGTCAGTACAACAGGTACTAAGTATATGAAACTGTAAAATACTTAAATGAAACATATCATTTTAAAAACAGTTTTGCAAGTATGTATGAAACAACGAGGAACTCGCATAGTGCCACATCACAAACAAGAGCAACAATAGGTAAACTGTAATAGGTCTTTTCTAGGCTGCGAATGATTCGAAGCAGGGCCACTCGCCCGTATTATCACTCTGCAAGCCTAATCCTGGACTCCCGGAGTCCGCATAGGCCACTCACATGGGCCCGCATGAGGTATAACCCCGCATCGAGGGTAGCTACTCTAAGATCGCCCCGACTCGTTGTCCGCATGGCCACATAGACCGCATGAGGCATAACCCGCATACTAACTCGAACTCGTAGCTCGCATAGGCCCTCGACCCGCATGAGGTATTCTCGAATCATGGTCCTGCATCACCTGAGTCTACCCGCACGGAGGCGCCAACCCCGGTATCATCTCAAGAGGTGAGTGATGGTACACTAACGTAACAACTTATCTTTAAACAACATAAGCACAACAAGAATACTATTTTTCACAAACGTTACAAGACACTAACACACATAGCATCATATCATGTCTACTTATCAAACCATCTTATTATTCTTTTCACAATTCAATTTAAGTCTGTTATACACACATAGTCAAACTTGTTTCTTGTATCAATCTTAAGTGGTTATACTCAACTTCCCATAAAGCTAGTATAACTCTTAAGCTTCTGTTTTAAAAACCAGTTAGTTCTCTCTTGTTAAAAATGATTCAGTATTCTTTTGAAATGCTTTCAGATCTTTATTATTCAGGCTTAAGCCATTGAGGCATCGCTGTAAGTGTTATTCGAGTTTAAGCCGTGAGGCATTGCCGTAAGTATTATTCGTGCTTAAGTCAAAGACATTGCCGTAGTTATTATTCGATTAACACATGTACGCTCACCGTATATATATATATTGTAAAATATCATGCTTTAGGAAGAATCACATACCTTCTCTAAAACCACCGCCAAGTTCAATATGTCATGCAGAGAGTCAGCCTATAATAGTCACAGATATCTATCAAAGACTACTCTGATGGTCATTCTAAACAGAGGGTTCATAATTCTACGGAAAGTCGGGCAGCACTTCCCTACCCGGTGAGCTATATAAGTCTACTGTGAAAACAGTCCTATGTAAGTAGCTTTGATTAATCTTCTTTTAAACCCTTCACCGTGGTAGCTCAATTCTATTCGTGATATTCTTCTAAGTATTTGATACTTATTCTAATACTACTACAAAGTATTCTCTAATTCAAAAGAGGTTAGGATTAGTTACCTCAGTAAGCCCAATAATATCCTAGAAAAGTCGCTACCGAGCAAGGTTTTGCTCCTAAGTTGTATGCTCCAAGGAAACCTTAGAAGTTCTTCACAACTTCTACTAAGTAGTAAGGTATTTGGGCTAGGTATTTTGGGCATTATAACAATACAAGAAGGCAACTTTTCTACCAAGAGGGGGTAGATTTTGGCTAGGCTAGGGGGTATTCGGCCAAGGGCCTTCACAAGGGAGGGAGAGTGTTGGACGAAAGATCTACAAAGGGAGAGGAGAGGATTTTCAAGACTGAAGCTTTGTGGATGAAGAACTCTTCATCTTAAGGGGTATTTATAGGTCAAGAAGTGGCCAACCAATGGCCAAGATTTAGACAAGTGCAAGGCAAGTGTAGGGTGAGGATTAACTATACACAAATATCCTACCAACTCGACTTGTGCACAAGGCACAAAAACGCGTGCCATTGCTTAGCCAATTCGTCCAAATGGACGATTTGAAGTCCACCAATTGGAGGGTGCCAAGTGTCGCCTCCCGCTGGTCCAAAATGTTTCGCCTCGGAAAAATCCGCAAAAATTAGAAATGGCATAGCCGAATTTATCCTACGAAATGCGTGGAAACGCTTTCGCCTGAAACGATTCTTTAAGCGAGTTGTGCACAATTTCGAACTTGGCCTAATCTTTAGGCTAAACTTTTACGTATTCCCTTACGCATACCGAAATACGGTATAACAATAATCGCTCAAATGTCGATATATATATATATATATATATATGCGAAAGGGAACCGCTTTTGGTTGCTTTATTTTCTTTATCTTAATCCATATCTATTTGTATGTTTAAGTTTTTATTTCCGGTTTTTCTCTTATGTTGTATCACTAGGGTGCCCGGTAGCACCACGCCCGGTTCGGTCGTGACAAAAGTGGTATCGAGCGATTAGTTCTCTGAGAGTGTCTACGCAGTGTCTAGTAGAGTTCGATTATCGATGTGTTGCACCACATCTATAATCGTGAGGCTATAGGACATTTATGATTGGTTTCCATTCTTCTCATTCTGAGATCGTGCCTTAGAGCTTTGTGATAAGTTGGACCCCTCTGACGTGTTTCGTTTTTTACCAGTTATGCCTCTGCGAAAGGCAACCAGGCCCGTGGCGGCAAGGCGAGGAGAGGCTGCGGGTAGCAATGGCAGTCTCTACAGAGACCACAGTACCTGAGCCTCCAGTCCCACAGTCTGGAGCAGAAGAGACGGGTTACAAGGAGTTGGCCTGTATTGGCCGTGGTCAGGCTGCATACGAGGATAGGCCGACGCAGATTCGAGAGCACCGATGGTTCACCCTAGATCGATAGTTTGAGGCTACGGACTTTCTCGAGTCAGAGCCCGCCGTAGTTCTATGGGTCGAGGCCTGAGGATGATCCGCAGGAGTTCATCCGATAGTTACAGCGGATCATGAGAGTGATCAAGGCATCGGAGACCGAGTCAGTGGTCCTAGGTTCGCATCGGCTGCGTGATACCGCAGTCGACTGGTTTGATTCGTGGGAGCTGTCCCGGGGAGAGCATGCGCTTCCAGCTGGTTGGAACGAGTTCTCAGGGGCATTTCTTGCGCATTTCTTGCCTCCCCAGATGAGGAGGGCTCGGGCCGATAGATTTTTGGTGTTGAGGCAGAGCGGGCGTACGGTTCGGGAGTACAATGTGGAGTTCGACTCATTGGCTCAGTACGTCCCCGCGTTAGTAGCTAGTATGGAGGATCGAGTGCACCGATATGTTACAGGGCTCGATGATTACCTAGCAGAGAGTTGTTCGGGTGTAGCTCTTCAGCCGGGCATGGACATTGCCCGCATGCAGGCTTATGCACTTGGATGTGAGGAGCGGAGAGATCGACGGAATGACCGAGATCAGCAGAAGAGGGCCAGAACAGCAGGGTCCTTTGGTGACTTTCGAGGCGGACCGCCTCAAGAGCGATTATGCGCCTCCGCCCGACGAGTGGTCCCCACCGTCGTCGGACGCTTGGATATTCAGAGCAGTCGTGGCTCCCAGGTGTCAGATGTTCAGGGGAGTAGAAGTGCTCGCGGACGAGGCCACCCGTATCTCGCTGTGGCCGCTGTGGTAAAGCCCATGGGGAATGTCGTCGGGTTTGGGAGATTGTTACGCTTGCGCCAATGTGGCCATTTGGCGAGATCCGTCACCAGGTAGCATCGGTGGGATAGCATGAACTACGAGATCGGATTGGGTTCTTCACCTTCCATAACTAGGCAGATGTTCATACACCTAAGAGCCAGCAGAGGTCGCGGTGGAAGTTCCCAGTTTTAGCGGTCCTTTGAACCGCCTATTTTCAGGTATATCCTTAACCCTCTAGAGACTTGTATGTATTGTTGTTTTGATGATGTGTTATGTTCGGATAGCTTTGTGCTAAAATGCGATTTAGAAGCCTGGTTAGTGACAAGGGTAAGCTCAAAGGTGAAAATGATGAACCTTAGAATACTACAGTTGAGACCTTAGATGTAAGGCTGTCTTGAGTACAAGATTTTGTGGGTGATCTTTGTCAGAATGTATAGGTATACGTGGTGTAATTGTGGGAAAATTCCTTGGGTGGTGTAAAACGGAAGTGGTAGCTTCCATGACTTGAACAGGTAAGATTGTTCCGATCGTGGAACGAGAGTTTGCGCGATTATGGGTCGGGTTGAGGACCATTCGCGGGTCAACCCGCAGCCCGGTTTGTGGTGGGGTCAGTTCGAGGTGGTCCCGCCAGGTGGTAGGATCACGAGGGTGCTAGGCCCAAGTCTGGGTAATCGTTGTATGAGTTCGAGTGTTCGAGAAGAGTACAACGAGGAAGGAAATAAGTGAACATGTGCTGAGGGGTGGAAGTGATCATTTTTGTAAAGCGAATGTGCGAAAGGAGTATCCTTTGGACCAGAAGCAAGAGTTGGTATGGTTTTGCATCGTCGAGGTGATTCCTCGTTAGCTTGGATTTAAGTATTTTCGCGCATGTTATTTTGTGGCCAGGTGTGGCATGTATGGTTTCGTAAGTATAGTAGTGTAGACTATACCGACGCGTGTATGTTTTGAGACTTAGAAGGAACATTCGACGAATGTTTCTAAGGAAGAATGTTATACCCGTATTTTCTGTAGTATGTACGTGAGGACGACGATAAAAGTTTAAGCCTTAAGTAGGCTAAGGGACTAAATTTGTGCACAACTAGCTTAAAAGAGTCGCTTTCCGACGAAACGCTTTCCTGATTTCTTGCGAAGGGAAAAATACGCTATGTCATTTATAATTTTTGCGGATTTTTCCGAGAGATGAAATATTTTGGACTAATTGGAGGCGACGTGTCACCCTTAGGTGTCCAAGGTTGACGATTTTTGCTTGGTGGAAGCTTAGGCTTGCACGTTTTTTCCCTTTTAGTTGCCTAAAATGTTTGGTCAATGTTTGGTAGGATATTTGTGTGGTTGATGACCAAGTGGGACCCACACAACACATGGCTTAATCTACACCTTACACTTGCCTACCACTTGTCTTGATCTTGGCCATTGGTTGGCCTATAAATACCCCCCTTAGTTGATGAGTTATTTCATCCACACTTGAGCAATTTTCCAAGTCTCAAACTACTCCCGTCCCTTGTGAGCTTTCGTCTAACCCTCCCCCCCCTCCTAGTTGTGCTAGCCGAAACCCCTCCCCTTTGTGAAGCCCTAGCCGAGGCAACCCCCCCCCCCCCTTGCCTAGTTGTTTTCGTATAATACACCCCCCCCCTTGGTAGAAAAGTATTCTCCAAGTATTGTTACTATTCCCAAATACCTTGTAGTATTCCAAGGTTATACCTATACTAAAAGCCAAGAAATACTATTATACTTCCCTTCAGTCACAAAAACGAAACCCTAAGGAAAATCTTCATAGCCGGTTGAAGTATTAAGAAGAAGTTGCGTAGAACTTCTAAGGGTTGGTTGGAGCGGGTTGGAGCGCCCGGAGTAGGAGCTAAACGTTGCCCAGGATCGACATTTAACTTGAATAATTTTGGGCTTATCGAGGTAAATAATCCTATCCTTCTAGTGTAATTGGAAATTACATTATGTAGTAGTATAGAAATAAATATAAGATGCATAGAAGGATATTACAGAAGAGAACTGAACTGTACTTACTTAGGACTGTATTTACAGTAGACTTGTGTAGTTGGACGGTTAGGGAAGTGCTGCCCAATTTTCCGTAGAATTATTCTACAGAGTAGTCTAGACTTTGATAGACTTATATGACCGATATAGGTTGAAGTACTGCAAGTACCGTATTCTACTCGAAGGGTGGAAAGGGCTAGCCGGATTACAATACTTTTGGAGCTATTTGCTTATAGTCGATAATCGTAGCGAGGTATGTGATTCTTCCTATACTCTTGAGCATGATATTTTAAAAGTATATATATATATATAGTACGGTAGACGTACGTGTGTTAACTGAACGTAGTTTTACGGCAATGTCTTTTGACTTAAGCCTGAATAATAAGAATCTTGAAGTATTTCAGAATTAAGAAACCTTTTTGAAAGAAGAGTAACACTTGGTTTTAAAAGCTTAAGAGTTATACTAGCTTTATGGGAAGTTAGGTATAACGACTTAAGAAAGATAAAAAGAATGGGTTATTGATCTTAAAAAGATAAGAGACTTGACTTAATTGATTTAATATGAAAAAACATGAAACCTCATTCGTGAGTAATGAGTACTTGGGTTGTAAAAGGAATAATGTTTTACTGATTTCGGAAATGAGAATAAGTATCGAACAAACCACGACAGCGTTAATAAAAGGAAATGTATTGACTAATAAAGTATTATTAAAACCAGTAGAAACCTCCATTTGCATAGAAGCTAAGATGAGACAAAATGATATTACATTTTCTAGATCATGGATGCTTAAATAAGATTGTTATAATCAAGAATAACCTACTCACACATAAGGCATATATCACTCAACTGTCTTTAAAAAAGAGAATTATGTTATTAAATGATTAAGACTATGAACTATGAAGCCTTTCGAAAATAAGAGATGTGAATATTTGAAATTAGGCAAACTTGAACTTTTGGAAAAGAATGTTGTTACTTGATTTTAAAAAGGGAAGTGTTTTGGTTTACTTAAAAATGTTAGTCACTCTATTTTTATACTACGGGTATCGGGTGACCTTTGTAAAAGAAATGGATCTTTAAAAGGAATTTAACGTACGTAGTACTTTAAGGTTAAAACCCGGACTTTGACATAAAATGAAAGTACCTTGAGTTGTTGTGTAACTTGCCTATGCTTGTTGTTGTGTAACTTGCCTATGCTTGTTGTTGTGTAACTTGCCTATACTTGTTGTGATAGCCTTTGTTGTGCAAGAATTGTGTTTCTATACTACCGCTCTCGATGGAGGCGGTTGACTTGTTGAGAACTTACTCGACGCATCGGCGCGACGGAAGATTCCACGCATGCTTCCATTATTATTGTTACGGGCATGTCTACACCGATGATGGATTCGCGGCATGTGACCATTATGGTTATTTATGGCGAAGTATCGTGACTTACGGTTGTGATCTGGTGGTTAGCCTGTTTACTTGCCCCCGTCAGCTACGTGACGCAGGTGGATCTGGTATAGGTTATCGCACTTGCCACGTGTCGCCTTCGCGCGGCGCATCGTGACTTACGGTTGTGATCCGTGGTTAGCTCGTTACTTGCCCCCGCCGCCACGTGGCGCAGAGAGATCACGCGAGGCTATCGACTTGCCACGCGGTCGCCTTCGCGAGTCGGTGTTTGATGGAGCCGTGACTTACGGTTGTGAGCCGTGGTTAGCCCGGTTACTTGCCCCCGCCGCCACGTGGCGCAGTGAGGATCTCGCGAGGCTCGCACTTGCCACGTGTCGCCTTCATGATATGGTTGTTCAAGATATTGGTGGGACCGTGTTCATGTATACCCTGGTGTTGTTACATCATAGATCGCCGCGTGAGGAAGGAATTCCACGCACAAGTGATGTTGTGGGCGTGAGACCCATTGTTATATTTAAGTGATGACTGAGGGCGAGTCCTCGACTTGGTATGATCGCTTATCGTTGTATCGTAGTTTGTTATCATACATGTCTCCGCTATATAGACTATTATGATTTCATTTACGATTTTCGCCAAGATACTTGTACTGTTGCATCGACCTTCGCGGGTGCGTCATGCCGCAGTGAGGTACATCGTCTGCTGATCCTCGCCATAGGATCACATTTCAGCGTATTGGAAGCTCGTTCCTTCGAGGCTTATCTTTGGTATGTTACCTCGAATGCAGGTTCTTGTACATTCGAGGTATGGCGGGACCGTCCCGCCATAGTTGTTGTAAAAATCTTAGAGTCAGAAGATTGCTGTTGTGGTTGTAAGGATTGTAACTGTTCTAATGTCGATATATATATATATATATGCACAAAGGCAACTGTTTTGGTTGGCCTATTTTCTTTTAACTTGATCCATATCTATTTGTATGTTTAAGTTTTTATTTCCACTTTTTCTCGATGTTGTATCACTGGGTGCCCGGTAAGGTCAGAACGACCGCCCGGTTCGCATCGTGCCTTACCAGGCACCCTAGTGATACATACATCGTAGAAAATCAGAACATAAACATGAGTCATTTAACAAGAGATATAATAAATAAACAAAGCAACTAAAATTTGCCTTCAAGATATACATAAAACCCGAGCAGCTTTAATCTTTTACAACCCCGCCCACAACAAGATTACTGCACTTAAGATATACATGACTATGACGGACAGTGGCCCGCCATACCCTGAATGTACAAGAACCTACAACTCAGTGGAACACCTACTAAAAGATAAGCCTCCGAGAAACGGAGCTTCAAATGCGCTGAATCGTGATCCTATGAGCGAGGATCCACGATCGACAGACTTCTCTACCGCGGCATGAACGCAGCTCGGGCGAGGTCAAGACAACAGTACTAAGTATGTGAAACTGCATAACATCAGAATGAAATCATACTAGTCTATATAAAGCGGAGACATGTATGATAACCAAACTACGCTTCACAACATAAAATACCATCACTCCAATATAACTACGGGTCTCACGCCCACCACATCAATCAGTTCGCATTATGGCCGCATGCTCAATATCGTGACGGTGTAGACATGTCCATGATGCAACAATAATACCAAGGTCCCATGGCCACATGCCCCTGAATTCTGCATCGGTAGACATGTCCACGTGACCTCAACAACAAGACAAAGAATCCAAATGGAAGCATACCCGCAGCGCTTACGATCGTGTCGATGTCCAAAGGGAAAATAAGACAACATTCCAAATGGACGCATACCCGTGCGCTACGCATCGTGTCAGTATGTCCAAAGGGAAATATAAGACAACATTCCAAATGGACGCATACCCGTGCGCTACGCATCGTGTCAGTATGTCCAAAGGGAAATATAAGACAACATTCCAAATGGACGATACCCGCAGCGCCACGATCGTGGTCGGTATGTCCAAAGGGAAACAACAAGGCGGTAATCTAAATGGAAGCATACCCGCGCGCTACGATCGTGTCGATGTCCATAGCGATGCACAACAATAATACTATCAACGCGAACGCATCTGCGGAATTTCTCCGCCACGCAAGACGCCCAAGTAAGTTCTCAACTACCAACCGAATTCTCCATCGAGACGCGTAACACGTAAATACAACGCTGTGCACAACAAAGGTTATCACAATAAGCATAGCCAAGCTTCATAACAACAAGCATAGGCAAGTTTCACAACAACACAAAGTACTTTCATTTTATACCAAAGTCCGGGTTTTAGCCCTAAAGTACTACGTACGTTAAATTTTGTAAAAGAGATCCATTACTTTTATCAAAGTCACCCGATACCCGTAGTATTAGAATGACCAACCCACATTTTTAAGTAAACTAACACTTTCCTTTTAAAATCAAGTACCAACATTCTTTTCCTAAGTTCCGGTTGCCTAGTTTCAATTACTCCAACTTCTCATTTTCAAAAGGTTTCATAGTTCCCAAACTTAATCACTTGATTCCTTTTTGAACAATCGAGTAACATATGTCATATATGTGAGTAGTTTATTCTTGTTTATAACGATCTTATTACAAAGCGACATGATCTAGAAAATGTAATATCATTTTGTCTCATCTTACTTCTACACATTTGAGGTTTCTACCGGTTTTAATACAACACATCATTATTCAATACATTTTCCTTTTATTAACGCCAGTGGTCCTGTCGATACACATTCTGATTCCCAAATCAAGAAACATTATCCCTTTAAAACCAAGTACTCATTACTCACGAATGAGGTTTCACACAAACATCCACATTAAAACAAATAAGTTAAGTCTCTTATCTTATAAGATCAAGTCTCTTAACTTCTAACATCAAGAAACCATTTTCACTTACATGCGTCGTTATAACTAACTTCCCACGCAACTGTGGGGTTTACACGCCTAACCTGACGTGTACAATTCTACACAAGTCTATCGCAATACACCCCATGTAAATACAATCAGCTTCTTATTCTTCAGCTTAAGTCAAAAGACATTGCCGAATACTAAGTATAGCTCCATATATAGTATACTTCAACTATATATCCTAACAAACATGTAATTTCCAATTACAATAGAGGACAAGATAATTACCTCGATAAGCCCAAAATTATCCAAGTTATAATGTCGATCCCGAGCAAGGTTTAGCTCCAATTCACGCCTCCAAACCACTCCAAACAACCCTTAGAAGTTCTAACTAACTTCTACTCAAATACTTCAACCAACTATGAAGATTTCCTTAGGGTTTCCTTGAGACTAAAAAGGACAAAAGGTAGTATTTCCTGACTCTACGAAAGAGGTATCTTTGGAATACTACAAGGTACAAGGCTAAGGTATTTTGGGCATTATAACAATACTTGGAGTATTTCTATACCACAACAAGGGTATTATACTAAAACAACTAGCAGTGGTGGTACCCCACTACCAAGACACCACAAAGGGAGGGAGGAGGCCTCGGCCAAGACTCTCAAAAGAGGGGGATGAGTTGGACGAACTCAACACTAGAGGAGGAGGGATTTTAGGCTTGGAAGGTTTCATTTGTGGATGAAGAGTTCATCAACATATGGGTATTTATAGCAAAACCAAAGGCCAACCAACGGCCAAGATCAAGCCATGTGCAAGGCAAGTGTAAGGCCAAGATCAAGCCAAGTGCACCCTAGACCCTACTCCTTAAAACCTCACAAATATCTACACAAATATCAAGCCCAACTTGCGCCTTCGGCCAGTCACCGCATCTTCCGTTGTGAGGTGACACACGTCACCCTCCCGCTGGTCCGTAATGTTTCGCCTCTCGGAAAAATCCGCAAAAATACAAAACGACATAGCCGGAATTTTCCTTCGCAGTTACGAAAACGCTTCGTCGAAAAAACGACTCAACCAAAGGTTGTGCACAAATGTAAAATCGGCGGGTGCTACATGGGGGTGACACGTGTCGCCCGATTCGCCTGAATATTTCGTCTTAGAAATATCCAATTTACCTGAAATCTCAAAAACAAAGCGGGCCCACAAAACCGTAAATTTCTCCCGGCCCCACATGACCATTTCCAAAATAAAATCTCAAAATTCTAATATAATCTATGAAGTCCAAATACCAAATGGGAATCAATTCCCATTAACGAACCTTTTTCTTCACAAATAACTGAAACTTTTCCGTAAAACTCACATCTTTCTTTCTTTTCAAAATTTCGCGCACTCTCATCGTGACGCCCTCACATACATACCCCGCAACTACGGGTATAACATTCTCCCTCCTTAGAAACATTCACCGAATGTTCCTTCTCAAGTCGAATAACGATAAAGTTCCTTCAACAAGTTGCGATGCCACGGCCGCCACGAAATAACATACGCCCTCTTCTTTCCTTACTGTCGTGCCGCTTCTCGAACGCTTGAACTCTCCCAAGACGCACCATACTTCACCATTACTTCCGCTCGAAAATCTGAGTCACTACCTCCAAACTTGGTCATCTTACTAACCTCAAACTTCCTTAAGGCCATTCCCGCCTTTACGAACCGCTTCGTCGAACGCGTCCACGAACTCATACGATGATCATACAAACTTGGGCCTAGCATCCTCGTGACTCTACCACCAAGTGACCACCTGTGACTCCCACCCCAAACCGGTTACTGGGTTGACCCGCAAATGGTCCTCAACCCGACCCCAATCGCGCCAAACTCTTGTTCCCGATCCGAACAATCTTACTAATTCACATCACGAAAGCTACCACTTCCATCTCACACTACCCACGGACTTATCACACAAATAAATCCCACGTATACTACTACTGATAAGGGTCAAAAATAAATCTTTAACTCAAGACGACCTTACCCCTAAGGTCTCACCGTGACATAGTCTAAGGTTACACTTACCATGCCCCCATCGTATCCTCCCAACTAAGCATGTTTCTAACTCATAATTAACACAACGTTATTCGCACATAGCACACAATAATGAGACCATCATAACAAGCATACCAAAACTCTAGAGGTTAAGGATATACCCGGCTACCGCTCACTCTAATCATAGGCCCGCAGGCGCGATAATCAGAAGGCGATGAACCACCCACCGATCCGTAGGTCGAAGTCGTAACATCCGTGCTACCCTTGGTCGACGCCTCGCAAAATGGCCCGCTGCCGCATGCAAAACAAACTCCCAATCTAGCACGACACTTTCCAAAATGGAGTCTACCACAATGGTCACAACGAGGTAGGTGGCTTCACCGTTAACACCCCGCTCGCCGAAAATCTGAACCTCGAGCCCGACCGCTCTCAAGACGGTGGAGGACCACTGCACGGTGGGGGTATATAACTAGCTCGAGGCGGTCCGCCTCGAAAGCCACCAAAGGACCCCGCCGCCTCGGCCTCTTCCGATCCGTGCCATTCCGCGACCCTCCGTGCCTCACATCCTAGCGCATGAGCTCGCATGCGGCAATGTCCATGCGGTGAAGAGAAACACCGCACAAGACTCACCATATAATCATCTAGCCGGTGACGTAGCGATGCACCCTATCCTCCATATCCGCAACTAGCGCAGTGGACATATCGAGCCAAAGAATCGAACTCGACATTGTACTCCCGACGGCGCCCTCTGTCTCAAGAACAAAAATGCTGCGTGCCCTCTCATCTGCGAGGCAAGAAGTGCGTGAGGAAAGCCCCCAAAACTCATCCCATACTGCTGGAGTGCATGCTCTCCCGAAAGCTCCCATGAATCAAACCAATCGATCGGTATCACGCACCGACGCGAACAAAGGTCACACAGACTCGGTCAAGCCTCGATCACCGCGTGATCGTCAGAATCGCGGATGAACTCCTCGCGGATCATCCTCGTGCCTCGACCCATAAAACTCAAGGGCTACAACTCGTAAAGTCCGTAGCCTCAAACTATCGCTCGGGGTGAACCATCGTGCATCGAATCGAATCACCGATTCACTTATCTCATATCTGCCACGACCTCGCCAAGAATCGCCATCTCCTTGTAACCCATCTCCTCGCCCTGCATCGGGATGGAGGCTCGTGCTGCGTCTCAGCAGCCATTGCCGCGGCCTAACCTCTGCTGGGGTGGCGGCGCCACAAAACCCGCCTCAAGCACAACCTCAGTACTGCGGGCTCGCGCCTCGCACTCCTCAGATCTCACTAGCAAGCATTCTCGCCGCCTTGCCTCTGGCTCGGTTGCACTGGCGGAGGCATAATCAAAAACGAGATACGCTGCAGGGTCCAACTTACAACATGTACTCTAAGGCACGATCTCGTAATGAGAAGAATGGAAACTAATCCTAAATGTCCTCAGCCTCCGATTATAGATGTGGTGCACAACACATCGATAATCAAGCACTACTGTACACGGTTCGTAGACACTTTCCGAGGATTAATCGCTCGATACTCACTTTTGTAACGACTCGCCCGGGCGCATCGTGCCTTACCCCGCACCCTAGTGATACATACATCGTAGAAAATCAGCGAACATAAAACATGAGTCATTTAACAAGAGATATAATAAATAAACAAAGCCAACCAAAATGGGCTTGCCTTCAAGATATACATAAAACTCGAACAGCTTTAATCCTTTTACAACCCCGCCTACAACAAGATTACACTGCACTCTAAGATATACAACGACTATGACGGACGTGGCTCCCGCCATACCCCGAATGTACAAGAACCTACAACTCGTGGAACACCTACTAAAAGATAAGCCTCCGAGAAACGGAGCTTCAAATGCGCTGGCAGTGATCCTATGGCGAGGATCCACGATCGATGTACCTCTACCGCGGCATGAACGCAGCCGAAGGAGGTCGATACAAGTACCAAGTATGTGAAATCGCATAATATCAGAATGAAATCATACTAGTCTATATAAAGCAGAGACATGTATGATAACCAAACTACGATTCACAACATAAAACAATCATCACTCAATATAACTATGGGTCTCACGCCCACCACATCAATCAGTTCGCATTACGGCGCATGCCGGAATCGTGACGGTGTAGACATGTCCATGATGCAACAATAATACCAAGGTCCCATGGCCACATGCCTGACTGCATCGGTGTAGACATGTCCACGTGACCTCAACAAGACAGAATCCAAATGGAAGCATACCCGCGCTACGATCGTGTCGGTATGTCCAAAGGAAAAATAAGACAACATTCCAAATGGACGATACCCGCAGCGCTACGCATCGTGTCGGTATGTCCAAAGGGAAATATAAGACAACATTCCAAATGGACGATACCCGCGCTACGATCGTGTCGGATGTCCAAAGGGAAATATAAGACAACATTCCAAATGGACGATACCCGTGCGCTACGCGTCGTGTCGGCATGTCCAAAGGGAAACAACAAGGCGGTAATCTAAATGGAAGCATACCCGCGCCACGATCGTGTCGAGATGTCCATAGCGATGCACAACAATAATACTATCAGCGAACGCATCTGCGGAATTTCTCCGTCGCCAAGACGCCCAAGTAAGTTCTCAACTACCAACCGACCTCCATCGAGAGACGCCAGTAACACGTAAATACAACGCTTTGCACAACAAAGGTTATCACACAAGCATAGCCAAGCTTCATAACAACAAGCATAGGCAAGTTTCACAACAACACAAAGTACTTTCATTTTATACCAAAGTCCTGTTTTAGCCTCTAAAGTACTACGACGTTAAATTTTGTAAAAGAGATCCATTACTTTTATCAAAGTCACCCGATTCGTAGTATTAGAATGACCAACCCACATTTTTAAGTAAACCGTAACACTTTCCTTTTAAAATCAAGTACCAACATTCTTTTCCTAAGTTCCGTTGCCTAGTTTCAATTACTCCAACTTCTCATTTTCAAAAGGTTTCATAGTTCCCAAACTTAATCACTTGATTCCTTTTTGAACAATCGAGTAACATATGTCATATATGTGAGTAGTTTATTCTTGTTTATAACGATCTTATTACAAAGTGACCATGATCTAGAAAATGTAATATCATTTTGTCTCATCTTAGCATGCAGATGGAGGTTTCTACGGTTTTACTACCACACATCATTATTCAATACATTTTCCTTTTATGAACGCTGCAGTGGTCTGTCGATACATTCTCGATTCGAAATCGGAAACATTATCCCTTTAAAAACAAGTACTCATTACTCACGAATGAGGTTTCACAAACATCCACATTAAAACAAATAAGTTAAGTCTCTTATCTTATAAGATCAAGTCTCTTAACTTCTAACATCAAGAAACCATTTTCACTTACATAAGGTCGTTATAACTAACTTCCCATAAAGCTATTATAACACCCTATGTTTTAAACCAACCAAATCACTTAGCATGCGTACGCTCTGGTACTACATAGTTCACAACAATCATGCTAGAAAAGATAGGAAGAGGTTCACAGACCTCGCGACGATTTATCGACAATAAGCAAACTGCTCCAAGTACTACAACCTTGCTAGCCCTTTCCACTCCTCGAGTAGAATACGCTACTCTTAGTACTTTCACCTATAAAGGTCACAAACGCCTATTAACCCCAAAACATAAGTTTCTATCTTTCTATAGAAAATTCGGCAAAGACTCCCATGCAGCGCAAATCTCCTCTCTATCGAGGCCGCTACCAAGCCAACCAGGAGGGTTTACACGCCTAACCTGACGTGTACAATTCTACACAAGTCTCTGCAATACACCCCATGTAAATACATTCGATTCGATTCTTTATTCTTCAGCTTAAGTCAAAAGACATTGCGAATACTAAGTATAGCTCCATATATAGTATACTTCAACTATATATCCTAACAAACATGTAATTTCCAATTACAATAGAGGACAAGATAATTACCTCGATAAGCCCAAAATTATCCAAGTTATAATGTCGATCCGAGCAAGGTTTAGCTCACTCCGTGCGCCCAAACCACTCCAAACAACCCTTAGAAGTTCTAACTAACTTCTACTCAAATACTTCAACCAACTACGAAGATTTCCTTAGGGTTTCGGTTTGAGACTAAAGGACAAAAGGTAGTATTTCCGACTCTACGAAAGAGGTATCTTTGGAATACTACAAGGTACAAGGCTAAGGTATTTTGGGCATTATAACAATACTGGGGAGTATTTCTATACCACAAAGGGTATTATACGAAAACAACTAGGCTGGTGGGTACCCACTGGCAAGACACCACAAAGGGAGGAGGAGGCCCTCGCCAAGACTCTCAAAAGAGGGGATGAGTTGGACGAACTCAACACTAGAGGAGGGAGGATTTTAGGCTTGGAAGGTTTCATTTGTGGACGAAGAGTTCATCAACATAAGGGGTATTTATAGCAAAACCAAAGGCCAACCAACGGCCAAGATCAAGCCATGTGCAAGGCAAGTGTAAGGCAAGATCAAGCCAAGTGCACCCAGACCCTACTCCTAAACCCTCACAAATATCTACACAAATATCAAGCCCAACTTGCCCGCCAATTCGGCCAGTCACACGCTTCCATCGTGAGGGTGACACATGCCACCCTCCGTTGGTCGAATGTTTCGCCTCTCTGAAAAATCCGCAAAAATACAAAACGACATAGCCGAATTTTCCTTCGCAAGTTACGAAAACGCTTCGCCGAAAAACGACTAACCAAAGGGTGTTGTGCACAAATGTAAAATCGGCCAGGTGCCACATGGGGTGACACGTGTCGCCCCGATTCGCCTGAATATTTCGCCTTCCAAAATATCCAATTCTGAAATCTCAAAACAAAGCTGGCCCCACAAAACCGTAAATTTCTCCTGGGCCCACATGACCATTTCCAAAATAAAATCTCAAAATTCTAATATAATCTATGAAGTCCAATACCAAATCTGGGAATCCAATTCCCATTAACTAACCTTTTTCTTCACAAATAACCGAAACTTTTCCGCTAAAACTCACATCTTTCTTTCTTTTCAAAATTTCTGCCGTACGCTCGCACGTACGCCCTCACATACATACCCTGCAACTACGGGGTATAACATTCTCCCCTCCTTTGAAACATTCGTCCCGAATGTTCGTTCTGAAGTCGAATAACGATAAAGTTCCTCTAACAAGTTGCCAATGCCACACTGCCACGAAATAACATACGCCCTCTTCTTTCCTTACTCGTCGTGCCCTTCTCGAACGCTGAACTCTCCCAAGACGTACCATACTTCAGTCATTACTTGCTTCGAAAATCTCCGAGTCACTACCTCCAAACTTGGTCATCTTACTAACCTCAAACTTCCTTAAGGCCATTCGGCCTTTTACGAACCGCTTCGTCGAACGCGTCCACGAACTCATACGATGATCATACAAACTTGGGCCTAGCATCCTCGTGACCCTACCACTGGCGGGACCACCCAGAACCCCACCCCAAACCGGGTTCTGGTTGACCGCAAATGGTCCTCAACCCGACCCCAACGCGCCAAACTCTTGTTCCCGATCCTAACAATCTTACTAATTCACATCATGAAAGCTACCACTTCCATCTCACACTACCCACGGACTTATCACACAAATAAATCCACGTATACTACTACTCTGATAAGGGTCAAAAATAAATCTTTAACTCAAGACGACCTTACCCCTAAGGTCTCAGTCGTGACATAGTCTAAGGTTCACACTTACCATGCCACCATACGTATCCTCCCAACTAATCATGTTTCTAAATCATTATTAACACAAGGTTATTCGTACATAGCACACAATAATGAGACCATCATAACAAGCATACCAAAACTCTAGAGGGTTAAGGATATACAAGCTACCGCTCACTCTAATCATAGGCACACCTGCAGTGCATAACTATAGAAGGCGATGAACCAGCCACGATCCTAGGTGAAGTCGTAACATCCGCTACCCTTGGTTGGACGTTCCTCGCAAAATGGCCTGCTGGCCGCATGCAAAACAAACTCCCAATCTAGCACGACACTCTCCAAAATGGAGTCTACCAATGGTCACAACGAGGTAGGGTGGCTTCACCGTTAACACCCCGCTCGCAAAATCAACCCGGAGCCCCGACCGCTCAAGAAGGCGGTGGAGGACCACTGCACGGTGGGGTATATAACTAGCTTTCTTCGAGGCGGTCCGCCTCGAAGCCACCAAGGACCTGCCGCCCCGGCCTCTTCTCGCGATCAGTCATTCCGTCGACCCTCCGTGCCTCACATCCTAGTGCATGAGCTGCATGCGGGCAATGTCCATGCGGTGAAGAGAAACACCGCACAAGACTCACCATATAATCATCTAGCCCGTGACGTAGCGATGCACCTATCCTCCATATCTGCAACTAGCGCAGGGACATATCGAGCCAAAGAATCGAACTCGACATTGTACTCCCGACGGTCGCGCCTCTGTCTCGAGAACAAAAATCTGCTTACCGCGCCCTCCTCATCTGCGGAGGCGAAGTGCGTGAGAAAGCCCCAAAACTCATCCCATACTGCTGGAGTGCATGCTCTCCCGAAAGCTCATGAATCAAACCAATCGATCGCGGTATCACGCAGCCGATGCGAACAAAGGTCACAGACTCGGTTTCAAGCCTCGATCACCGCGTGATCGTCAGAATCGCCGGATGAACTCCCGCGATCATCCTCGTGCCTCGACCCATAAAACTCGCGGGCTACAACTCGTAAAGTCCGTAGCCTCAAACTATCTGCTCGGGGTGAACCATCGTGCTCGAACTGAATCTGCTGATTCGGCCTATCTCATATCTGCCACGACCACGGCCGCCAAGAATCGCCATCTCCGTAACCCATCTCCTCTCGGTGTGGGATCGAGGCTCGGTGCTGCGGTCTCGGCAGCCATTGCCGCGCTCTAACCTCTCTGGGCCGGGCGGCGCTACAAAACCCGCCGTCAAGCACAACCTCGTCTTGTGCGGGCTGCGCCTCGTACTCCTCTGTATCTCACTAGCAGCACCCTCGGCTGCCTTGCCCTTCTGGGCTCTGGTTGCCTTGCGCGGAGGCATAACTGGTAAAACGAGATACGCCGGAGGGTCCAACTTACAACACTCTAAGGCACGATCTCGTAATGAGAAGAATGGAAACTAATCCTAAATGTCCTGCGACCTCCGATTATAGATGTGGTGCACAACACATCGATAATCAAGACTACTAGACGGTTCAGACACTTTCCGAGGATTAATCGCTCGATACCACTTTTGTAACGACCGTTCGGGGCAAGTATCGTGCCTACCTGGCACCCTAGTGATACATACATCGAGAAAATCAGCGAACATAAAACATGAGTCATTTAACAAGAGATATAATAAATAAACAGGCCAACCAAAACAGTTGCCTTGGATATACATAAAACTCGAGCTTTAATCCTTTTACAACCCCGCCAACAACACTACGCACTCTAAGATATCTGACGACTATGACGGACGTGGCTCCGCCATACCCCTCGAATGTACAAGAACCTACAACTCGTGAACCTACCAAAGATAAGCCTCCGAGAAACGGAGCTTCAATCTGTTGGCGTGATCCCATGAGCGAGGATCCACGATCGATGTACCTCTACTGCGGCATGAACGCAGCCCAAGAGGTCGATGCACAGTACCAAGTATGTGAACTGCATAATATCAGAATGAAATCATACTAGTCTATATAAAGCAGAGACATGTATGATAACCAAACTACGATTCACAACATAAAACAATCATCACTCAATATAACTATGGGTCTCACGCCCACCACATCAATCAGGTTCGCAGTATGGCCGCAAGCCCCCGGAAGACTGCATCGGTGTAGACATGTCCATGATGCAACAATAATACCAAGGTCCCATGGCCACATGCCCCGGAGTTCGCCGGTGTAGACATGTCCATGTGACCTCAACAACAACAAAGAATCAAATGGAAGCATACCCGCGCTACGCGTCGTGTCGGTATGTCAAAGGAAAAATAAGACAACATTCCAAATGGACGATACCCGTGCGCTACGATCGTGTCGATATGTCCAAAGGGAAATATAAGACAACATTCCAAATGGACGATACCCGCGCTACGCATCGTGTCGGTATGTCCAAGGAAATATAAGACAACATTCCAAATGGACGCATACCCGTGCGCTACGATCGTGTCAGTATGTCCAAAGGGAAACAACAAGGCGGTAATCTAAATGGAAGCATACCCGTGCGCTACGCGTCGTGTCAGTATGTCCATAGCGATGCACAACAATAATACTATCAACGACGCGTGCCGGTGGAATTTCTCCACACCGCCAGACGCCCAAGTAAGTTCTCAACTACCAACCGACCCTCCATCGAGACGGTAATACGTAAATACAACGCTTTGCACAACAAAGGTTATCACATAAGCATAGCCAAGCTTCATAACAACAAGCATAGGCAGTACAACAACACAAAGTACTTTCATTTTATACCAAAGTCCGGTTTTAGCTCTAAAGTACTACGTGCGTTAAATTTTGTAAAAGAGATCCATTACTTTTATCAAAGTCACCCGATACCGTAGTATTAGAATGACCAACCCACATTTTTAAGTAAAACGTAACACTTTCCTTTTAAAATCAAGTACCAACATTCTTTTCCTAAGTTCCGGTTTGCCTAGTTTCAATTACTCCAACTTCTCATTTTCAAAAGGTTTCATAGTTCCCAAACTTAATCACTGATTCCTTTTTGAACAATTGAGTAACATATGTCATATATGTGAGTAGTTTATTCTTGTTTATAACGATCTTATTACAAAGGCCATGATCTAGAAAATGTAATATCATTTTGTCTCATCTTAGCTTACATGCAGATGGAGGTTTCTCTTGGTTTTTAATACAACACATCATTATTCAATACATTTTCCTTTTATTAACGCCGCGTTGGTCTGTCGATACACATTACGATTCGAAATCGGAAACATTATCCCTTTAAAAACCAAGTACTCATTACTCACGAATGAGGTTTCACACAAACATCCACATTAAAACAAATAAGTTAAGTCTCTTATCTTATAAGATCAAGTCTCTTAACTTCTAACATCAGTAAACCATTTTCACTTACATAAGGTCGTTATAACTAACTTCCCATAAAGCTATTATAACACCCTATGTTTTAAACCAACCAAATCACTTAGCACGTATGCGTCTACCGCATTACATAGTTCACAACAATCATGCTAGAAAAGATAGGAAGAGGTTCACATACCTCGCGACGATTTATCGACAATAAGCAAAATGCTCCAAGTACTACAACCTTGCTAGCCCTTTCCACTCCTCGAGTAGAATACGCTACTCTTAGTACTTTCACCTATAAAGGTCACAAACGCCTATTAACCCCAAAACATAAGTTTCTATCTTTCTATAGAAAATTCGGAGACTCTCCCAATAAATGGCGCAAATCTCCTCTCTATCGAGTAGGCTACCAAGCCAACGTGGAGGGGTTTACACGTCTAACCGGACGTGTACAATTCTACACAAGTCTCATCGCAATACAATCTATGTAAATACGATTCATTCGATTCTTTATTCTTCAGGCTTAAGTCAAAACACATTGCCGAATACTAAGTATAGCTCCCTATATAGTATACTTCAACGAGATATCCTAACAACCATGTAATTTCCAATTACAATAGAGGGACAAGATAATTACCTCGATAAGCCCAAAATTATCCAAGTTATAATGTCGATCTGAGCAAGGTTTAGCTCAACTCATGCGCTCCAAACCACTCCAAACAACCCTTAGAAGTTCTAACTAACTTACTCAAATACTTCAACCAACTATGAAGATTTCCTTAGGGTTTCGGTTTGAGACTAAAAGGACAAAAGGTAGTATTTCTGACTCTACGTAAAGAGGTATCTTTGGAATACTACAAGGTACAAGGCTAAGGTATTTTGGGCATTATAACAATACTAGGGAGTATTTCTATACCACAACAAGGGTATTATCTGAAACAACTAGGCAGTGGGTACCCACGGCAAGACACCAAAGGGGAGGGAGGAGGCCTCGCCAAGACTCTCAAAAGAGGGGATGAGTTGGACGAACTCAACACTAGAGGAGGGAGGATTTTAGGCTTGGAAGGTTTCATTTGTGGATGAAGAGTTCATCAACATAAGGGGTATTTATAGCAAAACCAAAGGCCAACCAACGGCCAAGATCAAGCCATGTGCAAGGCAAGTGTAAGGCCAAGATCAAGCCAAGTGCACCCTAGACCCTACTCCTTAAAACCTCACAAATATCTACACAAATATCAAGCCCAACTTGCCCCTCACCCGCCAAGTCGCCCACATCTTCATTGCAGGTGACACATGCCACCCTCCCGTTGGTCCGTATGTTTCGCCTCTCGGAAAAATCCGCAAAAATACAAAACGACATAGCCGAATTTTCCTTCGCAGTTACGCAAAACGCTTCGTTTAAAACGACTCAACCAAAGCGCCAGTACAAATGTAAAATCGCCAAAGGTGCCACACGGGGTGACACGTGTCGCCCCGATTCGCCTGAATATTTCGTCTTCCGAAAATATCCAATTTACCGGAATCTCAAAACAAAATGCCCCACAAAACCAGAATTTCTCCCGTGGCCCCACATGACCATTTCCGAAAATAAAATCTCAAAATTCTAATATAATCTATGAAGTCCAAATACCAAATCTGGGAATCCAATTCCCATTAACGAACCTTTTTCTTCACAAATAACCGGAAACTTTTCCGTCGAAAACTCACATCTTTCTTTCTTTTCAAAATTTCTGCCGTACTCTCGTACGTACGTCCTCACATACATACCCTGCAACTACGGGGTATAACAAAGGCACTAGTCACGGGCCCGGGTTCGGGTCGTGACAAAAACACTTCTCCTTTTAAAGTCAAGTTACCATCGTGGAGGAGTTAGAGAGATGTTTCTCTCACTAGGCGAAAATGCTCTCAACATTTTTTCCTAGTTGCTCTTCTACGTCTTCCTTCTTCTATGATTTTCACCAACTGATATACTACACGGATTGTTCTTTGATCTAATCCATCCTACGTTGAAGTTTGTGTGTTCATTTCACGCTCACTCTAATTGATTTGTTATAGAGTAAGGTATCTTCCTTATAGCCATGAGAAAGAATACAAAGATTTCAGCCAAAAGAATGAAAGAGATTATTTTGATTGTTCAAGATTACAAGTTACAAGATATGAATTTGAAGTTTGCATTTCCGAGGGGGGCATCTTCCCGCGATGACCGGTTCTCCGAATATCATGCGAAATATTCGGGACAGGCGGGTGTTGCTGGGTTATTAGCAGGTCAGGAGGGTGATCTTGGTGTGCAAGAGGGTCATGATGGTGGTCTTGGGTTGAGGAAGCAGCTCTTGGTTTCTCCCAACCTTCCGGTGGCAACCTCAGCTAGTGTTCCGGTTGAAAAGCATCACAATGGAGGGTTTACGGGTGTTGACGGATTTCCCGTGTCAAACGCGGAAAGCGGTGGTCACGGGTTGCAGGTGGGTCGTGATGGTGATAAAGGGTTGTGGTTGAAACCCTTGGTTCACCGTTCAATTGTCTTTGAGTCCAAGGGAGCTTTTCCGGCAGGCTCCTTAGAAGCCGGAAAGGCTGCTGCGATTCCGGTAGGCACTCCTGGCTCTGAGGAGATTGCGGATCTTGATGGTGATCCCGGGTCGAAAGTGGGTATGGAGGGGGGACCCGGATGCGGAGGGTGGTGTAGATGTTCGTGGTTTGAGGCTTGAATCCTTGGGCCTCCGATCCTTGGTTTCGAGTGCAAAGATTTTTTCCGCCGCCACTTGGATGCCAGGGTCAACGGACTCGAGGTTAGTCACGGGTTGATCATGGGTCGCGTGGGCATGGGTCTTGGGGAAAGTCCATGGGCCACCAGCCTTTAGTGGTTGACTCCGAGAATTTTTCATTTCCAATTGGCCTTGGAAGTGCTAAGGTTGTGGAAGCCGAGGGGTTTTTTAGCCAAAAGAGGTCTAGTAATTTGATACATTCTTTTGTTGCGGTTGTCAATGGCACGCCTCATTCATTATGTGCTACAAATTTAATTGCTGAGAGAACCAAGGAAACATCTCATTCAATGGGACATCGAAACTTGAAAAGGGTGAGAACCGAAGAGTCATCTCTCCTAATGAATTCAAAGGTTACGGAAACCAAAGGGGCAGCTCGTCAAAAGAGGTTTAGAAACTTGATGGCTACGGGATTCGAAGGGGCTTCTCTTCAAACGACTTTTGACATCGTTGGTCATGCGGATCTTGATAGAGATCCCGGTCAAAAGTGGGTATGGTGGGGTCCCGGGTTGCAGGGTCGTGATAGTGGTCATGGGTTGTGGATGGAATCCATGGGTCATGGTATGGAGGTAATCTTATGAAGCGATAAAGCGTGGTTTTTGTTGTTTTCCGACTGGCAACATGAAGGTCGGAGATGAAACGGGTCTTGTGGATGATCCAGGGTCGATGGCGGGTCAGGACGGTGGTCATGGGTCAGTGTTCATGCCCACGAGGCATCAGTCTAAGGTTGGTGAAGCCGTTGGGACTTCTTTTCCCAAGGACATTGAGAAGGCAAATGTTGCGGTTTCCGAAGCCCCACCCCTTCTCGAGGGAATGTCGGGACGCATGGGTGGGAATTGGTTTATGGAGGATCAAGAGGATGGTTCCGGTCGGCGAGGGTCGGAGGGTAGTCATGGTTGCTGATTGGTCACGCTGGTGGTCGCGTGGGTCATGGTCGGCCTGGCGGTCTTCGGTTAAAGTATGTAGAGACCGATGTTGGTTCATTTCCCATGGTTCTTGGTAGTATGAATCGTGTGGAAGTCGAACAGCCTACCCTTCTAACGAGACTTGGTATTTCGGGGCATTTAATTGCTGAGAGAACCAAGGAAACATCTCATTCAATGAGACATCAAAAATTAATAAGGGTGAGAACCGAAGAGTCACCCATTCTAATGAATTCAAAGGTTGCGGAAACCAAAGGGGCAACTCGTCAAAAGAGGCTTGGAAACTTGATGGCTACGGGATTCGAAGGGACTACTCTTCAATCAAATCTTGGAAGATCAACTTATGTGGAAATCGAAGGGACACTCTCTTCCAATTCGCCTAAGATCTCACAATTGGTCTCGGCCAATGGAGCATTCAATGCCAAACGACTTAAGCCATTTATGGCAACCTTTCCCAATAGTGCACTACTCTTGAATTCCCCAACAAATGCTTCTAATGCACGTACTAAGCGTGCAAGGAGTTTTAATTCAACATAGGAAACTTAAGCAGGAATCTTTACAAGTCCTTGTCTAGAATCAAAAGGACTTAAAACTATTATGATCTTATCCCCTCTTGTAATGGCACCTTTGAGTGACCACTGCTCCCCTCCCCCATTTCTTGTTTGCATAAACGTTGAGGATTGAGAACCCTCAATGACTGATTGTAGACATCTTTATTTCCGTTATTAGTAATAATATTTGCATTTACCTAAAAAAAAAAGTTACCATTTTAAAACTAATGATAAAACCATTCTTTTGTTTTCATAAAGTCGTTATAACTAACTTCCCATAAAGCTGTTATAACACTTTATGTTTTAAACCAATTTAAGACAAAACCATGTCTTTCTTTTAAACCAAAAACTCTTCAATTCCTCAAGTCTCTTTTCTTTTAGAAATCAAGTTCCTTAATATTTCACATCAAGTCATTTATAAGTCAAGTCTCTTATCTTTTAAAAACCACAAACCATTTCTTTACCTACATAAAGTTGTTATAGCAAACTTCCCATAAAGCCGTTATAACACTTTATGTTTTAAACCAACCAAATTCATTTAGCACATGTACGTCTACCGTACTACATAGTTCACAACAATCATGCTAGAAAAGATAGGAAGAGGTTCACATACCTCGCGACGATTATCGACAATTAGCAAAACGCTCCACAGTACTATAACCCTGCTAGCCTTTTCCACCCTTCAAGTAGAATACGCTACTCGTAGAACTTCAACCTATAAAGGCCACAAAACGTCTATCAACCTCTAGATCTCTTCGTAGAATAATTCTAGATACAAGATTCCTTATTCTATGGAAAATTCGGCGACCTCCCCTCAACCACATAAATCTCCTCTCTAACGAGGCCTGCTACTAAACCAACAATCCCGGGGTTACACGTCTACCCGGACGTTTACAATTATACTCCACAATAATACTATAAGTCTATCAGAATACAAATTCTATGTAAATACAGTTCAATTCTTTATAATCATCCTTCCACTATATCTTAGACTCAATTCTAAACTACTACAACATGTAATCTCCAATTACAATAGGGGGACAAAGATAATTACCTCGATAAGCCCAAAATTATCCAAGATATAAGTCGATCCTGAGCAACGTTTAGCTCCAATTCCTTACATTCCAACCCGCTCCAAGCAACCCTTAGAAGTTTCTAAACAACTTCTCTTAACACTTCATCTAAGCTATGAAGATTTTTCTAGGGCTTCATTTTGCGACTATGGAATAAAGTAGTATTTCCTGCTCTTATGTTGGGATTTCTTTGGAATACCACAAGGATTTAGGCTAAAGTATTTGGAATAACCTCAATACTTGAAGAATTCTACTCAAGGTGGGGTGTTTGGACGAGAACTCACTAAGGAGGGAGGGAATTTTTTGCCTTGAAACTTTCTAATGTGGATGAAATAAAGTCTTGCACACAAGGGTATTTATAGGAAATCAATGGCCAAGATCTAGGCAAGTGGATGGTGAGGATGGGGTACATGTGTGTGGGTAGTTGGCCAACCATTTGGCTACCACAAATGGGACAAGTGGCCACCACAAAATGGGCACTTGTCCACCAAAAACGCGCCACTTGTCCTTCTCCACCCGGCCAACATGGCCACACGGGGTGACACGTGTCGCCCCTACTCGCCCAAAATATTTCATCTTCCAAAATATCCGTAATGCCAAAAATCCGAAAATAAAGTGGGCCCCACAAAATCAGAATTTTCCCGTGGCCCCACGTGACCAATTTCGGAAATAAAATTTCATAATTCTCAAATATTCCAAAAAGTCGAAATACCAAATCTGGGAATCCAATTCCCTTTAACGAACATTTTTCCTTCACAAAATCCGGAAACTTTTCCGTCGAAAAATCACATATTTCTTCCTTTCCAATTTTACTGTCGTATTCTCGTACGTACGTCCTCGTATACATACCCTGGAACTACGGGGTGTAACAGTTATTATGAAGGAGAGATTGTTAATCGCGTCCCGTTTGGGCGTGTTATCCCCTTCTTTACTTATTGTTATTATGAAGGAGAGATTGTTAATCGCGTTCCGTTTGGGCGTGTTATCCCCTTCTTTAGTTATTGTTGTTATGAAGGAGAGATTGTTAATCGCGTTCCGTTTGGCGTGTTATCCCCTTCTTTAAATTTCGGTATTATTGCACCTTAATTATAGTATGTTAATTACGGTTATCGGGCCTTGGAAAAGGTGGAAAATTGAGTAGAAACGGGGGAGGTGCTGCCGAATTTTCCGTAGGAAATGGAACCTTATTCTTAGAAATATCCTACGAAGATATCTAGAGGTTAATAGACGTTTCATGGCCATTATAGGTGGAAGTACTACGAGTAGCGTATTCTACTTGAAGGGTGGAAAAGGGCTAGCAAAGTTATAGTACTTCGGAGCGTTTTTGCTAATTGTCGATAATCGTCGCGAGGTATGTGAACCTCTTCCTATCCTTTCTAGCATGATTATTTTGAACTATGTAGTACGGTAGACGTACGTATGCTAAACGAATTTGGTTGGTTTAAAACATAAAGTGTTATAATGGCTTTATGGGAAGTTAATTATAATAACTTTATGTAGGTAAAAGAATGGTTTATTGATTTTTAAAAAGATAAGAGACTTGACTTATATTTGACTTGATTTGATATGTGAAGAACTTGAATTGTGTGGAAAGTTGTGAAACCTCATTCGTGAGTAATGAGTACTTGGTTTTGAATAATAATGTTATATTGATTTCGAAAATGAGAATAAGTATCGAACAAACCACTGCAGCGTTAATAAAGGAAAATATATTGACAAATAATTTGAGTACTTGGTTTTGAATAATAATGTTATATTGATTTCGGAAATGAGAATAAGTATCGAACAAACCACTGCAGCGTTAATAAAGGAAAATATATTGACAAATAATTAATATTATTAAAATAAGTAGAAACCTCCATCTGCATAGAAGCTAAGATAAGACAAAATTGTATTACATTTCCTAGATCATGGTTGCTTTAATAAGGTCATTAATAACAAGTATTGACTTTTCTTAAATTCCAAAGTAAGGAACTTGTTTTCTAAAAGAAAAGAGACTTGAGAAATTGAAGTGTTTTTGTTTAAAAGAGAAGGCATGTTGTTGTCTTAAGTTGGTTTAAAAAGAAGGTATGGAAATTGTTTTGGTTTACTTAAAAAGATAGTTACTCTATTTTGATACTACGGGTATCGGGTGACTTTTGTGAAAGAAATGGATCTTTTTAAAGAGTTAAAGTATGTAGTACCTTGGGGTTAAAAACCGGACTTGTTGACATAAAATGCAAGTACCTTGTGTGAGTAACTTGCCTATGTTTTATGATAGACTTGTCATACTTTCGTGTTGGCTTGATGAAGTAAACATGTTGTGATACTACGTGTGTTAGTATCTTGTGATGTTTGTGTAAAGAGGTTATTCTTGTTGTGCTTATGTTGTTTAACGATAAGCCGTTGTGTTAGTATTATACCACTCACCTCTTGACATGATACCGGGGGTTAAGCTGCCCCCCGATGCGAGGAATACCTCATGCGGGGCCATGGGACCTATGCGGAGCTGCGGGAGTTCCAGGATTGTGTGCGAGGAATACCTTATGCGGTTCATGCGCCACGCGACACGAGTCCGGGACGATGTCGAGGATTAGCTACCTCGATGCGAGGAATACCTCACGCGCCTAGGGCCTATGCGATCGCGGAGTCCAGATTAGGAACGCATAATGATACTATGGGCGATTGGCCTTGCTTCGATCATTCGCGCCAGAAAAGACCCATACATTATATCTATTATTGCTTTGTTTGTGATGTGGCACTACATGCGTTAACTTGGTTGTTTCGTACATATTTGTGAATTGGTTTTAAAATGTTATGGTTATATTTGAGTGATGACCTTGAGGGCGTGAGTCCCTGACTTGACACGATTGTTTATAGATTGTGAAATGGTATCTTTTAGAGACAATGTTGATGTTCATTACTCTTGTTGATTTGCCAGGCTTTGTGAAACGCATTTTGATTATCATATATGTCTCTGCTTTATATAAACTATTATGATTTGATTTACAATATTTTGATTTCACATACTGTGGTCATCGACCTCCTTGAAGGCTCATGCCGCAGAGGTACATCGCCGTTGATCCTCGCCGTAGGTCACGCTCGTTGGGAAGCTCGTTTCTCGAGGCTTATCTTTGGTATGATTCTCGAGATTGTAGGTACTTGTACATTCGGGGTATGGTAGGCCTGTCCCGTCATAGTTGTTATAGAAATTCTTAGAAGTGCAGATCTTGTTGCCGCGTGGTTTGTAAAGGATGTAACCGCTCAAGTTTGGGTTATATATATACACGCCGAAAGCGACATTTTCGTTGATCGTTTCTTACTCTTTATTGTTTCATGTCTTTGTTTTTATATTCCGCGTTACTCGATGTATATCTACTGGGTGCCCGTAAGGCACGATCCACGCCCGGATCGGTCGTGACAGATCGACGTCTCAGTATCGTGGCCTCGCAGAGGCCGATCCGCTTCTACTCGCAGCTCTTCCTTTGCCGCTGCCTTCTGGGCCCTGGTTGCCTTGCGTAGAGGCATAACTGGTATAAAAGAATACGTCAGAGGGAGTCCAACTTACAACACAGCTCTAAGGCACGATCTCAGAGTGAGAAGAATAGAAACCAATCCTAAAATATCCTGCAGCCTCCTGATTATAGGTGTGGTGCACAACACGCCGATAATCAAGACTCTACTAGATACGGTCTGTAGACACTTTCCGAGGATTAACTGCTCTGATACCACTTTTGTCATGACTCGACCTCGGGCCCGCGACTGGTGCCTTACCCCGGGCACCCTAGTGATAATACATCATAGAAAAACCAGCGGAAATAAAAACTTACAGATATGAAACAATGAAATATAAGAAAATAGGCCAACCAAAACGGTCACCTTCCTGCATATATATATAAACTTGAACAGTTACATCCTTTACAACCCTGCCCACAACAGTACTACAGACCTCTAAGAGTTTTTATAACAACTATGAAGGGACAGGGCCCCGCCATACCCCTAAATGTACAAGTACCTACAATGACAGGGGACTATACCAAAAGATAAGCCTCCGGAGAAACGGAGCTTCCCAACACGCAGAACCGTGATCCTATGAGCGAGAATCAACAACCGATATACCTCTACTTGCGACATGAACGCAGCCCCCCGAAGGAGGTCAGTACAACAGGTACCAAGTATGTGAAACTGAAAATACTGTAATAAAATCATAACAGTCTATATAAAACATGAGACATATATGATAACCAAACTACAGTACACTCAAATATAACCATGGGTCTCACGCCAATAATATCAATCATGCCCGTGGAATTCCTTCCTCATTGTCGGCAGTACATGATGTAAAACAACACCCATAATATAAGCATGCCCGTGGGCCACCCAACGTGTCAGTATGTCCAAAGCAAATAACAAGATAACACTCCTAGTGGAAGCATACCCGTGGGTCACCCAACGTGTCAGTATGTCCAAAGGAAATAACAAGATAACACTCATAGTGGAAGCATACCCGTGGGCCACCCAACGTGTCAGTATGTCCAAAGCAAATAACAAGATAACACTCCTAGTGGAAGCATACCCGTGGGCCACCCAACGTGTCAGTATGTCCAAAGGAAATAACAAGATAACACTCATAGTGGAAGCATACCCGTGGGCCACCCAACGTGTCAGTATGTCCATCAATCAACCAGATAGTCGGCCCTCCATCGAGAGACTCGGTAGCACAAAATCAAACACTTGAACAACAAAGGCTATCACAACAAGCATAGGCAAGTTCAACGTGTTCATAGACTTTCATTTTATGCCAAAAATCTGGGTTTTAACCCCAAGGTACTACGTACTTTAATTCTTTCAAAAAGATCCATTTCTTTTACGAAGGTCACACAATACCCGTAGTATCAAAATAGAGTAACTATCATTTTAAGTAAACCAAAACAATTTTCATACCTTCTTTTTAAATAAACCAAGACAATACCATGTCTTCTTTTTAAACCAAATTAAGACAAAACCATGCCTTCCTTTTAAACCAGAAAAACACTTCAATTCCTCAAGTCTCTTTTCTTTTAGAAATCAAGTTCCTTACTTTGAAATTTAAGAAAATCAATACTTGTTTATAATGATTCTTATTAAAGCAGTCATGATCTATAAAATGTAAGACAATTTTGTCTTATCTTAGCTTCTATCAGATGGAGGATTCTACTTGTTTTAATATAATTATTTGTCATTACATTTTCCTTTATTAACACTGCAATGGCTTGTTCGATACTTATTCCTATTTCCGAAATCAATATAACTTATTCCTTTTTCTAGACCAAGTACTCATTACTCACGAATGAGGTTTCACCACTTTAACACAATTCAAGTTCTTAACATTTCATATCAAGTCAAATATAAGTCAAGTCTCTTACCTTTTAAAATCAACAAACCATTCTTTTACTTACATAAAGTCGTTATAACTAACTTCCCATAAAGCCATTATAACACTTTATGTTTTAAACCAACCAAATTCGTTTAGCACACGTACGTCTACCGTACTACATAGTTCACAACAATCATGCTAGAAATGATAGGAAGAGGTTCACATACCTCGCGACGATTATCGATAAATAGCAAAACGCTCCAAAGTACTATACCCTTGCTAGCCTTTTCCACCCTTCAAGTAGAATACGCTACTCGTAGTACTTCAACCTATAATGGCCATAAAACGTCTATTAACGTCTAGATCTCTTCGTAGAACATTTCTAAGTACAAGGTTCCTTATTCTACGGAAAATTCGGCAGCACCTCCCCTCCCGTAACCACATATATCCTCCTTTATCAAGGCCCGCTACCAAGCCAACAACTCAAAGGGGATTACACGCCTACTGGACGTGTACAAATCGCCCCACGCAATACTACACAAGTCATCAGAATACACCCAATGTAAATACAGTTCTATTCTTTTTAATCATCCTTCCTTAAATCTTACTCAAATATAAACTACTACAATATGTAATTTCCAATTACAATAGAAGGACATAGATCATTACCTCGATAAGCCCAAAATTATCCAAGATTTATAAGTCGATCCTGAGAAACGTTTAGCTCCTATTCCTTACGCTCCAATCCGCTCCAAGAAACCCTTAGAAGTTTCTAAACAACTTCTCTTAACACTTCATCCAAGCTATGAAGATTTTCCTAGGGTTTCATCTTACGACTATTTGAATAAAGTAGTATTTTCGGGCTCTTATGTTGGGATTACTTTAGAATACTACTAGGGACACTAGGCTAAGGTATTTGGGATTTATACAACAACAATTGAAGTATTTCTCTACACAAAGTGGGGGGGGGGGGTGGACGAGAACACCACAAAGGGAGGGAGTATTTTTGCCTTGGAATTTCTCAAGTGTGGATGATGAAGTTTTGCAACTTAAGGGGGGTATTTATAGAGAAATCAAAGGCCAAGATCAAGGCAAGTGTGTGGTGAGATTGGGGGACAAGTGTGTGGGGGTCCCACCATCCACATGCCTACACAAAGAAGAAGACAAGTGGCTTGCCACTTGTAAGGCCATTTCGGCCAAGGACACATGGCACCACATTTCGGCCATATGCCACCCGGGGGGGGGGGGGGTGACACATGTCGCCCTCCTACTCGTCCAAAATATTTTATTGTTATACCCCGTATTTTCAGAGTATGTACGTGAGGGCGTACGTACGAAAGTTTGGCCTTAAAGTTTAGGCATGGGACGTGTTTTTTGGGCACAACTCATTAAAAGAATCGTTTTTCGACGAAACGTTTTACAAGACTCGCGTAGGGTAAATTCCGGCTATGTCATTTCTAATTTTTGCGGATTTTTCCGAGCGACGAAACATTTTGGACCAACGAGAGGGCGACACTTGTCACCCTCTCATTGATGGACGTGGGGCGGCAATAGGGCCGAATGGATGGGCATGGAGTTGGTAGGATATTTGTGTAGTGGTTGGATAAGGACACTTGGGAAAATCCTCACCCTACACTTGCCTTGCACTTGGCTTCATCTTGGCCATTGGTTGGCCATGGCTTGACCTATAAATACCCCCTTAAGATGAAGAGTTCTTCATCCACAAATCTTTCTCCAAGTCTTGAAAATCCTCCCCTCTCCCTTGTGAGCCTTTTTCGTCCAAGCCTTCTCCCCCCCCCCCCACCCCCTTGAGTGAAGCATAGCCGAAACAACCCCCTAGCCTAGCCGAAACCTACCCCCCCTCCCTTGGTAGAAAAGTTGTCTTCCAAGTGTAGTTACTATAACAAAATACCCTAGCCCAAATCCCGTATAGTATTTAGTAGAAGTTGTTGGAAACTTCTAAGGGTTCTTGGAGCTATCGGAGCGTACAAATTAGGAGCTAAACCTCGCCAGATCGACGTTTATACTTGGATAATATTGGGCTTATCGAGGTAAATAAACTTATCCTTCTTTGTAATTAGAGAATACATACTGTAGAAGTATAGAAATAAGTATAAATACTTAGAAGGATATTACGAATAGAATTGAACTGCTATCACGAGAAGGGTATAAAGAAGAATAATTGAACTGCACTCACATGGACATTTTTCTGATGTGTAGCTAGCTACCGGTAGGAAAGTGCCCCAAATTTCCATAGAATAGAGAACCCTCTGCTTAGAGTTTTATACAAGATCTGATCTAGACGTTGATAGACGTATTTGGTGATATAGTCGATACTCTGCGCGTGACATATTCAACTTGGCGGTGGTTTTCGCGGTAGGTATGTGATTCTTCCTATACTCTTAAGCATGATATTTTAAGATATATATATAGTACGGTAGACGCGTACGTGTTAATCGAATAATAATTACGCAATGTCTTTTGACTTAATCTGAATAATAAGAATATTGATGCATTTCAAAAGAATATCAATCATTTTTAATGAAGAGAAATATTTGGTTTTTAAACAAAAAGCTTAAAGAGTTATACTAGCTTTATGGGAAGTTAGGTATAACAACTTAAGAAAGATAAAAAGAACTGTTTACTTGTTTGTTTACAAAAGCCTTGTATTGATTTCAGTTAAGTGTAGTAAGATTGTTTGATAAGTAGACATATTATGATGCTACCTGTGTTAGGGTCTTGTAATGTTGTGAAAGGGGTCATTCTTGCGGCTTACGTTGCTAAACCGGTAAGTCCGTCAGATCGTTATTATATCACCTACCCTCGACTTGTTATACCGAGGGCTTGCCACCCTTGATGCGGTCTATACGCCTATGCGCATCTATGTGACTACGCGGAGTCAGCGGAGTTCCGAGGATTGATCATTCCGGTGTTTTAGCCCGACGGGGATGCCCTATGCGATCCGCGTGACTACGCGTCTATTGAGACTATGCGCGACCGCGAGTCCGGGAGGGTACCGGGTTAGCTACCCCGACGCGAGGAATACCTCACGCGGTGCGTAGGTGACCTATGCGCGATCGCGGAGTCCGTGATTAGGCACGCATAATGATACTGGGCTCTTGGCCTTGCTTCGATCATTCGCGCCTAGAAAAGACTCATAGTTTACCTATTATTGTTCTTGTTTGTGATATGGCACTATGTGCAATTGAACCGACGGTAAATGGTTTTAAATACTTGATTTCATTTAAGTACTTTGATTTCACATACTTGGTACCGTTGTACTCGACTCTTCTGGGCTGCGTTCATGCCGCAGGTAAGGCAAACAGTGCTAGATCCACATCTCAGATCTTCGCTTTGGTGTCGGAGCTCCATCTTCTCCGAGGCTCTACTTTTTGGGTATGATCTCCCGTATCAGATAGTTTTGTACATTCAGGTATGGCGGGCCCCGTCCCGCCATAGTTGTTTACTTCCAGAGGTCTCAGAGTCCTATTGCACATACTGGGATGTAATCGCCAAACTTGGGTTATATATATACGCCGAAGGCAAGCTTTTCATCGATAAATCGCTTTCTTTTCTTAATGTTTCGTCTTGTCTTATGTTACTGATTACTCGATGTATGACTACTGGGTGCGGGTAAGGCACTGATCACGCCCCGAACGGGTCGTGACAAAAGTGGTATCGAGCGCTTAATCCTCGGAAAGTGTCTACGCATCGTATCTAGTAGTTCGATTATCGGTGTTGTGCACCACACCAATAATCGTGAGGCTATAGGATATTTAGGATTGGTTTCCATTCTTCTCACTCCGAGATCGTGCCTTAGAGTCGTGTTATAAGTTGGACCTCTAACGTATTTCTTTCTCAGAATGCTATGCCTCCACGTAAGGCAACCCGCCCGTGGCGGCAAGGCACCGGCGGAGTCGCTAGTAGGACACCGAGAGTCACGAGGGCTCGTGCCCGCCTATACCCGACGGCGAGTTCCATGACGCCCGGCCTCAAAGAGACCACAAGACGCACCTCCCGTCCCACACCAAGCGAGGAGTTAGGTACAAGGAGACGGCCGGCTATTCGCTAGGATCAGGGCTGCATACGAGGATAGGCCGACGCAGCGCTTCAGCCTGGCCCAAAGAAGACTAGTGCACCCGAGGCGCATACTGAGGCTACGATTTCTTAGTAGCCCGCCGTAGTTTTACTGTCGAGGCCGGAGGATGATCCGCAGGAGTTCATCCGTCGATTCCGCAGAGGATCACGCGAGTGATCAAGGCTTCGAGATCGAGTCTGCGGACATTCGGTTCGCAGACGGCCACGTGATACCGCAATGATTGGTTTGATTCGCGGAGCTTTCCCGGGAGAGAGCATGCACCTCCAGCAGATGGGATGAGTTTTGAGGCTTTTTCACACACTTCTTGCCTCCGCATGGTGAGGGCACGAGCTGATAGATTCTTGCCGAGATGCGAGGACGCACGCCAGGAGTACAATGTCGAGTTTGATTCTTTGGCTCGATATGTCCTCGCACCGTGGCGATATGGAGGACCGTGCATCGCTATGTCATCGGGCTAGATGATTACATGGCCGAGTCTTGTGCGGTGTGTCCCTTCAACAGCATGGACATTACCCAGATGCAGCTCGTGCGACTGGGCGAGAGCGTAGAGACCGGCAGAGCGATATCAGCAGAAGAAGGCCAGGACGGCCGGTTCTTTTGGTGGTTCTCAGGGTGGGCGGCATCAGCAGAAGTCCAGATTTGCACCACAGCCGGCTCAGAGCACTCCTACATCATTTTCAGATACCAGAGCGGGCAGTCGTGGCCCCAGACTTGATTTCCGGTAGCGAGCGGTGCTAACCGCTCGAGGTCCGCTGTGTGCCCGTTGTGGTAGATACCATTCGAGCCAGTACTCGAGCTTGCTATACGTGGCCGGCAGGTCATTTCGCGAGTTTGTCCGACCGGGCGGCGGTGGTAGGCTCACCTACAGGTGGTCTGCGCTTCTTCATCCCGGCGATTACTCGCCGAGGCAAGGTACATGGACCAGCGGGTCGCGGGCAGGTCGTGGCGCAGTCCAGCTTCTAGCGGTCCTCGAACCGCATTTATGCTTTGTCCACCGACAGATCGTGAGGCCTCACCGATGTCGCTGTGTACCTTATCGGGCTTTCACGGGTTTGATGGTATGCTTTGATAGATCCGGTTCTACTGGCCCATATATCTCCCTTGTTGCTAGTAGGATAGTGGATAGAGCCCGAGTCCATAGACCACTTTCGAGGTAGCTACGCCGCAGGTGATTCGGTGGTAGCTCTACGGTATATAGAGCTTGTCCGGTGACCATTTACGGTCGTCGGACCAGCCGACTTGATAGAGTTGGAGATGATTGACTTCGACGTGATCATGGGGATGGATTGGCTAGCTTCTTGCTACGCCAATGTGACCGCAGAGAGAGTACGGTTCCGGCTCCGGCGAGCCATTGTTGAGTGGGAGCACGCAGACGCTGGTGGTAGGTTTATTTCCTACCTTAAGGCTAGGAAGATGGTGCGAAGGTATATCTACCATCTCGTTCGTGTTTGATCTCGAGGTCGCGGTACCAGATTTTCAGCGCCCAGGGTCGAGAGTTCCCGCACGTGTTTCCGCACGACCTCCCGTATCCTCCCGAGAGGAGATCGAGTTTTGTATAGATGTGCGCGACACTCGCCTATTTCCATTCCGCCATACGTAATGGCACCGCCGCGTTGAGAGAGTGAAGGACCAGTGAGAGATTTGCCGGAGAAGGGCTTCATCAGCCTAGTGTTTCTCCCCGGGAGCGCCATTGTTCGTGAAGAAGGGCGGACGCCGCGCACGTGTTGATTACATGTGAACAAGGTGACCATTAAGAACAGATACCTTCCGTGATTGATGATTTGTTCGACCGCCAGCGCGAGGTGTTTCTCCAAAATTGATCTGCGTCGCTATCATCAGTAGTCGAGAGGTGGATGTCCTCAGATCGCATTCCGACCCGTGACGCATTATGAGTTCGTGGTCGCGTCTTTTGGGTTGACCAATGCTCCGTGGTATTCATGGATTTGATGAACCGAGTGTTCAAACAATTTTTGGACACGCTTGTGATAGTGTTCATTGATGATATCTTGGTTTATTCTCGCCAGAGCGGGAGTACGCGAGCATTTGCGATCAGGCCGACAGATTCAGACCAGCTTATACGCCAAGTTTTCCAAATGTGAGTTTTGTTGACTTCGTGGCTTTTTCGAGCATATTGTCGGGCTGATGGCATTCGAGTGGATACGCCAAGATCGAGGCAGTCGGACTTGGCCTAGACCTACTACTCCGGCAGAGGTTCGCAGCTCGGGCCTCGCAGTTATTATCGGCGGTTCAGAGAAGTTTGCTTCTATCTCTCGCACCATTGACTAGGTTGACTCAAGCAAGTTTCATGGACTGATGCTTGTGGCGTGGTTTCCATTCTGAAAGAGAGATCGACGACCGCCCGCTTCTTACTCTTCCGAGGGTCGAGATGGTTACGTGGTGTATTGTGACGTCGCCGCATCGGGTTGGGATGTGTGTTGATGCAGCAGGCGTAGTCATAGCGCACGATCCCGACAAATTAAGAAACACGAGAGGAACTACCCCACCCATGATTTGAGTGGCACGGTGATTCACGCTTTGAAGATCCGAGGCACTATTTGTATGGGTTCACGGATATTTATACGCACCACAAGAGCCTCCAGATATCTTCGCCTGAGGAGCCGAACTTACGATGCAGACGGTGGTTAGAGTTGCTTAAGGATTACGATGTTGATATCCTGTACTCACTCGAGAAGGACAATGTTGTGGCGTATGCCTTAGTCGTAGGTCGATGGGGAGCCTATCGATGTGCAGGTAGAGAGGAGGACATGGTTCGTGATTTGCACCGCTAGCGAGCCTCGGTGTCCGTTTGATTGATTCGATAGCAGGGGTTCGTGGTTCGTGAGGTTGCCGAGTCTTCCATCGTCGAGAGGTGAAGAGGCAACGCTCGAGATCCGCTTGACACGCTATCGCGATACACTCTTCGTGAGGCGCGGTCCTGAGGTAGACCACGATGGGGTGCTAAGGTTTGAGGGCGTGTTGTGTGTCCCGGATGTTTCGTGACTTCGCAGAGTTCTGGGAAGCACACAATACAAGCATTTCTATCCATCCAGTGGTCGACCAAGATGTACCACGACCTTAGATCTATGTATTGGTGGGATGGTCAAGAGGACGTTGCGAGTTCGTAGCTCAATGCGCGTGTTGTCGCAGTAAGGTAGAGCACCGCAGGCACGGTGGTTTGTTACAGACGATAGAGATCCCGACTGAAGTGGAGGTAATCAACATGGACTTCATCACGGGATTGCCTCGCACTCGGAGAGACATGATTCTATATGGGTTATCGTCGACAGTCGACGAAATCAGCCCACTTTCTTCCCGTTAGACGACTTTCTACTGAGGATTATGCCGCACTTTACATCCGAGAGATCGCCGATCGCATGGAGTCCCTATTTCGATTATATCGCATGCAGGAGCCCGCTTACGCTAACTTCGGAGGTCCTTCCAGAGGGGTTTAGGACGAGTGAGCTCGAGATCGCATTTCATCCACGCATGCACGACAGCAGAGCACACTATCCGCACTCTCGAGGATATGTTGCGAGCCCGTGTTATTGACTTCTGGTAGTTGGGAGGATCATTTGCCTCTAGTTGAGTTCGCGTAATAATAGCTACCACTCCAAGATTCGATGGCGCCTTATGAGGCCTTGTATGGGAGGAAGTGCAGATCGCCATAGGCTGGTTCGATGTGGGCGAGGTGCGATTAGTGGGACCAGATTTGGTGCAAGAAAGGATAAGGTAAAGCTTATCCAGAGAGGTTCTTCGACACTGTAGTCGGCAGAATCATACGCAGATCACCGCCGTCGATCCAGAGTTCGAGGTTCATGATTGGGTTTTCTAAAGTGTCACCCATGAAGGCGGTGATGAGATTCGAAGAAGGAAACTCACCCAAGTACATCGGGCCGATCGATTGTCCGCAGGTAGGCAAGGTTGCCTATGAGTTGATCCGCCGTCCGATCTGGAGGCAGTGCATCCGGTGTTTCATGTTTTTATGTTGAGGAGATGTATCGGGGATCCATCTAGAGTGCATCCGATTGACGACGTCCAGGTGACCGAGGGGTTATCGTATGAGGAGATTCCCATAGCGATAGTCGATCGTCGTTAGGCGCTCGCGACCAAGGACGTGGCTTCCGTCAAAGTCTTGTGGCGAACGAGCTTAGGGAGGAGATGACGTGGGAAGTCGGGAGGACATGAGGCGAGGTATCCTCACTTATTCCCCACACCTCCGTAACTTACTTTCCTATTTTGCTGGTTTAATTTTCGTAAATTGTTAAGTGTTATATTGTGGCCATGTGTGGCACTTGCAAACTGTTTAAGCTTTATCGATAACTGTCTTGGGAAGGAACATTCGGGACGAATGTTTCTAAGGAGGGGAGAATGTTATACCCCGTATTTCCGGAGTATGTACGTAAGGGCGTACGTACGAAAGTTTGGCCTTAAAAGTTTAAGCCTTGGACGTGTTGATTTGTGCACAACTCACTACAAGAATTATTTTCCGACAAAACGTTTCCACGCTTTGTAGGAAAATTCGCTATGTCATTTAGTATTTTTGCGGATTTTTCTCGAGAGATGAAACATTTTGGACCAACCGAGGGCGACACTTGGCACCTCCAATCGATGGACTTGAAATCGCCCATCGGACGAATTGGGCTAGGAGTTGCACGTTTTTTGTGCCTTTGCACAAGTCAAGGAGTTGGTAGGATATTTTGTGTGCAAGTTGGCTAAGGACACTTGCCCAAATCTTGACCTTACACTTGCCTTGCACTTGGCATAATCTTGGCCATTGGTTGGCCATCCCTTGACCTATAACTACCCCTCTTGTGATGAAGAGTTCTTCATCCACAAACAAGCTTTCCAAGTCTTGAAATCCTCTCCTCTCCCTTGAGCCTTTTCGTCCAACACACCCCCCTTTGAGTGAGTTTGCCGAGGCCTACCCCCAGCCTAGCCGAAATCTACCCTCCCTTGGTAGAAAAGTTGCCTTCTAGTATTGTTATAATGCCCAAAGTACCTAGCCCAAATCTCTTAGTCCTTAGTAGTTGTGAAGAACTTCTAAGGTTTCTTCGAGCTCTGAGCGTATAACTTAGGAGCTAAACCTTGCTCAGGCGCGACTTTTATCTAGGATATTATTGGGCTTACCGAGGTAAATAATCTTACCCGTCTTTTATAATTAGATAATGCATACTGTAGAAGTATAAGAATAAGTATAAAATACTTAGAAGGATATTACAGAATAGAATTGAACTGTTTTCACAGTAGACTTATATAGCTCACCGGGTAGGGTTGTGCTGCCCGACTTTCCGTAGAATTGAGAACCTCTGCTTAGAATGACCTACTGAGTAGTCTAGACTTTGATAGATGTCCGTGACTATTATAGGCGATTCTCTGCACACACATATTCGACTTAGCAGGAGGTTTTCACGAGAAGGTATGTGATTCTTCCTAAGCATGATATTTTAACATATATATAGTACGGTAGACGCGTACGTGTTAATCGAATAATAACTACGGCAATGTCTTTTGACTTAAGCTCGAATAACTACGGCAATGTCTTTTGACTTAAGCCTGAATAATAAGAATCTGATGCATTTCAAAGAACTATCGAATCATGTTTTAACAAGATAAATATTTGGTTTTTAAAACAAAAGCTTAAGAGTTATACTAGCTTTACGGGAAGTTAGGTATAACAACTTAGGAAAGATAAAAAGGAACCATTTACTTGTTTGTTTATAAAAGCCTTGTATTGATTACTAAGTGTAGTAAGATTGTTTGATAAGTAGACATATTATGATGCTACCCGTGTTAGTGTCTTGAAATCTTTGTGTAATGGGTCATTCTTGATGTGTTTACGTTGCTAAACAGTAAGTCTGTTGCTTCTTATTATATCACCTACCCTCGACTTATTATACCGGGCTTGCCACCCTGACGCGGTCTATACGGCCTATGCGTCTTTGAGACTATGCAGAGCGTGGTATGCTCCGAGATTGATCATTCGGTGTTTAGCCCGACGCGGATTCTATGCGGTCCATGGGACTACGCGTCTATCGAGACTACGCGGATCGCGAGTCGGTGCGTACCGGGGTTAGCTACCCCGATGCGCAGGAATACCTCATGCGGTCTATGTGTGACTATGCGGATCGCGAAGTCCGTGACTAGGCACGCACGATACTATGGGCGATTGGCCTTGCCATCGTTCGCGCCTAGAATAGACACTGCTACGCTTTCCTATTATTGTTGTTGCGGATGCCGCACTATGTGCAATTGAACCGATTGTATTTGTGAAAAGGTTTTAAATACTTTGATTTCATTTAAGTACTTTATAGTTTCACATACTTAGTACCGTTGCATCGACCTCCTTCGGGGCCGCGCTCATGCCGCAGGGGCAATCAAAGTGCGATCCACATCCTTAGGATCTTTGTGTTGGTGTCGTGAGCTCCATCTTCTCCGAGGCTCTACTTTTAGGTATGATCTCCCCGTATTGTAGATAGTTTTATGCAGTCGGTATGGCGGGCCCCGTCCCGCCATAGTTGTTTACTTCTGTAGGTGCAGTAGTACTATTATACGATTGGATGAATCGCAAAACTTGAGTTATATATATTATGCCGAAAGGCAAGCTTTTCTTCAGATAAACTGTTTCTGTTTTTACTATGTTTCCTGTCTTGTTTTATTTTCCGCTGATTTCTCTGATGTATGACTACTTGGGTGCCCCGGTAAGGCACCAGTCACGGGCCCCGGAATGGGTCGTGACACTTTTCATCAGATAAACTGTTTCTCTTTTCTTAATGTTTCTTGTCTTGTCTTATGTTCCGCTGATTACTCTGATGTATGACTACTTGGGTGCCCGGGTAAGGCACCAGTCACGGGCCCCGGAACGGGTCGTGACATTTATCTTCCGAAAATATACAAAATATCTAAAATCTCGAAAACAAAGTGGGCCCCACAAAACCGTAAATTTTCCCCGTGGGCCCCACGTGACCAAATCCGGAAATAAAATTCCATAATTCTATAATATTCCAAGAAGTCCAAATACCAAATCTGGGAATCAAATTCCCATTAACGAACCTTTTTCCTTCACAAAATCCGGAAACTTTTCCGTCGAAAAATCACATATGTCTTCCTTTCCAATATTAATGTCGTATTCTCGTACGTACGTCCTCACATACATACCCTGGAACTACGGGGTGTAACAATCCTGCAGCCTCCTGATTATAGGTGTGGTGCACAACACGCCGATAATCAAGACTCTACTAGATACGGTCTGTAGACACTTTCCGAGGATTAACTGCTCTGATACCACTTTTGTCACGACCTGACCTCGGGCCCGCGACTGGTGCCTTACCCCGGGCACCCTAGTGATACAACATCAAAGAAAATCAGCGGAAAATAAAACTCATAAAAGATAAACAGTAATACTCAAAACAGGCTAACCAAAACGGTCACCTTTCTGCATATATAAATAATTGAACCTGAACAGTTACATCCTTTACAAACCCTGCCCACAATGCACATGCACTCTCTAAGAATGTAACAACAACTATGACGGGACAGGGCCCCGCCATAACCCTGAATGTACAAGTACCTACAATGACAGGGGACTTTACCAAAAGATAAGCCTCCGGAGAAACGGAGCTTCCCAAATGCAGAACTGTGATCCTAAGAGCGAGGATCAACAATCGTGTACTTACCACGCGGATTTAACGCAGCCCCCCGGAGGAGGTCAGTACAACAGGTACCAAGTATGTGAAACTGAAAATACTGTAATGAAATCATAACAGTCTATATAAAGCAGGAGACATGTATGATAACCAAACTACAGTACACAATATATAAACAGTCATGTCAAGTCAGGGACTCACGCCCTCAAAGTCATCACTCAAACATAACCATGGGTCTCACACCCACAATATCAATCATGTCAGTGGAATTCCTTCCTCACTGCCGGCAGTCTATGATATAATAACACCAAGGAGTACACATGAACACCAGGTCCCACCTGTGTCATAAGAACCGTCACGGCAAGTACGGCGCATAGCTACTGAACCAACCCGCATCATCCATCGACCAGGCAAGTACGAAGCCAACTACCGATACCTACCGTACCAACAACACTATATAATCAGATCACGGCGACACGCTGCAAGTACTGGCCGACTACCGATACCACCTCGCGCCACGTAGCCGACGAAGCACGTAAGACCACCACGTATACCAAGCCGTAATCACGAGACTTCGCCACAAACCGAGCAGGCAAGACGAAGGCTAACTACCGATACCTCTGCGTCATGCCAATGACGGGAAAGTACGAAAACCAACTACCGGATACGGCAAGTCAGTAAACCTCACGGAGGCTAGTCCATGGAACAACAATCCTAATGGAACCATACCCGTGGGCCACCCAACGTGTCAGTAGGTCCAGGGATATAACAAGATAACCGACCCTCCACTGAGAGACATGGTAGCATAGAAATACAATACTTGCACAACAAAGGCTATCACAAGTAAACATAGGCAAGTTACTCACACTCAAGGTACTTTCATTTTATGCCAAAAATCCGGGTTTTAACCCCCAAGTACTACGTATTTTAACTCCTTAAAAAGGTCCATTTCTTTCACCAAAGTCACACGATACTAATACACCTAGTATCAAAGTAGAGTAACTATCTTTTCAAGTAAACCAAAACAATTTCCATACCTTCCTTTTTAAACAAATCAAGACCATACCTTGTCTTCTTTTTAAACCAAAACAAGACAACACCATGCCTTCCTTTTAAACTAAATCAAGACAATACCATGCCTTCTTTGTACATAAAACACTTCTCTTTTTTAAAGTCAAGTTACCATTTTAAATCCAATTATAAAACCATTCTTTCGTTTTCATAAAGTCGTTATAACTAACTTTCCATAAAGCTGTCATAACACTTTACATTTTAAACCAACCAAGGACAACTACTCACATTTCCGAAATCAAGATAACTTTATTCTTTTAAAGACCAAGTACTCATTACTCACGAATGAGGTTTCACAACTTTTTAACACAATTCAAGTTCTTAACATTTCATATCAAGTCACATAACTTTAGAATCAAGTCAAGGACACAAAAAGGAATCAAACTTCTTTAACACACGTGCGTCTACCGCATTATATATTTCACAAATAGTCATGCTCAAGAGGATAGGAAGAATCACATACCTCTTCGGCTTAATCCACAAGCCAAGTCGAGTATGTCGTGCATAGAATACCCACATATAATAAACAAACACGTCTATCAACGTCTAGACTTCTTCGTAGAACATTCTAAGTATCAGGTTCCTTATCCTACGGAAAATTGGGCAGCACCTCCCCCCCCCCCCCTGCAATCACATAAATACCCTCCTATAACAAGGCCCGCTACCAAGCCAACAACTCCAAGGGGATTACACGCCTACATGACGTGTACAAAACTGCCCCACAAGATACTACAGCCATCAGAATACGATCCAATGTAAATACAGTTCAATTCTTTTTAATCATACTTCCATATATCTTATACTCAATTATAAACTACTACAACATGTAATATCCAATTACAATAGGAGGACATAGATCATTACCTCGATAAGCCCAAAATTATCCAAGATTTATAAGTTGATCCTGAGCAACGTTTAGCTCCAAATCCTTACGTTCCAATCCGCTACAAGCGACCCTTAGAAGCTCCTAACCAACTCCTCTCTAAGATCCAACTCCAAAAAGTGAAGAACACTTAGGCTCAAACTATGGCAACTTTCAGCCAAGGCAAGCTTTCTAGGCTAGGGGTGTGAAATCTTTTCTAACTCTTCGTTCACAATCTTCCTAACACCTTAAGGAAGAACACTTAAAAGTTTAAGGATTTTTGGACAACTTTAGCTCAATAATTCAGCCCATGGCCGAGAGCTACTAAGGAGAGGGAGGGAGTATTTTTTCCTTGGAAACTCTCAAGTGAGGGATGAAGAAGTCTTGCACTCAAGGGGGGTATTTATAGAAAAATCAAAGGCTAGGATTAAAACAAGTGTGTGGTGAGATTGGGGGACAAGTGTGTGTGGGTACCACCCACCACATGTCTACACAAAAGTTGAGACAAGTGGCTTGCCACTTGTCTCACTATTTCGCCAAGGACGTTGTCTAGCCACTTGTCCCACTCATTTCGGCTACATGCCACCAAGGGGGTGACACGTGTCGCCCTCCTACTCGTCCAAAATATTTCCTCTCCCGAAAATATCCATAATATCCAAAATCTCGAAAACAAAGTGGGCCCCATAAAACCGTAAATTTTCCCCGTGGGCTCCACGTGACCAAATCCGGAAATAAAATTCCATAATTCTATTATATTCTCAGAAGTCCGAATACCAAATCTGGGAATCCAATTCCCATTAACGAACCTTTTTCCTTCACAAAATCCGGAAACTTTTCCGTCGAAAAAATCACATCTTTCTTCCTTTCCAATATTAATGTCATATTCTAGCACGTACGTCCTTACATACATACCCCGGAACTACGGGGTGTAACATCCTCTGTCCGATATAATAGATATAGGGACCCCATGCAGTCTCACGATCTCTCGGATGTAAAGTCTAGCATAATCCTCGGCCGAAAAAGTCGTCCTGACTGGAAGAAAGTGGGCTGATTTCGTCAGCCTGTCGACAATAACCCAAATGGAATCATGCTTCCTCTGAGTGCGAGGTAACCCTGTAATAAAGTCCATATTGATCACCTCTCACTTCCATGTCGGAAACTCTATCATCTGCAACAACCCACCGTGCTTCTGGTGCTCCACCTTGACCTGCTGACAATTCGGGCACTGAGCAACAAACTCTGCAACGTCCCTCTTCAGGCCATCCGACCAATACACACATCTGAGGTCGTGGTACATCTTTGTCGACCCCGGATAGATAGAGTACACACAATCTACCCTCGTATCTTAGCACCCCATCAGGTGCTACCTCAAAAGGACCCTTCCCCTCTCGAAGAGTCGTATCTCGATACCGTGTCATAATCGGATCCTCAAACTGTCGCCTCTTCACCTCCTCGACGATGGAAGACTCGGCAACCTCTCGAACCCGAACCCCACTACTATCAGAACCAACCAAACGAACTCCAAGGCTCGATAGCTGATGTAACTCGCGGACCATGCCCCTTCTTTCTGGCTGCACATCTGACAGACTACCCATCGATCTACGACTAAGGGCATCTGCAACTACATTGGCCTTCCCTGGGTGGTATAGGATATCGACATCATAATCCTTAAGTAGCTCTAACCACCGTCTATGCCGCAAGTTCACCCTCCTGAAGATATACCTGAGGCTCTTGTGGTCGTGGTAAATATCCACGAACTCCATATAAATAATGTCTCCGGATCTTCAAGGTATGAATCACACGCTAACTCTAAGTCATGTGGGGTAGTTCTTCTCATGTTTATTGAGTCACGAGACGCGTAGCTATAACCTTAACATGCCGTGATCAAAGACACACCCAAGCCCGGCTTCGACGCATCACAATAAACCACATATCCGTCTAAACCCTCCGGAAGAGTAAGAATCTGGGCGGTCGTCAATTTCTCCTTCGAATCGGAATCCCTCCTCACAAGCATCCATCCATCAAACTTAGCCGCTGCGAGTCACTTAGTCAAAGGTGCTGAAATAGAAGCAAACTTCTCCACAAACCTCCGATAATAACCCGCATGCCCAAAGCTGCGCACTGCTCGGGTAGTAGTCTAGGCAGTCTTGATCAGATCAATCTTTGTCAGATCAACCCGAATACCATCGCCCCGATAACATGCCCTAATAAAGCCACAAGCTAACCAAAACTCGCATTTCGAACTTGGCATACAATCGCCGGCCTGTAGGACTCTCGATCGACCTCAAATGATCCGCATGCCCCGCCTCCGAGCGAATAAACTAAGATGTCATCAATGAATACTATAACAAACGTATCCAAATGGCTTGAACACCCGGTTCATCAAATCCATAAACAACGCCGAGCATTCACAAACCGAAAGACATAACCTCGAACTCATAGTGCTCATACGGGTCCGAATGCACCCCAGGGACATCTGTCTCCCTAACTCGCACTGATGATAAACTGCATCGCATGTCTATCTTGGAGAAACACCTCGCACTCGCAATCGTCAAACAAATCATCAATCCCGGGAGGGTATCTGCTTCGATGGTAACCTTATTCACCGCATGTAATCAACACACATGCGCTGGCCCCATCCTTCTTCCTTACGAATAATACCGGGCGCTCCCAGGTGAGGTACTAGGCCTAATAAAGCCCTTCTCCAGCAAATCTTTCAGCTGGTCCTTCAACTCTCTCAACTCGGCAGGTGCCATCCTATACGGCGGAATAGATATAGGCCGAGTGTCTGGCAACACATCAATACAGAACTCACTCTCCTCTTGGGAGGATACCCGAAGATCGTCTGAAATACGTCTCGAAACTCCCTAACCACCGTAATCGATCAATAGATGGCAACACCTCGAGATCAAATACCCGAATAAGATGGTAGATAAACCCCTTCTGCACCATCTTCATAGCCTTGAGGTAAGAAATAAACCTACCCCTCGGCGACACAGTGTTCCCCTCCCACTCGATAACCGGCCTCAGAAGCTGAACCGTGCTCATCTCCTCTACAATCCACATTGGCGTAGCAAGAAGCCAACCAATCCATACCCATGATAACATCAAAGTCTGTCATATCCAACTCTATCAAATAGGCTAGGGTCTGACGACTGCATATAGTCACTGGGCAAGCCTTATATACCCGCTCAGCTACCACCGAATCACCTACTGGCGTAGCTACCTCAAAAGGGTCTATGGACTCAGGCTCTATCCCTATTCTACCAGCAATATGAGGAGATATATAGGACAAGGTAGAAACCGAATCTATCAAGGCATATACGTCACAATATGAAACCAATAATGTACCTGTGACGACATCTGGTGACGCCTCCTGGTCCTGGCGGCTGGACATGGCATAAATGTGGTTCTGAGGACCGCTGGAACTAGGACCCTTGCCACGACCTCTGCCGCGACCTGCTGGCCCATGAGCACCCTGCCCTACGGGCCGAGTAATCGTAGGAGATGAAGACCCGACGAAAGACCCTGTAGGCTGAACCCTACTATCTGCGCTGCCTCGCCTGACACCTCGAAATGACCACGCCACAAGTATAACAAGCTCCCGAAGTATTACCACCACTTCCGTAATGGGATCTACCACATTGGCCACACCGAGAGGAGGGTGGTCTCAATCGGTTAGGCTCTCTGCTTCCTGAAGTCAAGTCTGGGCCCCGACTTGCCCGAATACCTGGTCGCCCCAAGGCGGTGAAGGAGCGCTCGAGCCGGCCGAGGTGCAAATCTAGTCTCACGAGGTCGCCCGCCTAAACGCCACCAAAGGACCTGCCGTCCCGCCTCTTCGCCGATATCGCCAATCCGTGCGCCACTTCGCTCTCACACCTGGCGCATAAGCTCGCATGCGGGCAATGTCCATGCCGTGAAGAGCTACACCCGAGCAACCTCCGCCAAGTAATCATCGAGCCTCGTGGACATAGCGGTACTCATCCTCCTTGTCACTAAGCGGGACGCATCGAGCCAACGAGTCAAACTCTACGTTGCACTCCCGACCGTCCGCCCGCCTGTCTCAACATCGTAAATCTATCGCCCGAGCTCTCATCATTCGCGAGGCAAGAAATGGCTAAGAAATGCCTCTCGAGAACTCGTCCCAAATACTGAAGCGCATGCTCTCCCGATGCTCCTACGATCAAACGGGCTGATCGCAGATCACGCAAACGATGTGAACCCAATACTACCGACTCTGTCTCCGAGGCCTTTGTCACGACCCGACCTCGGGCCCGCGACTGGTGCCTTACCCCGGGCACCCTAGTGATAAGACATCAGAGAAAATCAGCGGAAATAAAAACTCATAAAAGATAGACAGTGAAATAAGAAAAACAGGCTAACCAAAACGGTTACCTTTCTGCATATATAAATAATTAAACCTAAACAGTTACATCATTTACAAACCCTGTCCACAACAGTACTACAGACCTCTAAGAATCTAACCACAACTACGACAGGACAGGGCCCCGCATACCCCTGAATGTAAGTACCTACAACGACAGGGGACTATACCAAAGGATAAGCCTCGGGAGGATCGGAGTGTTATACCCCGTACTTTCAGAGTATGTACGTGAGGACGTACGTACAAAAGTTTAGGCCTTAAGTTAGGCTAGGAACGAAAATATTTGTGCACAACTACCAAAAAGAATCATTTTCCGATGAAACGTTTTCCGGACTTTGCGAAGGGAAAATTACGGCTATGTCATTTATTATTTTTGCGGATTTTTCCGAGAGATGAAATATTTTGGACCAACGAGAGGGCGACACTTGTCCCTCAAGTGGACGGCAATGGAGGAGACATCTTGGCACGTTTTTTGCCTTTGTTTTTGGTCAAGGGTTAGGTAGGATATTTTGTAGATATTTTGGTGGTAGATGGATAAGGTACACTTGCCCAAATCCTCACCCTACACTTGCCCACCACTTGTCTTAATCTTGGCCATTGATTGGCCTATAAATACCCCCCTTTGTTGAAGACTTCTTCATCCACAACACAACTTTCTAAGTCTTGAAAAATCCTTCCCCCTCTTGTATAAGCTCTCGTCCAAAGAGCTCCCTTCCCCTTTGAGGCCCTTGGCGAGAATACACCCCTCGAGTGTTGTCTCGTAAAAATACCCCGCCCCTTGGTAGAAAAGTATTCTCCAAGTATTGTTACTATTCCAAAATACCTTGCCCAAATACCTTGTAGTATTCCAAGGTTACACCTATACTAAAGCCGTAAATACTATTATACTTCTTTTAGCCACTAAACGAAACCTTAGGAAATCTTCATAGCGAGTTGAGTATTAAGAAGAAGTTGCGTAGAACTTCTAAGGGTTGTTTGGAGCGGGTTGGAGCGTTGAGAATAGGAGCTAAACGTTGCTCGGGATCGACATATAAACTTGGATAATTTTGGGTTTATCGAGGTAAATACTATCCTTCTATTGTAATTGGAAATGACATACTGTAGTAGTATAGAAATGAATATAAGATTCATATAAGGATGGTATAAAAGAAGAAAATTGAATCAGAAGATTATTAAAGAAGAAGACTGAACTGTACGTACATAGGACTGTATTCTGATGAGACTTGTGGTTTGGTGGTGGAAGTCTTGCCAATTTTCCGTAGAATAAATGAATCGTATCTAGAAGTATTTTACGAATAGTCTAGGCGTTGATAGACTCTTATGACCGATATAGGTTGAAATCTGCGAGTGGCGAATTCTACTCGAAGGGTGGAAAAGGCTAACGACTACGATTTGGAGCGTTTTGCTAATAGTCGATAATCGTCGCGAGGTATGTGATTCTTCCTATACTCTTGAGCATGATATTTTAAAAGAATATATATATAGTACGGTAGACGTACGTGTGATTAAGCGAGCGTAGTTTTACGGCAATGTCTTTTGACTTAAGCCTGAATAATAAGAATCTTGAAGTATTTCAAAAGAATTAAGAACCGTTTTTGAAAGAAGAGTAATACTTAGTTTTGAAAGCTTAAGTTATACTAGCTTTATGGGAAGTTAGGTATAACGACTTAAGAGAGATAAAAGGAACGTTGACTTAATTAAATTGATTTTAAAGTCATTAAAGTGTGAAACCTCATTCGTGAGTAATGAGTACTTGGTTTTTAAAAGGAATAATCTTTTACTGATTTCGGAAATCAGAATAAGAATCGAACAAACCACTGCAACGCTAATAAAGGGAAATGAATTGAATAATTAAGTATTATTAAAACCAGAGAAACCTCCATCCGCATAGAAGCTAAGATGAGACAAAATGATATTACATTTCCTAGATCATGGTTGCTTTTATAAGATTGTTATAAACAAGAATAACCTACTCACATAAGGCTTATTGTTTTAAAAAGTCGTTATTTGATTAAAACTATAAACTATGAAATCTTTCGAAACTAAAAGACTTGAGTATCTGAAGTTAGGCAAACTTGAACTTTTGAAAAGAATGTTGTTACTTGACGTTGTTCAAAAAAAAGTGTAAGCCACTTGGTTCAAAATAGTGTAAAGTACTTGATTTTAAAACATGAACGTATTTGGTACTACGGATACTAGTATCGAGTTGTTTTTACGTAAAAAGAAGTCTTTTTGAAAGGATTAACGTATGTAGTACTTTGGGGTTAAAACCCAGATTTGTTGTAATAAAATAAGAGTCTATAAGTATGTTGAATTTGCCTATGCTTGTGGTAATAGCCTTTGTTGTGCAAGTGTTGTATTTACGTACTCTGGCGTCTCGTTGGAGGCCGCTATCGATTGATGGACATCTGACACGATGGGTGGCCCGCGGGTATGCTTCCACTATATCGATCCTTTTGGACATACGGCACGATGGGTGGCCCACGTATGCTTCCACAGGAGTGTGATGTTGTTGTTGTTACATGGACATGTACGCGCAGATGAAGAATTAGGGGCATGCGTCCGTCTGCGCGGGGTTAATCACGGTATATTGTTATCATTATTACATGGACATGTGCACCGTCGCAATCGGGGCATGCGGCCACGCGGCGTTGATCACCCGGTATATTGTTATCATTGTTACATGGACATGTTCGCACCGATGCGAATTCGGGGCACGCGTGCGGCGTGGTTGATTACGGTACATTGTTATTATTTTGCATCACATGTCTACACCGATGGAGAATTCCGGGGGCATGCGGCCATGATGCGAACATGATCGATGTTGTGGGCGTGAGACCCATAGTTATAATTGAGTGATGACTTTGAGGGCGTGAGTCCCTGACTTGACTGCTTTTATGTTGTGTACTGTATTTTGGTTATCATATGTCTCCTGCTTTATATGAATCGTTATGATTTAACTACGATATCGAGTCCACATACTTGGTACTGTTGTCTTGACCTCCTTGGGTGCGTTCATGCCGCGGTAGAGGTACATCGGTTGTCGATCCTCGCCTAGGATCACAAATCGTGTATAGGAAGCTCCGTTTCTCCGAGGCTTATCTTTTGGTATGTTACCACGAGTGCAGGTTCTTGTACATTCGGGGTATGGCGGGGCCCTGTCCCGCCATAGTTGTCGTTACATTCTTAGAGGTCTGTAGTACTGTTGTGGGCAGGGTTTGTAAAAAGGATTAAACTGTTCGGTTTGAAAGATTTGTATATATATATTTTATTGGAAGGTGACCGTTTTTGGTTAGCCTGTTTTTACCATATATCTTGTTTCATGTTTAAGTTTTATTTCCGCTGATTTTCTCTGATGTTGTATCACTAGGGTGCGGGTAGGCACGATCACGGGCCGGGATCGGTCGTGACACGGAGCTTCAACGCTGACGTGATCCTATGGCGAGGATCAACGGCCGCGTCTACTGCGGCATGAACACACCCCGAAGGAGAGTCGATGCATGTACAGTATGTGGCGAAAATACTATAATGAAATCATAATCTATATAAAGCGAGACAAGTATGATAACCAAACTACGATACAAATAAAGCGATGTCAAGTCGTGACTCACGCCTCAAAGTCATCACTCCGATATAACCGTGGGTCTCATGCCCACGATATCAATCATGCGGTGGAATTCTTTCCTCACCGCCATCTATGATATAACAACACCAAGGAGTACATGAACACCAGTCCCACGTGTCATAAGAACCGTCTGGGTAAGACGAAGGCATAGCTACACATCCACTGCATCATCAACTGGCCGGCAAGCACGAAAGCCTACCGAACTGCAGTACTAACAATACTAAATAAGCGTACCACGAAGCCGGGGCAAATGCGATAGCCTCTACCGGATCCACCTGCATCACGTCGGCCGGGGCACGTGGTGACCACCAGATCCACCGCGTCACGAAACCGTCTAACACCGGCCAAGGCGTGCGAAAGCCAACTACGAGAACCACCTACATCGGCGGCCGGCAAATACGAGGGCTACCGGATCCACCGCATCGATAAACCTCGTGGAGAGCTAGTCCATGGAATAACACTATCAACGCGGAGCGAACCTCATCAAGGCGCGTACGCGTGGACCGTCCATCGATATGCCCGTGGACTATCATAGGAAGCATGCGGTGGGCGCCCATCGATGTCGGTATGCCTGAAATGATCAAGAATAACACGACCGACCCTCCATCGAGAGACGCGGTAACATAAGGATACAACACTTGCACAACAAGGCTATCACAAGCAAACATAGGCAAGTTACTCACAACTCAAGGTACTTTCATTTTATGCCAAAAATTCGGGTTTTAACCCCAAAGTACTACATACTTTAATTCTTTTAAAAAGATCCATTTCTTTCACAAAAGTCACATGATACTAACACTCGTAGTATCCAAAATAGAGTAACTATTGTTTTAAGTAAACCAAAACAATTTCCATACCTTCTTTTAAATAAACCAAGACAATACTATGTCTTTTTTTTAAACAAAAACAAGACAATACCATGCCTTCTTTTTAAACCAAATCACTTCTCCTTTTAAAGTCAAGTTACCATTTTAACCAATAACAAAACCATTCTTTTGTTTTCATAAAGTCGTTATAACTAACTTCCCATAAAGCTATTATAACACTTTATGTTTTAAACCAACCAAGGACAACTACTCTCATTTCCGAAATCAAGATAACTTTATTCTTTTAAAGACCAAGTACTCATTACTCACGAATGAGGTTTTACAACTTTTTAACACAATTCAAGTCCTTAAAATTTCATATCAAGTCAAATATAAGTCAAGTCTCTTACCTTTTAAAATCAACAAACCATTCTTTTACCTTCATAGAGTCGTTATAACTAACTTCCCATAAAGCTATTATAACACTTTATGTTTTTAAACCAACCAAAATTCGTTTAGCACACGTACGTCTACCGTACTACATAGTTCACAACAATCATGCTAGAAAGGATAGGAAGAGGTTCACATACCTCGCGACGATTATCGACAAATAGCAAAATGCTCCAAAGTACTATACCCTTGCTAGCCTTTTCCACCCTTCAAGTAGAATACGCTACTCGTAGTACTTCAACCTATAATGGTCATAAAGCGTCTATTAACCTCTAGCTTCGAACGTAGACTATTCTAAGTGCAAAGTCACTAAATTCTACGGAAAATCGGACAACACTTCCTTTGTTTCTACATACTTTGCCACCTTTTTCAAGACCGAATTCAATAACCAAACGCCACATTTAAGGCTCAATCAATTCAGCAAATACAAAGGGGAAATACACGCCTTACAATACGTGTAAAATTCCGCCCCACAATAATACAAAACAATCCAATAATTTCCATGTCATTCTCGGCTAATAGGTGCAACAACATAAAGTCTTCCAATTATTTTCCAATCCAAGTTCTTGGGTCAAACATGTTATATAGTCATAAACAACTTCAACAACTATAATTCCTTCTTTATATAACATGTGACGACTTAAACTAATAATCAACTTGAATTGTAATCTTAAGGGCTAAACATGCTAGTTTCGGATTAGGGTTCCAATAGCCAATACACTTATCAAACATCATACTATATACCTCATGCTTGATAATATCCATAGCTACAACAATAATAAATCTTTAATTGCTAAAATGACAAGATTTATACCTTTACAAGCCCTTAAAATTCCCAAGATTCAAAGTCGCTCCTTAGAAATTCTTAGTTCCTTTTCTTATGTTCCAATCCGCTCCAAGCACTCCTTAGAAGCTCATGAAGAACTCCTCTTCAAGTTCCATCTTCAAAGTTGAAGAACATCTTAGGTTTTCGCCTTGCGACTAACGTAAAAACGTCGTTTTTCCGAAATCTTTCTATTGAGATATCCTTACAATACCCCTAGGGACCTTGGGTTAAAGTCTTGTGAATAATGGACAACAATTGAAAAAAATTTCTTGTCTCTTTTAGCTCCAAGCCGAGAGCCTCACTTTCAACAAGACAAGTTTCTTGAAATTTTTTCTAAGTGTAGAATGATCAAGTCTTGCACTACTAGTATGCTTATATAACACATTGGAGGGTCTATATTATAACACATTTTAGGTTTGGATGGAAGAGATCAAGCGAAGTGGCCCTTGGACTTAGTCAACAATATCAAGCTCTTTAATTAGCAAGACTTGGTCATCTATACATTGGTCAAATGACCATTTCACCCTTGCAATAATTCGACCAAGCCATGTGGGGGTGCCACGTGTCGCCCTCCCATTCCTCCATAAAATTTTGTAACCCTCGTGGGCCCCACAAAATGTAAAATTCCTCGGGTGGGCCCCACATGACCAAATCCATAAAAAAATAAATTTCCATAATGATAATAAGTTCCATACTCTTCAAATAATGCATTTTGAGAATCTAATTCTCACCAACGAACATTTTTCCTTTCCGACGTTCGGAAGATTTTCCGTCGAAAAAACAATTCTTCCTTTCGTACCGATTTTCAAGTCTTGTGTTCTCGCGTCCATTCTCTTATTCATGTCCTGGAATTTCGGGGTGTAACATCCTTGATCACTCTCATGATCCGCTGCAACTGTCGGATAAACTCCTGAGGATCATCCTCAGTCCTCGACCCATAGAACTCTGGTGGGCTGCAACTCAAAAAGTCCCGAAGTCTCAAGCTATCAGATCTGGGGTGAACTACGGGTACAACCGGAACCGCTGTCTCCTGTCTATCCTCATACCTTGCCACAATCTTGGCTAATAACGGGCCGTCTCATAACCCATATCCTGCTCACTGCGGTGCGAGGAGAGCTCACGTCTGCGTGGTCTCAGTAGCCACTGATGTGGCTCTAAAATCTGTTGGGGTCGGCGGCGTCGTTGAACTCACCGTCTGAAGCATCACCTCAGGTAAGGACTGGGCCTTTTCCCTTGTTACACCCCGTATTTTCAGGACATGTGTTAACAACGTACGTAAGAATTCCAAATGTTAAGATTTGAGACTAGTAAAAATTTATCGGAATTATGGAATTGTCGGAAAACGTAATATTGTGACGAATGGGAGGGCGACACGTGTCACCCCCCTTATGTTGCCTTGGACGAAATGTAGCATGGGCACAAGGGTCATTTGACCCTTGTTAGGAAGACAAGTCTTGCAACTTGAAGAGTTTGAGAAATTTGACTTGGTCAATGGGACCACAAGACTTGATATTTAGTAGAAACTCATCCAAGCCTCACATTTGTTGACATCTTGACCCTCCATTGAACTATATAATACTACTAGTAGCAAGACAAACTTCAACACTTAGAAAAATTTACAAGAAATTGAAGAACTCCTTAGCCTAGCTCTCGGGTTCATGCCCATTTGAAAGAGAATTTTTTTTGTTTCTTGTCCAATAAGCTCCACACTTTAAACCAAGGTTCATGAGGGTATTGTAAGTGTATCTCAATAGAAAAATCTCGGAAAAAGATAGTTTTCGTATTAGTCGCAAGATGAAAACCTAGTTGCCTTTCTAGGTTTTGGTTGGAAGTTTGAAGGAAATTTGTTGGTGTTGTTCTAAGGGTCTCAAGTAGCGGATTGAAGTGTCTTGAAGAGGCTCTAAGTTTCTAAGGAGCAACTTCGGATTTGGAGTTGGATTAGGATTCGTTGAGGTATAATCTTGTCTCTTAAAAGTGTTACAAGATTATATATATATTGTTTGTTGTTAGCTTTACATGTTGCTAGCATAAAGTTTATATGTTGAAGTTTGATAAGTATGATGGATTGATTGTAGTCTTAAATCTGAAATGTCATTTAAGCCTTGTGAAGTTGGATTACAATTTGGTTGTTTATTAGAATCGTCGCATGATTACTTACTTGAAGATTATAGTAGTATAATTGATTGCGACTTGATATCATGTTATGCTAACAACTTGGATTGAAAAGGAAATTGGATAAGAATTGGTAGTGTTGTATCTCAATGTTGCCGAAATTGGCCTAATAGTTTGTATTAGTTTGATATCTATTGTGGGGCGGAATTTTACACGTCTAGTAGGCGTGTAATCCCCTATTGTTAATTGCATTGATTGGGCCTTAAATGTGGCGTGTTTGGTTATTGAATTCGGCCTTGAAAAAGGTGACAAAGTATGTAGAAACAAAGGAGGTGCTGTCCGATTTTCCGTAGAATTTAGTGACTTAGCACTTAGAAGATTCGTTTGAAGTGAGAGGTTAATGGGCGTATTGTGACCATTATAGGTTGAAGTACTAAGTATGGCGTATCCTACTTGAAGGATGGAATAGCTATCAAGGTTGAAATACTTTGGAGCATTTTGCTACTTGTCGATAATCGTCAGGTATGTGAACCTCTTCCTTCCTTTGGCATGATTCTATGTATGGAATATACCTGTGGTATCATTTCATGTTTCCTTCTACTCTTAGAAGTTAAGAGGTAGTTGTGTGATTTACTCTATATAAAGTTTATGTCAAAGTTATCCTAAGTCCTTACCGAGTCTTAGGGGGGATGTTGGTAAGAGTCGTTGGAGGTACTTTGGAGCCGAGTTGACTTGGCTAATTTAACACGAATGAGAATAAGTATCGAGCAAGCCATTGCGGCGTTAATAAAGGAAAATGTAATGACAATTGATTTTATTAAAATGGTAGAATTCTCCATCTGCATAGAAGCTAAGATAAGACAAAATTGTATTACATTTTCTAGATCATGACTGCTTTAATAAGATCGTTATAATCAAGTATAATCTACTCACACTCATAAGGCATATGTGCTTAACTTAAAGAATTTACGTTATGAAGTTTTAAGGTATGAACCTTAGACTCATAAAAGGTTGAGAGACTTTATTTTCGTAATGAAACTTGATTCTTAAAGGAAGAAGTAACTTAACTTTTAAAAGGTGTAGTACTTGAGTTAAGAAACTTGATTCTAAAAGTTAAGAGACTAATTGTATTTTGAAAGTTATGAAATTGATTTGAAAGTATATAATACTTGGTTTTAAAAAGTAGAAGTCTCTTGGTTATAAAAGGAATGAGTTTGTCTAAAACCATAAAGGGTTATAACAGCTTTATGGGAAGTTGGTTATAACGGCTTTATGGAAGGTTAAGAGAATGGTTTTCTAATAAAGTAATCAAAGAAATAACTTGAATTAAGGAAGGGCAATTTGATTTAAAGGTATCACTTTCTTAAAGCTTTAAGGTAAAGTCACGTGATTTAGAAGCGAGAAATGTATTTCTAAAGTATAGTGACTTATGTGAAATGTACCAAGCCTTGATACTACGGTGTTAGTATCTTGGGGTTTTATATGAAAAGGAATCTTTTGAAAAGAATGTAAGCACGTAGTACTTTGGGTTAAATTCGGATTTTTGTGTGAAACGAAAGTTCCATGAGTTTATAAAATGGAAGTCTAAAGGTTTAATGAACTTGCCTATGTTTGCTTGTGATAGCTTTGAGTGCGAGTATTATATGTTTACGTCGTGACTCTCAGTTGGAGGGTCATTGTCTTGTTATAAGTTTATTTGGGCGCAGCGGTGATGTAGGATTCCACGGGTATGCTTCCATTATGATTGATCCTTGGACATGCTTATACGATGTGGGATTCGGCATGTGACCGGAGATGCGGGTTAGATGCCGGACATTTTATCGACGCAGCGGTGGCGGGGATTCCGCAGGTATACTTCCATTGTGATTGATCTTGGCCATGCTTACGATGAGGATGCCGGGCGTGCGGCGGATGCGGGTTAGATGCGCGCGTTTTATTACTCCATGGCCACGCTTATACGATGTAGGATTCAGGCATGCGACCATGTTATATTTTACTCCATGGGCTAGCTCCCACGAAGACATGTACCGATGAGGATTAGGGCATGTTATATTATTACTCCATGGGCTAGCTCCCATGAAGACTGCGCTACGATGAGGATGCGAGGCACGTTATGGCCATGCTTATACGATGGGGGATTCCGGGGCATGCGGCCGCGTTATATATATATATATATATATATATATATATATATATATATATATATATATATGTGTTGTATATGCAGTGTACGGTGAGGTGGGATGCCACGAGCGCGTCACATGGTTATATGTTACACCTACTACGGTGGCAGCGATGATGTGGGATTCCACTTGGCGGGAGATATATATGTATTGTGTATGTGTACGCCGATAGTGAGGTGGGATGCCACGGGCGCATCACATGGTTATATTTTACACTTATAGCTGTCGGCAGTGATGGGGGATTCCACGGGCACGCTTTGATATTTGTGTGACTTGATCGCGTCCCAGACTGGGCGGGGTAGTAAATGCGTCCCTCCATAAAGGGAAGGATTATGTTATGGAAGATAAGTAAGTTATATGGTAATGAACTTAATGATTTTTCCTAATCATGTACGTAAGAATGTGACTATAACTTTTATTGAAAATGGGAAAAGATAATAAGGTACGATTAAGTTCATAAGTGGTAATGACACGGCAGGATCTGGTATGTACTTTTTATACTTGCCCCTGACATTCTTTTGTACAGTTATGATCTATTTACTGTACGTTATTTCTGTTCCATATTCAATTTGTTATGCGACCCCGCCCGGGGTCATGTTAAATGCCATGAGTTTTAGGTACCGGGTTGGTGATCCTTGCTCTTAGGATCTCGGTTGATTTTGGGAAAAAACTCCATTTGCTCCGAGGCTTATCTCTTGATGCGGTTTCCCGAGGTTGTAGATTCATGTATATTGAGGGTATGGCGGGCCCCGTCCATACGATTGTTATGTTAAAACTCTTAGAGGTCTGTAGTCACATATTGTGGGTCATTTTGTAAAGGAAATGAGGCAACTGCTTCGGTTGTATATATGTATGTCCAGGAAGGTAGTCCTATCGGCTAACCTGTTGTTTTACTTCTGTTGTTTTATTTTGTACGTTTCATGTATGTTCAGCTGATTTTCTCGATGTATACTTAAGTGGTGCCTGTAGGGCACGATGCCCGGTCGAATTGGTCGTGACAAAAGTGGTATCGAGTAGTTAGTCCTCGGAAAGTGTCTGCACCGTGTCTAGTAAGTCTTGATTATCGGTGTGTTGTGCACCACATCTATAATCGTGAGGCTGCAGGACATTTAGGATTGGTTTCCATTCTTCTCTCTTTGAGATCGTGCGAGAGTATCACGATGGTTGAATCATCTCGACCCTTCTTATGTAACATTTATCCCTCCACTGAGGGCGTAAGGGCAGAGGCAGCAAAGCGGCGGAGTGCTAAAGTGCACGCAGAGGTTACGGGACTCGAGCACGACTATGCCCGAGGTAGTAGCGGATCGGCGAGCTCGGCCACGCCGGTATTAGGGACCGAGGCGGCGGTAGCTCGAGGTTCCGTACTGAGCCTCGATTCGCACCGAGCGAGTTTAGAGATTATGGAGAACGGTCGGACTATTGACTAGCATAGTGGTAGAAGCGTGGCAAGCGAGCGAGTAGCTAACCCTGAGCCGGTTTGAGGATTCGGGATTTTACGGTTGTAGTCCACGAGTTTTATGGTTCGAGATCAGGTGATCCTCGAGAGTTCGTTCGGCTACGACACGGTCGTAGACATTCCGAGGACCGATCGCTGGATACCACTGCCACGCCACGAACCGGGCCGTGATGGTGCCTACACAGGCACCCTTCTACCTTAACAACTAAGCAAACTGCGGAATTTAAATAACACCCTTTTTTTTCCAATCGTATGTGCAAGGGCAAATCCGACAAGGCTGCCATAATATACATAATCAAAAGACACAACATGCATACGAGTCAATCCGCGTACTGAATACGGACTTCTACGAGTTTTATGAAATATGGCGGACAAGGCCACGCCAGACCCGTAAGCGTACAAAGCTCAGATCGAAAGAACTTATAACAAAAGATAAACTCCCGAAAGGAGCTATCCAAAACTCGGCGGTCCTACACTGCCGATCACCAAACAACGTACCTAAACTACGGCATGAAACGCACCCGGAAGGAGGTCGATGCGAACAATGTACAAGTATGTGAATGAAATGCGTAATGAAATCATAACTAAACAAAGCAGAGACATGTATGATAGCCAACCTACGTTACACAATACATAGCGATCATATCACGTCGGGGCGCAGCCCTCAAAGTCACTCAAATATAACAATGGGTCTCACGCCCATAATATCAATCATGCGTGGAATCCTTCCTCACTGCCATGATCCATGATATAATATAACACCAATAAGCATACATGAATACCAAGTCCCACGTATCCTAAATACCTCGTGGTCGCGTACCGGAATCCCACATCGTAAGCATGACCATAGAGTAACACAAACAAATCGGGGACATATATGATAATCAAATTACAGACACCGTGCCTTACTAACAATGAGTAAATAGTAGTATACTTACAATATAAAATAGGAAGCTCACGATCAAGCGGGACCACCCGCGATGTCGTTAAGCAATCATACTCCAGGACTATTTCACGCATAGTCGCGTGGACCGCGTAGGTATTCTCGCGTGGGACTATTTCACCCGCGTAAGTCTTCATCGACTCGCATGAGGTATTCCTCGCATAAGGTGGACGCCCGCGTGGGACTATTTCACCGCGTAAGCCCGCGGACTCGCGTGAGGTATTCCTCGGCGTGGGTAGCAAATCCACGGAATATGCAAATGCCGCAAACCCGGAATGACCCGAAATGGTGATATACCAATAGCACACAACTGGCTATTACCAACACACATAGGCAATTCTCAATTAAACAAGCCAAAGTACTTATCAAGGCACACATAGAATAATTCTCAATTAATCAAGCCAAAGTACTTATCAAGGCACACTTAGAATAATTCTCAATTAATCAAGCCAAAGTACTTATCAAAGCACACTTAGAATAATTCTCAATTAATCAAGCCAAAGTACTTATCAAGGCACACTTAGACTAATTCTCAATTAATCAAGCCAAAGTACTTATCAAGGCACACTTAGACTAATTCTCAATTAATCAAGCCAAAGTACTTATCAAGGCACACTTAGACTAATTCTCAATTAATCAAGCAAAAGTACTTATCAAGGCACACATGGAATAATTCTCAATTAATCAAGCCAAAGTACTACGTACGTACATTCTTTTTAAAAGTCTCATTTCTATGTAAAACCCCAAGATACTAACACCCGTTGTATCAAGGTGTGTCTATTTTTCAAAGTAAGTTACTACACTTTTAGAAACTCATTTCAAAGCTTGAAACCAAGTAACTTCAAATTTTCACAATCTAGGAAACTTATGCCCATTAATAAAAAATAGACAACTTTCTAAACCTTCCATAAAGCCGTTATCACCAACTTCCCATAAAGCCGTTATAACCCTTTATGGTTTTTAGACAATTTCATACTTTTTATAACCAAGTATCACAAACTTTCAAATCAAGTCTCTTAACTTTCAAAAATACTTCGAGTCTCTTAATATATAGAGAACAAGTTTCTTCTACTTTTAAACCTCAAGTAACTCACACCTTTAAAACAAGTTACTTCTCTTAAATCATGTCATTTCTCCTCTTTTAAAACAATTAAGTAAATCACTCCTTTGACTCCCCTAAAGTCATTATAATGACCTTTAGGTTTTGGAACTAAGGCACTAGCCAAAAGGTTTGGAAACCACTTCCTTTTCAAGACTCTATGTACTTTAAGTAGAATACTTTCACTTTTAAGAATCCAAACTTCACTAAGAAAATGGATTATACAACTTACAATCTAAACATCAAAGTACAATCAAGGAAGTACATAGAACAAATTCTATACTAGGCAAGCCAAGTAAAACCAAGGAATGGATCATTTAAGGAGTAGGAAATACTTTCTTTATCTTAAGGAATCATGCTAGAAGAGGAGATAGTTCACATACCTTTTCGGCTAAATCCACAAGCTAAGCCGAATCACGACGTAGAAGTGTCAACCTATAATGGTCACAACAAGACTATCAACTTCTAGTCTCTAACGTAGAATAATACTAAGTATACGGTCTCTAATTCTACGGAAAATCGGGCAGCACTTCCTTTGTTTCTACTCACTTTGCCACCTTTTTCAAGGCCGAATACAATAACCAACACGCCACATTTAAGGCTCCAAACAACAACCAAACAAAGGGGATTACACGCCTTACAATACGTGTAAAATTCCGCCCCACAATTAATACGAAGTAGTTCCATATTCAAGCCATTCTCGGCCAACAACAACCAACAATTCAAAGTCTTTTTCCAATCCTTTTCCAATTCCAAGTTCTAAGGTCTAACATGTTATATAGTTATAAACCACTTCAACAACTACAATTTCCTTCTTACACAACATGCGACGACTTAAACTAATAATCGACTTGAATTTTAATCTTAAGGGTAACATGCTAGTTTTTCGGATTAGGGTTCCAATAGCCAAAACACTTATCCAGCTTCATAATAAATAACTCATGCTTTCTATTATCCATAGATACAACAATAAGTAAACTTAATTGCTAAAACGACAAGATTATACCTTTACAAGCCCTTAAAAATTCCAAGATTCAAAGTCGCGCCTTAGCAATTCTTAGATCCATTCCTTATGTTCCAATCCGCTCCAAGCACTCCTTAGAAGCCTATGAAGAACCCATCTTCAAGTTCCAACTTCAAAGTTGAAGAACTCCTTAAGTTTCCGCCTTGCGACTAATACGAAAACGTCGTATTTCCGCAATCTTTCTATTGAGATAACCTTATAATACTCTTAGGAACCTTGGGTTTAAGTCTTGTGAATAATGGATCAAAACTACAAATTTTTGTCTTCCTAAATGGCACAAAGCCAGGAAGCAACATAGTGGACAAGAAATGTTGTGAAATTTTTCTAAGTCTTCAAGACCTTGTCTTGCTACTAGTATGTATTTATAACACATTGTATGACTTAGACTTAAACAAATGGGTGGCTAAGATGAAGATCACAAGGATTAAGCCTGGTGGCAAGTTGACGCTTGGTCAACAATCTCAACTAGCAAGACTTATCTTCCACCATGGTAAATGACCATTTTACCCTTAAAATTTTTCGTCAAGACCACGTGTGGGGGTGCCACGTGTCGCCTCTCATTCGTCCATAAAATTCAGTAACCTCGTGGGCCCCACAAAGCGTAAAATTCCTCGTGGGCCCAGTGACCAAATCGTAAAAAATAAATTTCCATAAGGTTAAGAGTTCCATACTCTTCAAATAATGCATTTTGAGAATCCAATTCTCAACAACGAACATTTTTCCTTTCCGGCGTTCGGAAGATTTTCCGTCGGAAAAACAATTCTTCCTTTCGTACCAATTTCCAAGTCTTGATTCCTTACGTACATTCTATTATACATGTACTGGACTTACGGGGTGTAACATTCTTCCCCCCTTAGAAACATTCGTCCCCGAATGTTCTTAGTCGGTTGTCAAGCTATACACACTCCGACACAATCTCTATACTATGCCTATCAATCAATACTCCACAAGACTGTCGATGCCACACATGGCCACCACCTAACACACGTGAACATAATAATGGACCTTCCGTCCGTGGTCCCTTCTCACAAAACTCGAAGGTTACAGTCTTCTCAAACATGGGATCCTTAGAGGTTCCTTTCTTTACTTACTTGTCATACTTTCTCGTACTTTCATGTCACGACCCGAACCCGGGCCCGTGACTGGTGCCTTACCCCGGGCACCCTAGTGATACAACATCAGAGAAAATCAGCGGAACATAAAAACAAGACATGAATCAAATGTAAAATGAGACACATTTTATCTGAGAGAAAGTCGCCTTTCGGCATGTATATAAATACAAAGTTTGAACAGTTTAATCCTTTTTACAAACCCTGCCCACAACAGTGCTACAGACCTTTAAGATTTATACAACAACTATGGCGGGACAGGGCCCCGCCATACCCCTGAAGAACCTACAACTCAGGGAATACATACCAAAAGATAAGCCTCCGGAGAAACGGAGCTTCCCAATACGCTGAAAATGTGATCCTAAGAGCGAGGATCAATGACTGGTGTACCTCTACCTGCGGCATGAACGCAGCCCCGAAGAGTCGACAACAGTACCAAGTATGTGGCGAAAATCGTAGTTAAATCATAACAGTCTATATAAAGCAGGAGACATATATGATAACCAAAATACAGTACGCAACATAAAAGCAGTCAAGTCAGGGACTCACGCCCTCAAAGTCATCACTCAAATACAACTATGGGTCTCACGCCCACAACATCAATCATGTTCGCATCATGGCCACATGCCCCCGGAATTCTCCATCGGTGTAGACATGTCGGTGATGCAGCAATAATAATATGCGGGTAATCAACCTGCGCGTACATGCCGAGTGCATCGGTGCAGACATGTCCATGTAACAATGATACAATATACCGGGTGATCAACCCGCCGCATGGCCGCATGCCCCCGGAATTCTGCATCGGTGCAGACATGTCCATGTAACAATGATAACAATATACCGGGTGATTAACCCGCCGCGTAACGCGTGCCCCGGAATTTCATCGGTGCAGACATGTCCATGTAACAATGATAACAATATACCGGGTGATTAACCCGCCGCATGGCCGCATGCCCCCGGAATTCTGCATCGGTGCAGACATGTCCATGTAATAACATCACACTTCTAATCGAAGCATACCCGTGGGCCACCCATCGTGTCAGTATGTCCATCAATCAGTCAGATAGCCACTCCGGCGAGAGGCGGTATACGTAAATACAACACTTGTACAATAAAGGCTATTACCACAAACATAGGCAAGTTCAACATACTTATAGACTCTTATTTTATTACAACAAATCCGAGTTTTAACCCCAAAGTACTACATACATTAATCCTTTCAAAAAGACCTCTTTTTACGTAAAAACAACTCGATACTATCATCCGTAGTACCAAATACGTTCATGTTTTAAAATCAAGTACTTTACACTATTTTAAACCAAGTGGTTTACACTTTTAGAACAAAGTCAAGTAACAACATTCTTTTTCGAGTTTGCCTAATTTCAGATACTCAAGTCCTTTAGTTTCGAAAGATTTCATAGTTCATAGTCTTAATCAAATAACATACTCTCTTTTAAAACAATAAGCCTTACGTGTGAGTAGGTTATTCTTATTCATAATCAATCTTATTAAAGCAGCCATGATCTAGGAAATGTAATATCATTTTGTCTCATCTTAGCTTCTATGCAGATGGAGGTTTCTACTGGTTTTAATAATACTTAATTATTCAATACATTTCTGTTATTAAGTTTGCGATGGTTTGTTCGATACTTATTACGATTTCTAAATCAAGAAACATTATTCCTTTTAAAAACCAAGTACTCATTACTCACGAATGAGGTTTCACACTTTTTAACAAACTTCATGCCAATTCAATTAAGTCAAGTCTCTTATCTTATAAGATCAAGTCTCTTAACTTCTAAAATCAAATAACCATTCTTTTTATCTCTCTTAGTCGTTATACCTAACTTCCCATAAAGTTAGTATAACACTTAAGTTTTCAAAACCAAGTATTACTCTTCTTTCAAAACGATTCTTAATTCTTTTGAAATACTTCAAGATCTTTTATTATTCAGGCTTAAGTCAAAAGACATTGCCGTAAAGCTACGTTCAGTTAACACACGTACGTCTACCGTACTATATATATATACTTTTAAAATATCATGCTCAAGAGGATAGGAAGAATCACATACCTCGCGACGATTATCGATTATAAGCAAATAGCTCCAAGTACTGTAATCCGGCTAGCCATTTCCACCCTTCGAGTAGAATACGCTACTTGCAGTACTTCAACCTATAACGGTTATATAAGTCTATCAATGTCTAGACTACTCGGTAGAATAAATCTAGATACAAGATTCTACGGAAAATTGGGCGACTTCCTGCAATCAAACTTCACAAGTCTCAGTAAATACAAATCTATGTAAATCTGATTCGATCTTAACTTCTTTAATATTCTTCTGATGTGATCTAATCAAGTCTTATCTGTAATATCCTTCTATTACAGTTCAATTCTCTTCTGTAATATCCTTCTATGTATCTTATATTCATTTCTATACTACTACAGTATGTAATTCCCAATTACAATAGAAGGACAGTAGTATTTACCTCGATGAGCCCAAAATTATCCAAGTTTAATGTCGATCCTGAGCAACGTTTAGCTCCGATTCTGAACGCTCCAATTCGCTCCAAGAAACCCTTAGAAGTTCTACACAACTTCTACTTAACACTTCAACCGACTATGAAGACTTTCCTTAGGGTTTCATTTTTGTGACTTAAGGGAATATAGTAGTATTTCTGGGCTCTACGTATAGAGGTAACTTTGGAAAGTACTACAAGGTATTTGGGCTAAAGTATTTTGGAATAGTAACAACACTTGGAGAATACTTTTCTACCAAGGGGAGGGGGTACTCGGCCGAAGCCACTAGGCTAGAGGGGGGGAGAGGGGTGTTTCGGCTAGGGCTTCCAAGAGGGGGGGGGAGGATGGTGGTTGGGACGAGAGCTTCTCTCAAAAGGGAGGGAAGTTTTTCAAGACTTGGAGAAATGATTTGTGGATGAAGAAAACCTTCAAGTTAGGGGGTTATTTATAGGCCAACCAATGGCCAAGATGAAGCCAAGTGCAAGGCAAGTTTAGGGTGTGGATTCACCCATGTGTCCTTATCCATCTACTACACAAAATATCCTACCTAACCTTGACTAAGGAAAGGCCAAGAAATCGTCCCACCTTTCGCCCATGTTGCCGTCCATTGAGGGTGACAAGTGTCACCCTCCCGTTGGTCCAAAATATTTCATCTCTCGGAAAAATCCGCAAAAATAATAAATGACATAGCCGGAATTTTCCCTTCGCGAAGTTTGGAAAACGTTTCGTCGGAAAACGATTCTTTTTGTGTGTTGTGCACAAAATTTCGGTCCTAGCCTAACTTTAAGGCTCAAACTTTTCTACGTACGTCATCACGTACATACTCTGGAAATACGGGGTATAACATTCTCCCCTCCTTAGAAACATTCGTCCCGAATGTTCCTTCTCAAGACGGATAACGATAAAGTTCCTCTAACAAGTTGCCAACGCCACACCTGGCCACAAAATAACACACGTTCTCTTCCTTCCTTACTCGTCGTACCCTTCTCGAACACTTGAACTCTTCTAGTATACGTACCATACTTCAGTCATCGCTTCAGTTTCCAAAATCTCTGGAGTCACTACCTCCAAACTTGGTCATCTTACTAGCCTCAAATTCCTTTAAGGCCATTCCCCGGCCTTTACGATCCGATTATGGTCGAACATATCCACGAACTCATACGATGGTCATCTGAACTTGGGCCTAGCACCCTCGTGACCCTACCACCTGGCGGGACCACCCAGGACTGACCCTACCACAATACAGGCCGCGGGTTGACCCGCGAATGGTCCTCAACCCGACCCGCTATTGCGTCAAACACTTGTTCTCCTGATCCGGAACAATCCTTACTAATTCACGTCATGAAAGCTACCACTTCCATCTCACACTACCCATGGACTTATCACACTAATAAAATCTAGGCATATAATGCATTTCGACAAGGATCATTTGCAAAATCCTTTACTCAAGACGGCCTTATATCTAAGGTTTCAATTGTGAAATATTCTAAGGTTCACACTTTCCATACCCCCATACTTACCTTCCAACTAACCATGTTTTCTAACTCGCAAATAACACAACGCTATCCGTACATAGTACACAATAAGATCATCACATCAAGCATACAAAACTCTAGAGGGTTAAGGACATACCTGTATCTACCGCTTCATTCTAATCATAGGCACGCCTGCAGTGCATAGTATGAAGGTGATGAACCACCCGATCTGAAGGTGAGTCGTAACATCCGTGCTACCCCTGGTCGGGCAGTTCCTCGCAAAATGGCCCTGTTGGCCGCAAAAGTAACAAGCTCCTTGGCACCACGACACTCCCCGAAATGCGGTCTACCACACCGACCACACCGGTAGGGGTATGCGTCTGCCAACGCCCTACTCGCGAAACCTGAACCCATGGAGCTCTGACCTGCTCCTGAATACCCTGAACGCCCTGAAGGTTGTGGAGGACCACTCTGTACTGGCGAAGGTGCATAACTAGCCTGCTGCTGAGGCGGTCCGCCTCGAAATTCGCCAAAAGACCCTGCTGTTCTGGCCCTCTTCAGCTGATCTTGGTCATTCCGTCGACCTCTCCGCTCACCGCAGTGCATAAGCTGCGTGCGGGCAATGTCCATGCGGCTAAGAGCTACACCCGAACAAGCCTCGCCAGTAGTCATCTAGCCCGGTGGCGTGGCGGTGTACTCGTCCTCCATATCGCCATTACTCTGGGACGTCTGCGAGCGATGAGTCGAACTCCACATTGTACTCTCGAATATGCGCTGTTCGCCTCAACATCAAAAATCTGTAGGCCGGAGCCCTCCTCATCCGCGAGGCAAGAAGTGTGCAAGAAATGCCCCCGAGAACTCGTCCCAAATGGCTGGAAGTGCATACTCTCCCCGGGATAGCTCGCGAATCAAACCGGCCGATCATTGCGATCACGCGCGGCCGATGCAAACCTAAGACCACCGACTCGGTCTCAAGCCTTGATCACTCTCATGATCCGTCAGAATCGCCGGATGAACTCCTGCGGATCATCCTCAGGCCTCGACCCGTAGAACTCTGGCGGGCTACAACTCAGAAAGTCCCGTAGCCTCAAACTATCCGATCTTGGGTGAACCATGGGTATTACTGGAACTGCTGCGTCCAGCCTATCCTCATGTCTGGCCACAATCCTGGCTAGCAACTGTGCCATCTCCTTGTAACCCATCTCCTGCCCCGTGTGGGGCTGAGGCTCGTGTCTCGTTGTCTCATCACCATCTGCGGCTCTAAACTCTTTGGGCCGGTGGCGTCGAAAAACTCGCCGTCAAGCACTACCTCAGTCTTGGCCGACCGGGCTGCGCCTCGTACTCCTCTGTATCCCATTAGCAGCTCCCTCGGCTGCCTTGCCCTCTTGGGCCCGGGTTGCCTTGCGCGGAGGCATAACCGGTATAAACGAGATACGTCAGAGGGGTCCAACTTACAACACAGCTCTAAGGCACGATCTCAGAATGAGAAGAAGGGAAACCAATCCTAAATGTCATGCAGCCTCCTGATTATAGATGTGGTGCACAATACACCGATAATCAAGACTCTACTAGACATGGTCTGTAGACACTTTCCGAGGATTAACTGCTCTGATACCACTTTTGTCACGACCCGAACTCGGGCCCGTGACTGGTGCCTTACCCCGGGCACCCTAGTGATACAACATCAGAGAAAATCAGCGGAACATAAAAACAAGACATGAATCAAATGTAAAATGAGACACATTTTATCTGAGAGAAAGTCGCCTTTCGGCATGTATATAAATACAAAGTTTGAACAGTTTAATCCTTTTTACAAACCCTGCCCACAACAGTGCTACAGACCTTTAAGATTTATACAACAACTATGGCGGGACAGGGCCCCGCCATACCCCTGAAGAACCGACAACTCAGGGAATACATACCAAAAGATAAGCCTCCGGAGAAACGGAGCTTCCCAATACGCTGAAAATGTGATCCTAAGAGCGAGGATCAATGACTGGTGTACCTACTGCGGCATGAACGCGGCCCAGGAGGTCGACAATTGTACCAAGTATGTGGCCCGAAAATATCGTAGTTAAATCATAACGATCTATATAAAGCGGGAGACATATATGATAACCAAAATACAGTACGCAACATAAAAGCAGTCAAGTCAGGGACTCACGCCCTCAAAGTCATCACTCAAATACAACTATGGGTCTCACACCCACAACATCAATCATGTTCGCATCATGGCCACATTCCCCCGGAATTCTCCATCGGTGTAGACATGTCCAGGATGCAACAATAATAACAATGTACCGGGTAATCAACCTGCGCGCGTACGCCCCGGAGTGCGACGGTGCGGACATGTCCATGTAACAATGATACAATATACCGGTGATCAACCCGCGCATGGCCGCGTGCCCGGATTCTGCATCGGTGCGGCGTATGTCCATGTAACAATGATAACAATATACCGGTGATTAACCCGCGCATGGCCGCGTATGCCGGAATTCTGCATCGGTGCGTATATGTCCATGTAACAATGATAATAATATACCGGTGATTAACTCGCCGTATGCGCGCAATTCCGCCGGTGCGAGCATATGTCCATGTAATAACATCACACTTCTAATCGAAGCATACCCGTGGGCCACCCATCGTGTCAGTATGTCCATCAATCAGTCAGATAGCCGGCCCTCCAACGAGAGACGCGGTAGCACAGAAATACAACACTTGTACAATAAAGGCTATTACCACAAACATAGGCAAGTTCAACATACTTATAGACTCTTATTTTATTACAACAAATCCGGGTTTTAACCCCAAAGTACTACATACATTAATCCTTTCAAAAAGACCTCTTTTTACGTAAAAACAACTCGATACTATCATCCGTAGTACCAAATACATTCATGTTTTAAAATCAAGTACTTTACACTATTTTAAACCAAGTGGTTTACACTTTTAGAACAAAGTCAAGTAACAACATTCTTTTTCGAGTTTGCCTAATTTCAGATACTCAAGTCCTTTAGTTTCGAAAGATTTCATAGTTCATAGTCTTAATCAAATAACATACTCTCTTTTAAAACAATAAGCCTTACGTGTGAGTAGGTTATTCTTATTCATAATCAATCTTATTAAAGCAGCCATGATCTAGGAAATGTAATATCATTTTGTCTCATCTTAGCTTCTATGCAGATGGAGGTTTCTACTGGTTTTAATAATACTTAATTATTCAATACATTTCCTGTTATTAGCGCTGCAGTGGTTTGTTCGATACTTATTCTGATTTCCGAAATCAGTGAAACATTATTCCTTTTAAAAACCAAGTACTCATTACTCACGAATGAGGTTTCACACTTTTTAACAAACTTCATGCCAATTCAATTAAGTCAAGTCTCTTATCTTATAAGATCAAGTCTCTTAACTTCTAAAATCAAATAACCATTCTTTTTATCTCTCTTAGTCGTTATACCTAACTTCCCATAAAGTTAGTAAAACTCTTAAGTTTTCAAAACCAAGTATTACTCTTCTTTCAAAACGATTCTTAATTCTTTTGAAATACTTCAAGATCTTTTATTATTCAGGCTTAAGTCAAAAGACATTGCCGTAAAGCTACGTTCAGTTAACACACGTACGTCTACCGTACTATATATATATACTTTTAAAATATCATGCTCAAGAGGATAGGAAGAATCACATACCTCGCGACGATTATCGATTATAAGCAAATAGCTCCAAGTACTGTAATCCGGCTAGCCCTTTCCACCCTTCGAGTAGAATACGCTACTTGCGATTTGACCTATAATAGCTTATATAAGTCTATCAATGTCTAGACTACTCGGTAGAATAAATCTAGATACAAGATTCTACGGAAAATTGGGCAGACTTCCCTACGTCAAACTTCACAAGTCTCAGAATACAGTCTATGTAAGTAAATCTGATTCAGTCTTCTTTAATATTCTTCCGATGTGATCTAATCAAGTCTTATCTCAGAATATCTTTCTATTACAGTTCAATTCTCTTCTGTAATATCCTTCTATGTATCTTATATTCATTTCTATACTACTACAGTATTTAATTCCCAATTACAATAGAAGGACAGTAGTATTTACCTCGATGAGCCCAAAATTATCCAAGTTTAATGTCGATCCTGAGCAACGTTTAGCTCCGATTCTGAACGCTCCAAGAAACCCTTAGAAGTTCTACACAACTTCTACTTAACACTTCAACCGACTATGAAGACTTTCCTTAGGGTTTCGTTTTTGTAACTTAAGGAATATAGTAGTATTTAAGACTCTACGATATAGAGGTAACTTTGGAAAGTACTACAAGGTATTTGGGCTAAAGTATTTTGGAATAGTAACAACACTTGGAGAATACTTTTCTACCGAGGGGGTACTCGAAGCCACTAGGCTAGAGGGGAGAGAGGGTGTTTGGCTAGGGCTTCCAAGAGGGGATGGTGGTTGGGACGAGCTTCTCTCAAAGGGAGGGAAGTTTTTCAAGACTTGGAGAAATGATTTGTGGATGAAGAAAACCTTCAAGTTAGGGGGGTATTTATAGGCCAACCAATGGCCAAGATGAAGCCAAGTGCAAGGCAAGTGTAGGGTGTGGATTCACCCATGTGTCCTTATCCATCTACTACACAAAATATCCTACCTAACCTTGACTAAAGAAAGGCCAAGAAATCGTCCCACCTTTTGCCCATGTTGCCGTCCATTGAGGGTGACAAGTGTCACCCTCCCGTTGGTCCAAAATATTTCATCTCTCGGAAAAATCCGCAAAAATAATAAATGACATAGCCGGAATTTTCCCTTCGCGAAGTTTGGAAAACGTTTCGTCGGAAAACGATTCTTTTTGTGTGTTGTGCACAAAATTTCGGTCCTAGCCTAACTTTAAGGCTCAAACTTTTCTACGTACGTCGTCACGTACTGTCATGACCCGAACCCGGGCCCGTGACTGGTGCCTTACCCCGGGCACCCAAGTAGCCATACATCAGAGTAATCAGCGGAACATAAAACAAGACATGATAAAATATGAAATGAAACGATTATTCGAGAAAAACTTGCCTTTCGGCATATATATACAACTTCAAAACCGAACAGTTACATCCCTCTTACAAATTCTGCCCACAACAGTACTACAGACCTCTACGAATGATACGACAACAATGGCGGGACAGGGCTCCGCCATACCCCTGAATGTAAATACCTACAACGACGAGGACTATACGGCCGATAAGCCTCGAGAAACGGAGCTTCCCAAAGTGGCTGTGACCCTTAGAGCGAGGATCAACGACTGGTGTACCTTTACTTGCGGCATGAACGCAGCCCCCCGAAGGAGGTCGATAACAGTACCGAGTATGTGAAACGAAAAATCAGAATGAAATCATAGCGATCATATAAAGCAGAGACATGTATGATAACCGCATTACGATTCACAATAAATAAGCGATATGTCAAGTTGTGGACTCACGCCTCAAAGTCATCACTCAAGTATAACTATGGGTCTCACGCCCACAACATCAATCATGCCCGTGGAATACCTTCCTCACTACCGGCAGTTTATGATATAAAAGCACCAAGGAATACACATGAACACCAGGTCCCACCTATGTCCTAATAAAGCGATGCAGGTAAGTGCGAAGGCATAGCCGACTACTAACACCTACAAGACTAGCAAGGTCATAATCAGATCATGATATCTCTGTCAGACCGTCCCATGATCAAAGCCGTCACTCGCCGCAGATCAAATGTGCGCGTCTAGCCCCGAACTCTCCGACTCCGCATAGGCCAACCTCATAGGCCCGCATGAGGTATAACCCGCATCGAGGTAGCTACTCCCCGGCATCCGCTGGACTCGCAGCCGCGATAGCCACATAGACCGCGTGACCATATAGGCGCACACTAACCTCGAACTCTCGTAGCTCGCGCAGGTCACATGCACCCGCGTGAGGTATCCTCGAATCATAGTCACGCATCGCTGAGTATTACCCCGTCGGAGGCGACTTAACCTCCTAAACATGTCATGGTGGTACAATACCAACATAACGGCTGATAGTTAAACAACTTAAGCGCAGTCGAGGGGAAACCCCTTTACACAAACATCACAAGATACTAACACACGTAGCATCCTAGCATGTTTACTTAACAAATCAACAAGAAAGTATTACAAGGCTATCACAAACCAACATAATCAAGTTATACACACAAGGTACTTTCTACTATATGATTAACAAGATCGGGTTTTTATCCCCAAAGTACTTCATACATTAACTCTTTAAAAGATACGTTACTTTCACAAAAGTCACACAATACCCGTAGTATATGAAAATAGAGTTATTATCTTTTGAAGTAAATCAAAACAATTCTCTTTGTAAAATCAAGTAACAACATTCTTTTCCAAACGTTTCAAGTTTGCCTAATTTCAATTACTCAAGTTTCTCATTTTCGAAAGGTTTCGTAGTTCATAGTTTTAATCCTTTAAAACAAATTGAGAAACATATGCCTTATATGTGAGTAGGTTATTCTTGTTCATAATCAATCTTATTAAGCAGCCATGATCTAGGAAATGTAATATCATTTTGTCTCATATTAGATTAAATACATATGGAGGTTTCTACTGGTTTTAATAATACTTCATTAATCAAAACATTTCCTTTATTAACGCTGCGATGGTTTGTCGATACTCATTCGATTTCCAAATCAAGAAACATTATTCCTTTTAAAAACCAAGTTCTCATTACTACGAATGAGGTTTCACACAAGATTCATATTAATTTAATTAAGTCAAGTCTCTTATCTTTTAAGATCAAGTCTCTTAACTTCTAAAATCAATAAATCATTCATTTTATCTCTCCTAAGTCGTTATACCTAACTTCCCATAAAGCTATTATAACTCTTAAGTTTTTAAAACCACAAAGCATTTTCTTACCTACATAAAGCTGTTATAACCAACTTCCCATAAAGCCGTTATAACACTTTATGTTTTAAACCAATCAAATACATTTAACACATGTATGCGTCACCGTACTACATAGTTATACACATATCATGCTAGAAAGATAGGAAGAGGTTCACATACCTCGCGACGATTATCGACTAATAGCAAAACGCCCAAGTACCTCAAACCGCTTCATTACTCCTTAAGCCAAGTAGATCGCGCCACGCATAGTACTTCAACCTATAAGGCCACAAGGCGCTTATTAACATCTAGGTCTAATCGTAGAACATTCTACAGAAAATTCGGCAGCACCACCACCCCCCGCAACCGCGTAAATCTCCTCCTCTATCGAGGCCGGCTATCAAGCCAACCAGGGGGGGTTTATACGTCTACCCGGACGTATACAATTCTACTTCACAGTAAAGCTACACAAGTCTCATGTCAATACACCTATGTAATTCTGATTCGATTCTCTTCTTTAAATTCAGGCTTAAGTCAAAAGACATTGCCGCAAGACTATGTTCAGTTCTATATATAGTATACTTCAACTATATATTCCTACAACATGTAATTTCCAATTACAATAGGGGGACAAGATTATTTACCTCGATAAGCCCAAAATTATCCGAGATAAAAGTCGATCCTGAGCAAGGTTTAGCTCCAACTCCGTGCGCTCCAATTCGCTCCAAGAAACCCTTAGAAGTTCTACGCAACTTCTTCCTAATACTCCAACCAACTATGGAGATTTTCCTTAGGGTTTCGTTTAGTGACTGAAGGGAAGTATAATAGTATTTCTGGGCTTTTCGTATGGGTATAACCTTGGAATACTACAAGGTATTAGGGCCAAGGTATTTGGGCATTATAACAATACTAGGAGAGTATTTTTATACCACAAAAAGGGGGGTATTTATACGAGACAACACCACAAGGGGGGGTGTATACCCCTCGGCCAACCCCACTAGGAGGGGGGGTACTCTCGGCCAAGGGGAGGGGGGAAGGGCTCTCGGCCAAGGAGGCCTTCTCAAAGGGGGAGAGGGGGTGTTGGGCGAAACACAACACAAAGGGAGGGAGGAATTTTAGACTTAGGAAATTATTTGGATGAAGAAGTCTTCAAAAGGGGGGGGGGGTATTTATAGGTCAAGCCAAGGCCAACCAATGGCCAAGATCATGCCAAGTGCAAGGCAAGTGTAGGGCCAAGATCATGCCAAGTGCACCTTATCCATCTACCACCAAAATATCCTACCAACCCCTTGACCAACAAGGCCACCAATCGTCCACTTTACCGCCACCAATGAGAGGGTGCCAAGTGTCGCCCTCTCGTTGGTCCAAAATGTTACGTCTCTCGGAAAAATCCGCAAAAATTAAAAATGATATAGCCGGAATTTTCCCTTCGCAAGTTTAGTAAAACGTTTCGTCGAAAAACGACTCTAACCGTGAGTTGTGCACAAATAAAATCGGCCAAGCCTTTCTTTAAAGCCCAAACTTTTCTACGTACGTCCTTACGTACATACTCTGGAAATACGGGGTATAACATTCTCCCCTCCTTAGAAACATTCGTCCCGAATGTTCCTTCTAAGTCTCAAAACAAACGTGCGCCAGTATAGTCTTCACTACTATACTTACGAGAACAATCCTGCCACACCTGGCCACAGAAAAACCTGCGCAAAATACTTACATCCAAGTCCATGAGGAAACACCTCTAACATCACAAAAGCCCTTATCCGAGGTCTAAAATATAAACTTCCTTCGCACCTTCTCCTTACAAAAGAAATGATCACATCTATGCTCGCCATACATGCTCGCTTCTTCCTTTACGTGTCGTACCCTTCTCGTACACTCGAACTCTTTCTCATAACTTACCATGTTTCTGTTACTGCATCAATTTCAAAAAAGTTTCTGGGTTACTGCCTCCAACTTGATCATCATAACTGGGAAAATTCTGGATGGATCTCCGATACTTTTCCGAACCCAACAACATGAAGGACCGGACATACTGCCTCCCAAGTCGGACGGCAAAAGCTAATATATAGGCAACCTGGCCTACTCTTCGCATGACCTAAAAAGTCCCAAAGTAACTCGGGCTAAGTTTCCTCTGTTTTCCAAAACTCGTCACGCCCATTCCGGGGTGGTACCTTCAAGAAGACCCACCGTCAACCTGAACTCCAAGCGTTGTCGCAGATTATCCGCACGACTTCTGTTGACTCTGAGTTGCCAATAACCTCTTCTGGATAAGCTTCACCCTATCCCCATCCTGCTGAACACGTATGCACCAACTATCTGAACCTTTCCAACGTCGAACCAATCGACCGGCAACTTACACTTCCGCCCCTACAAGGAGATATCCGAACACTGAAATGGTAGCTAAAAACACTCCCTCAACAGGAGACAACAATCCTCACAGCTACCCCTGAAATCAAAACACTGGCCCGAGGACGAATACGATACGGAGACTCACCTGAGTTCCTAACCCTGCCTGGTAAAACTTCCAGAAAACGAAAATAGCCACAACCTGGCTTCACTGTCTGTCATAAGGTGAAGGTAGGCACCCCGTGCAGCCTTACAACCTTTCTGATGTAACAACTCGCCTAACCCTCTGCCGAGTAACCGGTCCTGACTAGAAGACCAGATGGGCTGACCCCATCGGCCCGACTACTGGTTGAACGCATCCACGAATTGTACGATGGTTAACTAAACTTGGGCCTAACACCCTCGTGACCCTACCACCTGGCGGGACCACCACAAACTGACCCCACCATAAAACAGGTCGCGGGTTGACCCGCGGCATGGCCTCAACCCGACCAACTCTCACGTACAACACTTGCTCCCCGAAGGAACAATCTCACTAATCACGTTACGAAAACCTAGCGGTCTTCTTAGCTCAACTACCCTCTTTCCTTCCACACTACTCAGGGACTTATCCCACAAACATAGCTCACGTGCACCATGCACTCCGATAAGGGTTAAACACAAATGTAATCTTTTACTCAAGATTGCCTTGCCTCTAAGGTCTCCACGTATAAAGCTCTAAGGCTTACACTTTCTCTATCCCCCAATCTTACTCGGTTAACTAACCACGATTTCTAATCACAACTAACACACTGCTATCAGAACATAGCACTTAAGATATACTCATCTTATCACCCAATACTAATCTCTAGAGGGTTAAGGATACACCTGTATCTACTGCTTCACTCCCCTTAGTCGTTCTAATCAAACCTGCCCCGTAGGGCGCATAGCTAGGGAAGGTAACGAACTACCCACCGATCCTGAAGGCTGAGTCCTCCCACTTGCATCCTTCCTACAAGGACATCCTTTCGACACATGGCCCTGATGGCCGTCGGTAAAACGAGCACCAACAAAAGACGACATTCCCCGAGATGACATCTGCCACACTGTGAATACTGAGGAAAAATCGAATCCGGGCCGAGCCTATGTGTAGCCGTGGAACCTAAACTCGAGCTCGACCAACCCCGCTTACCCGAACGCTCAACCCTTCGAGGAACACTCTGCACTGGCGGATGTGCATATCTAATCTGCTGCTGAGGTGATTTGCCTCGAAAGTTACCAAAGGACTTTGCTCGCCCTCTTCTGTCGCCCTGGTTAACCCGTCGATCTCTACGTTTCTTGGCCTGCTGCGCATAAGCCCGTACACAGGCCATGCTCAAGCCTAACTGACGAGCTATTCTTGCACCACCCTCTCTTAGATAGTCATCAAGACTCGCGGTACATCGGTATATTCTCTGGTAGCCAAATCCATAGCTAGTAATGTGGTCGCCTTTGCAATCTATATTCTCTGCTCTGGCCGTGGAACCGGCGTTCAAATATCATGGCCGCAGAGGGAATCGCCGCCGTGCTAAACTCACTGGGCCGTGACGTAGCATAACTCCCGAATGAAACACCACCTGTGTGATGATTGGGCCTATGCCCTCAGAACCTCTGAACTCTACTCAGCCTCCTCCCGCTTTGCCCTCCTGGGCCCGGGTTGCCTTTCACGGAGGCATAACGGTAAGGGAAAGAAATACTTTAGAGGGTCCAACTTACAACATAGCTCTAAGGCACGATCTCAGAGTGAGAAGAATAGAAACCAATCCTAAATATCCTATAGCCTCCTGATTATTGGTGTGGTGCACAACACACCGATAATCAAGACTTCATCGATACGGCTCAGAGACACTTTCCGAGGATTAATCGCTCGATACCACTTTTGTCACGACAACCTGCGTGGATCGTGCCTTACCCCGGGCACCCAAGTAGCCATACATCAGAGTAATCAGCGGAACATAAAACAAGACATGATAAAATATGAAATGTGAAACGCTTATTCGAGAAAACTTGCCTTTCGATATATATATACAACTTCAAAACCGAACAGTTACATCCCTCTTACAAATTCTGCCCACAACAGTACTACAGACCTCTACGAATGATACGACAATAATGGCGGGACAGGGCTCCGCCATACCCCTGAATGTAAATACCTACAACGACAGGGGACTATACCACTGATAAGCCTCCGAGAAACGAGCTTCCCAAAAGCCGAATCAGACCCTAAGAGCGAGGATCAACGACCGTGTACCTTTACTCGCGATGAACGCAGCCTCAAGGAGGTCGCATAACAGTAAGTATGTGAAATCAAAATATCAGAATGAAATCATAGCAGTCTATATAAAACAGGAGACATGTATGATAACCAGACTACAGTTCACAATAAATAAACAGTCATGTCAAGTTAGGGACTCACCCCCTCAAAGTCATCACTCAAGTATAACTATGGGTCTCACGCCCACAACATCAATCATGCCCGTGGAATACCTTCCTCACTGCCGGCAGTTTATGATATAAAAACACCAAGGAATACACATGAACACCAGGTCCCACCTGTGTCCTAATAAAACAGTACAGGGTAATTACGAAGGCATAGCCGACTACTAACACCCACAGTACTAGCAAGGTCATAATCAGATCATGATATCTGTCTGCACCGCCACATGATCAAAGCCGTCACTGCCCGCAGATCAAATGTGCGCGTCTAGCCCCGAACTTCTCCGCAGCCTCCGCATAGGCCAACCTCATAGGCCCGCATGAGGTATAACCTCGCATCGAGGGTAGCTACTCCCAAGATCCGCTGGACTCGCAGTCCGCATAGCCACATAGACCGCATGACCATATAGGCCGCACACTAACCTGGAACTCTCGTAGCTCCGCATAGGTCACACAGACCCGCATGAGGTATCCTCGAATCATAGTCACACAGACTGCCTGAGTATTACCCCGCATCGGAGGGCAGCTTAACCTCCGGAAACATGCTGGCGAGTGGTACAATACCAACATAACGGCTGATAGTTAAACAACTTAAGCGCAATGTGGGAAACCCTTTACACAAACATCACAAGATACTAACACACGTAGCATCCTAGCATGTTTACTTAACAAATCAACAAGAAAGTATTACAAGGCTATCACAAACCAACATAATCAAGTTATACACACAAGGTACTTTCTACTATATGATTAACAAGATCGGGTTTTTATCCCCAAAGTACTTCATACATTAACTCTTTAAAAGATACGTTACTTTCACAAAAGTCACACAATACCCGTAGTATATGAAAATAGAGTTATTATCTTTTGAAGTAAATCAAAACAATTCTCTTTGTAAAATCAAGTAACAACATTCTTTTCCAAACGTTTCAAGTTTGCCTAATTTCAATTACTCAAGTTTCTCATTTTCAAAGGTTTCAGAGTTCATAGTTTTAATCCTTTAAAACAAATTGAGAAACATATGCCTTATATGTGAGTAGGTTATTCTTGTTCATAATCAATCTTATTAAGCAGCCATGATCTAGGAAATGTAATATCATTTTGTCTTATCTTAGCTTCTATGCAGATGGAGGTTTCTACCGTTTTAATAATACTTCATTAATCAAAACATTTCCTTTATTAACGCCGCATGGTTTGTCGATACTCATTCGATTTCCAAATCAAGAAACATTATTCCTTTTAAAAACCAAGTTCTCATTACTCACGAATGAGGTTTCACACAAAATTCATATTAATTTAATTAAGTCAAGTCTCTTATCTTTTAAGATCAAGTCTCTTAACTTCTAAAATCAATAAATCATTCATTTTATCTCTCTTAAGTCGTTATACCTAACTTCCCATAAAGCTATTATAACTCTTAAGTTTTTAAAACCACAAAGCATTTTCTTACCTACATAAAGCTGTTATAACCAACTTCCCATAAAGCCGTTATAACACTTTATGTTTTAAACCAATCAAATACATTTAACACATGTACGCTCACCGTATTACATAGTTATACACATATCATGCTAGAAAAGATAGGAAGAGGTTCACATACCTCGCGACGATTATCGACTAATAGCAAAACGCTCCAAGTACCTCAAACCGTCGGCTACTCCTTAAGCCAAGTAGATCGCGCCACGCATAGTACTTCAACCTATAAGGCCACAAGGCGCTTATTAACATCTAGGTCTAATCGTAGAACATTCTACGTAAAATTCGCAAAGACCACCACCCCGCAAATCACAGAATCTCCTCCTCTATCGAGGCCGCTATCAAGCCAACTGTGGGGTTTATACGTCTACCCGGACGTATACAATTCTACTTCACAAGAAAGTTACACAAGTTCATCAGAATACATCCTATGTAATTACAGCTTCTCTTCTTTAAATTCAGGCTTAAGTCAAAAGACATTGCCGCAAGACTATGTTCAGTTCTATATATAGTATACTTCAACTATATATTCCTACAACATGTAATTTCCAATTACAATAGGGAGACAAGATTATTTACCTCGATAAGCCCAAAATTATCCGAGATAAAAGTCGATCCTGAGCAAGGTTTAGCTCCAACTCCGTGCGCTCCAATTCGCTCCAAGAAACCCTTAGAAGTTCTACGCAACTTCTTCCTAATACTCCAACCAACTATGGAGATTTTCCTTAGGGTTTCGTTTAGTGACTGAAGGGAAGTATAATAGTATTTCTGGGCTTTTCGTATGGGTATAACCTTGGAATACTACAAGGTATTAGGGCCAAGGTATTTGGGCATTATAACAATACTAGGAGAGTATTTCTATACCACAAAAAGGGGGGTATTTATACGAGACAACACCACATGTGGGTAACTCTCGCCAACCCCACTGGAGGGGGTACTGCCAAGGGAGTGGAAGGGCTCTGCCAAGGAGGCCTTCTCAAAGGGGAGAGTGGGGCGAAACACAACACAAAGGGAGGGAGGAATTTTAGACTTAGGAAATTATTTGGATGGAAGTCTTCAAAAGGTGGTATTTATAGTCAAGCCAAGGCCAACCAATGGCCAAGATCATGCCAAGTGCAAGGCAAGTGTAGGCCAAGATCATGCCAAGTGCACCTTATCCATCTACCACCAAAATATCCTACCAACCCCTTGACCAACAAGGCCACCAATCGCCCACTTTATCACACTAAATGAGAGGTGTGTGCGTCGCCGCCTCTCGGTCCAAAATGTTACGCCTCGGAAAAATCCGCAAAATAAAAATGATATAGCCGAATTTTCCTTCGCAAGTTTAGTAAAACGCTTCGCCGAAAACGACTTAACCGTGAGTTGTGCACAAATAAAATCGCCAAGCCTTCTTTAAAGCCCAACTTTTCTACGCACGCCCCACGCATACTGAAATACGGGGTATAACACGTACATACTCTGGAAATACGGGGTATAACATTTCAAACTTATCTAGTACACGTACAAAATCTCAAATATTGTTTCTGTTCTCCAATCCTTGGAGTTACTATCCAAACTTGGCCATATTGTTACTTACTTTCCCGTTAAGGCTCTTCTCGGTCCTTACGACCCGATTCCGGTGGAACACATCCACGAACTCATACAACGATCAACTAGACTTGGGCCTTGCATCCCCGGGACCCTATCACATAGCGGGACAATTTCTAACTGACATCACCCCATTCCATACTACCGGCTGACCCGAAATGAGTCCATAACCCGACTCATCGTCACACTTAACTTCTCATTCTTAGTCTGAAATACATCTCTCTCTTATCTCAAGGTACTTCTTACCCTATCCCCTATTCACTAGAGGTTCGTCACAAAAGCCAAAGTATTCCTACTGTACAATCTTCCCTATTGGTCTTACACTGTTACGGGGTAATTACTACCTGTGAACTCTACACAACTATAGTCTCAGCTCACTTATCATTCTTGTCAACATTCTTAACTTTTCACTTTAATAATCAAAGTACCCCTACCTCTGGGGTACTATCACTTTACAACTCTAGCAACAAAGGGAAAACATATATGCTAGGGTGAAATCTGAATCTATCAATGCACGTATGATTCAAAAGAATCGAAATATACCTGTAACCCCGTGCGATGTTGCCTCCTGATCCTGCCTAGTAGTCACGTCAGCTATGCGGTTCGAAGGACCGCCAGAACTATAAACTCCACTCGACCTCTACCATGGTCGGCCGACATCCAACACCCGCTCGGGACGACACCGTGGAGGAAAGGGAACCAACTACCGGCCTCATAGGCTGAGCCACCTCTCCGGTGCTCCTTCTAAAAGGACATACCCTCAAAATATGGCCCGGACGGCCACAATAAAAACAAGCACTCGTGCCATAACGGCATTTCCCTGAATGACGCTTACCACAATGGAAACACTGAGGAATAGGTGGCCTCGACCGAGAAAATCCTCTGCTCCTCTGAGAACCTCGACCTCTGGAGCTTGGACCGGCTCCTAAATACCTTGTGGGGTCCAATATCCCACCTGTGAACTGCGGGGGTATGTACTGGGTAGGCTGGGACGAATATCTCACTTGCTGCTGAGGCTGCTCGTCCAAAAACTCACCGGGATAACCAACCGGTCTAGCCCTCTTACGCTGATCTCCGCTGCCTCTCTACCTCTGTGACACTGCTCAGATCGCCGAATAACCTCCTGATGAAATCAGAGCACCGCTATCTTGGTCAATAACATAACTGTTTCCCTCATGACCCTATAGTCTTCTCCTAACTGAGAAACTGGAGGCTCTGGTGCTGGGGTCTCAAAACCTGGTGCAAAGAACTCGCCGACTGCGGAACAACATCCGGTATGCCCTGGGCATAAGCCCTATCAACTCTCTGAGTCTGACTAGTAGCTCCTGCTACTCCTTTGCCCTTGTGGGCGACTGTTGCCCTCCTTGGAGGCATAACTGTAACACAAAATTACGTCAGAGAGGAATTATCTTACTAACAGCCTCTGGCACGATCTTAGAGTGAGAAGAATAGAAACCAACTCCTAAATGTCCCGTAGCCTCTGTTTATGGGTGTGGCGCAACACACCGATAATCAAGACTCTACTAGACACTGGTCAGACATTCCGAGGATCGATCGCTCGATACCACTGTCACGCCCGAACCTCAAGCGTGAGTGGTGCCCTACCTGGGCACCCTTCTACCTTAACAACTAAGCAAACTGCAGAATTTAAATAACACCCTTTTTTTTTCCAATCGTACGTGCAAGGGCAAAGCCGACAAGGCTGCCATAATATACATAATCAAAAGACACAACACTGTACATGAGTCCAATCCCACATATGAATACAGACCTCTACGAGTTTTATCAAATATGACGACAAGGCCCCGTACCATAATCGCATAAAAGCCTGCATCGAAAGAACTTACACCAAAAAGATAAAATCCCAATGTAAGGAGATATCCAAAACTGCGAAAGCGGTCCTACACTGCCGATCACCAAACAGACCTAAACTGCGGCATGATTTAACGCACTCGGGCGAGGTCAAGACGAAAAATGTACCAAGTATGCGAATCGATGCATCAGAATGAAATCATAATACTTAAACAAAACAGAGATACGATGATAGCCAACCTACAGATGCAATACATAAGCGATATCAAGTCGTGACGCATGCCTCAAAGTCACTACTCAAATATAACAATGGGTCTCACGCCCATAATATCAATCATGCCCGTGGAATCCTTCCTCACTGCCGGCAGTCCATGATATAATATAACACCAATAAGCATACATGAATACCAAGTCCCACCTGTATCCTAAATACCTCGTGGTCGCATGCCCTAATCCCACATCAGAAAAGCATTGACCATAGAGTAACACAAACAAATCCGGGGACATATATGATAATCAAATTACAGCACACTGTGCCTTACTAACAATGAGAGTAAATAGTAGTATACTTACAATATAAAATAGGAAGCTCACGATCAAAGCAGGACCACCCGCCCGCAGTATCATTAAGCAATCCTACTCCTGAGACTATTTCACCTGCATAGGTCGCGTGGACCCGCGTAAGGTATTCCTCGCATGGGACTATTTCACCCGCATAAGTCCTTACGGACTCGCATGAGGTATTCCTCGCATAGGATGGACCCGCCCGCATGGGACTATTTCACCCGCGTAAGCACTTGCGGACTCGCATGAGGTATTCCTCGCAACGTGGGTAGCAAATCCACGGAATATGCAAATGCCACAAACCCGGAATGACCGAAACGACCGATATACCAATAGCACACAACCGGCTATTACCAGCACACATAGGCAATTCTCAATTAAACAAGCCAAAGTACTTATTAAGGCACACATAGAATAATTCTCAATTAATCAAGCCAAAGTACTTATCAAGGCACACTTAGAATAATTCTCAATTAATCAAGCCAAAGTACTTATCAAGGCACACTTAGAATAATTCTCAATTAATCAAGCCAAAGTACTTATCAAGGCACACTTAGACTAATTCTCAATTAATCAAGCCAAAGTACTTATCAAGGCACACTTAGACTAATTCTCAATTAATCAAGCCAAAGTACTTATCTAGGCACACTTAGACTAATTCTCAATTAATCAAGCCAAAGTACTTATCAAGGCACACATGGAATAATTCTCAATTAATCAAGTCAAAGTACTACGTACGTACATTCTTTTTAAAAGACTCCTTTCTATGTAAAACCCCAAGATACTAACACCCGTTGTATCAAGGTGTGTCTATTTTTCAAAGTAAGTTACTACACTTTTAGAAACTCATTTCAAAGCTTGAAACCAAGTAACTTCAAATTTTCACAATCTAGGCAACTTATGCCCATTAATAAAAAATTGACAACTTTCTAAACCTTCCATAAAGCCGTTATAACCAACTTCCCATAAAGCCGTTATAACCCTTTATGGTTTTTGGACAATTTCATACTTTTTATAACCAAGAGACTTATACTTAAAACCAAGTATCACAAACTTTCAAATCAAGTCTCTTAACTTTCAAAAATACTTCGAGTCTCTTAATATATAGAGAACAAGTTTCTTCTACTTTTAAACCTCAAGTAACTCACACCTTTAAAACAAGTTACTTCTCTTAAATCATGTCATTTCTCCTCTTTTAAAACAATTAAGTAAATCACTCCTTTGACTCCCCTAAAGTCATTATAATGACCTTTAGGTTTTGGAACTAAGGCACTAGCCAAAAGGTTTGGAAACCACTTCCTTTTCAAGACTCTATGTACTTTAAGTAGAATATTTTCACTTTTAAGAATCCAAACTTCACTAAGAAAATGGATTATACAACTTACAATCTAAACATCAAAGTACAATCAAGGAAGTACATAGAACAAATTCTATACTAGGCAAGCCAAGTACAACCAAGGAATGGATCATTTAAGGAGTAGGAAATACTTTCTTTATCTTAAGGAATCATGCTAGAAGAGGAGATAGTTCACATACCTTTTCGGCTAAATCCACAAGCTACCGAATACGCCAGACGTAGAAGTGTCCACACGACCAACCCGTTCGTGATCGTGCCTTACCCCGGGCACCCAAGTGGACATACATCAGAGTAATCAGCGGCACATAAAGACAATAAAAGAAACCAGTGAAATAAGACAGTGAAATAAGAAGACAAAGCAACTAAAAACGGTTACCTTTCGATATATATAAATAGCAACTTTTTCAACATGAGCAGCTTTAATCCTTTTACAAACCCCGCCACAACAAGATTACATGCACTTAAGAATGATACGACAACAATGGCGGACAGTGGCCCGCCAAACCCCGAATGTAAACACTTACGACGGGGACTATACCATCGATAAGCCTCCGAGAAACGGAGCTTCCCAAACGTCAAACTGTGACCCCGAGCTAGGATCAACGATCGGTGTACCTCAACTCGCGGCATGAACGCAGCCGGGCGAGGTCGATAACAAATTTAGTATGTGAAATCAAAATACATACTCGAAATGAAATCATAGCAACATATAAAGCAGGAGACATGTATGATAACCAACTACGCTTTATAACAGCGATATGTCAAGTTGGGACTCACGCCTCAAGTCATCACTCAAGTATAACAATGGGTCTCGGGCCCACAACATCAATCATGCCCGTGGAATACCTTCCTCACCGCGATCATGATATAAAAGCACCAAGGAACACATGAACACCGTGTCCCACTGTGTCATAATAAAATCAGGGTAAGTACGAAGGCATAGCCGACTACTAACACCTACGCATCAACAAGGTCATGAATCAGATTATAAGATCTGCTTGCACCGTCACATGATCAAAGCCGCCACTTGCCCGCAGATCAATGCACGCGTCTAACCCTCGAACTCCCGCAGCCCGCATAGGCCAATCTCATCGCCCGCATGAGGTATTCCCGCATCGAGGGTAGCTACTCCCAAGATCGCCCCGACTTCGCATCGCACGGGCCACACGGACCGCATGCCCATAAAGGACGTCACTAACTCGAACTCGTAGCCCGCATAGCCCTCGTGACTGCAGGTATTCTCGAATCATAGGTCCATCGACCGCCGAAGTCTACCCCGCGTCGGAGGCGCCTAACCCGGAATCATCTCAAGAGATGAATGCCACAATACTATCATAACGACCGATAGTTAATAAGCACAATCAAGGAAACCCTTCACACAAACATCACAAGATACTAACACACGTAGATCCCAACACGCTTACTTATCAACGCAATCAAGAAAGTATTACAAGTCTATCACAAACCAATACAATCAAGTTGTTCACACAAGGTACCTTCTACTATATGATTAACAAAATCGGGTTTTTATCCCCAAAGTACTTCATACATTAACTCTTTAAAAGATACGTTACTTTACAATGTCACACAATACCAGTAGTATAAAATAGAGTGACTATCCTTTTAAAGTAAATCAATTACTTCTTTGTAAAATCAAGTAGCAACATTCTTTCCAATGTTCAAGTTTGCCTAATTTCAATGTTCAAGTTTCTCATTTTAGAAAGGTTTCAGAGTTCATAGTCTTATTCATTTGAGAATATAATTCTCCTTAAAACTATCGAGAACATAAGTCTTATATGAGTAGGATATTCTGTTTATAACAATCTTATTACAAAATGCATGATCTAGGAAATATCATTTTGTCTCATCTTAGTTTCTATGCAGATGGAAGTTTCTACTGGTTTTATTAATACTTAATTAGTCAGAACATTTCCTTTTATTAACGCTGCAGTGGTTTGTCGATACACATTCTGATTTCCGAAATCAGTAAAACATTCTTAAGCCGTTATACCTAACCTCCCATAAAGCTAGTATAACTCTTAAGTTTTCAAAAACCAAGCATTACTTCTTCTTTCAAAATGATTCAAAAATCTTTTGAAATACTTCAAGTTCTTTATTAACACATAACAAGCCAGTTATAGTTCAAATCAGTTACCCTTTAAAACCACATGTATTTTCTTACCAACATAAAGCTGTTATAACCAACTTCCCATAAAGCCGTTATAACACTTTATGTTTTAAATCAATCAAATACATTTAGCACATGTACGTCTACCGTACTACATAGTTCACACATATCATGCTAGAAGAGATAGGAAGAGGTTCACATACCTCGCGACGAGTATCGACTAATAGCAAAAACGCTCCAACCGTCGGCTACTCCTTAAGCCAAGCAGATCGCGCCACACGTAGTACTTCCACCTATAAGGCCACAAGGCGCTTATTAACATTTAGGTCTCATCGTAGAACTTTCTACATAAATTTCGGCAGCACCTCCCCCCCCCGCAACAGCGTAAATCTCCTCCTCTATCGAGGCCGGCTACCAAGCCAACCAGTGGGGTTATATATCTAACCCTAACTGCACAACTCTACTCCATGGTACTACTACACAAGTCTCATCAGAATACACTCATGTAATTACTCAAGATTTTCTTTAAATTCAGCTTAAGTCAAAAGACATTGCCGATAACTACGTTCATTCTATTATATAGTATACTTCAACTATATATTCACAATCATGTAATTTCCAATTACAATAGAGGACAAGATAATTACCTCGATAAGCCCATAATTATCCTAGCTTAAAGTCGATCCCGGCAATCGTTTAGCTCAACTCCGAGCGCCCAACCCGCTCTAAACCACCCTTAGAAGTTCTAACCAACTTCTACACAATACTCCAACGGACTATGGAGATTTTCCTAGGGTTTCGGTTTTGTGACCGACGAAGTATAATAGTATTTTCTGGCTTTTCAGATAGGTATAACCTTAGAATACAACAAGGTATATGGCTAAGGTAATTTGGGCATTATAACAATCCTTTTGAGAGTATTTCTACCAAGAGACGGGGGGTATTTATAAGACAACTCTAGGCTAGGGGTACCCCACGCCACACCCCAAAGGAGAGGAGGCTCACCATAAAGGCCAACTCAAGGGGGAGGGGCTCTCGGCCAAGGGGGGAAAGGACGAGAACAAGGTGAAGGGAGGGAGGAAGAGCTCACAAGACTAAGGCATTTTTGGATGAAGAAGTCTTCAACCTTAAAGGGTATTTATAGGTCAAGGGATGGCCAACCAAAGGCCAAGATCAATCCATGTGTTAGGCAAGTGTAGGGCTAGGATTTACCAACACAAATATCCTACCAACTCCTTGACTTTTCCAAGGCACCAAAAACGTGCTCCTCTTTGTCCAAATCGTCCAAATGGACGTTCAAGTCCACCAATTGGAGGGTGCCAAGTGTCGCCCTCCCGTTGGTCCAAAATGTTTCGTCTCTCGGAAAAATCCGCAAAAATTAGAAATGACATAGCCGGAAATTCCCTACGAAGTCGTGAAAACGCTTCATTAAAAACGACTCTAAACGGGTGTTGTGAACAAAATTAATTCGGCCAAGCCTTAGTACAAGTTTCAAATTTTCTACGCACGCCTTACGCATATACCGAAATACGGTATAACATTCTCCTCCTTAGAAACATTCGTCCGAATGTTCCTTCTAAGTCTCAAAACAAACGCTACCACTACTACTATACTTACGAGCACAATCTCGCCACATCCGCCACGTAAACACCCGCCAAGACATAAAAACTTACATCCAAGTCCACGAGGAAACACCTCTAACATCACCAAATGACACCACTTTGTCACTTTGTCGCGAGCCTTGCTCCGACGACCCAACAATGGTACCGGGCTGCCTGCGATCCCTGAGGCTGTCGTACACTCGAACTCTTACCATATTTTCGAGCATCGCTTCGTGATCCAAAACTCGGGGTTACTATCTCTAACGTGGTCATCATTAACTGGGAACACTCTGGATGGATCTTCGATACTTTCCCGAATATAACAAAACGAAAGACCGGACGTCCTGCCTCCTAAGTCGGACGACAAATGCTAACATATAGGCAACCTGGCCTATCCTTCACATGAACTCACAAAGGCCCAAAGTAACTCGGGCTAAGTTCCCTCTGTTTTCCAAAACTCGTCGCACCCAAACCCGGTGGTACTTTCGAAGACCGACCGTCAACTCGAACTCTAAGCGCCGCCGATTATCCGCACGATTCCTCCGAGCTGCCGTAACCTCTTCTAGACAAGCTTCACTATCCATCACCGGAACAAGCCTAAACCAATCGCTCAACCTTGCCAACCTCGAACCAATCGATCAAGAACTTACACTTCCGCCTTACAAGGCTTCATAAGGCGATATCCAACACCGGAATGGTAGATCAAACACTACCTCCACAGGAGACAACAATCCTCACAACTAACCTCAAATCCACGACCGCCCGAGGCGAATGCGACTCAGACTCACCGAGTTCTTAACCCCGCTCGTAAACTTTTTAGAAAACGAAAATAACCACAACTCCGGGCTTCACTGCGACATAAGGTAAAGGTAGGCACCCTGCGCAGCCTTTCAACCTTCGGATAACTCAACACACCGAGTAAACGGTCGAGCGAAGAACACGATGGCTGCCCCATCGACCCGACCACCGGTCGAACGCATCCACGAACTCAGACGTGTTAATCGAATATGGGCCTAACACCTCGTGACCTACCACAAGGCGGACCACCACAACCGACCCCACCACCAAACAAGCCGCGGTTGACCCGCATCATGGCCTCAATCCGACCGTCAACGAGCACAACACTAGTTCCCCGATTCGAAATACCTCACTAATCACGTTACGAAAACCTAGCGGTCTTCTTAGCTCAACTACCCCTTTCATTCCACACTACTAGGACCTATCCCAACCATAACTCACGTGCACTATGCACTCCGATAAGGGTCAAACATAACACTACACCTTTTCTCGAGATGGCCTCACCTCTAAGGTCTCTACGTAAAAAGCTCTAAGGCTCACACCTTCTCTATCCCCCAAAATCTTACTCGGTTAAACAATCATGATTTCAAATCACAACTAACACACTGCTATCAGAACATAGCACCTAAGGTATACTCACCTTATCACATATACTGATCTCTAGAGGGTTAAAGATATATCTATATCTACTGCTTCACTCCCCTTAATCGTTCAAATCAAACCTGCCCCGTAGGGCGCATAACTAAGGAAGGTGACGACTACCCATCGATCCTGAAGGCTAAGTCCTCCTACAAGGACACTCTTCGACACCAGACCCTGACGGTCATAGGTACAACAAGTACCAACCTAAAAGATGACATTCCCCGGGATGACGTCTGTCACACTGTGAACCGGAAGCCCTGGAGTTCTAACCAACTCCTGCATACCCCGAATGTCCTGAACTCCGTGGAAGACCACTGCACCGGGCGAGGTGCATAACTGATCTGCCGTGAGGTGACTTGCCTCGAAAGTTACTAAAGGACCTGCCGCTCGCCCTCTTCTGGTGTCCTTCGTTAACCTGTCGATTTCTACATCGCTCGGCCACGCGCATAAGCCCGCATACGTGCCATGCTCAAGCCTAATCAAGAATTACTCTTGCACAACCTCTTTAGATAGTCCTCAAGACTCGCGGTACATCGGTATACTCTCGTAGCCAAATCTATAGCTAGAAACAGTGGTCGCTTTTTGCAATCTAAATGCTCGCTCTGGCCGCGAACCGCGTTCATATATCATGGCCGCAGCAGGATCGCCACGCCGCGCAAACTCACTGGGCTAGTGACGTCGCAGAAATCCCGAATGAAGCACTACCCTAGGTAATGATTGGGCCTGTGCCTCGCCACCCTCTGACTTACTCGCAGCCTCCTCGCTTGCCCTCACTCCGGGTTTCGCCTACGCGGAGGAATATCGGTAAGGGAAAGAAATACGTTAGAGGGTCCAACTTACAACACAGCTCTAAGGCACGATCTCAGAGTGAGAAGAATAGAAACCAATCCTAAGATATCCTATAGCCTCCTGATTATTGATGTGGTGCACAACACACCGATAATCAAGACTCTACTGGATACGGTCTGTAGACACTTTCCGAGGATTAACTGCTCTGATACCACTTTGTCACGACCGAACCTGCCCGGATCGTGCCTTACCCGGGCACCCAAGTAGACATACATCGAGTAATCGGAACATAAAGACAATACATGAAACCAAAGTGAAATAAGACGGTGAAATAAGAAGACAAAGCAACCAAAAGCGGTTACCTTCGGATATATATAAATAGCAACTTTTTCAACATGAACAGTTTAATCTTTTTACAAACCCCGCCCACAACAAGTACATGCACTCTAAGAATGATACGACAACAATGGCGGGACAGGCCCCGCCAAACCCCCGAATGTAAACACTTACGACGGCGGGACTATACCACCGATAAGCCTCCGAGAAACGGAGCTTCCCAAACGCTAAATCGTGACTCGAGAGCTAGGATCAACGATCGGTGTACCTCAACTGCGGCATGAACGCAGCCCCAAGGAGGTCGATAACAGTGCCGAGTATGTGAAATCAAAATACATATCAAATGAAATCATAGCGATCATATAAAGCAGAGACATGTATGATAACCAACTACGCTTATAACAAAGCGTATGTCAAGTTAGGACTCACGCCCTCAAGTCATCACTCAAGTATAACAATGGGTCTCAGGCCCACAACATCAATCATGCCCGTGGAATACCTTCCTCACTGCCGGCAGTCTATGATATAAAAGCACCAAGGAACACACATGAACACCGTGTCCCACTGTGTCATAATAAAATCAGACGGTAAGTGCGAAGGCATAGCCGACTACTAACACCTACAGTACCAACAAGGTCATGAATCAGATCATAAGATCTGTCAGACCGTCACATGATCAAAGCCGCCACTTGCCCGCAGATCGATGTACGCGTCTAACCCTGGAACTCCCGCAGCTCCGCATAGGCCAATCTCATCGGCCCGCATGAGGTATTCCCCGCATCGAGGGTAGCTACTCCCCGGCATCGTCCTGGACTTCGCAGTCCGCATGGCCACATGGACCGCATGCCCATAAAGGACGTACACTAACACGAACTCGTAGCTCGCATAGGCCCCGGGACTGCGTGAGGTATTCTCGAATCATAGGTCCATCGACCGTCCTGAGTCTACCCCGCATCGGAGGGAATCTTAACCCCAGGAATCATCTCAAGAGATGAATGCAACTATACTATCATAACGATCGATAGTTAATAAGCACAATCAAGGAAACCCTTCACACAAACATCACAAGATACTAACACACGTAGCATCCCAACACGTTTACTTATCAACGCAATCAAGAAAGTATTACAAGGCTATCACAAACCAATACAATCAAGTTGTTCACACAAGGTACCTTCTACTATATGATTAACAAAATCGGGTTTTTATCCCCAAAGTACTTCATACATTAACTCTTTAAAAGATACGTTACTTTCACAATGTCACACAATACCCGTAGTATAAAATAGAGTGACTATCCTTTTAAAGTAAATCAATTACTTCTCTTTGTAAAATCAAGTAGCAACATTCTTTTCCAATGTTCAAGTTTGCCTAATTTCCAATGTTCAAGTTTCTCATTTTAGAAAGGTTTCGTAGTTCATAGTCTTATTCATTTGAGAATATAATTCTCCTTAAAACTATCTGAGAACATAAGTCTTATATGTGAGTAGGATATTCTTGTTTATAACAATCTTATTACAGCAGCCATGATCTAGGAAATATCATTTTGTCTCATCTTAGTTTCTATGCAGATGGAAGTTTCTACTGGTTTTATTAATACTTAATTAGTCAGAACATTTCCTTTTATTAACGCTGCAGTGGTTTGTCGATACACATTCTGATTTCAAATCAAGAAACATTCTTAAGCCGTTATACCTAACCTCCCATAAAGCTAGTATAACTCTTAAGTTTTCAAAACCAAGCATTACTTCTTCTTTCAAAATGATTCAAAAATCTTTTGAAATACTTCAAGTTCTTTATTAACACATAACAAGCCAGTTATAGTTCAAATCAGTTACCCTTTAAAACCACATGTATTTTCTTACCAACATAAAGCTGTTATAACCAACTTCCCATAAAGCCGTTATAACACTTTATGTTTTAAATCAATCAAATACATTTAGCACATGACGCTCACCGTACTACATAGTTCACACATATCATGCTAGAAGAGATAGGAAGAGGTTCACATACCTCGCGACGAGTATCGACTAATAGCAAAAACGCTCCAACCGTCGGCTACTCCTTAAGCCAAGCAGATCGCGCCACACGTAGTACTCCCACCTATAAGGCCACAAGGCGCTTATTAACATTTAGGTCTCATCGTAGAACTTTCTACAGAAATTTCGGCAGCACCTCCCCCCCCCGCAACAGCGCAAATCTCCTCCTCTATCGAGGCCGGCTACCAAGCCAACCAGGGGGGGGGTTATACATCTAACCCTAACGGGTACAACTCTACTCCATGGTACTACTACACAAGTCTACTGTAATACAGCCCTATGTAATTACAGTTCAGTACTCTTCTTTAAATTCAGGCTTAAGTCAAAAGACATTGCCGATAACTACGTTCAGTTCTATTATATAGTATACTTCAACTATATATTCAAGCAATCATGTAATTTCCAATTACAATAGAGGGACAAGATAATTACCTCGATAAGCCCATAATTATCCTAGCTTAAAGTCGATCCTGGGCAATCGTTTAGCTCCAACTCCGAGCGCTCCAACCCGCTCTAAACCACCCTTAGAAGTTCTAACCAACTTCTACACAATACTCCAACGGACTATGGAGATTTTCCTAGGGTTTCGGTTTTGTGACTGACGGGAAGTATAATAGTATTTTCTGGGCTTTTCGTATAGGTATAACCTTAGAATACAACAAGGTATATGGCTAAGGTAATTTGGGCATTATAACAATACTTTTGAGAGTATTTCTACCAAGAGAGTGGTATTTATACGAAAACACTAGGCTAGGGGTACCCCACGCCACACCCCAAAGGGGAGAGGAGGCTCTCGCCATAAAGGCCAACTCAGGGGAGGGCTCTCGGCCAAGGGGGGAAAAGGACGAGAACAAGGTGAAGGGAGGGAGGAAGAGCTCACAAGACTAAGGCATTTTTGGATGAAGAAGTCTTCAACCTTAAGGGGTATTTATAGGTCAAGGGATGGCCAACCAAAGGCCAAGATCAATCCATGTGTTAGGCAAGTGTAGGGCTAGGATTTACCAACACAAATATCCTACCAACTCCTTGACTTTTCCAAGGCACCAAAACGTGCTCCACTTTGTCCAAATCGTCCAAATGGACGCTCAAGTCCACCAATGGAGGTGCGTGTCGCCTCCCGTTGGTCCAAAATGTTTCGCCTCTCGAAAAATCCGCAAAAATTAGAAATGACATAGCCGAAATTCCCTACGAAAGTGTGAAAACGTTTCGAAAAACGACTCTAAACGGGTGTTGTGAACAAAATTAATTCGGCCAAGCCTTAGTACAAGTTTCAAATTTTCTACGTACGTCCTTACGTACATACTCTGGAAATACGGGGTATTACAGTGTCAACCTATAATGGTCACAACAAGACTATCAACTTCTAGTCTCTAACGTAGAATAATACTAAGTATACGGTCTCTAATTCTACGGAAAATCGGGCAGCACTTCCTTTGTTTCTACTCACTTCGCCACCTTTTTCAAGGCCGAATACAATAACCAACATGCCATATTTAAGGCTCCAAACAACAACCAAACAAAGGGGATTACACGCCTTACAATACGTGTAAAATTCCGCCCCACAATTAATACGAAGTAGTTCCATATTCAAGCCATTCTCGGCCAACAACAACCAACAATTCAAAGTCTTTTTCAAATCCTTTTCCAATTCCAAGTTCTAAGGTCTAACATGTTATATAGTTATAAACCACTTCAACAACTACAATTTCCTTCTTACACAACATGCGACGACTTAAACTAATAATCGACTTGAATTGTAATCTTAAGGCTAACATGCTAGTTTTTCGGATTAGGGTTCCAATATCCAAAACACTTATCCAACTTAATAATAAATAACTCATGCTTGCTATTATCCATAGCTACAACAATAAGTAAACTTAATTGCTAAAACGACAAGATTATACCTTTACAAGCCCTTAAAAATTCCAAGATTCAAAGTCGCGCCTTAGCAATTCTTAGCTCCATTCCTTATGTTCCAATACGCTCCAAGCACTCCTTAGAAGCCTATGAAGAACCCATCTTCAAGTTCCAACTTCAAAGTTGAAGAACTCCTTAAGTTTCCGCCTTGCGACTAATACGAAAACGTCGTCTTTCCGCAATCTTTCTATTGAGATAACCTTATAATACTCTTAGGAACCTTGGGTTTAAGTCTTGTGAATAATGGATCAAAACTACAAATTTTTGTCTTCCTAAATGGCACAAAGCCGAGAGCAACATAGTGGACAAGAAATGTTGTGAAATTTTTCTAAGTCTTCAAGACCTTGTCTTGCTACTAGTATGTATTTATAACACATTGGATGGCTTAGACTTAAACAAATGGGTGGCTAAGATGAAGATCACAAGGATTAAGCACAAGTGGCAAGTTGACCTTGGTCAACAATATCAAGCTAGCAAGACTTATCTTCCACCATGGTAAATGACCATTTTTGTTATACCCCGTGTTTCCAGAGTATGTACGTGAGGGCGTACGTGTACAATTTGAGCCTTAAGTAGGCATAGTTTCGAAATTTGTACACAAGTGCCGAAAGGAGTCGTTTTTCGACGAAACGTTTCCACAGCTTACGTTGGGAAAATTCCGGCTATGTCATTTAGTATTTTTGCGGATTTTTCCGAGCGACGGAACATTTTTGGACCAACGGGAGGGTGACACTTGTCACCCTCATTGGACGGCAAAGAGAAGCGCCTTGGCCGATTGGCTCTCTTTTGTGCCTTGCTTTGTGGCTTGTTTTGTGGAGTGTTTTGTGGAGTGTTTTGTGGGTGCACTTGGCTTGATCTTGGCCTTACACTTTCCTTGCACATGGCTTGATCTTGGCCATTGGTTGGCCTTTGGTTTTGCTATAAATACCCCCTCTCTTTGAAGACTTCTTCATCCACTCTTCACTTGCCTAAGTCTTGAGAACCCCTCCCCTCCCTCTTGTTGACTCTCGTCCAAGAGCCCTCTCCCCTTGTGAAGGCCTTTTGGCCAAACCTTCCCTCATGAGCCTAAAGCCGAGAACACCCCTCCCTTGGGTGTTGTTCTCGTGGTACCACCTTTGTGGTATTAAAATACGCCTCCCAGTATTGTTATAATGCCCAAAATACCTTAGCCTTATACCTTGTAGTATTCCAAAGTTACCTCTATACGTAGAGTCCTAAATACTACCTTTTGTCCTTTTAGTCTCACACCGAAACCCTACTGAAACCTTCACTGTTGGTTGAAGTTTTGGAGTAGAAGTTGGATAGAACTTCTAAGGGTTGTTTGGAGCGGTTTGGAGCACTCTGAGTAGGAGCTAAACCTTGCTCAGGCGCGACATTATACTCGGATAATTTTGGGCTTATCGAGGTAAACACTATCGCCCTTCTATTGTAATTGGAAATTACATGTTGTAAGAATATATAGTGAAGTATACTATATATAGAACTATACTTAGTAATCGTGGCAATGTCTTTTGACTTAAGCCCAAGAATTAAGAATCGAATCAGACATGAGACTTGTAGTATTCTTGTGTAGTAGAATTGTACACGTCCGGTTAGGCGTGTGAAACCCTCCGGTTGGCTTGGTAGCGGCCTCGATAGAGAAGGAGATTTACGCCGTGGCGGGGAGATGCCGCCAATTTTCTCAGAGAATATTCTACGTTGTGGTCTAGATGATAATAGGCGCCTTGTGGCCTTATAGGTTGAAGTACGCGTGTGCGCGATTTACTTGGCTTAAGGAGTAGCCGATTGTTTGGAGCGCTTTTGCTATTAGTCGATACTGCCGCGAGGTATGTGAACCTCTTCCTATCTCTTCTAGCATGATATGTGTGTAACTATGTAGTACGGTGACGCGTACGTGTTTAATGTATTTGATTGGTTTGAAACATAAAGTGTTATAACGGCTTTATGGGAAGTTGGTTATAATGACTTTATGTAGGTAAGAAAATGGGTTGTGGTTTTTAAAAGATAATTGATGTGATTTATAAGCGGCTTGGGGCGTTATAATAAAACTTGAAGTATTTCAAAAGATTTATGAATCGTTTTGAAAGAAGTGTAGTATTGTGCTTTGAAAACTTAAGAGTTATACTAGCTTTATGGGAAGTTAGGTATAACGGCCAAGAATGGTTTCTGATGTTAGAAGTTAAGAGACTTGATCTTATAAGATAAGAGACTTAACTTATTTGTTTTAATGTGAATGTTTGTGAAACCTCATTCGTGAGTAATAAGTACTTGATTTTATTTAAAGGGATAATGTTTTACCGATTTTGAATCGGAATGTATCGACAGGACCACTGCGGCGTTAATAAAGGAAAATGTATTGAATAATGATGAATTGTATTAAAACCAAGAGAAACCTCCATCTGCATAGAAACTAAGATGAGACAAAATGATATTACATTTTCTAGATCATGGTCAGTAATAAGAATGTTGTAAACAAGAATAACCTACTCTCACGCATTTACATAATTTACTCAATTATTCTAAAGGAATCAAGTGATTAAGTTTATGAACTATGAAACCTTTTGAAAATGAGAAGCTTGAGTAATTGAAACTAGCAAACCGAACTTAGGAAAAGAATGTTGTTACTTGATTTTGAAAAGGAATGTGGGTTGGTCATTCTAATACTACGTATCGGGTGACTTTTATAAAAGTAATGGATCTCTTTAAAAGAACTTAACGATGTAGTACTTTGGAGTTAAAAACCCGACTTTGGCATAAAATGAAAGTACTTTGAGTTGTGTGAAACTTGCCTATGCTTGTTGTTGTGAGACTTGCCTATGCTTGTTGTTGTGAAACTTGCCTATGCTTGTGATGATAGCCTTTGTTGTGCAAGTGTGGTATTTCAGATTCTGCGTCTCGATGAAGCCGGTCGACTTGTTGAGAACTTACTTGGACATGCCGGGCGTGATGGAGAATTCCACCGTATGCTCACGTTGCTAGTGTTATTCCATGGACTAGCTCTCCATGAGGTTTCTTACCGCTCGCCCGTATCGGTGGTGGCTCGCACTTGCCCCGCCTCGTGGATCGATTCGGCCTCGTATCCGTAGTCACCCTTGCCCCGCTCAAGATAGTGACGGTTTCGTGATACGCTCGTCCTCGTGGTCACTCGACTTGCCCTTGCCACCGTGCGTGGCCGCCTTGGTATCCTATAGTCGGCTCTCGCACTTGCCCCGTGACGCTTCGTGTTTTGGTTGCATTGTATTATTGAGTACGATCGGATCTGGTAGTTATACTTGTCTCGCACGGTTTTTATAACACAGTGGGACATGGTGTTCATGTATAATCCTTGGTATGGTTATATCATAAAGCGCCAAGTGAGGAAAAGAAATTCCACGCACGAGTGATAATTTGGGCGTGAGTCCTGTCTTGATGTAATCGTTATATGTTATATATCGTAGTTAGTCATCATACATGTCTCCGCTTTATATAGACTATTATGATTGCATTTACAGATTTCTGATTCACATACTTAGTACTGTCAGATCGACTCCTTCTGGGCTGCGTTCATGCCGCAGTAGAGGTACATCTACCGCCGATCCCCGTTTAGGATCTCATTTCAGTTTTGGGAAGCTCCGCTCCGTCGGAGGCTTATCTTTGGTATGTTACCCCGAGTCCGTAAGTTCTTAGACGCTCGTGGTATGGCGGGCCCCGTCCCGCCATAGTTGTTGTATAAATCTTAGGTCCAGTGAATCGCTGGCGGGATTGTAAAAGGATTAAACTGCTCGTGTTTTATGTATATACCAAGGCAACCGCTTTGGTTGGCCTGTTTATTTATTATATCTCTTATTTCTTGTGTAAAGTTTTTATTTCCCGGTTTTCTCTCGATGTTGTATCACTAGGGTGCCAGGTAAGGCACCGTGACGCCCGTTCGGGCGCCACAAGTGGTATCGAGCGATTAATCCTCGGAAAGTGTCTACGCACCGTGTCTAGTAGTCTTGATTATCGGTGTTGTGCACCACATCTATAATCGTGAGGCTATAGGACATTTAGGATTGGTTTCCATTCTTCTCATTCCGAGATCGTGCCTTAGCCGTGTGATAAGATGGACCCTCCGACGTGTTTCGTTTTACCGCTATGCCTGCGAAGGCAACCCGCCTGGCGGCAAGGCAAAGCGAGAGGATCTCGCGAGTAAGCGTGGCAGAGACCACAAGACTGAGCCTCCATCCCGCACCGGAGCAGGAGATGAGTTACAAGGAGCGGCCCGATTAATGGCCGAGGTCAGGCTGACTTGAGGATAGGCTGGACACGCAGCCAAAGAGCACCGATGGTTCACCCTAGATCGAGATAGTTCGAGGCTTCGATTTTCTCGAGTTGTAGGCCGCCGAGTTTTATGGGTCGAGGCACGAGGATGATCCGCAGGAGTTCATCCGAAGCGCTACAATGATCATAGAGTGATCAAGGCATCGGAGATCGAGTCGGTGGCCCTAGCTTCACATCAACTGCGTGATACCGCTGATCGGTAGTTTGATTCTTGAGCCGCCCGGGGAGAGCATGCACTTCCAATGGTATGGAACGAAGTTCTCGTGAGGCCTTTCTTGCACATTTCTTGCCTCCCGGATGAGAGGGCTCGGCCGGCAGATTTTTGGTGTTACAGAATCCGCGCAGTTCGAGTACAATGTGGAGTTCGACTCATTGGCCCGGTACGTCCCCGCGTTAGTAGCTAGTATGGAGGATCGAGTGCACCGATATGTTACAGGGCTCGATGATTGCCTTGCAGAGAATTGTTCGGGTGTAGCTCTTCACCGCATGGACATCGCCGCACGCAGCGTATACACTGGATGTGAGGAGCGGATAAATCACGGAATGACCAAAGTCGCGAAGAGGGCCGAACAGCAGGTCCTTTGGTGACTTTCGAGGCGGACCGCCTCGAAGCAGACTAGTTATGTACCTCACAAGACTGAGTGGTCCTCCAGCCTTTCGACCTTCGTGATATTCGGAGCGGTCGGGGCTCCTGTGTTTCAGATTTTCGAGAGCAGCGAGTGCTCGCCGGATGAGGTTGCCCTTGTCTCGGCGGCCGTTGTGGAAAGCTTCATAAGGGAGAGTGTCGTACTAACTCTGAGATTGTTATTTTTGCGGCCAGCAGGCTATCCGGCGAGAGATCGTCCACTGCGGTAGCACCGGTAGGATAGCATGGACTACTGTAAGCGATTGCGGTTCTTCACCTTCCGTAGAGGCAGATGTTTGTACACCTAAGGCCCCAGAGGTCGCGATGGGAGTTCCAGATTTAGCGGTCCTGAACCGCCTAGTTTCGTATATCCTTAACCTCTAGAGTTTTGTTTGTATTGATGTTGTTGATGTGTTTAATGTTATGTTTGGATAGCTTTGTGCTAAAATGTGATTTAGAAACTCAGTTAGTGAAAAGGGTAAGTCCTCGGTAGTGTGAGATGGAAGTGGTAGCTTTCATGATGTGAAATAGTAAGATTGTTCCGATCGGGAACAAGAGTTGGCCTTGTGGGGTCGGGTTGGGGACCATTTGGGTCAACCAGAACCCGGTTTAGGGTGGGGTCAGTTCTGGGTGGTCCCGCCAGTGGTAGGGTCACGAGGTGCTAGGCCCAGTTTAGTTGACCATCGATGAGTTCGGGTGTGTTCGACCAGAATCAGTTCGGGAAGGCCGAATGGCCTTAGGGGAAATCGAGGTTAGTGAGATGACCAAGTTTGAGGTAGTGACTCGGGTTGGTAATGTAAGCGTGAAGTGTGAGTACGGATACTAGGGCGAGTTCGAGTGTTCGTGGCGAGTACTACGAGTAAGGGAGAAGTGAACGTGTGTTTTGTGGCAGTTGTGGCATGATTGTTTTCGTACGTATAGCAGTGAAGACTATACTGACGCCTGTTTGTTTTGAGACCTAGAAGGAACATTCGGGACGAATGTTTCTAAGGGGGGAAGAATGTTATACCCCGTGTTTCCAGAGTATGTACGTGAGGGCGTACGTGTACAATTTGAGCCTTAAGTAGGCATAGTTTCGAAATTTGTACACAAGTGCCGAAAGGAGTCGTTTTTCGACGAAACGTTTCCATTTACGTTGGGAAAATTCCGGCTATGTCATTTAGTATTTTTGCGGATTTTTCCGAGCGACGAACATTTTTGGACAACGGAGGGTGACACTTGTCACTCTCGTTGACGGCAAAGAGAAGGCTTGGCCTTGGCCGATTGGCTCCCTCTTTTGTGCCTTGCTTTGTGGCTTGTTTTGTGGAGTGTTTTGTGGAGTGTTTTGTGGGTGCACTTGGCTTGATCTTGGCCTTACACTTGCCTTGCACATGGCTTGATCTTGGCCATTGGTTGGCCTTTGGTTTTGCTATAAATACCCCCTCTCTTTGAAGACTTCTTCATCCACTCTTCACTTGCCTAAGTCTTGAGAACCCCTCCCCACCCTCTTGTTGACTCTCGTCCAAGAGCCCCGCGCCCCCGGGTGAAGGCCGTTTGGCCGAAACCTTCCCTTTGTGAGCCTAAAGCCGAGAACACCCCCTCTTAGGGTGTTGTTCTCGTGTGGTACCCCCCCTTTGTGGTATTAAAATACTCCTCCAAGTATTGTTATAATGCCCAAAATACCTTAGCCTTATACCTTGTAGTATTCCAAAGTTACCTCTATACGTAGAGTCCGGAAATACTACCTTTTGTCCTTTTAGTCTCAAACCGAAACCCTCAGGAACCCTTCACTGTTGGTTGAAGTTTTGGAGTAGAAGTTGGATAGAACTTCTAAGGGTTGTTTGGAGCGGTTTGGAGCACTCGGAGTAGGAGCTAAACCTTGCTCAGGCGCGACATTATACTCGGATAATTTTGGGCTTATCGAGGTAAACACTACTGTCCTTCTATTGTAATTGGAAATTACATGTTGTAAGAATATATAGTTGAAGTATACTATATATAGAACTATACTTATAATCGTGGCAATGTCTTTTGACTTAAGCTGAAGAATTAAGAATCGAATCTGATGGAGCTTGTGTAGTATTCTTGTGTAGTAGAATTGTACACGTCCGGTTAGGCGTGTGAAACCCTCTCCGGTTGGCTTGGTAGCCTCGATAGAGAAGGAGATTTACGTTGTGGCGGGAGATCTCCAATTTTCGTAGAATATTCTACGTTGTGGTCTAGATGATAATAGGCGCCTTGTGGCCTTATAGGTTCAAGTACCTACGTGTGGCGCGATTTACTTGGCTTAAGGAGTAGCCGATCGTTGGAGCGTTTGCTATTAGTCGATACTCGTCGCGAGGTATGTGAACCTCTTCCTATCTCTTCTAGCATGATATGTGTGTAACTATGTAGTGCGGTAGACGCGTACGTGTTTAATGTATTTGATTGGTTTGAAACATAAAGTGTTATAACGGCTTTATGGGAAGTTGGTTATAACAGCTTTATGTAGGTAAGAAAATGGGTTGTGGTTTTTAAAAAGATAATTGATGTGATTTATAACTGGCTTGGGGCGTTATAATAAAACTTGAAGTATTTCAAAAGATTTATGAATCGTTTTGAAAGAAGTGTAGTATTGTGCTTTGAAAACTTAAGAGTTATACTAGCTTTATGGGAAGTTAGGTATAACGGCTTAAGAATGGTTTATCATGTTAGAAGTTAAGAGACTTGATCTTATAAGATAAGAGACTTAACTTATTTGTTTTAATGTGAATGTTTGTGTGAAACCTCATTCGTGAGTAATGAGTACTTGATTTTATTTAAAGGGATAATGTTTTACTGATTTCGGAAATCAGAATGTATCGGCAGCACCACCGCAGCGTTAATAAAGGAAAATGTATTGAATAATGATGAATTGTATTAAAACCAGAGAAACCTCCATCCGCATAGAAACTAAGATGAGACAAAATGATATTACATTTTCTAGATCATGGTCTTGTAATAAGAATGTTGTAAACAAGAATAACCTACTCACGCATTTACATAATTTACTCAATTATTCTAAAAGGAATCAAGTGATTAAGTTTATGAACTATGAAACCTTTTGAAAATGAGAAGCTTGAGTAATTGAAACTAGGCAAACCGAACTTAGGAAAAGAATGTTGTTACTTGATTTTGAAAAGGAATGTGGGTTGGTCATTCTAATACTACGTATCGGGTGACTTTTATAAAAGTAATGGATCTCTTTAAAAGAACTTAACGTATGTAGTACTTTGGAGTTAAAACCCGACTTTGGCATAAAATGAAAGTACTTTGAGTTGTGTGAAACTTGCCTATGCTTGTTGTTGTGAGACTTGCCTATGCTTGTTGTTGTGAAACTTGCCTATGCTTGTGATGATAGCCTTTGTTGTGCAAATGTGGTATTTCAGATTCCGCGTCTCTCGATGAGGCGGTCGACTTGTTGAGAACTTACTTGGACATGCCGGGCGGTGATGGAGAATTCCACGGGTATGCTCCTCGCTAGTGTTATTCCACGGACTAGCTCTCCACGAGGTTTCTTACCGTTCGGCTGGGTATCGGTGGTCGGCTCGTATTGCCCCGCCTCGTGGTGATTCGGCCTTGGTATCCGTAGTCACCGCACTTGCCCGCTCAAGATAGTGACGGTTTCGTGATACGCCAGTCCCCGTGGTCACCAGATTTGCCCCTTGCCACCGCGTGGCCGCCTTGGTATCCTGAGTCGGCTCGCACTTGCCCCGTGACGGCCGTGTTTTGGTTGCATTGTATTATTGGTACGATCGGATCTCGTAGTTATACTTGTCCTGTCACGGTTTTATAACACATTGGGACATGGTGTTCATGTATAATCCTTGGTATGGTTATATCATAAATCGCTACAATGAGGAAGAAATTCCACGCACGGTGATAATTTGGAGGCGAGTCCTGTCTTGATGTAATCGTTATATGTTATATATCGTAGTTTGGTCATCATACATGTCTCCCGCTATATAGACTATTATGATTGCATTCTGATATTCTGATTTACGCCACATACTTGGTACAGATCGACCTCCTTCGGGGCCGCGTTCACGCCGCAGTAGAGGTACATCACCGCCGATCCCCGCTAGGATCTCATTTCATTTTGGGAAGCTCCGTTCCGCGGAGGCTTATCTTTGGTATGTTACCCCGAGTCCGTAAGTTCTTGTACGTTCGTGGTATGGCGGGCCCCGCCCCGCCATAGTTGTTGTATAAATCTTAGAGGTCTGTAGTCTTAGGGCGGGATTGTAAAAGGATTAAACTGCTCGAGTTTTATGTATATACCAAGGCAACTGTTTTGGTTGGCTGTTTATTTATTATATCTCTTATTTCTTGTGTAAAGTTTTTATTTCCGCCGGTTTTCTCTCGATGTTGTATCACTAGGGTGCCCGGTAAGGCACTGATGGACGCCCGGTTCGGGCGCCACAAGTGGTATCGAGCGATTAATCCTCGGAAAGTGTCTACTGCATCGTGTCTAGTAGAGTCTTGATTATCGGTGTGTTGTGCACCACATCTATAATCGTGAGGCTATAGGACATTTAGGATTGGTTTCATTCTTCTCATTCTCCGAGATCGTGCCTTAGAGCCGTGTGATAAGATCGACCCTCTCGACGTGTTTCGCTTTTACCGATTATGCCTCGCGAAAGGCAACCCGCCCGTGGCGGCAAGGCAAAGCAGAGGATCTGCGAGTAGAGCAGGCAGAGACCACAAGACTGAGCCTCGATCCGCACCGAGCAGCAGGAGATGAGTTACAAGGAGTGGGGCCCGATTACGGCCGTGGTCAGGCTGCACTTGAGGATAGGCCGACACGCAGCCCAAAGTGCACCAGTGGTTCACCCTAGATCGATAGTTCGAGGCTTGATTTTCTCGAGTTGTAGGCCGCCAGAGTTTTATGGGTCGAGGCACGAGGATGATCCGCGAGTTCATCCGAAGCGATTCTGATCGCAGAGTGATCAAGGCATCGGAGATCGAGTCGGTGGCCCTAGGTTCACATCAATGCGTGATACCGCAATGATCGTTTGATTCTTGGGAGCTGTCGAGGAGATGCACTTCCAGCGGTATGGAACGAAGTTCTCGAGGCCTTTCTTGCACATTTCTTGCCTCCCGGATGAGGAGGGCTCGGGCCGATGCATTTTTGGTGTTACGCGAAGCAGGCGTCTGGTTGGGAGTACAATGTGAGTTCGACTCATTGGCGACGTCCCGCGTTAGTAGCTAGTATGGAGGATCGAGTGCACCGATATGTTACAGGCTCGATGATTGCCTTGCGCAGAGTTGTTCGTGTAGCTCTTCAACGGCATGGACATTGCCCGCACGCAGCGTATACACTTGGATGAGGAGCGGATAAATCGGCGGAATGACCAAAGTCGTGAGAAGAGGGCCGTAACAGCAGGTCCTTGGTGACTTTCGAGGCGGACCGCCTCGGCAGACCACTAGTTATGTACCTCGTCGAAGCAGAGTGGTCCTCCACGCCGGGACCTTCAGATATTCGGGAGCGTGCCTGGGGCTCCTGTGTTTCAGATTTTCGGGAGAGCGAGAGTGCTCGCGGATGAGGTTGCCCTTGTCTCGGTCTGGCCGTTGTGAAAGCTTCATAAGGGAGAGTGTCGTACTAACTCGGGAGATTGTTATTTTTGCGCCAACAGGCCATCCGCAAGGATCGTCCACTGTGGTAGCACGTAGATAGCATGGACTACTGTAGCGATTGGGTTCTTCACCTTCCGTAGCCGAGCAGATGTTTGTACACCTAAGGCCCGGTAGAGGTCGCGATGGGAGTTCGATTTTAGCGGTCCTGAACCGCCTAGTTTCTGTATATCCTTAACCTCTAGAGTTTTGTTTGTATTGATGTTGTTGATGTGTTTAATGTTATGTTTGGATAGCTTTGTGCTAAAATGTGATTTAGAAACACAGTTAGTGAAAAGGGTAAGTCCAGGTAGTGTGAGATGGAAGTGGTAGCTTTCGCGATGTGAAATAGTAAGATTGTTCCGGATCGGGAACAAGAGTTAGGGCGGTTGGGGGTCGGGTTGGGGACCATTTGCGGGTCAACCCAGTAACCAGTTTGGGGTGGGGTCGGTTAGGTGGTCCCTTGGTGGTAGGTCACGAGGGTGCTAGGCCCAGTTTAGTTGACCATCGTATGAGTTCGTGGGTGTGTTCGACAGAATCAGTTCGGGAAGGCCGGAATGGCCTTAGAAATCGAGGTTAGTGAGATGACCAAGTTTGGAGGTAGTGACTCGAGGGTTGGTATGAGCGTTGGCGAAGTGTGGTACGGATACTAGGACGAGTTCGAGTGTTCGTGGCGAGTACTACGAGTAAGGAGAAGTGAGCGTGTGTTTTGTGGCGGTGTGGCATGATTGTTTTTAAATGCGTATAGCGGTGAAGACTATCTTGGCCTGTTTGTTTGAGACCTAGAAGGAACATTCGGAACGAATGTTTCTAAGGAAGAATGTTATACCGTGTTTCCAGTATATGCGTGAGGCGTCGTGTACAATTTGAGCCTTAAGTAGGCATAGTTTCGAAATTTGTACACAAGTGCCGAAGGAGTCGTTTTTAAACGAAGCGTTTCCACGACTTACGTTGGGAAAATTCCGGCTATGTCATTTAGTATTTTTGCGGATTTTTCCGAGCGGAACATTTTGGACCAGCGGGAGGGTGACACTTGTCACCCTCATTGGGCAACAAAGAGAAGGCTTGGCCTTGGCGATTGGCTCCTCTTTTGTGCCTTGCTTTGTGGCTTGTTTTGTGGAGTGTTTTGTGGAGTGTTTTGTGGGTGCACTTGGCTTGATCTTGGCCTTACACTTGCCTTGCACATGGCTTGATCTTGGCCATTGGTTGGCCTTTGGTTTTGCTATAAATACCCTCTCTTTGAAGACTTCTTCATCCACTCTTCACTTGCCTAAGTCTTGAGAACCCCTCCCTCCTCTTGTTGACTCTCGTCCAAGAGCCCTCTCCCACTTGTGAAGGCCTTTTGGCGAAACCTTCCCTTTGTGAGCCTAAAGCGAGAACACCCCTCCCTTGGGGTGTTGTTCTCGTGTGGTACCCACTGTGGTATTAAAATACTCCTCCAAGTATTGTTATAATGCCCAAAATACCTTAGCCTTATACCTTGTAGTATTCCAAAGTTACCTCTGTCGTAGAGTCCGAAATACTACCTTTTGTCCTTTAGTCTCAAACCAAACCTAGGAACCCTTCCGTTGGTTGAAGTTTTGGAGTAGAAGTTGGATAGAACTTCTAAGGGTTGTTTGGAGCGGTTTGGAGCACTCGAGTAGGAGCTAAACCTTGCTCGGTAGCGACATTATACTCGGATAATTTTGGGCTTATCGAGGTAAACACTCATCCTTCTATTGTAATTGGAAATTACATGTTGTAAGAATATATAGTTGAAGTATACTATATATAGAACTATACTTAGTACTGTGGCAATGTCTTTTGACTTAAGCCTGAAGAATTAAGAACTGAACTGTATTACAGTAGACTTGTGTAGTATTACTGTGTAGTAGAATTGTACACGTCCGGTTAGGCGTGTGAAACCCCCCCCTCTGGTTGGCTTGGTAGCCGGCCTCGATAGAGAAGGAGATTTACGTTGTGGCGGGGGGGGGAGATGCTGCCGAATTTTCTGTAGAATATTCTACGTTGTGGTCTAGATGATAATAGGCGCCTTGTGGCCTTATAGGTTGAAGTACCTACGTGTGGCGCGATTTACTTGGCTTAAGGAGTAGCCGACTGTTTGGAGCGTTTTGCTATTAGTCGATACTCGTCGCGAGGTATGTGAACCTCTTCCTATCTCTTCTAGCATGATATGTGTGTAACTATGTAGTACGGTAGACGTACATGTGTTTAATGTATTTGATTGGTTTGAAACATAAAGTGTTATAACGGCTTTATGGGAAGTTGGTTATAACAGCTTTATGTAGGTAAGAAAATGGGTTGTGGTTTTTAAAAGATAATTGATGTGATTTATAACTGGCTTGGGGCGTTATAATAAAACTTGAAGTATTTCAAAAGATTTATGAATCGTTTTGAAAGAAGTGTAGTATTGTGCTTTGAAAACTTAAGAGTTATACTAGCTTTATGGGAAGTTAGGTATAACGGCTTAAGAATGGTTTACTGATGTTAGAAGTTAAGAGACTTGATCTTATAAGATAAGAGACTTAACTTATTTGTTTTAATGTGAATGTTTGTGTGAAACCTCATTCGTGAGTAATGAGTACTTGATTTTATTTAAAGGGATAATGTTTTACTGATTTCGGAAATCAGAATGTGTATCGACAGACCACTGCAGCGTTAATAAAGGAAAATGTATTGAATAATGATGAATTGTATTAAAACGGTAGAAACCTCCATCTGCATAGAAACTAAGATGAGACAAAATGATATTACATTTTCTAGATCATTTCTTTGTAATAAGAATGTTGTAAACAAGAATAACCTACTCTCACGTTTACATAATTTACTCAATTATTCTAAAAGGAATCAAGTGATTAAGTTTATGAACTATGAAACCTTTTGAAAATGAGAAGCTTGAGTAATTGAAACTAGGCAAAGCGGAACTTAGGAAAGAATGTTGTTACTTGATTTTGAAAAGGAATGTGGGTTGGTCATTCTAATACTACGAATTATCGGGTGACTTTATAAAGTAATGGATCTCTTTTAAAAGAACTTAACGATGTAGTACTTTGGAGTTAAAAACCCGACTTTGGCATAAAATGAAAGTACTTTGAGTTGTGTGAAACTTGCCTATGCTTGTTGTTGTGAGACTTGCCTATGCTTGTTGTTGTGAAACTTGCCTATGCTTGTGATGATAGCCTTTGTTGTGCAAGTGTGGTATTTCTGTATTACAGCGTCTCGATGGGGCGGTCGACTTGTTGAGAACTTACTTGGACATCTTTGGCGGTGATGGAGAATTCCACGGGTATGCTCGCTGCTAGTGTTATTCCATGGACTAGCTCTCCGTGAGGTTTCTTCTTGTTCGGCTGGGTATCCGGTGGTCGGCTCGTCTTGCCCGTCCTCGTGGCGATTCGGCCTTGGTATCGGTAGTCACCCTCGCGCTTGCCCGTTCGATTATAGTGACGGTTTCGTGATCTGACCTTGGTCCACAGTGGTCACCCTCGTGCCTTGCCGGTCAATTGCGTGGCCGGCCTTGTATCCGATGAGTCGGCTCTTCGCCTTGCCGTGACGGCCGTGTTTTGGTTGCATTGTATTATTAGTACGATCGGATCTGGTAGTTATACTTGTCCTGTCGGTTTTTATAACACAATTGGGACATGGTGTTCATGTATAATCCTTGGTATGGTTATATCATAAGCTATGCGTGATGAGGAAGAAATTCCACGCACGAGTGATAATTTGGAGGCGTGAGTCCTGTCTTGATATCGTTATATGTTATATCGTAGTTGGTCATCATACATGTCTCCGCTTTATATAGACTATTATGATTGCATTTACTGATATTCTGATTTCACATACTTAGTACTGTTATCGACCTCGCCGGGGTGCGTTCATCTGCGTAGAGTAAGTGCATCGGTATCGATCCGCGTTTAGGATCTCATTTCAGCGTTTTGGGAAGCTCCGTTCCGTCGGAGGCTTATCTTTGGTATGTTACCCCAGTGCATGTAAGTTCTTATCGTTCGTGGTATGGCGGGGCCTGTCGTCATAGTTGTTGTATAAATCTTAAGTGCATGTAATCTTGTTGTGGCGGGATTGTAAAAGGATTAAAGCATTCGGAGTTTTATGTATATCTGAAGGCTGTTTTGGTTGCTTTGTTTATTTATTATATCTCTTATTTCTTGTGTAAAGTTTTTATTTCCATTTGGTTTTCTCGATGTTGTATCACCAGGGTGCCGGGTAAGGCACGATGTGCGGGCCGGTTCGGGCGTCACAATTTTACCATAAAATTTTCGTCCAAGACCACGTGGGGTGCCACGTGTCGCCTCTCATTCGTCCATAAAATTACGTAACCTCGTGGGCCCCAAAACGTAAAATTCCTCGGGTGGGCCCCACGTGACCAAATCCGTAAAAAAATAAATTTCCATAAGGTTAAGAGTTCCATACTCTTCAAATAATGCATTTTGAGAATCCAATTCTCAACAACAAACATTTTTCCTTTCCGGCGTTCTGAAGATTTTCCGTCGGAAAAACAATTCTTCCTTTCGTACCAATTTCCAAGTCTTGATTTCTTACGTACATTCTATTATACATGTCCTGGACTTACGGGGTGTAACAACCTGAGCCTCGATTCGCGGCGGCGAGTTTAGAATTATGGAGAAGCGGTCGGACTATTGACTAGCATAGTGGTAGGCGGCAAACGGGAAGCGAGTAGCTAATCCTAGAGCCGGCGATTTGAGGATTCGGATTTTCCAGGTTGTAGTCCACCAGAGTTTTATGGTTCGAGATCGAGGATGATCCTCAAGAGTTCGTTCGCGACTCTGACGGACTATGCAGTCTTAGGGCCTCGGAGACCGAGTCGATTGTGTTAGCTTCTTACGGTTCTGATATTGCGCTGAACTGGTTTGAGTCTTGGGAGCTGTGGAGAGGTGTGGGTGCTCGTCTGGCAGTTTGGGATGAGTTCACGGAGGCCTTTCTTGATCACTTTTTGCCTCCTGAAATGAGGAGAGCCCGTGTTGATAGGTTCTTGTCATTGAAGCAGAATGGGAGGACCATCAGGGAATACAACCTGGAGTTTGACTCGTTATCCAGGTATTCGCACACTATTGTTGTTACACCCCGTAGTTCCAGGGTATGTATGTGAGGACGTACGTACGAGATTTCGACATTTAAATAAGAAAGGAAGAAAGATGTGATTTTTTTCGACGGAAAAGTTTCCGGATTTTGTGAAGTAAAAAGGTTCGTTAATGGGAATTGGATTCCCGTATTTGGTATTCGGACTTCTGGGATTATTTTAGAATTTTGGATTTTTAATTTCCGGAATTGGTCACGTGGGGCCCACGAGAGAATTTACGGTTTTGTGAGGCCAACTTTATTTTTGAATTTTTGGCATTACGGATTTTTCCGGGAGATAAAATATTTTGGACCAACGAGAGGGCGACATGTGTCACCCTCAAGTGGACGGATTGGTGGACGAAATAGTGTGGCACGTTTTTGTCATTTTAAAGGCCAAAAACCTTTGGTCAAAAGTCTTGCAAGATATTTGTGTAGTAGATAGATAAGTGGGACCCACACACACATGTCCAAATCTCCACCATCCACATGCTTCAATCTTGGCCATTGAATGTCCTATAAATACCCCCCTTAAGTGCAAGACTTCATCACTTGAACAATTTCCAAGTCTCAAAATCCCTCTCCCCCTTTGAGAAGCTCTCGTCCAAACACCTCCTCCCCTTGGTAGAAAAATTCCTCTAAGTATTATTACTATTCCAAAATACCTTAGCCCAATACCTTGTAGTATTCCAAAGTTACCTCTATACTAAGAGCCCGGAAATACTACTATATTTCCTTTAGTCACAAAACGAAACCCTAGGATAATCTTCATAGTTGGTTGAAGTATTAAGTAGAAGTTGTGTAGAAACTTCTAAGGGTTTCTTGGAGCGGATTGGAGCGTACAGAATAGGAGCTAAACGTTGCTCAGGATCGACATTAAATCTTGGATAATTTTGGGCTTATCGAGGTAATTAATCTTGTCCTTCTATTGTAATTGGAAATTACATATAGTAGTTTAGAATTGAGTATAAGATATAGAAGGATATTAAAGAAGAGAATTGAACTGTAATTACATAGGACTGTATTGCAGGAGACGTGTGGAGTTTGTCGGGTAGGAAGTGCAATTTTCCGTAGAAATAAGAACATACGCTTAGAATATTCTACAGAGTAGTCTAGACGTTGATAGACGTATTTGACTATTATAGGTTGATACTCTGCGCGTGACATATTCGACTTGGCAGGTGGATTTCGCCGAGGAGGTATGTGATTCTTCCTATCCTCTTGAGCATGATATTTTGATATATATATATAGTACGGTAGACGTACGTGTGTTAACTAAAATGGGTTTTACTCTGATGTCTTTTGACTTGAGTTTTAAATAATAAAGAATCTTGAAGTATTTCAAAAGAATTATGAATCATTTTTAGAAGAGTAATACTTAGTTTTAAAAGCTTAAGAGTTATACTAGCTTTATGGGAAGTTAGGTATAACGACTTAAGAGTGATAAAAGGAACGGTTTACTTAATTGTTTATGAAAGCCTTGTATTGATTTCGAAAATGAGAATAAGCATCGAACAAACCACTGCAGCGCTAATAAAGGAAAATGTATTGACAAATTAAGTATTATTAAAACCAGTAGAAACCTCCATCTGCATAGAAGCTAAGATAAGACAAAATTGTATTACATTTCCTAGATCATGGCTGCTTTAATAAGATCATTAATAAACAAGTTTTGATTTTCTTAAAATTACAAAGTAAGAACTTGATTTATAAAAGACAAAGACTTGAAAATTTGAAGTGTTTTCGTTTAAAAAGGAAGACATGCTTTTGTCTTAAGTTGGTTCAAAAAGAAGGTAGGGAAATTGTTTTGGTTTACTTAAAAAGATAGTCACTCTATTTTGATACTACGGGTATTGTGTGACTTTTGTGAAAGAAACGGATCTTTTAAAAGAGTTAATGGATGTAGTTGTTATACCCCGTATTTCCAGAGTATGTACGTAAGGACGTACGTACGAAAGTTTAAGCCTTAAGATAGGCAAGGGTCGAAATTTGTGCACAACCCCCGAAAAGAGTTGTTTTCCGACGAAACGTTTTCCAAACTTTGCGAATGGAAAATTACGGTTGTAACATTGATTATTTTTGCGGATTTTTCCGAGAGGTGAAATATTTTGGACCAACGAGAGGGCGACACTTGTCACCCTCAAGTGGCGGATGTGGTGGCCGATTGGGTGCACGTTTTGTGCCATGTTTTGTTGCCTAAACCATGGGTCAATGTTTGGAGTGATTTGTGGAGTAGAGGGCTAGGGGACACTTGGGCAAATCCTCACCCTACACTTGCCCACCACTTGTATTGATCTTGGCCCTTGAAAGCCCTATAAATACGCCCCCCCCCCCCCCTTTGTTGAAGACTTCTTCATCCACAACACAACTTTCCTAGTCTTGAAATCCCCCTCCCCCTTTGTGAGGCCCCTTGGCCGAGAGATACCCCCCCCTCCTAGTGGTGCTAGCCGAAACATACCCCCCCCTCTCTTGATAGTTCTCGTGAAAATACCCCCTTTGGTAGAAATACTCTCAGTATTGTTACTATTCCAAAATACCTTAGCCTTATACCTTGTAGTATTCCAAAGTTACCTCTATCGTAGAGTCTGAAATACTACCTTATGTCCTTTTAGTCTCAAAGCGAAACCCTAAGGAAAATCTTCATAGGTTGAAGTATTAAGAAGAAGTTGCATAGAACTTCTAAGAGTTGTTTGGAGGCGGGTTGGGCGCCAGAGTAGGAGCTAAACGTTGCTCAGGATCGACATTTAAACTTGGATAATTTTGGGCTTATCGAGGTAAATACTCCTGACCTTCTATTGTAATTGGAAATTACATACTGTAGTAGTATAGAAATGAATATAAGATACATAGAAGGATATTAAAGAAGAAGATTGAATCAGATTTACATAGGATTTGTATTTCTGATGAACTTGTGAAGTTTGACGGGTAGGGAAGTGCTGCCCAATTTTCCGTAGAATCTTGTATCTAGATTTATTCTACCAAGTAGTCTAGACATTGATAGACTTGTATAAACCGTTATAGGTTGAAGTACTACGAGTAGCGTATTCTACTCGAAGGGTGGAAAAGGCTAGCAGGATTATAGTACTTTGGAGCTATTTGCTAATAGTCGATAAATCGTCGCGAGGTATGTGATTCTTCTTATCCTCTTGAGCATGATATTTTAAAAGAATATATATAGTACGGTAGACGTACGTGTGTTAACTGAACGTGGTTTTTACTGCGATGTCTTTTGACTGGAGTCTGAATAATAAGAATCTTGAAGTATTTCAAAAGAATTAAGAAACCTTTTTGAAAGAAGAGTAATGCTTGGTTTTAAAAGCTTAAGAGTTATACTAGCTTTATGGGAAGTTAGGTATAACGACTTAAGAGAGATAAAAAGAATGGTTTATTGATTTTAGAAGTTAAGAGACTTGATCTTAAAAGATAAGAGACTTGACTTAATTATATTAATATGAATTTTGTTAAAAAGTGTGAAACCTCATTCGTGAGTAATGAGTACTTGGTTTTTAAAAGGAATAATGTTTTTACTGATTTCGGAAATCAGAATAAGTATCGAACGAACCACTGCAGCGTTAATAAAGGGAAATGTATTGACTAATTAAGTATTATTAAAACCAGTAGAAACCTCCATCTGCATAGAAGCTAAGATGAGACAAAATGATATTACATTTCCTAGATCATGGCTGCTTTAATAAGATTGTTATGAACAAGAATAACCTACTCACACATAAGGCATATGTTTCTCAAATTGTTTTAAAAGAGATTTATATTCTTAAGTGATTAAGACTATGAACTACGAAACCTTTCGAAAATGAGAAACTTGAGTATTTGAAATTAGGCAAACTTGAACGTTTGAAAAGAATGTTGTTACTTGATTTTACAAAGAGAAGTGTTTTGGTTTACTTAAAAAGATAGTCACTCTATTTTTATACTATGGGTATTGTGTGACTTCTGTGAAAGAAACAGATCTTTTAAAGAGTTAATGTATGAAGTACTTTGGGGATAAAAACCCGAACTTGTTGACATAAAGTAGAAAGTACCTTGTGTGAATAACTTGATTGTGTTGGTTTGTGATAGCCTTGTAATACTTTCTTGTCGTTTTGATAAGTAAACATGTTAGGATGCTACGTGTGTTAGTGTCTTGTGATGTTTGAGTAAAGGGGTTTCCCTTGTTGTGCTTATGTTGATTAACGATAAGCTGTTATGTTAGTATTATATCACTCACCTCTTGACATGATACCGGGGGTTAAGCTGCCTCCGTCACGGGGTATACCTCGGTGATCCGACCATGAATCGAGAATACCTCATGCGGGTCCGGGGACCTATGCGAGCTACGAGTTCGTGTTAGTGTGCGGTCTATATGGCCATGCGGTCTATGTGGCCATGCGGTGCGAGTCGGGGCGATGCCGGAGTAGCTACCCTCGATGCGGGGAATACCTCATGCGGGCCTATGTGTGTGGCCTATGCGGAGCTGCGGGAAGTTCCAGGATTAGACGCGCACATTGATACTGCGGGCAAGTGGCCAGCTTCGATCATGTGGCGGTCTAGACAGACCTCGTGATACAGTTTATGACCTTGTTGGTACTGTGGGTTTTAGTAGTCGGCTATGCCTTCGTACTTACCCCGTACGGTTTTATTATGACACAGGTGGGACACGGTGTTCGTATGTATTCCTTGGTGCTTTTATATCATAGCTGGCGGTGAGGAAGGTATTCCACGCATGATTGATGTTGTGGCGTGAGACCCATAGTTATATTTAGTGATGACTTTGAGGCGTGAGTCACGACTTGACATATTTGTATTGTGAAGCGTAGTTTGGTTATCATATATGTCTCTGCATTATATAGACTACTATGATTTCATTTGATATTTTGATTTTACATACTTGGTACTGTTATGCTTGACCTACTTGGGCTGCGTTCATGCCGCAGTAGAGTATACGATCGTCGATCCTCGCTCTTAGGATCACAGATTCAGCGTTTTGGAAGCTCCGTTTCTCGGAGGCTTTTGATGGTGTAGTCCTGTCGTTGTAGTACTTACATTCAGGGTATGGCGGGGCCACCCGCCATTGTTGTTATATCATTCTTAAGTGCAGTAATCTTGTGGCGAGTTTGTAAAAGGGATGTAACTGTTGGATTCTAGTTATATATAAGCAGAAAGGCAAATTTTTCTCAGATAAACTGTCTTTCACTTCATATTATTTCATGTCTTGCTTTATATTCCGCTGATTACTCTGATGTATGTCTACTTGGGTGCCCGGGGTAAGGCACCAGTCACGGGCCCAGGTTCGGGTCGTGACAAAAGTGGTATCAGGCGATTAATCCTCGGAAAGTGTCTCTGACCGTATCTAGTAAGTCTTGATTATCGGTGTGTTGTGCACCACCAATAATCGAGAGGCTATAGGATATTTAGGATTGGTTTCCATTCTTCTCACTCTGAGATCGTGCCTTAGAGTTGTGTTATAAGTTGGACCCTCTAACGTATTTCTTTCCCTACCGATTATGCCTCGCGTAAAGGCAACCCGGGGCGGAAGGCACCCGGCACGAGCTGCGAGTAGAAACAGAGGGTTACGAGGCACAGCCCAATCATCACAGGGTAGTGCTTCATTCGGGAGTTCTGCGACGTCGCCCAAAGCAGAGTTTAACACAATGCATCGGTTCCTCTGCGGCCATGATAGTTGAACCTTGATTCGCGACGATGGCGAAAGTATAGATTGCAAAGAGGCGACCTGTTACTAGCTAAGGATGTAGCTACCGAGTATATGATGTACCGATTTATCACGGGTCTTGATGACTATCTAAGAGAGGTTGTGAAAAGTAGCTCTTGATCGAGCATGAGCATGGCTGCGTGCGGGCTTATGCGCAACTTGTAGAAAGCGTAGAGATCGACGGGTTAACCAAAATCAGCAAAGAGGCGAGCAGCGAGGTCCTTTGGTAACTTTGAGGCAAATCGCCTCAAGCCAGATCGATACACACCTCCGCCGGCGAGTGGTCCTCGCGGACTTGAGCGTTCGGTATGCAGGAGTTGGTGAGCTCGAGGCTTACGGTTCCGAATACGAAGGTTCTAGCCAGCCGGGTTCAGATTTTCCCCAATGTTCACAGTGTTACAGGCGTCATCCTGGGGAATGTCATCTTTTTGTTGGTGCTTGTTTTGCCTACGGCCGTCAGGGCCATGTGTCGAAAGGATGTCCTAGTAGGAGGGATGTAAGTAGGAGGACTCAGCCTACCAGATCAGTTGCGGATTCAGCGATTCGGAGAGGAAGGGGTGTTAGCCAGAGGAGGCCACCCCCACCTCGGTGTGGCCGTTGTGGTAAGTGTCATTGTGGGGAGTGTCGTACTTCTTCGACAGCTTGTTTTTCTTGCGGCCAGCAGGGCCATTTTGCGAGAAATTGTCCAACCAGAGGTAGCACGGATGTAGAGACTTAGCCTTCGGGATCAGTGGCTAGTTCATCATCTTCCCTAGCTATGCGCCCAACAGGGCAGGATTGATTAGAACGACAAAGGGTAGTGAAGCAGTAGATACAGGTATATCCTTAACCCTCTAGAGATTTGTATGTGTGATAAGACGAGTATATCATAAGTGTTGTGTTCAGACAGCATTGTGTTAATTATGATTAGAAATCATGGTTAGTTAAAAGGGTAAGATTGGGGTTAGGGAAAGTGTGAGCCTTAGAATATTATACGTGGAGACCTTAGAGGCAAGGCCATCTCGAGTAAAAGATTTATTTTATGTTTGACCCTTATCGGAGTGCATAGTACTCGTGAGATGTATTCGTGTGATAAGTCCCGGAATAGTGTGAAATGAAAGGGGGTAGTTGAGCTAAGAAAGACCACTAGGTTTTCGTGACTCGATGGTGAGATTGTTCCGGATCGGGGAACAAGAGTTTTTGCGCAATAGCGGGTCGGGTTGAGGACCGATCGCGGGTCAACCCGCAGCCCGGTTTGGGGTGGGGTCAATTCGAGGTGGTCCCGCCAGGTGGTGGGGTCACGAGGGTGTTAGGCCCAAGTTTAGTTAACCATCATACGGGTTCGTGGATGCGTTCGACCAATAGTCGGGCCGATGAGGTCAGCCCATCTTATCTTTCAGTCAGGACCGTTTACTCGACAGAGGGTTATGCGAGATGTTATATATCAGGAAGGTTGTAAGGCTGCACGAGGTGCCTACTTTCACCTTAATGACGATTGAGCCCAGTTACGGCTATTTCTTTTCGAAGTTTTACGAGCAGGTTAGGAACTTCGGTGAGTCTCGTATCGCATTCATCCTCGGGCGTTGTTTTGATTTGAGAGATAGCAAGAGATTATGTGCCTCTTGTTGAGGAGTGTTTTATAGCTACCATTTCGGTATGCGGATATCGCCTTATGGCGCCTTGTAGGCGAAGTGTAAGTTGCGGTCGATTGGTTCGATGTTGGCAAGGTTGGATAGTTGGTTCATACTTGTTTCGAGGATGTGGATAAGGTGAAGCTTATCCAAAAGAGGTTATTAGCGGCTCGAGTCAGCGAAGTCGTGCGGATAATCGGCGGCGGCGCTTGGAGTTGAGTTGTGGTGGGTCTTCTTAAAGGTACCACCCAGGAAAGGGTGTGACGAGTTTTGGAAAACAGAGGAAACTTAGCCTGAGGTACTTGGAGCATTTTCTGATCCTTTGGAGGATAGCCCAGGTTGCCTATAAGTTAGCTTTGCCGTCCAACGTGGGAGGCAGTACGTCCGGTCTTTCGTGTTGTTATGTTCAGAAAAGTATCGGAGATCCATCCAGAGTGTTCCCAGTTAATGATGACCAAGTTGGAGGTAGTAACGATTTGGAAAGCGACGATATGAAATGTGGTAAGTTATGAGAAAAGTTCGAGTGTACGAGGAGATGCAGCGAGTAAGGGAAGAAGTGAACATGTGTTAAAGGAATAGAAGTGATCATTTCTTTTGTGAAATGAAGATGCGAAGGGAGTATCTTTTAGCCCTTGGGTGGAAGCTTTTGTGGTAATAGAGGTGATTCCTTGTGGACTTGGATTTAGTAATTGCGCGTGTGTTATTTTGTGGCCAGGTGTGGCATTGGCAACTTGTTATGAGGAACTTGTTATGAGGAACTTGTCATTATCTGTATCGAGAAGGAACATTCGGGACGAATGTTTCTAAGGAGGGGAGAATGTTATACCAGTATTTCGGAGTATGCGTGGGGCGTGCGTCAAAGTTTAAGCCTTAAGATAGGCAAGGGTCGAAATTTGTGCACAACCCCCGAAAAGAGTTGTTTTCCGACGAAACGTTTTCCAAACTTTGCGAAGGGAAAATTACGGTTGTAACATTGATTATTTTTGTGGATTTTTCCGAGAGGTGAAATATTTTGGACCAACGAGAGGGCGACACTTGTCACCCTCAAGTGGCGGATGTGGTGGCCGATTGGGTGCACGTTTTGTGCCATGTTTTGTTGCCTAAACCATGGGTCAATGTTTGGAGTGATTTGTGGAGTAGAGGGCTAGGGGGCACTTGGGCAAATCCTCACCCTCCATGTTATACCCCGTATTTCCAGAGTATGTACGTGAGGGCGTACGTACAAAAGTTTAAGCCTTAAAGTAGACTAAGGGACGGAATTTTGTGCACAACTAGCGAAAAGAGTCGTTTTCCGACGAAACGTTTTCCGGACTTTGCGAAGGGAAAAATACGGCTATGTCATTTATTATTTTTGCGGCTTTTTCCGAGAGACGAAATATTTTGGACCAACGGGAGGGTGTCACCCTCAAAGTGGACGGCAAAAGGGCCATTCTTGGCACGTTTTAGTTGCCTTGGAGTAGGTAGGATATTTTGTAGATATTTTGTGTAGTTGATGAGCAAGTGGGACCCACAGACACATGTCCAAATCTTCACCCTACACTTGCCCACCACCTGGCTTGATCTTGGCCATTGATTGGCCTATAAATACCCCTCCAATGCAAGACTAAATCTTCATCCAAAAATCATTTTCCAAGTCTCAAACCCCTTAAGTGTAGTTTCGTCAAGTCCCTCGAGAAGGCCCTTGGCGAGAGCATACCCCTCCTTTGCCTAGTAGTTTTCGTAAAATACACCCCCCCCCCCCTGGTAGAAAAGTATTCTCCAAGTATTGTTACTATTCCAAAATACCTTGGCCCAAATACCTTGTAGTATTCCCAAAGTCACCTCTATACTAAAAGCCCAGAAATACTATTATACTTCCTTTAGCCACTAAACGAAACCCTAAGGTAATCTTCATAGCGAGTTGAAGTATTAAGAAGAAGTTGTGTAGAACTTCTAAGGGTTGTTTGGAGCGGGTTGGAGCGCATGGAGTAGGAGCTAAACGTTGCTCAGGATCGACATTTAACTTGGATAATTTTGGGCTTATCGAGGTAAATAATCCTATCCTTCTAGTGTAATTGGAGATTACATACTGTAGTGGTATAGAAATAAATATAAGATGCATAAAAGGATATTACATAAGTGTATTGAACTGAAATCACATCAGAAGAATATTAAAGAAGAAGACTCAGATTTACATGGGGTGTATTCTGATGGGAATTGTAGTTTGTGAGTAGGGAAGTGCTGCCCAATTTTCCGTGGGATAAGGAATATGTATCTAGAATTATTCTACAGAGTGTCTAGACGTTGATAGACTTGTATGACCATTATAGGTGGAAGTACTGCAAGTAGCGTATTCTACTCGAAGGGTGGAAAGGGCTAGCCGGATTCTGATGCTTTGGAGCTATTTGCTAATAGTCGATAATCGTCGAGGTATGTGATTCTTCCTATACTCTTGAGCATGATATTTTAAAAGTATATATATATATATATATATATATAGTATGAGCGTCGTGTAGTAGCGAACGTAGTTTTACGGCAATGTCTTTTGACTTAAGCCTGAATAATAAGAATCTTGAAGTATTTCAAAAGAATTAAGAAACCTTTTTGAAAGAAGAGTAACACTTGGTTTTAAAAGCTTAAGAGTTATACTAGCTTTATGGGAAGTTAGGTATAACGACTTAAGAGAGATAAAAAGAATGGGTTATTAATTTTAGAAGTTAAGAGACTTGATCTTAAAAGATAAGAGACTTGACTTAATTGATTTAATATGAATTTTTTTTAAAAGCGTGAAACCTCATTCGTGAGTAATGAGTACTTGGTTTGTAAAAGGAATAATGTTTTACTGATTTCGGAAATGAGAATAAGTATCGAACAAACCACATCAGCGTTAATAAAGGGAAATGTATTGACTAATAAAATATTATTAAAACCAGTAGAAACCTCCATCTGCATAGAAGCTAAGATGAGACAAAATGATATTACATTTCCTAGATCATGGCTGCTTTAATAAGATTGTTATGAACAAGAATAACCTACTCACACATAAGGCATATATTACTCAGTTGTTTTAAAAGAGAATTATGTTATTAAAATGATTAAGATTATGAACTATGAAATCTTTCGAATAAAAGACGTGAATATTTGAAATTAGGCAAACTTGAACTTTTGAAAAAGAATGTTGTTACTTGACTTTAAGAAGGAAAGTGTTTTGGTTTAACAAGAAGGGTATAATATTACCTTAGTTGTTTTAAAGGGGAAATATGGTATTATTTTAATCTGTCTTAAAGGAGCGTTTAAATGTTATGATCACTCGACACCGCGTTCATGAGATGAACCGGGAATGTATTTCACTCGACTACCGCGTTCATGGGATGAATCGGGAATGTATTTCAATCGACTACCGCGTTCATGAGATGAACCGGGAATGTATTTCACTCGACTACCGCGTTAGTAGGATGAGCCGAATGTATTTCACTCATTCTACGCGTTCATGAGATGAACCGGAATGTATTTCACTCGACTATCGCGTTCATGGGATGAGCAGGAATGTATTTCACCACGACACGCGTCCGTGAGATGGATCGGGAATGTATTTCATGTGACACGCGTTCGTAGGATGAGCAGGAATGTATTTCACGACACCGTGTTCATGGGATGAGCGGGAATGTATACCACTGATTTGATACCGAGTCCATGAGATGGACCGAATGTATTCCATATGATTTCACCTCGAGTCCATGAGATGGGCGAGACATGTTACACGTATCACATGACTTATACCTGAAGCTAGCGGTGAGGAAGGGAGTTCCGGGCGTGAGGATGACGCGAGGCGTGAGTCACGACTTGACATGATTGCTTTTATGAGCTGTAGTTTTGCTATCATATATGTCTTACATTTTATATAGACTATTATGATTTCATTTTCAGTATTTTTGATTTCACATACTTGGTACTGTTATCGACCTCCTTGAAGTGCGTTCATCTGCGCGGTAAGGTACACGTTGTTGATCCTCGCTCATAGGATCACATTCAACGTATTAGGAAGCTCCGTTTCTCGGAGGCTTATCTTTTGGTATGTTTCCCTGAGTTGTAGGTTACGTACATTCGGGGTATGGTGGAGCCACTGTCCGTCATAGGTGTTATTACATTCTTAAGTGCAGTAATCTTGTTGTGGGCAAGGTTTGTAAAAAGGGATGTAACTGTTCAAAAATTGTTATATATATATGCCGAAGGGCAAATTTTTCTCAGATAACTGTTTCTCATTGCATTTTTTTCTTGTATTGTTTTATATTCCGCTGATTTCTCTGATGTATGACTACTTGGGTGCCCGGGTAAGGCTCCAGTCATGGGCCCCGGAACGGGTCGTGACAAAAGTGGTATTAGAGCAGTTAATCCTCGGAGAGTGTCTACAGACCGTGTCTAGTAGAGTCTTGATTATCGGTGTGTTGTGCACCACATCTATAATCAGGAGGCTATAGGACATTTAGGATTGGTTTCCATTCTTCTCATTCTGAGATCGTGCCTTAGAGTTGTGTTATAAGTTGGACCCCTCTGACGTATTTCGTTTTACGATTATGCCTCCGCCAAAGGCAACCGGACGAGATGGGCAAAGCGTGGCGGCGCTAGTAGGATACAAAAGATGCAGGCGCAAGCCGATCTTTACGAGTAGTGCTTGACGGCGAGTTTTGCGGCGCCGCCCGGCCCAGCGAGTTTAGGGCGCGGCGGTGGCTGTTGAGACCACAATACACGAGCCTCGGTCCCGGCACAGGCGAGAGGAGTTGGGGAACAAAGAGATGGCCCAGTTATTGGCCAGGATAGTGGCAAGACATGAGGATAGGCTGGATCTGGCGATTCGATTCGATGGTACCGTGGTTCACCCAAGATCGGATAGTTTGAGGCTACGGGACTTTACGAGTTGTAGCCGCGAGTTCTGGTCGAGGCACGAGGATGATCCGCAAGAGTTCATTCGACGATTCTGACGGATCGTGAGTGATCGAGGCTTGGAGACCGAGTCGGTGGTCTTAGGTTCGCGTCGGTGCGTGATCTGCGATCGGTGGTTTGATTCGTGGGGGCTGTCGGGAGAGTATGCACTTCCAGTAGTATGGAGCGAGTTCTCGGGGCATTTCTTGCACATTTCTTGCCTCCGGATGAGAAGGGCTCGGGTAAATGATTCTTGACGTTGAGGCAGGTCGGGCGTACGGTTCGGGAGTACAATGTGGAGTTTGACTCATTAGCTCGATGCGTCCCGCATTGGTAGCGACATGGAGGGCCAGTGCGCCGCTACGTCACGGGCTTGATGACTACTTGGCGAGAGCTTGTTGGTGTAGCTCTTGTGGGCATGGACATTGCCGCATCTGAGCTTATGACCAGGATGTGAGAGCGGAAGGTCGGCGGAATGGCCAGAGATCGAGAAGAGGCGGGGCGATAGGGTCTTTTGGCGACTTTCGGCGGACCGCCTCAGTGGCGAGCGATTATGTACCTCGCCCGATCTGAGTGGTCCTCCGCGATCTTCGGGGCGTTAGGTATTCGGAGTTGGTCGAGCTCGGGGCTTAGTTCTGAGATATACAGCGTTCTAGCGAGAAGGATTCATGTCCCGCCGGTGTGCGATGTAGCAGCGTCATCGGGAATGTCGTCTTTCTCGGTGCTTGTTTCACTGCGGCCGTCGAGGGCCATGTGGCGAAGGCGTGCTTATAGGAAGAGTGCGGGAAGAATGGCGCGACTCTGGGTCGATGGCGGGATCGTCGCGCCTACTGACTATGCCTGCAGGTGAGCCTATGATTAGAGTGGAGCAGATGGTACAGGTATATTCTTACCCCTCTAGAGACTAGTATGCGTTGATAATATGATGAAGTGCTAAGTATTGTGTTCAGATAGCATTATGTTAAAATTGTGTGAGAAAACATGTTTAAGGGTAAGTTTGGGGACAGGGAAAGTGTGAGCCTTAGAGTTTTATGCGTAGAAACCTTATATGCGAGGCCATCTTGAGTAAAAGAATTATGTTTGTGTTGACCTTTATCAGAGTGCATAGTATACGTGGGATATAGTTGTGTGATAAGTCTCTGAGTGGTATGAAATGAAAGAGGGTAGTTGAGCTAAGAAGACCACTAGGTTTTCGTGACTTGATTTGTGAGATTGTTCCGGATCGGGGGAAACAAATGTTTAGCGCAATAGCGGGTCGGGTTGAGGACAAATCGCGGGTCAACCCGCGGCCTGAAATGAGGTGGGGTCAGTTCTGGGTGGTCCCGCCGGGTGGTAGGGTCACGAGGGCGCCAGACCCAAGTTTAGATGACCATCGTATGAGTTCGTGGATATGTTCGACCAGAATCGGATCGTGAAGGCCGGGAATGGCCTTAAAGGAGATTGAGGCTAGTAAGATGACCAAGTTTGGAGGTAGTGACTCCAGAGATTGTGGAAACTGAAGCAATGACTGAAGTATGGTACATATACTAGAAAGAGTTCAAGTGTTCGAGAAGAGTACGACGAGTGAGGAAAGAAGAGGACGTGTGTTAGCAGAATAGAAATGATCATTTTGTTGTGAAGAAAAGGTGCGAAGAGGATATCTTTTAGACCAAGGGTGGAAGCTTTTGTGATGTAGGAATGATTCCTCGTTGACTTGGGTTAAGTATTTGCGCGTGTGTTATTTTGTGGTCAGGTGTGGCATTGGCAACTTGTTATGAGAAACTTTATCGTTATCCGTCTTGAGAAGGAACATTCGGGACGAATATTTCTAAGGAGGGGAGAATGTTATACCCCGTATTTCAGTATATGCGTGAGGCGTGCGTCTGAAAGTTTAAGCCTTAAAGTAGACTAAGGGACGAAATTTTGTGCACAACTAGCGAAAAAAGTCGTTTTCCGACGAAACATTTTCCGGACTTTGCGAAGGGAAAAATACAGCTATGTCATTTATTATTTTTGCGGATTTTTCCGAGAGACGAAATATTTTGGACCAACGGGAGGGTGACATGTGTCACCCTCAAAGTGGACGGCAAAAGGGCCATTCTTGGCATGTTTTAGTTGCCTTGGAGTAGGTAGGATATTTTGTAGATATTTTGTGTAGTTGATGAGCAAGTGGGACCCACAAACACATGTCCAAATCTTCACCCTACACTTGCCCACCACTTGGGTTGATCTTGGCCATTGATTGGCCTATAAATACCCCTCCAATGCAAGACTAAATCTTCATCCAAAAATCATTTTCCAAGTCTCAAAACCCTACACCCTTAAGTGCGGTTCGTCCAAGTCCTCCCTCGAGAAGGCCCTTGGCGAGAGCATACCCCTTTGCTAGTAGTTTTAGTAAATACCCCCTTGGTAGAAAAGTATTCTCCAAGTATTGTTACTATTCCAAAATACCTTGGCCCAAATACCTTGTAGTATTCCCAAAGTCACCTCTATACTAAAAGCCCAGAAATACTATTATACTTCCTTTAGCCACTAAACGAAACCCTAAGGTAATCTTCATAGCGAGTTGAAGTATTAAGAAGAAGTTGTGTAGAACTTCTAAGGGTTGTTTGGAGCGGGTTGGAGCGCATGGAGTAGGAGCTAAACGTTGCTCAGGATCGACATTTAACTTGGATAATTTTGGGCTTATCGAGGTAAATAATCCTATCCTTCTAGTGTAATTGGAGATTACATACTGTAGTGGTATAGAAATAAATATAAGATGCATAAAAGGATATTACAGAAGAGTATTGAACTGAAATCACATCAGAAGAATATTAAAGAAGAAGACTGAACTGTACTTACATAGGACTGTATTTACAGTAGAATTGTGTAGTTTGACGAGTAGGGAAGTGCTGCCCAATTTTCCGTGGGATAAGGAATCTGTATCTAGAATTATTCTACAGAGTGTCTAGACGTTGATAGACTTGTATGACCATTATAGGTGGAAGTACTGCAAGTAGCGTATTCTACTCGAAGGGTGGAAAGGGCTAGCCGGATTCTGATGCTTTGGAGATATTTGATAATAGTCGATAATCGTCGCGCTGTATGTGATTCTTCCTATACTCTTGAGCATGATATTTTAAAAGTATATATATATATATATATATATATATATAGTACGGTAGACGTACGTGTGTTAACTGAATAATAAGAATCTTGAAGTATTTCAAAAGAATTAAGATACCTTTTTGAAAGAGGAGTAACACTTGGTTTTAAAAGCTTAAGAGTTATACTAGCTTTATGGGAAGTTAGGTATAACGACTTAAGAGAGATAAAAAGAATGGGTTATTAATTTTAGAAGTTAAGAGACTTGATCTTAAAAGATAAAAGACTTGACTTAATTGATTTAATATGAATTTTGTTAAAAAGCGTGAAACCTCATTCGTGAGTAATGAGTACTTGGTTTGTAAAAGGAATAATGTTTTACTGATTTCGGAAATGAGAATAAGTATCAAACAAACCACAGCAAACCTCATTCGTGAGTAATGAGTACTTGGTTTGTAAAAGGAATAATGTTTTACTGATTTCGGAAATGAGAATAAGTATCAAACAAACCACAGCAGCGTTAATAAAGGGAAATGTATTGACTAATAAAGTATTATTAAAACCAGTAGAAACCTCCATCTGCATAGAAGCTAAGATGAGACAAAATGATATTACATTTCCTAGATCATGGCTGCTTTAATAATATTGTTATGAACAAGAATAACCTACTCACACATAAGGCATATATTACTCAGTTGTTTTAAAAGAGAATTATGTTATTAAAATGATTAAGATTATGAACTATGAAATCTTTCGAATAAAAGACGTGAATATTTGAAATTAGGCAAACTTGAACTTTTGAAAAAGAATGTTGTTACTTGACTTTAAGAAGGAAAGTGTTTTGGTTTAACAAGAAGGGTATAATATTACCTTAGTAATTTTAAAGGGGAAATATGGTATTATTTTAATCTGTCTTAAAGGAGCGTTTAAATGTTATGATCACTCGACACCGCGTTCATGAGATGAACCGGGAATGTATTTCACTCGACTACCGCGTTCATGGGATGAATCGGGAATGTATTTCAATCGACTACGCGTTCATGAGATGAGCCGAATGTATTTCACTCGACTACGCGTTTATGGGATGAGCAGAATGTATTTCACTCGACTACCGCGTTCGCGAGATGAGCAGGAATATATTAACTTCGACTACGCGTTAATGAGATGAACCGAATGTATTCACCACGACACGCGTCCGTGAGATGGGCCGGGAATGTATTTCATGCGACACGCGTTCATGGATGAGCAGAATGTATTTCACACCGACACGCGTTCATGGGATGAGCGGGAATGTATACCACTGATTTGATACCGAGTCCATGAGATGGACGGGAATGTATTCCATACGATTTCACCTCGAGTCCATGAGATGGGCGAGACATGTTACACGTATCACATGACTTATACCTAGGCTGGCGGTGAGGAAGGAGTTCCAGGCGTGAGGATGACCTTGAGGCGTGAGTCACGACTTGACATGATTGCTTTTATGAGCGTAGTTTTGCTATCATATATGTCTTACATTTTATATAGACTATTATGATTTCATTTTCAGTATTTTTGATTTCACATACTTGGTACTGTTATCGACCTCCTTGAAGTGCGTTAATCTGCGAGGTAAGTGCTGGTTGTTGATCCTCGCCATAGGATCACAGTTGACGTATTGGGAAGCTCCGTTTCTCGGAGGCTTATCTTTTGGTATGTTTCACGAGTTGTAGGTTACTGTACATTGGGGTATGGTAGGACCTGTCCGTCATGAGTGTTATTACATTCTTAGAGTGCAGTAATCTTTGTGGCGAGTTTGTAAAAAGGATATGCTTGTTCAAAAATTGTTATATATATCTTAGAAGCAAATTTTCTCGATAAGCAATTTCTCATTGCATTTTGTTTCTTGTATTGTTTATATTCCAGATTTCTCGATGTATGACTACTTGGGTGCCGGGTAAGCGCGATCCACGGGCCGGGCAGGTCGTGACACTCCACTTGCCCACCACTTGTCTTGATCTTGGCCCTTGAAAGCCCTATAAATACCCCCCTTTGTTGAAGACTTCTTCATACACAACACAACTTTACTAGTCTTGAAATCCCCCTACCCTTTGTGAGGCCCCTTGGCCGAGAGATACCCCCTCCAGTGGTGCTAGCGAAACATACCACTCTCTTGATAGTTCTCGTGAAAATACCCCACTTTGGTAGAAATACTCTCCAAGTATTGTTACTATTCCAAAATACCTTAGCCTTATACCTTGTAGTATTCTAAAGTTACCTCTATACGTAGAGCCCGGAAATACTACCTTATGTCCTTTTAGTCTCAAAACGAAACCCTAAGGAAAATCTTCATAGCCGGTTGAAGTATTAAGAAGAAGTTGCGTAGAACTTCTAAGGGTTGTTTGGAGCGGGTTGGAGCGCCCAGAGTAGGAGCTAAACGTTGCTCAGGATCGACATTTAAACTTGGATAATTTTGGGCTTATCGAGGTAAATACTCCTGACCTTCTATTGTAATTGGAAATTACATACTGTAGTAGTATAGAAATGAATATAATATACATAGAAGGATATTAAAGAAGAAGATTGAACTGTACTTACATAGGATTGTATTTACAGTAGACTTGTGAAGTTTTACGGGTAGGGAAGTGCTGCCCAATTTTCCGTAGAATCTTGTATCTAGATTTATTCTACCGAGTAGTCTAGACATTGATAGACTTGTATAAACCGTTATAGGTTGAAGTACTGCGAGTAGCGTATTCTACTCGAAGGGTGGAAAAGGCTAGCAGGATTATAGTACTTTGGAGCTATTTGCTAATAGTCGATAAATCGTCGCGAGGTATGTGATTCTTCCTATCCTCTTGAGCATGATATTTTAAAAGAATATATATAGTACGGTAGACGTACGTGTGTTAACTGAACGTGGTTTTTACTGCGATGTCTTTTGACTGGAGTTGAATAATAAGAATCTTGAAGTATTTCAAAAGAATTAAGAAACCTTTTTGAAAGAAGAGTAATGCTTGGTTTTAAAAGCTTAAGAGTTATACTAGCTTTATGGGAAGTTAGGTATAACGACTTAAGAGAGATAAAAAGAATGGTTTATTGATTTTAGAAGTTAAGAGACTTGATCTTAAAAATAAGAGACTTGACTTAATTATATTAATATGAATTTTGTTAAAAAGTGTGAAACCTCATTCGTGAGTAATGAGTACTTGGTTTTTAAAAAAGGAATAATGTTTTACTGATTTCGGAAATCAGAATAAGTATCGAACGAACCACTGCAGCATTAATAAAGGGAAATGTATTGACTAATTAAGTATTATTAAAACCAGTAGAAACCTACATCTGCATAGAATCTAAGATGAGACAAAATGATATTACATTTCCTAGATCATGGCTGCTTTAATAAGATTGTTATGAACAAGAATAACCTACTCACACATAAGGCATATGTTTCTCAAATTGTTTTAAAAGAGATTTATATTCTTAAGTGATTAAGACTATGAACTACGAAACCTTTCGGAAATGAGAAACTTGAGTATTTGAAATTAGGCAAACTTGAACGTTTGAAAACAATGTTGTTACTTGATTTTACAAAGAGAAGTGTTTTGTTTTACTTATTAAGATTGTCACTCTATTTTTATAGTACGGTTTTTGTGTGAGTTTTGTGAAAGAAAGCGGATCTTTTAAAGAGTTAATGTATGAAGTACTTTGGGGATAAAAACCGAACTTGTTGACATAAAGTAGAAAGTACCTTGTGTGAATAACTTGATTGTGTTGGTTTGTGATAGCCTTGGAATACTTTCTTGTCGTTTTGATAAGTAAACATGTTAGGATGCTACGTGTGTTAGTGTCTTGTGATGTTTGTGTAAAGGGGTTTCCCTTGTTGTGCTTATGTTGATTAACGATAAGTTTATGTTAGTATTATATCACTCACCTCTTGACATGATACCGGGTTGCGCCCTCCGTCGCGGGTATACCTCGGCGGTCGGGACCGTGATTCGAGAATACCTCATGCGGGTCGAGGACCTATGCGAGCTACGAGTTCGAGTTAGTGTGCGGTCTATATGGCCATGCGGTCTATGTGGCCATGCGGATCGCGAGTCGGGGCGATCTTGGGAGTAGCTACTCGATGCGGGCCTATGTGTGGCCTATGCGGGCTGCGGAAGTTCGATTAGACGCGCATTGATCTGAGCAAGTGGCGGCTTCGATCATGTGGCGGTCAGACAGACCTCGTGATACGATTTATGACCTTGTTACTGCGTAGGTTTTAGTAGTCGGCTATGCCTTCGTACTTACCGTGCGGTTTTATTATGACACGTGGGACACGTGTTCATGTGTATTCCTTGGTGCTTTTATATCATGAAGCTGGCGGTGAGGAAAGGTATTCCACGGGCATGATTGATGTTGTGGGCGTGAGACCCATAGTTATATTTGAGTGATGACTTTGAGGCGTGAGTCCACGACTTGACATCGCCTATTTATTGTGGAATCGTAGTTTGGTTATCATATATGTCTCGCTTTATATAGACTACTATGATTTCATTTATAGTATTTTTGATTTCACATACTTGGTACTGTTATCTTGACCTCTTCGGGGCTGCGTTCATGCCGCAGGTAGAGGTACACCGGTTGTTGATCCTCGCTCATAGGATCACAGTTCAGCGTATTGGGAAGCTCCGTTTCTCCGGAGGCTTATCTTTTGATATGTTTCCCTGAGTTGTAGGTTACGTACATTCGTGGTATGGCGGGGCCTGTCCGTCATAGGTGTTATTACATTCTTAAGTCTGTGTAATCTTTGTTGTGGCGGGGTTTGTAAAAGGGATGTAACGTTCAAAAATTGTTATATATATTATGCCGAAGGGCAAATTTTTCTCAGATAACTGTTTCTCATTGCATTTTGTTTCTTGTATTGTTTTATATTCCGCTGATTTCTCTGATGTATGACTACTTAGGTGCCCGGGTAAGGCGCCAGTCACGGGCCGGGCAGTCGTGACACTCACACCCCACTTGTCTTGATCTTGGCCCTGGAAAGCCCTATAAATACCCCCCCCCCCTTTGTTGAAGACTTCTTCATCCACAACACAACTTTCCTAGTCTTGAAATCCCCTCCCTTTGAGGCCCTTGGCCGAGAGATACCCTCCTAGTGGTGCTAGCCAAACATACCCTCTTGATAGTTCTCGTGAAAATACCCCCTTTGGTAGAAATACTCTCCAAGTATTATTACTATTCAAAATACCTTAGCCTTATACCTTGTAGTATTCCAAAGTTACCTCTATACGTAGAGCCGGAAATACTACCTTATGTCCTTTTAGTCTCAAAAGCGAAACCCTAAGGAAAATCTTCATGGCGGTTGAAGTATTAAGAAGAAGTTGCGTAGAACTTCTAAGGGTTGTTTGGAGCGGGTTGGGCGCCAGTAGGAGCTAAGCGTTGCTCGGGATCGACATTTAAACTTGGATAATTTTGGGCTTATCGAGGTAAATACTCGACCTTCTATTGTAATTGGAAATTACATCGTAATAGTATAGAAATGAATATAAGATACATAGAAGGATATTAAAGAAGAAGATTGAACTGTACTTACATAGGACTGTATTTACAGTAGACTTGTGAAGTTTGACGGGTAGGGAAGTGCTGCCCAATTTTCCGTAGAATCTTGTATCTAGATTTATTCTACCGAGTAGTCTAGACATTGATAGACTTGTATAAACCGTTATAGGTTGAAGTACTGCGAGTAGCGTATTCTACTCGAAGGGTGGAAAAGGCTAGCAGGATTACAGTACTTTGGAGCTATTTGCTAATAGTCGATAAATCGTCGCGAGGTATGTGATTCTTCCTATCCTCTTGAGCATGATATTTTAAAAGAATATATATAGTACGGTAGACGTACGTGTGTTAACTGAACGTGGTTTTTACTGCGATGTCTTTTGACTGGAGTTGAATAATAAGAATCTTGAAGTATTTCAAAAGAATTAAGAAACCTTTTTGAAAGAAGAGTAATGCTTGGTTTTAAAAGCTTAAGAGTTATACTAGCTTTATGGGAAGTTAGGTATAACGACTTAAGAGAGATAAAAAGAATGGTTTATTGATTTTAGAAGTTAAGAGACTTGATCTTAAAAATAAGAGACTTGACTTAATTATATTAATATGAATTTTGTTAAAAAGTGTGAAACCTCATTCGTGAGTAATGAGTACTTGGTTTTTAAAAAAGGAATAATGTTTTCTTGATTTGAAATCGAATAAGTATCGAACGAACCATGCAGATTAATAAAGGAAATGTATTGACTAATTAAGTATTATTAAAACCAAGAGAAACCTCCATCCGCATGAAGCTAAGATGAGACAAAATGATATTACATTTCTAGATCATGGTTGCTTTAATAAGATTGTTATGAACAAGAATAACCTACTCACACATAAGGCATATGTTTCTCAAATTGTTTTAAAAGAGATTTATATTCTTAAGTGATTAAGACTATGAACTACGAAACCTTTCGAAAATGAGAAACTTGAGTATTTGAAATTAGGCAAACTTGAACGTTTGAAAAGAATGTTGTTACTTGATTTTACAAAGAGAAGTGTTTTGGTTTACTTAAAAAGATAGTCACTCTATTTTTATACTACGGGTATTGTGTGACTTCGTGAAAGAAAGCGGATCTTTTAAAGAGTTAATGTATGAAGTACTTTGGGGATAAAAACCGAACTTGTTGACATAAAGTAGAAAGTACCTTGTGTGAATAACTTGATTGTGTTGGTTTGTGATAGCCTTGTAATACTTTCTTGTCGTTTTGATAAGTAAACATGTTAGGATGCTACGTGTGTTAGTGTCTTGTGATGTTTGTGTAAAGGGGTTTCCCTTGTTGTGCTTATGTTGATTAACGATGTCGTTATGTTAGTATTATATCACTCACCTCTTGACATGATCTGGGGTTAAGTCGCCTCCGTCTGGGTATACCTCAGTCGGTCCGGGACCATGATTCGAGAATACCTCATGCGGGTCCAGGGACCTATGCGGAGCTACGAGAGTTCCAGGTTAGAGTGCGGTCTATATGGCCATGCGGTCTCTGTGGCAATGCGGACTGCGAGTCGGGGCGATCGGGAGTAGCTACCCTCGATCGGGGAATACCTCATGCGGGCTATGTGTGGCCTATGCGAGTGCGGGAAGTTCGAGATTAGACGCGCATTGATCTGCGGGCAAGTGGCGGCCGATCATGTGGCGGTCTAGACAGACCTCGTGATACGCTTTATGACCTTGTTGGTACGTGGGTTTTAGTAGTCGGCTATGCCTTCGCACTTACCCGTGCGGTTTTATTATGACACAGTGGGACACGTGTTCATGTGTATTCCTTAGTGCTTTTATATCATAGGCTAGCGGTGAGGAAGGTATTCCACGCATGATTGATGTTGTGGGCGTGAGACCCATAGTTATATTTGAGTGATGACTTTGAGGCGTGAGTCACGACTTGACATATTCGCCTATTTATTGTGAACTGTAGTTTGGTTATCATATATGTCTCCTGCTTTATATAGACTACTATGATTTCATTTACTGATATTTTGATTTCACATACTTGGTACTGTTATCGACCTCGCCTTGGTGCGTTCATGCCGCGAGTAGAGTACAGTTGTTGATCCTCGCCATAGGATCACGATTCAGCGTATTAGGAAGCTCCATTTCTCGGAGGCTTATCTTTTGGTATGTTTCCACTGAGTTGTAGGTTCTGTACATTCGGGGTATGGCGGGGCCCTGTCCGTCATAGGTGTTACATTCTTAAGTGCAGTAATCTTTATTGTGGCGAGGGTTTGTAAAAGGATGTAATCGTTCAAAAATTGTTATATATATATCAGAAGGCAAATTTTCTCGAATAAGCATTTCTCATTGCATTTTGTTTCTTGTATTGTTTTATATTCCGCTGATTTCTCTGATGTATGACTACTTGGGTGTCCAGGTAAGGCGCCAGTCACGGGCCCCGGAACGGGTCGTGACACTCCACTTGCCCACCACTTGTCTTGATCTTGGCCCTTGAAAGCCCTATAAATACCCCCCTTTGTTGAAGACTTCTTCATCCACAACACAACTTTCCTAGTCTTGAAATCCCCCTCCCCTTTGTGAGGCCCCTTGGCCGAGAGATACCCCCCCCTCCTAGTGGTGCTAGCCGAAACATACCCCCCCCTCTCTTGATAGTTCTCGTGAAAATACCCCCCCCCCCCTTTGGTAGAGAAATACTCTCCAAGTATTGTTACTATTCCAAAATACCTTAGCCTTATACCTTGTAGTATTCCAAAGTTACCTCTTGTCACGACCCGACCCCGGGCCGCGACTGGTGCCCTAACTGGGCACCCTTAAAACATACAACATAATAAACTGCTGCGGAAAATAAGTAACACATTTTTTTTTCTCTTCTTAAAACCAAGGCAAAGCCGATAAAATTTCAGTAATATAAATCACCCAAAAGGGCTTACACTATCCAAAAATGTAATTACAATTCTAACTTGATCCATTGTGAATACGCACCTCTAAGATTTGAACACCTACTATGGCGGACAAGGCCCCGTACCACTGAATATACATAGCCATGACAACTCGGAACATTGGATCCATCTCGAAATGCTGAACCGAGATCCTAAGCTCGCGGATCCATAATCGTACCTAAACTGCGGACATGACGCGGCCCCGAAGAAATCGATAACAACAGTGCAGAATATGGAACAAAAATAAAGTAATCTGATAAACAGATCATAAGCGTACAAAAGAATGTGAGCAAGTATAAAAAGTACATACAGATCCTGTAGTGTCATTACCACATGAACTTAATTGCATATCATTATCTTTTCCATTCCATTAAGAGTTATAGCCATATCTTACGTACATACTTAGGAGAAGTCGTTAAGTTTATTACCATCTAACTTACTTATCTTTCATCACCTAATCCGACTCTTTACGGAGGGACGCCTATACTGCCCGGCCCAAACTGGGACGCGATGAAGTCACATAGTGCGCCTAAGGTATCGCCGGCCCGTCTCGGGTCGATAATGTCATATAGTCTGCGCGTAAATGTATCTTGCCCGACCTCTGCGGGTCGATAATGTCATATAGTGCGCGTAAGGTATCTTGCCGGCCCGTCTGCGGGTCGATAATGTCATATAGTGCGCGTAAAGGTATCGCCCGACCCGTCTCGGGTCGATAATGTCATATAGTGCGCGTAAGGTATCTTGCGGCCCGTCTCGGGTCGATAATGTCATATAGTGCGCGTAAGGTATCTTGCCCGCCCGTCTGGTCGATAATGTCATATAGTGCGCGTAAAGGTATCTTGCGGCCCGTCTCGGGTCGATAATGTCATATAGTCGCGTAAAGGTATCTGCCGACCCGTCTCGGGTCGATAATGTCATATAGTCGCGTAAAGGTATCTTGCCGGCCCATCTCGGGTCGATAATGTCATATAGTGCGCGTAAGGTATACTTGCGACCCGTCTCGGGTCGATAATGTCATATAAAACCCGGGAATTTAACCCAACGTACTACGCACCTCTACTCCTTTAGAAAGACTCTTTTTTAAATAAAACTTCCCAGATACTAACAACCGTACTATCAAGTCATCTCTACCTTTCAGGACAAGTCACAATACCTTTTTAGAAATACAATTACCGGCTTCTAAATCAAGTGACTTCTTTCTTAAAGACCTTAAGCAATTGGTACCTTTAAAACAATTTGCCCTTCCTTATTTCAAATCATTTCTTGATTATGTTACTGAAGAAAACCACTCTCTTAACCTCCCATAAAGTTATTATAACAAACTTCCCATAAAGCCGTCATACTAACTTTATGCCTTAAACTAACTCATTCTTTTTATAACCAAGAGACTTATACTTTCAAATCAAATCACATAGCTTTCAAAATACTTCAAGTCTCTTAACTTTTAAGAAAACAAGTTTCAAGTCTTAAAAACTCCATACGTAAACTCTTTCAAATTAAGTAACATATACTTTGGTGCGTGTGAATAAGTTATACTTATTTATAACGATCTTATTCAAGTAGCCATGATCTAGAAAATGTAATACAATTTTGTCTTATCTTAGCTTCTATGCAGATGGAGAATTCTACTTGTTTTAACATAATTAATTGTCATTACATTTTCCTTTATTAACGCTGCAATGGCTTGTTCGATACTTATTCTCATTCGTGCCGTAAATTAGCCAAGTCAACTCGACTCCAAATACTTCCTAACGACTCTTACCAACATCCCCCATAAGACTTGGTAAGGACTTAGGATTTCTTAGACGTAGCTTTTACATAGAGTAAATCAACATAACTACCTCTTAACTTCTAAGAGTAGCCGGAATCATGAAATACTACTACATGTATATTTCATACATAGAATCATGCCAAAGGAAGGAAGAGGTTCACATACCTCGCGACGATTATCGACAAGTAGCAAAAAGCTCCAAAGTACTTCAACCTTGCTAGCTATTCCATCCTTCAAGTAGAATACGCTATACTTGGTACTTCAACCTAAATTGTCCATAATCGTCCATTAACCTCTAGCTTGAGCGTAGAATATTCTAAGTGCTAAGTCACTAAATTCTACGAAAAATCGGACAGCACTTCCTTTGTTTCTACATACTTTGCCACCTTTTTCAAGGCCGAATACAATAACCAAACACGCCACATTTAAGGCCCAACAAATCAGCTAACCAAAGGGGATTACACGCCTTAACAGGACGTGTAAAATTCCGCCCCACAATTTACATTAAACTAGTCCACAATACAAATGTCAACTCGGCCAAAAAGTGCAACAACTTATCAACCTTTCCAATTCCTTTTCAATCCAAGTTCTTAGGTCTAGCATGTTATATAGTAATAAACAACTTAACAATTATAACCACCTTAATCCACTCTTTAGATAACATGCGACGACTAAACTAGTAACTAAATTGAAATTCAATCTTAAAGGCTAAATCATGCAACTTTCGTATTCCATCCAACTATTCCATAACACATATCATTCTTCATAATATAATCCACATAATCATTTCTAACTACTACAACATGAAATCTTGAATTATAATAGTAAGACGGAGATTAATACCTTCTTAAGCTCAAAATGCTCCAAAACCCTAAGTCGATCCTTAGCAACTCCAACTCCTTTTCTTAACGTTCCAATCCGCTATTTGAGACCCTTAGAAGCTTGTGAAAAACTCCTCTTCTATTTCCAACTTCAAAGTTGAAGAACTCCTTAAGTTCCGCCTTGCGACTAATACGAAAACGCCGTTTTTCCGAAATCTTTCTATTGAGATATCCTTACAATACCCTTAGGAACATTGGGTTAAATTCTTGTGAACAAAGGATCAAAACTACAAAATTTTCTAGTGGGAATAAGCACTAAGCCGAGAGCAACTTAAAGAGGACAAGAGTTCTCTAATTTTTTTCTAAGTGTTCAAGACCTTGTCTTGCTACTAGTATGTATTTATAACACATTGGATGGCTTATACTTAAACAATTGGGTGGCTAAGATGAAAATCACATGGATTAAGCCTATGTGGACAAGTTGACAAGTCAACAATGTCATGCTAGCAAGACTAATCTTCCAAGGTGGTCAATGACCATTTTACCCTCACTCTAATTTCGACCAAGACCTTATGGGGGTGCCACGTGTAGCCCTCTCATTCATCCATAAAATTCCGTAACCCTCGTGGGCCCCACAAAAATGTAAAATTCCTCGGGTGGGCCCCACGTGACCAAATCCGTAAAAATAATTTCCATAAGGTTAAGAGTTCCATACTCTTCAAATAATGCCTTTTGAGAATCCAATTCTCAACAACGAACATTTTTCCTTTCCGGCGTTCGGAAGATTTTCCGTCAGAAAAACAATTCCTCCTTTCGTACCAATTTCCAAGTCTTGATTCCTTACGTACATTCTCTTATACATGTTCTGGAGTTACGGGGTGTAACACCTCTATACGTAGAGCCCGGAAATACTACCTTATGTCCTTTTAGTCTCAAAACGAAACCCTAAGGAAAATCTTCATAGCCGGTTGAAGTATTAAGAAGAAGTTGCGTAGAACTTCTAAGGGTTGTTTGGAGCGGGTTGGGCGCCCGAGTAGGAGCTAAGCGTTGCTCGGGATCGACATTTAAACTTGGATAATTTTGGGCGTATCGAGCTACATACTCCCGACCTTCTATTGTAATTGGAAATTACATCCTGTAGTAGTATACAAATGAATATAAGATACATAGAAGGATATTAAAGAAGAAGATTGAACTGTACTTACATAGAATTTGTATTCTGATGAACTTGTGAAGTTTGTGGTAGGGAAGTCTTTTGATTTTCCGTAGAATCTTGTATCTAGATTTATTCTACCGAGTAGTCTAGACATTGATAGACTTGTATAAACCGTTATAGGTTGAAGTACTGCGAGTAGAGTATTCTACTCGAAGGGTGGAAAAGGCTAGCAGGATTATAGTACTTTGGAGCTATTTGCTAATAGTCGATAAATCGTCGCGAGGTATGTGATTCTTCCTATCCTCTTGAGCATGATATTTTAAAAGAATATATATAGTACGGTAGACGTACGTATGTTAACTGAACGTGGTTTTTACTGCGATGTCTTTTGACTGGAGTTGAATAATAAGAATCTTGAAGTATTTCAAAAGAATTAAGAAACCTTTTTGAAAGAAGAGTAATGCTTGGTTTTAAAAGCTTAAGAGTTATACTAGCTTTATGGGAAGTTAGGTATAACGACTTAAGAGAGATAAAAAGAATGGTTTATTGATTTTAGAAGTTAAGAGACTTGATCTTAAAAATAAGAGACTTGACTTAATTATATTAATATGAATTTTGTTAAAAAGTGTGAAACCTCATTCGTGAGTAATGAGTACTTGGTTTTTAAAAAAGGAATAATGTTTTCTTGATTTGAATCGAATAAGTATCGAGCGAACCATGCGGCATTAATAAAGGAAATGTATTGACTAATTAAGTATTATAAAAACACGAAACCTCCATCTGCATAGAAGCTAAGATGAGACAAAATGATATTACATTTCCTAGATCATGGCTGCTTTAATAAGATTGTTATGAACAAGAATAACCTACTCACACATAAGGCATATGTTTCTCAAATTGTTTTAAAAGAGATTTATATTCTTAAGTGATTAAGACTATGAACTACGAAACCTTTCGAAAATGAGAAACTTGAGTATTTGAAATTAGGCAAACTTGAGCGTTTGAAAGAATGTTGTTACTTGATTTTACAAAGAGAAGTGTTTTGGTTTACTTAAAAAGATAGTCACTCTATTTTTATACTACGTATTGTGTGACACGTGAAAGCGGATCTTTTAAAGAGTTAATGTATGAAGTACTTTGGGGATAAAAACCCGAACTTGTTGACATAAAGTAGAAAGTACCTTGTGTGAATAACTTGATTGTGTTGGTTTGTGATAGCCTTGTAATACTTTCTTGTCGTTTTGATAAGTAAACATGTTAGGATGCTACGTGTGTTAGTGTCTTGTGATGTTTGTGTAAAGGGGTTTCCCTTGTTGTGCTTATGTTGATTAACGATAAGCTGTTATGTTAGTATTATATCACTCACCTCTTGACATGATACCGGGGGTTAAGCTGCCCTCCGATGCGGGGTATACCTCAGGCGGTCCGGGACCATGATTCGAGAATACCTCATGCGGGTCCAGGGGACCTATGCGGAGCTACGAGAGTTCCAGGTTAGTGTGCGGTCTATATGGCCATGCGGTCTATGTGGCCATGCGGACTGCGAGTCGGGGCGATCTTTGAGGAGTAGCTACCCTCGATGCGGGAATACCTCATGCGGGCTATGTGTGTGGCCTATGCGAGTCGGGAAGTTCCATGATTAGGACGCGCGACATGATCTGCGGGCAAGTGCGGCCAACTTCGATCATGTGGCGGTCTAGATGGACCTCGTGATCTGATTTATGACCTTGTTGGTGCGTGGGTTTTAGTAGTCGGCTATGCCTTCGTACTTACCGTGCGGTTTTATTATGACACAGTGGGACACTCGTGTTCATGTATTCCTTGGTGCTTTTATATCATGAAGCTGGCGGTGAGGAAGGTATTCCACGGGCATGATTGATGTTGTGGGCGTGAGACCCATAGTTATATTTGAGTGATGACTTTGAGGCGTGAGTCCTCGACTTGACATGCCTATTTATTGTGAAGTAGTTTGGTTATCATATATGTCTCCCGCTTTATATAGACTACTATGATTTCATTTACGATTTTCGATTTCACATACTTGGTACAGTTATCGACCTCCTTCGAAGCTGCGTTCACGCCGCAGTAGAGGTACACCGATCGTCGATACCGCTCTTAGGATCACGATTCAGCGTTTTGGGAAGCTCCGTTTCTCGGAGGCTTATCGATGGTGTAGTCCCTGTCGTTGTAGGTACTTACATTCGGGGTATGGCGGGAATACTGTTCGCCATTGTTGTTATATCATTCTTAGAAGTGCAGTAATGCTGTTGTAGGCGAGTTTGTAAAAGGATGTAGCTGTTGGATTCTAGTTATATATAAGCCGAAGGCAATTTTTCTCGAGATAAACCGTCTTTCACTTCATATTATTTCATGTCTTGTTTTATATTCCGATTACTCGATGTATGTCTACTTGGGTGCGGGGTAAGGCACGATCCACGTCCAGGTTCGGGTCGTGACAGTAGTACTTTGGGGATAAAAACCCGAACTTGTTGACATAAAATAGAAAGCACCTTGTGTGAATAACTTGACTAGGTTTGCTTGTGATAGCCTTGTAATACTTTCTTGTTGGTTTGATAAGTAAACATGTTATGATGCTACGTGTGTTAGTGTCTTGTGATGTTTGTGTAAAGGGATTTCCCTTGTTGTGCTTATGTTGTTTAACGATAAGCAGTTGTGCTAATATTATATCACTTACACCCCTGACTTGAAATGCCGAGGTTAGCGCCCGTCACGAGGAATACCTACGCGGAGTGCATGTGACCTATGCGGAGTCTGCGGGAGTTCCGAGATTGATCATTAGGGTGTATTATCCGATCGAGGAATGCCTCATGCGATGCGTGACTATGCGGTGCGTGTGACTATGCGGACTTCGGGGTCCGGGAGGATGTCGCGGGTTAGCTACCGTCACGAGAGAATACCTCATGCGGGCCTATGTGTGGCTATCGCGAGTCGCGGTAAGTTCGAGATTAGACGCGCACATTGATCACGAGGCGAGTGGCGGTTCGATCATGTGGTGCGGTGCAGAAAGACCTCGTGATACTGATTTTATAGCATTGTTAGTACGGTGAGTTTTAGTAGTCGGCTATGCCGTACTTACCCCGTGCGGTTTTATTATGACACGGTGGTACACCGTGTTCATGTATTCCTTGGTGCTTTTATATCATGGATCGCGGCGGTGAGAAAGGAATTCCACGCATGATTGGTATTGTGGGCATGATACCCGTGTTTATATTTGAGTGATGACTTTAAGGCGTGAGTCCCCGACTTGACATATTGCTTACATATCAGGTATCGTAAATTGGTTATCATATATGTCTTACATTTTATATAGACTATTATGATTTCATTTACGTATTTTGATTTCACATACTTGGTACTGTTATCGACCTCCTTCGGGGCTGCGTTCATGCCGCAGTAGAGGTACACCGATTGTTGATCCTCGCCATGGTCACAGTTCAGCGTTTTGGGAAGCTCGTGTCTCGGAGGCTTATCTTTAGTATAGTCCCATCGTTGTAGTACTTACATTCGGGGGTATGGCGAGCCGTCCCGCCATTATTGTTATAACATTCTTAGAGGTGCAGAATCTTTGTTGTGGCGGGGTTTGTAAAAGGAATGTAAGCTCAAGTTTTTATATATATATCGAAGGCAACTTTTCTCGATAAAGCTGTTTCTCACTTCATATTATTTCATGTCTTGTTTTTATATTCCGCTGGTTACTCTGATGTATGCCTACTGGGGTGCCCGGGTAAGGCACGATCACGCCGGGTTCGGCTCGTGACAAAAGTGGTATCAAAGCTGTTAATCCTCGGAAAGTTTCTACATACCATATCTAGAAGAGTCTTAATTATCGTTGTGTTGTGCACCACACCAATAATCGTGAGGCTATAGGATATTTAGGATTAGTTTCCATTCTTCTCACTCGAGATCGTGCCTTGAGTTGTGTTATAAGTTGGACCCTCTAACGTATTTCTTTCCCTTACGATTATGCCTCCGCAAGGCAACCCGCCCAGAAGGCAAAGCGGCGAGGCTGCGAGTAGAGAACAGAGGGTTACAAGGGCACAGGCCCAATCATCACCTGAGGTGGTGCTTCATTCGGGGAGTTCTGCTACGTCGCCAGCCCCAGCAAAGTTTAGCACAGCGGTAGCAGTTCCTACTGCGGCCATGATATCTGGACCTTCAGTTCCACGACTAGGAGCAGAAAGTATGGATTGCAAAGAGACGGCCCTGTTACTAGCTAGGGATTTAGCAAACAGAGAGTATATTATATATCGATTTATCGCAGGTCTTGATGATTATCTAAAGAAGGGTTGTGCAAGAGTAGCTCTTCAGTCAGGCATGAGCATGGCCTGCGTACGGGCTTATCTTGCGGTAGAAACGTAGGGATCGACGGGTTAACCAAGATCGCGAGAAGAGGCGGTCGGCAGGTCCTTTGGTAACTTTCGAGGCGAATCGCCTCGCCAGTGACGGATATGCACCTCCGCCAAGATGAGTGGTCCTCCGCGAGTTCGGACATTCGGAGTATACATGAGTTGGTCAGAGCTCCAGGGCTTCTGGTTCACAGCTATACATAGGTTCTAGCCAGCCGGGTTCAGTTTTCCCTCAGTGTTCACGATGTGGCAGGCGTCATCCCTGGGAATGTCGTCTTTTTGTTGGTGCTTGTTTTACCTGCTGCCGTCAGGGCCATGTGACGAAAGAATGTTCTAGTAGAAGGGATGCAAGTAGGAGGACTCATCCTACCGCATCGATTCGATTCGATGGTTCGGAGAGGAAGGGTTTTAGCAGGAGGCCACCGCTTTCGGTGTGGCCGTTGTGGTAGGTGTCATTGTGGGGAGTGTCGTATTACTTCGACAGCTTGTTATGCTTGCGGCCAGCAGGGCCATTTTGCGAGAAATTGTCCGACCAGAGGTGGCGTGAATGTAGAGACTCAGCCTTCAGGATCAGTGGCTAGTTCATCACCTTCCCTAGCTATGCCCATGTGGCAGGATTGATTAGATCGACAAAGGGGAGTGAAGCAGTAGATACAGGTATATCCTTAACCCTATAGAGATTAGTATGTGTGATAAGATGAGTATATTTTAAGTGTTATGTTCAAATAGCATTGTGTTAATTGTGATTAGAGATCATGGTTAGTTAAAAGGGTAAGATTGGGGATAGGGAAAGTGTGAGCCTTAGAGTTTTATACGTGGAGACCTTAGAGGCGAGGCCATCGTGAGTAAAAGATTTATTTTTATGTTTGACCCTTATCGGAGTGCATAGTATACGTGAGATATATTTGTGTGATAAGTCCCTGAGTAGTGTGAAATGAAAGAGGGTAGTTGAGCTAAGAAGACCACTAGGTTTTCGTGACTTGATGGTGAGATTGTTCCGGATCGGGAAACAAGAGCTTGGCGCGATAAATGGGTCGGGTTGAGAGGCGATTGCGGGTCAACCCGCGGCCGGTTTGAAGTAAGGAAAAATTGTGGTGGTCGCTTTGTGATAGGGTCACGAGGGTGTTAGGCCCAAGTTTAGTTAACCATCGTACGAGTTCGTGGATGCGTTCGACCAGTAGTCGGGCCGATGAGGTCAGCCCATCTTGTTTTTGATCGGGGATTTACTCGGCAGAGGGTTATGCAAGATGTTATATATCGGGAAGGTTGTAAGACTGCACAGGGTTCCTACTTTTACTTTATGACGGGAAGTGGAGCCCAGTTTACGGCTATTTCTTTTCTGGAAGTTACCAATGCGGGGTTAGGAACTCAGGTGAGTCTCAGTATTGCATTCACCCTCGGGCCGACGGTCAAACAGCGCGTTTTATCCAAACATTGGAGGATAGGTTGCGGGCCGGTGTTTTAATTTCATGGGTAGCTGTAAGGATTATTCGCCTCTTGTTGAGTGAGTATTATAATAGCTACCATTTCAGTATTCGGATGTCACCTTATGAAGCCGGGTATGGGCGTAAGGGTAGGTTGCCAGTCGATTGGTTCGATGTTGGCAAGGTTCAGATAGTTGGTTCATACTTGTTTCAGCAGGATGTGGATAGGGTGAAGCTTATCCAGGAGAGGTTATTGGCAGCTCAGAGTCAACAGAAGTCGTGCGGATAATCGACGTCGACCCTTTGAGTTCAGGTTGACGGTGGGTTTTCTTGAAGATACCACCCCGGAAGGGCGTGACGAGATTTGGAAAGCAGGGGAAACTTAGCCCGAGGTACTTTGAGCATTTTCAGATCATTTGGAGAATAGGCCAGGTTGCCTATAAGTTAGCATTGCCGTCCGAAGTAGGAGGCAGTACGTCCGGTCTTTCATGTTGCCATGTTCGGAAAAGTATCGGAGAACCATCCAGAATATTCCCAGTTTATGATAACCAAGTTGGAGATAGTAACCCTGAGATTTTGGAAACCGAAGCAATAACAGAAATGTGGTAAGTTTATTAGGAAGAGTTCGAGTGTTCGAGGAGGGTACGACGAGTAAGGGAAGAAGCGAGCATGTGGTAAGAGAATAGAAGTGATCATTTCTTTGGTGAAATGAAGGTGCGAAGGGAGTATCTTTTAGACCTCGGGTGGGAGCTTTCGTAATGTTAGAGGTGATTCCTCGTTGGCTTGGATTGGAGTTTTACGCATGTGTTGTTTTATGGCCATTGGTGGCATGATTGGTTTTGTAAATGTGGTAGTGAAGACTTTACCGGCGCAAGCACGTTGGGGACTTAGAAGGAACATTCGGGACGAATGTTTCTAAGGAGGGGAGAATGTTACACCCCGTAGTTCCAGGGTATGTATGTGAGGACGTACGTACGAGATTTCGACATTTAAATAAGAAAGAAAGAAAGATGTGATTTTTTCGACGGAAAAGTTTCCGGATTTTGTGAAGTAAAAAGGTTCGTTAATGGGAATTGGATTCCCGGATTTGGTATTCGGACTTCTGGGATTATTTTAGAATTTTGGATTTTTAATTTCCGGAATTGGTCACGTGGGGCCCACGAGAGAATTTACGGTTTTGTGAGGCCCACTTTATTTTCGGATTTTTGGCATTACGGATTTTTCCGGGAGATAAAATATTTTGGACCAACGAGAGGGAGACATGTGTCACCCTCAAGTGGACGGATTGGTGGACGAAATAGTGTGGCACGTTTTTGTCATTTTAAAGGCCAAAAACCTTTGGTCAAAAGTCTTGCAAGATATTTGTGTAGTAGATAGATAAGTGGGACCCACACACACATGTCCAAATCTCCACCATCCACATGCTTCAATCTTGGCCATTGAATGTCCTATAAATACCCCCTTTAAGTGCAAGACTTCTTCATCACTTGAACAATTTCCAAGTCTCAAAATCCCTCTCCCCCTTTGAGAAGCTCGCCCAAACACCTCCCCTTCCTAAGTAGCTCTCGAAACACCCCCTTGGTAGAAAAATTCCTCCAAGTATTATTACTATTCTGTCACGACCGTACGGGCAGTGAATAGTGCCTTACCGGCACCCAGTAGCCATACATCAGAGTAATCAGCGGAATATAAAACAAGACATGAATAAAGTGAAGTGTAAAACAATTATCTGAGAAAACTTGCCTTGCGGCATATATATATATATATATATATCAACTAGAAACGATTACATCCCTTTTACAATTCTGCCTGACAAAGTACTACGGACTTCTAAGAGTTTTATCAACAACGACGGACAGGCCGCCATACCCCGAATGTAAGTACTCTGGCAACGGACTATACCACCGATAAGCCTCCAGGAAACGGAGCTTCCAACTGTGACCCATGAGCGAGGATCAATGATCGGTGTACTTACCTGCGGCATGATCGCGGCCCGAGGTCGATAACAGTACCAAGTATGGCCCGAAAATATCGTAAATGAAATCATAGTAGTCTATATAAAGCGGGAGACATGATAACCAAACTACGATTCACAATAAATAAGCGATGTCAAGTCGTGGACTCACGCCTCAAAGTCATCACTCAAATATAACTATGGGTCTCACGCCACAACATCAATCATGCGTGGAATACCTTCCATCACGGCGAGCTATGATATAAAAGCACCAAGGAATACACATGAACACGGTCCCACTGTGTCATAATAAAAACCGTCGGGGTAAATGCGACGAAGGCATAGCCGACTACTAACACCTACAATACCAACAAGGTCATAAATCAGTCATGAGATCTGCTGACCGTCACATGATCAAAGCCGCCACTCGCGCGAGATCTAATGTGCGCGTCTAGTCACCGAACTTCACGCAGCTCGCATGCCACTCCAATGGCCCGCATGAGGTATTCCCGCATCGAGGGTAGCTACTCCCGGCATCGCCCCGACTCGCGATCCGCATAGCCACATGCACCGCATGACCATAAAGGCGCACACTAACACGGAACTCGTAGCTCGCGCCGGTCCCCTGGACCCGCGTGGGTATTCTCGAATCATAGTCACACTCGCTCGAGGTATACCCGCATGGGAGGCGGCAACCCCGGGATCATGTCAGGTGAGTGGTACAATACCAACATAACGGTGATCGTTAAACAACATAAGCGCGATCGAGGAAACCCCTTTACACAAACATCACAAGATACTAACACACGTAGCATCCTAACATGTTTACTTATCAAACCAACAAGAAAGTATTACAAGGCTATCACAAACCAACACAATCAAGTTATTCACACAAGGTACTTTCTACTTTATGTTAACCAGTTCGGGTTTTTTATCCCCAAAGTACTTCATACATTAATTCTTTAAAAGATGCTTTCACAAAAAGTCACACAATACCCGTAGTATTAAAATAGAGTGACTATCTTTTTAAGTAAACCAAAACATTTCCTTTTCTAAAATCAAGTAACAACATTATTTTCCAAACGTTCAAGTTTGCCTAATTTCAAATGCTCAAGTTTCTCATTTTCGAAAGGTTTCGTAGTTCGTAGTCTTAATCACTTAATAATATAATTCTCTTTTAAAACCATTTGAGAAACATATGCCTTATGTGTGAGTAGGTTATTCTTGTTCATAACAATATTATTCTTTGACCATGATCTAGGAAATGTAATATCATTTTGTCTCATCTTAGCTTCTATGCAGATGGAGGTTTCTACTGGTTTTAATAATACTTAATTAGTCAAAAAATTTCCCTTTATTAACGCTGCAGTGGTTTGTTCGATACTTATTCTGATTTCCGAAATCAGTAAAACATTATTCCTTTTAAAAACCAAGTACTTATTACTCACAAATGAGGTTTCACACAAAATTCATATTAATTCACTTAAGTCAAGTCTCTTTTCTTTTAAGATCAAGTCTCTTAACTTCTAAAATTAATAAACCATTGTTTTTATCTCTCTTAAGTCGTTATACCTAACTTCCCATAAAGCTAGTATAACTTTTAAGCTTTTAAAACCAAGCATTACTCTTCTTTCAAAAAGGTTTCTTAATTCTTTTGAAATACTTCAAAGTTCTTATTATTCATGCTTAGGTCAAAATACATTGCCGTAAAACTACGTTCAGTTAACACACGTACGTCTACCGTACTATATATATATTCTTTTTAAAATATCATGCTCAAGAGGATAGGAAGAATCACATACCTCGCGACGATTATCGACTATTAGCAAAACGCTCCACGGCTATAACCCGGCTAGCCTTGTCCACCTTTCAAGTAGTGCATGCTACTCGCAGAACATTCAACCTATAAAGGTTATATAAGCCTACTGTAAATACAGTTTAATCTTCTACTTTCATATTCTTCTGATGTGATTTCAGTTCAAGTCTTTTCTGTAATATCCTTCTATTACAGTTCAATTCTCTTCTATGAATCTTATATTCATTTCTATATAACTACAGTATGTAATTTCCAATTACAATATAAGGACAAGAGTATTTACCTCGATAAGCCCAAAATTATCCAAGTTCTAATGTCGATCCTGAGCAACGTTTAGCTCCTACTCTGGGCGCTCCAACCCGCTCCAAACAACCCTTAGAAGTTCTACGCAACTTCTTCTTAATACTTCAACCGTCTATGAAGATTTTCCTTAGGGTTTCGTTTAGTGACTGAAGGGAAGTATAATAGTATTTCTGGGCTTTTCGTATAGGTGTAACCTTGGAATACTACAAGGTATTTGGGCCAAGGTATTTTGGAATAGCAACTATACTTGGAGAATATTTCTACCAAGAGAGGGGGTAGTATTTTACGAGACAACTCTCAAGAGGGGGGGGGTACTCTCGGCCAAGGCCACTAGGAGGGTGTACCCTGCCAAGCGGCCTACCTGCTCGAGGGAGGGAAGGCTTGGGCGAACCATGAGAGGAGGAGAGGTTTTCAAGACTTAGTGATTTTTGTGGATGAAGAAGTCTTCACAAAGGGGGGGGGGTATTTATAGGGAAATCAAAGGCCAAGATTAAGCCAAGTGGTGGGCAAGTGTAGGGTGAGGATTTGGACAAGTGTGTGTGGGTCCCACTTGCTCATCTTCCACACAAAATATCTACAAAATATCCTACCAACCCTTGACTTGCAATCGTCCAACCAACGCCCAAAGTAACGTCCACTTTGAGGGTGACAAGTGTCACCCTCCGTTAACCAAAAATATTTCATCTCTCGGAAAAATCCGCAAAAATTATAAATGACATAGCCTGAATTTTCCCTTCGCAAAGTTTGTAAAACGTTTCGTCGGAAAACGGTTCTTTTCGTGTGTTGTGCACAAAATTTTCGGCCCTTGCCTACTTTAAGGCTCAAAACTTTTCTACGTACGTCCTTACGTACATACTCTGGAAATACGGGGTATAACATTCTCCCCTCCTTAGAAACATTCGTCCCGAATGTTCCTTCTAAGTCTCAAACAAACATGCGCCGATAGTCTCCACCGCTATACTTACGAAAATAATCATGCCACACTGCCACAATACAACACGCAAATACTTACATCCAAGTCCACGAGGAATCACCTCCATCACTACAAAAACTCCCACCCAAGGGCTAAAAGATACTCCCTTCGCACCTTCTCTTTACAAACGAAATGATCACAACCATGCTCGTAATACATGCTCGCTTCTTCTCTTACTCGTACCGCTACCATTCGACACTCGAACTCTTTCTCATAACTTACCACATTTTTATTCGCTTGGTTCCCAAATCTCTGGGTTACTACCTCCAACTTGGTCATCATTAACTGGGAACACTCTGGATGGATCTCCGATATTTTCTGATCATAACAACATGAAAGACCGGACGTACTGCCTCCTACGTCGGACGGCAATGCTATAGGCAACTTGGCCTATTTTCCAAATCTCTGAAAAGGCCCAAAGTAACTCGGGCTAAGTTCCCTCTGTTTTCCAAAACTCGCCACACCCTTTTCGGGGTGGTATCTTCAAGAAGACCCACCGTCAACCTGAACTCCAATCGTCGTCGCCGATTATCCGCACGACTTCTGTTGACTCTGAGCTGCCAATAACCTCTTCTGGATAAGCTTCACCCTATCCATATCCTGCCGAGACAAGTATGAACCAACAATTTGAACCTTGCCAACATCGAACCAATCGACCGGCAACTTATACTTCCGCCCCTACAAGGCTTCATAAGGCGATATCCGAATACTGAAATGGTAGTTATAAAAACACTCCCTCAACAGGAGGCAACAATACTCACTACTGAAATCCAAACACTGGCCCGAGGGCGAATGCGCTACTGAGACTCACCTGAGTTCCTAACCCTGCCTGGTAAAACTTCCAGAAAACGAAATAGCCACCACCTGGGCTTCACTGTCTGTCATAAGGTGAAAGTAGGCACCCCGTGCAGCCTAACAACCTTCCTGATAAAAATATCTCGCATAACTCTGCCGTAAATGCCCGATCAAGGACAAGATGGGCTGACCTCATCGGCCCGACTATTGGTCGAACGCATCTACGAACTCGTACGATGGTTAACTAAACTTGGGCCTAACACCTTCGTGACCCTACCACCGGAGGACCACCGAACTGGCCCACCACAAACAGTCGCGGGTTGACCCGCGATCGTCCTCACCGACCCGCTATCGCGCAAAAACTCTTGTTCCCCGATCCGGAACAATCTCACTAATCAAGTCACGAAAAATCTAGTGGTCTTCTTAGCTCAACTACCCTCTTTCATTTTATACCACTCAGGGATTTATCACACAAACATATCTCACGCGCACTATGCACTCTGATAAGGGTCAAACATAAAAATACATCTTTTACTCGAGATGGCCTCGCCTCTAAGGTCTCTACGTATAAAACTCTAAGGCTCACACTTCCTCTATCCCCCAATCTTACCTGGTTAACTAACCATGATTTCTAATCACAATCTACACAATGTTAACTGAACGTAACACTTAAGATATACTTATCTTATCACACATGCAATCTCTAGAGGGTTAAGGATACACCTGTATCTACTGCTTCACTACCTCCGTTCAATCAATCCCGCCGTGCAGCGCAAGCATAACAAGTCGCCAAGAAATGCGACACTCCCGCAATGACACTTACCACAACGGCCACACCGGTGGGGTGGCCTCTGCTAACACCCTTCCTCCGAACTCACGAATCCATGGACTGACACAGTAGTGAGTCCTCCTACTTGCATCCCTCCTACTAGGACATCCTTTCAACACATGGCCCTGACGGCCGCCGGTAAGACAAGTACCAATAAAAGACGACATTCCCCGGGATGACGTCTGCCACACTGTGAACACTAAGGAAAACTGAACCCGGCTGGCTAGAACATACGTATAGCTGTGGATCAGAAGCCCTGGAGCTCTGACCAACTCCGGCACACCTCGAACATCCTGAACCACCGGAGGACCACTGCGACCGCGGAGGTGCATATCTAATCTGCTCTTTGGCGGTTCGCCTCGAAAGTTACCGAAGGACGCTGCTCAGCCTCTTCGCGATCTTGGTTAACCCGTTGATCCCTACGCCTCTCGGCTTTCTGCGCATAAGCCCGCATACGTGCCATGCTCAAGCTCGATCAAGAGCTACTCTAGTACAACCCTCTCTTAGATATTTATCAAGGCCCGCGTTAAATCTGTATATCACATACCCTCTGGTAGCTAAATCCCTAGCTAGTAACAGGGTCGTCTCTTTGCAATCTATTCTTTCTGCTACTGGTCGTGGAACTAAAGGCTCATATATCCTGGCCGCAGTAGGAACTGCTGCAAGCTAAACTCTGCGGGGATAGCGGCGTGTAACTCCCGAATAAAGCACCACCCCATGATGATTGGGCTGTGCCTAGTAACCCTCATGCTCTACCGCGACTCCCTCGCCTTGCCCTCCCAGGCCGGGTTGCCTTACGCGAGGCATAGCGGTAAGGAAAGAAATCGTTAGAGGGTCCAACTTATAATACGGCTCTAGCACGATCTCGAGTGAGAAGAATAGAAACCAATCCTAAATATCCTATAGCCTCACGATTATTGGTGTGGTGCAACACACCGATAATCAAGACTCTACTAGATACGTCTGTAGACACTTTCCAGGATTAATCGCTCGATACCACTTTTGTCACGACCCGGGCAGTGGTGGTGCCTACCGCACCCAGTAGCCATACATCGTAATGTCGGAATATAAAACAAGACATGAATAAAGTGAAGTGTAAAAGTTATACCCCATAGTTTGGTATGTATGCGAGGGCGTCACGTGCGAGAATCGACATTGAAAGTGGAATGGAAGAAAGAGGTGATTTTCCACGGAAAAGTTTAGGTTTTGTGAAGGAAAAAGATTCGTTAATGGGAATTGGATTCCCGATTTGGTATTCGGACTTCTTGGAATATTAGAGAATTATGGAATTTTATTTTGGAAATGGTCACGTGGGGCCTGGGGAGAAAATTCTGATTTTGTAGGGCCACTTTGTTTTCGAGATTTTGGTCATTGTGGATAATTTCGGAAGATGAAATATTTTGGACGAGTAGGAGGGCGACACGTGTCACCCCAGTTGGCTTGGGCCGAATTCCACTTTGTGCACAACCGCGTTTAGAGTCGTTTTCTAGCAAGCGTTTTACAAGACTCGCGTAGGATAAATTCCGGCTATGTCATTTCTAATTTTTGCGGATTTTTCCGAGAGACGAAACACGTTGGACCAACGAGAGGGCGACACTTGTCACCCTCTCATTGATGGATGTCACACGGCATTGGGACGAAATGGATAGCCATTTTTGTCTTGGAGTTGGTAGGATATTTTGTGTGCAAGTTGGCCAAGGACACTTGCCTAAATCCTCACCCTACACTTGCCTTGCACTTGGCATCATCTTGGCCATTGGTTGGCCATCCCTTGACCTATAAATACCCCCCTTGTTGAAGAGTTATTTCATCCTAAATTGAGCAATCTTTCTAAGTCTCAACTCCCGCCCTCTCCCTCTTATGGTGTTCGGCCAAATACACCCCGCCCCTTTGAGAAGCCCTCGCCGAGAGCAACCCCCCCCCCTCTAAAGCTAGCCTAGCCAAACACTACCCCCTCCCTGGTAGAAAAGTTGCCTTCTAGTATTGTTATAATGCCCAAATTACCCTAGCCCAAATCCCTTAGTCCTTAGTAGAAGTTGTGAAGAACTTCTAAGGTTTTCTTAGACTCTGGGAGCGCTTAGGAGCTAAACCTTGCTCGGTAGCGACTTTTATCTAGGATATTATTGGGCTTACCGAGGTAAATAACCTTATCTTCCTTTTGTAAATAGAGTGTATATACTGTAGAAGTATAGGAATAAGTATTAAATACTTAGAAGGGTATTGCAGAATAGAATTGAACTGTTATCACAGTAGAAGGGCTTAAAAGAAGAATAATAGAACTGTACTTACATAGGACTGTTTTCACAGTAGACTTGAGTAGCTCACCGGGTAGGGAAGTGCTGCCCAAATGTCCATAGAATAGCGAACCCTCTGTTTAGAGCTTTATACAGTACAGTCTAGACGTTGATAGACATATTTGACTGATATAGGTCGATACTCTGCGCGCGACATATTCAACTTGGCAGGTGGTTTTCGCCGAGAAGGTATGTGATTCTTCCTATCCTCTTGAGCATGATATTTTAAAGAATATGTATATAGTACGGTAGACGTACGTGTGTTAACTGAATAATAATTACGGCAATGTCTTCGGACTTAAGCCTGAATAATAATTACGGCAATGTCTTCGGACTTAAGCCTGAATAATAAGAATCTGAAGTGGTTCAAAAGAATTAAGAAACCCTTTTTGAAAGAAGAGTAACACTTGGTTTTAAAAAGCTTAAGAGTCATACTAGCTTTATGGGAAGTTAGGTATAACGGCTTAAGAGTGATAAAAAGGAATAATGTTTCTTGATTTGGAAATCAGAATGAATGACGAACAAACCACAGCAGCGCTAATAAAGGGAAAATGTTTTGACTAATAATGTATTTAAACCAGTAGAAACTTCCATCTGCATAGGATCTAAGATGAGACACAATGATATTACATTTCCTAGATCATGGCTGCTGTAATAAGATTGTTATGAACAATAATAAACTACTCACGCATAAGGTATATGGTTCTCAAATTGTTTTAAAGGATTAAAACTATGAACTACAAACCCTTTCGAAAATGAGAAACTTGAGTAATTGAAATTAGGCAAACTTGAACGTTAGGAAAAGAATGTTGTTACTTGATTTTACAAGGAGAAGTGTTTTAATGTACTTGAAGGATAATTACTCTATTTTTATACTACGGGTATTGTGTGACTTTTGTAAAAAGCGGATCTTTTAAAGAGTAATACATGAAGTACTTTGGGGCTAACAACCCGAACTTGTTAACATAATGTAGAAAGTACCTTGTGTGAATAACTTGATTGTATTGATTTGTGATAGTCTTGTAATACTTTCTTGTTGACTTGATAAGTAAACGTGTTAGGATGCTACGTGAGTTAGTATCTTGTGATGTTGTGTAAAGGGATTTTCCCTTGTTGTGCTTATGTTGTTTAGCAATAAGCAGTTATGTTGATATTATATCATTCATAACTCCGGGGGTTAAGCTGCCCTCCGATGCGGGGTAGACTCAAGCGGGTCGATGGACATATGATTCGAGAATACCTTATGCGGAGTGCAGATGGCCTATGCGGGCTGCGGGAGTTCGAGTTAGTGTCGGCCCTTGTGGTCACGCGGTCCTTGTGGCCATGCGGACGACGAGTCTAGGGCGGCTGCCGGGAAGTAGCTACCCTCGATGCGGGTTATACCTCATGCGGGCCTATCTGTTTGGCCTATGCGGAGTCTGCGGGAAGTTCGGGACTAGATGCGCACATTAGATCTGCGCGAGTGGCGGCTTTGATCATGTGATCTAGAGCAGATCTCATGATCTGATTATGACCTTGTTGATGCTTGTGGGTTTTAGTAGCGGCTATGCCTTCGCATTTACCCCGTGCGGTTCTATTGTGATGACTTTGAGGCATGAGTCCACGACTTGACATGGCTTATTTATTGTGAATCGTAGTTTGGTTATCATACATGTCTCTGCTTTATATAGACTACTATGATTTCATTTACTGATTTATTTTGATTTCACATACTTGGTACTGTTATCTCGACCTCCTTGAAGTGCGTTCATGCCGCAGTAAATGTACTCCTCTTGTTGATCCGTTCTTAGAATCACCGTTTGAGCGTTGGGAAAGCTCGTTTCTCGGAGCTTAGCATTTTAGTATGGTCCCACTGTCGTTGTAGATATTTGTATTGGGGTATGGCGTGGCCCTGTCCCGCCATTGTTGTTTTAAACTCTTAAGTGCAGTAGACTATTGTAAGGTTGGGATGTATCGTTCATTTTGGGGTACTTATATACATATATGCCGAAAGGCAACTTTTCCCAAAGCGTGTCTTATTTATCTTGTTTCATATCTTGGTTGTTTATATTCATTGGTTTTTCTCGATGTATGACTACTTGGGTGCGGGTAAGGCACGATCCACGAGCCCGGGCAGTCGTGACAAAAGTGGTATCAGGCGATTAATCCTCGGAAAGTGTCTCTGAACCGTATCTAGTAGAGTCTTGATTATCGGTGTGTTGTGCACTACACCAATAATCGTGAGGCTATAGGATATTTAGGATTGGTTTCCATTCTTCTCACTCTGAGATCGTGCTTTAGAGTCATGTTATAAGTTGGACCCCTCTAACGTATTCCTTTCCTTTACGATGATGCCTCGCGCCAGTAACTCGGGCCCGAGAAGGCAAAGCGTAGAAGGAGGCTGCGAGTAAATCTGAGAGATTTAGAAGAGCACAGGCCCAATCATCACTGAGGTGATGCTTCATGCGAGGAGTTACGAGGCGTCGCGGCCGTGAGTTTGTACGTGGCGAAGTTCCCTCTGCGGCCATAACATCTGGACCTTCAGTTCCACGGCTTGGAGCTGAAAATATGGATTGGAAGGAGACGGCCCTGTTACTAGCAAGAGACTTGGCAGCCAGGGAGTATTTTATGTACCTGTATACTAAGGCTATTGATGCTTATCTAAAGAAGGGTTGTGGGAGTAACTCTTGATCGAGGCGAGCAGCCTTGCGTTCAGGATTATGTGTAGCGGGCTGAGAGAGGTAGAGATCGACAGATTAAACAAGATCAGCAGAAGAGGGCCCGTTTGGCAGGATCATTTGGTAACTCTCGAGGCGAACCGCCTCGGCCGATTAGACATGCGCCTCCGCCCGGTCTGAGTGTCCCTCCACGGGTTCGATTTTCCTCGGTGTTCCACGGTGTGGCGGCGTCGTCGAAATGCCGTCTTTCTTGGTGCTTGTTTTAGTTGCGGCCGTCGAGCCATATGGCGAGGAATGTTCTATGAGGAAGGATGCAAGTAGGAAGACTCGGCTACTAGACCGATTGTGGATGCGATGGTTGAGTGGAGGGTGTTAGTCGGGAGGCCACCTATCTCGGTGTGGCGTTGTAGTCGATGTCATGCGTGGGAGTGTCGTAGCCTGCGTCAGCTTGTTATTTTTGCGGCCAGCAGGGCCATTTTGCGAGGAATTGTCCGACCAAGGGTGGTGCGGATGTAGAGACTCGACCTTCAGGATCAGTGGATAGTTCATCACCTTCCACATTCTGGCACTGCGGCGGGTTTGACTAGAACGACCTGGGGAAGTGCAGGTGAATCTGGTATATATCCTTAACCCTTTAGAGATTTATATGTGTAGCGAAGAGCTTAGGTATTATTTTCAGATAGCATTGTGTTAACCGTGATTGGGAATCATGATTAGTTAATCGGGAAGGATTGGGGGATAGAGAAAGTGGGAGCCTTAGAATGTGTACGTAGAGACCTTAGAGGCGAGGCCATCTTTGGTAAAGAATTATTTCATGTTTGACCACTTATCGAAGTGCATAGTATACGTGAGATATATTTTTGGGATAAGTCCCTGAGTGATGTGAAATGAAAGAGGGTAGTTGAGCTTAGAAGACCGCTAGGTTTTCGTAACGTGATTGGTGAGATTGTTCCGGATCGGGGAGCTAGTGTTTTGCGGCGTTGCGGGTCGGGTTGAGGCCCGTGTTGCGGGTCGACCCACGCCTGTTTGGTGATGGGGTCGGTTGTGGTGGTCCCGTTTGTGTTAGGATCACGAGGGTGTTAGGCCCGAGTTTAGTTAACCATTATGCGAGTTCGTGGATGTGTTCGACCGATGATCGGGCCGATGGGTCGGCCGTCTTGTCTTAGCAAAGGCAGTGTACTCGATAGGGTGATTATATCGTAAAGGTTGTAAGGCTGCAGGGTGCCTACCTTCACCTTATGACGCAGTGGAGCCAGTGCAGTGTTTCCTTTTTTTGGAAGTTTTACGAGCGGGTTAAGAACTGGGTAAGTCTCGAATCGCATTCGCCTCGGGCGATGTTTGGATTTCGGGAGTAGTTGTGGGGATTGTTGTCTCTGTGGAGGAGTGTTTAAGCTACCATTTTCAGATTCGGATGTCGCCTTAGGAAGCCTTGTAGGGGCGAAAGTATAAGTTGCCCGTCGATTGGTTCGATGTTGGCGAGTTCGAATAGTTGGTTGAGTTTGTTCCAATTTGTGGATAGGGTGTGACGAGTTTTGGAAAGCGAGAGAAACTTAGCCGTGTTACTTTGGGCCTTTTGAGTTCATGTGAAGATTAGGCGGGTTGCCTATATGTTAGCATTTGCCGTCCGACTTAGGAAGCGATGCGTCGATCTTCGTATTGTTATGTTCGGGAAAGTATCGAAATCCGCAGTGTTCCGATTAATGATGACCACGTTAGAGATAGTAACCCGAGTTTTGGAAACCGGCGATAGAAAGGTGGTAAGAGTTCGAGTGTACAAGAAGTGTCACGACATCCTCGAGGATCGCAGCGGTACCATTTGTTAGGGTCGTCGGGCAAGGCTCGCAAAGTGACAAAAGTGGTATCACGACGAGTAAGGAAGAACGAGCATGTATTTACGAGCATAGGTGTGATCATTAGTTTGTAAGAGTAGGGGCGAAGGAGTATCTTTTTAGATCTCGAGTAGGAGTTTTTGTGATAGAGGTGATTCCTCGTGGACTTGGAGATAAGTATATGCGCTTGTTGTGTTGTGACCAGTGTGGCATGGTTGTTTAGTAAGTATAGCGATAAGGACTATCTTGGCGCTGTTTGTTTTGATACCTAGAAGGAACATTCGACGAATGTTTCTAAGGAGGAGAATGTTATACCCGTAGTTTGTGGTATGTATGCGAGGGCGTGCGTGCGAGAATCGACATTGAAGTGGAATGGAAGAAAGAGGTGATTTTCCACGGAAAAGTTTCCGGTTTTTGTGAAGGCAAAAGATTCGTTAATGGGAATTGGATTCCCAGATTTGGTATTCGGACTTCTTGGAATATTAGAGAATTATGGAATTTTATTTTCGGAAATGGTCACGTGGGGCCACGGGAGAAAATTCTGATTTTGTGGGCCCACTTTGTTTTAGATTTTGGTCATTGTGGATATTTTCGGAAGATGAAATATTTTGGGCGAGTAGGAGGCGACACGTGTCACCCCACTAGTTGGCTTGGGACGAATTCCACTTTGTGCACAACTTTGCGTTTAGAGTCGTTTTAGACGAAGCGTTTTACAAGACTTCGCGTAGGATAAATTCGGCTATGTCATTTCTAATTTTTGCGGATTTTTCCGAGAGGCGAAACACGTTGGACCAGCGAGAGAGGCGACACTTGTCACCTCTCATTGATGGATGTCACACGGCATTGGGACGAAATGGATAGCCATTTTTGTCTTGGAGTTGGTAGGATATTTTGTGTGCAAGTTGGCGAGGACACTTGCCTAAATCCTCGCCTACACTTGCCTTGCACTTGGCATCATCTTGGCCATTGGTTGGCCATCCCTTGACCTATAAATACCCTTGTTGAAGAGTTATTTCATCCTAAATTGAGCAATCTTTCTAAGTCTCAAATCCCTCCTCTCCCTCTTATTGTTTCGTCCAAATACACCTCCCCTTTGAGAAGCCCTGGCGAGAGCACCCTCTAAAGCTAGCCTAGCGAAACACTACCCCCTCCCTTGGTAGAAAAGTTGCCTTCTAGTATTGTTATAATGCCCAAATTACCCTAGCCCAAATCCCTTAGTCCTTAGTAGAAGTTGTGAAGAACTTAAGGTTTTCTTGGAGCTCTGGAGCGCACAACTTAGGAGCTAAACCTTGCTCGGTAGCGACTTTTATCTAGGATATTATTGGGCTTACCGAGGTAAATAACCTTATCTTCCTTTTGTAAATAGAGTGTATATCTTTGTAGAAGTATAGGAATAAGTATTAAATACTTAGAAGGGTATTGCGAATAGAATTGAGCTGTTATCACAGTAGAAGGGCTTAAAGAAGAATAATAGAATCTGATTTACATGGGACTGCTTTCTGATGAACTTGAGTAGCTCACGGTAGGGAAGTGCTGCCCAAATGTCCATAGAATAGCGAACCCTCTGTTTAGAGCTTTATCTGATTACAATCTAGGCGTTGATAGACATATTTGGTGATATGAGTCGATACTCTGCGCGCGACATATTCAACTTGGCGGTGGTTTCGCAGAAGGTATGTGATTCTTCCTATCCTTGAGCATGATATTTTAAAGAATATGTATATAGTACGTGTGTTAACTGAATAATAATTACGGCAATGTCTTCGGACTTAAGCCTGAATAATAATTACGGCAATGTCTTCGGACTTAAGCCTGAATAATAAGAATCTGAAGTGGTTCAAAAGAATTAAGAAACCCTTTTTGAAAGAAGAGTAACACTTGGTTTTAAAAGCTTAAAGTCATACTAGCTTTATGGGAAGTTAGGTATAACGGCTTAAGAGTGATAAAAGGAATAATGTTTCTTGATTTGAAATCGAATGAATGACGAACAAACCACGTGGCGCTAATAAAGGAAAATGTTTTGACTAATAATTTATTTAAACCAATAGAAACTTCCATCTGCATAGGATCTAAGATGAGACAAAATGATATTACATTTCCTAGATCATGGCTGCTGTAATAAAATTGTTATGAACAATAATAAACTACTCACGCATAAGGTATATGGTTCTCAAATTGTTTTAAAGGATTAAAACTATGAACTACAAACCACTTTCAAAATGAGAAACTTGAGTAATTGAAATTAGGCAAACTTGAGCGTTAGGAAAAGAATGTTGTTACTTGATTTTACAAGGAGAAGTGTTTTAATGTACTTCAAAGGATAATTACTCTATTTTTATACTACGGTATTGTGTGACTTTTGTAAAAAGCGGATCTTTTAAAAGTAATACATGAAGTACTTTGGGGCTAACAACCGAACTTGTTAACATAATGTAGAAAGTACCTTGTGTGAATAACTTGATTGTATTGATTTGTGATAGTCTTGTAATACTTTCTTGTTGACTTGATAAGTAAACGTGTTAGGATGCTACGTGAGTTAGTATCTTGTGATGTTGTGTAAAGGGATTTTCCCTTGTTGTGCTTATGTTGTTTAGCAATAAGCAGTTATGTTGATATTATATCATTCATAACTCAGGGGTTAAAGCCCTCCGTCTGGGGTAGACTGGCGGGTCGATGGACATATGATTCGATAATACCTTATGCGGTGCAGATGGCCTATCTTGCGGGCTGCGGGAGTTCGAGTTAGTGTGCGGCCGCTTGTGGTCATGCGGTCCTTGTAGCCATGCGGACGACGAGTTTAGGACGCTGCCGGGGAGCTACCCTCGATGCGGGGTTATACCTCATGCGGGCCTATCTGTTTGGCCTATGCGGGTCGGGAAGTTCGAGGACTAGATCGCGCATTAGATCTGCGGCGAGTGGCGGCTTTGATCATGTGAGTGCAAGCAGATCTCATGATCTGATTATGACCTTGTTAGTGCGTAGGTTTTAGTAGTCGGCTATGCCGCATTTACCCGTGCGGTTCTATTGTGATGACTTTGAGGCATGAGTCACGACTTGACATGGCTTATTTATTGTGAATCGTAGTTTGGTTATCATACATGTCTCTGCTTTATATAGACTACTATGATTTCATTTCTGATGTTATTTTGATTTCACATACTTGGTACTGTTATCTTGACCTCGCCCGGGGCCGCGTTCATCTGCATGGTAAAGGTACTCCTCTTGTTGATCCGTTCTTAGGATCACCGTTTGGCGTTAGGAAAGCTCCGTTTCTCCTAAGCTTAGCATTTTAGTATGGTCCCTGTCGTTGTAGATATTTGTATTCGGGGTATGGCGGGGCCTGTCCGCCATTGTTGTTTTAAACTCTTAGAGGTGCAGACTGTTGTAAGGTTGGGATGTAATCGCTCATTTTGGGGTACTTATATACATATATGCGAAAGACAACTTTTTCCCGAAGCGTGTCTTATTTATCTTGTTTCATATCTTGGTTGTTTTATATTCCGGTTTTTCTCGATGTATGACTACTTGGGTGCGGGTAAGGCACGATCCACGAACCGAGGCAGTCGTGACAAAAGCGATTATCGAGAAAACTTGCCTTGCGGCATATATATATATCAACTAGAACGATTACATCCCTTTTACAATTACGCCACAACGATTACTACGGACCTCAAGAGTTTTATCAACAATGACGACAGGGCCGCCATACCCCAGATGTACCTACAACGACGGGACTATACTGTGATAAGCCTCAGGAAAGCGGGCTTCAACGCTGAACGTGACCTATGGCGAGGATCAACGGCCCGTACCTATACTGCGGCATGAACGCAGCCCGAGGTCGGTCAACAGTACCAATATGTGAAAAAAATCTTGTAAATGAAATCATAATCTATATGCGAGACATGTATGATAACCAAACTACGATTAAATAAGCGATAAATGTCAAGTCGTGACACACCTCAAAGTCATCACTCAAATATAACTATGGGTCTCACGCCCACAACATCAATCATGCGTGGAATACCTTCCTGCCGGCGATCTATGATATAAAAGAACCAGGAATACACGTGAACACGGTCCGCTGTGTCATAATAAAACCGTGCGGGGTAAATGCGAAGGCATAGCCGACTACTAACACCACGGTACCAACAAGGTCATAAAGCGTATCATGAGATCTGTCTAGACCGTCACATGATCAAAGGCCACTCGCGTAGTATCTAATGCGCGTCTAGTCCTGGAACTTCCGCGACTCGCGTAGGCCACTCCAATGGCCCGTGAGGTATTCCCGCATCGGTAGCTACTCCGGCATCGTCACGGACTCGCGATCCACGTAGCCACATAGACCGCATGACCATAAAGGCCGCACACTGGAACTCGTAGCTCGCGCATAGGTCCCTGGACCGCGTGGTATTCTCGAATCATAGTCACGCATCGCCACGAGGTATACCCTGCATCGGAGGGCAGCTTAACCCCCGGGATCATGTCAAGGTGAGTGGTACAATTGTTATACCCCGTAGTTCCAGGGTATGTATGCAAGGACGTACGTACGAGAATACGACATTGAAATTGGAAAGGAAGAAAGAGGTGATTTTTCCACGGAAAAGTTTCCGGTTTTTGTGAAGGAAAAAGGTTCGTTAATGGGAATTGGATTCCCAGATTTGGTATTCGGACTTCTTGGAATATTAGAGAATTATGGAATTTTATTTTGGAAATGGTCACGTGGGGCCCACGGGAGAAATTCTGCTTTTGTAGAACCCACTTTGTTTTGAGATTTTGGCCATTGTGGATATTTTGGAAGATGAAATATTTTGGGCGAGTAGGAGGCGACATGTGTCACCCCCTGGTGGCTTGGCGAATTTCACTTTGTGCAGGCCTTTGGACAGAGTCGTTTTTAAAGCGTTTTACTAAACTCGCGTAGGGTAAATTCCGGCTATGTCATTTCTAATTTTTGCGGATTTTTAGAGAGGCGAAACATTTTGGACCAGCGGGAGGCGACACTTGTCACCTCCGATTGATGGACTTGAGGCGTCAATATGGCGATTGAAGTGTCGATTTTGTCTGGGAGTTGGTAGGATATTTTGTGTGCAAGTTGGCCAAGGACACTTGCCTAAATCCTCACCCTACACTTGCACTTGGCATCACCTTGGCCATTGGTTGGCCGTGTCTTGACCTATAAATACCCTCTTAAGATGAAGAGTTCTTCATCCACAAAATCTTTCAAGTCTTGAAAAATCCTCTCCTCTCCCAGCCTTTTCGTCCAACACACCTCCCACTTTGAGAAGCTTAGCGAGGATAATCCCCTCTAGCCTAGCGAAACACTACCCCTCCTTGGTAGAAATGTTGCCTTAGTATTGTTATAATGCCCAAATACCCTAGCCCAAATCCCTTAGTCCTTAGTAGAAGTTGTGAAGAACTTCTAAGGTTTTCTTGGAGCTACCGGAGCGTACGACTTAGGAGCTAAACCTTGCTCAGGCGCGACTTTTATCTAGGATATTATTGGGCTTACCGAGGTAAATAACCTTATCCTTCTTTTGTAATTAGAATATACGTACTGTAGAAGTATAGGAATAAGTATTAATACTTAGAAGGTTATTAAAGAATAGAATTGAACTGATATCACGATGAAGGGTTTAAAGAAGGATAATAGAACCGTACTTACATGGAATTGTTTTCACGATGAACTTGAGTAGCTCACGGGTAGGAAGTGCTGCCCAAATGTCCAAAGAATAGCGAACCCTCTGCTTATAGCTTTTATGCGATCTGATCTGAGGCGTTGATAGGCGTGTTGGTATTATAGGTCGATTCTCTGCGCGCGACATATTCAAATTTGCAGGTGGATTTCGCCGAGAAGGTATGTGATTCTTCCTATCCTCTTGAGCATGATATTTTAAAGAATATGTATATAGTACGGTAGACGTACGTGTGTTAACTGAATCATAATTACGGCAATGTCTTCGGACTTAAGCCTGAATAATAATTACGGCAATGTCTTCGGACTTAAGCCTGAATAATAATTACGGAAGTGTCTTTTGACTTAAGCCTGAATAAAAAGAATCTGAAGTAGTTCAAAAGAATTAAGAAACCTTTTTAAGAGTAACACTTTGTTTTAAAAGCTTAAGAGTTATACTAGCTTTATGGGAAGTTAGGTATAACGGCTTAAGAGTGATAAAAAGGATGATTTATTGATTTAAGAAAATAAGAGACTTGACTTAATTATACTAATATGAATTTTGTTAAAAAGTGTGAAATCTCATTCGTGAGTAAATATTATTTTTGGTTTTTAAAAGGAATGTTGTTTTACCGATCGGAATGAATGTCGAACAAACCACAGCAGCGCTAATAAAGGGAAATGTTTTGACTAATAAAGTATTATTAAAACCAGTAGAAACTTCCATCTGCATAGGAGCTAAGATAAGACAAAATGATATTACATTTCCTAGATCATGACTGCTGTAATAAGATTGTTATGAACAATAATAACCTACTCACACATAAGGTATATGTTTCTCAAATTGTTTTAAAGGATTAAAACTATGAACTACGAAACCTTTCGAAAATGAGAAACTTGAGAAATTGAAATTAGGCAAACTCGAGCGTTGGGAAAAGAATGTTGTTACTTGATTTTACAAAGAGAAGTGTTTTGATTTACTTCAAAAGATAATCACTTTATTTTTTATATTACGGGTATTGTGTGACTTTTGTGAAAGAAACGGATCTTTTAAAAGAGTAATACATGAAGTACTTTGGGTCTAAAAACCCGAACTTGTTAACATAATGTAGAAAGTACCTTGTGTGAATAACTTGATTGTATTGATTTGTGATAGTCTTGTAATACTTTCTTGTTGACTTGATAAGTAAACATGTTAGGATGCTACGTGAGTTAGTATCTTGTGATGTTTGTGTAAAGGGGTTTTCCCTTGTTGTGCTTAGGTTGTTTAACGATAAGTTATGATGATATTATATCACTCATGATTAGGGGTTAAGGCGCCCTCCGTCTGCGGGAGTAGACTTCGGTAGTCTAGTGACCTATGATTCGAGAATACCTTATGCAGTCTGTATGGCCTATCGGAGCTGCGGGAGTTCCAGTTAGTATCGACCGCGTGGTCATGCGGTCTTTGTGGCCATGCGGACGGCGAGTCGGTGCAGCTGCCGGGAGTAGCTACCGATGCGGGGAATACCTCATGCGGACCATTGGAGTGGCCCGTGCGGGCTACGGGAAGTTCCGGGCTAGCAGCGCGCATTAGATCTGCGCGCGAGTGGCGGCTTTGATCATGTGACGGTGCAGACAGATCTCATGATCTGATTCTGACCTTGTTTGTCTTGTGGGTTTTAGTAGTCGGCTATGCCTTCGTACTTACCCGTGCGGTTTTATGATGACTTTGAGGCGTGAGTCACGACTTAGCGTGTCGCTTAATTATTGTGAGCTGTAGTTTTGGTTATCATACATGTCTCTGCTTTATCTAGACTACTATGATTTCATTTCTGATATTTTCGTTTCACATACTTGGTACTGTTATCGACCTCCTTGGCTGCGTTCATCTGCGCGGTAAAGGTACTCCTACCGTTGATCCGTTCTTAGGATCACCGTTTCAGCGTTGGGAAAGCTCCGTTTCTCCAGAGGCTTAGCATTTTGGTATGGTCCCCTGTCGTTGTAGATATTTGCATTCAGGGGTATGGCGGGGCCCTGTCCCGCCATTGTTATTTTAAACTCTTAGAGGTCTGTAGACCTGTTGTAAGGTTGGGATGTAACTGTTCATTTTGGGGTATTTATATACATATATGCCGAAAGACAACTTTTCCCAGAAACTGTGTCTTATTTTCATATCTTGGTTGTTTTATATTCCGCTGATTTTCTCTGATGTATGACTACTTGGGTGACCGGGTAAGGCACCAGTCACGGGCCCCGGGACGGGTCGTGACAACAGTGGTATCAGAGCAGTTAATCCTCGGAAAGTGTCTACAGACCGTATCTAGTAGAGTCTTGATTATCGGTGTGTTGTGTACCACACCAATAATCAGGAGGCTATAGGATATTTAGGATTGGTTTCCATTCTTCTCACTCTGAGATCGTGCTTTAGAGCTGTGTTATAAGTTGGACCCCTCTAACGTATTCCTTTCCTTTACCAGTGATGCCTCCGCCAGCAACTCGGGCCCGAAGAGCAAAGCGTAGGAGGCTGAGTGGAGTTCAGAGAGTTAGAAGGGCACAGGCCCAATCATCACCTGGGGTGATGCTTCATGCGGGGAGTTTTGTGATGTCGCCAAAGCGGTGAGTTTGCACATCGGCAGCAGTTCCTACTGCGGCCATGACATCTGGACCTTCAGTTCCACGGCTTGGAGCAGAAAATATGGATTGGAAGGAGACGACCCTGTTACTAGCAAGGGATTTGGCAGCCAGAGAGTATTTTATGTACCGGTATACCAAGGATATTGATGATTATCTAAAGAAGGGTTGTGAAGAAGTAGCTCTTGATCGAGAATGAGCAGGGCTTGCGTTAGGATTATGTGCGTGGTGAGAGATGTAGAGATCGACAGTTAAACAAGATCGCGAAGAGGGCGATTGGCGAGATAATTTGGTAACTCTCGGCGAACCGCCTCGGCCAATTAGACATGCGCCTCGCCCGGTCTGAGTGTCCTCCACGAGTTCGATTTTCCTCGGTGTTCACAGGTGTGGCGAGTCATCCGGGAAGTGTCGTCTTTCTTGGTGCTTGTTTTACTTGCGGCCGTCGAGGGCCATATGGCGAGGAATGTTCTATGAGGAAGGATGCAAGTAGGAAGACTCACCTACCGATCGATTGCGGATTGATGGTGCGGAGAGGAAGGGTGTTAGCGAGAGGCCACCGCTCGGTGTGGCCGTTGTGGTCGATGTCATTTTGGGGAGTGTCGTGCTTCTGCGGTAGCTTGTTATGTTTGCGGCCAGCAGGGCCATTTTGCGAGAAATTGTCCAACCAGAGTTGGCGGGGATGTAGGGACTCAGCCTTCGGGATCAGTGGATAGTTCATCACCTTCCCGGTATCGCACAGGCGGGATTGATTAGAACGACCTAAGGGAAGTGCCGCGTAGATACAGGTATATCCTTAACCCTTTAGAGATTTATATGTGTAGCGAATATCTTAAGTATTGTTTTCGATTAGCATGGTGTTAGTGTGATTAGAATTTTTGATTAGTTAACCGGGGAAGATTGGGGGATAGAGAAAGTGGGAGCCTTAGAATGTATACGTAGAGACCTTAGAGGCGAGGCCATCTTTGGTAAAAGAATTATTTCATGTTTGACCCTTATCGAAGTACATAGTATACGTGAGATATTTTTGTGGGATGAATCCCTGAGTGATGTGAAATGAAAGAGGGTAGTTGAGCTTAGAAGACCGCTAGGTTTTCGTAACGTGATTGGTGAGATTGTTCCGGATCGGGGAGCTAGTGTTTTGCGCGTTCTTGGGTCGGGTTGAGGTCGTGTTGCGGGTTGACCACGCCTGTTTGGTGATGGGGTCGGTTGTGGTGGTCGCTTTGTGTTAGGGTCACGAGGGTGTTAGGCCGTGTTTAGTTAACCATCGTGCAATTCGTGGATCGTTCGATCGATAGTCGGTGATAAGTCGGCCATCTTATCTTTTTAGTCAAACCGTGTACTCAGTAGTAAGTTGCGAGATGATTATTTCAAGAAGGTTGTAAGGCTGCACGGGGTGCCTACCTTCACCTTATGGCTGACAGGGGAGTCCGAGTTACGGTTGTTTCTTTTCTGGACGAGTTACCAGGCAAGGTTAGGAACTCAGGTGAATCTCAGTGTCGCATTCACCCTCGGGCAAGTGGTTGGATTTCGGGGGTAGCTGTAAGGACTCTTCGCCTCTTGTTGAGTATGTATTTTATAGCTACCGTTTCAGTATTCGGGTGTCGCCGTTTGGAGCCTTTTTATAAGTGCTAGTGTAAGATTGCCGATCGATTGATTCGATGTAAGCGAGGTGCAGATAATTGGTTCGTACTTGTTCAGCAGGGCGTGAATAGGGTGAAGCTTATCCAGAAGAGGTCATTGGCAGCTCAGAGTCAGTGGGAAGCAGTACCGGAAACATGGTAAGTTATGAGAAAGAGTTCGAGTGTACGAGAAGGGTACGACGAGTAAGGAAAGAAGCGAGCATGTATTACAGGCATAGGTGTGATCATTTCGTTTGTAAAGAGTAGGTGCGAAGGGAGTATCTTGTTAGACCTCGAGTAGGAGTTTCTTTTGTGATTGAGGTGATTCCTCGTGGACTTGGAGATAAGTATGTGCGCTTGTTATGTTGTGGCCAGGTGTGGCACGGTTGTTTCCGTAAGTATAGCAGTAAGGACTATCTTGGCGCTTTGTTGTTTGAGACTAGAAGGAACATTCTGGACGAATGTTTCTAAGGAGGAGAATGTTATACCCGTAGTTCGTGGTATGTATGCAGGACGTACGTCCGAGAATACGACATTGAAATTGGAAAGGAAGAAAGAGGTGATTTTTCCACGGAAAAGTTTCCGGTTTTTGTGAAGGAAAAAGGTTCGTTAATGGGAATTGGATTCCCAGATTTGGTATTCAGACTTCTTGGAATATTAGAGAATTATGGAATTTTATTTTAGGAAATTGTCACGTGGGGCCCACGGGAGAAATTCTGATTTTGTAGGCCCACTTTGTTTTGAGATTTTGGCCATTGTGGATATTTTCGGAAGATGAAATATTTTGGGCCAGTAGGAGGCGACACGTGTCACCCCAGGTGGCTTGGCGAATTTCACTTTGTGCACAACACCCGATTAGAGTCGTTTTTCGACGAAAACTTTTAATAAACTCGCGTAGGGTAAATTCCGGCTATGTCATTTCTAATTTTTGCGGATTTTTCCGAGAGACGAAACATTTTGGACCAACGGGATGGCGACACTTGTCACCCTCAAATTGATGGACTTGAGGCGTCAATATGGCCAATTGGAGTGTCCAATTTTGTCTTGGAGTTGGTAGGATATTTTGTGTGCAAGTTGGCCAAGGACACTTGCCTAAATCCTCACCCTACACTTGCCTTGCACTTGGCATCATCTTGGCCATTGGTTGGCCATGTCTTGACCTATAAATACCCCTCTTAAGATGAAGAGTTCTTCATCCACAAAATCTTTCCAAGTCTTGAAAAATCCTCTCCTCTCCCTTAAGCCTTTTCGTCCAACACACCTCCCCTTTGAGAAGCTTAGCCGAGGATAATCCCCCTCTAGCCTAGCCGAAACACTACCCCCCTCCCTTGGTAGAAATGTTGTCTTCTAGTATTGTTATAATGCCCAAATTACCCTAGCCCAAATCCCTTAGTCCTTAGTAGAAGTTGTGAAGAACTTCTAAGGTTCTCTTGGAGCTACCAGAGCGTACTACTTAGGAGCTAAACCTTGCTCGGTGCGACTTTTATCTAGGATATTATTGGGCTTACGAGGTAAATAACCTTATCCTCCTTTTGTAATTAGAATATACGTCTTTGTAGAAGTATAGGAATAAGTATTAATACTTAGAAGGTTATTAAAGAATAGAATTGAGCGATATCACGAAAGAAGGGTTTAAAGAAGGATAATAGAAGCATACTTACATAGAATTTGTTTTCCACATGAACTTGAGTAGCTCACCGGGTAGGGAAGTGCTGCCCAAATGTCCATAGAATAGCGAACCCTCTGCTTAGAGCTTTGTACAGTACAGTCTAGACGTTGATAGACGTATTTGATTGTTATAGGTCGATTCTCTGCGCGCAACATATTCAACTTGGCAGGTGGATTTCGCCGAGAAGGTATGTGATTCTTCCTATCCTCTTGAGCATGATATTTTAAAGAATATGTATATAGTACGGTAGACGTACGTGTGTTAACTGAATCATAATTACGGCAATGTCTTCGGACTTAAGCCTGAATAATAATTACGGCAATGTCTTCGGACTTAAGCCTGAATAATAATTACGGAAGTGTCTTTTGACTTAAGCCTGAATAAAAAGAATCTGAAGTAGTTCAAAAGAATTAAGAAACTTTTTTAAGAGTAACACTTTGTTTTAAAAGCTTAAGAGTTATACTAGCTTTATGGGAAGTTAGGTATAACGGCTTAATAGTGATAAAAATGATGATTTATTGATTTAAGAAAATAAGAGACTTGACTTAATTATACTAATATGACTTTTGTTAAAAAGTGTGAAACCTCATTCGTGAGTAAATAGTATTTTTGGTTTTTAAAAGGAATGATGTTTTACCGATCGGAATGAATGTCGAACAAACCACAGCAGCGCTAATAAAGGGAAATGTTTTGACTAATAAAGTATTATTAAAACCAGTAGAAACTTCCATCTGCATAGGAGCTAAGATAAGACAAAATGATATTACATTTCCTAGATCATGGCTGCTGTAATAAGATTGTTATGAACAATAATAACCTACTCACACATAAAGTATATGTTTCTCAAATTGTTTTAAAGGATTAAAACTATGAACTACGAAACCTTTCGAAAATGAGAAACTTGAGAAATTGAAATTAGGCAAACTCGAGCGTTGGGAAAAGAATGTTGTTACTTGATTTTACAAAGAGAAGTGTTTTGATTTACTTCAAAAGATAATCACTTTATTTTTTATACTACGGGTATTGTGTGACTTTTGTGAAAGAAACGGATCTTTTAAAAGAGTAATACATGAAGTACTTTGGGGCCAAAAACCCGAACTTGTTAACATAATGTAGAAAGTACCTTGTGTGAATAACTTGATTGTATTGATTTGTGATAGTCTTGTAATACTTTCTTGTTTACTTGATAAGTAAACATGTTAGGATGCTACGTGAGTTAGTATCTTGTGATGTTTGTGTAAAGGGGTTTTCCCTTGTTGTGCTTAGGTTGTTTAACGATAAGTTGTTATGATGATATTATATCACTCATGATTCCGGGGGTTAAGCTGCCCTCCGTCACGAGGTAGACTCAGCGGTCTAGTGACCTATGATTCGAGAATACCTTATGCAGTTCAGTATGGCCTATGCGGATCTGCGGAGTTCGAGTTAGTATGCGGCCCTTGTGGTCATGCGGTCTTTGTGGCTACGCGGACGGCGAGTCCAGACGCTGCCGGGAGTAGCTACCCTCGATGCGGGAATACCTAATGCGGGCCATCGGGTGGCCCATGCGGGCTACGGAAGTTCGAGGCTAGGCGCGCATTAGATCTGCGCGGCGAGTGGCGGCTTTGATCATGTGACGGCAGACGGATCTCATGATCTGATTTACGACCTTGTTTGTCTTGTAGGTTTTAGTAGTCGGCTATGCCTTCGTACTTACCGCATGCGGTTTATGATGACTTTGAGGCGTGAGTCCACGACTTGACGTGATCGCTTAATTATTGTGAATCGTAGTTTTGGTTATCATACATGTCTCCGCTTTATCTAGACTACTATGATTTCATTTACGTGATTTTCGGTTTCACATACTTGGTACTGTTATCGACCTCCTTCGGGCCGTTCACTGCGCAGTAAAGGTACTCCTACCGTTGATCCGCTCTTAGGATCACCGTTTCAGTTGGAAAGCTCGCTTTCTCGCAGGCTTAGCATTTTGGTATGGTCCCCTCGTTGTAGATATTTGCATTCAGGGTATGGCGGGGCCCTGTCCGCCATTGTTATTTTAAACTCTTAGAGTCTGTAGACTGTTGTAAGGTTGGGATATCGCTCATTTTGGGGTATTTATATACATATATGCGAAGGCAACTTTTCCCTAAACTGTGTCTTATTTTCATATCTTGGTTGTTTTATATTCCGCTGATTTTCTCTGATGTATGACTACTTGGGTGCCCGGGTAAGGCACCAGTCACGGGCCCCGGGACGGGTCGTGACAACAATACCAACATAACGGCTGATCGTTAAACAACATAAGCGCGATCGAGGGAAACCCTTTACACAAACATCACAAGATACTAACACACGTAGCATCCTAACATGTTTACTTATCAAACCAACAAGAAAGTATTACAAGGCTATCACAAACCAACACAATCAAGTTATTCACACAAGGTACTTTCTACTTTTTGTTAACCAGTTCGGGTTTTTAACCCCAAAGTACTTCATACATTAATTCTTTAAAAGATCTGCTTCTTTGACAAAAGTCACACAATACCCGTAGTATTAAAATAGAGTGACTATCTTTTTAAGTAAACCAAAACACTTCCTTTTGTAAAATCAAGTAACAACATTATTTTTCAAACGTTCAAGTTTGCCTAATTTCAAATGCTCAAGTTTCTCATTTTCGAAAGGTTTCGTAGTTCGTAGTCTTAATCACTTAATAATATAATTCTCTTTTAAAACCATTTGAGAAACATATGCCTTATGTGTGAGTAGGTTATTCTTGTTCATAACAATATTATTACTGCAGCCATGATCTAGGAAATGTAATATCATTTTGCCTCATCTTAGCTTCTATGCAGATGGAGGTTTCTACTGGTTTTAATAATACTTAATTAATCAAAACATTTCCCTTTATTAACGCTGCAGTGGTTTGTTCGATACTTATTCTGATTTCCGAAATCAGTAAAACATTATTCCTTTTAAAAACCAAGTACTCATTACTCACGAATGAGGTTTCACACAAAATTCATATTAATTCACTTAAGTCAAGTCTCTTATCTTTTAAGATCAAGTCTCTTAACTTCTAAAATTAATAAACCATTCTTTTTATCTCTCTTAAGTCGTTATACCTAACTTCCCATAAAGCTAGTATAACTTTTAAGCTTTTAAAACCAAGCATTACTCTTCTTTCAAAAAGGTTTCTTAATTCTTTTGAAATACTTCAAAATTCTTATTATTCAGGCTTAAGTCAAAAGACAATGCCGTAAAACTACGTTCAGTTAACACACGTACGTCTACCGTACTATATATATATTCTTTTTAAAATATCATACTCAAGAGGATAGGAAGAATCACATACCTCGCGACGATTATCGACTATTAGCAAAACGCTCCACGGCTATAACCCGGCTAGCCTTGTCCACCTTTCAAGTAGTGCATGCTACTCGCAGAACATTCAACCTATAAAGGTTATATAAGCCTACTGTAAATACAGTTTAATCTTCTACTTTCATATTCTTCTGATGTGATTTCAGTTCAAGTCTTTTCTGTAATATCCTTCTATTACAGTTCAATTCTCTTCTATGAATCTTATATTCATTTCTATATAACTACAGTATGTAATTTCCAATTACAATATAAGGACAAGAGTATTTACCTCGATAAGCCCAAAATTATCCAAGTTCTAATGTCGATCCTGAGCAATGTTTAGCTCTACTGCAAGCGCTCAACCCTCTCCAAACAACCCTTAGAAGTTCTACGAACTTCTTCTTAATACTTCAACCGTCATGAAGATTTTCCTTAGGGTTTCGTTTAGTAGTGAAGGAAGTATAATAGTATTTCGGCTTTTCAGATAGGTGTAACCTTGGAATTCTACAAGGTATTTGGGCCAAGGTATTTTGGAATAGTAACTATACTTGGAGAATATTTCTACCAAGAGAGGGGGTAGTATTTTACGAGACAACTCTCAAGAGGGGGGGTACTCTCGGCCAAGGCCACTAGGAGGGGGGGTGTACCCCTCGGCCAAGGGCCTACTCAAAGGGGGAGGGGGAAGGCTTGGACGAACCATAGAGAGGGAGGGAGAGGGTTTTCAAGACTTAGGGATTTTTGTGGATGAAGAAGTCTTCACAAAGGGGGGGGGGTATTTATAGGGAAATCAAAGGCCAAGATTAAGCCAAGTGGTGGGCAAGTGTAGGGTGAGGATTTGGACAAGTGTGTGTGGGTCCCACTTGCTCATCTTCCACACAAAATATCTACAAAATATCCTACCAACCCTTGACTTGCAATCGTCCAACCAACGCCCAAAGTAACGTCCACTTTGAGGGTGACAAGTGTCACCCTCCCGTTGGCCCAAAATATTTCATCTCTCGGAAAAATCCGCAAAAATTATAAATGACATAGCCGGAATTTTCCCTTCGCAAAGTTTGTAAAACGTTTCGTCGGAAAACGGTTCTTTTCGTGTGTTGTGCACAAAATTTTCGGCCCTTGCCTACTTTAAGGCTCAAAACTTTTCTACGTACGTCCTTACGTACATACTCTGGAAATACGGGGTATAACAATTCCAAAATACCTTAGCCCAATACCTTGTAGTATTCCAAAGTTACCTCTATACTAAGAGCCCGGAAATACTACTATATTTCCTTTAGACACAAAACGAAACCCTAGGATAATCTTCATAGTTGGTTGAAGTATTAAGTAGAAGTTGTGTAGAAACTTCTAAGGGTTTCTTGGAGCGGATTTGTCACGACCCGAACCCGGGCCCGTGACTGGTGCCTTACCCCGGGCACCCAAGTAGACATACATCAGAGTAATCAGCGGAATATAAAACAAGACATGAAATAAAAACAGTTTATCTGAGAAAAGTTTCCTTTCGGCCTATATATATATATATAAGCTTGAACAGTTACATCCCCTATTACAACCCCGCCACACAAAGATTTACTGCACTTAAGAATGATATGACAACAATGGCGGGACGGGCCCCGCCATACCACGAATGTAAGTACCTACAACGACAGGACTGTATCATCGATAAGCCTCGAGAAACGGAGCTTCCTAAACGCTGACCTTATGAGCGAGGATCAACAATCGCGTACCTCTAATCTGCGGCATGAACGCAGCCGAAGACAACAGTACCAAGTATGTGAATCAAAATATCGTAAATAAAATCATAATAGTCTATATAAAACAAAAGACATAAATGATAAACAATTTACGATACACATGTATAGCAATCATGTCAAGTCGTGACTCACGCCTTAAAGTCATTACTCAAATATAACCATGGGTCATGCCCACAATATCAATCATGCCCGTGGAATTCCTTCCTCAGTGCCGGCAGTCCTTGATATAACAAGCACCAAGGAATACACATGAACACGTGTCCCACTGTGTCATAATAAAACCGTCGGTAAGACGAAGGCATAGCCGACTACTAAGACCCAGCATCAACAATGCCATAAATCGTATCACGAGGTCTTTCTAGACCGCACTACATGATCGGCCGCCACTCGCCCTCGATATCAATGTGCGCGTCTAATCTCGAGCCTCATTTACTCGCATAAAGCACATAGCCCGCATGAGGTATTCTCGCGTGAGGGTATAGCCCGCGGTACCCTCCTCGACTCGCGACCGCATAGTCACATAGACCGCATAGTCACATTGCATCGCATAAGGCACTCGCGTCGGGATAATACGGAATGATTAATCCGGAGCATACCTGCTCGCGCAAGTCACACAGACCGCGCGTAGCCGTATAGACCGCATCAAGGGTGGCAAGCCCTCGGTATAACAAGTCAGGGTATGTGATATAACAAGATAACGGGCTTAACGTTTAACAACGTAAGCACAACAAGAATAACCCCCTTACACAACATCACAAGATACTAACACACGTAGCATCCTAACATGTTTACTTACCAAATCAACAAGAAAGTATTACAAGGCTATCATAAACCAACACAATCAAGTTAGTCACACAAGGTACTTTCTACTTTATGTTAACAAGTTCGGGTTTTTATCCCCAAAGTACTTCATACATTAACTCTTTAAAAGATCTGCTTTCACAAAAGTCACAATACCCGTAGTATAAAAATAGAGTGACTATCTTTTTAAGTAAACCAAAACACTTCCCTAAGTAACAACATTATTTTCCAAACGTTCAAGTTTGCCTAATTTCAAATGCTCAAGCTTCTCATTTTCGAAAGGTTTCGTAGTTCATAGTTTTAATCACTTAATAACATAATTCTCCTTTTAAAACAATTTGAGAAACATATGCCTTATGTGTGAGTAGGTTGTTCTTGTTTATAACAATCTTGTTAAAGCAGCCATGATCTAGGAAATGTAATATCATTTTGTCTCATCTTAGCTTCTATGCAGATGGAGGTTTCTACTGGTTTTAATAATACTTAATTAGTCAAAACATTTTCCTTTATTAGCGCTGCTGTGGTTTGTTCGATACTTATGCTGATTTCTGAAATTAGTAAGACATTATTTCTTTTAAAAACCAAGTACTCATTACTCACGAATGAGGTTTCACACTTTTTAACAAAATTCATATTAATTCAATTAAGTCAAGTCTCTTATCTTTTAAGATCAAGCCTCTTAACTTCTAAAATCAATAAACCATTCTTTTTATCTCTCTTAAGTTGTTATACCTAACTTCCCATAAAGCTAGTATAACTCTTAAGCTTTTAAAACCAAGTATTACTCTTCTTTCAAAAACGGTTCTTAATTCTTTTGAAATACTTCAAGATTCTTATTATTTAGACTCAAGTCAAAAGACATCGGAGTAAAACCACGTTCAGTTAACACACGTACGTCTACCGTACTATATATATTCTTTTAAAATATCATGCTCAAGAGGATAGGAAGAATCACATACCTCGCGACGATTTATCGACTATTAGCAAATAGCTCCAAGTAATCGTAATCCTGCTATCCTTTTCACCCTTCGAGTAGAATACGCCACTCAGATTTCAACCTATAACGGTTATACAAGTCTATCAATGTCTAGACTACCTTAGAATAAATCTAGATACAAGATTCTACGAAAATTGGCGACTTCCTATCCGTCAAACTTCACAAGTCTACTGTAAATACAGTCCTATGTAAGTACAGTTCAATCTTCTACTTTAATATTCTTCTGATGTGATTTCAGTTCGAGTCTTATCTGTAATATCCTTCTATTACAGTTCAATTCTCTTCTATGAATCTTATATTCATTTCTATACTACCACAGTATGTAATTTCCAATTACAATATAAGGACAAGAGTATTTACCTCGATAAGCCCAAAATTATCCAAGTTTTAATGTCGATCCTGAGCAACGTTTAGCTCCTACTGGGTACTCCACCGCTCCAAACAACCCTTAGAAGTTCTACGCAACTTCTTAATACTTCAACCAGTGAAGATTTTCCTTAGGGTTTCATTTTGTAGTGAAGGAAGTATAGTAGTATTTCGGGCTTTTAGTATAGGTGTAACTGGAATACTACAAGGTATTTGGACAAGGTATTTTGGAATATTAACTATACTTGGAGAGTATTTTCTACCAAGGGGTGTATTTACGAGACAACACTCAAGAGGGGTACTCTCGAGGCTCACAAGAGGGGAGGCTTTGGACGAAAACCTTACAAAGGGGAGAGGATTTCAAGACTTAGAAACTATTTTGTGGATGAAGTCTTCAACAAAGGGGGGTATTTATAGGCCAACCAATGGCCAAGATCAAGACATGTGGTGGGCAAGTGTAGGGTCAAGATTTGGACAAGTGTTTGTGGGACCACTTGCTCATCAACTACACAAAATATCTACAAATATCCTACCAACTTGACCAAAGTCCTAGCACAAAAACGTGCCAAGACCCTTTATGCGTCGCTGAGGGGCAGTGTCGCTTCTCGTTGGTCCAAATATTTCATCTCGGAAAAATCCAAAAATAATAAATGACATAGCGTAATTTTCCTTCGCAAAGTTTGGAAAAGCGTTTGTCGAAAACGATTCTTTTAGGGGTTGTGCACAAAATTTAGGATTTGCCTACTTAAGGCTTATATTTTATCGATACCACGCATATACTATGGAAATACGAGGTATAACATTCTCCCCTCCTTAGAAACTGTTATACCCCGTATTTCCAGAGTATGCGTGAATGGCGCATTAAAAGTTTAAGCCTTAAGTAGGCAAAGTGTAAATTTTGTTCACAACTACCGAAAGAATCGTTTTCGAAACGCTTTACAAAACTTCATAAGGAAAATTACGCTATGTCATTTATATTTTTGATTTTTCCGAGAGATGAAATATTTTGACCAACGAGCGACACTTGTCACCTCAGTGGACGTTGTGGTGGCCGATTGGTGCACGTTTTCTTCCCCTTTTTGTGGCCTAAAACTTGGGTCAATCTTTGTGAGGGATTTGTGGAGTAGGGTTAGGGTGCACTTGGACAAATCTTGACCCTCCACTTGCCGCCCACTTGGCTTGGTCGTGGCCATTGGTCTCCTATAAATACCCCTTTGAAGACTTCTTCATCCCAAAAACACTTTCCAAGTCTTGAAGCCCTCTCCCCCTTAGTGTAGTGTTCTCGTCCAAAGAGCACCCCTCCCCCTTTGAGAGGACTCTTGGCCGAGAGATATCCCCCCCTCCTAGTGGTGTTGGCCGAGAAACAGCCCCCCCTTTGGTAGAAAATACTCTCCAAGTATTGTTACTATTCCAAAATACCTTAGCCTTATACCTTGTAGTATTCCAAAGTTACCTTTATACGTAGAGCCCGAAAATACTACCTTATGTCCTTTTAGTCTCAAACCGAAACCCTAAGGAAATCTTCATAGCAAGTTGAAGTATTAAGTAGAAGTTGCGTAGAACTTCTAAGGGTTGTTTGGAGCGGGTTGGAGCGCCCAGAGTAGGAGCTAAACATTGCTCAGGATCGACATTTAAACTTGGATAATTTTGGGCTTATCGAGGTAAATACTCTTGACCTTCTTTTGTAATGAGAGTTTACATACTGTTGAAGTATAAGAATTAAGTATAAGTTATATACAAGGAAGGTATATAAGAAGGGAATTGAACAGTATTTACATAGGACTTATTTACAGACTTGTGAAGTTTGTGGGTAGGAAGTCACGCCCAATTTTTCGTAGAATCTTGTATCTATATTTATTCTACCGAGTAGTCTAGACATTGATAGACTTGTATAACCATTATAGGTTGAATCTGAGTAGCGTATTCTACTCGAAGGGTGGAAAAGGCCAGCGGATTACGATTTTGGAGCTATTTGCTAATAATGATAAATCGTCGCGAGGTATGTGATTCTTCCTATCCTCTTGAGAATGATATTTTAAAAGAATATGTATATAGTACGGTAGACGTACGTGTGTTAACTGAACGTGGTTTTACTTCGAGGTTGTTATACCCCGTATTTCCAGAGTATGTACGTAAGGACGTACGTAGAAAAATTTGGGCTTTAAAGTTGGCTTGGACGAAATATTTTTGTGCACAACACCCGATTAGAGTCGTTTTTAAAGCGTTTTACAACTTGCGAAGGAAAATTTCGGCTATATCATTTTTAATTTTTGCGGATTTTTCCGAGAGAAATGTTTTGGACCAACGAGAGGCGACACTTGTCACCTCGAGTTGCTGTGGAGCGTGGCACACTGGACGATTTGTAGCCATAGTTGGTAGGATATTTTGTGAGGTTTTGGGAGTAGGGACTAGGGGGCACTTGGGCACATCTTGACCCTACACTTGCCTTGCACTTGACATAATCTTGGCCATTGGTTGGCCATGGCTTGACCTATAAATACCCTCCCCTTTGAAGACTTATTCATCCTAAAATCAATTCTAAGTCTAGAAATCCTCCCTCCTTGAGTGTTGCTCGCCCTGAGCTTCCTCCCCCTTTGAGAAGGCCCCGGCGAGAGCCCTCCCCCTTGGCCGAGAGTACCCCCCCTCCTAGTGGGGTTGGCCGAGGGGTATACACCCCCCCCTTTGTGGTGTTGTCTCGTATAAATACCCCCCCTCTTGGTAGAAATACTCTCCATAGTATTGTTACTATACCCAAATTACCTTGGCCCATATACCTTGTAGTATTCCAAAGATACCTCTATACGTAGAGCCCGGAAATACTACCGTATGTCCTTTTTGTCTCAAACCGAAACCCTAAGGAAAATCTTCACTGTGGGTTGAAGGATTTATAAAGAAGTTGCGTAGAACTTCTAAGGGTTGTTTGGAGCGGGTTGGAGCACCCGGAGTAGGAGCTAAGCGTTGCTCAGGATCGACATTTAACTTGGATAATTTTGGGCTTATCGAGGTAAATACTCATCCTTCTATCAGAATCGAAATTACATGTTGTAGGAATATATAGTTGAAGTATACTATATATAGAATCAACATAGTTTTGCGGCAATGTCTTTGGACTTAAGCTGAATTTAAAGAAGAATCGAATCAGAATTACCTAGGGTGTATTCTGATAGACTTGTGTAGCATTACTGTGAAGTAGAATTGTACACGTCCGGGTAGACGTATAAACCCCCCCCCCCCTGGTTGGCTTGATAGCCGGCCTCGGTAGAGGAGGAGATTTCTGTGTTGCGGGAGAGTCTTTGCCGAATTTTCTGTAGAAAGTTCTACGATAAGATCTAGATGTTAATAAGCGCCTTGTGGCCTTATAGGTTGAAGTACTACGTATGGCGTGATCTACTTGGCTTAAGAAGTAGCCGACGGTTTGAGGTACTTGGAGCGTTTTGCTATTAGTCGATAATCGTCGCGAGGTATGTGAACCTCTTCCTATCTTTTCTAGCATGATATGTATATAACTATGTAGTACGGTAGACGTACATGTGTTAAATGTATTTGATTGGTTTAAAACATAAAGTGTTATAACGGCTTTATGGGAAGTTGGTTATAACAGCTTTATGTAGGTAAGAAAATGCTTTGTGGTTTTAAAAACTTAAGAGTTATAATAGCTTTATGGGAAGTTAGGTATAACGGCTTAAGAGAGATAAAATGAATGATTTATTGATTTTAGAAGTTAAGAGACTTGATCTTAAAAGATAAGAGACTTGACTTAATTAAATTAATATGAATTTTGTGTGAAACCTCATTCGTGAGTAATGAGTACTTGGTTTTAAAAGGAAGAATGTTTCTTGATTTGGAAAGCAGAATGAGTATCGACAAACCACTGCGGCGTTAATAAAGGAAATGTTTTAATTAATGAAGTATTATTAAAACCAAGTAGAAACCTCCATCCGCATGAAGCTAAGATGAGACAAAATGATATTACATTTCCTAGATCATGGCTGCTTAATAAGATTGATTATGAACAAGAATAACCTACTCACATATAAGGCATATGTTTCTCAGATTGTTTAAAAGAGAATTATATTCTTAAATGGATAAGACTATGAACTACGAAACCTTTCTAAAATAAGAAACGTGAACATTTGAAATTAGGCAAACGTGAACGTTTGGAAAATAATGTTGTTACTTGATTTTACAAAGGGAAGTGTTTTGGTTTACTTAAAAAGATAGTCACTCTATTTTATACTACGTATCAGGTGACTTCTGTGAAAGAAACGAATCTTTTAAAAGAGTTAATGTATGAAGTACTTTGGGGATAGATACCCGAACTTATTAGCATCAAGTACCTTGTGTGAATAACTTGACTTTGTTGGTTTGTGATAGCCTTGTAATACTTTCTTGTTGATTTGATAAGTAAACATGTTAGGATGCTACGTGTGTTAGTATCTTGTGATTGTTGTGTAAGGGGGTCATTCTTGCTGTGCTTACGTTGCTAACCGGTAAGTCTGTTGTACTATTATTATATCACCTACCCCCTTGACTTATTATACCGAGGGCTTGCCACCCTTGATGCGGGTCTATACGGCCTATGCGGTCTGTGAAACTTTCCGGAGCAGCGGGATGCTCCAGGATTGATCATTCCGGGTGTTTAGGCCGACGCGGATGCCCTATGCGGTCCACGGACTATGCGGTCTTTTGAGACTATGCGGCCGCGGAGTCCAGCGGATACCGAGGTTAAGCTGCCTCCGACGCGGGTATACCTCAGCGATGCAGGACCACGATTCGAGAATACCTCACGCGGTGCGTGTGTGACCTATGCGGAGTCGCGGTAAGTTCCAGAATAGACGACACATTGATCTGCGCGAGTGGCGGCCGATCATGTAGTGCGATGCAGAAAGACCTCGTGATACGATTTTATAAGCGTTGTTGGTATGCGTGGGTTTTAGTAGTCGGCTATGCCTTCGTACTTACCGTGCGGTTTTATTATGACACAGTGGGACTCGTGTTTATGTGTATTCCTTAGTGCTTTTATATCATGGATCACGGCAGCGGAAGGTATTCCACGCATGATTGATGTTATGGGCGCGAGACCCATAGTTATATTTGAGTGATTACTTGAGGCGCGAGTCCACGACTTGACATGATCGCTATATTATTGTGAATCGTATTTTGGTTATCATACATGTCTCCGCTTTATATAGACTACTATGATTTCATTTACGTATTTTCGCCACATACTTGTACTGTCTCGACCTCCTTCTGCGCGTCATGCCGCAGTAAAGGTACGCCGCCGATCCTCGCTCTAGGTCACAGCGTTGGAAGCTCCGTTTCTCGAGGCTTATCTTCGTATAGTCCTCGCCGTTGTAGGTTTTTACATTCAGGGGTATGGCGGGGCCCTGTCCCGCCATTGTTGCCGTATCATTCCTAGAGGTCTGTAGTACTGTTGTGGGCAGAGTTGTATGAGATGTAAATGTTCAAATTGTTATTTATATATATACTGAAGGTAACCGTTTTTGGTTAGCCTGTCTTCTTATTTCACTGTCTTATTACATTGGTTTCATGTATTGTCTTTATATTCTCACGATTTCTCGATGTATGACTCCGGGTGCGGGTAAGGCACTACCACGCCCGGCCATGTCATGCAGGTCTGTTGACTTGAGTTTTAAATAATAAGAATCTTGAAGTATTTCAAAAGAATTAAGAACCATTTTTGAAGGAAGAGTAATACTTGGTTTTGAAAGTTTAAGAGTTATACTAGCTTTATGGGAAGTTAGGTATAACGACTTAAGAGTAATAAAAGAATGGATTATTGATTTTAGAAGTTAAGAGACTTAATCTTAAAAGATAAGAGACTTAACTTAATTGAATTGATATGAAAGTTGTTAAGAAGTCTCAACCTCATTCGTGAGTAATGAGTACTTGGTTTTAAAGAATAATGTTTCTTGATTTGGAAATGAGAATAAGTATCGAACGAACCATCAGCGTTAATAAAGGAAAATGTATTGACAAATAAGTAATTATATTAAAACCAGAGAAACCTCCATCCGCATGTAAGCTAAGATAAGACAAAATTGTATTACATTTCCTAGATCATGGCTGCTTTAATAAGATTGTTATAAACAAGAATAACCTGCTCCCACATAAGGCATATGTTGCTCAAATTGCTTTAAAAGAGAACTACGCTATTAAATGATTAAGACTATGAGCTATGAAATCTTTCGAAAATAAGAGACGTGAATATTTGAAATTAGGCAAACTTGAACTTTGGAAAAGAATGTTGTAACTTTATTTTAAAAGGAGAAGTGTTTTGGTTTAAAAGGAAAGTATGGAAGTTGTTTTGGTTTACTTAAAAATGTTAGTCACTCTATTTTTATAATACGGGCATCGGGTGACCTTTGTAAAAGAAATGGATCTTTTAAAAAGAATTTAACGTACGTAGTACTTTGGGGTTAAAACCTGGACTTTGGCATAAAATGAAAGTACCTTGAGTTGTGTGTAACTTGCCTATGTTTGCGTGTGATAGCCTTGTCGTGCTAGTATTGTATTTTTATACCACCGCGTCTTTCAATGGAGGGCCGACTGATTTGTTATGATATTACTTGGACGCATTCTGCGGACGAGAATTCCACCGCACGCCTCGCTGAAAGTGTTATTCCACGGACTAGCTCTATGAGGTTTCTTCGATTCGCCTTGGTATCCGTGGTGGCCAGATTTCGCCTGCCTCGTGGCTGATTCGCCTTGGTACAGTAGTTATCCTCGCACTTGCCCCGCTCGTTTAGTGGCGAAGTCTCGTGATACTACTGCACCGTAGTTAGCCCAGATTTGCCCGCCAACACGTGACACGCTTGGTATCCGTAGTCGACTTTCGTACTTGCCCCGTGTCAGCTTGGTTGTTTGATTGTATAGTATTGTTCGTACGGCCTTGGTATCTGGTAGTTGGCTTTCGCTTGCCGCCATTGATGACGCGACTTTGGTATTCGGTAGTTAGCCGTACTTGCCGCACGGTTTATGACTCGTAGGACTTGGTGTTCATGTACTCGTGGTGTTATTATATCATAGATCACGGCGATGAGGAAGGTATTCCACGCATGATTGATGTTGAGCGTGAGACCCATAGTTATATTTGAGTGATGACTGGAGGCGAGTCCACGACTTACATGATCGCTATTTATTATGGATCGTAGTTTGTTATCATACATGTCTCCGCTTTATATAGATCGCTATGATTTCATTTACGATTTTGATTTCACATACTTGGTACTGTTATCGACTTTCGGGGCCGCGTTCATGCCGCAGTAGGGGTACACCGCTTGATGCTCGCTCATAGGATCGCAGTCATTGCTTGGAAGCTCCGCTTCTCGAGGCTTATCTTTAGTATAGTCCTCGCCATCAGAGGTACTTGTACATTCTGGTATGGCGGCCCGTCCCGTCATGTTGTATAAAAACTCTTAGGTCAGTAGTAATGCTTGTTGTGGCAGGTTTGTAAGGATGTAATCGTTTCAGCTTTAGTTATATATGCAAAAAGGTAACCGTTGCTGGCCTGCTTTATATTCATATCTCTTGTTTCATGTTTAAAGTTTTTATTTCCGCTGATTTTCTCGATGTTGTATCACTAGGGTGGTGCCCGGTAGTACACCACGGCCCGGATCGTGACAAAAGTGGTATCGCAGCGATTAATCCTCGGAAAGTGTCTGATCGTGTCTAGTAGTCTTGATTATCGGTGTGTTGCACCACATCTATAATCGTGAGGTCGCAGGACATTTAGGATTGGTTTCCATTCTTCTCATTCGAGATCGTGCCTTAGCCGTGTTATAAGTCGACCCTTCCGACATATTGGCGTTTTTCACCGCTTATGCCTCGCTAGCGCAACCCGCCCAGATGGGCAAGGCACCGGAAGCTGCTAGTATGATACAGAGGTGTACGGGCGCAGTTCCCTTTACTGAGATAGTGCGACGGCGAAGTTTTGCGACGCCACTTTCAGAGTTTAGAGCCGCAGCAGTTGGTCGCCGAGACCACAAGACTGAGCCTCCACCCCACACCGAGCAGAGAACGGTTACAGAGATGGCCCATTCGGCCGATTGTCACGACCATTCGGGCCGTGGATCGTGCCTTACCGGGCACCCAAGTAGTCATACATCGAGTAATCAGCGAATATAAAACAAGACATGAAACAATTTATAAAATAAGACACGCTTTGAGAAAACGTCGCTTTCGCATATATATATAAACATGGTTTAGCGCTACATCCGATATTGCATAACATGACTACGCACTAAGGAAATATACAACTATGGCGGACAGCCCCGCCATACCCCGATCGCACAAAACTATCTACAACAGGAGATCATACCCAAAAGTAGAGCCTCCTATAGAAGATGGAGCTCCGACACCAACGTAGATCCTAAGGACGGATCTAGCACTGCCGCCTTACCGCGGCATGAACGCACTTCAAGGAGGTCAAGACAAGTACTAAGTATGTGAAATCAGAAAGTACTTAAATGAAATCATATCACTTTAAAACCGCTTTACAAACATGCATGAAACAACAATCAGAATCGCACATAGTGCCACATCATAAACAAGAGCAACAATAGGTAACTGTAAGAGGTCTTTTCTAGGCTGCGAAAGATCGAAGCAGGGCCAATCGCCCATGTTATCATTCTGCAAGCCTAATCCTGGACTCCCGGAGACCGCATAGGCCACTCACATAGGCCCGCATGGGTATAACCCCGCGTCGAGGGTAGCTACTCTCAACGCCCCGACTCGTTGTCCGCACGCCACAGACCGCATGAGGCATAACCCCGCATACTAACACGAACTCGTAGCTCGCATAGCCCCCGACCCGCATGAGGTATTCTCGAATCATGGTCCTGCACCACCGAGTCTACCCCGCACGGAGGGCAAATAACCCCTGATCATCTCAAGAGGTGAGTGATATAGTACTAATACAACAGCTTATAGTTCAAACAACATAAGCATAAGTAAGACTGACCTCTTTACACAAACGTTACAAGATACTAACACATAGCATCATAATATGTCTACTCACCAAAACCATCTTATTATACCTTTCAGAAATCAATACAAGTCTTTTATAAAACACATAAGTAAACTGTTCCTTTTTATAAAACTTAAGCCGTTATACTTAACTTCCCATAAAGCCAGTATAACCCTTAAGCTTCTTGTTTTAAAAACAACTATTCTTCTTCTTTCAAAACTGTGTTATAATTCTTTTGAAAGACTTTTTAAGATCTTTATTATTCAGGCTTAAGTCGCAAGACATTGCCGTAAGTATTATTCAGGCTTAAGTCGAAAGACATTGCCGTAGTTATTATTCGCTTAACATACGTCTCACCGCACTATATATATATTTAAAATATCATGCTTTAGGAAGAATCACATACCTTCTCAATAAAACCTCCCGCTAAGTTGAATATGTCGCGCAGAGAATCACCTATAATAGTCACGACATCTATCAAAGTCTAGACTACTCAAGGTCATTCTAAATGGAGGGTTCACAATTCTACGGAAAGTCGGGCAGCACTTCCTACCCTGAGCTATATAAGTCTCATCAGGAAAATTCTATATAAGCATAGTTCAATTATTCTTCTTTAAACCCTTCTACTGTGATAACAGTTCAATTTATTCTCAGAATATTCTTCTAAGTATTTAATACTTATTCTTATACTTCTACAAGAAGCATTCTCTAATACAAAAGAGGGTTAGGATTATTTACCCTAAGCCCAATAATATCCTAGATAAAAGTCACTGAGCAAAGTTTAGCTCCTAAGTTGTAAGCTCAGAGTTCCAAGAAAACCTTAGAAGTTCTTCACAACTTCTACTAAGGACTAAGGGATTTGGGCTAGGCTATTTTGGGCATTATAACAATACTAAGGCAACTTTTCTACCAAGGGAGGCGTAGGTTTTGGCTAGGCTAGGGGCCTCGCCAAACCACTTAGGCTAGAGGGGTATTCGCCAAGGCCTTCACAAGGGGAGGAGGTGTTTGGACGAAAAGGCTACAGGAGAGGAGAGGATTTTTAGACTTGGAAGCTTTTGTGGATGAAGAACTCTTCATCACAAGAGGGGTATTTATAGGTCAAGGGATGGCCAACCAAGGGCCAAGATGTAGCCAAGTGCTAGGCAAGTGTAAGGCCAAGATTAGGGCAAGTGTACCTAGCCAACTTGCACACAAAATATCCTACCAACTACTTGACAAAATTGGCTCTCCAATTCGGTCCAATTCCGCCACAAGTCCATCAATTGGAGGGTGACAAGTGTCGCCCTCCCGTTGGCCCAAAATGTTTCGTCTCTCGGAAAAATCCGCAAAAATTAGAAATGGAATAGCCGGAATTTACCCTACGAAAGTTGTGGAAACGTTTCGTCGGAAAACGGTTCTTTTAGCGAGTTGTGCACAATTTTCGAACTTGGCCTAACTTTAAGGCTAAACTTTCGTACGTACGCCCTCACGTACATACTCCGGAAATACGGGGTATAACATTCTCCCCTCCTTAGAAACATTCGTCCCGAATGTTCCTTCCCAAGACAGTTAACGATAAGATTCTTCATAACTTAAACAGTTGCAAATGCCACACACGTAACAACACTTAGGCATAAACGATAATGAAGATTTTACAAGTAGGAAAGTGAATTACCTGGAGGTGTGGGGAATAGGTGAGGATACTTCTGCCTCATGTCTTCCTCGGCTTCCCATGTCATCTCCTCCCTGAGCTCGTTCCGCCACAAGACTTTGACGGAAGCCACGTCCTTCGTCCGCAGACGCCTAACCTGACGATCGATTATCGCTATGGGAATCTCCTCATACGATAACCCCTCGGTCACCTGGACATCGTCAATCGGATGCACTCTAGATGGATCCCCGATACATCTCCTCAACATAGATACGTGAAAAACGGATGCATCGCCTCCGGATCGGACGGCAGATCCAACTCATGTGCAACCTTGCCTACCTCGCGACAATCGAAACGACCCAATGTACCTTGGGCCGAGTTAGTTACCTTCTTCCGAATCTCATCACACCCTTCATGGGTGACACCTTTAGGAAAACCCAATCATGAACCTCGAACTCAAGATGCCGACGACGATGATCTGCATATGACTTCGCCGACTCGAGCCGCCAAGAACTTCTCTGGATAAGCTTCACCTTATCCATCGCTGTGCACCAACCGTCCCACTAATCGCACTCGCCCACATCGAACCATCCTATAGGCGATCCGCACTTCCTCCCATACAAGGCCTCATAAGCGCGCCATCCGAATCTGGAGTGGTAGCTATTATTGTATGCAAACTCAACTAGAGGCAAATGATCCTCCCAGCTACCCCTGAAGTCCATAACACAGGCTCGCAGCATATCCTCAAGAGTCTGGATAGTGCGCCACCGTCTGTCAATGCGTGGATGGAATGCGATTCGTGCTCACCTGTGTCCCTAAACCTCTTTGGAAAGACCTCCAGAAGTTAGCCGTAAAGTGGGATCCTCTGTCTGATATGATCGAAATAGGGACTCCATGTAGTCTGACGATCTCTCGGATGTAAAGTCTGGCATAATCCTCACCAAAAGTCGTCCCGACGGAAGGAAGTGGGCTGATTTCACACCACAACGATAACCCATATAGAATCATGTCTCCGAGTGTGAGGTAATCCCGTGATAAAGTCCATGTTGATTACCTCCCACTTCCGTGTCGGGATCTCAATGCGTCAGAACAAACCACCGGGCCTCAGTGCTCTACCTTCACCGCCGACAACACGGGCACCGAGCTACGAACTCGCAACGTCCTCTTCGCCATCCCACCAATACACGGATCTGGGCGTCGTGGTACATCTTGGTCGACCGACGGATGGAGTAACGCTACGCGTGTGCTTCCCCAAGAACCTCGCCAAGTCTCAAACATCTGGAACACACAACTCGCCTCAAACCTTAGCACCCCATCGTGCTACCCCAAAAGGACCTTGCCTCACGAAGAGTCAGACACGATAACGTGTCAACACCGGATCCGAATCGCCGCTCTTCACCTCCTCGACGATGGAAGACTCGCAACCTCACGAACTCGAACCCCACCGCTATCGAATCAATCAAACGGACACCAAGGCTCGCTAATCGATGCAAATCACGAACCATGTCCCTCCTCTCTACCGCACATCCGATAGGCTCCCATCGACTACGACTAAGAGCATCCGCCTGGCGTTGGCCTTTCCCGTGGTACAGATATCAACATCGTAATCCTTAAGCAACTCTAACCACCGCCTCTCGTCATAAGTTCACTCCTCTCGTGAAGATATCTTGAGGCTCTTGGTCTGTATAAATATCCACGTGAACCCCATACAAATAGTGCCTCCAGATCTTGGCGTGAATCATCACGCGACTCCAAATCATGGGTGGGGTATTTCCTCTCGTGTTTAAGTCGGGATGCGTGCGCTTATAACTCGCCTCGCATCAACACACATCCCAACCCGATGCCTGACGCATCGCAATACACAACATAACCGTCTGGACCCTCTGGAAGAGTAAGAACGGGCGCGTCAATCTCTTTCAAGAATCGAAACCCCGCCACAAGCATCACCATCAAACTTGGCCGCCTTCCGAGTCACCTAGTCAATGGTGCAGATAGAAGCAAACTTCTACGAACCACCGATAATAACTCGCAAGGCCTAAAATCGCGAACCTCCGGAGTAGTAGTCTAGGCCAACTCCTGACTGCCTAGATCTTGGCCGTATCTACCTGAATACCATCGGTCCCGACAATATGCCCAAGAAAAGCCACCGAAGTTAACCAAAACTCACATTTGGAAAACTTAGCGCATTCTTGGTCCCGAGAATCACAAGACAGCCTCAAATGCTCCGCATGCCTCGCTCTGGCGAGAATAAACCAAGATATCATCAATGAACACTATCACAAACGTGTCCAAAAATGGTTTGAACACTCGTTCATCAAATCCATGAATATCACGAGCATTGGTCAACCCAAAAGACATGACTGAACTCATAATGCCCGCATCGGTCCGAATGCGATCCAGGGACATCCACCTCTCTGACTTCGAACTCGATGATAGCCCGATCGCAGATCAATCTTGAGAAACATCTCGCGCCGCAATCGTCGAACAAATCATCAATCCCAGGAAGGGGGTATTCGTTTTAATGGTCACCTTGTGCACCGTAGTCAACACACATGCGCAGCCCCGCCCTTCTTCTTTAAGAACACACGGCGCTTCTGCGAGAAACACTAGGTCCGATAAAACCCTTCTCCAAAGAAATCTCTCACCGGTCCTTCACTCTCTCAACTCGGCGGTGCCATTCTCAGATGGGCGAATGGAAATAGCCGAGTGTCCGCAATATGTCTATACAAAACTCAATCTCCCTCTCAGGAGGGATACCCGGGAGGTCGTCTGGAAACACGTCTGGGAACTCTCTGACCACTGGAACTGACGGAAAATCTGGTACCGCAGCCTTGATTCAACACCCGAACGAGATGGTAGATATACCCCTTCTGCACCATCTTCCTAGCCTTGAGGTAGGAAATAAACCTACCCCTCGGCGATACCGTGCTCCCCTCCCACTCAACAACCGGCTCCTCAGGAAACTGGAACCGTACTCCTCTCTCTCTGCAGTCTACATTGGCGTAGCAAGAAGCTAGCCAATCCATCCCCATGATCACGTCGAAGTCAATCATCTCCAACTCTATCAAGTCGGCTAGGGTCTGACGACTGTAAATGGTCACAGGACAAGCTCTATATATCCGCCGAGCTACCACCGAATCACCCACTGGCGTAGCTACCTCGAAAGGGTCTATGGACTCAGGCTCTATCCCTATCCTACTAGCAACAAGGGGAGATATATAGGACAGAGTAGAACCCGGATCTATCAAAGCATACACATCAAACCCAGAAACTGATAAGGTACCTTATCACGACCCATTCAGGTTCGTGGATCGTGCCTACCGGGCACCCAAGTAGTCATACATCGTAGTAATCACGGAAATATAAAACAAGACATGAAACAGATTTATAAAATAAGACACGATTTATGTGAGAAAACGTCGCTTTGGGCATATATATATAAACATGGTTTAGCGATATCCGATACTGCATAAATACGACTACTGCACCTAAGGAAATATACAACTATGGCGACAGGCCTCGCCATACCTCGATCAGACAAAACAATCTACAACAGGGAGAACATAAACAAAAAGTAGAGCCTCCGGAAAAGATGTAGCTCCGACACCAACGTAGATCCTAAGAATGTGGATCTAGCACTGCCGCTTACCTGGCATGAACGCACGGCCAAGGAGGTCAAGACAACAGTACTAAGTATATGAAATCAGAAATACTTAAATGAAAACATATCATTTTAAAATCAGTTTTGCAAGTATGTATGAAACAACCAAGGGACCGCATAGTGCCACATCATAAACAAGAGCAACAATAGGTAAATCAGAATGTGTCTTTTCTAGGTCGCGAATGATCAGCAGGCCACTACCATATTATCATTCTCGCAGCCTAATCACGACTCCCTGAGTCCGCATAGGCCACTCGCATAGGCCCGCATGAGGTATAACCCCGCATCGAGGGTAGCTACTCCTCGCAACGCCCCGACTCGTTGTCCGCACGCCACATGCATCGCATGAGGTATAACCCCGCATACTAACACGAACTCTCGTAGCTCCGCATAGGCCCCCGACCCGCATGAGGTATTCTCGAATCATGGTCCTGCATCACTTCGAGTCTACCCCGTCGGAGGCGCTAACCCCGGTATCATCTCAAGAGGTGAGTGATATAGTACTAACCAACAACTTATAGTTCAAAACAACATAAGCATAAGTAAGACTGACCACTTTACACAAACGTTACCAGACACTAACACACATAGCATCATATCATGTCTACTTATCAAACCATCTTATTATTCTTTTCACAATTCAATATAAGTCTGTTATAAACACATAGGCAAACTGTTTCTTTTATCCATCTTAAGTGGTTATACTTAACTCCCCATAAAGCTAGTATAACTCTTAAGCTTCTGTTTTAAAAACCAATTAGTTCTCTTACTAAAAATGATTCGAGATTCTTTTGAAATGCTTTCGCTTCTTATTATTCGGGCTTAAGCGTGGCGTTCTGCCGTAAGTATTATTCAGCTTAAGCGCAGGCATTGCCGTAGTTATTATTCGATTAACACATGTACGTCTACCGTACTACATATATATTGTAAAATATCATGCTTTAGGAAGAATCACATACCTTCTCAAATAAAACCACCGCCAAGTTGAATATGTCGCGCAGAGAATCAAATTATAATAGTCGACACGCCTATCAACGTTCGCACTACTTTGAAACCGATTCTAAACAGAGGGTTCTATATCCTACGGAAAATTGGGCAAGACATCCCTACCCTGAGCTACTCAAGTCTACTGTGAAAACAGACCTATGAAAGTAAATTATGATTATTCTTCATTTAAACAATACTACAGTGCAAAAAGATCAATTCTATTCTGTGATATACTTCTAAGTATTTAATAATTATTCTTATACTACTACAAAGATGTATTCTCTAATTCAAAAGAGGTTAGGATTAGTTACCTCGGTAAGCCCAATAATATCCTAGATAAAGTCGCTACCGAGCAAGGTTTAGCTCCTAAGTTGTGCGCTCCAGAGTCTCGAAACCTTAGAAGTTCTTCACAACTTCTACTAAGGACTAAGGGATTTGGGCTGGGTATTTTAGGCATTATAACAATACAAGAAGGCAACTTTTCTACCAAGGAGGGGGTAGGTTTTGGCTAGGCTAGGGGGTATTCGGCCAGGGCCTTCAAGGAGGGGGTGTTGGACGAAAAGGCTACAAAGGAGAGGAGAGGATTTCAAGACTTGGAGCTTTGTGGATGAAGAACTCTTCATCTCAAGAGGGGTATTTATAGGTCAAGGGATGGCCAACCAAGGGCCAAGATGTAGCCAAGTGCTAGGCAAGTGTATGGCCAAGATTAGGGCAAGTGTACCTAGCCAACTTGCACACAAAATATCCTACCAACTCCAAGACAAAATAAGCCAACCCAATCGGCCCTATTGCCGTGTCAAGTCCATCAATTGGAGGGTGACAAGTGTCGCCCTCCCGTTGGTCCAAAATGTTTCGTCTCTCGGAAAAATCCGCAAAATTAGAAATGGCATAGCCGAAATTACCCTACGAAAGTGTGGAAACGCTTCGCCGGAAAACTATTCGCTTTGAGAGTCAGGCCCAAAAATGTCCAAGCCTAACTTTAAGGCCAAACTTTTTGTACGTATTCCCTTACGTACATACTCTGGAAATACGGGGTATAACATTCTCCCCTCCTTAGAAACATTCGTCCCGAATGTTCCTTCCCAAGACGGATAACGATAAGGTTCTTCATAACTTAAATTTGCAAAAGCCACACACCCACAAAACAACACTAGGCAAAAATGTTAACGAAATTTACAAGTAGGAAAGTGAATTACCGGAGGTGGGGAACGGTGAGGATACTTCGCCTCATGTCCTCGCCGGCTTCCCACGTCATCTCTCCTCGAGCTCGCTCCGCCACAAGACTTTGTGGAAGCCACGCCCCGTCCGCAGACGCCTAACTCCGACGATCGACTATCGCTATGGAATCTCCTCATACGATAACCCCGCCACCGACATCGTCAATCGGGTGTACCCTAGATGGATCCCCGATACATCTCCTCAGCATAGATACGTGAAAAACCGGATACACTGCCTCCAGATCGGACGGCAGATCCAACTCATAGGCAACCTTGCCTACCCTGCGGACAATCAAACGACCTAATGTACCTTGGGCCGAGTTTCCTTCTTACCGAATCTCATCACACCCTTCATGGGTGACACCTTTAGAAAACCCAATCATGAACCTCGAACTCAAGATGCCGACGACGATGATCTGATACGACTTGCCGACTACGAGTCGATAGCCGCTTCCGGATAAGCTTCACCTTATCCATCGCTGCCGCACCAAATCTGGTCCCACTAGCCGCACTCGCCCACATCGAACCAACCTATAGGCGACCTGCACTTCCTCCCATACAAGGCCTCATAAGGCGCCATCTGAATACTGGAGTGGTAGCTAATATTGTACGCGAACTCAACTAGAGGCAAATGATCCTCCCAACTACCACTGAAATCAACAACACAGGCTCGCAGCATAACCTCGCAGTCGGATAGTGCGCTCTGCATGTCCGCATGCGTGGATGAAATGCAGACTCGTGCTCACTGCGCCCCTAAACCCTCGAAGGACCTCGAAGTTAGCCGTAAACCGGGCTCCTCATGCGATATGATCAAGTAGGGACTCCATGCGATCGACGATCTCTGATGTAAAGTCCGCATAATCCTCACCGAAAAGTCGCCCCGACGGAAGAAAGTGGGCTGATTTCACACCGCCGACGATAACCCATATAGAATCATGTCTCCTCTGAGTGCGAGGTAATCCTGTGATGAAGTCCATGTTGATTACCTCCCACTTCCAGGTCGGGATCTCTATCGCCTGTAACAAACCACCGGGCCTCTCGTGCTTTACCTTCACTCGACAACACGCATCGGGCGAGCTACGAACTCGCAACGTCCTCTTCAAGCCATCCCACCAATACACGATCTAAGGTCGCGGGTACATCTTGGTCGACCACGATGGATGAGTAACGCAGCGTGTGCTTCCCCAAGAACTCCAAGTCTCAAACATCTGAACACACACCCGCTCAAACCTTAGCACCCCATCGTGCTACCTCAAAAGGACCGCGCCTCGCGAAGAGATGTATCACGATATCGAATCAAAGCCGATCCTCGAATCGTTGCCTCTTTACCTCCTCGACGATGGAAGACTCGGCAACCTCACGAACTCTAACCCCATCGCTATCGTAATCAATCAAACGGACACCAAGGCTCGCTAACCGATGTAAATCACGAACCATGTCCTCCTCTCTAGCCGCATCCGATAGGCTCCCATCGACCTACGACTAAGAGCATCTCGCCACAACATGGCCTTCCCCGTGGTACAGATATCAACATCGTAATCCTTAAGCAACTCTAACCACCGCTCTCGCCGTAAGTTCAATCTCCTCCGCCGAAGATATACCGAGGCTCTTGTGGTCCGTAAAAATATCCACGTGAACCTCATACAAATAGTGCCTCCGCATCTTCAAAGCGTGAATCACACCGCCAACTCCAAATCACGCGGGTAGTTCTTCTCGTGTTTCTTCACCGTCGATCGTATGCTATAACCCCGCCATGCTGCATCAACACACATCCCAACCCGATGCTCGACGACATTACAATACACGACATAACCATCCGACCTCCGGAAGAGTAAGAACGAGCGCGGCCGCCTCTTCTTTCAAAGAATCGAAACCTCGCCACAAGCATCGACCATCAAACTTCGCCGCTTACGAGTCACTCTAGTCAATGGTGCGTAGATAAGCAAACTTCTCCACGAACCGATAATATCTCGCAAGGCCCGAAATCGCGAACCTCGCCGAGTAAGAGTTCAGGCCAAGTCCCGATCGCTTCGATCTTGGCGTATCCACTAATGCCATCACCCGACAATATGCCCAAGAAACGCCATGAAGTCAACCAAAACTCACATTTGGAAAACTTGGCGCATAATCGCTGGTCTCGAGAATCGCCAAGACAGCCTCAAATGCTCGCGACGCTTCGCCTCCGGCGAGAATAAACCAAGATATCATCAATGAACACTATCACAAACGTGTCCAAAAATGGTTTGAACACTTGTTCATCAAATCCATGAATCTCACGAGCATTCGTCAACCCAAAAGACATGACTGAACTCATAATGCCCGCATCGGTCCGAATGCGCCCTAGGGACATCCACCTCTCGACTGCACTGATGATAGCCCGACCGTAGATCAATCATGAGAAAGATCTCGCACTCAGAATCGGGTCGAACAAATCATCAATCACGGGAAGCGGGGTATTCGTTTAATGGTCACCTTGTTCACCGATCAATCAACACACACGCGCAGTGGCCCCGCCCTTCTTCTTCACGAACAATACACGCGCTCCTGCGAGAAACACTAGCCCGATGAAGCCCTTTTCCAAAGAAATCCCTAAGCCGATCCTTCAACTCTCTCAACTCGGCGGTGCCATTCTGTATGGCGGAATGGAAATAGCCGAGTGTCCGCAATATGTCTATACAAAACTCAATCTCCTCTCGGAGGGATACCCGGAGGTCGCCTGAAACACGCCTGGAACTCTCTCGACCACTGGGAATCGACGGAAAATCTGGTACCGCGGCTTGAGATCAAACACCCGAACGAGATGGTAGATATACCCTTCGCACCATCTTCCTAGCCTCGAGGTAGGAAATAAACCTACCCTCAACGATAACGTGCTCCTCCCACTCAACAACCGCCTCGTGAAACTGGAACCGCATTACTTTCTCTGCGCAGCCTACATTGGCGTAGCAGAAACTAGCCAATCCATCCCCATGATCACGCCGAAGTCAATCATCTCCAACTCTATCAAGTCGCCAGGTCCGACGATCGTAAATGGTCACAGACAAGCTCTATATACCCGCCGAGCTACCACCGAATCACCCATGGCGTAGCTACCTCGAAAGGGTCTATGGACTCGGGCTCTATCCACTATCCTACTAGCAACAAGGGAGATATATGGGGCAGTAGAACCCGATCTATCAAAGCATACACATCAAACCCAAACCGATAAGGTACTCGTGACGACATCGGTGAGGCCTCACGATCTGCCGGCCGACAAAGCATAAATGCGATTCCGAGGACCGCTAGAATCGACCCGAGCCACGACCTGCCGCGACTGGCCGACCCATGAGTACCACGCCCTGGCGAGTAATCAGAGAGATGAAGCGCAATGAACTCGGCGTCGAGCCCTACCACCCGCCGCCGGCCGGACAGCCTCGCAGTGACCACTGCGGCTACAATCAGAACAAGCTCCAAAAGTAGTACCACACTTCCGTAATGGGATCTACCGACGGCCACATCTGGGTGGTCCCGATCGCCGCACTCGCTACTCGACGCCCGCCTGCCCGGTCCGCCTCGAATACTCTGGCCTTTGAGGATGGTGCGGGAGTGCTCTGCCGGCCGGTGCAAATCTAGATCGCCACAGGCCGCCACTACGATAGCCACCAAGACCCTCCCGCCCCGCCTTCTTTCTATTGTCGCCCACTCGCCGACCTCTGCCTCGCATCCAAGGGCATGAGCTCGCATGCGGGTAATGTCCATACCGGCCGAGAGAAACACCCGCATACGACTCGCCATATAATCATCTAGCCCGTGACGAGCTGCACCCTATCCTCCATATCGCTACTAATGCCGGGACATATCGAGCCAATGAATCAAACTCGACATTGTACTCGACAAGGCGTCCTCTGCGCTCGGCCAGAAAAATCTATCACCCGCGCCTCCTCATCCGCGAGGCAAAAAGTGAGTGAGGAAAGCCTCGAGAACTCATCCTGTAGCTGGGACGCGTGCTCTCCCGGATAACTCCCATGAATCAAACCAATCGATCGCGTATCACGCACTTACGTGGAACCAAAGATCACGGACTCGGTCTCGACGCCCGATCACTCTCGAATCCTCTCAGAGCGGATGAACTCCTCGATCATCCTCCCGCCGACCCTAAAACTCGCGGGCTACAACTCGAAGTCTCGTAGCCTCAAACTCTCTCGCCTCGTGAACCACGGCGCGATCGAGCCGAGCTGAATCGAATCGCAGATCCACCTATCCTCGTACGCCACAACTCTAGCCAATAGTCGGGTTATCTCTTGTACCTAACCTCCGCCCAGCCGTGGGACGAGGTGGGTACTGTGGTCTCTGCTGGGGCTGGCGGCGTCATAGAGCTCGCCGTCTGAGGTATAGCCTGGGCCTGAGCCCTCGTAACTCTCGGTGTCATACTAGCAGCCTCCTACGCCGCCTCTTCTGCCGGGTTTACGTGGAGGCATAATCAGTATGTAAGAGGAATACGTTAGAGGTCCAATTTAACACAACTCTAAAGCACGATCTCGAGTAAGAAGAGTGGAAACCAATCCTAAATATCTTATAGCCTCCACGATTATTGGTGTGGTGCAACACACCGATAATCAAGACTCTACTGAATACTGCGTAGACACTTTCCGAGGATTAATCGCTCGATACCACTTTTGTCACGACCCGTTCCGGTGGATCGTGCCTCACCGGCACCCAAGTAGTCATACATCGAGTAATCGGCGGAAATATAAAACAAGACATGAAACAGCTTTATAAAATAAGACATACGCTTATGCGAAAACGTCGCTTTTCGATATATATATAAACATAGTTTAGCGATATCCGATAATCGCATAAATACGACTGCACTTCTAAGGAAATATACAACTATGGCGGGACAGCCCGCCATACCTCGATCAGACAAAACTATCTACAACAGGAGATCATACCCAAAAAGTAGAGCCTCCTAAAAGATGGAGCTCCCGACACCAACGTAGATCCTAAGAATGTGGATCTAGCACTGCTCTTAATCACAGATGAACGCAGCCCGGGCGAGGTCGATAACAGTACTAAGTATATGAAATCAGAAATACTTAAATGAAAACATATCTGTCACACCCCACTGCCTGGATCGTGCCTTACCGACACCCTAGTGATACAATATCGAGAAAACCAGGAAAATAAAACATGAGTCATGAAACAAGAGATATAATAAATAAAAGCAACCAAAATAGCTGCCTTCAAGATATACATAAAACCCAATGCTTTAATCCTTTTACAACCCTCGCCACAACAAGATTACGCACTTAAGATTTACACGACTATGACGGACAGGCCCCGCCATACCCCGAATGTACAAGAACCTACAACTCAGGAACACATACCAAAAGATAAGCCTTGAGAAACTGAGCTTCCTAATACGCTGAATCGTGATCCTATGGCGAGGATCCACGATCGATGTACCTCTACTTGGTGATGAACGCAGCCTCGGGCGAGGTCGATAACAGTACCAAGTATGTGAAATCAGAAATCAGAAATGAAATCATACTAGTCTATATAAAGCAGAGACATGTATGATAACCAAACTACGATTCACAACATAAAGCATCATGTCGATCGTGACTCACGCCAAGTCATCACTAAATATAACTATGGTCTCACGCCCACAACATCAATCATGTTCGCGTCACGGCCGCATGCCCCGAATTCGCCTCTGTAGACATGTCCATGATGCAACAATAATACCAATGCCCTACGGACACGCCCCAATTCTACCTCTGTAGACACGTCCATGTGACATCAACAACAATATACTGGGTGATCAACCCTGCCGCATGGCCACATGCCCCCGGAATTCTACCTCGGTGTAGACATGTCCATGTAACCACAATAAGACATTAATCAAAATGGAAACATACCCGTGGAATTCTCCGTCACTGCCAGCACGTCCAAGTAAGTTCTCAACAAGTCAACCGGCCCTCTATCGAGAGACGCCAGAATACATAAATACAACACTTGTACAACAAAGGCTATCATCACAAGCATAGGCAAGTTTCACACAACTCAAAGTACTTTCACATAAGTCACACAATACCCGTAGTATAAAAATCGTGACTATCTTTTTAAGTAAACAAGACACTTCCCCTTTTGTAAAATCAAGTAACAACATTATTTTCCAAACGTTCAAGTTTGCCTAATTTCAAATGCTCAAGTCACTTATTTTAGAAAGGTTTCATAACTCACAGTCTTAATCTCTTTCAAAACAATTGAGTAACATATGTCATATATGTGAGTAGTTTATTCTTGTTTATAACGATCTTATTACAGCAGTCATGATCTAGAAAATGTAATATCATTTTGTCTCATCTTAGCTTCTATGCAGATGGAGGTTTCTACTGGTTTTAATACAACACATCATTATTCAATACATTTTCCTTTATTAACGCTGCAGTGGTCTGTCGATACACATTCTGATTCAAATCAAGAAACATTATCCCTTTAAAACCAAGTACTCATTACTCACGAATGAGGTTTCACATGCATATCCACATTAAAACAAATAAGTTAAGTCTCTTATCTTATAAGATCAAGTCTCTTAACTTTTAACATCGAGAAACCATTTTTTTACCTCATATAAAGTCGTTATAACCAACTTTTCATAAAGCCGTTATAACACTTTATGTTTAAACCAAACAAATACACTTAGCACTGTGACGCCCACCGCACTACATAGTTACACACATATCACGCTAGAATAGATAGGAAGAGGTTCACATACCCCGCGACGAGTATCGACAATAAGCAAAATGCTCCAAGTACTACAACCTTGCTAGCCCTTTCCACTCCTCAAGTAGAATACGCTACTCTTAGTACTTTCACCTAAAAAGGTCACAAACGTCATTAACTTTTAAACATACGGCCCATTTCTCTACGTAAATTTGAAAGACTTCCACCCGCAATGACAGTAAATCTCCTCCTCTATCGAGGCCGGCTACCAAGCCAACCAGTGGGTTTACACGTCTAACCGGACGTGTACAATTCTACTCAGCAATACAACACAAGTCTACTGCAATACAGTCCTATGTAAATAAAGTTTAGTTCTTTTCTTTATTCTTCAGGCTTAAGTCAAAAGACATTGCCACAAACTAAGTTTAGTTCTATATATAGTATACTTCAACTATATATTCTAACAACATGTAATTTCCAATTACAAATAGAGGGACAAGATACTTACCTCGACAAGCCCAAAATTATCCAAGTTATAATGTCGATCCTGAGCAAGGTTTAGCTCCTACTCCGTGCGCTCCAATCCGCTCCAAACAACCCTTAGAAGTTCTAACCAACTTCTACTCAAATACTTCAACCCACTATGAAGATTTCCTTAGGGTTTCGGTTTGAGACTAAAGGGACAAAAGGTAGTATTTCCGGGCTCTACGTATAGAGGTAACTTTTGGAATACTACAAGGTAAAGGCTAAGGTATTTTGGGCATTATAACAATACTTGGAGAGTATTTCAATACCACTAAGGGGGGTGTATTATATGAAACAACTAGGCTAGGGGGGGGTACCCCACGGCCACACTACTAGAGGAGGAATCTCTCGCCAAAGGCCACGAAAAGGGGAGGAAGCTCACTAGAGCACAAGAAAGGGAGGAAGGATTTTCAAGACTTGTTGATTTTAGGAATGGATGAAGTCTTCTGCTTAGGTATTTATAGCAAAACCAAAGGCCAACCAGGCCAACCAACGGCCAAGATCAAGCCACGTAGAGGCAAGTGTAAGGCCAAGATCAAGCCAAGTGCACCCTAACCCTACTCCACAAAACAAGGCACAAACATGGCACCAAACAAGCCACAAAACAAGGCCAAAGCAAGGAGCCAATAGGGCACAAACGTGAGCCAAAAGATCAAGCCAAACGTGAACCACATCGCGCACTCGACGCCCACTTGCTTCCAATGTGAGGGTGACACATGTCACCCTCCCGTTGGTCCAAAATGTTTCGTCTTTCGGAAAAATCCGCAAAAATTATAAATGACATAGCCGGAATTTTCCCTACGAAAGCTGTGAAAACGTTTCGTCGAAAAACGACTCTAATCGGCACTTGTTCCCAAAGGTAATTCGGCCAAGCCACCTAGGGGGGGTGACACGTGTCGCCCTCCTACTTGCCCAAAATAATTCATCTTCCGAAAATATCCAAAATGGCCAAAATCTCAAAATCAAAGCCCCCAAAATCAGAATTTCTCCCGTGGGCCCCACGTGACCATTTCTCAAAAATAAAATCTCAAAATTCTAATATAATCTAAGAAGCCCAAATTCCAAACTGGGAACCCAATTCCTCAACGAACATTTTTCCTTACAAAAATCTAAACTTTTCCGTGGAAGAATCAATTCTTCCTTTCCAATTTTTCACGTTTCGCACGTGCGCCCTCGCATACATACCCCGAGAATACGGTATAGCAGTGTGACATAGTGGTATCGAGCGATTAGTCCTCTGAAAGTGTCTACGCATCGTGTCTAGTAGTCTTGATTATCGGTGTTAGGCACCACATCTATAATCGTGAGGCTATAGGACATTTAGGATCGTTTCCATTCTTCTCATTCCGAGATCGTGCCTTAGAGCCGTGTTGTAAGTTGGACCCCTCCGACGATTTCATTTTTACCGCTTATGCCTCCGCGCAAGGCAACCCCGCCCAGAAAGGCAAGGAGGCTGCTAGTGGGATACTGAGGAGTACGAGGCGCAGCCCGACAAGACTCGAGTTGTGCTTCAGACGGCGAGTTTTGTACGCCGCCACCAGAGAGTTTAGAGCCGCAGCGGTAGGCTGCCGAGACCACAAGACTGAGCCTCCGGCCACGGGAGCGAGATGAGATGGTACAAGGAGATGGCCACTTTGGCCGTGGTCGCGATATGGATAGGCCGGACGCAGCAGCCTCAGCCCAATAGCACCATGGTTCGCCCCGAGCGATAGTTTGAGGCTACGGACTTTCGAGTCAGAGCCCGCGAGTTTTATGGGTCGAGGCACGAGGATGATCCGCAGGAGTTCATCCCGGCGATTCCAGATCATGAGAGTGATCAAGGCCGAGACCGAGTCGGTGGTCTTAGGTTCGCATCGCGTGATACCGCGATCGTTTGATTCGGGAGCCGTCCCGGAGAGAATGCATTTCCACCATTTGGGACGAGTTTTCGGGCCTTCGGCACATTTCTTGCCTCGCGGATGAGGAGGGCTCGGGCCGCATTTTTGATGTTGGCGCGCACGCGCATACCGAGTACAACGTGGAGTTTGACTCGTTGGCTCGGTATGTCCCCGCTTTAGTGGCAACCATGGAGGATAGAGTGCACCGCTACGCCACCGGATTAGATGATTGCTTGACAGAGGCTTGTTCGAGTGTAGCTCTTCACCGGGCATGGACATTGCCCGCACGCAGCTCATGCACCTGGATGTGAGGCACGGAGGTCGACTAATGACCAAGATCGCAGAAGAGGCCGAACAACAGGTCCTTTGTGACTTTCGAGGCGGACCGCCGAAAGATACTAGTTTTGTACCTCCGCCAGCAGAGTGGTCCTCCACAACCTTCGAGCATCCAGAGTATTCGGAGCGGTCGTGGCTCCAAGGGTTGTGTTTCGAAGTAAGGTGTTGGCGGATCACGTCACCCTACCTCGGTGTGCTCGATGTGGTAGAACGCATTTATTGGAGTGTCGTGGTGCCAAGGGAGCTTGCTATTTTTGAGGCAATGGCCATTTTGCGAACCGTCCCACTCAAGGTAGCACGGATGTTACGACTTAGCCTTCGGGATCGAGCGGGTTCATCACCTTCACTAAGCCTGCTACCGCAGGGTGATTGTGATTAGAAAAGCGGTAGAGAGTATATCCTTAACCTCTAGAGTTTTGTATGCTTGTTATGTTAATGTGTTTAGTGTTATGTTCGGATAGCTTTGTGCTAAAATGTGATTTAGGAACATGGTTAGTTGGAAGGATAAGTATGGAGGCATGGTAAGTGTGAACCTTAGAATATTTCATTGAGACCTTAGAGGTAAGGTCGTCTTGTGTAAAAGATTTATTTTATGTTTGACCTTTATCGAGTCGTAGTATACGTGGGTTTTATTTGTGTGATAAGTCCATGGGTAGTGTGAGATGGAAGTGGTAGCTTTCATGACGTATGTTAGTAAGATTGTTCCGTGTCGTGAACAAGGGTTTCGCGCGATGGGGGTCGGGTTGAGGACCATTTCGGGTCAACCCGTGAGTCTGCTTTAGATGGGTCAGTTACTGGTCCCGATTGGTAGGGTCACGAGGGTGCTAGCCCCGTTTAGTTAATCATCGTATGAGTTCGTGGACGCGTTCGACGAAGCGGTTCGTAAAGGCCGGAATGGCCTTAAGGAAGTTTGAGGTTAGTAAGATGACCAAGTTTGGAGGTAGTGACTCCAGAGAATTTCGGGAACGAGTAATGACCAAGTATGGTACGTCTTCGAGAGTTCAAGTGTTCGAAGGGCACGACGAGTAAGGAAGGAAGAGAACGTGTGTTATTTCGTGGCTCGCGTGGCGTTGACAACTTGTTAGAGGAACTTCTTCGATATCCGTCTTGAGAAGGAACATTCGACGAATGTTTCTAAGGAGGAGAATGTTATACCCCGTATTCTCGTGGTATGTATGCGAGGACGACGCACGAGCACGCAGAAAAATTGGAAAGGAAGAAAGAGGTGATTCTTCCACTAAAAGTTTCCATTTTTGTAAGGAAAAATGTTCGTTGAGGAATTGGGTTCCCATTTGGAATTTGGGCTTCTTAGATTATATTAGAATTTTGAGATTTTATTTTCAGAAATGGTCACGTGGGCCCACTTGAGAAATTTACGCTTTGTGGGGCCCGCTGATTTTGAGATTTTGGCCATTTTGGATATTTTCTAAGATGAATTATTTTGGGCAAGTAGGAGGCGACACGCGTCACCCTGTGGCTTGGCCGACTACCTTTGCACAAGTGCGACAGTCGTTTTTCGACGAAACGTTTCCTGACTTTAGGGAAAATTCCGCTATGTCATTTATAATTTTTGGCGATTTTTCCGAGAGACGAACATTTTGGACCAACGGGAGGGTGACATGTGTCACCTCACATTGAAGCAAGTTGTCACGACCAACCCGACTCGCGACCTGCCTTAACCCGCACCCTAGTGACACAACATCGAGAAAACCAAATGAATGTAAACTCAAGATAAACAACCATTAAGAATATAAAACAAAGCAACCCAAAGTGGCTACCTCTAAATATAATAAAACGAAGCTACATCCTTACACCCCAATTCATGACAGACTACAAGCCTCTAAGGTATAACACTATGACGGGACAGGCCCCGCCATACCCCGAATGTACAAAAGTCTACAACCTCGTGGAATCGCACTAAAAGACGAGGCCTCCGAGAAATGGAGCCTTCCGAGAACCGAACTGTGATCCTAAGAGCGGATCGCCAGTTACGAACCTCAACTGCGGCATGAACGCACTTCGGCGAGGTCGACAACATGTACCAAATATGCGAACCGAAAATACGTAATAATATCATAAGTCAAAATATAATTTGGAGTGATAGACGAAAATCGGTTTACCTTGCATCGTGCCTTACTAACAATGAGTAACAAATGTATGTATATATCTGCATAAAAATAGGAAGCTCATGATCAAAACAGGTACTCGCCTGCAGTATCATTAAGCAATCCTACTCGCGACTATTTCACCCGCGTAGGTCCTGTGGACCCGCATGAGGTCATCCGCCTCGTCATGGGACTGTTTCACCCGCATGGGACTATTTCACCCGCAGGGATCCTGTGGATCCGCATGAGTACCATTGCGTACTCGCATGGGACTATTTCACCCGCATGGATCCTATGGTCCAGATACGCATGAGTACAAGCGCCACACTCGCGTCATGGGTAGCAAATCCATGGCATAAATAGTAAACCATTCTATCGAGCATACCCGGCCACCCATCGTCAAGATGTCCAAAGGAAATAACAAGAATAACCCGGTTTACAGTAATAATATATATATAACATAGCTCATCCAGCTATTAAACATAACATAAGCACTACCGGCCTATCACATCACAACATAAGCACTACCGGCCTATCATAACTTAAGCAAGTTAAGAAACACCTAACTTCTTATTAATAGTATTAATACATCCTCTCATTTTAGTATACCTAAGGCACGATCATGTCTTTTAATAAAAATCCGGGAATTTAACCCAAGTATCATGTACCTCTAACCTTTTAAGAAATAACTCTTTTTATACAAAAATTCCAAGATACTAATCACCATAGTATCAAGTTACGATTTCCTTTCAAACAAGTCACATTTCCTTTTAAAACTATTTCAAGCTTCTAAATTAAGTGACTTCATTTATTGTAAAACCTTAGGCAATTCATGCCTTAAAACCATTTTCCTTCCACAAGTTCAAATCATCAAAACCTTGCTCCATTAGACTTTCACAAACTAATATAACCAACTCCCCATAAAGCCGTTATATTAAAGTTAAACAATAGTAAAACACATTCCCTTAAGTCCAAGGGATTTTTATACTTTTCCTTTAAAAACGAAGCAAGTATCAAATACTTATAACAAACGAAGATTTCCAAATCTTGACGCTCACCGCACTACATAGTACAACTAATCATGCTCAAGAGATAGGAAAGCTCCACATACCTCTTCGGTCAATCCACAAGCTAAGTCCACTTTACCGCACGTAGTATGTCAACCTAAAATGACCATAATACGTTTATCAAGCTCTAGTTATAATGCAGAATTTTCCCAAATTAAAGTCACCAATTTCCTACGGAAAATTGGGCAGCGTTTCCTTTGTTTCTACATACTTTGCCACCTTTTCCAAGGTCGATTTTTTTAACGCTCAAATGCCATGTTTAAGGCTCAACAACCAACCAACACCAAGGGGATTACACACCTAAACTTTGGTGTGTAAAATTCAGCCCCACAAGTTACAACCACTAACCCAACAAGTCTAATGTAGTATTTAGGCAACAACATGCTCATAAAATCCCCCAAACCAATTCTTTCATAATCAAACCCCATTTCTTACATGCAACTACTCTAAGTGCATTTTTCCAACTACAAGTTCTTCCTATTAAACATGCAACACCCAAAACCAACTACAAGAGAAGAAATGTTACCTCAAGTTTTAGCCAAACTTATTCCAACACCTTGCTAGCCTTTTATCCAAGAACACCACCACAATAGTCTTCAAGCTTGTAATAACCTTTCCTTCCTATTACACTTTTCAGATTTTTCCTTAGGCTAGAATTCCTCTGGGAATTTAGAGAGAAGGATGAGCTTTTTAACTTAGAGAGAGATGGAGTGTAAAGATGAAAAGTTGAAAGAAATGACCAAGTCTTGGTCAATATAATGCATGTAGAAAATCGGATGGGGACACTTGTCACCCTCCCATGGCCTCTTTTAAAATAAAAATCGACTTTTAAGTTTTTCCGCCCAAAATTCGCCTCGCCGGCCAGCATCCCTGGCGTGGCACTCCTGGACTCTCGGAACTTTAGGCGCCATGTTCGATTTCCGCGCCAGCCATGAATTTCGCCTTGGCGCCGCGCCCGCTCCGCGCGCTACGAGGCCTCGACCGGAGTTTTCGATTTCAGTCCTAACTCCTTCCGCATGGCCCCATACGCACGGCCTGAACCACGAGGTATAACATTCTCCCCCCCTTAGAAACATTCGTCCCGAATGTTCCTTCTAGGCTTACTCAAATCACAATATCGACATAGACTCAAATAAAGACGCTCCACACGGCCACAACAAAACTCAAGCATAATTGCTAACCAAAACTAACAAGCAGCAAAGTGGGTTACCCGAGGTGTAGGGGATAAGTGAGGATACTTCATCATGTCATCCTCTGCTTCCCACGTCATTTCCTCCCTGTTCTCGTTCCGCCATAAGACCTTGACGGAAGCCACCTCCTTCGTCCGGAGTCGTCTAACTTGACGATCGAGTATCGCTATGGGACTCTCCTCATACGACAACTCCTCTGTCACCTGGATATCCTGAATCGGGTGCACTCTAGACGGATCTCCAACGCATTTCCGTAACATAGACACATGGAACACTGGATGTACCGCCTCCAAATCGGACGACAGATCTAACTCATAGGCAACCGCCACCCTACGGACAATCGATACGGCCCATGTACCTTGGGCTAAGCTTCCCCTTTCCCAATCTCATCACGCCGCCGTGGCGATACCTTTAGAAAAACCCAATCATCTATCTCAAATTTCAAGTGTCGACGCCATGATCTGCATCGACTTACATCGACTACGGTGACAATAACGCTCTGGATAAGCTTCACCTTATCCACTACCTGTTGTACCAAGTCTGGCCCGACTAACTGAACTTCTCCTACCTCAAACCAACCTATTGGTGACCTACACTTCCTCGCATATAAGGCCTCATAAAGCGTCATCTGAACACTAGAATAGTAGCTGTTGTTATAAGCAAACTCCACAAGAGGTAAATGATCCTCCCAGCTACCCCCGAAATCAATAACACAAGCCCGCAGCATATCCTCAAGTGTCTGGATAGTGCGCTCGGCTGTCCGTCCGTCACGAGGATGAAGCGCCGTCTTGAGACTCACTGTGTCCCTAATCCTTCGGAAGGACTTCGAAGTTAGCCGTGAAATGGGCTCCTCTATCGATATAATCGACACCGACTCGTGCAATCTCACAATCTCTCTAATATATAATCGGCATAGTCCTCGGTACGCGTCGTCGATCGGAAGAAAGTGGGCTGATTTCGTCAGCCCGTCAACAATAACCCAAATGGAATCATGTCTCCTCTGGGTGCGAGGTAACCCTGTAATAAAGTCCATGTTGACCACCTCCCATTTCCACATCGGAATATCAATAGCCTGCAATAGTCCGCGCTCGGTGCTCAACCTTAACTGGCGATAATTAGGACATCGGGCAACAAACCGCCACGTCCTCTTCAAACCATCCACCAATACATGCACCTGAGGTCATGGTACATCTTAGTCGACCCCGGATGAATCGAATAACGAGCACTGTGTGCCTCCCCCAGAATCTGCTGACGAAGTCCTGTCACATCGGAAACACACAACCGGCCCTCGAATCTTAGCACCACATCCGGTGCTACCTCAAATAGACTCTTCTCTTCCTGGAGAGCTGCATCTCGGTACCGTACCAAAATCGGATCCTCATCAAGCCTCTTCACCTCGCCGGCGAGGAAGACTCGCGACCTCTCGAACCAATTCGCATTACTAACGGAATCAACCAAACGAACCCCAAGGCTTGCTAACTGGTGTAACTCTCGGACCATGTCCTTCTTCCCTGGCTGCATCCCCGACAGACTACCCATCGATCTGCGACTAAGGGCATCTGCAACTACATTGGCCTTCCCTGGGTGGTATAGGATATCAATATCACAATCCTTGAGTAACCCTAACCACCGTCTCTGTCGCAAATTCAGCTGCCTCAGTCTGAAGATATACCAGAGTTTCCTGTGGTCTACGCAAATATCCACATGAAATCTATATAAGGAAATTGCCTCCAAATCTTCAAGGTACGATTAATCGCCGACTCTAAATCGTGAGTAACGTAATTCCTTTCTTGCTTCCCTAACTTACGGAAACATAAGCTCTAACCTTATCGTGTTGCGTCGACACAACCTAGCCTAACACCCAACGTGTTACAATAATACCCTAATCCTCTAGTCTCTCAAGAGGGTTAGAATCTAGTCGTGGTCAACTTCTCTTCCAATAACTGGAAGTCTCTCTTGTACTTGCTAAATATTCGAGCATCCTTAATCTCAGTTATGGTTCCTGTTTCCCTTTCTCTGTTGCAACCAAACTTGGTTACTATACTTGGATCTGATTCATTTGCTCGCCGCATGGCTAAGACTTCCTGCCAATCACAATTTTAGGGGGAAGACTTCCTTGATCTTGTCAAGTAGTAATCCTATTATCCTCTCTCAGCTCGTAGAGCTTATAGTCCGGTGTTCAACCTCAATTCACGGTATTACATAATCCAATGACTTGTCAAGATTTCTTATCGTTCGAATGTCTACTCGTCTTTCCTTTATAAGTTATTTCAAGTTGTCACTGGGTCCCTACCTCTCCGTATTCTCTTACTATCTTTATCGTCGATGGATGCTACTACCTTTCCTCGAGGTGTTCCTACTGCCCATTACCTACTAATGGTCTTACACTAGTCCGGGGTAACTGTATCTCGTGCAACTTACATAACCATAGTTGTATTCTCTTTTATCCTTCTGGTCATAACCTACCTTATGCTTATTAATAGTAAAGTGTTTATAATCTGATCTATAATCGTACAGTTTCAAATATGTGTACTACCTGCATTTTTCTTACGACACTTCCCTGACCGTTTCGTAACGTCGTTCTTAATTACCCCCAACATAATATTTTTTTCCACGGTTATCTAAAACTGTAACTTATGGCATGACGATACTGAAGACCTACCAGTCTCACATTCTTCGTCTAACTACATGGGTACACATAACCCCATAATACGTAAGACTATCCTTTTATGTAGGGGAGAGAACTTATCTCCCTTCAATAAACTTTCTTTGGTGTCACAACCCTAATCACCGGTCCTCTCATGGTCTGTAAATATCTAATCATTACGCACGCCTTAAAATCGTGTAGATTTTCAAAACCTACCAAAGATGCCCTCGACTTTCCGTCAGCGTGCCGTACTTATTTTATTCTTGTCTTGCACATTTCCTTGAAGTTATCAGGAAGGTCGTGTGCGACCCACACAAACCAACTCAGTACCTCGAGCACTTAACATAAATCCCTTCAAATTCAAGTATTACTTACTTTCTGCGTCAATTCTTCCCAATGAACAAGTCACACAGACTTATTAAAAACAATGATGCCAAAGAAGGAAGGATAATTCACTGGTTACTACTACTTCCCTTCTTCTCCACTCGATAACTGGCTTACCGGGAAACTGGTACCGAATCAATCTCTTCTGTTGTCCACGTTGGCATAACATGAGGCCAACTAGCCGTACTATAATGACCTCAACGTCATCATAACGCTCTGCTAGTGGTCCGACGCAGTATCGTTATCGACAATTATTATCGCCCACTCGGCTACCACCAACACTCGCGGTGTGGTTACCCCTAAAGGTTCTCATGGATTACGGCTTCATTTTTTCACACTGTTGCTCACTTCCTTACCGGCCGCACTCTTTTCCGTACTTCCAAACTTATTCTAGCTTACGTGACATAACTTCCATAATAAAGGCGGCCTTCGATCTTGGAGTTACTAAGTTAAAACAATATAAGGTCATTTTAGCTCGCCACACCGTTCCGTGGGATACGTCTGCGAACTCGTAAAATGATTAATTAGACTGCCTTGTACCCTCGTGACCTGTCGCGTGGCGGAACTACTATCAATCGATCCCACCCCATGGCGGGTATACTAACTTCTCATAATACCATAGTCGTGTCGTCTTGGTCACAACAATCATTACTTACTCCACACGGATCTCATCCGTACTATCCTCTTAAGCGTACCACGTAGCTTAATTTACAAACATAGTCTCCCATTGGGCCCTTAATTAAGCTTCTTAAGGTTCCATTACTTTTCCGACAACTCATCGTCTCCTAATTTTCTCAAACTAGCAGTAAAACCTCGATGAGAGTTCCTTAATTGTTCATACCTTCCCAGATCTATTTAGTCCTTACCAAATCCACGGTAATCTAAAATCATTCTAGGCAACACATATGTGACCCTCATACGTAAATTTGTATAGGCGTATGTCACAATACCAACTATACTACAAGTATTACCAACGGATACACAATCCACATAATCTTCCCTGGGTCATCTTTGCCGTGGCTCAGAATGAACACCATAACTGTTAGGGAGAGACGACCCTAACCACACAACTCTATCGCACGATCTTAGAGTGAGAAGAAATGAAACCAATCCTAAATATCCTGCAGCCTCACGATTATAGATGTGGTGCACACAACCGATAATCAAGACTACTAGATACGGCTGTAGACTTTTTCCGAGGATTAATCGCTCGATACCACTTTTGTCACGACCGAACCGGACCGTGGCCGGTGCCTTAACCGGGCACCCTAGTGACACAACATCGAGAAAACCAGCGGAATGTAAACTCAAGATAAACAACCATTAAGAATATAAAAGCAAAGCAACCCAAGTGGCTACCTCTAAATATAATAAAACGACGATTACATCCTTACACCCCAATTCATGATGGGACTACAAGCCTCTAAGAAGGTATAACACTATGACGGGACAGGGCCCGCCATACCCACGAATGTACAAAAGTCTACAACCTCGAGGAATCGTGCCAAAAGCGAGGCCTCCGAGAAATGGAGCCTTCAGAACCGAGGCGTGATCCTAAGAGTGCGGATCAGCAAGCTATGAACCGCAACCTGCGGCATGAACGCAGCCCCCCGAAGGAGGTCAGTACAACATGTACCAAATATGCGAAACTGGAATATACTGTAATAATATCATAAGTCAAAATATAAGCTGGAGTTATAGGCGAAAATCGGTTTACCTTGCACTGCCTTACTAACATGAGAGTAACAAATGTATGTGTATATCTTGCATAAAAATAGGAAGCTCATGATCAAAGCAGGTACCTCGCGTAGTATCATTAAGCAATCCTACTCACGGGACTATTTCACCCGCGTAGGTCCTGTGGACCCGCGTGAGGTCATCCGCCTCGTCGTGGGACTGTTTCACCGCGTGGGACTATTTCACCCGCACGGATCCCGTGGATCCGCATGAAATACCATTGCGTGCTCGCGTGGGACTATTTCACCCGCATGGATCCTATGGTCGATCCGCGTAGTACAAGCGCGCTCGCGTCATGGGTAGCAAATCCATGGCATAAATAGTAAACCATTCTATTGGAGCATACAGTGGGCCACCGATGTCGGTATGTCCAAAAATAACAAGAATAACCGGTTTACCCGTAATAATATATATATAACATAGCTCATCCGGCTATTAAACATAACATAAGCACTCTGCCTATCACATCACAACATAAGCACTACCGCCTATCATAACTTAAGCAAGTTAAGAATCCTAACTTCATTAATAGTATTAATTCATCCTCTCATTTTAGTATACCTAAGGCACGATCATGTCTTTTAATAAAAATCAGAATTTAACCCAAGTATCATGTACCCCTAACCTTTTAAGAAATAACTCTTTTATACAAAATTTCCAAGATACTAATCACCATAGTATCAAGTTACGATTTCCTTTCAAACAAGTCACATTTCCTTTTAAAACTATCTCAAGCTTCTAAATTAAGTGACTTATTTCTTGTAAAACCTTAGGCAATTCATGCCTTAAAACCATTTTCCTTCTACAAGTTCAAATCATCAAAACCTTGCTCCATTAGACTTTCACAAACTAATATAACCAACTCCCCATAAAGCCGTTATATTAAAGTTAAACAATAGTAAAACACATTCCTTAAGTCGAGGATTTTTATACTTTTCCTTTAAAAACGAAGCAAGTATCAAATACTTATAACAAACGAAGATTTCCAAATCTTGTACGTCTACCGTACTACATAGGTACAACTAATCATGCTCAAGAGATAGGAAAGCTCCACATACCTCTTCGGTCAATCCACAAGCTAAGTCCACTTTACCGCACGTAGTATGTCAACCTAAAATGACCATAATACGTTTATCAAGCTCTAGTTATAATGCAGAATTTTCCCAAATTAAAGTCACCAATTTCCTACGGAAAATTGGGCAGCGTTTCCTTTGTTTCTACATACTTTGCCACCTTTTCCAAGGTCGATTTTTAACGCTCAAATGCCATGTTTAAGGCTCAACAACCAACCAACACCAAGGGGATTACACACCTAAACTTTGGTGTGTAAATTCAACCAAGTTACAACCACTAACCCAACAAGTCTAATGTAGTATTTAGGCAACAACATGCTCATAAAATCCCCCAAACCAATTCTTTCATAATCAAACCCCATTTCTTACATGCAACTACTCTAAGTGCATTTTTCCAACTACAAGTTCTTCCTATTAAACATGCAACACCCAAAACCAACTACAAGAGAAGAAATGTTACCTCAAGTTTTAGCCAAACTTATTCCAACACCTTGCTAGCTGTTATACCCCGTAGTTCCAGGGTATGTATGCGAGGACGTACGTACGAGAATACGACAGAAAGATTGGAAAGGAAGAAAGAGGTGATTTTTCCACGGAAAAGTTTCCGGTTTTTTTGAAGGAAAAAGGTTCGTTAATGGGAATTGGATTCCCAGATTTGGTATTCGGACTTCCTGGAATATTAGAGAATTATGGAATTTTATTTTCGGAAATGGTCACGTGGGGCCACGGGAGAAATTTACGGTTTGTGGGGCCCACTTTGTTTTCGAGATTTTGGCCATTGTGGATATTTTCGGAAGATGTTTTATTTTGGGCCAATAGGAGGGTGACACGTGTCACCCCCGCCTAGGTGGCTTGGCCGAATGGCATTTGTGCACAACACCCGGTTAGAGTCGTTTTTAGACGAAAAGTTTTAAAAAACATTCGAGGGGAAAAATACCGCTATGTGTTTTATTATTTTTTCGGATTTTTACGAGAGACGGAACAATTTTGACCAAAGAGAGGGCGGCACTTGGCACCCTCTCATTGGTGGGCAAGGTGGGCGGTACTTGGACGAAATGGGGATGTCAAGTGGTAGATATTTTGGTAGATATTTTGTGAGGGTTTTAAGGAGTAGGGACTAGGGGGCACTTGGGCATATCTTGGCCCTACACTTGTGTAGCACTTGGCTCAATCTTGGCCATTGGTTGGCCTTGGCTTGTGCTATAAATACCCCTCTCCCTTTGATGAATTCTTCATCCATTCCTAAATGTTTCTAAGTGTAAAATCCTCTCCCTCCCTTGTGTTGAGTTCGGCCAAGGCCTCCCTGTGGTAGAGAGCACCCCCATCTAGGGGTGCTAGCCGAGAGTAGTGCCCCCCCCTCCTAGAGTTGCTAGCCGTGGGGTACCCCCCCCCCTAGCCTAGTTGTTTTCGTATAATACCCCCCTTTGTGGTGTAGAAATACTCTCAAAAGTATTGTTATAATGCCCAAATTACCTTAGCCAAATACCTTGTAGTATTCTAAGGTTATACCTTTACAAAAAGCCCAGTTATACTATTATACTTCCCGTCAGTCCCAACGAAACCCTAGGAAAATCTCCATAGTCAGTTGGAGTATTGTGTAGAAGTTGGTTAGAACTTCTAAGGGTGGTTTAGAGCGGGTTGGGCGCGGAGTTGGAGCTAAACTTTGCTAAGGATCGACATTAAACTCGGATAATTATGGGCTTATCGAGGTAATTATCTTGTCCCCCTATTGTAATTGGAAATTACATGTTGTTAGATTATATAGTTGAAGTACACTATATATAGTCTGAACGTAGTTATCGCAATGTCTTTTGACTTAAGCTGAATAATACTTACTGCAATGTCTTGCGACTTAAGCTGAATTTAAAGAAGAGTAAATCTTGAGAATTACATAGGGTATTACAGAGACTTGTGTAGTAATCGTGGAGTAAAATTGTACGTTAGGGTTAGATGTATAACCCTGGTTGGCTTGGTGGCGGCCTCGATAGAGGAGGAGATTTCTGTTTGTTGCGGGAGAGTCGCCAAATTTTCGTAGAATGTTCTACGATGAGATCTAAATGTTAATAAGCGCCTTGTGGCCTTATAGGTTGATGTACTACGTGTGGCGCGATCTACGTGGCTTAAGGAGTAGCCGACGTTTGGAAGTACTTGGGCGTTTTGCTGTAGTCGATACGTCGCGAGGTATGTGAACCTCTTCCTATCTCTTAGCATGATATGTGTGAACTATGTACGGTAGACGTACGTGTGCTAAATGTGTTTGAGTGGTTTAAAACATAAAGTGTTATAACGGCTTTATGGGAAGTTGGTTATAACGACTTTATGTTAGTAAGAAAATACATGTGGTTTTAAAGGTAATCGATTTGAACTATAAGCGGCTTGTTATATGATAAGAAAGAACTTGAAGTATTTCAAAAGTTTTTTGAATCATTTTGAAAGAAGTAATACTTGGTGTTTGAAAACTTAAGAGTTATACTAGCTTTATGGGAAGTTAGGTATAACGGCTTAAGAATGCTTTCTTGATTTGGAAATCGAATGTGTATCGACCAACTGCGGCGTTAATAAGAAATGTTTTGAATAATTAAGTATTATTAAAACGGTAGAAACTTCATCTGCATAGAAGCTAAGATGAGACAAAATGATATTTCCTAGATCATGGTCATTGTAATAAGATTGTTATAAACAAGAATGTCCTACTCACATATAAGGCTTATGTTTCTCCGATTGTTTAAAGAGAATTATATTCTTAAATGAATAAAACTATGAACTCTGAAACCTTTCTAAAATAAGAAGCGTGAACATTTGATATTAGGCAAACTTGGATGTTTGGAAAATAATGTTGTTACTTGATTTTACAAAGGTAAGAGTTTTGGTTTTCTTAAAAGGATAGTCACTCTATTTTATACTACGGGTATTGTGTGACTTATGTGAAAAGCAGATCTTTTAAAGATTTAATGTGTGAAGTACTTTGGGGTTAGATACAACTTATTAGTAGAAAGTACCTTGTGTGAATACTATTGTATTGGTTCGTGATAGCCTTGTAAATACTTTCTTGTTGATTTGAGAAGTAAACATGTTGGGATGCTACGTGTGTTAGTATCTTGTGATGTTAGTGTAAAGGGGTTTTCCTCATTGCGCTTTAAAGTTGTTTGACTATCAGTTATGTTGGTATTGTACCACTCACCTTGACTTGTGTTCGGAGGTTAAAGGCGCCCTCCGTGCGGGGTAGACTCGGTGATGCAGGACCGTGATTCGAGAATACCTCATGCGGGTCGGGGATCCATGCGAGCTACGGGAGCTCGTGTTAGTGTCGCGCCCTTGTGGTCATGCGGTCGCGTGGCGTGCGGATGCGAGTCGGGGCGATGCCGGAGTAGCTACCCTCGATGCGGGGTTATACCTCATGCGGGCCTATCCGGCCTATGCGGAGCCGCGAGAGTTCGGGGCTAGACGCGCACATTTGATCTGCGGGCGAGTGACCGCTTTTATCATGTGACGATGCAGCGGATATCATGACACTTATGACGCTTGTTGCGTAGGTGTTAGTAGTCGGCTATGCCTTCGTGCTTACCTGTGCAGTTTTATTAGGACACAGTGGGACACGGTGTTCGTGTGTATTCCTTGGTGCTTGTATATCATAAAGCTGGCGGTGAGGAAGGTATTCCACAGACGCACGATTGATGTGGTGGGCGTGAGACCCATTGTTAAAATTGAGTGATGACTTGAGGGCGTGAGTCCCTGACTTGACATGACTGCTTATTTATGGTGAACTGTAGTTTGGTTATCATACATGTCTCCTGCTTTGAATAGACTACTATGATTTCATTCTGATTTATTTTTAGTTTCACATACTCGGTACTGTTGTCTTGACCTCCTTGGGCTGCGTTCATCTGAGTAAAGGTACACCATCGTTGATCCTCGCTCTTGGGTCAGTTCAGCTTTTGGGAAGCTCCGTTTCTCCGGAGGCTTATCTTGGTATAGTCCCCTGTTGTTGTAGGTGCTTACATTCAGGGGTATGACGGGGCCCTGTCCCGTCGTTGTTGTCGTATCATTTCTTAGAGTGTAATCTTGTTGTGGCGGGGTTTGTAAAAGGATTAAAGCGTTCATTTGTAAAAGTGGTTATTTATATATGGCGAAAGGCAAGTTTTCCTCGACATCTTGTTTGTACTTCACTTGTTCATGTATGTGTTTTATGTTCGTGATTACTCGATGTTGTGTCACTAGGGTGCGGGGTAAGGCACGATCCGGGCCGGGCAGTCGTGACAAAAGTGGTATCGAGCGATTAATCCTCGGAAAGTGTCTGACCGTATCGATGGAAGTCTTGATTATCGGTGTGTTGTGCACCACGCCAATAATGTCGAGGCTATAGGATATTTAGGATTGGTTTCTATTCTTCTCACTCTGAGATCGTGCCTTAGAGGTGTGTTGTAAGTTGGACTCTAACGTATTTCTTTCCCTTGCGTTATGCCTCGCGTGAGGCAACGCCCGGAGGCAAGCGTAGGAGCTGCGAGTTGAGTCTGAGGGTCACGAGGCGCAGACCCAAATCATTACCTAGGGTAGTGCTTCATTCGGGGATTCTGACGTCACTAGCCCCAGAGTTTAAGCATGGCGGCGGCGGTTCCTCTGCGGCCATGATATGTGAACCTTCCGTTCCACGGCCGAAGCGAGAATATAGATTGCAAGAGGCAACCTGTTACTAGCCATGGATTTGGCTACCGAGAGTATCTGGATGTCTGCGCGAGTCTTGATGACTACACAGAAAGGGTTGTGCAAAGTAATTCTTGATTGGGCTTGAGCATGGCACGTATGCGGGCTTATGCGCGTGAGCAGCGTAGAGATCGACGGGTTAACCAGGGCGAGAAGGGCGAGCGTGAGTCGCGGTAACTTTCAAGGTGAGTCTCGACCGCATTCGCGTTCCGGGCGGTCGTGGATTCGAGGTAGTTGTGAGGATTGTTGTCTCCTGTGGAGGGAGCGTTTGAGCTACCATTTCAGTGTTCGGATGTCGCCTTATGAAGCCTTGCAGGGGCGGAAGTGTAAGTTGCCGGTCGATTGGTTCGATGTTGGCAGGGTTCAGATAGTTGGTTCAGGCTTGTTCCAGCAGACTGTGGATAGTGAGAAGCTTGTCTAGAAGTTACGGCAGCTCGGAGAATCGCGGATAATCGCGGCGGCAGAGTTGAGTTGACGGTCGGTCTTCTTGAAAGTACCACCCGGACGAGTGTGCGAGTTTTGGATACTAAAGCGATGCTCGAAATGTGGTAAGAATTCGAGTGTACGACAGCTTCAGTGATCGCATGCAGCCCGGTACCATTTGTTGGGTCGTTGGAGCAAGGCTCGCGGCAAAGTGACAAAGTGGTATCTCAGGCAAAGTGACAAAAGTAGTATTATTTGTGGTGATGTTAGAGGTGTTTCCTCGTGGACTTGGATGTAAGTATTTTACGTGGGTATTTACGTGGCGGTGTGGCGGGGATTGTTTCGTAAGTATAGTAGTGAAGACTATCTTGGCGTGTTCGTTTGAGACTTAGAAGGAACATTCGGGCGAATGTTTCTAAGGAAGAATGTTATACCGTAGTTCGAGGTATGTATGCGAGGGCGTGCGTGCGAGAATACGAGAAAGATTGGAAAGGAAGAAAGAGGTGATTTTTCCACGGAAAAGTTTCGGTTTTGAAGGAAAAAGGTTCGTTAATGGATTGGATTCCCAGTTTGGTATTCGGACTTCGGAATATTAGAGAATTATGGAATTTTATTTTGGAAATGGTCACGTGGGGCCACGGGAGAAATTCTACGGTTTGTAGGCCCACTTTGTTTTGAGATTTTGGCCATTGTGGATATTTTCTAAGATGTTTTATTTTGGGCAATAGGAGGTGACACGTGTCACCCCGCCTAGGTGGCTTAGTAGAATGGCATTTGTGCACAACACCGGTTAGAGTCGTTTTTCGAAACGTTTTACATAACTTGCGAAGGAAAATTCGGCTATGTCTTTTCTTATTTTTGCGGATTTTTCCAGAGAGGAACATTTTGGACCAACGAGAGGCGACGCTGGCACCTCTCATTGGTGGGCAAGGGCGTACTTGGGCGAAATGGGGATGTCAGTGGTAGATATTTTGGTAGATATTTTGTGAGGTTTTAAGGAGTAGGGACTAGGGGCACTTGGGCATATCTTGGCCTTACACTTGTGTAGCACTTGGCTCAATCTTGGCCATTGGTTGGCCTTGGCTTGTGCTCTACATACCCCTCTCCTTTGATGAATTCTTCATCCATTCCTAAATGTTTCTAAGTGTAAAATCCTCTCCTCCTTGTGTTGAGTTCGCCAAGGCCTCCCCCTTGTGGCCGAGCACCCCTCTAGGGTGCTAGCCGAAGTAGTGCCCCCTCCAGAGTTGCTAGCGTGGGTACCCCTAGCCTAGTTGTTTTCGTATAATACCCTCATTTGTGGTGTAGAAATACTCTCAAAATTGTTATAATGCCCAAATTACCTTAGCCAAATACCTTGTAGTATTCTAAGGTTATACCTTTACAAAAAGCCAGTTATACTATTATACTTCCGTCGGTCCCAACCGAAACCACAGGAAAATCTCCATAGTCAGTTGGAGTATTGTGTAGAAGTTGGTTAGAACTTCTAAGGGTGGTTTAGAGCGGGTTGGAGCGCTCGGAGTTGGAGCTAAACTTTGCTAAGGATCGACATTAAACTCGGATAATTATGGGCTTATCGAGGTAATTATCTTGTCCCCCTATTGTAATTGGAAATTACATGTTGTTAGATTATATAGTTGAAGTACACTATATATAGTACTGAACGTAGTTATCGGCAATGTCTTTTGACTTAAGCCTGAATAATACTTAAGGCAATGTCTTGCGACTTAAGCTGAATTTAAAGAAGAAATCTTGACTGTAATTACATAGGGTGTATTCTGATGAGACTTGTGTAGTAGTCTGTGGAGTAAAATTGTACAGTTAGGGTTAGATGTATAACCCTGGTTGGCTTATGGCGGCCTCGATAGAGGAGAGATTTCTGTTTATTGCGGGGAGGTCTTGCCAAATTTTCGGTAGAATTTTCTACGATGAGATCTAAATGTTAATAGCGCCTTGTGGCCTTATAGGTTGATGTACTACGTGTGGCGCGATCGTGGCTTAGGAGTAGCCGACGTTTGGAAGTACTTGGGCGTTTTGCTGTAGTCGATACTGCGTCGCGGTATGTGAACCTCTTCCTATCTCTTCTAGCATGATATGTGTGAACTATGTAGTGCGGTAGGCGTCACGTGTGCTAAATGTGTTTGAGTGGTTTAAAACATAAAGTGTTATAACGGCTTTATGGGAAGTTGGTTATAACGACTTTATGTTAGTAAGAAAATACATGTGGTTTTAAAAGGTAATGATTTGAACTATAAGCGGCTTGTTATATGATAAGAAAGAACTTGAAGTATTTCAAAAGTTTTTTGAATCATTTTGAAAGGAGAAGTAATACTTGGTGTTTGAAAACTTAAGAGTTATACTAGCTTTATGGGAAGTTAGGTATAGCGGCTTAAGAATGCTTTCTTGATTTGAAATCGAATGTGTATCAAGAAACCAACTGCGGCGTTAATAAAGGAAATGTTTTGAATAATTAAGTATTATTAAAAACCGTAGAAACTTCCATCTGCATAGAAGCTAAGATGAGACAAAATGATATTTCCTAGATCATGGTCACTTTGTAATAAGATTGTTATAAACAAGAATGTCCTACTCACATATAAGGCTTATGTTTCTCAGATTGTTTAAAAGAGAATTATATTCTTAAATGAATAAAACTATGAACTCTGAAACCTTTCTAAAATAAGAAGCGTGAACATTTGATATTAGGCAAACTTGGATGTTTGGAAAATAATGTTGTTACTTGATTTTACAAAGGTAAGAGTTTTAGTTTTCTTAAAAGGATAGTCACTCTATTTTATACTACGTATTGTGTGACTTATGTGAAAAGCAGATCTTTTAAAGATTTAATGTGTGAAGTACTTTGGGGTTAGATACGAACTTATTAGTAGAAAGTACCTTGTGTGAATACTCTATTGTATTGGTTCGTGATAGCCTTGTAAATACTTTCTTGTTGATTTGAGAAGTAAACATGTTGGGATGCTACGTGTGTTAGTATCTTGTGATGTTAGTGTAAAGGGTTTTCCTCATTGCTTAAAGTTGTTTGACTATCGGTAGTTATGTTGGTATTGTACCACTCACCTGACTTGTGTTCGGAGGTTAAGCGCCTCCGTCTGGGGTAGACTTCGGTGATGCAGGACCGTGATTGAGAATACCTCGTGCGGGTCGGAGATCCATGCGGAGCTACGGGAGCTCCAGGTTAGTGTGCGGCCCTTGTGGTCATGCGGTCCTTGTGGCCATGCGGACTGCGAGTCCAGGACGATGCCGGGGAGTAGCTACCCTCGATGCGGGGTTATACCTCATGCGGGCCTATCTGACTGGCCTATGCGGAGCTGCGGAGAGTTCGGGGCTGACGCGCACATTTGATCTGCGGGCGAGTGACCTTTTATCATGTGATGATGCAGAGCAGATATCATGACACGACTTATGACCTTGTTGATGCGTGGGTGTTAGTAGTCGGCTATGCCTTCGTGCCTACCTGCTGCGTTTTATTAGGACAGGTGGGACCTGGTGTTCATATGTATTCCTTGGTGCTTGTATATCATAAACTGCCGGCAGTGAGGAAGGTATTCCACGGGCACGATTGATGTGGTGGGCGTGAGACCCATTGTTAAAATTGAGTGATGACTTGAGGGCGTGAGTCCCTGACTTGACATGACTGCTTATTTATGGTGAACTGTAGTTTGGTTATCATACATGTCTCCTTTGTATAGACTACTATGATTTCATTCTGATTTATTTTTAGTTTCACATACTCGGTTTGTTATCGACCTCGCTTGAGTGCGTTCATGCCGCAGGTAAAGGTACACCAGTCGTTGATCCTCGCTCATAGGGTCACAGTTCAGCTTTTGGGAAGCTCCGTTTCTCCGGAGGCTTATCTTGGTATAGTCCCCTGTTGTTGTAGGTGCTTACATTCAGGGGAATGGAGCCACTGTCGTCGTTGTTGTCGTATCATTTCTTAGAAGTGCAGTAATCTTGTTGTGGCGGGGTTTGTAAAAGGATTAAACTGTTCATTTGTAAAAAGTGGTTATTTATATATGCAGAAAGGCAAGTTTTCCTCAGTTCTTGTTTTGTACTTCACTTGTTCATGTATGTGTTTTATGTTCGTGATTACTCGATGTTGTGTCACTAGGGTGCAGGGTAGGCACGATCCACGGGCCGGGCAGATCGTGACACTAGCCTTTCTCAAGAACACCACCTGATAGTCTTGTGAAGCTTGTAATAACCTTTCCTTCCTATTACACTTTTGATTTTCCTTAGGCTAGAATTCCTCTTGGGAATTTAGAGAGAAGGATGAGCTTTTAACTTAGAGAGATGGAGTGTAAAGATGAAAAGTTGAAAGAAATGACCAAGTCTTGGTCAATATAATGCATGTGAGAAAATCGGATGGGGACAACATCACCTCGTAGCCTCATTTAAAATAAAAATCAGACTTTCTAAGTTTTTGCCCAAAATTCCCGCCTCGGCGCCGCGGCCCTGCATCCCGGCGCCGCGGCGCCGCAACTCCTGCGGACTCTCGGAACTTTAGGCGCGACCGATTCCGTGTGCGGCGTGAATTCCATGCGCGCGGCCCGCCTCGGCCGCTGAGCCCGGCCAGAAGTTTTTACGATTTCAGTCCTAACTCCTTCCGCATGGCCCCATACGCACGGCACGAACCACGGTATAACACAGTGGGCGTCGAGTGCGATGTAGTTCACGTTTGGCTTGATCTTTTGGCTCACGTTTTGTGCCCTATTGGCTCCTTGTTTTGGCCTTGTTTTGTGGCTTGTTTGGTGCCATGTTTTGTGCCTTGTTTTGTGGAGTAGGGTTAGGGTGCACTTGGCTTGATCTTGGCCTTACACTTGCCTTGCACATGGCTTGATCTTGGCCATTGGTTGGCCTTTGGTTTGGCTATAAATACCCACTAGCTTGAAGACTTCATCCGTTCCTAAAATCACCAAGTCTTGAAAATCCTTCCTCCTTTCTTGTGCTCTGCCGTGAGCTTCCCACTCCCACCGTGTGGCCTTTGGCGGGAGGGATTCCTCCCCTCACAGTAGTGTGGCCGTGGGGTACCCCACTGCTAGTTGTTTCATATAATACACCCCCCTTAGTGGTATTGAAATACTCTCCAAGTATTGTTATAATGCCCAAAATACCTTAGCCTTTACCTTGTAGTATTCCAAAAGTTACCTCTATACGTAGAGCCCGGAAATACTACCTTTTGTCCCTTTAGTCTCAAACCGAAACCCTAAGGAAATCTTCATAGTTGGTTGAAGTATTTGAGTAGAAGTTGGTTAGAACTTCTAAGGGTTGTTTGGAGCGGATTGGAGTGCACGGAGTAGGAGCTAAACCTTGCTCAGGATCGACATTATAACTTGGATAATTTTGGGCTTGTCGAGGTAATTATCTTGTCCCTCTATTTGTAATTGGAAATTACATGTTGTTAGAATATATAGTTGAAGTATACTATATATAGAACTGAACTTAGTTTGTGGCAATGTCTTTTGACTTAAGCCTGAAGAATAAAGAAAAGAACTAAACTGTATTTACATAGGACTGTATTGCAGTAGACTTGTGTTGTATTGCTGAGTAGAATTGTACACGTCCGGTTCGACGTGTAAACACCCCCATGGTTGGCTTGGCCGGCCTCGATAGAGGAGGAGATTTCTGTTGTTGCGAAGTCTTTGCCAATTTTACGTAGAGAAATGGAACCGTATGTTTAAAAGTTAATGAGCGTTTGTGACCTTTTTAGGTGAAAGTACTAAGAGTAGCGTATTCTACTTGAGGAGTGGAAAGGGCTAGCAAGGTTGTAGTACTTGGAGCATTTTGCTTATTGTCGATACTCGTCGCGAGGTATGTGAACCTCTTCCTATCTATTCTAGCATGATATGTGTGTAACTATGTGATGCGGTGGGCGTCACGGGTGCTAAGTGTATTTGTTTGGTTTAAACATAAAGTGTTATAACGGCTTTATGAGAAGTTGGTTATAACGACTTTATGTAGGTAAGAAAATGGTTTCTTGATGTTAGAAGTTAAGAGACTTGATCTTATAAGATAAGAGACTTAACTTATTTGTTTTAATGTGGATATGTGTGAAACCTCATTCGTGAGTAATGAGTACTTGGTTTTTAAAGGGATAATGTTTCTTGATTTGGGAATCGAATGTGTATCGACAGGACACTGCGGCGTTAATAAAGGAAAATGTATTGAATAATGATGTGTTGTATTAAAACCGGTAGAAACCTCCATCTGCATAGAAGCTAAGATGAGACAAAATGATATTACATTTTCTAGATCATAGTCTTTGTAATAAGATCGTTATAAACAAGAATAAACTACTCACATATATGACATATGTTACTCAATTGTTTTGAAAGAGATTAAGACGTGAGTTATGAAACCTTTCTAAAATAAGTGACTTGAGCATTTGAAATTAGGCAAACATGAGCGTTTGGAAAATAATGTTGTTACTTGATTTTACAAAGGGAAGTGTCTTGTTTACTTAAAAAGATAGTCACGATTTTTATACTACGTATTGTGTGACTTATGTGAAAGTACTTTGAGTTGTGTGAAACTTGCCTATGCTTGTGATGATAGCCTTTGTTGTACAAGTGTTGTATTTACGTATTCTGGCGTCTCGATAGAGGCGGTTGACTTATTGAGAACTTACTTGGGCGTCTTTGGCGATGTGGAGAATTCCATGGGTATGTTTCCATTTTGATTCTTGTCTTATTATGGTTACATGGACATGTCTACAGGAGTAGAATTAGGGGCATGTGGCGTGCGGCGAGGTTGATCACCCGATATATTGTTGTTGATGTCACGTGGGCGTGTCTGCGAGGTAGAATTCGGGCATGTGGCCATGGGCATTGGTATTATTGTTGCATCATGGACATGTCTGCAGGCGAAGTAGGGCATGCGGCCGTGATGCGAACATGATTGATGTTGTGGGCGTGAGACCCATAGTTATATTTGAGTGATGACTTGAGGCGTGAGTCACAGTGGACATATTTGCTTTTATGTTGTGAGCGTAGTTTGGTTATCATACATGTCTCTGCTTTATATAGACTAGTATGATTTCATTTCTGATATTTCTGATTTCACATACTTGGTACTGTTATCTTGACCTCGCCGAAGCTGCGTTCATCTGCGGTAGAATACATCGATCGTGGATCCTCGCTCATGGATCACGATTCAGCGTATTAGGAAGCTCGTTTCTCGGAGGCTTATCTTTTAGTATGTGTTCCACGAGTTGTAGGTTCTTGTACATTCGGGGTATGGCGGGGCACTGTCCGTCATAGTCATTGTAAATCTTAAGTGCAGTAATCTTTGTTGTGGCGGGGTTGTAAAAGGATTAAAGCATTCGGGTTTTATGTATATCTTGAAGGCAATGTTTTGGTTGCTTTATTTATTTATTATATCTCTTGTTTCATGACTCGTGTTTTATTTTCATTGGTTTTCTCGATGTTGTATCACTAGGGTGCGGGGTAAGGCACGATCCGGGCAGTCGGGGTGTGACAATATCATTTTAAAATCGATTTTGCAAGTATGTATGAAACAACCAAGGGGCGCATAGTGCCACATCATAAACAAGAGCAAATAGGTAAGCCATGCGAGTCTTTTCTAGGTGCGAATGATCAAGCGGGGCCACTCGCCCATATTATCATTCTCAAGCCTAATCCTGCACTCGAGTCCGCATAGGCCACTCACATAGGCGCGTGAGGTATAACCCGCGTCGAGGGTAGCTACTCCTCGGCAGCGTCTGGACTCGTTGTCGCAGCGCGTAGCCGCGTGAGGTATAACCCGCATACTAACTGGACCTCTCGTAGCTCGCGCATAGGCCCCCGGACCCGTGAGGTATTCTCGAATCATGGTCGGACCGCTTTGAGTCTACCCGCGTCGGAGGCGACTTAACCCGGTATCATCTCAAGAGGTGAGTGATATAGTACTAACCAACAACTTATAGTTCAAAACAACATAAGCATAAGTAAAGTGACCACTTTACACAAGCGTTACGGACACTAACACACATAGCATCATATCATGTCTACTTATCAAACCATCTTATTATTCTTTTCACAATTCAATATAAGTGCATTATAAACACATAGGCAAAGCTGTTTCTTTTATCCATCTTAAGTGGTTATACTTAACTCCCATAAAGCTAGTATAACTCTTAAACACATTTTAAAACCAATTAGTTCTCTTACGTTAAAAATGATTGATATTTTTTGAAATGCTTTCGATTCTTTATTATTGAGCTTAAGCGTGAGGCATTCTTAGTAAGTATTATTCGAGCTTAAGCGTGAGGCATTGCGTAGTTATTATTCGATTAACACGTATGCGTCTACCGTACTACATATATATTGTAAAATATCATGCTTTAGGAAGAATCACATACATACCGGTGAAAACCACTGCCAAGTTGAATATGTCGCGAGAGAATCGACTATAATAGTCGAACACGTCTATCAGCGTTGACTACTTTGAAACGATTCTAAGCGAGAGGTTCTATATCCTACGGAAAATTGGCGTACTTCCCTACCGGTGAGCTACTCAAGTCTCTTGTAAGCAGTCACATGTAAGTACAATTTGATTATTCTTCTTTTAAACCTCTCTGTGATATGATTCAATTCTATACGTGATATACTTCTAAGTATTTAATACTTATTCTTATACAACTACAGTATGTATTCTCTAATTCAAAAGAGGGTTAGGATTAGTTACCTCGGTAAGCCCAATAATATCCTAGATAAAGTCGCGCCTGAGCAAGGTTTAGCTCTAAGTTATGCAGCTCTGGTAGCTCAAGAAACCTTAGAAGTTCTTGACTTCTACTAAGGAATAAGGGATTTGGGCTAGGGTATTTTAGGCATTATAACAATACAAGAAGGCAACTTTTCTACCAAGGGAGGGGGTAGGTTTGGCTAGGCTAGGGGGTATTCGGCGAGGGCCTTGAGGAGGAGGTGTTTGGACGAAAAGGCTACAAAGGGAGAGGAGAGGATTTCAAGACTTGGAAGCTTTTGTGGATGAAGAACTCTTCATCTCAAGAGGGGTATTTATAGGTCAAGGGATGGCCAACCAAGGGCCAAGATGTAGCCAAGTGCTAGGCAAGTGTAAGGCGAGATTAGGGCAAGTGTACCTGCCAACTTGCACACAAAATATCCTACCAACTCAAGACAAAATAAGCCAACCCAATCGGCCTATTGCGTGTCAAGTCCATCAATTGGAGGTGACAAGTGTCGCCCTCCGTTGATCAAAATGTTTAGTCTCTCGGAAAAATCCGCAAAAATTAGAAATGGCATGGCGAAATTACCCTACATTTGTGAAGCGTTTAGTGGAAAACTATTTGTTTGAGAGTTGTGCCCAAAAAAGCGTCAAGCCTAACTTTAAGGCCAAACTTTTTGTCGTATTCCCTACGTACATACTGCAAATCTGGGGTATAACATACCGTGACGACATCGGTGAGGCCTCACGATCTGTCGGTTCGGACAAAGCATAAATGCGGTTACGAGGACGCTAGGCTAGGACGAGCCACGACCTCTGCCGCGACCTGCTGACCCGTGAGTACCACGCCTCGGGCGATAGCGTAGGAGATGATGGCGGCAGCGAACTGAAGGTGAGCCTACCACCAGCCCCGGTCGGGCGATCCTCGCAAAGTGACCCTGCTGGCCACAACTGTAACAAGCTCCCAAAGCAGTACCACACTTCCCGTAATGGGATCTACCGCATCGGCCACACTGGGGTGGTCGTCGGCGATGCCTCGCTACTGCGGGCGTCGAAGCCACGGGGCCCAGTGCGCCTCGAATACTCGGTTGTCTTGAGGGCGGTGCGGGAGTGCTCTGGTGCGTGGTGCAAATCTGAAGGCTGCTGCGAGGCCGCCCACCACGATAGCCACGAAGACCCTCGTCTGGCCTTAACCTGCTGCTGTCCATCGTCGACCTCTGCGCTCGCCGCATCGAGGGCATGAGCTGCGTGCGGGTAATGTCCATACCGGTGAAGAAACACCGCGCATGACTCGGCCATATAATCATCGGCCGGTGGCGTGGCGGTGCACCCTATCCTCCATATGCTACGGCAATTGGGACATATCGAGCGATGAATCAAACTCGACATTGTACTCACGACGGTCGTCCTCTCTGCCGGTAAAAATCTATCGACCGCGCCCTCGCCATCTGTGGAGGCAAGAAGTGAGTGAGAAAGCCTCGAGAACTCATCCCAGTAGGCGGGCGCGTGCTCTCCCGGGATAACTCCCGAATCAAACCAATCAAGCTGCGGTATCGCGGCCTATGTGAACCAAAGATCACGGACTCGGTCTCGGCATACGATCACCTCAAAATCCTCTGTAGTGACGGATGAACTCCTGCGGATCATCCTCGGCCTCGACCGTAAAACTCGGCGGGCTACAACTCGAAGTCTCGTAGCCTCAAACTCTCGCCTCGAGTGAACCACGAGTGCGGTGGGGCTGACTGCGCATCGGCTGTCCTCGTATCGCCACGATCTGGCGATGGCGGGCGCCATCTCCTTGTACCCTAACTCCTCCGCCCGGTGTGGGACGGGAGGTGCGGTGCTGATAGTCTCTTTGGGGCGGCGTCGTGCAACTTCGCCGTCTGGCATAGGCGGGCGAGCCCTCGTGACTCTGGGTGTCCCACTAGCGGCTCCTCGGCGCCTTGCCACGGGCGGGTTGCCTTACGTGGAGGCATAAGCGTTGAGAAAAAGGGATTCGTTAGAAGGTCCGACTTATAACACGGCTCTAGGCACGATCTCGAATGAGAAGAATGGAAACCAATCCTAAATATCCTATAGCCTCACGATTATTGGTGTGGTGCACAACACACCGATAATCGAACTTCTACTAGATCTGATGCGTGACACTTTCCGAGGATTAAGCGCTCGATTCCACTTTTGTCACGACCCGTTCGGGGCGTGGCGGTGCCTTCTGCAGGGCACCCAGTAGTCATACATCGAGTAATCGGCGGAATATAAAACAAGACATAAACGATTTATAAAATAAGACCACGATTTTTGTGAAAAGCGTCGCCTTTCGGCATATATATATAAACATGGTTTAGCGATTACATCCGATCTTGTACAACATGACTCTGAGACCTCTAAGGAAATATACAACTATGGCGGGACGGGGCCGCCATACCACTGCATACAAAACTATCTACAAGGAGATCATACCCAAAGTAGAGCCTCGGAGAAGATGGAGCTCGGCACCAACGTAGAGATCTAAGGATGTGGATCTAGCACACTGCTTGCCCTTACTGCGGCATGAATGCAGCCCCAGAAGGAGGTCGATCAACAGTACTAAGTATGTGGCGTAAAGTACTTAAATGAAATCATATCGGTTTAAAACCAGTTTTACAAACATGCGTAAACAACAAGCGTAACTGCACATAGTGCCACATCATAAACAAGAGCAACAATAGGTAACTGTAATAGGTCTTTTCTAGGCTGCGAATGATCGAAGCAGGGCCACTCGCCCGTTTTATCGTGCAAGCCTAATCTGAACTCGAGTCGCATGGGCCACTCGCGTAGGCGCGTGGGGTATAACCCGCATCGAGGGTAGCTACTCCTCGGCGGCGTCTGGACTCGTTGTCGCGTGGCCACATAGACGCGTGAGGCATAACCCCGTACTAACACGGAACTCTCGTAGCTCGCGTAGGCCCCACTGGACCCGCAAGAGGTATTCTCGAATCATGGTCCCAGACCGACTGAGTCTACCCCGCATCGGAGGGCAGCTTAACCCCCGGTATCATCTCAAGACGTGATTGATATAGTACTAATACAACAGATTATAGTTCAAACAACATAAGCATAAGTAAAGGTGACCTCTTTACACAAACGTTACAAGATACTAACACATAGCATCATAATATGTCTACTACCAAAACCATCTTATTATACCTTTGAGAAATCAATACAAGTCTTTTATAAAACACATAAGTAAAGCTGTTCCTTTTATAAAACTTAAGCCGTTATACTTAACTTCCCGTAAAGCGATTATAACCCTTAAGCTTCTTGTTTTAAAAACAACTATTCTTCTTCTTTCAAAGCGTGTTATAATTCTTTTGAAAGACTTTTTAAGATCTTTATTATTCGGGCTTAAGTCGCATGAGACATTGCCGTAAGTATTATTCGAGCTTAAGTCGAAAGACATTGCCGTAGTTATTATTCGATTAACACGTATGCGTCTCGTACTATATATATATTTAAAATATCATGCTTTAGGAAGAATCACATACCTTCTCGCGAAAACCTCTGCCAAGTTGAATATGTCGTGAGAGAATCGACCTATAATAGTCACAGACATCTATCAAAGTCTAGACTACTCAAGGTCATTCTAAGCGAGAGGTTCACAATTCTACGGAAAGTCGGGCAGCACTTCCCTACCGGTGAGCTATATAAGTCTCTTTGTGAAAGCGATCCATATAAGCATAGTTCAATTATTCTTCTTTTAAACCGCCTACTGTGATAACAGTTCAATTTATACGTAATATTCTTCTAAGTATTTAATACTTATTCTTATACTTCTAGTATGCATTCTCTAATACAAAGAGGGTTAGGATTATTTACCTCGATAAGCCCAATAATATCCTAGATAAAAGTCGCGCTTTGAGAAAAGTTTAGCTCTAAGTTGTATGCGCTCAGGTAGTTCGAAAACCTTAGAAGTTCTTCACAACTTCTACTAAGGACTAAGGGATTTGGGCTAGGCTATTTTGGGCATTATAACAATACTAGAAGACAACTTTTCTACCAAGGGAGGGGGTAGGTTTGGCTAGGCTAGGGGGGGCGCCTCGGCCAAACCACTTAGGCTAGAGGGGGGGGGTATTCGGCCAAGGGCCTTCACAAGGGGAGGGGGAGGTGTTTGGACGAAAAGGCTACAAAGGGAGAGGAGAGGATTTTTAGACTTGGAAGCTTTTTGGATGAAGAACTCTTTCATCACAAGAGGGGTATTTATAGGTCAAGGGATGGCCAACCAAGGGCCAAGATGTAGCCAAGTGCTAGGCAAGTGTAAGGCCAAGATTAGGGCAAGTGTACCTAGCCAACTTGCACACAAAATATCCTACCAACTACTTGACAAAATTGGCTCTCAAATTCGGTCCAATTCATACAAGTCCATCAATTGGAGGTGACAAGTGTCGCCCTCCGTTAACAAAATGTTTCGTCTCTCGGAAAAATCCGCAAAAATTAGAAATGGCATAGCCGGAATTTACCCTACGAAAGCTGTGGAAACGTTTCGTCGGAAAACGGTTCTTTTAGCGAGTTGTGCACAATTTTCGAACTTGGCCTAACTTTAAGGCTAAACTTTCGTACGTACGCCCTCACGTACATACTTCGGAAATACGGGGTATAACAAGGATCATGGCCAGACATGAGGATAGGATGGACGCAGCAGTTCCAGTAGCACCCGTGGTTCACCCGAGATCAGATAGTTTAAGGCTACGGGACTTTCTGAGTTGTAGCCCGCCAGAGTTCTACGGGTCGAGGCCTGAGGATGATCGCGAGTTCATCCAAGCGATTCTGACGGATCATGAGAGTGATCAAGGCTTCGGAGACCGAGTCAGTGGTCTTGGGTTCGCATCGGCTGCGTGATACTGCAGTCGACTGGTTTGATTCGTGGGAGCTGTCCCGGGGAGAGCATGCACTTCCAGCTGTATGGAACGAGTTCTCAGAGGCATTTCTTGCACATTTCTTGCCTCCACAGACGAGGAGGGCTCGGGCCGACAGATTTTTGGTGTTGAGGCAGAGCGGCGTCTGGTTCGGTACAATGTGAGTTCGACTCATTGGCTCGGTATGTCCCGCGTTAGTAGCGATATGGAGGCGAGTGCACCGCTATGTCGGGCTCGATGACTACTTAGCGAGGCTTGTTGGTGTAGCTCTTGGTAGGCATGGACATTGCCGCATGCGCTTATGCACTTGGATGTGAGAGGAGAGGTCGGCGGGATGACGAATCGTGAGAAGGGCGAGCAGCGAGGTCCTTTGATAACTTTCGAGGCGGACCACCTCAAGCGAGACTAGTTATGTACCTCCGCCTGCAGTGGTCCTCCGCGACGCCGGGACCGGGATATTCGGAGCGGTCGGGGCTCCGGGTTTGATTTTCGAGGAGTAAGTGCTCGCGGATGAGTCGCCCTTGTCTCGGTGTGGCGTTGTGGAAAACTTCATAAGGGAGAGTGTCGTACTAACAGGAGATTGTTATTCTTGCGGCCAGCGGGGCCATCTGGCGAGAAGCGTCGACGGGGTAGCGGTAGGATAGCCTTCTGAGTGTCACGACCCGTTCGGGGCGTGGTAGTGCCTTACGGGCACCAGTAGTCATACATCGAGAGAAAATCAGCGGAATATAAAACAAGATATGAAACATTATAACATAAGACACGTTTATACGAGAAAAGGTTGCCTTTCGGCATATATACATAAACCAAGTTTTGCGATTACATCCCAGTATCTGGCGTGTCTGGACCTCTGGAAAAACAACTATGGCGGGACGGGGCCCGCCATACCTGGCAATACAAAACTATCTGCATGGGAGATCATACCCAAAGTAGAGCCTCCGGAGAAGATGGAGCTCGACACCAACGCGAGATCCAGGATGTGGATCTAGCACTGCTTGCCACTGCCGCGGCGTGAGCGGCCCGAAGGAGGTCGATAACGCAGTACCAAGTATGTGAAAGCGTAAAGTACTTAAATGAAAATCAAGTATTTAAAACCATTTACAAATCGATTCAATTGCACAGTGCCATATCCTGAAACAAAACGATAATAGGAAAAGCATATGAGTCTTTTCTAGGCGAATGATCGAGCAAGGCGATCGCCCGTAGTATCATTCTGCGTGCCTAATCACGGACTCCATGATCGCGTAGGTCATGAGACCGCGTGGTATTCCTCGCGCCGGTAGCTAACCGGTACACTTTGGACTCCGCGGTCGCGTAGTCTCAATAGACGCGTAGTCACACGACGCATGGCATCCCCGTCGGGCTAAAACACCGGAATGATCAATCCTGGAACTCCGCGACTCGCGCATGCATGCATAGGCCGTATAGACCGCGTCAAGGGTGGCAAGCCCGCGGTATAATAAGTCGAGGGTAGGTGATATAATATGATACAACGGACTTACCGTTTAGCAACGTAAGCATAGCAGAATGACCCTTTCACGGCGTTACAAGACACTGCGGTAGCATCATAATATGTCTACTTATCAAACAATCTTACTATACTTAATGAAACCAATACAAGGCTTTTATAAACAAACAAGTAAACAATTCCTTTTATCTTTCTTAAGTTGTTATACCTAACTTCCCATAAAGCTAGTATAACTCTTAAGCTTTTGTTTAAAAACCAGATATTTCTCTTCTGTTAAAAATGATTCAGTATTCTTTTGAAATGCATCAGGATTCTTATTATTCAGGCTTAAGTCAAAAGACATTGCCGTAGTTGTTATTCAGGCTTAAGTCAAAAGACATTGCCGTGATTATTATTCAGTTAACACATGTACGTCTACCGTACTATATATATATCTTAAAATATCATGCTTAAGAGTATAGGAAGAATCACATACCTTCTCGGCGAAATCCTCCTGCCAAGTCGAATATGTCGCGCAGAGAATCAGCCTATAATAGTCAAATACGTCTATCAACGTCTAGAAGCATGCTTGATTCTAGCGAGGGTTCTTTATTCTATGGGAATTTGGGCGCACTTCCCTACCCGGTAAGCTATACTGATCTGTAAAAACGATCTATGTGATGCAGTTCAATTATTCTTCTTTTAAACCCTTCTACTGTGATAACAGTTCAATTCTATTTTGTAATATCCTTTTAAGTATTTATACTTATTCCTATACTTCTACAGTATGTATTCTTTAATCACAAAAGAAGGATAAGTTTATTTACCTCGATAAGCCCAAAAATTATCCAAGTTAAGCGTCGCTCACGAGCAAGGTTTAGCTCCTAATTTTATGCGCTCAGATAGCTCCGAGAACCCTTAGAAGTTCTTCCCAACTTCAACTAAGTACTAAGGGATTTGGGCTAGGGTATTTTGGGCATTATAACAATACTAGAAGGAAACTTTTCTACGAGGGAGGGGTAGGTTTATTTAGGCTAGGGGTTGCCACGGCCAAGGCCCACTTAAGCTAGAGGGGGTGAGGGTGTTTGGACGAAAACTTAACAAGAGAGGGGAGGGAATTTCAAGACTTGGAAAGCTTGTTTGTGGATGAAGAACTCTTCATCTTAAGGGGGGTATTTATAGGTCAAGAAGTGGCCAACCAATGGCCAAGATTAAGCCAAGTGCTAGGCAAGTGTAAGGCCAAGATTTGGGCAAGTGTACCTAGCCAACTTGCACACAAAATATCCTACCAACTACTTGACAAAAAAGCCAATCCAATCGTCCACAAGAACGCCTCACGTCCATCAATTGGAGGGTGACAAGTGTCTCCCTCCCGTTGGTCCAAAGTGTTTCGTCTCTCGGAAAAATCCGCAAAAATTAGAAATGGCATAGCCGGAATTTATCCTACGCGAGTCTTGTTAAACGTTTCGTCGGAAAACGATTCCTTGAGTGAGTTGTGCCCAAAACGTGCCATGCCTAAACTTTAAGGCCAAACTTTCGTACGTACGCTCCTACGTACATACTCCGGAAATACGGGGTATAACAACGAGATCAGTTGCGGGTTCTTCACCTTCCATAGCTAGGCAGGATGTTCATACACCGGCAGGCCACGGCAGAGGTCGCGGTGGAAGTTCCCAGTTTTAGCGGTCCTTTGAACCGCCTATCTTTTCAGGTATATCCTCAACCCTCTAGAGTTTTGCATGCGTTATACGATGATTATATGTTGAGTACTATGTACAGATAGCATTGTGTATATTGTGGTTTAGAGACATGGATAGTTGAAAGAATAAGTGTGGGGACAGGGAAGGTATGAACCTTAGAATATTACACGTTGAGACCTTAGATGTAAGGCCGGCTTGAATAAAAGATTTTACGGTTAGTCTTTGTCGAAATACTTGGTTTGCGTATAAATGTATTGTGGGATAATTCCGTGAGTTGTGTAAGATGAAAGTGGTAGCTTTCTGGACTTGAATAGGTAAGATTGTTCCGGGTCGGGAGAACAAGTGTTTGGCGACGGAGGGTCGGGTTGAGGACGTATTGCGGGTCAACCCGTAGCCCGGATTAAGGTGGGGTCAGTTAGGTGGTCGCCAGGTGGTAGGGTCACGAGGGTGCTAGGCCCAGGTTTAGATGACCATCGTATGAGTTCGTGGATATGTTCGACCAGAAGCGGATCGTGAAGGCCGGGAATGGCCTTAAAGAAGATCGAGGCTAGTAAGATGACCAAGTTTGGAGGTAGTGGCTCCAGAAATTTTGGGAACTGAAGTATGGTACGTATACTGGGAGAGTTCAAGTGATTACGACGAGTAAGGAAAGAAGTGAACGTGTGTTAGCAGAATAAAAGAGATCATTTTGTTGTGAAGTGAAGATGCGAAGGGAGTATCCTTTAGACCAGGGTGGAAGCTTTTGTGATGTAGGAATGATTTCTCGGGGACTTGGGTTGAATATTTGCGCGTGTGTTATTTTTGTGACCAGGTGTGGCATTGGCAACTTGGTTAAGTTGAGAGGAACTTTATCGTTATCCGTCTTGAGAAGGAACATTCGGGACGAATATTTCTAAGGAGGGGAGAATGTTATACCCGTATTTCCAGTATATGCGTGAGGCGTGCGTCTGAAGTTTAAGCCTTAAGTAGGTAAAGTGGCGAAATTTTGTTCCTGACTACCGAAAGAATCGTTTTTCGACGAAGCGTTTTACAAAACTTGCGAAGGAAAATTACGGCTATGTCATTTATAATTTTTGCGGATTTTTAGAGATGAAATATTTTGGACCAACGAGAGGCGACACTTGTCACCCTCAGTGGGCGTTAATGATGGCCGATTGGTGCACGTTTTCTTCCCCTTTGTGGCCTAAAACTTGGGTCAATGTTTGTGAGGATTTGTGGAGTAGGGTTAGGGTGCACTTGGACAAATCTTGACCCTCACTTGCCCCACTTAGCTTGATCTTGGCCATTGATCTCCTATAAATACCCACTTGTTGAAGACTTCTTCATCAAAACACTTTCCAAGTCTTGAAGCCCTCTCCCCCTTAGTGTAGTATTCTCATCCAAAGAGCACCCCTCCCCTTTGAGAGGCCCCTTGGCGAGAGATATCCCACTCCTAGTGGTGTTGGTAGAAACACCCCCTTTGGTAGAAAATACTCTCCAAGTATTGTTACTATTCCAAAATACCTTAGCCTTATACCTTGTAGTGTTCCAAAGTTACCTCTATCGTGAGGCAGAAATACTACCTTATGTCCTTTTAGTCTCAAACCGAAACCTAAGGAAATCTTCATAGCAAGTTGAAGTATTAAGTAGAAGTTGCGTAGAACTTCTAAGGGTTGTTTGGAGGCGGGTTGGGCGCCAGTAGGAGCTAAGCGTTGCTCGGGATCGACATTTAAACTTGGATAATTTTGGGCTTATCGAGGTAAATACTCTTGACCTTCTTTTGTAATTAGAGTTTACATACTGTTGAAGTATAAGAATTAAGTATAAGTTATATACAAGGAAGGTATATAAGAAGGGAATTGAACTGTACTTACATAGGACTGTATTCTGATGAACTTGTGAAGTTTGTGGGTAGGGAAGTCTTGCCCAATTTTCCATAGAATCTTGTATCTATATTTATTCTCTGAGTAGTCTAGACATTGATAGACTTGTATAACCATTATAGGTTGAAATCTTTGCGAGTAGCGTATTCTACTCGAAGGGTGGAAAAGGCTAAGCGGGATTACTGATGCTTTGGAGCTATTTGCTAATAGTCGATAAATCGTCGCGAGGTATGTGATTCTTCCTATCCTCTTGAGCATGATATTTTAAAAGAATATGTATATAGTACGGTAGACGTACGTGTGTTAACTGAACGTGGTTTTACTTCGAGGTCTGTTGACTTGAGTTTTAAATAATAAGAATCTTGAAGTATTTCAAAAGAATTAAGAACCGTTTTTGAAGGAAGAGTAATACTTGGTTTTGAAAGTTTAAGAGTTATACTAGTTTTATGTGAAGTTATGTATAACGACTTAAGAGTAATAAAAAGAATGGATTATTGATTTTAGAAGTTAAGAGACTTAATCTTAAAAGATAAGAGACTTAACTTAATTGAATTGATATGAAAGTTGTTAAGAAGTCTGAACCCTCATTCGTGAGTAATGAGTACTTGGTTTTTAAAGAATAATGTTTTACTGATTTCGGAAATGAGAATAAGTATCGAACGAATCACTGCAACATTAGTAAAGGAAAATGTATTGACAAATAAGTAATTATATTAAAACCAGTAGAAACCTCCATCTGCATAGAAGCTAAGATAAGACAAAATTGTATTACATTTCCTAGATCATGGCTGCTTTAATAAGATTGTTATAAACAAGAATAACCTGCTCCCACATAAGGCATATGTTGCTCAAATTGTTTTAAAAGAGAACTACGCTATTAAATGATTAAGACTATGAGCTATGAAATCTTTCGAAAATAAGAGACGTGAATATTTGAAATTAGGCAAACTTGAACTTTGGAAAAGAATGTTGTAACTTGATTTTAAAAGGAGAAGTGTTTTGGTTTAAAAAGGAAAGTATGGAAGTTGTTTTGGTTTACTTAAAAATGTTAGTCACTCTATTTTTATAATACGGGCATCGGGTGACCTTTGTAAAAGAAATGGATCTTTTAAAAAGAATTTAACGTACGTAGTACTTTGGGGTTAAAACCTGGACTTTGGCATAAAATGAAAGTACCTTGAGTTGTGTGTAACTTGCCTATGTTTGCGTGTGATAGCCTTGTCGTGCTAGTATTGTATTTCTATACCACCGCGTCTCTCAAAGGAGGGCCGGCTGATTTGTTATGATATTACTTGGGCGTCTGGCGTGATGTGGAGAATTCCGCAGTGCGCTCGCGTTGATAGTGTTATTGCATAGACTAGCTCTCCATGAGGTTTTACTGATTCGGCCTTGGGATCTGGTGGTCGGCTTTCGTACTTGCCCCGTCTCGTGACTGATTCGGCCTTGGTACAGTAGTTAGCCCTCGCACTTACCGCTCGGTTTAGTGGCGAAGTCTCGTGATCTGACGCGGTACACAGTAGTTAGCCCTCGTACCGGTCGACTCGTGACACGGCCTTGGTATCGGTAGTCGGCTTTCGTGCTTGCCCGTGTCGGCCGTGGTTTGGTTGTATAGTATTGTTAGTACGGCTTTGGTATCGGTAGTTGACTTTCGTACTTGCCGTCGATTGATGATCGGCTTTGGTATACAGTAGTTAGCCCGTGACTTGCCGTCACGGTTTATGACTCGAGTAGGACTTGGTGTTCATGTGTACTCGTGGTGTTATTATATCATAACTGCCGGTGAGGAAGGTATTCCACGGGCATGATTGATGTTGAGCGTGAGACTATAGTTATATTTGAGTGATGACTCGAGGCGTGAGTCACGACTTACATATTTGCTTATTTATTATGGATGTAGTTTGGTTATCATACATGTCTCGCTTTATATAAGCGCTATGATTTCATTTCTGATATTTTGATTTCACATACTTTGTACTGTTATGCGACCTCGCCCGGGTGCGTTCATCTGCGGTAGTACACGATTGTTGATCCTCGTTCATAGGATCGCGATTCAGCGTTTGGGAAGCTCCGTTTCTCAGGAGGCTTATCTTTTGGTATAGTCACATCGTAGGTACTTGTACATTCGGGGTATGGCGGGGCCACATCGTCATGTTGTATAAAAACTCTTAGAAGTGCAGTAATCTTGTTGTGGCGGGGTTTGTAAGGATGTAATCGCTCGATTTTTAGTTATATATGCAAAAAAGTGCTTAGGTTGGGCTGTTTTATATTCATATCTCTTGTTTCATGTTTAAAGTTTTTATTTCCGCTGATTTTCTCTGATGTTGTATCACTAGGGTGCCCGGGGTAAGGCACCAGTCACGGGCCCGGGATCGGGTCGTGACAAAAGTGGTATCAGAGCAGTTAATCCTCGGAAAGTGTCTGACCGTGTCTAGTAAGTCTTGATTATCGGTGTGTTGTGCACCACATCTATAATCGAGGAGGTGCGAGACATTTAGGATTAGTTTCCATTCTTCTCATTCGAGATCGTGCCTTAGAGGCATGTTATAAGTTGGACCGCCGACATATTGCGTTTTCACGATTATGCCTCCGCCGTTAGGCAACCCGGGCCAGATAGGCAAGCGGTGAGAAGCGCTAGTAGGATCTGAGAGAATGCAGCGCGAGCGGTCTTTACGAGATAGTGCTTGACGGCGAGTTTTGCGACGCCGCCCGATAGAGTTTAGAGCGCAGCGATGGTATTGAGACCACGATACTGAGCCTCAGTCCCGGCTGGAAGCGAGAGGAGATGGGTTACAAAGAGATGGCCGATTCTGCCCGGGATCGTGGCGGACATGAGGATAAATTTGGGCCAGCGATTCGATGCACCGTGGTTCACGAGATCGGATAGTTTGAGGCTACGGGACTTTACGAGTTAGCCGCGCGAGTTGTTATACCGTATTTCAGTATATGCGTGAGGCGTGCGTAGAAATTTGAACTTTAAAGTAGGCTTGGCGATTATTTTTGTGCACAACACCCGATTAGAGTCGTTTTTGGGCAAGCGTTTTACCTGACTGCGAAGGAAAATTCCGGCTATGTCATTTTTAATTTTTGCGGATTTTTAGAGTAGCGTGTTGGACCAGCGAGAGGCGCCACTTGGCACCTCTCATTGGCGGAGAAAAGTGGGGCGACACATGGGACGAACCAACCCTTGAAGTTGGTAGGATATTTGTGAGGGTTTTAAGGAGTAGGGACTAGGAGGGCACTTGGGCGTATCTTGGCCTACTTGCATAACACTTGGCTAGATCTTGGCCCTTGGTTTCCTATAAATACCCTCCTTTGATAAGTTTTCTTCATCCACCTCACTCCTCAGTCTTGAAAGCCCCTCTCGCACCGTGAGGCCCAGCGAGAGTAGCACCCCACTGCGTTGTGGTGTGGCGAGACCCGCCCAGCCTTTAGGGCTAAGCGGTGGGTACCCACTTTGCCTTGTTGTTCTCGTAGAATACCCCCCCTCTTGGTAGAAATACTATCCATAGTATTGTTACTATACCCAAAATACCTTAGCCGTATACCTTATAGTATTCCAAGATACCTCTATACGTAAAGCCCGGAAATACTACCATATGTCCTTTTTGTCTCAAACCGAAACCCTAAGGAAAATCTTCATAGCCGGTTGAAGGATTTATAAAGAAGTTGCGTAGAACTTCTAAGGGTTGTTTGGAGCGGGTTGGAGCACCGGAGTAGCGCTAGCGTTGCCCGGGACCAAGCATTTTACTTGGATAATTATGGGCTTATCGAGGTAAATATCTTGTCTCCCTTTTTGTAATTAAGTGTACATACTGTTGAAGCATAAGAATAAGTATAAGATATATACAAGGAAGGTATATAAGAAGGGAATTGGGTTTGTACTTACATGGGTGTATTATTCTGATGAACTTGTGTAGTTTGTGGGTAGGAAGAAATTTTAATTTCCGTAAAATCTTGTATCTAGATTTATTCTAGAGTAGTCTAGACTTTGATAGAATTGAATAACCTTTATAGGTTGAGTGTTACGTGAGTAGCATGTGCTCTTGAAAGGTGGACCAGGCTAAGCGGGTTATAGCGATGGGCGATTTGCTTATAGTCGATAATCGTCGCGAGGTATGTGATTCTTCCTATACTCTTGAGCATGAAGTATTTTAAAGAATATATATATATATAGTGCGGTAGGCGTCGTGTGGCAATGTCTTTTACTTAAGCTTTGAATAATATATATATGTAGTGCGGTGACGTCGTGTGTTAAGCGAGCGTAGTTATGCAATGATGTCTTTTGACTTAAGCTGAATAATATATATATGTAATCGGTGAGCGTCGTGTGTTAAGCGAAGCGTAGTTGTATGACAATGTCTTTTGACTTAAGCCTGATTAATAAGAATCTTGAAGTATTTTAAAAGATTTAAGAACCGTTTTTGAAAGAAGAGTAATACTTGTTTTTAAAAGCTTAAGAGTTATACTAGCTTTATGGGAAGTTAGGTATAACGGCTTAAGAAAGATAAAAAGAGTGGTTTATTGATTTTAGAAGTTAAGAGACTTGATCTTAAAAGATAAGAGACTTGACTTAATTAAATTAATATGAATTTTGTGTGAAACCTCATTCGTGAGTAATGAGCACTTGGTTTTTTAGAAGGAATAATGTTTTACTGATTTCGGAAATCAGAATGAGTATCGACAAACCACTGCAGCGTTAATAAAGGGAAATGTCTTGATTAATGAAGTATTATTAAAACCAGTAGAAACCCCCATCTGCATAGAAGCTAAGATGAGACAAAATGATATTACATTTCCTAGATCATGGCTGCTTAATAAGATTGATTATGAACAAGAATAACCTAATCACATATAAGGCATATGTTTCTCAGATTGTTTAAAAGAGAATTATATTCTTAAATGAATAAGACTATGAGCTACGAAACCTTTCTAAAATAAGAAACGTGAACATTTGAAATTAGGCAAACTTGAACGTTTGGAAAATAATGTTGTTACTTGATTTTACAAAGGGAAGAGTTTTGGTTTACTTAAAGAAAATAGTCACTCTATTTTATACTACGGGTATTGTGTGACTTCTGTGAAAGAAACGGATCTTTTAAAGAGTTAATGTATGAAGTACTTTGGGGATAGATGCGAACTTGTTAGCATAAAGTACCTTGTGTGAATAACTTGATTGTGTTGGTTTGTGATAGCCTTGTAATACTTTTTGTTGATTTGATAAGTAAACATGTTAGGATCTTCGTGTGTTAGTATCTTGTGATTGTTATGAAAGGGTCATTCTTGTTGTGCTTACGTTGTTAAGCGTTAATCCCGTTATCTTGTTATTGTATCACATACCCCCGACTTATTATCGAGGGCTTGCCACCGCGATCACGGGTCTCTACGGCTTTATGCGGTCTGTGAGACTATGCGGGCAGCGGTATGCTCGAGATTGATCATTCGGGTGTTTAGCCGTCACGGGAGATGCCCTATGCGGTCCATGGGACTATCACGGTCTTTTGAGACTATGCGGGCTGCGGTAGTCGGCGGATCTGGGGTTAAAGCGCCTCCGATCTGAGGGTATACCTCGGTGATGCAGGACCGTGATTCGAGAATACCTCATGCGAATGCGTGTGTGACCTATGCGGAGGCTGCGGTAGTTCGAGGATAGGCGCGCATTGATCTGCGAGCGAGTGGCGGCCGATCATGTAGTGCGGTCTAGAAAGACCTCGTGATACGATTTATGGCATTTTTGATGCGTGGGTCTTAGTAGTCGGCTATGCGCCGTACTTAACGTCTGATTCTATTGTGATGACTTTGAGGCGTGAGTCACGACTTGACATATTTGCTTATTTATTGTGAAGCGTAGTGGTTATCATACATGTCTCTGCTTTATATAGACTACTATGATTTCATTTGATGCTACTGATTTCACATACTTGGTACTGTTATCGACCTCGCCGGGGCTGCGTTACATCTGCGCGGTAAAGGTACACGATCGTTGATCCTCGCTCTTAGGATCACAATTCGGCGTTTGGGAAGCTCCGTTTCTCGGAGGCTTATCGATGGTATAGTCCCTGCCGTTGTAGGTATTTACATTCGGGGTATGGCGGGCCACTGTCCGCCATTGTTGTCATATCATTCTTAAGTGCATGTAATCTTGTTGTGGCGAGAGATGTAATGGGATGTAGCTGTTCGGTTTTAAAATGGATTTATATATGCGAAGCAAGTTTTTCTCACGATAACCGTTTCACATTTTATATTTTATCATGTCTTGTTTTATGTTCGCTGATTTTCTCGATGTTGTATCACTAGGGTGGCCAGGGTAAGGCACGATCGTGGGCGGGCTCGGTCGTGACAAAAGTGGTATCGAGCGATTAATCCTCGGAAAGTGTCTGAGCCGTATCCGATGGAGTCTTGATTATCGGTGTGTTGTGTACCACACCAATAATCGGGAGGCTATAGGATATTTAGGATTGGTTTCTATTCTTCTCACTCGAGATCGTGCCTTAGAGTACATGTTGTAAGTTGGACCTCTAACGTATTTCTTTCCACCGTTATGCCTCGCGTAGGGCAAACCGGGCGGGAGGGCAAGCGTGAGGAGGCTGCGAGTAAATCTGAGAGGTTCTGAGGAGCAGGCCCAACCATCACACGAGTTAAGTGCCGTTCGGGAGTTATGCTCGTCACCAGCCCAGCGAGTTTAGCAATGGCGGCTTCCTCTGCTGCGGCCATGATATTTGAACCTTGATTACGGCCGAAACAGAGAATATAGATTGCAAAAGCGACCACATTACTAGCTATGGATTTGGCTACGAGAGTGTACCGATGTACCGCGAGTCTTGATGACTATCTAAGAGAGGTTGTGCGAGGAATTCTTGATTGGGCTTGAGCATGGCACGTATGCGGGCTTATGCGCAGTGGAAAGCGTGAGATCGGCGGGTTAACGAGGGCGAAGAGGACGGAACAACGGGGTCCTTTAGTAGGTTTTGAGGCGAAGCGCCTCGTGGCGAAATGATATGCACATCCACGGTGCGGAGGCCTCGCGGGGTTGAGCGTTCGGGGTATGCGAGTTGGTGAACTCGAGTTTCGGTTCCACGGCTACCGTAGGTTCGGCCCGGATTCGTTTTCCTCGGTATTCCACGGTGTGGCGGATGTCGTCGGGAATGGCGTCTTTTAGTTGGTACTTGTTGTACTACGGCCGTCGAGTCGATGTCGAAAGAGTGTCTGGTAGGAGGACTTAGCCTTCGAGATCGGTGGGTAGTTCGTCATCTTCCCTGGCTATCGCCTACTGCAGGCGGGTTTGATTAGAACGACTAAGGGAGTGAAGCGGTAGATCTGGTATATCATAACCTACAGAGATCTGTATGTGTGTTAAGGTGAGTATACCTTAGGTGTTATATTCAGATAGCATTGTGTAAATTATGGTTAGAAATCATGGTTAGCAATAAGGGTAAGATTGGGGGATAAGAAAAGTGTAAGTCTTAGAGCTTTATACGTGGAGACCTTAGAGGCGAGGCAATCTTGAGTAAAAGATTTCATTTGTGTTTGACCACTTGCTCGAGTGCATAGCGCGCGTGAGCTATGTTTGTGGGATAAGTCCTGAGTAGTGTGGAATGAAAGAGGGTAGTTGAGCTAAGAAGACCGCTAGGTTTTCGTAACGTGATTAGTGAAATTGTTCCGGATCGGGGAGCTAGTGCTTTGCGCGTTGCCGGGTCGAGTTGAGGCCATGTTGCGGGTCAAACCGCGGCCTGTATGGTGGTGGTCGGTTGGTGGTGGTCCGCCTTGTGGTAGAATCACGAGGGTGTTAGGCCCAGTTTAGTTAACCGTCTGAGTTCGTTGATGCGTTGACCGATGGTCGGGCGATGGGGCAGCCATCGTGGTTTTGGTCGGGACCATGTACTCGGCGGTGTTGATATATCGAGAAAGGTTGTAAAGCGGCGGGGTGCCTACGCCGCCTTATGACAGTGGAGCCAGTGCAGTGTTTCTTTCTAGAGGTTTTACGAGCGGGGTTAGGAGCTCGGTAGTCTCGTGTCGCGTTAAGCCTCGGGCGGTGTTTGGATTTGAGGGTAGTTGTGAGGATGGTTGTCTCTGTTGGGAAATGTTTTATAGCTACCATTTCGGTTTTCGAATGTCGCCTTATGAAGCCTTGTAGGGGCGGAAGTGTAAGTTGCCGGTCGATTGGTTCGATGTTGGCAAAGATTCTGATAGTTGGTTTTTACTGTTCAACAGAGATGTGGTAGGTTATGAGAAAGAGTTCGAGTGTACAAGAAGGGTACGACACGTAAGGGAAGAAGCGAGCATGTATGGCGAGCATAAATGTGATCATTTCTTTTGGGAAGAGAAGGTGCGAAGGAAGTATATTTTAGACCCCGGAGAGAGATATTTGTGGTGATGTTAGAGGTGTTTCTATGACCAGGTGTGGCAGGATCGTTCTCGTAAGTATAGTAGTGAAGACTATACTGGCGCATGTTTGTTTTTGAGACTTAGAAGGAACATTCGGGACGAATGTTTCTAAGGAAGGAGAATGTTATACCGTATTTCGGTATATGCGTGAGGGCGTGCGTAGAAATTTGAACTTTAAAGTAGGCTTGGCGATTATTTTTGTGCCTGACACGATTAGAGTCGTTTTTGACGAAGCGTTTTACACAACTTGCGAAGGAAAATTCCGGCTATGTCATTTTTAATTTTTGCGGATTTTTCCGAGAGGCGAACGTGTTGGACCAACGAGAGGCGCCAGCACCTCTCATTGGCGGAAAAGTGGGGCGACACGTGGGACGAACCAACCCGGAGTTAGTAGGATATTTGTGAGGTTTTAAGGAGTAGGGACTAGGGGGCACTTGGGCATATCTTGGCCTACACTTGCATAACTTGGCTAGATCTTGGCCCTTGGTTTCCTATAAATACCACTCCCTTTGATAAGTTTTCTTCATCCATCCTCACTCCTCAAGTCTTGAAAGCCCTCCCCGTGAGGCCCCGCCGAGAGTAGCACCCACTCCTTGTGGTGTGGCGAGACCACCCTTCCTTAGGGCTAAGCAGTGGGGTACCCACTTTGCCTTGTTGTTCTCGTAGAATACCCACTCTTGGTAGAAATACTCTCCATAGTATTGTTACTATACCCAAAATACCTTAGTAGTATACCTTATAGTATTCAGATACCTCTATACGTAAAGCCCGGAAATACTACCATATGTCCTTTTTGTCTCAAACCGAACCCCTAAGGAAAATCTTCATCGCCGGTTGAAGGATTGATAAAGAAGTGGCGTAGAACTTCTAAGGGTGGTTTAGGCGGGTTGGAGCACCGGAGTAAGCGCTAAGCGTTGCCGGGACCGCATTTTTACTTGGATAATTATGGGCTTATCGAGGTAAATATCTTTTCTCCTTTTGTAATTAAGTGTACATCTTGTTGAAGTATAAGAATAAGTATAAGATATATACAAGGAAGGTATATAAGAAGGGAATTGGGTGTACTTACATGGGTGTATTCTGATAGACTTGTGTAGTTGTGGGTAGGAAGAGTGCCCAATTTCAAGTAAAATCTTGTATCTAGATTTATTCTCTGAGTAGTCTAGACTTTGATAGACTTGAATAACCTTTATAGGTTGAGTGTTACGTGAGTAGCATGTGCTCTTGAAGGTGGACCAGGCTAGTAGGGTTATAGCGATGGGCGATTTGCTTATAGTCGATAATCGTCGCGAGGTATGTGATTCTTCCTATACTCTTGGCATGAAGTATTTTAAAAGAATATATATATATATAGTCACGGTGAGCGTGCGTGTGGCAATGTCTTTTGACTTAAGCTGAATAATATATATATGTAGTACGGTGAAGCGTCGTGTGTTAAGCGAGCGTGGTTATGCGGCAATGTCTTTTGACTTAAGCCTGAATAATATATATATGTAGTACGGTAGACGTACGTGTGTTAACTGAACGTAGTTGTATGACAATGTCTTTTGACTTAAGCCTGATTAATAAGAATCTTGAAGTATTTTAAAAGATTTAAGAACCGTTTTTGAAAGAAGAGTAATACTTGTTTTTAAAAGCTTAAGAGTTATACTAGCTTTATGGGAAGTTAGGTATAACGGCTTAAGAAAGATAAAAAGAGTGGTTTATTGATTTTAGAAGTTAAGAGACTTGATCTTAAAAGATAAGAGACTTGACTTAATTAAATTAATATGAATTTTGTGTGAAACCTCATTCGTGAGTAATGAGCACTTGGTTTTTTAGAAGGAATAATGTTTCTTGATTTGGAAATCGAGAATGAGTATCGACAAACCAACTGCGGCGTTAATAAAGGGAAATGTTTTGATTAATGAAGTATTATTAAAACCCGGTAGAAACCTCATCTGCATAGAAGCTAAGATGAGACAAAATGATATTACATTTCCTAGATCATGGCTGCTTAATAAGATTGATTATGAACAAGAATAACCTAATCACATATAAGACATATGTTTCTCAGATTGTTTAAAAGAGAATTATATTCTTAAATGAATAAGACTATGAGTTCTGAAACCTTTCTAAAATAAGAAAGCGTGAACATTTGAAATTAGGCAAACTTGAACGTTTGGAAAATAATGTTGTTACTTGATTTTACAAAGGGAAGAGTTTTGGTTTACTTAAAGAAAATAGTCACTCTATTTTATACTACGGGTATTGTGTGACTTCTGTGAAAGAAACGGATCTTTTAAAGAGTTAATATATGAAGTACTTTGGGGATAGATACCCGAACTTGTTAGCATAAAGTACGCGTGTGAATAACTTGATTGTGTTGGTTTGTGATAGCCTTGTAATACTTTTTGTTGATTTGATAAGTAAACATGTTAGGATCTACGTGTGTTAGTATCTTGTGATTGTTATGAAAGGGGTCATTCTTGTGCTTACGTTGTTAAACTTTAAGCCCGTTATCTTGTTATTGTATCACATACCCCCGACTTATTATACCAGGGCTTGCCACCGCCGATGCGGGTCTCTACGGCTATGCGGTCTGTGAGACTATGCGGGCAGCGGTATGCTCGAGATTGATCATTCGGGTGTTTAGCCCGTCTGGAAGATGCCCTATGCGGTCCATGGGACTATGCGGTCTTTTGAGACTATGCGAGTGCGGTAGTCGGCGGATCACAGGGGTTAAGCTGCTCCGTCACGAGGTATACCTCGGTGATGCAGGACCGTGATTCGAGGAATACCTCATGCGGTGCAATGTGTGACCTATGCGGGTGCGGTAGTTCGGGGATAAACGCGCACATTGATCTGCGAGCGAGTGGCGGTGCGATCATGTGGTGCGGTCTAGAAAGACCTCGTGATCTGATTTATGGCATTTTTGATGCGTGGGTCTTAGTAGTCGGCTATGCGCCGTACTTACCCGTGCGGTTCTATTGTGATGACTTTGAGCGTGAGTCACGACTTGACATATGCTTATTTATTGTGGCTGTAGTGGTTATCATACATGTCTCGCTTTATATAGACTACTATGATTTCATTTGATGCTTCTGATTTCACATACTTGGTACTGTTATCTTGACCTCGCCCGGGCTGCGTTAATCTGCGGTAAAGGTACACCGATCGTTGATCCTCGCTCTTAGGGTCACGATTCAGCGTTTGGGAAGCTCCGTTTCTCGGAGGCTTATCGATGGTATAGTCCTGTCGTTGTAGGTATTTACATTCGGGGTATGGCGGGGCCACTGTCCGCCATTGTTGTCATATCATTCTTAAGTGCAGTAATCTTGTTGTAGGCGAGTTGTAATGGGATGTAAGCTTTCGGTTTTAAAATGGATTTATATATCGGAAGGGCAAGTTTTTTCTCGATAACCGTTTCACATTTTATATTTTATCATGTCTTGTTTTATGTTCCGATTTTCTCGATGTTGTATCACTAGGGTGCGGTAGGCACGATCGCGGGCCGGGTTGGTCGTGACAAAGTTACTGGTCGAGGCACGAGGATGATCGCGGGAGTTCATCCGGCGATTCTGTTGGATCGTGAGTGATCGAGCCGGAGACCGAGTCGGTGGTCTTGGGTTCGCATCGGCTGCGTGATCTGCGATCGGTAGTTTTGATTCGTGGGAGCTGTCCCGGAGAGCATGCACTTCCGGTGTATGGAGCGAGTTCTCGAGGCATTTCTTGCACATTTCTTGCCTCACGGACAAGGAGGGCTCGGGTACAGATTTTTGGTGTTGAGGCGGAGCGGCGTCTGATTCGGAGTACAATGTGAGTTCGACTCATTGGCTCGGTATGTCCCGCGTTAGTAGCGATATGGAGGGCGAGTGCACGCTCGTCCGCGGGCTCGATGACTACTTGGCGAGGCTTTTGGTGTAGCTCTTGGTAGGGCATGGACATTGCCCGCGTGCGAGCTTATGCACTTGGATGTGAGAGAGGAGAGGTCGGCGGGATGACGAATCGCGAAGAGGGCGAGCGCGAGGTCCTTTGATAACTTTCGAGGCGGACCACCTCGGCCAGACTAGTTATGTACCTCCGCCGGTGCAGTGGTCCTCCGCGACGCCGGGACGCCGGGATATTCGGAGGCGGTCGGGGCTCCCGGGTTTCAGATTTTGGGAGTAGGAGTGCTCGCCGGATGAGGTCGCCTTGTCTCGGTGTGGCGTTGTGGAAAACTTCATAAGGAGAGTGTCGTACTAACTTGGGAGATTGTTATTCTTGCGCCAGCGGGCCATCTGGCGAGGCGTCAGGCGAGTATGCGGTAGGATAGCACGATTCTGAGATCGATTGCGGGTTCTTCACCTTCCATAGCTAGGCAGGATGTTCATACACCGGCAGGCCACGGCAGAGGTCGCGGTGGAAGTTCCCAGTTTTAGCGGTCCTTTGAACCGCCTACCTTTTCAGGTATATCCTCAACCCTCTAGAGTTTTGCATGCGTGATACGATGATTATATGTTGAGTACTATGTACAGATAGCATTGTGTATATTGTGGTTTAGAGACTTGGATAGTTGAAAGAATAAGTATGGGGGAAGGTATGAACCTTAGAATATTACACGTTGAGACCTTAGATGTATGGCCGGCTTGAATAAAAGATTTTACGGTTAGTCTTTGTCGAAATACTTGGTTTGCGTATAAATGTATTGTGGGATAATTCCGTGAGTTGTGTAAGATGAAAGTGGTAGCTTTCTGGACTTGAATAGGTAAGATTGTTCGAAGTCGGAGAACAAGTGTTTGGCGACGGAGTCGGGTTGAGGGCGTGTTGCGGGTCAACCGTGGCGAATAAGGTGGTCGATTCGGGGTGGTCCGCCGGTGGTAGGTCACGAGTGCTAGGCCCAGGTTTAGATGACCATCGTATGAGTTCGTGGATATGTTCGACCAGAAGCAGATCGTGAAGGTCGGGAATGGCCTTAAAGAAGATCGAGGCTAGTAAGATGACCAAGTTTGGAGGTAGTGGCTCCAGAAATTTTGGGAGCTGAAGTATGGTACGTATACTGGGAGAGTTCAAGTGATTACGACGAGTAAGGAAAGAAGTGAACGTGTGTTAGCAGAATAAAAGAGATCATTTTGTTGTGAAGTGAAGATGCGAAGGGAGTATCCTTTAGACCACGGTGGAAGCTTTTGTGATGTAGGAATGATTTCTCGGGGACTTGGGTTGAATATTTGCGTGTGTGTTATTTTTGTGACCAGGTGTGGCATTGGAAACTTGTTTAAGTTGAGAGGAACTTTATCGTTATCCGTCTTGAGAAGGAACATTCAGGAAAAATGTTTCTAAGGAGGGGAGAATGTTATACTGTATTTCAGTATATGCGTGAGGCGTGCGTCTGAAGTTTAAGCCTTAAGTAGGCAAAGTGGCGAAATTTTGTTCCTGACTCACGAAAAGAATCGTTTTTTAAATGACGTTTTACAAAACTTGCAAAGGGAAAATTACGGCTATGTCATTTATAATTTTTGCGGATTTTTCCGAGAGATGAAATATTTTGGACCAACGAGAGGCGACACTTGTCACCCTCAGTGGGACGGTTGTGATGGCGATTGGTGCGTTTTCTTCCCTTTTGTGGCACAAACTTGGGTCAATGTTTGTGAGGATTTGTGGAGTAGGGTTAGGGTGCACTTGGACAAATCTTGACCTCCACTTGCCCACTGCTTGATCTTGGCCGTTGATCTCACTATAAATACCCCACTTGTTGAAGACTTCTTCATCCCAAAACACTTTCCAAGTCTTGAAGCCCTCTCCCCTTAGTGTAGTGTTCTCGTCAGAGCACCCTCCCCATTTGAGAGGCCCCTTGGCAGAGATATCCCTCCCAGTGGTTTTGGTAGAAACACCCCACTTTGGTAGAAAATACTCTCCAAGTATTGTTACTATTCCAAAATACCTTAGCCTTATACCTTGTAGTGTTCCAAAGTTACCTCTATACGTAGAGCCCGGAAATACTACCTTATGTCCTTTTAGTCTCAAACCGAAACCCTAAGGAAATCTTCATAGCAAGTTGAAGTATTAAGTAGAAGTTGCGTAGAACTTCTAAGGGTTGTTTGGAGCGGGTTGGAGCGCCCAGAGTAGGAGCTAAACGTTGCTCAGGATCGACATTTAAACTTGGATAATTTTGGGCTTATCGAGGTAAATACTCTTGACCTTCTTTTGTAATTAGAGTTTACATACTGTTGAAGTATAAGAATTAAGTATAAGTTATATACAAGGAAGGTATATAAGAAGGGAATTGTACTTACATAGGAGTGTATTTCTGATGAACTTGTGAAGTTTGTGGTGGAAGTCTTTGCCCAATTTTCTGTAGAATCTTATATCTAGATTTATTCTACCGAGTAGTCTAGACATTGATAGACTTGTATAACTATTATAGGTTGAAGTACTGCGAGTAGCGTATTCTACTCGAAGGGTGGAAAAGGCTAGCAGGATTACAGTACTTTGGAGCTATTTGCTAATAGTCGATAAATCGTCGCGAGGTATGTGATTCTTCCTATCCTCTTGAGCATGATATTTTAAAAGAATATGTATATAGTACGGTGAAGCGTACGTGTGTTAACTGAACGTGGTTTTACTTCGAGGTCTGTTGACTTGAGTTTTAAATAATAAGAATCTTGAAGTATTTCAAAAGAATTAAGAACCGTTTTTGAAGGAAGAGTAATACTTGGTTTTGAAAGTTTAAGAGTTATACTAGCTTTATGGGAAGTTAGGTATAACGACTTAAGAGTAATAAAAAGAATGGATTATTGATTTTAGAAGTTAAGAGACTTAATCTTAAAAGATAAGAGACTTAACTTAATTGAATTGATATGAAAGTTGTTAAGAAGTCTGAACCCTCATTCGTGAGTAATGAGTACTTGGTTTTTAAAGAATAATGTTTCTTGATTTGGAAAAGAGAATAAGTATCGAGCGAACCCATTGCAGCGTTAATAAAGGAAAATGTATTGACAAATAAGTAATTATATTAAAACCAGTAGAAACCTCCATGCATGAAGCTAAGATAAGACAAAATTGTATTACATTTCCTAGATCATGGTTGCTTTAATAAGATTGTTATAAACAAGAATAACTGCTCCACATAAGGCATATGTTGCTCAAATTGTTTTAAAGAGAACTACGCTATTAAATGATTAAGACTATGAGCTATGAAATCTTTCGAAAATAAGAGACGTGAATATTTGAAATTAGGCAAACTTGAACTTTGGAAAAGAATGTTGTAACTTTATTTTAAAAGGAGAAGTGTTTTGGTTTAAAAGGAAAGTATGGAAGTTGTTTTGGTTTACTTAAAAATGTTAGTCACTCTATTTTTATAATACGGGCATCGGGTGACCTTTGTAAAAGAAATGGATCTTTTAAAAAGAATTTAACGTACGTAGTACTTTGGGGTTAAAACCTGGACTTTGGCATAAAATGAAAGTACCTTGAGTTGTGTGTAACTTGCCTATGTTTGCGTGTGATAGCCTTGTCGTGCTAGTATTGTATTTCTATACCACCGCGTCTCGATGGAGGCGGTGATTTGTTATGATATTACTTGGGCGTCTCTGGCGGTGGCGGAGAATTCCGCAGATGCGCTCGCGGTGATAGTGTTATTCCATGGAATAGCTCTCCGTGAGGTTTTCTTGATTCGGCCTTGGTATCGGTGGTGGCTTTCGTACTTGCCGTCTCGTGGTGATTCGGCCTTGTACACAGTAGTTAGCCCTCGCTTGCCGTTCGGTTTAGTGGCGAAGTCTCGTGATCTGACGCGGTACACAGTAGTTAGCCCTCGTACTTGCCCCGGTCAGCTACGTGACACGGCCTTGGTATCTGGTAGTCGGCTTTCGTACTTGCCCCGTATCAGCTTCGTGGTTTGGTTGTATAGTATTGTTAGTACGGCTTTGGTATCTGGTAGTTGGCTTTCGTACTTGCCCCGGTCAGTTGATGATGCGGCTTTGGTATCTGGTAGTTAGCCTTCGTACTTGCCCCGTACGGTTTTATGACTCAGGTAGGACTTGGTGTTCATGTGTACTCCGTGGTGTTATTATATCATAGACTGCCAGCAGTGAGGAAGGTATTCCACGGGCATGATTGATGTTGAGGGCGTGAGACCCATAGTTATATTTGAGTGATGACTCTGAGGGCGTGAGTCCCTGACTTACATGACTGCTTATTTATTATGGACTGTAGTTTGGTTATCATACATGTCTCCTGCTTTATATAGACTGCTATGATTTCATTCTGATATTTTCGATTTCCACATACAGTACTGTTATGCTTGACCTCGCCCTTGAAGTGCGTTAATGCCGCGGTAGGGTACACCGATTGTTGATCCTCGTTCATAGGATCGCGATTCGGCGTTGGGAAGCTCCGTTTCTACGGAGGCTTATCTTTTGGTATATTCCCCTGTCACAGTAGGTACTTGTACATTCGAGGGTATGGCGAGAGCCTGTCTGTCATGTTGTATAAAAACTCTTAGAAGTGCAGTAATGCTTTGTTGTGGCGGGGTTTGTAAGGATATGCTTGTTCGATTTTTAGTTATATATGCAAAAGGTAGCAGGTTGGTTGCTTTTATATTCATATCTCTTGTTTTATGTTTAAAGTTTTTATTTCCGCTGATTTTCTCTGATGTTGTATCACTAGGGTACCCGGGGTAAGGCACCAGTCACGGGCCCGGGTTCGGGTCGTGACAGAAACATTCGTCCCGAATGTTCCTTCTAAGTCTCCAAACACACATGCGCCAGTATAGTCTTCACTGCTATACTTACGAAAACAATCATGTCACACCTGGCCACAATACAACACGCGCAAATACTTACATCCAAGTCCACGAGGAATCACCTCCATCACTACAAAAGCTCCCACTCGAGGTCTAAAATATACTCCCTTCGCACCTTCACTTTACAAAAGAAATGATCACATATATGCTCGTAACACATGCTCGCTTCTTCCCTTACTCGTCGTACCCTTCTCGTACATTTGAACTCTTTCTCATAACTTACCACATTTCTGTTATTGCTTCTGTTTCCAAAATTCGTCACACCCTTTTCCGGGGTGGTACCTTCAAGAATACCCACCGTCAACCTGAACTCCAAGCGTCGTCGCCGATTATCCGCACGACTTCTATTGACTCAGAGTTGCCAATAACCTCTTCTGGATAAACTTCACCCTATCCACATCCTGCTGAACAAGTATGAACCAACTATCTGAACCTTGCCAACATCGAACCAATCGACCGGCAACTTACACTTCCGCCCCTACAAGGCGTCATAAAGAGACATTCGAAAACTGAAATGGTAGCTATTAAAACACTCCCTCAACAGGAGGCAACCATCCTTCTGACTACCCCGAAATCCAAACACCGGCGAGGCGAATGCGATCTTGAGACTCACTGAGTTCCTAACCCTGCTGGTAAAACCTCCAAAAGAAAGCAGTAGTGGTGGGCTCCACTGTCATAAGGTGAAAGTAGGCACCTCGTGCGACCTTACAACCTTCCCGATATAACATCTCGCATAACCTCCTGCCGAGTAAAGCGGTCTTGACTAAAAGACAAGATGGTGACCTCATCGGCCCGACCATCGGTCGAACGCATCCACGAACTCGCACGATGGTTAACTAAACTTGGGCCTAACACCCCGTGACCCCACCACCGGGACCACCTCGAACTGACCCGCACAATGCAGCCGCGGTTTGACCCATGTCCGGTCCATGACCCGCCCGTTATCGCGCAAAACTCTTGTTCCCCGATCCGGAACAATCTCCTCATCGAGTCACGAAAACCTAGTGGTCTTCTTAGCTCAACTACCCTCTTTCATTTCATACCACTCAGGGACTTATCACACAAACATATCTCACGTGTACTATGCACTCCGATACGGGTCAAACATAAAAATACATCTTTTACTCGAGATGGCCTTACATCTAAGGTCTCTACGTATAAAACTCTAAGGCTCACGCTTTCCCTATCCCCAATCTTACCCTTTTAACTAACCATGATTTCTAATCACAATTAACACAATGATATCTGAACCTAGCACTTAAGATACACTTATCTTATCACACATACAATCTCTAGAGGGTTAAGGATATACCTGAATCTACTGTTTCACTCCCCTCTGTCGTTTCAATCAATCCTGCCCGGCTGGGCGCATAGCAAAACAAGCTGTCGAAGAAGTACGACACTCCCCACAATGACATCTACCACAACGGCCACACCGAGGTGGGGGTGGCCTCCTCTGGCTAACAACCCTTCCTCTCCGAGCCACTGAATCTGAATCGATCCAGTAGCCGAGTCCTCTACTTGCATCCCTCCTACTAGGACATCTTTTCGACACATGGCCCTGACGGCCGCAGGTAAAACAAGCACCATCAATAAGACGACATTCCCGGGATGGCGCCGCCTGCGTGAACCGAAGCCACGGAGCTCGACCAACTCCGCATACCCGAGCGTCCCGAACCAGCGGAGGACCACTCGCGCGGTGGAGTGCATATTTAATCTGCTTCGAGGCGGTTCGCCTCGAAAGTTACCAAAGGACCTGCCGATCGGCCTCTTACTGCGATCTTGGTTAACCCGTCGATCCCTACGTTTCTCGACTGCGTGCATAAGCTCGTCTGCGAGCCATGCTCAAGCTTTTGAAGAACTACTCTTGCACAACCCTCTCTTAGATAGTCATCAAGACCCGTGATAAATTGGTACATCATATACTCTCTGGTAGCTACATCCTTAGCTAGTAACAGGGTCGTCTCTTTGCAATCTATACTTTCTGCTACTGGTCGTGGAACTGAAGGCTCATATATCATGGCCGCAGATGAGGCGATGCCATGTGCTAAACTCTGCTTTGGGCGGCGTCGCAGAACTCCCGAATGAAGCACCACCCGGTGATGATTGGAGTGCATGCCTAGTAACCCTCTGTGCTCTACTCGCGACTCGCCTTTGCCTGCCTGGGCGGGTTGCCTTATGCGGAGGCATAACGGTAAGGGAAAGAAATATGTTAGAGGTCCAACTTATAACACAACTCTAAGCACGATCTCAGTGAGAAGAATGGAAACCAATCCTAAATATCCTATAGCCTCACGATTATTGGTGTGGTGCACAACACAGATAATCAAGACTCTACTAGATCTGGTCTGTAGACACTTTCCGAGGATTAAGCGCTCGATACCACTTTTGTCACGACCGAACCGGGCGTGGTAGTGCCTACCCGGCACCCAAGTAGACATACATCAGTGTAATCACGAATATAAAACAAGACATGAAATAAAAGCAGTTTATCGAGAAAAGTTGCCTTTTCGGCTATATATATATATAAGCTTGAGCAGTTACATCCCTATTACAACCCGCCCAACAAGATTACTCATACCTCTAAGAATGATATGACAACAATGGCGGGACGGGCCCGCCATACCACGAATGTAAGTACCTACAACGACGGTATACGGTGATAAGCCTCGAGAAGCGGAGCTTCCCAACGCTGAATCGTGACCACATGAGCGAGGATCAACAATCGTGTACCTCTACTGCGGCATGAGCGCGGCCCCGAAGGAGGTCGATACAATTGTACCAAGTATGTGGCCGAAAATCGTAAATGAAATCATAATAGTCTATATAAAACAAAAGACATATATGATAAACAATTTACGATACCTGATATGTGATCATGTCAAGTCGTGACTCACGCCAAAGTCATCACTCAAATATAACCATGGGTCTCATGCCCACAATATCAATCATGCGTGGAATTCCTTCCTCGCTTGGCGATCCATGATATAACAAGCACGAGGAATACATGAACACGGTCCACGTGTCATAATAAAACCGTCTGACGGGTGTAAATGCGAAGGCATAGCCGACTACTAAGACCAGCGGTACCAACAATGCCATAAAATGTATCACGAGGTCTTTCTGCACCGCACCATGATCGAAGCCGCCACTCGCCCTCGGTATCAATGTGCGCGTCTAATCTGGAGCATACCGCTGCTCGCATAGGCCACACATAGGCGCGTGAGGTATTCCTCGCGTCGGGGTAGCTAGCCCGCGGTACCCTCTGGACTCGCGATCGGCATAGTCACATAGACCGCGTAGTCACACAGACCGCGCAAGGCACTCGCATCGGGATAATACACCCGGAATGATCAATCCTGGAGCATACCGCTGCTCCGCATAGTCACACAGACCGCATAGGCCGTATAGACCCGCATCAAGGGTGGCAAGCCCTCGGTATAACAAGTCAAGGGGGTATGTGATATAATAACTGTACAACGGGCTTAGCGTTTAACAACGTAAGCACAACAAGAATAACCCCCTTACACAACATCACAAGATACTAACACACGTAGCATCCTAACATGTTTACTTACCAAATCAACAAGAAAGTATTACAAGGCTATCACAAACCAACACAATCAAGTTATTCACACAAGGTACTTTCTACTTTATGTTAACAAGTTCGGGTTTTTATCCCCAAAGTACTTCATACATTAACTCTTTAAAAGATCCGCTTCTTTCACAAAAGTCACACAATACCCGTAGTATAAAAATAGAGTGACTATCTTTTTAAGTAAACCAAAACACTTCCCTAAGTAACAACATTATTTTCCAAACGTTCAAGTTTGCCTAATTTCAAATGCTCAAGCTTCTCATTTTCGAAAGGTTTCGTAGTTCATAGTTTTAATCACTTAATAACATAATTCTCCTTTAAAAATAATTTGAGAAACATATGCCTTATGTGTGAGTAGGTTGTTCTTGTTTATAACAATCTTGTTAAAGCAACCATGATCTAGGAAATGTAATATCATTTTGTCTCATCTTAGCTTCTATGCAGATGGAGGTTTCTACTGGTTTTAATAATACTTAATTAGTCAAAACATTTCCCTTTATTAGCGCTGTTGTGGTTTGTTCGATACTTATTCTGATTTCCGAAATTAGTAAGACATTATTCCTTTTAAAAACCAAGTACTCATTACTCACGAATGAGGTTTCACACTTTTTAACAAAATTCATATTAATTCAATTAAGTCAAGTCTCTTATATTTTAAGATCAAGCCTCTTAACTTCTAAAATCAATAAACCATTCTTTTTATCTCTCTTAAGTTGTTATACCTAACTTCCCATAAAGCTAGTATAACTCTTAAGCTTTTAAAACCAAGTATTACTCTTCTTTCAAAAACGGTTCTTAATTCTTTTGAAATACTTCAAGATTCTTATTATTTAGACTCAAGTCAAAACACATCGGAGTAAAACCACGTTCAGTTAACACACGTCGTCTAGTACTATATATATTCTTTTAAAATATCATGCTCAAGAGGATAGGAAGAATCACATCCATCGCGACGATTTATCGACTATTAGCAAATAGATCCAAAGTACTGTAATCCTGCTATCCTTTTCCACCCTTCGAGTAGAACACGCTACTCGCAGTACTTAAACCTATAACGGTTATACAAGTCTATCAATGTCTAGACTTCTCGGTAGAATAAATCTAGATACAAGATTCTACTGAAAATTGGGCGACTTCCTACCGTCAAACTTCACAAGTCTCTCAGTAAATACTTCTATGTGAAGTCTGATTCAATCTTCTACTTTAATATTCTTCCGATGTGATTTCATTCGAGTCTTATCGTAATATCCTTCTATTACAGTTCAATTCTCTTCTATGAATCTTATATTCATTTCTATACTACCACAGTATGTAATTTCCAATCACAATATAAGGACAAGAGTATTTACCTCGATAAGCCCAAAATTATCCAAGATTTAATATCGATCCTGAGCAACGTTTAGCTCTACTCGGTGCTCCAACCGCTCCAAACAACCCTTAGAAGTTCTACACAACTTCTTCTTAATACTTCAACCAAGCGTGAAGATTTTCCTTAGGGTTTCGTTTTGTATTGAAGGAAGTATAGTAGTATTTACGGGCTTTTAGTATAGGTGTAACCTTGGAATACTAGAAGGTATTTGGGCCAAGGTATTTTGGAATTGTAACTATACTTGGAGAGTATTTTCTACCAAGAGGGGGTGTATTTACGAGACAACACTCGAGAGGGGAGGGGGTACTCTCGTAGAGGCTCAAGGGGAGGAGGCTTTGGACGAAAACCTTACAAAGGGGGAGAGGGGGATTTCAAGACTTAGAAACTATTTTGTGGATGAAGAAGTCTTCAACAAAGGGGGGTATTTATAGGCCAACCAATGGCCAAGATCAAGACAAGTGGTGGGCAAGTGTAGGGTCAAGATTTGGACAAGTGTTTGTGGGTCCCACTTGTTCATCAACTACACAAAATATCTACAAATATCCTACCAACCCCTTGACCAAAGTCCTAGCACAAAAAAACGTGCCAAGACCAATTTAGCTTTGCCGTCCACTTGAGGGCCAAGTGTCGCCCTCTCGTTGGTCCAAAATATTTCATCTCTCGGAAAAATCCGCAAAAAATAATAAATGACATAGCCGTAATTTTTCCTTCGCAAAGTTTGGAAAACGTTTCGTCGGAAAACAATTCTTTTCGGGGGTTGTGCACAAAATTTCGACCCTTGCCTACTTAAGGCTTAAACTTTTATGCGTACGCCCTCACGTACATACTCTGGAAATACGGGGTATAACAGGATTGGAGCGTACAGAATAGGAGCTAAATGTTGCTCAGGATCGACATTAAATCTTGGATAATTTTGGGCTTATCGAGGTAATTAATCTTTTCCTTCTATTGTAATTGGAAATTACATATAGTAGTTTAGAATTGAGTATAAGATATAGAAGGATATTAAAGAAGAGAATTGAACTGTAATTACATAGGACTGTATTGTAGTAGACTTGTGTAGTTTGTCGGGTAGGGAAGTGCTGCCCAATTTTCCGTAGAAATAAGAACCTTCTGCTTAGAATATTCTACAGAGTAGTCTAGACGTTGATAGACGTATTTGACTATTATAGGTTGATACTCTGCGCGCGACATATTCGACTTGACAGGTGGATTTCGCCGAGGAGGTATGTGATTCTTCCTATCCTCTTGAGCATGATATTTTGATATATATATATATAGTACGGTAGACGTACGTGTGTTAACTAAAATGGGTTTTACTCTGATGTCTTTTGACTTGAGTTTTAAATAATAAAGAATCTTGAAGTATTTCAAAAGAATTATGAATCATTTTTAGAAGAGTAATACTTAGTTTTAAAAGCTTAAGAGTTATACTAGATTTATGGGAAGTTAGGTATAACGACTTAAGAGTGATAAAAGGAACGGTTTACTTAATTGTTTATGAAAGCCTTGTATTGATTTCGTAAATGAGAATAAGCATCGAACAAACCACTGCAGCGCTAATAAAGGAAAATGTATTGACTAATTAAGTATTATTAAAACCAGTAGAAACCTCCATCTGCATAGAAGCTAAGATAAGACAAAATTGTATTACATTTCCTAGATCATGGCTGCTTTAATAAGATCATTAATAAACAAGTTTTGATTTTCTTAAAATTACAAAGTAAGAACTTGATTTATAAAAGACAAAGACTTGAAAATTTGAAGTGTTTTCGTTTAAAAAGGAAGGCATGCTTTTGTCTTAAGTTGGTTCAAAAAGAAGGTAGGGAAATTGTTTTGGTTTACTTAAAAAGATAGTCACTCTATTTTGATACTACGGGTATCGTGTGACTTTTGTGAAAGAAACGGATCTTTTAAAAGAGTTAATGGATGTAGTACTTTGGGGATAAAAACCCGAACTTGTTGACATAAAATAGAAAGCACCTTGTGTGAATAACTTGACTAGGTTGGCTTGTGATAGCCTTGTAATACTTTCTTGTTGGTTTGATAAGTAAACATGTTATGATGTTACGTGTGTTAGTGTCTTGTGATGTTTGTGTAAAGGGGTTTCCCTTGTTGTGCTTATGTTGTTTAACGATAAGCAGTTGTGCTAATATTATATCACTTACACCCCTGACTTGAAATGCCGAGGGTTAGCCGCCCCCGATGCGAGGAATACCTCATGCGGGTCTGTGTGACCTATGCGGAGCTGCGGGAGTTCCAGGATTGATCATTCCGGGTGTATTATCCCGATGCGAGGAATGCCTCATGCGGTCTGTGTGACTATGCGATCAGGTGACTATGCGGACTTCGGGTCTGTAGGATCTTTATCACGACCCATTCGGTTCGTGGTCGTGCCTTAAGGCACCCAAGTAGTCATACATCGAGTAATCGGCGGAAATATAAAACAAGACATGAAACAGTTTATAAAATAAGACACGATTTATGTGAGAAAACATCGCCTTTCGGCATATATATAAAAACATGGTTTTAGCGATTACATCAAATCTTGCATGACTACAGACCTAAGGAAAATATACAACTATGGCGGGACAGGGCCCGCCATACCCGATCAGACAAAACTATCTACAACAGGGAGATCATACCCAAAAGTAGAGTCTCCGGAGAAGATGGAGCTCCTGACACCAACGCAAAGGATCCTAAGGATGCGGATCTAGCACCTGCTTGCCTTTACCTGCGACATGAACGCGGCCCCGAAGAGGTCGATAACAGTACCAAGTATGTGAAACTATAAAGAATCAAATGAAATCAAAGTATTTAAAACCTTTTCACAAATACAATCGGTTCAATTGCACATAGTGCCACATCACAAACAACAACGTAATAGGAAAAGCGCCAGCAGTCTATTTTAGGCGCGAATGATCGAAGCAAGGCGATCGCCCATAGTATCATTCTGCGTGCCTATTCACGGACTTCCGCGATCCGCGTCACACAGACCGCATGAGGTATTTCGCATCGGGGCAGCCAACCCCGGCGTCCGCCTAGGCTCCGCGGCCGCGCATAGCCTCGAGACCGCGTAGTCTCAACGGACCGCATAGGAATCCCGCGTCGGGCTAAACACCGAAATGATCAATCACGGAGCATACCGCTGCTCGCATAGTCTCACAGACCGCATAAAGCCGTATAGACCGCGTCAAGGGGAAAGCCCGGTATAACGATCGAGGGTAGGTGATACAATAACGACAACGGACTTACCGTTAGCAACGTAAGCACAAGAAGAATGACCCACTTTACACGGATTTCAAGATACTAACACAGTAGCATCATAATATGTCTACTTATCAAACAAATCTTACTACACTTAATGTAAATCAATACAAGGCTTTTACAAACAAACAAGTAAACAATTCCTTTTTATCTTTCTTAAGTTGTTATACCTAACTTCCCATAAAGCTAGTATAACTCTTAAGCTTTTGTTTTAAAACCAAATAGTTCTCTTACTAAAAATGATTCGATATTCTTTTGAAATGCTTTCGATTCTTTATTATTCAGCTTAAGTGAGGCATTGCCGTAAGTATTATTCAAAGCTTAAGCCGAGGCATTGCCGTAAGTATTATTCGATTAACACGTACGCTCACCGTACTATATATATATTGTAAAATATCATGCTTTAGGAAGAATCACATACCTTCTCAAAAAACCACCGCCAAGTCAATATGTCGCGCAGAGAGTCACCTATAATAGTCACAGACATCTATCAAAGACTACTCAAGGTCATTCTAAACAGAGGGTTCACAATTTACGGAAAGTCGGGCAGCACTTCCTACCCTGAGCTATATAAGTCTCATCAGAAAATAAATCCAATATAAGCATAGTTCAATTATTCTTCTTTTAAACCCTTCTACTGTGATAACAGTTCAATTCTATTCTGCAATATTCTTCTAAGTATTTATACTTATTCTTATACTACAACAGTAAGTATTCTCTAATTCAAAAGAGGGTTAGGATTAGTTACCTCTTTAAGCCCAATAATATCCTAGATAAAGTCGCGCCTGAGCAAGGTTTTGCTCCTAAGTTGTATGCTCCAAGGAAACCTTAGAAGTTCTTCACAACTTCTACTAAGGACTAAGGGATTTGGGCTAGGGTATTTTGGGCATTATAACAATACTAGAAGACAACTTTTCTACCAAGGGAGGGGGGTAGATTTCGGCTAGGCTAGGGGGGGTAGGCCCTCGGCCAAACTCACTCAAAGGAGGGGAGGTGTTGGACTAAAAGGCTTAAGGAGAGGAGAGGATTTTCAAGACTTGGATAGAGTTGTGGATGAAGAACTCTTCATCTTAAGGGGGGTATTTATAGGTCAAGAAGTGGCCAACCAATGGCCAAGATTAAGACAAGTGCAAGGCAAGTGTAGGGTGAAGATTTACTCCACACAAATATCCTACCAACTCCTTGACTTGTGCACAAGGCACAAAAAACGTGCCAAGGTTCTCCAATTCGTCCAATGGACGATTCAAGTCCACCAATTGGAGGTGCCAAGTGTCGCCTCCCGTTGGTCCAAAATGTTTCGCCTCTAAAAATCCGCAAAAATTAGAAATGGCATAGCCGGAATTTTCCCTACGAAAGCTGTGGAAACGTTTCGTCGGAAAACGATTCTTTTAGTGAGTTGTGCACAAATAAAAACGTCCAAGGCTAACTTTAAGGCCAAACTTTTTGTACGTATTCCCTTACGTACATACTCTGGAAATACGGGGTATAACATTCTCCCCTCCTTAGAAACATTCGTCCCGAATGTTCCTTCTCAAGACAGTTATCGAAGAAGCTTAAACAGTTTGTAAGTGCCACACATGGCCACAAAAATAACACTTAGGCATATATGATAATGGAAATTTACAAGTAGGAAAGTGAATTACCTGGAGGTGTGGGGAATAGGTGAGGATACTTCTGCCTCATGTCCTCCTCGGCTTCCCACGTCATCTCCTCCCGAGCCTGCTTCGCCACGTACTTTGACAGCCACGCCCCGTCCGCAGACGCCTAACTCGACGATCGACTATCGCTATGGGAATCTCCTCATACGATAACCCTCACACCGACATCGTCAATCGGGTGTACCCTAGATGGATCCCCGATACATCTCCTCAAAGATAGATACGTGAAAACCGGATGCACCGCCTCCGGTCGGACGGCAGATTCAACTCATAGGCAACCTTGCCTACCTCGCGACAATCAAACGCCCAATGTACCTTGGGCCGAAGTTTCCTTCTTCCGAATCTCATCACACCCTTCATGGGTGACACCTTTAGAAAACCCAATCATGAACTCGAACTCAAGATGCCGACGACGATGATCTCGTGATACGACTTCGCCGACTCGGTGTCAATAGCCGCCTCGGATAAGCTTCACCTTATCCATCGCTCGCTGCACCAAATCTGGTCCCACTAGCCGCACCTCGCCCACATCGAACCAACCTATAGGCGACCGCACTTCCTCCCATACAAGGCCTCATAAGGCGCCATCCGAATACCGGAGTGGTAGCTATTATTGTACGCGAACTCAACTAGAGGCAAATGATCCTCCCGGCTACCACTCGGTCGATAATACACAGCTCGCAGATATCCTCGAGAGTCCGATAGTCGCCGCTCGCTGTCCGCTCTGCGTGGATGGAATGCGACTGTGCTCACTGCCCCTAAACCTCTCTCGAAAGACCTCGAAGTTAGCCGTGAACCGGGCTCTCGTCGATATGATCGAAATAGGGACTCCATGCACCGACGATCTCTCGGATGTAAAGTCGGCATAATCCTCACCAAAAGTCGTCCGACGGGAAGAAAGTGGGCTGATTTCACACCGTCGACGATAACCCATATAGAATCATGTCTCCTCCGAGTGCGAGGTAATCCCGTGATGAAGTCCATGTTGATCACCTCCCACTTCCGTGTCGGGATCTCTATCGCCGCAACAAACCACCGTGCCTCGTGCTCTACCTTCACCGCGACAACACGCACCGAGCTACGAACTCGCAACGCCCTCTTCGCCATCCCACCAATACACGATCTGGCGTCGTGGGTACATCTTGGTCGACCGACGGATGGAGTAACGCTACCGCTGTGCTTCCCCAAGAACTCGCCGCCAAGTCTCAAACATCCGGGACACACAACCCGCCTCAAACCTTAGCACCCCATCAGTGCTACCTCAAGGACCCTTGCCTCACGAAGAGTCAGACACGATATCGAATCAAAGCCGATCCTCGAATCTTGCCTCTTCACCTCTCGACGATGGAAGACTCGGCAACCTCACGAACTCTAACCCCATCGCTATCGTAATCAATCAAACGGACACCGAGGCTCGCTAACCGTGCAAATCACGAACCATGTCCCTTCTCTCTAGCCGCACATCCGATAGGCTCCCATCGACCTACGACTAAGAGCATCCGCCACAACATTGGCCTTCCGGGTGGTACAGATATCAACATCGTAATCCTTAAGCAACTCTATCCACCGCCTCTCGCCGTAAGTTCAGCTCCCTCTGGCTGAAGATATACTGGAGGCTCTTGTGGTCCGTATAAATATCCACGTGAACCCCATACAAATAGTGCCTCCAGATCTTCAAAGCGTGAATCACAGCTGCCAACTCTAAATCATGGCGGGTAGTTCTCTCGTGTTTCTTCAAATTGTCGGGATGCATATGCTATAACCCCGCCATGCTGCATCAACACACATCCCAACCCGATGCCCGACGATCACAATACACGACATAACCATCCGACCTCCGGAAGAGTAAGAACGGGCGGCCGCCGCCTCTTTTCAAGAATCGAAACCCCGCCATAAGCATCACCATCAAACTTGGCTGCTCGAGTCACCCTAGTCAATGGTGCGTAGATAAAGCAAACTTCTCCACGAACCGCCGATAATATCCTCGCAAGGCCCGAAATCGCGAACCTCGCCGAGTAGTAGGTCAGGCCAAGTCCTCGATCGCCGATCTTGGCCGTATCCACTAATGCCATCAGCCCGGCAATATGCCCAAGAAACGCCATCAAGTCAACCAAAACTCACATTTGGAAAACTTGGCGTACAACCGCTGGTCTCGAGAACGTCACAAGATCGCCTCGTGCTCGCGTGCTCTGCTCTGGCGAGAATAAACCAAGATATCATCAATGAACACTATCACAAACGTGTCCAAAATGGTTTGAACACTCGGTTCATCAAATCCATGAATACCGCCGAGCATCGTCAACCCAAAAGACATGACCGAACTCATAATGCCCGCACGTCCGAATGCGATCCTAGGGACATCCACCTCTCTCGACTCGCACTGATGATAGCCCGATCGCAGATCAATCTTGAGAAACATCTCGCACTCGCAACCGGTCGAACAAATCATCAATCCCGGGAAGGGTATCTGTTTAATGGTCACCTTGTTCACCGCTCAGATCAACACACATGCGCACGCCCCGCCCTTCTTCTTCACGAACAATACCGGCGCTTCCTGGGAGAAACACTAGGCCTTATGAAGCCCTTCTCCAAAGAAATCCCTAAGGCGATCCTTCAACTCTCTCAACTCGGCAGTGCCATTCGTATGGCGGAATGGAAATAAGCCGAGTGTCCGCAATATGTCAATACAAAACTCGATCTCCTCTCGTGAGGATACCCGAGGTCGTCTGAAACACGTCTGGGAACTCTCGACCATCGAATCGACGGAAAATCTGTACCGCAGCCTTCAGATCAAACACCCAAACGAGATGGTAGATATACCCTTCGCACCATCTTCCTAGCCTCGAGGTAGGAAATAAACCTACCCTCGGCGATACCGCGCTCCTCCCACTCAACAACCGCTCCTCGTGAAACGGAACCGCATTACTTTCTCTCTGCAGTCTACATTGGCGTAGCAAGAAGCTAGCCAATCCATCCCCATGATCACGCCGAAGTCAATCATCTCCAACTCTATCAAGCTCGCCAGTGGTCCGACGATCAAATAGTCACAGACAAGCTCTATATACCCGCCGAGCTACCACCGAATCACCCATCGTGTAGCTACCTCGAAAGTGGTCTATGGACTCGTGCTCTATCCCTATCCTACTAGCAACAAGGGAGATATATAGGGCGAGTAGAACCCGATCTATCAAAGCATACACATCAAACCTGAACCGATAAGGTACCTGTGACGACATCGTGAGGCCTCCGATCCCGCTTACCGGATAAAGCATAAATGCGCTCGAGGACCGCTAGAATCTGGACCGCGCCACGACCTGCGCCGCACCGCTGGTCCATGAGTACCTTGCCCGGCGAGTAATCGCCGAGGATGAAGAAGCGCAATGCACTCGTAGACCGCCCTACTACCGCCGCCGCCTGACAAACTCGCGAAATGACCCCGCCGCCACAAGTATAGCAGCTCCCGAGTACTCCCTGAATGGTATCTACCACAACGCACACCGAGCGGACCTAACGGTTAGCACTTCGCTACTCGAAATCAAGTCCCGGGCCCCGACCGCCTCGATCGCTCGCCGTACCGAAAATGAGGTAGAGCGCTCTGCCGGGCCGTGGTGCAACCGACTTCGCCGATGCCACCCACCACGAGAACCACCTAAAAGAACCGGCCGCCTTCTTCTTCGCCGCTGATATCGCTTACCCGGCGTCTCTACGCCTCGTGATCCTAGTGCATGAGCTCGCATACGTAATGTCCATACCGCCGCAGTGGACACACCCGCACAAGACTCGGCCATGTAATCATCTAGTCCGGTGACATAGCGATGCACCCGGTCCTCCATATCTCGCTACCAAAGGCAGGACATATCGAGCCAAAGAATCAAACTCGACATTGTACTCCTCACCAAGGCCCTCCCCGCCTCAAGAACAAGAATCTATCACCAGGCCTCTCTCATCGGAGGCAAGAAGTGTGTGAGAAAAGCCTCAAAACTCATCCCATACCGCCGGAGGTGCATGCTCTCCCGAAAGCTCCCATGAATCAAACCAATCGATCGCGTATCACGCACCGATGCGAACCGAATGTCACTGCCTCACCAAGCCTTGATCACCCGTGACGATCCTTCGCGGTGACGGATGAACTCCTCGGATCATCCTCCGCCGACCAGTAAAACTCGCGGCTACAACTAAGGAAATCCCGTAGTCTCAAACTATTCGCTTCGGGCGCACTACACGGTGCGATCGAGCTGAGCCGAACCGCCGTGATTCACTATCTCGATCGGCCACAACTCTAGCCAAAAGTTGCACATCTCTCAGATTTCTAACCTCCGCCCCAGCCGCGGGACGGGAGGTGTGGGTACCGTGGTCTCTGTTGGGGCCGGCGGCGCCATAGAACTCGCCGCCTCGTATAGATCGGGCCTCGAGCCTCGTGACTGGGTGTCTCGCTAGCGCCTCCTCGCTACCTTGCCCTTCTCGCCCGGTTGCCTTACGCGAGGCATAATCAGCATAGAAAGGAATACGTTAGAGGGTCCAACCTATAACACAACTCTAAAGCACGATCTCGTAATGAGAAGAATGGAAACCAATCCTAAATATCCTATAGCCTCGATTATTGGTGGTGCACAACACACCGATAATCAAGACTTACTAGATACGGTCAGTAGACACTTTCCGAGGATTAATCGCTCGATACCACTTTTGTCACGACCCATTCCGGCCCGTGATCGTGCTCACCGGCACCCAAGTAGTCATACATCGTAGTAATCGAAATATAAAACAAGACATGAAACAGCTTTATAAAATAAGACATACGCTTTATGTGAAAACATCGCTTTTCTAAGATATATATAAAAACATGGTTTTAGCAAGCATATCCGATATCGCATAAATACGACTATGCACTTAAGGAAAATATATAACTATGGCGACAGGCCCCGCCATACCTCGATCAGACAAAACTATCTACAACAGGAGATCATACCCAAAAGTAGAGCCTCCTAGAAGATGGAGCTCCCGACACCAACGCAGCGATCCTAAGGATGCGGATCTAGCACCGCTTGCCTTTACTCGCAGATGAACGCAGCCCCGGGCGAGGTCAAGACAACAGTACCAAGAATGTGAAACTATAAAGAATCAAATGAAATCAAAGTATTTAAAACCTTTTCACAAATACAATCGTTCAATTGCACATAGTGCCACATCACAAACAACAACAAGAATAGGAAAATCAGAATGTGTCTATTCTAGGCCGCGAATGATCAAGCAAGGCTAATCGCCCATAGTATCATTCTCGCGTGCCTATTCTCGACTTCCGCACCGCATAAGTCACACATGCACCGCATTTAGGTATTCTCGCATCGGGCAGCCAACCCCAGATCCTCCTAGGCTCCCGCAGCCGCATAGCCTCAAAAGACCGCATAGTCTCAACAGATCGCATAGGGAATCCCCCGCATCAGGCTAGACGCCCGGAATGATCAATCCTGGAGCATACCGCTGCCCCGCATAGTCTCACAGACCGCATAGGCCGTATAGACCCGCATCAAGGGGAAAGCCCTCGTATAACGATCGAGGGTAGGTGATACAATAACAAGACAACGGACTTACCGTTAGCAACGTAAGCACAGCAAGAATGACCCCTTACACAAGATTTCAAGATACTAACACGTAGCATCATAATATGTCTACTTATCAAACAAATCTTACTACACTTAACTAAATCAATACAAGGCTTTTACAAACAAACAAGTAAACAATTCCTTTTATCTTTCTTAAGTTGTTATACCTAACTTCCCATAAAGCTAGTATAACTCTTAAGCTTTTGTTTTAAAACCAAATAGTTCTCTTCATAAAAATGATTCAAGATTCTTTTGAAATGCTTTGCTTCTTATTATTCAGCTTAAGCCGAGGCATTGCTGTAAGTATTATTCGATTAACACATGTACGCTACCGTACTATATATATATTGTAAAATATCATGCTTTAGGAAGAATCACATACCTTCTCAAATAAAACCACCGCTAAGTCAATATGTCGCGCAGAGAGTCACCTATAATAGTCACGCACATCTATCAAAGACTACTCAAGGTCATTCTAAACAGAGGGTTCACAATTCTACGGAAAGTCGGGCAGACTTCCTACCCGTGAGCTATATAAGTCTCATCAGTGAAAACAAATTCTATATAAGCATAGTTCAATTATTCTTCTTTAAACCCTTCATCGTGATAACAATTCAATTCTATTCTGCAATATTCTTCTAAGTATTTATACTTATTCTTATACTACAACAAGAAGTATTCTCTAATTCAAAAGAGGGTTAGGATTAGTTACCTCGGTAAGCCCAATAATATCCTAGATAAAGTCGCTGAGCAAGGTTTTGCTCCTAAGTTGTATGCTCCAGAAACCTTAGAAGTTCTTCACAACTTCTACTAAGGACTAAGGGATTTGGGCTAGGGTATTTTGGGCATTATAACAATACTAGAAGACAACTTTTCTACCAAGGGAGGGGTAGATTTCGCCAGGATAGTGGTAGTCCTCGCCAAACTCACTCAAAGGGGAGGTGTTGGACGAAAAGGCTTAAGGGAGAGGAGAGGATTTTTCAAGACTTGGAAAGATTTGTGGATGAAGAACTCTTCATCTTAAGGGGGGTATTTATATGTCAAGAAGTGGTCAACCAATGGCCAAGATTAAGACAAGTGCAAGGCAAGTGTAGGGTGAAGATTTACTCCACACAAATATCCTACCAACTCCTTGACTTGTGCACAAGGCACAAAAAACGTGCCAAGGTTCTCCAATTCGTCCAATGGACGATTCAAGTCCACCAATTGGAGGGTGCCAAGTGTCGCCCTCCCGTTGGTCCAAAATGTTTCGTCTCTCGGAAAAATCCACAAAAATTAGAAATGGCATAGCCGGAATTTTCCCTACGAAAGTTGTGGAAACGTTTCGTCGGAAAACGATTCTTTTAGTGAGTTGTGCACAAATAAAACGTCCAAGGCTAACTTTAAGGCCAAACTTTTTGTACGTATTCCCTTACGCATATACTGGAAATACGGTATAACAGATGCCGGGTTAGCTACCCCGACGCGAGGAATACCTCACGCGGCCATGTGTGGCTTTATCGCGAGTCGGTAAGTTCCGAGGATTAGACGCGCACATTGATACCGAGGCGAGTGGCGGCCGATCATGTGGTGCCGCTCAGAAAGACCTCGTGATACGCTTTATAGCATTGTTGGTACGGTGAGTTTTAGTAGTCGCTATGCCTTCGCATTTACCTCGTCACGGTTTTATTATGACACGTAGACCGTGTTCATGTGTATTCCTTGGTGCTTTTATATCATGGATCGCCAGAGTGAGGAAGGAATTCCACGCATGATTGGTATCAGGCATGAGACTCATGGTTATATTTGAGTGATGACTTTAAGGGCGTGATTCCCTGACTTGACATGACTGCTTACATATTGTGTATCGTAAATTGGTTATCATATATGTCTTCTGTTTTATATAGACTATTATGATTTCATTTACGTGATTTTCGTTTCACATACTTGGTACCGTTGTATCGACCTCCTTCGGGGCCGTTCATGCCGCAGCGGTGAGGTACACCGCTTGTTGATCCTCGCTCATGTGGTCACAATTCAGCTGCTGGGAAGCTCCGTGTCTCCGGAGGCTTATCTTTGGTATAGTCCCCTGTCGTTGTAGGTACTTACATTCAGGGGTATGGCGGAGCCCTGTCCCGCCATTATTGTTATAACATTCTTAGAGGTCTGTAGTACTGTTGTGGGCAGGGTTTGTAAAAGGGATGTAACTATTCAAGTTTTTATATATATATGCCGAAAGGCAACTTTTCTCGTATAAATCGCTTTCACTTCATATTGTTTCATGTCTTGTTTTTATATTCCATTGGTTACTCGATGTATGTCTACTGGGTGCCCGTAGAACCAACACGCCCGTTCGGTCGTGACAATTGTGGTCGATATGGCGATGAGTTCACCGCTATGTAATGGGGCTAGACTGTCGTATGATTACCGTGATGCGGGAGCCGCCCTTCACAGTATGGATATTGCCGGAGACGCAGCATATGCGCAGGGATAGAAGACAGAGAGAGAGAGAGGTCGGCTAGACTCGAGCCAGCCAAGAGGGCCAGACGAGGTTCCAGACACCATGAGGCGGACAACCTCACAGCAGAGTAGGTCCACATTTCACCGACCACGAGTGCTCCTTCCCGCCTTCCGTAGGAGGTTTGGTCGCCAGGATATTCGGGAGCATGTCGGTGCTCGGGCCCGTCCCGCCACGCTTGTTATGTTAAAACTCTTAGAGGTTTGTAGTCACATATGGGTCGCTTTGTAAAGGAAAGAAGGCAAATCGCTTGTATATATGTATGTCGGAAGGTAGCCCTATCGGCTAACTTTGTTTTACTTCATTGTTTTATTTTGTAAGTTTCATGTATGTTCCGCTGATTTTCTCGATGTATACTGTAAGGGTGCCTGTAGGGCACCGCCGCGAGCCCGGTCGGGTCGTGATGCCCAGAACCTCAAGGCTCCTACTAGCGGCTCCTCACCGCTTTGCTTTCCGCCGCGGTTGCCTGCGTGAGGCATAATCGTACATAAGAATATGTCGAGGGAGTTCAACCTATAACACGCCTCTATTGCACGATCTCGAGTGAGAAGAATGGAAACCAATCCTAAATATCCTGAGCCCTAATTATAGGTGTGGTGCATAACACGCCGATAATCAAGACTTACTGACACAGTGCGTAGACACTTTCCAAGGATTAATCGCTCATATACCACTTTTGTCACGACTGTTCTCGCGTGATCGTGCCTTACCCGGGCACCCTAGTAGATATACATCAGAGTAACCAGCGGAAATAAACTTAAAACATAGGACAGTGTAAAATGAGAAATAGTCTATCCAAAGTAAATTGTCTTTCAACATGTATATATATATCAAAGCCTGTCAGTTACATCCTTTACAAACCCCATTTACAACAGGACTACAGACTTCTAAGAGTTTATAACAACTATGACGGGACAGGGCCCCGCCATACCCCTGAATGTACATAAACCTACAATGACAGGGAATCATACCAAAAGATAAGCCTCCGGAGAAACGGAGCTTTCCCAAAAGCAGAACGGTGATCCTATGAGCGAGGATCAACAATCGGTGTACCTCTACCTGCGGCATGAACGCAGCCCCCCGAATGAGGTCAGTACAACAGGTACCAAGTATGTGAAATTGTAAAGTATTGTAATGAAATCATAACATTTCCAAAACAAATCCACAGATATGTATGAAAAACTAATTAACCGCACATAGTGCCACAGCATAAACAAGAGCAAACAGGTGTAACGTAACCGGTCTTTTCTAGGCCGCTAATGATCGAAGCAAGGCCATTCGCCCATAGTATCATTATGCGTGCCTAATCCTGGACTTCGTAGTCCGCATAAGCCATCTGGGCCCGCATGAGGTACTCCTCGCGCACGGTGTCACGACCCGCTCGGGGCGTGGATCGTGCCTTACCCCGCACCCTGGTGATACAACATCGAGAAAACCGGAAATAAAAACTTAAACATTTAAATAGACATGGATCAAGATAAAGAAAATAGGCCAACCAAAACGGTTGCCTTTTCAACATATATATAGACATTTGAAGCATAATCCTTACAATCGCCTACAACAAAGCGCATGCACTCTAAGATTTATACAACAACTATGACGGACAGGCCCCGCCATACCCCGAATGTACAAGAACCTAGACTGTGGTAACATACCAAAGATAAGCCTCCGAAGGAACGAGCTTCCCAAGACGCGAAAGGTGATCCTAAGGGATCGACACCGATGTACGCACTTACTGCGGCGTGAACGCAGCCGGGCGAGGTCAAGCAACAGTACTAAGTATGTGAATCAGAATATCAGAAATGAAATCATAATAGTCCATATAAAGCGAGACATGTATGATAACCAAACTACGACACACATATAACGATTATATCAAGTCGTGACTCACGCCTCCAAGTCATTACTCAAGTATAACGATGGGTCTCACGCCCATAACATCAACCACGTGCGGAATACCTTCCTCATCACGGCAGCCTATGATATGATAACACCGAAGTACACCGAACACCAAGTCCTACCGATGCCAAAGTCGTACTAACAATACAATACAACCAAACCACGGGCGACACGGCAAGTACGAAAGCCGACTACCGATACCAAGGCCGCCACGCACCGACCGGCAAGTACGAGGGCTAACTACGGTACCGCGTGTATCACGAGACTTCGCTACTAATCGACGGCAAACGCGAGGGCTAACTACCGTGTACCAAGGCCGAATCAGCCACGAGACGGCAAGGGCAAAGCCGACCACGGTACCAATGCCAGATCACGAGACTTCGCCACTACACGAACGGGAAAGTGCGAGGGCTAACTACCGTACCAAGGTCAATCAGCCACGAGATCGGCACGAAAGCCACCACCGTGTACCAAGGCGAACAGAAGTAACCTCGTGGAGAGCTAGTCCATGGAATAACACTATCAACCGCGAGCGCACTGGAATCCTCCACACGCACGTCCAAGTAAATCCTCAACAAGTCAACCGGCCCTCCATCGAGAGACGCGGTAGTATAGAAACACAATTCTTGCACAACAAAGGCTATCACAACAAGCATATGCAAGTTACACAACAACATGCATAAGCAAGTTACACAACAACAAGCATAGGCAAGTTATACACAACTCAAGGTACTTTCATTTTACATCAAAGTCCGGGTTTTAACCCTAAAGTACTACGTACGTTAAGTTCCTTTTAAGAGATCCATTCCTTTTATAAAAGTCACCCGATACCCGTAGTATATATAAAAATATGAGTGACTTACATCTTTTAAGTAAACCAAAACAACTTCCATACTTTCCTTTTTAAAACCAAATTAAGGCAATACCATGCCTTCTTTTTAGACCAAAACACTTCTTTTGTTTTCATAAAGTCGTTATAATTCAACTTCCCATAAAGTCGTTATAACACTTTATGTTTTAAACCAATTTAAGAAAAACAATGCCTTTCTTTTCCCTAGAGTTCGGTTGCCTAATTTCAATTACTCAAGTCTCTTTATTTTAGAAAAGTTTCATAGTTCGATGTCTTAATCTCCTTTAAAACAATTGAGTAACATATGTCATAAAGGCGTGGCGATTTATTCTTGTTTATAACCATTTATTAAAGCGACCATGATCTAGAAAATGTAATATCATTTTGTCTCATCTTAGCTTCTACGGATGGAGGTTTCTGGTTTTAATAATACTTCATTATTCATTACATTTTCCTTTATTAACGCTGCAGTGGTTTGTTTGATACTTATTTTGATTTCCGAAATCAGTAAAACACTATTCCCTTTTAAAAACCAAGTACTCATTACTCACGAATGAGGTTTCACACAAACATCCATATTAAGTCAAGTCTCTTATCTTTTAAGATTAAGTCTCTTAACTTCTAAAAATCAGTAAACCATTCTCTTTATCTCTCTTAAGACGTTATACCTAACTTCCCATAAAGCTAGTATAACTCTTATGTTTTCAAAACCAAGTATTACTCTTCTTTCAAAAAGGTTTCTTAATTCTGTTGAAATACTTCAAGATTCTTTATTATTCAGGCTTAAGTCAAAAGACATTGCCATAATACTACATTCAGTTAACACACGTACGTCTACCGTACTATATATATGTTCCTTTAAAATATTTCAAGGTTCTTATTATTCAGGCTTAAGTCAAAAGACATTGTCGTACAATTATATTCAGTTAGCACACGTACGTCTACCATACTATATATATATATTATTCAGGCTTAAGTCAAAAGACATTGCCACACGTACGTCTACCGTACTATATATATATACTTTTAAAATACTTCATGCTCAAGAGTATAGGAAGAATCACATACCGCGGCGATTATCGACTATAAGCAAAACGCCCACGCTATAACCCGCTAGCCTTGTCCACCTTCTAAGTAGCACATGCTACTTGCGAACATTCAACCAATAAAGGTTATCGCCATCGTAAGTACATTCTATGTAAGTACGGTTTAATCTTCTACTTATATTCTTCTACGATGTGATTTCGCCAAGTCTATTCTCAGAATATCCTTCTATTACGCTTCAATTCTCTATGAATCTTATATTCATTTCTATACTACTACGATGTAATTTCCAATTACAATAAGGATGAGTATTTACCTCGATGAGCCCAAAATTATCCAAGTTTAATGTCGCCCGAGCAACGCTTAGCTCCTACCCGAGTGCTCCAATCCGCTCCGAACAACCCTTAGAAGTTCTACGAACTTCTACTTAACACTTCAACCGACTATGAAGGTTTTCCTTGGTTTCGTTTAGTGGTGAGGAAAAGTATAATAGTATTTCCGACTCTACGTATAGAGGTAACTTTGGAAAGTACTACAAGGTATTGGGCTAAAGTATTTTGGGCATTATAACAATACTGGAGAGTATTTCTATACCACAAAAGGGTATTTATACGAGACAACTAGGCAGTGGTACCCTCTCGCCAAGCCTCACTCAAGGGAAGGCTCTCGCCAAGGCTCTCAAAAGAGGGAGGTTGGACGAACTCAACTCTCAAAGGGGGGAGGGATTTTAACACTTAGAATGATTTTTGGATGAAGAATATCATCAACAAAGGTGGGGGGGGGGGGGGGGGTATTTATAGGTCAAGAAATGGCCAACCAATGGCCAAGATTCTTCCAAGTGTTAGGCAAGTGTAGGGCTAGGATTAAGCCATGTGCACCTTATCCATCTACCACACCAACTTGCACAAAAATATCCTACCTAACCCATCCCACCCTTTCGCCCCTTTACCGCTTCACTTCCAATGTGAGGTGACACGCCACCCTCCCGTTGTCCAAAATGTTTCGCCTCTTGGAAAAATCCGCAAAATTTATAAATGACATAGCCGAATTTTCCTTCGCAGTTTAGTAAAACGTTTCGTCAAAACGACTTTCTACACTTGTGTACAAATTTCGAAACTTGCCAAATCTTAAGGCTTAAATTTTTATACGTACGCCCTCACGTACATACTCTGGAAATACGGGGTATAACAGGGGGTAGCTAACCCGCGGCATTTCCCTGGACTACCGTAGTCCGCATGGCCACTTGGACCGCATGAGGTATTCCTCGCATCGGCGTAACACACGCGGAGTGATTCCTGGACTACCGTAGCGCGACAGTCATATGGACCGCATGAGGTAGTCCTCGCATCGGGGGTAGCTAACCCGCGACACATGTATCAAGTCAGGGGGGTAAGGGATATAACACCAGCACAACCAGCTTGTCGTAATCAACATAAGCACAATAAGAAACCCCCTTAACACAAAAGTCACAAGACACTAACACCCGTAGCATCATAACATGTTTAATTATCAAACCAACTTACCACACCTTCAGAAATCATTACAAGACTTTTATAAACAAGTAAGTAAACCATTCTTTTTATCTTCCTAAAGTCGTTATAACTAACTTCCCATAAAGCTAGTATAACACTTAAACTTTGTAATAGATCAAAACATTCACATTTATTTGGAAAACCAAAAGAACTTATTCTTTTAAAACCAAGTATTACTTTCCTTCCGAATAATGATTCATAACTCTTTTTGAAATATTTCAAGATTCTTAACATTTAGAACTCAAGTAAAAAAGACATCAAAGTGAAACCAAATTCATTAAAACACACGTACGTCTACCGTACTATATATTTCACAAATATCATGCTCAAGAGGATAGGAAGAATCACATACCTCCTCGGCTAAATCCACTTGCCAAGTCGAATATGACGCGCGCAGAGTATCAACCTATAATAGTCAAATACGTCTATCAACGTCTAGACTACTTCGTAGAATATTCTAAGCATAAAGTTCCTTATTCTACGGAAAATTGGGCAGCACCTCCCCCCCCTCCCCGTATCCACATAAATATCCCTCTATATCAAAGCCTGCCACCAAGCCAACAACTCCAAGGGGATTACATGTCTACTGGACGTGTACAATGCTGCCCCACAGTAATACTACATAAGTCTACTGTAAATACAGTCCAATATAAATACAGTTTAATTCTTTTTAATCATCCTTCCATATATCTTATACTCAATTCTAAACTACTACAATATGTAATCTGCTATTACTATAGAAGGACAAAGATCATTACCTCGATAAGCCCAAAATTATCCAAGATTTATAAGTCGATCCTGAGCAACGTTTAGCTCCTATTCCTTACGCTCCAATCCGCTCCAAGCAACCCTTAGAAGTTTCTAAACAACTTCTCTTAACACTTCATCAAACTATGAAGATTTTCCTAGGGTTTCATTTTGCGACTAAAGGAATAAAGTAGTATTTTCGGGCTCTTAGTATTGAGATAACTTTGGAATACTACAAGGGATATTAGGCTAAGGTATTTGGGATAATAACAACACTTGAAGAAATTCTTCACAAGAGGGGGGGTGGTTTGGACGAGAACTACAAAGGAGGGAGTATTTTGTGACTTGGAAATGTTTAAGTAAGTGATGAAGAAGTCTAGCACTTAAGGGGGTATTTATAGGACAATCAATGGCCAAGATGAAAGCAAGCGTGTGGTGAAGATTGGGGACATGTGTGTCACACCCCGAACCCCGGGCCCGTGACTGGTGCCCTACCTGGGCACCCTTCTACCTAACTGACACAAATAACTCGCGGAATTAAATAACACCTTATTTTTTTTTAAAACCAACGACGCAAGGCAAAGCCGAAGGCGCCATATAATATACGTAAACAAAAGACACTACACCGCATACGAGTCCAATCCACGTATGAATACAGACCTAAGAGTTATATCAACTATGACGGACAAGGCCCCAGCACCCATAATCGTACAAAAGCACATCAAGGATCTATACCAAAAGATAAACTCACGGAGCGGAGGAGCTATCCAAAACTCGAAAGGTCCTACACTGCCGATCACCAAATCACAGACCTAAACTCGCGATGAACGCAGCCCCCCGAAGGAGGTCAGTACGAAGAATGTACCAAGTATGTGAACAGTAAGTACTGTAATGAAATCATAACAGTCTAAACAAAATAGGAGACATGTATGATAGCCAACCTACAGTACATAATACATAAGCAGTCATATCAAGTCAGGGACGCAGGCCCTCAAGTCACTACTCAAATATAACTATGGGTCTCACGCCCATAATATCAATCATGCCCGTGGAATCCTTCCTCACTGTCGGCAGTCCATGATATAATATAACACCAATAAGCATACATGAACACCAAGTCCCACCTGTGTCCTAAATACCTCGTGGTCGCATGCCCCGGAATCCCACATCGTATAAGCATGGCCATGGGGTAATACAAACAAATCCGGAGACATGTATGATAATCAAATTACAACACACTCTGCCTTACTAACAATGAGAGTAAATAGTAGCATACTTACAATATAAAATAGGAAGCTCACGATCAAAGCAGGACCACCCGCCCGCAGTATCATTAAGCAATCCTACTTCTGGGACTATTTCACCCGCATAAGCCCTTACGACTGCACGTAGGTATTCCTCGATAGTCAGATCCGCCGCACGGACTATTTCACCGATAAGCCCTCGAGGACTCGCACGAGGTATTCCTCGCATCGTGGGTAGCAAATCCACTAATATGCAAATGCCACAAACCCGGGAATGACCCGAAATGAATGATATACCACTAGCACACAACCTGGCTATTACCAAAGACACATAGGCAATTCACAATTAAACAAGCCAAAGTACTTATCAAGGCACATAGAATAATTCTCCATTAAACAAGCCAAAGTACTTATCAAGGCACACATAGAATAATTCTCCATTAAACAAGCCAAAGTACTTATCAAGGCACACATAGAATAATTCTCCATTAAACAAGCGAAAGTACTTATCAAGGCACACATAGAATAATTCTCCATTAAACAAGCCAAAGTACTTATCAAGGCACACATGGAATAATTCTCCATTAAACAAGCCAAAGTACTACGTACGTACATTCTTTCAAAAGATCGCTTATGTAAAACCCCAAGATACTAACACGTAGTATCAAGGTGTCTATTTTTTCAAAGTAAGTTACTACACTTTTAGAAACTCATTTCAAAGCTTGAAACCAAGTAACTTCAAATTTTCACAATCTAGGCAACTTATGCCCATTAATCAAAATAGACAACTTTCTAAACCTTCCATAAAGCCGTTATAACCAACTTCCCATAAAGCCGTTATAACCCTTTATGGTTTTAGACAATTTCATTCTTTTTATAACCAGGAGACTTATACTTAAAACCAAGTATCACAAACTTTCAAATCAAGTTTCTTAACTTTCAAAATACTTCGAGTCTCTTAATATATAGAAAACAAGTTTCTTCTACTTTTAAACCTCAAGTAACTCACACCTTTAAAACAAGTTACTTCTCTTAAATCATGTCATTTCTCCTCTTTTAAAAAAATTAAGTAAATCACTCCTTTGACTCCCCTAAAGTCATTATAATGACCTTTAGGTTTTGGAACTAAGGCACTAGCCAAAAGGTTTGGAAACCACTTCCTTTTCAAGACTCTATGTACTTTAAGTAAAATACTTCCACTCTTAAGAATCCAAACTTCACTAAGGCAATGGATTATACAACTTACAATTTAAACATCAAAGTACAATCAAGGAAGTACATAGAACAAATTCTACTTTAGGCAATCCAAATACAACCAAGGAATGGATCATTTAAGGAGTAGGAAATACTTTCTTTATCTTAAGGAATCATGCTAGAAGAGGAGATAGTTCACATACCTTTTGTTATACCCCGTATTTCCAGAGTATGTACGTGAGGACGTACGTAGAAAAGTTTGAGCCTTAAAGTAGGCAAAGGCCGAAAATTTTGTTCACAACTACCGAAAGGAATAGTTTTTCGACGAAACGTTTTACAAGACTTGCGAAGGGAAAATTACGGCTATGTCATTTCAAATTTTTGCGGATTTTTCCGAGAGATGAAACATTTTGGACCAACGGGAGGGTGACATGTGTCACCCTCATATTGGACGTTGTTGTGGGCGTCAATTGGGACGATTTGAAGTCTTGGGTTAGGTAGGATATTTGTGATAGTTGGTGTGGTAGATGGATAAGGTACACATGGGTAGATCCTCACCCTACACTTGCCTACCACTTGGCTTGATCTTGGCCCGTTGTCCATAAATACCCCTTTGTGAAGACTTCTTCATCCACAAAAATCTCTAAGTCTTGAAGTCCTCTCCTCCATCTCTATGGTTTCGTCCAAACCTCTCCTCCCTTCGGTATGCTCCTCGCCTGTGGTACACCCTCCTAGTGGCCTCGCCGAGTACTCTCTCGAGTTGCCTCAGATATGTAACGACCTGCCCGGCCCGCATCGTGCCTTACCCCGCACCCTAGTGATACAAACATCGAGAAAATCAGCTAACACAAACAAGAGTCATTTAACAAGAGATAAATGAATAAACAAAGCAACCAAAAGCTTGCCTTCAAGATATACATAAAACTCGAATAGCTTTAATCCTTTTACAACCCCGCCACAACAAGATTACTGCACTTCTAAGATATATTAATGACTATGACGGACAGGCCCGCCATACCCGAATGTACAAAAACCTACAACTCAGTGGAACACCTACTAAAAGATAAGCCTCCGAGAAACGGAGCTTCAAATGCTACTGAATCGTGATCCTATGAGCGAGGAACCACGACCGATGTACCTCTACCGCAGATGAACGCAGCCTCAAGGAGGTCAAGACAACAGTACCAAGTATGTGAAATCGCATAATATCAGAATGAAATCATACTAGTCTATATAAAGTGAGACATGTATGATAACCAAACTACGCTCACAACATAAAACCATCACCTAATATAACTATGGGTCTCACGCCCACAACATCAATCAGTTCGCATTACGGCCGCATGCCCCTAATATCAGACGGTGTAGACATGTCCATGATGCAACAATAATACCAATGCCCCATGGCCACATGCCCCGAATTCTGATCGGGTGTAGACATGTCCATGTGACCTCAACAACAAGACAACAATCCAAATGGAAGCATACCCGCGCGCCACGATCGTGTCGTGATGTCCAAAGGGAAAAATAAGACAACATTCCAAATGGACGATACCCGCGCTACACGCGATCGTCGATGTCCAAAGGGAAATCACAAGGCGATAATCAAAATGGAAACATACCCGCAGCGCCACGATCGTGTCAAGATATCCAAAGCGACAACCACAAGACCTTAACCAAATGGAAGCATACCCGCGCGCTACGATCGTGTCGCATGTCCAAAGCGATTAACAACAATAATACTATCAGAACGCATCTGCGGAATTTCTCCACATCACAAGACGCCCAAGTAAGTTCTCAACTACCAACCGACTTCTATCGAGACGCGGAACACGTAAACACAACGATTGTACAATAAAGGCTATCATCACAAGCATAGGCAAGTTTCACAACAACAAGCATAGCAAGTTTCACACAACTCAAAGTACTTTCATTTTATGCCAAAGTCCGGTTTTTAACCCCAAAGTACTACATACGTTAAGTTCTTTTAAAAGAGATCCATTACTTTTATAAAAGTCACCCGATACCCGTAGTATTAGAATGACCAACCCACCTTCCTTTTCAAAATCAAGTAACAACATTCTTTCCTAAGTTCCGGTTGCCTAGTTTCAATTACTCAAGCTTCTCATTTTCAAATGGTTTCATAGTTCCCAAACTTAATCACTGATTCCTTTTAGAACAATTGAGTAACATATGTCATATACGCGAGTAGTTTATTCGTTTATAATGATCTTATTACAAAGAACCATGATCTAGAAAATGTAATATCATTTTGTCTCATCTTAGCTTCTACGCAGATGGAGGTTTCTACCGGTTTTAATACAACACATCATTTATTCAATACATTTTCCTTTATTAACGCTGCAGTTGGTCCTGTCGATACACATTCTCGATTCCAAATCAAGAAACATTAATCCTTTAAAACCAAGTACTCATTACTCACGAATGAGGTTTCACACAACATTCACATTAAAACAAATAAGTTAAGTCTCTTATCTTATAAGATCAAGTCTCTTAACTTCTAACATCAAGAAACCATTTTCACTACATAAGGTCGTTATAACTAACTTCCCATAAAGCTATTATAACACCCTATGTTTTAAACCAACCAAATCACTTAGCACATGTACGCTCACCGCACTACATAGTTCACACATATCATGCTAGAAGAGATAGGAAGAGGTTCACATACCTCGCGACGATTTATCGACAATAAGCAAAATGCCCAAGTACTACAACCTTGCTAGCCCTTTCCACTCCTCGAGTAATACGCTACTCTTAGTACTTTCACCTATAAAGGTCACAAACGCCTATTAACCCCAAAACACAAGTTTTCTATCTTTCTATAGAAAATTGGCAAAGACTTCCCCGCAACAAACAGAAATCTCCTCCTCTATCGAGGCCGCTACCAAGCCAACCGTGTGGTTTACACGCCTACCCGGACGTGTACAATTCTACCTGAATACTACACAAGTCTACCGCATACACCCCTATGTAAATACAATAATTCAGCTTATTTATTCTTCAGCTTAAGTCAAAAGACATTGCCGAATACTAAGTATAGTTCCATATATAGTATACCTCAACTATATATTCTAACAAACATGTAATTTCCAATTACAATAGAGGACAAGATAATTACCTCGATAAGCCCAAAATTATCCGAGTTTAATGTCGCCTCCCGAGCAAGGTTTAGCTCCACTCCACGCGCCCAAACCACTCCAAACAACCCTTAGAAGTTCTAACCAACTTCTACTCACATACTTCAACCAACTATGAAGATTTCCTGTGGTTTCGGTTTGAGACTAAAGGACAAAAGGTAGTATTTCCTGACTCTACGTAAAGAGGTATCTTTGGAATACTACAAGGTACAAGGCTAAGGTATTTTGGGCATTATAACAATACTGTGGAGTATTTCTATACCACAACAAGGGTATTATACGAAACAACTAGCAGTGTGGGTACCCTACCTGCTAGACCTCACAAGGGAGTGGAGACCTCTCGCCAAAGGACACTTTCTGGGGAGAGGAGCTCTGGACGAGAGTCTACAAGAGGAGGGGAGGGATTCAAGACTTGGAAACATTTGTGGACGAATGAAGTCTTCACAGCGTGGTATTTATAAGAAACCCAAATGCCAACCAACGGCCAAGATCAAGCCATGTGCAAGGCAAGTGTAAGGCCAAGATCAAGCCAAGTGCACCCTAGACCCTACTCCTTAAAACCCTCACAAATATCTACACAAATATCAAGCCCAACTTGCCCATCAATTCGCCTGCCGCCCCACTTGTCTTCATCGCGAGGTGACACACGCCACCCTCCCGCTGGTCCGTATCGTTTCGCCTCTAAAAATCCGCAAAATACAAAACGACATAGCCGAATTTTCCTTCGCAGTTACGCGAAACGCTTCGTCGAAAACGACTCCAACCAAAGGCCAGGTACAAATGTAAATCGCCAAGTGCCATACGGGGTGACACGTGTCGCTCGATTCGCCTCAATATTTCGTCTTCCAAAATATCCAAAATACCGGAAATCTCAAAAACAAAGCTCCACAAAATCAGAATTTCTCCTGGGCCCCACGTGACCATTTCCAAAATAAAATCTCAAAATTCTAATATAATCTATGAAGTCCAAATACCAAACTGGGAATCCAATTCCCATTAACGAACCTTTTTCTTCACAAATAACCGAAACTTTTCCGAAAACTCACATCTTTCTTTCTTTTCAAAATTTTCTCAGACTTCGCACGCACGTCCTCACATACATACCCCGCAACTACGGTATAACATTCTCCTCCTTAGAAACATTCGTCCCGAATGTTCCTTCTCAAGACGGATATCGATGAAGTTCCTCTAACAAGTTGTCAACGCCATACCGCCAATAAATAACACACGTTATCTTCCTCCCTTACTCGTTGTACCCTTCTCGAACACTAGAACTCTCCCAAGACGTACCATACTTCCGCCATTACTTCCGCTCCTCAAAATCTCCGAGTCACTACCTCCAAACTTGGTCATCTTACTAACCTCAAACTTCCTTAAGGCCATTCCCGCCTTTACGAACCGCTCGTCGAACGCGCCCACGAACTCATACGATGATCATACAAACTTGGGCCTAGCATCCTCGTGACTTACCACCGCGGGACCACCCAGAACCGACTCACCCCAAACCGGTTACGGTTGACCCGCAAATGGTCCTCAACCCGACCCCAACCGCGCCAAACTCTTGTTCCCGATCCAAACAATCTTACTAATTCACATCAGAAAGCTACCACTCCCATCTCACACTACCCGTGGACTTATCACACAAATAAATCCCACGATACTACTCACCCTTATAAAGGTCAAACATAAAACGAATCTTTTACTCAAGACGACCTTACCTCTAAGGTCTCGCCGTGAAATAGTCTAAGGTCCACACTTACCATGCCTCCATACGTATCCTTCCAACTAACCACGATTCTAACTCACACATATCACAATGCTATCCGTACATAGCACAGAATACTGAGACCATCATAACCGGCATACCAAACCTCTAGAGGGTTTAGGATATACCCGGCTACCGCCCACTCTAATCATAGGCCTCACCGCAGTGCGATACCGTAGGTGATAAACCACCACAGATCCTCGGGCGTCGAAGTCGTAACATCCGCGCTTCCTTGGTAGGACAGCCTTCGCAAATGGCCTGCTGGCCGCATGCAAAACAAACTCCCAATCTAGCACGACACTCTCCAAAATGGAGTCTACCACAATGGTCACAACGAGGTAGGGGTGGCTTCACCGTTAACACCCCGCTCGCCGAAAATCTGAACCTCGAGCCCCGACCGCCTCAAGACGGTGGAGGACCACTGCACCGGGGGGTATATAACTAGCTCGCCGAGGCGGTCCGCCTCGAAAGCCACCAAAGGACCCCGCCGCCCCGCCCTCTTCGCGATCCAGTCATTCCGTCGACCCTCCGCGCCTCACATCCTAGTGCATGAGCTCGCATGCGGGCAATGTCCATGCCCTGAAGAGAAACACCCGCACAAGATTCGCCATATAATCATCAAGCCCTGACGTAGCGATGCACTCCTATCCTCCATATCCGCAACTAGCGCAGGACATATCGAGCCAAAGAATCGAACTCGACATTGTACTCCCGACGCGCGCCTCTCTGCCTCAAGAATAAAAACTGCCCGCGTTCTCCTCATCTGCGGAGGCAAGAAGTGCGCGAGGAAAGCCCCCAAAACTCATCCCATACCGCTGGAGGTGCATGCTCTCCCGAAAGCTCCTATGAATCAAACCAATCGATCGCGTATCACGCACCGATGCGAACCAAAGGTCACAGACTGGTCAAGCTTGATCACCCGCATGATCCGTCAGAATCGCCGGATGAACTCCTCGCGATCATCCTCGTGCCTCGACCCATAAAACTCGCGGCTACAACTCGTAAAGTCCCGTAGCCTCAAACTATTCGCCGGGGTGAACCATCATGCATCGAACCGAATCGCCAGATCCACTGCCTCATATCTCGCCACAACCTCGCCAATAATCGCCATCTCTCGTGACCCATCTCCCGCCTGCATCGCGGACGAGGCTCGTGTATCAGAGTCTCATCACCACCGATGCGCTCTAAACTCAGGCCGGTGCGGCGTCGCTAAACCCGCCGTCTCAAGCACAACTCGTGTATCGGGCTCGCGCTCGCACTCTCAGATTCACTAGCAAAGACTCGGCCGCTTTGCCCTTCTGGCTCGCTGCCTTCGCGGAGGCATAATCGTAAAAACGAGATACGCTGAGGGTACAACTTACAACATAGCTCTAAGGCACGATCTCGAATGAGAAGAATGGAAACCAATCCTAAATGTCCTATAGCCTCCTCGATTATAGACGTGGTGCACAACACACCGATAATCAAGACTCTACTAGACACGGTTCAGACACTTTCCGAGGATTAATCGCTCGATACCACTTTTGTAACGACTGCCCGGCCCGCATCGTGCCTTACCCCGCACCCTAGTGATACAAACATCGAGAAAATCAGCGAACACAAAACAAGAGTCATTTAACAAGAGATAAATGAATAAACAGCCAACCAAAACAGCTTGCCTTTCAAAGATATACATAAAACTCCGAATGCTTAATCCTTTTACAACCCCGCCACAACAAGATTTAAGGCACTTCTAAGATATACACGACTATGACGGACAGGTTCCCGCCATACCCCGAATGTACAAGAACCTACAACTCGTGGAACACCTACTAAAAGATAAGCCTCCGAGAAACGGAGCTTCAAATGCGCTGAATCAGGATCCTATGAGCGAGGAACCACGACCGATGTACCTCTACTCGCAGATTTAACGCAGCTTCCAAGGAGGTCAAGATAACAGTACCAAGTATGTGAAATCGCATAATATCAGAATGAAATCATACTAGTCTATATAAAGCAGAGACATGTATGATAACCAAACTACGCTCACAACATAAAACAATCATCACTCCAATATAACTACGGGTCTCACGCCCACAACATCAATCGTTCGCATTACGGCCGCATGCCCCGAATACCGTGACGGTGTAGACATGTCCATGATGCAACAATAATACCAATGTCCCATGGCCACATGCCCCTGACCGTGATCGGTGTAGACATGTCCATGTGACTCAACAACAAGACAAAGAATCCAAATGGAAGCATACCCGCGCCACGATCGCGGTCGATGTCCAAAGGGAAAAATAAGACAACATTCCAAATGGACGATACCCGCGGCGCCACGATCGTGTCGGTATGTCCAAAGGGAAATCACAAGGCGATAATCAAAATGGAAACATACCCGCAGCGCTACGATCGTGTCGAGATATCCAAAGCGACAACTACAAGACCTTAACCAAAATGGAAGCATACCCGCAGCGCCACGATCGTGTCGTGATGTCCAAAGCGATTAACAACAATAATACTATCAACAGAACGCACTGCGGAATTTCTCCGTCACACGCCAGACGCCCAAGTAAGTTCTCAACTACCAACCGACTCTATCGAGAGACGCGTAATACGTAAACACAACGATTGTACAATAAAGGCTATCATCACAAGCATAGGCAAGTTTCACAACAACAAGCATAGCAAGTTTCACACAACTCAAAGTACTTTCATTTTATGCCAAAGTCCTTTTTAACCCCAAAGTACTACATACGTTAAGTTCTTTTAAAAGAGATCCATTACTTTTATAAAAGTCACCCGATACCCGTAGTATTAGAATGACCAACCCACCTTCCTTTTCAAAATCAAGTAACAACATTCTTTCCTAAGTTCCAGCTTGCCTAGTTTCAATTACTCAAGCTTCTCATTTTCAAATGGTTTCATAGTTCCCAAACTTAATCACTGATTCCTTTTAGAACAATTGAGTAACATATGTCATATACGTGAGTAGTTTATTCTTGTTTATAATGATCTTATTACAGCAGCCATGATCTAGAAAATGTAATATCATTTTGTCTCATCTTAGCTTCTATGCAGATGGAGGTTTCTACTGATTTTAATACAACACATCATTTATTCAATACATTTTCCTTTATTAACGCCGCAGTTGGTCCTGTCGATACACATTCCGATTTCCAAATCAAGAAACATTAATCCTTTAAAACCAAGTACTCATTACTCACGAATGAGGTTTCACACAACATTCACATTAAAACAAATAAGTTAAGTCTCTTATCTTATAAGATCAAGTCTCTTAACTTCTAACATCAGTAAACCATTTTCACCTACATAAGGTCGTTATAACTAACTTCCCATAAAGCTATTATAACACCCTATGTTTTAAACCAACCAAATCACTTAGCACACGTACGCTCACCGCACTACATAGTTCACACATATCATGCTAGAAGAGATAGGAAGAGGTTCACATACCTCGCGACGATTTATCGACAATAAGCAAAATGCTCCAAGTACTACAACCTTGCTAGCCCTTTCCACTCGAGTAGAATACGCTACTCTTAGTACTTTCACCTATAAAGGTCACAAACGCCTATTAACCCCAAAACACAAGTTTTCTATCTTTCTATAGAAAATTCAAGAAGACTCTCCCCGCAACAACAGAATCTCCTCCTCTATCGAGGCCGGCTACCAAGCCAACCGTGGGGTTTACACGCCTACCCTGACGTGTACAATTCTACTCAAGAATACTACACAAGTCTATCGCAATACACCCTATGTAAATACAGTCAGCTCGCTTATTTATTCTTCAGCTTAAGTCAAAAGACATTGCCGAATACTAAGTATAGTTCCATATATAGTATACCTCAACTATATATTCTAACAAACATGTAATTTCCAATTACAATAGAGGACAAGATAATTACCTCGATAAGCCCAAAATTATCCGAGTTTAATGTCGCTCCCGAGCAAGGTTTAGCTCCACTCCACGCCCAAACCACTCCAAACAACCCTAAGTTCTAACCAACTTCTACTCACATACTTCAACCAACTATGAAGATTTCCTTGTGGTTTCGTTTGAGACTAAAAAGGACAAAAGGTAGTATTTCCTGACTCTACGTAAAGAGGTATCTTTGGAATACTACAAGGTACAAGGCTAAGGTATTTTGGGCATTATAACAATACTAGGAGTATTTCTATACCACAACAAGGGTATTATACTAAAACAACTAGCAGTGGGGTACCCCACTGGCCAGACCTCACAGGGGAGTGGAGACCTCTCGCCAAAGGCCACTTTCAGGGAGAGGAGCTCTTGGACGAGAGTCTACAAGAGGAGGGAGGATTCAAGACTTGGAAACATTTGTGGACGAACGGTCTTCACAGCTGGTATTTATAGCAAACCCAAATGCCAACCAAGGGCCAAGATCAAGCCATGTGCAAGGCAAGTGTAAGGCCAAGATCAAGCCAAGTGCACCCTAGACCCTACTCCTTAAAACCCTCACAAATATCTACACAAATATCAAGCCCAACTTGCCCATCACCCGCCAAGTCGCCCCACTTGTTCATCAGGTGACACATGTCACCCTCCCGTTGGTCCGAATGTTTCGCCTCTAAAAATCCGCAAAAATACAAAACGACATAGCCGGAATTTTCCTTCGCAAGTTACGAAAACGCTTCGCCGAAAACGACTCCAACCGGTGTCAGGTACAAATGTAAAATCGCCAAGCGGTGCCACATGGGGTGACACGTGTCGCCTCGATTCGCCAATATTTCGTCTTCCAAAATATCCAAAATACCGGAAATCTCAAAACAAAGCTCCACAAAACCAGAATTTCTCCTGGCCCCACGTGACCATTTCCAAAATAAAATCTCAAAATTCTACTATAATCTATGAAGTCCAAATACCAAATCTGGGAATCCAATTCCCATTAACGAACCTTTTCTTCACAAATAACCGGAAACTTTTCCGCCGAAACTCACATCTTTCTTTCTTTTCAAAATTTTCTCACAGACTCAGACGCACGCCCTCACATACATACCGCAACTACGGGTATAACAAGATAAATACCCCTTGGTAGAAATACTCCAAGTATTGTTACTATTCCAAAATACTCGCCCAAATACCTTGTAGTATTCCAAGGTTACACTTATACTAAAGCCCGAAATACTATTATACTTCCTTCACTACTATACGAAACCCTAAGGAAAATCTTCATAGCCGGTTGAAGTATTAAGAAGAAGTTATAGAACTTCTAAGGGTTGTTTGGAGCGGGTTGAGCGCCTGCAGTAGAGCTAAACGTTGCTCAGGATCGACATTAAACTTGGATAATTTTGGGCTTACCGAGGTAAATAATCCTATCCTTATATTGTAATTTGAAATTACATACTGTAGTAGTATAGAAATGAATATAAGATTCATAGAAGAGAATTGAACTGTAATAGAAGGATATTACAGAAAAGACTCGAACTGAAATCACATCAGAAGAATATTAAAGAGAAGATTAGATCAGATTTATATGTGATCATTTACAGTAGACTTGTGTAGTTACCGGGTAGGGAAGTGCTGCCCAATTTTCCGTAGAATAGAGAACCTACTGCTTAGAATATTCTACAGAGTAGTCTAGAAGTTAATAGACGTATATGGCCTTTATAGGTTGAAAGTTCTGCAAGTAGCATGTTCTACTCAGCGTGACGAGGCTAGCGGGTTATAGCCGCGAGCGCTTTGCTAATAGTCGATGATCGTCGAGGTATGTGATTCTTCCTATCCTCTTGAGCATGATATTTTAAAAAAATATATATATAGTACGGTAGACGACGTGTTAACCGAACGTAGTTAGACGGCAATGTCTTTTGACTTAAGCCCAATAATAAGAATCTTGAAGTATTTCAAAAGAATTAAGAAACCTTTTTGAAAGAAGAGTAATACTTGGTTTTAAAAGCTTAAGAGTTATACTAGCTTTATGGGAAGTTAGGTATAACGGCTTAAGAGAGATAAAAAGAATGGTTTATTGATTTTAGAAGTTAAGAGACTTGATCTTAAAAGATAAGAGACTTGACTTAATTATTAATATGAATTTTGTTAAAAAGGTGTGAAACCTCATTCGTGAGTAATGAGTACTTGGTTTTTAAAAGGGATAATGTTTTACTGATTTCGGGAATCAGAATAAGTATCGAACGAACCACTGCAGCGTTAATAAAGGGAAATATTTTGACTAATTAAGTATTATTAAAACCAGTAGAAACCTCCATCTGCATAGAAGCTAAGATGAGACAAAATGATATTACATTTCCTAGATCACGACTGCTTTAATAAGATTGTTATAAACAAGAATAACCTACTAACATATAAGGCATATGTTTCTCAAATTGTTTTAAAGGAGAATTATATCATTAAGTGATTACAACTATGAACTACGAAACCTTTCGAAAATGAGAAACTTGAGTATTTGAAATTAGGCAAACTTGAACGTTTGGAAAAGAATGTTGTTACTTGATTTTACAAAGAGAAGTGTTTTGATTTACTTAAGAAGATAGTCACTCTATTTTTATACTACGGGTATTGTGTGACTTTTGTGAAAGAAACGGATCTTTTAAAGAGTTAATGTATGAAGTACTTTGGGGATAAAAACCCAAACTTGTTAATAATAAAGTAGAAAGTACCTTGTGTGAATAACTTGATTGTGTTGGTTTGTGATAGCCTTGTAATACTTCCTTGTTGATTTGATAATTAAACATGTTAGGATGCTACGTGTGTTAGTGTCTTGTGATGTTTGTGTAAAGGGTTTCCTTGTTGTGCTTATGTTGTCTAACAGTCGTTATGCTAGTATTACATCACTCACCTCTTGACATGATTCCGGGTTAAAGTGCCCTCCGCGGGTAGAATCAGCGATGCAGGACCATGATTCGAGAATACCTCATGCGAGTCTAGGGGACCTATGTGGAGCTACGAGAGTTCCAGGTTAGTGTGCGGCCCTTGTGGTCATGCGGTCTATGTGGCCATGCGATCGCGAGTCCAGACGTTGCCGGGAGTAGCTACCCTCGATGCAGGAATACCATGCGGCAATTGGGTGGCCTATGCGAGTCGCGGAAGTTCGAGACTAGACGCGCACATTAGATACTGCGGCGAGTGGCGCCTTCGATCATGTGGCGGTCTAGACAGATCTCATGATACGCTTTATGACCGTGGTACTGTGGGTTTTAGTAGTCGGCTATGCCTTCGCACTTACCCCGTGACGGTTTATTATGACACGGGACCCGTGTTCATGTGTTCCTTGGTGCTTTATATCATGCATCACGGTGAGGAAGGTATTCCACGCATGATTGATGTTGTGGGCGTGAGACCCATAGTTGTATTTAAGTGATGACTTTGAGGCGTGAGTCCACGACTTGACATGATCGCTATTTATCAGAATCGTAGTTTGGTTATCATACATGTCTCATGCTTTATATAGACTACTATGATTTCATTTACGATTTTCGCCACATATTGGTACTGTTGTATCGACCTCCTTGGGCCGCGTTCATGCCGCAGTAGAAGTACACCGCCGTTGATCCTCGCCATGAGTCATTGTCGTTTGGAAGCTCCGCTCTCGGAGGCTTATCGGTGGTATAGTCTAGTTGTAGGTACTTACATTCGAGGTATGGCGGGCCCTGTCCCGCCATTGTTGTTACATCATTCTTAGAGGTCTGAAGTAATTGTGGCGGGGTTTGTAAAAGGATGAATCGTTCTAGTTTATATATACATATGCCGAAAGCGCGCTTTTCTCCGATAAAGCTTTTATTTCATGTCTTGTTTTATATTCCGCCGATTACTACGATGTATGTCTACATGGGTGCCCGGTAAGGCACGATCCAGCCCGGTTCGGTCGTGACAAAAGTGGTATCGAAGCGATTAATCTCGGAAAGTGTCTGATCGTATCTAGTAAGTCTTGATTATCGGTGTGTTGTGCACCACACCAATAATCGTGAGGCTATAGGATATTTAGGATTGGTTTCCATTCTTCTCACTCGAGAGATCGTGCCTTAGCCGTATAAGTTGGACCTCTAACGTATTTCTTTCCTTAGCGTTATGCCTCGCTGCGGCAACCCGCCTGTAAGGCAAGGCGGGAGCCGCAAGTAGAACACGAGGGTTACGAGGCACAGCCCAATCATCACCAGGTGGTGCTTCATTCGAGGAGTTCGCGGCGTCGTCGACCCACGAGTTTAGCACAACGGCGGCCCTACCGCGCCATGATATATGAGCCTTCGCCCACGAATCGAACAAAGAATATGGATTACAAAGGAATGGACTCACATTAGCTAGGATTTTAGCAACCGAATATAGAGTGCACCGATATATCACGGGTCTTGATGACTATCTAAGAGAAGGTAGTGCAAGAGTAGCTCTTCGATCGAGCTTGAGCATGGCCATGCGGGCTTATGCACGCAGAAACGAGAAACGTAGATCGACGGATTAATCAAGATCGTGAAGAGGCCGAGCGAGGTCCTTTGGTAACTTTCGAGGCGAACCGCCTCGTGCCAGATTAGATATGCACCTCCGCCGGCAGTGGTCCTCCGCGGGTTCGGGGCGTTCAGTATGTCGGAGTTGGTCGAGCTCCGAGGCTTCTAGTTCACAGATACACGTAGGTTCCACCGACCGATTCATTTGTTCCTCGCATTCACAAATGTGGCGGCGCCATCCCGGAATGTCATCTTTGTTGATGTTTGTTTTACTCGCGCCGTGGCCATGTGTCGAAAGGATGTCCTAGTAGGAGGAATGCAAGTAGGAGGACCCTACCGCATCGCCATGATTCGTGAGTTCGGAGAGGAAGTGTTAGCAGGAGGCCACCCCACCTCGATGTGGCGTGGTAAGTGTCATTATGGGAGTGTCGTATTTCTTCGACAACTTGTTATGCTTGCAGCAGGCAGGATTGATTGGAACGACGAGGGTAGTGAAGCGATGAGATACAGTAGATCCTTAACCCTCTGAGATTAGCACGTATGATAAGATGAGTATACCTTAAATGTTATGTTCACATAGCATTGTGTTAATGTGATTAGAAATCATGGTTAGATAACCGGTAAGATTGGGGATAGAAAGTGGGAGCCTTAGAGTTTTATACGTGGAGACCTTAGAGGTAAGGCCATCTCGGGTAAAAGATGTATTTTTATGTTTGACTTTATCTGAGTGCATAGTGCACGTGAGATATATTTGTGGTAAGTCCCTGAGTGGTATGATAAGAGGGTAGTTGAGCTAAGAAGACCACTAGGTTTTCGTGACTTGATTAGTGAGATTGTTCGGATCGGGAACAAGAGTCTTTCGCGCGATAGCGGTCGGGTTGAGGACCACCGGTCAACCCGTGGCCAGAATGGTGGTCAGTTCGAGGTGGTCCCGCCAGTGGTCACAAGGGCGCTAGGCCCAAGTTTAGTTAACCATCGACGAGTTCGTGGGAAGCGTTCGACGATGTCGGGCCGATGAGGTCACCATCTTGTCTTTTCACCAGACCGCACTCGGCAGAGGGTTATGCGAGATGTTATTCAGGAAGGTTGTAAGGTTGCACGAGGTGCCTACTTTCACCTTATGACAAGTAGTGGAGCCCAGTTTACGGCTGTTTCTTTTTCTGGAAGTTTTACCAGGCAGGGTTAGGAACTCAGATGAGTCTCAGTATCGCATTCGCCCTCGGGCCAGTGTTTGGATTTCAAGGGTAGCCGTGAGGATGGTTGCCTCCTGTTGAATGAGTGTTTTATAGCTACCATTTCAGTATTCGGATGTCGCTTTATGACGCCTTGTAGGGGCGGAAGTGTAAGTTGCCGGTCGATTGGTTCGAGGTTGGCAAGGTTTAGATAATTGGTTCATACTTGTTTCGGCAGGATGTGGATAGGGTGAAGCTTATCCAGAAGAGATTATTGGCAGCTCAGAGTCAACAGAAGTCATGCGGATAATCGGCGACGACGCTTGGAGTTCAGGTTGACGGTGGGTCTTCTTGAAGGTACCACCCCGGAAAAGGGTGTGACGAGTTTTGGAAAACAGAGGAAACTTAGCCCGAGTTACTTTGGGCCTTTTTAGATCATGTGAAGAATAGGCCAGGTTGCCTATATGTTAGCATTTGCCGTCCGACTTAGGAGGCAGTACGTCCGATCTTTCATGGTGCTATGTTCGGAAGAGTATCGGAGATCCATCCAGAGTATTCTCAGTTAATGATGACCAAGTTGGAGGTAGTAACCCAGAGTTTTGGAAACTGAAGTAGTAACAGGAATGTGGTAAGTTATGAGAAAGAGTTCGAGTGTACGAGAAGGGTACGACGAGTAAGGGAAGAAGCGAGCATGTGTTAAGAACATAAAAGTGATCATTTCGTTTGTAAAGTGAAGGTGCGAAGGGAGTATCTTTTAGCCCTTGGGTGGGAGTTTTTGTGATGTTAGAGGTGATTCCTCGTAGACTTGGATTAAGTATTGGAGTGTGTGTTATTTTGTGGCCATGTGTGGCATTGGCAACTTGTTTAAGTTAAGAGGAACTTCATCGTTATCCGTCTTGAGAAGGAACATTCGGGACGAATGCTTCTAAGGAGGGGAGAATGTTATACCCCGTATTTCCAGAGTATGTACGTGAGGACGTACGTAGAAAAGTTTGAGCCTTAAAGTAGGCAAGGGCTGAAAATTTTGTTCACAACTACCGAAAGGAATCGTTTTTCGACGAAACGTTTTACAAGACTTGCGAAGGGAAAATTACGGCTATGTCATTTCAAATTTTTGCGGATTTTTCCGAGAGATGAAACATTTTGGACCAACAGGAGGGTGACATGTGTCACCCTCATATTGGACGTTGTTGTGGGCGTCAATTTGGACGATTTGAAGTCTTGAGTTAGGTAGGATATTTGTGATAGTTGGTGTGGTAGATGGATAAGGTACACATGGGTAGATCCTCACCCTACACTTGCCTACCACTTGGCTTGATCTTGGCCCTTGGTTGTCCTATAAATACCCCCCCTTTGTGAAGACTTCTTCATCCACAAAAATCTCTAAGGCTTGAAGTCCCTCCCTCCTCTATGGTTTCGTCCAAACCTCTCCCTCCTCGGAAGGCTCCGCCGGTGGGTACACCTCCTAGTGGCCTCGCCGAGTACCCTCTTGAGTTGCCTCGTATAAATACCCCCCTTGGTAGAAATTGTAATACCGTATTTCCAGAGTATGTGCGTGAGGCGTGCGTCAAAGTCTAGCCTTAAAGTTTAGGCACAAGACGCTTTTTTGGCACAACTCACTAAAAGAATCGCTTTCCGACGACGCTTTACACAACTCGGCGTAGGTAAATTCCGGCTATGTCATTTCTAATTTTTTGCGGATTTTTCCGAGAGACGAAACACTTTGGACAACGAGGCGACACTTGTCACCCTCTCATTAGTGGGCGGAGGCGAGTGAGCCGATTGAAGGGCTTGTTTTGTCAAGGAGTTGGTAGGATATTTTGTGTAGTAGATAGAATGGACACTTGCCTAAATCCTCACCCTACACTTGCCTTGCACTTGGCATCATCTTGGCCATCGGTTGGTCATGGCTTGACCTATAAATACCCCCAAGATGAAGAGTTCTTCATCCACAAATTACTTTCAAAGTCTTGAAAATCCTCCCCTCCTTGAGCCTTTCGCCCAAGCCTTCTCCCTCGAGTGAAGCTGCCGAGGCAACCCCAGCCTAGCCGAAACCTACCCTCCTCGTAGAAAAGTTGCCTTCTAGTTGTCACGACCGACCGCTCGCGATCGTGCCCTACCTGGGCACCCCGTCGTATAAATCGAGAATAGCAATGAACATACATATAACTTAGACAATAAACAACAACAAAGCTGGTAAGCCACCTTCCGTAAAAAACATACTCAATCCGTAAATAACAAGACATTTTTTTATTTCTTTACAACCCAATCCACAATGTGACTACTGCACTCTAAGAATAACAACTTTGGCGGGACGGGCCCCGCCATACCTGAATGTACAATAACCGACAATACTGAGGATAAGCCTCCGAAAGGAGCTTCAACAAACAATGGATCCTAAGAGCGAGGATCAAGAACTGTACTACCACGGCGTGAACGCACCCAAGCGAGGTCAAGACAACATGTACCAAATATGTGAAATCAAAGTAATCAGAATGAAATCATAAGTCTAAATAAAGCGGAGACATGTATGATAACTCAATTAACGACATCGTGCCTTACTAACAATGAGAGTAAATAGGAGTATACTTACAATATAAAGTAGGAAAGCTCACGATCAAAGCAAGACCACCCGCCGCGATGTCATTAAGCAATCCTATTCACGACTATTTCACCCGTAGATCCGGTGGACCCGTGAGGTATTCCTCGCACGGGACTATTTCACCCGCGTAAGCCCTTACGGACTCGCATGAGGTATTCCTCGCATAGGTTGGACCCGCCCGCACGGGACTATTTCACCCGCATAAGCCCTACGACCGCACGAGGTATTCCTCGCATCGTGGTAGCAAATCCACGAAATATACAATGCCACAAACCCGGAATGACCCCGCAACGATTAATATATCACTAGCACAACCGCTTACACATAACATAAGCACTACCGCTTATCATACAATACATAAGCAAGTTAAGAAATCCCCTAACTTCTTATTATTCTTGTTTATATACACTCATTTTAGTTTACCTAAGGCACTATCATGTCTTTTATAAAAATCCGAATTTAACCCAAGTACTACGACTTCTATTCTTTTAAAATGACTCATTTCATTATACAACTTCCAAGATACTAATAACCGTAGTATCAAGTTACAATTACTTTTCAAGACAAGTCACAATACTTTTAGAAATAAAATTAGGCTTCTAAATCAAGTGACTTCTTTTCTTGTAAAACTTTAGGCAATTGATGCCTTTAAAACAAATTGCCTTTCAAATAAATCGAGCCATTTATCTTTCCATAAAGCCAATATAACCAACTCCCATAAAGTCGTTATATTCACTTTATACCTTAGTCAACAATTTCCTTTCCAAGGACTTATACGTTTAAAATGAAACAAGTATCACATTCTTTAAAACTCTTCAAGTCCTTAACCTACTTAATTTACTTAGAGTAAACCACTCGTTAAACTTTCCATAAAGCTATTATAACCAACTTCCCATAAAGCCGTTATACTAGCCTTATACATTAGCAAATTACATTCTTTCCTTATAACCAAGAGACTTAAACTTTCCCACAAAACAAGTATTAAAATACTTTCAACATACTTAAAGTCTCTTAACTTTTGAAAACCAAGATATCCTTAATATTTAAACAAGTGAGTTAATTCCTAACTCAAACAACTTGGACATTCTTTAAAATAAGCCAAGGATATCAAATAGACTAGATTGTCAAAATCTCAGACGCCTACCGTACTATACATTTACAACTTAATCATGCTCAATAGATAAGAAAGTTCCACATACCTCCTGGTTTAATCCACTTGCTAAGTCCAATCGCACGTAGTATGTCAACCTATAATGACCATAGTGCGTCTATTAATTTCTAGTTTCAAACGTAGAATATTCCAAGTGCAAGTCACTAAATTCTACGGAAAATCGGACAAAGACTTCCTTTGTTTTTACTAACTTTGCCACCTTTTCAAGGCGAATACAATAACCAAATAGCCCCAATTGGCTCACCACAATTTATAAGGTAGTTCAATACAAATGAATAACCAAACAGCCCCAATTGGCTCACCACAAACGATAACAAACTAGTCTAAACTATAATGTCCATTCGGCAATTAGGCAACAATACAAATCGTTTCCACATTCTTTTTAATCCAAGTGGTTTAGTATAACATGATATCAAGCCGCAATCGATTACAACTACTACAATCCTCAAGTAGGTAAACATGCGATTCTAATTAACGACCAAATTGTATTTCAATTTCATAAGGCTAATCATGTCATTTTCTGCCTAGGCTTCTACAATCCATGTCACTTATCAAACTTCATAACACAAATCACATGATCACTTATAACTTATCATAACATGAAATCTTCAATTACAAAAGTAAAACAAAGATTATACCTCAATTAGCCCAATTATGATCCAAGATCACAAGTCGCTCCTTAGCAACTTTAGCTCCTCCTTTCGACGTTCCAATCCACTCCAAGCAACCCTTAGAAGCTTATGAATAACTCATCTTCAAGTTTCAACTTCAAAGTTGAATAACCCCTTAGGTTTTCGCCTTGCGACTAATACGAAAACGCCTCTTTTCCGGGATCTTTCTATCGAGGAACACCTACAATACCCTTAGGTACCTTGGTTTAAAGTGGGGAGATTATTGGACAACAATTGCAAATTTTTCTCTTGAAACCCTCCCTATAGCCGAGAGCCTCTTAATGAAGAACACAAAACTTTTGAAATTTTTCTAAGTGTAGAAGTCATCTTGCACTAGTAGGATGAATATATAACCAATTGGAGGGTTAAGATTAGAACAATTGTGTGGCTTGGATGAGTTTCACATGGATCAAGTCTAGGTGGCCTTTGACTTAGTCAACTTTGTCAAGCTTCAAGACTAGCAAGACTTGGTCATTTAATTTATGGTCAAATGACCATTCTAACCATGACAATTTCGTCCATGACCATAAGGGGTGACCCGTGTCGCCTCCCGCTAAATCATAATATTTCGTTTTCCGACAATTTCCAAAATTCCGATAAATTTTTACTCGTCTCAAATCTTACCATTTGAGTTCTTACGTACGTTCTTAGAAACGTATCCCGAACTTCCGGTGTAACATTCTTCCCTTAGAAACATTCGTCCCGAATGTTCTTTCTGAGTCCAACTTTAAGATAGCGACAAAGTCTTCTTTTAGAACCCCTACATACCAATAATACCACACGAGGCCACGAATAATACTCATACCAAAATGTCAACCAACCCCACGTGTCAACATTGGTTATCGCATAAAGCTTCACGACTCGAGCTTAGTAATCTTCCTGGATAAGCTTCGCTTATCCACGCCCGCCGAATCAAGTCCGGCTCAAATAATCGAACCGCCTATGTCAAGTATCCAACCGCGATCTAGACTTTCTACATACGAGGCCTCCTGCAGGCCATCTGAATACTAGAAGGGTGTCTATAACACAACGAGGCAATAACCCTCCGCCATCTGAAATCAAGAAACAGCCCGCAACCTATCCTCGTGCTCGGATAGTACGCTCTGCTGTCGTCGGCGAGGGTGTAATGCAACACCGAGACTCACCGTGTCCCTAAAACCTCAAAAACCTCCAAGTTACGTAATCGAGCTCATCCCGACATCATAAACGTAGGGACCCCGTGCGATCTCACAATACCGCTATACAAGCTAGCATAATCCTCACCAGTAAGTGGTCCCAACTGAAGAACACTACCGTTTCGCCAAATTTAATTACCATGACCCGTGAGTCGCACTTCCTCCGAGTACGATGCCACCTGTAACAAGATCCATATTAAATACCTTTCATGTCCAGTTGGGATTTCAATCGCTCGCAATAGCCCATCGGGCTTCGTGCACCACCATGACTGCTACTAACTCGGACACTAGCAATTTTCGCTATGTCCCTTTTCCTGGCCATCTTACCCATACATACATCCGAGGTCACGACACGACTTAGTCGGCCCCAAACAATTAGAGCATAAGCACCGCGTGCCTCCCTAAAACTCGCTGACTAGTCCTGCGGCCGGTACACGCAATCTATCCTCATCTCACAAAGACCATCCGTGCTACTCAAATGTGTTCTTTCCTCTCCTGAGAGCCGTATCTCGATATCAGATCAATCGGATCCTCATACTGCCTCTTTACTTCCTCAACAATGGAAGACTCGCAACCTCTGATCTGAACTTCATTAACCTTGAAACAAATAATCGAACCCCTAGGCTCTGTGAATCAAGAATCTCACCGACTACATCCTGTCTATCTGGTTGCCCATCCGCGCACTACCCCAGTCCACGACAAAGAGTATACAGAATCGCTTGGCTTTCCCCGGATGGTATAGGATATCAATATCACAATCCTTGAGTAACTCTAACCACCATCGCTGACGCAAATTCTATCGCCTCGATGCAGATATACCGAGGCTTTGTGGTCCGCATAGTATCCACGAAGTGCAGATATACGCTATGCCCCAAATATTCAAGGCATGATTTAAGCTGCCACTCTAAATCGTGAGTGGCGCAATTTCTTTCTGCCTCCCTAACTACCGGAAAACATAGGTTCTATCCTTATCGGGTTGCAAGACACAACCTAGCCCAATACCCGACGTGTTGTAATAATAACCTAACCTCTAGTCTCACACGGGGGTTAGAATCAGTCGTGGTCAACTTATCTTCCAATAACTGAAAGCCTTTCTCATTCCTGCGAAATATTCGGGTATCCTTAATCTCACTTATGGTTCCTGATTCCCTTTTTGTTGCAACCAAACTTGGTCACTAACTTAGACTTAATTCCTTTGCTTGCCTCATGGCTAAGACTTCATCACAATCACATTCTAGGGAGGTTTCCTTGGTCTCGTCAAGTAGTAACCTGTTTTCCTTTCCCGATTGCAGAGCCTATAACTAGGTGTTACCACATTTTCTCGAAATGTTCTTATCGCCATTATCTACTAATGGTCTTTACACTAGTCCGGGTAAACATATCTCGTGCAACCTACATTTATATCTTTACGATACTTCCGACCAATTAAACGCTGCTCGTTATTACTCCAACCCAATACTTTTTCCACGGTTATCCACAATCAGAACCTATGGCATGACGATATCAAGACCTTACCGCCTTATATCCTTCGCCTAACAACATGGGTACACGTAACCCCATAATACGCAAATCGTTCTTTTATGTGGGAAGAGAACTTATCTCCTTACTTAAACTTTCTCGAGTCACAACCCTAATCACAGGTCCTCTCGTCCAAGAATTATATAATCATCACGCACCGCCTTAAAGTAGTGTAGATTTTCAAAACCTACCAAAGATGCCTCGACTTTTGCGAAGACTCGTACTCATTTTTATTCTTGCCGCACATTTCCCGAAATTATCCGGCGTCGTGGCTCGACCGCCACACCAAACCAACTCCAAGTACTGCTAGGCACTTAACATAAATTCCTTCAAATTCAATTATGTCAAAGAAGGAAGAGTAATTCATCGTTACCACCTCTTCTCTTCCTTTCCACTCGATAACCGCATCGGAACCGTACGAATCAATCTCTCTGTAGTCTACGTTGGCATAACAAGAGGCCAACTAGTCGTGCTGTAGTAACCTCAATGCATCTCAACAGCTCGCTAGGTCCTGCTGGTCCAACGATCAGACGTTAGGTAATTATTATCTACCCGCTCTACCACCCAACACTCGTGTAGTCTCTCGAAAGGTTCTCATGGATTCATGCTTTATTTCTTTACACTTGGTTTCTTTGTCATCGGGTCGCATTCTTCCGCATTTCCAAACTTATACTAGCATACGACACAAAATTCCATACTAATTCGCCTCAACTCTTTGAAGTTACTAAATTAATCAATACAAGGCCCATTCCGCTCACAACTGGTTCGGAACACGCCCACGAACCCGTAAATGACTAACTAAACTTGGGCCTTGCACTGCGTGACTCGCCACGTGGTGACTACTACCAATCGATCCCATTTCATTTCAAGCTATGGGCGACCTTAATAGATCCTCAACTCGACTTGGCCGCACTTAACTCTTACCCTTGGTCTGACTTAACTTTTCTACCCGAGAAGGCCTTATATACCTAAGGTCTCGACGGTTATCACCTTCTCAGGCTCGCAATTTCCATGCTCCCAGCCTAACTTATCAGTCCCCCGTAACGGGGTACAAAAACTTCTCGTAATACCATAATCGGGTTGTCTTGTCCACAATAACCATACTTACTCCATACGGATCTCACCCGTACCATTCTCGAAATCCTTCTACGTAGCTCAATCTATTAACATAGTCTTACTTTAAGTCCCTTAATCACCCTCTTGAGGGTCCATTACATTCTCACATAGCTCATCATTACCTAATTATCTCAAATTAGCACGTAAAACCTTGATGAGAGTTCATTAAACTGTTTCATACTTTCCCGGTATTTATTTAGTCCTTACCAAATCCTGGAAATCTAAAATCATCCTAGGCAACACATATGTGACCCATACATAAATCCGTATAGTTATGCGTCCCAATACCAACTATACTACAAACATTACCAACCCGATACGCAATCCGCATAATCTTTCCCGGTCATCACGCTTTCTCAGAAATGCAAACAACATAACTCGTTAGGGAGACGACTTAACCATACAAATTATCGCACGATCTTAGAGTGAGAAGAATGGAAACCAATCCTAAATGTCTGCAACCTCCTCGATTATAGATGTGGTGCACAACACACCGATAATCAAGACTCTACTAGACACGGTCAGACACTTTCCGAGGACTAATCGCTCGATACCACTTTGTCACGACCCGAGCCGGGCTCGCGATCGTGCCCTACCCAGGCACCCCGCAGTATAAATCGAGAGAATAGCAATGAACATACATATAACTTAGACATTAAACAACAACAGGCTAGCCGAGAAGGCCACCTTCCGTAAAAAAACATACTCAATCCAGAAATAGAACAGTACAATTTTTTTATTTCTTTACAACCCAATCCACAATGTGACTACAGACCTCTAAGAATAACAACTCAAGTGACAGGCCCCGCCATACCCCTGAATGTACAACATCCGACCAAGACCAGGGATAAGCCTTCGAAATGAAGGAGCTTCTCAACCGAACAGTGATCCTAAGAGCGAGGATCGAACTGCATTCACTCGCAGATTTAACGCAACCCCGAAGGAGGTCGATTACAACATGTACCAAATATGTGGCTGAAATGCAGAATGAAATCATAAGTCTAAATAAACGGAGACATGTATGATAACTCAATTAACGATAATCGTGCCTTACTAACAATGAGTAAATAGGAGTATACTTACAATATAAAGTAGGAAAGCTCACGATCAAAGCAAGACCACCCGCCCGCAAATGTCATTAAGCAATCCTATTCACGGGACTATTTCACCCGCGTAGATCCGGTGAACCCGCGTGAGGTATTCTCAGCACGGGACTATTTCACCCGCATAAGCCCTTACGGACTCGCACGAGGTATTCCTCGCGATAGGTCGGACCCGCCGCACGGGACTATTTCACCCGCATAAGCCCTACGGACTCGCGTGAGGTATTCCTCGCGTCGTGGGTAGCAAATCCATGGAAATATACAATGCCACAAACCCGGAATGACCATGACGATTAATATATCACTAGCACAAATCCGGCTACTACACATAACATAAGCACTACCGGCTTATCATACAATACATAAGCAAGTTAAGAAATCCCCTAACTTCTTATTATTCTTGTTTATATACACTCTCATTTTAGTTTACCTAAGGCACTATCATGTCTTTTATAAAAATCCGGGAATTTAACCCAAAGTACTACGTACTTCTATTCTTTTAAAATGACTCATTTCATTATACAACTTCCAAGATACTAATAACCGTAGTATCAAGTTACAATTACTTTTCAAGACAAGTCACAATACTTTTTAGAAATAAAATTAGGCTTCTAAATCAAGTGACTTCTTTTCTTGTAAAAACCTTAGGCAATTGATGCCTTTAAAACAAATTGCCTTTCAAATAAATCGAGCCATTTATCTTTCCATAAAGCCAATATAACCAACTCCCCATAAAGTCGTTATATTCACTTTATACCTTAGTCAAGTACAATTTCCTTTCCAAGGGACTTATACGTTTAAAATGAAACAAGTATCACATTCTTTAAAACTCTTCAAGTCCCTTAACCTACTTAATTTACTTAGAGTAAACCACTCGTTAAACTTTCCATAAAGCTATTATAACCAACTTCCCATAAAGCCGTTATACTAGCCTTATACATTAGCAAATTACATTCTTTCCTTATAACCAAGAGACTTAAACTTTCCCACAAAACAAGTATTAAAATACTTTCAACATACTTAAAGTCTCTTAACTTTTGAAAACCAAGATATCCTTAATATTTAAACAAGTGAGTTAATTCCCTAACTCAAACAACTTGGACATTCTTTAAAATAAGCCAAGGATATCAAATAGACTAGATTGTCAAAATCTTGTACGTCTACCGTACTATACATTTACAACTTAATCATGCTCAAGAGATAAGAAAGTTCCACATACCTCTTCGGTTTAATCCACTTGCTAAGTCCAATCGCCGTACGTAGTATGTCAACCTATAATGACCATAGTACGTCTATTAATTTCTAGTTTCAAACGTAGAATATTCCAAGTGCAAGTCACTAAATTCTACGGAAAATCGGACAGCACTTCCTTTGTTTTTACTAACTTTGCCACCTTTTTCAAGGCCGAATACAATAACCAAATAGCCCCAATTGGCTCACCACAATTTATAAGGTAGTTCAATACAAATGAATAACCAAACAGCCCCAATTGGCTCACCACAAACGATAACAAACTAGTCTAAACTATAATGTCCATTCGGCAATTAGGCAACAATACAAATCGTTTCCACATTCTTTTTAATCCAAGTGGTTTAGTATAACATGATATCAAGCCGCAATCGATTACAACTACTACAATCCTCAAGTAGGTAAACATGCGACGATTCTAATTAACGACCAAAATTGTATTTCAATTTCATAAGGCTAATCATGTCATTTTCGGTTCTAGGCTTCTACAATCCATGTCACTTATCAAACTTCATAACACAAATCACATGATCACTTATAACTTATCATAACATGAAATCTTCAATTACAAAAGTAAAACGAAGATTATACCTCAATTAGCCCAATTATGATCCAAGATCACAAGTCGCTCATAGCAACTTTAGCTCCTCCTTTCGACGTCCAATCCACTCCAAGCAACCCTGAAGCTTATGAATAACTGATATTCAAGTTTAAACTTCAAAGTTGAATAACCCCTTAGGTTTTCGCCTTGCGACTAATACGAAAACGCCTCTTTTCCGGGATCTTTCTATCGAGGAACACCTACAATACCCTTAGGTACCTTGGTTTAAAGTGGGGAGATTATTGGACAACAATTGCAAATTTTTCTCGAAACCCTCCCTATGGCCGAGAGCCTCTTAATGAAGAACACAAAACTTTTGAAATTTTTCTAAGTGTAGAAGTCATCTTGCACTAGTAGGATGAATATATAACCAATTGGAGGGTTAAGATTAGAACAATTGTGTGGCTTGGATGAGTTTCACATGGATCAAGTCTAGGTGGCCTTTGACTTAGTCAACTTTGTCAAGCTTCAAGACTAGCAAGACTTGGTCATTTAATTTATGGTCAAATGACCATTCTAACCATGACAATTTCGTCCATGACCATAAGGGGTGACCCGTCGCCTCCCGTTAAACGCAATATTTCGTTTTCCGACAATTTCCAAAATTCCGATAAATTTTTACTCGTCTCAAATCTTACCATTTGAGTTCTTACGTACGTTCTTAGAAACGTATCCTGGAACTTCCGGGGTGTAACACTAGTATTGTTATAATGCCCAAAATACCCTAGCCCAAATCCCTTAGTACTTAGTTGAAGTTGTGAAGAACTTCTAAGGGTTCTTGGAGCTATCGGATCATTCAAATTAGGAGCTAAACCTCGCTCAGGATCGACTTTTATCTAGGATATTATTGGGCTTATCGAGGTAAATAATCTTATCCTTCCTTTGTAATTAGAGAATACATACTGTAGAAGTATAGAAATAAGTATAAATACTTAGAAGGATATTACGTAATAGAATTGAATCGTTATCACCGTAGGCGGTATAAAGAAGAATAATTGAACTGCACTCACATAGATCGCTTTTCGTAGATCGTATAACTTACCGTAGGGAAGTGCTGCCCAAATTTCCATAGAATAGAGAACCTCTCGCTTAGAATCGCTACGGAATAGTCTAGACGTTGATAGACGTATTTGACTATTATAGGTCGATTCTCTGCGCGACATATTCGACTTGGCAGGTGGAGTTCGCCAAGAAGGTATGTGATTCTTCCTATACTCTTGAGCTTGATATTTTAAATATATATAGTACGGTAGACGTACGTGTGTTAACTGAATAATAATTACGGCAATGTCTTCGGACTTAAGCCGAATAATAACTACGCAATGTCTTTTGACTTAAGCACGAATAATAAGAATCATGATACATTTCAAAGAATCTCGAATCATTTTTAGAAGAGAAGTTGGTTTTAAACAAAAGCTTAAGAGTTATACTAGCTTTATGGGAAGTTAGGTATAACAACTTAAGAAAGATAAAAGGGACTGTTTACTTGTTTGTTTATAAAAGCCTTGTATTGATTTCTGTTAAGTGTAGTAAGATTGTTTGATAAGTAGATATATTATGATGCTACCTGTGTTAGTGTCTTGTAATGTTGTGAAAGGGGGTCATTCTTGCTGAGCTTACGTTGCTAAAAGGTAAGTCCGTTGTACTGTTATTATATCACCTACCACCTTGACTTATTATACCGAGGGCTTGCCAGCCTTGACGCGGTCTATACGGCTATGCGATCTGTGACTACGCGAGTCTGCGGAGTTCCGGATTGATCATTCGGTGTTTTAGCCCGATGCGGGGATGCCTTATGCGTGTGTGACTATGCGGTCTATTGAGACTATGCGGACCGCGGAGTCCGTGAGAATGCGGGTTAGCTACCCCGTCGCGAGAATACCTCATGCGGGTGCATGACCTATGCGGATCGCGGAGTCCGGTGATTAGCACGCATAATGATACTATGGGCGCTTGGCCTTGCCCGATCATTCGCGGCCTAGAAAAGACTGTTCTGATTTACCTATTATTGTTCTTGTTTGTGATATGACACTACGCAATGAACCGATTGTATTTGCAAATGGTTTTAAATACTTTGATTTCATTTAAGTACTTTACAGTTTCACATACTTAGTACCTGTTGTACTGACCTCCTTCGGGGGGCTGCGTTTATGCCGCAGGTAAGGGCAAGAAAGTGCTAGATCCGCATCCTGATCTTTTGCGTTGGTGTCAGGAGCTCCATCTTCTCCGGAGGCTCTACTTTTGGGTATGATCTCCCTGTTGTAATTAGTTTTGTACAGTCAGGGTATGGAGGGGCCCTGTCCCGCCATAGTTGTTTACATTCCTAGAGGTCTGTAGTCCTATTGTACAGTTGGGATGTAACTGCAAAAACTTGGGTTATATATATATATGCCGAAAGGCAAGCTTTTCATCAGATAAACTGTGTCTCATTTTACAACTGTTTCATGTCTTGTTTTTATATTCCGATTACTGCGATGTATTACTACTTGGGTGCGGGTAAGGCACGATCCACGCCCCGAACGGGTCGTGACAAAAGTGGTATCGAGCGATTAATCCTTGGAAAGTGTCTACGCATCGTATCTAGTAAGTCTTGATTATCGGTGTGTTGTGCACCACACCAATAATCATGAGGCTATAGGATATTTAGGATTGGTTTCCATTCTTCTCACTCTGAGATCGTGCCTTAGAGCTGTGTTATAAGTTGGACCCCTCTAACGTATTCCTTTTCTATAACAGTTATGCCTCCACGTAAGGCAACCCGGCCTGAAGCGGGCAAAGCGAGGAGCCGCCACGGACACCGAGAGTTACGAGGGCTCAGGCCCAGTCTATACCCGAGACAGCGAGTTCCATGACGCCGCCGGCCCCAGCAGAGACCACAGTACCCGCACCTCCTGTTCCACAACCTGGGGCAGAGGAGTTAGGGTACAAGGAGATGGCCCAGCTATTGGCTAGGATCGTGCCGACACGAGGGCGCCGGACGCAGAGCTCAGCCTGGGACCCCACTACATGGTTCACCCGAGGGCAGATAGTTTGAGGCTACGAGATTTCCTGAGTTGTAGCCCGCCAGAGTTTTACGGGTCGAGGCCGAGGATGATCCGCGAGTTCATCCGCCGCTACAGAGGATTATGAGAGTGATCGGGCGCGGAGATCGAGTCCGTGACTTCGGTTCCCATCGGCTGCGTGATACCGCGATGATCGTTTGATTCGGGAGCTTTCCCGAGGAGAGCATGCACTCCAGAAGATGGGATGAGTTTTCGAGGCCTTCCTCACGCACTTCTTGCCTCCGCAGATGAGGCGCGGTAGACGATTTTTATTCTTTGAGACAGAGGGACGCACATTAGGAGTACAATGTCGAAGTTCGATTCTTTGGCTCGATATGTCCTCGCATTGTAGCGGATATGGAGGACCGTGTACACCGCCACGCCACCGCAAGATGATTATATGGCCGAGTCTTGTGCGGTGTGTCTCTTCACCGAGCATGGACATTACCCGTATGCGTGCTCATGCGACTGTGCGAGGAGCGCAGAGACCGACGGGTAGACCGATATCAGCAGCAGAAGAAGGCCAAGACGGCCGGTTCTTTTGGTAGCCCTCAGGGTGGACGGCATCAGCAGAAGTCCAGATTTGCACCCCACACTCGAGCACTCCCACATCATCAAGACAGCGAGTATTCGGGCGTCGTACCCCGGGACTTCGATTTCGAGTAGCAGTGCGGTGCTAACCGATCGAGGTCCGCTCGGTGTGTCCGTTGTGGTAGATTCCATTCGAGGCGTAGTACTACTCCGAGCTTGCTATACTTGTGGCCGCAGGTCATTTCAGAGTTTGTCCGACCGGTGCGACGGTGGTAGGGCTCACCTACGGTCTTGCCGCCATCATCTCCTACGATTTCGCCCGAGGCGTGGTACTCATGGGCCAGCAGGTCGCGGCAGGTCGTGGCGCAGTCCAGCTTCTAGCGTCCTCGAACCGCATTTATGCCTTGTCCACCGGCAGATCGTGAGGCCTCACCGATGTCGCCACGTGTACTTTATCGGTTCTGTTATGATGTATACGCTTTGATAGATCCGGATCTACTCGCCCATATATCTCCCTTATTGCTAGTAGGATAGGGATAGAGACCGAGTCCATAGACCCTTTCGAGGTAGCTACGCCAATGGGTGATTCGGTGGTAGCTCGGCGGTATATGTGGCTTGTCCGGTGACCATATACACGTCGGACCTGGCCGACTTGATAGAGTTGGACATGACCGATTTCGACGTGATCATGGGCATGGATTGGCTAGCTTCTTGCTACGCCAATGTAGGCTGCAGGAGAGAGTGGTACGGTTCCGCTTCAAGAGCCGTTGTTGAGTGGGAGGAACATCAGACGCTGTAGGGTAGGTTTATTTCCTACCAAGGCTAGGAAGATGGTGCAGAAGGGGTACATCTACCATTTCGTTAGGGTGTTTGATACTGAGGCTGCAGTGCCAGATTTTCGGCCCAGAGTCGAGAGTTCCTAGACGTGTTTCCGCACGACCTCCCGTATCCTCCCGAGAGGAGATAGAGTTTTGTATCGATGTCTTTGCGGACACTCGCCTATTTCCATTCCGCCATACGTAATGGCACCGCCGAGTTGAGAGAGTTGAAGGACCACCGAGAGATTTCTTGGAGAAAGGCTTCATCACCTAGTGTTTCTCCCCGGGAGCGCCTGTATTGTTCGTGAAGAAGAAGGGCGGACGCCGCGCATGTGTATTGATTACGGTGAACAAGGTGACCATTAAGAACGAATACCCTTTCGGGATTGATGACTGTTCGACGATTGCGAGGTGCGAGATGTTTCTCCAAGATTGATCTGCGATCGGGCTATCATCGTAGTCGAGGTGGATGTCCCTAGATCGCATTCCGACCAGACGGGCATTATGAGTTCAGGATCATGTATTTTGGTTGACCAATGCTCGTGAGATTCATGGATTTGATGAACCGAGTGTTCAAACCATTTTTGGAAACGTTTGTGATAGTGTTCATTGATGATATCTTGGTTTATTCTCGCCGAGCGAGAGCATGCGAGCATTTGAGGATCAGGCCGACAGCTTCTCCGACCAGTAGCTATACGCCAAGTTTTCCAAATGTGAGTTTTGGTTAGCTTTGGTGGCTTTTCTGGGCATATTGTCGGCTGATGGCATTCGAGTGGATACGCCAAGATCGAGGCCAGACTTGGCCTGACCTACTACTCCGGCAGAGGTTCGCAGCTCGGGCCTTGCAGTTACTATCGGGTTCGTGGAGAAGTTTGCTTCTATCTCGCACCATTGACTAAGCCGACTCGGGCGCTAAGTTTGATGGTGATGCTTGGAGCGTGGTTTCCGATTCTTGAAGGAGAGATCGACGATCGCCCTCGTTCTTACTCTTCCGCAGGTCCGCAGGTTATGTTGTGTATTGTGATCGTCGCATCGGCTGGGATGTGTGTTGATGCGAGGTAGAGTTATAGCATACGCATCCCGACCTTAAGAAACACGAGAGGAACTACCCCACCCATGATTTGGAGTCGCGCGGTGATTCACGCTTTGAAGATCCTGGAGGCACTATTTGTATGGGGTTCACGTGGATATTTATACGCACCACAAGAGCCTCCGGATATCTTCACCAGAGGAGCCGAACTTACGGCGAGACGGTGGTTAGAGTTGCTTAAGGATTACGATGTTGATATCCTGTACCACCCGGGAAGGCCAATGTTGTGGCGTATGCTCTTAGTCGTAGGTCGATGGGAGCCTATCGGATGTGCATCCGCAGAGGAGGACATGGTTCGTGATTTGCATCGATTAGCGAGCCTTGGTGTCCGCTTGATTGATTACGATAGCGATGGGGTTCGAGTTCGTGAGGTTGCCGAGTCTTCCATCGTCGAGGAGGTGAAGAGGCAATAGTTCGAGGATCGATTTTGGCACGTTATCGTGATACGCTCTTCGTGAGGAAGGGTCCTTGAGGTAGCACCGATGGGTGCTAAGGTTTGGCGGTTGTGTGTTCCGGATGTTTCGTGACTTGTGGTTCTTGGGAAGCACACGCGTTACTCTATCCATCCGTGGTCGACCAAGATGTACCACGACCTTAGATCGTGTATTGGTGGGATGGCTTGAAGAGGGCGTTGCGAGTTCGTAGCTCGATGCGTGTTGCCGCAGTGAAGATAGAGCACCAGAGGCCCGTGGTTTGTTGCGGCGATAGAGATCCCGACTGGAAGTGGGAGGTGATCAATATGGACTTTATCACAGATTACCTCGCACCGGAAGCATGATTCTATTTGGGTTATCGTCGACGGTCGAAAATCAGCCCACTTTCTTCCCGTTAGGACGACTTTTTCAGTGAGGATTATGCCGACTTTACATACGAGATCGTCGATTGCATGGGTCCCTATTTCGATCATATCGATGAGAGAGCCCGATTACGCTAACTCCGAGGTCCTTCCGGAAGGGTTTAGGACGCAGTGAGCTTGAGTCGCATTCCATCCACGCATGCAGCGGACAGCAGAGCGCACTATCCGCACTCTTGAGATATCTTTGCGAGCCCGTGTTATTGACCGGGTAGGCCGAGGATCATTTGCCTCTAGTTGAGTTCGCGTATAATAATAGCTACCACTAAAGATTCGAGATGGCGCCTATGAGGCCTTGTATGGGAGGAAGTGCGGTCGCCGATAAGCTGGTTTGATGTAGGCGAGTGCGATTAGTGGGACCAGGTTTGCAGACGATGGATAAGGTAAAGCTTATCCAGAGCGACATCGACGGCTCGAGTCGCGAAGTCATATGCAGATCATCGTCGTCGGCATCTGGAGTTCGAGGTTGATGATTGGGTTTTCATGAAGGTGTCACCCATGAAGGGTGTGATGAGATTCGGGAAGAAAGGGAAACTCAGCCCAAGGTACATTGGGCCCTATCAGATTGTCCGCAGGGTAGGCAAGGTTGCCTACGAGTTGGATCTGCCGTCCGATCTGGAGGCAGTGCATCCGGTGTTTCACGTTTCTATGCTGAGGAGATGTACCGGGGATCCATCTAGGGTACACCCGATTGACGATGTCCAGGTGACCGAGGGGTTATCGTATGAGGAGATTCCCATAGCGATAATCGATCGTCAGGTTAGGCGTCTGCGGACCAAGGACGTGGCTTCCGTCAAAGTCTTGTGGCGGAACGAGCTCAGAGAGGAGATGACGTGGGAAGCTGAGGAGGACATGAGACAGAGGTATCCTCACTTATTCCCCACACCTCCAGGTAACTTACTTTCCTACTTGTTGGTTTAATTTTCGTAAATTGTTAAGTGTTATTGTAGCCATGTGTGGCATTTGCAAACTGTTTAAGTTATGAGGAACCTTATCGATAACTGTCTTGGGAAGGAACATTCGGGACGAATGTTTCTAAGGAGGGGAAAATGTTATACCCCGTATTTCCAGAGTATGTACGTGAGGGCATACGTACGAAAGTCTAGCCTTAAAGTTTAGGCACAAGACGTTTTTTTTTTGGCACAACTCACTAAAAGAATCGTTTTCCGACGAGACATTTTACACAACTCGCGTAGGGTAAATTCCGGCTATGTCATTTCTAATTTTTGCGGATTTTTCCGAGAGACGAAACACTTTGGACCAACGAGAGGGCGACACTTGTCACCCTCTCATTAGTGGACGTGAGGCGGAAGTGAGCCGAATTGGAAGGGCTTGTTTTGTCAAGGAGTTGGTAGGATATTTTGTGTAGTAGATAGAATGGACACTTGCCTAAATCCTCACCCTACACTTGCCTTGCACTTGGCATCATCTTGGCCATTGGTTGGCCATGGCTTGACCTATAAATACCCCCTTAAGATGAAGAGTTCTTCATCCACAAATTACTTTCAAAGTCTTGAAAATCCTCCCCTCTCCCTTGAGCCTTTTCGTCGGCCTTCTCCCCTCCCTTGAGTGAAGCTTGGCGGCAACCCCCTGAGTGAAGCTTGGCGAGGCAACCCCTAGCCTAGCGAAACCTACCCCATCCCTTGGTACAAAAGTTGCGTTATAGTATTGTTATAATGCCCAAAATACCCTAGCCCAAATACCTTCGTACTTAGTTGAAGTTGTGAAGAACTTCTAAGGGTTCTTGGAGCTATCGGATCGTTCAAATTAGGAGCTAAACCTCGCTCAGGATCGACTTTTATCTAGGATATTATTGGGCTTATCGAGGTAAATAATCTTATCCTTCCTTTGTAATTAGAGAATACATACTGTAGAAGTATAGAAATAAGTATAAATACTTAAAAGGATATTACAGAATAGAATTGAACTGTTATCACTGTAGAAGGGTATAAAAGAAGAATAATTGAACTGTACTCACATAGGACTGTTTTACAAGATGACTGTATAACTTAGGGTAGGAAGTGCTGCCCAAATTTCCATAGAATAGAGAACCCTCTGCTTGAATTTACATGAATAGTCTAGACGTTGATAGGCGTATTTGACTATTATAAGTCGATTCTCTGCGCGCGACATATTCGACTTGGCAGGTGGAGTTCGCCAAGAAGGTATGTGATTCTTCCTATACTCTTGAGCATGATATTTTAAATATATATAGTACGGTAGACATACGTGTGTTAACTGAATAATAATTACGGCAATGTCTTCGGACTTAAGCCTGAATAATAACTACGGCAATGTCTTTTGACTTAAGCCTGAATAATAAGAATCTTGATACATTTCAAAAGAATACTGAATCATTTTTAACAGAAGAGGAACAGTTGGTTTTTAAACAAAAGCTTAAGAGTTATACTAGCTTTATGGGAAGTTAGGTATAACAACTTAAGAAAGATAAAAGGATTTACTTGTTTGTTTATAAAAGCCTTGTATTGATTTACATTAAGTGTAGTAAGATTGTTTGATAAGTAGATATATTATGATGCTACGTGTTAGTGTCTTGTAATGTTGTGAAAGGGGTCATTCTTGCGAGCTTACGTTGCTAAAGGTAAGTCCGTTGTCTTGTTATTATATCACCTACCCTTGACTTATTATACAGGGCTTGCCACCCTTGATGCGGGTCTATCGGCTATGCGGTCTATGTGACTATGCGGGCTGCGTGAGTTCCGAGATTGATCATTCGGGTGTTTTAGCGTCACGGGGATGCCCTATGCGATGCAATGTGGCTATGCGATCTGTGAGACTATGCGGTGCGGGAGTCGAGGAGAATGCGGGTTAGCTACCCCGTCGAGGAATACCTCATGCGGTGCGTGTGTGACTATGCGGTGCGGGAGTCGAGATTAGGCACGCATAATGATACTATGGGCGCAGCCTTGCTTGATCATTCGCGGCCTAGAAAAGACATTCTGATTTACCTATTATTGTTCTTGTTTGTGATATGACACTACGTGCAATTGAACGATTGTATTTGCAAATGGTTTTAAATACTTTGATTTCATTTAAGTACTTTCTGATTTCACATACTTAGTACTGTTATCGACCTCGCCCGAGGCTGCGTTAAATGCCGCAGTAAGGGCAGCAGTGCTAGATCCGTATCCTTAGGATCTTTTGCGTTGGTGTCGGAGCTCCATCTTCTCGGAGGCTCTACTTTTGGGTATGATCTCCTGTTGTAATTAGTTTTGTACGATCGAGGTATGGAGGGCCTGTCGCCATAGTTGTTTACATTCCTAGAAGTCAGTAGTCTGTATGCAGTTGGGATGTAAATGCCAAAAACTTGGGTTATATATATATATATGCGAAAGGCAAGCTTTTCATCGAATAAAGCGTGTCTCATTTTACAAGCTTCATGTCTTGTTTTTATATTTCCGATTACTCGATGTATGACTACTTGGGTGCCGGGTAAGGCACGATCCACGAACCGGGCAGGTCGTGAAATACTCTCCAAGTATTGTTACTATTCCAAAATACCTTGGCCCAAATACCTTGTAGTATTCCAAGGTTACACTTATACTAAAAGCCCAGAAATACTATTATACTTCCCTTCAGTCACTATACGAAACCCTAAGGAAAATCTTCATAGCCGGTTGAAGTATTAAGAAGAAGTTGCGTAGAACTTCTAAGGGTTGTTTGGAGCGGGTTGGAGCGCCCAGAGTAGGAGCTAAACGTTGCTCAGGATCGACATTAAACTTGGATAATTTTGGGCTTACCGAGGTAAATAATCCTATCCTTCTATTGTAATTGGAAATTACATACTGTAGTAGTATAGAAATGAATATAAGATTCATAGAAGAGAATTGAACTATAATAGAAGGATATTACAGAAAAGACTCGAACTGAAATCACATCAGAAGAATATTAAAGAAGAAGATTAGACTGTACTTACATAGGACTGTATTTACAGTAGACTTGTGTAGTTACCGGGTAGGGAAGTGCTGCCCAATTTTCCGTAGAATAGAGAACCTACTACTTAGAATATTCTACAGAGTAGTCTAGAAGTTAATAGACGTATATGGCCTTTATAGGTTGAAAGTTCTGCAAGTAGCATGTTCTACTTGAAAGGTGGACGAGGCTAGCCGGGTTATAGCCGTTGAGCGTTTTGCTAATAGTCGATGATCGTCGCGAGGTATGTGATTCTTCCTATCCTCTTGAGCATGATATTTTAAAAGAATATATATATAGTACGGTAGACGTACGTGTGTTAAGCGAGCGTGGTTGTCGGCAATGTCTTTTGACTTAAGCCTGAATAATAAGAATCTTGAAGTATTTCAAAAGAATTAAGAAACCTTTTTGAAAGAAGAGTAATACTTGGTTTTAAAAGCTTAAGAGTTATATTAGCTTTATGGGAAGTTAGGTATAACGGCTTAAGAGAGATAAAAAGAATGGTTTATTGATTTTAGAAGTTAAGAGACTTTATCTTAAAAGATAAGAGACTTGAGTTAATTATTAATATGAATTTTGTTAAAAAGGTGTGAAACCTCATTCGTGAGTAATGAGTACTTGGTTTTTAAAAGGGATAATGTTTTACTGATTTCGGAAATCAGAATAAGTATCGAACGAACCACTGCAGCGTTAATAAAGGGAAATGTTTTGACTAATTAAGTATTATTAAAACCAGTAGAAACCTCCATCTGCATAGAAGCTAAGATGAGACAAAATGATATTACATTTCCTAGATCACGGCTGCTTTAATAAGATTGTTATAAATAAGAATAACCTACTCACATATAAGGCATATGTTTATCAAATTGTTTTAAAGGAGAATTATATCATTAAGTGATTAAAACTATGAACTACGAAACCTTTCGAAAATGAGAAACTTGAGTATTTGAAATTAGGCAAACTTGAACGTTTGGAAAAGAATGTTGTTAGTTGATTTTACAAAAGGAAGTGTTTTGATTTACTTAAGAAGATAGTCACTCTATTTTTATACTACGGGTATTGTGTGACTTTTGTGAAAGAAACGGATCTTTTAAAGAGTTAATGTATGAAGTACTTTGGGGATAAAAACCCGAACTTGTTAATAATAAAGTAGAAAGTACCTTGTGTGAATAACTTGATTGTGTTGGTTTGTGATAGCCTTGTAATACTTCCTTGTTGATTTGATAATTAAACATGTTAGGATGCTACGTGTGTTAGTGTCTTGTGATGTTTGTGTAAAGGGGTTTCCCTTGTTGTGCTTATGTTGTCTAACGGTAAGCCGTTATGCTAGTATTACATCACTCACCTCTTGACATGATTAGGGGTTAAGCCGCCTCCGTCGCGGGGTAGACTCGGCGATGCAGGACCATGATTCGAGAATACCTCATGCGGGTCCAGGGGACCTATGCGGAGCTACGAGAGTTCCAGGTTAGTGTGCGGCCCTTGTGGTCATGCAGTCTATGTGGCCATGCGGACTGCGAGTCCAGGACATTGCCGGGGAGTAGCTACCCTCGATGCGAGGAATACCTCATGCGGGCCATTGGAGTGGCCTATGCGGAGCTGCGGGAAGTTCCAGGACTAGACGCGCACATTAGATACTGCGGGCGAGTGGCCAGCTTCGATCATGTGGCGGTCTAGACAGATCTCATGATACGATTTATGACCACTGATGGTACTGTGGGTTTTAGTAGTCGGCTATGCCTTCGCACTTACCGTGCGGTTTTATTATGACACGTGGGACCCGTGTTCATGTATGTTCCTTGGTGCTTTTATATCATAGGCTGGCGGTGAGGAAGGTATTCCACGGGCATGATTGATGTTGTGGGCGTGAGACCCATAGTTGTATTTAAGTGATGACTTTGAGGCGTGAGTCACGACTTGACATACCGCTTATTTATTGTGAATGTAGTTTGGTTATCATACATGTCTCCGCTTTATATAGACTACTATGATTTCATTTCTGATATTTTCAGTTTCACATACTTAGTACTGTTATCTTGACCTCCGGGGCCTGCGTTCATCTGCGGTAGAAGTACACCGATCGTTGATCCTCGCTCATGTGGTCACGATTCGGCGTTTGGGAAGCTCCGTTTCTCGGAGGCTTATCGATGGTATAGTCCTGTAGTTGTAGGTACTTACATTCAGGTATGGCGAAGGCCTGTCCCGCCATTGTTACATCATTCTTAGAGTGCATGTAATCTTGTTGTGGGCAGGGTTTGTAAAAGGGGATGTAACTGTTCTAGTTTATATATACATATGCCGAAAGGCAGCTTTTCTCTAATAAACTGTTTTTATTTCATGTCTTGTTTTATATTCCGCTGATTACTCTGATGTATGTCTACTTGGGTGCCCGGGGTAAGGCACCAGTCACGGGCCCGGGTTCGGGTCGTGACACCTTTTCGGCTAAATCCACAAGCTAAGCCGAATACGCCGTACGTAGAATTGTCAACCTATAATGGTCACAACATGACTATCAATTTTCTAGTTTCTAACGTAGAATAATACTAAGTATACGGTCTCTTATTCTACGGAAAATCGGGCAACACCTCCTTTGTTTCTACTTACTTTGCCACCTTTTTCAAGGCCGAATACAATAACCAACACGCCACATTTAAGGCTCAAAACAACAACCAAACAAAGGGGATTACACGCCTTACAATACGTGTAAAATTCCGCCCCACAATTTATATCAAGTAGTTTAAAATCCAAGCCATTCTTGGCCAACTACATAACCAACAATTCAAAGTCTTTTCCAATCCTTTTCCAATTCCAAGTTCTAAGGGATAACATGTTATATAGTCATAAACAACTTCCACAACTACAATTTCCTTCTTTATACAAGATGCGACGACTTAAACTAATAATCAACTTGAATTTCAATCTTAAGGCTAAACATGCTAGTTTTCGGATTAGGGTTACAATAGCCAATATACTTATCCAAATACATAATATATACCTCATGCTTGCTAATATCCATAGCTACAACAATAAGTAACTCTTAACTACTAAAACGACAAGATTTATACCTTATAAGCCCTTAAAATATCCAAGATTTAAAGTCGCTCCTTTCCTTACATTCCAATCCGCTCCAAGCACTCCTTAGAAGCCTATGAAGAACTCATCTTCAAGTCCCAACTTCAAAGTTGAAGAACTCCTTAAGTTTTCGCCTTGCGACTAATACGAAAATGCCGTTTTTCCGAAATCTTTCTATTGAGATATCCTTACAATACCCTTATGGACCTTGGGTTAAAGTCTTGTGAATAAAGGATCAAAACTACAATTTTTTTGTGTGGGATAGGTAGTGAACCCGAGAGCTATTTGTCAAGAACAAGGCTTCTCTAATTTTTCTAAGTGTTCAAGACCTTTTCTTGCACTAGTAGTATGCTTATATAACACATTGGAGGGCTAAGACTTAAACAAATGGGTGGCCAAGATGAAGATCACATGGATAATAGCCAAGTGGACAAGTTGACTTGCTCAACAATCTCAAGCTTAGCAAGACTTATCTTCCTTGATGGTAAATGACCATCCAACCCTTACTAATTTTCGTCCAACACCATATGTGGGAGTGCCACGTGTCGCCCTCTCATTCATCCACAAAATTCCGTAACCCTCGTGGGCCCCACAAAACGTAAAATTCCTCGGGTGGGCCCCACGTGACCAAATCCGTAAAAAATAAATTTCCATAATGTTAATAAGTTCCATACTCTTCAAATAATACATTTTGATAATCCAATTCTCAACAACGAACATTTTTCCTTTCCGGCGTTCGGAAGATTTTCCGTCGGAAAAACAATTCTTCCTTTCGTACCAATTTCCAAGTCTTGTTTCCTTACGTACATTCTCTTTTACATGTCCTGGACTTACGGGGTGTAACAATGTGTGTGCGGGTCCCACAAACCACATGTCCTACACAAACTTGAGACATGTGGCTAGCCACATGTCTCCAAATATCGGCCACAATGCCAAATGTCATGGCCATTTCGGCCACAAGGCCACATGGGGGTGACACATGTCGCCCTCTACTCGTCCAAAATATTTCATCTTCCGAAAATATCCGTAATGCCAAAAATCTCGAAAATAAAGTGGGCCTCACAAACCGTAAATTTCTCCCGTGGGCCCCACGTGACTAATTCCGGAAAATAAAATCCGTAATTCTTATATATTCTTAAAGTCTTAAATACCAAAGTTGATAATCCAATTCTCAATAATAAACCTTTTTCCTTCACGAAGTTCGGAACATTTTCCGTCGGAAATTCAAAATTTTCATCCTTAACCTAAATTAGGGTTATATATTCGTACGTACGTCCTCACATACGTACTCTGGAACTACGGGGTGTAACAAAAAAGAAGGCATGGTATTGTCTTGTTTTGGTTTAAAAAAAAGGTATGGAAATTTGTTTTGGTTTACTTAAAATGATCGTTACTCTATTTTTGATACTACGGGTATTAGTATCATGTGACTTTTGTGAAAAAAATGGACCTTTTTTTTAAGGAGTTAAAATACGTAGTACTTTGGGGTTAAAACCCGGATTTTGGCATAAAATAAAGTACCTTGAGTTGTGAGTAACTTGCCTATGTTTGCTTGTGATAGCCCTGTTGTGCAAGTGTTGTATCCTTAGGTTACCGCATCTCTCGGTGGAGGGCCGGTTATCTTGTCGTTACATGGACATGTCTACACCGATGAAGAATTCCGGGGGCATGTGGCCTTGCGGCGGGTTAAACTCTCGGTATGTTATTTTGCCATGGACTAGCTCTCCATGGAGGTTACTGATGCAGGTTGGTTCTGGTAGCTAGCCCCGTGCTTGCCGGTCGTTGATGCGAGTTGGTTACGGTAGTTGGCTTCGTACTTGCCTCGGCCGATTCTTTATAGTGTCATTCCACGGACTAGTTCCCGCGAAGTTTCGTGATGCGAGAAGTTCGTAGTTAGCCCCGCATTTACCGGTCGGCGACGTGGCGCGAGTGGTTACGGTAGTTGGCTTCGTACTCGCCGCCGCCGTGGCCCAGTGGAATGAGGTTGGTGACGCAGGTGGTTCTGGTAGTTGGCTTTCGTACTTGCCCCGGTCGGATGCGCGATGCAGTTGGATTACGGTGGCAATGCCTTACGTCTTGCCCGTCGGTTTATAGCATAGTTGAGTACGGTAGGTTACGGTAGTTGGCTTCGTACTTGCCCGGTCGATTGATGATGCGGTGGTTACGGTAGCTATGCGCCGTACTTGCCGTCAGTTCTTATGACATAGGTGGGACCTGGTGTTCATGTGTACTCCTTGGTGTTATTATATCATAGACTGCCGGCAGTGAGGAAGGAATTCCACGGGCATGATTGATATTGTGGGCGTGAGACCCATAGTTATATTTAAGTGATGACTTTGAGGGCGTGAGTCCCTGACTTGACATGACTGCTTATATATTGTGGACTGTAGTTTGGTTATCATACATGTCTCCTGTTTTATATAGATTTATGATTTCATTCTGATATTTTGATTTCACATACTTGGTACCTGTTGTACTCACCTCCTTTGGGGGGCTGCGTTCATGCCGCAGGTAGGGGTACACCGGTTGTTGATCCTCGCTCATAGGATCACAGTTCAGCGTTTTGGGAAGTTCCGTTTCTCCGGAGGCTTATCTTTTAGTATGGTCCCCTGTCATTGTAGGTTCTTGTACATTCAGGGGTATGGCGGGGCCCTGTCCCGTCATAGTTGTTATAAAAACTCTTAGAAGTGCAGCATGTAATCTTTGTTGTAGGCGGGGTTTGTAAAGGATGTAGCGTTCAGTTTCTATGTATATATGCAGAAAGGTGACCGTTTTGGTTAGCCTGTTTTCTTATTTTATATTGTTTCATGGTTATGATTTTATTTCCGCTGGTTTTTCTCTGATGTGTTATCACTAGGGTGCTCGGGGTAAGGCACCAGTCGCGGGCTCGAGGTCGGGTCGTGACAAAAGTGGTATCAGAGCAGTTAATCCTCGGAAAGTGTCTATAGACTGTATCTAGTAGAGGATTGATTATCGGCGTGTTGTGCACCACACCTATAATCAGGAGGCTATAGGATATTTAGGATTAGTTTCTATTCTTTTCACTCTGAGATCGTGCCTTATAGCTGTGTTATAAGTTAGACTCCCTCTGACGTATTCTTTTATACCAGTTATGCCTCTACGCAAGGCAACCAGGGCACAGAAGGGCAAGGCAGCAGGGGGAGCTTCTAGTGGAACACAGAGGAGTACGAGGGCGCAGGCCCAGTCATTTCATGAGATAGTGCTTCATGCGGCGAGTTTTACGACGCCGCTAGCCCCAGGAGAGTTTAGAGCAGCAACAGTATCTACAGAGACCACGATACGAGCCTCGGTCGCGGCCGAGAGCAGAGGATATGGGTTACAAGGAGATGGCCCAGTTACTAGCTAAGCTTGTGGCGAGGCATGAGGGCGACGGGGCCGGTGAATGCCGTGCACCCAGTGATAGTTGGAGACTTGGGACTTCTTGAGTTGCGATCCACGAGTTCTATGGATCGAGTGAGGATGATCCTCGAGTTTATTCGACGATTCTGCGGATCATGAAAGTGATCAAGGCCTCGAGAGGCAGTCGGTGGTATTGAGTTCACATCATTTGCGTGATCTTTGCGATCGACTGGTTTGATTCATGGGAACTGTCCCGGGGGGAGCATGCGCATCCAGCTGGTTGGGACGAGTTCTGAAGGGCATTTCTTACACAATTCTTGCCTTCACAGATGAGGAGAGCTCGGGAAAATAGATTTATGATGTTGAGGCAGAACGGGCGTAAGGTTCGGGAGTACAATGTAGAGTTTGACTCATTGGCTCGGTACGTCCCCGCTTTAGTGGCAGACATGGAGGATAGAGTGCACCGCTATGTCACATGGCTCGACGATTATTTAGCGGAGGGTTGCACGGGTAGAGCTCTTTAGCCGGGCATGGACATTGCCGCGTCGGGCTTATGCGCGTGAGGAAACGTGAGGTCGGCCGGAGCGACGAGATCGCGAGAAGAGGGCCGGGCGAGGTCGCTGGTAACTTTTGAGGCGAGCCTCGTGACTGGATATATACCTCGGCCCGATGCAGTGCTCCACCACGATCTTGGGGCGTTCGGGATATTCGGGAGCGGTCGGGCTCGAGTTTCGAGTTTTGGGAAGCAGGATGTTAGTCAGATGAGACCACCCCTACCTCGGTGTGGCCATTGTGATAGGTTCCATACTGGTGATTGTCATGTTATTCAGGGAACTTGTTTTACCTGCGGCCGGCAGGGCCATTTTGCGAAGAAGTGTCCGACCAGAGGTAGCACGGATGTTACGACTCAACCTTCGGGATTAGTGGCTGGTTCATCGCCTTCTATAGCTAGGCGCCCTGCAAGGCAGGATTATGATTAGAGCGACAAAGGGGAAGTGAAGCACTAGTTGCAGGTATATCTTTAGCCCTTAAGAAACTTGTATATATTGTTATGGTGGTTACATGTTGAGTGCTATGTGCGAGTAGTTTTGTGTAAATTATGTTTAAGATAGCCTGGTTTGTAGAAAGAGTAAGTTTGGGAACGTGACAATTGTGAGCCTTAGACTATTGATAACCGTAGAGACCTTAGATACAAGGCCGTCTTGAGTGAAAGATTTACGGTTGATCTTGGTTGATGTACCTTGTAGGCATGGAATTTATTTGTGTGATAATCCCAGGGGTTGTTGTCACGACCCGACCTCGGACCCGCGACTGGTGTCTTACCCCGGGCACCCTTGTGATACAACATCAGAGAAAACCAGCGGAAGTAAACTCATAACAAGAAACCATATAAAATATGAAGCAGGCTAACCCCAAAATGGTTACCTTTCTGTAAACATAAACATAACAAAAACTGAACAGTTACATCCCTTACGAAACCCAATTACAACAGGACTACAGACCTCTAAGAGTTGTAACCACTATGACGGGACAGGGCCCCGTCATACCCCTGAATGTACCTGAATCTACAATGACAGGGAAACATACAAAAAGATAAGCCTCCGGAGAAACGGGGCTTCCCAAAAGCAGAACGGTGATCCTAAGAGCGAGGATCAACAACCGATGTACCTCGACCTGCGGCATGAACGCAGCCCCCCGAAGGAGGTCAGTACAACAGGTACCAAGTATGTGAAACTGAAAATACTGTAATGAAATCATAACATTTCCAAACCAAAATCCACAGATATGTATGAAAAGTCAATTAACCGCACATGGTGCCACAACATAAGCAAGAACAATTAGGTGTATCGTAACCGGTCTTTCCTAGGCCGCTAATGATCGAAGCAGGGCCATTCGCCCATGGTATCATTACGCGAGCCTAATCCTGGACTTCCGTAGTCCGCATAGGCCACCTGGGCGCGTGAGGTACTCGCCGCGTCGGGGTAGCTAACGCGGAATTTTCTGGACTCCGCGATCGCGTAGCCACTTGGACCGCATGAGGTATTCCTCGCATCGGCGTAACACACCCGGAGTGATTCCTGGACTACCGTAGTCCGCATAGGTCACATGGACCCGCATGAGGTACTCCTCGCATCGGGGGTAGCTAACCCGCGGTAACTTAACAAGTCAGGGGGGGTAAGTGATATAACACAAGCACAACCGGCTCATCGTCAACAACATAAGCACAATAAGAGAAACCCCCTTACCACAACAAATCTCAAGACACTAACACCCGTAGTATCACAACATATTTACTTATCAAGCCACTTACCACACATTCAGAAATCATTACAAGGCTACTATAAAGCGAGTAAGTAAACCATTCTTTTTATCTTTCTTAAGTCGTTATGACTAACTTCCCATAAAGCTAGTATAACATTTAAACTTTGTAATAACTCAAAACATCCACATTTGTTTGGAAAACCAAAAGAACTTATTCTTTTAAACCCAAGTATTAATTTCTTTTTAAAATAATGATTCATAATTCTTTTTGAAGTATTTCAAGACTCTTAACATTTAGGACTCAAGTCAAAAGACCTCAAGGTGCGACCAAATTTAGTGAAACACGTACGTCTACCGTACTATATATTTTACAAATATCATGCTCAAGAGGATAGGAAGAATCACATACCTCCTCGGCTAAATCCACTTGCCAAGTCGAATATGTCGCGCGTAGAGTATCAACCTATAATAATCAAATACGTCTATTAACGTCAAAACTTCTTCGTCGAATATTCTAGCATAAAGTTTCTTATTCTATGGAAAATTGGACAGCACTTCCTTTGTTTCTACGTACTTTTCCACATTTCCAAGGCTCGAATTCAATATCCAAATGCCACTTAAGGCCCAATAATCCAACAATACAAAGGGGATTACACGCCTAATCTTGGGCGTGTAAAATTCTGCCCCACAATACATATTAACTAATTCAATAAATTTAAGGTAGTATCTTGGCTACAACATGCTCACATATCATCCTTATCTAATCCTTTCAAATCCAAATCGTTATTCTTACATGCAATATTCCTAAAAGCAATATTGTCCACTACAAGTCTTTTCTTCCTCACATGCAACACAATTTACTCAAGAATAAAGAAGAGATTGTTACCTTAGATCTTACCCAAATTAATCCAAAAACTTTCACTTGTCTTCTTTCCACAATCACCTTCACAAAACCCCTACAAGCTTGCCAACAAGTTTCCTCCTTGCCACTTTTCTGAAATTTTCCTCCCGGGCCCGTGACTGGTGCCTTACCCGGGCACCCAAGTAGACATACATCAGAGTAATCAGCGAAATATAAAACAAGACATGATATAATATGAAGTGAGAAATAGTTTATCTGAGAAAAGTTGCCTTTCGGCATATATATATAACTTGAATCAAACGATTACATCCTTTTACAAACTCTGCCACAGCGGATTACTACACCTAAGAATGATATAACAACAATGGCGGGACGGGGCCCATACCCTGAATGTAAGTACCTACAACGACAGGACTATACGAATAAGCCTTCGAGAAAGCGAGCTTCCCAACTGTGACCACTATGGCGAGGATCAACACGGTGTACCTCTACTCTGGCATGAGCGGCCCGAAGAGTCGATGCAACAGTACCAAGTATGTGAAAAAAATACTATAAGTGAAATCATAATAGTCTATATAAAGCGAAGGCGTATATGATAACCAATTTACGATACCTGATATGTAGCGATCATGTCAAGTCGAGGACTCACGCCTAAAGTCATCACTCAAATATAACCACTGGGTCTTATGCCCACAATATCAATCATGCGTGGAATTCCTTCATCACCGTGATCCGTGATATAAAAGCACCAAGGAATACACATGAACACGAGTCCACTGTGTCATAATAAAACCGTCTGGTAAGTACGAAGGCATAACCGACTACTAAAACCCGCAGTACCACAATGCCATAAAGCGTATCACGAGGTCTTTCTAGACCGCCATGATCGGCCGCCACTTGCCCTCGGTATCAATGTGCGCGTCTAATCCTGGAACTTCCCGCTGACTCGCATAGGCACATAGGCCCGCGTGAGGTATTCCTCGCATCGGGGCGCTAACCGCGGCGTCCTCTGGACTCGTAGTCCGCATGGCCACATGCACCGCGTGAGGTAATTACCCCGCACACTAACCTGGAACTCTCGTAGCTCCGCATAGGTCCCCTGGACCCGCATGAGGCATCCCTCGCATCGGGGGGCAGCTTAACCCCCGGTATATCATGTCAAGAGGTGAGTGGTACAATACTAACATAACGGCTTATCGTTAAACAACATAAGCACAATCAAGGGAAACCCATTTACACAACCATCACAAGACACTAACACACGTAGCAAGGAACATGTTTATTTATCAAACCAACAAAAAAGTATTACAAGGCTATCACAAACCAACATAGTCAAGTTATTCACACAAGGTACTTTTTATGTCAACAAGTTCGGGTTTTTAGCCCCAAAGTACTTCATACATTAACTCTTTAAAAACCAAGTACTCATTACTCACGAATGAGGTTTCACAAAATTCATATCAAGTCAACTAAGTCAAGTCTCTTATGTTTTAAGATCAAGTCTCTTATTTTCAAAAGATTCATAGATCATAGTTTTAAACACTTAATAACGTAATCTCCTTTTTTAAAACAATTTGAGTAACATATGCCTTATGTGTGAGTAGGTTATTCTTGTTTATAACAATCTTATTAAAGCAGCCATGATCTAGGAAATGTAATACAATTTTGTCTTATCTTAGCTTCTATGCAGATGGAGGTTTCTACTGGTTTTAATAATACTTAATTAGTCAATACATTTTCCTTTGTTAGCGCTGTAGTGGTTTGTTCGATACTTATTCTCATTTCCGAAATCAGTATAAGGCTTTAATAAACAATTAAGTAAACCGTCCCTTTTATCTCTCTTAAGTCGTTATACCTAACTTCCCATAAAGCTAGTATAACTCTTAAGCTTTTAAAACCAAGTATTACTCTTCTTTCAAAAATGATTCTTAATTCTTTTGAAATACTTCAAGATTCTTATTATTTAAAACTCAAGTCAAAAGACATCGAAGTAAAACCACGTTCAGTTAACACACGTACGTCTACCGTACTATATATATTCTTTTAAAATATCATGCTCGAGGATAGGAAGAATCACATACATACCGGCGAAATCCACCGCCAAGTCGAATATGTCGCGAGTATCAACCTATAATAGTCAAATCGTCTATCAACGTCTGAACTACTCTGTAGAATATTCTAAGCGAAGGTTCTTATTGCTACGGAAAATCGGCAGACTTCCCTACCCACAAAATACACAAGTCTCATGTCTGATCACATGTAATTACAGTTCAATTCTCTTCTCTTATACCATCCTTCTATACATCTTATACCCAATTCTAAACTTCTACAATATGTAATCTCCAATTACAATAGAAGGATAAGATTATTTACCTCGTTAAGCCCAAAATTATCCAAGATATAAGTCGATCCTGAGCAAGGTTTAGCTCCTAATCTGAACGCTCCAATCCGCTCCAAGAAACCCTTAGAAGTTCTTACACAACTTCTTCTTACTACTTCAACCAACTATGAAGTTTCTCCTAGGGTTTCGTTTAGTGACTAAAGGAAGTATAGTAGTATTTTCCGGGCTCTAAGTATAGAGGTAACTTGGAATACTACAAGGTATTAGGGCTAAGGTATTTTGGAATAGTAACAATACTTGGAGAATACTTTTCTACCAAGGGGGTATTTCACGAGAACTATCAAGAGGGGGTACTTGCCGAGGGCCTTCTCGAGGGAGGGTGGTTTGGACGAGAGCTTCTAGAGGGAGGGGGAAGGATTTTAAGACTTAGAATTATTTTGTGGATGAAGAAGTCTTCAACTAAGGGGGGTATTTTGTTATACCCCGTATTTCCGGAGTATGTACGTGAGGCGTACGTACGAAAGTTTAGCCTTAAAGTTAGGCCAAGTTCGAAAATTGTGCACAACTCGCTAAAAGAATCGTTTCCGAAAGCGTTTCCTGACTTTCGTAGGGTAAATTCCGGCTATGCCATTTCTAATTTTTGCGGATTTTTCCGAGAGACGAAACATTTTGGACCAACGGGGGGGCGACACTTGTCACCCTCCAATTGATGGACTTGTGGCGGAATTGGACCGAATTGGAGAGCCAATTTTGTCAAGTAGTTGGTAGGATATTTTGTGTGCAAGTTGGCTAGGTACACTTGCCCTAATCTTGGCCTTACACTTGCCTAGCACTTGGCTACATCTTGGCCCTTGGTTGGCCATCCCTTGACCTATAAATACCCCTCTTGTGATGAAGAGTTCTTCATCCACAAAAGCTTCCAAGTGGTTTGGCCGAGGCCCCCCCCTAGCCTAGCCAAAACCTACCCCCTCCCTTGGTAGAGAAGTTGCCTTCTTGTATTGTTATAATACCCAAAATACCCTAGCCCAAATCCCTTAGTCCTTAGTAGAAGTTGTGAAGAACTTCTAAGGTTTTATTGGAGCTACCGGAGCGTACAACGTAGGAGCTAAACCTTGCTCAGGCGCGACTTTTATCTAGGATATTATTGGGCTTACCGAGGTAAATAATCTTAACCCTCTTTTGTATTAGAGAATGCATACTGTAGAAGTATAAGAATAAGTATTAAATACTTAGAAGAATATTCTGAGAATAGAATTGGTATTATCACAGAGAAGGGTTTAAAGAAGAATAATTGAACTATGCTTATATAGAATTTGTTTTCACGATGAACTTATATAGCTCACCGGTAGGAAGTCTGCCCGACTTTCCGTAGAATTGTGAACCCTCTGTTTAGAATGACCTTCGAGTAGTCTAGACTTTGATAGATGTCTGTGACTATTATAGGTGATTCTCTGTTGCGACATATTATTCAACTTGGCAGGAGGTTTTCGCCGAGAAGGTATGTGATTCTTCCTAAAGCATGATATTTTAAATATATATATAGTACGGTAGACGTACATGTGTTAACTGAATAATACTTACGGCAATGTCTTGCGACTTAAGCCTGAATAATAAAGATCTTAAAAAGTCTTTCAAAAGAATTATAACACAGTTTTGAAAGAAGAAGAATAGTTGTTTTTAAAACAAGAAGCTTAAGGGTTATACTAGCTTTATGGGAAGTTAAGTATAACGGCTTAAGTTTTATAAAAAGGAACAGTTTACTTATGTGTTTTATAAAAGACTTGTATTGATTTACAAAGGTATAATAAGATGGTTTTGGTGAGTAGACATATTATGATGCTATGTGTTAGTATCTTGTAACGTTTGTGTAAAGAGGTCAGTCTTACTTATGCTTATGTTGTTTGAACTATAAGCTGTTGTGTTAGTACTATATCACTCACCTCTTGAGATGATACAGGGGTTAAGCGCCTCCGTCGGGGTAGACTCGGTGATGCAGGACCATGATTCGAGAATACCTCATGCGGGTCGAGGGGGCTATGCGAGCTACGAGTTCGAGTTAGTATGCGGGGTTATGCCTCATGCGGTCTATGTGGCCATGCGGACAACGAGTCGGGGCGTTGCCGGAGTAGCTACCCTCGATGCGGGGTTATACCCATGCGGGCTATGTGAGTGGCCTATGCGGACTCGGAGTCGAGTTAGGCTTGCGGGAATGATAATATGGGCGAGTGGCCTGCCCGATCATTCGCGGCCTAGAAAAGACCTATTACGATTACCTATTGTTGCTCTTGTTTATGATGTGGCACTATGTGCGATTACATTTGTTGTTTCATGCATATTTGTAAAAGCGGTTTTTAAAGTGATATGATTTCATTTAAGTACTTTACTGATTTCACATTACTTAGTACTGTTATCTTGACCTCCTTGAAGTGCGTTCATGTCGCAGGTAAGGGCAAGCATGTGCTAGATCCACATCCTTAGGATCTCTACGTTGGTGTCGGGAGCTCCATCTTCTCCGGAGGCTCTACTTTTGGGTATGATCTCCCTGTTGTAGATAGTTTTATGTACGATCGAGGGTATGGCGGGCCTGTCCGCCATAGTTGTATATTTCCTTAAGTGCAGTAGTCATGTTATGCGATTATCGGATGTAACTGCTAAACCATGTTTATATATATATGCCGAAAGGCGACGTTTTCTCACATAAACTGTGTCTTATTTTATAAACTGTTTCATGTCTTGTTTTATATTCCGCTGATTACTCTGATGTATGACTACTTGGGTGCCCCGGTAAGGCACCAGTCATGGGCCCCGGAATGGGTCGTGACAAAAGTGGTATCAGAGCAGTTAATCCTCGGAAAGTGTCTACAGACCGTATCTAGTAGAGTCTTGATTATCGGTGTGTTGTGCACCACACCAATAATCAGGAGGCTATAGGATATTTAGGATTGGTTTCCATTCTTCTCATTCTGAGATCGTGCCTTAGAGCTGTGTTATAAGTCGGACCCTTCTAACGAATCCCTTTTACGCATGTGATTATGCCTCCACGTAAGGCAACCCGGGCCCAGAAGGGCAAGGCAGCCGAGGGAGCTGCTAGCATGACACCTAGAGTCACGAGGGCTCAGGCCCAGTCTATACCAGAGGCGGCGAGTTCCACGACGCCGCCAGTCCCAGCAGAGACCACAGTACCGCGCCTCGCTGTCCCACGGCACTGGGCGGAGAGATAAGTACAAGAGATGGCCCGATTCGGGTCGGGATCGTGGCGGACATGAGGACAGTGGATCTGGCGGTTCAGTCCGGCCCGATCGTACCGTGGTTCACCCGAGGCGAGAGTTTGAGGCTACGAGACTTCACGAGTTGTAGCCCCGAGTTTTATTTGTCGAGGCGGAGGATGATCCGCGAGTTCATCCGTCACTCAGAGGATTTTGAGGTGATCGGGCGTCGGAGACCGAGTCCGTGATCTTTGGTTCACATAAGTTTGCGTGATACCGCAATCGATTGGTTTGATTCGTGGGAGTTATCGGGAGAGCACGTCCCGGCTACTTGGGATGAGTTCTCGAGGCTTTTCTCACTCACTTCTTGCCTCACGGATGAAGAGGCGCGGTGATAGATTTTTCTTCTTTGGCGAGAGGGGCCTTGTCGGGAGTATAATGTCGAGTTTGATTCATTAGCTCGATATGTCCCGGCGTTAGTAGCGAATATGGAGGATAGGGTGCACCGCTACGTCACCGGCTGGATGATTATATGGCGAGTCGTGTGCGGGTGTTTCTCTTCACCGGTATGGACATTACGCATGCGAGCTCATGCCGCTTCGATGCGAGGCGCGAGAGGTCGGCGAGTGGGCGAGCGAAGAAGGCGGGGCGGGAGGGTCTTACGGTGGCTATCGTGGTGGCGGCCTCGGCCAGCGATCTAGATTTGCACCACGGCGGCTCGAGCACTCCTCGCGCGTCCTCGGCCGCGGCGAGTATTCGAGGCGGACCGGGGCCGGGCTTGACGCGTCGAGTAGCGAGGTCTTGGCGATCGGGACCACCCGGTGTGGCGATGCGGTAGATCCCATTACGGGAAGTGTGGTGCTGTTTTTGGAGCTTATTCTGATTGTGGCCAGCGAGGTCACTTTGCGGTATCAGAAGCCAGGCGGCGCGGTGGTAGGGCTCGGCCGAGTTACATTGCCGCTTCATCATCTCTACTGATTACTCGCCGGAGGCGGGTACTCATGGGTCGGTCAGTGCGGCAGGTCGTGGCTCGGGTCCCGATTCTAGCGGTCCTCGAACGCATTTATGCTTTGTCGGCCAGCGGGATCGGGAGGCCTCACGATGTCGCCACGGTACCTTATCAGTTTCTGGGTTTGATGTGTATGCTTTGATAGATCCGGGTTCTACTCTGTCCTATATATCTCCCCTTGTTGCTAGTAGGATAGGGATAGAACCTGAGTCCATAGACCCTTTCGAGGTAGCTACGCCAGTGGGGGATTCGGTAGCTCGGCGGATATATGAGCTTGTCTGTGATCATTCTGATCGTCGGACCACTGGCCGACTTGATAGAGTTGCGGATGATTGACTTCGGCGTGATCATGGGGATGGATTGGCTAGCTTGCTACGCCAATGTAAGCTGCAGAGAAAGTAATGCAGTTCCGGTTTCTGAGGAGCCGGTTGTTGAGTGGGAGAACGCGGTATCGTAGAGGTAGGTTTATTTCCTACCTCAAGGCTAGGAAGATGGTGCGAAGGGTATATCTACCATCTCGTTGGTGTTTGATCTGAAGCTGCGGTACCAGATTTTCCGTCGATTCCAGATGGTGAAGAGTTCCCAGACGTGTTTCAGACGACCTCGGGTATCCTCTGAGAGGAGATTGAGTTTTGTATAGACATATTGCGGACACTCGGCTATTTCCATTCCGCCATACTGAGAATGGCACTGCCGAGTTGAGAGAGTGAATGACGGTGAGAGATTTCTTTGGAGAAGGTTTTATCGGACCTAGTGTTTCTCGCAGAAGCGCGTATTGTTCGTAAAGAAGAAGGGCGGGGCAGCTGCGCGTGTGTGTTGACTACTGAGCGGTGAACAAGGTGACCATTAAGAACGAATACCCCGCTTCCGGGATTGATGATTTGTTCGACGGTTACGCGGCGCGAGTGTTTCTCGAGATTGATCTGCGATCGGGCTATCATCGAGTTAGTCGAGAGAGGTGGATGTCCCAGATCGCATTCGGACGATGCGGGCATTATGAGTTCAGGTCATGTCTTTTGGGTTGACGATGCTCGTGGTATTCATGGATTTGATGAACCGAGTGTTCAAACCATTTTTGAACACGTTTGTGATAGTGTTCATTGATGATATCTTGGTTTATTCTCGCTCAGAGCAGGAGCATGCGGAGCATTTGAGGCTGTCTTGTGATTCTCGAGACCAGCAGTATGCGCCAAGTTTTCCAAATGTGAGTTTTGGTTAACCGGTGGCTTTTCTTGGGCATATTGTGGGCGATGGTATTGGTAGATCTGGCCAAGATCGAAGCGATCGGAGTTGGCCTAGACCTCTTACTCGAGAGGTTCGCGATTTTACGGGCCTTGCGAGTTATTATCGCGGTTCGTAGAAGTTTGCTTCTATCTACGCACCATTGACTAGGTGACTCGTAAGCGGCCAAGTTTGATGGTGATGCTTGTGGCGAGGTTTCGATTCTTGAAAAGAGGCGACGACCGCCCCGTTCTTACTCTTCCGGAGGTCGAGCGGTTATGTTGTGTATTGCGTCGTCGAGCATCGGGTTGGGATGTGTGTTGATGCGTGAGGCGAGTTATAGCGTCACGCATCGGCGGCAAGAAACACGGAGGAACTACCCGCCATGATTTGGAGTTGGCGGTGGTGATTCACGCTTTGAAGATGCGGAGGCACTATTTGTATGGGGTTCACGTGGATATTTATACTGCACCACAAGAGCCTCGGTATATCTTGACGGAGGAGGTGAACTTACGGCGAGCGGTGGTTAGAGTTGCTTAAGGATTACGATGTTGATATCTGTACCACCCGAAAGGCCAATGTTGTGGCGGATGCTCTTAGTCGTAGGTCGATGGGAGCCTATCGGATGTGCAACTAGAGAGGAGGACATGGTTCGTGATTTGCATCAGTTAGCGAGCCTTGGTGTCCGTTTGATTGATTCTGATAGCAGTGGGGTTCGAGTTCGTGAGGTTGCGAGTCTTCCATCGTCGAGGAGGTGAAGAGGCAACAGTTCGAGGATCCAGTTTTGACACGTTATCGTGATCTGACTCTTCGTGAGGGCGCGGTCCTTTTGGGGTAGCTTTGATGGGGTGCTAAGGTTTGAGCGAGTTGTGTGTTCCGGATGTTTGAGGACTTCGTGAGTTCTTGGGAAGCACTGCGGTGCGCGTTACTCTATCCGTCGGTCGACCAAGATGTACCCGCGACCTTAGATCGTGTATTGGTGGGATGGCGAAGAGGGCGTTGCGAGTTTGTAGCTCGGTGCGTGTTGTCGGCCAGTGAAGGTAGAGCACGAGAGGCACGGTGGTTTTATTCTGACGATTGAGATCCCGACACGGAAGTGGGAGGTAATCAACATGGACTTTATCGCGGGATTACCTCGCACTCGGAGGAGACATGATTCTATATGGGTTATCGTTGTGGTGGCGAAATCAGCCACTTCTTCCGTCGGGGCGACTTTTGGTGAGGATTATGCGGACTTTACATCAGAGATCGTCGATCGCATGGAGTCCCTATTTCGATCATATCGAGAGGAGCCCGGTTTACGGCTAACTACGGAGGTCTTTCGAGAGAGGTTTAGGGGCCGAGTGAGCTTTGTCTGCATTCCATCCACGAGCAGACGGGCGGTGGCGCCTTATCCGGACTCTTGAGGATATCTGCGAGCTTTGTGTTATCGACCGAGGTAGTGGGAGGATCATTTGCCTCTAGTTGAGTTTGCATACAATAATAGCTACCACTCCGGTATTCGGATGGCGCCTTATGAGGCCTTGTATGGGAGGAAGTGCGGTCGCCTATAGGATGGTTCGATGTGGGCGAGAGTGCGATTAGTGGGACGATTTGGTGCAGTGACGATGGATAAGGTGAAGCTTATCGAGGAGAGGTTCTTGTGACTCGAGTCGGCGAAGTCATATCGAGATCATCGTCGTCGGCATCTTGAGTTCGAGTTCATGATTGGGTTTTCTAAAGGTGTCACCCATGAAGGGTGTGATGAGATTCGGGAAGAAGAAACTTCGGAGTACATTGGGCGTTTGATTGTCGCGAGGTAGGCAAGGTTGCCTATGAGTTTGATCTGCGTCCGATCGGAGGCGGTGCATCCGGTTTTCACGTATCTATGTTGAGGAGATGTATCGGGATCCATCTAGAGTGCATCCGATTGGCGATGTCGGTGACGAGGGTTATCGTATGAGGAGATTCCCATAGCGATGTCGATCGTCGGGTTAGGCGTCTGCGGACGAAGGGCGTGGCTTCGTCAAAGTCTTGTGGCGGAGCAGCGCGAGGAGGAGATGACATGGGAAGCCGAGGAAGACATGAGGCGAAGTATCCTCACCTATTCCCCACCTCCAGGTAATTCACTTTCCTACTTGTAAAATCTTCATTATCGTTTATGCCTAAGTGTTGTTCTGTGGCCGTGTGTGGCATTTGCAACTGTTTAAGTTATGAAGAATCTTATCGTTAACTGTCTTGGGAAGGAACATTCGGGACGAATGTTTCTAAGGAGGAGAATGTTATACCGTATTTAGGAGTATGTGCGTGAGGCGTGCGTCACGAAAGTTTAGCCTTAAAGTTAGACCAAGTTCGAAAATTGTGCACAACTCGCTAAAAGAATCGTTTTCCGACGAAACGTTTCCACAACTTTCGTAGGGTAAATTCCGGCTATGCCATTTCTAATTTTGCGGATTTTTCCAGAGGCGAAACATTTTGGACCAGCGGGAGGCGACACTTGTCACCTCCGATTGATGGACTTGTGGCGGAATTGGACCGAATTGGAGAGCCAATTTTGTCAAGTAGTTGGTAGGATATTTTGTGTGCAAGTTGGTTAGGTACACTTGCCTAATCTTGGCCTTACACTTGCCTAGCACTTGGCTACATCTTGGCCTTGGTTGGCCATCCCTTGACCTATAAATACCCTCTTGTGATGAAGAGTTCTTCATCCACAAAAGCTTCCAAGTCTAAAAATCCTCTCCTCTCCACTTTGTAGCCTTTTCGTCAAACACCTCCCTCCCTTGTGAAGGCCCTTGGCGAATACCCCTCACAGCCTAAGTGGTTTGGCCGAGGCCACAGCCTAGCCAAAACCTACCCTCCTTGGTAGAAAAGTTGCCTTCTTGTATTGTTATAATGCCCAAAATACCTAGCCCAAATCCTTAGTCCTTAGTAGAAGTTGTGAAGAACTTCTAAGGTTTTCTTAGACTCTGGGAGCGTACAACTTAGGAGCTAAACCTTGCTCGGTAGCGACTTTTATCTAGGATATTATTGGGCTTCAGGGTAAATAATCCTAACCCTCTTTTGTATTAGAGAATGCATCTTTGTAGAAGTATAAAAATAAGTATTAAATACTTAGAAGAATATTCTGAGAATAGAATTGAAGCTGTTATCACAGTAGAAGGGTTTAAAGAAGAATAATTGAACTATGCTTATATAGAATTTGTTTTCTGATGAACTTATATAGCTCAGGGTAGGAAGTCTTTGACTTTCCGTAGAATTGTGAACCCTCTGTTTAGAATGACCTTGAGTAGTCTAGACTTTGATAGATGTCTGTGACTATTATAATTTGATTCTCTGCGTGACATATTCAACTTGGCGGGAGGTTTTTGAGAAGGTATGTGATTCTTCCTAAAGCATGATATTTTAAATATATATATATAGTGCGGTAGACGTACATGTGTTAAGCGAATAATACTTACGGCAATGTCTTGCGACTTAAGCTGAATAATAAAGATCTTAAAAAGTCTTTCAAAAGAATTATAACACAGTTTTGAAAGAAGAAGAATAGTTGTTTTTAAAACAAGAAGCTTAAGGGTTATACTAGCTTTATGGAAAGTTAAGTATAACGGCTTAAGTTTTATAAAAGGAACGATTTACTTATGTGTTTTATAAAAGACTTGTATTGATTTACGAAGGTATAATAAGATGGTTTTGGTGAGTAGACATATTATGATGCTATGTGTTAGTATCTTGTAACGTTTGTGTAAAGTCAGTCTTACTTATGCTTATGTTGTTTGAACTATAAGTTGTTGTGTTAGTACTATATCACTCACCTCTTGAGATGATACCGGGGGTTAAGCTGCCCTCCGATGCGGGGTAGACTCGAGCGATGCAGGACCGTGATTCGAGAATACCTCATGCGGGTCGGGGGCCTATGCGGCTCTGAGAGTTCGAGGTTAGTATGCGGGGTTATGCCTCATGCGATCTATGTGGCCGTGCGGACAACGAGTCGGGGCGTTGCAGGAGTAGCTACCCTCGATGCGGGTTATACCCGTGCGGGCCTATGTGAGTGGCCTATCGGACTCGAGAGTCGAGGATTAGGCTTGCGAATGATAATATGGGCGAGTGGCCTGCCGATCATTCGCGGCCTAGAAAAGACCTATTCTGATTACTATTGTTGCTCTTGTTTATGATGTGGCACTATGTGCGATTCATTTGTTGTTTAAATGCATATTTGTAAAAGCGGTTTTAAAGTGATATGATTTCATTTAAGTACTTCTGATTTCACATACTTAGTACTGTTGTCTTGACCTCCTTGGGGCTGCGTTCATGTCGCGGTAAGGGCAAGAAGTGCTAGATCCACATCCTTAGGATCTCTCGTTGGTGTCGGGAGCTCCATCTTCTAGGAGGCTCTACTTTTGGGTATGATCTCCTGTTGTAGATAGTTTTTATGCGATCGGTATGGCGGGGCTCTGTCGCCATAGTTGTATATTTCCTTAAGTGCAGTAGTCGTATTTATGCGATATCGGATGTAACTGCTAAACCATGTTTATATATATATGCCGAAAGGCGACGTTTTCTCACATAAACTGTGTCTTATTTTATAAACTGTTTCATGTCTTGTTTTATATTCCGCTGATTACTCTGATGTATGACTACTTGGGTGCCCCGGTAAGGCACCAGTCACGGGGCCCGGAATGGGTCGTGACATATTTATAGGACTACCAAGGGCCAAGATTAAGGCAAGTGGAGGGTGGGGATTTGCACATGTGTACCTTATCCATCTACTCCAAAAATATCCTACCTAACCTTGACCAATGTTTTAGGCCTTTTCCTTGAAAAAAACGTGCCAAGATTTCTTCGCCCAATCCGCCAACTTGAGGGTGACACATGTCGCCCTCTCGTTGGTCCAAAATATTTCACCTCTCGAAAAAATCCGCAAAAATAATAAATGTCGCAACCGTAATTTTCCCTTCGCAAGGTTCGGAAAACTTTTCGTCGGAAAACAATTCTTTCGTTAGTTGTGCTCAAATTTCGTCCCTTATGCCTAACTAAGGCTTAAACTTTTGTCGTCGTCCTCACATACATACTGGAAATACGGTATAACATTCTCCTCTCCAGAAACATTCGTCGAATGTTCCTTCTCAAGACAGATAACGATAAAGTTCCTCATAGCTTAACCAGTTTGCAAATGCCACACATGGCCACAATACAACACGCGCAAATACTTAAATCCAAGTCCACAAGGAACCACCTCTAGCATCACAAAAGCTCCCACTTCAAGGGCTAAAAGATAATCCCTTCGCACCTTTACTTCACATAAGAAATGATCACTTCTATTCTCTTAACCTATGCTCGCTTCTCCCCTTTCTCGTCGTACCCTCGAACTCTTCCTACTATATGTACCACCTTTCTGTTATTGCTTCAGTTTCCAACATCTCGGGGTTACTATCTCCAACTTGGTCATCATTAACTAGGAACACTCTGGATGGATCTCCGATACTTTCCCGAACATAGCAACATGAAAGGCGGACGTCGCTTCCTACGTCGGACGACAAAGATAACTTATAGGCAACCCGGCCTATTCTCCAAATGATCTCAAACGCTCAAGGTACCTCGGGCTAAGTTTCCCTGCACCAAACCTCGTCACGCCGCCGGGTGGTACCTTCATGAAAACCCACCGTCAATCAACTCCAGTGTCGGCGTCGATTATCCGCATGACTTCATTTGTCTACGGCTGCGATAACCTCTCTGGATAAGCTTCACCTATCCACATCCTGTTGAATCAAGTGGACCAACTATCGAACCTTGTCAACATCGAACCAATCGGCCGAACCTACACTTCTGCCCCTACAAGGCTTCGTAAGGCGACATCCGAATCTTGAAATGGTAGCTATAATGATACTCACTCAGCGAGGCACATAATCCTCGCCATACTCCTGAAATCAAAACACCGGCCCGAGGGTGAATGCAATACTGAGACTCACCTGAGTTCCTAACCCTGCCTGGTAAAACTTCCAGAAAAAAATAAATAGCCGTAACCTGGGCTCCACTGCCTGTCATAAGGTGAAAGTAGGCACCCCGTGCAGCCTTACAACCTTCCTGATATATAACATCTCGCATACCCTCTGCCGAGTAAACCGTCCTGACTGAAAGACAAGATGGGCTGACCTCATCGGCGACCTTTGGTCGAACGCATCCACGAACTCGTACGATGGTTAACTAAACTTGGGCCTAGCACCCTCGTGACCCTATCACAAAGCGGGACCACCACAATTTTTCCTTACGTCAAACCGGGCTGCGGGTTGACCCGCAATCTGGCCTCAACCCGACCTATTTTTACGCCAAGCTCTTGTTTCCCGATCCGGAACAACCTCACCATCAAGTCACGAAAACCTAGTGGTCTTCTTAGCTCAACTACCCTCTTTCATTTCACACTACCCAGGGACTCATCACACCAATATATCTCACGTATACTATGCACTCCGATAAGGGTCAAGCATAAAAAAAAAAAATTCTTTTACTCAAGATGGCCTCGTCTCTAAGGTCTCTACGTATCAAACTCTAAGGCTCACACTTTCCCTATCCCCAATCTTACCCTTTTAACTACTCATGATTTCTAATCACAATTAGCACAATGCTATCTGAACATACACTTAAGATATACTCATCTTATCATACATACTAATCTCTAGAGGGTTAAGGATATACCTGTATCTACTGCTTCACTCCCCTTTGTCGTTCTAATCAATCCTGCCCTGTTGGGCGCATAGCTAGGGAAGGTGATGAACTAGCCACTGATCCTGAAAGTTGAGTCTCTACATCCGCGCCACCTCTGGTCGGATAATTTCTCGCAAAATGGCCCTGCTTGTCGCAGCTAACAAGTCACAAAGATGTGCGACACTCCCACAATGACACCTACCACAACGCCACACCGAGGGGGGGTGACCTCTGCTAACACCTCTTCCTCTCCGAACCACGAATCATGACTAATGCAGGTGAGTCCTCCTACTTGCATCCTCCTGCTTGAACATTCTTTCGTCACATGGCCACGGCGGCCGCAGTAAACAAGCACCAACGAAAAGACGACATTCCCGGATGGCGCACGCCACAGTGAACACCGAGGAAAATCAATCCGGTGCGGAACTCGTGTATCGTGAACGAAGCCTGAGCTCGACCAACTCCTGCGTACCACGAGCGTCACGAACTTGGAGGACCACTCTGCACTGGCGGAGGTGCGTATCCAGTCTGCTGCTGAGGCGATCTGCCTCGAAAGTTACCAAAGGACCCTGCCGATCTAGCCCTCTTCTGCTGCTCTTGGTTAACCCGTCGATCCCTACGTTTCTCGGCCTGCTGCGCATAAGCCCGTACGCAGGCCATGCTCATGTCTGACTGAAGAGCTACTCTTGCACAACCCTCCTATAGATAATCATCAAGACCAACGATAAATCGATACATAATATACTCTCTGGTTGCTAAATCCCTAGCTAGTAACAGGGTCGTCTCTTTGCAATACATACCGCGCATCGGGTCGTGGGCGAAGGTCCGGATATCATGGCCGCGATAGGAATCGCCGCCATGCTAAACTCTGCTAGAGGCGGCGACGCGAACTCCCGAATGAAGCACCACCTCAGGTGATGATTGGGCTTGTGCCCTCGTAACCTCTGTACTCTACTCGCGGCCTCGCTTTTGCCTTGCCCTTACGGGCGGGTTTGCGTGGCGGAGGCATAAGCGTAAAAAGAATACGTCGGAGAGTCCAACTTATAACACAACTCTAAGGCACGATCTCGAGTGAGAAGAATGGAAACCAATCCTAGATATCCTGCGACCTCTCGATTATAGGTGTGGTGCACAACACACCGATAATCAAGACTACTAGATGCGATGCTGTAGACACTTTCCGAGGATTAAGCGCTCGATACCACTTTTGTCACGACCGAACGGGCGTGGTAGTGCCTACCCGCACCCAAGTAGACATACATCGAGTAATCGGAATATAAAACAAGACATGATATAATATGAAGTGAGAAGCGGTTTATCTGAGAAAAGTTGCCTTTCTATATATATATAACTTGAATCCGAACGATTTACATCCCTTTACAAACTACGCCTACAACAGATTACTCTGCACCTCTAAGAATGATATAACAACAATGGCGTGCAGGGGCCCGCCATACCACGAATGTAAGTACCTACAACGACAGGACTATACCCAGATAAGCCTCCGAGAAACGGAGCTTCCCAAACGCTGAATTGTGACCACATGGCGAGGATCAACACTGGTGTACCTCTACCTGCGGCATGAACGCAGCCCCCCGAAGGAGGTCAGTACAACAAGTACCAAGTATGTGAAACTGAAAATACTATAAGTGAAATCATAATAGTCTATATAAAACAGAAGACGTATATGATAACCAATTTACGATACCTGATATGTAGCGATCGTGTCAAGTCGGGACTCACGCCTAAAGTCATCACTCAAATATAACCACTGGGTCTCATGCCCACAATATCAATCATGCCGTGGAATTCCTTCCTCACCGCGATCCGTGATATAAAAGCACCAAGGAATACATGAACACCAGGTCCCACCTGTGTCATAATAAAACCGTACGGGGTAAGTACGAAGGCATAGCCGACTACTAAAACCCACAGTACCAACAATGCCATAAACTGTATCACGAGGTCTTTCTAGACCGCCACATGATCGAAGCTGGCCACTCGCCCTCAATATCAATGTCGCGGTCTAATCCTGAACTTCCCGCACTCGCGTAGAGCACACGTAGGCCCGCATGAGGTATTCCCGCACCGGGCGGTAACCCGCGCATCCTCCTGGACTCGTGTCCGCATGGCCACATAGACCGCGTGAGTAATTACCCCGCACACTAACACGGAACTCTCGTAGCTCGCATAGGTCCTGGACCCGCATGAGGCATCCTCGCGTCGGGGCAGCTTAACCCCGTTATATCGTGTCGAGGTGAGTGGTACAATACTAACATAGCGACTTATCGTTAAACAACATAAGCACAATCAAGGGAAACCCCTTTACACAACCATCACAAGACACTAACACACGTAGCAAGGAACATGTTTATTTATCAAACCAACAAGAAAGTATTACAAGGCTATCACAAACCAACATAGTCAAGTTATTCACACAAGGTACTTTTTATGTCAACAAGTTCGGGTTTTTAGCCCCAAAGTACTTCATACATTAACTCTTTAAAAACCAAGTACTCATTACTCACGAATGAGGTTTCACAAAATTCATATCAAGTCAACTAAGTCAAGTCTCTTATCTTTTAAGATCAAGTCTCTTATTTTCAAAAGATTCATAGATCATAGTTTTAAACACTTAATAACGTAATCTCCTTTTTTAAAACAATTTGAATAACATATGCCTTATGTGTGAGTAGGTTATTCTTGTTTATAATAATCTTATTAAAGCAGCCATGATCTAGGAAATGTAATACAATTTTGTCTTACCTTAGCTTCTATGCAGATGGAGGTTTCTACTGGTTTTAATAATACTTAATTAGTCAATACATTTTCCTTTATTAGCGCTGCAGTGGTTTGTTCGATACTTATTCTCATTTCCGAAATCAGTATAAGGCTTTCATAAACAATTAAGTAAACCGTCCCTTTTATCTCTCTTAAGTCGTTATACCTAACTTCCCATAAAGCTAGTATAACTCTTAAGCTTTTAAAACCAAGTATTACTCTTCTTTCAAAAATGATTCTTAATTCTTTTGAAATACTTCAAGATTCTTATTATTTAAAACTCAAGTCAAAAGACATCGAAGTAAAACCACATTCAGTTAACACACGTACGTCTACCGTACTATATATATTCTTTTAAAATATCATGCTCAAGAGGATAGGAAGAATCACATACCTTCTCGGCGAAATCCACCTGCCAAGTCGAATATGTCGCGCGCAGAGTATCAACCTATAATAGTCAAATACGTCTATCAACGTCTAGACTACTCTGTAGAATATTCTAAGCAGAAGGTTCTTATTGCTACGGAAAATCGGGCGACTTCCCTACCCACAAAATACACAAGTCTCATGTAATACCCCATGTAATTACAGTTCAATTCTCTTCTCTTATACCATCCTTCTATACATCTTATACCCAATTCTAAACTTCTACAATATGTAATCTCGATTCTGATAGAAGGATAAGATTATTTACCTCGTTAAGCCCAACATTATCCAAGATATAAGTCGATCCTGAGCAAGGTTTAGCTCCTAATCTGAACGCTCCAATCCGCTCCAAGAAACCCTTAGAAGTTCTTACACAACTTATTCTTACGACTTCAAACAACTATGAAGTTTCTCCTAGGTTTAGTTTAGTGACTAAAGGAAGTATAGTAGTATTTTCCGGGCTCTAAGTATAGAGGTAACTTGGAATACTACAAGGTATTAGGGCTAAGGTATTTTGGAATAGTAACAATACTTGGAGAATACTTTTCTACCAAGGGGTATTTCACGAGAACTATCGAGAGGGTCTTGGTAGGCCTTACGAGGAGGGTGGTTTGGACGAGCTTGAGGAGGGGAGGATTTTAAGACTTAGAATTATTTTGTGGATGAAGAAGTCTTCAACTAAGGGGGGTATTTATAGGACTACCAAGGGCCAAGATTAAGGCAAGTGGAGGGTGGGGATTTGCACATGTGTACCTTATCCATCTACTCCAAAAATATCACAAAAATATCCTACCTAACCTTGACAAATGTTTTAGGCCTTTTCCTTGAAAAAAACGTGCCAAGATTTCGTCCCCCAATCCGCCAACTTGAGGGTGACACATGTCGCCCTCTCGTTGGTCCAAAATATTTCACCTCTCGAAAAAATCCGCAAAAATAATAAATGTCGCAACCGTAATTTTCCCTTCGCAAGGTTCGGAAAACTTTTCGTCGGAAAACAATTCTTTCGTTAGTTGTGCACAAATTTCGTCCTTATGCCTAACTAAGGCTTAAACTTTTGTACGTACGTCCTCACATACATACTCTGGAAATACGGGGTATAACAATCCAAATGCCACTTAAGGCCCAATAATCCAACAATACAAAGGGGATTACACGCCTAATCTTGGGCATGTAAAATTCTGCCCCACAATACATATTAACTAATTCAATAAATTTAAGGTAGTATCTTGGCTACAACATGCTCACATATCATCCTTATCTAATCCTTTCAAATCCAAATCGTTATTCTTACATGCAATATTCCTAAAAGCAATATTGTCCACTACAAGTCTTTTCTTCCTCACATGCAACACAATTTACTCAAGAATAAAGAAGAGATTGTTACCTTAGATCTTACCCAAATTAATCCAACAACTTTCACTTGTCTTCTTTCCACAATCACCTTCACAAAACCCCTACAAGCTTGCCAACAAGTTTCCTCCTTGCCACTTTTCTGAAATTTTCCTCTAGGCCTTGGTTTCTTCTTGAATTTCTAGAGAGAAGGGAGAGCTTTTAATTTTAGAGAGAAGAAGGTGTTTTCAAGAATGACCAAGTCTTCAAGACTTGGTCAATAAATATGACATGCAAAAATCAAATGGGGGGGACACTTGTCACCCTCCCATGGCCTTTTTAAAAGAAAATATCTGATTTTTCCTCAGTTTTGCGTAGCGACCTGCACGGCCGCGCGCTGAACCTCTGAGAACTTCAGTACTTCTGGCGCCGTGGCCCTGTATTCCGGCGCCGCGACCCTGCAACTTCAGAATTTCAAGATATCCCGGCCGCGCGCTGTCCCTGACCGAGATTACTTTTTCGCGCTTGCGCGCACTGAACTTGTAACTTCCATAACTTTCTACTCCGATGTCCTATCGACGAATGGTTGGTTGCGTTGGGAACTAGACTCAACGAACTACATACTAGGCCTTTGAAACACCTAGGAACTCCTAATGCAACTGGACATAAACCGCCTCAAAGTTGACTAAAACTCGTCTGAAACATTCCGTCAACCTTTCTTTCTAAAATTTAAATCTTAATTCCTTTCGTACGTTCTCATAAGCATGACTTGAATTACGGGGTGTAACATTCTCCCCCCCTTAGTAACATTCATCCCGAATGTTCCTTCAATGCTTACTCAAATCACAATATTGACATAGACCCTCTTAACTATTCATCTTGCAAAAAAGACGCTCTACACGGCCACAACAACACTTAAGTACAAATGCCAAATTAAAAACTAACAAGCAGGAAAATGGGTTACCTGGAGGTGCAGGGAACAAGTGGGGATACTTCTTCATCATGTCCTCTTCTGCTTCCCATGTCATTTCCTCTCTGTTCTCATTCCGCCATAAGACCTTGACGGAAGCCACATCCTTTGTCCATAATCGCCTAACCTGACGATCGAGTATCGCTATGGGACTCTCCTCATATGATAACCCCTCTGTCACCTGGACATCACAAATCGGGTGCACTCTAGATGGATCTCCAATACACTTTCACAACATAGACACATGAAAAATTGGATGTACTGCCTCCAGATCGGATGGCAGATCCAACTCATAGGCAACCTTGCCTACCCTACGGACACCGTAAGGCCCGATGTACCTTGGGCTAAGTTTCCTTCTTCCCAAATCTCATCACGCCTTCATGGGTGATACCTTCGGAAGACCCGTCTCAAACTCAGTGTCGGCGCGGATGATCTGTGATACGACTTCGCCGACTCGAAAAAAATAACCGCTCTGGATAAGCTTCACCTTATCCACCGCTCGAATCAAGTCCGCCCGACTAAGCGAACTTCGCCACATCAAACCAGCTATCGGTGACCTGTATTTCCTCCGTATAAGGCCTCATGGCGTCGTCGGATACTAGAATGGTAGTTGTTATTATCGCAAACTCCACAAGAGGTAGATGATCCTCCCGGTACCCTCGAAATCAATAACACAGGCGCGACATATCCTCAGCGTCTGGATAGTGCGCCTCGGCTTTGTCCGTCGATCGAGGATGAAACGCGATCGAGACTCACACGTGTCCCTAATCCCTTCGAAAGACCTCGAAGTTAGCCGAACTGGGCTCTCGCTGCGAAATGATCGATATAGGCACTCCGTGCTTTCTCACAATCTCTCGATATACAATCTAGCATAATCCTCGTAGAAAAAGTCGTCCGATTGGAAGAAAGTGGGCTGATTTCGTCAGCCTGTTGACAATAACCCAGATGGAATCATGCTTACTCTGAGTGTGAGGTAACCCTGTAATAAAGTCCATATTGATCACCTCCCACTTCCATGTCAGAATCTCTATCATCTACAACAACCCACCGTGCTTCGTGCTCCACTGACCGACAATTCGGACATCGCAGAACAAACTCTGCAACGTCCCTCTTCAGGCCATCCCACCAATATATATACCTGAGGTCATGGTACATCTTAGTCGACCCCGGGTGAATAGAGTAACGAGCATTGTGCGCCTCCCCCAGAATTTGCTGACGAAGTCCTGCTACATCGGGAACACATAACCTGCCCTCAAATCTTAGCATCCCATCAGGCGCTACCTCAAATAGACCCTTCTCTTCCCGAAGAGTCGTATCTCGATACCATACCATAATCGGATCCTCATATTGCCGCCTCTTCACCTCCTCGACGATGGCAGACTCAGCAACCTCTCGAACCCGAACCCCACTACTATCAGAACCAACCAATTGGACCCCAAGGCTTGCTAGCTGATGTAACTCGCGGACCATGCCCCTCTTCTCTGGCGGCACACCTGATAGACTACCCATCGACTGCGACTAGGCATCTGCAACTACATGGCCTTCCCGGGTGGTATAGGATATCGACATCATAGTCCTTAAGTAGCTCTAACCACCGTCTCTGCAAAGTTGACTCCTGCAAGTGAAGATATCTTGGAGACTCTTGTGGTGTGTAAATATCCACATGAACCCCATACAAATAATGTCTCGGATCTTCAAGGCATGAATCATCACGCCAACTCTAAGTCATGTGTGGGATAGTTCTTCTCATGCTTCCTGAGCTGTCGAGATGCGTAAGCTATAACTTTGCCATGCTGCATCAGCACGCACCCAAGCCCGACACCCGACGCATCACGATAAACCACATATCCGTCTAAACCCTCCGGAAGAGTAAGAACTGGGGCGATCGTCAATTTCTCCTTCAGTAACTGGAAGCTCTCCTCACAAGCATCCGTCCACTGGAACATAGCTGCTTTCTGACTCAGCCTATCCAAAGGTGCTGAAATGGAAGCAAACTTCTCCACAAATCTCCGATAATAACCCGCAAGGCCTAAAAAGCTACGCACCTCCGTTGGTGTAGTGGGTCTAGGCCAAGTCTTAACTGCCTCAATCATTGCTGTATCAACCCGAATACCATCGGCCCCGATAACATGCCCTAAGAAAGCCACTGAAGCCAACCAAAACTCGCATTTCGAGAACTTGGCATACAACTGTCGATCCCGGAGGACTCCCAATACCGCCCTCAAGTGGTATGCATGTTCCTGCTCTGTGCGCGAATAAACCAAGATATCATCAATGAATACTATAACGAACATATCCAGGAATGGCTTGAACACCCGGTTCATCAAATCCATGAATACTGCTGGGGCGTTGGTCAACCCGAAAGACATTACCCTGAAATCATAGTGCCCATACCGGGTCCTGAATGCAGTCTTTGGGATATCTGCCTCTCTAACGCGCACCCGATGATAACCAGACCGCAGGTCTATCTTGGAGAAACACCTCGCACCCTGCAACTGGTGAAACAAATCATCAATCACGGGAGGGGTATCTTCTTGATAGTTACCTTATTCATTTTGTAATCAACACACATACGTAGCGTCCCATCCTTCTTCTTTACAAATAAAATCGGCGCTCCCCAGGGAGAAACACTAGGTCTGATAAAGCCTTTTTCCAGCAAATCTTTCAGCTTGTCACGACCCAACCCCGGCTCGCGGTGCCCTACAGGCACCCTTACATTATACATCGAGAGATAATCAGTGAACATACATAAGCTTTAACAATGAAATAAATAATAGGTTAGCCGATAAGGCTACCTTCCCGGATATAAACAAATCCAAAGCGATTACCTCAATTTTTTTTTTTAAAGTGACCCACAATATATGACTCTGCACTCTAAGAGTTTACATAACAACCGTGGCGGACAGGCCCCGCCATACCCGTGAATGTACAAAAGTCAACGACTTGAGGAACTATACCAAAGACAAAGCCTCCGAGAAATGGAGCTTTCAGGCTGAGCAGGTGCTCCTACGAGTGCGGATCAGCAAGCTATGTACCTCAACCTGCGGCATGAACGCAGCCCCCCGAAGGAGGTCAGTACAAAACATGTACCAAGTATGCAAAACTGAAAGTACTGTAATTTAAATCATAATAGTCAAAAAGATACAGCTGAAGACATATATGATAACCAAATTAACAGTACACTGTGCCTTACTGAAGTGGAAGCAATGAAAGTCAGTTTTACCTTATACAGCCTGTCTCAACATATGAACCATAGTCACACCAGGGCTATGAACACCAGCCCTCAAATATCCAAGCGTGCCCGTGGGATTCCCATCATCGCCACCGCTAGGTGTAAAATCTAACTCGTGACGCGCCTGTGGCATCGCTTCCTCACCGCGTACACACAAATCTAACCATGTGACGCGCTCGTGGTATCCTACCTCACTGTCGGCGTACACACATACAACACGTATATACCTATATCCTCTGCCCGTGGAATCCCCCGTCACTGCCGACAGCCATAAAAGTAAATACAACCATGTGACGCGCCCGTGGTATCCTACCTCACTGTCGGCGTACACATACACAATACATACATGTATATATATCATGCCCGTGGAATCCCTCATCTCGGGTACATGACTTCATGAGGTGTTTCTCGCATCGTGGGTAGCAAATCCACTGAACCAGGTGGTATAACGATCTTGGGGGTTTACCCCTCATTTATACTCTTACCCTGAAGAAGGTGGTATAACGATCTTGGGGGTGTACCCCTCATTTATACTCTTACCCCTCAAACTACATGCCTCGGAATCCCTCATCGTAAGCATGTCCCCTGTGCATACCCGTGGAATCCCACATCACTGACGGTATGTCCCGGTAAACTCATACTAAGACCATGGAAGCATACTCGTGGAATCCCACATCACTGTCGGTACGTCCAAGTAAACTCATACTATGACCAGGGAAGCATACCCGTGGAATCCCACATCACTGTCGGTACGTCCCGGTAGACTCATAAGAAGGCAATGGAAGCATACCCGTGGAATCCTCCCTCACTGTCGGTACGTCCAAGTAAACTCCTAACTTCTATAGACTTTCATTAACATACAAAATGGATCTCATTTTATGACCCTTGGCACTTTCCATATCACTTAACAAGTCCTAGGAATTTCAACCCAAAGTACTATGTATTTCTATTCTTTCCAAGGTCTCATTTTCCACATAAGACCCCAAGATACTAACACCCGTAGTATCAAGGCTTATCTACATTTCAAACAAGTCACTATACTATTAGAAATATTCTTCGGCTTCTAAATCAAGTGACCCTCATTTAAAACTTTAAGCAATTGATTCCTTTAAATCAAATTGCCTTTCATAGTATCCATTCTTTTATCTTGTCTATCCACTCGAGAAAAACCGTTCCTTTAACCTTCCATAAAGTTATTATAACCAACTTCCCATAAAGTCGTTATACTAACTTTATGCATTAGAAACTAAGACATCCTTATCCTCTCATAAAGCCGTCATAACTAACTTCCCATAAAGCCGTTATAACTCTTTATGTCTTAGACCACTTTGCTCTCTCTATGTTATACCCCGTATTTCCAGAGTATGTACGTGAGGACGTACGTAGAAAATTTGAGCCTTAAAGTTAGGCAAGGACGAAATTTTGTTCACAACTACCGATAAGAATCGTTTTTCGACGAAACGTTTTACACAACTTGCGAAGGGAAAATTCCGGCTATGTCATTTATAATTTTTGCGGATTTTTCCGAGAGATAAAATATTTTGGACCAACGGGAGGGTGACATGTGTCACCCTCAAAGTGGACGGCAAAGGGGCCATCTTTGGCACGTTTTTGTTGCCTTGGAGTTGGTAGGATATTTGTAGATATTTTTTGTGTAGTTGATGAGCAAGTGGGACCCACAAACACTTGTCCAAATCTTGACCTTACACTTGCCTACCACTTGTCTTGATCTTGGTCATTGGTTGGCCTATAAATACCCCCCTTAGTTGAAGATCTTCTTCATCCACAAATTGTTCTAAGTCTTGAAATCTCCTCCCTCTTAGCTAGGTTCTCGTCAAGCCTGGTGAGGCTTTGGCCAAACCCCTCCTTTGAGTGGCCCTTGGCCGAGACACACCCCCCTACCTTGAGTTGTTTTCGTAAAATACACCCCCCCTTGGTAGAAAAGTATTCTCCAAGTATAGTTACTATTCCAAAATACCTTGGCCCAAATACCTTGTAGTATTCCAAGGTTACACTTATACGAAAAGCCCAGAAATACTATTATACTTCCCTTCAGTCACAAAAACGAAACCCTAAGGAAAAATCTCCATAGTTGGTTGGAGTATTAAAAAGAAGTTGCGTAGAACTTCTAAGGGTTGTTTGGATCGGGTTGGAGCACCCGGAGTAGGAGCTAAACGTTGCTCAGGATCGACATTAAACTTGGATAATTTTGGGCTTATCGAGGTAAATAATCCTATCCTTCTATTGTAATTGGAAATTACATACTGTAGTTGTATAGAAATGAATATAAGATTCATAGAAGAGATTTGAACGTAATAGAAGGATATTACGTAAAAGACTTGAACTGAAATCACATCAGAAGAATATTAATGTAGAAGATGGTAGACTAATATAACCTTTATAGGTTGAATGTGCTGCGAGTAGCATGTACTACTTGAAAGGTGGACGAGGCTAGCCGGGTTATAGTCGTGGAGCGTTTTGCTAATAGTCGATAATCGTCGCGAGGTATGTGATTCTTCCTATACTCTTGAGCATGATATTTTAAGAATATATATATAGTACGGTAGACGTACGTGTGTTAACGAACGTGGTTGTGCGGCAATGTCTTTTGACTTAAGCCTGAATAATAAGAATCTTGAAGTATTTCAAAAGAATTAAGAATCCTTTTTGAAAGAAGAGTAATACTTGGTTTTAAAAGCTTAAGAGTTATACTAGCTTTATGGGAAGTTAGGTATAACGACTTAAAAGAGATAAAAAGAATGGTTTATTAATTTTAGAAGTTAAGAGACTTGATCTTAAAAGATAAGAGACTTGACTTAATTGAATTAATATGAATTTGGTTAATAAGTGTGAAACCTCATTCGTGAGTAATGAGTACTTGGTTTTTAAAATGGGATGATGTTTCTTGATTTGAAATCGAATAAGTATCGAACAAACCATCGCTAGCTAATAAAATGATATGTATTTAATAATTAAGTATTATTAAAACCAGTAGAAACCTCCATCTGCATAGAAGCTAAGATGAGACAAAATGATATTACATTTCCTAGATCATGGCTGCTTTAATAAGATTGTTATAAACAAGAATAACCTACTCACATATAAGGCATATGTTTCTCAAATCGTTTTAAAGGAGAATTATATCATTAAGTGATTAAAACTATGAACTACGAAACCTTTCGAAATGAGAAACTTGAGCATTTGAAATTAGGCAAACTTGAACGTTTGGAAAATAATGTTGTTAATTGATTTTACAAAAGGAAGTGTTTTGGTTTACTTAAAAAAGATAGTCACTCTATTTTAAATACTACGGGTATTGTGTGACTTTTGTGAAAGAAACGGATCTTTTAAAGAGTTAATGTATGAAGTACTTTGGGGATAAAAACCCGAAAGTGTTAACATAAAGTAGAAAGTACCTTGTGTGAATAACTTGATTGTGTTGGTTTGTGATAGCCTTGTAATACTTTCTTGTTGATTTGATAAGTAAACATGTTAGGATGCTACGTGTGTTAGTATCTGGTGATGTTTGTGTAAAGGGGTTTCCCTTGTTGTGCTTATGTTGTTTAACGATAAGCTGTTATGTTATTATATCACATACCCCCTTGACTTGTTATACCGAGGGCTTGCCACCCTTGATGCGGGTCTATACGGCCTATGCGGTCTATGTGACTATGCGGAGCAGCGGTATGCTCCAGGATTGATCATTCCGGGTGTTTATCCCGATGCGGGGGATGCCCTATGCGGTCTGTGTGACTATGCGGTCTATTGAGACTATGCGGGCTGCGGGAGTCCAGGAGGGTACCGGGGTTAGCTACCCCCGATGCGAGGAATACCTCATGCGGGTCTGTGTGTGACCTATGCGGGCTGCGGGAAGTCCAGGATTAGGCACGCATAATGATACTATGGGCGATTGGCCTTGCTTCGATCATTAGCGGCCTAGAAAAGACCAGTTACAGTATATCTATTTCACTCTTGTTTATGTTGTGGGCGTGAGACCCATAGTTATAATTGAGTGATGACTTTGAGGGCGTGAGTCCCTGACTTGACATGACTGCTTATTTATTGTGAACTGTAGTTTGGTTATCATACATGTCTCCTGCTTTATATAGACTACTATGATTTCATTTACAGTATTTTCAGTTTCACATACTTGGTACCTGTTGTACTGACCTCCTTCGGGGGGCTGCGTTCATGCCGCAGGTAGAAGTACACCAGTCGTCGATCCTCGCTCTTAGGATCACAGTTCAGCATTTTGGGAAGCTCCGTTTCTCCGGAGGCTTATCGATGTACTGATCCTATACCGTAGGTATTTACATTCAGGGCATGGCGGGGCCCGGTCCCGCCATTGTTCTTATCCTTCTGCAGGTCTTGTTGTGGGCAGAATTGTAAAAGGGATGTAAATCGTTTCTAGTTGATATATATATATTGCGAAGGCACGTTTTCTCGAATAATCGCTTTTTCACTTCACTTTATTCATGTCTTATTTTATGTTCCGCTGATTACTCCGATGTATGTCTACTTGGGTGCCCGGGGTAAGGCACCAGTCACGGGCCCGGGTTCGGGTCGTGACAAAAGTGGTATCAGAGCAGTTAATCCTCGGAAAGTGTCTACAGACCGTATCTAGTAGAGTCTTGATTATCGGTGTGTTTTGCACCACACCAATAATCAGGAGGCTATAGGATATTTAGGATTGGTTTCAATTCTTCTCACTCCGAGATCGTGCTTAGGCGTGTTATAAGTTGGACCCTCTAACGTATTTCTTTCCACTTACGCCCACGTAAGGCAACCCGCCCGAAGGGCAAGGCGGCGAGGAGCTGAGTAAATCTGAGGGTTCTGAGGAACATGCCCAACCATCACCCGAGTTGGTGCTTCATTCGGGAGTTCGCGACGTCGCCACAAAGAGAAGTTTAGCACGCGGCGGATTCCTACTGCGGCCATGATGTATGAGCCTTCAGTTCCACGACGGGAACAAAGAATATGGATTAAAAGGAATGGACACATTAGCTAGGATTTTTGCAACTGCAGAATATAGAGTGCACCGATATATCACGGGTCTTGATGACTATCTAAAGAAAGGATGTGCAAGAGTAGCTCTTCAGTCAGGCTTGAACATGGCCTGTATACGGGCTTATGCGCAGCAGGCCGAGAAACGTAGGGATCAACGGGTTAACCAAAATCAGCAGAAGAGGGCCGACGGCAGGTCCTTTGGTAACTTTCGAGGCGAATCGCCTCGTGCAGATCGATATGCGCCTGCTGAAACAGTGGTCCTCCACGGGGTTCGGGGCGTTCGAGTATGCCGGAGTTGGTCGAGCTCGGGGCTTAGTTTGCGAATACACGGCGTTTTCCTCAGTGTTCACAGTGTGGCAGGCGTCACTTCGGGGAATGTCGTCTTTTTGTTGGAGCTTGTTATACTTACGGCCAGCAGGGCCATTTTGCGAGGAATTGTCCGATTAGAGGTGGCGCGGATGTAGAGACTCAGCCTTCAGGATCAGTGGCTAGTTAATCACCTTCCTAGCTATGCCTGCCTAAGCGTGATTGATTAGAACGACAAAGGGGAAGTGAAGCGGTAGATACATGTATATCCTTGAACCCTCTAGAGATTGTAGGTGTGATAAGATAAGCGTATCTTAAGTGTTATGTTCAGATAACATAAGTGTTAATTGTGGTTAGAAATCATGGTTAGTAATAAGGGAAAGATTGGGGATAAGGAAAGTGTGAGCCTTAGAGTGTTATACGTAGAGACCTTAGAGGTAAGGCCATCTCGAGTAAAAGATGTATTTTTATGTTTGACCCTTATCGGAGTGCATAGTACACGTGAGATATGGTTGTGTGATAAATCCCTGAGTGGTATGAAATGAAAGAGGGTAGTTGAGCTAAGAAGACCACTAGGTTTTCGTGACTTGATTAGTGAGATTGTTCCGGATCGGGGAACAAGAGTTTTTGCGCGATAGCAGGTCGGGTTGAGGACCAATCGCGGGTCAACCCGCGGCCTGTTTGGTGGTGGGGTCAGTTTGTGGTGGTCCCGCCAGGTGGTGGGGTCACGAGGGTGTTAGGCCCAAGTTTAGTTAACCAAGTCGAGTTCGTGGAAGCGTTCGACCAGTAGTCGGGCCGATGAGGTCAGCCCATCTTGTCTTTCAGTCAGGACCGTTTACTCGGCAGAGGGTTATGCGAGGTGTTATATCAGGAAGGTTGTAAGGTTGCACGAGGTGCCTACTTTCACCTTATGACAGGCAGTGGAGCCCAGGTTACGGCTATTTCTTTTTTTCTGGAAGTTTTACCAGGCAGGGTTAGGAACTCAGGGAAGTCTCAGTATCGCATTTGCCCTCGGGCCAGTGTTTGGATTTCAGGGGTAGCTGTGAGGATTGTTGTTATAGCTACCATATCAGTATTCGGATATCGCCTTATGACGCCTTGTAAGGGCGGAAGTGTAAGTTGCCGGTCGATTGGTTCGATGTTGGCAAGATTCAGATAGTTGGTTCATACTTGTTTCAGCAGGTTGAGGATAGGGTGAAGCTTATCCAGAAGAGGTTATTGGCAGCTCAGAGTCAGCAGAAGTCGTGCGGATGATCGGCGACGACGCTTGTAGTTCAGATTGACGGAGGGTCTTCTTGAAGGTACCACCCCGGAAGGGTGTGACGAGGTTCGAAAAACAGAGGAAGCTTAGCCCGAGTTACTCGGGGCCTTTTCAGGTCATGTGAAGAATAGGCCAAGTTGCATATGGTTAGCATAGCCGTCCGACGTGGGAGGCAGTGCGTCCGGTCTTTCATGTTGCTATGTTCGGAAAAGTATCAAAAATCCATCCAGATTGTTCCCAGTAATGATGACCAAGTTGGAAGTAGTAACCCAGAGATTTGGAAACTGAAGCAGTAACAGAAATGTGGTAAGGTATGAGAAAGAGTTCGAGTGTACGAGAAGGGTACGACGAGTAAGGGAAGAAGTGAACATGTGTTAAGAGGATAGAAGTGATCGTTTCTTAAGGGAGTATCGTTTAGACTTTGGGTGGAAGCTTTTGTGATGTTAGAGGTGATTCCTCGTAGACTTGGATTAAGTATTGAAGCGTGTGTTATTTTTTTGTGGCCATGTGTGTCATTGGAAACTTGTTTAAGTTAAGAAGAACTTCATCGTTATCCGTCTTGCGAAGGAACATTCGGGACGAATGTTTCTAAGGAGGGGAGAATGTTATACCCCGTATTTCCAGAGTATGTACGTGAGGACGTACGTAGAAAATTTGAGCCTTAAAGTTAGGCAAGGACGAAATTTTGTTCACAACTACCGATAAGAATCGTTTTTCGACGAAACGTTTTACACAACTTGCGAAGGGAAAATTCCGGCTATGTCATTTATAATTTTTGCGGATTTTTCCGAGAGATAAAATATTTTGGACCAACGGGAGGGTGACATGTGTCACCCTCAAAGTGGACGGCAAAGGGGCCATCTTTGGCACGTTTTTGTTGCCTTGGAGTTGATAGGATATTTGTAGATATTTTTTGTGTAGTTGATGAGCAAGTGGGACCCACAAACACTTGTCCAAATCTTGACCTTACACTTGCCTACCACTTGTCTTGATCTTGGCCATTGGTTGGCCTATAAATACCCCCCTTAGTTGAAGATCTTCTTCATCCACAAATTGTTCTAAGTCTTGAAATCTCCCTCCCCTCTTAGCTAGGTTCTCGTCCAAGCCCTTGGTGAGGCTTTGGCCGAACCCCTCCTTCAGGTGGCCCTTGGCGAGACACACCCCTACCTTGAGTTGTTTTCAGAAATACACCCCCTTGGTAGAAAAGTATTCTCCAAGTATAGTTACTATTCCAAAATACCTTGGCCCAAATACCTTGTAGTATTCCAAGGTTACACTTATACGAAAAGCCCAGAAATACTATTATACTTCCCTTCAGTCACAAAAACGAAACCCTAAGGAAAAATCTCCATAGTTGGTTGGAGTATTAAGAAGAAGTTGCGTAGAACTTCTAAGGGTTGTTTGGAGCGGGTTGGAGCACCCGGAGTAGGAGCTAAACGTTGCTCAGGATCGACATTAAACTTGGATAGTTTTGGGCTTATCGAGGTAAATAATCCTATCCTTCTATTGTAATTGGAAATTACATACTGTAGTTGTATAGAAATGAATATAAGATTCATAGAAGAGATTTGAACTGTAATAGAAGGATATTACAGAAAAGACTTGAACTGAAATCACATCAGAAGAATATTAATGTAGAAGATGGTAGACTAATATAACCTTTATAGGTTGAATGTCTTGAGTAGCATGTACTACTTGAAAGGTGGACGAGGCTAGCCGGGTTATAGCCGTGGAGCATTTTGCTAATAGTCGATAATCGTCGCGAGGTATGTGATTCTTCCTATACTCTTGAGCATGATATTTTAAGAATATATATATAGTACGGTAGACGTACGTGTGTTAACTGAGCGTAGTTGTACGGCAATGTCTTTTGACTTAAGCTGAATAATAAGAATCTTGAAGTATTTCAAAAGAATTAAGAATCCTTTTTGAAAGAAGAGTAATACTTGGTTTTAAAAGCTTAAGAGTTATACTAGCTTTATGGGAAGTTAGGTATAACGACTTAAAAGAGATAAAAAGAATGGTTTATTAATTTTAGAAGTTAAGAGACTTGATCTTAAAAGATAAGAGACTTGACTTAATTGAATTAATATGAATTTGGTTAATAAGTGTGAAACCTCATTCGTGAGTAATGAGTACTTGGTTTTTAAAATGGGATGATGTTTTACTGATTTCGGAATCAGAATAAGTATCGAACAAACCACTGCAGCGCTAATAAAAGGAAATGTATTGAATAATTAAGTATTATTAAAACCAGTAGAAACCTCCATCTGCATAGAAGCTAAGATGAGACAAAATGATATTACATTTCCTAGATCATGTCTGCTTTAATAAGATTGTTATAAACAAGAATAACCTACTCACATATAAGACATATGTTTCTCAAATCGTTTTAAAGGAGAATTATATCATTAAGTGATTAAAACTATGAACCACAAAACCTTTCGAAATGAGAAACTTGAGCATTTGAAATTAGGCAAACTTGAACGTTTGGAAAATAATGTTGTTAATTGATTTTACAAAAGGAAGTGTTTTGGTTTACTTAAAAAAGATAGTCACTCTATTTTAAATACTACGTATTGTGTGTGACTTTTGTGAAAGAAACAGATCTTTTAAAGAGTTAATGTATGAAGTACTTTGGGGATAAAAACCCGAAAGTGTTAACATAAAGTAGAAAGTACCTTGTGTGAATAACTTGATTGTGTTGGTTTGTGATAGCCTTGTAATACTTTCTTGTTGATTTGTTAAGTAAACATGTTAGGATGCTACGTGTGTTAGTATCCGTGATGTTTGTGTAAAGGGTTTCCACTTGTTGTGCTTATGTTGTTTAACGATAAGTGTTATGTTATTATATCACATACCCTTGACTTGTTATACCGAGGGCTTGCCACCCTTGATGCGGTCTATACGGCCTATGCGTCTATGTGACTATGCGGGCAGCGGTATGCTCGAGATTGATCATTCGGGTGTTTATCCGTCACGGGGATGCCCTATGCGGTCTGTGTGACTATGCGGTCTATTGAGACTATGCGGGCTGCGGGAGTCCAGGAGGGTACCGGGGTTAGCTACCCCCGATGCGAGGAATACCTCATGCGGGTCTGTGTGTGACCTATGCGGGCTGCGGGAAGTCCAGGATTAGGCACGCATAATGATACTATGGGCGATTGGCCTTGCTTCGATCATTAGCGGCCTAGAAAAGACCCGATGATATCTATTTCACTCTTGTTTATGTTGTGGGCGTGAGACCCATAGTTATAATTGAGTGATGATTTTGAGGGCGTGAGTCCCTGACTTGACATGACTGCTTATTTATTGTGAACTGCAGTTTGGTTATCATACATGTCTCCTGCTTTATATAGACTACTATGATTTCATTTACAGTATTTTTAGTTTCACATACTTGGTACCTGTTGTACTGACCTCCTTCGGGGGGCTGCGTTCATGCCGCAGGTAGAAGTACACCAGTCGTCGATCCTAGCTCTTAGGATCAATCACAGTTCCGCATTTTGAGAAGCTCCGTTTCTCCGGAGGCTTATCAGTGGTACAGTCCCCTGTAGCTGTAGGTATTTACATTCAGGGGCATGGCGGGGCCCTGTCCCGCTATTGTTGTTATCCTTCTTAGAGGTCTGTAGTACTGTTGTGGGCAGAATTGTAAAAAGGGATGTAACTGTTCTAGTTGATATATATATATTGCCGCAAGGCACGTTTTTCTCAGATAACTGTTTTTCACTTCACTTTATTCATGTCTTGTTTTATATTCCGCTGATTACTCTGATGTATGGCTACTTGGGTGCCCGGGGTAAGGCACCAGTCACGGGCCCGGGTTCGGGTCGTGACACTCTATAACCAAGAGGATTGTACTTCAATTATCTTAACTTAGACAACAAGTTCTTATCTTTATAATGGTTCCAGAATCTATACTTTTAAATCAAGTATTCCATACGTTTTCCCATCAAGAAGTCCTTGTTTACCCCATTAGAATAACCCATTCTTATAACCTTTCCTCAAGGACAAGTGAGTTAACCCTCTAACTCAACCGACTAGGCATCTTTAAAACAAGTCAAGTATATCAAATGACTTTACCTTATTTAAATCACGTCGTCACTGACTATCTGATTATAACTACTCATGCTCAAGAGATAAGAAAGTTTTCACATACCTCTTTTGTTTAATCCACTAGCCAAGTCCAATATGCCGTCCGTAGATGTCAACCTATAATGACCAATAATACGTCTATTAGCTTCTAGTTTCAACGTAGAATATTCTAATGTAAAGTCCCTTGTTCTACGGGAAAAATTGGACAGCACTTCCTTTGTTTCTACGTACTTTTCCACCTTTTTCAAGGTCCGAATTCAATAACCAAACGCCACATTTAAGGAACAACAATTTAGCTAACCAAAAGGGGATTACACGCCTTCACAGGGCGCGTAAAATTCTGCCCCACAATAATACAAAACAATCCAATAATTTCCAAGCCACATTCGGCTATATTATCCCAACAATTATCAATTTCCTTTCCATTTCCTTTTAACCCAACTCGTTATCCCAACATGTTATATAAAACATAACCAATTATATACCCTCCTATTTGTAACATGCAACGATTTTTAGCTAACAACGAATTGATTTCAACATGAGTGGCTATCATGCCCATTTTCGGGTTTCAACAAGTCGACACGACCCCAATCTTTTCAAACTTTAATATAACAGCCTCAGGCTCATTTCTTAACTATTAAAACTTGAAATCTTCAATTACACAAGAAGGTGGAGATTTTTACCTCAAGAAGCCCTCTTTCCGAAATCTTCTTCACTTTAAAATTACCCACACGAACCCTTTGCAAGCTTGCCAACACTTTTCCTTCTTGAAGCCTTTCCAAAAATCTCACCGGGGTTCATCAATTTGAGAGAAAGGAGAGGGATTTTTCTTTGGGAAACCCTTGCAAATGGTCAAGTCTTGAAGACTTGGCCCTAAAATAAGACCCTCCTTTGGTCAAAAAGATGGGAGGGACACTTGTCACCCTCCCATAGGCCTTTTATCAAAATATCCCCTGTTTTTCGCCCCTTACCGCGTCAAAAATCCCGCTTGGCGCGCTGCAACCTCATAGGACTTTCAGAAATATCGGCGCGCCTGCTGGCGGGCCGCGGCGCCGCTTTGGAAACTCCGTCTCTGCGTCAGCCCGCAGAACTTCTAACGCCCGTAACTTCCTACCCCGATGTCCAATCGACGAGTGGTTTGTTGCGTTCGAAACTAGACTCAACAACCTTCATACTAGTCTTTTAAAACTCCTCAAAACTCATAAGGAACTAGGAGATATACCGCTCCAAAGTTGACTGAAAGTCTGCCCACAACCTTTTGCCAACCCAACCTTCCAAATTCAAATCTTATTTCCTTTCATACATTCTTAACTTAACCTCTTGAATTTACGGGGTGTAACACAGCTGGTCCTTCAACTCCCTCAACTCAGCAGGTGCTATCCTGTATGGTGGAATAGATATCGGCCGAGTGTCTGGCGACATATCAATGCAAAACTCAATCTCCCTCTCAGGAGGGATACTCGGGAGATCGTCTGGAAACTCTCGGACAATCGTAATCGATCAAAGTCCGTATTCGCCTCGATGTCGAATACCCGAACCATATGGTAGATATACCCCTTCTGCACCATCTTCCTAGCCTTGAGGTAAGAAATAAACCTACCCCTCGGCGACGCAGTATTCCCCTTCCACTCGATAACCGGCTCCCTCAGAAAGCGGAACCGCACTCTCTCTCTACAATCCACGTTGGCATAGCAGGACGCTAGCCAATCCATGCCCATAATCACATCAAAGTCCGTCATATCCAACTCTATCAAGTCGGCTAGTGGTCGGCGATCAGATATAGTCACAGGCAAGCCTTATATACCCGCCGCCTACCACTGAATCACCTACTGGCGTAGCCACCTCAAAAAGTTTTATGGACTCGGGCTCTATCCCTATTCTACCAGCAATATGAGGAGATATATAGGACAAGGTAGAACCTGGATCTATCAAAGCATATACATCATGACATGAAACCAATAATGTACCTGTGATTTACATCCGTGACGCCTCACGGTCACTTACGAACATAGCATAAATGCGATTCGAGGACCATAAATCAGGACCCTTGCCACGACCTCTGCGCGACCTGGCCGCCCATGAGCACCTTGCTCCGGTGAGTAAATCGTAGGAGATGAAGACCGGTGAATGACCCCGTAGGTGAACCCTACCATCTGCGCTTCCCGGTCTGGGCGACGGCCCTTGAAATATGACCTGGCGCCTGAAGTGTATCATGGCCCCACAAGATACCACAACTCCCGAATGGGATCTACCACATCGCCACACCGAGGGGGTGGTCTCGACGGTAGCATCCACGCTTCTCGAAGCCAAGCCCGGGGCCTCGACACGCTCCCGAATACCTCAGCGTCCGAAGACGGTGGAGGAGCGCTCAACCGGCCGAGGTGCAAATCCGATCGCTGCCGAGGTCGCCCGCCGAAACTACCAGAGGACCTGCTGTCACGCCTCTTCTGGCGATATCTATCAATCCGCCCCTACGCTCTCACACCTGTGCATAAGCTGCATGCGGGCAATGTCCATGCCCGATCAAGAGCTACTCCGCAACTCTTCGCTAAGTAATCATCGAGCCCTGTGACATAGCGGTGTACTCTGTCCTCCATGTCTGCCACTAAAGCGGGTACATACCGAGCCAACGAGTCAAACTATACGTTGTACTCCCGGACCGTCCGCCCACTCTGTCTCAATGTCAGAAATCTATTGGCCCGAGCTCTCCTCATCTGCGGAGAAAAGAAATGGCTAAGAAATGCCTCCGAGAACTCGTCCCAAACAGCTGGAAGTGCATGCTCCCCCCGGGACAGTTCCCATGAATCAAACTAGTCAACTGCAGTATCACACAGCCGATGTGAACCCAATACTACCGACTCTGTCTCCGAGGCCTTGATCACTCTGATCCGTCAGAATCGCTTGATAAACTCCACGAGGATCATCCTCAGGCCTCGACCCATAGAACTCTGGTGGGCTGCAACTCAAAAAGTCCCGAAGTCTCAAGCTATCAGATCTAGGGTGAACTACGGGTACAACCGCAATCGCTGCCTCCCGTCTGTCCTCCTGCCTTGCCACGATCCTGACTAATAACTGGGCCATCTCCTTGTAGCCCATATCCTCTACTTCCAGCCGTATGGCGAGGCTCAGTCTACCGCGGTCGATGCATTCTTCTTTGCTCCAAACTCTGCTGGGGCTGGCGACGTCGTGGAACTCGCTGTCCGAAACATCACCTCAGGTAAGGACTGGGCCTATGCCCTCGTAACCCTCTGTGTCCTACTAGTAGCTCCCTCAGCTGCCTTGCCCTTCTGGGCCGCGGTTGCCTTGCGTGGAGGCATAACTGATACATAAAAATATGTCAGAGGAAGTTCAACCTATAACACAACTCTATTGCACGATCTTAGAGTGAAAGAATGGAAACCAATTCTAAATATCCTGTAGCCTCCTGATTATAGATGTGGTGCACAACACACCGATAATCAAGACTCTACTAGATACGGCCTGTAGACCCTTTCCGAGGATTAACTGCTCTGATACCACTTTTGTCACGACCCGACCTCGGACCGCGATCGTGCCTTACCGGGCACCCTTGTGATACAACATCAGAGAAAACCAGCGGAAGTAAACTCATAATAAGAAACCATATAAAATATGAAGCAGGCTAACCCCAAAATGGTTACCTTTACAAACATAAACATAACAAAACTGAGCAGTTCATCCCTTACGAAACCCAATTACAACAGACTACGACTTCAAGAGTTGTAACCACTATGACGGGACAGGGCCCCGTCATACCCCTGAATATACCTGAATCTACAATGACAGGGAAACATACCAAAAGATAAGCCTCCGGAGAAACGGGGCTTCCCAAAGCGAGCGGTGATCCTAGGCGAGGATCAACAACCGATGTACCTCGACCTGCGGCATGAACGCACCCGGGCGAGGTCAATACAACAGTACAGTATATGAAATCAAAATATCAGAATGAAATCATAACATTTCCAAACCAAAATCCACATATATGTATGAAAAGTCAATTAACCGCACATGGTGCCACAACATAAGCAAGAACAATTAGGTGTATCGTAACCGGTCTTTCCTAGGCCGCTAATGATCGAAGCAGGGTCATTCGCCCATGGTATCATTACGCGAGCCTAATCCTAGACTTCCGTAGTCCGCATAGGCCACCTGGGCCCGCATGAGGTACTCCTCGCATTGGGGGTATCTAACCCGCGGCATTTTCTTGGACTCCCGCAGTCCGCATGGCCACTTGGACCGCATGAGGTATTCCTCTCATCGGCGTAACACACCCGGAGTGATTCCTGGACTACCGTAGTCCGCATAGGTCACATGGACCCGCATGAGGTACTTCTCGCATCGGGGGTAGCTAACCCGCGGTAACTTAACAAGTCAGGGGGGGTAAGTGAGATAACACAAGCACAACCGGCTCATCGTAAACAACATAAGCACAATAAGAGAAACCCCCTTACCACAACAAATCTCAAGACACTAACACCCGTAGTATCACAACATATTTACTTATCAAGCCACTTACCACACATTCAGAAATCATTACAAGGCTACTATAAAGCGAGTAAGTAAACCATTATTTTTATCTTTCTTAAGTCGTTATGACTAACTTCCCATAAAGCTAGTATAACATTTAAACATTGTAATAACTCAAAACATCCACATTTGTTTGGAAAACCAAAAGAACTTATTCTTTTAAACCCAAGTATTAATTTCCTTTTAAAATAATGATTCAGAATTCTTTTTGAAGTATTTCAAGACTCTTAACATTTAGGATTCAAGTAAAAAAACCTCAAGGTGCGACCAAATTTAGTGAAACACGTACGTCTACCGTACTATATATTTTACAAATATCATGCTCAAGAGGATAGGAAGAATAACATACCTCATACTAAATCCACTTGCCAAGTCGAATATGCCGCGTAGAGTATCAACCTATAATAATCAAATACTTCTATTAACGTCTAAACTTCTTCGTCGAATATTCTAGCATAAAGTTTCTTATTCATGGAAAATGGACAGCACTTCCTTTGTTTCTACGTCTTTTCCACCTTCCAAGGCTCGAATTCAATATCCAAATGCCACTTAAGGCCCAATAATCCAACAATACAAGAGGATTACACGCCTAATCTTGGGCGTAAAATTCGCCCACAATACATATTAACTAATTCAATAAATTTAAGGTAGTGTCTTGGCTACAACATGCTCACATATCATCCTTATCTAATCCTTTCAAATCCAAATCGTTATTCTTACATGCAATATTCCTAAAAGCAATATTGTCCACTACAAGTCTTTTCTTCCTCACATGCAACACAATTTACTCAAGAATAAAGAAGAGATTGTTACCTTAGAGCTTACCCAAATTAATCCAACAACTTTCACTTGTCTTCTTTCCACAATCACCTTCACAAAACCCCTACAAGTTTGCCAACAAGTTTCCTCCTTGCCACTTTTCTGAAATTTTCCTCTACGCCTTGGTTTCTTCTTGAATTTCTAGAGAGAAGGGAGAACTTTTAATTTTAGAGAGAAGAAGGTGTTTTCAAGAATGACCAAGTCTTCAAGACTTGGTCAATAAATAGGACATGCAAAAATCAGATAGGGGGGGGGGACACTTGTCACCCTCCCATGTCCTTTTTAAAAGAAAATATCTGATTTTTCCTCAGTTTTCCGCAAAAACTCCGCCTCGGCGCCGCGGCCCTGCAGCCGGCGCCGCGGCGCTGAAACCTCTGCGAACTTTCGGAACTTTCGGCGCCGTGGCCCTGCATTCCGGCGCCGCGGCCTGCAAATTCAGCGAATTTTCAGTATATCCGGCGCCGCGGCCCTGCATCCGGCGCCGCGGCGCTGTGGCCCCTGACCGAGAATACTTTTCTGCTTGCCTGCGCACTGAACTTGTAACTTCCATAACTTTCTACTCCGATGTCCTATCGACGAATGGTTGGTTGCGTTGGGAACTAGACTCAATGAACTACATACTAGGCCTTTGAAACACCTAGGAACTCCTAATGAAACTGTACATAAACCGCCTCAAAGTTGACTAAAACCCGTCCGAAACATTCCGTCAACCTTTCTTTCAAAAATTTAAATCTTAATTCCTTTCGTACGTTCTCATAAGCATGACCTGAATTACGGGGTGTAACAGTTGTGTGGAATGAAAGTAGGTAGTTAAGCTAAGAAGACCACTAGATTTTCATGACTTGAATAGTGAGATTATTCCGGACCGGGAACAAGAGTTTGGTACAAAGTGGGTCGGGTTGAGGCCATATCGCGGGTCAACCCGCAGCGCAGAATGAGGTGGGGTCAGTTTGGGGTGGTCCCGCCAGGTGGTAGGGTCACGAGGGTGCTAGGCCCAAGTTTAGGTTATCATCGTATGGGTTTGTGGATGCGTTCGACCAGAATCAGATCGTGAAGGCCAGGAATGGCCTTAAAGGAATTGAGGCTAGTAAGATGACTAAGTTTGGAGGTAGTAACTCCAAGGTGCTGAAAACTGAAGCAATGACGGAAATGTGGTGCGTGTATTAGAAAGAGTTCGGGTATACGAGAAGGGTACGTCGAGTAAGAAAAGAAGCGAACATGTGTTAAAAGAATGGAAGTGATCATTTTTGTGAAGTGAAGGTGCGAAGAGAGTATCCTTTAGACCATGAGTGAGAGCTAATTGTGATGTTACATGTTGGAGGTGTTTTCCTCGTTGGCTTGGATTTGAGTTTTACGCATGTGTTATATTATGGCCATATGTGGCATAATTGGTTTCGTAAGTATAGTAGTGAAGACTATACCGACGCATGTATGGTTGGAGACTTAGAAGGAATATTCGGGACGAATGTTTCTAAGGGAGGAAAAATGTTACACCCCGTAGTTCCAGGGTAAGTATGTGAGGACGTACGTACGAGAATACGACATTAAGATTGGAAAGGAATAAAGATTTGATTTTCCGACGGAAAATTTTCCGGATTTTGTGAAGGAAAAAGGTTCGTAAGTGGAAATTGGATTCCCAGATTTTGTATTCGGACTTCTGAGAATATAATAGAATTATGGAATTTTATTTCCGGAATTGATCACGTGGGGCCCACGGGGAAAATTTACGGTTTTGTGGGGCCCACTTTGTTTTCGAGATTTTGGATATTACGGATATTTTCGGGAGATGAAATATTTTAGACGAATATGAGGGCGACACGTGTCACCCCTCTTAGGGGGCTTGTAGCCGTTTTATGTGGACATGTGGCATGGGCCGAAATGGTGAGACAAGTAGCAAGCCACTTGTCTCAAGCTTTGTGTAGACATTTGGATGGTGGAACCTACACACACTTGTCCCCCAATCTCACCACACACTTGCCTTGATCCTAGCCTTTGATTTCCCTATAAATACCCCCCTTGAGCTTGCAAGATTTCATCCACACTTAGAGGTTTCCAAGTCTTGAAAAATACTCCCTCCCCTTGTGTAGTGCTCTCGGCCATGGGCTGATTTTAGGAGATAAAGTTGTCCAAAAATTCTTAAACTTTTAAGTGTTCTTCCTTAAGGTGTTAGGAAGATAGTGAACCAAGAGTTGGAAAAGATTTCACACCCCTAGCCTTTGAAAATCACCTTGGCCGAAAGTTGCCATAGTTTGAGCCTAAGTGTTCTTCACTTTTTGGAGTTGAATCTTGAAGATGAGTTGGTTAGGAGCTTCTAAGGGTTGCTTGGAGCGGGTTGGAACGTAAGGAATTGGAGCTAAACGTTGCTAAGGATCGACTTATAAATCTTGGATAATTTTGGGCTTATCGAGGTAATGATATTATCCCCCTATTGTAATTGGAGATTACATGTTGTAGTAGTTTATAATTGAGTTTATTATATGTGGAAAGAAGATTGAAAAGAGATAGATTGTTTAGTATATTGTGGGACAGAATTGTACACGTCCGATTAGGCGTGTAATCCCCTTTGACTGTTGTATTACTGCGCCTTAAATGTGGCATGATGGCTATTGATATCAGGCCTTGAAAAAGGTGGAGAGGTAAGTAGATACAGGGGAAGTGCTGCCCAATTTTCCGTAGAGTAAGGAACCTGATACTTAGAATGTTCTACGAAGAAGTCTAGACGTTGATAGACGTGTTTGTTTATTATAGGTGGGTATTCTACGCGCGACATACTCGACTTGGCTAATGGATTAAGACGAAGAGGTATGTGATTCTTCCTATTCTCTTGAGCATGATTATTTGTGAAATATATAGTGCGGTAGACGCACATGTGTTAAAGGAGTTGGATTTCCTTTTTGTGCCCTTGACTTGATTCTAAATATTAAGTGACGTGATATGAAATGTTAAGGACTTGAATTGTGTTAAAAAGTTGTGAAACTTCATTCGTGAGTAATGGGTACTTGGTCTTTAAGAGAATAAAGTTATCATGATTTCAGAAATGTGAGTAGTTGTCCTTGGTTGGTTTAAAACATAAAGCGTTATAATAGCTTTATGGGAAGTTAGTTATAACGACTTTATGAAAACGAAAGAATGGTTTTATTATTGGATTTAAAATGATAACTTGACATTTTAAAGGTTAGGAGGTTGGTCTCCTTAAAAGATATGAGATTTGATTTAAAGATTAAGAGAGTTGATCTTGAAAGATAAGAGACTTGACTCATAAACGACTTGATTTTGGGAAAGGAAAAGTAACTTGATTTAAAGGTATAGGTTACTTGACTTTAAAAAGGAGAAGTGTTTTGTTTAAAAAGAAGGCATGGTATTGTCTTGTTTTGGTTTAAAAAGAAGGTATGGAAATTTGTTTTGGTTTACTTAAAATGATCGTTACTCTATTTTTGATACTACGGGTATTAGTATCATGTGACTTTTGTGAAAGAAATGGACCTTTTTTTTAAGGAGTTAAAATACGTAGTACTTTGGGGTTAAAACCCGGATTTTGGCATAAAATAAATGTCACGACCCGAATCCGGGCCCGTGACTGGTGCCTTACCCCGGGCACCCTAGTGATATAACATCAGAGAAAAACCAGCGGAAATAAAAACTTAAACATGCAAATAGACATGGATTAAGATGAAATAAAATAGGCCAACCAAAACGGTTGCCTTTCAGCATATATATATATATATCGACCTTTGAACGAGCCATAATCCTTACAATCCCGCCACAACAAAGCATGCACTTAAGATTTTTACAACAACTATGACGGGACGGGCCCCGCCATACCCCGAATGTACAAGAACTCTGCACTGTGGTAACATACCAAAGATAAGCCTCCGAAGGAACGGAGCTTCCCAATCCGCTGAAAGGTGATCCTAAAAGCGAGGATCGGCAATGTACCTCTACTGCGCAGATGAACGCAGCCCAAGGAGGTCGATGCACAACAGTACCAAGTATGTGAAATCAAAAATATCAAATGAAATCATATCGACTATATAAAGCGGGAGACATGTATGATAACCAAACTACAAGACACAACATATAAGCGATTATATCAAGTCGTGGACTCACGCCTCCAAATCATCACTCGTGCGTGGAATTTCTTCATCGCTATGGCGATATGATATAACAACACCAAGGAGTATACATGAACACGAGTCCCACCTATGCCATAAAAACCGTGACGGGCAAGTATAACTACCAGATCCGACCGCACAATAATATCATACAACCATATCATGAAGGCGACACGCGGCAAGTGCAATAGCCTCCACCACTCCACTGCGCCACGTGAGTCGACGGGGCAAGTGAATCGCTACGCACTGCATCACATCCGTAAGTCACGGCTCCATCCAAACACCGACTCGCGAAGGCGACGCGTGCAATAACCTATACCAGATCCACCGCCACGTGGCGGACGGGCAAGTAAACAGCTACGCACCCGATCACAACCGTAAGTCACGACATCCGTAAATAACCAGAATGGCCACATGTCCACATCATCTGTAGACATGCCCGTGTAACAATAATAATGGAAGCATACCCGTGGAATCTTCCGTCACTGCCCGTACGTCCAAGTGAGTCCTCAACAAGTCAACCGGCCCCCCATCGAGAGACGCGGTAATATAGAAACACAATTCTTGCACAACAAAGGCTATCACAACAAGCATAGGCAAGTTACACAACAACAAGCATAGGCAAGTTACTCAACAACAAGCATAGGCAAGTTATACACAACTCAAAGTACTTTCATTTTATATCAAAGTCCGGTTTTAACCCTAAAGTACTACGTACGTTAACTTCCTTTTAAAGAGATCCATTCCTTTTATAAAAGTCACCCGATACCCGTGGTATAAAATAGAGTGACTCACCTTTTTAGGTAAACCAAAACACTTTCCTCTTCAGCAGTATTCTTTTCCCTACAGTTCCAGTTTGCCTAATTTCAATTACTCAAGTCTCTTTATTTTAGAAAAGTTTCATAACTCATAGTCTTAATCTCTTTTAAAACAATTGAGCAACATATGCCATATATGTGAGTAGGTTATTCTTGTTTTATAACAATCTTGTTACAGCAGCCATGATCTAGGAAATGTAATGTTATACCCCGTATTTCCGGAGTATGTACGTAAGGGCGTACGTACGAAAGTTTGGCCTTAAAAGTTTAAGCCTTGGACGTTTTTATTTGTGCACAACTCACTAAAAGAATCGTTTTCCGACGAAACGTTTCCACAGCTTTTGTAGGGAAAATTCCGGCTATGTCATTTAGTATTTTTGCGGATTTTTCCGAGAGACAAAACATTTTGGACCAACGGGAGGGCGACACTTGGCACCCTCCAATTGGTGGACTTGAAATCGTCCATTGGACGAATTGGGCTAGGAGTTGCACGTTTTTTGTGCCTTTGCACAAGTCAAGGAGTTGGTAGGATATTTTGTGTGCAAGTTGGCTAAGGACACTTGCCCAAATCTTGACCTTACACTTGCCTTGCACTTGGCATAATCTTGGCCATTGGTTGGCCATCCCATGACCTATAAATACCCATCTTGTGATGAAGAGTTCTTCATCCACAAACAAGCTTTCCAAGTCTTGAAATCCTCTCCTCTCCCTTGAGCCTTTTCGTCCAACACACCCCCCCCCCCTTTGAGTGAGTTTGGCCGAGGGCCTACCCCCCCTAGCCTAGCCGAAATCTACCCCCCTCCCTTGGTAGAAAAGTTGCCTTCTAGTATTGTTATAATGCCCAAAGTACCCTAGCCCAAATCCCTTAGTCCTTAGTAGAAGTTGTGAAGAACTTCTAAGGTTTTCTTGGAGCTACCGGAGCGTACAACTTAGGAGCTAAACCTTGCTCAGGCGCGACTTTTATCTAGGATATTATTGGGCTTACCGAGGTAAATAATCTTACCCGTCTTTTATAATTAGATAATGCATACTGTAGAAGTATAAGAATAAGTATAAAATACTTAGAAGGATATTACAGAATAGAATTGAACTGTTTTCACAGTAGACTTATATAGCTCACCGGGTAGGGTTGTGCTGCCCGACTTTCCGTAGAATTGAGAACCCTCTGTTTAGAATGACCTACAGAGTAGTCTAGACTTTGATAGATGTCTGTGACTATTATAGGCTGATTCTCTGCGCGCGACATATTCGACTTGGCAGGAGGTTTTCGCCGAGAAGGTATGTGATTCTTCCTAAGCATGATATTTTAACATATATATATAGTACGGTAGACGCGTACGTGTTAACTGAATAATAACTACGGCAATGTCTTTTGACTTAAGCCTGAATAATAACTACGGCAATGTCTTTTGACTTAAGCCTGAATAATAAGAATCCTGATGCATTTCAAAAGAACTACTGAATCATGTTTTAACAGAAGATAAATATTTGGTTTTTAAAACAAAAGCTTAAGAGTTATACTAGCTTTATGGGAAGTTAGGTATAACAACTTAAGAAAGATAAAAGGCTGTTTACTTGTTTGTTTATAAAAGCCTTGTATTGATTCTGTTAAGTGTAGTAAGATTGTTTGATAAGTAGACATATTATGATGCTACTGTGTTAGTGTCTTGAAATCTTTGTGTAAGGGGTCATTCTTGCGTGCTTACGTTGCTAAGCGGTAAGTGCATTTATCTTGTTATTATATCACCTACCCTTGACTTATTATACAGGGCTTGCCACCCGATGCGGTCTATCGGCCTATGCGATCTGTGAGACTATGCGAGCGGCGGTATGCTCGAGATTGATCATTCGGGTGTTTAGCCCGATCGGGGATTCCTATGCGGTCCGTGGGACTATGCGGTCTATTGAGACTATGCGGTGCGGGAGTCGGTAGTGCAGGGTTAGCTACCGTCACGAGGAATACCTCATGCGGTGCGTAGTGTGACTATGCGGTTGTGGAAGTCGAGGACTAGGCACCTTGAGAATGATACTATGGGCGATTGGCCTTGATTCGATCGTTCGCGGCCTAGAATAGACACATTCTGATTTCTATTCTTTATTGTTGTTTGTGATGTGGCACTATGTGCAATTGAACGATTGTATTTGTGAAAAGGTTATAAATACTTTGATTTCATTTAAATACTTTATAGTTTCACATACTTGGTACTGTTATCGACCTCCTTGGAAGTGCGTTCATGCCGCGGTAAGGGCAAGCGGTGCTAGATCCACATCCTTAGGATCTTTGCGTTGGTGTCGGAGCTCCATCTTCTCCGAGGCTCTACTTTTGGGTATGATCTCCTGTATTGTAGATAGTTTTGTCTGATCGGGTATGGCGGGCCTGTCCGCCATAGTTGTTTACTTCCTTAGAGTTACGTAGTACTATTATGCAGTTGGGATGTAGCGCAAAACTTGAGTTATATATATTATCGAAAGCAAGCTTTTCTTGAGATAAAGCATTTACATTTTTACTATGTTTCTGTCTTGTTTTATTTTCCGATTTCTCGATGTATGACTACTTGGGTGCCGGTAAGGCACGATCACGAACCGGAATGGGTCGTGACAAAAGTGGTATCGAGCGATTAATCCTCGGAAAGTGTCTGAGCGTATCTAGTAAGTCTTGATTATCGGTGTGTTGTGCACCACACCAATGTCGAGGAGGCTATAGGATATTTAGATTAGTTTCCATTCTTCTCATTACGAGATCGTGCTTTAGAGCTGTGTTATAGGTTGGACCTCTAACGTATTCCTTTCAACGATTATGCCTCCACGTAAGGCAACCGGCCCGAAGAAGGCAAAGCGGGAGGCTGCTAGCGAGACACCCAGTCACGAGGCTCGAGCCCGGTCTATACAGAGGCAGCGAGTTCCATGACGCCGGCCCAGCGAAGACGCGATACCGTACCTCGGTCCGCGGCTGGAAGCGAGAGAGATAAGTGCGAGAGATGGCGATTATTTGCTCGGATTGTGGCGGACGCGAGGCGGTGGGCCGCGGCGGTTCGATTCAGCGGCCGTTTTGCACCGAGGCGAGCGAGCGGTTTGAGGCTACGGGATTTCCTTAGTTGTAGCCCGCGAGTTTTACGGTCGAGGCGGAGGATGATCGCGAGTTCATCCGTCGATTCTGAGAAGGATCATGCGGGTGATCAAGGCTTCGGCCCGAGTGCATGACATTCGGTTCGCGTCGGTGCGTGATACGCGATCGATTGGTTTGATTCGTGGGAGCTTTCGGGAGAGCATGCACCTCCAGCGGTATGGGATGAGTTTTGGAGGCTTTTCTCACACTTCTTGCCTCCGCGGATGAGGAGAGCACGGCGATAGATTCTTATTCTTTGAGAGCAGGAGGGCCTTGCGATTAGGGAGTCTGATGTCGAGTTTGATTCTTTGGCTCGATATGTCCACTGCCTGGTGGCGAATATGGAGGGCCGGGTGCATCGCTATGTCACCGGGCTAGATGATTACATGGCCGAGTCTTGTGCGGGTGTGTCCCTTCACCCGAGCATGGACATTACCGTATGCAGCTCATGCGCTAGGATGCGAGGCGTAGAGACGCCCGGGTAAGCGATATCAGCCCGAGAAGAAGGCGAGCGGCGATTCTTTTGGTGGTTCGGGGTGGCGGCATCGTGAAGTCGGTGCACCACGGCTCGAGCACTCCTACATCATTTCGTACGGCGAGGCGATCGAGCGGTCGGGGCCCGGGACTTGATTTCGAGTAGCGAAGTGCTAACCGTTCGAGGTCTGCTCAGTGTGCCCGTTGTGGTAGATACCATTCTGGGAGCTGTACTCCGGGAGCTTGCTATACGTGTGGCCAGCAGGGTCATTTCGCGAGAGTTTGTCCGACCGGGGGCGGCGCTGGTGGTAGGGCTCGGCTACGAGTGCATTGCGACTTCATCCCGCGATTACTCGCCGGAGAAAGGTACACGTGGACCGGGTCGCGGCGAGGTCGTGGCGCGAGTCGATTCTAGCGGTCCTCGAACGCATTTATGCTTTGTCCGGTAGGCGAGTCGGAGGCCTCGCGATGTAAATCACGGTACCTTATCGGTTCTGGGTTTGATGTGTATGCTTTGAAAGATCGGGTTCTACTCTGTCTATATATCTCCCCTTGTTGCTAGTAGGATAGGGATAGAGCACGAGTCCATAGACCACTTTCGAGGTAGCTACGCCGATGGGTGATTCGGTGGTAGCTCGGCGGGTATATAGAGCTTGTCCGGTGACCGTTCTGATCGTCGGACCTGGCCGACTTGATAGAGTTGGAGATGATTGACTTCGGCGTGATCATGGGGATGGATTGGCTAGCTTCTTGCTATGCCAATGTGGCTGCAGAGAGAGTAATGCAGTTCGGTTTCTGAGGAGCCGGTTGTTGAGTGGGAGGAGCACGGTATCGCCAGAGGTAGGTTTATTTCCTACCTCGAGGCTAGGAAGATGGTGCGAAGGGTATATCTACCATCTCGTTCGGGTGTTTGATCGAGGCTGCGGTACCATATTTTGAGCGATTCCGGTGGTCGAGAGTTCCCAGGCGTGTTTCAGACGACCTCCGGGTATCCTCACGAGAGGAGATCGAGTTTTGTATAGATGTCTTTGCGGACACTCGGCTATTTCCATTCGCCATACGAATGGAACTGCCGAGTTGAGAGAGTTGAAGGACCAGCTGAGAGATTTGCTTGAGAAGGGCTTCATCGGGCCTAGTGTTTCTCCATGGGGAGCGCCGGTATTGTTCGTGAAGAAGAAGGACGGGACGCTGCGCATGTGTGTTGATTCTGACGGTGAACAAGGTGACCATTAAACGAATACCCGCTTCCCGGGATTGATGATTTGTTCGACCGGTTGCGAGCGCGAGTGTTTCTCAAAATTGATCTGCGTTAGGGCTATCATCAGTCGAGTCGAGAGGTGGATGTCCCTAGGATGCATTCGGACCCGATGCGAGCATTATGAGTTCGAGTCATGTCTTTTGGGTTGACGATGCTCGTGATATTCATGGATTTGATGAGCGAGTGTTCAAACCATTTTGGACACGTTTGTGATAGTGTTCATTGATGATATCTTGGTTTATTCTCGCTCGGGCGGGAGCGTGCGGAGCATTTGCGGTGTCTTGTGATTCTCGAGACCAGCGATTATCGCCAAGTTTTCCAAATGTGAGTTTTGGTTGACTTGGTGGCTTTTCTTGGGCATATTAGCCGGTGATGGCATTAGTGGATCTGACCAAGATCGAAGCGATCGGGACTTGGCCTGAACCTACTACTCGCGAGAGGTTCGCGATTTTACGGGCCTTGCGAGTTATTATCGGCGGTTCGTAGAAGTTTGCTTCTATCTACGCACCATTGACTAGGTGACTCGAGCGGCTAAGTTTGATGGTGATGCTTGTGGCGGGGTTTCGATTCTTTGAAAAGAGGCGGCGGCCGCCCGTTCTTACTCTTCCGAGGTCGGATAGTTCACGTGGTGTATTGTGATCGTCGGGCATCGGGTTGGGATGTGTGTTGATGCGGCGGGCGAGTCATAGCGTCACGCATCCGTGACTTAAGAAACACGGAGGAACTACCCGCATGATTTGGGAGGCGGCGGTGATTCACGCTTTGAAGATGCGGAGGCACTATTTGTATGGGGTTCACGTGGATATTTATACAGACCACAAGAGCCTCGGTATATCTTGACGAGGAGCTGAACTTACGGCGAGGCGGTGGTTAGAGTTGCTTAAGGATTACGATGTTGATATCTGTACCACGGGAAGGCGATGTTGTGGCGGATGCTCTTGATCGTAGGTCGATGGGAGCCTATCGGATGTGCGGCTAGAGAGGAGGGACATGGTTCGTGATTTGCATCGATTAGCGAGCCTCGGTGTCCGTTTGATTGATTACGATAGCGATGGGGTTCGTGTTCGTGAGGTTGCGAGTCTTCCATCGTCGAGAGGTGAAGAGGCAATTCGAGGATCGATTTTGACACGTTATCGTGTCTGACTCTTCGTGAGGGCAAGGGTCCTTTTGGTAGCACTGATGGGGTGCTAAGGTTTGAAGCGAGTTGTGTGTCCCGGATATTTGAGGACTTGACGAGTTCTTGGGGAAGCACCTGCGGTAGCGTTACTCTATCCGTCGAAGTGCGACGAGATGTACCACGACCTTAGATGCGTGTATTGGTGGGATGGCTTGAAGAGGGCGTTGCGAGTTCGTAGCTCGGTGCGTGTTGTCGGCGAGTAAGGTAGAGCACGGAGGCACGGTGGTTTATTCTGACGATAGAGATCGACACGGAAGTGGGAGGTAATCAACATGGACTTTCACGGGATTGCCTCGCTTTCGGAGGACATGATTCTATATGGGTTATCGTCGACAGTGAAATCAGCCCACTTTCTTCCGTTAGGGCGACTTTCTCGGTGAGGATTATGCGGACTTTACATCAGAGATCGTCGGTGCATGAGTCCCTATTTCGATTATATCGCAGGAGAGGCCGATTCGGCTAACCGGAGGTCCTTCGAGAGGGTTTAGGGGCGGTGAGCACGAGTGCATTTCATCCACAGCAGACGGACGAGCGAGCGCACTATCCGGACTCTTGAGGATATCTGCGAGCTGTGTTATTGACTTCGTGGTAGTTGGGAGGATCATTTGCCTCTAGTTGAGTTCGCGTATAATAATAGCTACCACTCCAAGTATTCGGATGGCGCCTTATGAGGCCTTATATGGGAGGAAGTGCGGTCGCCTATAGGCTGGTTCGATGTGGCGAGAGTGCGATTAGTGGGACGGTTGGTGCGCGAGGCGTGGATAAGGTAAAGCTTATCGGGAGAGGTTCTTGGCGGCTCGAGTCGGCCGAAATCATATGCAGATCACCGTCGTCGGCATGGAGTTCGAGTTCATGATTGGGTTTTCTAAAGGTGTCACCCATGAAGGGTGTGATGAGATTCGGGAAGAAAGAAACTTCGGCCCAGGTACATTGGGCGTATCAGTTGTCGCGAGGTAGGCAAGGTTGCCTATGAGTTGGATCTGCCGTCCGATCTGGAGGCAGTGCATCCGGTGTTTCATGTTTCTATGTTGAGGAGATGTATCGGGGATCCATCTAGAGTGCATCCGATTGACGACGTCCAGGTGACCGAGGGGTTATCGTATGAGGAGATTCCCATAGCGATAGTCGATCGTCAGGTTAGGCGTCTGCGGACCAAGGACGTGGCTTCCGTCAAAGTCTTGTGGCGGAACGAGCTTAGGGAGGAGATGACGTGGGAAGCTGAGGAGGACATGAGGCGGAGGTATCCTCACTTATTCCCCACACCTCCAGGTAACTGGCTTTCCTATTTTGCTGGTTTAATTTTCGTAAATTGTTAAGTGTTATATTGTGGCCATGTGTGGCACTTGCAAACTGTTTAAGCTTTATCGATAGCTGTCTTGTGAAGGAACATTCGGGACGAATGTTTCTAAGGAGGGGAGAATGTTATACCCCGTATTTCCGGAGTATGTACGTAAGGGCGTACGTACGAAAGTTTGGCCTTAAAAGTTTAAGCCTTGGACGTTTTTATTTGTGCACAACTCACTAAAAGAATCGTTTTCCGACGAAATGTTTCCACAACTTTTGTAGGGAAAATTCCGGCTATGTCATTTAGTATTTTTGCAGATTTTTCCGAGAGACGAAACATTTTAGACCAACGGGAGGGCGACACTTGGCACCCTCCAATTGGTGGACTTGAAATCGTCCATTGGACGAATTGGGCTAGGAGTTGCACGTTTTTTGTGCCTTTGCACAAGTCAAGGAGTTGGTAGGATATTTTGTGTGCAAGTTGGCTAAGGACACTTGCCCAAATCTTGACCTTACACTTGCCTTGCACTTGGCATAATCTTGGCCATTGGTTGGCCATCCCTTGACCTATAAATACCCCTCTTGTGATGAAGAGTTCTTCATCCACAAACAAGCTTTCCAAGTCTTGAAATCCTCTCCTCTCCCTTGAGCCTTTTCGTCCAACACACACCCCCCTTTGAGTGAGTTTGGCCGAGGGCCTACCCCCCTAGCCTAGCCGAAATCTACCCCCCTCCCTTGGTAGAAAAGTTGCCTTCTAGTATTGTTATAATGCCCAAAGTACCCTAGCCCAAATCCCTTAGTCCTTAGTAGAAGTTGTGAAGAACTTCTAAGGTTTTCTTGGAGCTACCGGAGCGTACAACTTAGGAGCTAAACCTTGCTCAGGCGCGACTTTTATCTAGGATATTATTGGGCTTACCGAGGTAAATAATCTTACCCGTCTTTTATAATTAGATAATGCATCTTTGTAGAAGTATAAGAATAAGTATAAAATACTTAGAAGGATATTCTGAGAATAGAATTGGTGTTTTCCAATGAGACTTATATAGCTCAGGGTAGGGTTGTCTGCCCGACTTTCGTAGAATTGAGAACCCTCTGTTTAGAATGACTCTGAGTAGTCTAGACTTTGATAGATGTGCGTGACTATTATAGGTGATTCTCTGTGCTGACATATTCGACTTGGCGGGAGGTTTTCGTAGAAGGTATGTGATTCTTCCTAAGCATGATATTTTAACATATATATATAGTGCGGTGAGCGTGTGTTAAGCGAATAATAACTACGGCAATGTCTTTTGACTTAAGCTGAATAATAACTACGGCAATGTCTTTTGACTTAAGCTGAATAATAAGAATCTGATGCATTTCAAAAGAACTCTTTGAATCGTGTTTTAACAGAAGATAAATATTTGGTTTTAAAACAAAAGCTTAAGAGTTATACTAGCTTTATGGGAAGTTAGGTATAACAACTTAAGAAAGATAAAAAGGCTGTTTACTTGTTTGTTTATAAAAGCCTTGTATTGATTTCTGTTAAGTGTAGTAAGATTGTTTGATAAGTAGACATATTATGATGCTACGTGTTAGTGTCTTGAAATCTTTGTGTAAAAGGGTCATTCTTGCTTGTGCTTACGTTGCTAAATGGTAAGTCTGTTTATCTTGTTATTATATCACCTACCCTCGACTTATTATACCGGGCTTGCCACCTTGATGCGGTCTATACGGCTATGCGGTGCTGTGAGACTATGCGGGCGGCGGTATGATCGAGATTGATCATTCGGGTGTTTAGCCCAATGCGGGGATTCCTATGTGGTCCATGGGACTATGCGGTCTATTGAGACTATGCGGTGCGGGAGTCGAGTGCTGGGGTTGGCTACCCCGCGAGAATACCTCATGCGGTGCAGTGTGTGACTATCGGTGCGGAAGTCAAGACTAGGCACGCGAATGATACTATGGGCGATTGACCTTGCTTGATCGTTCGCGGCCTAGAATAGACACATTCTGATTTTCCTATTCATTGTTGTTTGTGATGTGCACTATGTGCAATTGAGCGATTGTATTTGTGAAAAGGTTTTAAATACTTTGATTTCATTTAAGTACTTTATAGTTTCACATACTTGGTACTGTTATCGACCTCGCCCGGGGCTGCGTTCATGCCGCGGTAAGAGGCAAGCAGTGCTAGATCCACATCCTTAGGATCTTTGCATTGGTGTCGAGCTCCATCTTCTCGGAGGCTCTACTTTTGGGTATGATCTCCTGTATTGTAGATAGTTTTATGCTGATCGGGGTATGGCGGGCCCCGTCGCCATAGTTGTTTACTTCCAGAGTGCAGTAGTACTATTATGCAGTTGGGATATGCGCAAAACTTGAGTTATATATATTATCTTTGAAAGGCAAGCTTTTCTTGAGATAAAGCATTTACATTTTTACTATGTTTCCTGTCTTGTTTTATTTTCCGCTGATTTCTCTGATGTATGACTACTTGGGTGCCCCGGTAAGGCACCAGTCACAGGCCCCAGAATGGGTCGTGACATGTAATATCATTTTGTCTCATCTTAGCTTCTATGCAGATGGAGGTTTCTACTGGTTTTACTAATACATTAATTATTCAATACATTTCCCTTTATTAGCGCTGCTGTGGTTTGTTCGACACTTATTCTCATTTCCGAAATCAGTAAAACATTATTCTTTTAAAACCAAGTACTCATTACTCGCGAATGAGGTTTTACAACATTTTTAACAAAATGTTAATTACCAAGTAAATCAAGTTAAGTCTCTTATCTTTCAAGATCAAGTCTCTTAACTTCTACAATCAATAAACCATTCTTTTACCTACATAGAGTCGTTATAACTAACTTCCCATAAAGCTATTATAACACCCTATGTTTTAAACCAACCAACTCATTTAGCACATGTACGTCTACCGTACTACATAGTTTACAAAACATCATGCTAGAAAGGATAGGAAGAGGTTCACATACCTCGCGATGAGTATCGACAATAAGCAATACGCTCCACGGCTATAACTCGGCTAGCCTCGTTCACCTTTTAAGTAGAACACGCTACTCGTAGCACTTCCACCTATATAGGCCACAACGTCTATTAACTTCTAAACACAAGGTTCCATTTTCTACAGAAAATTCGAGACCTCCCCGCACACGCGTAAAACTCCTCCTCTATCGAGGCCGGCTACCAAGCCAACCAGGGGGGGGGGGGTTAACACGTCTAACCGGACGTGTACAATTCTACTACACAGTAATACTACACAAGTCTACTGTAATACAGTCCTATGTAATTACAGTTCAGTTCTCTTCTTTATTATTCAGGCTTAAGTCGAAAGACATTGCCAACAACTACGTTCAGTTCTATATATAGTATACTTCAACTATATATTCCTACAACATGTAATTTCCAATTACAATAAGGGGGACAAGATTATTTACCTCGATAAGCCCAAAATTTATCCGAGATAAAAGTCGATCCTTAGCAAGGTTTAGCTCTACTCAGCGGCGCTCAATCCGCTCAAACAACCATTATAAGTTCTAACCAACTTCTACTTAAATACTTCAACCAACAATGAAGATTTCCTTAGGGTTTCGGTTTGAGACAAAAAAGGACAAAAGGTAGTATTTCCGGGCTCTACGTATAGAGGTAACTTTGGAATACTACAAGGTATAAGGCTAATGTATTTTGGGCATTATAACAATACTTGGAAGACAACTTTCTACCAAGGGGTACCTCTGCCACACCTAGGAGGAGGGGAGAGGCTTTGGACGAGAACACAACTCAAGAGGGGAGGGAGAGGGACTCAAGACTTGGAAGATTTTGGATGAAGAAGTCTTCAACTTAGGGGGGTATTTATAGGAAAACCAAAGGTCAACCAATGGCCAAGATCAAGCCATGTGCAAGGCAAGTGTAAGGCCAAGATCAAGCCAAGTGCACCCTAACCCTACTCCACAAAACACTCCACAAAACAAGGCACAAAACAAGCCACAAATCAAGGCCATTCGTCCAAGGCCAAACCACCCACTTTAGGCGTCCACTTGAGGGTGACAAGTGTCACCCTCTCGTTGGTCAAAAACATTTCGTCTGTCGGAAAAATCCGCAAAAATTAAAAAGGACATAGCGAATTTTCCCGCTCATGAAGCTTTGTAAAACGTTTCGTCGAAAAATGACTCTAGCCGGGTGTTGTGCACAAAATTCGGTCCAATGCCTAACTTTAAGGCTCAAATTTCTACATACGTCCTTACGTACATACTCTGGAAATACGGGGTATAACATTCTCCCCTCCTTAGAAACATTCGTCCCGAATGTTCCTTCTCAAGACGGATTACGATGAAGATCTTCTAACAAGTTGCCAACGCCATGCACGGCCCACGAACTAACACGTTCTCTTCCTTCCTTACTCGTCGTGCCCTTCCGAACACTTGAACTCTTCTAGTATCGTACCATACTTGATCATCGCCTGATTCCCAAAACCTTGGAGTCACCACCTCGAACTTGGTCATCCTACTAGCCGCATCTCCCAAGGCCATTTCCGCCTTCACGAACGATTCTGGTCGAACACATCCACGAACTCGCACGATGGTCATCTAAACTTGGGCCTAGCACCCTCGTGACCCTACCATCCGGGACCACCCAGAACTGACCCACCTCAAACCGGGTTCTGGGTTGACCCGCAACACGTCCTCAACCGACCACAATCGCGCCAAACCCTTGTTCCCGATCCGAACAATCTTACCTATTCAAGTCATGAAAGCTACCACTTCCATTTCACACAACTCAAGGAATTTTTTCCACAATTACTCCACGTATACTTATATATTCGACAAAGATCACATGAAATCTTGTACTCAAGACGGCCTTACATCTAAGGTCTCAACGTAATATTCTAAGGTTCATCATTTTCTCACTAACTGTGCTTCTAAATCACATTTTAGCATAAGCTATCGAACAAAACACTAAACACATCATCGACATCAATACATACAAAACTCTAGAGGTTAAGGATATACTCGAAAATAGGCGGTTGAAGGACCGCTAAGCTGAACTTCCGCGACCTTTATCGTGGCTGCAGGTGTATGAACATCCGCCTAGCTATGGAAGGTGAAGAACCATGGCCCGATCTAGTAGTTTGTGCTATCCGCGATCTTACCCACAGTCTGGACGATCTCGTCAAATGGCCACATCGGCCGCAAGTATAGCAATCTCCCAAACCGATGCGACATTCCCTCTCATGGGCTTTACCACAATGGTCACACCGAGATACGGTGGCCTCATCCGCGAGTACTCCTGCTCGAAAATCTGAACCACAGGAGCCCCGACCTGCTCGAATATTCCAAGCGTCCGACGACGGTGGGGACCACTTGCATCGGTGGAGGGCATAATCGCTCTTCTTTGAGGCGGTCCGCCTCGAAAGTCATCAAAGGACCCTGCTGTTCTGGCCCTCTTCTGCTGATCTCGGTCATTTCGTCGATTTCTCCGCTCCTCACATCCAAGTGCATACGCTGCGTGCTATGTCCATGCGGTGAAGAGCTACACGAACAACTTTCGCTAGGCAATCATCGAGCCTGTAATATATCGGCGCACTCGATCCTCCATACTAGCTACTAACGCGGGACGTCACGCCAATGAGTCAAACTCGCATTGTACTCCGATCGTGCGCCTGCCGCAACACCAAAAATCTGTCGGCGAGCCCTCTCATCTGTGGAGGCAAGAAATGTGCAAGAAATGCCTCAGAACTCGTCCCATATAGCCGAAGTGCATTCTCTCCCGACAGCTCGCGAATCAAACCACCGATCATGCGGTATCACGCGGCCGATGCGAACCTAGGGACCACCGACGTCTCCGATGCCTTGATCACTCTCATGATCCGTCAGAATCGTCGGATGAACTCTGCGGATCATCCTCGTGCCTCGACCCATAAAACTCGGGCGGTTTACACTCGTAAAATCTCGTAGCCTCGAACTATCGATGCAGGGTGAACCATCGCGCTTTCGGCTGCTGCGTCCGGCCTATCCTCAAGTCGCCTGACCACGGCCGTTAATCGCCCACTGTAACTCATCTCCTCTGCTTCCGCATGCGGGACGAGGCTCGGGAACTGTGGTCTACAATCGCTCTACTCGCCTCCTCTTTTGCCTTGCCACGGGCGGGTTGCATACGCGGAGGCATAATCGTAAAAACGGTATGTCGGAGGGTCGATCTTATCACCTGACTCTAAGGCACGATCTCAAATGAGAAGAATGGAAACCAATCCTAAATGTCCTATAGCCTCACGATTATAGATGTGGTGCAACACATCGATAATCAAGATCAGATTAGACACGGTTCGTAGACACTTTCCGAGGACTAATCGCTCGATACCACTTTTGTCACGGCCGAATCGGGCGTATCGTGCTACCCCGCACCCTAGTGATACAACATCAGAGAAAAACCAGCGGAAATAAAAACTTTAACATGCAAATAGACATGGATTAAGATGAAATAAAATAGGCCAACCAAAACGGTTGCCTTTCAGCATATATATATATATATATCGACCTTTGAAGCGATTACAATCCTTAACCCCGCCACAACAATTACTAGCACCTAAGATTTTACAACAACTATGACGGACAGGGCCCCGCCATAACCTGAATGTACAAGAACCTGCGGACTGTGGTAACATACCAAAGATAAGCCTCCGGAAGGCGGAGCTTCCCAATACGCTGAAAGGTGATCCTAGCGAGGATCGACAAACATGTACCTCTTACTGCGGCATGAACGCAGCCCAAGGAGGTCGGGCAACAGTACCAAGTATGTGAAATCGTAAATCAGTAAATGAAATCATATCATCTATATAAAGCGGAGACATGTATGATAACCAAACTACAAGACACAACATATAAGCGATTATATCAAGTCGTGACTCACGCCCAAATCATCACTCGTGCGTGGAATTCCTTCCTCACCGCCATGCCTATGATATAACAACACCAAGGAGTATACATGAACACGTGTCCACCTGCGCATAAAAACGTGACGGCAAGTATAACTACCGGATCCGACCGCACCAATAATATCTTGTACAACCATATCATGAAGGCGACACGCAAGTGCAATAGCCTCAGCACTCCACTGCGCGCTAATGACGGGGGCAAGTGAATCGGCTACGCACTGCATCACATCCGTAAGTCACGGCTCCATCCAAACACCGACTCGAAGGCGACACGTGGTGCAATAACCTATACCAGATCCACCTGCGTCACGTAGCTGACGGGGGCAAGTAAACAGGCTACGCACCCGATCACAACCGTAAGTCACGATACTTCGTCGTAAATAACCAGGATGGCCACATGTCCACATCATCGGTGTAGACATGCCCATGTAACAATAATAATGGAGCATACGTGGAATCTTCCACACCGTCAGACGTCCAGTGAGTCCTCAACAAGTCAACCGGCCCCCCATCGAGAGACGCGGTAATATAGAAACACAATTCTTGCACAACAAAGGCTATCACAACAAGCATAGGCAAATTACACAACAACAAGTATAGGCAAGTTACTCAACAACAAGCATAGGCAAGTTATACACAACTCAAAGTACTTTCATTTTATATCAAAGTCCGGGTTTTAACCCTAAAGTACTACGTACGTTAACTTCCTTTTAAAGAGATCCATTCCTTTTATAAAAGTCACCCGATACCCGTGGTATAAAATAGAGTGACTCACATTTTTAGGTAAACCAAAACACTTTCCTCTTCAGCAATATTCTTTTCCCTACAGTTCCAGTTTGCCTAATTTCAATTACTCAAGTCTCTTTATTTTAGAAAAGTTTCATAACTCTTAGTCTTAATCTCTTTTAAAACAATTGAGCAACATATGCCATATATGTGAGTAGGTTATTCTTGTTTTATAACAATCTTGTTACAAAGAATCATGATCTAGGAAATGTAATATCATTTTGTCTCATCTTAGCTTCTATGCAGATGTAGGTTTCTACTGGTTTTACTAATACATTAATTATTCAATACATTTCCCTTTATTAGCGCTGCTGTGGTTTGTTCGACACTTATTCTCATTTTCGAAATCAGTAAAACATTATTCTTTTAAAACCAAGTACTCATTACTCGCGAATGAGGTTTTACAACATTTTTAACAAAATGTTAATTACCAAGTAAATCAAGTTAAGTCTCTTATCTTTCAAGATCAAGTCTCTTAACTTCTACAATCAATAAACCATTCTTTTACCTACATAGAGTCGTTATAACTAACTTCCCATAAAGCTATTATAACACCCTATGTTTTAAACCAACCAACTCATTTAGCACATTATATCTGCATCTTCATAGTTTACAAAACATCATGCTAGAAAGGATAGGAAGAGGTTCACATACCTCGCGATGAGTATCGACAATAAGCAATACGCTCACGGCTATAACTCGGCTAGCCTCGCTCACCTTTTAAGTAGAACACGCTACTGTGCACTTCCACCTATATAGGCCACGCCTATTAACTTCTAAACACAAGGTTCCATTTTCTCTGTAAAATTCGGACACCTCCCATGACAGAAACTCCTACTCTATCGAGGCTGCCACCAAGCCAACCTGGGGGGGTTAACACGTAACCTGACGTACAATTCTACTACAGAATACTACACAAGTCTCTCGTAATACACCCTATGTAATTACAGATCGCTTCTTCTTTATTATTCAGCTTAAGTCGAAGACATTGCCAACAACTACGTTGATTATATAGTATACTTCAACTATATATTCCTACAACATGTAATTTTCAATTACAATAAGGGGGACAAGATTATTTACCTCGATAAGCCCAAAAATTATCCGAGATAAAAGTCGATCCTGAGCAAGGTTTAGCTCCTACTCCGCGCACTCCAATCCGCTCCAAACAACCCTTAGAAGTTCTAACCAACTTCTACTTAAATACTTCAACCAACAATGAAGATTTCCTTAGGGTTTCGGTTTGAGACAAAAAGGACAAAAGGTAGTATTTCCGGGCTCTACGTATAGTGGTAACTTTGGAATACTACAAGGTATAAGGCTAAGGTATTTTGGGCATTATAACAATACTTGGAAGACAACTTTCTACCAAGGGGGGGGGGGGTACCGCTCGGCCACACCCCTAGGAGGAGGAACCTCTCGGCCAACGGCAACTAGGAGGGGTAGGGGGAGAGGCTTTGGACGAGAACACAACTCAAGAGGGGAGGGAGAGGGACTCAAGACTTGGAAGATTTTGGATGAAGAAGTCTTCAAGCTTAGAGGGGTATTTATAGGAAAACCAAAGGCCAACCAATGGCCAAGATCAAGCCATGTGCAAGGCAAGTGTAAGGCCAAGATCAAGCCAGTGCCTAACCCTACTCCACAAAACACTCCACAAAACAAGGCACAAAACAAGCCACAAATCAAGGCCATTCGTCCAAGGCCAAACCGCCCACTTTAGGCGTCCACTTGAGGGTGACAAGTGTCACCCTCTCGTTGGTCAAAAACATTTCGTCTCTCGGAAAAATCCGCAAAAATTAAAAAGGACATAGCCGGAATTTTCCCTTCGCAAGCTTTGTAAAACGTTTCGTCAAAACGACTCTGCGGGTGTTGTGCACAAAATTCGGTCCAATGCCTAACTTTAAGGCTCAAATTTCTACGTACGTCCTTACGTACATACTCTGGAAATACGGGGTATAACAATAAAGTACCTTGAGTTGTGAGTAACTTGCCTATGTTTGCTTGTGATAGCCCTGTTGTGCAAGTGTTGTATCATTAGGTTACCGCGTCTCTCGGTGGAGGGCCGGTTATCTTGTCATTACATGGACATGTCTACACCGATGAAGAATTCTGGGGGCATGCGGCCTTGCGGCGGGTTAAACTCCCGGTATGTTATTTTGCCATAGACTAGATCTCCACGGGTTCTTGATGCAGTTGGTTACGTAGCTAGCCCCGTACTTGCCTGGCCGCTTTCGATGCAGGTTGTGTTACACCCCGGAAATTTCAGGTTATGTTTCTAAGAACGTACATAAGAACTCAAATGTTAAGATTTGAGACGAGTAAAAATTTATCGGAATTTTGGAATTTGTCGGAAAATGATATATTGCGACGAACGGGAGGGCGACACGTGTCACCCCCCCTTAATACTCTTGGACGAAATTGACATGGGGGAAATGGTCATTTGACCATAATTTAAAAGATCAAGTCTTGCAAAGGCAAGAGCTTGACATTGTTGACCAAGTCAATGGCACTTGGCTTGATCCTTGTGAAGTGCATCCTAACCACCCATTTGTTCTAATCTTGACCCTCCATCTTGTTATATATGTATACTAGTACAAGACAAGGCAAAACACTTAGACAAATTTTACAAAAATTTGAAGACCACACTAGTGAGCTCTCGGCTAGAGGGAGGGTTTCAAGAAAAAAAATTTCAATTGTTGTCCAATAATTCCCCCACTTTAAACCAAGGTACCTAAGGGTATTGTAAGTGTTTCTCTATAGAAAGATCCCGGAAAAATGGTGTTTTCGTATTAGTCGAAAACCTAAAGGGTTATTCAACTTTGAAGTTGAAACTTGAAGATGAGTCTTTTGTAAGCTTCTAAGGGTTGCTTGGAGTGGATTGGAACGTCGAAAGGAGGAGCTAAAGTTGCTAAGGAGCGACTTGTGATTTAGGATCATAATTGGGCTAATTGAGGTATAATCTTCGTTTTACTTTTGTAATTGAAGATTTCACGTTATGATAAGTTATATGTGATCATGTGATTTGTGTTATGAAGTTTTATAAGTGACATGGATTGTAGAAGCCTAGAACCGAAAAGGACATGATTAGCCTTTTGAAATTGAAATACAATTTTGGTCGTTAATTAGAATCGTCGCATGTTTACCTACTTAAGGATTTTAGTAGTTGTAATCGATTGCGGCTTGATATCATGTTATACTAAACCACTTGGATTAAGAAGGAATTGGGAACGATTTGTATTGTTGCCTAATTGCCGAATTGACATTATAGTTTAGACTAGTTTGTTATCGTTTGTGGTGAGCCAATTGGGGCTGTTTGGTTATTCAATTGTATTGAACTACCTTATAGATTATGGTGAGCCAATTGGGGCTGTTTGGTTATTGTATTCGGCCTTGAAAAAGGTGGCAAAGTTAGTAAAAACAAAGGAAGTGCTGCCCGATTTTCCGTAGAATTTAGTGACTTGCACTTGGAATATTCTACGTTTGAAACTAGAAGTTAATAGCGTTTATGGTCATTATAGGTTGACATACTACGACTGCGATCGGACTTAGCAAGTGGATTAAACCAAGAGGTATGTGGAACTTTCTTATCTCTTAAGCATGATTAAGTTGTAAATGTATAGTACGGTGACGACAAGATTTTTGACAAATCTAGTCTATTTGATATCCTTGGCTTATTTTAAGAATGCCCAAGTTGTTTGAGTTAGGGAATTAACTCACTTGATTAAATATTAAGGATATCTTGATTTTCCAAAGTTAAGAGACTTTAAGTATGTTGAAAGTATTTTAATACTTGTTTGTTGGAATGTTTAAGTCTCATGGTTATAAGGAAAAATGTAAATTGCTAATGTATAAGGCTAGTATAACGGCTTTATGGGAAGTTGGTTATAATAGCTTTATGGAAAGTTTAAAGAGTGGTTTACTCTAAGTAATTTAATAATGTTAAGGGACTTGAAGAGTTTTAAAGAATGTGACACTTGTTTCGTTTTAAACATATAAGTCCCTTGGATAGGAAATTGTACTTGACTTAGGTATAAAGTGAATATAACGACTTTATGGGGAGTTGGTTATATTGGCTTTATGGAAAGATAAATGGCTTGATTTATTTGAAAGGCAATTTGATTTAAAGGCATCAATTGCCTAAGACTTTTACGAGAGAAGAAGTCACTTTAATTAGAAGCCTAATTTTATTTCTAAAAGTATTGTGACTTGTCTTGAAAAAGAAATTGTAACTTGATACTACGGTTATTAGTATCTTGGAAGTTTTATAATGAAATGAGTCATTTTAAAAGAATAGAAGTACGCAGTACTTTGGGTTAAATTCCCGGATTTTTATAAAGAACCTGTTAGTGCCTTAAGTAAATTAAAATGAGAGTGTATATGAAACAGAATAATAAGAAGTTAGGGGATTGCTTAACTTGCTTATATATTGTAAGATAAGCCGGTAGTGCTTATGTTATGTGTGATAGCGGTTGTGCTAGTAGTTCAAGAATAATCGCGGTCATTCCGGGTTTGTGGCATTGCATATTTCCGTGGATTTGCTACCCACGATGCGAGGAATACCTCATGCGAGTCCGTAGGGCTTATGCGGGTGAAATAGTCCCATGCGGGCGGGTCCAGCCTATGCGAGGAATACCTCATGTGAGTCCGTAAGGGCTTATGCGGGTGAAATAGTCCCATGCGAGGAATACCTCATGCGGGTCCACGCGATCTATGCGGGTGAAATAGTCCCAGGAATAGGATTGCTTAATGATCTGCGGACAGTGGTCTGTTTGATCGTGAGCTTCTACTTTATATTGTAAGTATACACCTATTTACTCTCATTGTTAGTAAGGCCACATGTACTATTAGTTGAGTATCATACATGTCTCGCTTTATTATTAGACTTATGATTTCATTACTGATGCATTTCACATATTTGGTACATGTTGTCGACCTCCTTGGCCGCGTTCACGCCGCAGTAAAGTACTGTTCTGATCCTCGCTCTTAGGATCACTGTTCATTTGAGAAGCTCCTTTATTCCGAGGCGTATCCTGGTATTGTCGGTTATTGTACATTCGGGGTATGGCGGGGCCTGTCGCCAGAGTTGTTATTCTTAGAGGTCCGTAGTCACATTGTGGATTGGGTTGTAAAGAAAAAAATGTCTCGTTCTATTTACGGATCGAGTATATTTTTACTAAGGTGGCCTTATCGGCCAGCTTTGTTGTTAATTTATGTTTACGTATTCTTTTTAGTTGTGTATGTTCGCCGCTATTCTCGATGTTTACAAGAGGGTGCCTGTAGGGCACCGATCGCGGCTTGGTCGGTCGTGACAAAAGTGGTATCGAGCGCTTAGTCCTCGGAAAGTGTCTAGGCCGTGTCTAGTAGAGTCTTGATTATCGGTGTGTTGTGCACCACATCTATAATCAGGAGGTTGCAGGACATTTAGGATTGGTTTCCATTCTTCTCACTCTAAGATCGTGCGATAGAGCGGTATGGTTAGGGTCGTCTCTCCCTAACAAGTTATGATTGTTTGCGACTACGAGAAAAGCGTGATGACCAGCAAGGATTACGTGGATTGCGTATCCAGGTTGGTAATGTTTGTAGTATAGTTGGTATTGTGACATACAACTATACGGATTTATGTTTGGGGGTCACATGTGTGTTGCCTAGGATGATTTTAGATTACCAGGATTGGGTAAGGACTAAATAAATACCGGGAAGGTATGAGCAGTTAAGGAACTCTCATCAATGTTTTACGTGCTAATTTGAGATAATTAGGTGATGATGAGATGTGTGAGAATGTAATGGACCCTTAAGAAGTTAATTAAGAGACTAAGTGGAAGACTATGTTAGCAACTTAAGCTACGTGGTATGCTTAAGGGAATTGTACGGGCGAGATCCGGACGAAGAAAGTATAATTGTTTTGGTCAAGACAACACGGCTATGATTTTACGAGAAGTTTTTGTACCCGGTTACGGTGGGCTGATAAGTTAGGCTTGGAGCATGGAAATTGCGAGCCTGAGAATGTGATAACCGTCGAGACCTTAGGTATATAAGGCCTTCTCGGGTAGTAAAGTTAAGTCAGACCAAGGGTAAGAGTTAAGTGCGACGCCGAGTCGGGTTGGGGATCTATTAAGGGTCGCCCCATAGGTTGTAATTAAATGGGATTAGTTGGTAGTAGTCGCACGTGGCGATGTGGTCACGAGGGTGTAAGGCCAAGTCTAGTTAATCGCTTTATGGGTTCGTGGACGATTCCACCGAACCAGTTGCGAGCCGAATCGCCTTATGTTGTTTAATTTTGTAACTCAAAGAGTGGAGGCGAGTTAGTATGGAATTTATGTATGTAAGTGGAATAAGTTTGGAAGTACAGAAAGAGTGCGACGATGAAAAAGAGCAACCAAGTGTAAAGAAATAAAGCCCGAATTCATGAGAACCTTTCGGTGACTACACGTGTGAGTGTTGGGTGGTAGTGGCGGTAGATAATAATTGCCGTAACGATAAAGTCGTTGGACCCAGCAGAGCTGTTATGACAGACAGTGAGGTCATTATGAGTTCGTGCTAGTTGGCCTCTTGTTATGCCAACGTTGACTGCAGAGAGAGATTGACTCGATTCCAGTTTTCTGGTAAGCTGATTTTTCCAGTGAAAAGGGAGAGAAGTGGTAGTAACCAGTGAATTATCCTTCCTTCTTTGGCATCGTTGTTTTCTTTTTAAGTCTGTGTGACTTGTTCACTTGGGGTAAATTGACGCAGGAAGTATGTGATAAATGAATTTGAAGGGTGTAGGGTGGCGGTCAGGGCCACGACCTTCCGGATAATTTCAGGAAATGTGCAAGGCAAGAAAGAAATAAGTACGAGTGCTGCCGGCGGAAAGCTGAGGGCATCTTTGGTAGGTTAGAAAATCTACACGAACTTAAAGGCGGTGCGTGATGATTAGATAATTATTGGACCGCAAGAGGACCCTGTGATTAGGGTTGTGACTCCAAGGAAAGTTTAAGTAAGGGAGATAAGTTCTCTTCCCACGAAAAGGGACAGCTTTGCGTATTATGGGTTACGTGGTACCCATGTTGTTAGGCGAAGGATATAAGATGTAAGGTCTTGTGATCGTCATGCCATAGGTTACAGCTTGTAGATAACCGTGGGAAAAGTGTTGTGTTGGGTAATTAGAACGACGCATTTAATTGGTCGGAAGTATCGTAAAGATATTAATGTAAGTTGCACGGGTCATGATTACCCTGCGAGTGTAAAGACCATTAGTTGATAATGGGCGTAAGAACTTTTCAAGAAAATGTGGTAACACCTAGTTATAGCTCTACAACCGAAAGGAAAACCGTTACTACTTGACGAGATCAAGGAAACCTCCCGGAAAAATGTGATTGTGATGTCACGACCCGAACCGTGGATCGTGCCTTACCTTGCACCCTAGTGATACAACATCAGAGAAAATCAGCGGAAATAAAACATAAACATGTAACAAGAGATTTGATAAATAAATAGGCTAACCAAAACAGTTGCTGCCAGATATATACATAAAAACTCGAACAGCTTATCCTTTTACAAACTCGCCCACAAAGCATTTCATGCACTTCTAAGAAAGTGACAACAACTATGACGGACGGGGCCCCGCCATACCCTGAATGTACAAGAACCCTGCACTCGGGTAACATACCAAAAGATAAGCCTCGAAGAAACGGCTTCCAACACGCTGAATCGTGATCCTAAGAGCGAGGATCCACACGATGTACCTTACTGCGGCGTGACGCACTTCAAGGAGTCAAGATAACAGTACCAAGTATGTGTAAATCAGAAATACAGTAAATGAAATCATAATAGTCTATATAAAGCAGAGACACGTATGATAACCAAACTACGATTCACAACATAAAAGCGATCAAGTCGTGACTCACGCCTCAAGTCATCCTCACGCGTGGAACTCCTTCACCGCCATCTAGGTATAAATCGTGTGGAATACGTGTCCCGGCCCATCCCATGGGACTCGGTAAAGAATCATGTAGAATACGTGTCCCGGCCCATCCCATGGGACTCGGTAAAGAATCATGTGGAATACGTGTCCCGGCCCATCTCATGGGACTCGGTGAAGAATCAGATGAAATACGTGTCGACCCATCATAGGACTCGGTTGAGAATCAGATGGAATACGTGTCCCGGCCCATCTCATGGGACTCGGTGAAGAATCAGATGGAATACGTGTCCCGGCCCATCTCATGGGACTCGGTAGCATAGAAATACAACACTTGCACAACAAAGGCTATCACCACAAGCATAGGCAAGTTACACACAACTCAAGGTTATTTTATGCCAAAGTCCAGGTTCTGACCCCAAAGTATTACGTACGTTAAATTCTTTTTAAAAGATTCATTTCTTTTATAAAGGTCACCCGATACCCGTAGTATTAAAATAGAGTGACTCACATTTTTAGGTAAACCAAAACACTTTCCTTTTCAACATCAAGTAACAACATTCTTTTCCATAAGTTCAAGTTTGCCTAATTTCAAGTACTTAAGTCTCTTATTTTAGAAAGGTTTCGTAGTTCATAGTCTTAATCACTCAAGAATATAATTCTCTTTTAAACAATTTGAGAAACATATGCCTTATATGTGAGTAGGTTATTCTTGTTCAAAATCATTCTTATTAAAGCAGTCATGATCTAGGAAATGTAATATCATTTTGTCTCATCTTAGCTTCTATGCAGATGGAGGTTTCTACTGGTTTTAATAATACTTAATTAGTCAAAACATTTCCCTTTATTAACGCCGCAGTTGGTTTGTCGATACTTATTCGATTTCCAAATCGTGAAACATTATTCCTTTTAAAAACCAAAGACTCATTACTCACGAATGAGGTTTCACACAAAATTCATATTAATTCATTTAAGTCAAGTCTCTTATCTTTTAAGATCAAGTCTCTTAACTTCAAAAATTAATAAACCATTCTTTTTATCTCTCTTAAGTCGTTATACCTAACTTCCCATAAAGCTAGTATAACTCTTAAGCTTTTAAAACCAAGCATTACTCTTCTTTCAAACAGGTTTCTTAATTCTTTAGACTACTTCAAGATTTTTATTATTCAGCTTAAGTCAAAAGACATTTGCCAGACAACCACGTTCGCTAACACACGTACGTCTACCGTACTATATATATATTCTTTAAAATATCATGCTCAAGAGGATAGGAAGAATCACATACCTCGCGACGATTATCGGCTATTAGCAAAACGCTCCACGGCTATAACCCGGCTAGCCTTGTCCACCTTTCAAGTAGCACATGCTACTCGCAGAACATTCAACCTATAAAGGTTATACCAGTCTATCAAAGTCTAGACTACTCTGCAGAATATTCTAAGCAGTAGGTTCTCTATTCTACGGAAAATCGGGCAACACTTCCCTACCTGTTAAGCTACACAAGTCTACTGTAAATACAGTCCTATGTAAGTACAGTTTAATTCCTTTTAACATCCTTCTATGTAATTACAGTCCAATGCTCTTCTTTAATATCCTTCTATGTAATTACAGTTCAATTCTTCTCAATATTCATTCTATATATAGTATACTTCAACTATATATTACTACAACATGTAATTTCCAATTACAAAAGGGGACAAGATTATTTACCTCGATAAGCCCAAAATTATCCAAGCTTAAAGTCGATCCTGAGCAAGGTTTAGCTCCTACTCCGTGCGCTCCACCCGCCTCCAAGAAACCCTTAGAAGTTTTACACAACTTCTACTTAGTACTCCAACCAATTATGGAGATTTTTCCATGTGGTTTCATTAGTGGCTAAAGGAAGGTATAGTAGTATTTTCCTAAGCTTTTCAGATAGAGGTACTTGGAAATACTACAAAGGTTTTGGGCTAGAGTATTTTGGCATTCCAACAATACTTGGAGAAGTATTTCTCAACCAAGTGGGTATTTCTACTAGGCTTGACAAAGGGAGAGTGGATACTTCGCCAAGGCCTCTCAAAGGGGAGGAACCTCGACGAAACTACACTGGGGAGAAGGGTGCTCTGGCCAGAGCCTCAAGAGGGGGCAAAAGGGATTTCAAGACTTAGAATCATTTGAGGGATGAAGAAAACCTTCAAGTTAGGGAGTATTTATAGCAACCAATGGCCAACCAATGGCCAAGATGAAGCCAAGTGCTAGGCAAGTGTAAGGTCAAGATTTGGGCAAGTGTACTTATCCATCTACCACCAAAATATCCTACCAACTCCTTGACCACAAACAAGGCAAAAACGTGCTAATGAATGCCCTTGTCGACTTTCGGCGGTGACACATGCCACCCTCCCGTTGGTCCAAGTTTTTTCGTCTCTCGTAAAACTCCGCAAAAATTATAACTGACATCGCCGTATTTTTCCCTTCGCAAAGTCCGAAAACGCTTGCGTGAACCACTCTTTCTTTTCGCAGGAACAAAATTTTCGACTTGCCTACTTTAAGGCTCAACTTTTCTACGCACGCCCCACGCATATACTCCGAAATACGGTATAACAGACAAGAAGTCTTAGCCGCAGGCAAGCAAAGGAATAAAATCTAAGTTTAGTGACCAAGTTTGGTTGCAACAGAAAGGGAAACAGAACCATAAGTGAGATTAAGGATACCGAATATTTCGCAGAATGAGAAAGGCTTTCGCTATTGGAAGATAAGTTGACCACGACTATGATTCTAACCCCTCCCGAGACTAGAGGGTTAGGTTATATTGATAACACGTTGGGTGTTAGGCTAGGTTGTAACGCAACCCGAGAAGGATAGAGCCTATGTTTTCCGTGAGTTAGGGAAGCAGAAAGGAAAGTGCGCCACTCACGATTTAGAGCCGCGGCAGCAATCATGCCAAGATTAAAGGTGACGATATACGCACTTCATGTGGATATTTGAGCATCACAAAGCCTCCCAGATATCTGCGGCCGAGGCGAGAATTTGCGACAATATGGTGGCTAGAGTTACTCGTGGATTGTGATATTGATATCCTATACCATCCGGGAAAGCCAAGCTACAGATACTCCTTGTCGCGACTGAGGTAGTCCGCTGCAGAGGCGGCGGATAGATAGGACGTGGTCCGTGAGATTCTTCGCCATCGAGCTGTGGGTTCGATTAATCGCCCAAGTTAAGGAAGTTTAGATCCGAGAGGTTGCGAGTCTTCCGTCGCTGAGAGGTAAAGAGGCGACAATGAGGATCCGCCAGGATATTTAAGACGTAGATACCGCTTCTCCGAGAAGAAGAGCTCGATTGAGTAGCACCGATGAGGTCGTGAGATGAGGATAGATTGCGTACCTGCATCGCAGACTAGTCGCAGTCTTAGGGAGGCACGCAGCAGTTATTGTTCTAAATTGTGCGGTCGACTAAGTCGTGTCGTGACCTCGGATGTATGTATGGGTAAGATGACCGAAAAGGGACATAATGAGTTTATCGCTTAGTGTCCGAATTAGTAGCAGTCATGGTTAGGTACCGTAAGCTCAATGGCTACCGCAGCGATTGAAATACCAACCTAGATATGAGAGGTAATTAATATGGATCTTGTTTGTCACGACCCGAACCCGGGCCCGTGACTGGTGCCTTACCCCGGGCACCCTAGTGATACAACATCAGAGAAAATCAACGGAAATAAAAACATGAACATGAATTTAGAGACAAAATAAATAAACAAAGCCAACCAAAACAGCTTGCCTTCATCATATATATACATAAATACCCGAACAGCTATCTTTTTTACAAACCCCGCCACACACAAAGGCTGCACTTAAGAATTTATACAACAACTATGACGACAGGCCCCGCCATACCCGAATGTACAAGAACCTGCACTGTGGTAACATACCAACAGATAAGCCTTGAAGGAACGGAGCTTCCCAAAACGCTGAAATGAGATCCTAAACGCGGATCGACAAATGATGTACTCTACCAGGCAGATGAACGCACCGAAGGAGGTCGATAACAGTACTAAGTATGTGAAATCGTAAAATATCAGAATCGAAATCATAATAGTCTATAAAAGCGAGAGTATGATAACCAAACTACAGATATACACATAATTATATCAATTCGTGGTCTCACGCCCACAACATCAATCCTGCGAGTACCCCTCATTCGCGATCATGATATGATAACAACAAGATAGCAATCCAAATGGGAGCATACCCGTGCGCTACGCATCGTGTCAGTATGTCCAAAGGGAACAAATAAGACAACATTCCAAATGGAAGCATACCCGTGCGCTACGCATCGTGTCAGTAGGTCCAAAGGGAAACAATAAGACAGCATTCCAAATGGAAGCATACCCGTGCGCTACGCATCGTGTCAGAATGTCCAAAGGGAAACAATAAGACAAAGATTCCAAATGGAAGATACGCAGCGCTACGCATCGTGTCAGTATGTCCAAAGGGAAACAATAAGCAACAAGGCGGTAATCAAAATGGAAGCATACCCGTGCGCTACGCATCGTGTCAGTATGTCCAAAGTGATTTAGCAAAAGTAACACTATCAACAGGAACGTACCCGTGGAATTTATCCGTCACTGCCGGTCACGTCCAAGTAAGTTCTCAACAAGTCAACCGATCCTCCATCGAGAGACGCGGTAGTATAGAAACACAATTCTTGCACAACAAAGGCTATCACAACAAGCATAGGCAAGTTTCACAACAACAAGCATAGGCAAGTTTCACAACAACAAGCATAGGCAGGTTTCACCACAACTCAAAGTACTTTCATTTTTATGCCAAGGTCCGGGTTTTAACCCTAAAGTACTACGCGCGTTAAATTCCTTTTAAGAGATTCATTCTTTGTATAAAAGTCACCCGATACCCGTAGTATAAAATAGAGTGACTTACATCCTTTAAGTAAACCAAAACAACTTCCATACTTTCTTTTTTTTTAAAGTCAAGTTACCACGTTAAAACCAATGATAAAACCTTTCTTTTGTTTTCATAAGGTCATTATAACCAACTTCCCATAAAGCTGTTATAACACCTTATGCTTTAAACCATTTTAAGACAACACAATGCCTTTCTTTTCCCTAAGGTTCCAGTTTGCCTAATTTTAATTACGCAAGTCTCTTTTTAAAAGTTTCATAGTTCAATGTCTTAATCTCTTTTAAAACAATTGAGTAACATATGCCATAGGCGAGTAGGTTATTCTTGTTCATAATCAATCTTATTAAGCAGCCATGATCTAGAAAATGTAATATCATTTTGTCTCATCTTAGCTTCTATGCAGATGGAGGTTTCTACTGGTTTTAATAATACTTAATTATTCAATACATTTCCCTTTATTAACGCTGCGATGGTTTGTCGATACACATTCCGATTTCAAATCAAGAAACATTATTCCTTCAAAACCAAGTACTCATTACTCACGAATGAGGTTTCACACAAACATCCATATTAAGTCAAGTCTCTTAACTTCTAAACCATTAAACCATTCTTTTTATCTCTCTTAAAGCGTTACACCTAACTTTTCATAAAGATGGTATAACTTTTATGTTTTCAAACCAAGTATACACTTCTTCCAAAAAGGTTTCTTAATCTCTTAGAATACTTCAAGGTTCTTTTACATCAAGTCGGTTATAAGTCAAATCAGTTATCTTTTAAAAATCACAAAGCATTTCTCATTTACATAGAGTTGTTATAACACTTTATGTTTAAAGGCAATCAAATACATTTAACACGTATGCGTCACCGTACTACATAGTTATACACATATCATGCTAGAACAGATAGGAAGAGGTTCACATACCTCGCGACGAGTATCGACTAATAGCAAAACGCCCAAGTACCCCAAACCGCTACACTCTCGCCAAGCGGATCACTCCACACGTAGTACTACAACCTATAGAGGCCACAAAGCGCCTATTAATATCTTTTAGATCCCGACGTAGAATATTCTACAGGAAATTCGGCAGCACCTCTCCCCCCCGCAACAGCGTAAATCTCCTCCTCTATCGAGGCTGCCACCAATCCAACCAGGGGGTTAACACGCCTAACCGACGTGTACAAATTCTATTACACAAGAATGCTACACAAGTCATCGTAATACACCCTATGTAATTACGATTCATTCTCTTCTTTAAATTCAGTCTTAAGTCGCAAGACATTGCCGTAAGTATTATTCAGGCTTAAGTCAAAAGACATTGCCGCACAATTATAATGTTCAGTTCTATATATAGTATACTTCAACTATATATTCCTACAACATGTAATTTCCAATTACAATAGAAGGTCAAGAGTGTTTACCTCGATAAGCCCAAAATTATCCGAGTTTAAATGTCGATCCTGAGCAAGGTTGAGCTCCTACTCCGCAGCGCTCCGACCGCTCCAACCAACCCTTAGAAGTTCTAACCAACTTCTACTTATAACTTCAACTACGGTGAAGATTTACTTAGGGTTTCGCTTTTTGTGATCGAGGAAGTATAATAGTATTTTCTGGGCTTTTGTACAAGTGTAACTATGGGAATACTACAAGGTATTTGAGCCAAGGTATTTGGACATAACAACAATACTAGGAGAGTATTTCTATACCACAACAAGGGGTATTTATACGAGACAACTAGGCTAGGGGGTATGTACCCCACGCCAAGCCTCTACAAGGGGAGGGTGGTTTGGCTGGGCCTTCAAGAGGGGGAGGTGTGGTGGACGAGATCACAAGAGGAGAGGAGGGTTTGAGACTTAGAAAGATTGCTCAATTTTGATGAAGAAAGTTCATCACTTGTAGGTATTTATAGGTCAAGTGAAGGCCAACCAATGGCCAAGATGAAGACAAGTGCATAGCAAGTGTAAGGCCAAGATTTAGCCATGTGCTACCTTATCCATCTACACAAAAATATCCTACCTAACCCTTGACCAAAATTTCACACCAAAAACGCAAGACTTAGCCAATTGTCGCCCAACCTCTTCCAATGAGGGTGACACATGTCACCCTCCCGTTGGTCCAAAATGTTTCGCCTCTCTAAAAATCCGCAAAAATTATTAATGACATAGCCGGAATTTTCCTTCAAAGTCGTGGAAATGTTTCGAAAAACGACTCCTTCTCAAAGTGTTGTGTACAAATTTCAAACTAGCCAACTTTAAGGCTCAAATTGTATCGACGCCTCACGCATATACCGGAAATACGGTATAACATTCTCCTCCTTAGAAACATTCGTCCCGAATGTTCCTTCTAACAGATAACGGTTCTTCTAACAAGTTGCCAACGCCACACCGCCACGAAATATCACACGTTCTCTTCCTTCCTTACTTGTCGTGCCCTTCTGACACTTGAACTCTTCTAGTATACGCATTCACACTTCGCCATCACTTCGCTTCCCAATACTTTGGAGTAACAACCACCAAACTTGGTCATCTTACTAGCTTCACTCTGTCTTCACGATCCGATTCTCGTCGAAAAAATCCACGAACTCATACGATGGTTATATAATAATGGGACTAGCGCCCACGTGACTTACCACCGCGGGACCACCCAGAGCTGACCCCACTTTGAAACCGCCGCGGGTTGGCCCTCAACACGGCCCCAACCCGACCCACTTACGCATCATGCTCTTGTTCCCCGATCCGGAACAATCTTACCTATACAGATCATGAAAGCTACCATTTCCATTACACACTACCCAGGGATTTTATCACACAAAACGTTCTAGGAATAAAAATGCACTCCGACAAGGATCACTTGCAAAACTGTACTCAAGACGCCTTACATCTAAGGTCTCAACTGTAATATTCTAAGGTTCATCATTTTCTCACCCTCAAGCTTACCCTTCTCACAACTGTGTTCTACATCACGTTTTAGCATAACGCTATCCGAACATAACACTAAACACATCATCACATCATCAATACATACAAAACTCTGTAGGGTTAAGGATATACTGAAAATAGGCGATTGCAGGACCGCTTAAAATCGAACTTCCACCGCGACCTCTACCGTGGCCCGCCGTATGAACATCCTGCTCGACTATGGAGGTGAAGAACCCGCAATCGATCCCGTAGTCGTGCTATACTACCAGCTACCCTGGTCGGACAATTTCTCCCAAATGGCCTCACTGCCGCATGTAAAACAAACTCCGGACTAGCACGACACTCCCACCGTGGAGTCTACCACAATGTCACAACGAGGTAGGGGTGGCTTCACCGCTAACACCTCGCTCTCTCAAAATCTGAACCTCGAGCCCCGACTGCTCCCGAATACTGGTGCTCAAGATTGTGGAGGACCACTCAGATCGGGCGGCGCATAACTAGTTCGCTGTGAGGCGGTCCGCCTCGAAGTCACCAAAGGACCTGCTGCTCGCCCTCTTCTCACGACCTCGTTATTCCGTCGATTTCTCCGCCTCACCTCCAGTGCATAAGCCTGCGCGGGCAATGTCCATGCCCATCAAGAGCTACACCAACAACTCTGCTAGGTAATCATCGAGCCCTCAGAACATATCCGGTGCACTCGATCCTCCATACTAGCTACTAATGCGGGACGATCGCCAATGAGTCGAACTCCACATTGTACTCCGATCCGCACGCCTGCTCGCCGCAACCCCAAAAATCATTGCCCGAGCCCTCCTCATCCGCGAGGCAAGAAATGTGCAAGAAAGGCCTCGAGAACTCGTCCCATAAAGTCGGAAGTGCATGTTCTCCCGACAGCTCACGAATCAAACCACGATCATGCGGTATCACGCAGCCGACGCGAACCTAGACCACCGACTCGGTCTCCGATGCTTGATCACTCTCATGATCCACAGAATCGCCGGATGAACTCCTCGGATCATCCTCGTGCCTCGACCCATAAAACTCGGCGGGTTACACTCGTAAAATCCCGTAATCTCAAATCGCTCGCTGGGGTGAACTACGGTGCTCTGGATCGAACCGCTGGCCCAGCCTTATCTCAAGTTCGCCACAACCCGCCATTAATCGGGCCATCTCCTTGTAACCCATCTCATCTCGCCTCACTGCAGGGACCGGAGGCTCGTGTATCGTGGTCTCTGTAGAGACCGCCGCCGTCTACTCGTATCTTTCTTCGCCGCTTGCCCTTCTCGCCCGGTTGCCTTGCGCGAGGCATAATCGTAAAGGAAAGGAATACGCCGAGGGTTCAACTCATCACACAACTCTAAGGCACGATCTCGGAATGAGAAGAATGGAAACCAATCCTAAATGTCCTATAGCCTCCTCGATTATAGATGGTGCACAACACACCGATAATCAAGACTCTACTAGACACGGTCAGACACTTTCCGAGGACTAATCGCTCGATACTTTTGTCACGACCAACCGGCCCGTGGATCGTGCCTACCCCGCACCCTGGTGATACAACATCGAGAAAATCAGAAATAAAAACATGAACATGAATTTAGAGACAAAATAAATAAACAGCCAACCAAAACAGCTTGCCTTCATCATATATATACATAAATACCCGAATGCTTATCTTTTTTACAAACCACCTTGCCACACAAAGACTGCACTCTAAGAATTTATACAACAACTATGACGGACAGGCCCCGCCATACCCCAATGTACAAGAACCTATGCACTCGTGGTAACATACCAATGCAGATAAGCCTCCAAGGAACGGAGCTTCCCAAAACGCCTAAATGAGATCCTAAACGCGGATCGACAAATGTACTCTACCGCGCATGAACGCACTTCAAGGAGGTCAAGACAGTACCAAGTATGTGAAATCGTAAATATCAGAATCAAATCATAATAGTCTATAAAAGCAGGAGATGTATGATAACCAAACTACAGACATACACATAATGCTTATATCAATTCGTGGTCTCACGCCACAACATCAATCCCGCCCGTGGAGTACCTTCCTCACCGGCGATGCATGATATGATAACAACAAGATAGCAATCCAAATGGGAGCATACCCGTGCGCTGCGCATCGTGTCGATGTCCAAAGGGAACAAATAAGACAACATTCCAAATGGAAGCATACCCGCGCGCTACGATCGTGTCGATGAGTCCAAAGGGAAACAATAAGACAAAGATTCCAAATGGAAGCATACCCGCGCGCTACGATCGTGTCGATATGTCCAAAGGGAAACAATAAGACAGATTCCAAATGGAAGCATACCCGCGCGCCACGATCGTGTCGGTATGTCCAAAGCGGAAACAATAAGCAACAAGGCGGTAATCAAAGTGGAAGCATACTCGCGCCACGATCGTGTCGATGTCCAAAGTGATTTAACAAAAGTAACACTATCAACAAGAACATACTGGAATTTATCCGCCACCGCGGCCACGCCCAAGTAAGTTCTCAACAAGTCAACCGATCCTCCATCGAGACGCCAGAGTATAGAAACACAATTCTTGCACAACAAAGGCTATCACAACAAGCATATGCAATTTTCACAAAAAAAAGCATAGGCAAGTTTCACAACAACAAGCATAGGCAGGTTTCACCACAACTCAAAGTACTTTCATTTTTATGCCAAGGTCCGGGTTTTAACCCTAAAGTACTACGCGCGTTAAATTCCTTTTAAGAGATTCATTCTTTGTATAAAAGTCACCCGATACCCGTAGTATAAAATAGAGTGACTTACATCCTTTAAGTAAACCAAAACAACTTCCATACTTTCTTTTTTTTTTTAAAGTCAAGTTACCACGTTAAAACCAATGATAAAACCTTTCTTTTGTTTTCATAAGGTCATTATAACCAACTTCCCATAAAGCTGTTATAACACCTTATGCTTTAAACCATTTTAAGACAACACAATGCCTTTCTTTTCCCTAAGGTTCCAGTTTGCCTAATTTTAATTACGCAAGTCTCTTTTTAAAAGTTTCATAGTTCAATGTCTTAATCTCTTTTAAAACAATTGAGTAACATATGCCATAGGCGAGTAGGTTATTCTTGTTCATAATCAATCTTATTAAGCAGCCATGATCTAGAAAATGTAATATCATTTTGTCTCATCTTAGCTTCTATGCAGATGGAGGTTTCTACTGGTTTTAATAATACTTAATTATTCAATACATTTCCCTTTATTAACGCTGCAATGGTTTGTCGATACACATTCTGATTTCCGAAATCAGTAAAACATTATTCCTTCCAAAAACCAAGTACTCATTACTCACGAATGAGGTTTCACACAAACATCCATATTAAGTCAAGTCTCTTAACTTCTAAACCATTAAACCATTCTTTTTATCTCTCTTAAGGCGTTACACCTAACTTTTCATAAAGCTGGTATAACTTTTATGTTTTCAAACCAAGTATACACTTCTTCCAAAAAGGTTTCTTAATCTCTTAGAATACTTCAAGGTTCTTTTACATCAAGTCGGTTATAAGTCAAATCGATTTATCTTTAAAAATCACAAAGCATTTCTCATTTACATAGAGTTGTTATAACACTTTATGTTTAAAGGCAATCAAATACATTTAACACACGACGTCACCGTACTACATAGTTATACACATATCATACTAGAACAGATAGGAAGAGGTTCACATACCTCGCGACAGTATCGACTAATAGCAAAACGCTCCAAGTACCCAAACCGTCTCGCTACACTCTCGCCAAGCGGATCACTCCACACGTAGTACTACAACCTATAGAGGCCACAAAGCGCCTATTAATATCTTTTAGATCCCGACGTAGAATATTCTACGAAAATTCGCAGACCTCCCCCGCAACATGGCAGAAATCTCCTCTCTATCGAGGCCGCTACCAAGCCAACCGGTGGGTTAACACGCCTAACCTGACGTGTACAAATTCTATTACACAAGAATGCTACACAAGTCTATGTGATACACTATGTAATTACGATTCGCTTTCTTTAAATTCAGCTTAAGTCGCAAGACATTTCCGTAAGTATTATTCATGCTTAAGTCAAAAGACATTGCCGCACAATTATAATGTTCAGTTCTATATATAGTATACTTCAACTATATATTCCTACAACATGTAATTTCCAATTACAATAGAAGGTCAAGAGTGTTTACCTCGATAAGCCCAAAATTATCCGAGTTTAAATGTCGATCCTGAGCAAGGTTTAGCTCCTACTCAAGGCGCCGACCCGCTCCAACCAACCCTTAGAAGTTCTAACCAACTTCTACTTATAACTTCAACTACGGGTGAAGATTTACTTAGGGTTTCGTTTTTGTAGTGAGGAAGTATAATAGTATTTTCGGCTTTTGTATAAGTGTAACTTTGGGAATACTACAAGGTATTTGGGCCAAGGTATTTGGACATAACAACAATAGGAGAGTATTTCTATACCACAACAAGGGGTATTTATACGAGACAACTAGGCTAGGGGTATGTACCCACGGCAAGCCTCTACAAGGGAGGGTGGGTTTCGGCCAAGGGGCCTTCAAGAGGGGGAGGGGTGTGTGGTGGACGAGATCACAAGAGGGAGAGGAGGGTTTGAGACTTAGAAAGATTGCTCAATTTTGGACGAAGAAAGTTCATCACTTGTAGAGGTATTTATAGGTCAAGTGAAGGCCAACCAATGGCCAAGATGAAGACAAGTGCATAGCAAGTGTAAGGCCAAGATTTAGCCATGTGCTACCTTATCCATCTACACAAAAATATCCTACCTAACCCTTGACCAAAATTTCACAACAAAAACGTGCAAGACTTAGCCAATTGTCGTCCAACCTCTTCCAATGTGAGGGTGACACATGTCACCCTCCCGTTGGTCCAAAATGTTTCGTCTCTCGGAAAAATCCGCAAAAATTATTAATGACATCGCCGAATTTTCCTTCAAAGTGTGGAAACGTTTCGTCGAAAAACGACTCCTTTCGGATGTTGTGTACAAATTTTGAAACTAGCCAACTTTAAGGCTCAAATTGTATACGTACGCCCTCACGTACATACTCTGGAAATACGGGGTATAACATTGTTACAGGGTGGCATCGTACTCGGAGGAAGTGCGACTCCCTGGGGGTCATGGTAATTAGGTCGCGAAACCAAGTGTTCTTTCTGATTGGGACCACTTACTCGGTGAGGTTTATGCTAGCATGTATAGCGGGGATTTTGAGATCGCACGGGTCCCTACGCTTATGATGTCCGGCGGTGAGCTCGACATGTATAACTTCGAGGTTTTTCAAAAGGGTTTTAGGACACAGGTGAGTCTCGGTGCATTACACCTCAGATCGACGGTCAGCAGAGCGTACTATCCGGCACTCGAGGATAGGTCATGGGCTGTGTTTTGATTTCGTGAATAACCGAAGGTTAATTGCCTCTTGTCTTGTTACGTAACGATAATGTATACCCTTTCGCTTTCGTGGCGACGAGGCCTTGTGTGTAAGAAAGTGGAGATCGCCGGATGGTTCGACATAGGCGAGGTTCGCTTATTTGGTCCAGACTTGATTCATTGGCCGTGGATAAGGCGAAGCTTATCCGGGAAAGATTATTAGTAAGCTTAGAGTCAGCAGAAGCTTTATGCAGATAATCAACATTGACACATGGGGTTCAGTTTGACATTTTAGTATGAGTATTGTTATGAGGACTCGTGCGGTATTATTGGTATGTAGGGGTTGTAAAAGAAGACTATGTCGCTATCTTTAAGTTGACTCCCGAAAGAACATTCGGGGACGAATGTTTCTAAGGGGGGAAGAATGTTACACCCCGGAAATTTCAGGTTATGTTTCTAAGAACGTACATAAGAACTCAAATGTTAAGATTTGAGACGAGTAAAAATTTATCGGAATTTTGGAATTTGTCGGAAAATGATATATTGCGACGAACGGGAGGGCGACACGTGTCACCCCCCCTTAATACTCTTGGACGAAATTGACATGGGGGAAATGGTCATTTGACCATAATTTAAAAGATCAAGTCTTGCAAAGGCAAGAGCTTGACATTGTTGACCAAGTCAATGCCACTTGGCTTGATCCTTGTGAAGTGCATCCTAACCACCCATTTGTTCTAATCTTGACCCTCCATCTTGTTATATATGTATACTAGTGCAAGACAAGGCAAAACACTTAGACAAATTTTACAAAAATTTGAAGACCACACTAGTGAGCTCTCGGCTAGAGGGAGGGTTTCAAGAAAAAAAAATTCAATTGTTGTCCAATAATTCCCCCACTTTAAACCAAGGTACCTAAGGGTATTGTAAGTGTTTCTCTATAGAAAGATCCCGGAAAAATGGTGTTTTCGTATTAGTCGCAAGGCGAAAACCAAAAGGGTTATTCAACTTTGAAGTTGAAACTTGAAGATGAGTCTTTTGTAAGCTTCTAAGGGTTGCTTGGAGTGGATTGGAACGTCGAAAGGAGGAGCTAAAGTTGCTAAGGAGCGACTTGTGATTTTGGATCATAATTGGGCTAATTGAGGTATAATCTTCGTTTTACTTTTGTAATTGAAGATTTCACGTTATGATAAGTTATATGTGATCATGTGATTTGTGTTATGAAGTTTGATAAGTGACATGGATTGTAGAAGCCTAGAACCGAAAAGGACATGATTAGCCTTTTGAAATTGAAATACAATTTTGGTCGTTAATTAGAATCGTCGCATGTTTACCTACTTAAGGATTTTAGTAGTTGTAATCGATTGCGGCTTGATATCATGTTATACTAAACCACTTGGATTAAAAAGGAATTGGGAACGATTTGTATTGTTGCCTAATTGCCGAATTGACATTATAGTTTAGACTAGTTTGTTATCGTTTGTGGTGAGCCAATTGGGGCTGTTTGGTTATTCAATTGTATTGAACTACCTTATAGATTGTGGTGAGCCAATTGGGGCTGTTTGGTTATTGTATTCGGCCTTGAAAAAGGTGGCAAAGTTAGTAAAAACAAAGGAAGTGCTGCCCGATTTTCCGTAGAATTTAGTGACTTGCACTTGGAATATTCTACGTTTGAAACTAGAAGTTAATAGACGTACTATGGTCATTATAGGTTGACATACTACGTACGGCGACTGGACTTAGCAAGTGGATTAAACCGAAGAGGTATGTGGAACTTTCTTATCTCTTAAGCATGATTAAGTTGTAAATGTATAGTACGGTAGACGTACAAGATTTTTGACAAATCTAGTCTATTTGATATCCTTGGCTTATTTTAAGAATGCCCAAGTTGTTTGAGTTAGGGAATTAACTCACTTGATTAAATATTAAGGATATCTTGATTTTCAAAAGTTAAGAGACTTTAAGTATGTTGAAAGTATTTTAATACTTGTTTGTTGGAAAGTTTAAGTCTCATGGTTATAAGGAAAAATGTAAATTGCTAATGTATAAGGCTAGTATAACGGCTTTATGGGAAGTTGGTTATAATAGCTTTATGGAAAGTTTAAAGAGTGGTTTACTCTAAGTAATTTAATAATGTTAAGGGACTTGAAGAGTTTTAAAGAATGTGATACTTGTTTCGTTTTAAACATATAAGTCCCTTGGATAGGAAATTGTACTTGACTTAGGTATAAAGTGAATATAACGACTTTATGGGGAGTTGGTTATATTGGCTTTATGGAAAGATAAATGGCTTGATTTTTTGAAAGACAATTTGATTTAAAGGCATCAATTGCCTAAGACTTTTACGAGAGAAGAAGTCACTTGATTTAGAAGCCTAATTTTATTTCTAAAAGTATTGTGACTTGTCTTGAAAAAGAAATTGTAACTTGATACTACGGTTATTAGTATCTTGGAAGTTTTATAATGAAATGAGTCATTTTGAAAGAATAGAAGTACGTAGTACTTTGGGTTAAATTCCCGGATTTTTATAAAGAACATGTTAGTGCCTTAAGTAAACTAAAATGAGTGTATACGAAAGCAGAATAATAAGAAGTTAGGGATTGCTTAACTTGTTTATATATTGTATGATAAGCGGTAGTGCTTATGTTATGTGATAGCCGGATTTGTGCTAGTAGTTCAAGAATAATTGCGGTCATTCCGGGTTTGTGGCATTGCATATTTCCGTGGATTTGCTACCCACGACGCGAGGAATACCTCATGCGAGTCCGTAGGGCTTATGCGGGTGAAATAGTCCCATGCGGGTCCAGCCTATGCGAGGAATACCTCATGCGAGTCCGTAAGGGCTTATGCGGGTGAAATAGTCCCATGCGAGGAATACCTCATGCGGGTCCACGCGATCTATGTGGGTGAAATAGTCCCAGGAATAGGATTTCTTAATGATACTGCGGACATGTGGTCCTGTTTTGATCGTGAGCTTCCTACTTTATATTGTAAGTATACACCTATTTACTTTCATTGTTAGTAAGGCACGATAATCGTTAGTTGAGTATCCTACATGTCTCAGCTTTATTATTAGACTTATGATTTCATTACGTGATTTCGCCACATATTTGGTACATGTCAGACCGACTCCTTGGGCTGCGTTCACGCCATGCGTAGTATGTGTTCGATCCTCGCTCTAGGATCACCGCTCACCGTTGAAAGCCCTTTATTCGAGGCTTATCCTCGGTATTGCGGTTATTGTACATTCAGGGTATGGCGGCCCCGTCCCGCCAGAGTTGTTATTCTTAAGTCCTGTAGTCACATTGTGGATTGGGTTGTAAAGAAAAAAAAATGTCTTTCTATTTCGATTGAGTATATTTTTACTAAGGTGGCCTTATCGGCTAGCTGTTGTTAATTTATGTTTACGTATTCTTTTTAGTTGTGTATGTTCTTGCTATTCTCTCGATGTTTACAAGAGGGTGCCAGTAGGGCACGATCGCGAGCTTAGTCGGCCCGGTCGTGACAGTTGGTTCGTAGTTGGCTTCGTACTTGCCCGCTTCTTTATAGTGTCATTCCACGGACTAGATCACCACGAAGTTTCTTGATGCAGGAGGTTCTTGTAGTTAGCCCACGTACTTGCCGCCGACGTGACGCAGTGGTTACGTAGTTGGCTTCCGTACTCCCGCCACCGTGATGCAGTGGAATGAGGTTGCGACGCAGTGGTTCCGTAGTTGGCTTTCGTACTTGCCCGATCGGATGCGCGCTGACGCAGTTGGTTCTAGTGGCTATGCCTTCGTGACTTGCCGATCGGTTTATAGCATAGTTGGTACGGTGAGGTTCGGTAGTTGGCTTTACTTGCCGTCGATTGATGATGCACCGTTCGTAGCTATGCCTTCGTACTTGCCCCGTACGGTTCTTATGACACAGGTGGGACCTGGTGTTCATGTGTACTCCTTGGTGTTATTATATCATAGACTGCCGGCAGTGAGGAATTAATTCCACGGGCATGATTGATATTGTGGGCGTGAGACCCATAGTTATATTTGAGTGATGACTTTGAGGGCGTGAGTCCCTGACTTGACATGACTGCTTATATATTGTGGACTGTAGTTTGGTTATCATACATGTCTCCTGTTTTATATAGACTGTTATGATTTCATTTATAGTATTTTTAGTTTCACATACTTGGTACCTATTAGATTGACCTCCTTGCCGTGCGTTTCTGCAGTAGTAGGTACACCGGTTGTTGATCCTCGCTCATAGGATCACAATTCAGCGTTTTGGGAAGCTCCGTATCTCCAGAGGCTTATCTTTTAGTATGGTCCCCTGTCATTGTAGGTTCTTGTACATTCAGGTGTATGGAGGGGCCCTGTCCCGTCATAGTTGTTATAAAAACTCTTAGAGGTTTGTAGTACTGTTGTGGGCAGGGTTTGTAAAGGATGTAACTGTTCAAGTTTCTATGTATATATGCAGAAAGGTGACCGTTTTGGTTAGCCTGTTTTCTTATTTTATATTGTTTCATGGTTATGATTTTATTTCCGCTGGTTTTTCTCTGATGTGTTATCACTAGGGTGCCCGGGGTAAGGCACCAGTCGCGGGTCGTGACACTTTTCTTACTCGACGTACCCTTCTCGTATACCCGAACTCTTTCTAGTACACGTACCACATTTCCGTCATTGCTTCAGTTTTCAGCACCTTGGAGTTACCACCTTCAAACTTGGTCATTACTAGCTTCAATTTCCCTTAAGGCCATTCCCGGTCTTCACGACCCGACTCTGGTCGAACGCGTCCACTAACTCGTACAATGGTTACCTAGACTTGGGCCTAGCACCCTCGTGACCCTATCACCTTGAGGGACCACCTCAAACTTACCTCGCTTCATTCCGTGCTGCGGGTTGACCCGCGATCTGGCCTCAACCCGACCCATTTCGTACCAAACTCTTGTTCCCGGTCCGGAACAATCTCACTATTCAAGTCATGAAAACCTAGTGGTCTTCTTAGCTTAACTGCTCACCTTCATATCACACTACTTATGGACTTATCACACAAATATACTCCATGTATACTACGTACTCCGACAAAGATCACCCGCAAAAAATCTTTTACTCATGACGGCCTTGTATCTAAGGTCTCAACGTGTAATGTTCTAAGGCTCCCAATCCCCATACAGCCAAACCTACCTTTGCTTCTAACCAGGTGTCTTAAACACAATTTACACAATGCTATCCGAACATAACACTTAACATATAATCATCTTATCCCGCATACTAGTCTCTAGAGGGTTAAGGATATACCTGAAATCAAAATAGGCGGTTCAAAGGGCCGCTAAAACTGGGAACTTCCACCACGATCTCTGCCATGGCCTGCCGGTGTATGAACATCCTGCCTAGCTATTGAAGGCGAAGAACCCGCAACTGATCTAGTAGACTGTGCTATCCCACCAGTGTCACCTCTGGTTGGACAGTTTCTCACCATATGGCCCTGTTGGCCGCAAGCATAACAAGTTGTCGAAGTAGTACGACACTCCCCAAAATGAAACCTACCAAAATGGCCACACCGAGGTAGGTGGCCTCTCGCTAACATCCTCGTTTCTCCGAAAACTCAAACCTTGGAGCCGACCGCTCCGAATATCCCGCAACATCTCGAAGACCGCGAGGGCCACTCATCTTGGCGAGGCGCATAACCACTTCTGCCAGATTGTCCGCCTCGAAAGTTAACAAAGGACCCTACCGCCCCGCCTCTTCGCTGGACTCACAACTGTTGACCTCTGCGTTCCTCTGCTCACAAGATAAGCTCGCATGCGGGCAATGTCCATGCCCGGCTGAAGGGCCACTCCCATACAACCCTCTGCTGGATAATCATCCAGTCCCGTGACATATCGGTGCACTCTATCCTCCCTGTTTGCCACAATCCTAGCTAGTAATTGGGCTATCTCTTTGTAACCCATATCCTCTGTTCCTGGTCGTGGAACTGGAGGCTCAGATATCATGGCCTCGGTAAAGCCGCCGCTGCAGCAAACTCATTGGGCCGGGCGGCGTCGCAGAACTCCCCGTATGAAGTACTACTTCAGGTAATGACTGGGCCTGTGCCCTGATAACCCTTTGTGTTCTACCCGCATCTCCCTCTGCTGCCCTGCACCTATGGGCCCTGGTTGCCTTGCGTAGAGGCATAACTGGTACATAAGAATACATCAGAGGGAGTCCAACTTATCACACAGCTCTAAGGCACGATCTCAGAGTGAGAAGAATGGAAACCAATCCTAAATATCCTACAGCCTCCTGATTATAGGTGTGGTGCACAACACGCCGATAATCAAGACTCTACTAGATACGGGCTGTCGACACTTTTCGAGGACTAACTGCTCTGATACCACTTTTGTCACGACCCGACCTCGGGCCCGCGACTGGTGCCTTACCCCGGGCACCCTAGTGATAAAACATCAGAGAAAATCGGCAAAAATAAAAACTTATAGACATGAAACAATATTAAATAAGAAACAGGCTAACCAAAACGGTCACCTTTCTGTATATATATAAAACCCGAACAGTTATCCTTTACAAGTCCAACTCACAACAGTACTACAGACCTCTAAGAGTTTTTATAACAACTACGACGGTACAGGGCCCCGCCATACCCCTGATTGTACAAGAACCTATAATCTCAGGGAATCATACCAAAAGATAAGCCTCCGGAGAAACGGATCTTCCCAAAACGCAGAATCGTGATCCTATGAGCGAGGATCAACAACCGGTGTACCTCTACCTGCGGCATGAACGCAGCCCCCCGAAAGAGGTCAGTACAACAGGTACCAAGTATGTGAAACTGAAAATACTGTAATAAAATCATGACAGTTTATACAAAACAGGAGACATGTATGATAACCATACTATAGTACACAATGTATAAGCAGTCATGTCAAGTCAGGGACTCACGCCCTCAAAGTCATCACTCAAGTATAACCATGGGTCTCACGCCCGCCATATCAATCATGCCCTTGGAACTCCTTCCTCACTGCCGGCACTCTATGATATAATATAACACCAAAAGTACACATGAACACCAGGTCCCACCTGTGCCATAAAAACAACCGTACGGGCCAAGTTCGAAAGCTACACACCAGATCCATCCTGCGTCATAAAACTATCCGGGGCAAGCACTGAAGCCATCTACCAGAGCCTACCTTACCAACAATGCTATAAAACTGTATCACGACGCTGACCGGTTCTTTCTATCATTGTGCGAGTCCTAATCCTGGACTTCCGTAGTCCGCATAGGTCATGTGGACCCGCATGAGGTATTCCTCGCATCGGGGGTAGCTAACCCGCGGCGTTTCCTGGACTCCCGCAATCCGCATAGGCCACATGGACCCGCATGAGGTATTCCTCGCATCGGCGTAACACACCTGGAGTGATTCCTGGACTCCCGCAGTCCGCATAGGACACATGGACCCGCATGAGGTATTCCTCGCATCGGGGGTAGCTAACCCGCGACATGTGAACAACATAACAAGTCAGGGGGGTATGTGATATAATACAAGCACAACCGGCTTATCGTAAACAACATAAGCACAACAAGAAAGCCCCCTTAACACAAAAAGTCTCCAGACACTAACGCCCGTAGTATCATAACATGTTTACTTATCAAACCAACTTACCACACCTTCAGAAATCATTACAAGGCTATCACAAGCAAACATAGGCAAGTTACTGACACTCAAGGTACTTCCATTTTTTTTTGCCAACAATCCGGGTTTTAACCCCAAAGTACTACGTACTTCAACTTTCTTAAAAAGATCCTTTTTAAGTAAAAACCACACGGTACTAATACCCATATTATCAAGACACTCTCATGTTTAAATCAAGTACTTTTTTTAAACCAAGTGGCTTACAGTTTTAAAACAACGTCAAGTATACTTTTAAAACCCAAGTAACTCACTCTTTTAAGATCAAGGCACTCACACCTTTTTAAAATCAAGCCACTTATACTTTTCCAATCGAGACAAGTTAAAAACAAGTTACTTACAAACAAGTAACCTATACCCTTTTCAAAACAAGTAACCTATACTCTTAAATCAAGTTACTTCTCCTTTTTTAAAGTCAAGTAACAATATACTTTTCAAAAATAGTTTAAGCTTCATAACTTCAAATTCTCAAGTCTCTTCTTATCTTTAGAAATCAAGACCTTACATCAAGTCTCATAGTCTTTAAATTAAATCTCGTAACTTTGAAAACCAAGTCTCATAACTTTTAAAAATATCAAGTTACCATTTTAAATCCAATAATAAAACCATTCTTTCATTTTCATAAAGTCGTTATAACTAACTTTCCATAAAGCTATTATAACACTTTACGTTTTAAACCAACCAAGGACAACTACTCTCATTTCCTAAATCAAGATAACTTTATTCTTTTAAGGACTCAGTACCCATTACTCACGAATGAGGTTTCACAACTTTTTAACACAATTCAAGTCCTGAACATTTCATATCAAGTCACTTATCTTTTAGAATCAAGTCAAGGACACAAAAAAGGAAATCAAATTCCTTTAACACACGTGCGTCTACCGCACTATATATTTCACAAATAGTCAAGCTCAAGAGAATAGAAAGAATCACATACCTCTTCGGCTTAAATCCACTAGCCAAGTTGAGTATGCCGCGCGTAGAATATCCACCTATAACAACCAAACACGTCTATCAACGTCTAGATCTCTTCGTAGAACATTTCTAAGTATAAGGTTCCTTATCCTACGGAAAATTGGGCAGCACTTCCCCTGTATTTACTTACCTCCTACCTTTTTCAAGGCCCGATATCAATAGCCAACATGCCATATTTAAGGCGCAGTAAAACAACAACTCAAAGGGGATTACACGCCTAACTGGACGTGTAAAATTCTGCCCCAAAATATACTAAACAATCCATTCCTTATTAATCTTCCTTCCACATATCATTCACTCGTTTATAAACTACTACAACATGTAATCTCCAATTACAATAGAAGGACAAAATCATTACCTCGATAAGCCCAAAATTTTCCAATGTTCAAAAGTCGATCCTTAGGAATCTTAGCTCCAATTCCTTACGTTCCAAGCAACCCTTAGAAGCTCCTAACCAACTCCTCTTCAAGATCCAACTCCAAAAAGTGAAGAACACTTAGGTTCCAAATATGGCAACTTTCGGCCAAGGTGGGTTTTTAAGGCTAGGGGTGTGAAATCTTTTCTAACACTTGGTTAACAACCTTCCTAATACATCAAGGAAGAACACTTAAAAGTTTAAGGATTTTTGGACAACTTTTGGTCAAGGGGAGGGGCTATGGCCGAATGCTCAAGGAAAGGGAGGGAGTATTTGCCTTGGAAATCTCAAGTGTGGGATGAAGTCTTGCAATACAAAGGGAGGGGTATTTATAAGACAATCAAGGGATAGGATGCAAGCAAGTATGTGGTGAGATTGGGGGACAAGTGTGTGTCCACAAGCCACTTGTCCAAGCAAGACAAACTTGAGACAAGTGGCTAGCCACATGTCTCACAAATTTCGGCCACAATGGCCACTTGACACTCAATTTCGGCCACATGCCACCTAAGGGGGTGACACGTGTCGCCCTCAAATTCGTCCAAAATATTTCATCTCTCGAAAACATCCATAATGGCCAAAATCTCGAAAACAATGTGGGCCCCACAAAACCGTAAATTTTCCCCGTGGGTCCCACGTGACCAAATCTGGAAATAAAATTCCATAATTCTATTATATTCCCAGAAGTCCGAATACCAAATCTGGGAATCCAATTCCCATTTACGAACCTTTTTCCTTCACAAAATCCGGAAAAATTTTCATCGGAAAATCAAATTTTTTTTCCCTTTCATACTTAGTGTTATATTCTCGTACGTACGTCCTCACATGCATACTCTGGAACTACGGGGTGTAACAGATACTGGGAATGATGATTCACCTTTTGAAAGGGAATATGTAAATGGAAAACATTCAGGGAATGATGTAGACAAGTTGTTTGATAAAAGCCCAAAAATAAACGAGGAAGAAAATTTGGAAGAAGATCAGGTGTTAGACAAAATTCCTAATAGTAATGGTCCTGAAATTGAGATACACGGTACATCTCTTGCATTTTCTAGTTACATTGTGGATTATGTGTTGGATGAATGTATTCAAAAGAAGAAAACAATGTTATTAACTGATTTTCGGTTAATTAGAACAAATGGGGATAATATTATGTGTAAGGATAAATTGGATGAGCGTCTCCCCAATAACTTGGCTAATTATGGTAATGTCGTTGGTTTTAATGATAACATATTCTTGAGTGAACCAGTAGTTATGGTGAGAAAAGAATCAAACAATGTAGATGAAGAGAATGATGATAAGGTAGTGTCATTGACTCGGTTTGGTCTAGATAGTCCTCTCATGTCTTTCAATGATGATTTCTCTCATCTTTCTGGTAAAAGTTTTTATAAGAGAGTTGTTGGTATACTTCCTGTCAATTTCAAGTCGGATGAAGCCACGATGCTAGAAAAGTATTTTAAGACAATTGTTGTATCACATACACCTATTTTGTCAAAGGAAGTGGAAGGGATGAAATTGATCAAGGTAGATTTTGTGGTATCAGTTTCGGAAGTTACTTCTTGGATGCAATTCTCTAGAATCTTATCACTGGAATCAAATTCAACCATTGCAAAAGAGGATTGGTCTTTTGAATTGTTGAGTAATGAATTGACATATCTGGGCTATGGCTATGTTTTGATGGACACTGGGCAAGGAACGTCTATATTATTCACACTCCTCCTGTCACGCCTTGAACCCCGGGCCCGCGACTGGTGCCCTACCTGGGCACCCTTCTACCCATACAACATAAGTAACTTGCGGAAGATAAATAACACTCATTTTTTTTAACAACAAAGGTAAGGCCGTCAAGGCTGCCATAATATATATCACACCTGAATGGGTCTACACTGTACAACAATGTAAATAGATTGCCAGTCCATCCCACATATGAATACAGGCCTCTAAGAGTTTGATGAAAACTATGACGGGATAAGGCCCCGTTGTACCTCTGAATATACCTAGCCATAATGACAAGCTCCGGAACATTGGAGCTATCCCAAAATGCTGAACAAGGATCCTAAGCCCGCGGATCCACATTTGAGTACCTAGACATGCAGAGATGAACGCAGCCCCCCGAAGGGGGACAGTACAACAGGTACTAAGTATGGAATGGAAATAAAGTACAGTAAACAAATCATAACTGTACAAATGAATGACAGGGGCAAGTATGAAAATCAAATACCAGATCCTACCGTGCCATATAAAAATCAGAGCCAACTGTACCTTGTATTACTGTACCACTTTCAAATATGAAAGCCATGTCAAAATCAGGGACATATGCCCTCAGCGCATAATATCACAGAAGCATGCTCGTGGAATACAACATCACTCTTCCCTTATCTTCCCTAACGTGAAGACTAGTTATGGTTTGAGATGAGAAAGGAGATGTCAGCATGTAACAAGTATAATATATAACCAGTATCAAGAAAGCATGCCCGTGGAATTCCAACATCACTGTCGGCGTTTCAACCTCACGAAGCACGCGCGAATTCCAACATCATCACAAGACGTTCATGTATACTATCGCCAAGATCACCGAATATGCCCGTGGAATTCCAACATCACTGTCGGCAGTCCATGATATAATATAAACCAGCATCACTTTGGAAACCAAGGAACTACATATCATGTATCAACTATGTACGTACCTTTCCTTTCTTTTAACCGAGAGTCATGTTCAACATCATGGGACGCCGGCCCATATACTCATCAATGTATATATATCAGTGTTGCGGATCGTGCAACCCGTCCCCAGATATGCTAGTGTTGCGGATCGTGCAACCCGTCCCAATATATATAAAAAGTGTTGCGGATCGTGCAACCCGTCCCAATAAATATATATGTGTTGCGGATCGTGCAACCCGTCCCAATATATGTATACAAGTGTTGCGAATCGTGCAACCCGTCTCTGTTATACCACGTAGTTCCAGGGTATGTATACGAAGACGTACGTATGAGAATACGACATTAAGATTGGAAAGGAAGAAAGATTTGATTTTCCGACGGAAAATTTCCGGTTTTTGTGAAGGAAAAGGGTTCGTAAACAGGAATTGGATTACCAGATTTGGTATTTGGACTTCTTGGAATATTAGAGAATTATGGATTTTATTTTTCGGAATCGGTCACGTGGGGCCCACGGGAGAAATTTACGGTTTGTGGGGCCCACATTATTTTTCGAGATTTTGGCCATAATGGTTGTTTTCGGGAGATGAAATATTTTGGACCAATAGGAGGGCGACACGTGTCACCCCTAGGTGGGCCATGTTGGCCGAAATCAAGAGGACATGGCCAAGACAAGTGGCCAAGTCTTGCAAGATATTTGTTGGACAAGTGGACAAGAGGGACCCACACACACTTGTCTCAATCTCAACCACACGTATGCTTCAATCCTAGCCCTTGGTTGTCTTATACATACACTACTAGTTGATGAAATCTTCCACACTTAACCATTTTCAAGACTTGAAATCCTCCCTCCTTCTTCGAGGTGCTCTCGGCAATAGGCCCTCCCATGACCAAGAATTTGTCCAATAATTCTTAAACTTCTAAGTGTTCTTCCTTGATGTGTTAGGAAGATTGTGCACCAAGGGTTAGACAAGATTTCACACCCCTAGCCTTAAACATACCCCTTGGCCGAAAGTTGTCAAGTTGGAACCCTAAGTGTTCTTCACTTTTTGGAGTTGGATCTTAAAGAGAAGTTGGTTAGGAGCTTCTAAGGGTTGCTTGTAGTGGATTGGAACGTAAGGATTTGGAGCTAAACTTGCTAAGGAGCGACTTTAAGTTCTTGGATAATTTTGGGCTTTTTGAGGTAATAACCTTTAACCTCCTTATGAAGTTGGATATTATATATGTTGGAAGTATATAAATGAGTATGTAATATGTGGAATGAAGTTTGGAAAGATTTGGATCTTGTAAGCTTGTTGAAATGGAAATTGGCATGTTAGCCATTAAAATGGTAAAAACGTATCTATTACCTGTCAACAGTAATAACAAAGTAACTATAACTTATATAAAGATTGGAATATAAGTTGGAAGATTAAAGAAGTAATTCCGACATGCTAGCCGAAAATTGGATAAGTTTGATTGTAGTAAGTTGGCCAAGAACACCAACTAATGGACTGTATTTACATTGGACTGTATTTACATTGGACTGTATTTACTTTGGACTATGGACTTGTTCCATTTCGGTTTTTATGATGTTGTTGTTTAAGGGGAAGATTTTTTAACACATCCGTTTAGGCGTGTGATCCCCTTCTTTAGTTGTTGAATTGTTGCGCCTTAAATGTGGCATGTTGGCTATTGATATCGGGCCTTGAAAAGGTGGAAAAGTACGTAGTTATAGGGGAAGTGCTGCCCGATTTTCCGTAGAATAAAAGGCGCTTTACTTTGAATATTCTACGAAGGGAACTAGAAGTTGATAGATGTATTGTGGTTATTATAGGAGGATATTCTACGCGCGGCATACTCGACTTGGCTAGTGGATTGTCAAGAGGTATGTGATTCTTCCTATTCTCTTGAGCATGATTATTTGTGAAATATATAGTGCGGTAGACGCACGTGTGTTAAAGGAGTTGGATTTCCTTTTTGTGTCCTTGACATGATTCTAAAGTTAAGTGACTTGATATGAAATGTTAAGGACTTGAATTGTGTTAAAAAGTTGTGAAACCTCATTCGTGAAGTAATGGGTACTTGGTCTTTAAAAGAATAAAGTTATCTTGATTTCGGAAATAAGAGTAGTTGTCCTTGGTTGGTTTAAAACATAAAGTGTTATAATAGCTTTATGGGAAGTTAGTTATAACGACTTTATGAAAACAAAAGAATGGTTTTATTATTGGATTTAAAATGGTAACTTGACATTTTTTTTAAAAGTAATGAGACTTTGATGTAAGGTCTTGATTTCTAAAGATAAAAAGAGACTTGAGAATTCGAAGTTATGAAACTTGAACTATTTTGAAAAGTATATTGTTACTTGACTTTAAAAAGGAGAAGTGTTTTTATTTAAAAAGAAGGCATGGTATTGTCTTGATTTGGTTTAAAAAGAAGGCATGGTATTGTCTTGATTTGGTTTAAAAAGAAGACATGGTATTGTCTTGGTTTATTTAAAATAATAGTTACTCTATTTTGATACTACGGGTGTTAGTATCATGTGACTTTGGTGAAAGAAATGGATCTTTTTAAAGAGTTAAAGTACGTAGTACTTTGGGGTTAAAACCCGGATTTTTGGCATAAAATGAAAGTACCTTGAGTGTGAGTAACTTGCCTATGTTTGCTTGTGATAGCCTTGTTATGTAAGTATTGTATCCTTATGCTACCGCGTCTCTCGATGGAGGGTCGGTCAAGTTATTCTTGATCATTTTGGGCATATTGACTCGATGGATGGTCCACGGGTATGCGGCCATGATGAGGGTTCGTTCCCTGTTGATAGTGTTATTCCATGGACTAGCTCTCCATGAGGTTTACTGACGCAGGAGGTATCTGGTAGTTAGCCCTCGTACTTGCCCCGGTCGTGGCTGATGCAGACGGTATCTGGTAGTTGGCTTTCGTACTTGCCCCGGTCAGTGTTATGGCGAAGTCTCGTGATGCAGGACGTATCTGGTAGTTAGCTTTCGTACTTGCCTGGCCGACGTAACGCAGAGGTATCCGTAGTCGACTTGCCTGCGTCAGCTTCGTGAGTTAGTTTTATAGCAGTTTTATGACGAAGTCTTGTGATGCAGGCGGTATCTGGTAGTTAGCTTTAACGCCCCGGCCAACGCGTGATGCACGCGGTATCTAGTAGTGGCTTTCGATGCGCCGCCGGCGGATACGCTTATATAGTATTGTTGGTACGGTAGGTTACGTAGTCGGCTTTCGTACTTGCCCCGCCGTTGATGATGCAGGTGGATCTGTAGCTATGCCTTCGCATTTGCTCGACAGTTCTTATGACACGTGGGACCCGTGTTCATGTACTCCTTGGTGTTGTTATATCATGATCGCCAGTGAGAATGAATTCACGGCATGATTGATATTGTGGCGTGAGACCCATAGTTATATTTAAGTGATGACTTTGAGGCGTGAGTCCCGACATGACATGATCGCTTATATGTTGTATCGTAGTTTGGTTATCATACATGTCTCCGCTTTATATATCATTATGATTTTATTACAGATTTTTAGTTTCACATACTGTACTGTTAGATCGACTTCCTTCGGGACTGCGTTCATGCCGCAGTAGGGGTACACCAGTTGTTGATCCTCGCTCATAGGATCACGGTTCTGCGTATTGGGAAGCTCCGTTTCTCCGGAGGCTTATCTTTTGGTATGATTCCCTGAGATTTTAGGTTCTTGTGCATTTAGGGGTATGGCGGGGCCATGTCCCATCATAGTTGTTGTTACATTCTTAGAGGCCTGTAATCGCTGTAAGTGTGGTTTGTAAAGGATGTAATCGCTCGTGCTTATATGTATATACAGAAAGGTGACCGTTTTGGTTAGCCTGTTTCTTATTTCATATTGTTTCATATCTATAAGTTTTTATTTCCGTTGATTTTCTCTGATGTTTTATCACTAGGGTGCCCGGGGTAAGACACCAGTCGCGGGCCCGAGGTCGGGTCGTGACAGTCCCAATATATGTATACAAGTGTTGCGGATCGTGCAACCCGTCCCAATAATTATACATATAACTATCATGGCAACCTCGTGCAATTTAAATCACCTTTTTGACTCTCAACAACATTATCTTTCAAATGAACCTTCATTTTAGATAAACCAAGACACTAACAAGTCTTTCATTTTATAACACCAAGGCATTATCACACCTTGCATCACTAAGGATTAAAGTCCATTACAACAATGTACGTGCGCCGTACATTCACTTTATACTCTAAATTTCCATTTTAGAAAAGCCCAAGTACTACATGTATCACTAGGAAGTAGGATCCAATACATGTATCATTTTGAAACCATCATTTAGAAAATCAAGAAACTTATCATACCAAGTATCTCTCTAAGACATGATTTGGCAAATCAAGACACTAGACATCACAAATTACTTTAAAACATCTTTGAAAATCAAAGTTCCATATATCATGTACTATATTAAGGACTTAATCATGAACATTCTCACTTGATTTCCATATAACATTTTAAACCATCTCTTGACTTTCCACAAAACTGTTATAACAAACTTTCCATAAAGTCGTTATAACAACTTTTATTTTAGAAAACCAAAGCACTACCACATCCTTCCTTTTAATACAACCAATGCATTATCATGTCATGTAACATTAGGAAAATGAATTCAAAGTACATTGTATATCAATTCTTTATGAAAAGAATCATTTCATGCAATATTAGGGACTTGGACCCCAAAATACTACGTACATCTATTCTTTTAAAAAGAATCATTTTGTGCAATAAACCCCAAAATACTAACACTCGTAGTATCAAGGCACGTCTACTTTTCAACTCAAGTTACTACACCTTTAGAAATTCAATTCAAGGTTTTAAAATCAAGTAACTTCTACTTTCAAATCTCAAGTAACTCATACATTTAAATCAAGTTACTCTTCTTTAAAACAAGTCATTTATTCTCTTTAAATCAATCAAGTAACTTATTCTTTAAATCAAGCTACTTCTTTCAAACATCAAGTAAATCATCCTTTTCCAATAAAGTCACTCACATCCTTTAAAATCAAGTGAGCTTAACTTTTCAATTCCAATAAACTTGTACATTTCAAATCAAGTCAATTGCACCATAATGAAACCGAATTCATTTAAAACATATACGTCCACCGTACTATACATTTTATAAGGTTCATGCTCAAAGAAAGATAGGGAAAGTTCCACATACTTCAAATAAGTCAAATCTCACATACTTTCCAAATTAATCAAGTCACATAGACTTTTCAAATAAACCAAGTCACATAGACTTTCCAAATAAATCAAGTCACATAGACTTTCTAAATAAAATCAAGTCACATAGACTTTCCAAACAAATCATGTCAAAAGAAGAAAGGATAGTTCACATACCTCGTGACGACTAACCAACACGACAAGTAGCAATACGCTCCAATGTACTTCAACCTTATCGGCTATTCCTCAAGCCAAGTAGACTATGCTACACGTAGTACTTCAACCTATAATAACGATAGCACTTCTATCAATTTCAAGCTTACTAGTATAAGACTTATACCAAATAGTGGCCCTCTAATTCTACGGAAATTTGGGCAGCACTTCCTTTGTTTCTACGTACTTTTTCACCTTTTCCAAGGCCCGAATACAACAACCAACAAGCCACATTTAAGGCCCAACCAACAGTTAACCAAAGGGGATTACACGCCTAACTTGACGTGTAAAATTATGCCCCACAATCACATTAAAACAGTCTATAAAATAGTCCATAATTCTCGGCACAAAACAGTCCACAATTCTACAATATTAAGGGTACAATGTGAAACTTTTAACACCCTTTTTATACCTTTACTCTTTAAGACTTTCATTAGCCATTTTACCACATTAAACATGCTATATGGTGGCTGATTTTCCAGAAGCCTGTCACGACCGACCTCGGGCCCACGACTGGTCCCTTACCCCGGGCACCCTAGTGATAATACATCAGAGAAAATCAGCGGAAATAAAAACTTAAACATGAAACAAGATATAAAATAAGAAACAGACTAACCAAAACGGCCGCCTTTCTGCATATGTATAAAAACCTGAACAGTTACATCCTTTACAAGCCCTGCCCACAACATTACTACAGACCTGTAAGAGTTTTATAACAACAACGAAGGGACAGGGCCCCGCCATACCCCTGAATGTATAAAAGCCTACAATCTCAGGGAATCATACCAAAAGATAAGCCTCCGGAGAAACAGAGCTTCCCAAAACGCTGAACTGTGATCCTATGAGCGAGGATCAACGACCGGTGTACCTCTACTGCATGATGAACGCAGCCCCAAGGAGGTCGCATAATAGGTACCAAGTATGTGAAATCAAAATATCAGAATGAAATCATAACGATTATATAAAATAGAGACATGTATGATAACCAAACTACAAGATACAATGATATAGCGATATGTCTGTCGTGACTCACGCCCTCAAAGTCATCACTCAAATATAACTATGGGTCCCACACCCACAATATCAATCATGCCCGTGGAATTCCTTCCTCACTGCCGGCAGTCTATGATATAATAACACCAAGGAGTACACATGAACACCAGGTCCCACCTGTGTCATAAGAACCGTACGGGGCAAGTACGAAGGCATAGCTACCAGAACCAGCCTGCATCATCAACTGACCGGGGCAAGTACGAAAGCCAACTACCAGAACCTACCGTACCAACTATGCTATAAAACTGATCGGGGCAAGTACGAAGGCATAGCCACCAGAACCAACCTGCGTCGCGCATCCGACCGGGGCAAGTACGAAAACCAACTACCAGAACCACCTGCGTCACCAACCTCATTCCACCGCCACACGGTGACGGGCGAGTACGGAAGCCAACTACCAGAATCACCTGCGTCACGTCGCTGACCGGGGCAAGTACGGGGGCTAACTACCAGAACCTCCTGCATCACGAAACTTCATGGGGAGCTAGTCTGTGGAATGACACTATAAAGATGTTATACCCCGTATTTCCAGGGTATGTACGTGAGGGCGTACATATAAGAATTTGAGCCTTAAGATTAGGCAAGGTTCGAAATTGGGCACAAGTGCCGAAAAGAGTCGTTTTCCGACGAAACGTTTCACGACTTTACGAGGAAAATTCCTATGTCATTAATAATTTTTGGATTTTTCAGAGACGAAACATTTTGGATTAACGGGAGGGTGACAAGTGTCACCTCACATTGAAGCAAGTGGACGACAAAGCTAGACCATTGGCACGTTTTTTGTGTTGAAATTTTGGTCAAGGGTTAGGTAGGATATTTTGTGTAGATGGATAAGGTAGCACATGGCTAAATCTTGGCCTTACACTTGCTATGCACTTGTCTTCATCTTGGACCTTGGTTGGCCTTTGCTTGACCTATAAATACCCCTCTAGTTGAAGACATTCTTCATCCAAATTGAGCAATCTTTCTAAGTCTCAAAATACTCCTCCTCTTGTTCTTTCGTCCACCACACCCCTCCCCTTTGAGAAGGCCCTTTGGCCGAGAGCTTCCTCCCCTTTGTAGTGGTTAGCCGGGTACCACTAGCCTAGTTGTTTTCGTATAATACCCCCTTTGTGGTATAGAAATACTCTCCTAGTATTGTTATAATGCCCAAAATACTTTAGCCAAATACCTTGTAGTACTTTCCAAAGTACTTTATACGGTGTAAAATACTATTAAACTTGCCTTTAGCCACTAAACGAAACACTAACGAAAACCTTCATAGTCGGTTGAAGTGTTTAGTAGAAGTTGCGTAGAACTTCAAGGGTTGTTTGGAGCGGATTGGAGCACTCGGAGTAGGAGATAAACGCTGCTCGTGAGCGACTTTTTACTTGGATAATTTTGGGCTCATCGAGGTAAATACTATCGTCCTTCTAGTGTAATTGGAAATTACATCCGTAGTAGTATAGTAATGAATATAAGATTCATAGAAGAGAATTGAACTGTAATAGAAGGATATTACAGAAAAGACTTGAATCAAATCACTTGGAAGAATATTAGTAAGTTCAATCAGATTTACATAGATCGTATATACAGATGGTGATAACCTTTATCGTTGAATGTTACTCGCAAGTAGCATGGGCTACTTAGAAGGTGGACCAGGCTAGTCGGGTTATAGTCGAGGAGCGTTTTGCTTATAGTCGATAAATCGTCACGAGGTATGTGATTCTTCCTATACTCTTGAGCATGATATTTTAAAGGAAGATATATATAGTACGGCAATGTCTTTTGACTTAAGCCTGAATAATATATTGTACGGTAGACGTACGTGCGCTAATTGAACGTAGTTGTACGGCAATGTCTTTTGACTTAAGCCTGAATAATAAGAATTTTGAAGTATTTCAAAATCGTTAAGAAACCATTTTTGAAAGAAGAGTAACACTTGGTTTTAAAGGTTTTAAAAAGAGTTATACTAGCTTTATAGGGAGTTAGGTATAACTTCTTAATAGAGGTAAAGAAGATGGTTTACTGATTTTAGAAGTTAAGAGACTTGATCTTATAAGATAAGAGACTTAACTTAAATGAATTAATATGGATTTTGTGTGAAACCTCATTCGTGAGTAATGAGTACTTGGTTTTAAAAGGAATAATGTTTCTTGATTTCGGAAATCAGAATGTGTATCGATAAACCACTGCAACGTTAATAAAGGAAAATGTATTGAATAATTAAGTATTATTAAAACCAGTAGAAACCTCCATCTGCATAGAAACTAAGATGAGACAAAATGATATTACATTTTCTAGATCATGTTGCTTAATAAGATTGATTATGAACAAGATTAACTACTCACCTATGGCATATGTTACTCTATTGTTTTAAAAGAGATTAAGACATTGAACTATGAAACTTTTCTAAAAAAGAGACTTGCGTAATTGAAATTAGGCAAACTGGAACTTTAGGGAAAAGAAAGGCATTGTGTTGTCTTAAAATGGTTTAAAACATAAAGTGTTATAACAGCTTTATGGGAAGTTGGTTATAACGACTTTATGAAAACAAAAGAAGGGTTTTATCATTTGTTTTAATGTGGTAACTTGACTTTTAAAGAAGTATTTTGGTCAAAGGAAGGCATGGTATTGCCTTAATTTGGTCTTAAAAGGAAAGTATGAAAGTTGTTTTGGTTTACTTAAAGATATAAGTCACACATTTTTATATACTACGGGCATCGGGTGACTTTTAGAAAAGGAATGAATCTCTTAAAAGGAATTTAACGTACGTAGTACTTTAGGGTTAAAATCCGGACTTTGACATAAAATGAAAGTACCTTGAGTTGTGTATAACTTGCCTATGCTTGTTGTTATGAAACTTGACCATGTTACGTGTGATAGCCTTGTTGTGCAAGTACTGTGTTCTACTCGACTACGGTTCATAGGATGAGCCGAATGTATTTCACTCGACTACCGGTTCATCCGAATGTATTTCACTCGACTACCGGTTCATCCGAATGTATTTCACTCGACTCAGGTTCACGGATGAGCAGGAATGTATCCACACGTTTCTATCGGGTCCATAAGATGGGCCGAGACATTATACGTATCACATGATTTGTACCTAGGCTCGCGGTGAGTGAGAAGAGTTCCACGGGCATGAGGATGACTTTGAGGCGTGAGTCCCCGACTTGACATGATCGCTTTTATGTTGTGAACTATAGTTTGGTTATCATACATGTCTCCGCTTTATATAGACTATTATGATTTCATTTCTGATTTTCTGATTTCACATACTTGGTACTGTTATCGACCTCCTTGAAGCTGCGTTCATGTCGCAGGTAAGTACCATTGTCGATCCGCGTTTAGGATCTCATTTCAGCGTCTTGGAAGCTCGTCCCTTCGGAGGCTTATCTTTGGTATGTTACCACAGTGTAGGTCCTTGTACATTCGGGGTATGGCGGGGCCGTCCGTCATAGTTGTTGTATAAATCTTGAAGTGCATGCTTGTTGTGGGCGGGGTTGTAAGGATTATGCTTGTTCAAATGTTTATATATATATATGTTGAAAGGCAACCGTTTTGGTTGGCCTATTTTCTTTCATCTTAATCCATGTCTATTTACATGTTTAAGTTTTATTTCCTAGTTTTCTCGATGTTGTATCACTAGGGTGCCCGGTAAGGCACGATCACGGGCCGGTTGGTCGTGACAAAAAGTGGTATCAGGCGATTAGTCCTCGGAAAGTGTCTGCATCGTGTCTAGTAAGTCTTGATTATCGGTGTGTTGTGCACCACATCTATAATCGAGGCTATAGGACATTTAGGATTGGTTTCCATTCTTCTCATTACGAGATCGTGCCTTAGAGGCGTGTGATAAGTTGGACCCTCCGACGTATTCCTTTCCTTTACGATTATGCCTCGCGTAAAGCAACGAGCCCGGATGGGCAAGGCGATCGAGGAGCTGTTAGTGAGATCTGAGAGAATGCGGCGCGAGCCCGGCCGATACGAGCAGTGCTTCCGGCCGGGTTTCGCGGCGCCGCCCGGCCAGCGAGTTTAAGCGCGGCAATGGCTGCGAGACTCTGATACACGAGCCTCAGTCCCACGGCTGGAAGCGAGATGAGACGGGTACAGAGATGGCGATTCTGGCGAGTCGTGGCGAATATGAGGATAAATTTGGATCAGCAGTTCGATCCAGAGCACCGTGAGTTCACCCCGGCGAGCGATTTGAGACTACGGGATTTTACGAGGTGTAACGCGAGTTTTATGGGTCGAGGCACGAGGATGATCGCGAGGAGTTCATCCGGCGATTCTGGTCATGAGTGATCAAGGCATCGGATACCGAGTCGGTGGTCTAGGTTCGCATCGGTGCGTGATACGCGATCGGCGTTTGATCGTGGGAGTATCGGGAGAGAATGCACTTCCGGTATATGGGACGAGTTCTCAAAGGCATTTCTTGCACACTTCTTGCCTCCACGGATGAGGAGGGCTCGGTAAACAGTTTTTGGCGTTAAGGCGGGGCGGGCGGGACGGTTAGAGTACAATGTGGAGTTCGACTCGTTAGCTCGGTATGTCCCATTGTAGCCGATATGGAGGGCCAGTACACCTACGCCACGGGCTAGATGATTACTTGGCGAGGCATGCGGGTGTAGCTCTTTCAGGGCATGGACATTGCCCGTATGCAGCTCATGCGCTAGGATGTGAGGCACGGAGAGGTCGGCGTAATGGCCAGAGATCGCGAGAAGAGGGCTAGGAGCGAGGTCCTTTGGTAACTTTAGCGGACCGCCTGTGCCGAGTTAGTTATGTACCTTCGCCAAGTCTGAGTGGTCCTCCGCGCCTTGGGGCGTTCGGTATTCGGGGCTGGTCGAGCTCGTGGCTTCAGTTGCGGTATACGTGAGTGTTAGCGGCGAGATTCATGTCCCCTCGGTGTGCACGATGTGGCAAACATCATCGGGAATGTCGTCTTTTTGCGGTGCTTGTTTCACTGCGGCCATCGTGGCCATGTGACGTGCTTATAGGAAGGTACCGTCGGCAGCGCGGCCTGCGGATCGATGGCGGGTTCATCGCCTTCATGCTATGCGCCTGCAGTGCCTATGATTAGAGTGGAGCGGTAGCTTCAGGTATATCCTTAACCCTCTAGAGATTTGTATGCGTGATATGATGACCTTATATTTATGTGCTATGTACGAATAGCGTTGTGTTGTTTGTGAGTTAGAAAACATGGTTAGTTGGAAGGATAAATATGGGGGCATGGGAAGTGTGAACCTTAGAATATTTCATGTTGAGACCTTAGAGGTAAGGTCGTCTTAAATGAGAGATTCTTACGGTTAGTCTTTGTTGAAATACTTGGTTTGCGTAAAATGTATTGTGGGAAATTCATTGGGTTGTGTGAGGTGAAAGTGGTAGCTTTCATGACGCAAATTAGTAAGAATGTTGCAGGGCGAGGAACGAGAAAGTTGGCACGATTACGGGTCGGGTTGAGGACCATTCGCGGGTCAACCCGTAGCCCGGAATGTGGTGAGGTCAGTCCGAGGTGGTCGCCGGTGGTAGGGTCACGAGGATGCTAGGCCCAAGTTTAGATAACCATCGTAGAGTTGGTGGATCGTTCGACCTGAATCAGTTCGTGAAGGCGGGAATGGCCTGAAGAAATCGAGGTTAGTAAGATGACCAAGTTTGGAGGTAGTGACTCAAGGGTTGGAAACAGCGTTGATCAAGTGTGAGTGCGTATACTAGAAGAGTTCAAGTGTTCGAGAAGTACGGCGAGTAAGGGTAGAGGCGAGCATGTATTGCGAGCATAGATATGATCATTTCTTGTGAAGGGAGAAGGTGCGAAGGATGTATATTTTAGACCTCAGGGATCGCATGCAGTCCGGTACCATTTGTTGGGTCACCGGAGTGACACTAGAACCTCGCGGAAAAGTGACAAAAGTGGCAGGATTGTTCTCGTAAGTATAGTAGTGAAGACTATACTGGCGCATATTTGTTTTAAGGCTTAGAAGGAACATTCGGGACGAATGTTTCTAAGGAGGGGAGAATGTTATACCCCGTATTTCTAGGGTATGTACGTGAGGGCGTACGTATAAGAATTTGAGCCTTAAGATTAGGCAAGGTTCGAAATTGGGCACAAGTGCCGAAAAGAGTCGTTTTCCGGCGAAAGCGTTTCCACGACTTCGTGAGGAAAATTAGGCTATGTCATTAATAATTTTTGCGGATTTTTCCAGAGAGGCGAAACATTTTGGACCAGCGGGAGGGTGACAAGTGTCACCTCACATTGGAAACAAGTGGGCGCAAAGCTAGACCATTGGCGTTTTTGTGTTGAAATTTTGGTCAAGGGTTAGGTAGGATATTTTGTGTAGATGGATAAGGTAGCACGTGGCTAAATCTTGGCCTTACACTTGCTATGCACTTGTCTTCATCTTGGCCCTTGGTTGGCCTTTGCTTGACCTATAAATACCCTCTAGTTGAAGACATTCTTCATCCAAAACTTGAGCAATCTATCTAAGTCTCAAAATACTCCTCCTCTTGTTCTTTCGTCCACTTACACCCTCCCCTTTGAGAAGGCCCTTTGGCCGAGAGCTTCCTCCCTGTAGTGGTTAGCAGTGGGTACCCCCTAGCCTAGTTGTTTCGTATAATACCCCTTTTGTGGTATAGAAATACTCTCCTAGTATTGTTATAATGTCCAAAATACTTTAGCCAAATACCTTGTAGTACTTTCCAAAGTACCCTTTATACGAAGCCCGTAAAATACTATTATACTTTCCTTTAGCCACTAAACGAAACCCTAAGGAAAACCTTCATAGTCGGTTGAAGTGTTTAGTAGAAGTTCGTAGAACTTCTAAGGGTTGTTTGGAGCGGTTGGAGCACTCGGAGTAGGAGATAAGCGTTGCTCGGGGCGACTTTTACTTGGATAATTTTGGGCCCATCAAGGTAAATACTATCGCCCTTCTAGTGTAATTGGAAATTACATCTGTAGTAGTATAGTAATGAATATAAGATTCATAGAAGAGAATTGAAGTATAATAGAAGGATATTCTGAGAAAAGACTTGGCAAAATCACTTCGAAGAATATTAGTAGAAGTTCATTTGTACTTACATAGGTGTATATCTGATGGTGATAACCTTTATTGGTTGAATGTTACGCAAGTAGCATGGGCTACTTAGAAGGTGGACCAAAGCTAGCCGGTTATAGTCGTGGGCGTTTTGCTTATAGTCGATAAATCGTCACGAGGTATGTGATTCTTCCTATACTCTTGAGCATGATATTTTAAAGGAAGATATATATAATGCGGCAATGTCTTTTGACTTAAGCCCGAATAATATATAGTACGGTGACGTCGTGCGCTAATTGAGCGTAGTTATCGGCAATGTCTTTTGACTTAAGCTGAATAATAAGAATTTTGAAGTATTTCAAAATCGTTAAGAAACCATTTTGAAAGAAGAGTAACACTTGGTTTTAAAGGTTTTAAAAAGAGTTATACTAGCTTTATGGGGAGTTAGGTATAACGTCTTAAGAGAGTAAAGAAGATGGTTTCTTGATTTTAGAAGTTAAGAGACTTGATCTTATAAGATAAGAGACTTAACTTAAATGAATTAATATGGATTTTGTGTGAAACCTCATTAAGTAATGAGTACTTGGTTTTAAAAGGAATAATGTTTCTTGATTTGGAAATCAGAATGTGTATCGATAAACCACTGCAGCGTTAATAAAGGAAAATGTATTGAATAATTAAGTATTATTAAAACCGGTAGAAACCTCCATCTGCATAGAAGCTAAGATGAGACAAAATGATATTACATTTTCTAGATCATGGCTTAATAAGATTGATTATGAACAAGATTAACCTACTACTTTATGGCATATGTTACTCTATTGTTTTAAAAGAGATTAAGACATTGAACTATGAAACTTTTCTAAAAAGAGACTTGCGTGAATTGAAATTAGGCAAAGCCGGAACTTTAGGAAAAGAAAGGCATTGTGTTGTCTTAAAATGGTTTAAAACATAAAGTGTTATAACGACTTTATGGGAAGTTGGTTATAACGACTTTATGAAAACAAAGAAGGGTTTTATCATTTGTTTTAATGTAGTAACTTGACTTTTAAAAGAAGTATTTTGGTCCAAAAGGAAGGCATGGTATTGCCTTAATTTGGTCTTAAAAGGAAAGTATGAAAGTTGTTTTGGTTTACTTAAAGATATAAGTCACACATTTTTATATACTACGCATCGGGTGACTTTTAGAAAAGGAATGAATCTCTTAAAAGGAATTTAACGTCGTAGTACTTTAGGTTAAAATCAGGACTTTGACATAAAATGAAAGTACCTTGAGTTGTGTATAACTTGCCTATGCTTGTTGTTATGAAACTTGACCATGTTACGTGTGATAGCCTTGTTGTGCAAATCGTGTGTTCTACTCGACTACCGGTTCATAGGATGAGCAGAATGTATTTCACTCGACTAGGTTCATCAGAATGTATTTCACTCGACTCAGGTTCATAGGATGAGCAGGAATGTATCCCTGCGTTTCTATCTTGGGTCCATAAGATGGGCGAGACCATTATACGTATCACATGATTTGTACCTAGGCTAGCGGTGAGGAAGGAGTTCCACGGGCGCGAGGATGACTTTGAGGCGTGAGTCCACGACTTGACATATGGCTTGCTTTATGTTGTGAACTGTAGTTTGGTTATCATACATGTCTTCTGCTTTATATAGACTATTATGATTTCATTTACAGTATTTTACAGTTTCACATACTTGGTACCTGTTGTACTGACCTCCTTCGGGGGGCTGCGTTCATACGCGGTAGAAGTACCGCATTTGTCGATCCTGCGTTTAGGATCTCATTTCGTCTTGGGAAGCTCAGTCCCTTCGAGGCTTATCTTTGGTATGTTACCACAGTGCAGGTCCTTGTACATTCAGGTATGGCGGGGCCACTGTCGTCATAGTTGTTGTATATAAATCTTAAGTGCAGACTTTGTTGTAGGCGGGGTTGTAAGGATTATGCTTATTCAAATGTTTATATATATATATGTTGAAAGGCAACCGTTTTGGTTGGCCTATTTTCTTTCATCTTAATCTACGTCTATTTACATGTTTAAGTTTTATTTCATTGGTTTTCTCACGATGTTGTATCACTAGGGTGCCCGGTAAGGCACGATCCGGGCCCGGTTGGGTCGTGACAAAAGAACTGACCGGGGCAAGTACGAAAGCCAACTACCAGAACCAACCTGCATCAGCAACGACCGGGGTAAGTACGGGGGCTAGCTACCAGAACCAACCTGCATCAGTAAACCTCATGGAGAGCAAGTCCATGGAATAACACTATCCACAGGGAAACGAACCCTCATCATGGCTGCATACCCGTGGACCATCCACATAGAGTAACTATCATTTTAAGTAAACCAAAACAATTTCCATACCTTCTTTTTAAATAAACCAAGACAATATCATGCCTTCCTTTTAAACCAAATCAAGGCAATACCATGCCTTCTTTTTAAACCAAATCAAGACAATACCATGCCTTCTTTTTAAATAACAATATACATTTCAAAATAGTTTAAGTTTCATAACTTCAAATTCTCAAGCCTCTTATCTTTTAAATCAAGTCCCATAACTTGGGAAAATCAAGTCTCATATCTTTTAAAAATGTCAATTTACCATTTTAAATCCAACAATAAAACCATTCTTTCGTTTTTCATAAAGTCGTTATAACTAACATCCCATAAAGCTATTATAACACTTTATGTTTAAAACCAACCAAATACAACTATAATCATTTATGAGACCAAGAGGACTTATTCTTTAACAACCAAGTACCCATTACTCACGAATAAGGTTTCACAACTATTCAACACAATTCAAGTCCTTAACATTTCATATCAAGTTACTCAACTTTTAAAATCAAGTCAAGGACAAAAAAGGAAATCAAACTCCTTTAACACACGTGCGTCTACCGCACTATATATTTCACAAATAATCATGCTCAATAGAATAGGAAGAATCACATACCTCGCGACAACTAACCCTTACGACACGTAGCAAAACGCTCCAAGTATTTCAACTTCGTCGGCTACTCCTTAAGCCAAGTAGATCACGCCACATGTTGTACTTCAATCCTAAAATGGTCATAGTACTTCTATCAAACTTTACTTACTATTTAAGACTTATACCAATTAATAGCCCTCTGATTCTACGGAAAATCGGGCAGCACTTCCCCTGTTTTTACATACTTTTCCACCTTTTTCAAGGCCCAAAAACAATAACCAACATTCCACATTTAAGGCACAACATTTCAACAACTAAATAAGGGGATCACACGCCCAAACAGACGTGTTAAACAATATTCCCCTTAAAACAACAACAACTTAAAAACCGAAATGGAACAAGTCCATAGTCCAAAGTAAAGACCGTCCAATGTAAATACAGTCCAATGTAAATACAGTCCAAAGTAAATACAGTCAAATATAAATACAGTCCAATGTAAATACAGTCCATTAGTCCATTAGTTGGTGTTCTTGGCCAACTTACAATAATCACACTTTATCCAATTTTTCGGCTAGAATGCCGGAATTACTTCTTTAATCCTCCAACTTATATTCCAATCTTCAGATAAGTTATAGTTACTTTGTTATTACTGTTGACAGGTAATAGATACGTTTTTACCATTTTAATGGCTAACATGCCAATTCTCTATTTTAGCAACTTAACAAGATCCAAATCTTTCCAAACTTCATTCCACATATCTCATACTTATTTATATACTTCCAACATATATAATATCCAACTTCACAAAGAGGATTGAGATCATTACCTCAAAAAGCCCAAAAATATCCAAGAACTTAAAGTCTCTCCTTAGCAAGTTTAGCTCCAAATCCTTACGTTCCAATCTGCATGCTACAACCTTCAAGCTCCTAACCAACTTCTCTTGAGAATCAACTCCAAAAGTGAAGAACACTTAGGTTTCAAGATGGCAAGTTTCGGCCAAGGCATCCTTTTAGGCTAGGGTGTGAAATCATGTCTAACTCTTGGTTCAAAATCTTCCTAACACTCTGGGAAGAACACTTAAAAGTTTAAGAATTGTTGGACAAATTTTGCTCAAGAAATTGCACCATTCGAGCACAAGAGAAAGAGAGGGTTTTTCAAGTCTTCAAATGTTCTAAGTGTGGAAGATTTCATCAACTAGAGGTGCATATATAAGACAACCAAGGGCTAGGATGAAGGCAAGTGTGTGGTTGAGATAGAGACAAGTGTGTGTGGGTCCCCCAAGCCACTTGTCCTACACAAAATATCTTGCAAGACAAGACCACTTGTCTTGCCACTTGTCAAGCAATTTCGGCCACAAGGCCACATGGGGGTGACACATGTCTCCCTCCTATTCGTCCAAAATATTTCATCTTCCGAAAATATCCATAATGTCCAAAATCTCGAAAATAAAGTGGGCCCCACAAAACCGTAAATTTCTCCCGTAGGCCCCACGTGACCAATTCCGGAAAATAAAATACATAATTCTAATATATTCCCAGAAGTCCGAATACCAAATCTGGGAATCCAATTCCCATTAACGAACCTTTTTCCTTCACAAAATCCGGAAAATTTTCCGTCGGAAAATCAAATCTTTCTTCCTTTCCAATCTTAATGTCGTAATTCTCGTACGTACGTCCTCACATACATACCCTGGAACTACGGGGTGTAACATTCTTCCCCCCTTAGAAACATTCGTCCCGAATGTTCCTTCTAAGTCTTCAAACATGCTTGTGGTATAGTCTTCACTACTATACTTACAAAACCAATTATGCCACACATGGCCATAATATAACATACGCGCAAAACTCAAATCCAAGCCAACGAGGAATCACCTCTAACGTGTATAACAACACTAAAGCTTCCACCCATGGTCTAAAGGATACTCTCTTCACATCTTTACTTCACAAAATGATCACTTCCCTTCTCTTAATACATGTTCACTTCTTCCCTTACTCGTCGTACCCTTCTTGAACACCCGAACTCTTTCTAGTACACGTACCATACTTCAGTCATCGCTTCAATTTCCAAAACCTTGGAGCTACCACCTCCAAACTTGGTCATCTTACTAGCCTCAAATTCCTTTAAGGCCATTCCCGGCCTTCACGATCCGATTCTGGTCGAACACATCCGCGAACTCGTACGATGGTTACCTAAACTTGGGCCTAGCACCCTCGTGACCTACCACGGGACCACCTCAAACCGACCCACTTATTCGGCCGCGGGTTGACCCGTGATCTGGCCTCAACCCGACCCATATCGTACCAAACTCTTGTTCCCGGTCCGGAACAATCTTACTATTCTCGTCACGAAAACCTAGCGGTCTCCTTAACTTAATTACCCACTTTCATTTCACACCACTCATGGACTCATCACACTATTACACTCCACGTACACAATGTACTACGACAAGGATCAACCGTAAAATCTTTCACACAAGACGGCCTTGTATCTAAGGTCTCTACGGTTATTAATAGTCTAAGGCTCACAATTGTCACGTTCCCAAACTTACCCTTTCTACAAACCAGGCTATCTTAAACATAATTTACACAAAACTACTCGCACATAGCACTCAATATGTAACCACCATAATAATATATACAAGTCTCTTAAGGGCTAAAGATATACCTGCAACTAGTGCTTCACTTCTGTTACACCCCGTAATTCCAAGATAGGTATGTGAGGACGTACGTACGAGAATACGACATTAAGATTGGAAAGGAAGAAAGATTTGATTTTCCGACGGAAAATTTTCCGGAATTTGTGAAGGAAAAAGGTTCGTTAATGGAAATTGGATTCCCAGATTTGGTATTCGGACTTCTTGGAATATTAGAGAATTATGGAATTTTATTTCCGGAATTGGTCACGTCGGGCCCACGGGAGAAATTTACGGTTTTGTGGGGCCCACTTAGTTTTCGAGATTTTTGGCATTGCGGATATTTTCGGAAGATGAAATATTTTGGACGAGTAGGGGGGCGACACGTGTCACCCCCATGTGGCCATGTTGGCCGAATTGTGATGGATAAGTGTCCCTTGGCCGTTTTTAGAGAGACATGTGGCTAGCCACATGTCTCAAGTTTGTGTGGGACATGTGGTTTGTGGAACCCACACACACATGTCCCCAATCTACACCACTCACTTGCTTTCATCTTGGCCATTGATTGTCCTATAAATACCCCTTAAGTTGCAAGACTTATTCATCCACACTTAAGAGTTTCCAAGAGAAAAATTATACTCCCTCCCCTTATGTGCTCTCGGCCGAACCCCCCCCCCCCCCTTAGGCAAGACTTGTTCAAATGTTGTTGTATAATCCCAAATACCTTAGCCTAGTATCCCTAGTAGTATTCTAAAGTAATCCCAACATAAGAGCCCGAAAATACTACTTTATTCTTTTAGTCGCAAAATGAAACCCTAGGAAAATCTTCATAGCTTGGATGAAGTGTTAAGAGAAGTTGTTTAGAAACTTCTAAGGGTTTCTTGGAGTGGATTGGAGCGTAAGGAATAGGAGCTAAACGTTGCTCAGGATCGACTTATCAATCTTGGATAATTTTGGGCTTATCGAGGTAATGATCTTTACCCCCCTATTGTAATTGGAGATTACATGTTGTAGTAATGTATAGTTGAGTATACTATATGTAGAATGAATATTGAAAAGAATTGAACTATATTTACATTGACTTTGTATTCTGATGAACTTATGTAGTATTCTTGTAGGCGATTTTGTACACGTCCAGTAGGCGTGTAACCCCCTTTGAGTTGTTGGCTATTGGTATCGAGCCTTGAAAGAGGTGGTGGTAAGTAGTTGCAGGGGAGGTGCTGCCGAAATTTTCGTAGAATAAGGAACCTTGTACTTAGAAATGTTCTACGAAGAGATCTAGAAGTTAATAGACGTTTTATGACCATTATAGGTTGAAGTTCTACGAGTAGCGTATTCTACTTGAAGGGTGGAAAAGGCTAGCAAGGGTATAATACTTTGGAGCATTTTTCTATTTGTCGATAATCGTCGTGATGTATGTGAACCTCTTCCTATCCTTTCTAGCATGATTGTTGTGAACTATGTAGTACGGTGAGCGTCACGTGTGCTAAGCAATTTGGTTGGTTTAAAACATAAAGTGTTATAATGGTTTTATGGGAAGTCAGTTATAACGACTTTATGTAGGTAAAAAGAATAAGTTATATTGATTTCGTAAATGAGAATAAGTATCGAACAAGCCATTGAGAGTTAATAAAGGAAAATATAATGACAAATAATTATATTAAAACAAGTAGAATCCTCCATCTGCATAGAAGCTAAGATAAGACAAAATTGTATTACATTTTATAGATCATGACTGCTTTAATAAGAATCATTATAAACAAGTATTAATTTTCTTAAATTCCAAAGTAAGGAACTTGATTTCTAAAAGAAAAGAGACTTGAGGAATTGAAGTGTTTTTGGTTTAAAAGAAGGGCATGGTTTTGTCTTAAGTTGGTTTAAAAAGAAGGCATGGTATTGTCTTGGTTTATTCAAAAAGGAGGTATGGAAATTGTTTTGGTTTACTTAAAATGATAGTCACTCTATTTTGATACTACGGGTATCGTATGACCATTCTAAAAGAAATGGATCTTTTGAAAGAATTTAAGTACGTAGTATCTTGGGGTTAAAACCCGGATTTGTTGTCATAAAATGAAAGTCTAAAAGTATGTTAAACTTGTCTATGCTAGTTGTGATAGCCTTTGGTGGTATTACTATGTTACCGCGTCTCTCAGTTTGAGGGCCGGCTGACTTGTTGTGAATTTTCTTGGACGTACCGGCAGTGACGGAGGATTCCACGGGTATGCTTCCATTATGATTGATCTTGGTCATGCTTATACGATGAGGGATGTCGGGGCATGCGACCATGTTATATTTCTACTCCATGGGCTAGCTCACCGTGAAGACATGTACCCACGATGAGGGATTCCGGGGGCATGTTATATTATTACTCCATGGGCTAGCTCCCGTGAAGACTGCGCCTGCGATGAGGGATTCCGGGGGCACGTTATGTACGATCATTACTCTATGATGAGTCCCCATGAAGACATGTACCCACGAGGAGGGATGCCGGGGGAATGTTATATATATATATATGTATTGTATATGTGTACGCCGACAGTGAGGTAAGATGCCACGGGCGCGTCACATGAGTATGATTTATGTCATAGGTCGCGATGAGGAAGAATTCCACGGGCATGAGTGATGACTTTGAGGCGTGAGTCCACGACTTGACATATTTGTTTATATATGGTGCTGTAGTTTGGTTATCATACATGTCTCTGTTTTATATGAGTTATGATTTCATTCTGATATTTTGATTTAACATACTTAATTTTTGTTATGCGGCCTCGCCCGGGGCCGTTACGTACGCGGTAAGTACGCGGTTGTTGATCCTCGCTCTTAGGATCACAGTTCAGCGTTTTGGGAAGCTCCGTTTCTCCGGAGGCTTATCTTTGGTATGATTCCCTGAGATTGTAGGTTCTTGTACATTCAGGGGTATGGCGGGGCCCTGTTGTTACACTCCATAGTTCCAGGGTATGTATGTGAGAACGTACGTACGAGAATACGACATTAAAATTGGAAAGGAAGAAAGATGTGATTTTTCGACGGAAAAGTTTCCGGATTTTGTGAAGGAAAAAGGTTCGTTAATGGGAATTGGATTCCTAGATTTGGTATTCGGACTTCTTGGAATATTAGAGAATTATGGAATTTTATTTCCGGAATAGGTCACGTGGGGCCCACGGGAGAAATTTAAGGTTTTGTGGGGCCCACTTTGTTTTCGAGATTTTCGACATTGTGGATATTTACGAAAGATGAAATATTTTGGACGAATAGGAGGGCGACACGTGTCACCCCCTTAGGTGGCCATGTGGGCCGAAATGGTGGAGACAGTGGCTGGCATTTAGTCCATCGTTGCCGTTTTTAGAGGCGTGTGGCAAGCCACGTGTCTCAGTTGTGTGGGACATGTGGTTTGTGGGATCCACACACACATGTCCCCAATCTACACCACACATTTGCCTTGATCCTAGCCCTTGATTTCTCTATAAATACCCCTTAAGTTGCAAGACTTATTGTAACGACCCGTTCCGGGGCCCGTTACTGGTGCCTTACCCTGGGCACCCTAGTGATACATACATCAGAGAAAATCAGCGGAACATAAAACATGAGTCATTTAACAAGGGATATAATAAATAAGCAGGCCAACCAAAGCGATTGCCTTGATATATCATAAAACACGAGCAGTTTAATCCTTTTACAACCACAGCGATCTACAGACCTCTAAGATATCTGATGACTATGGCGGGACGGGGCCCGCCATACCCACGAATGTACAAGAACCTACAACTCGAGAACACTGCAAAAGATAAGCCTCGGAGAAAGCGGAGCTTGAATCTGTTGGCTTGTGATCATGGCGAGGATCCACGGCGATGTACCTCTACTGCGGCGTGAGCGGCCCGAAGAAGTCGATCTGGCAGTACCAAGTATGTGGCTGTACAATCGTAAATGAAATCATACTAGTCTATATAAAGCGGGAGACATGTATGATAACCAAACTACGATTCCTGACATAAAGCGATCATCAACTCGATATAACTATGGGTCTCGCGCCGCCGCGTCAATCGAGTTCGCATTATGGCGCGTGCCGGAATCTGCATCGGTGTAGACATGTCCATGGCGGCAATAATACCAATGTCCCGTGGCCACGTGCCGGAATTACTGCGCCGGTGTAGACGTGTCCATGTGACCTCAACAACGAGCGGCAATCAAATGGAAGCATGCGTGCGCTACGCGTCGTGTCGGTATGTCGAGGAAACAATAAGACAACATTCCAAATGGGCGCATGCGTGCTCTACGCATCGTGTCGATATGTCCAAGGAAACAATAAGACAACATTCCAAATGGGCGCATACGTGCGCTACGCGTCGTGTCGGTATGTCGAAGGAAACAATAAGACAACATTCCAAATGAGCGCATACGTGCGCTACGCATCGTGTCGATATGTCAAAGGAAATCACAAGCGATAATCAAAATGGAAACATGCGTGCGCTACGCATCGTGTCGATATATCAGCGATTAACCGCAAGACCTTAACCAAAATGGAAGCATGCGTGCGCTACGCGCCGTGTCGGTATGTCGGCGATTAACAACCATAATACTATCAGCGAGGCAGCGTGCAGTGGAATTTCTCGTCGCTGTAAACACGTCAGTAAGTTCTCAACGGTCCAGCGACCTGCATCGAGGCAGCGGTAACCGCGAAACACAGCGCTTGTACAATAAAGGCTATCATCACGGCATAGGCAAGTTTCATGACAACAAGCATGGCAAGTTTCACAACAACAAGCATAGGCAAGTTTCACCTGACTCAAAGTACTTTCATTTTATGCCAAAGTCGGGTTTTTAACCCCAAAGTACTCATCGTTAAGTTCTTTTAAAAGAGATCCATTTCTTTTATAAAGTCACGATACGTAGTATTAGAATGACCAACCCAGCCCTTTTCAAACCAAGTATGACATTCTTTTCCTAAGTTCGGTTTGCCTAGTTTGATTACTCGAAGCTTCTCATTTTTCAAATGGTTTCATAGTTCCCAAACTTAATCACTTGATTCCTTTTTAGAACAATTGAGTAACACATGACATATCGTGAGTAGTTTATTCTTGTTTATAACGATCTTATTACTGACCGTGATCTAGAAAATGTAATATCATTTTGTCTCGTCTTAGCTACATGCGGATGGAGGTTTCTACTGGTTTTAATACAACACGTCATTATTGATACATTTTCCTTTATTAGCATTTGCGGTGGTGCGTCGATACACGTTCGATTCCGAAATCGGTAAAACATTATCCACTTTAAAAACCAAGTACTCATTACTCACGAATGAGGTTTCACATAAACATCCTCATTAAAATAAAATAAGTTAAGTCTCTTATCTTATAAGATCAAGTCTCTTAACTTCTAACATCGATAAAACCATTTTCTTACCTACATAAATTTGTTATAACCAACTTCCCGTAAAGCGTTATAACACTTTATGTTTTAAACTAATCAAACACGGTTAACACGTATCGTCTAACGTCTCATAGTTCACGCATATCGTACTAGAAGAGATAGGAAGAGGTTCGCGTACCTGCGACGATTTATCGACAATAAGCAAAATGCTCCAAGTACTACAACGCACTGGCCACTTTCCACTCCAAGGTAGAATAAAGCTACTCTTGGTCTTTCACTATAAAGGTCCTGGCGTCTATTAACCCCAAAACACAAGTTTTCCATCTTTCTATAGAAAATTGGCGGCCTCCCCATGACAGCGTAAATCTCTCCTCTATCGGTAGGCTGCAAGCCAACCGGGGGTTTACCGTCTAACAGGGCGTGTACAATTCTACACAAGTCTCTGCAATCTGAGACCTATGTAAATCTGATTGATTCGATTCGGTTCTTTATTAACGGGCTTAAGTCAAAAGACATTGCGAATACAAGTATAGTTCCATATATAGTATACTTCAACTATATATCTAACAAAGCATGTAATTTCCAATTACAATAGAGGAGACAGATAATTACCTTGATAAGCCCAAAATTATCAGAGTTTAATGTCGCTCTGAGCAAGGTTTAGCTCGGCTCACGCTCGACCACTCCGAACAACCCTTAGAAGTTCTAACCAACTTCTACTCACATCTTGACCAAGCTATGAAGATTTCCTTGGGTTTCGGTTTGAGACTAAAAGGACAAAGGTAGTATTTAGGACTCTACGTAAAGAGGTATCTTTGGAATACTACAAGGTCTGAGGCTAAGGTATTTTGGGCATATAACAATACTTGGAAGACAACTTTCTACCAAGGGGGTAGGCTCGGCTAGCACAACTAGGCTAGGGGAGGGTGTTCTCGGCCAGGGCCTCTTTCTAAGGGGAGAAGGGAGTTGGGCGAGGCGGCAGACAAAGGAGAGGAGGGATTTCAAGACTTAGACAAAGTGAGGAGTGAATGAATAAGTCTTCAGAGGAGGGTATTTATAGCAAAGCCAAAGGCCAACCAATGGCGAGATCTAGCCAAGTGCTACACAAGTGTAAGGCGAGATCAAGCCAAGTGCACCACTAACCTCTCCGATCCCTGCGAAATATCTGCGAATATCTTCCACTTGCCCGTCCGTTCGGCCTGGCGCCTTGATCCGCTGACGAGAGGGTGCCAAGTGTTGCCTCTCGTTGGTCCAAAGCGTTAGTCTCTCGGAAAAATTCGCAAAAATACTAAATGACATGGCGAATTTTCCGCCCGTAAGCAGTAAAGCGTTTAGTCGGCGACTACAGTGGGTGTTGTGCCTGATAAATATTTCGGCACGGGTGCCACGTGGGGTGACACGTGTCGCCCCGGTCGCCGAGAATATTTCGCCTTAGAAAATATCAAAATCTGAAATCTCAAAAACAAGCGGGCTCCACAAAGCGTAAATTTCTCAGTGGGCCCAGTGACCATTCGAAAATAAAATCTCAAAATTCTAATATAATCTATGAAGTCAAATACCAAATCGGGAATCAATTCCCGTTAACGAACCTTTCTTCACAAATAAGCAGGAAACTTTTAGTGAAAACTCAGCGTCTTTCTTTCTTTTCAAAATTTACGGTACTCTCGTACGTCGTCCTCACATACATACCACTGCAACTACGGGTATAACATTCTCCTCGCCGAAACATTCGTCAGAATGTTCCTTCTCAATCGAATAACGATAAAGTTCCTCTAACAAGTTGCGATGCGCGGCAGCGCGAAATAACATGCGTTATCTTCCTTCCTTACTCGTCGTGCCGCTTCTCGAACGCTTGAACTCTTCTAGTATCGTACCACGCCGGTCATCGCTTGGTTCCCAAAACCTGAGTCACCACCTCGAGCTTGGTCATCTCTGGCGTAATATCCAGGCCATTCCGGCCTTCGCGAGCGATTCAGTCGACGCGTCCACGAACTCATCGATGATGCGTCTAAACTCGGGCCTAGCACCCTCGTGACCCTACCACTGGCGGGACCACCGAGCGGCCCGCTTTAAAGGTTCACGGGTTGACGCATAAATGGTCCTCGACCCGACCCCAACGCAAACTCTTGTTCCGATCCGGAACAATCTTACTAATTCACGTCATAAGCTACCACTTCCGTCTCGCACTACCCACGGACTTATCACACAAATAAAACCCGTATACTCTGCTCGATAAGGGTCAAAATATAAATCTTTAACTCGAGGCGACCTTACCCCTACGGTCTCGGTCGTGACATAGTCTAAGGTTCGCCAACACCGTACCCCATCGTATCCTCTGACTAAGCATGTTTCTAACTCGCGCGTATCACAATGCTATCCGTAAATAGCACCTGATAATGAGATCATCATAACAAGCATACCACAACTCTAGAGGTTAAGGATATGCACGAAGCTCGCTCGCTCTAATCATAGGCACGCCTGCGGTGCGCATGTATGAAGGTGATGAACCGACGCGCGGATCACGAAGGTGAGTCGTAACATCCGCTTCCGCTTGGTAGGACGATTCCTGCATAAAATGGCCTGCTGTCGCATGCAAAACAAACTCCCAATCTAGCACGACACTCTCCAAAATGGAGTCTACCACGATAGTCCTGAGGTAGGGGTGGCCGGTGGTTAACACCCTGCTCTGCCGAAAATCTGAACCCTTGGAGCCACGACTGCTCACGAAGGCGGTGGAGGACCACTGCTGTGCGGTGGGGGTATATAACTAACTTTCTTCTTTGAGGCGGTCGCCTCGAAAGCCGCGAGGACCTGCCGTCTGGCCTCGCCTGGCGATCCAGTCGTTCCGTCGACCCTCCGTGCCTCGCGTCTGGTGCATGAGCTGCGTGCGGGCAATGTCGTGCGGTGAAGAAAACACCCGCACAAGATTGGCCATATAATTATCAAGCGGTGGCGTGGCGATGCACCATCCTCCATATCTGCAACTAAGCGCGAGGGACATGCTCGAGCGAAGAATCGAACTTCGACATTGTACTCACGGCGGTCGCCTCTGCTGTCTCGATAACAAAAATCATCGGCGTGCCCTCGCCATCTGCGGAGGCAAGAAGTGCGTGAGAAAGCCCCGAAAACTCATCCCATCTGCTGGAGTGCATGCTCTCCCAGGAAAGCTCGTGAATCAAACAATCATTGCGGTATCACGCGGCCGTCACGAACAAGGTCCGGACTCGGTTTACGAAGCCTTGATCACCGCGTGATCGGCGTAGCTGCGGATGAACTCCTGCGGATCATCCTCGAGCCTCGACCCGTAAAACTCTGGCGGGCTACAACTCGAGAAAGTCAGTAGCCTCAAACTATCTGCTCGGGGTGAACGGCTGGTATTCTTTGGGCGGGCTGCTGCGTCGGCTGTCCTCATGTCGGCCTGACCACGGCCGATAAGCTGGGCCGTCTCCTTGTGACCCGTCTCCTGCTCGGTGTGGGGTGGAGGCTCAGTCTTGTAGTCTCATCGACCCACTGCTGCGGCTCTAAACTCTCTTTGGTGCTTGGCGGCGTCGCGAAACTTCGTCGTCGGAAGCATCTCAGTCTTGGCCGGGCTGCGCCCTCGAACTCCTCGTATCTCACTAGCGACTCCTCGGCGCCTTGCCCTCACAGGCTCTGGTTGCCTTGCGGAGGCATAAGCGGTAAAAGCGAGATCGTCGGAGGTCCGACTTACAACACTGACTCTAAGGCGCGATCTCGGAATGAGAAGAATGAAACCAATCCTAAATGTCCTGCGGCCTCACGATTATAGATGTGGTGCCAACACGTGATAATCAAGACTCTACTGAACGCGATGCGTAGACACTTTCAGAGGATTAAGCGCTCGATACCACTTTTGTAACGACCCGTTCGGGGCGAATTCTTGGTGCCTTACAGGCACCACTGGTGATACATCGTCGAGAGAAAATCAGCGGAACATAAAACATGAGTCATTTAACAAGGGATATAATAAATAAGCAGGCCAACCAAAGCGATTTGCCTTGGTATATACATAAAACACGAGCAGTTTAATCCTTTTACAACCACACTTGCGATTACTCTGGACCTACAAGATATCTGATGACTATGGCGGGACGGGGCCGCCGTACCACAGAATGTACAAGAACCTGACTCGAGAACACTGCAAAGATAAGCCTCGGAAGCGGAGCTTGAATCTGTTGGCGTGATCACATGGCGAGGATCACGGCGATGTACCTCTACTGCGGCATGAACGGCCACGAGAAGTCGATACAATTGTACCAAGTATGTGGCCCATGCAATCGTAAATGAAATCATACTAGTCTATATAAAGCGGGAGACATGTATGATAACCAAACTACGATTCGCGGCATAAAGCGATCATCACTCCGATATAACTATGGGTCTCGCGCCCGCGTCAATCGAGTTCGCATTATGGCGCGTGCCGGAATCTTGCGCCGGTGTAGACATGTCCATGATGCGACAATAATACCAATGTCCGGCGCATGCCCGAATTGCGCCGGTGTAGACATGTCCATGTGACCTCAGCAACAAGGCAATCGAATCCAAATGGAAGCATGCGTGCGCTACGCGTCGTGTCGGTATGTCGAAGAAACAATAAGACAACATTCCAAATGGGCGCATACGTGCGCTACGCGTCGTGTCGGTATGTCGAGAAACAATAAGACAACATTCCAAATGGGCGCATACGTGCGCTACGCATGTCGTGTCGGTATGTCGAAGGAAATCCTGGCGATAATCAAAATGAAACATGCGATGCGCTACGCGTCGTGCCGATATATCAGCGATTAACCACAGACCTTAACCAAAATGGAAGCATGCGTGCGCTACGCGTCGTGTCGGTATGTCGGCGATTAACAACCATAATACTATCGCGAGAGCGTGCGTGGAATTTCTCGTCGCTGCCGTCGTCAGTAAGTTCTCGACGATCGGCCGACCCTCTGTCGAGAGGCAGCGGTAACCACGAAACACTGGCGCTTGTACAATAAAGGCTATCATCACGAGCATAGGCGAGTTTCACAACAACAAGCATAGGCAAGTTTCACAACAACAAGCATAAGCAAGTTTCACTGACTCGAAGTACTTTCATTTTATGCCAAAGTCGGGTTTTAACCCCAGTACTACATCGTTAAGTTAACTTTTAAAGAGATCCATTTCTTTTATAAAGTCACGATACGTAGTATTAGAATGACCAACCCACCTTCCTTTTCAAAACCAAGTAACAACATTCTTTTCCTAAGTTCGGTTTGCCTAGTTTGATTACTCGAACCTCGTTTTCAAATGGTTTCATAGTTCCCAAACTTAATCACTTGATTCCTTTTTAGAACAATTGAGTAACATATGACAGATACGTGAGTAGTTTATTCTTGTTTATAACGATCTTATTACTGACCATGATCTAGAAAATGTAATATCATTTTGTCGTCTTAAGCTTATGCGGATGGAGGTTTCTCTTGGTTTTAATACAACACGTCATTATTGATACATTTTCCTTTATTAGCAGCTGCGGTGGTGCAGCCGATACATTCGATTCGAAATCGGTAAAACATTATCCCTTTAAAAACCAAGTACTCATTACTCACGAATGAGGTTTCACACAACATCCTCGTTAAAACAAATAAGTTAAGTCTCTTATCTTATAAGATCAAGTCTCTTAACTTCTAACATCGATAAAACCATTTTCTTACCTACGTAAAATTTATAACTAACTTCCCATGGCGTTATAACACTTTATGTTTTAAACAATCAAACACGATTAACACGTATGCGTCTACCGTACTACATAGTTCACACATATCGTGCTAGAAGAGATAGGAAGAGGTTCGCATACCTGCGACGATTTATCGACAATAAGCAAAATGCTCCAAGTACTACAACGCGCTGGCCCTTTCCACTCGCCGAGTAGAATCGCTACTCTTGTACTTTCACTATAAAGGTCTGGCGTCTATTAACCCCAAACACAAGTTTCCATCTTTACATAGAAAATTAGTACACTCCACCCATGACAGCGTAAATCTCTCTCTATCGAGTAGCTACCAAGCCAACCGGGGGTTTACGTCTAGCAGGGCGTGTACAATTCTACAAGTCTCTTTGCAATCTGACCTATGTAAATCTGATTCGATTGATTCTTTATTCTTGGGCTTAAGTCAAAGACATTGCGAAATACAAGTATAGTTCCATATATAGTATCTTGACTATATATCTAACAAGCATGTAATTTCCAATTACAATAGAGGACAGATAATTACCTTGATAAGCCCAAAATTATCCGAGTTTAATGTCGCTCACGAGCAAGGTTTAGCTCGGCTCCGCGCTCGAGCCACTCCAGACAACCCAGAAGTTCTAACCAACCTGCTCACATCTTGACCAAGCTATGAAGATTTCCTTAGGGTTTCGGTTTGAGACTAAAAGGACAAAGGTAGTATTCCAGGACTCTGCGTAAAGAGGTATCTTTGGAATACTACAAGGTCTGAGGCTAAGGTATTTTGGGCATAACAACAATACTTGGAAGACAACTTTCTACCAAGGGGGTAGGCTCGGCTAGCCTAGGCTAGGGGAGGGTGTTCTCGGCCAGGGCCTCTTTCTAAGGGGAGAAGGGAGTTGGGCGAGAGCAACAACAAGGGAGAGGAGGATTTCAAGACTTAGACAAAGTGAGGTGAATGAATAAGTCTTACGAGGAGGGTATTTATAGCAAAGCCAAAGGCAACCGATGGCGAAGATCTGGCCAAGTGCTACACAAGTGTAAGGCGAGATCGAGCCAAGTGCACCTAACCTACTCACGAATCCCTGCAAATATCTCGAAATATCTTCCACGACTTGCCCGTCCATTCGGCCTTGCCACTTGAAGTCCGCTGGCGAGAGGTGCCAAGTGTTGCCTCTCGTTGGTCCAAGCGTTCCGTCTCTCGGAAAAATTCATAAAAATACTAAATGACATAGCGGAATTTTCCGCCCGTAAGCAGTAAAGCGTTTAGTCGGCGACTGTCGGGTGTTGTGCCTGATAAATATTTCGGCGAGGTGCCACGTGGGGTGACACGTGTCGCCCCGATTCGCCGAATATTTCGCCTTAGAAAATATCCAAAATCAAATCTCAAAAACAAAGCGGGCTCCAAAGCAGTAAATTTCTCGTGGGCCCAGCGTGACCATTTAAAATAAAATCTCAAAATTCTAATATAATCTATGAAGTCAAATACCAAATCTGGAATCAATTCCCGTTACGAACCTTTTCTTCACAAATAGCAGGAAACTTTTAGTCGAAAACTCATCTTTCTTTCTTTCAAAATTTACTGTAGTACTCTCGTGCGTCGTCCTCACATACATACTGCAACTTCAGGGTATAACAACATTCATCCAGCAAGAGTTTCCAAGGCAAAAAAAATATACTCCCACTTTGTGTGTGTGCTCTCGTCCCCCACGCTTTGTGTAGAAATACTTGATGGTTGTTGTATAAATCCCAAATACCTTAGCCTAGTGTCCTAGTAGTATTCTAAAGTAATCCCAACATAAGAGCGGAAATACTACTTTATTCCAATAGTCGTAAAATGAAACCACAGGAAAATCTTCGTAGCTTGGTTGAAGTGTTAAGAGAAGTTGTTTAGAAACTTCTAAGGTTTGTGGAGAGGATTAGGCGTAAGGAATAGGAGCTAAGCGTTGCTCGGGATCGACTTATAAATCTTGGATAATTGTGGGCTTATCGGTAATGATCTTTATCCCCTATTGTAATTGGAGATTACATGTTTGTAATGTATAGTTGAGTATACTATATGTAGAATGAATATTGAAAAGAATTAGCTGTATTTACATTGGGTGTGTATTTCTGATGAGCTTGTGTAGTATTACTATGGGTCAGTTATTTACACGTCAATTAGGCGTGTAACCAACTGTGAGTTGTTGGCTATTGGTATCGAGCCTTGAAAGAGGTGGTGGTAAGTAGTTACGGGAGGTCTTTGAATTTTCCGTAGAATAAGGAACCTTGTACTTAGAAATGTTCTATAAAGAGATCTAGAAGTTAATAGGCGTTTTATGGCCATTATAGGTTGAGAAGTACTACGATAGCGTATTCTACTTGAAGGGTGGAAAAGGCTAGCAAGGGTATAGTACTTTGGAGCATTTTGCTATTTGTCGATAATCGTCTCGAGGTATGTGAACCTCTTCCTATCCTTTCTAGCATGATTGTTGTGAACAATGTAATGCAGTGAGCGTGTGTGCTAAGCAATTTGGTTGGTTTAAAGCATAAAGTGTTATAATGGCTTTATGGAAGTCGATTATAACGACTTTATGTAGGTAAAAAGAATAAGTTATATTGATTTCGGAAATGGGAATAAGTATCGAACAAGCCATTGCAGCGTTAATAAAGGAAAATATAATGACAAATAATTATATTAAAACAAGTAGAATTCTCCATCTGCATAGAAGCTAAGATAAGACAAAATTGTATTATATTTTATAGATCATGACTGCTTTAATAAGAATCATTATAAACAAGTATTAATTTTCTTAAATTCCAAAGTAAGGAACTTGATTTCTAAAAGAAAAGAGACTTGAGGAATTGAAGTGTTTTTGGTTTAAAAGAAAGGCATGGTTTTGTCTTAAGTTGGTTTAAAAAGAAGGCATGATATTGTCTTGGTTTATTCAAAAAGGAGGTATGGAAATTGTTTTGGTTTACTTAAAATGATAGTCACTCTATTTTGATACTACGGGTATCGTGTGACCTTTCTAAAAGAAATGGATCTTTTGAAAGAATTTAAGTACGTAGTTGTTACACCCCGTATTTACAGGATATGTTTATAAGAACGTACGTAAGAAATCAAAGATGTTAAGGTTTGAGACGAGTAAAAATTTATCGGAATTATGGAATAGTCGGAAAATGAAATATTGCGACGAACGGGAGGGCGACACGTGTCACCCCATAATGGTCTTGGGCCAGAAAGTGACATGGAGGAAATGGTCTTTTGACCGCAAATTAAAAGATCAGTCTTGCAAGACATTTAGCATGACATTGTTGACTGGGTCAATGCCAGCGGCTTGATCCGTGAAAGCATCAAACCACCCGTTTGTTCTAATCTTGACCCTCTGTTTTTATATAAGCTCCACTAGTGCAAGACAAGGCAACACTTAGCATTTTTTCTAGAAATTGATGAAAGCGTTGGGAAGCTCTGGCCATGGGCTAGGGTTTGAAGGAAAAATTTTCAATTGTTGTCGATAATTCCCCAGCTTTAAACCAAGGTTCGTGAGTGTTATGTAAGTGTATCTCAATAGAAAAATCCCGGAAAAAGAGAGTTTTCGTATTAGTACATAAGTGAAAATCTAGTGGCTTTCTAGGTTTTGGATTGGAAGTTTGAAGGAAAGTTGTTGGTATGGTTCTAAGGGTCTCAACAAGCGGATTGAAGTGTCTTGGAGAGGTTAAACTACTAAGGAGCGACCAGTTGGAATTGGATTAAGAATCGTTAAGGTATAATCTTGTCTTTTAAAGTGTTACAAGATTATATAATTATATTGTTGTTAGCTTTACATGTTGCTAGCATGAAGTTATTAAGTTGAAGTTTATAAGGATTATAGATCGATTGTAGTCTTGGAAGTTGAAATATAATGTAGGCCATGTTAAGTTGGATTACAATTTGATCGTTATTAGAATAGTCGCATGTTAATTACTTGAAGATTATGGTTGATATAATCAAATGCGACTTGATATCATGTTATCTTGCCAATTTGGATTGAATTGGAAATTGGTTAAGAATTGGTATTGTTGAACTTAAGGTGGCGAATTTGTACTTATAGTTTGTAATAGTTTGTTATTCATTTGTATTGGACTACCTTATAGATTGTGGTGAGCAATTGGGCTGTTTGGTTATTGTATTAGGCCTTGAAAAGGTGGCAAAGTTAGTAAAAACAAAGGAGAGTCTTTGTCAGATTTTCAGTAGAATTTAGTGACTTGGCACTTAGGATATTCTACGTTTAAAGTAAGAGGTTAATGGACATATTGTGGCCATGATAGGTTGAAGTACTAAGTTTAGCGTATCCTACTTGAAGAATGGAATAGCTCAAAGTTGAAGTACTTTGGAGCATTTGCAACTTGTCGACAATAATCGCGGTATGTGAACCTCTACTTTCTTTGGCATGATCCTACGTATGAAATATCCATGTGATAGTATTTCAAGATTTCTTCTACTCTTAGAAGTTAAGAAGTATTTACATTGTTGAATCTAAGTTAAGAGTATGTTTAAATTGTCTAAGTCCTTACTAGGTCTTATGGGAGGCGTTAGTAAGAATGGTTAGGAAATTATGAGATTTGATTTAAAGGCTATGTGTCTTGATTTGTTTAAAATAAGTAAGTGGATTTTATGTTGAAAATGACTTGAATTTATATGTGAAAAGGGATTGATTTTAAAGTGGAAGTTATATGATTTTAAGGGAATAAGTTACTTGGTTTTGGAAGTGTATGGAACTTTATATTTTTATATAAGTATAGGAAATCGGGCGTTAAAGGAAGTATGTTATGAAGTTTTAAGACTAAGAACTTTGATTGTCTTTTAAGGATTATGAAGTTTTAAGCGTCACGATTCTTTTTAAGTATGTATGTCGTAGTATCTTTGGATCGATTTTCCTAAGCATTTGTAAGAATAAAGTGTCTTAAGTTCTCTAAAGCGAAGGTTGTTATAACGACTTTATGGGAAGTTGTTATGGCGACTTAGAAGAAGTAATAAGATGGTTTAAAAATGTTCGTAAGGAAAATCACAGGAGCCTACATAGGCGGATTCGTTATGAAATACAGGAGCCTCCATGGGCGTATTCGTTATGAGATCTGCGCGAGGCGCGGCGGGCGGATTATGTTATATGATTCCGCGATGCAGAGCCCGTGTCGAGCAGTTATGTTATATGATTCCACGATTGCAAGGCCGCGGGCGGGCGGATTATGTTATATGATTCCACGATGCAAGGCCGCGGGCGGGCGGATTATGTTATATGATTCCACGATTACACGAGCCCGCGGGCGGATTATGTTATATGATTCCCGGTGCTGCCGGCCCGGAGGCGGATTATATTATATGATTCCACGATGCAAGGCCCCATCGGCGAGCGGGCAGCAGAGCGGATTATGTCACGTGATTCGTGATTACACCGTGTCATAAATGGGCGGATTATGTTATGTAAGATATGTAAGTTATGTGAAAAAGTTGGATTAAACTCTTAAGTAAGTATGTAAGAATATGTTGTTAAATCTTATCGAAAGAAGGAAAGGCAGTTAATATATGATTGATTTGAGTTAAAATGACATTCTTTTATCTGAGATATGATTTAGTTGTGCATTTTATTTACGTTCCATACTAAATTTTTGTTATCTTGACCAGTTAGCTTGCGTTCATGCCCGCGAGTTTAGGTACCAGGTTGGTGATCGCTTGCTCTTAGGATCTCTGTTGATTTTGGAAAGAAGCCGCTTTCACTCGAGACTTATGTCTTTTAGTCACAGTTTCACGATGTGGTAGACTTATGTACATTGGGGTATGGCGGGACACTGTCCACCTTGATTATAATTCTTAGAGTCTGTAGTCACATATTGCGGGTCGGTTTGTAAAAAGAAAGGGATGTAAGCTTCTTTGTTGTTATGTATATGTATATGTGTCGGGGAAGGTAGCCTTGCTCGGCTAACTTTGTAGTTTTAATTTCGTTATTTTATTTTATAAGTTTCATGTATGTTCATTGCTTTTTCTCGATGTATACGATCGGGGTGCCGGGTAGGGCACGATCGCGAGCGAGAATTAGGTCGTGTGATGGTATCTTGGGGTTAAAACCGGATTTGTTATCGTAAAATGAAAGTCTAAAGTATGTTAAACTTGACTATGCTAGTTGTGATAGCCTTTGGTGGTATTACTATTCTGCGCGTCTCTCGGTTTGAGGCGGTGACTTGTTAATTTTCATGGGCGTCTGGCGTGTGGAGGATTCAGGTATCTTCCATTATGATTGATCTTAGCCATGCTTATCGATGAGGATCTTGGGGCGTGCGACCGTATTATATTTCTACTCCGTGAGCTGGCTCGCGTGAAGACATGTACCAGCGATGAGGATTAGGGGCATGTTATATTATTACTCCATGGGCTAGCTCCCCGTGAAGACTGCACCCACGATGAGGATTAGGGAGGCACGTTATGTCGATCATTACTCATGATGGGTCCCGGCGAAGGCGTACCGAGGAGGATGCAGGGGAATGTTATATATATATGTATTGTATATGTATGCAAGCGGTGAGGTAAGATGCCACGAGCGCGTCATGAGTATGATTTATGTCATAAATGCCAGTGAGGAAGGAATTCCACGGGCGTGAGTGATGACTTTGAGGCGTGAGTCACGACTTGACATATTTGTTTATATATGGTGCCTTGTAGTTTGGTTATCATACATGTCTCTGTTTTATATAATTTGTTATGATTTCATTCTGATATTTTCGATTTCACATGCTTAGTACTGTTATGCGGCCTCGCCGGGGGCCGTTAAATGCCGCAGGTAGAGGTACACCGGTTGTTGATCCTCGCTCTTAGGATCACAGTTCAGCGTTTTGGGAAGCTCCGTTTCTCCGGAGGCTTATCTTTGGTATGATTCCCTGAGATTGTAGGTTCTTGTACATTCAGGGGTATGGCGGGGCCCTGTTGTTACACCCCGTAGTTCCAGGGTATGTATGTGAGAACGTACGTACGAGAATACGACATTAAAATTGGAAAGGAAGAGGAGGGCTGTCACGACCCGAACACGGGCCCGTGACTGGTGCCTTACCCGGGCACCCAAGTAGACATACATCAGAGTAATTCAGCGGAACATAAAATAAGACATGAAAAATATTATGAAGTAAGAAACAGTTCATTTGAGAAAACTTGCCTTTCGGCATAATATATATATCAACTAGAACAGTTACATCCTTTTTTACAACTACGCCCGCAGTTACTCGGACCTGCAAGAATGATATGACAATAATGGCGGACGGGGGCCCGCCACACCTGAATGTAAGTACCTATAACGGGGACTAAACGCGATAAGCCTCGGAGCGGAGCTTCCCAACGCTGACTTGTGACCCTAGGCGAGGATCAACGGCGGTGTACCTTTACTTGGCGTGACGGCCCGAAGAGTCGATGATAGGTACCAAGTATGTGAAACTGTAAATACTGTAAATGAAATCATAGCAGTCTATATAAAGCAGGAGACATGTATGATAACCAAACTACAGTTCACGATAAATAAGTAGTCATGTAAGTCAGGGACTCACGCCCTCAGAGTCATCACTCAAATATAACTATGGGTCTCACGCACAACATCAATCGTGCGTGGAATACCTTCCTCGCTGCCGGCGATGCATGATATAAAAGCACGAGGAATACACGTGAACACGGGTCCCGCTGTGTCCTAATAAAAACCGTCTGGGGGTAAATCGAAGGCATGGCGGGCTACTAACACCAGCGGTACTAACAAGGTCATAAAGCGTATCATGAGATCTGTCTGAACCGCCACGTGATCGAAGGCCACGCGCCGCGATATCAAATGTGCGCGTCTAGCCCGAACTCCGCGATTCGCATAGGCCAACCTCATAGGCCGCGTGAGGTATAACCCGCGTCGAGGTAGCTACTCCGGCGTCGCCACTGGACTCGCGATCTGCATGGCATGGGCCGCGTGACCATAAAGGCCGCTACACAGGAATTGTCGTAGCTCGCGCATAGGTCCGGGACCCGCGTGAGGTATTCTCGAATCATGGTCCCGGACCGCTGAAGTCTACCCGCGTGGAGGCGACAACCCTCGGGATCGTATCAAGGTGAGTGGTACAATACCAACATAACGGTGATCGTTTAAACAACTTAAGCGCGATCGAGAGAAACCCGCTTTACACAAACATCACAAGATACTAACACACGTAGCATCCTGGCGTGTTTACTTATCAAATCAACAAGAAAGTATTACAAGGCTACACTGACCAACACAATCAAGTTATTCACACTGGTACTTTCTACTATATGATTAACAAGATCGGGTTTTATCCCCAAAGTACTTCATACATTAACTCTTTAAGAGATCTGTTTCTTTCACAAAAGTCACCTGATACGTAGTATATAAAAATAGAGTGACTACTTAAGTAAATCAAAATACTTAACTTTGTAAAATCAAGTAACAACGTTCTTTTCCAAGCGTTCAAGTTTGCCTAATTTCAAATACTCGAGTTCTCATTTTGAAAGGTTTAGTAGTTCATAGTATTAATCACTTAATGAAATAGTTCTCCTTTAAAAATGATTTGAGAAACATATGCCTTATATGTGAGTAGGTTATTCTTGTTTATACAATTTTATTAAAGCGACCGTGATCTAGGAAATGTAATATCATTTTGTCTCGTCTTAGCTTCATGCGGATGGAGGTTTCTCTTGGTTTTAACAATACATTAATAGTCAATACATTTCCGCTTTATTAAGCTCTGTGGTTTGTTCGATACTTATTCGATTTCAAATCGGTAAAACATTAATCCTTTTAAAAACCAAGTACTCATTACTATGAATGAGGTTTTAAACATTTCAACAAAATTCATATTAATAATAATTAAGTCAAGTCTCTTATCTTTTAAGATCAAGTCTCTTAACTTCTAAAATCGATTACACCATTCTTTTTATCACTCTTAGTTATACCTAACTTCCCATAAAGCTAGTATAACTCTTAGCTTTTAAAACAAGTATTACTCTTCTTTCAAAAGGTTTCTTAGTGCTTTTGAATTACTTGGTCTTATTATTCGGGCTTAAGTCAAAAGACATTGCCGTAACACTACGTTCATTAACACTTTGACGTCTAGTACTATATATATATACTTTAAAATATCATGCTCAGCGGATAGGAAGAATCACATTACCTCATGAAGATTATCGACTAATAGCAAAGCGCTCCTGGCTATAACCCTAGCCTTGCCCACCTTTCAAGTAGAACATGCTACTCTTGCAGAACTTCAACCTATAACGGTTATACAAGTCTATCAAAGTCTAGACTACTCGGTAGAATAAATCTGAATACAAGATTCTACGGAAAATTGGCGCAGCCTTCCCTAGTCAAACTTCACAAGTCTGCTTTATACAGTCCCATGTAAATGCTGTTCAATTCCCTTCTTATATACCTTCCTTGTATATAACGTATACTTAATTCTTATACTTGATAGTATGTAAACTCAATTACAATGGAGACAAGATAATTACCTCGATAAGCCCATAATTATCGAGTTAAATGTCGATCCCGAATGACGTTAGCTCTACTATGGCGCTCGACCGCTCCGACAACCCTTAGAAGTTCTCGCAACTTCTACTTAATACTTGAGCTATGAAGATTTTCCTTAGGGTTTCGTTTTGAGACAAAAGGACATCAAGTAGTATTCGCGGGCTCTTCGTATAGATGTATCTTTGGAATACTACAAGTTATAAGGGTAAGGTATTTTGGTATAATGTGATACTTGGAGAGTATTTTCTACCATGGTGGGGGTGTATTTTTAGAGAACAACTAGGCAAGGGGTACCCTGGTCTTAGCACCACTAGGAGGGTGTGTCTCGCCACACCAAAGAGGGAGGTGACAACTCTCGGCCAAAGGGCCTCACGAAATGGGGAGGGACTTTGAGACTAAGGAAGTGAGAGTGGATGAAGAACTCTTCACAATGGGGGGTATTTATAGAAACGAGGTCGAAGATCATGCCAAGTAGTAGGCAAGTGTAGGGTCAAATTTGGACAAGTGTGTGTGTGGGTCCCACTTGCTCATCTTCCACACAAAATATCTACAAATATCCTACCAACCTTGACTCCAAATCGTCCAAGTTGCCGTCCAACTCCACCAACTTGAGGGTGACAAGTGTCGCCTCTCGTTGATCCAAAACATTCGTCTCTCGGAAAAATCCATAAAAATTAAAAATGACATAGCGAATTTTCCGCCAGAAGTTTTGTAAAGCGTTTAGTCGAAAAGCGATTCTAATCGGGTGTTGTGCACAAAAATATTTTCGTCATTACTACTTAAAGTTCAAACTTTTCTACGTCGTCCTCGCGTACATACTGCTGAAATACAGGGTATAACAAGGCGACACGTGTCACCCCCAGGTGGTCGTGTGGGCTGAAATGGTGGGACATGTGGCTAGCCACATCGTCGTTCTGGTTTTTAGAGGCGTGGCAAGCCACGTGTCTCGAGTTTATCATGGGACATGTAGTTTGTAGGATCCACTGTCACGACCGAGCAGGGCGTGGTAGTGCTACGGGCACCCGGTAGTAAATACATCGGAGAAATCGGAATATAAAGACAATACATGAAACCAATGTAGTAAGACGATGAAATAAGAAAGCAGGCTAACCAAAGCGGTTACGCGGTATATATATGAATAACAATTTGAGCGATTACATCCCTTTCTGCAACTCTGCGCAACGATTACTCTGGACCTAAGAATGATCGACAACAATGGCGGGCGGGGGCCCGCCATACCGCGAATGTAAGTACCTGGCGGCGAGGACTATACGGCTGATAAGCCTCGGAGAAAGCGGAGCTTCCCAACTGTTGACGTGACCCTAAGGCGAGGATCAGCGGTGGCGTACCTTTACTGCGGCATGAGCGGCCCGAAGAAGTCGATCTGGTACCAAGTATGTGGCGAAAATAAATCGTAAATGAAATCATAGTAGTCTATATAAAGCGCGAGACATGTATGATAACGAACTACGATTCCTGATAAATAGCGATCGTATCAAGTCGGGGACTCACGCCTCAAAGTCATCACGTAGAACCGTCGGGGTAAATCAGAAGCCAAACTCACTAAGACCAGCGATGCAGAAATGCCATAAAGCGTATCACGAGGTCTTTCTAGACCGCACCGCATGATCGAAGGCGGCCACTCGCCCGCGGTATCACCGCGCGCGTCTATCCACAGAACTTACCGCGACTCGCATAGGTCACTGAACCGCATGAGGTATTCTCGAATCATGGTCCCCGGACGCTGAGGTATACCGCGTCGGGCGGCTTAACCCCGGTATCCGCGGACTTCCGCAGCCGCATAGTCCTCAAAGACCGCATAGTCCTCGAAGACCGCGTAGGGCATCCCGCGTCGGGCTAAACACCGGAATGATCAATCACGGAGCATCTGCGGCTGCTCGCGTAGTCTCATGGACGCATAGGCCGTATAGACCGCGTCAAGGGTGGCAAGCCCTCGGTATAATAAGTCGAGGGTATGTGATACAATAACAATACAGGCTTAACGTTTAACAACGTAAGCACAACAAGAATGACCACTCACATAACAATCACAAGATACCAACACACGTAGCATCTAACATGTTTACTTATCAAATCAACAAGAAAGTATTACAAGGTTATCACAAACCAACACAATCAAGTTATTCACACAAGGTACTTTATGCTAACAAGTTAGAATTATCTATCCCCGAAGTACTTCATACATTAACTCTTTTAAAGATTCGTTTCTTTCATGAAGTCACACGATACGTAGTATAAAATGAGTGACTATCTTTTTAAGTAAACCAAAACACTTCCCTTTGTAAAATCAAGTAACAACATTATTTTCCAAGCGTTCAAGTTTGCTAATTTCAAATGTTCACGTTTCTTATTTTAGAAAGGTTTAGTAGTTCATAGTCTTATTCATTTAAGAATTATTTTAAACAATCGAGAAACATATGCCTATATGTGAGTAGGTTATTCTTGTTCATAATCAATCTTATTAAGCGACCGTGATCTAGGAAATGTAATATCATTTTGTCTCGTCTTAGCTTACATGCGGATAGAGGTTTCTTGGTTTTAATAATACTTCATTAATCAAAACATTTCCCTTTATTAGCGCTGCGATGGTTTGTCGATACTCATTCGATTTCGAAATCGGTAAAACATTATTCCTTTTAAAACCAGTACTCGTTCTCACGAATGAGGTTTCTACATAATTCATATTAATTTAATTAAGTCAAGTCTCTTATCTTTTAAGATCAAGTCTCTTAACTTCTAAAATCAATAAATCATTCATTTTATCTCTCTTAGCCGTTATACCTAACTTCCCATAAAGCTATTATAACTCTTAAGTTTTTAAAACCACAAAGCATTTTCTTACCTACATAAAGCTATTATAACCAACTTCTCAAAAGCGTTATAACACTTTATGTTTTAAACCAATCAAATACATTTAACACGTATGCGTCTCCGTACTACATAGTTATACACATTTCATGCTAGAAAGATAGGAAGAGGTTCACATACCTCGCGGCGATTATCGACTAATAGCAAAGCGCTCAGTACCTCAACCGTGGCTCTCCTTAAGCCAAGTAGATCGCGCCACATAGTACTTGACCTATAAGGCCACAAGGCGCTTATTAACATCTAGATCTTATCGTAGAACATTCTCTGAGAAAATTCGGCAGCTCCTGCCCCTTTGAATGGCGTAAATCTCACTCTCTCTATCGGTAGCTATCAAACGCCAACGGGGTTTATCGTCTAACAGGACGTGTACAATTCTACCTCACAAGAATGCTACACAAGTCTCATGTCTGATCCTATGTAATTCTGATTCGATTCTCTTCTTTAAATTCGGGCTTAAGTCAAAAGACATTGCGAAAAACTACGTTGATTCTATTAAATATTCATTCTATATATAGTATACTTGACTATATATTCTAACAATCATGTAATTTCCAATTACAATAGAGACAAGATATTTACCTCGATAAGCCCAAAATTATCCGAGATAAAAGTCGATCTGAGCAAGGTTTAGCTCGACTCAAATGCGCTCGATTCGCTCCAGAAACCCTAGAAGTTCTACACAACTTCTTAACACTTCAACCGACTTATGAAGGTTTTCCTTAGGGTTTCGGTTTGAGACACAAAGGATATAAGGTAGTATTTCCGGGCTCTACGTAAAGAGGTATCTTTGGAATACTACAAGGTATTTGGGCTAAAGTAATTTGGGTATAGTAACAATACTATGGAGAGTATTTCTACCAAGAGGGGGGGTATTTATACGAGACAACACCACAAGGGGGGGTGTATACCTCTCGGCCAACCCCAATAGGAGGGGGGGTACTCTCGGCCAAGGGGGGGTTCTCGGCGAGGGCCTCGCGAGGGGAGGGAAGGCTAGGCGAGACACTACAAGAGGGAGAGAGCTTTCAAGACTTAGAGATTTTAGGATGAAGAAGTCTTCAAAGGGAGGGTATTTATAGGTCAAGCCATGTGACCAATGGCCAAGATCATGCCAAGTGCAAGGCAAGTGTAGGTCAAGATTCTCCATGTGTACCTTATCCATCTACCACAAAATATCCTACCAACCCTTGACTAAAATAAGGCCCAATCGTCGAGATTACGCCCCACTTGCTTCCAATGTGAGGTGACACATGTCGCCTCGTTGGTCCAAAATATTTCGTCTCTCGGAAAAATCCATAAAAATTAAAAATGACATAGCCGAATTTTCCGCTTATGAAGTTATGTAAAGCGTTTAGTCGAAAAATGACTCTAACCGTGTTGTGCACAAAGTAAAATCGGCCAAGCCACTTTAAAGCCCAAACTTTTCTCCGTACGTCCTTACGTACATACTCTGAAATCACGGTATAACATTCTCCCTCGCCAGAAACATTCGTCGAATGTTCCTTCAAAGTCTCAAAACAAGCGTGCGCCGGTATAGTCTTCACTACTATACTTACGAGAACAATCACCACGCTTTGCCCGCGAAACACCTCTAACCTCACAAAAGAAATGATCACATCTATGCTCGCCATACATGCTAGCTTCTTCCCTTACGGGTCGTGCCCTTCTCTTACACTTGAACTCTTTCTCATAACTTACCACATTTCTGTTACTGCTTCAATTTCCAAAACTCGTCACACCCTTTCCGGGGTGGTACCTTCAAGAAGACCCACCGTCAACCTGAACTCCAATTGTTGTCGCAGATTATCCGCACGACTTTTGTTGACTCGAGTGCGATAACCTCTTACGGATAAGCTTCACCTATCCACATGCTGAACACGTATGAACCAACTATCGAACCTTGCCAGCGTCAGACCAATCGGCCGTGGCTTACACTTCCGCCACCAGCGTCACAAGCGATATCAGAACAAATGGTAGCTATAAAACATTTCCCCAACGAGAGACAACAATCCTCACAACTACCCCAAATCAAAACAACGGCGAGGGCGAATACGATCACGAGACTCACCTTGAGTTCCTAACTCTGCCTGGTAAAACTTCCAGAAAACGAAAAATAGTTGTAACCTGGGCTCCACTTCCTGACATAAGGTGAAAGCAGACACCTCGTGCAGCCATACAACCTTCGATATATCATCTGCGCGCAGCAGTCTGGTAGAAAGACACGATGGTGACCCATCGGCCCGACTCTTGGTTGAGCGCGTCCACGAACTCGTCGATGGTTAACTAAACTTGGGCCTAACACCCTCGTGACCCTACCACGGCGGGACCACCGCAACCGACCCGCATAACGGTCGGCGGGTTGACGCGCGTGCCTCAACGACCCACTCGCGTAAAACACTTGCTCCCCGATCCGGAACAATCTCACTAATCACGTTACGAAAACCTAGCGGTCTTCTTAGCTCAACTACCCTCTTTCATATCACGCTACTCAGGGACTTATTCGAAAAACATAGCTCACGTGCACTATGCACTCCGATAAGGGTCAAACATAAAATACTTCTTTTACTCGAGATGGCCTTACCTCTAAGGTCTCTACGTATAAAGTTCTAAGGCTCACACTTTCTCTATCCCCCAATCTTACTCGGTTAACTAACCATGATTTCTAATCATAACTAACACACTGCTATCAGAACATAGCACTTAAGGTATACTCATCTTATCACACAATACTAATCTCTAAAGGGTTAAAGATATACCTGTATCTCTAACTTTCTCCCTTAGTCGTTCTAATCAAATCTACCCGTAGTGCGCAGCTAAGGAAGATGACCGGTCGCGATCACGAAGGTGAGTCCTCCTACTTGCATCCCTCACTAGGACATCCTTACGACCACGTGGCAGACGGACGTCGGTAAAACGAGCACCGACAAAGGCGACATTCCGGGATGACATCGCCACCTGTGGCGAGGGAAAAGCTAAATTGGTGGAGCCTACGTGTGGCGTGAACGAAAACTCTGAGTTCGACCAACTCCACATACCGGCGTCACGAACCTGTGGAGGACCTCTGCAGCGGTGGATGTGCATAATCTAATCGGTGGCGACTCGCCTCGAAAGTTACCAAAGGACCTGCTGTTACGGCCTCTTATAACATCGCCCGTTAACCCGTCGATCTCTACGTTTCTTGGCTGCTGCGCATGACGTACACGTGCCATGCTCGACCTAAGCAAGAATTACTCTTGACAACCCTCGCCCAAATAGTCATTAAGACCGTGATAAATCGATGCATAAATATTCTCGGTTGCTAAATCCATAGCTAATGTGAGTCGCCTCTTTTGCAATCTATATTCTCTGTCCCGATCGTGGGCTGAAGGTTCAATTATCATGGCGCGGTGAGCCTTCTTTGCCATTGCTAGACTCTCTTTGAAATTTGGTGGCGTCGAGAACTCCCGAATGAGGCACCTTTCGGGTGATGGTTGGGCTGTGCCCTCGTAACCCTCTGCGCTCTGCTCGTAGCTCCTCGTTTGCCTTGCCCTCCGGCCGGGTTTGCCCTACGCGGAGGCATAGCAGTGAGGAAAGAAATACGTTAGAGGTCCAACTTACAACACAACTTTAAGGCACGATCTCGAGTGATAAGAATGGAAACCAATCCTAAATATCCTATAGCCTCACGATTATTGGTGTGGTGCACAACACCGATAATCAAGACTGCTGGATACGATGCAAGACACTTTCAGGATTAATTGCTTTGATACCACTTTTGTCACTACGAGCAGGGCCGTGGTAGTGTCTTACGGGCACCCGGTAGTCATACATCGGAGAAATCAGCGGAATATAAAGACAATACATGAAACCAATGTAGTAAGGCGGTGAAATAAGAAAACAGGCTAACAAAAAGCGGTTACCCGGTATATATATGAATAACAATTTGAGCGATTACATCCGCTCTACAACTCGCCGGCGATGCGGACCTGCAGAATGATCGACAACAATGGCGGGACGGGGCCCGCCATACCACGAATGTAAGTACCTACGACGGGGACTATACATTTGATAAGCCTCGGAGAAGCGGAGCTTCCCAAACGCTTGTGACCACAGAGCGAGGATCGGCGGCGTACCTTTACTGCGGCATGAACGCGGCCCGAAGGAGGTCGATCTGGGTACCAAGTATGTGAAAGCGAAAATAAATCACGTAAATGAAATCATAGTAGTCTATATAAAGCGGGAGACGTGTATGATAACGAACTACGATTCACGATAAATAAGCGATCATGTCAAGTCGGGCTCGCGCCCAAAGTCATCACAATAGACCGTGCGGGGTAAATGCGAAGGCATAGCCGACTACTAAGACCAGCGATGCACAAATGCCATAAAGCGTATCACGAGGTCTTTCTAGGCGCACGTAATCGAAGGCGGCGGCTCGCCGCGATATCATGCGCGTCTATCCACTCGAACTTACGCGACTCGCGTGGGTCACACACGAACCCGCATGAGGTATTCCTCGAATCATGGTCCCGCACCGCGAGGTATACCCGCGTCGGGCGACAACCCGGTATCCGCACGGACTTCGCGGCCGCATAGTCCCTCAAAGACCGCATAGTCCCAAAGACCGCGTAGGTATCCGCGTCGTGCTAAACACCGGATTGATCAATCACGGAGCATCTGCATTGCTCCGCGTAGTCTCATAAACGGCGTAGGCGTATAGACCGCGTCAAGGGTGGCAAGCCACCGGTATAATAAGTCGAGGGTATGTGATACAATAACGATCTGGGCTTAACGTTTAACAAGCGTAAGCATAACAAGAATGACCCTTACATAACAATCACAAGATACCAACACGTAGCATCTAACATGTTTACTTATCAAATCAACAAGAAAGTATTACAAGGTTATCACAAACCACCACAATCAAGTTATTCACACAAGGTACTTTATGCTAACAAGTTCGGGTATCTATCCCCAAAGTACTTCATACATTAACTCTTTTAAAAGATTCGTTTCTTTCACAGAAGTCACCTGATACGTAGTATAAAATAGAGTGACTATCTTTTTAAGTAAACCAAAACACTTCCCTTTGTAAAATCAAGTAACAACATTATTTTCCAAACGCCCAAGTTTGCCTAATTTCAAATGTTCACGTTTCTTATTTTAGAAAGGTTTAAATGTTCATAGTCTTATTCATTTAAGAATATAATTCTCTTTTAAACAATCGAGAAACATATGCCTATATGTGAGTAGGTTATTCTTGTTCATAATCAATCTTATTAAGCGACCATGATCTAGAAATGTAATATCATTTTGTCTCATCTAGCTTATGCGGATGGAGGTTTCTCTGGTTTTAATAATACTTCATTAATCAAAACATTTCCCTTTATTAACGCTGCAGTGGTTTGTCGATACACATTTCTGATTTCCGAAATCAGTAAAACATTATTCCTTTTAAAAACCAAGTACTCATTCTCACGAATGAGGTTTCACACATAATTCATATTAATTTAATTAAGTCAAGTCTCTTATCTTTTAAGATCAAGTCTCTTAACTTCTAAAATCAATAAATCATTCATTTTATCTCTCTTAATCCGTTATACCTAACTTCCCATAAAGCTATTATAACTCTTAAGTTTTTAAAACCACAAAGCATTTTCTTACCTACATAAAGCTATTATAACCAACTTCCCATAAAGCCGTTATAACACTTTATGTTTTAAACCAATCAAATACATTTAACACGTATGCGTCTCGCACTACATAGTTATACACATATCATGCTAGAAAAGATAGGAAGAGGTTCACATACCTCGCGACGATTATCGACTAATAGCAAAACGCTCCAAGTACCTCAAACCGTCGGCTACTCCTTAAGCCAAGTAGATCGCGCCACACATAGTACTTCAACCTATAAGGCCACAAGGCTCTTATTAACATCTAGATTTTATCGTAGAACATTCTACAGAAAATTCGGCAGACCTCCCCATGACCGCATAAATCTCCTCTCTATCGAGTAGGCTATCAAGCCAACCGGGGTTTATACGTCTAGCGGGCGTGTACAATTCTACCTCAGTAATGCTACACAAGTCTCATGTAATACGGTCTATGTAATTACGATTCGATTCTCTTTCTTTAAATTCGAGCTTAAGTCAAAAGACATTGCGAAAAACTACGTTCGATTATTCAATATTCATTCTATATATAGTATACTTCAACTATATATTCTAACAATCATGTAATTTCCAATTACAATAGGGGGGACAAGATATTTACCTCGATAAGCCCAAAATTATCCGAGATAAAAGTCGATCCTGAGCAAGGTTTCGCTCCAACTCCGTGCGCTCCAATTTGCTCCAAGAAACCCTTAGAAGTTCTACACAACTTCTACTTAACACTTCAACCGACTTATGAAGGTTTTCCTTAGGGTTTCGGTTTGAGACACAAAGGATATAAGGTAGTATTTCCGGGCTCTACGTAAAGAGGTATCTTTGGAATACTACAAGGTATTTGGGTTAAAGTAATTTGGGTATAGTAACAATACTATGGAGAGTATTTCTACCAAGAGTGGGGGTCTTTATTCGAGACAACACCACAAGGGGGTATACCCGCCAACCCCACTAAGAGGGGTACTCTCGGCCAAGGGAGGGCTCTCGGCCAAGGGACTCACCATGGGGAGGGTAGGCTAGCGAGACACTACAGAGAGGGGAGAGCTTTCAAGACTTAGAGATTTTTAGGATGAAGAAGTCTTCAAAGGGAGAGGGTATTTATAGGTCAAGCCATGGCCAACCATGGCGAGGATCATGCCAAGTGCAAGGCAAGTGTAGGTCAAGATTCCTCCATGTGTACCTTATCCATCTACCACAAAATATCCTACCAACCCTTGACTAAAACAAGGCCCAATCGTCAGATTCGCCCCACTTCCCGATGTGAGGGTGACACACGTATCGCCCTCCGTTGGTCCAAAATGTTTCGTCTCGCGGAAAAATCCGCAAAAATTAAAAATGACATAGCCGGAATTTTCCCTTCGCAAGTTATGTAAAACGTTTCGTCGAAAAACGACTCTAACCGGGTGTTGTGCACCAAGTAAAATCGGCCAAGCCACTTTTAAAGCCCAAACTTTTCTACGTACGTCCTTACGTACATACACTGGAAATACGGGGTATAACATCCACACACACATGTCCCCAATCTACACCACACATTTTCCTTGATCCTAGCCCTTGATTTCTCTATAAATACCCCTTAAGTTGCAAGACTTATTCATCCAAACTTAAGAGTTTCCAAGGCAAAAAAAAATATACTCCCTCCCTTTGTGTGTGTGCTATCGTCCCCCCCCCCCCCCACTTTGTGTAGAAATACTTCAATGGTTGTTGTATAAATCCCAAATACCTTAGCCTAGTGTCCCTAGTAGTATTCTAAAGTAATCCCAACATAAGAGCCCGGAAATACTACTTTATTCCAATAGTCGTAAAATGAAACCCTAGGAAAATCTTCATAGCTTGGTTGAAGTGTTAAGAGAAGTTGTTTAGAAACTTCTAAGGTTTGCTTGGAGAGGATTGAAGCGTAAGGAATAGGAGCTAAACGTTGCTCAGGATCGACTTATAAATCTTGGATAATTTTGGGCTTATCGAGGTAATGATCTTTATCCCCCTATTGTAATTGGAGATTACATGTTGTAGTAATGTATAGTTGAGTATACTATATGTAGAATGAATATTGAAAAGAATTGAACTGTATTTACATTGAATCAGATTCTGAGACTTGTGTAGTATTCTGGTAGGCGATTTTGTACACGTCCAGTAGGCGTGTAACCCCCTTTGAGTTGTTGGCTATTGGTATCGAGCCTTGAAAGAGGTGGTGGTAAGTAGTTGCAGGGGAGGTGCTGCCGAATTTTCCGTAGAATAAGGAACCTTGTACTTAGAAATGTTCTACGAAGAGATCTAGAAGTTAATAGACGTTTTATGACCATTATAGGTTGAAGTACTACGAGTTGTGTATTCTACTTGAAGGGTGGAAAATGCTAGCAAGGGTATAGTACTTTGGAGCATTTTGCTATTTGTCGATAATCGTCGCGAGGTATGTGAACCTCTTCCTATCCTTTCTAGCATGATTGTTGTGAACAATGTAGTACGGTAGACGTACGTGTGCTAAACGAATTTGGTTGGTTTAAAACATAAAGTGTTATAATGGCTTTATGGGAAGTCAGTTATAACGACTTTATGTAGGTAAAAAGAATAAGTTATATTGATTTCGGAAATGGGAATAAGTATCGAACAAGCCATTGCAGCGTTAATAAAGGAAAATATAATGACAAATAATTATATTAAAACAAGTAGAATCCTCCATCTGCATAGAAGCTAAGATAAGACAAAATTGTATTACATTTTATAGATCATGGCTGCTTTAATAAGAATCATTATAAACAAGTATTAATTTTCTTAAATTCCAAAGTAAGGAACTTGATTTCTAAAAGAAAAGAGACTTGAGGAATTGAAGTGTTTTTGGTTTAAAAGAATGGCATGGTTTTGTATTAAGTTGGTTTAAAAAGAAGGCATGGTATTGTCTTGGTTTATTAAAAAAGGAGGTATGGAAATTGTTTTGGTTTACTTAAAATGATAGTCACTCTATTTTGATACTACGGGTATCGTGTGACCTCTCTAAAAGAAATGGATCTTTTGAAAGAATTTAAGTACGTAGTATCTTGGGGTTAAAACCCGGATTTGTTGTCATAAAATGAAAGTCGAAAAGTATGTTAAACTTGTCTATGCTAGTTGTGATAGCCTTTGGTGGTATTACTATGTTACCGCGTCTCTCAGTTTGAGGGCCGGCTGACTTGTTGTGAATTTTCTTGGACGTACCGGCAGTGACGGAGGATTCCACGGGTATGCTTCCATTATGATTGATCTTGGCCATGCTTATACGATGAGGGATGTCGGGGCATGCGACCATGTTATATTTCTACTCCATGGGCTAGCTCCCCGTGAAGACATGTACCCACGATGAGTGATTCCGGGGGCATGTTATATTATTACTCCATGGGCTAGCTCCCCATGAAGACCTGCACCCACGATGAGGGATTCCGGGGGCACGTTATGTACGATCATTACTCCATGGATGAGTCCCCATGAAGACATGTACCACGGGAGAGGATACAGGGGCATGTTATATATATATATATATATATATATATGTATTGTATATGTGTCTGTAAAGATGAGTAAGATGCCACGGCGCGTCACGTAGTATGATTTATGTCATAGGATCGCGATGAGGAAGGAATTCCACGGGCATGAGTGATGACTTTGAGGGCGTGAGTCCCTGACTTGACATGACTGTTTATATATGATGCACTGTAGTTTGGTTGTCATACATGTCTCCTGTTTTATATAGACTGTTATGATTTCATTACAGTATTTTCAGTTTCACATACTTGATACTGTTATCGACCTCCCGAGGCTGCGTTCATGCCGCAGGTAGAGGTACACCGGTTGTTGATCCTCGCTATTAGGATCACAGTTCAGCGTTTTGGGAAGCTCCGTTTCTCCGGAGGCTTATCTTTGGTATGATTCCCTGAGATTGTAGGTTCTTGTACATTCAGGGGTATGGCGGGGCCCTGTTGTTACACGCCGTAGTTCCAGGGTATGTATGTGAGAACGTACGTACGAGAATACGACATTAACATTGGAAAGGAAGAAAGATGTGATTTTTACACACGACCGACCAGGGCATGGCGGTGCCTACACAGGCACCCCTTTCGGTATACATCAGAGAATAGCAGCGGAACATACACAACTGATAAAATGCTTAAACATAAAATAACAACAGGCTAGCCGATAAGGCCACCTTCCGTAAACTCTACAAATAAAACAGTACATTTTTTTTTCTTTACAACCCAAACCACACTGTGACTACGCACCTCTAAGAATAACAACTCTGACGGGGCGGGGCCGCCATACCTCAATGTACAACAACCGACAATACGAGATAAGCCTCCTAATAAAGGAGCTTCTCAACGGTGAACAGTGATCCTAGAGCGAGGATCGATAACGCACTCTACTGCGGCGTGAACGCGGCTCGAAGGAGTCGATCTGGCATGTACCAAATATGTGGCCAGAAATCAGTAATGAAATCATAAGTCTATAATAAAGCCGAGACAGTATTATAACTCGATTAACGATTACCGCGATTGCCTTACTAACAATGAGAGTAATCAAGAGTATACTTACAACATAAAAATAGGAAGCTCGCGATCAAGCGGAGACCACCCGCGGTATCATTAAGCAATCCTACTCGCAGGACTATTTCACCCGCATAGTCGTGTGGACGCGTGAGGTATTCCTCGCATAGGCGTACCGCCCGCGTGGGACTATTTCACCGAATAAGCCCATAAGGACTCGCGTGAGGTATTCTCGCGTCATGGGTAGCAAATCCACTAAACAGGTGGTATAACGTCTTGGGGTTTACCGCCATTTATACTCTTACCAGGCGGTGGTATAACGTCTTGGGGATTTACCCTCATTTATACTCTTACCACGGAGAAGGTGGTATAACGTCTTGGGGTTTACCCTCATTTATACTCTTACCCTATCTCAACCGCCATCATATAACATAAGCCCTACCGCATCATACATAACATAAGCACTCACCTTTATCATACAATAAATAAGCAAGTTAAGAAATCCCTAACTTCTTATTAGTCTTATTCATATACACTCTCATTTTAGTTTACTTAAGGCACTAACATGTCATTATAAATCCGGGAGTTTAACCCAAAGTACTACGTACTTCTATTCTTTTAAAATGACTCATTTTCATATAAAACTTCCAAGATACTAATAAGCGTAGTATCAAGTCATTACTACATTTTAAGACAAGTTACAATACCTTTTTAGAAAATACATTTTCGGGCTTCTAAATCAAGTGACTTCTTTCTTTTAAAACCTTAAGCAATTGATGCCTTTAAATCAATTTGCCTTTCGTTATTTCAAGTCATTTAACACACTTAAATTACTTAGAGTAAACCACTCTTTTTAACTTTCCATAAAGCTATTATAACCAACTTCCCATAAAGTCGTTATACTAGCTTTATACATTAGCAACTTACATACTTCTTTATAACCAAGAGACTTAAACTTTCCAACAAAACAAGTATCAATAATACTTTCAACATACTTAAAGTCTCTTAACTTATGAAAACCAAGATATCCTTAATATTTAAACAAGTGAGTTAATTCCCTAACTCAATCAACTTGGACATTCTTAAAATAAGCCAAGGATATCAAATGGACCTAGATTGTCAAAATCTTGTCGTCACCGTACTATACATTTACAACTTATTCATGCTCAAGAGATAAGAAAGTTCCACATACCTCTTGGTTTAATCCACTTGCTAAGTCCAATTAAGCGTCGTAGTATGCCAACCTATAATGACCATGTCGTCTATTAACTTCTTAATTCAAGCGTAGAATATTCCAAGTGCAAAGTCACTAAATTCTACGGAAAATCGGACAAGACTTCCTTTGTTTCTACATACTTTGCCACCTTTTTCAAGGCGAATTCAATAACCAAACACGCCACATTTAAGGCTCAACAAAGTAGTTAACAATAGGATTACACGCTTAATCAAGACATGTAAAATTCCTCCCCTGATATATAACAAACTAGTCTAAACCACAATGTCAATTCGTGATTAGGGCAACAATACCAATTCTTCTTCCAATTTCTTTTCAATCCAAGTTGTTTAGTATAACATGTTATAAGGCCGCAATTGATTATAACAACTATAATCTTCAAGTAGATAACATGCGACGATTCTAGTTAACGACCAAATTGTAATTTAATTTCAAATGACTCAACATGTCATTTTCGGATTTGAGCTTCCAAATTTCCATACCACTTATCAAACTTCATAACACATATCACATGATCATTTCTAACTTATAATAACATGGAATCTTCAATTACAAAAGTAAGACGAAGATTATACCTCATCTAGCCCAAATATGATCCAAGATTGCAAGTCGATCCTTAGCAACTTTAGCTCCTCCTTTCGACGTTCCAAACCATTCCAAGCAACCTTTAGATGCCTATGAAGAACTCTTCTTCAAGTTCCATCTTCAAAGTTGAATAACTCCTTAGGTTTTCGCCTTGCGACTAATACGAAAACACCACATTTCCGGGATCTTTCTATTGAGATACACTTACAATACCCTTAGGTACCTTGGTTTAAAGTAGGGAGCTTATTGGACAACAAACAAAAAATTTCTTCTTGAAACTTTTCTCCCAAAACCGAGAGCTCACTAAGAGTTCTTCAAGATATTTCAAATTTCTCTAAGTGTTGAGAATGACAAAGTCTTGCACTACTAGTAAGCTTATATTACACAAGGAAGGGTTAAGATTAAAACAAATGGATGGCTTGGATGCATTTTATTAAAATATCATGCTATGTGGGCTCATTGACTTGGTCAATATTGTCAAGCTCTTAGTATAGCAAGACTTTCTTCATAAATATGGTCAAATGACCATTCTACCCATGCACAAATTCGACCAAGACCACTAAGGGGGGGTGACACGTGTCGCCCTCTCATTCGTCGCAATATTTCATTTTCCGACAATTCCATAATTACGATAAATTTTTACTCGTCTCAAACCTTAACATTTTTGAGTTATTACGTACGTTCTTATAAACATATCCTGAAATTCCGGGGTGTAACATTCTTCCCCCCTTAGAAACATTCGTCCCCGAATGTTCCTTTGGGAGTCAAACTTAAAGATAGCGACATAGTCTTCTTTTACAACCCCTACATACCAATAATACCACACGAGGCCACATAACAAGACTCACACTAAAATGTCAATTGAACCCCGTATGTCAGCGTCGGTTATCGCATAAAGCCTGTGACTCTAAGCTTACTAATAATCTTTCCGGATAAGCTTGCCTTATCCACGCCCAGTGAATCAAGTCCGACCAAATAATCTGAACCTACCTATGTCGAACCATCCAACCGCTTACATACAAGGCCTCATACGGTCATCGAATCTTTGGAAGGGTATCTGTTGCGTCGTAACATAACAAGAGGCAATTAACCCTCCGCTATTTACGAAATCAAGAACACAGCCCGCAACCTATCCTCGAGTGCACGGATAGTGCGCTCTGCGTCCGTCGATGCGAGGTGTAATGCAACACTGAGACTCACTGTGTCCCTAAAACCCTTCGAAAAACCTCCGAAGTTATCTGTAATCGAGCTCATCTGCGACATCATAAGCGTAGGAACCCGTGCGGTCTCACAATCCCCGCTATAAAAGCTAGCACGAACCTCGGTAGATTAAGTGGTCCTAACAGGAAGAACACGGCTGGTTTCACGACCATTTACCATGACCCCGTGAGTCGCACTTCCTCCGATGCGATGCCACCTGTAACAAGATCCATTTTAATTACCTCATGTCTAAGTCGGGTCTAAATCGCTGTAATAGCCACTTGGGCTTACGGTGTTCAACCATGACCTGCTACTAATTCGGATATTAAGCAACAACTCTGCTACGTCCCTTTTCCGGTCATTTACCCATACATACATCTGAGGTCACGACACAACTTAGTCCACCCTGAACAATTTGAGCAATAAGCACTGTATTCCTCCCCTAAAACCTGCTGACTAGTCCTGCAGCACCGGGTACACACAATCTATCCTCATATCACATCACCTCATCCGATGCTACTCAAACAGGCTCTTCTCTTCTCGGAGAGTCGTATCTCGATACCGTATCATAACTGGATCCTCATATTGTCGCCTCTTTACCTCCTCAACGATGGAAGACTCGGAAACCTCTCGGATCTAAACTTCATAACCTTGGAAACAAATAATCGAACCCCTAGGCTCGGTAACTGAAGAATCTCACGGACCACGTCCAGTCTATCTGGCTGCCCATCTGGCATACTACCCTTAGATCCGCGACTAAGAGTATCTTTAACTGTCTTGGCTTTCCCTGGGTGGTATAGGATATCGATATCACAATCTTTGAATAACTCTAACCACCGTCGCTGTCGCAAATTCTACTGCAGATATACCGGAGGCTTTTGTGGTCTGCACAAATATCCACATGAATTCTATATATACGTCATGACCCCAAATCTTCAAGGCATGATTTAACTGCCGCCAGCTCTAAATCGGAAGTGGCGTAATTTCCTTTCACCTTCCTAACTCCGGAAAACATAGGCTCTATCCTTATCGGGTTGCGTCAGCACACAACCTAGCCCAACACCCAACGTGCTATCATAATAACCTAACCCTCTAGTCTTTCAGGAGGAGTTAGAACTGTAGTCGAGTCAACTTATCTTCCAATAACTGGAAGCCTTTCTCATTCCTGCGAAATATTCGGGTATCCTTAATCTCACTTATGGTTCCTGTTTCCCTTTCTCTGTTGCAACCAAACTTGGTCACTAAACTTAGATTTGATTCCTTTGCTTGCCCCATGGCTAAGACTTCCTGTCAATCACAATTTAGGAGGGGGGGATTTCCTTGATCTCGTAAAGTAGTAACCCGATGTTCCTTTCCCGGTTGTAGAGCCTATAGCTAGGTGTTACCACGTTTCCTCGAAATGTTCTTACTTCCATTATTTACTAATGGTCTTTACACTAGTGCAGGGTAGTCATATCTCGTGCAACTTACATAACCATAGTCGTATTCTCCTTTATCATTACGGCCATATCCTTACCTTAGGTTTATTATTAGCAAAGTATTTCTATCTTGATTCATAATCGTGCGATTTCATACGCTGCATACAACTGCATTTATATCTTTACGATACTTCCTCGACCAATTCGTACGTCGTTCTTAATTACCCCAACACAACACTTTTCCCACGGTTATCTACAACTGTAACTTATGGCATGACGATACCGAAGACCTTACTAGTTTCATATCCTGTGTCTAACAACATGGGTACACGCAACCCCATAATACGTAAAACTGTCCTTTTTCGTGGGGAAGAGAACTTATCTCCCTTTCTTAAACTTTTCTTGGAGTCACAACCCTAATCACAGGGTCCTCTTGCGGTCGATGGTATCTAATCATCACGCATCGCCTTTAAGTTCGTGTAGATTTTCCAACCTACCAAAGATGCCTCACTTTCATGGCAACACTGTACTTATTTTATTCTTGCCTTGTACATTTTCTGAAATTATCGGAAGGTCGTGTACCGCCACACCACACCAACTCAAGTACCTCGAGGGCACTTAACATAAATTCCTTCAAATTCAATTATTACTTACTTTCTGCGTCAATTTACCTCAAGTGAACAAGTCACACAGACTTAAAAAGAAAAACAATGATGTCAAAGAAGGAAGGATAATTCACTGGTTACTACCACTTCTCTTCCTTTACACTGGATAATCAGCTGTTACACCCCGTATTTGCAGGCATTTTTTAAAGAACGTACGTGAGAATCCCAAATGTTAAGATTAGAGACTTGTAAAAATTTATCGGAATTATGGAATTTTCGGAAAATGTAATATTGTGACGAATGGGAGGGTGACACGTGTCACCCCCCCTTATTGTTGTCTTGGACGAAATTACATGGGCAAAAGGGTCATTTGACCCTTGTTAGGAAGACAAGTCTTGCAAGTAGTAAAGCATGATATATTTGACTTAGTCAATGGGACCACTAGCTTGATATTTAAAAGAACTACATCCAAACCACACATTTGTGCTAATCTCAACCCTACATGTTACTATATAGTAGTACTAGTAGTGAGACAAGTTGTCACGACCCGTTCCGGGGCCCGTGACTAGTGTCTTACCCGGGCACCCAAGTAGTCATACATCAGAGAAATCAGCGGAATATAAAACAAGACATGAAATGAGAAACAGTTGCCTTTCGGCATATATATATAAAAACTTGAACACGAACAGTTACATCCCTTTTACAAACTCTGCCCACAAAGATTACTGCACAAGAATGTTAGAATAACGACGACGGGACAGGGCCCCGGCATACCCCTGAATGTAAGCACCTACAACAACAGGGGACTATACCAAAGATAAGCCTCCGGAGAAACGGAGCTTCCCAAAACGCTGAACTGTGATCCTAAGAGCGAGGATCGGCGTGTACCTCTGCGACATGACGCGGCCCGAAGTCGATCTGGCAGTACCAAGTATGTGGCCAAAATATCGTAAATGAAATCATAATAGTCTATATAAAATGTAAGACATATATGATAACCAATTTAAGATACCTGATATGTAGCATGCATGTCAAGTCGTGACTCGCGCTTAAAGTCATCACTCAAATATAACCATGGGTCTCATGCCCACAATATCAATCATGCGTGGAATTCTTTCTCATCACGGCGATCCATGATATAAAAAGCACGACACACGAACACCAGAGTCCCACTGTCGTAATAAAACCGTGGGGTAAATGCGAAGGCATAGCCGACTACTAAAACCCACGGTACCAACAATGCCGTGAAAGCGTATCACGAGGTCTTTCTAGACCGCCATACGATCGGCCGCCACTCGCCCGCAGTATCAATGTGCGCGTCTAATCCTGGAACTTCCCGCAGCCTCATAGGCCACTCACATAGGCCCGCATGAGGTATTCCTCGCATCGGGGGCAGCTAACCCTCGGCATCCTTCCTGGACTCTCGTAGTCCGCATGGCCACATAGACCGCATGAGGTAATTACCCCGCACACTAACACCGAACTCGTAGCTCGCATAGGTCCCTGGACCGCGTGAGGCATCCCTCGTGACGGGGCAGCTTAACCCGGTATATCATGTCAAGAGGTGAGTGATATAATACTAACATAACGGCTTATCGTTAAACAACATAAGCACAACAAGGGAACCCCCTTTACACAAACGTTACAAGATACTAACACACGTAGCATCATAACATGTTTATTTATCAAACCAACAAGGAAGCATTACAAGGATATCACAAACCAACATAGTCAAGTTATTCACACAAGGTACTTTCTACTTTATGTCAACAAGTTCGGGTTTTTATCCCCAAAGTACTTCATACATTAACTCTTTTAAAACCCAAGTACTCATTGCTCATGAATGAGGTTTCACACTTTTTAACAAAATTCATATCAAGTCAATTAAGTCAAGTCTCTTATCTTTTAAGATCAAGTCTCTTAACTTCTAAAATCAATAACCCATTCTTTTCCAAAAGTTCAAGTTGCATAAATTCAAATACTCAAGTCTCTTATTTTCAAAAGATTCATAGATCATAGTTTTAAACACTTAACAACGTAATCTCTTTTTTAAAACAATTTGAGTAACACATGCCTTATGTGTGAGTAGGTTATTCTTGTTTATAACCATCTTATTAAAGCAGTCATGATCTAGGAAATGTAATACAATTTTGTCTTATCTTAGCTTACATGCGGATGGAGGTTTCTCGGTTTTAATATAATTTAATTATTGTCAATACATTTTCCTTTATTAGCGCTGCAGTGGTTTGTTCGATACTTATTCTCATTTCCGAAATCAATATAAGGCTTTCATAAACAATTAAGTAAACCGTTCCTTTTATCTCTCTTAAGTCGTTATACCTAACTTCCCATAAAGCTAGTATAACACTTAAGCTTTAAACCAAGTATTACTCTTCTTTCAAAACGATTCTTAATTCTTTGAAATACTTCAAGATTCTTATTATTTAAAACTCAAGTCAAAAGACATTGAAGTAAAACCACGTTCGGTTAACACGCGTCTCAGTGCTATATATATTCCTTTAAAATATCATGCTCAAGAGGATAGGAAGAATCACATACCTCGCGATTATCGACAAATAGCAAAGCGCTCCGCTATAACTTGGCTGGCAGTCCACTTCAGAGTAACATGCTACTTGCGTAACTTTGAACCTATAAAGGCCATATACGTCTATCAACGTCTAGACTACTCTGTAGAATATTATAAGCGAGGGTTCTCTATTACGGAAAATCGGGCAAAGACTTCCCACCAAGTTAAACTACACGTCTCATCAGAATACAAATCCATGTAATGATTCAATCTTTCTTTAATATTCTTCGATGTGATTTCAATTCAATTCTCTTCTCTTATACCATCCTTCTATATATCTTATACTCACTTCTATACTACTACGCATGTAATTTCCAATTAGAAGGACAAGAGTATTTACCTCGATAAGCCCAAAATTATCCAAGATTTAATGTCGATCCCGAAAGCGTTTAGCTCACTGCAGGCGCTCCAACCCGCTCCAAACAACCCTTAGAAGTTCTACGCAACTTCTAATACTTCAACCAGCTATGAAGATTTTCCTTAGGGTTTCGTTTTGTGGTGAAGGGAAGTATAATAGTATTTCGATTTTAGTATAGGGTAACCTTGGAATACTACAAGGTATTTGGGCCAGTATTTTGGAATAATGTGATACTTGGAGAATACTTTTCTACCAAGGGGGTGTTTTCAGAACAACTAGGAAAGGGGTTGTTTGCCAAGGCTTCAAGGGGAGGGTGGTTTGGATGAGAGCTTCAAGAGGGAGGGATTTCAAGACTTGGGAAATGTTTAAGGGATGAAGATTTAGTCTTGCACTTGAGGGTATTTATAGGACTCTCGATGGTCAAGATTAAGGCAAGTGGAGGGCAAGTGGAGGTGTAGATTTGGACAAGTGTGTGGGTCCCACCTTATCCATCTACCACAAAATGTCACGACCCGAGACATGGCTGCCGGTGCCCTACAGGCACCCTTTCTTTGATACATCGGAGAATAGCGGAACATCTGTGACGCCGAACCGGGCACATCAGTGCCTTACCCGGGCACCCTAGTGATACAACATCGAGAAAACCAGTGGAAAATAAAACATGAATCATGAAACAAGAGATATCATAAATAAACAGCGACCAAAATAAGTTGCCTTGGTATATACATAAAACCCGAGCAGTTTAATCCTTTTACAACCACGCCCACAACAGCTTCTGGACCTCTAAGATTTACAACAACTATGGCGGGCGAGGCCGCCATACCAATGTACAAGAACCTACGACTCGGGGAACACATACCAAAAGATAGGCCTCGAGAAACGGCTTCCCAACACGAATGTGATCCTATGGCGGATCGACGATCGATGTACCTTTACTGCGGCATGAGCGCGGCCCAAGGAGGTCGATAACAGTACAGTATGTGAAAGCGTAAAATCAGAATCAAATCATAATAGTCTATAATAAAGCGAGAGACATGTATGATGACCAAACTACGATTCCAACATAAAAGCGATCATGCGAAGTCGAGTGGAATACATTCCGGATGGCCGTAGTCAAGTGAAACACATTCCGGAATGAGCCGGTAGTCAGTGAAATACATTCCCGGGTGAACCGGTAATCAAGTGAGATACATTCGGATGAGGTCGTCAAGTGAAATACATTCCGGGTGAACCGGTAATCAAGTGAGATACATTCGGATGAACGGTCGTCAGTGAAATACATTCGGGTGAGCCGAATCAAGTGAACACGGTACTTGCTCAACAAGGCTATCACACGTAACATGGTCAAGTTTCACAACAACCAAGATAGGCAAGTTTCACAACAACAAGCATAGGCAAGTTTCACAACTCAAAGTACTTTCATTTTATGCCAAAGTCGGGTTTTAACCCCAAAGTACTACATACGTTAAGTTCTTTAAAAGAGATTCATTACCTTTATAAAAGTCACGATACCGTAGTATTAGAATGACCAACCCACATTCCTTTTCAAAATCAAGTAACATTCTTTTCCTAAGTTCGGTTTGCCTAGTTTGATTACTCAAGCTTCTCATTTTCAAATGGTTTCATAGTTCATAAACTTAATCACTTGATTCCTTTTTAGAACAATTGAGTAATATATGTCTCACGTGAGTAGGTTATTCTTGTTTACAACATTCTTATTACAATGATGATCTAGAAAATGTAATATCATTTTGTCTCATCTTAGTTTCTATGCATGGAGGTTTCTCTTGGTTTTAATAATACTTTCATTTATTCAAATACATTTTCCTTTATTAACGCAGTGGTTTGTCGATACACATTATACGTTCGATTTCAAATCGGTAAAACATTATCCCTTTAAATAAAACCAAGTACTCATTACTCACGAATGAGGTTTCACATAAACATCCACATTAAAACAAATAAGTTAAGTCTCTTAACTTCTAACATCGATAAACCATTTTTACCTCCTTAAGACATTATACCTAACTCATGAAGCTAGTATAACTCTTTTTAAAACCTTTAAAACCAAGTGTTACTCTCCTTCAAAACGATTTATAAATCTTTTGAAATACATCAAGTTTCTTTATTATAACAAGTCGGTTATAATTCACATGATTACCTTTTAAAACCACAAAGTATTTTCTTACCTACATAAAGTCATATAACCAACTTCCCATAAAGCCGTTATAACACTTTATGTTTCAAACCAATCAAATACATTAAACATATGTACGTCTACGTGCTACATAGTTACACACATATCATGCTAGAAGAGATAGGAAGAGGTTCACATACCTCGCGACGATTATCGACAATAAGCAAAAGCTCCAAGTACTACAACCTGACGCCCTTTCCACTCCGAGGTAGAATCGCTACTCTTAGTACTTTCACCTATAAAGGCCTGGCGTCTATTAACTCTTAAACACAAGTTTTCATCTTTCTACGTAAAATTCTAGACCCCCCGCAACAGCGTTAATCTCCCTCTATCGAGGTGCTGGCAAAGCCAACCGGGGGTTTACACGCCTAAGCGGGCGTGTACAATTCTACTACGGTAAGGCTACACATTCTACATCAGATACAATCTATGTAATTCGATTCTCTTATTTAAATTCGGGCTTAAGTCGCAAGACATTGCTGTAAGTATTAATCGAGCTTAAGTCAAAAGACATTGCCGACTACTACGTTCATTCTTTTATAGTATACTTCAACTATATATTCAACAATATGTAATTTCCAATTACAATAGAGGACAAGATATTTACCTCGATAAGCCCAAAATTATCCTAGTTTAAAGTCGCTCACGAGCAAGGTTTAGCTCACTCCGTGGCTCAACCCGCTCCAAACTACCCTTAGAAGTTCTAACCAACTTACTTACAACTTCAACAACGGGTGAAGATTTCCTTAGGTTTCGTTTTAGTGGTGAGGAAAGTATAACGGTATTTTCTGGGCTTGTATAAGTGTAACCTTGGGAATACTACAAGGTATTTGGGCTGTATTTGGACATTATAACAATACTAGGAGAGTATTTCTATACCACAACAAGGGGTATTTATACGAGACAACTAGGCTAGGGGTACCTGCGCAAACACAAGGGGAGGAGGCTCTCGCGAAGGCCTTAACAGCGGGAGGGGTGTTGGGCGATTTCAAGGTTGAGGAGAGGAGATTTCAAGACTTAGGCATTTTTGGATGAAGAACTCTTCAAGCTTAGGGGTATTTATAGGTCAAGGAATGGCCAACCAATGGCCAAGATCCATCCAAGTGTATAGCAAGTGTAGGGCCAGGATTTACTACACAAAATATCCTACCAACCCTTGACTTTGCCAAGGCACCAAAAAAGCGTGCAGCTCAATCGTCCCAATGGGCGTTTCAAGTCCACCAATTGGAGGTGCCAAGTGTCGCCTCCGTTGGTCCAAAATGTTTCGTCTCGGAAAAATCATAAAAATTAAAAATGACATAGGAAATTCCCTACGAAGTGTGAAAGCGTTTAGAAAAACGACTCTAGGGTGTTGTGAACAAATAAATTTGGCCAAGCCTAATCCTCACCCGAATTTTCTCGCGTCATACGCATACACTGAAATACGGGGTATAACATTCTCCACTTGAAACATTCGTCGAATGTTCCTTCCGGCGGATAAAGATGAAGTTCTTAACAAGTTTCCACGCCACACACGCCACGTGCCAAACATAACACACGCCCTCTTCCTTACTCGTCGTGCCTCGCCGATCACTTGAACTTTTCTAGTATCGCACCATACTCCGATCATTGCTTTAGTTTCCAAAACTTTGGAGTCACCTCCAAACTTGGTCATCCACTAGCCTCAATCTTCCTTAAGGCCATTCCGGCAGACTTTACGATGCTACAGTCGAACATATCCACGAACTCATCGATGGTTACCAAAACTTGGGCCTAGCACCTCGTGACCTACCACCGCGGTGACCCCACATCGAAGCAGTGCGGGTTGGCCCGCAACCCGACCACCGACCACGCATGACTCTTGCTCGCCGACGGAACAATCTTGCTAAATCGCATCATGAAAGATACCACTTTCATTTACCCAACCCAGGGACTTATCACACAATACTTTCTAGGAATAAAATGCACTCTGACAAGGATCACTCGCAAAATCTTGTACCCAAGGCGGCGCTTACATCTAAGGTCTCAATCGTAATATTCTAAGGTTCATCATTCCCTCACTTGTGATTACCCTTTTTCCCCAACCAGGTTCCTAAATCACATTTTAGCACAAAGCTATCCGAACATAACACCTAACACATTGACATAACATCAAAACATACAAGCCTATAGAGGGTTAATGTTACACCCCGTAAATTCTAGAGGATAGATAAGTTGGCAAACATGTGTTGGAAGGATTTTGAGTTTACCTTTGAGTATTGGACCCCAGTTGTTAAGGATTGTAAGGTGTTTAAAAGGCCTAGTGTGTAGTCCGTTGAATCTAGGTCCCAACGCAACCAACCGTTCGTCGATTGGACATCGGAGTCAAAAGTTATGGAAGTTTCAAGTTTGGCGCGCGATCAAAAGCGGTGACTTGATTCGAGGAGTTGTACGGCACAGGAGAAGCGCTGGCGCCGATTGTCTTGGTCTGCGGGTGTTGAAGCGCCGGCCGCTGAATGCGTGGCAGCGCCGTGCGCGTGCAATTATTTTTACGAAGTGTTAGCGCCGCGCCCGTGGCTGGCAGCGGCGGCGGGATTTTCTGCGGGTAAAGGAGAAAAATCAGGGATATTTTTATAAGGAGCCTATGGGAGGGTGACAAGTGTCCCTCCCATCCTTTGACCAATGATAGAAGCCTATTTTAGGCCAAGTCTTGGAAGACTTGGCCATTTCATTCAAACCCTCCCGAGAAAACCCTCTCCCTTCTCTGCAGGTTTTGAGAAACCGCCTTAGGAACTGCTGGAGCGGCAAGAAGGAAAAAGTGTTGGTGAACTTGTGGGAAGCGCCCGTGGTTGAGTTGGGAAGAAGTGGTAGGAAAGGGCTTTGTGGGCTTTTCTAAAAGGTAAGAGTTTCCTTCTGCGGGTTTGAGTTAGTACTTGTGATAGTAGTATAGATCTGTGAGCCCGAGGTCATTATATTTAGAGTTTGAATAGATTTGTGAGCACTGAAGGTTATAGTTAAGTTTGTATAGATTTGTGAGCTGAGGTTTGTTATAGTTAAGTTGGCTTAGATTTGGATCTTGTAGCCTTGTTGATTTGCCTTGTGAAGGTGGCAAGTTAATAGAAACAAAGGAAGTTCTGTCGATTTCCGTAGAATGTAGGGGCCTTGTACTTAGTTTACTCTACGTTGAAACTAGAGTTTGATAGGCGTTTTATGGCCCTTATAGATTGAAGTACTACGTGTAACATATTCTTCTTAAGGAGATAGTCTTTGTGGAGCATTTTGCTTAGTGTCACAATCGTCGCGAGGTATGTGATTCTTCCTATCCTCTTGACATGACTATTTGTGAAATATATAGTGCGGTTGACGCACGTGTGTTAAAGGAAATTGATTTTCCAAATTGTGTCTTGACTTGTTATGAAGTGTAAAGGGCTTCATTAGGTATAAGAGTAGTAAGTCTTATCCGTTAGTAATGGGCACTCGGTGCTTAAAGAATGAGCCCTCTTGGTCTCATAAATGTTTATGTGGAAATTGGTTGGTTTAAAACATAAAGGGGTTATAACGGCTTTATGGGAAGTCAGTTATAACAACTTTATGTGAGTAAAAGAACGGTTGTTGATTGGTAGAAGTTAAGAGACTTGATCTTGTAAGATAAGAGACTTAACTTAGAATTGTGAAAGTTGTGTAATGTATTCAAAGTTGTAAAACCTCATTCGTGAGTAATGAGTGATACTTGGTTTTGAAAACTTAAGAGTTATACTAGCTTTATGGGAAGTTAGGTATAACGGCATAAGAATGTGAAATGGATTTAGAAAGTGGGAACAATTATCGAAAACACCACTGAAGCGCTAATAAAGCAAATGGTGTCGACTAATTGATTATATTAAAACCGGTAGAAACCTCCATCTGCATAGAAACTAAGATAAGACAAAATGATATTACATTTCTAGATCATGGCACGCTTAAATGAGAATCATTGATAACAAGTTCGACTTTTCTTAAAATTCCAAAGAATGAACTTAATGGATTGCAAAGGATAATGTCTTGGATTTTGGAAAAGAGAAGTAACTTGAGTTTGAAAGTATTAATCACTTGTTTTCAAATATCGAACTTTTCTTAAGGGAAAAGTAAATGACTTAGTTTTAAAAGGTAGGAATACTTGACCTTAAAGGAGTTAATTACTTGGACTTTTAAAAGGTATACTTGACGTTATGTTAATTGTGTTTGAAGTGCGTGTTTTAAACATGAATGTGTGTGATACTACGTGTGGTAGTATCGTATGGTTTCTACGTAAGAGAGGTCTTTGAAGGTAGGAAAGAATGTAGTATTTTGGGGTTGGAACCGGTTTGTCGACTTAAGCGAAGGTACTTTGAGTTGTGTGTAACTTGCCTGTGCTTGTGGTGATAGTTTTGTTGTTGTGCAAGTGTTTGACTTTGTGCTACCGAGTCTCTCGACGGAGGCTGATATCGGGTGGTATGATGGACATATCGACCGTTGGGTAGCCCGGGTATGCTTCACTATATTGATCCTTTGGGACATCTCGACACGTTGGGTAGCCGGTATCGTCCACGATGAGTATTATCGGGTATTTGTTTGGACATCTTGACCGTTGGGTAGCCGAGTATGCGTCCACGGTGAGTATTATCGGGTATTTGTTTGGACATCTTGACCGTTGGGTAGCCACGAGTATGCGTCCACGATGAGTATTATCGGGTATTTGTTTGGACATCTTGACCGTTGGGTAGCCAGTATCGTCCACGTAAGTATTATCTTGTTATTGGTTGGGACATCTTGCGACACGTTGGGTAGCCCACGAGTATCGTCCACCGTGAGTACTATCTTGTTATTGGGTTGGACATACCGACACGTTGGGTAGCCAGCAGTATGCGTCCACTTTGAGTAATGATCTTTCGGGCGTGAGTCCACGACTTGATGTGATGTGATTTGGTGAATCAGTATATACGTGGTGTCTTGTAGTTTGGTTATCATACATGTCTCTGTTTTCCTTATAGACTATTATGATTTCATTCTGATATTTTTTTACATTTCGCATACTCTGCACTGTTATGCGACCTGCCCGGGCCGCGTTAAATCTTGCGAGTTGAGATACATCGCTTGTTGATCCGCACCTTTGGATCGCTGTTCATTCTCGAAAGCTCCAATCGCCGGAGACTTTGTCACTTGGTACGGTTCCGAAGTTGTAGAACTTTGTACATTCGTGGTATGGCGGGAACCTGTCCGTCGTAGATGTTATAAAAATTCTTAGAGGTGCAGAATGCGATGTAGGCGAGGATTGTAACTGTTCGTGTTAGTTATTTTTGAGAAAAGGTAACCTTGGATTGCTTTGTTTTCTCTTTTCATTGGTTATCATGTATGAGTTTTAATTTCCGCTGATTTTCTCGATGTTGTTTGACTACTGGGTGCCCGTAAGGCACGATCGCCGCGAGCCGGTCGGTCGATGTAGTATCGAGCGATTAGTCCTCGGAAAGTGTCTGCACCGTGTCTAAGTAGAGTCTTGATTATCGATGTGTTGTGCACCACATCTATAATCGTGAGGCCGGACATTTAGGATGGTTTCTATTCTTCTCATTCCGAGATCGTGCCTTAGAGTCATGTTGTAAGTTGGACCCTCGACGTGTTTCGTTTTACCGTTATGCCTGCGAAGGCAACCGTGGCCCGAAGGGCAAGGCAGAGGAGGCTGCGAAGAGCAACAGCCTCTACAGAGACCACAATACTGAGCCTCCAGCCCCACGCCGGAGCAGGAGATGGGTTACAAGGAGTTAGCCCGATTATTGGCGTGGTCAGGCCGGACACGAGGATAAAGTGGACGCAGCAGCCCGATGCACCATGGTTCACCCGAGATCGGATAGTTTGAGGTCGGGACTTTCGAGTCAGGCCCGCCCGAGTTCTACTGTCGAGGCACGAGGATGATCCGCAGGAGTTCATCCGATTCTGACGGATCATGAGAGTGATCGAGCATCGGAGACCGAGTCGGTGGTCCTAGGTTCGCATCGGCCGCGTGATACCGCAATGATCGTTTGATTCGGGAGCTGTCCGGGAGGGCATGCACTTCCGAGATGGGGCGAGTTCTCGAGGCATTTCTTGCACATTTCTTGCCTCGCGGATGGAGAGGACTCGGCCGGCAGATTTTTGATGTTGAGGCGAATCCGCGCACGGTTCGGAGTACAACGTGAGTTTAACTCACTAGCTCGACGCCCCGCGTTAGTAGCCGACATGGAGGACAGAGTGCACCGCTATGTCACGGGCTTGATGACTATTTGGCGAGAGTTGCTCGAGTAGCTCTTCACCGCATGGACATTGCCCGTGCGAGCTCATGCACTTGGATGCGAGGCACGTAAGTCGACGGAATGACCAAGATCGCAGAGTAGGGCCAAGGCGCAGGTCCTTGGTGACCTTCGGCAGGCAACCTCAAGAGGTTAGTTATGCGCCTCCGCGATGCAGTGCTCCACCTCGCCGTTAGGGCGTTCGAAAAATTCGAGCGGTCGGGCTCCAAGGTTTCGGTTTTGGGGATCGGGATGTTAGTCGGATGGGACCACCCTTACCTCGTTGTGACCATTGTGGTAGGCTCCACGATGGGAGTGTCGCTAATAGGGAATCTTACGCGCCACCGCCATTTTGCAAGGAATTGTCCCACCAGATAGCGCGAGGTTGAGATTCACCTTCGGATCGATGGCGATTCACCTCCTCCTTTGTGCGTCGTCGGAAAGAACATGAGTAGAACGACAAGAAGGAAGTGAAGCAATAGTTCTGGTATGTTCTTAACCCTAGAGTATTGTATGCTTTGATGTTGTGGTGATGTGTTGAGTGCTATGTTCGTAGCTTTGTGTATATAATGTGATTTGGAAGCATGGTTAATAAAGAGGGTAAGTTGGGGATGAGAAAATTTTGAACTTTAGAATTTATAACATTGAGACCTTAGATGTAAGGCCGTCGGGTAGAAGCCTTTCTTGTTAATCCTTGTCGGAGTGTATGGTATACATGGAGTTTTGTGTGATGATTCCATGGGTAGTTTGCGATGGAAGTGGTAGCTTCCATGACGTGGATTAGTAAGATGGACGAGTTGGAGGTAGTGACTCAGGTGGTAGAAAGCAGGCGGATAGACCGGAACGTGTACTGAGAGGGTGTGAGTGTACAAGGAAGGTACGCCGAGTAAGGAGAGTATCCTTTAGACCAAGGAGGAGAAAATAGTGAGGTTTGCACGTTAGAGGTGATTTCCAGTAGTGGAATTTGGAGATGCGTGATTTCTATATTATGGCCATGAGAGGCATAAATGAGTTTTGGTAGGTATAGTAGTGAAGATACTACGCACGTGTTCTGAAGACTTAGAAGGAACATTCGGACGAATGTTTCGAGAGGAAGAATGTTACACCCCAGTAAATTCTAGAGGATAGATAAGTTGCAAACATGTGTTGGAAGGATTTTGAGTTTACCTTTGAGTATTGGACCCCAGTTGTTAAGGATTGTAAGGTGTTTAAAAGGCCTAGTGTAGTCCGTTGAATCTAGGTCCCAGCGCAACCAACCGTTAAATCGATTGGACATCGGTCAAAAGTTATGGAAGTTTCAAGTTTGGCGCTTGATCAAAGCGCGACTTGATTCGGGGTTCAGCGCGGCGCCGAGAGCGTGGCCGCGCGATTATCTTGGTCCCGGTGTTGGCGCCGCGCCGAATGCGGGCGCGCGTGCAGCGTGCAATTATTTTCGAAGTGTTAGCGCTGCTGGCGGCGTGGCGCGGCCGAGGCGGGATTTTCGGGTAAAGGAGAAAATCGGGATATTTTTATAAGAGCCTATGGGAGGGTGACAAGTGTCCCTCCCATCCTTTGACCAATGATAGAAGCCTATTTTAGGGCGAGTCTTGGAAGACTTGGCCATTTCATTCAAACCCTCCCAAGAGAAAACCCCTCTCCCTTCTCTCTAGGTTTTTGAGAAACCTGGCCTTAGGGACCTGTTGGAGCGGCGGCAAGACGGAAAAAGTGTTGGTGAACTGGTGGGACGCGCTGGTGGTTGAGTTGGCGGAAGACGTGGTAGGAAAGGGCTTTTGTGGGCTTTTCTAAAGGTAAGAGTTTCCTTCTCCAGGTTTTGAGTTAGTACTTGTGATAGTAGTATAGATCTGTGAGCCAGAGGTCATTATATTTAGAGTTTGAATAGATTTGTGAGCCTGAGGTCATTATAGTTAAGTTTGTATAGATTTGTGAGCCCGAGGTGTTATAGTTAAGTTGGCTTAGATTTGGATCTTGTAGCCTTGTTGATTTCGGCCTTGTGAAAGGTGGCAAGTTAATAGAAACAAAGGAAGTTTAATCGATTTCCGTAGAATGTAGGGGCCTTGTACTTAGTTTACTCTACGTTCGAAACTAGAGTTTGATAGGCGTTTATGGCCCTTATAGGATTGAAGTACTACGTGTAACATATTCTTCTTGGGAGATAGTCTTGTGGAGCATTTTGCTTAGTGTCGACAATCGTCGCGAGGTATGTGATTCTTCCTATCCTCTTGTGTGACTATTTGTGAAATATATAGTGCGGTTGGCGACGCGTGTGTTAAAGGAAATTGATTTTCCAAATTGTGTCTTGACTTGTTATGAAGTGTAAAGGGCTTCATTAGGTATAAGAGTAGTAAGTCTTATCCGTTAGTAATGGGCACTTTCGGTGCTTAAAGAATGAGCCCTCTTGGTCTCATAAATGTTTATGGAAATTGGTTGGTTTAAAACATAAAGGGGTTATAACGGCTTTATGGGAAGTCATTATAACAACTTTATGTGAGTAAAAGAACGGTTGTTGATTGGTAGAAGTTAAGAGACTTGATCTTGTAAGATAAGAGACTTAACTTAGAATTGTGAAAGTTGTGTAATGTATTCAAAAGTTGTAAAACCTCATTCGTGAGTAATGAGTGATACTTGGTTTTGAAAACTTAAGAGTTATACTAGCTTTATGGGAAGTTAGGTATAACGGCATAAGAATGTGAAATGGATTTGAAAGTGGGAACAAGTATCGAACACACCATCGCAGCTAATAAAGGAAATGGTTTCGACTAATTGATTATATTAAAACCGGTAGAAACCTCCATCTGCATAGAAACTAAGATAAGACAAAATGATATTACATTTCCTAGATCATGGTCGCTTAAATGAGAATCATTGATAACAAGTTCGACTTTTCTTAAAATTCCAAAGAATGAACTTAATGGATTGCAAAGGATAATGTCTTGGATTTTGGAAAAGAGAAGTAACTTGAGTTTGAAAGTATAAATCACTTGTTTTCAAATATCGAACTTTTCTTAAGGGAAAAGTAAATGACTTGGTTTTAAAAGGTAGGAATACTTGACCTTAAAGGAGTTAATTACTTGGACTTTTAAAAGGTATACTTGACGTTATGTTAATTGTGTTTGAAGTACGTGTTTTAAACATGAATGTGTGTGATACTACGTGTGGTAGTATCGTATGGTTTCTACGTAAAGAGAGGTCTTTGAAGGTAGGAAAGAATGTAGTATTTTGGGGTTGGAACCCGGTTTGTCGACTTAAACGAAGGTACTTTGAGTTGTGTGTAACTTGCCTGTGCTTGTGGTGATAGTTTTGTTGTTGTGCAAGTGTTTGACTTTGTGCTCCGAGTCTCTGCGGAGGGCGGATATCGGGTGGTATGATGGACATATCGACACGTTGGGTAATGGTATGCTTCCACTATATTGATCCTTTGGGACATATCGACACGTTGGGTAGCCCACGAGTATGCGTCCACAGTGAGTATTATCTGGGTATTTGTTTGGACATACTGACCCGTTGGGTAGCCCACGAGTATGCGTCCACAGTGAGTATTATCTGGGTATTTGTTTGGACATACTGACCCGTTGGGTAGCCCACGAGTATGCGTCCACAGTGAGTATTATCTGGGTATTTGTTTGGACATACCGACCCGTTGGGTAGCCCACGAGTATCGTCCACGCGAGTATTATCTTGTTATTGGTTGGGACATACCGACACGTTGGGTAGCCCACGAGTATCGTCCACCGTGAGTACTATCTGGTTATTTGGTTGGACATACTGACACGTTGGGTAGCCAGTATCGTCCACTTTGAGTAATGATCTTTCGGGCGTGAGTCCACGACTTGATGTGATGTGATTTGATCGAATCAGATATACGTGGTGTACTGTAGTTTGGTTATCATACATGTCTCTGTTTTCCTTATAGACTATTATGATTTCATTTACGATTTTTTTTTACTTTCGCATACTGCACTGTTGTATGCGACCCTTCCGGCTGCGTTACATGCCGCAGTTGAGATACATCGCTTGTTGATCCGCACTTTGGATCGTTGTTCGGTTCTCAGCTCAATCCTTCGAGACTTTGTCACTTGATACGGTTCCTCAAGTTGTAGAACTTTTTGTACATTCGGGGTATGGCGGCCCTGTCCCGCCGAGATGTTATAAAAATTCTTAGAGTCCGTAGTAATGATGTAAGGCGGATTATCGCTCAGTGTTAGTTATTTTTCGTAAAAGGTAACCGCTGTTGCTTTGTTTTCTCTTTTCATTGGTTATCATGTATGAGTTTTAATTTCCGCTGATTTTCTCGATGTTGTTTGACTACTGGGTGCGGTAAGGCACGATGCGCCGCGATTTGCTTCGGGTCGTGATAAGGATATACACGAAGCTACCGCTCACTCTAATCGTAAGCACCGCGCGCATAATCGTATGAAAGCGATGAACTCGCCATCGATCCTAGGCTGCGCTAAGCCGCATTCTCTCCTATAAGCATCTCGTCGCCACATGGCCTCGACGGCGCAGTGAAGCAAGCACCAATAAAGACGACATTCCCGGGATGATGTTTGCCACATCGCGAGGGGACGTGAATCTGTTGGCTAGAACCCATGTATATCTGTGAACGAAGCCTGGAGCTCGATCGCTCGAATACCTGAGCGCCCCGGCGATCGCGGGGACCACTCTGTACTGGTGGAGGTACATAACTAGACTGTTGCTGAGGCGGTCCGCCTCGAAAGTTACCAAAGGACCCTGCCCCGCCTGCTTCTCGCCGATCTCGGTCGTTCCGTCGATCTCTCCGTGCCTCGCATCCTGGTGCATGAGCTGCGTGCGGGCAATGCCCGTGCCAAGAGCTACACCAACAAGCCTCGCCAAGTACTCATCCCGGTGGCGTAGCGGTGTACTCGCCCCCATATCGGCTACAATGGAACATACCGAGCTAATGAGTCGAACTCACATTGTACTCTCTAACCGCCCGCCCGCCCCGCTCAACGTCAAAAACTCGGCCAGAGCCTTTCTCATCTGTGGGGCAAGAAATGTGCAAGAAAAGCCTTGAGAACTCGTCCCATACGGCTGAGGTGCATGCTCTTCCCGACAACTCACGAATCAAACCGATCAATCGCAGATCACGCGGTGATGCGAACCTAATACCACCGACTGCGCCTCGAGGCTCGATCACTACGATCCAGGTTGTCGGATAAACTCACGAGGTCGTCCTCGGCTCGATCCATAGAACAACGCGGCTACAACTCGAAAGTCACGTAGCCTCAAACCGCTCGCTCGGGGTGAACTACGGGTGCTCTGGCTGAACTGCTGATCCAGTAGATCCTCATATCTGCCACGACTCGCCGATGGCCATCTCTCGTACCCGTCTCATCCGCTCCAGTGTGGGACTGGAGGCTCAGTCTCAGTAGTCTCGGCAGCCATCGCTGCGCGCTCTAAACTTCTCTGGTCTTTGGCGGCGCACGAAACCCGCGGGCAAGCTGTCTCGTGCATCGACCGCTCGCGCTCGTGCTCCTCTGTATCTTACTAACAGCTCCTCGTTCGCTTGCCCATCCGGGCTGGTTGCCTTACGCGAGGCATAATCGGTAAAGGAAAGGAATACGTCGAGAGGGTCCGATTTATCACACTCTAAGGCACGATCTCGGAATGAGAAGAATGGAAACCAATCCTAAATGTCCTATAGCCTCGATTATAGATGTGGTGCGCAACACACCGATAATCAAGACTCTACTAGACACGGTCGTAGACACTTTCCGAGATTAATCGCTTCGATACCACTTGTGGCGCCCGAACCCGGGCATCGTGCCTTACCCCGGGCACCCTAGTGATACAACATCAGAGAAAACCAGCGGAAAATAAAACATGAATCATGAAACAAGAGATATCATAAATAAACAGCAACCAAAGCAGCGATTGCCTTTGATATACATAAAACCCGAACAGTTTAATCCTTTTACAACCCTGCCCACAACAGTTCTACAGACCTCTAAGATTTACAACAACTATGGCGGGACAGGGCCCCGCCATACCCCTGAATGTACAAGAACCTACGACTCAGGGAACACATACCAAAAGATAGGCCTCCGGAGAAACGAAGCTTCCCAACACGCTGAATGTGATCCTATAAGCGGGGATCGACAGTCAATGTACCTTTACCTGCGGCATGAACGCAGCCCCCCGAAGGAGGTCAGTACAACAGGTACCAAGTATGTGAAACTGTAAAATACTGTAACCGAAATCATAATAGTCTATAATAAAGCAGGAGACATGTATGATGACCAAACTACAGTTCACAACATAAAAGCAGTCATGCCAAGTCGAGTGGAATACATTCCCGGATGAGCCGGTAGTCAAGTGAAACACATTCCCGGAATGAACCGGTAGTCAAGTGAAATACATTCCCGGGTGAACCGGTAATCAAGTGAGATACATTCCCGGATGAACCGGTCGTCAAGTGAAATACATTCCCGGGTGAGCCGTAATCAAGTGAGATACATTCGGATGAACCGGTCGTCAAGTGAAATACATTCGGGTGAGCCGGTAATCAAGTGAACACGGTACTTGCTCAACAAGGCTATCACACGTAACATGGTCAAGTTTCACAACAACCAAGATAGGCAAGTTTCACAACAACAAGCATAGGCAAGTTTCACACAACTCAAAGTACTTTCATTTTATGCCAAAGTCCGGGTTTTAACCCCAAAGTACTACATCGTTAAGTTCTTTAAAAGAGATTCATTACCTTTATAAAAGTCACCCGATACGTAGTATTAGAATGACCAACCCACATTCCTTTTCAAAATCAAGTAACAACATTCTTTTCCTAAGTTCGGTTTGCCTAGTTTGATTACTCAAGCTTCTCATTTTCAAATGGTTTCATAGTTCATAAACTTAATCACTTGATTCCTTTTTAGAACAATTGAGTAATATATGTCTCACGTGAGAGTAGGTTATTCTTGTTTACAACATTCTTATTACAGCAGCCATGATCTAGAAAATGTAATATCATTTTGTCTCATCTTAGTTTCTATGCCGATGGAGGTTTCTACTGGTTTTAATAATACTTTCATTTATTCAAATACATTTTCCTTTTATTAACGCTGCAGTGGTTTGTCGATACACATTATACACATTCTGATTTCCGAAATCAGTAAAACATTATCCCTTTAAATAAAACCAAGTACTCATTACTCACGAATGAGGTTTCACATAAACATCCACATTAAAACAAATAAGTTAAGTCTCTTAACTTCTAACATCGATAAACCATTTTTACCTCCTTAAGACATTATACCTAACTCCCACAAGCTAGTATAACTCTTTTTAAAACCTTTAAAACCAAGTGTTACTCTCCCTTCAAAACGATTTATAAATCTTTTGAAATACATCAAGTTTCTTTATTATAACAAGTCAGTTATAATTCACATCAGTTACCTTTTAAAACCACAAAGTATTTTCTTACCTACATAAAGCTGTTATAACCAACTTCCCATAAAGCCGTTATAACACTTTATGTTTCAAACCAATCAAATACATTAAACATATGTCGTCTAGTACTACATAGTTACACACATATCATGCTAGAAGAGATAGGAAGAGGTTCACATACCTCGCGGCGATTATCGACGATAAGCAAAAGCTCCAAGTACTACACGCAGCCCTTTCCACTCCTCGAGTAGAATCGCTACTCTTAGTACTTTCACCTATAAAGGCCACAAACGTCATTAACTCTTAAACACAAGTTTTCATCTTTCTACTGAAAATTGTAAGACTCGCAAATGAGCGTTAATCTCTCTCTATCGAGGCGGCTACGAACCGTGGGGTTTTACACGTCTAAACGGACGTGTACAATTCTACTACACGATAAGGCTACACATCTCTGTATACGCCCTATGTAATTCTGATTCGATTCTTATTTAAATTGGGCTTAAGTCGAGACATTGCGTAAGTATTATTCGAGCTTAAGTCAAAGACATTGCGACTACTACGTTCGATTCTTTATATAGTATACTTCAACTATATATTCAACAATATGTAATTTCCAATTACAATAGAGGACAAGATATTTACCTCGATAAGCCCAAAATTATCCTAGTTTAAAGTCGCTCACGAGCAAGGTTTAGCTCAACTCGTGCGCTCGACCCGCTCCAACTACCCTTAGAAGTTCTAACCAACTTACTTACAACTTCAACAACGGGTGAAGATTTCCTTAGGTTTCGTTTTAGTAGTGAGGAAAGTATAGCGGTATTTTCGGGCTTGTATAAGTGTAACCTTGGGAATACTACAAGGTATTTGGGCAAGGTATTTGGACATTATAACAATACTAGGAGAGTATTTCTATACCACAACAAGGGGTATTTATACGAGACAACTAGGCTAGGGGTACCACCAAGAAACACCATGAGGAGGGGAGGCTCTCGCCAAAGGCCTTAACAAAGGGAGGGTGTTGGGCGATTTCAAGGTTGAGGAGAGGAGAGATTTCAAGACTTAGGCACGTTTTGGATGAAGAACTCTTCAAGCTTAGGGGTATTTATAGGTCAAGGAATGGCCAACCAATGGCCAAGATCCATCCAAGTGTATAGCAAGTGTAGGGCTAGGATTTACTACACAAAAATATCCTACCAACCTTGACTTTGCCAAGGCACCAAAACGCAAAGGCTTAGCCAAATCGTCGATGGACGTTTCAAGTCCACCAATTGGAGGTGCCAAGTGTCGCCTCCCGTTGGTCCAAAATGTTTCGTCTCTCGGAAAAATCCGCAAAATTAAAAATGACATAGCGGAAATTCCCTACGAAAGGTGGAAAGCGTTTAAAAACGACTCTAGCAAGTGTTGTGAACAAATAAATTTCAGCCAAGCCTAATCCTCAAATTCGAATTTTCTCGCACGCCCTTACGCATACATACTCGAAATACGGGTATAACACATACACAATCGTAAAAGCTTAAACATAAAATAACAACAAAGCTAGATAAGGCCACCTTCCGTAAACCATACAAATAAAGCAGTACATTTTTTTCTTACAACCCAATCCACAAATGTGACTACAGACCTCCAGAATAACAACTCACGGTGGAGGCCCGCCATACCTGAATGTACAACAACCGACCATACCAGGATAAGCCTCCGAATAAAGGGATTCTCACGGTGAGCAGTGATCCTAAGAGCGAGGATCAGCAACTCAGACTTTACCACTGCGATTTAACGCAGGCCAGAAGGAGGTCTGGACAACGTGTACCAAATATGAAATCAAAGTATCTGAATGAAATCATAAGTCTATAATAAAACTGGAGACAGGTATGATAACTCAATTAACAGTACACTGTGCCTTACTAACAATGAGAGTAAATAAGAGTATACTTACAATCATAAAAATAGGAAACTCACGATCAAATCATGGGTAGCAAATCCATGGAAACAGGTGGTATAACGTCTTGGGGGTTTACCCCTCATTTATACTCTTACCCTGAGGCAGGTGGTATAACGTCTTGGGGTTTACCCCTCATTTATACTCTTATCCTGGAGAAGGTGGTAAAGCAGGTGGTATAACGTCTTGGGGGTTTACCCCTCATTTATACTCTTACCCTGGAGAAGGTGGTATAACGTCTTGGGGGTTTACCCCTCATTTATACTCTTGCCCCATCTCAACCGGCCGTCACACAATAAATATGCAAGTTAAGAAATCCACAACTTTTATTATTCTTGTTCATGTACACTCATTTTAGTTTACTTAAGGCACTAACATGTCTTTTATAAAAATCCGGGAATTTAACCCAAAGTACTACATACTTCTACTCTTTTAAAATGACTCTTTTTCATACAAAACTTCCAAGACACTAATAACCATAGTATCAAGTCATAACTACTTTTCAAGACAAGTCACAATACCTTTTAGAAATAAAATTATAGGCTTCTAAATCAAGTGACTTCTTTCTTTTAAAACTTTAAGCAATTGATGCCTTTAAATCAATTTGCCTTTCATTATTTCAAGTCATTTATCATACTTAAATTACTTAGAGTAAATCACTCTTTTTAACCTTCCATAAAGCTATTATAAGCAACTTCCCATAAAGTCGTTATACTAGCTTTATACCTTAGAACCTTACATTCTTCTTTATGACCAAGGGACTTAAACTTTCCAACAAAACAAGTATCAAAAATACTTTCAACATACTTAAAGTCTCTTAACTTTTGAAAACCAAGATATCCTTAATATTTACACAAGTGAGTTAATTCCCTAACTCAACCATCTTGAACATTCTTAAAATAAGACAAGGATATCAAATGGTCTAGATTGTCAAAATCTTGTACGTCTACCGTATTATACATTTACAACTTATTCATGCTCAAGAGATAAGAAAGTTCCACATACCTCTTCGGTTAAATCCACTTGCTAAGTCCATTCGCGGCGTAGTATGTCAACCTATAATGACCATAATACATCTATTAACTTCTTACTTCAACCGTAGAATATTCTAAGTGCAAGGTCACTAAATTCTACGGAAAATCGAACAAAGACTTCCTTTGTTTCTACATACTTTGCCACCTTTTCAAGGCCGAATTCAATAACCAAACACGCCACATTTAAGGCCCAACAAAGTAGTTAACAATAGGGATTACACGCTTAATCAAGACATGTAAAATTCCGCCCACAATACAAAACAAACTAGTCTAAACTACAATGTCAATTCGCAATTAGGCAACAATACCAATTCTTCTTCCAATTTCTTTTCAATCCAAGTGGTTTAATATAACATGTTATCTAGCCACAATTGGTTATAACTACTACAATCCTCAAGTAGGTAAACATGCGACGATTCTAATTATCGACCAAATTGTATTTCAATTTCAAATGGCTTAACATGTCATTTTCGGATTTGAGCTTCCAAATTCCCATAACACTTATCAAATTTCATAACACATATCACATGATCAATTCTAACTTATAATAACATGGAACCTTCAATTTCAAAAGTAAGACGAAGATTATACCTCATTTAGCCCAAATATGATCCAATTTTACAAGTCGATCCTTAGCAACTTTAGCTCCTCTTTTCGACGTTCCAATCCATTCCAAGCAACCCTTAGAAACTTATGAAGAACTTATCTTCAAGTTCCAACTTCAAAGTTGAAGAACTCCTTTAGCTTCCGCCTTGCGACTAATACAAAAACACCATTTTTCCGGGATCTTTCTATTGAGATACACTTAAAATACCCTTAGGTACCTTGGTTTAAAGTGGGGGGATTATTGGACAACAATTGAAAATTTTTCCTTGAAACCCTAGCCTTGGCCGAGAGCTTCCTCAAGTTTCCATCAAGTTTTTCTTGAAAATTTGCTAAGTGTTAAGCCTTGTCTTGCACTAGTAAGCTTATATAAATAAATGGAGGGTCAAGATTAGAACAAATGGGTGGTTTGGATGCATTTCACAAGGATCAAGCCAAGTGGCATTTGACTTAGTCAACAATGTCAAGCTAATTGTCTTTGCAAGACTTGGTCTTTTAAATTATGGTCAAATGACCATTTGCTCCATGTCATTTTCGTCCAAGGCCATTAAGGGGGGGTGACACGTGTCGCCCTCCCGTTCATCGCAATATTTCGTTTTCCGACAAATTCCAAAATTCCGATAAATTTTTACTCGTCTCAAATCTTAACATTTGAGTTCTTACGTACGTTTTTATAAACATATCCTGGAAATTTCCGGGGTGTAACATTCTTCCCCCCTTAGAAACATTCGTCCCCGAATGTTCTTCTGGGAGTCAAACTTAAAGATAGCCATAACGTCTCCTTACAACCCCTACATACCAATAATGCCACACGTGGCCACATAACAATGCTCGTACAAAAATGTCAACCTGAACCCCCATGTGTCAACGTCGATTATCTGCATAACGCTTCTGCTGACTCTAAGCTTACTAATAATCTTTCCTGATAAGCCGCTTATCCACACCTGAATCAAGTCTAGACCAAATAACTGAACCTCGCCTATGTCGAACCATCCAACCGGCGATCTACACTTTCTTACATACAAGGCCTCTGTTATACCCCGTATTTCCAGAGTATGTACGTGAGGACGTACGTATAAAAAGTGGAGCCTTAAAGTAGGCAAAGTGGCGAATTTGTACACAAGTGCCGAAAAGAATCGTTTTTTGACAAAACGTTTTACTAAACTTGCGAAGGGAAAATTCCGGCTATGTCATTTATTATTTTTGCGGATTTTTCCGAGAGACGAAACATTTTGGACCAACGGGAGGGTGATATGTGTCACCCTTACATTGGAAGGAAGTGGGCGGTAATGGACGAAAAAGGGGGGCTTGTAGTTGGTAGGATATTTTGTGCAAGTTGGTGTGGTAGATGGATAAGGTACACATGGTGGAATCCTAGCCCTACACTTGCCTAACACTTGGATTAATCTTGGCCATTGGTTGGCCATTTCTTGACCTATAAATACCCCCTTGGTTGATGAATTTCCTCATCCTACAATCATTCTCCAAGTCTAAAAACCCTCTCCCCCTTTAGTGTTGGGTTTCGTCCAAAGCCCCCCTTTTGGAGAAGCCTTGGCCGAGAGCCTCCCTCGAGCGAGGCTTGGCGAGAGGTACCCCTAGCCTAGTTGTTTTCGTATAATACCCCTTTTGTGGTATAGAAATACTCTCCAAGTATTTTTATAATGCCCAAATACTTTAGCCCATATACCTTATAGTACTTTCCAAAGTTACCTCTATACGAAGCCCGGAAAATACTATTATACTTCCTTTAGCCACTAAACGAATCCCTTTGGAAAAATCTCCATAATTGGTTGGAGTACTTAGTAGAAGTGTGTAGAACTTCTAAGGGTTGTTTGGAGCGGGTTGGAGCACCCGGAGTAGGAGTTAAACCTTGCTCAGGATCGACTTTTATCTCTTATAATTTTGGGCTTATCGAGGTAATAATCTTGTCCCCCTGTTGTTATTGGAAATTACATGTTGTAGGAATACATGGTTGAAGTATACTATATAGAATGAACATAGTTTTTGCGGCAATGTCTTTTGACTTAAGCTTGAATTTAAAGAAAGAGAATCGAATCAGAATTACATAGGACTATATTACGAGACTTGTGTAGCATTTGTGAAGTAGAATTGTACACGTCCGTTAGGCGTATAAACCCCCGGTTGGCTTGGTGGCGGCCTCGATAGAGAGAAATTTACGCGTGATGTGCGGGAGGTGCTTTGCAATTTTACGTAGAATATTCTACGTTGAGATCTAGACGCGTTAATAGGCTTGTGGCCTCTATAGGTCAAGTACTACGATGGCGTGATCTACTTGGCTTAGGAGTAGCCACGGTTTGAGGTACTTGGAGCGTTTTGCTATTAGTCGATAATCGTCGCGAGGTATGTGAACCTCTTCCTATCTGTTCTAGCATGATATGTGTATAACTATGTAGTACGGTGAGACGTATACGTGTTAAATGTATTTGATTGGTTTAAAACATAAAGTGTTATAACGGCTTTATGGGAAGTTGGTTATAACAGCTTTATGTAGGTAAGAAAATGCTTTGTGGTTTTAAAAGGTAACTGATTTGACTTATAACTGACTTGATGTGTGATAATAAAGAAATTGAAGTATTTCAAAAGAATCATTTTGAAAGAAGAGTAATACTTGGTTTTGAAAACATAAGAGTTATACTAGCTTTATGGGAAGTTAGGTATAACGTCTTAAGAGAGGTAAAGAGAATGGTTTACTGATTTTTAGAAGTTAAGAGACTTAATCTTAAAAGATAAGAGACTTGACTTAATATGGATGTTGTGTGAAACCTCATTCGTGAGTAATGAGTACTTGGTTTTTAAAAGGGAATAATGTTTTACTGATTTCGGAAATCAGAATGAGTATCGACAAACCACTGCAGCGTTAATAAAGGTAAATGTATTGAATAATAAGTATTATTAAAACCAGTAGAAACCTCAATCTGCATAGAAGCTAAGATGAGACAAAATGATATTACATTTCCTAGATTATGGCTGCTTAATAAGATTGATTATAAACAAGAATAACCTACTCACATATAAGCCATATGTTTCTCAAATCGTTTAAAGGAGAATTATGTTTTAAAGGATTAAAACTATGAACTACGAAACCTTTTCGAAAATGAGAAACTTGAGCATTTGAAATTAGGCAAACTTGAATGTTTGGAAAATAATGTTGTTACTTGATTTTACAAAGGAAAGCATTTTGGTTTACTTAACAATGTTAGTCACTCTATTTTTATACTACGGGTATCGGGTGACCTTTGTAAAAGAAATGGATCATTAAAAGGAATTTAACGCATTTAGTACTTTAGGTTAAAACCGGACTTCGACATAAAATGAAAGTACCTTGAGTTGTGTATAACTTGCCTATGCTTGTTGTTGTGAAACTTGCCTATGCTTGTTGTGATAGCCTTTGTTGTATTTCTATACCCCGCGTCTCGATGGAGTAGGCTGATTTGTTATGAACGATTCTTCACCGAGTCCCACGAGATGGGCCGACACGATTCCATCCGTTATTCACCGAGTCCCACGAGATGGGCCGACACGATTCCATCCGGTTATTCACCGAGTCCCACGAGATGGGCCGACACGTATTCCATCCGGTTATCCACCGAGTCCCACGAGATGGGCCGACACGATTTCATCGATTTCACCGAGTCCCACGGGATGGGCCGACACGATTCCACATGATTCTCATCGAGTCCCATGGTATGGGCCGACACGTATTCCACACGATGTATACCTAGATCGCCGCGGTGAGGAAGGAGTTCCACGGGCATGAGGGATGACTTGAGGGCGTGAGTCCCTGGCTTGACATGACTGCTTTTATGTTGTGAACTGTAGTTTGGTTATCATACATGTCTCCTGCTTTATATAGACTATTATGATTTCATTTACGATTTTTACGCCACATACTTGGTACTGTTATCGACTCGCCCGGGGCTGCGCTCATGCCGTAGAAATACATCGTTGTGGATCTCGCCATAGGATCAAAGTTCAACAGGTTGGGAAGCCCCGTTTCTTCAGAGGCTTATCTTTTGGTATGTTACCCTGAGTCTGTAAGTTCTTGTACATTCAGGGGTATGGCGGGGCCATGTCCCGCCATAGTTGTCATTTCATTCTTAGAGGTCAGTAGCACTGTTGTGGGCATAGTTTGTAAAAGGATAACTGTTCGGGTTTTTATGTATGTACAGAAGGCAACTGTTCTGGTTGGCCTGTTTATTTATAATATCTCTTATTTCATGTTCATGTTTTATTTCCGCTGATTTTCTCTGATGTTGTATCACTAGGGTGCCCGGGGTAAGGCACCAGTCACGGGCCCGGGTTCGGGTCGTGACAAAAGTGGTATCAGAGCAGTTAGTCCTCGGAAAGTGTCTATGACGCGTGTCTAGTAAAGTCTTGATTATCGGTGTGTTGTGCACCACATCTATAATCGTGAGGCTATAGGACATTTAGGATTGGTTTCATTCTTCTCATTCCGAGATCATGCCTTAGAGCCGGTGTGATAAGTTGGACCCTCCGACGTATTCCTTTCCTTTACCGCTATGCCTCCGTAAGGCAACCCGCCCGTATGGGCAAGGCAAATGAGGAGTGAGTAGAGCACGGAGGGTTACCGGCAGCAGGCCCGGGCCGTTACGAGATAGTGCTTCCGACGGCGAGTTTGCGAGCCGCCACGGGCAGAGTTTAGAGCGCAGCGATGTTCGCCGAGACTACTGATACTGAGCCTCCGCCCCACACTGGAGCGGATGAGATTACAAGTCTGAGATGGCGATTCGCCGTGGTCGTGGCCGATATGAGGAGAATCGACGCAGCAGCCAGCCCCAGAGCACCCGTAGTTCACCCCGAGCGCATTTGAGACTACGGACTTTCCGAGTTGTAGCCCGCCAATGTTCTATGGATCGAGCCGAGGATGACCTCGAGAGTTTATCCGACAAGCAGATCATGAGAGTGATCGAGTCTCGAGGCGTAGTCGGTGGTATTGGTTCGCATCACCGCGTGATATCGCGATGATCGTTTGATTCGTGGAGCCGCCCGGGAGAGCATGCACTTCCACCGTTTGGGGACGAGTTCTCGAGGGCTTTTCTTGCACATTTCTTGCCCTACGTATGAGGAGGGCTCGCCGGCGATTTTTGACGTTGAGGCGTGATCGGACGGTTAGAGAGTACAATGTGGAGTTCAACTCATTAGCTCGGTATGTTCCCGCTGTAGTAGCTGATATGGAGGATAGAGTACACCGCTACATCACCGGGCTAGATGATTACTTGGCAGAGGCTTGTACGGGTGTAGCTCTTCATACGCATGGACATTGCCCGCATGCAAGCTCATGCACTAGGATGTGAGGCACGAGAGGTCGCACGGAATGACCCAGATCAGGAAGAGGCCGCAATGAGGTCCTTTGGTAACTTTCGAGCGGGCGCCCCAGCAGAACTAGTTATGTACCTCCGCCAGCAGAGTGGTCCTTCACAATCTTGGGACGCTCGGGTATTCGGTGCTGGTCGTGGCTCGTGGCTTCGTTCAGATATACGGGTTCTAGCCACGGTTCGAGTTTTCTCGATTGGCACATGTGGGCGTGACGCCATCCCGGAATGTCGTCTTTTATCGTGCTTGTTTTTCCCGCCGTGGCCATATGACGAAATCGTCCCTAATAGGAAGGATGCGACAGAATGACTCACTCAAGGTCGATGGCAGTTCATCGCTTTCATGCATATGCCCAGTAGGCGTGCACATGATTAGAGTGAGCGGTAGATTCGTATATCCTTAACCCTGCAGAGATTTGTATGCATGATATGATGACCTTATTATTGTGTGCTATGTACGGATAGCGTTATGTTGGTTATGAGTTAGAAAGCATGGCTAGTTGAAAGGATATGTATGGGGGCATGGAAAGTGTGAACCTTAGAATATTTCATGTTGAGACCTTAGATGTAAGGTCATCTTGAATAAAAGTGTCACGACCCGAACCCGGGCCCGTGACTGGTGCCTTACCCCGGGCACCCAAGTAGCCATACATCAGAGTAATCAGCGGAATATAAAACAAGACATGAATAAAGTGAAGTGTAAAGCTTATTCGAGAAAAGTTGCCTTTTCTGCATAAATATATAACAACTAGAATAGCTTATATCCTTTTACAATTTCGCCACAACAAGATTACTACACTTAAGAATGATATGACAACAATGGCGGACAGGGCTCACCATACCCCCGAATGTAAGCACTTACAACGACAGGACTATACCATCGATAAGCCTCCTGAGAAACGAGCTTCCCAAACGCTGAATCGTGACCAAGAGCGAGGATCAACACCGTGTACTTACCGCGGCATGAACGCAGCCCGGGCGAGGTCAAGACAACAGTACAGTATGTGAAATCAAAATACCGTAAATGAAATCATAGTAGTCTATATAAAGCAGAGACATGTATGATAACCAAACTATTCACAATAAATAAGCGATCATGTCAAGTCGTGACTCACGCCTCAAAGTCATCACTCAAATACAACTATGGGTCTCACGCCCACAACATCAATCACGCCCGTGGAATATCTTCTCATCACCGCAGCCTATGATATAAAAGCACCAAGGAATACACATGAACACCGTGTCCTACCGTGTCATAATAAAACCGCACGGTAAGTACGAAGGCATAACCGACTACTAAAACCTACAGCACAACAAGGTCATAAATCAGTATCATGAGATTTGTATAGACCGCCATGATCGGCCGCCACTCGCCGCAGATCTAATGCGCGTCTAGTCACGAACTTCCCGCAGCCTCGCATAAGCCACTCCGATGGCCCGCATGCAGGTATTCCCGCATCGAGGGTAGCTACTCCCGGCAACGCCCCGACTCGCATCGCGTGGCCACATAGACCGCATGACCATAAAGGCCGCACACTAACTCGAACTCTCGTAGCTCGCATAGGTCACACAAACCCGCATTAGGTATTCTCGAATCATAGGTCACACAGACTACCGAAGTCTACCTCGTGACGGAGGGCTTAACCCCTAATCATGTCAAGAGGTGAGTGATATAATACTAACATAATGCTTATCGTTAAACAACATAAGCACAACAAGGAAACCCCTTTATACAAACATCACAAGACACTAACACACGTAGCATCCTAACATGTCTACTTATCAAACCATCTTACTACACTTTCCGAATCAATACAAGACTTTCATAAAAAAATAAGTAAACTGCTCCTTATATCTTCCTTAAGTCGTTATACCTAACTTCCCATAAAGCTAGTATAACACTTAAGCTTTTAAAACCAAGTATTTCTTTTCTTTCAAAAATGGTTAATAACTCTTTTGAAATACTTCTAGATTCTTATTATTTAAACTCAAGTCAAAAGACATCAAAGTAAAACCAAAACAATTTCCATACCTTCTTTTAAAACAAAGGCACTTTTCCTTTAAAAGTCAAGTAGCAATATACTTTTGAAACCAAGTGTCTTACTTTTTAAAAACAAGTAACCTATACCTTTAAATCAAATTACTTCTCCTTTCCCAAAATCAAGTTGTTTATAAGTCAAGTTATCATTTTAAATCCAATGATAAAACCATTCTTATTTTCAAATCAAGATAACTTTATTCTTTAAAGACTACACACCCATTAATCATGAGTGAGATTTTACAACTTTTAACATAATTCAAGTCCTTAATGTTTCATAACAAGTCACTTAACTTTGGAATCAAGTCAAGGACACAAAAGGAAAATCAACTTCCTTTAAACACACGTATGCGTCTACCGCACTAAATATATTTCACAAATATCATGCTAGAAAGGATAGAAAGAGGTTCACATACCACGACGATTATCGACAATTAGCAAAACGCTCCAAAGTACTCTAACCTTGCTCGCCTTTTCCACCCTTCAAGTAGAATACGCTACTCGTAGTACTTCAACCTATAAAGGCCACAAAACGCCTATCAACCTCTAGCTCTTCGTGAGAATAATTCTAGATACAAGATTCCTTATTCTACGGAAAATTCAGCAAGACCTCCCCGCAACCACATAAAACTCCTCCTCAAACGAGGCTGCTACCAAACCAACAATTCCAGGGGTTACACGCCTAACCGACGTGTACAATTCTACTCCACAATAATACTACAAGTCTATCGCAAATACCCAATGTAAATACAGCTTCAATTCCTTATAATTATACTTCCAATATATCTTATACTCAATGATTAACTACTACAACATGTAATTTCCAATTACAATAGGGACATAGATCATTACTCGATAAGCCCAAAATTATCCAAGATTATAAGTCGATCCCGAGCAACGCTTAGCTCCATTCCGACGCCCAACCCGCTCCAAGCAACCCTTAGAAGTTTCCAAATAACTTCTCTTAACACTTCATCTAAGCTATGAAGATTTTTCTAGGGCTTCGCTTTTGCGACTAAAGGAATAAAGTAGAATTTCTGCCCTAGTATCAAATAACTTGGAATACAACTAGGATACTAGGCTAAGGTATTTGGGACTATATCAAAACTTGAAGAATTTTTCCTACACCAAGGGGAGAGTAGGACGAGAACCTCAACAAAGGGGAGTATTTTGTGACTTAGAATCTCAAAGTGTGGATGAAATAAGTCTTGAAACAACGGGTATTTATAGGAAAATCAATGGCCAAGATCTAGGCAAGTGTGTGGTGAGGATGGGGTACATGTGTGTGGGTAGTTGGCCAACCATTTGGCTACCACAAAATGGGACAAGTGGCCACCACAAAATGGGCCACTTGTCCACCTAAAAACGCCCCACTGCCTTCTCCAATTCGCCAACATGGCCACACGGGGTGACACGTGTCGCCTACTCGCCCAAAATATTTCATCTTCCAAAATATCCGCAATGCCAAAAATCCGAAAATAAAGCTGGCCCCACAAAACCAGAATTCTCCCGTGGCCCCACGTGACCAATTTCGAAATAAAATTCCATAATTCTCAAATATTCCAAAAGTCCGAATACCAAACTGGGAATCCAATTCCCATTAACGAACATTTTTCCTTCTCAAAATTCTAAACTTTTCCGTTTAAAAATCACATCTTTCTTCCTTTCCAATTTTAATGTCGTATTTACGCACGCACGCCCTCATATACATACACCGAACTACGGGTGTAACATTCTCCCTTCCTTAGAAACATTCGTCCCGAATGTTCCTTCTCAAGACAGATAACGATCAAGTTCCTCATAGCTTAACCGCTTTGCAAATGCCACATACGCCACGTAAAACACCCGCGCAAATACTTACATCAAAGTCCACGAGGAATCACCTCTAACATCACAAAACTCCCACCCAAGGGCTAAAAGATACTCTTCGCACCTTCACTTTACAAACGAAATGATCACAACTATGTTCTTAACACATGCTCGCTTCTTCCCTTACTCGTCGCATCTTCTCGCACACTCGAACTCTTTCTCACAACTTACCACATTTCGCCATCGCTCCGGCCCAAATCTCGCCATACCCTTTCCGGGTGGTACCTTCAAGAAGGCCCACCGTCAACCTGAACTCTAAGTGTCGCCGACTATCCGAACGACTTCGCTGACTCGAGCCGCTAAAATCTCTTCGGATAAGCTTCACCTTATCCACATCCTCGCCAAACAAGTATGAACCAACTATCCAACTTTGCCAACATCGAACCAATCGATCAAGAACTTACACTTCCGCCCTACAAGGCGCCATAAGGCGATATCCGAATATCAAATGGTAGCTATAAAACACTCCTCAACAGAGGCAACAATCCTCACAACTACCTCAAATCCAAACACCGCCCGGTGGCGAACGCGATACTAAGACTCACCCGAAGTTCCTAACCCCGCTCGTAAAACCTCCGTAAAAGAAATACCGTAAACTAGGCTCCATCGTCATTATAAGGTGAAAGTAGGCACCTCGCAACCTTACAACCTTCCCGATATAACATCTCGCATAACCTCTCGCCGAGTAAACGGCCCCGACCGAAGACAAGACGGGCCGACCTCATCGGCCCGACCATCGGTCGAACGCCTACGAACTCGCACGATGGTTAACTAAACTTGGGCCTAACACCCTCGCGGACTTATCATCTAGCTGACCACCTCAAACCGACCCCACCACTTTCCGGCCGCGGTTGACTCGCGATATGGCCTCAACCCGACCCACTTCAGACTAAACTCTCGCTCCCGATCCTAACAATCTTACTAATTCACGCCATGAAAGCTACCACTTTCATCTCACACTACCCATGGAATTATCCCATAAATACACCACGATACCGAGTACTTCACAAAGACCAACCGTAAAATCATCCACTCAGACTACCTTGCATCCAAGGTCCCAACTGTTATAAATTCTAAGGCTCCCATTTTCTCGTCCCTGCACTTACCCTTTACAACTACCCATGTTTTCTAATCACAATTAACACAATGCTATCGTAACATAACACTTAAGGTATACTCATCTTATCACACATACAAATCTCTGTAGGTTAAGGATATACCGCATCTATCGCTTCACTTCCTTTGTCGTTTAATCAATCCCGCTCGGGCGATAGCTAGGAAGATGATGAATTAGCCACCGATCCTCGGCGTCGAGTCTCTACATCCGCGCCACATCTAGTCGGACAATTTCTCGCAAGATGGCCCCGCCGCCGAGAGCAAAACAAGATGTCAAGAAGACGACACTCTCCACAATGTCACTTACCACAATGGCCACATCGAGGCGGGTGGCCTCTCGCTAACACCCCTTCCTCTCAACCATCAATCCAAGAATCGACCTGTAGGCTAAGTCATCCCACCGTATCCTCCTACTAGGACATTCTTCTCACATGGCCTCGACGCCACCGTAAAACAAGCGTTAGTAAAAAGACGACATTTCCGGGATGACGCTTACCACATAGTGAACATAGAGGGAAATCAACTGGCCGGGCCGGAACTTATATAAATCAGGAACTGTAAACCCCGAGTTCTCGACTAACTCCTAAATACCTAACATCCTCAAGTCCGCGAGGACCACTCAGATCGGGCGAGGCGCATAACCATCACGCTGAGAAGGTCCGCCAAAGTTACCAAAGGACCTCGCTATTCGCCCTCTTCGCTGATTCGTTAGTCCGCCGATCTCTACGCTCTCATCACGCAGGTAAGCATGTACGCGCAATGTCCATGTCCGATCAAGAGCTACTTTGTACAACTCTCGCTAGATAATCGTCATGTCCCGCGACATATCGGTGCACTCTATCCTCCATGTCCGCCACTAAAGCGGGACATAACGAGCCAATAAGTCAAACTCTATATCAGATTCCCAACCGCTCGCCTGCTCGCCTCAACCTCATAAATCTATCTCGCCCGAGCTCTCCACATCGCGAGGCAAAAGTGTGTAAGAAATGCCTCGAGGTCTCGATCACTTTCATGATCCGCCACAGAATCGTCGAATAAACTCGATGATCTTCCTCACCCTCAATCCATAGAACTCGTGGATCGCAACTCAAGAAGCCTCGATGCCTCAAACTATCTGATCTAGGTGAACCATCGTATCGCTTAACCACCGGCCCTATCCGTCCTCATTCCCACCACCACTAGCTAGTAATCTGGTCATCTCCTTGTAACCCATATCCTTTGTTCCCGGCGGTGGGATCAGAGGCTCGTATCGTGGTCTCGAGCTACCGCCATCGCTATAAACTCTCTCGCTAGCGCGCCGCAGAACTCCCCGAACGGCTTGCCTCGTATAATGAATGGGCCCGCGCTCGTAACCTTCTCGTGCTCTACCGCAGCCTCCTTCACGCTTTGCCCTTCTGGGCTCGCTGCCTCGTAGAGGCATAACGGGTGAAAAAGAATACGCCGAGGAGTCCAACTTATAACACAACTCTAAGGCACGATCTCGAGTGAGAAGAATGGAAACCAATCCTAAATATCTCAGCCTCCTGATTATAGGTGGTGCACAACACACCGATAATCAAGACTTACTAGATACGGTCTGAGACACTTTCCGAGGATTAATCGCTCGATACCACTTTTGTCACGACCAACCTGCCCGTGATCGTGCCTTACCTGCACCTAAGTAGCCATACATCGTAGTAATCAGGAATATAAAACAAGACATGAATAAAGTGAAGTGTAAAACAGCTTATTCGAGAAAAGTTGCCTTTCTGCATAAATATATAACAACTAGAATAAGCTACATCCCTTTTTACAATTTCGCCACAACAAGATTTCATGCACTTCTAAGAATGATATGACAACAACGGGACAGGTTCCGCCATACCCTGAATGTAAGCACTTACAACGACAGGACTATACCATCGATAAGCCTCCGAGAAACGGAGCTTCCCAAACGCTGAATCGTGACCCTAAGAGCGAGGATCAACACTGTGTACTCTACTCGCAGATGAACGCAGCCTCGGCGAGGTCGATAACAGTACCAAGTATGTGAAATCAAAATATCAGAAATGAAATCATAGTAGTCTATATAAAGCGGAGACATGTATGATAACCAAACTACGCCACAATAAATAAGCGATATGTCAAGTCGTGACTCACGCCTCAAAGTCATCACTCAAATACAACTATGGGTCTCACGCCACAACATCAATCACGCCCGTGGAATATCTTCCTCACCGCTAGCCTATGATATAAAAGCACCAAGGAATACACATGAACACCGTGTCCTACCTGTCATAATAAAACCGTGACGGTAAGTACGAAGGCATAACCGACTACTAAAACCTACGCATCAACAAGGTCATAAATCAGATTACGAGATTTGTATAGACCGCCACATGATCGGCCGCCACTCGCTCGCAGATCTAATGTCGCGCCTAGTCCCGAACTTCCCGCAGCCCGCATAAGCCACTCCGATGGCCCGCATGAGGTATTCCCGCATCGAGGGTAGCTACTCCCGCAACGCCCCGACTCGCACCGCATGGCCACATAGACCGCATGACCATAAAGGCCGCACACTAACTCGAACTCTCGTAGCTCCGCATAGGTCACACAAACCCGCATGAGGTATTCTCGAATCATAGGTCACATGCACTACCGAAGTCTACCCCGCATCGGAGGCGCCTTAACCCCTAATCATGTCAAGAGGTGAGTGATATAATACTAACATAACACTTATCGTTAAACAACATAAGCACAACAAGTGGAAACCCCTTTATACAAACATCACAAGACACTAACACACGTAGCATCCTAACATGTCTACTTATCAAACCATCTTACTACACTTTCCGAATCAATACAAGACTTTCATAAAAAAATAAGTAAACTGCTCTTATATCTTCCTTAAGTCGTTATACCTAACTTCCCATAAAGCTAGTATAACACTTAAGCTTTTAAAACCAAGTATTTCTTTTCTTTCAAAAATGGTTAATAACTCTTTTGAAATACTTCTAGATTCTTATTATTTAAACTCAAGTCAAAAGACATCAAAGTAAAACCAAAACAATTTCCATACCTTCTTTTAAAACAAAGGCACTTTTCCTTTAAAAGTCAAGTAGCAATATACTTTTTAAACCAAGTGTCTTACTCTTTAAAAACAAGTAACCTATACCTTTAAATCAAATTACTTCTCCTTTCCCAAAATCAAGTTGTTTATAAGTCAAGTTATCATTTTAAATCCAATGATAAAACCATTCTTATTTTCAAATCAAGATAACTTTATTCTTTAAAGACCACACACCCATTAATCATGAGTGAGATTTTACAACTTTTAACATAATTCAAGTCCTTAATGTTTCATAACAAGTCACTTAACTTTGGAATCAAGTCAAGGACACAAAAGGAAAATCAACTTCCTTTAAACACACGCGCCTACCGCACTAAATATATTTCACAAATATCATGCTAGAAAGGATAGAAAGAGGTTCACATACCACGCGACGATTATCGACAATTAGCAAAACGCTCCAAAGTACTCTAACCTTGCTCGCCTTTTCCACCCTTCAAGTGAATACGCTACTGTAGTACTTCAACCTATAAAGGCCACAAAACGCCTATCAACCTCTAGCTCTCTTCGTAGAATAATTCTAGATACAAGATTCCTTATTCTACGGAAAATTCAGCAGACCTCCCCGCAACCACATAAAACTCTCCTCAAACGAGGCCTGCTACCAAACCAACAATTCCAGGGGTTACACGCCTAACGACGTGTACAATTCTACTCCACAATAATACTACAAGTCTACTGCAAATACACCCAATGTAAATACACCAATTCCTTATAATTATACTTCCAATATATCTTATACTCAATGATTAACTACTACAACATGTAATTTCCAATTACAATAGGGACATAGATCATTACCTCGATAAGCCCAAAATTATCCAAGATTATAAGTCGATCCCGAGCAACGTTTAGCTCCACCTCGACGCTCCAACCCGCCTCCAAGCAACCCTTAGAAGTTTCCAAATAACTTCTCTTAACACTTCATCTAAGCTATGAAGATTTTTCTAGGGCTTGCTTTTGCGACTAAAGGAATAAAGTAGAATTTCCTGCTCCTAGTATTGAAATAACTTGGAATACAACTAGGGATACTAGGCTAAGGTATTTGGGACTATATCAAAACTTGAAGAATTTTTCCTACACCAAGGGGAGAGTAGGACGAGAACCTCAACAAAGGGAGTATTTTGTGACTTAGAATCTCAAAGTGTGGATGAAATAAGTCTTGAAACAATGGGGTATTTATAGGAAAATCAATGGCCAAGATCTAGGCAAGTGTGTGGTGAGGATGGGGTACATGTGTGTGGGTAGTTGGCCAACCATTTGGCTACCACAAAAATGGGACAAGTGGCCACCACAAAACGGGCCACTTGTCCACCTAAAAACGCCCCACTGCCTTCTCCAATTCGCCAACATGGCCACACGGGGTGACACGTGTCGCCCCTACTCGCCCAAAATATTTCATCTTCCAAAATATCCGCAATGCCAAAATCCAAAATAAAGCTGGCCCCACAAAACCGTAGAATTCTCCCGTGGGCCCCACGTGACCAATTTCGAAATAAAATTCCATAATTCTCAAATATTCCAAAAGTCCGAATACCAAACTGGGAATCCAATTCCCATTAACGAACATTTTTCCTTCTCAAAATTCGAAACTTTTCCATTTAAAAATCACATCTTTCTTCCTTTCCAATTTTAATGTCGTATTTACGTACGTACGTCCTCATATACATACACTGGAACTACGGGGTGTAACAAAAAGATTTTACGGTTAGTCTTTGTTGAAATACTTGGTTTGCGTATAAATGTGTTGTGGGATAAGTCCATGGGTAGTGTGAGATGGAAGTGGTAGCTTTCATGACGTGAATTAGTGCGATTGTTCGATCGGGAACAAGTGTTTTACGCGATAGCGGTCGGGTTGAGGACCATTCGCGTTCAACCCGCTTTGGTGGTGGGGTCGGTTTTGGGTGGTCCCGCCAGTGATAGGTCACGAGGGTGCTAGCCCAAGTTTAGATGACCATCGTATGAGTTCGTGGACGTGTTCGACCGAGCGGATCGTGAAGGCCGGGAATGGCCTTAAGGGAGATTGAGGCTAGTAAGATGACCAAGTTCGGAGGTGGTGACTCCAAAGTTTTGGAAACTAAAGCATTGACTAAAGTATGGTACGTATACTAGAAGAGTTCAAGTGTTCGATAAGAGGCGCGAGTAAGGAAGAGAACGAGTGTTATTACGTGGCGGTGTAGTGGCGTTGACAACTTGTTAGAGGAACTTTATCGTTATCCGCTTGAGAAGGAACATTCGGGATGAATGTTTCTAAGGAGGAGAATGTTATACCCGTATTTCAGTATGTACGTGAGGACGTGCGAGAAAGTGGAGCCTTAAAGTAGGCAAAGTGGCGAATTTATACACAAGTGCCGAAAGAATCGCTTTCGACTAAACGCTTTACTAAACTTGCGAAGGAAAATTCCGCTATGTCATTTATTATTTTGCGGATTTTTCCGAGAGAAAACATTTTGGATTAACGGGAGGGTGACATGTGTCACCTCATCAAGGAAGCGGTAATGGACGAAAAAGGGGGGGCTTGTAGTTGGTAGGATATTTTGTGCAAGTTGGTGTGGTAGATGGATAAGGTACACATGGTGGAATCCTAGCCCTACACTTGCCTAACACTTGGATTAATCTTGTCCATTGGTTGGCCATTTCTTGACCTATAAATACCCCTTGGTTGATGAATTTCTTCATCCTAAAATCATTCTCCAAGTCTAAAACCCTCTCCCCTTAGTGTTGTGTTTCGTCCAAAGCCCCCTTTGGAGAAGCTCGCCGAGAGCCTCTCGAGTGAGACTTGGCCGAGAGGGTACCCCAGCCTAGTTGTTTTCGTATAATACCCCCTTTTGTGGTATAAAAATACTCTCCAAGTATTGTTATAATGCCCAAATACTTTAGCCCATATACCTTATAGTACTTTCCAAAGTTACCTCTATACGAAGCCCGAAAATACTATTATACTTCCTTTAGCCACTAAACTAAACCCTTTGGAAAAATCTCCATAATTGGTTGGAGTACTTAGTAGAAGTGTAGAACTTCTAAGGGTTGTTTGGAGCGGGTTAGAGCACCGGAGTAGAGCTAAACCTTGCTCAGATCGACTTTTATCTCGGATAATTTTGGGCTTATCGAGGTAATAATCTTGTCCCCGTTGTTATTGGAAATTACATGTTGTAGGAATATATGGTTGAAGTATACTATATATAGAATCAACATAGTTTTGCAATGTCTTTTGACTTAAGAATTTAAAGAAAGAGAATCAATCAGAATTACATAGGACTATATTACAAGAGACTTGTAGCATTACGTGAAGTAGAATTGTACACGTCCGGGTAGACATATAAACCCCCGGTTGGCTTCGTAGCCTCGATAGAGAGAGGAGATTTACGCGGTTGCGGGGAGGTGTCGCAATTTTCTCGTAGAATATTCTACGCTGAGATCTAGACGTTAATAGCGCTTCAGGCCTCTATAGGTTGAAGTACTACGTATGGCGTGATCTACTTGGCTTAAGGAGTAGCCGACGGTTTGAGGTACTTGGAGCGTTTTGCTATTAGTTGATAATCGTCGCGAGGTATGTGAACCTCTTCCTATCTGTTCTAGCATGATAAGTGTATAACTATGTAGTACGGTAGACGTACATGTGTTAAATGTATTTGATTGGTTTAAAACATAAAGTGTTATAACGGTTTTATGGGAAGTTGGTTATAACAGCTTTATGTAGATAAGAAAATGCTTTGTGGTTTTAAAAGGTAACTGATTTGACTTATAACTGACTTGATGTGTGATAATAAAGAAATTGAAGTATTTCAAAAGAATCATTTTGAAAGAAGAGTAATACTTGGTTTTGAAAACATAAGAGTTATACTAGCTTTATGGGAAGTTAGGTATAACGTCTTAAGAGAGGTAAAGAGAATGGTTTACTGATTTTTAGAAGTTAAGAGACTTAATCTTAAAAGATAAGAGACTTGACTTAATATGGATGTTGTGTGAAACCTCATTCGTGAGTAATGAGTACTTGGTTTTTAAAAGGGAATAATGTTTTACTGATTTCGGAAATCAGAATGAGTATCGACAAACCACTGCAGCGTTAATAAAGGTAAATGTATTGAATAATAAGTATTATTAAAACCAAGAGAAACCTCCATCCGCATGAAGCTAAGATGAGACAAAATGAAATTACATTTCTAGATCATGGTCGCTTAATAAGATTGATTATAAACAAGAATAACCTACTCACATATAAACATATGTTTCTCAAATCGTTTAAAGGAGAATTATGTTTTAAAGGATTAAAACTATGAACTACGAAACCTTTTCGAAAATGAGAAACTTGAGCATTTGAAATTAGGCAAACTTGAATGTTTGGAAAATAATGTTGTTACTTGATTTTACAAAGGAAAGCATTTTGGTTTACTTAACAATGTTAGTCACTCTATTTTTATACTACGGGTATCGGGTGACCTTTGTAAAAGAAATGGATCATTAAAAGGAATTTAACGTACGTAGTACTTTAGGGTTAAAACCCGGACTTCGACATAAAATGAAAGTACCTTGAGTTGTGTATAACTTGCCTATGCTTGTTGTTGTGAAACTTGCCTATGCTTGTTGTGATAGCCTTTGTTGTATTTCTATACCCCGTCTCTCGATGGAGGGCCGGCTGATTTGTTATGAACGATTCTTCACCGAGTCCCACGAGATGGGCCGGGACACGTATTCCATCTGGTTATTCACCGAGTCCCACGAGATGGGCCGGGACACGTATTCCATCTGGTTATTCACCGAGTCCCACGAGATGGGCCGGGACACGTATTCCATCTGGTTATCCACCGAGTCCCACGAGATGGGCCGACACGATTTCATCCGATTCTCACCGAGTCCCACCGACGGGCCGACACGTATTCCACATGATTCTTTACCGAGTCCCATGGTATGGGCCGACACGTATTCCACACGATGTATACCTAGATCGCGGTGAGGAAGGAGTTCCACGGCGTGAGGATGACGAGGCGTAAGTCCCCGGCTTCGACATGATCGCTTATGTTGTGAATCGTAGTTTGGTTATCATACATGTCTCTCGCTTTATATAGACTATTATGATTTCATTTACGATTTACGCTTCACATACTTGGTACTGTTATCGACTCTCTTCGGGCTGCGTTCATGCCGCAGTAAGTACATCGGTTGTGGATCCTCGCCATGTGATCAAAGTTCAACAGGTCGGAAGCCCCGCTTTCTGAGGCTTATCTTTTGGTATGTTACCAGTCCGTAAGTTCTTGTACATTCAAGGGTATGGCGGGGCCTGTCCCGCCATAGTTGTCATTTCATTCTAGAGGTCCAGAGCATCACAGGCGAGTTTGTAAAAGGATAACTGCTCGGTTTTTATGTACATAAGGCAACTGCTCGTCATTGCTTTGCTTATTTATAATATCTCTTATTTCATGTTCATGTTTTATTTCCGCGATTTTCTCGATGTTGTATCACTAGGGTGCCCGGTAAGGCACGACCACGCCCGGTTCGGTCGTGATAAATTTCAAGGCCATCCAATACCGAAGGGTATCTCGTATCGACGTAACACAACAAGAGGCAATTAACCCTCCCGCTATATTCGAATCAAGAACACAGCCCGCAACCTATCCTCAAGTTCTGGATAGTACGCTCACTCGCACGGTCTAAGGGTGTAATGCAACACCGAGACTCACTGTGTCCCTAAAACTTCAAAACCTCTGGTTATCTGTAATCGAGCTCATCTGCTCGACATCATAAACGTAGGAACCCCGCAGCCTCACAATCTCTCGCTATACAAGCTAGCATAAACCTCACCAAGTAAGTGGTCCTAACCTGATGAACACGCATCGTTTCACAAACTATTTACTATGACCCCTGGAATCGCACTTCCTCCGAGTACGATGCCACCCAGAACAAGATCCATATTAAATACCTCTCATATCTTGGTTGGGATTTCAATCGCTCGCAATAGCCCATCGGCTTCGGTGCTCAACCATGACTGCTACTAACTCGGACACTAAGCAAGAACTCCGCTATGTCCCTTCGGTCATCTTACCCATACATACATCCGAGGTCACGACACAACTTAGTCGACCCAACAATTAGAACAATAAGCCTCATGCCTCCCTAAAACTCACGACTAGTCCCGCAGACCGGTACACACTATCCTCATATCACAAGACCCCATCCGGTGCTACTCAAATGCTCTTCTCTTCTCGGAGAGCCGATCTCGATCAGATCATCACTAGATCCTCATATTGTCGCTCTTTACCTCCTCAACGACGGAAGACTCAAGAACCTCTCTGATCTAAACTTCATTAACCTTGGAAACAAATAATCGAACCCTCGGCTCAGAGTCGATGAATCTCACGGACCACGCCCCGCTCATCTAGTCGCCCATCCGGCGACTACCCTTAGATCCCCGACAAAGAGTATTCAGAATCGTTTGGCTTTCCCGGATGGTATAGATATCAATATCACAATCCTTGAGTAAACTCTAACCACCATCATTGCCGCAAATTCTACCGCCTCGCTGCAGATATACGGAGGCTTTGTGGTCCGCACAAATATCCACATGAAGTCAGATATACGCCATGCCCCAAATCTTCGTGAGCATGATTTAACCGCCGCCAGCTCTAAATCGTGAGTGGCGAATTTCTTTCCCGCTTCCCTAACTACCGGAAAAACATAGCTCTATCTCATCAAAGCACAAGACACAACTAGCCCAACACCCAACGTGTTATCATAAAAACCTAACCTCTAGTCTCACTGGTGAGGGTTAGAATCAGAGTCGTGGTCAACTTATCTTCCAATAATCGAAAGTTTCTCTGCTGCAACCAAACTTGGTCACTAACTTAGATTTGATCTTTTGCTTGCCTCAAGCTAATGTCACGACCAACCTGCCCGTGGATCGTGCCTTACCCCGGCACCCTAGTGATACAACATCGAGAAAACCAAATGGAAATAAAAACTTAAACATTTTAAATAGACATGGATCAAGATAAAGAAAATAGGCCAACCAAAACGGCCTTTCAACATATATATATATAACATTTGAACAAGCCATAATCCTTACAATCCCGCCACCACAAGTTATGCACTTACGATTTTTACAACAACTATGACGGACAGGCCCCGCCATACCCCGAATGTACAAGAACCCATGCACTCAACAGAACATACCAAAGATAAGCCTCCGGAACGAGCTTCCCAATACGCTGAAAGGTGATCCTAAAAGCTGGATCGATAAATGATGTACTTCTACCGCTGCATGAACGGCCCCCAAGGAGGTCAAGACAACAGTACCAAGTATGTGGAAATCAGAACATCAAATGAAATCATAATAGTCTATATAAAGCAGAGACATGTATGATAACCAAACTACAGCTCACAACATAAAGCCATGTTAAGTCGTGACTCACGCCTCAAAGTCATCCTCACGCCCGTGGAACTTCTTCCTCACCGCCAGCCTAGGTACAAATCATGTGATACGTATAATATGTCTCGCCCATCTCATGGACCCATAGAAACGCAGGAATACATTCCTGCTCATCTCACGAACACGGTAGTCGGATGGAATACATTCCCGGTCCATCCCGTGGACGCGGTAGTCGAGTGAAATACATTCCGGTTCATCCCATGAACACGGTAGTCGAGTGAAATACATTCCCGGTTCATCCCATGAACACGGTAGTCGAGTGAATACATTCCTGCTCATCCATGAACACTGAATGAGTGAAATACATTCCTGCTCATCCATGAACACTGTAGTCGAAAGTGAAATACATTCTGCACAACAAGTCTATCACACGCAAACATAGGCAAGTTACAACTTAAAGTACTTTCATTTTATGATAAAGTCCGGGTTTTAACCCTAAAGTACTACGTACGTTAAATTCCTTTTAAGAGATCCATTACTTTTATAAAAGTCACCCGATACCCGTAGTATAAAAAAAGAGTGACTTATATTTTTTAAGTAAACCAAAACAACTTTCATACTTTCCTTTTTTAAAACCAATTAAGGCAATACCATGCCTCCTTTTTAGACCAAAACACTTCTCTTTTTAAAGTCAAGTTACCACATTAAAACCAATGATAAAACCCTTTTTTTTTTTTCATAAAGTCGTTATAATCAACTTCCCATAAAGCTGTTATAACACTTTATGTTTGAAACCATTTTAAGACAACACAATGCCTTTCTTTTCCCTAAGGTTCCAGTTTGCCTAATTTCAATTACGCAAGTCTCTTTTTAGAAAAGTTTCATAGTTCAATGTCTTAATCTCTTTTTAAAACAATTGAGTAACATATGCCATAAAGTAGTAGGTTATTCTTGTTCATAAATCTTATTAAGCAGCCATGATCTAGGAAATGTAATATCATTTTGTCTCATCTTAGCTTCTATGCAGATGGAGGTTTCTACTGGTTTTAATAATACTTCATTATTCAATACATTTTACTTTATTAACGCTGCAGTGGTTTGTCGATACACATTCTGATTTCCGAAATCAGTAAAACATTATTCCTTTTAAAAACCACGCACTCATTACTCACGAATGAGGTTTCACACAAAACTCATATTAATTCATTTAAGTTAAGTCTCTTATCTTATAAGATCAAGTCTCTTAACTTCTAAAATCAAGAAACCATTTTCTTTACCTTCTTAAGACGTTATACCTAACTCCCATAAAGCTAGTATAACTCTTTTAAAACCTTTAAACCAAGTGTTACTCTTTCTTTCAAAAATGGTTTCTTAACTCTTGTGACATACTTCAAGTTTCTTATTATTCAGCTTAAGTCAAAAGACATTGCCGCATAACTACGCTTCAATTAGCACACGACGCTCACCGCATATATTATTCAAAGCTTAAGTCAAAAGACATTTCCGCATAACCACGCTCAATTAGCACACGACGCTCACCGCATTATATTATTCAGCTTAAGTCAAAAGACATTGCCGCATAACCACGCTCAATTAGCACACGACGCTCACCGATTATATATTATTCGTGCTTAAGTCAAAAGACATTGCCATACAACTACGCTCAATTAGCACACGACGCTCACCGTACTATATATATCTTCCTTTAAAATATCATGCTCAAGAGTATAGGAAGAATCACATACCTCGCGACGATTATCGACTATAAGCAAACGCTCCACGGCTATAACCCGCTTAGCCTTGCTCATCTTCTAAGTAGCACATGCTACTTGCAAAACATTCAACCAATAAAGGTTATCACCATCAGAATACCCCATGTAAATGCGCTTAACTTCTACTTATTCTTCCGATGTGATTTCGCCTCAAGTCTATTCCGTAATATCCTTCTATTACAGCTCAATTCTCTTCTATGAATCTTATATTCATTTCTACTATTTAATGATGTAATTTCCAATTACAATAAAGACGAGTATTACCTCGATGAGCCCAAAATTATCCGAGTTTAAAGTCGCTCCCGAGCAACGCTTAGCTCCTACTCCGAGTGCTCTAATCCGCCCAAACAACCCTTAGAAGTTCTAACCAACTTCTACTCAAATACTTCAACTATCAATGAAGATTTTTAGTGGTTTCGTTTAGTGGCTAAAGGAAGTATAATAGTATTTTCTCGCTTTTGTATAAGTGTAACCTGGGAATACTAAAAGGTATTTGGGCCAAGGTATTTGGGCATTATAACAATACTTGGAGAAGTATTTCTCAACCAAGGGGGGTAGTATTTCGACTAGCAACTAGGGTAGGGGAGGGGTATTCTCACGAGGGCCTCCAAGAGGGAGGGGTGTTTCGCTAGGCTACCACAAAGGGGAGTGGCTGACGAGCACAAGAGGGAGAGGAGGTTTTGCCTTAGAAGTTTTCTGGCGAGGATGAAGAAAGTCTTCAACTTAGGGGAGTATTTATAGGCAACCAAAGGCCAACCAATGGCCAAGATGAAGACAAGTGTGGTGCAAGTGTAGGCTAGATTTTAACCATGTGGACCTTATCCATCTACCACACAACTTTCACAAGAATATCCTACCAACTAAAGTGCTCTCTTTCGTCCCTTTGCCGCCCTAAGTCCTTCCAATGTGAGGGTGACACATGTCACCCTCCCGTTGGTCCAAAATGTTTCGTCTCTCGGAAAAATCCCGAAAAATTAGAAATGACATAGCCGGAATTTTCCCTTCGCAAGTTTAGTAAAACGTCATTTAAAAACGACTCTTTCGCACTGTGCCCAAATTTCAACCTTGCCTAATCTTAAGGCTTAAATTTTTATACGACGCCTCACGCATATACTCTAGAAATACGGGTATAACATTCTCCTCTCTTAGAAACATTCGTCCGAATGTTCCTTCTCAAGACGGATAACGATAAAGTTCCTCTAACAAGTTGTCAACGCCACACCGCCACGTAATAACACCGTTTCTTCCTTCCTTACTCGTCGCCCTTCTCGAACACTTGAACTCTTCTAGCAAACGTATCACACTTGCCATCGCTTCAGCTTCTCAAACTTTGGAGTCACCACTCCAAACTTGGTCATCTTACTAGCCGCATCTTCCTTAAGACCATTCCCGCCTTTACGATCCGCTCGTCGAACATATCCATCGAACACATACGATGGTCGCCTAAACTGGGCCTAGCACCTCGTGACTTACCACCGGGCGGGACCACCTGTAGCTGACCCCACCTCGAACCAGGCCGCGGTTGGCCCGCAACATGGCCCCAACCCACCCACTTAACGATCAAGCTCTTGTTTCGATCCGAACAATCTTACCTATACAAAGCCATGAAAGCTACCACTTCCACCTCACACTACCCATGGACTTATCCTTTCAACTAACCATGCTTTCTAACTCATAACTAACACAACGTTATCCGCATACGGCGCATAATAAAAGATCATCGTGATCAAGCATGCAAAACTCTAGAGGTTAAGGATATACTGAATCCACCGCTTCCACTCTAATCATAGGCCGCCGCAGGCGATAGTCAGGTAGGCGGCTGAACCCGCCATCGATCCGGTAGGTCGCGCTGCCGCCGGGTACCCCTCCTATAAGCACGCCTTCGTCACATGGCCCTCGACGGCCGCAGTGAAACAAGCACCGCAAAAGACGACATTCCCGATGACGTCGCCACATCGCACACCGGTGGGGACACGAATCTCGCCGCTAGCACTCACGTATACCGTGAACCGAAGCCCCGAGCTCGATCAGCCCCGAATACCTAACGCCCCAAGATCGGGAGGACCACTCATCAAGCGGAGGTACATAACTAGCTCGCCGAGGCGGTCCGCCTCGAAAGTTACCAAAGCGACCTCGCCGCCCCGCCTCTTCTCGCCGATCTCGCCATTCCGCCGATCTCTCCGTGCTCACATCCTAGTGCATGAGCTTGCATGCGGGCAATATCCATGCCCGCCAAGAGCTACACCCGCATAAGCCTCGCTGAGTAATCATCTAGCCCGTGACGTAGCGTGTACTGCCCTCCATATCGCCTACTACGCGGGACATACCGAAGCTAATGAGTCGAACTCACATTGTACTTTCTAACCGCCCGCCCGCCCCGCCTCAACGCTGCAAAAATCTATCGCCCGAGCCCTCTCATCCGTGGAGGCAAGAAGTGCAAGAAATGTCTTTGAGAACTCGTCCCATATAGCCGGAAGTGCATTCTTCCCGACAGCTCCTACGAACCAAACTACCGATCATGTATCACGCACCGATGCGTAACCTAGACCACCGACTCGTCTCCGATGCCTTGATCACTCATGACCGTCAGAATCGCCGGATGAACTCCTCGCGATCATCCTCGTGCCTCGACCCATAAAACTCGCGTTACACTAAAAATCCCGTAGTCTCAAATCACCGCCGGGGTGAACTACGGTGCATCTGGACCGAATCGCGTGATCCAGCCTATCCTCATATCTCGCCACGACTCGCCGCAATCGCCATCTCTTGTAACTCATCTCCTCTACCCTGCATCGGGACCGAGGCTCGGTATCAGGTCTCAGCAGCCATCGCCATGCTCTAAACTCGCTGGCCGGGCGGCGCCGCAACTCGCCGTCAAGCACTGCTCTGTATCGACTCGCTCGCGCTCGTACTCTCTCAGATCTCACTAACGCCTCCTCGATCGCTTGCCTATCCGGGCTCAAGGTTTTACGCGAGGCATAATCGTAAAGGAAAGGAATACGCCAGAGGGTCCAACTTATCACACATTTCTAAGGCACGATCTCGTAATGAGAAGAATGGAAACCAATCCTAAATGTCCTATAGCCTCCTGACATAGATGTGGTGCACAACACACCGATAATCAAGACTCTACTAGACACGGTTCAGACACTTTCCGAGGATTAATCGCTCGATACCACTTTTGTCACGACCAACCTCCCGTGGATCGTGCCTTACCCCTGCACCCTAGTGATACAACATCGTAGAAAACCAATGGAAATAAAAACTTAAACATTTTAAATAGACACGATCAAGATAAAGAAAATAGGCCAACCAAAACGGTTGCCTTTCAACATATATATATAACATTTGAATAAGCATAACTTACAACCCTCGCCACTACAATTGTTATGCACTTCTAAGATTTTTACAACAACTATGACGACAGGCCCCGCCATACCACCGAATGTACAAGAACCTGCTGCACTCGGTGGTAACATACCAAAGATAAGCCTCCAAGGAACGGAGCTTCCCAATACGCCAAAGGTGATCCTAAAATGGATCGACAAATGATGTACTTCTACCATGCAGATGAACGCACTCCAAGGAGGTCGCATAACATGTACCAAGTATGTGAAATCAGAACATCAGTAAATGAAATCATAATAGTCTATATAAAGTGGAGACATGTATGATAACCAAACTACAGCTCACAACATAAAAGCGCCATGTCAAGTCGGGACTCACGCCTCAAAGTCATCCTCATGCCCGTGGAACTCCTTCCTCACCGCCAGCCTAGGTACAAATCATGTGATACGATAACATGTCTCGCCCATCTCATGGACCCAAAGATAGAAACGTGGAATACATTCCTGCTCATCTCATGAACACGGTAGAATGGATGGAATACATTCCTGGCCCATCCTCCGGACGCGGTAGTCGAGTGAAATACATTCCTGCTCATCCCATGAACACTGTAGTCGAAAGTGAAATACATTCCTGCTCATCCCATGAACACGGTAGTCGAGTGAAATACATTCCTTGCACAACAAGTCTATCACACGCAAACATAGGCAAGTTACAACTTAAAGTACTTTCATTTTATGATAAAGTCCGGGTTTTAACCCTAAAGTACTACGTACGTTAAATTCCTTTTAAGAGATCCATTACTTTTATAAAAGTCACCCGATACCCGTAGTATAAAAAAAGAGTGACTTATATTTTTTAAGTAAACCAAAACAACTTTCATACTTTCCTTTTTTAAAACCAATTAAGGCAATACCATGCCTCCTTTTTAGACCAAAACACTTCTCTTTTTAAAGTCAAGTTACCACATTAAAACCAATGATAAAACCCTTTTTTTTTTCCATAAAGTCGTTATAACCAACTTCCCATAAAGCTGTTATAACACTTTATGTTTGAAACCATTTTAAGACAACACAATGCCTTTCTTTTCTCTAAGGTTCCAGTTTGCCTAATTTCAATTACGCAAGTCTCTTTTTAGAAAAGTTTCATAGTTCAATGTCTTAATCTCTTTTTAAAACAATTGAGTAACATATGCCATAAAGTAGTAGGTTATTCTTGTTCATAAATCTTATTAAGCAAACATGATCTAGGAAATGTAATATCATTTTGTCTCATCTTAGCTTCTATGCAGATGGAGGTTTTACCGGTTTTAATAATACTTCATTATTCAATACATTTTCCTTTATTAACGCCGCAGTTGGTTTGTCGATACACATTCGATTTCCAAATCAAGAAACATTATTCCTTTTAAAACCACGCACTCATTACTCACGAATGAGGTTTCACACAAACTCATATTAATTCATTTAAGTTAAGTCTCTTATCTTATAAGATCAAGTCTCTTAACTTCTAAAATCGTGAAACCATTTTCTTTACCTTCTCTTAAGACGTTATACCTAACTCCCATAAAGCTAGTATAACTCTTTTTAAAACCTTTAAAACCAAGTGTTACTCTTCTTTCAAAATGGTTTCTTAACTCTTGTGACATACTTCAAGTTTCTTATTATTCAGCTTAAGTCAAAAGACATTGCCGCATAACCACGCTCAATTAGCACACGTGACGCACGCCTACCGCACTATATATTATTCAGCTTAAGTCAAAAGACATTGCCGCATAACCACGCTCAATTAGCACACGCACGCTTCACCGCATTATATATTATTCAAAGCTTAAGTCAAAAGACATTGCCGCATAACCACGCTCAATTAGCACACATACGCCTACCGCACTATATATTATTCAGCTTAAGTCAAAAGACATTGTCGCATAACCACGCTCAATTAGCACACGACGCTCACCGTGACATATATATCTTCCTTTAAAAATATCATGCTCAAGAGTATAGGAAGAATCACAGACCTCGCGACGATTATCGTCTATAAGCAAAACGCTCCACGGCTATAACCCGGCTAGCCTTGCCCACCTTCTAAGTAGCACATGCTACTTGCAAAACATTCAACCACTAAAGGTTATCACCATCAGAATACGCCCCATGTAAGTACGCTTTAACTTCTACTTATTCTTCCGATGTGATTTCGCTCAAGTCTATTCTCAGAATATCCTTCTATTACGCTCAATTCTCTTCTATGAATCTTATATTCATTTCTACTACGATGTATGTAATTTCCAATTACAATAGAAGGACAAGAGTATTTACTTCGATGAGCCCAAAATTATCCTAGTTTAAAGTCGCTCCCGAGCAACGCTAGCTCCTACTCCGAGTGCTCCAATCCGCCTAAACAACCCTTAGAAGTTCTAACCAACTTCTACTCAAATACTTCAACTATCAATGAAGATTTCTTAGGGTTTCATTTAGTGGCTAAAGGAAGTATAATAGTATTTTCTGGCTTTGTATAAGTGTAACTGGGAATACTACAAGGTATTTGGGCCAAGGTATTGGGCATTATAACAATACTGGAGAAGTATTTCTCAACCAAGGGGGTAGTATTTCACTAGTAACTAGGCTAGGGGGGTATTCTCACAGGCCTCCAAGAGGAGGGTGTTTCGCTAGGCTACCACAAAGGGGGGTGGCTGACGAGAGCAAGAGTGGAGAGGAGGGTTTTTGCCTTAGAAGTTTTCAAGGATGAAGAAAGTCTTCAACTTAGGAGTATTTATAGGCTAACCAAAGGCCAACCAATGGCCAAGATGAAGACAAGGTGTGCAAGTGTAGGCTAGATCTAACCATGTGGACCTTATCCATCTACCACACAACTTGCACAAAATATCCTACCAACTAAAGTGCTTTCTTTCGTCCCTTTGTCGCCTAAGTCCTTCCAATGAGGGTGACACATGTCACCTCCCGCTGGTCCAAAATGTTTCGCCTCTGAAAAATCCGCAAAAATTAGAAATGACATAGCCGGAATTTTCCTTCGCAAGTTTAGTAAAACGCTTCATTTAAAACGACTCCTTTCGGCACTTGTGCCCAAATTTCGAACCTTGCCTAATCTTAAGGCTTAAATTTTTATACGTACGCCCTCACGTACATACTCTGGAAATACGGGGTATAACAGCTAAGACTTCCTATCAATCACAATCTAGGGGGGGGGATTTCCTTGATCTTGTAAAGTAGTAACCCGATTTTTCCTTTCCCAGTTTGTAGAGCCTATAGCTAGGTTTACCACATTTCCTCGAAATGTTCTTACTTCCCATTATTTACTAATGGTCTTTACACTAGTCTGGGGTAGTCATACTGTTATACCCCGTATTTCCAGAGTATGTACGTGTCACGACTCGTTCCGGGGCCCGTGACTGGTGCCTTACCGGGGCACCCAAGTAGTCATACATCAGAGTAATCAGCGGAAATATAAAGCAAGACATGAAACAGTTTATAAAATAAGACACGCTTACGTGAGAAAACATCGCTTCGCATATATATATATAATCATGGTTTAGCGCTACATCCGATAATCGCATAACATGACTACGCACTTAAGGAAATATATAACTATGGCGACAGTATTCGCCATACCGATCACAAAACTATCTACAACAGGAGATCATACCAAAAGTAGAGCCTAAGAGATGGAGCTCCCGACACCAACGTAGATCCTAAGGATGCGGATCTAGCACCGCTGCCCTTACCGCAGATGAACGCAGCTCCCGGCGAGGTCGCATAACAGTACTAAGTATGCGAAATCAAAGTACTTAAATGAAAACATATCATTTTTAAAACCGCTTACAAATATGTGAAACAACTAAGAAACCGCACGAGTGCCACATCACAAACAAGAGCAACAATAGGTAAATCGTAATAGGTCTTGTCTAGGCCGCGAATGATCGAAACAGGCCACTCGCCATATCATCATTCTCGCAAGTTTCCAATCTCGACTCCCGAGTCCGCATAGGCCACTACACGGGCCCGCATGAGGTATAACCCCGCATCGAGGGTGCTACTCTCAAGATCGCCCCGACTCGCTGTCCGACGCCACATAGACCGCATGAGGTATAACCCCGCATACTAACCTGAACTCTCAGAGTTCGCATAGGCCCCCGACCCGCATGAGGTATTCTCGAATCACGGTCCTGCATCACCGAGTCTACCCCGTGACGGAGGCGCCTTAACCCCTGATCATCTCAAGAGGCGAGTGATAGTATACTAACATAACAATTATCTTTAAACAACATAATCACAACAAGCATACTTTTTCACAAACGCTATAAGACACTAACACACATAGCATCATATCATGTCTACTTATCAAACCATCTTATTATTCTTTCACAATTCAATATAAGTCCGTTATAAACACATAGGCAAACTGTTTTTTTATCAATCTTAAAGTTATACTTAACCTCCCATAAGGTTAGTATAACTCTTAAGCTTTTGTTTAAAACCAATTAGTCTCCTTCTCAAAAAAGATTCAGATTCTTTTAAAAATGCTTTCGATCTTTATTATTCAAAGTTAAGCGTGAGGCATCACTGCAGTTGTTATTCGCTTAAGCCAGGCATTGCCATAAGTGTTATTCAGCTTAAGTCAAAGACATTGCCAGAGTTATATTTTAGTTAACACATGTACGCTCACCGCATTATATATATTGTAAAATATCATGCTTTAGGAAGAATCACATACCTTCTCAAATAAAACCACCGCTAAGTCAATATGTCGCGCAGAGTCACCATAATAGTCACAGATATCTATCAAGGACTACTCAAGGTCATTCTAAACAGAGGGTTCACAATTCTATGGAAAGTTGGGCAGCACCTCCTACCCGTGAGCTATATAAGTTCATCAGAAAAAATTCCACGTAAGTACACTTTGATTATTCTTCTTTCAAACCCTTCTACGTGGTAACAACAATTCTATTCTGGATATTCTTCTAAGTATTTATACTTATTCTTATACTATAACAAAGAAGTATTCTCTAATTCAAAAGAGGGTTAGGATTATTACCCTAAGCCCAATAATATCCTAGAAAAGTCGCTACCGAGCAAGGTTTTGCTCCTAAGTTGTATGCTGAAACCTTAGAAGTTCTTCACAACTTCTACTAAGTACTAAGGTATTTGGGCTAGGTATTTTGGGCATTATAACGACAAGAAGGTAACTTTTCTACCAAGGAGGGGGTAGATTTCGGCTAGGCTAGGGGGTAGGCTCTCGCCACACCACACGGAGGGAAGAGGTGTGGACTAAAAGCTGGAGAGGAGAGGATTTTAGACTTGAAGATAACTTTGTGGATGAATAACTCTTCATCTCTAAGGGGTATTTATAGTCAAGCCTTGGCCAACCAATGGCCAAGATGAAGACAAGTGCAAGGCAAGTGTAGGTGAGGATTAACTAAACACAAATATCCTACCAACTCCTTGATTTGTGCACAAGGCACAAAAACGTGCCTTGGCTCTCCAATTTCGCCCATGGATCGATTCAAGTCCACCAATGGGAGGGTGCCATGTTGCCCTCCCGCTGGTCCAAAAATGTTTCGCCTCTGAAAAATCCGCAAAATTAGAAATGGCATAGCCGGAATTTTCCCTACGAAAGTCAGGAAACGCTTCGCCGGAAAACGATTCTTTAAGCCGAGTTGTGTACAAAAACGCCCAAGGCTAACTTTAAAGCCAAACTTTTGTACGTATTCCTCACGCATATACTGAAATACGGGTATAACATTCTCCCTTCCTTAGAAACATTCGTCCCGAATGTTCCTTCTCAAGACGCTTATCGAAGCTTAAACAGCTAGCAAATGCCACACGCGCCACAAAACAACACTTAGGCATAAATGATAATGGAAATTTACAAGTAGGAAAGTGAATTACCCGGAGGTGTGGGGAATAGGTGAGATACTTCGCTTCATGTCCTCCTCGCTTCCCACGCCATCTCCTCCTCGAGCTCGCTCCGCCACAAGACTTTGACGGAAGCCACGCCCTTCGTCCGCAGACGCCTAACTCGACGATCGACTATCGCATGGGAATATCCTCATACGATAACCCTCGTCACACTGACATCGCTAACGGTGTACCCTAGATGGATCCCCGATACATCTCCTCAAAGATAGATACGTGAAACACCGGATGCACCGCCTCCGCATCGCATTTCCAGATCCAACTCGTAGGCAACCTTGCCTACCTCGCGACAACTAAACGCCTAATGTACTTGGGCCGAAGTTTCCTTCTTCCCGAATCTCATCACACCCTTCATGGGTGACACTTTAGAAAACCCAATCATCTATCGCGAACTCCGATGCCGACGACGATGATCTCATACGTGACTTTTGTCGACTCGAAAGTCATTAATAGCCGCTCTGATAAGCTTCACTTTATCCATCGCTCGCATCAAATCGTCCCACTAGCCGCCCTCGCCCACATCGAACCAACCTATAGGCGATTCGCACTTCCTCCCATACAAGGCCTCATAAGGCGCCATCCGAATGCCGGAGTGGTAGCTATTATTATACGCGAACTCAACTAGAGGCAAATGATCCTCCCAACTACCATCGGTCAATAACACAGCTCGCAGATATCCTCAAGAGTCCGATAGTGCGCCTCGCCCGTCTGTCTGCGGATGAAATGCGCATCGTGCTCACCGCCCCTAAACCTCTCGAAGGACCTCCGCATAGCCGTGAACCGCTCTCGTCGATATGATCGGCAGTGACTCATGCACCGACGATCTCTCTGATGTAAAGTCCGCATAATCCTCACCAAAAAGTCGCCCCGACGGAAGAAAGTGGGCTGATTTCACACCGCCGACGATAACCCATATAGAATCATGTCTCCTCCGAGCGCGAGGTAATCCCGTGATGAAGTCCATGTTGATTACCTCCCACTTCCGTGTCGATTCTATCGCCAGAATAAAACCACCGTGCCTCGTGCTCTACCTTTACCGCCGACAACACGCACCGAGCTACGAACTCGCAACGCCCCTCTTCAAGCCATCCCACCAATACACGTATCTAAGGTCGTGGTACATCTTGGTCGCACTCGATGGATAGAGTAACGCGCTACGCAGTGCTTCCTCAAGAACTCGCCGCCAAGTGTCAAACATCCGAACACACAACCGCCTCAAACCTTAGCACCCCATCAAAAGTGCTACTCAAAAGGACCCTTGCCTCACGTAAGAGCTGTATCACGATATCGAATCAAAGCCGATCTCGAATCGCTGCCTCTTCACCTCCTCGACGACGGAAGACTCGCAACCTCACGAATCCTAACCCCACCGCTATCGTAATCAATCAAACGGACACCAAGGCTCGCTAATCGATGCAAATCACGAACCATGTCCTCCTCTCTAGCCGCACATCCGATAGGCTCCCATCGACCTACGACTAAGAGCATCTCGCCACAACATTGGCCTTCCCGTGGTATAGATATCAACATCGTAATCCTTAAGCAACTCTAACCACCGCTCGCCGTAAGTTCACCTCCTCCGCCAAGATATACCGAGGCTCTTGTGTTTCAGATAAATATCCACGTGAACCCCATACAAATAGTGCCTCCGCATCTTCAAAGCGAATCACTACCGCTAACTCCAAATCACGCGGGTAGTTCTCTCGTGTTTCTTCACCGCCGGATGCATATGCTATAACCCCGCCATGCTGCATCAACACACATCCCAACCCGATGCCTCGACGATCACAATACACGACATAACCATCCGACCTCCGAAGAGTAAGAACGGGCGGCCGCCGCCTCTCTTTCAAGAATCGAAACCCCGCCACAAGCATCACCATCAAACTTGGCCGCTCGAGTCACCTAGTCAATGGTGCGTAGATAGAAGCAAACTTCTCCACGAACCGCCGATAATAACCTCGCAAGGCCCGTAAAATCGCGAACCTCTCGGAGTAGTAGTTCAGGCCAAGTCTCGATCGCTTCGATCTTGGCCAGATTCACTCGAATGCCATCACCCACAATATGCCCAAGAAATGCCATCAAGTCAACCAAAACTCACATTTGGAAAACTTGGCGCATAACCGCTGATCCCGAGAATCACAAGACAGCCTCAAATGCTCCGCATGCTCTCGCCCGAGCGAATAAACCAAGATATCATCAATGAACACTATCACAAACGTGTTCAAAAATGGTTTGAACACTCGGCTCATCAAATCCATGAATACCACCGAGCATTGGTCAACCCAAAAGACATGACTCAACTCATAATGCCCGCATCGTCCGAATGCACCCTGTGGACATCCACCTCTCTCGACACGAACTCGATGATAGCCCGAACGCAGATCAATCTTGAGAAACATCTCGCGCTCGCAATCGTCGAACAAATCATCAATCCCGGGAAGGGGTATTCGTTTAATGGTCACCTTGTTCACCGTCAGAATCAACACACATGCGCAGCCGCCCCGCCCTTCTTCTTCACGAACAATACCGCGCTTCTGGGGAAACACTGGGCCTAATGGCCCTTCTCCAAAGAAATCCTCACCGTCCTTCACTCTCAATCCCTAAAGCATTCGTATGGCGAATGGAAATAGGCCGAGTATCCGCAATATGTCAATACAAACTCGATCTCCTCTCGTGAGGATACCCGAGGTCATCCGGGAACACGTCTGGAACTCGCCGACTACGGAATCGATCAAAATCGTACCGCAGCCTCGTGATCAAACACTAACTAGATGGTAGATATACCCTTCTCGCACCATCTTCCTAGCCTTGAGGTAGGAAATAAACCTACCCCTCGCGATACCGCGTTCTCCCACTCAACAACCGCCTCCTCAGAAACTGAACCGCATTTACTTTCTCTCAGCCTACATTGGCATAGCAAGAAGCTAGCCAATCCATCCCCATAATCACGCCGGTCAATCATTTCCAACTCTATCAAGTCGCAGGTCCGACGATCAGAATGGTCACAGACAAGCCCTATATACCCGCCGAGCTACCACCGAATCACCCATCGGGCGTAGCTACCTCGAAAGGGTCTATGGACTCAGGCTCTATCCCTATCCTACTAGCAACAAGGGGAGATATATAGGACAGAGTAGAACCCTGATCTATCAAGGCATAAACATCAAACCCAGAAACTGATAAGGTACCGGACGACATCCGCGAGGCCTCCCGATCCGCTTACCTGACAAAGCATAAATGCGGTTCCGAGGACCGCTAGAATCGACCCGAGCCACGACCGCCGCGACTGGCCGACCCATGAGCACCCCGCCCCGGGCGAGTAATCAGAGGAGATGATGAAGCGGCAATGTAACTCAAGGCCGAGCCCTACCACCGCCACGCCGGCCGGACAGCCTCGCAGTGACCGCTGGCTACAATCGTAATAAGCTCCAAAAGTAGTACCACTTCCTAATGGGATCCACCGCACGGCCACACCGGGGTGGTCCCGATCGCCGCATTCTCGCTACTCGACGCTCAAGCCTCGCCCTGGTCGCCTCGAAACTCGGGTCAGGCCGAGGACGGTGCAGAGTGCTCGAGCCGGCCGTGGTGCGACCTAGATCGCCTTGAGGCCGCCACCACGATAACCACCGTAAGATCCTCCCGCCCCGGCCTTCTTCGCGCCGTCGCCCACTCGCCGACCGCGCTCCTCGCATCCAAGGACGCAGCTCGCACGCGGTAATGTCCATACCCGGCCGAGAGAAACCCCGCACAAGACTCGCCATATAGTCGTTTCAGCCCGTGACATAGCGGTGCACCCTATCCTCCATATTCGCTACTAATGCCGGGACATATCGAGCCAATGAATCAAACTCGACATTGTACTTCGACAAGGCCCTCTCTCGCCAGAAGAAAAATCTATCACCCCGCGCCTCCTCATCCGCGAGGCAAGCAGTGAGCGAGGAAAGCCTCCGAGAACTCATCCCAAGTAGTCGGGACGTTGCTCTCCCGATAACTCCCATGAATCAAACCAATCGATCGCGTATCACGCACTTATGTGAACCAAAGATCACTTGACCGGCCTCCGACGCCGATCACTCTCAAAATCCTTCAAGCCGACGGATGAACTCCTCGCGATCATCCTCCCGCCACCCATAAAACTCCGGGCTACAACTCAAGAAGTCTCGTAGCCTCAAACTCTCTCGCCTCGTGAACAACGGTACGACCGAGCCGAGCCGAATCGAATCGCCGTGATCCAGCCTTCTCTCGTATTGGGCCACAACTTTAGCTAAAAGCGGGCCATCTCTCAGACCCTAACCTCCGCCTGTGCCGTGGGATGCGAGGCGTGGTACTGGTCGCCGCTGGGCCGGGCGGCGCCATAGAACTCGCTGCCTCGTATAGACTGGCTCGAGCCTCGTGACTGGGTGTCTCGCTAGCAGCCTCCTACGCTCTTTCTTCTCGCCCGGTTGCCTTACGTGGAGGCATAATCATACAGAAAGGAATACGTTAGAGGGTCCAACCTATAACACGCCTTCTAAAGCACGATCTCGTAATGAGAAGAATGGAAACCAATCCTAAATATCCTATAGCCTCTCGACATCAAGGTGCACAACACACCGATAATCAAGACTCTACTAGATACGGTTCAGACACTTTCCGAGGATTAACCGCTCGATACTACTTTTGTCACGACTGCCTCGGCCCGTGATCGTGCCTTACCGGCACCCAAGTAGTCATACATCGTAGTAATCGAAATATAAAGCAAGATGAAACATTTATAAAATAAGACACGCTTTATGAGAAAACATCGCTTTCGATATATATATATAATCATGGTTTAGTAGTTACATCCGACAATCGCATAACATGACTACAGCACTTCTAAGGAAATATATAACTATGGCGACAGGTTCCGCCATACCTCGATCTGCATAAAACTATCTACAACAGAGATCATACTAAAAGTAGAGCCTCCTAAGAGACGGAGCTCCCGACACCAACGTAGATCCTAAGGATGCGGATCTAGCACTGCTTGCCCTTACCGCGCATGAACGCAGCTCAAGGAGGTCAAGACAACAGTACTAAGTATGCGAATCAGAAAGTACTTAAATGAAAACATATCATTTTAAAACCACATAAATATGTGTGAAACAACCATGAAACCGCACGTAGTGCCACATCACAAACAAGAGCAACAATAGGTAATCGTAATAGGTCTTGTCTAGGCCGCGAATGATCAAACAGGCCACTCGCCCATATCATCATTCGCAAGCCTAATCCTCGACTCCCTGAGTCCGCATAGGCCACTCACACGGGCCCGCATGAGGTATAACCCCGCATCGAGGTAGCTACCTCGCATCGCCCCGACTCGTTGTCCGCATGGCCACATAGACCGCATGGTATAACCCCGCATACTAACTCGAACTCTCGTAGCCCGCATAGGCCCCTCGACCCGCATGAGGTATTCTCGAATCACGGTCCTGCATCACTCGAGTCTACTCCCGTGACGGAGGCATTTAACCCCTGTGATCATCTCAAGAGGCGAGCGATACTATATACTAACATAACATTTATCTTTAAACAACATAATCACAACAAGCATACTTTTTCACAAACGTTAAAGACACTAACACACATAGCATCATATCATGTCTACTTATCAAACCATCTTATTATTCTTTCACAATTCAATATAAGTCCATATAAACACATAGGCAAACTGTTTTTTATCAATCTTAAGTGGTTATATTTAACCTCCCATAAGGTTAGTATAACTCTTAAGCTTTTGTTTAAAAACCAATTAGTCTCCTTCTGTTAAAAAAAGATTCAGTATTCTTTAAAAATGCTTTCAGATCTTTATTATTCAAAGCTTGCCAGGCATTGCCGTAAGTGTTATTCGCTTAAGCCGAGGCATTGCCATAAGTGTTATTCAGCTTAAGTCAAAGACATTGCCGTAGTTATATTTTAGTTAACACACGACGTCTACCGCACTATATATATTGTAAAATATCATGCTTTAGGAAGAATCACATACCTTCTCAAATAAAACCACCGCCAAGTCAATATGTCGCGCCAGAGAGTCACCTATAATAGTCACGTATATCTATCAAGGACTACTCAAGGTCATTCTAAACAGAGGGTTCACAATTCTATGGAAAGTTGGGCAAGACCTCCTACCCTGAGCTATATAAGTCAATCGTGAAAACAAATTCCATGTAAGTACAGCTGATTATTCTTCTTTCAAACCCTTCTACTGTGGTAACTGTTCAATTCTATTATGTGATATTCTTCTAAGTATTTATACTTATTCTTATACTATAACAGTAAGTATTCTCTAATTCAAAAGAGGGTTAGGATTATTACCTCAGTAAGCCCAATAATATCCTAGAAAAAGTCGCGCCTGAGCAAGGTTTTGCTCCTAAGTTGTATGCTCCAAGAACCTTAGAAGTTCTTCACAACTTCTACTAAGTACTAAGGTATTTGGGCTAGGTATTTTGGGCATTATAACGATACAAGAAGGTAACTTTTCTACCAAGGGAGGGGGTAGATTTCCAGGCTAGGGGTAGCTCGCCACACTCCACACAGTGAGGAGGAAGAGGTGGACGAAAAGCTTAAGGGAGAGAGAGGATTTTTAGACTTGGAAGATAACTTGTGGATGAATAACTCTTCATCTCTAAGGGGTATTTATAGCTCAAGCCTTGGCCAACCAATGGCCAAGATGAAGACAAGTGCAAGGCAAGTAGTGAGGATTAACTAAACACAAATATTCTACCAACCTCGATTTGTGCACAAGGCACAAAAACGTGCCTTGGTCTCCAATTTCGCCCATGGATCGATTCAAGTCCACCAATGGAGGGTGCCAAGTGTTGCCCTCCCGCTGGTCCAAAATGTTTTCTCTGAAAAATCCGCAAAATTAGAAATGGCATAGCCGAATTTTCCCACGAAGCCGTGGAAACGCTTCGCCTGAAACGATTCTTTAGCGAGTTGTGTACAAAAAAACGCCCAAGGCTAACTTTAAAGCCAAACTTTTGTACGTATTCTCACGCATATACTGAAATACGGTATAATAAAGACGAGTGGGCGTACGTAGAAAGTTTGAACCTTAAAGTTAGGCAAGATTCAAAATTTGTGCACAACCCCCGTAAAGAGTCGTTGACTAAACGCTTACGTAACTCACGAAGGGAAAATTCCGGCTATGTCATTTATTATTTTTATGATTTTTCGAGAGACTAATATTTTGACCAACGAGGGCGACACTTTTCACCCTCAAGCGGAAATCCTTGGCCGAAAGTGGGCGTTGGCTTGTTTTGTGCCTTATTTTGTGCCATGTTTGGTGCCTTGTTTTGTGCCTTGTTTTGTGGAGTAGGGTTAGGGTGCACTTGGCTTGATCTTGCCTTACACTTGCCTTGCACATGGCTTGATCTTGTCCATTAGTTTCCCCTATAAATACTCCCTTGTTGAAGACTTCATCCTAAAATCTTTCTAAGTCTTGAAAGCCCTCTCTCTCCCCTTAGTGTAGTGTTATCGCCCAAGAACACACCCTCCCCTTTGTGAGGCCTTGTGGCGAGTTTCCTCCTAGTGGTGTTGGTAGAGGTACACCCCCTTGCCTTGTTGTTCTCGTAAAGTACACCCCCCCCATGGTAGAAAAGTATTCTCCAAGTATTGTTACTATACCAAATACCCAAGCCTTATACCTTGTAGTATTCCAAAAGTTACCTCTATACGTAGAGGAATACTACCTTTTGTCCTTTAGTCTCTAACCAAACCCTAAGGAAAATCTTCATGAGTTCGTATTAAGTAGGTTGCGTAGAACTTCTGCGGTTGTTTGAGCGGCCGAGCGCCAGTAGGAGCTAAACGTTGCTCAGATCGACATTTATACTTGGATAATTATGGGCTTATCGAGGTAAATACGCTTGACCTTCTTTTGTAATTAGAGTTTACATACCGTGAGTATAAGAATTAAGTATAAGTTATATACAAGAAGGTATATAAGAAGAGTATTGAATCAGACTTACATAGATCAGATTTATGAGACTTGTATAACCGTAGGTCAAGATCACGAGTAGTATTCTACTCAAGGGTGGAAAAGGCTAGCAGGATTACAAAGATTGGAGCTATTTGCTAATAGTCGATAATCGCGAGGTATGTGATTCTTCCTATACTCTTGAGCATGATATTTTTAAAGGAATATATATATATAGTACTGACGACGCGTGGCAAATGTCTTTGACTTAAGACCAATAATAAGAATCGAAGTATTTTACAAGAATATATATATATGGTACGGTGAGATTTGCGTGTGGCAATGTCTTTGACTTAAGCCCAATAATAAGAATCAAGTATTTTACAAGAATACATATATAGTACGGTAGACATACGTGTGTCAACTGAATATAGTTTTACGGCAATGTCTTTTGACTTAAGCCTGAATAATAAGAATCTTGAAGTATTTCAAAAGAATTAAGAATCCTTTTTGAAAGAAGAATAATGCTTGGTTTGAAAGCTTAAGAGTTATACTAGCTTTATGGGAAGTTAGGTATAACAACTTAAGAAGATAAAAAGAATGGTGTATTGCTTTTAAGAAGTTAAGAGACTTGATCTTAAAAGATAAGAGACTTGACTTAATTGAATTGATGTGAAAGTTGTTAAGAAGTGTGAAACCTCATTCGTGAGTAATGAGTACTTGGTTTTTAAAGGATAATGTTTTACTGATTTCAGAAATGAGAATAAGTAAGGAACTTGATTTCTAAAAAGATACTTGAGGAAATTAAAGAGTTTTTGGTTTAAAGGAAAGGCATTGATTTGTCTTAAAACTTGGTTTAAAACATAAAGTGTTATAACAGCTTTATGGGAAGTTAGTTATAACGACTTTATGAAAACGAAAGAATGGTTTTATCATTGGTTTTAAAGTGGTAACTTGACTTTAAAAGGAGAAGTGTTTTGGTTTAAAAAGAAGGCATGGTATTGCCTTAATTTGGTTTTAAAAGGGAAAGTATGGAAGTTGTTTTGGTTTACTTAAAAGATGTTAGTCACTCTATTTTTATACTACGGGTATCGGGTGACCTTTGTAAAAGAAATGGATCTTTAAAAGGAATTTAACGTACGTAGTACTTTAGGGTTAAAACCCGGACTTTGACATAAAATGAAAGTACCTTGAGTTGTGTATAACTTGCCTATGCGTGTTGTTGTGAAACTTGCCTATGCTTGTTGTGATAGCCTTTGTTGTGCAAGAATTGTGTTTCTATACTACCGCGTCTCTCGGTGGAGGGCCGGTTGACTTGTTGAGGACTTACTTGGACGTGCCGGCAGTGACGGAGAATTCCACGGGTACGCTCCTGTTGATAGTGTTATTCCATGGACTAGCTCTCCATGCGGTTATACCGTCGCCTTGGTATACGGTGGTCTTTGCACTTGCCCCGCCTCGTGGCTGATTCGCCTTGCACCGTAGTTAGCCCTCGACATTGCCCCGCTCGTTGTAGTGTGACGAAGTCTCGTGACACGCCTTGGTACCTGTAGTTAGCTCGATTTGCCCCCGTCACACGTGACACGCCTTGGTATCCGTAGCTTCGGATTTGTGCCCCATGTCGCCTTCGTGGTTTGGTTGTATCAGATTGTTAGTACGGCTTGGCATCGTAGGACTTGGTGTTCAGTGTACTTCTTGGTGTTATCATATCATAGATCACGGCAGTGGAAGGTATTCCACGCATGATTGATGTTGTGGGCGTGAGACCCATAATTATTTTTGAGTAATGACTTGAGGCGTGAGTCCGACTTGATATAATCGTTATATGTGCAGATCGTAGTTTGGCTATCATACATGTCTCCGCTTTATATAGACTATTATGATTTCATTTACAGATTTACGCCACATACTGCACTGTCAGACGACTCTCCTTCTGGCCGCTCATGCCGCAGTGAGGTACATCTACTGCCGATCCCCGCTTAGGATCACATTTCAACAGATTGAAGTCTGTTCTTCTGAGGCTTATCTTTGGTATGTTACCCGAGTCCAGGTTCTTGTACATTCAGGTATGACGGCCCCGTCCGCCATAGTTGTTGCCACTTTCTTAGTCAGTACTGCCAGGCAGAGTTTGTAAAAGGATAACTGCTCGGTTTGTATGTATTTATACGTATAAACTGCTTTGTTAGCCCGCTTACTTATCAAATCTCTTGTTTCATGTTTATGTTTTATTTCACTGATTTTCTCCGATGTTGTACCAGTGGTGCCTGTAGGCACCACCACTGCCCGTTCGGTCGTGACAAAAGTGGTATCGAGCGCTTAATCTCTGAAAGTGTCTACGACCGTGTTCAGTAGTCTTGATTATCGGTGTGTTGCGCACCACATCTATAATCGTGAGGTCGCAGGACATTTAGGATTGGTTTCTCTCTTCTCATTCCGAGATCGTGCCTGTAGTCGTTGTAAGTGGACCCTCCGACGATCTCGCTTTTACCGCTATGCCTCCGCAGTAGGCAACCCGCCCAGTGGCAAGGCAGGCGGAGCTGCTAGTGAGATACAGAGGAGTACGAGGCGCAGCCCCAAGACCGAGATAGTGCTCGACGGCGAAGTTTTATGACGCCACACCCAGCAGAAGTTTAGAGCCGCAGCGGCCGATGAAGACAACAAGACTGAGCCTCCACCCACAAACTGGAGCAGATGAGATGACAAGGAGATGGCACGCCATAGCCGTGATTGTGGCCACACGAGGATAGCCGGACGCAATAGCTCAGAGCACCCGTGGTTCACCCGAGATCGGATAGCTTGAGGCTACGGACTTTCTCGAGTCAGAGCCCGCCAGAGTTCTACTGTCGAGGCCCGAGGATGATCCGCAGGAGTTCATCCGATCGTTACAGATCGCGAGAGTGATCAAGGCTTCGAGACCGAGCCGGTCTTGTTCGTGATCACCGCGTGATACTACAATGATCGTTTGATTCACGAGCCGCCCGGAGAGCATGCACTTCCACCGTATGGAACGAAGTTCTCGAGGCATTTCTGCACATTTCTTACCTCCACAGCGGCGAGGGCTCGCCGACAGATTTTTGGTGTTGAGGCAGCGCGACGGTTCGGGAGTACAATGTGGAGTTTGACTCTTTCGCTCGGTATGTCCCCGTTAGTAGCCGCAGATGGAGGATGAGTGCACCGCTACGTCACCGGGCTCGATGACTACTTAGAAGAGGCTTGTTCGGGTGTAGCTCTTCAGTCGGGCATGGACATTGCCCGTATGCAGGCTTATGCACTTGGATGTGGAGCGGAGAGGTCGACTTGACCAAGATCACCGTAAGAGGCGAGCAATGCAGGTCCTTTGATAACTTTCGAGGCGGACCGCCAAGCAGACTAGTTATGTACCTCCGCCAAGATGCAGTGGTCCTCCACAGCCTTCTGACCTTCGGTTATTCAGTAGGTCGTGGCTCCTGTGTTTCAGATTTTCGTGAGCAGAGTGCTTTCACGGATGAGGTCGCCCTTGTCTCACCGGTGTGGCCAGGGAAAACTTCATAAGGTAGAGTGTCGTACTAACTTGGGAGATTGTTATTCTTGCAACAGGGTGCCATCTCGAGAGATCGTCCACTGTGGGTAGCGTAGGATAGCACAGACTACGGATCTGCTGGTTCTTCACCTTCCATAGCTAGGTGATGTTCATACACGGGCAGCCACCATGCAGGTCGCGGTGGAAGTTTCAGCTTAGCGGTCCTTGAACCGCCTATTTTCAGTATATCCTTAACCCCTGAGACTTGTATGTCTTGATGTTATGATGATGTGTTTAGTGTTATGTCTGATAGCTTTGTGCTAAAATGTGATTTCAAAACCTCGTTAGTGAAAAAGGGTAAGCTCAAAGTAGAAAATGATGAACCTTAGAATATTACACTGAGACCTTAGATGTAAGCGCCGCTCGAGTACAAGACTTCATGTGATCTTTGTCGAATGTATAAGTATACGTGGAGTAATTGGGAAAATTCCTTGGGTAGTGTAAAATGGAAGTGGTAGCTTATGACCAGATAGTAAGATTGTTCCGACGGTAAACAAGAGCTTGACGCGTTAAGTTGGTCGGGTCAGCCATTGCCGTCAACCCGTAGTCTGCCTTGGGGTTGGGTCACCGAGGTGGTCCCGCCATATGGTAGGGTCACGAGGTACTAGGCCCAAGTTTTGATGACCATCGATGAGTTCGTGGATATGTTCGACTGCATCGATCGTGAAGGCCGAACGGCCTTAAAGAGATCGAGGTTAGTAAGATGACCAAGTTTGAGGTAGTGACTCAGATATTTTGGAAACCAAGTAATGATCAAGTATGGCACGATACTAGAAGAGTTCAAGTGTTCGAGAAGAGTACGACGAGTAAGAAGGCGAGCATGTTGAGAGCATGAAGTGATAATTTTGTAAGTGAAATTGCGGAAGTATCCTTTAGACCAGGTGGAAGCTTTTGTTACGCTTGAGGTGAATTCTCGACTTGGATTAAATATTTGAGCGGTGTTATTTTTTGCCAGTGGCATTGGCAACCCGCTTAAGTTATGAGGAATCGATCATTATCTATTTTGAGAAGGAACATTCGGACGAATGTTTCTAGCGAGGAGAATGTTATACCGATTTCCGCAGTATGTACGTGTGGGCGCACGAGAAAGTTTGAGCCTTAAAGTTAGGCAAGATTCGAATTTGTGCACAACCCCGTAAAGAGTCGCTTTTCGACTAAACGCTTTACTAACTCGCGAAGGAAAATTCGCTATGTCATTTATTATTTTATGGATTTTTCCGAGAGACGGAATATTTTGGACCAACGAGAGCGACACTTGTCACCCTGCTCAAGCGGAAATCCTGGCCGAAAGTGGGCGTTTCTTGGCTTGTTTTGTGCCTTATTTTGTGCCATGTTTGGTGCCTTGTTTTGTGCCTTGTTTTGGAGTAGGGTTAGGTGCACTTGGCTTGATCTTGGTCTTACACTTGCCTCACATGGCTTGATCTTGTCCATTGGTTTCCCTATAAATACCCCCTCTCCTTGAAGACTTCTTCATCCTAAAATCTTTCTAAGTCTTGAAAGCCCTCTCCCCTTAGTGTGTAGTGTTCTCGCCCAAGAACACACCCTCCCCTTTGCTTTGTGAGGCCTTGTGGCGAGAATTTCCCCTCCTAGTGGTGCCGCCGAGGTACACCCTGCCTTGTTGTTCTCGTAGTACACCCTCCCTGGAAAAGTATTCTCCAAGTATTGTTACTATACCAAATACCCTAGCCTTATACCTTGTAGTATTCCAAAAGTTACCTCTATACGTAGAGCCCAGAAATACTACCTTTTGTCCTTTTAGTCTCTAACCGAAACCCTAAGGAAAATCTTCATGTTTGAGTCAAGTATTAAGTAGAAGTTGCGTAGAACTTCTAAGGGTTGTTTGGAGCGGGTTGGAGCGCCCAGAGTAGGAGCTAAACGTTGCTCAGGATCGACATTTATACTTGGATAATTATGGGCTTATCGAGGTAAATACGCTTGACCTTCTTTTGTAATTAGAGTTTACATACTGTTGAAGTATAAGAATTAAGTATAAGTTATATACAAGGAAGGTATATAAGAAGAGTATTGAATCAGACTTACATAGATCAGATTACAGAGACTTGTATAACGTTATATAGGAAAGATCGCGAAGCGATTCTACTCGAAGGTGGAAAAGGCTAGCAGGATTACAAAGATTTGGAGCTATTTGCTAATAGTCGATAATCGCCATGAGGTATGTGATTCTTCCTATACTCTTGAGCATGATATTTTTAAAGGAATATATATATATAGTACTCAGAGACGTGTGGCAAATGTCTTTGACTTAAGCCCAATAATAAGAATCGAAGTATTTTACAAGAATATATATATATATGGTACGGTAGACGACGTGGCAATGTCTTTTGACTTAAGCCCAATAATAAGAATCGAAGTATTTTACAAGAATACATATATAGTACTAGACGACGCTGTTAACCGAATATAGTTTTACTAATGTCTTTTGACTTAAGCCCTAATAAGAATCTTGAAGTATTTCAAAAGAATTAAGAATCCTTTTGAAAGAAGAATAATGCTTGGTTTGAAAGCTTAAGAGTTATACTAGCTTTATGGGAAGTTAGGTATAACAACTTAAGAAGATAAAAAGAATGGTGTATTGCTTTTAAGAAGTTAAGAGACTTGATCTTAAAAGATAAGAGACTTGACTTAATTGAATTGATGTGAAAGTTGTTAAGAAGTGTGAAACCTCATTCGTGAGTAATGAGTACTTGGTTTTTAAAGGATAATGTTTTACTGATTTCAGAAATGAGAATAAGTAAGGAACTTGATTTCTAAAAAGATACTTGAGGAAATTAAAGAATTTTTGGTTTAAAGGAAAGGCATTGATTTGTCTTAAAACTTGGTTTAAAACATAAAGTGTTATAACAGCTTTATGGGAAGTTAGTTATAACGACTTTATGAAAACGAAAGAATGGTTTTATCATTGGTTTTAAAGTGGTAACTTGACTTTAAAAGGAGAAGTGTTTTGGTTTAAAAAGAAGGCATGGTATTGCCTTAATTTGGTTTTAAAGGAAAGTATGGAAGTTGTTTTGGTTTACTTAAAAGATGTTAGTCACTCTATTTTTATACTACGGTATCGTGACTTTAAAAGAAATGGATCTTTAAAAGGAATTTAACGATTTAGTACTTTAGGTTAAAACCCGCACTTTGACATAAAATGAAAGTACTCGAGTTGTGTATAACTTGCCTATGCGTGTTGTTGTGAAACTTGCCTATGCTTGTGATAGCCTTTGTTGTGCAAGAATTGTGTTTCTATACTACCGCCATCTCTCGTGGAGGGTCATTGACTTGTTGAGGACTTACTCGACGCGTTTGTGAAAGGACGAGAATTCCACGCACGCTCGTTGATAGTGTTATTCCATGGACTAGCTCCATGAGGTTTACCGCTCGCCTTGGTATCCGTGGTCGCCAGATTGCCCCGCCTCGTGGATTCGCCTTGGTACCGTAGTTAGCCCTCGCATTGCCCCGCTCAGTAGTGACGGGTCTCGTGACACGCCTGGTACCGTAGTTAGCCCTCGTACTTGCCTGGCACACGTGACACGCCTTGATATCCGTAGTCGGCCAGACGGCCGCAGGTCGCCTTCGTTTGGTTGTATTGTTAGTACGGCTTTGGCATCGGTAGGACTTGGTGTTCGTGTACTTCTTGGTGTTATCATATCATAGATCGGCCGGAGGAGGTATTCCACGCATGATTGATGTTGTGGGCGTGAGACCCATAATTATTTTTGAGTAATGACTTGGAGCGTGAGTCCTCGACTTGATATAATCGTTATATGCAGTATCGTAGTTTGTTATCATACATGTCTCCCGCTTTATATAGACTATTATGATTTCATTTACGTGATTTACGCTTCACATACTTGGTACCGTTGATCGACTCTCCTGGGCCGCGTCATGCCGCAGTAGAGGTACATCGCCGATCCCCGCTTTTAGGATCACATTTCAACGTATTGAAGCTCCGCTCTTCGAGGCTTATCTTTGGTATGTTACCCGAGTCCGTAGGTTCTTGTACATTCAGGGTGGCGGGCCCCGTCCCATAGTTGTCACTTTCTGAGGTCCAGAGTAATCGTGCTGGTGGCAGAGTTTGTAAAAAGGATAACTGCTCGTTTTGTATGTATATATACGTATGTAAATGCTGGTTAGCCTGCTTACTTATCAAATCTCTTGTTTCATGTTTATGTTTTATTTCCGCTGATTTTCTCCGATGTTGTATCACTAGGTGCCCGGTAAGGCACGACCACGCCCGTTCGGTCGTGACACATACCTCGTGCAACTTACATAACCATAGTCGTATTTTCATTTATCATTCTGGCCATATCCTTACCTTAGGCTTATTATCAGCGAAAGTATTCCTATCTTGATTCATAATCGCATATTTCATATATGCTGCAGACCCGCATTTTTGTCCTCACGACACTTCCTCGACTTCGAGCGCCGTTCTTAATTTCCCCAACACAACACTTTTCCCACGGTTATCTACAATTGTAACCTATGGCACGACGATACCAAGACCCTACGCCCCATATCCTGCGTCTAACAACATGGGTACACGCAACCCCATAATACGTAAAACTGTCCTTTTACGAGGGGGAGAGAACTTATCTCTCTATCAAAATCTAAATCATCAAGCTCCACCTTAAACGTATAGATTTTCAAAATCTACTAACGATGTCTTCTATTTTCCGCACCACTCGTGATTTATCTTATTCTTGCTTACGCTATCCGAACTTATCCGAAGGTCATGGCCCTGACCGCCACACCAAACCAACTCCAAGTACATCCAAGGGCACTTAGCATAAACTCCTTCAAATTCGAGTATTTCTTACTTTCTGCATCAATTACCTCAAGTGAACAAGTCACACAGACTTATTAAAAACAACAATGTCAAAGAATGAAGGATAATTCACCGTTACCCCCACTTCTTCCTTTCCACTGATAACCGCCATCGAAACCGTACCGAATCAATTCTCTCTCAGAGTCCACGCTGGCATAACAAGTGGCCAACTAGTTCGTGACTCTAATGACCTCAACGTCACATAATACGGCTCCTAGGTCTGCTAGGGTCCAACGATCGTTACGACAATTATTATCTAACCGCCAATACCACCCAACACTCACGTGTAGTCACCTCAAAATGTCCTCATGGATTCCTGTTCCATTTCTTTACACTTAGTTGCTCTCTTCTTATTCGTCGATTTCTTCCCGCATTTCCAAACTTATCAGAGCGCACGCATAGCCTTCATATCGATTCGGCCTCCAATATTTGGAGTTACTATTCTAAACAACATAAGGCCGCCTCCGCTCACAACCTGGTTCCGGTGGAATGCGCCCACGAACCCAGAAACGATTAACTAGACTTGGGCCTTGCACCGTGACTCGCACATAGCGGACTACTACCAACTGATCCCATTTCATTTCAAGCTACGGGCGACCCTTAATAGATCCCCAACCCGACTCTGGCCGTATTTAACTCTTTCCTTGGTCTATCTTAACTTTACTACCCGAGAAGGCCTTATATATCTAAGGTCTGTCACGCACTTCAAGGAGGTCAAGATAACAGTACTAAGTATGTGAAATCAGAAAGTACTTAAATGAAATCATATCATTTAAAACCAATTTTTACAATTTTGTATGAAACAACCAAAGTAATCGCATAAGGCACATCATAAACAAGAGCAACAATAGGTAAATCAGAATAAGTCTTGTCTAGCCGCGAATGATCGGGCAAGGCCAATCGCCCATAGTATCATTATGCATGCCTAATCCTCGACTCCCGCAAAGACGCATAGGCCACTCAACGTAGCCCGCGATGGGTATTGTCACGACCCTGCTCGGCCCGTGGATCGTGCCTTACGGGCACCAGTAGTCATACATCGAGTAATCACGGAAATATAAAGCAAGACATGAAATGCTTATAAAATAAGACACGCTTACGTGAGAAAACATCGCTTTCTAAGATATATATAATCATGGTTTAGCGCTACATCCGATAATCGCATAACATGACTACTGCACTCTCTAAGGAAATATACAACTATGGATGTTCCCGCCATACCCTTATCAGATAAAACTATCTACAACAGGGAGATCATACCAAAAGTAGAGCCTTCGGAAGAGATGGAGCTCCCGACACCAACGTAGAGATCCTAAGGATGCGGATCTAGCACCTGCTTGCCCTTACCTGCGGCATGAACGCAGCCCCCCGAAGGAGGTCAGTACAACAGGTACTAAGTATGTGAAACTGTAAAGTACTTAAATGAAATCATAACACCAGTTTACAAATATGTATGAAGAAATCAAGGAAACCGCACATAGCGCCACATCACAAACAAGAGCAACAATAGGTAAACTGTAATAGGTCTTTTCTAGGTTGCGAATGATTCGCAGGCCACTCGCCAGATATCATTCGCAAGCCTAATCCTCGACTCCCTGAGTCCGCATAGGCCACTCACGGGCCCGCATGAGGTATAACCCCGCATCGAGGGTAGCTACCTCGGCATCGCCCCGACTCGTCCGCATGGCCACATAGACCGCATGAGGCATAACCCCGCATACTAACCGAACTCGTAGCTCGCATAGGCCCTCGACCCGCATGAGGTATTCTCGAATCACGGTCCTGCATCACCGAAGTCTACCCCGCACGGAGGGCGCCTAACCCCTGATCATCTCAAGAGGTGAGTGATAGCATACTAACATAACAACTTATCTTTAAACAACATAAGCACAACAAGGATACTCACCTATACAAACGTTACAAGATACTAACACACATAGCATCATATCATGTCTACTTATCAAACCATCTTATTATTCTTTTCACAATATAAGTCATATAAACACATAGGCAAACTTGTTTCTTTTATCAATCTTAAGTGGTTATACTTACTTCCCATAAAGCTAGTATAACTCTTAAGCTTCGCTTTTAAAACCAATTAGTTCTCTTCATAATATGATTCAAAGAGTCTTTTGAAATGTTTTCATTTCTTTATTCAAAGCTTAAGCCGAGGCATTGCCGTAAGTATTATTCAGCTTAAGCCGTGAGGCATTGTCGTAAGTATTATTCAGCTTAAGTCAAAGACATTGCCATAGTTATTATTCGCTTAACACATGTACGCTTCACCGTACTATATATATTGTAAAATATCATGCTTTAGGAAGAATCACATACCTTCTCAAATAAAACCAACCGCCAAGTTGAATATGTCACACAGCAGAGTCGTACCATAATAGTCACAGATATCTATCAAAGACTACTCAAGGTCATTCTAAACAGAGGGTTCACAATTCTATGGAAAGTTGGGCAAGACTTCCCTACCCATGAGCTATATAAGTTCATCGTGAAAACCCTATGTAAGTACAGTTTGATTATTCATCTTTCAAACCCTTCACTGTGGTAATAGTCAATTCTATTCTCGTGATATTCTTCTAAGTGATTAATACTTAGTCTTATACTTCTTCAGTATGCTTTCTCTAATACACAAGAGGGTTAGGATTATTACCTGGTAAGCCCAATAATAACCTAGAAAAGTCACACCGAGCAAGGTTTTGCTCCTAAGTTGTATGCTCTAAGAACCTTAGAAGTTCTTCACAACTTCTACTAAGTACTAAGGTATTTGGGCTAGGGTATTTTGGGCATTATAACGATACAAGAAGGTAACTTTTCTACCAAGGGAGGGGGTAGATTTTTGGCTAGGCTAGGGGTCCTACCAAACTACTAGGCTAGAGGGGGTATTCGCCAAGGGCCTTCACAAGGGAGGGAGGTGTTTTGGACGAAAAGACTACAAAGGGAGAGAGAGGATTTTTCAAGACTTGAAGATTTGTGGATGAAGAACTCTTCATCTCTAAGGGGTATTTATAGGTCAGAAGTGGCCAACCAATGGCCAAGATTAAGACAAGTGCAAGGCAAGTGTAGGTGAGGATTAACTAAACACAAATATCCTACCAACCCTTGACTTGTGCACAAGGCACAAAAACGTGCTGGGTTCTTCAATTCGCCCAAATGGATTTATCTAAGTCCACCAACGGGAGGGTGCCGTTGCCCTCCCGCTGGTCCAAAATGTTTCGCTTCTCGGAAAAATCCGCAAAATAAGAAATGGCATAGCCGGAATTTACTCTATTTAAAGTCGTGGAAACGCTTTCGCCGAAAACGATTCTTTTAGTGAGTTGTGTACAAATAAAAACGCCCAAGGCTTATCTTTAAGGCTAGATTTTCATACGTATTCCCTTACGCATATACTGGAAATACGGGTATAACATTCTCCCTTAGAAACATTCGTCCCGAATGTTCCTTCCCAAGACGCTTATCGAAGCTTAAACATTTGTAAATGCCACACACGCCACAGAGCAACACTTAGGCGTAAACGATAACGAAAATTTACAAGTAGGAAAGTGAATTTACCCGAGGTGGGAATAGGTGAGGATACTTCCGCCTCATGTCCTCCTCGCTTCCCACGCCATCTCCTCCTAGCTCGCTCCGCCACAAGACTTTGACTAAGCCACGCCTGGTCCGCAGACGCCTAACCCGACGATCGACTATCGCTATGGGAATCTCCTCATACGATAACCCTCGGTCACCGACATCGCCAATGGGTGTACCCTAGATGGATCCCCGATACATCTCCTCAAAGATAGATACGTGAAAAACCGATGCATCGCTTCCAGACGGACGACAGATCCAACTCATAGGCAACCTTGCCTACCTCGCGACAATCTAAACGCCCAATGTACTCCGAGTTTCCTTCTTCCCGAATCTCATCACACCCTTCATGGGTGACACCTTTAGGAAAACCAATCATGAACCTCGAACTCAAGATGCCGACGACGATGATCTGATACGACTTCGCCGACTGAGCCATTAATAGCCGCTTCCTGATAAGCTTCACCTTATCCATCGCCGCCGTACCAAATCTGTCCTACTAGCCGCACTCTCGCCCACATCGAACCAACCTATAGGCGATCTCGCACTTCTCCCATACAAGGCCTCATAAGGCGCCATCTCAATACCTGAGTGGTAACTATTATTATACGCGAACTCAACCAGAGGCAAATGATCCTCCTAACTACCATCGGTAACACACGTGCTCGCAAAGATATCTCAAGAGTTCGGATAGTGCGCCTCGCCTGTCCGCCTGCTCGTGGATGAAATGCAGACTGTGCTCACTCGCCCTAAACCCTCCTCGAAGGATTCTGTTAGCCGAACTGGCTCGCTCGATATGATCAAGTAGGGACTCATGCACCGACGATCTCTGATGTAAAGTCCGCATAATCCTCACTAAAAAGTCGCCCCGACGGAAGAAAGTGGGCTGATTTCGCCACCATCGACGATAACCCATATAGAATTATGTCTCCTCCGAAAGCGAGGTAATCCTCGTGATGAAATCCATGCTGATTACCTCCCACTTCCGTGTCGATCTCAATCGTCGCAACAAACCACCGTGCCTCGTGCTCTACCTTCACCGCCGACAACACGCAATCGAGCCACGAACTCGCAACGCCCTCTTCAAGCCATCCCACCAATACACGTATCTAAGGTCGTGGTACATCTTGGTCGACCCGATGGATAGAGTAACGCGCGCCGCGTGGTGCTTCCTAAGAACTCACAAGTCCTCAAACATCCGAACACACAACGCCTCAAACCTTAGCACCCCATCGTGCTACTCAAAAGGACCTTGCCTCACGAAGAGTCAGATCACGATATCGAATCAAAGCCGATCCTCGAATCGGCCTCTTCACCTCTCGATGATGGAAGACTCGGCAACCTCACGAACTCTAACCCCATCGCTATCGTAATCAATCAAACGGACACCAAGGCTCGCTAATCGATGCAAATCACGAACCATGTCCCTCCTCTCTAGCCGCACATCCGATAGGCTCCCATCGACTCACGACTAAGAGCATCCGCCACAACATCGCCTTCCCGTGGTACAGATATCAACATCGTAATCCTTAAGCAACTCTAACCACCGCCTCGCCGTAAGTTCACTCCTCTGTCAAGATATATCGAGGCTCTTGTGGTCTCAGATAAATATCCACGTAAACCCCATACAAATAGTGCCTCCGCATCTTCAAAGCGTGAATCACTACCGCTAACTCCAAATCATGCTGGGTAGTTCCTCTCGTGTTTCTTCACCGCCGATGCATATGCTATAACCCCGCCATGTCGCATCAACACACATCCCAACCCGATGCCCGACGATCACAATACACGACATAACCATCTCGACCTCCGGAAGAGTAAGAACGGGCGGCCGCCGCTTCTTTCAAAGAATCGAAACCCCGCCACAAGCATCACCATCAAACTTGGCCGCCTTCTCGAGTCACTTAGTCAATGGTGCGCAGATAGAAGCAAACTTCTACGAACCGATAATATCCTCGCAAGGCCTAAAATCGCGAACCTCGGCTGAGTAGTAGGTCTAGGACAAGTCTCCGATCGCTTCGATTCGCCAGACAACTCGAATGCCATCACCATAATATGCCCAAGAAACGCCATCAAGTCAACCAAAACTCACATTTGGAAAACTTGGCGCATAATCGCTGCCTCGAGAATCACAAGATAGCCTCAAATGCTCCGCATGCTCCTCGCCTGAGCGAGAATAAACCAAGATATCATCAATGAACACTATCACAAACGTGTCCAAAATGGTTTGAACACTCGGTTCATCAAATCCATGAATACCACGAGCATTGGTCAACCTAAAAGACATGACCGAACTCATAATGCCCGCATCGTCCAAATGCACCCTAGGGACATCCACCTCTCGACACGAACTCGATGATAGCCCAACGCAGATCAATCTTGAGAAACATCTCGCGCTCGCAATCGTCGAACAAATCATCAATCTCGGAAGGGGTATTCGTTTAATGGTCACCTTGTTCACCGTCAGAATCAACACACATGCGCAGGCCCCGCCCTTCTTCTTCACGAACAATACCGCGCTTCTGTGGGAAACACTCGCCTAATGAAGCCCTTCTCCAAGAAATCCTCACCGTCCTTCACTCTCTCAACTCGGCAGGCCATTCTCAGTATGGCGAATGGAAATAGCCGAGTATCTCGCAATATGTCAATACAAAACTCAATCTCCTCTCGTGAGGGATACCCGAGGTCATCTGGGAACACGCCCGGGAACTCACGACTACGGAACCGATCAAAATCTGTACCGCAGCCTCGATCAAACACTCGAACTAAATGGTAGATATACCCTTCTCGCACCATCTTCCTAGCCTTGAGGTAGGAAATAAACCTACCTCTACGATACCGCGTTCTCCCACTCAACAACCGGCCTCAGAAACCGGAACTGCATTACTTCTCTCTCAGCTTCACATTGGCATAGCAAGAAGCTAGCCAATCCATCCCCATAATCACGCCGGTCAATCATCTCCAACTCTATCAAGTCGGCCGTGGTCCGACGATCAGAATGGTCACAGACAAGCCCTATATACCCGCCGAGCTACCACCGAATCACCCACTGGCGTAGCTACCTCGAAAGGGTCTATGGACTCAGGCTCTATCCCTATCCTACTAGCAACAAGGGGAGATATATGGGACGCAGTAGAACCCGATCTATCAAGGCATAAACATCAAACCCAGAACCGATAAGGTACCCGACGACATCGTGAGGCCTCCCGATCCTCGCTTACCGACAAAGCATAGATGCGGTTCTGAGGGCCGCTAGAACTGGGACCCGAGCCACGACCTCTGCCGTGACCTGCTGACCCATGAGCACCCTGCCCTCCGGGGCGAGTAACTGTAGGAGATGATGAAGCGCAATGTAACTCGGCCGAGCCCTACCACCGGGCCACGCCTTGGCCGACAAGCTTCCGCAGTGACCTCGCTGGCCACAATCGTAATAAGCTCCAAAAAGTAGTACCACACTTCCCGTATGGGATCCACCGTGACGGCCACACCGGGTGGTCCCGATCGCCGCACTCGCTACTCGACGCCCGCCCCAGGCCCCGGCCCGCCTCAAAACTCGCCGCGGCTGAGGACGGTGTAGGAGTGCTCGAGCCGGCCGTGGTGCGACCTAGATCGCCGCCGAGGCCACCCACCACGATAACCACCGTAAGACCTCCCGCCCCGCCTTCTTCTGCTCGCCCACTCGCCGACCTCTGCGCCTCGCATCCAAGGGCGTGAGCTCGCACGCGGTAATGTCCATACCCACCGAGAGAAACCCCGCACATGACTCGGCCATAGTCGTTTCAGCCCGGTGACATAGCGGTGCACCCTATCCTCCATATTCGCTACCAATGCCGGACATATCGAGCCAATGAATCAAACTCGACATTGTACTCCCGACAAGGCCCTCTCGCCTCGCAGAAAATCTATCACCGCGCCTCTCATCTCGTGGAGGCAAGAAGTGAGTGAGGAAAGCCTCGAGAACTCATCCTGCAAGTAGCTGGGACGCGTGTTTCCCGGATAACTCCCATGAATCAAACCAATCGATCGCGGTATCACGCAAATTATGTGAACCAAAGATCACGAGTCGGTCTCCGACGCCCGATCACTCTCAAAATCCTCAAGCCGACGGATGAACTCGCGGATCATCCTCCGCCGACCCATAAAACTCCGGCGGCTACAACTCAAGAAGTCTCGTAGCCTCAAACTTCTCGCCTCGGGTGAACAACGGTACGGCCGAGCTGAGCTGAATCGAATCGCCGTGATCCAGCCTTCTCTCGACGGGCCACAACTTTAGCCAAAAGTCAAGCCATCTCTCTTGTACTCCTAACTCTCCGCCCTGTGCCGCGGGATGCGAGGTGTGGTACTGTGGTCTCGCTGGGCTGGCGGCGCTATAGAACTCGCCGCCTCGTATAGACGGGCCCGAGCCCTCGTGACTGGGTGTCTCGCTAGCGCCTCCTGCCGCTTGCCCTTCTCGGGCCCGGTTGCTTTACGTGAGGCATAATCACAGAAAGGAATACGTTAGAGGGTCCAACCTATAACACGCCTCTAAAGCACGATCTCGTAATGAGAAGAATGGAAACCAATCCTAAATATCCTATAGCCTCCTCGATTATTGGTGTGGTGCACAACACACCGATAATCAAGACTTACTAGATACGGTCAGACACTTTCCGAGATTAATCGCTCGATACCACTTTTGTCACGACCGCTCGGCTCCGGGATCGTGCCTTACGGCACCCAAGTAGTCATACATCGTAGTAATCACCGAAATATAAAGCAAGACATGAAACAGCTTTATAAAATAAGACACGCTTTATGTGAGAAAACATCGCCTTTCTAAGATATATATATAATCATGGTTTAGCGATTCATCCGACATCGCATAAACATGACTCTGCACTCTAAGGAAATATACAACTATGGCGACAGTGGCCCGCCATACCTCGATCAGACAAAACTATCTACAACAGGAGATCATACCAAAAGTAGAGCCTCCAAGAGATGGAGCTCCGACACCAACGTAGAGATCCTAAGGATGCGGATCTAGCACTGCTGCTCTTACTCGCAGATGAACGCAGCCCCCAAGGAGGTCAAGATAACAGTACTAAGTATGTGAAATCTGAAGTACTTAAATGAAATCATAACACCAGCTTTACAAAATGTATGAAGAAATCAAGAAACCGCACATAGTACATCACAAACAAGAGCAACAATAGGTAAATCAGTAATAGGTCTTTTCTAGGTTGCGAATGATTCAAGCAGGCCACTCACCTGTATTATCATTCTCGCAGCCTAATCGACTCCGAGTCCGCATAGGCCACTCACACGGGCCCGCATGAGGTATAACCCCGCATCGAGGGTAGCTACTCCTCGCATCGCCCCGACTCACTGTCCGCATGGCCACATAGACCGCATGAGGCATAACCCCGCATACTAACTCGAACTCTCAGAGCGCATAGGCCCCCGACCCGCATGAGGTATTCTCGAATCATGGTCCTGCATCGCCTCGAGTCTACCCCGCGACGGAGGGCGCTTAACCCCTGTATCATCTCAAGAGGTGAGTGATAGCATACTAACATAACAACTTATCTTTAAACAACATAAGCACAACAAGGATACTCACCTATACAAACGTTACAAGATACTAACACACATAGCATCATATCATGTCTACTTATCAAACCATCTTATTATTCTTTTCACAATATAAGTCCATTATAAACACATAGGCAAACTTGTTTCTTTTATCAATCTTAAGTGGTTATACTTACTTCCCATAAAGCTAGTATAACTCTTAAGCTTCGCTTTTAAAACCAATTAGTTCTCTTCATAATATGATTCAGAGTCTTTTGAAATGTTTTCGCTTCTTATTATTCAAAGCTTACGTGAGGCATCGCCGTAAGTATTATTCAGCTTAAGCCTGAGGCATTACCGTAAGTATTATTCAGCTTAAGTCAAAGACATTGCCATAGTTATTATTCGCTTAACACATGTACGCTCACCGCATTTATATATATTGTAAAATATCATGCTTTAGGAAGAATCACATACCTTCTCAATAAAACCAACCGCCAAGTCAATATGTCGCAGAGAGTCACCATAATAGTCACGTATATCTATCAAAGACTACTCAAGGTCATTCTAAACAGAGGGTTCACAATTCTATGGAAAGTTGGGCAAGACTTCCTACCCTGAGCTATATAAGTTCATCAGAAACAATCCCTATGTAAGCAGTTTGATTATTCATCTTTCAAACCCTTCATCGTGGTAATAGTTCAATTCTATTCGTGATATTCTTCTAAGTGATTAATACATATTCTTATACTTCTACAAAGATGCATTCTCTAATACAAAAGAGGGTTAGGATTATTACTCGGTAAGCCCAATAATAACCTAGAAAAGTCGCTACTGAGCAAGGTTTTGCTCCTAAGTTGTATGCTCCAAGAACCTTAGAAGTTCTTCACAACTTCTACTAAGTACTAAGGTATTTGGGCTAGGTATTTTGGGCATTATAACGATACAAGAAGGTAACTTTTCTACCAAGGAGGGGGTAGATTTTTGGCTAGGCTAGTGGGTCTCGCCAAACTACTAGGCTCGAGGGGGGTATTCGGCCAAGGGCCTTCACAAGGGGAGGGGGAGGTGTTTTGGACGACAGGACTACAAGGGGAGAGGAGAGGATGTTTCATGACTTGAAGATTTGTGGATGAAGAACTCTTCATCTCTAAGGGTATTTATAGGTCAAGAAGTGGCCAACCAATGGCCAAGATTAAGACAAGTGCAAGGCAAGTGTAGGGTGAGGATTAACTAAACACAAATATCCTACCAACCCTTGACTTGTGCACAAGGCACAAAAACGTGCCAAGGTTCTTCAATTCGCCCAAATGGACGATTCAAGTCCACCAATGGGAGGGTGCCAAGTGTTGCCCTCCCGTTGGTCCAAAATGTTTCGTCTCTCGGAAAAATCCGCAAAAATAAGAAATGGCATAGCCGGAATTTACTCTACGAAGTCGTGGGAAACGCTTTCGCTGAAACGATTCTTTTAGTGAGTTGTGTACAAATAAAAACGCCCAAGGCTTATCTTTAAGGCTAGACTTTCGACGTATTCCCTTACGTGCATACTCGAAATACGGTATAACATGTATCCCCGCATCGAGGGTAGCTACTTCTAAGATCGCCCCGACTCGTAGTCCGCATGGCCACATAGACCACATGACCACAAAGGCCGCACAATAACCCGAACTCTCAGCTCGCGATAGGCCCTCAGACCCGCAGTGAGGTATTCTCGAATCATAGTCACATAGACTGCCTGAGCAATACCCCGCATCGGAGGGCAGCTTAACCCCCGGTATTATGTCAAGAGGTGAGTGATATAATACTAACATAACAGCTTATCGTTAAACAACATAAGCACAACAAGAATACCCTCTTATACAAACGTTACAAGACACTAACACACATAGCATCATATCATGTCTACTTATCAAACCATTTTGTTATACTTTCCGTAAATCAATATAAGTCTTTTATAAACACATAAGTAAACTGCCTTTTATCATTCTTAAGTCGTTGTACTTAACTTCCCATAAAGCTAGTATAACTCTTAAGCTTCTTGTTTTAAAAACAAATATTCTTCTTCTTTCAAAACTGATTTATAATTCTTTTGAAAGACTTTTTAAGATCTGTATTATTCAGGCTTAAGTCAAAAGACATCATTGTAATTATTATTCAGCTTAAGTCAAAAGACATTGCCGTAATTATTAATCGCTAACACATGTACGTCTACCGTACTATATATATATTTTAAAATATCATGCTCAAGAGTATAGGAAGAATCACATACCTTCTCGGCGAAAACCACCTGCCAAGTCGAATATGTCGCGCGCAGAGAATCAGCCTATAATAGTCAAACACGCATCAACGCCTAGACTATTCTGTAAATGGGATTCTAAGCAGAGGGTTCTCTATTCTACGGAAATTTGGGCAAGACTTCCTACCCGCAAGCTACTCAAGTTCATCGTGGAAAACAATTCTATGTAAGTACAGTTCAATTATTCTTCTTTTATACCCTTCTACTGTGATAACAATTCAATTCTATTCTGTAATATCCTTCTAAGTATTTAATACTTATTCCTATACTTCTACAGTATGCATTCTCTAATTACAAAAGAAGGATAAGATTATTTACCTCGACAAGCCCAAAAATTATCCAAGTTAAATGTCGGGTCACCCGACCCCGGGTCGCGACTGGTGCCCTACCTGGGCACCCTTAAAACATACAACATAAAAAAAACTGCTGCGGAAAATAAGTAACACATTTTTTTTTTCTTTTAAAACCAAGGCAAAGCCGATAAGGCTGCCGTAATATAAATCACCCAAAAAGGGCTTACACTATCCAAAAATGTAATTACAATTCTAACCAAATTCACAGTGTGAATACGCACTTCTAAGATTTGAACACCTACTATGACGGACAAGGCCGCCGTGCACTGAATATACATAGCCATGACAACTCTAACATTGGAGCCATCTCAAAATCGAACCGTGATCCTAAGCTCGCGGATCCATAATCGTGTACCTAAACTGCGGACATGAACGCAGCCCGGAAGGGGTCGATACAACAGTACGAATATGGAATGTAAATAAAGTACGAAATGGATCATAATCGTATAAAGAATGTGAGCAAGTATAAAAGTACATACGGATCTGCCGTGTCATTTCCACTTATGAACTTAATTGCATATCATTATCTTTTCCATTCCAGTAAGAGTTATAGCCATATCTTACGTACATACTTAGGAGAAGTCATTAAGTTTATTACCATCTAACTTACTTATCTTTCATAACCTAATCCGACTCTTTACGGAGGGACGCCATAACGCCTTGCCAAACTGGGACGCGATAAAGTCACATAGTCTGCCCCTAAAGGTATACTGCCCGGCCCATCTCTGGGTCGATAATGTCATATAGTCTGCCCGTAAAGGTATACTGCCCGGCCCATCTCTGGGTCGATAATGTCATATAGTCTGCCCGTAAAGGTATACTGCACGGCCCATCTCTGGGTCGATAATGTCATATAGTTCGCGTAAGGTATCTTGCCCGGCCCATCTCGGGTCGATAATGTCATATAGTGCGCGTAAGGTATCTTGCCGGCCCATCTCGGGTCGATAATGTCATATAGTTCGCGTAAGGTATCGCCCGACCCATCTCGGTCGATAATGTCATATAGTGCGCGTAAAGGTATCGCCCGCCCGTCTTCGGGTCGATAATGTCATATAGTGCGCGTAAGGTATCGCCGGGATTTAACCAACGCATTGCACCTCTACTCCTTTAGAAAGACTCTTTTCAAATAAAACTTCTCGGATACTAACAACCGTAGTATCAAGTCATCTCTACCTTCGTGACAAGTCACAATACCTTTTAGAAATACAATTACCATTTCTAAATCAAGTGACTTCTTTCTTAAAAACCTTAAGCAATTGGTACCTTTAAAACAATTTGCCCTTCTTTATTTCAAATCATTTCTTGTTTATGCTACTGAAGAAAACCATTCTCTTAACCTCCCATAAAGTTATTATAACCAACCTCCCATAAAGCCGTCATACTAACCTTATGCCTTAAACTAATTCATTCTTTTTATAACGAAGAGACTTATACTTTCAAATCAAATCACATATCTTTCAAAATACTTCAAGTCTCTTAACTTTTAAGAAAATAAGTTTCAAAGTCTTAAAAACTTCATACGTAAACTCTTTTAAATTAAGTAACATATACCTTGGTGCGTTGTGAATAAGTTATACTTATTTATAACGATCTTATTCAAGTAGCCATGATCTAGAAAATGTAATACAATTTTGTCTTATCTTAGCCTCTATGCAGATGGAGAATTCTACTTGTTTTAACATAATTAATTGTCATTACATTTTCCTTTATTAACGCTGCAATGGCTTGTTCGATACTTATTCTCATTCGTGCCGTAAATTAGCCAAGTCAACTCGACTCCAAATACTTCCTAACGACTCTTACCAACATCCCCCATAAGACTTGGTAAGGACTTAGGATTTCTTAGATGTAGCTTTTACATAGAGTAAATCAACATAACTACCTCTTAACTTCTAAGAGTAGACGAAATCATGAAATACTACCACATGTATATTTCATACATAGAATCATGCCAAAGGAAGGAAGAGGTTCACATACCTCGCGACGATTATCGACAAGTAGCAAAAAGCTCCAAAGTACTTCAACCTTGCTAGCTATTCCATCCTTCAAGTAGAATACGCTATACTTGGTACTTCAACCTAAATTGGCCATAATCGTCCATTAACCTCTAGCTTCAACGTAGAATATTCTAAGTGCTAAGTCACTAAATTCTACGGAAAATCTGACAAAGACTTCCTTTGTTTCTACATACTTTGCCACCTTTTTCAAGGCCGAATACAATAACCAAACACGCCACATTTAAGGCCCAACAAATCAGCTAACCAAAGGGGATTACACGCCTTAACAGGACGTGTAAAATTCCGCCCCACAAATTACATTAAACTAGTCCACAATACAAATGTCAATTCGGCCAAAAAGTGCAACAACTTATCAACCTTTCCAATTCCTTTTCAATCCAAGTTCTTAGGTCTAGCATGTTATATAGTAATAAACAACTTAACAATTATAACCACCTTAATCCACTCTTTAGATAACATGCGACGACTAAACTAGTAACTAAATTGAATTACAATCTTAAAGGCTAAATCATGCAACTTTCGGATTCCTTCCATAACACATATCATTCTTCATAATATAATCCACATGATCATTTCTAACTACTACAACATGAAATCTTGAATTATAATAGTAAGACGGAGATTAATACCTTCTTAAGATCAAATGCTCCAAAACCCTAAGTCGATCCTTAGCAACTCCAACTCCTTTTCTTAACGTTCCAATCCGCTATTTGCGACCCTTAGAAGCTTGTGAAAAACTCCTCTTCTATTTCCAACTTCAAAGTTGAAGAACACCTTAGGGTTTCGCCTTGCGACTAACGTAAAAACGTCGTTTTTCCGAAATCTTTCTATTGAGATAACCTTACAATACCCTTGGGGACATTGGGTTAAAGTCTTGTGGCTAATGGATCACAAACTAAAAAATTTCTTGTGGAGGAATGGACTAAGCCGAGAGCAACATTCTTGAACAAGACTAGTTCTTGAAAAATTTCACTAAGTATAGAATGCTCAAGTCTTGCACTACTAGTATACTTATATAACACATTGGAGGGCCAAGATTATAACAATTGTGTGGCTTAGATGAAGATCACAAGGATTAAGCCTATGTGGACAAGTTGACTAGTCAACAAAATCAAGCTTAGAAGACTTATCATCTACATAGGTCAAATGACCATAACACCCTTGCAATATTTCGTCCAACATCATGGAGGGGTGCCACGTGTCGCCCTCTCACTCGTCCATAAAATTCCGTAACCCTCGTGGGCCCCACAAAAATGTAAAATTCCTCGGGTGGGCCCCACGTGACCAAATCCGTAAAAAAAAAAAAATCCATAAAGATAATAAGTTCCATACTCTTCAATTAATGCATTTTGAGAACCTAATTCTCACCAACGAACATTTTTCCTTTCCGACGTTCGGAAGATTTTCCGTCGGAAAAACAATTCTTCTTTTCGTACTAATTTCAAGTCTTGAGTTCCTTACGTACATTCTCTTAAACATGTCCTGGAGTTACGGGGTGTAACATTAAAAGTCGCTCCTGAGCAAGGTTTAGCTCCTAATTTGTACGCTCCGATAGCTCCAAGAACCCTTAGAAGTTCTTCACAACTTCTACTAAGTACTAAGGGATTTGGGCTAGGGTATTTAGGAATAGTAACTATACTTGGAAGACAACATTTCTACCAAGGGAGGGGGGGTAGATTTCGGCTAGGACTAGAGGGTTGTTTCGGCTAGGCTCTTTTAGAGGGGGGGGGGGGGGGAAGGAGAGCTCTTGGACGAGAACTAGAAGGAGAGGGGAGGGAATTTGGAGACTTGGAAATTGATTTGTGGATGAAGAACTCTTCATCTTAAGGGGGGTATTTATAGGTCAAGAAATGGCCAACAAATGGCCAAGATGATGCCAAGTGCAAGGCAAGTGTAAGGTGGAGATTTAGGCAAGTGTCCTTATCCATCTACTACACAAATATCCTACCAACTCCTTGACTTTGTGCAAGGCACAAAAAACATGCCAACATTGCCTCACTTTGCCGTCCAATGAGGGTGACAAGTGTCACCCTCCCGTTGGTCCAAAATATTTCGTCTCTCAGAAAAATCCGCAAAAATTATAAATGACATAGCCGGAATTTACCCTACGCGAGTTTAGTAAAACGTTTCATCGAAAAACGATTCTTTAAGTGAGTTGTGCACAAACATTTTTCGTCCAATGCCTAACCAAGGCTAACTTTTTGTACGTACGTCCTCACGTACATACTCTGGAAATACGGGGTATAACATTCTCCCCTCCTTAGAAACATTCGTCCCGAATGTTCCTTCCCAAGACAGTTAACGCTAAAATACCTCACAACTTAACAGTTTGCGAAGGCCACATACGGCCACAAAACAACACTTAGGCATAAATGATAATGAAAATTTACAAGTAGGAAAGTGAGTTACCTGGAGGTGTGGGGAATAGGTGAGGATACTTCTGCCTCATGTCCTCCTCGCCTTCCCACGTCATCTCCTCCTCGAGCTCGTTCCGCCACAAGACTTTGACTAAGCCACGCCTCGTCCGCAGACGCCTAACTCGACGATCGATTATCGCTATGGGAATCTCCTCATACGATAACCCCACACCGACATCGCCAATCGTGTACCCTAGATGGATCCCCGATACACCTCCTCGCATAGAAACGTGAAACACGGATGCACCGCCTCCAGACGGACGGCAGATCCAACTCGTAGTAACCTTGCCTACCTCGCGACAACTGATAGGCCCAATGTACCTTGGGCTGAGTTTCCCTTTCTTCCCGAATCTTATCACACCCTTCATGGGTGAAACCTTCAGGATAACCCAATAATCAACCTCGAACTCGGATGACGACGATGATCTCGTGATATGACTTCGCCGACTCAAGAATCGCCTCGGATAAGCTTTACCTTATCCATCGCTGCAGCACCAACCGTCCTACTAATCGTACTCGCCAACATCAAACCAGCCTATCGGCGATCTGCACTTCCTCCCATATAAGGCCTCATAAGGCGCCATCCGAATCTTTGAGTGGTAGCTATTATTATACGCAAACTCAACTAGAGGCAAATGATCCTCCCTACCCTCGGTCAATAACACAGCTCGCAAAGATATCTCAAGAGTTCGGATAGTCGCTCTGCTGTCCGTCTGCGTGGATGGAATGCGATTTCGTGCTCACTGCGTCCTAGACCCTTCTCGGAAAGACCTCGGGTTAGCCGTAATCGGGCTCCTCTGCGATATGATCGAAATAGGGACTCGTGCACCGACGATCTCTGATGTAAAGTCTGCATAATCCTCGGTAAAAGTCGCCCGACAGAAGAAAGTGGGCTGATTTCGCCACCTATCGACGATAACCCATATAGAATCATGTCTCCTCCGAGTGCAGGTAATCCGTGATGAAGTCCATGTTGATCACCTCCCACTTCGGTCGGGATATCAATCGTCTGCAACAAACCACCGTGCCTCCGTGCTCTACCTTCACCACGACAACACGCATCGAGCTACGAACTCGCAACGCCCCTCTTCAAGCCATCCCACCAATACGCATCTAAGGTCGTGGTACATCTTGGTCGACCGACGGATGGATAGTAACGCGCCGTGCTTTCCCGAGAAACTCCGCCAAGTCCTCAAACATCCGGAACACACTGCGCCTCAAACCTTAGCACCCCATCAGTGCTACCTCAAAAGGACCCTTGCCCTCACGTAAGAGCCGTATCACGATACCGAATCAAAACCGGATCCTCAAATCGCTCTTCACCTCCTCGACGATGGAAGACTGGCAATCTCGAACTCGAACCCCATCGCTATCGTAATCAATCAATCGGACACCAAGGCTCGATAATCGATGCAAATCGTGAACCATGCCTCCTCTCTGCCGCACATCCGATAGACTCCCATCGACCTACGACTAAGAGCATTCGCCACAACATTGGCTTTCCCGTGGTACAGATATCAACATCGTAATCCTTAAGTAACTCTAACCACCGCTCTCGCCGTAAGTTCACTCCTCGGCCGAAGATATACCGAGGCTCTTGTGGTCAGTATAAATATCCACGTGAACCCCATACAAATAGTGCCTCCGCATCTTCAAGGCGTGAATCACCACGCTAACTCCAAATCATGGGCGGGTAGTTCCTCTCATGCTTTAAGCCGCCTGACGCAGACGCCATGACCTTGCCTCGCCAGATCAACACACATCCCAACCCGATGCTCGACGCATCACAATACACGACATAGCCGCTCGACCCTCCGGAAGAGTAAGAACGGGCGGTCGCGCCTCTTCGATGAATCGAAACCCCGCCACACGCATCACCCATCAAACTTAGCCGCTCCGAGTCACCTAGTCAATGGTGCGTAGATAAGCAAACTTCTACGAACCGATAATAACTCGCAAGGCCCGTGAAACTTCGAACCTCGTTTGAGTATGTCACGACCAACTCCGGCCTGGATCGTGCCTTACCTCGCACCCTAGTGATACAACATCGAGAAAATCGCGGAAATAAAAACATGAACATGAATTTAGAGACAATAATAAATTAACAGCCAACCAAAACAGCTTGCCTTCATCATATATATACATAAATACCCAACAGCTTATCCTTTTACAAACTCGCCCACACAAATGCTGCACTCTAAGAATTTATACAACAACTATGACGGACAGGCCCCGCCATACCCCGAATGTACAAGAACCTGCACTGTGGTAACATACCAACAGATAAGCCTCCAAGGAACGGAGCTTCCCAAGACGAAATGAGATCCTAAACGCGGATCGACAACCGATGATTCCTACCGCGGATGAACGCAGCCCCTGCACCCTAGTGATACAACATCGAGAAAATCAGGAAATAAAAACATGAACATGAATTTAGAGACAATAATAAATTAACAGCCAACCAAAGCTTGCCTTCATCATATATATACATAAATACCCGAACAGCTTATCCTTTTTACAAACCCCGCCCAAAGGTTGCTGCACTTCTAAGAATTTATACAACAACTATGACGGACGGGGCCCCGCCATACCCACAATGTACAAGAACCTCTGCACTGGTGGTAACATACCAACAGATAAGCCTCCAAGGAACGGAGCTTCCCAAGATCTTTGAAATGAGATCCTAAACGCGGGGATCGACAACCGATGTACTCTACCGCGCATGAACGCACTTCAAGGAGGTCACAACAGTACTAAGTATGGCGTAAAATCAGAATCAAATCATAATAGTCTATAAAGCAGGAGATGTATGATAACCAAACTACGACATACACATAACAGCTTATATCAATTCGTGGTCTCACTTCCAACATCAATCCCGCCATGGAGTACCTTCCTCATCACGGCGATGCCTATGATATGATAACAACAAGATAGCAATCCAAATGGGAGCATACTGCAGCGCCACGCATCGTGTCGATGTCCAAAGGAACAAATAAGACAACATTCCAAATGGAAGCATACCCGTGCGCTACGCATCGTGTCAGTAGGTCCAGAGGGAAACAAAAAGACAGCATTCCACATGGAAGCATACCCATGCGCTACGATCGTGTCGATGTCCAAAGTGGAAACAATAAGACAAAGATTCCAAATGGAAGCATACCCGCGCTACGACGTGTCGATGTCCAAAGCGGAAACAATAAGCAACAGCGGTAATCAAAGTGGACGATACCCGTGCGCTACGATCGTGTCGATGTCCAAAGTGATTTAACAAAAGTAACACTATCAACGTGAACGCACTGCGGAATTTATCCGCCACCGCCGGCCACGCCCAAGTAAGTACTCAACAAGTCAACCGATCCTCCATCGAGACGCCAGAGTATAAACACAATTCTTGCACAATAAAGGCTATCACAACAAGCATAGGCAAGTTTCACAACAACAAGCATAGGCAAGTTTCACAACAACTCAAAGTACTTTCATTTTTATGCCAAGGTCCGGTTTTAACCTAAAGTACTACGCGCGTTAAATTCCTTTTAAGAGATTCATTCTTTGTATAAAAGTCACCCGATACCCGTAGTATAAAATAGAGTGACTTACATCTTTTAAGTAAACCAAAACAACTTCCATACTTTCTTTTAAGTCAAGTTACTACGTTAAAACCAATGATAAAACCTTTCTTTTGTTTTCATAAGGTCGTTATAACCAACTTCCCATAAAGCCGTTATAACACCTTATGCTTTAAACCATTTTAAGACAACACAATGCCTTTCTTTTCCTAAGGTTCCAGCTTGCCTAATTTTAATTACGCAAGTCTCTTTTTGAAACGTTTCATAGTTCGATGTCTTAATCTCTTTTAAAACAATTGAGTAACATATACGCCTAAAGTAGGTTATTCTTGTTCATAATCAATCTTATTAAGCACCATGATCTAGAAAATGTAATATCATTTTGTCTCATCTTAGCTTTTATGCAGATGGAGGTTTCTACCGGTTTTAATAATACTTAATTATTCAATACATTTTCCTTTATTAACGCCGCATGGTTTGTCGATACACATTCTCGATTTCCAAATCAAGAAACATTATTCCTTCCACAAAACCAAGTACTCATTACTCACGAATGAGGTTTCACACAAACATCCATATTAAGTCAAGTCTCTTAACTTCTAAACTATTAAACCATTCTTTTATCTCTCTTAAGGCTACACCTAACTTCTCATAAAGTCGTATAACTTTTATGTTTTCAAACCAAGTATACACTTCTTTCAAAAAGGTTTCTTAATCTCTTAGAATACTTCAGTTCTTTTACAACAAGTCGTTATAAGTCAAATCGCTTATCTTTAAAACCACAAAGCATTTCTCATTTACATAAAGTTGTTATAACACTTTATGTTTAAAGGCAATCAAATACATTTAACACATGACGCTCACCGTACTACATAGTTATACACATATCATGCTAGAACAGATAGGAAGAGGTTCACATACCTCGCGACGAGTATCGACTAATAGCAAAACGCCCAAGTACCCCAAACCGTCACACACTCTCGGTCAAGCGGATCACTCCACACGTAGTACTACAACCTATAGAGGCCACAAAGCGCCTATTAATATCTTTTAGATCCCGACGTAGAATATTCTACGTAAAATTCGCAAGACTCCCGCAACAACAGAAATCTCCTCCTCTAACGAGGCCGCTACTAAGCCAACTGGGCGTTAACATGTCTAACCGGACGTACAATTCTACTACACAAGAATGCTACACAAGTCTCACGTAATACAGTCCTATGTAATTACAGTCGCTTTCTTTAAATTCAGCTTAAGTCGCAAGACATTGTAAGTATTATTCAGCTTAAGTCAAAAGACATTGCCGCACAATTATAATGTTCATTCTATATATAGTATACTTCAACTATATATTTCTACAATATGTAATTTCCAATTACAATAGAAGGTCAAGAGTGTTTACCTCGATAAGCCCAAAATTATCCGAAGTTTAAATGTCGATCCTGAGCAAGGTTTAGCTCCTACTCCGCGGCTTCGACCGCCTCCAACCAACCCTTAAAGTTCTAACCAACTTCTACTTATAACTTCAACTACGGTGAAGATTTACTTAGGTTTCATTTTTGTAGTGAGGGAAGTATAATAGTATTTTCTCGGGCTTTTGTACAAGTGTAACTTTGGGAATACTACAAGGTATTTGGGGCCAAGGTATTCTGACATAACAACAATACTAGAGAGTATTTCTATACCACAACAAGGGTATTTATACGCGACAACTAGGCTACGGGGGGTATGTACCCCACGGCCAAGCCTCTCCAAGGGGGAGGGGGGGGGTTTCGGCCAAGGGGCCTTCACGAGGGGGAGGGGGGGTTGGTGGACGAGATCACAAGAGAGTGAGGAGGGTTTGAGACTTAGAAAGATTGCTCAATTTTGGACGAAGAAAGTTCATCACTTGTAGAGGGTATTTATAGGTCAAGTGAAGGCCAACCAATGGCCAAGATGAAGACAAGTGCATAGCAAGTGTAAGGCCAAGATTAAGCCATGTGCTACCTTATCCATCTACCCAAAATATCCTACCTAACCCTTGACCACATTTTTTAGCACAAAAAACGTGCAAGACTTAGCCAAATGTCGTCCAACCTCTTCCAATGTGAGGTGACACATGTCACCCTCCCGCTGGTCCAAAATGTTTCGCCTCTAAAAATCCGCAAAAATTATTAATGACATAGCCGGAATTTTCCCTTCGAAATCAGGAAACGCTTCGTCGAAAACGACTTCTCTGTTGTGTACAAATTTCAAACTAGCCAACTTTAAGGCTCAAATTGTATGCACGCCTCACGCACATACTGGAAATACGGTATAACATTCTCCTCCTTAGAAACATTCGTCCGAATGTTCCTTCTAATGTATAACGGTTCTTCTAACAAGTTGCCAACGCCACACCGCCACGAAATATCACACGCTCTTCTTCCTTCCTTACTCGTCGCCTCTTCTGACACTTGAACTCTTCTAGTATACGTATTCACACTTCGCCATCGCTTCAGCTTCCCAATACTTTGGAGTCACAACCTCCAAACTCGTCATCTTACTAGCTTCAATCTCCTTAAGGCCATTCCCGCCTTCACGATCCGCCCGTCGAACATATCCCGAACTCATACGATGGTTATCTAATCACGGGCCTAGCACCTCGTGACCCTACCACCGGGCGACCACCCAGTCGACCCACTTTGAAACCGGCCGCGGTCGTTGGCCCTCAACATGGCCCCAACCCGACCCACTTACGCATCAAGCTCTGCTTCCCGATCCGAACAATCTTACCTATACAGTCATGAAAGCTACCACTTCCATTACACACTACCTGTGATTTATCACACAAAACGCTCTAGGCATAAAATGCACTGACAAGGATCACTTGCAAAATCTGTACTCAAGACTACTTTACATCTAAGGTCTCAACCGTAATATTCTAAGGTTCATCATTTTCTCACCCTCAAGCTTACCCTTCTCACAACCAGTTCTACATCACGCTTAGCACAACGCTATCCGAACATAACACTAAACACATCATCACATCATTAATACATACAAAACTCTAGAGGTTAAGGATATACCAAAATAGGCGATTCAGAGGACCGCTAAAATCGAACTTCCACCGCGACCTCTACCGTGGCCCGCCGTGTATGAACATCCCGCTCGACTATGGGAGGTGAAGAACCCGCAATCGATCCGTAGTCTGTGCTATCCTACCAGCTACCCTGGCTCGGACAATTTCTCCCAAATGGCCCTGGCCGCATGTAAAACAAACTCCCGGACTAGCACGACACTCCCACCGTGAGTCTACCACGCACAACGAGGTGGGTGGCTTCACCGCTAACACCTCGCTTCTCTCAAAATCTGAACCCTTGAGCCCCGACTGCTCCCGAATACTGGGTGCTCAAGATTGTGGAGGACCACTCAGATCGCGGAGGCGCATAACTAGTTCGCCGCTGAGGCGGTCCGCTCGAAAGTCACCAAAGGACCTCGCTCGCCCTTCTCGCCGACCTTGGTTATTCCGTCGATTTCTCCGCTCCTCACCTCCAAGTGCATAAGCCTGCATGCGGGCAATGTCCATGTTATACCCCGTAGTTCCAGGGTATATAGGTGAGGATGTATGTGCGAGAATACGACAGAAATTTTGGAAAGAAAGAAAGATGTGATTTTTCGACGGAAAAGTTTCCGGTTTTTGTGAAGAAAAAGGTTCGTTAATAGGAATTGGATTCCCAGATTTGGTATTTGGACTTCGTGGAATATTAGAGAATTATGGAATTTTATTTCCGGAATTGGTCACGTGGGGCCCACGGGAGGAATTTACGGTTTTGTGGGGCCCACTTTGTTTTCGAGATTTTGGCCTTTATGGATATTTTCGGAAGATGAAATATTTTGGACGAATAGGAGGGCGACACGTGTCACCCCCCTAGGTGGCCTCATGGACGAAATTTGCTAACAAGTGGCAAGACAAGTGGCCTTGTCTTGCTAGATATTTTGCATGACAAGTGGCCAAGTCTTGCTAGATATTTTGTATGGACAAGTGGCTTGTGGACCCACACACACTTGTCCCCAATCTCAACCACACACTTGCCTTCATCCTAGCCCTTCGTTGTCCTATATATGCACCCTTAGTTGATGAAAACTTCCACACTTAACCATTTCAAGACCAGAAATTCACTCCCTTCTCCCTTGACCTTGCTCTAGTTTTTGAGCCGATTTCTTGACCTAAATTTGTCCAACAATTCTTAAACTCTCAAGTGTTCTTCACTAAGGTGTTAGGAAGATTGTGTACCAAGAGTTGGAAAAGATTTCACACCCCTAACCTATTGTTCACGCCTTGGCCGAACTTACTAGTTGGAAACCCTAAGTGTTCTTCACTTTTTGGAGTCGGGTTCTCAAGAGAAGTTGGTTAGGAGCTTCATGGGTTGCTTGTAGCGGATTGGAACGTAAAGATTTGGAGCTAAGACTTGCTTGGAGCGACATTAAGTTCTTGGATAATTTTGGGCTATTTGAGGTAGTAAACCTTAACCTCTTTGTGAATTGGTCATTATACATATATTATAAGTATATGGAGTATATAATATATGGAGTAAAGTTTGGAAGAGTTGGATCTTGTTAACTTGTTAAAAGAAAGGATTGGCCGCTTGCCATTAAAATGGTAAAACGTATCTTACTTGTGAAGAAGTAATTAACAAAGTAACTATAACTTATATTAAGATGGAATATAAGTTGGATGACTAATGAAGTAATTGGATAAGTAAATGGACAAAGTTGGCCAAGGACCCCAACTTAAGGATCAGATTTACTTTGGATCAGATTTACTTTGGACAAGATTTACTTTGGACAGTATTTACTTTGGACGATTTACTTGGATCAGATTACATTTCTAAGTGGAAGATTGTTCAATCGCGTCGCTTGGGCGTGATCCCCTTTTTAATTATTGTATTATTACTGGCGTGATAGTAAACCGCGTTACGGCCAGCGTAATCCCTTCTTTTACTTATTGTTATTATGGAGGCGTGATAGTAAACCGCTATACCGCTGGGCGTGTAATCCCCTTCTTTATGTTGTTTAATTATTACGCTTATATATATATATAGTATATATATTACGTTATTCTGCCTTGGAAAAAGATGGAAAAGTGAGTAAAAACGGGAAGTGTCACTAATTTTCCGTAGAATTAGAGGGCTTTTATTGGTATAAGTCTTCAATGGTGAGAAAGGTTTGATAAAAGTACTATGACCGCTTTAGGAGTGGAGTACTACGTGTGGCGTGATCTACTTGGCTTAAGGAGTAGCCGACGGTCAAGTACTTGAGCGCTTGCTATTCGTCGATAATCGTCGCGAGGTATGTGAACCTCTTCCTATCTTTTCTAGCATGATTGTTGTGAACTATGTAGTACGGTGAGCGTACGTGCTAAGTGATTTGGTTGGTTTAAAACATAGGGTGTTATAATAGTTTTATGGGAAGTTAGTTATAACGACTTTACGTAGTAAAAGAATGGTTTATTGATTGTAGAAAGTTAAGAGACTTGATCTTGAAAGATAAGAGACTTGACTTATACACGACTTGATTTTGAAAGTTAAGAGACTTGATCTTGAAAGATAAGAGACTTGACTTAGTTTGACTTGTTATGAATTTTGTTAAAATGTTGTAAAAACCTCATTCGCGAATAATGAGTAGTTGGTTTTAAAAGAATAATGTTTTACTGATTTCGAAATGAGATTAAGTATCGAACAAACCATTGCAATAAGTTAATAAAGGAAATGTATTGACTAATTGTTATTAAAACCAAGAGAAACCTCCATCCGCATGTAAGCTAAGATGAGACAATTTTATATTTAATTTCCTTGATCATGGATGATTTTATAATATTTTAATAGACAATAACAACCTACTCACACATTAGGAATATTTTTCTCAAATTTGTTTTAAATGATAATTTTATTCTTAAGTGATTAAAACTATGAACTACTTAAACCTTTCAAAATGAGAAACGCGAGCATTTGAAATTAGGCAAACTGAACGCTTGGAAAATAATGTGTTACTTGATTTTACAAGAAGTGTTTTGGTTTACTTAAAAGATAGTCACTCTATTTTATATTACGAACATCAGGTGACTTTTGTGAAAGAAACGTATCTTTTAAAAGAGTTAATGTATGTAATACTTTAGGTCGAACCGGATTTTGGCATAAAATGATAGTACCTTAAGTTGTGTGTAACTTGCCTATGTTTGCGTGTGATAGCCTTGTTGCAAGTAATCGTATTTTATTCGACTACCGGCTCACGGGATGAACCGAATGTATTTCACCGATCACCGCTCATGGATGAACCGAATGTATTTCACTGATCACCGCTGCTCACGTGGATGAAGCGAATGTATTTCACTCGACTACCGCGTTCACGGGATGAACCGAATGTATTTCACTCGACTATCAAGGCCCACGTGGACGGACCGAAATGTATTCCATCCGACTACCGAAGTTCATGAGATTAACCGAATGTATTCCACACGCTTTCTATACCGGGTCCATGAGATGGGCCGAGACATGTTATACGTATCACATGGTTTGTACCTAGACCGCCATGAGGAAGGAGTTCCACGCATGGCGGATGACTTGAGGCGTGAGTCCCCGACTTGACATGACCGCTTATGTTATGCATGAAATGTAGTTTGCTATCATACATGTCTCCTGCTTTATATAGATCGTTATGATTTCATTTACGTGATTTTTCGCCACATACTTGGTACTCAGATCGACTCTCCTTCGGCCGAGCGTAAAGAGGCGAGCCTCTACCACGAATGCATCTAACCGCGGCTCTCGTATGGCACATCCTGAGAAGGCCGTAGGCATTCTGCAGGTCCAGAGTAATCGCCAGGCGAGTTTGTAAAAGGATAACTGCTCGGGTTTTTATGTATATATACGTAAGGCAATCGCTTTGGTTGGCCTGCTTATTTATCATGTCTCTTGTTTCATGTTTATGTTTTTATTTCCGCGATTTTCTCTCGATGTTGTATCACGAGGGTGCCCGGTAAGGCACTACCACGCCCCGCTCGGTCGTGACAAAAGTGGTATCGTGAGCGCTAGTCCTCTGAAAGTGTCTGCACCGTGTCTAGTAGTCTTGATTATCGGTGTCAGGCACCACATCTATAATCGAGGCCGCAGGACATTTAGGATTGGTTTCATTCTTCTCATTCCGAGATCGTGCCTTAGAGCCGTGTTGTCACTGACTCCTCCGACGTATTCTTATGTGCCGCTTATGCCTCCACGCAAGGCAATCGGGGCCTGCGGCAAGGCACCGAGGAGCCGCGAGTAGAGCACGGAGGGTTACCGGCAGCAGGCCCGGGCCGCACCGAGATAGTGCTTCCGACGGCGAAGCGGCGACGCCGCCACGGCAGAGTTTAGAGTCGCAGCAGCTGGCCGAGACTACAAGACTGAGCCTCCGCCCCACACCGGAGCAGATGACGGGGTACAAGATGGCCCGCCATCGCCGTGGTCGCGGGCCGATATGGCGAGAGGTCGGACGCAGTTAGCCCAGCCCCGAGCACCCGTAGTTCACCCCGAGCGCATAGCTGAGACTACGGACTTTCTCGAGTCAGAGCCCGCCGTTGTTCTATGGATCAAGAGCCGAGGATGACCTCAGAGTTTATCCGACACCTACAATGATCATGAGAGTGATCGTAGTCTCGCAGGCGTAGTCGGTGGTATTGGTTCGCATCACCGCGTGATACCGCAATGATCGTTTGATTCATGGAATCGCCCCGAGGGGAACATGCGCCTCAGCCGGGGCGAAGTTCTCAAGGGCATTTCTTGCACATTTCTTGCCTCCACAGATGGCGAGGGCTCGGCCGACAAATTTTTGACGCAGCGCGCACGCGCATTTGCCAGGAGTACAACGTGGAGTTTGACTCGTTGGCTCGGATGTCCCCGCCTTAGTGACCGAGCATGGAGGACAGAGTGCACCGCTACGCCACCGCTCGATGATTACTTGGCAGAGGCTTGTTCGGTGTAGCTCTTCACCGCACGACATTGCCCGCACGCAGCTCACGCACTGATGCGAGGCACGAGAGGTCGACGGAATGACCGGATCGCAGGAAGGCCGTAACAGCAGGTCCTTTGGTAACTTGCGAGGCGACCACCTCCGGGCAGTTAGTTATGCACCTTCGCCAAGATGCAGTGGTCCTCCGCGCCTTCGTGACGCTCGGTATTCGAGCTGGTCGTGGCTCCAGGCTTCGTTCACGATATACGCGAGTTCTAGCCGCCAGGATTCATGCCCTCTCAGCAGGACGATGTGGCAGCGCCATCCCGGAATGTCGTTTTTATCGGTGCTTGTTTCACCGCGCCGCCGTGGCCATGTGACGAGAATGTGCTTATAGAGGGTACCAAGAAGACGACGCAGCCTCACCGGATTAGTGGTAGGTTCATCTCCTTCTACAACTATGCACTGCAGGCGTGCCTATGATTAGAGCGGTAGATACAGTATATCCTTAACCTCTAGAGTTTTGTTTCGCGATATGACGATCTTATTATTGTGTGCTATGTGACGGATAGCTGTGTTATTTGTAAGTTAGAAAACATGGTTAGTTGGAAGGATAAGCGGGGCATGGAAAGTGTGAACCTTAGAGTTTTATACGTGGAGACCTTAGAGGCGAGGCCGCCTCGAGTGGGTGATTTTACGGCTGGTCTTTGTCGATGTACTTGGTACGCGGGAAATATCAGGATAATTATACGGGTAGTGTGAGACGGAAGTGGTAGCTTTCACGACGTGAATTAGTAAGATTGTTCGGATCGGAACAAGAGTTGGCGCGCTAGGGGTCGAGGCCATTTGGCGTCAACCCGCACCCATTGAGCGGGTCGGTTCGGCGTGGTCCCGCCAGTGGTAGGTCACGGGTGCTAGACCCAAGTTTAGGTAACCATCGATTTAGTATATCGTGAAGGCCGGAATGGCCTTAGAGTAAATTGAAGCTAGTGAGCTATTGTGAGATTAGAAATGATTCCTCGCCGCTTGGATTTGAGTTTTGCGCACATGTTATATTCTCGCCATCGTGGCATGATCGGCTTTGTAAGTATAAGAGTGAAGACTATACCGACACAAGTACGCTTGGAGACTTAGAATGAACATTCGACGAATGTTTCTAAGGGGAAGAATGTTATACCCCGTAGTTCCGTGGTATATAGGTGAGGATGTATGTGCGAATACGGCGTAAATTTTGGAAAGAAAGAAAGACGTGATTTTTCGACTAAAAGTTTCCGCTTTTGTGAAGAAAAAGGTTCGTTAATAGAATTGGATTCCTAGATTTGGTATTTGGACTTCGTGGAATATTAGAGAATTATGGAATTTTATTTCCTAATTGGTCACTGGGCCCACTGAGGAATTTACTGCTTTGTAGGGCCCACTTTGTTTTCTAGATTTTGGCCTTTATGGATATTTTCTAAGATGAAATATTTTGATCTAAGAGGCGACACGTGTCACCCCCAGGTGGCCTCACGGACTAAATTTGTTAACAAGTGGCAAGACAAGTGGCCTTGTCTTGCTAGATATTTTATGGACAAGTCGCCAAGTCTTGCTAGATATTTTGTATGGACAAGTGGCTTGTGGGACCCACACACACTTGTCCCCAATCTCAACCACACACTTGCCTTCATCCTAGCCCTCGTTGTCCTATATATGCACCCTTAGTTGATGAAAACTTCCACACTTAACCATTTCAAGACAAGAAATTCTCCCTTCTCCCTTGACCTTGCTCTCGCTTTTGAGCCCATTTCTTGACCTAAATTTGTCCAACAATTCTTAAACTCTCAAGTGTTCTTCCCTAAGGTGTTAGGAAGATTGTGTACCAAGAGTTGGAAAAGATTTCACACCCCTAACCTATTGTTCATGCCTTGGCCGAAACTTACTAGTTGGAAACCCTAAGTGTTCTTCACTTTTGAGTCAGTTCTTGAAGAGAAGTTGGTTGTGAGCTTCTATGGGTTGCTTGTAGTGGATTGGAACGTAAAGATTTGGAGCTAAGACTTGCTTGGAGCGACATTAAGTTCTTGGATAATTTTGGGCTATTTGAGGTAGTAAACCTTAACCTCTTTGTGAATTGGTCATTATACATATATTATAAGTATATTATGAGTATATAATATATGGAGTAAAGTTTGGAAGAGTTGGATCTTGTTAACTTGTTAAAAGAAAGGATTGGCCGCTTGCCATTAAAATGGTAAAACGTATCTTACTTGTGAAGAAGTAATTAACAAAGTAACTATAACTTATATTAAGATGGAATATAAGTTGGATGACTAATGAAGTAATGGATAAGTAAATGGACAAAGTCGCCAATGACCCCAACTTAAGGATCAGATTTACTTTGGATCAGATTTACTTTGGACAAGATTTACTTTTACTTGGATCAGATTTACATTTCGCGGCGGAAGATTGTTCAATCGCCCGCTTGGGCTGATCCCCTTTAATTATTGTATTGTACGTAAGGCGTGATAGTAAACCGCTACACGGCCAGCGCGTAATCCCCTTCTTTTACTTATTGTTATTATGAGGCGTGATAGTAAACCGCTACCGTTGGGCGTGTAATCCTTTCTTTATGTTGTTTAATTATTACGCCTTATATATATATATAGTATATATATTACTATTCGCCTTGGAAAAGATGGAAAAGTGAGTAAAAACGGGAAGTTATCGCTAATTTTCCGTAGAATTAGAGGGCTTTTTATTGGTATAAGTCTTCAATGGTGAGAAAGGTTTGATAAAAGTACTATGACCGCTTTAGAGTGGAGTACTACGCAGGCGTGATCTACTTGGCTTAAGGAGTAGCCGACGTTGAAGTACTTCGAGCGCTTTGCTATTCGTCGATAATCGTCGCAGGTATGCGAACCTCTTCCTATCTTTTCTAGCATGATTGTTGTGAACTATGTAGTACGGTGACGATACGTGCTAAGTGATTTGGTTGGTTTAAAACATAGGTGTTATAATAGTTTTACGGGAAGTTAGTTATAACGACTTTATGTAGGTAAAAGAATGGTTTATTGATTGTAGAAAGTTAAGAGACTTGATCTTGAAAGATAAGAGACTTGACTTATACACGACTTGATTTTGAAAGTTAAGAGACTTGATCTTGAAAGATAAGAGACTTGACTTAGTTTGACTTGTTATGAATTTTGTTAAAATGTTGTAAAACCTCATTCGCGAATAATGAGTAGTTGGTTTTAAAAGAATAATGTTTTATCGATTTCGAAACGAGATTAAGTATCGAACAAACCATCAGTAATAATAAAGGAAATGTATTGACTAATTGTTATTAAAACCAAGAGAAACCTCCATCCGCATGTAAGCTAAGATGAGACAAAATGATATTACATTTCCTAGATCATGGTCGCTTATAAGATTGTAATAGACAAGAACAACCTACTCACACATAAGGCATATGTTTCTCAAATTTGTTTTAAAGGAGAATTATATTCTTAAGTGATTAAAACTATGAACTACTAAACCTTTCAAAATGAGAAACGCGAGCATTTGAAATTAGCAAACTTGAACGCTTGGAAAATAATGTGTTACTTGATTTTACAAGGAAGTGTTTTGGTTTACTTAAAAGATAGTCACTCTATTTTATATTACGAACATCAGGTGACTTTTGTGAAAGAAACGTATCTTTTAAAAGAGTTAATGTATGTAATACTTTAGGTCGTAACCGGATTTTGGCATAAAACGATAGTACCTGTTGTGTGTAACTTGCCTATGTTTGCGTGTGATAGCCTTGTTGTGCAAGTAATCGTATTTTACTCGACTACCGGCTCATGGGATGAACCGAATGTATTTCACCCGACTACCGCGCTCATGGATGAACCGAATGATTTCACTCGACCACCGCTGCTCATGGATGAAGCGAATGTATTTCACTGACCACCGCGCTCACGGATGAACCGAATGTATTTCACTCGACTATCAAGGCCCACGGATGGACCGAAATGTATTCCATCCGACTACCGAAGTTCATGAGATTTAACCGAACGTATTCCACACGCTTTCTATCGGGTCCATGAGACGGGCCGAGACATGTTATACGATCACATGGTTTGTACCTAGATCGCCGGCAAGAGGAAGGAGTTCCACGTACGGCGGATGACTTTGGTGGCGCGAGTCCCCGACTCGACATGATCGCTTTATGTTACGAGTGAGTTTCGTTATCATACATGTCTCCTGCTTTATATAGATCGTTATGATTTCATTTACGATTTTTCGCCACATACTGTACCGCTAGATCGACTCCTTCGGGGCCGCGCTCATGCCGCAGTGAGGTACATCGGCCAGGATCCTCACCATGGATCACGTCAACAGATTGGAAGCCCCGCTTCTTCGAGGCTTATCTTTTGCATGTTACCCCGAGTCCGTAGGTTCTTGTACATTCGTGGTATGGCGGGCCCCGCCCCGCCATAGTTGTTGTCACTTCTGTAGGTCTCGTAGTAATTGTGGAAGAGTTTGTAAAAAGGATAACTGCTCGGGTTTTTATGTATATATACGTAAGGCAACCGCTTTGGTTGCCTGCTTATTTATCATGTCTCTTGTTTCATGTTTATGTTTTTATTTCCGCTGATTTTCTCGATGTTGTATCACGAGGGTGCCCGGTAAGGCACTGGGCCACGCCCCGGTTCGTCGCGATACCATGCCCTACAAGAGCTACACCAACAACTCTCGCTAGGTAATCATCGAGCCTCAGAACATATCCGCACTCGATCCTCCATACTAGCTACTAATGCGGGACGCACGCCAATGAGTCGAACTCACATTGTACTCAACCGCACGCCTGCTCGCCGCAACCCCAAAAATCTGTTTACCGAGCCCTCCTCATCCGCGAGGCAAGAAATGTGCAAGAAAGGCCTCGAGAACTCGCCCATAAAGCCGGAAGTGTATGCTCTCCCGACAGCTCCCACGATCAAACTACGATCAAGCGTATCACGCAAACGATGCGAACCTAGGACCACCGACTCGGTCTCCGATGCTCGATCACTTTACGATCCGCCAGAATCGCCGGATGAACTCTGCGGATCATCCTCGTGCTCGACCCATAAAACTCAAGCGTTACACTCGTAAAATCCCGTAATCTCAAATCGCTCGCCGGGGTGAACTACGGTGCTACTGATCGAATCGCCAAGGCCGCCTTATCTCTCAAGTTCGCCACAACCCCGCCATTAATCGCCATCTCCTTGTAACCCATTCATCTCGCCACTGTAGGATCCGAGGCTCGTATCGTGGTCTCTGTAGACGCCGCCTACTCGTATCTTCCTTCGCCGCCGCCCTTCTTCGGGCCCGGTTGCCTGCGGAGGCATAATCGGTAAAGGAAAGGAATACGCCGAGGGTTCAACTCATCACACAACTCTAAGGCACGATCTCGTAATGAGAAGAATGGAAACCAATCCTAAATGTCCTATAGCCTCGATTATAGACGTGGTGCACAACACACCGATAATCAAGACTCTACTAGACACGTCGTAGACACTTTCCGAGGACTAATCGCTCGATACCACTTTTGTCACTTTGTCGCGAGCCTTGTTCGACGACCCAACAAATGGTACCGGGCTGCCATGATCCTCGAGGCATGCCTCACGCCATCTTCTGGACGCGCCATACGGAGAGCCACGGTTCGGTCTGTTCCGTGGTAGGCTCGCCTTTATACGCCACTCGGGCGAGGTCAAGATAACAGTACTAAGTATGTGAAATCAGAAATATCAGAATCAAATCATAATAGTCTATAAAAGCAGGAGACAGTATGATAACCAAACTACAAGACATACACATAAGCTTATATCAATTCGGTCTCACGCCACAACATCAATCCCGCCCATGAGTACCTTCCTCACGCCAGCTTCTATGATATGATAACAACAAGATAGCAATCCAAATGGGAGCATACTGCGCGCCACGATCGTGTCGTGATGTCCAAAGGAACAAATAAGACAACATTCCAAATGGAAGCATACCCGCAGCGCTACGATCACGTCAAGAGGTCCAGAGGGAAACAATAAGACAAAGATTCCAAATGGAAGCATACCCGCGCGCTACGATCGTGTCGGGAGATGTCCAAAGGGAAACAATAAGACAAGATTCCAAATGGAAGCATACCCGCGCGCCACGATCGTGTCAAGATGTCCAAAGGGAAACAATAAGCAACAAGGCGGTAATCAAAGTGGACGATACCCGCGCGCTACGATCGTGTCGTGATGTCCAAAGTGATTTAACAAAAGTAACACTATCAACAGAACGCACTGCGGAATTTATCCGCCACCGCCGGCCACGCCCAAGTAAGTACTCAACAAGTCAACCGATCCTCCATCGAGACGCCAGAGTATAGAAACAAAATTCTTGCACAATAAAGGCTATCACAACAAGATAGGCAAGTTTCACAACAACAAGCATAGGCAAGTTTCACAACAACTCAAAGTACTTTCATTTTTATGCCAAGGTCCGGTTTTAACCCTAAAGTACTACGCTGTAAATTCCTTTTAAGAGATTCATTCTTTGTATAAAAGTCACCCGATACGTAGTATAAAATAGAGTGACTTACATCTTTTAAGTAAACCAAAACAACTTCCATACTTTCTTTTAAGTCAAGTTACTACGTTAAAACCAATGATAAAACCTTTCTTTGTTTTCATAAGGTCGTTATAACCAACTTCCCATAAAGCCGTTATAACACCTTATGCTTTAAACCATTTTAAGACAACACAATGCCTTTCTTTTCCCTAAGGTTCCAGGTTGCCTAATTTTAATTACGCAAGTCTCTTTTTGAAACGTTTCATAGTTCGATGTCTTAATCTCTTTTAAAACAATTGAGTAACATATGCCCTAAAGTAGGTTATTCTTGTTCATAATCAATCTTATTAAGCAGCCATGATCTAGAAAATGTAATATCATTTTGTCTCATCTTAGCTTCTACGCAGATTAGGTTTCTACCGGTTTTAATAATACTTAATTATTCAATACATTTTCCTTTATTAACGCCGCAGGGTTTGTCGATACACATTCGATTTCCAAATCAAGAAACATTATTCCTTCCACAAACCAAGTACTCATTACTCACGAATGAGGTTTCACACAAACATCCATATTAAGTCAAGTCTCTTAACTTCTAAACTATTAAACCATTCGCTTTATCTCTCTTGGCGCTACACCTAACTTCTCATAAAGTCGTATAACTTTTATGTTTTCAAACCAAGTATACACTTCTTTCAAAAGGTTTCTTAATCTCTTAGAATACTTCAAGGTTCTTTTACAACAAGCTCGTTATAAGTCAAATCGCTTATCTTTTAAAACCACAAAGCATTTTCTCATTTACATAAAGTTGTTATAACACTTTATGTTTAAAGGCAATCAAATACATTTAACACACGACGCTCACCGCATTACATAGTTATACACATATCATGCTAGAACAGATAGAAGAGGTTCACATACCTCGCGACGAGTATCGACTAATAGCAAAACGCTCCAAGTACTTAAACCGCTCACACTCTCACCAAGCGGATCACTCCACACGTAGTACTACAACCTATAGAGGCCACAAAGCGCCTATTAATATCTTTTAGATCCCGACGAGAATATTCTACGTAAAATTCGCAAAGACTCTCCCCGCAACAACAGAAATCTCCTCCTCTAACGAGGCCGGCTACCAAGCCAACCGGGGGTTAACATGTCTAACCGACGTGTACAATTCTACTACACAAGAATGCTACACAAGTCATCAGAATACACCCATGTAATTACAGTTCAGTTCTCTTCTTTAAATTCAGGCTTAAGTCGCAAGACATTGCCGTAAGTATTATTCAGGCTTAAGTCAAAAGACATTGCCGCACAATTATAATGTTCAGTTCTATATATAGTATACTTCAACTATATATTTCTACAATATGTAATTTCCAATTACAATAGAAGGTCAAGAGTGTTTACCTCGATAAGCCCAAAATTATCCGAGTTTAAATGTCGATCCTGAGCAAGGTTTAGCTCCTACTCCGCGCTTCGACCGCCTCCAACCAACCCTTAGAAGTTCGAACCAACTTCTACTTATAACTTCAACTACGGTGAAGATTTACTTAGGTTTCATTTTTTGTGATCTAGGAAGTATAATAGTATTTTCCTGGCTTTTGTACAAGTGTAACTTTGGGAATACTACAAGGTATTTGGGGCCAAGGTATTCTGACATAACAACAATACTAGAGAGTATTTCTATACCACAACAAGGGGTATTTATACGAGACAACTAGGCTGTGGTATGTACCCACTACCAAGCCTCTACAAGTGGAGGGCGGGTTTCTGCTGGGCCTTCAAGAGTGGGAGGGTGTGTGGACGAGATCACAAGAGGAGAGGAGGGTTTGAGACTTAGAAAGATTGCTCAATTTTTGGATGAAGAAAGTTCATCACTTGTAGGGTATTTATAGGTCAAGTGAAGGCCAACCAATGGCCAAGATGAAGAAAAGTGCATAGCAAGTGTAAGGCCAAGATTAAGCCACGCATACCTTATCCATCTACCCAAAATATCCTACCTAACCCTTGACCACATTTTTTAGCACAAAAAACGTGCAAGACTTAGCCAAATGCCGCCCAACCTCTTCCAATGCGGGGTGACACATGTCACCCTCCCGCTGGTCCAAAATGTTTCGCCTCTCTAAAAATCCGCAAAAATTATTAATGACATACCGAATTTTCCTTCGAAAGTGGGAAACGCTTTCGTTTAAAAACGACTCTCTCGTGTTGTGTACAAATTTCAAACTAGCCAACTTTAAGGCTCAAATCAGATACGACGCCTCACGCATATACTGAAATACGGTATAACAGAGTAAGAGGTCAGGCCAACTCTCGATCGCTTCGATCTTGGCCGTATCCACTGAATACCATCTACCATAATATGCCCAAGAAAAGCCACCGGCTAACCAAAATTCACATTTGGAAAACTTGGCGTGATAATCACACCAACCTCAAGCTCGGATCGTGCCCTACCTGGGCACCGTTCTACCTTAACAATACAAGTAAGCTGCGGAACTGAAATAACACCTCATTTTTTATTTTATTTTTAAAACAAACGTACGTGCAAAGGCAAAGCCGACAAGGCTGCCATATATACATAAACTAAAGACACTACACCGTACATGAGTCCAATCCCACATATGAATACGCACTTCTGAGTTAATCAAATATGACGACAAGGCCCCGCCACTAAAATCGCATAAAGCATGTATCAAGGATATATACCAAAAAGATAAACTCGACAGAGGAGCTATCCTAAAACCCCGAAAGCAGATCCTACACTGCCGATCACCGAATCATGACCTAAACTCGCGGATGAACGCAGCCTCAAGCGAGGTCAAGACGAAGAATGTACTGCATGTGAACAAGTAGTACAGAATAAAATCATAACAGTTAAACAAAACAGAGACATGTATGATAGCCAACCTACAAGATATAACACATAAGGCCATATCAAGTCGTGGACGCAAGCCCTCAAAGTCATTACTCAAATATAACCAAGGGTCTCACGCCCATAATATCATTCATGCCCGCGAATCCTTCCTCACCGCCAGCCCATGATATAATAACACCGATAAGGATACATGAACGCCAAGCCCCACCGTGTCCTAAATACTCGTGTCTCATGCCCCTAATCCCACCTGTAAAGCATACCATGGTAACACAAACAACCGGGACATATATGATAATCAAAATACAACACATTGTGCCTTACTAACAATGAGAGTAAACAAGAGTATCCTTACAATATAAACTAGGAAGCTCATGATCAAGCAGACCATCCGCTCGCAGATCATTTAGCAATCCTATTCCTGACTATTTCACCGTGATAGTCGCGCTGGACCGCGCAGGTATTCTCGTGATAGGTCGGACTCACCGCACGGGACTATTTCACCCGCATAAGCCCTTTCGACCCGCATGAGGTATTCCTCGTGATAGACTATTTCACCCGCATAAGCCCTTACGACTCGCATTTAGGTATTCCTCACATAGTCGGACTACCGCACGGGACTATTTCACCCGCATAAGCCCTACGGACTCGCATGAGGTATTCCTCGTGATCGTGGGCAAATCCACTAATTATGCAAATGCCACAAACCCGGAATGACCCCGAACGACCGATATACCAATAGCACACAACCGCTATTTCCAAAGACACATAGGCAATTCTCAATTAAAGCCCAAGTACTTATCACTATGATACTTAGACAAATTCTCAATTTATCAAGCCAAAGTACTAATCAAGGCATACATAGAATAATTCTCTTTTAACAAGCAAAAGTACTTATCAAGGCACACTTAGAATAATTCTCTTTTAACAAGCCAAAGTACTTACGTACGTACATTCCTTTATAAAAGACTCCTTTCTATGTAAAGCCCCAAGATACTAACACCCTTAGTATCAAGGCGTGTCTATTTTTCAAAGTAAGTTACTACACTTTAGAAAACTCATTTCAAAGCTTGAAATCAAGTAACTCCAAATTTTCACAATCTAGGCAACTTATGCCGATTTAATCAAAATAGACAACTTTCTAAACCTTCCATAAAGCCGTTATAACCAACTTCCCATAAAGCCGTTATAACCCTTTACGGTTTTAGACGATCCATTCCTTCAATAACCTAGAGACTTATACTATTAAAACCAAGTATCACATACTTACAAATAAAGTTCTCAACTTTCAAAATACTTCAAGTCTCTTAATAGTTAGAAAACAATTTTTATTCTAGTTTTTAAAACTCAAGTAACTTCACCCTTAACGCAGTTACTTCTCTTAAATCATGTCATTTCTCCTCTTTAAATCAAATAAGTAAATCATTCCTCGACTTCTAAAGTCATTATAATGACCTTTAGGTTTTAGAACTAAGGCACTAGCCAAAAGATTTGAAACCACTTCCTTTTCAAGTCTCTATGTACTTTAAGAAAATACCTTCACTTTTAAGAATCCAAACTTCCCTAAGGAAATGGATTATACTACTTACAATTTAAACATCAAAGTACACTCGAAGTACATAGAACAAATTCTATTTTAGGCAATCCAAATACAAGCAAGGAATGGATCATTCAAGAGTAGAACTTACTTTCTTTATTCTAAGGAATCATGCTAGAAGGAGATAGTTCACATACCTTTCGCTAAATCCACAAGCTGCCGAATACGCCGCGTAGAAGTTGTCAACCTATAATGGTCACAACAAGGCTATCAACTTCTAGTCTCTAACGAGAATAAAACTAAGTGTACGGCCTCTAATTCTACGGAAAATCGGCAAAGACTTCCTTTGTTTCTACTCACTTTGCCACCTTTTCAAGGTCGAATACACAACCAACACGCCACATTTAAGGCTCCAAACAACAACCAAACAAAGGGGATTACACGCCTTACAATACGTAAAATTCCGCCCACAATTCATACCAAATAGTATAATACTTCACTAGCCATTCTACCAACATACAACTAACAATTCAAAGTCTTTTCCAATCCTTTTCCGATTTCAAGTTCTTAGGTCCAACATGTTATATAGTCTAAACAACTTCAACAACTACACTTTCCTTCTTTATACAACATGCGACGCTTAAACTAATAATTAACTTGAATTGTAATCTTAAGGCTAAACATGCTAGTTTTCGGATTAGGGTTCCAATTGCCAATAAACATATCAAACTTCATACTATAACACACGCCATAAAATCCATAGCTACAACCATAAGAATATACCTTTAAAGCCCTTAAAATTTCCAAGATTTCAAAGTCGCGCTTTAGAAATTCTTAGCTCCTTTCCATAAGTTCCAATCCGCTCCAAGCACTCCTTAGGCCTACGAAGAACCCATCTTCAAGTTCCAACTTCAAAGTTGAAGAACTCCCTTAGTTTCCGCGACTAACGTGAAAACTCCGCTTTTCCAAATCTTTCTATTGAGATATCCTTACAACACTCTTAGGAACCTTGGTTTAAAGTCTCATGGACAAAGGAACAAAATTACAAAATCTTGTGTAAGGGATAGTGAACCCGAGAGCTAAGGATCTTGCACAAGAGTTCTCTCAATTTTTTCTAAGTGTAAAAGACCTTGTCTTGCACTAACTTAGTATATAACACATATTAGAGGGCTTAGACTCAAACAAATGGGTGGCTAAGATGAATTTCACTGATTAAGCTATGTGGACAAGTTTCGACAAGTCAACAATGTCACGCTAGCAAGACTAATCTTCCAAGGTGGTCAATGACCATTTTGCCCCTTACCAATTTCGTCCAAGACCACTTCGGGGTGCCACGTGTCGCCTCTCATTCGCCCATAAAATTCAGAACCTCGCGGCCCCACAAACGTAAAATTTCTGTGGGCCCCACGTGACCAAATCCAGAAAATAAATTTCCATAATATTAATAAGTTCCATACTCTTCAAATAATGCATTTTGAGAATCCAATTCTCAATAACGAACATTTTTCCTTTCCGACGTCCGAAGATTTTCCGTCTAAGAACAATTCTTCCTTTCGCATTTAGTTTCCAAGTCTTGTTTCCTTACGCATTCTCTTATACATGTTCTCGACTTACGGTGTAACATTCTTCCCCTTAGAAACATTCGCCCCCGAATGTTCTTAGCTCTGTCACGCTACACAAACTCCGACACTCTATACTATGCCTATCAATCAATACTCCACAAGACTAACGACGCCACACTGCCATCGCCTAACATACGTAAACATATCAACGGACCTTCCGTCCGCTACCCCTTCTCACAAACTCGAAGGTTACGCTTTCTAAAATACGGATCCTTAGAGGTTCCTTTCTTCCTTACTTGTCATTTTTTCTCGCATTTCTAAACTCATTTAGTAAACGCATAAAATCTCAAATTTTGTTTCGTTCTCCAACTCGAGTTACCAAACTTGGCTATATCGCTACTTACATTCCCGTTAAGGCTTTTCTCGGTCCTTACGACTAGTTCGTGGAACGCTGGCCCACAAACTCGCATAACGATTTACTAAACTTGGGCCTGCATCCCCGTGACCCTATCACTTAACTGACTATTTCTAATCGACATCACCCGATTCCATACTATCGTTGACCCGAAATGAGTCTATAACCCGACTCATCGTCACACTTAACTTCTCGCTCTTAGTCCGAATAAATCCTCTTATCTCAAGGTACTTCTTACCCTATCCCCTATTCACTAGAGGTTCACACATAAGCCAAAGTATTTCTATCGCACAATCTTCCCTATTGGTCTTACATCACAGGCAATTACTACGCTGAAATCTACACAACTATAGTCTCGCTTCACTTATCATTCTTGTCAACATTCTTACTTCTCACTTTACTAATCAAAGTATCCCTACCTGGTACTATCACTTACAATCGCTAGCACCGCTATCTTGGTCAATAACATAATCGCTTCCTCACGACTTATAGTCTTCTCCTAACCGAAACCGAGGCTCGTGCTTGGCCTCAAAACTCGGCGCAGGTTAACTCGCCGATCGCGAACAACATCCAGATATCCTCGGCATAAGCCCTATCAACTCTCTCGAGTCCGACTAGTAGCTCGCTACCTTTGCCCTTTCAAGGCCGCTTCTCCTCGAGGCATAATCAGAACACAACAATACGCCGAGAAGAATTATCTTACTAACACACCTCATGGCATGACCTTAGAGTGAGAAGAATAAACCAACTCCTAAATGTCCCGTAGCCTCGCTTATGGGCGTGGCGCGCAACACACCGATAATCAAGACTCTACTAGACACGGTCAGAACATTCCGAGGATCGATCGCTCGATACCACTGCATCACCAACCTCAACTCGCGGATCGTGCCCTACCTGCACCTTCTACCTTAACAATACAAGTAAGTCATGAATCAAATAACACCTCATTTTTTTTTTTTTTTAAAACAAACGATGCAAAGGAAAAGCCGACAAGGCCGCCATATATACATAAACTAAAGACACTACACCGCATATAAGTCCAATCCCACATATGAATACGCACTTGTGAGTTAATCGGAATATGACGACAAGGCCCCGCACTCCAAAAATGTACAAAGCCCATCAAGGATATATACCAAAAAGATAAACTCCTGGACAGAGGGAGCTATCCAAAAACCCTGAGCAGGATCCTACACCTGCCGATCACCGAATCAAGACTAAACTCGGCAGATGAACGCACCTGAAGGAGGTCAGTACGAAGAATGTACCAAGTATGTGAACAGTAAGTACTGTAATAAAATCATAACAGTATAAACAAAACAGGAGACATGTATGATAGCCAACCTACAGTACATAACACATAAGCGAATATATCAAGTCGTGACGCAAGCCCTCAAAGTCATTACTCAAATATAACCACGGTCTCACGCCCATAATATCATTCATGCCCGTGGAATCCTTCCTCACTGTCGGCAGTCCATGATATAATAACACCGATAAGGATACATGAACGCCAAGCCCCACCTGTGTCCTAAATACCTCGTGGTCTCATGCCCCGGAATCCCACCTCGTAAAGCATGACCATAGGTAACACAAACAACCGGGACATATATGATAATCAAAATACAACACATTGTGCCTTACTAACAATGAGAGTAAATGAGTATCCTTACAATATAAACTAGAAGCTCATGATCAAGGACCATCCGCCCGCAGATCATTTAGCAATCCTATTCTCGGGACTATTTCACCCGTGATAGTCGCGTGGACCGCGCGAGGTATTCTCGTGATAGGCCGGACCCGCCCGCACGGAACTATTTCACCCGCATAAGCCCTTTCGACCCGCATGAGGTATTCCTCGTGATAGGACTTTCACCCGCATAAGCCCTTACGGACTGCACAGGTATTCCTCGCATAGGTCGGACCCGCCGCACGGGACTATTTCACCCGCATAAGCCCTACTGACCGCATTTAGGTATTCTCAGATCGTGGGTAGCAAATCCACTAATTACGCAAATGCCACAAACCCGGAATGACCGAACGACCGATATACCAATAGCACACAACCGCTATTTCAAAGACACATAGGCAATTCTCAATTAACAAGCCCAAGTACTTATCACGGCATACTTAGACAAATTCTCAATTTATCAAGCCAAAGTACTAATCAAGGCATACATAGAATAATTCTCTTTTAACAAGCCAAAGTACTTATCAAGGCACACTTAGAATAATTCTCTTTAACAAGCCAAAGTACTTACGCACGCATATCTCCTTTATAAAAGACTCCTTTCTATGTAAAGCCCCAAGATACTAACACCGTAGTATCAAGGCGTGTCTATTTTTCAAAGTAAGTCACTACACTTTTAGAAAACTCATTTCAAAGCTTGAAATCAAGTAACTCCAAATTTTCACAATCTAGGCAACTTATGCCGATTTAATCAAAATAGACAACTTTCTAAACCTTTCATAAAGCCGTTATAACCAACTTCCCATAAAGCCGTTATAACCCTTTATGGTTTTAGACGTATCCATTCCTTCAATAACCAAGAGACTTATACTATTAAAACCAAGTATCACATACTTACAAATCAAGTTCTCAACTTTTAAAATACTTCAAGTCTCTTAATAGTTAGAAAACAAGTTTTCTTCTTTTTAAACCTCAAGTAACTTCACCCTTAACGCAAGTTACTTCTCTTAAATCATGTCATTTCTCCTCTTTAAATCAAATAAGTAAATCACTCCTCGACTTCTAAAGTCATTATAATGACCTTTAGGTTTTAAACTAAGGCACTAGCCAAAAGATTTGGAAACCACTTCCTTTTCAAGTCTCTATGTACTTTAAGAAAAATACCTTCACTTTTAAGAATCCAAACTTCCTAAGGAAATGGATTATACTACTTACAATTTAAACATCAAAGTACACTCGGAAGTACATAGAACAAATTCTATTTTAGGCAATCCAAATACAAGCAAGGAATGGATCATTCAAGGAGTAACTTACTTTCTTTATTCTAAGGAATCATGCTAGAAGAGGAGATAGTTCACATACCTTTCGCTAAATCCACAAGCTGCCGAATACGCCGTGACGAAGTGTCAACCTATAATGGTCACAACAAGGCTATCAACTTCTAGTCTCTAACGAGAATAAAACTAAGTGTACGGCCTCTAATTCTACGGAAAATCGGGCAGACTTCCTTTGTTTCTACTCACTTTGCCACCTTTTTCAAGCGTCGAATACAATAACCAACACGCCACATTTAAGGCTCCAAACAACAACTAAACAAAAGGGGATTACACGACTTACAATACGTAAAATTCCGCCCACAATTCATACCAAATAGTATAATACTTCACTAGCCATTCTCGGCCAACATACAACTAACAATTCAAAGTCTTTTCCAATCCTTTTCTGATTTCAAGTTCTTAGGTCCAACATGTTATATAGTCTAAACAACTTCAACAACTACACTTTCCTTCTTTATACAACATGCGACGCTTAAACTAATAATTGACTTGAATTGTAATCTTAAGGCTAAACATGCTAGTTTTCGGATTAGGGTTCCAATTGCCAATAAACATATCAAACTTCATACTATAACACACGCCATAAAATCCATAGCTACAACCATAAGAATATACCTTTAAAGCCCTTAAAATTTCCAAGATTTCAAAGTCGCGCCTTAGAAATTCTTAGCTCCTTTCCATAAGTTCCAATCCGCTCCAAGCACTCCTTAGAGGCCTATGAAGAACCCATCTTCAAGTTCCAACTTCAAAGTTGAAGAACTCCCTTAGTTTCCGCCTTGCGACTAACGTGAAAACTCCGTTTTTCCGAAATCTTTCTATTGAGATATCCTTACAACACTCTTAGGAACCTTGGTTTAAAGTCTTGTGGACAAAGGAACAAAATTACAAAATTCATGTGAAGGGATAGTGAACCCGAGAGCTAAGGAGCTTGCACAAGAGTTCTCTCAATTTTTCTAAGTGTAAAAGACCTTGTCTTGCACTAACTTAGTATATAACACATATCGAGGGCTTAGACTCAAACAAATGGGTGGCTAAGATGAATTTCACTTGGATTAAGCCTATGTGGACAAGTTGACAAGTCAACAATGTCACGCTAGCAAGACTAATCTTCCAAGGTGGTCAATGACCATTTTGCCCTTACCAATTTCGTCCAAGACCACTTGTGGGGTGCCACGTGTCGCCTCTCATTCGGCCCATAAAATTCAGAACCCTCGTGGGCCCCACAAAACGTAAAATTTCTGTGGGCCCCACGTGACCAAATCCAGAAAATAAATTTCCATAATATTAATAAGTTCCATACTCTTCAAATAATGCATTTTGAGAATCCAATTCTCAATAACGAACATTTTTCCTTTCCGACGCCCTAAGATTTTCCGCGGAAGAACAATTCTTCCTTTCGCATTTAGTTTCAAGTCTTGTTTCCACGCATACATTCTCTTATACATGTTCTCGACTTACTGGTGTAACATTCTTCCCCTTAGAAACATTCGCCCCGAATGTTCTTAGCCGATTGTCACGCTACACAAACTCCTGACAATCTCTATACTATGCCTATCAATCAATACTCCACAAGACTAACGACGCCACACCGCCATCGCCTAACATACGTAAACATATCAATGGACCTTCCGTCCGCTACCCCTTCTCACAAACTCGGCGTTACGCTTTCTAAAATACGGGATCCTTAGAGGTTCCTTTCTTTCCTTACTTGTCATTTTTCTCGCATTTCTAAACTCATTTAGTAAACGACAAAATCTCAAATTTTGTTTCGCTTCTCCAACTCGAGTTACCAAACTTGGCTATATCGTTACTTACATTCCCATTAAGGCTTTTCTCGGTCCTTACGACTAGTTCCGTGAACGCTGCCCACAAACTCGCATAACGATTTACTAAACTTGGGCCCGCATCCCCGTGACCCTATCACTTAACGGACTATTTCTAATCGACATCACCCGATTCCATACTATCGGTTGACTAAATGAGTCTATAACCCGACTCATCGTCACACTTAACTTCGCTCTTAGTCCGAATAAATCTCTCTTATCTCAAGGTACTTCTTACCCTATCCCCTATTCACTAGAGGTTCACACATAAGCCAAAGTATTTCTAACGCACAATCTTCCTATTGGTCTTACATCGCCATGGGCAATTACTACGCGTGAAATCTACACAACTATAGTCTCGCTTCACTTATCATTCTTGTCAACATTCTTACTTCTCACTTTACTAATCAAAGTATCCCTACCTCCGGGTACTATCACTTACAATCGCTAGCACCGCTATCTTGGTCAATAACATAACCGCTTCTCATGACCCTATAGTCTTCTCCTAACCGAAACCGAGGCTCGTGCTGGCCTCAAAACTCGCGCAGAAAGAACTCGCCGATCGCGAACAACATCCAGATATCCCGGCATAAGCCCTATCAACTCTCTCGAGTCCGACTAGTAGCTCCTCGCTACTCCTTTGCCCCTTCATGGCCGTTTCTCCTCGAGGCATAATCTGAACACAACAATACGTCGAGAGGAATTATCTTACTAACACGGCTCTATGGCATGACCTTAGAGTGAGAAGAATAGAAACCAACTCTAAATGTCCCGTAGCCTCGCTTACGGGTGTGCGCGCAACACACCGATAATCAAGACTCTACTAGACACGGCCTCAGAACATTCCGAGGATCGATCGCTCGATACCACTCACACCAACCTCAAGCTCGTGATCGTGCCCTACCGGCACCCTTCTACCTTAACAATACAAGTAAGTCATGAATCAAATAACACCTCATTTTTTTTTTTTTTTTTAAAACAAACGTACGTGCAAAGGAAAAGCCGACAAGGCTGCCATATATACATAAACTAAAGACACTACACCGTACATAAGTCCAATCCCACATATGAATACAGCACTTAGAGTTAATCAAATATGACGACAAGGCCCCGCCGCACTCCAAAATGTACAAAGCTCATCAAGGATATATACCAAAAGATAAACTCCCGACAGGAGCTATCCAAAACCCCGAGCAGATCCTACACTGCCGATCACCGAATCAAGATCTAAACTCGCAGATGAATGCACTCAAGGAGGTCAAGACAAGAATGTACAAGTATGTGAACAGTAAGTACCGTAATAAAATCATAACAAGATAAACAAAACAGAGACATGTATGATAGCCAACCTACAGTACATAACACATAAGCAGTCATATCAAGTCAGGGACGCAAGCCCTCAAAGTCATTACTCAAATATAACCATGGGTCTCACGCCCATAATATCATTCATGCCCGTGGAATCCTTCCTCACTGCCGGCAGTCCATGATATAATAACACCGATAAGGATACATGAACGCCAAGCCCCACCTGTGTCCTAAATACCTCGTGGTCTCATGCCCCGGAATCCCACCTCGTAAAAGCATGACCATAGGGTAACACAAACAAATCCGGGGACATATATGATAATCAAAATACAACACATTGTGCCTTACTAACAATGAGAGTAAACAGTAGTATCCTTACAATATAAACTAGGAAGCTCATGATCAAGCAGGACCATCCGCCCGCAGTATCATTTAGCAATCCTATTCCTGGGACTATTTCACCCGATAGGTCGCGTGGACCCGCGAGGTATTCCTCGCATAGGTCGGACCCGCCCGCACGGGACTATTTCACCCGCATAAGCCCTTTCTGACCGCACGAGGTATTCCTCGTGATAGGACTTTCACCCGCATAAGCCCTTACGACTCGCACGAGGTATTCCTCGCATAGGTCGACCCGCCCGCACGGGACTATTTCACCCGCATAAGCCCTACGGACTGCATTTAGGTATTCCTCGTGATCGCGGGTAGCAAATCCACTAATTATGCAAATGCCACAAACCCGGAATGACCCCGAAACGACTGATATACCAATAGCACACAACCGGCTATTTCCAGCACACATAGGCAATTCTCAATTAACAAGCCCAAGTACTTATCACGGCATACTTAGACAAATTCTCAATTTATCAAGCCAAAGTACTAATCAAGGCATACATAGAATAATTCTCTTTTAACAAGTCAAAGTACTTATCAAGGCACACTTAGAATAATTCTCTTTTAACAAGCCAAAGTACTTACGTACGTACATTCCTTTATAAAAGACTCCTTTCTATGTAAAGCCCCAAGATACTAACACCCGTAGTATCAAGGCGTGTCTATTTTTCAAAGTAAGTCACTACACTTTTAGAAAACTCATTTCAAAGCTTGAAATCAAGTAACTCCAAATTTTCACAATCTAGGCAACTTATGCCGATTTAATCAAAATAGACAACTTTCTAAACCTTTCATAAAGCCGTTATAACCAACTTCCCATAAAGCCGTTATAACCCTTTATGGTTTTAGACGTATCCATTCCTTCAATAACCAAGAGACTTATACTATTAAAACCAAGTATCACATACTTACAAATCAAGTTCTCAACTTTCAAAATACTTCAAGTCTCTTAATAGTTAGAAAACAAGTTTTCTTCTAGTTTTTAAACCTCAAGTAACTTCACCCTTAACGCAAGTTACTTCTCTTAAATCATGTCATTTCTCCTCTTTTAAATCAAATAAGTAAATCACTCCTTGACTCACTAAAGTCATTATAATGACCTTTAGGTTTTAACTAAGGCACTAGCCAAAAGATTTGGAAACCACTTCCTTTTCAAGTCTCTATGTACTTTAAGAAAATACCTTCACTTTTAAGAATCCAAACTTCCCTAAGGAAATGGATTATACTACTTACAATTTAAACATCAAAGTACACTCAAGAAGTACATAGAACAAATTCTATTTTAGGCAATCCAAATACAAGCAAGGAATGGATCATTCAAGGAGTAGAACTTACTTTCTTTATTCTAAGGAATCATGCTAGAAGAGGAGATAGTTCACATACCTTTTCGCTAAATCCACAAGCTGCCGAATACGCCGCACGTAGAAGTGTCAACCTATAATGGTCACAACAAGGCTATCAACTTCTAGTCTCTAACGAGAATAAAACTAAGTGTACGGCCTCTAATTCTACGGAAAATCGGGCAAAGACTTCCTTTGTTTCTACTCACTTTGCCACCTTTTCAAGGTCGAATACAATAACCAACACGCCACATTTAAGGCTCCAAACAACAACCAAACAAAGGGGATTACACGACTTACAATACGTGTAAAATTCCGCCCCACAATTCATACCAAATAGTATAATACTTCACTAGCCATTCTCGGCCAACATACAACTAACAATTCAAAGTCTTTTCCAATCCTTTTCTGATTTCAAGTTCTTAGGTCCAACATGTTATATAGTCTAAACAACTTCAACAACTACACTTTCCTTCTTTATACAACATGCGACGCTTAAACTAATAATTGACTTGAATTGTAATCTTAAGGCTAAACATGCTAGTTTTCGGATTAGGGTTCCAATTGCCAATAAACATATCAAACTTCATACTATAACACATGCTTGCTAAAATCCATAGCTACAACCATAAGAATATACCTTTAAAGCCCTTAAAATTTCCAAGATTCCAAAGTCGCGCCTTAGAAATTCTTAGCTCCTTTCCATAAGTTCCAATCCGCTCCAAGCACTCCTTAGAGGCCTATGAAGAACCCATCTTCAAGTTCCAACTTCAAAGTTGAAGAACTCCTTAGTTTCCGCCATGACTAACGTGAAAACTCCGCTTTTTCCAAATCTTTCTATTGAGATATCCTTACAACACTCTTAGAACCTTGGTTTAAAGTCTGTGGACAAAGGAACAAAATTACAAAATTGTGGAATGGATAGTGAACCCGAGAGCTAAGGAGCTTGCACAAGAGTTCTCTCAATTTTTCTAAGTGTAAAAGACCTTGTCTTGCACTAACTTAGTATATAACACATATCGAGGGCTTAGACTCAAACAAACGGGTGGCTAAGATGAATTTCACTGATTAAGCCTATGTGGACAAGTTGATGCTCAACAATGTCACGCTAGAAAGACTAATCTTCCAAGGTGGTCAATGACCATTTTGCCCCTTACCAATTTCGTCCAAGACCACTTGTGGGGTGCCACGTGTCGCCTCTCATTCATCCATAAAATTCAGAACCCTCGGGCCCCACAAAACGTAAAATTCCTGTGGGCCCCACGTGACCAAATCCGTGAAATAAATTTCCATAATATTAATAAGTTCCATACTCTTCAAATAATGCATTTTGAGAATCCAATTCTCAATAACGAACATTTTTCCTTTCCGACGTCCTAAGATTTTCCGTCAAGAACAATTCTTCCTTTCGCACTAGTTTCCAAGTCTTGTTTCCTTACGCATATCTCTTATACATGTTCGACTTACGGTGTAACAATAATCGCTGGTCCCGAGAACTGTCACAAGATACCTCAAATGCTCCGCATGCTCGCCTGAGCGAGAATAAACCAAGATATCATCAATGAACACTATCACAAACATGTCCAAAATGGTTTGAACACTCGCTCATCAAATCCATGATTACCACGAGCATTGGTCAACCCAAAAGACATGACCAACTCATAATGCCCGCATCGTCCGAATGCACCCCAGGGACATCCGCCTCGACTGCACTGATGATAGCCCGATCGCAGATCAATCTGAGAAACATCTCGCACTCGCAATCGGTCGAACAAATCATCAATCCCGGAAGGGTATTCGTTTAATGGTCACCTTGTTCACCGCTCAGATCAACACACATGCGCAGCTGCCCCGCCCTTCTTCTTCACGAACAATACCGCGCTTCCTGCGAGAAACACTAGCCCGATGAAGCCTTCTCCAAAGAAATCTCTAAGCTGATCCTTCAACTCTCTCAACTCGCAGTGCCATTCTCAGACGGAATGGAAATAGCCGAGTGTCCGCAAAGACATCGACAAAACTCCTATCTCCTCTCGTGAGGATACCGGGAGGTCGTGAAACATATCCGGGAACTCTCGACTACCGAATCGATCGAAAATCTGTACCGCACTCGTGATCAAACACCCGAATGAGATGGTAGATATACCCTTCTCGCACCATCTTCCTAGCCTCGAGGTAGGAAATAAACCTACCCTCTACGATACGTTCCTCCCACTCAACAACCGGCTCCTCAGAAACCGAACCGCACTCACTCTCTTCCCGCAGCTTCACATTGGCGTAGCAAGCTAGCCAATCCATACCTACGATCACGCCGAAATCACCATGTCCAACTCTATCAAGTCGGCCAGGTCCGACGATCAGATACGTCACCGACAAGCCCTATATACCCGCCGAGCTACCACCGAATCACCCATCGCGTAGCTACTCGAAAGTGGTCTATGGACTCGTGCTCTATCCCTATCCTACTAGCAATAAGGGGAGATATATAGGAGAGTAGAACCCGGATCTATCAAGGCATACATATCATAATCGAGATCGATAAGGTACTGTGACGACATCAGCGAGGCCTCCCGTCCCGCCGATCGATAGGTATAAATGCGTTTCGAGGACCGCTAGAATCGACCGCGCCACGACTCTTCCGCGACTGGCCCATGAGTACCTCGCCCGGGCGAGTAATCAGAGAGATGATGAACCAAGAATCGACCAGTAGCCGAGCCCTACCACCAAGATTTCCCTGGCCTGACAGTTCTCGCAAATGACCACGCTGCCACAATCAGAATATACTCGTGAGCAAGACACAATGTGACGACCAAACTCGGCCCACATCGTGCCTTACCCCTGCACCCTAGTGATACAACATCGTAGAAACCAATGGAAATAAAAACTTTACACATGAAATGAGAGACATAAATAAATAAACAGCCAACCCAACCGCCTTTCAGATATATACATAAACCCGAACGCTTATCCTTTTTACAAACCCCGCCACAACAAGCATGCACTTAAGATATACAACAACTATGACGGACATTCCCGCCATACCCCGAATGTACAAGTACCTACAATGACAGGGACTATACTAAAAGATAAGCCTCCGAGGAAACGAGCTTCCTAACGCCGAATCGCGATCCTATGAGCGAGGATCAACCAACTGGTATACCTCTACCGCAGATGAACGCAGCCCTCGCGAGGTCAAGATAACAGTACCAAGTATGTGAAACTGAAAATACCGTAATGAAATCACATTTCATCATTTTATAAAACCATTTCGCCATAAGTAAACAAGCTATGTCAAGTAAGTGGACGATATCCCCGTAATAATCACTCACATAATTACGGGTCTCACGCCCATAATACCACTCGTGTTCGTGGAACTCATTCTCATCGCGGCAGCATACGATGTAAAACAACACCCATATGTGAACTCGAACACTAGATCCTGCTGCGCCATCAAAACCGACGCCAAGTAGAATAGCCAACTACTACCCAAAAGCTAGTCATATCCCATCACGCAAGGTACTGCCAACTACTACCCAAAGCTAGCCACGAATCGCCGAGGCAAGTATCTTAAGCTAACGCATAATAGCCTACCGCCTCACAAGATATGACCGAGGCAAGTATCTTAAGCTATCTACCGAGGCTACCGGCATACCGAGAAAATGACCGTAACAAGTATCTAAAGTGTACCAACCACACGCATAAAACTAAGCCCGTGATCGCCGTCACCGCGCAAGCTTCATGGATTAGCGGTCCATGGACTAACACCAACCTCACAATGACCGCATGCCCCAAGATCTTACTCCTAAGTCATGGCCATGAAACCATCCTATCGACGCATGCCCGTGGAACATCCATCACGCCAAGATGTCCTAAGGAAATAAATCGATAGCCGGCCCTCCTGCAGAGTCACGCATGCAAAACAACCACCAATACTCAAAGTGGACGATACTGCGGACCACCCAACGCCGCATGTCCAAATAATCAATCGATAGCCCTCCTGCAGAGTCACTAAAGACATCAACAAAACACTTGCACATCAAAGACTATCACAACAAGCATAGGCAAGTTTAACATACATTCATTTTAATCAACAATCCGTTTCAAACCCAAAATACTACATACTTTCCTTCTTTCAAAAGACCTCTTTCTATGTAAAAGCCACATGATACTAATACTCATAGTATATAAAGAAAACACGCTTTACTTTTAAAACCAAATTACTTCACCTTCAGAAAATCTTTACAAGGCTTTTAAAATCAAGTACTCTATACTTTATAAACCAAGTGCTTTTCTTTAGAACAACATCAAGTATACTTTTTAAAACCCAATTAACTTACTCTTTTCAAAACAAGTAACCTATACTTAAATCAAGTTACTTCTCCTTTTCCAAAACAAGTCGTTATAAGTCAAGTCTCTTATCTTTCAAGATCAAGTCTCTTAACTTTCAAAATCAAGTCGCTTTATCACAAAACCAAATCTTTCTTTTATCTTCATAAAGTCGTTATAACTAACTTCCCATAAAGCCATTATAACACTTTATGTTTTAAAACAAACAAAAATCGCTTTCACACCCGCACGCCTACCGCACTATATAGTTCACAACAATCATGCTCAAGAGTATAGGAAGAATCACATACCTTTAGCTTAAACCACAAGCCAAGTCAAGTATGCCGCAGAAAGATCCACCTATAACAACCATAATATATAAATCAACTTCTAGCACTCTCCGTAGAATATTCTAAACACAAGATTCCTTATTCTACGTAAATTTCTAAAGACCTCCCCGCTATCACATAAATCTCCTCCTTACCAGCCCGCTACTGTGCCAACAACTCCTGGGGGATTACACGCCTAACCTGACGTGTTCAATTCTCGCTTCACAATAATACTACACAAGTCTACTCAGTACACCCAATGTAAATACAGTTCAAACCTTTATAATCATCCTTCCAATATAATATACTCAAGTATAACTACTACAACATGTAATATCCAATTACAATAGGGGGACATAGATCATTACCTCGATAAGCCCAAAAATTATCCAAGTTATAAGTCGATCCTGAGCAACGCTAGCTCAATCCTTACGCCCAACCCGCTCCAAGCGACCCTTAGAAGTTTCTAAACAACTTCTAAATACTTCCACCAAGCTAGGAAGATTTTTCTAGGTTTCGCTTTACTGGCTATTGGAATAAAGTAGTATTTCCTGCTCCTAGTATTGAAATAACTTTGGAATACTACTAGGATACTAGGCCAAGGTATTTGGGATTATAAAACAATACACCAAGTATTTTCTACACAAAAGGAGGGGGGGACGAAATAGGGCTAAAGGGAGGGAGTATTTGCTATGGAAAATCTTCAAGTGAGGATGAAATACTCTTCAACCTTAAGGGGGTATTTATAGAGGAATTAAGGGCCAAGATCTTATCAAGTGTATGGTCAAGATTGGGCCATGTGTGGGTCCCACCACACCACATGGCCAACGAATTGCTAGACAAGTGGCTTGCCACTTGTTAGCCCATTTCGCCAAGGACAAGTTGTCAGCCACTGTCCCACCATTTCGCCGGTGCCACTGGGGGTAGACACGTGTCTCCCCCCCGACTCGTCCAAAATATTTCGTCTTCCGAAAATATCCAAAATACCGAAAACCTCAAACACAAAGTGGGCTACAAAACCAGAATTTCTCCCGTGGCCCCACGTGACCATTTCCAAAATAAAATCCAATAATTCTAATATAATCCAAGAAGTCCAAATACCAAACTGGGAATCCAATTCCATTAACGAACCTTTTTCTTCACAAAACCTAAACTTTTCCGTTAAAAATCACATCTTTCTTTCTTTCCAAAATTTCGCCGTATTCTCGCACGCACGCCCTCACATACATACCTCGGAACTACGGGTATAACATTCTTCCTCTTAGAAACATTCGTCCCGAATGTTCCTTCTACGCCTAATCAAACGTGCCAGATAGTCTTCACTACTATACTTACGAACCAATCACGCCATCAACGGCCATAGTAACATACAAATCCAAGCTAACCAGAAATCATTTCTAATCTCACAATAGCTCCTACTAGCTTCAATTTACTCTAAGGCCTATCTCCGCCTTCACGATCCGATTCTCGTCGAACGATCCACGAACTCATACGATGGTTACCTAAACTGGGCCTAGCACCTCGTGACCTACCACCCGGCGACCACCTCGAACCGACCCCACCTCATTCCGGCCGCGGTTGACCCGCGACTTGGCCTCAACCCGACTCCGCCATCGCGCCTAAACTCTCTCGCTCCTCGATCCGAACAATCTTACTAATTCACGCCATGAAAGCTACCACTTCCATCTTACACTACCCATGGAATTATCACACCAACATAATGCTATCGTAACATAATAAAAAAATATACTTATCTTAATACAAATGCATACTAGTCTCTAGAGGGTCAAGGATATACCCGATATCACAAAACAAATAGGCGATTTCAAGGACCGCTATAATCGAACTTCCACCACGACTCGCTCGCTCGCCAGATACTAACACCCCGCCTAGCTATCGGGCGCGAAGAACCCGCAATGCATCCCGGCGTCGAGTCTCAACATCCGCGCTACCTCTGTAGGACAATTTTCGCAAATGGCCCACCGCCACATGTAAAACAAGTCCTTCGACACTTCGAACGGGTTTACCACACCGTTACACTTAGGTCGGGTGGCTTCCTCCGCCAAGACCCCAACTCCCGAAACTCAACCTCGAGCCCCGACCGCCCCGAATACTGAGGCCCCAAGATCGTAGAGGACCACTCAGATCGGGCGGCGCGTATAACTAGTTCACACAGGCGGTCCGCTTGAAAGTTACCAAAGGACCTCGCCGCCCCGCCTCTTCGCCGATATCGTCAATCCGTCGGTCTCTCCGCGTTTCACACCCTAGCGCATGAGCTCAGATGCGCGGCGATGTCCATGCCCGGCAAGCGATACACCAACAAGACTCGCCAAGTAGTCATCAAGCCTCGCGGACGTAGCGGTGCACTCGCCCTCCATATTAGCTACTAACGCAGGACATATCGAGCCAACGAGTCAACTCTACGTTGTACTTCGAATCGCGGCGCCCTCCCTGCCTCAAAGATCGAAACTCGCCGCCCGTTCTCCTCATCCGCGCGGCAAGAAATGGCCGAGAAATGCCTCCAGAACTCGCCCCAAACAGTGGGGCGATGCTCCCGACAGCTCCCATGAATCAAACCACCGATCATTGCGGTATCACGCACCGACGCGAACCGAAATCACTGACTCGGTCTCAAGCCTCGATCACCGCATGATCCTCTCAGAATCGACGGATGAACTCGCGATCATCCTCGTGCCTCACCCGTAGAACTCGCGGAATACAACTCGTAAAATCCCGTAGCCTCAAACTATCCGACCGGGATGAACTACGGCTACCGAATCGAATCGCCAGATTCAGCCTTCTCTCGTGTTCGCCACGATCCCGCCGCAAGAATCGCCATCTCCTTGTAACCCATCTCTCTCGCTTCCAGCCGTAGGACCGAGGCTGTGTATCAGGGTCTCGCAGCCACCGCCGCAGCCTCTAACCTCGCTGGGCCGGCGGCGCCGCAAAACTCGCCGTCAAGAACTATCTCGTAATGACCGCTCGCGCTCGCATTCTCTCGTGTCCCACTAGCGCCTCCCACGGCCGCTTTGCCCTTCTCGCCCGGCTGTTTTGCGCGAGGCATAATCGCGTAAAAGAACACGCCGTAAGGAGTCCAACTTACAACATCGCCTAAGGCACGATCTCGTGAGTGAGAAGAATAGAAACTAATCCTAAATGTCTCGCAGCCTCCCGACATAGATGTGGTGCACAACACACCGATAATCAAGACTCTACTAGACACGGTTCAGACACTTTCCGAGGATTAATCGCTTCGATACCACTTGTGACGACCAAACTCGGCCCGCCATCGTGCCTTACCCCGCACCCTAGGATACAACATCGTAGAAAACCAATGAAATAAAACTTTACACATGAAATGAGACATAAATAAATAAACAGCCAACCCAACCGCTGCTTTCAAGATATATACATAAACCCGAACAGCTTATCCTTTACAAACCCCGCCACAACAAAGCATGCACTTCTAAGATATACAACAACTATGACGGACAGGTTCCCGCCATACCTCGAATGTACAAGTACCTACAATGACAGGACTATACTAAAAGATAAGCCTCCGAGGAACGGAGCTTCCTAACGCCGAATCATGATCCTATGAGCGAGGATCAACCAACTGGTATACCTCTACCGGCATGAACGCAGCCCCAAGCGAGGTCGATAACAGTACCAAGTATGTGAAACTGAAAATATCAGAATGAAATCACATTTCATCATTTTATAAAACCATTTCGCCATAAGTAAACAAGATGTCAAGTGGACGATATCCCTGCAATAATCACTACACATAATTACGGGTCTCACGCCATAATACCACTCGTGCCCGTGGAACTCATTCTCATCGCCAAGATATGATGTAAACAACACCCATATGTGAACTCGAACACTAGATCCTCGCCGCGCTATCAAAACCGACGCGCAAGTAGAATAGCCAACTACTACCCAAAAGCTAGTCATATCCCATCACGCAAGGTACTAAGCCAACTACTACCCAAAAGCTAGCCACGCAATCGCCGAGGCAAGTATCTTAAGCTAACGTCTAATAGCCTACCGCCTCACAAGATATGACCGAGGCAAGTATCTTAAGCTATCTACCGAGGCTACCATACACGAAAATGACCGTAACAAGTATCTAAAGTGTACCGAACCACACGCATAAACCAAGCCCGTGATCGCCGTCACCGCGCAAGCTTCATGGATTAGCGGTCCATGGACTAACAATCAACCTCACAATGACCGCATGCCCCAAGATCTTACCTCGGAAGTCATGGCCATGAAACCATCCCATCGACGCATGCCCGTGGAACATCCATCACGCCAAAGATGTCCCAAGGAAATAAATCGATAGCCGCCCTCCTGCAGAGTCACGACGATGTAAACAACCAACCAATACTCAAAGGACGATACTCGCGACCACCCAACGCCAAGATGTCCAATAATCAATCGATAGCCGCCCTCCTGCAGAGTCACGCAAAGACATCAACAAAACACTTGCACATCAAAGACTATCACAACAAGCATAGGCAAGTTTAACATACATTCATTTTAATCAACAATCCGTTTCAAACCCAAAATACTACATACTTTCCTTCTTTCAAAAGACCTCTTTCTATGTAAAAGCCATACGATACTAATACTCATAGTATATAAAGAAAACACGCTTACTTTTAAAACCAAATTACTTCACCTTCAGAAAATCTTTACAAGGCTTTTAAAATCAAGTACTCTATACTTTATAAACCAAGTGCTTTTCTTTTAGAACAACATCAAGTATACTCTTTTAAAACCCAATTAACTTACTCTTTTCAAAACAAGTAACCTATACTTAAATCAAGTTACTTCTCCTTTTCCAAAACAAGTCGTTATAAGTCAAGTCTCTTATCTTTCAAGATCAAGTCTCTTAACTTTCAAAATCAAGTCGCTTTATCACAAACCAAATCTTTCTTTTATCTTCATAAAGTCGTTATAACTAACTTCCCATAAAGCCATTATAACACTTTATGTTTTAAAACAAACAAAAATCGCTTTCACACCCGACGCCTACCGTACTATATAGTTCACAACAATCATGCTCAAGAGTATAGGAAGAATCACATACCTTTAGCTTAAACCACAAGCCAAGTCAAGTATGCCGCGTAGAAAGATCCACCTATAACAACCATAATATATAAATCAACTTCTAGCACTCTCCGTAGAATATTCTAAACACAAGATTCCTTATTCTACGTAAATTTCAAAGACCTCCCCGCTATCACATAAATCTCCTCCTTACAGCCCGCTACTGTGCCAACAACTCCTGTGGATTACACGCCTAACCTGACGTGTTCAATTCTTCACAATAATACTACACAAGTCATCAGAAGTACACCAATGTAAATACAGCTCAAACCTTTATAATCATCCTTCCAATATAATATACTCAAGTATAACTACTACAACATGTAATATCCAATTACAATAGGGACATAGATCATTACCTCGATAAGCCCAAAATTATCCAAGTTATAAGTCGATCCCGAGCAACGCTTAGCTCCAATCCTTACGCCCAACCCGCTCCAAGCGACCTTTAGAAGTTTCTAAACAACTTCTAAATACTTCCACCAAGCTAGGAAGATTTTTCTGTGGTTTCGCTTACTACTATCGAATAAAGTAGTATTTCCTGCTCCTAGTATTCAAATAACTTTGGAATACTACTAGGGATACTAGGCCAAGGTATTTGGGATTATAAAACAATACACCAAGTATTTTCTACACAAAAGGAGGGGACGAAATAGGGCTAAAGGAGGGAGTATTTGCTATGGAAAATCTTCATGAGGATGAAATACTCTTCAACCTTAAGGGGTATTTATAGAGGAATTAAGGCCAAGATCTTATCAAGTGTATGGTCAAGATTGGGCCATGTGTGTGTGGTCCCACCACACCACATGGCCAACGAATTGCAAGTGGCTTGCCACTTGTTAGCCCATTTCGCCAAGCGACGTGTTCAGCCACTTTCCCACCATTTCGCCAAGGTGCCACATGGGGTGACACGTGTCGCCCCGACTGCCCAAAATATTTCGTCTTCCGAAATATCCAAAATACCAAAACCTCAAAAACAAAGGGCCCCACAAAATAGAATTTCTCCCGTGGCCCCACGTGACCATTTCCAAAATAAAATCCAATAATTCTAATATAATCCAAGAAGTCCAATACCAAATGGGAATCCACCCCATTAACGAACCTTTTTCTTCACAAAACCGAAACTTTTCCGAAAAATCACATCTTTCTTTCTTTCCAAAATTTCAGATTCTCGCACGCACGCCCTCACATACATACCGAACTACGGGTATAACACACAATTCGAAATGGGATCTACCACATCGCCACACCGGCGGGTGGTCCCGACGGCTAACACCGCTACTCGACGCTCGTCACGGCCTCTCGCCGAATATCTCCCGTGGCCGCGACGGTAGAGTGCTCTCGAGCCGGCCGTGGTGCAAATCTAGGATCGTTGCCGAGGCCGCCCACCTCGATAGTTACCAAAAGATCTCCGCCCCGCCTTCTTCTCGCCGTCACAACCTGGGCTTCACGCCGCGTCTGTGCGTGAGCTCGCATACGTAATGTCCACGCTCGTCAGAGCCACACCCGCACAAGACTCACCATATAATCATCTAGCCCAGGACGTGGCGATGCACCGGCCCTCCATATCGCTACCAATGCAGGGACATATCGAGCCAACGAATCAAACTCAACGTTGTACTCACTGCGCGCCCTCTGCTCTCAAAGAAAAATTTGTCGCCGCGCCTCTCATCCGCGAGGCAAGAAGGAGTGAGAAAGCCTTCGAGAACTCGCCCCAAGTAGCTGGGACGGCGGTTTCCCGGGATAACTCCCACGATCAACCAATCGATCGCGTATAACGCAAATACGCGAACCAAGATAATGGACTCGGTTCTCGACGCCGATCACTCATAATCCTTCAGAATCGACGGATGAACTCGCGATCATCCTCGCCTCGACCAGAAAATCGGGCGGGCTACAACTCAGAAATCCCGTAGCCTCAAACTATTCGCCTCGGGCAACCACGCACGACCGGTTGGAATCGAACTGCCGATCCACTGTCTCATGTTCGCCACGATCCCGCCAATAGCCGTCCATCTCCTCAGACTTAACCTCCGCCCAGCCGTGGGACAGAGGCGCACTCGTGTCTCTTTGGGGCCGGCGACGCCATGGAACTCGCCGTCTGCCGGGTATAGATCGGCCTGAGCCTTGTAACTCTTGTCCTACTAGCGCCTACATCACCGCTTGCCTTCTCGGTTGCCTTTACGCGAGGCATAATCACATGTAAAAGGAATACGTTAGAGGGTCCAACTTATAACACGCTTAAGGCACGATCTCAGAGTGAGAAGAATGGAAACCAATCCTAAATATCCTATAGCCTCGACATTGGTGTGGTGCACAACACACCGATAATCGCACTTACTAGATACGGTCAGACACTTTCCGAGATTAATCGCTCGATACCACTTTTGTCACGATCCGCTCGGCGTGGATCGTGCCTTACCCGGGCACCCAAGTAGTCATACATCAGAGTAATCAGCGGAATATAAAAACAAGACATGAAACAGTTATAAAATGAGACACAGTTTTATGTGAGAAAAAGTCGTCTTTCGGCATATATATATAAACATTGTTTTTGCAGTTACATCCCAACTGTACAATAGGACTACAGACCTCTAAGGAAGTAAACAACTATGGCGGTATTCCCGCCATACCCAATGTACAAAAACTAACTACAATACAGGGAGATCATACCCAAAAAGTAGAGCCTCCGGAGAAGATGGAGCTCCCGACACCAAAGCAAAGATCCTAAGGATGTGGATCTAGCACCTACTTGCCCTTACCATGCGTAACGCAGCTTCAAGCGAGGTCGATAACATGGTACTAAGTATGTGAAATCAGAAAGTACTTAAATGAAATCATATCATTTAAAACCAATTTTTACAATTTGTATGAAACAACCAAAGTAACCGCACATAGTGCCACATCATAAACAAGAGCAACAATAGGTAAATCGTAATAAGTCTTGTATAGGTCGAATGATCGGCAAGGCCAATCGCCCATAGTATCATTATGCATGCCTAATCCTCGACTCCGCGATCGCATAGGCCACTCACGTAGCCCGCATGGTATCCGCATCGAGGTAGCTACTCTCAAGATCGCCCCGACTCGTGGTCCGCACACAGACCGCATGACCACAAAGGCGCACACTAACTGAACTCGTAGCCGCATAGGCCCCAGAACCGCATGAGGTATTCTAGAATCATAGTCACACTGCATCGCCTGAGCAATACCAGACGGAGGGCGACAACCCGTGTATTATGTCAAGAGGTGAGTGATATAATACTAACATAACATTATCGTTAAACAACATAAGCCTACACAAGAATACCCTCTTATACAAACGTTACAAGACACTAACCACATAGCATCATATCATGTCTACTTATCAAACCATTTTGTTATACTTTCCAGAAATCAATAGAAGTCTTTTTATAAACACATAAGTAAATTGTTCCTTTTATCATTCTTAAGTCGTTATACTTAACTTCCCATAAAGCTAGTATAACTCTTAAGCTTTGTTTAAAAACAAATATTCTTCTTCTTTCAAACCGATTTATAATTCTTTGAAAGACTTTAAGATTCTGATTATTCAGCTTAAGTCAAAAGACATTGCCGTAATTATTATTCAGGCTTAAGTCAAAAGACATTGCCGTAATTATTAATCAGTTAACACACGTACGTCTACCGTACTATATATATATTTTAAAATATCATGCTCAAGAGTATAGAAAGAATCACATACCTTCTCGGCGAAAACCACCTGCCAAGTCGAATATGTCGCGCAGAATCAGCTATAATAGTCAAACACGCCTCACAACGCCTGACTATTCTCGTAGAAATAAGCGTAGGTTCTATTCTACTTGGAATTTGGGCAGACTTCCCTACCCAAGCTACTCAAGTCCATCAGAAATCGTTATACCGTATTTCCGCAGTATGTATGCGAGGACGCACGCAGAATACGGCAGAAAGATTGGAAAGGAAGAAAGAGGTAATTTTTTCCACGGAAAAGTTTCCGTTTTATGAAGGAAAAGGTTCGTTAATGGGAATTGATTCCTGATTTGGTATTCGGACTTCCGAATATTAGAGAATTATGGAATTTTATTTTGAATGGTCACGTGGGCCCACTGAGAAATTTACTGGCCTTGGGGCCCACTTTGTTTTCGGATTTTGGCCATTGTGGATATTTTTCAAAGACGTTTTTGAGGGCCATTAGGAGGGTGACACGTGTCACCCCGCCTAGGTGGCTTTAGCCGGTTACCTTTGGCACAACACCTGCTAGAGTCGTTTCGACGAAACGCTACAGAACTTCTTAAGCGGAAAATTCCGCTATGTCGCTTTGTATTTTTGCGGATTTTTCCGAGAGACGAAACATTTCGACCACGGAGGGTGACATGTCACCCTCACAATGGAAGATGTGGCGCTTGGCCGAATGAGCAAAGCGTGGTGCTAGATATTTGTGTAGATATTTGTGAGGGTTTAAGGAGTAGGTCTAGGTGCACTTGGCTTGATCTTGGCCTTACACTTGCCTTGCACTTGGCTAGATCTTGGCCATTGGTTGGCCTTTGGGTTTGCTATAAATACCCTTAGTTGATGAACTTTCTTCATCCAAAATCATTTTCCAAGTCTTGAAATCTCTCCCTGTGAGTTGAAATCGCCCAAAGCTCCTCCTTTGTGGAGCTTTGGCCGAGAGGCCCCTTTGAGCGAGGCTTGCCGGGGTACCCCTAGCCTAGTTGTTTTCGTGATAATACCCTGTTGTGGTATAGAAATACTCCTAGTATTGTTATAACGCCCAAAATACCTTAGCCTTGTACCTTGTAGTATTCCAAAGATACCTCACGAGAGTCCTAAATACTACCTTTGTCCTTTAGTCTCAAACCAAACCCTAAGGAAATCTTCATTGGTTGAAGTATTTGAGTGTAGTTGGTTAGAACTTCTAAGGGTTGTTTGAGTGGTTTGAGCGCACTGAGCGAGCTAAACCTTGCTCAGACCGACATTATAACTTGGATAATTTTGGGCTTATCGAGGTAATTATCTTGTCCTCTATTGTAATTGGAAATTACATGTTTGTTAGAGTATATAGTTGAAGTATATATATGGAACTACTTAGTATTCGCAATGTCTTTTGACTTAAGCTGAAGAATAAAGAATCGAATCAATCAGATTTACATAGATCAGACAGAGACTTGTGTAGATTATCGAGTAGAATTGTACACGTCCGTAGACGTAAACCCCCTATGGCTGGTAGCCGCCTCGATAGAGGAGATTTACCGCTGCGGGGTGGAGTCCGAATTTTCTATAGAAAGATAAACTTGTGTTTTGGGGTTAATAGACGCTGACCTTTATAGTGAAAGTACTAAGAGTAGCGTATTCTACCGAGGAGTGGAAAGGGCCAGCGCGTTGTAGTACTTGGAGCATTTTGCTTATTGTCGATAAATCGTCGCAGGTATGTGAACCTCTTCCTATCTTTTCTAGCATGATTGTTGTGAACTATGTAGTAGTAGACGCATACGTGCTAAGTGATTTGGTTGGTTTAAAACATGGTGTTATAATAGCTTTGGGAAGTTAGTTATAACGACCTTATGTAAGTGAAAATGGTTTACTGATGTTAGAAGTTAAGAGACTTGATCTTATAAGATAAGAGACTTAACTTATTTGTTTTAATGTGGATGTTTGTGTGAAACCTCATTCGTGAGTAATGAGTACTTGGTTTTTAAAAGGAATAATGTTTTACTGATTTCGGAAATCAGAATGTATCGCAGCATCACCGCAAATGCTAATAAAAGGAAAATGTATTGAATAATGATGTTGTATTAAAACCAAGAGAACCTCCATCCGCATGTTTCAAGATAAGACAAAATGATATTACATTTTCTAGATCATGGTCACAGAATAAGATCGTTATAAACAAGAATAAACTACTAACGTATATGACATATGTTACTCAATTGTTCTAAAAGGAATCAAGTGATTAAGTTTGGGAACTATGAAACCATTTGAAAATGAGAAGCTTGAGTAATTGAAACTAGGCAAACCGAACTTAGGAAAAGAATGTTGTTACTTGATTTTGAAAAGGGTGGTTGGTCATTCTAATACTACGTATCGGGTGACTTTTATAAAAGTAATGGATCTCTTTATAAGAACTTAACGATGTAGTACTGGGGTTAAAAACCCGACTTTGGCATAAAATGAAAGTACTTTGAGTCAGGTGAAACTTGCTGCTTGTTGTTGTGAAACTTGCCTATGCTTGTGATGATAGCCTTTATTGTACAATCGTTGTGTTTCGTGTTACCGCTCTCGATAGAGGGTCGTTGATCGTTGAGAACTTACTGGACGTCTTGCGCCAGCGGACGGAGAAATTCCACGCACGCCTCGCTGATAGTATTATTGTTGTTAATCGCTTTGGACATACCGACACGATGCGTAGCGCATCGTATGCTTCCATTTTGTTAAGGTCTTGTGGTTAATCGCTTGATATATCGACACGATGCGTAGCGCATCGTATGTTTCATTTTGATTATCGCCAGGATTTCCCTTTCGACATACCGACACGCGCGTAGCACGTATGCGCCCATTTGGAATGTTGTCTTATTTTTCCTTTGGACATATCGACACGACGCGTAGCGCACGTATGCCGCCATTTGATTCTTTGCCTTGTTGTTGAGGTCACATGGACATGTCTACACCGGCGCACTCGGCATACGCGCCATGGGACATCGTATTATTGTCGCATCATGGACATGTCTACACCGGCGCAGATTCGGGCACGCGCCATAATGCGAACTCGATTGATGTGGCGTGAGACCCATAGTTATATGGAGTGATGATCGCTTTATGTCGCGAATCAGAGTTTGCTATCATACATGTCTCCCGCTTTATATAGACTAGTATGATTTCATTTACGATTGCAGGCGCTTCACATACTTGGTACTGTTATCGACTCCTTCGGCCGCTCACGCCGCAGTAGAGGTACATCGGTCGTGGTTCCTCGCCATAGATCACAAGCCAAGATTCAAGCTCCGCTTCTCCGAGGCTTATCTTTTGCAGGTGTTCCCGAGTCAGAGGTTCTGTACATTCTGTGGTATGGCGGGCCCCGTCCGTCATAGTCATTGTATATCTTAGAGGTCTGTAGTACCGCAAGTGTGGTTGTAAAAGGATTAAACTGCTCGTGTTTATGTATATACCAAGGCAAATCGCTTGTTGGCCTGCTTATTCATTTATCTCTTGTTAAATGACTCTTTGTGTTCCGCTGATTTTCTCCGATGATGTATCACTAGGGTGCCTGGTAAGGCACAACGGGCCCCGAACGGGTCGTTACAAAAGTGGTATCGAGCGCTTAATCCTCGGAAAGTGCTACGCATCGCGGTCTAGTAGTCTTGATTATCGATGTGTCAGGCACCACATCTATAATCGTGAGGTCGCAGGACATTTAGGATTGGTTTCATTCTTCTCATTCCGAGATCGCGCCTTAGAGCCGTGTTGTAAGTCGACCCTCCGACGTATCTCGCTTTTACCGCTATGCCTCCGCAAGGCAACCAGAGCCCGCAAGGCAAAGAGGGTGCTAGTGAGATACAGAGTACGCAGGCGCAGCCCGCAAGACCGAGGTCGTGCTTCAGACGGCGTTTTGTGACGCCACCCCAAAGAAGTTTAGAGTCGCACCGGGTCGATGAGACCTGAAGACCGAGCCTCCATCGCCCCAAAGCGGCGGGAGACGGGTTACGAGATGGCCCTGGCCGCCGTCGTGACCGCCATGGCGATAGGCCGACGCAGCAGCCTGGGCCCAGAGCACCGCGGTTCACCCCGAGCAGATAGTTTGAGGCTACTGACTTTCGAGTTGTAGCCCGCCGTAGTTTTATGGGTCGAGGCACGAGGATGATCCGCAGGAGTTCATCCGGCAGCCGATCACGCGGTGATCAAGGCTTCGAGACCGAGTCAGGACCTTTGTTCGCACGGCCGCGTGATACCGCAATGGTTTGATTCACGGAGCTTTCCGGGAGAGCATGCACTCCAGCAGCATGGGATGAGTTTTCGGGGCTTTCTCACGCACTTCTTGCCTCCGCATGGCGAGGGCACGGCCGGCGCATTTTTGTTATCGAGACAGGCGACCGCCGTGAGTACAATGTCGAGTTCGATTCTTTAGCTCGATATGTCCCTCGCTAGTTGCAGAGCATGGAGGATAGGTGCATCGCCACGCCACCGCTAGATGATTATATGGTCGAAGTTCGCGGGTGTTTCTTCACCGCACGGACATTGCCCGCACGCAGCTCACGCACAGACGCGAGGCACGGAGGGTCGACGAATGACCGGATCGCCAGAAGGCCAGACGGCAGGTCCTTGGTGGCTTTCGAGGCGGACCGCCAGAAGAAGTTAGTTATATACCCCACCGCATGCAGTGGTCCTCCACCATCTTCGTGAGTGTCGTGGCTCCATGGTTCGATTTTCTACAGAGCGGTGTTAACCAAATCAAGCCACCCCTACCTCGACCGTTGTGGTAGACTCCATTTTGGAGAGTGTCGCTAGATTGGGAGTTTGTTTTGCATGCGACAGGCCATTTTGCGAGGAACTGTCCGACCAAGGGAAGCGCTGATGTTACGACTCACCTTCAGATTTGTGGGTTCATCACCTTCATACATACTGCAGGCGTGCCTATGATTAGAGTGGAGCGGTAGCTTCGTGTATATCCTTAACCTCTAGAGTTTTGGTATGCCGTTATGATGATCTCATTATTATGCTATGCACGAATAGCGTTGTGTTAATTTTGAGTTAGAAAACATGGTTAGTTGTGAGGATAAGTATGGGGCATGGTAAGTGTGAACCTTAGACTATGTCACGACCGAGACCTTTAGGTAAGGTCGCTCTGAGTTAAAGATTTATTTTTGACCTTATCGAGTAGTAGTATACGTGGATTTATTTGTGTGATAAGTCCGCGGGTAGTGCGAGATGGAAGTGGTAGCTTTCATGACGTGAATTAGTAAGATTGTTCCGCATCGGGAACCGAGTTTGGCGCGCTGGTCGGGTTGAGGACGTGATACGGTCAACCCGAGCCCTGACAAGGTGGGGTCAGTTCGTGGTCCTCCAGGTAGGGTCACGAGGATGCTAGGCCCAAGTTTGTGTGACCAACGATGAGTTCGTGGACGCTCGACCAGCGGTTCGTGAAGGCCGAATGGCCTTAAGGAAGTTTGAGGTTAGTAAGATGACCAAGTTGGAGGTAGTGACTCAGAGATTTTCGAACGAAGTAATGACCAAGTATGGTACGACCGAGAGTTCAAGTGTTCGAGAAGGGCACGACGAGTAAGGAAGGAAGATAACGCAGTTATTTCGTGGCTAAGCCGGCTGACAACTTGTTAGAGGAACTTCATCGATATCCGCTGAGAAGGAACATTCGGGACGAATGTTTAAGGAGGGGAGAATGTTATACCCCGTATTTCCAGAGTATGTATGCGAGGACGACGCACGAATACGCAGAAAGATTGAAAGGAAGAAAGAGGTAATTTTTTCCACTAAAAGTTTCCGCTTTTATGGCGAAAAAGGTTCGTTAATGGGAATTGATTCTGATTTGGTATTCGACTTCGAATATTAGAGAATTATGGAATTTTATTTTCTGAATGGTCACGCGGGCCCACGAGAAATTTACTGGCTTTTGTGGGCCCACTTTGTTTTCGAGATTTTGGCCATTGTGGATATTTTTCAAAGACGCTTGAGGGCATTAGGAGGTGACACGTGTCACCCCGCAGGTGGCTTGGCCGGTTACCTTTGGCACAACACCCTGCAGAGTCGCTTTCGACTAAACGCTTACAGAATCATGGCGGAAAATTCCGCTATGTCGCTTTGTATTTTTGGCGGATTTTTCCGAGAGACGAAACATTCGACCACGAGGGTGACATGTGTCACCCTCACAACGGAAGATGTGGGCGCTTGGCCGAATCGGCAAGTGGTGCCAGATATTGTGTAGATATTTGTGAGGGTTTTAAGGAGTAGGGTCTAGGTGCACTTGGCTTGATCTTCGCCTTACACTTGCCTTGCACTTGGCTAGATCTTGGCCATTGGTTGGCCTTTGGGTTTGCTATAAATACCCTTAGTTGATGAACTTTCTTCATCCAAAATCATTTTCCAAGTCTTGAAATCTCTCCTTTTGTGAGTTGAAATCTTCCAAAGCCCTCCCTTTGTGGAGCTTTGGCGAGGCCTCCCTTTGAGTGAGGCTTGGCCGTGGTACCCCCTAGCCTAGTTGTTTTGATAATACCCACCTTTGTCAGGTATAGAAATACTCCCTAGTATTGTTATAATGCCCAAAATACCTTAGCTGTACCTTGTAGTATTCCAAAGATACCTCTTTACGTGAGTCCTAAATACTACCTTTTGTCCTTTTAGTCTCAAACCGAAACCCTAAGGAAATCTTCATAGTTGGTTGAAGTATTTGAGTAGAAGTTGGTTAGAACTTCTAAGGGTTGTTTGGAGTGGTTTGGAGCGCACGAATGAGCTAAACCTCGCTCAGACCGACATTATAACTTGGATAATTTTGGGCTTATCGAGGTAATTATCTTGTCCTCTATTGTAATTGGAAATTACATGTTGTTGTGAGTATATAGTCAAGTATACTATATATGGAACTACTTAGTATTCGCAATGTCTTTTGACTTAAGCTCAAGAATAAAGAATCGAATCGAATCAGATTACATAGGGTGTGCGGAGACTTGTGTAGTATTATGAGTAGAATTGTACACGCCCGTAGACGGTAAACCCTCGGTTGGCTTGGTAGCCTCGATAGAGAGAGATTTACGCCACATGTGTGGAGGTCTTTAATTTTCTATAGAAAGATAGAAACTTGTGTTTTGGGGTTAATAGACGTTTTGACCTTTATAGGTGAAAGTACTAAGAGTAGCGTATTCTACTCGAGGAGTGGAAAGGGCTAGTGCGTTGTAGTACTTGGAGCATTTTGCTTATTGTCGATAAATCGTCGCGAGGTATGTGAACCTCTTCCTATCTTTTCTAGCATGATTGTTGTGAACTATGTAGTACGTAGACGTACGTGTGCTAAGTGATTTGGTTGGTTTAAAACATAGGGTGTTATAATAGCTTTATGGGAAGTTAGTTATAACGACCTTATGTAAGTGAAAATGGTTTATCGATGTTAGAAGTTAAGAGACTTGATCTTATAAGATAAGAGACTTAACTTATTTGTTTTAATGTGGATGTTTGTGAAACCTCATTCGCAGTAATGAGTACTTGGTTTTAAAGGGATAATGTTTTACGATTTCGGAATCAGAATGTGTATCGGCTGCACCACGCAAATGCTAATAAAAGGAAAATGTATTGAATAATGATGTTGTATTAAAACCGCAGAAACCTCCATCCGCATGAAGCTAAGATAAGACAAAATGATATTACATTTTCTAGATCATGGTTCCGTAATAAGATCGTTATAAACAAGAATAAACTACTCACGATATGACATATGTTACTCAATTGTTCTAAAAGGAATCAAGTGATTAAGTTTGGGGAACTATGAAACCATTTGAAAATGAGAAGCTTGAGTAATCAAACTAGGCAACCGAACTTAGGAAAGAATGTTGTTACTTGATTTTGAAAAGGAAGGTGGGTTGGTCATTCTAATACTACGGTATCGGGTGACTTTTATAAAAGTAATGGATCTCTTTTATAAGAACTTAACGTATGTAGTACTGGGGTTAAAACCCGACTTTGGCATAAAATGAAAGTACTTTGAGGTGAAACTTTATGCTTATGTTGTTGTGAAACTTGCCTATGCTTGTGATGATAGCCTTTATTGTACAATCGTTGTGTTTCGTGTTACCGCTCTCGATAGGTCGGTTGATCAGTTGAGAACTTACTTGGACGTCGCGGTGACGAGAAATTCCACGCAGTGCGTTCGCTGATAGTATTATTGTTGTTAATCGCTTTGGACATACCGACACGATGCGTAGCGCGGGTATGCTTCCATTTTGGTTAAGGTCTTGTGGTTAATCGCTTTGGATATACCGACACGACGCGTAGCGCACGTATGTTTCCATTTTGATTATCGCCTTGATTTCCTTGGACATACCGACATCGATGCGTAGCGCACGTACGTATCGCCCATTTGGAATGTTGTCTTATTTTTCCTTTCGACATACCGACACGATGCGTAGCGCACGTATGCCGCCATTTGGATTGCCGTCTTGTTGTTGAGGTCACATGGACATGTCTACACCGATGCACTCGGCATGTGGCCATAGGACATTGGTATTATTGTGCATCATGGACATGTCTACACCGATGCAGATTCCGGCACGCGCCATAATGCGAACTGATTGATGTTGGGCGTGAGACCCATAGTTATATCGAGTGATGATCGCTTTATGTCAGGAATCGTAGTTTGGTTATCATACATGCCTCCCGCTTATATAGACTAGTATGATTTCATTTACGATTGTACGCTTCACATACTTGGTACTGTGATCGACCTCTGGCCGCGTTCACGCCGCAGTAGAGGTACATCGGCCGTGGTTCCTCGCTCATGTGATCACGCCAACAGATTGAAGCTCCGCTTTCTCCGAGGCTTATCTTTTGCAGTGTTCCCCGAGTTGTAGGTTCTTGTACATTCGAGGTATGGCGGGCCCCGTCCCGTCATAGTCATTGTATATCTTAAGTGCAGTAGTTTGTTGTAAGCGTGGTTGTAAAAGGATTAAACTGCGGTGTTTTATGTATATACAAGGCAACTGTTGTGGCCTGTTTATTCATTTATCTCTTGTTAAATGACTCTTGTTTGTGTTCCGCTGATTTTCTCGATGTATGTATCACTAGGTGCCTGTAAGGCACGAACGCCCCTAACAGTCGTTACAAAAACAAATTCCATGTAAGATACAATTATTATTCTTCTTTATACCCTTCATGTGATAACAATTCAATTCTATTCTCAGAATATCCTTCTAAGTATTTAATACTTATTCCTATACTTCTACGATGCATTCTCTAATTACAAAAGAAGGATAAGATTATTTACCTCGATGCCCAAAATTATCCAAGTTAAAAGCTCTGAGCAAGGTTTAGCTCCTAATTTGTATCGCCGATAGCTCCAAGAACCCTTAGAAGTTCTTCACAATTTCTACTAAGTACTAAGGGATTTGGGCTGGGTATTTAGGAATAGTAACTATACTTGGAAGACAACATTTCTACCAAGAGGGGGTAGATTTCGCTAGACTAGAGTGTTGTTTCTGCTAGGCTCTTTTATGGAAGGAGAGCTCTTGGGACGAGAAGGAGAGGAGGACTTTGGAGACTTGGAAATTGATTTGTGGATGAAGAACTCTTCATCTTAAGGGGGGTATTTATAGGTCAAGAAATGGCCAACCAATGGCCAAGATGATGCCAAGTGCAAGGCAAGTGTAAGGTGGAGATTTAGGCAAGTGTCCTTATCCATCTACTACACAAATATCCTACCAACTCCTTGACTTTGTGCAAGGCACAAAAAACGTGCCAACATTGCCTCACTTTGCCGTCCAATGAGGGTGACAAGTGTCACCCTCCCGTTGGTCCAAAATATTTCGTCTCTCGGAAAAATCCGCAAAAATTATAAATGACATAGCCGGAATTTACCCTACGCGAGTTTAGTAAAACGTTTCGTCGAAAAACAATTCTTTAAGTGAGTTGTGCACAAACATTTTTCGTCCAATGCCTAACCAAGGCTAACTTTTTGTACGTACGTCCTCACGTACATACTCTGGAAATACGGGGTATAACAAGGTCTCGGTGGTTATCAACATTCATAGGCTCACAATTTCCATGCTCCAAGCCTAACTTATCAGTCCCCCCGTAGGCGGGTACAAAAACTTCTCAATATACTATAATTGTGTTGTCTTGACCATAACAACCATACTTACTCCATACGGATCTCACCCGTACCATTCTCTTTATCATACCACGTAGCTTAACCTATTAACATAGTCTTCCATTTAGTCCCTCAATTATAACCTCTTAAGGGTCCATTACATTCTCACACAACTCATCATCACCTAATTATCTCAAATTAGCACGTAAAACTTTGATGAGAGTTCTTTAATTGTTCATACCTTCCCGGTATTTTTAGTCCTTACCAAGTCCTGGTAATCTAAAATCATTCTAGGCAACACGCGTCTGACTCTCATACATAAATCTGTATAGTTGTATGTCCCAATACCAACTATACTACAAACATTACCAACCTGGATACGCAATTCACATAATCTTTTCTGGGTCACTGCTGCCTTTCTCGTAGCTGCAAACAACATAACTTGTTAGGGAGAGATGACCCTAACCATACAAATTTCTATCGCACGATCTCGAGTGAGAAGAATGGAAACCAATCCTAAATGTCCTGCAGCCTCCGATTATAGATGTGGTGCACAACACACCGATAATCAAGACTCTACTAGACACTCTGAGACACTTTACGAGACTAATCGCTTCGATACCACTTTTGTCACGACTGACCGCTCAAGAATGGTGCCCTACTCGGGCACCCTTTCGTATACATCAGAGAATAGTAGCGGAACATACACAACTGTTAAAAGCTTAAACATAAAATAACAACAGGCTAGCCGATAAGGCCACCTTCCGTAAACCATACAAATAAAACAGTACTTTTTTTTTTCTTACAACCCAATCCACAAATGTGACTACGCACTTAAGAATAACAACTCAAGGGACAGGCCCCGCCATACCCTGAATGTACAACAACCGACCATACCAGGATAAGCCTCCTAATAAAGCGGCTTTCAATCAACAACAGTGATCCTAAGAGCGAGGATCAAGAACTCATGCTTCACTGCGCAGATGAACGCAGCCCGAAGGAGGTCAAGACAACATTTACCAAATATGTGAAACCGAAAGGATCAGAATGAAATCATAAGTCTATAATAAAACTGGAGACAAGTATGATAACTCAATTAACAGTACACTGTGCCTTACTAACAATGAGAGTAAATAAGAGTATACTTACAATCATAAAAATAGGAAACTCACGATCAAATCATGGGTAGCAAATCCATGGAAACAGGTGGTATAACGTCTTGGGGGTTTACCCCTCATTTATACTTTTACACTGAGGCAGGTGGTATAACGTCTTGGGGGTTTACCCCTCATTTATACTCTTATCCTGGAGAAGGTGGTAAACAAAGTGTATAACGCCTGGGGTTTACCCTCATTTATACTCTTACCCTGGAGAAGGTGGTATAACGTCTTGGGGGTTTACCCCTCATTTATACTCTTACCCCATCTCAACCGGCCGTCACACAATAAATAAGCAAGTTAAGAAATCCCCTAACTTCTTATTATTCTTGTTCATGTACACTCTCATTTTAGTTTACTTAAGGCACTAACATGTCTTTTATAAAAATCCGGGAATTTAACCCAAAGTACTACATACTTCTACTCTTTTAAAATGACTCTTTTTCATACAAAACTTCCAAGACACTAATAACCATAGTATCAAGTCATAACTACCTTTTCAAGACAAGTCACAATACCTTTTAGAAATAAAATTATAGGCTTCTAAATCAAGTGACTTCTTTCTTTTAAAACTTTAAGCAATTGATGCCTTTAAATCAATTTGCCTTTCATTATTTCAAGTCATTTATCATACTTAAATTACTTAGAGTAAATCACTCTTTTTAACCTTCCATAAAGCTATTATAACCAACTTCCCATAAAGTCGTTATACTAGCTTTATACCTTAGAAACTTACATTCTTCTTTATGACCAAGGGACTTAAACTTTCCACCAAAACAAGTATCAAAAATACTTTCAACATACTTAAAGTCTCTTAACTTTTGAAAACCAAGATATCCTTAATATTTACACAAGTGAGTTAATTCCCTAACTCAACCATCTTGAACATTCTTAAAATAAGACAAGGATATCAAATGGACTAGATTGTCAAAATCTTGTAAGTCTACCGTATTATACATTTACAACTTATTCTGCTCAAGAGATAAGAAAGTTCCACATACCTCTTCGGTTAAATCCACTTGCTAAGTCCATTAAAATGCACGTAGTATGTCAACCTATAATGACCATAATACGTCTATTAACTTCTTACTTCAACCGTAGAATATTCTAAGTGTAAGGTCACTAAATTCTACGGAAAATCGGACAGCACTTTCTTTGTTTCTACATACTTTGCCACCTTTTTCAAGGCCGAATTCAATAACCAAACACGCCACATTTAAGGCCCAACAAAGTAGTTAACAATAGGGGATTACACGCTTAATCAAAACATGTAAAATTCACCACAATACAAAACAAACTAGTCTAAACTACAATGTCAATTCGGCAATTAGGGCAACAATACCAATTCTTCTTCCAATTTCTTTTCAATCCAAGTGGTTTAATATAACATGTTATCTAGCCACAATTGGTTATAACTACTACAATCCTCGAGTAGGTAAACATGCGACGATTCTAATTATCGACCAAATTGTATTTCAATTTCAAATGGCTTAACATGTCATTTTCGGATTTGAGCTTCCAAATTCCCATAACACTTATCAAACTTCATAACACATATCACATGATCAATTCTAACTTATAATAACATGGAACCTTCAATTTCAAAAGTAAGACGAAGATTATACCTCATTTAGCCCAAATATGATCCAAGTTTACAAGTCGATCCTTAGCAACTTTAGCTCCTCTTTTCGACGTTCCAATCCATTCCAAGCAACCCTTAGAAACTTATGAAGAACTTATCTTCAAGTTCCAACTTCAAAGTTGAAGAACTCCTTTAGCTTCCGCCTTGCTACTAATACGAAAAAACCATTTTTCCGGGATCTTTCTATTGAGATACACTTACAATACCCTTAGGTACCTCGGTTTAAAGTGGCGGGATTATTGGACAACAATTGAAAAAATTTCCTTGAAACCCTAGCCTTGGCCGAGAGCTTCCTCAAGTTTCCATCAAGTTTTTCTTGAAAATTTGCTAAGTGTTAAGCCTTGTCTTGCACTAGTAAGCTTATATAAATAAATGGAGGGTCAAGATTAGAACAAATGGGTGGTTTGGATGCATTTCACAAGGATCAAGCCAAGTGGCATTTGACTTAGTCAACAATGTCAAGCTAATTGTCTTTGCAAGACTTGGTCTTTTAAATTATGGTCAAATGACCATTTTCTCCATGTCATTTTCGTCCAAGGCCATTAAGGGGGGGGGGGGGGGGGTGACACGTGTCTGTTATACCCCGTATTTCCAGAGTATGTACGTAAGGCCGTACGTAGAAAATTTGAACTTGAGAAAGTAGCTTGGCCGAAATTTATTTTTGCACAAAACCCCATTAGAGTTTTTCACTAAACGTTTTCACGCTTTCGTAGGGAATTTCCGCTATGTCATTTTTAATTTTTATGATTTTTCCGAGAGACGAAACATTTTGGACCAACAAGAGGGCGCCACTTGGCACCCTCTCATTGTGGCGGTAGAGTGGACGAAATGGTGACTATTTTGTCAAGTAGTTGGTAGGATATTTTGGTGTAGTTGGTTAAGGTGCACTTGGCAAGATCTCGCCCTACACTTGCCTTGCACTTGGCAAGATCTGGCCATTGGTTGGCCTTTGCTAGACCTATAAATACCCCCTTTGAAGACTAATTCATCCACAAATTGCCTAAGTCTTCAAAGCTTCTTCCTCCCCTTAGTGTAGTGCTCGCCGAGAGCCCTCTTCCCCTTGGCCGAGAGTTCCCCTAGTGGGTAGGCCGAGGTAGCCACCCCTCCTGGGTGCTAGCAGGGTACCCCTAGCCTAGGTGCTTTCGTATAATACCCCCCTCTCTTGGTAGAAATACTCTCGAAAGTATTGTTATAATGCCCAAATTACCGTAGTCAGATACCTTGTAGTATTCTAAGGTTATACTTATACTAAAAGCCCGTAAATACTATTATACTTCCTTCCACACAAAAACCGAAACCCTAAGGAAAATCTCCACGCTTAGTTGGAGTATTAAGTAGTTGGTTAGAACTTCTAAGGGTTGGTCTGGAGCGGTTGAGCACACTGAGTAGAGCTAAACCTTGCTCAGATCGACATTTAAACTCGGATAATTATGGGCTTATCGAGGTAAATATCTTGTCCTCTATTGTAATTGGAAATTACATGATTGTTAGACTATATAGTTGAAGTATACTATATATATAGAATCAACGTTGTTGTGCAATGTCTTTGGACTTAAGCTCAATAATAAGAAACCTTTTCGAAGAAGAGTACCGAATCAGATTTACATAGGATCATTACAAGAGACTTGTGTAGCTTTTTCAGGAGTAGAATTGTACCCGTCGGGTTAGATGTATAACCCCGTTGGCTTCGTAGCCTCGATAAAGGAGGAGATTTACGCCATTGCGGGGAGTCTTTGTCGAATTTTCGTAGAATGTTCTACGAAGGATCTAAATGTTAATAAGCGCTTGTGGCCTTATAGGTTGAAGTACTACGTGTGGCGCGATCTCGGCTAGGAGTAGCCGACGGTTTGAAGTACTGAGCGTTTTGCTATTAGTCGATACTGCCGCGAGGTATGTGAACCTCTTCCTATCTCTTCTAGCATGATATGTGTGAACTATGTAGTACGGTAGACGTACATGTGCTAAAATGTATTTGATTGGTTTAAAACATAAAGTGTTATAACGGCTTTATGGGAAGTTGGTTATGACAGCTTTATGTTGGTAAGAAGATACTTGTGGTTTTTAAAAGGTAACTGGTTTGAACTATAACTGGCTTGTTATGTGTTAATAAAGAACTTGAAGTATTTCAAAAGATTTTTGAATCATTTTGAAAGAAGAAGTAATACTTGGTTTTTGAAAACTTAAGAGTTATACTAGCTTTATGGGAAGTTAGGTATAACGGCTTAAGAATGTTTTACTGATTTCGGAAATCAGAATGTGTATCGACAAACCACTGCAGCGTTAATAAAAGGAAATGTTTTGACAGATTAAGTATTATTAAAACCAGTAGAAACTTCCATCCGCATGTAAGCTAAGATGAGACAAAATGATATTTCCTAGATCACTACGTCAGAATAAGATTGTTATAAACAAGAATATCCTACTCACATATAAGACTTATGTTTCTCAGATTGTTTAAAAGAGAATTATATTCTTAAATGAATAAGACTATGAACTACGAAACCTTTCTAAAATAAGAAACGTGAATATTTGAAATTAGGCAAACTTGGACGTTTGGAAAATAATGTTGTTACTTGATTTTACAAAGGTAAGTGTTTTGGTTTATTTAAAAGATACCACTCTATTTTATACTACGGGTATTGTGTGACTTATGTGAAAGCAACGGATCTTTTAAAAGATTTAATGTATGAAGTACTTTTAGGGTAGATACCCGAACTTGTTAGCTTAAAGTACCTTGTGTGAATAACTTGATTGTGTTGGTTTGAGATAGCCTTGTAAATACTTTCTTGTTGATGTGATAAGTGAAAATGTTAGGATGCTACGTGTGTTAGTATCTGTGTGATCGTGATGTAAGGGTCATTCTTGTTGTGCTTACGTTGTTCGTTAAGCGTTGTACTATTATTGTATCACATACCCTTTGACTTATTATACCGAGGGCTTGCCACCCTCGATGCGGTCTTTACGGCCTATGCGGTCCTCGTGACTATGCGAGCGGTAGCTCGAGATTGATCATTCCGGTGTTTAGCCCGATGCGGGATTCTATGCGTCCTGTTGAGACTATGCGGTCTTTTGAGACTACGCGGTCAAGGAGCCTGGCGGATACCGAGGGTTAGCCGCTTCGACGCGGGTATACCTCAGCGGTGCAGGACCATGATTCGAGGAATACCTCATGCGGTCCGTGTGTGACCTATGCGAGTCGCGAGTTCCAGTGGATAGACGCGCACATTGATATTGGGCGAGTGGCCAGCTTCGATCATGGTGCGATGCAGAAAGACCTCGGATACGATTTGTGGTATTTTTGGTGCGCTGGTCTTAGTAGTCGGCTATGCCTTCGCACTTGCCCCGCACGGTTTTATTGTGATGACTTTGAGGCGTGAGTCCACGACTTGACATATCGCTATTTGTTGTGAATCGTAGTTTGCTTATCATACATGTCTCCCGCTTTATAGACTATTATGATTTCATTTACGATTTTTAGTTTCACATACTTGCACTGTTGTCGACCTCCTTCGGGCCGCGTTCATGCCGCAGTTGAGGTACACCATCGTTGATCCTAGCTCGTGGTCACGCCAAACGTTGGGAAGCTCCGTTTCTCCGAGGCTTATCAGTGGTATAGTCCCCGTCGTAGTAAGTGTTTACATTCGAGGGCTCGGGCCTGCTCCGCCATTGTTGTCATATCATTCTTAGAGGTCCAGAGTATCGTTGTGGCGTGGTTTGTAAAAAGGATTAAACTGCTCATGTTGAAAAAGTTGTTATTTACATATACGCCGAAAGGCAAGTCTTTCTCGATTATTGTTTCATATTTCATAATATGTCTTGTATCGTTTATGTTCACGATTACTCGATGTTGTATCACTAGGGTGCCCGGTAAGGCACTACCACGCCCGAATCGGTCGTGACAAAAGTGGTATCGTGAGCGCTAATCCTCGGAAAGTGTCTACGCATCGTATCCAAGAGAGTCTTGATTATCGCGTTGTGCACCACATCAATAATCGCGAGGCTATAGGTATTTAGGATTGGTTTCTATTCTTCTCACTCGAGATCGTGCCTTAGAGTTGTGTTGTAAGTTGGACCCTCCGACGAAATTATTTCTTATCATTATGCCTCCGTAGGGCAAACCCGCCCAGGGCAAGGCAAATGGCGAGCCGCGAGTAGAGTTCGTGAGGGTTACGAGGGCACATGCCCAATCATCACCGAGTTAGGTGCTTCATTCGGGATTTCTGCGACATCACTAGCCCCGAAAGTTTAGCACGGCGGCGCTCCATCTGCGCCATGATATTTGAACCTTCGCCCACGACAGAACAGAGAATATGGATTGCAAAGAGGCGACACCGCATTAGCTATGGATTTAACTACCGGAGTATACCGATGTACCGCGAGTCTTGATGAATATCAACGGAGGGTTGTGCAAGAGTAGTTCTTCAGTTAGGCTTGAGCATGGCCTGTGGACGAGCTTATACACAGCAGGCCGAGAAACGTAGAGATCGACGGGTTAACCAAGGACAGCAGGCAGGCCGAGCAGCGCGTCCTTTGGTAACTTTGGAGGCGAGTCACCTCACCAGCAGATTTGATTATGCACATCCACCATGCGGAGTGGTCTTCCACGGATTTCAGGACGTTCGGGGTATGCAGGAGTTGGTTAGAACTCCGAGCTTCCGGCTCATTTTGGCGCACGCCATCCCGGAATGTCGCCTTTAGTTGGTATTGTTGTACTGCGGCGCCGTGGCCATGTGTCGAATGGGTGACCTAGTAGGAGGACCTTGCCTTCGCATCGTGGGTAGTTCGTCACCTTCCTTAGCTATCGCCTCACGGCAGTTTGATTAGAACGACTAAGGGGAGTGAAGAATTAGATATAGATATATCTTTAACCCTCTAGAGATCTGTATGTGTGATAAGGTGAGTATACCTTAAGTGCTATGTTATGATAGCCGTGTGTTAGTCGTGATTAGATCATGGTTGTTTAACCGAGTAAGATTTTGGGGGATAGAAGGTGTGAGCCTTGTGAGCTTCACGTAAAGACCTTAGAGGTGAGGCCATCTCGAGAAAAGGTGTAATGTTATGTTTGACCATTTATCGAAGTGCATAGTGCACGTGTGTTATGTTGGGATAGGTCCCTAGTAATGTGGAACGAAAGGGGGTAGTTGAGCTAAGAAGACCGCTAGGTTTTCGAAACGTGATTAGTGAGATTGTTCGGATCGAGCTAGTATTGCGCGTTCGGTCGGGTTGAGGCCACGTTGCGGGTCAACCCGCGGTAGGTTTGGTGGTGGGGTCGTTGTGGTGGTCCCGCCTTGTGTTAGGGTTGTGAGGGTGTTAGGCCCAAGTTTAGTTGACCAGTGCGAGTTCGTGGACGATTCGACCGATGGTTGGGCCGGCGAGGTCACCGTGTTGTCTTCTAGCAAAGACAGTGTACTCGGCAGGGTTATGCGAGATGATATATCGGAAAAGTTGTAAGGTCGCACGGGTGCCTACCTTCACCTTATGTCGATAAAGGAGCCAGTGTTGCGCTTTTTTTCTGGAGGTTTTACCGTGCAAGGTTAGGAACTCGAGTAAGTCTCGACCACATTCGCCTCGCCGGTGTTTGATTTCGTGGATAGTTGCGAATTGTTGTCTCCTGAAGGAGTGTTTAAGCTACCATTTCGGTGTTCTGATGTCGCCTTATGAAGCCTTGTAGGGAGGATGTGTGAGTCACGGCCGATTGGTTCGATGTTGGCGTGATTCGAGATAGTTGGTTCAGCTTGTTCCACAGATCGTGGATAGAGTAAAGCTTGTCTAGAAGAGGTTCTCGCACTCGGAGAAATCGTCGGATAAGCGGCGACGACGCTTAGAGGTTAGGTTGACGGTCGATCTTCTTGAAAGCACCACCCATGGGGTGTGACGAGTTTTGGAAGACAGAGGCACTTAGCCCGAGTTACTTTGGGCCGTTGAGTCCATGTGAAGAATAGGCAGTTGCCTATATGTTAGCTTTTGCCGTCCGACTTAGGAGGCGGATGTCCGATCTTCGTATTGTTATGATCGGGAAAGTATCGGAGGTCCATCCAGTGTTCCCGCTAATGATGACCACGTTAGAGATAGTAACCGAGTTTGAACCAAGCGATATCAAGAGTTTGGGTGTCTGACGACACCGCAGTGATCGCGATACATCCGGCATCATTTGTTGGGTCGCTTGAGAAGGTTTATGCCTCGCAAAGTGACAAAAGTGGTATCATGTGGTATGAATTGAGTGTACGAGAAGCGGTACGACACGTAAGGGAAGAAGCGGCGTGTATGGCGGCGTAGATGTGATCATTTCTTTGTGTGGAGAAAGTGCAAGGAAGTATATTTTAGACCCCGGTGAGAAGTGTTTTGTGGTGATGATTAGAGGTGTTTTTCCTCGTGGACTTGGATGTAAGTAGTTTGCGCAGTTGTTTCTGTGGCCATTGTGGCAGGATTGTTTCGTAAGTATGGTAGTGAAGACTATCTTCGGGCGACGCTTGTTTTGAGACTTAGAAGGAACATTCGACGAATGTTTCTAAGGAGGAGAATGTTATACCGTATTTCGCAGTATGTACGTGGGGCGTCGTAGAAAATTTGAACTTGAGAAAGTAGCTTGGCCGAAATTTATTTGTGCACAACACCCGATTAGAGTCGTTTTTCGACGAAACCTTTTAACATCTTTCGGAGGGGAAATTCCGGCGATGTCATTTTTAATTTTTGCGGATTTTTGCGCGAGACGAAACAGTTTGGAACAACAAGAGGCGCCACTTCGCACCTCTCATTGGTGGCGTTAGAGTTGACGATATGGTGACTATTTTGTCAAGTAGTTTGTAGTATATTTTGTGTGTAGTTGGTTAAGGTGCACTTGGCAAGATCTTGGCCCTACACTTGCCTTGCACTTGGCAAGATCTTGGCCATTGGTTGGCCTTTGCTAGACCTATAAATACCCCCCCCTTTTGAAGACTAATTCATCCACAAATTGCCTAAGTCTTGAAAGCTTCTTCCTCCCTTAGTGTAGTGCCTTGGCGAGAGCCCCTCTTCCCCGCCGAGAGTTCCCCACTAGTGGGGTAGTCGAGGTAGCCACCCCCCCTCCTTGGGGTGCTAGCCGTGGGGTACCCCCCCCCTAGCCTAGTTGCTTTCGTATAATACCCCCCTCTCTTGGTAGAAATACTCTCGAAAGTATTGTTATAATGCCCAAATTACCGTAGCCGTATACCTTGTAGTATTCTAAGGTTATACTTATACGAAAAGCCCAGAAATACTATTATACTTCCCTTCCGTCACAAAAACCGAAACCCTAAGGAAAATCTCCACAGTTAGTTGGAGTATTAAGTAGAAGTTGGTTAGAACTTCTAAGGGTTGGTTGGAGCGGGTTGGAACTTCTAAGGGTTGGCCATTGTGGATATTTTTTCGAAAGACGTTTTATGAGGGCCAATAGGAGGGTGACACGTGTCACCCCCGCCTAGGTGGCTTGGCCGAAGTTACCTTTGTGCACAACACCCGGTTAGAGTCGTTTTTCGACGAAACGTTTTGCGTAACTTGCGAAGGGAAAATTCCGGCTATGTCGTTTTGTATTTTTGCGGATTTTTCCGAGAGACGAAACATTTTGGACCAACGGGAGGGTGACATGTGTCACCCTCACATTGGAAGCAAGTGGGCGTCCAAGTGAACGAATGGTTCACGTTTTTGGCTTGATCTTTTTGGCTCACGTTTTGTGCCTATTGGTTCCTTGTTTTGTGCCTTGTTTTGGCCTTGTTTTGTGGCTTGTTTGGTGCAATGTTTTGTGGAGTAGGGGTTAGGGTGCACTTGGCTTGATCTTGGCCTTACACTTGCCTTGCACTTGGCTAAATCTTGGCCATTGGTTGGCCTTTGGGTTTGCTATAAATACCCCCTTAGTTGATGAACTTTCTTCATCCAAAAATCATTTCCAAGTCTTGAAATCTCTCCCCCTTTGTGAGTTGAAATTCGTCCAAGCCCTCCCCCCCTTAGAGTGAGGCTTGGCCGTGGGGTACCCCCCCCCCTAGCCTAGTTACTTTCGTATAATACCGCTTGTTGTGGTATAGAAATACTCTCCTAGTATTGTTATAATGCCCAAAATACCTTAGCCTTATACCTTGAAGTATTCCAAAAGTTACCTCTATACGTAGAGTACGGAAATACTACCTTTTGTCCCTTTAGTCTCAAACCGTAACCCTAAGGAAACCTTCACTGTTGGTTGAAGTTTTGGAGTAGAAGTTGGTTAGAACTTCTAAGGGTTGTTTGGAGCGGATTGGAGCACTCGGAGTAGGAGCCAAGCGTTGCTCAGGATCGACTTTATACTTGGATAATTTTGGGCTTATCGAGGTAAACACTACTGTCCTTCTATTGTAATTGGAAATTACATGTTTAAATATATAGTTGAAGTATACTATATATAGAATAACTTAGTATTGTGGCAATGTCTTTTGACTTAAGCCTGAAGAATAAAAGTGATCAATCAGAATTACATAGGGCGTGTTCTGATAGACTTGTGTAGTATTACTGTGTGGTAGAGTTGTGCGTCCGGTTAGACGTATAAAACCCCCCCCCTGGTTGGCTTGGTAGCCGACCTCGATAGAGGAGGAGATTTACGCTGTGGCGGGGGGGGGAGGTGCTGCCGAATTTTCTGTAGAAAGATAGGAACTTGTGTTTTGGGGTTAATAGACGTTTGTGACCTTTATAGGTGAAAGTACTAAGAGTAGCGTATTCTACTCGAGGAGTGGAAAGGGCTAGCAAGGTTGTAGTACTTGGAGCATTTTGCTTATTGTCGATAAATCGTCGCGAGGTATGTGAACCTCTTCCTATCTCTTCTAGCATGATATGTGTGTAACTATGTAGTACGGTGACGTATACGTGTTTAAAATACTTTGTGGTTTTAAAGGAATCATGTGAATTATAAGCGGCTTGTTATAATAAGGAAACTTAATGTATTTCAAAAGGTTTATAAATAGTTTTGAAAAAAGTGTAGTATTGTGTTTTGAAAACTTAAGAGTTATACTAGCTTTATGGGAAGTTAGGTATAACGGCTTAAGAATGGTTTACTGATGTTAGAAGTTAAGAGACTTGATCTTATAAGATAAGAGACTTAACTTATTTGTTTTAATGTGGATGTTTGTGTGAAACCTCATTCGTGAGTAATGAGTACTTGGTTTTATTTAAAGGGATAAGGTTTTACTGATTTCGGAAATCAGAATGTGTATCGACAGCACACGCGAGCGTTAATAAAGGAAAATGTATTGAATAATGTTGTATCGTATTAAAACCAGTGAAACCTCCATGCATAGAAACTAAGATGAGACAAAATGATATTACATTTTCTAGATCATGCTTTGTAATAAGAATGTTGTAAACAAGAATAACCTACTCTCGCGTGAGACATATATTACTCAATTGTTCTAAAAAGGAATCAAGTGATTAAGTTTATGAACCATGAAACCATTTGAAAATGAGAAGCTTGAGTAATGGAAACTAGGCAAACTGGAACTTAGGAAAAGAATGTTGTTACTTGATTTTGAAAAGGAATGTGGGTCGGTCATTCTAATACTACGTATCGGGTGACTTTGATAAAAGTAATGGATCTCTTTTAAGGAACTTAACTTACGTAGTACTTTAGGGTTAAAACCCGGACGTTGGCATAAAATGAAAGTACTTTGAGTTGTGTATAACTTGCCTATGCTTGTTGTTGTGAAACTTGCCTATGCTTGTTGTTGTGAAACTTGCCTATGCTTGTGATGATAGCCTTTCTTTGTGCAAGTGTTGTATTTCGTATTCTGGCGTCTCTCGATGGAGTCGGTTGACTTGTTGAGAACTTACTTGGAGCGTCGCGGTGGCGGAGAAATTCCGCAGATGCGTTCTCGTTGATTGTGTTACTTTTGCTAATCGCTTTGGACATCGACACGATCGTGCGCGCGGGTATGCTTCCATTTTGATCTTGCTTTCGTTTCCCTTTGGGCATCTCGACACGATCGTAGCGCGCGGGTATGTTCCCATTTGGAATCTTTGCTTTATCGTTTCCCTTTGGGCATACCGACACGATCGTAGCGCCGCGGGTATGTTCCATTTGGAATCTTTGCTTTATTGTTTCCCTTTGGGCATCACGACCACGATCGTGGCGCGCGGGTATGTTTCCATTTGGAATCTTGGCTTATTGTTTCCCTTTGGACATCACGACACGATGCGTAGCGCGCGGGTATGCTCCTTGGATTTCTTGATTGATTAATGTTACATGGACGTCTACACCGTCTGAAATTCGGGGCATGTGGCCGTATGCGAGGTTGACCACCCAGATATTGTTATCGAGGTTACATGGGCATATCTACCGTCAGATTCCGGGGCATGTGGCCATGCGGCCTTGTTATTGTTGCATCATGGACATGTCTACCGTCACGATATTAGGGCATGCGCCGTGATCACGAACATGATGGATGTTGAGGCGTGAGACCCATAGTTATATTTAGTGGTGACTTTGAGGCGTGAGTCACGACTTGATATGACCGCTTATTTATGGTGATCGTAGTTTGGTTATCATACATGTCTCGCTTTATAGACTACTATGATTTCATTTACGATATTTTGATTTCACATACTCGGTTTGTTATCGACCTCGCCCGTTTGCGTTAAATCTGCGCGGTAAGTACATCGTTCGTGGATCCTCGCCTTAGGATCTCATTTCGTGTTGGAAACTCGTTCCTTGGAGGCTTATCTTTGGTATGTTTCCACTGAGTTGTAGGTTCTTGTACATTCGTGGTATGGCGAGCCACTGTCGTCATAGTTGTTGTAAATCTTAAGTGCATGCTTTGTTGTGGGCGGGGTTTGTAAAAAGGATAAGCGTTCGGGTTTTATGTATATATCTTTGAAGGCAATCGCTTTGGTTGCTGTTTATTTATCATGTCTCTTTCATGTTTAAAGTTTTTATTTCCATTGGTTTTCTCGATGTTGGATCGCTAGGGTGCCCGGTAAGGCACGATCCGCCCGATTTTTGGGGTGTGACATAGTGGTATCGAGCGAGTTAATCCTCGGAAAGTGTCTGAGCCGTATCGATGAGTCTTGATTATCGGTGTGTTGTGCACCACGCCAATAATCGTGAGGCTATAGGATATTTAGGATTGGTTTCTATTCTTCTCACTCTGAGATCGTGCCTTAGAGCTATGTTGTAAGTTGGACCCTCGACGAAATTCTTTTCCTTATCGTTATGCCTCGCGTAGGCAACCGGGCCCGGAGGGCAAAGCGGCCGAGGAGGCTGCGAGTTAGTCTGAGGAGGGTCACGAGGGCACGGGCCCAATCATTACCTAGGGTAGTGCTTCATTCGGGAGTTCACGACGTCACTAGCCCAATGAGTTTTGTATATGTGATAAGGTGGGTATACCTTAAGTGTTGTTCGAGATAGCGTTGTGTTAATTATGAGTTAGAAAACATGCTTAGTTGGGAGGATAAGTATGGGGACATGGTAAGTGTGAACCACTGGGATCACGATTGAGACCTTAGAGGTAAGGTCGTCTTGAGTAAAAGATTCGTTTTATGTTTGACCTTTATCGAGTCGTAATATATGTGGGGTTTATTTGAGTGATCAGTCCACGGGTAATGTGAGATGGAAGTGGTAGCTTTCATGATGTGATTTAGCAGGATTGTTCCGTGTCGGGGAACAAGGGCTTGACGCGATTGTGGGTCGGGTTGAGGATGTGATACGGTCAACCCGTAGCCCGAATTAAGGTGGGGTCAGTTGGGTGGTCGCCGGTGGTAGGGTCACGAGGATGCTAGGCCCAAGTTTGTGTGACCAACGATGAGTTCGTGGGCGCGTTCGACGAGCGATTCGTAAAGGCGGGAATGGCCTTAAGGAAGTTTGAGGTTAGTAAGATGACCAAGTTTGGAGGTAGTGACTCGGAGATTTTGAGAGCGAACGACATCAAGTATGGTGCGTCTTGGGAGAGTTCAAGTGTTCGAGAAGGGCACGACGAGTAAGGAAAGAAGAGGACGTGCGTTATTTCGTGGCCAAGCTGTGGCATTGGCAACTTGTTAGAGGAACTTTATCGTTATCCGACTTGAGAAGGAACATTCGGGACGAATGTTTCTAAGGAGGGGAGAATGTTATACCCCGTAGTTGCAGGGTATGTTTGTGAGGGCGTTAAATGCGAGAGTCTGCAGAAATTTTGAAAAGAAAGAAAGATGTGAGTTTTCGACGGAAAAGTTACCGCTTATTTTTTAATAAAAAGGTTCGTTAATGGGAATTGGATACCGAGATTTTTAATTTGGAGTTCATAGATTATATTAGACTTTTGAGATTTTATTTTAGGAAATGGTCACGTGGGCCCACGGGAGAAATTCTGGTTTTGTAGGGCCCACTTTATTTTGAGATTTTGGCCATTGTGGATATTTTTGAAAGACGTTTTATGAGGGCCAATAGGAGGGTGACACGTGTCACCCCGCCTTGGTAATGGCCGGTTACCCTTGTGCACAACACCCGGTTAGAGTCGTTTTTCGACGAAACGTTTTGCGTAACTTGCGAAGGGAAAATTCCGGCTATGTCGTTTTGTATTTTTGCGGATTTTTCCGAGCGGCGGAACATTTTGGACCAACGGGAGGGTGACATGTGTCACCCTCACATTGGAAGCAAGTGGGCGTCCAAGTGAACGAATGGTTCACGTTTTTGGCTTGATATTTTTGGCTCACGTTTTGTGCCTATTGGTTCCTTGTTTTGTGCCTTGTTTTGGCCTTGTTTTGTGGCTTGTTTGGTGCAATGTTTTGTGGAGTAGGGGTTAGGGTGCACTTGGCTTGATCTTGGCCTTACACTTGCCTTGCACTTGGCTAAATCTTGGCCATTGGTTGGCCTTTGGGTTTGCTATAAATACCCCCTTAGTTGATGAACTTTCTTCATCCAAAAATCATTTCCAAGTCTTGAAATCTCTCCCCCTTTGTGAGTTGAAATTCGTCCAAGCCCTCCCCCCCTTAGAGTGAGGCTTGGCCGTGGGGTACCCACTGCTAGTTACTTTCGTATAATACCGCTTGTTGTGGTATAGAAATACTCTCCTAGTATTGTTATAATGCCCAAAATACCTTAGCCTTATACCTTGAAGTATTCCAAAAGTTACCTCTATACGTAGAGTACGAAAATACTACCTTTTGTCCCTTTAGTCTCAAACCAGTAACCACAAGGAAACCTTCACCGTTGGTTGAAGTTTTGGAGTAGAAGTTGGTTAGAACTTCTAAGGGTTGTTTGGCGGATTGGAGCACTCGGAGTAGGAGCCAAGCGTTGCTCGGGATCGACTTTATACTTGGATAATTTTGGGCTTATCGAGGTAAACACTCATCGTCCTTCTATTGTAATTGGAAATTACATGTTTAAATATATAGTTGAAGTATACTATATATAGAATAAATTAGTATTGTGGCAATGTCTTTTGACTTAAGCACGAAGAATAAAGAAGTGAATCGTAATTACATGGGGCGTATTCTGATGCACTTGTGTAGTATTCTTGTGTGGTAGAGTTGTGCGTCCGGTTAGGCGTATAAAACCCCTGGTTGGCTTGGTAGCCGACCTCGATGAAGGAGGAGATTTCTGTTGTGGCGGGAGAGTCTTTAGAATTTTACGTAGAAAGATAGGAACTTGTGTTTTGGGGTTAATAGACGTTTGTGACCTTTATAGGTGAAAGTACTAAGAGTAGCGTATTCTACTCGAGGAGTGGAAAGGGCTAGCAAGGTTGTAGTACTTGGAGCATTTTGCTTATTGTCGATAAATCGTCGCGAGGTATGTGAACCTCTTCCTATCTCTTCTAGCATGATATGTGTGTAACTACGTAGTACGGTAGACGTACATGTGTTTAAAATACTTTGTGGTTTTTAAAAGGAATCGATGTGAATTATAAGCGGCTTGTTATAATAAGGAAACTTAATGTATTTCAAAAGGTTTATAAATAGTTTTGAAAAAAGTGTAGTATTGTGTTTTGAAAACTTAAGAGTTATACTAGCTTTATGGGAAGTTAGGTATAACGGCTTAAGAATGGTTTACTGATGTTAGAAGTTAAGAGACTTGATCTTATAAGATAAGAGACTTAACTTATTTGTTTTAATGTGGATGTTTGTGTGAAACCTCATTCGTGAGTAATGAGTACTTGGTTTTATTTAAAGGGATAAGGTTTCTTGATTTGGAAATCGAATGTGTATCGACAGACCACTGCAGCGTTAATAAAGGAAAATGTATTGAATAATGTTGTATCGTATTAAAACCAGTAGAAACCTCCATCTGCATAGAAACTAAGATGAGACAAAATGATATTACATTTTCTAGATCATGGCTGCTGTAATAAGAATGTTGTAAACAAGAATAACCTACTCTCACGTGAGACATATATTACTCAATTGTTCTAAAAAGGAATCAAGTGATTAAGTTTATGAACCATGAAACCATTTGAAAATGAGAAGCTTGAGTAATGGAAACTAGGCAAAGCGGAACTTAGGAAAGAATGTTGTTACTTGATTTTGAAAAGGAATGTGGGTCGGTCATTCTAATACTACGTATCGGGTGACTTTGATAAAAGTAATGGATCTCTTTTAAGGAACTTAACTTACGTAGTACTTTAGGTTAAAACCGGACGTTGGCATAAAATGAAAGTACTTTGAGTTGTGTATAACTTGCCTATGCTTGTTGTTGTGAAACTTGCCTATGCTTGTTGTTGTGAAACTTGCCTATGCTTGTGATGATAGCCTTTCTTGTGCAAGTGTTGTATTTACGTGTTACTGGCGTCTCGATGGAGGTCGGTTGACTTGTTGAGAACTTACTTGGGCGTGCGGCGATGCGGAGAAATTCCACGTGCGTTCGCTGATTGTGTTACTTTTGCTAATCGCTTTGGACATACCGACACGATCGTAGCGCGCGGGTATGCTTCCATTTTGATCTTGCTTTCGTTTCCCTTTGGGCATCGACCACGATCGTAGCGCGGGTATGTTCCCATTTGGAATCTTTGCTTTATCGCTTCCCTTTGGGCATCGCGACCGACGATCGTAGCGCACGGGTATGTTCCCATTTGGAATCTTTGCTTTATTGTTTCCCTTTGGGCATATCGACACGATCGTAGCGCGCAGGTATGTTTCCATTTGGAATCTTGGCTTATTGTTTCCCTTTGGACATCGACACGATCGTAGCGCACGTATGCTCCTGGATTTCTTGATTGATTAATGTTACATGGGCGTATACACCGCCGTCAGAATTCGGGGCATGTGGCCACGTGCGAGGTTGACCACCCGAGATATTGTTATTGAGGTTACATGGGCATGTCTACACCGTCTGATTCCGGCATGTGGCCACGCGGCCTTGTTATTATTGTTGCATCATGGACATGTCTACCGTCACGATTCCGGCATGCGGCCATGATCGCGAACATGATGGATGTTGAGGCGTAAGACCCATAGTTATATTTGAGTGGTGACTTTGAGGGCGTGAGTCCCTGACTTGATATGACTGCTTATTTATGGTGAACTGTAGTTTGGTTATCATACATGTCTCCTGCTTTATAGACTACTATGATTTCATTTACAGTATTTTCAGTTTCACATACTCCTTTTGTTATCTTGACCTCCCCGAGGCTGCGTTACATGCCGCAGTGAGGTACATCGTTCGTGGATCCTCGCTCTTAGGATCTCATTTCAGCGTGTTGGAAAGCTCCGTTCCTTCGGAGGCTTATCTTTGGTATGTTTCCCTGAGTTGTAGGTTCTTGTACATTCAGGGGTATGGCGGGGCCCTGTCCCGTCATAGTTGTTGTAAATCTTAAGTGCATGCTTTGTTGTGGCGGGGTTTGTAAAGGATAACTGTTCGGGTTTTATGTATATATACTGAAGGCAACTGTTTTGGTTGGCCTGTTTATTTATCATGTCTCTCATTTCATGTTTAAAGTTTTTATTTCCGCTGGTTTTCTCTGATGTTGGATCGCTAGGGTGCCCGGGGTAAGGCACCAGTCACGGGCCCGATTTTTGGGGTGTGACAGTGAACCTCTTCCTATCTCTTCTAGCATGATATGTGTGAACTATGTAGTACGGTAGACGTACATGTGCTAAATGTATTTGATTGGTTTAAAACATAAAGTGTTATAACGGCTTTATGGGAAGTTGGTTATGACAGCTTTATGTTGGTAAGAAGATACTTGTGGTTTTTAAAAGGTAACTGGTTTGAACTATAACTGGCTTGTTATGTGTTAATAAAGAACTTGAAGTATTTCAAAAGATTTTTGAATCATTTTGAAAGAAGAAGTAATACTTGGTTTTTGAAAACTTAAGAGTTATACTAGCTTTATGGGAAGTTAGGTATAACGGCTTAAGAATGTTTCTTGATTTCGAAATCGTAATGTGTATCGACAAACCATCGCAGCGTTAATAAAAGGAAATGTTTTGTGATTAAGTATTATTAAAATCGAGAAACTTCCATCTGCATAAGCTAAGATGAGACAAAATGATATTTCCTAGATCACGGCTGCTGTAATAAGATTGTTATAAACAAGAATATCCTACTCACATATAAGACTTATGTTTCTCAGATTGTTTAAAAGAGAATTATATTCTTAAATGAATAAGACTATGAACTACGAAACCTTTCTAAAATAAGAAACGTGAATATTTGAAATTAGGCAAACTTGGACGTTTGGAAAATAATGTTGTTACTTGATTTTACAAAGGTAAGTGTTTTGGTTTATTTAAAAAGACAGTCACTCTATTTTATACTACGGGTATTGTGTGACTTATGTGAAAGCAACGGATCTTTTAAAAGATTTAATGTATGAAGTACTTTAGGGGTAGATACCCGAACTTGTTAGCTTAAAGTACCTTGTGTGAATAACTTGATTGTGTTGGTTTGAGATAGCCTTGTAAATACTTTCTTGTTGATGTGATAAGTGAAAATGTTAGGATGCTACGTGTGTTAGTATCTTGTGTGATCGTGATGTAAGGGGGTCATTCTTGTTGTGCTTACGTTGTTTAGCGTTAAGCCCGCTGTACTATTATTGTATCACATACCCCTTTGACTTATTATACCGAGGGCTTGCCACCCTTGATGCGGTCTTTACGGCTATGCGGTCCTCGTGACTACGCAGTCGCGGTAGCTCCGGGATTGATCATTCGGGTGTTTAGCTTGACGCGGGGATTCCTATCGCGGTGCCGAGACTATGCGGTCTTTTGAGACTACGCGGGTTGCGGGAGCCTAGCGGATACCGAGGTTAGCCGCCTTCGACGCGGGTATACCTCAGTGATGCAGGATCATGATTCGAGGAATACCTCGTGCGGGTCCGTGTGTGACCTATGCGGAGTGCGAGAGTTCGAGGATAGACGCGCATTGATATTGCGCGCGAGTGGCGGCCGATCGTGTGGTGCGGTCTAGAAAGACCTCGGGATACGGTTGTGGTATTTTTGGTGCGTGGGTCTTAGTAGTCGGCTATGCCTTCGTACTTGCCGTGCGGTTTTATTGTGATGACTTTGAGGCGTGAGTCCCGACTTGACATATCGCTTATTTGTTGTGAATCGTAGTTTGCTTATCATACATGTCTCCCGCTTTATAGACTATTATGATTTCATTTACGATTTTTAGTTTCACATACTGCACTGTTGATCGACCTCGCCGGCTGCGTTCATGCCGCGAGGTTGAGGTACACCATCGTTGATCCTAGCTCTCGTGGTCACGATTTGGCGTTGGGAAGCTCCGTTTCTCGGAGGCTTATCAGTGGTATAGTCCCTGTCGTAGTAAGTGTTTACATTCGTGGGTTTGGCGGGCCCTGTTCGCCATTGTTGTCATATCATTCTTAGAGTGCAGTAAATCTTTATTGTGGCGGGGTTTGTAAAAAGGATTAAACTGTTCATGTTGAAAAAAGTTGTTATTTACATATATGCCGAAAGGCAAGTCTTTCTCAGATTATTGTTTCATATTTCATAATATGTCTTGTATCGTTTTATGTTCCGCTGATTACTCTGATGTTGTATCACTAGGGTGCCCGGGGTAAGGCACCAGTCACGGGCCCGGAATCGGGTCGTGACAGTGTCGCCCTCCCGTTCGTCGCAATATTTCGTTTTTCGACAAATTCCAAAATTCCGATAAATTTTTACTCGTCTCAAATCTTAACATTTGAGTTCTTACGTACGTTCTTATAAACCTATACTGGAAATTTCCGGGGTGTAACACAAAATATCTACAAAACATTGACCAAATGTTTTAGGCAACAAAAATGACAAAAACGTGCCAAGAAAATCGTCCACCAATCCGCCCACTTGAGGGTGACAAGTGTCGCCCTCTCGTTGGTCCAAAATATTTCATCTCTCGGAAAAATCCGTAAAAATTATAAATGTCGCAACCGTAATTTTCCCTTCGCAAGGTCCGAAAAACTTTTCGTCGGAAAACAATTCTTTTCGGGGGTTGTGCACAAATTTTTCGTCCCTTGCCTAACTTAAGGCTTAAACTTTTGTACGTACGCCCTCACGTACATACTCTGGAAATACGGGGTATAACACAAGTTCCACACTTAGCCAAATTTTCAAGAAAATTTGATGAACAATGCTAGAGCTCTCGGGTTCATCAAGGGAGAAAAGGAAAAAAATTTGTTTGTTGTCCAATAATCTCCCCACTTTAAACCAAGGTTCCTAAGTGTATTGTAAGGGTATCTCAATAGAAAAATCCCGGAAAAAGATAGTTTTCGTATTAGTCGCAAGATGAAAACCTAGTTGCTTTTCTAGGTTTTGATTGGAAGATTTAAGGGAAGTGGTTTGTGATATTCTAAGGGTCTCAAGGGGTGGATTGAAGTGTCAAGAAGAGACTCTAAGTGCTAAGGAGCGACTTTGGATTTGAAGTTGGACTAAGAATCGTTGAAGTAATAATCTTGTCTCTTAAGTGTTACAAGATTATATATTGTTGTTAGCCTTACATGTTTGCTAGCATGAAGTATATGGGTTGAAGTTTTATAAGTGTTATGGATTGTTGTAGCCTAAAATCCGAAATGACATATTAGTCATTTGAAGTTGGATTACAATTTGGTCGTATTTAGAATCGTCGCATGTTACTTACTTGAAGATTATAGTAGTTATAATCAATTGCGACTTGATATAATGTTATACTAACAATTTGGATTGAAAAGGAAATTGGATAAGAATTGGTGTTGTTGTATCTCAAGTTGCCGGAATTGCACTTGTAGTTGTATTAGTTGTATATCAATTGTGGGGCGGAATTTTACGCGTCTAGTAGGCGTGTAATCCCCTATTGATTAATTGTATTGTTGGGCCTTAAATGTGGCGTGTTTGGTTATTGAATTCGGCCTTGAAAAAGGTGGCAAAGTATGTAGAAACAAAGGAGGTCTTTGTCAGATTTTCCGTAGAATTTAGTGACTTAGTACTTAGAATATTCTACGTTTGAAGTAAGAGATTAATGGACGTATTGTGGCCATTATAGGTTGAAGTACTAAGTATAGCGTATTCTACTTGAAGGATGGAATAGCAATCAAGGTTGAAGTACTTTAGAGCATTTTGCTACTTGTCGATAATCGTCGCGAGGTATGTGAACCTCTTCCTTCCTTTGGCATGATTTATGTATGGAATATACATGTGGTATTATTTCATGTTTCCTTCTACTCTTAGAAGTTAAGAGGTATGTGTGTGATTTACTCTATGTAAAGTTTATGTCAAAGTTATCCTAAGTCCTTACCGAGTCTTATGGGGGATGTTGGTAAGAGTCGTTAGGAGGTACTTTGGAGCCAAGTTGGTGTTATACCCCGTATTTTCCAGAGTATGTACGTGAGGGCGTACGTATGAACGTTTAAGCCTTAAGTAGGCAAAGGGACGAAATTTGTGCACAACTAGCGAAAAGAATTGTTTTTCGACGAAACGTTTTCCGGACCTTGCGAAGGGAAAATTACGGTTGCGACATTTATTATTTTTGCGGATTTTTCTGAGAGATGAAATATTTTGGACCAACGAGAGGGCGACATGTGTCACCCTCAAGTTGGCGGAAATGGTGGCCGAATTCCTTGGCACGTTTTTTCCATTTTTGTTGCCTAAAACATTTGGTCAATGTTTGCTAGATATTTGTGTGGTAGATGGATAAGGTGGGACCCACACAACACTTGTCCAAATCTACACCCTCCACTTGCCCTCCACTTGCCTTAATCTTGGCCATTGAAAGTCCTATAAATACCCCCCTTGAGTTGAAGACTTATTCTTCATCCACAAAACAAAATTCCAAGTCTCAAAACTTCCTCCCCCTTTGAAAGGCTCTCGTCCAAGAGCACCCCCTCCCCCTTTGTGAAGCCTTGGCCGAAACAAACCCCCCCCTCTTGAGTTGTTCTCGTGAAATACCCCCCCCCCCCTTGGTAGAAAAGTATTCTCCAAGTATTGTTACTATTCCAAAATACCTTGGCCCAAATACCTTGTAGTATTCCAAGGTTACCCCTATACTAAAAGCCCGTAAATACTATTATACTTCCTTGACACAAAAACGAAACCCTAAGGAAAATCTTCATAGCTGGTTGAAGTATTAAGAAGAAGTTGCGTAGAACTTCTAAGGTTTGTTTGGAGTGGGTTGGAGCGCCCAGAGTAGGAGCTAAACGTTGCTCAGGATCGACATTAAATCTTGGATAATTTTGGGCTTATCGAGGTAAATACTCTTGTCCTTCTATTATAATTGGAAATTACATCGTAGTTGTATAGAAATGAGTATAAGATATATGAAGGATGGTATAAGAAAAGAGAATTGAATGAAATCACATCAAGAATATTAAAGAAGATTGAATCAGACTTACATAGACCGTATTCACAAAGAGACTTGTGTAGTTTGTCGGGTAGGGAAGTCTGCCCGATTTTCAGTAGAATAGAGAACCTCTGCTTAGAATATTCTCTGAGTAGTCTAGGCGTTGATAGACGATATGGCCTTTATAGGTTGAAAGTTCGCGAGTAGCATGTTTTACTTGAAAGATGGACAAGGCTAGCGGGTTATAAGCGGTGGCGCGTTTTCTATTTGGCGATAATCGTCGCGAGGTATGTGATTCTTCCTATCCTCTTGAGCATGATATTTTAAAAGAATATATATAGTACGGTAGACGTACGTGTGTTAACTGAACGTGGTTTTACTGCGATGTCTTTTGACTTGAGTCTAAATAATAAGAATCTTGAAGTATTTCAAAAGAATTAAGAATCGTTTTTGAAAGAAGAGTAATACTTGGTTTTAAAAGCTTAAGAGTTATACTAGCTTTATGGGAAGTTAGGTATAACGACTTAAGAGAGATAAAAGGAACGGTTTACTTAATTGTTTATGAACGCCTTATATTGATTTCGGAAATGAGAATAAGTATCGAATAAACCACTGCAGCGCTAATAAAGGGAAATGTATTGACTAATTAAGTATTATTAAAACCAGTAGAAACCTCCATCTGCATAGAAGCTAAGATGAGACAAAATGATATTACATTTCCTAGATCATGGCTGTTTTAATAAGATTGTTATGAACAAGAATAACCTAATCACACATAAGGCATATGTTTCTCAAATTGTTTTGGTTTACTTAAAAAGATAGTCACTCTATTTTTTAATACTACGGGTATCGTGTGACTCTTGTGAAAGAAACATGATCTTTTTAAAAGAGATAATGTATGAAGTACTTTGGGGATAAAAACCCGAACTTGTTGGCATAAAATAGAAAGTACCTTGTGTGAATAACTTGACTATGTTGGTTTGTGATAGCCTTGTAATACTTTCTTGTTGACTTGATAAGTAAACATGTTAGGATGCTACGTGTGTTAGTGTCTTGTGATGGTTGTGTAAGGGGGGTTTCCCTTGTTGTGCTTATGTTGTTTAACGATAAGCCGTTATGTTAGTATTATATCACTCACCTCTTGACATGATATACCGGGGGTTAAGCTGCCCCCCGATGCGAGGTACACCTCAGGCAGTCTGTGTGACTATGATTCGAGAATACCTCATGCGGGTCCAGGGGACCTATGCGGAGCTACGAGAGTTCCAGGTTAGTGTGCGGTCTATGTGGCCATGCGGTCTATGTGGCCATGCGGACTACGAGTCCAGGACGATGCCGAGGAGTAGCTACCCTCGATGCGGGGAATACCTCATGCGGGCCTATGTGTGGCCTATGCGAGTCGCGGAAGTTCCAGGATTAGACGCGCACATTGATACTGCGGGCGAGTGGCCGGCTTCGATCATGTGGCGGTCTAGAAAGACCTCGTGATACAGTTTATGGCATTATTGGTACTGTGGGTTTTAGTAGTCGGCTATGCCTTCGTACTTACCCCGTACGGTTTTATTATGACACAGGTGGGACCTGGTGTTCATGTGTATTCCTTGGATGTTTTTATATCATGGACTGCCGGCAGTGAGGAAGGAATTCCACGGGCATGATTGATATTGTGGGCATGAGACCCATGGTTATATTTGAGTGTTAACTTTAAGGGCGTGAGTCCCTGACTTGACATGACTGCTTACATATTGTGTATCGTAAATTGGTTATCATATATGTCTTCTGTTTTATATAGACTATTATGATTTCATTCTGATATTTTGATTTCACATACTTGGTACTGTTATCGACCTCCTTGGGCCGTTCACGCCGAGGTAGAGGTACACCGCCGTCGATCCTCGCTCATAGGATCACGATTGACGTTTTGGGAAGCTCCGTTTCTCCGAGGCTTATCTTTCGTATAGTCCCCTGTCATTGTAGGTACTTATATTCAGGTATGGCGGGCCCGTCCGTCGTTGTTATAACATTCGTAGGTCCAGAGTAATCTTTGTGGGCAGAGTTTGTAAAAGGGATGTAACTGTTCGGGTTCAAGTTTATATATATATATGCCGAAAGGCAACTTTTCTCAGATAAACTGTTTCTCACTTCATATTATTTCATATCTTGTTTTATATTCCGCTGATTACTCTGATGTATGTCTACTTGGGTGCCCGGGTAAGGCACCAGTCACGGGCCCGGGTTCGGGTCGTGACAAAAGTGGTATCAGAGCAGTTAATCCTCGGAAAGTGTCTACAGACCGTATCTAGTAGAGTCTTGATTATCGGTGTGTTGTGCACCACACCAATAATCAGGAGGCTATAGGATATTTAGGATTGGTTTCCATTCTTCTCACTCTGAGATCGTGCCTTAGAGCTGTGTTATAAGTTGGACCCCTCTAACGTATTTCTTCCCCGTACCAGTTATGCCTCCGCGCAAGGCAACCCGGGCCCAGAAGGGCAAGGCAGCCGAGGGAGCTGCGAGTAGAGCACAGAGGGTTACGAGGGCACAGGCCCAATCATCACCTGGGGTGGTGCTTCATTCGGGGAGTTCTGCTACGTCACGGCCCGAAGTTTAGCCCAGTAGCCTCATGCGGCCATGATATCTGGACCTTCGCCCATGACCGATGCGAAAGTATGGATTGCAAAGAGACGACCCTGTTACTAGATATGGATGTAGCAACCAGAGAGTATATTATGTACCGATTTATCACGGGTCTTGATGATTATCTAAGAGAGGGTTGTATAAGAGTAGCTCTTCAGTCAGGCATAAGCATGGCCTGCGTACGGGCTTATGCGCAGCAGGCCGAGAAACGTAGGGATCGATGGGTTAACCAAGATCAGCAAAAGAGGGCTAGATCGACAGGGTCCTTTGGTAACTTTCGAGGCGGGCCTTCTCAGCAGCAGACTGGTTATGCGCCTCCGCCAGAGCAGAGTGGTCCTCCGCACTTGTGACGCTCGGTATGCCGAGTTGGTCGTAACTCGGGCTTCTGGTTCACAGCTATACGTAGGTTCTAGCCAGCCGGGTTCAGATTTTCCTCAGTGTTCACAGTATGGCAGGCGTCATCCCGGGGAATGTCATCTTTTTGTTGGTGCTTGTTTTACCTGCGGCCGTCAGGGCCATGTGTCGGAAGGATGTCCTAGTAGGAGGGATGCAAGTAGGAGGACTCAACCTACCAGATCAGTTGCGGATTCAGTGGTTCGGAGAGGAAGGGGTGTTAGCCAGAGGAGGCCACCCCCACCTCGCTGTGGCCGTTGTGGTAGGTGTCATTGTGGAGAGTGTCGTACTTCTTCGACAACTTGTTATGCTTGCGGCCAGCAGGGCCATTTTGCGAGAAATTATCCGACCAGAGGTGGCGCGGATGTAGAGACTCAGCCTTCAGGATCAGTGGCTAGTTCACCACCTTCCCTAGCTATGCGCCCAGCAGGGCAGGATTGATTGGAACGACAGAGGGGAGTGAAACAGTAGATACAGGTATATCCTTAACCCTCTAGAGATTAGTATGTGTGATAAGATGAGTATATTTTAAGTATGGTGTTCAGATAGCATTGTGTTAATTGTGATTAGAAATCATGGTTAGGTATAAGGGTAAGATTGGGGATAGGGAAAGTGTGAGCCTTAGAGTTTTATACGTGGAGACCTTAGAGGCGAGGCCATCTTGAGTAAAAGATTGATTTTTATGTTTAACCCTTATCGAAGTGCATAGTACACGTGAGATATGTTTGTGTGATAAGTCCCTGAGCGGTATGAAATGAAATAGGGTAGTTGAGCTAAGAAGACCACTAGGTTTTCGTAAATTGATTAGTGAGATTGTTCCAGATCGAGGGGAACAAGAGTTTGGCGCGATAGCGGGTCGGGTTGAGGACCGATCGCGGGTCAACCCGCGGCCTGTAATGTGGTGGGGTCAGTTCGAGGTGGTCCCGCCAGGTGGTGGGGTCACGAGGGTGTTAGGCCCAAGTTTAGTTAACCATCGTACGAGTTCGTGGATGCGTTCGACCGGTGGTCGGGTCGATGGGTCACCCATCTTGTCTTTCAGTCAGGACCGTTTACTCGGCAGAGGGTTATGCGAGATGTTATATCGGGAAGGTTGTAAGGCTGCACGAGGTGCCTACTTTTACTTTATGACAGGCAGTGGAGCCCAGTTTGCGGCTATTTCTTTTGTGTCTGGAGGTTTTACCAGGCAGGGTTAGGAACTCAGGTAAGTCTCAGTATCGCATTCACCCCGGCCGGTGCTTGGATTTCGTGGTAGTTGTGAGGATTGTTGCCTCTGTTGAGGAGTGTTTTATAGCTACCATTTCGATTCGGACGTCGCTTATGAAGCCTTGTATGGCGGAAGTATAGGTTGCCGATCGATTGGTTCGATGTTGGCACGGTTCGATAGTGGGTACATACTTGTTTGGCGAGGATGTGGATAGCGTGAAGCTTATCCGTAAGAGGTTATTGGCGGCTCGAGTCAAGAAGTCGTGCGGATAATCGGCGACGACGCTTGAGTTCAGCCGATTTGGGTCTTGAAGGTACCACCCCGGAAATGGTGTGACGAGTTTTGGAAAATAGAGGAAACTTAGCCTGAGGTACTTGGAGCGTTTTCAGATCCGTTGGAGGATAGGCCAAGTTGCCTATAAGTTAGCTTTGTCGTCCGATGTGGGAGGCAGTGCGTCCGGTCTTTCTTGTTGCTATGTTCGGAAAAGTATCGGAGATCCATCCAGAGTGTTCCCAGTTAATGATGACCAAGTTGGAGATAGTAAACCCGAGATTTTGGCCAAGCAATAATAAATATGGTAAGTTATGAGAAAGAGTTCGAGTGTACGAGAAGGGTACGACGAGTAAGGGAAGAAGCGAGCATGTGTTAAGAACATAGAAGTGATCATTTCTTTTGTGAAGTATAAGTGCGAAGGGAGTATCTTTTAGCCCTTGGGTGGGAGCTTTTGTGATGTTAGAGGTGATTCCTCGTGGACTTGGATGTAAGTATTTGCGCGGGTGTTTTCTGTGGCCATGTGTGGCATTTACAAACTGGTTAAGCTATGAGGAACTTGATCATTATCTGTCTTGAGAAGGAACATTCGGGACGAATGTTTCTAAGGAGGGGAGAATGTTATACCCCGTATTTTCCAGAGTATGTACGTGAGGGCGTACATATGAAAGTTTAAGCCTTAAGTAGGCAAAGGGACGAAATTTGTGCACAACTAGCGAAAAGAATTGTTTTTCGACGAAACGTTTTCCGGACCTTGCGAAGGGAAAATTACGGTTGCGACATTTATTATTTTTGCGGATTTTTCCGAGAGATGAAATATTTTGGACCAACGAGAGGGCGACATGTGTCACCCTCAAGTTGGCGGAAATGGTGGCCGAATTCCTTGGCACGTTTTTTCAATTTTTGTTGCCTAAAACATTTGGTCAATGTTTGCTAGATATTTGTGTGGTAGATGGATAAGGTGGGACCCACACAACACTTTTCCAAATCTACACCCTCCACTTGCCCTCCACTTGCCTTAATCTTGGCCATTGAAAGTCCTATAAATACCCCCATTGAGTTGAAGACTTATTCTTCATCCACAAAACAAAATTCCAAGTCTCAAAACTTCCTCCCCCTTTGAAAGGCTCGTCCAAGAGCACCCTCCCTTTGTGAAGCCTTGGCGAAACAAACCCCTCTTGAGTTGTTCTCGTGAAATACCCCTTGGTAGAAAAGTATTCTCCAAGTATTGTTACTATTCAAAATACCTTGGCCCAAATACCTTGTAGTATTCAAGGTTACCCCTATACTAAAAGCCGTAAATACTATTATACTTCCTTGATCCAAAAAACGAAACCCTAAGGAAAATCTTCATAGCTGGTTGAAGTATTAAGAAGAAGTTGCGTAGAACTTCTAAGGGTTGTTTGGAGCGGGTTGGAGCGCTCAGAGTAGGAGCTAAACGTTGCTCAGGATCGACATTAAATCTTGGATAATTTTGGGCTTATCGAGGTAAATACTCTTGTCCTTCTATTATAATTGGAAATTACATACTGTAGTTGTATAGAAATGAGTATAAGATATATAGAAGGATGGTATAAGAAAAGAGAATTGAACTGAAATCACATCAGAAGAATATTAAAGAAGATTGAATCAGCTTACATAGAATGTATTTCTGATGAACTTGTGTAGTTTGTCGGGTAGGGAAGTGCTGCCCGATTTTCCGTAGAATAGAGAACCCTCTGCTTAGAATATTCTACAGAGTAGTCTAGACGTTGATAGACGTATATGGCCTTTATAGGTTGAAAGTTCTGCGAGTAGCATGTTTTACTTGAAAGATGGACAAGGCTAGCCGGGTTATAGCGGTGGAGCGTTTTGCTATTTGTCGATAATCGTCGCGAGGTATGTGATTCTTCCTATCCTCTTGAGCATGATATTTTAAAAGAATATATATAGTACGGTAGACGTATGTGTGTTAACTGAACGTGGTTTTACTGCGATGTCTTTTGACTTGAGTCTAAATAATAAGAATCTTGAAGTATTTCAAAAGAATTAAGAATCATTTTTGAAAGAAGAGTAATACTTGGTTTTAAAAGCTTAAGAGTTATACTAGCTTTATGGGAAGTTAGGTATAACGACTTAAGAGAGATAAAAGGAACGGTTTACTTAATTGTTTATGAACGCCTTATATTGATTTCGGAAATGAGAATAAGTATCGAACAAACCACTACAGCGCTAATAAAGGGAAATGTATTGACTAATTAAGTATTATTAAAACTAGTAGAAACCTCCATCTGCATAGAAGCTAAGATGAGACAAAATGATATTACATTTCCTAGATCATGGCTGCTTTAATAAGATTGTTATGAACAAGAATAACCTACTCACACATAAGGCATATGTTTCTCAAATTGTTTTGGTTTACTTAAAAAGATAGTCACTCTATTTTTTAATACTACGGGTATCGTGTGACTCTTGTGAAAGAAACATGATCTTTTTAAAAGAGATAATGTATGAAGTACTTTGGGGATAAAAACCCGAACTTGTTGGCATAAAATAGAAAGTACCTTGTGTGAATAACTTGACTATGTTGGTTTGTGATAGCCTTGTAATACTTTCTTGTTGACTTGATAAGTAAACATGTTAGGATGCTACGTGTGTTAGTGTCTTGTGATGGTTGTGTAAGGGGGGTTTCCCTTGTTGTGCTTATGTTGTTTAACGATAAGTCGTTATGTTAGTATTATATCACTCACCTCTTGACATGATATATCGGGGTTGCCGCTCGACGCGAGGTACACCTCGAGCGATCAGGTGACTATGATTCGAGAATACCTCATGCGGGTCCAGGGGACCTATGTGGAGCTACGAGAGTTCCAGGTTAGTGTGCGGTCTATGTGGCCATGCGGTCTATGTGGACATGCGGACTACGAGTCGGGGCGATCTTGAGGAGTAGCTACCCTCGATGCGGGGAATACCTCATGCGGGCCTATGTGTGTGGCCTATGCGGAGCTGCGGGAAGTTTCAGGATTAGACGCGCACATTGATACTGCGGGCGAGTGGCCGGCTTCGATTATGTGGCGGTCTAGAAAGACCTCGTGATACAGTTTATGGCATTATTGGTATTGTGGGTTTTAGTAGTCGGCTATGCCTTCGCACTTACCGTCACGGTTTTATTATGACACAGTGGGACACGTGTTCATGTGTATTCCTTGGATGTTTTTATATCATGATCGCGGTGAGGAAGGAATTCCACTGCATGATTGATATTGTGGGCATGAGACCCATGGTTATATTTGAGTGTTAACTTTAAGGTGTGAGTCCACGACTTGACATGATCGCTACATATTGTGTATCGTAAATTGGTTATCATATATGTCTTACATTTTATATAGACTATTATGATTTCATTTATAGTATTTTGATTTCACATACTTGGTACTGTTATCTTGACCTCGCCCGAGGCTGCGTTCATGCCGCAGTAGAGGTACACCGATCGTCGATCCTCGCTCATAGGATCACGATTCAGCGTTTTAGGAAGCTCCGTTTCTCGGAGGCTTATCTTTCGTATAGTCCCCATTGTAGGTACTTACATTCGAGGGTATGGCGAACCACGTCCCGTCGTTATTGTTATAACATTCGTAGAGGTCTGTAGTACTGTTGTGGGCAGAGTTTGTAAAAGGGATGTAACTGTTCGGGTTCAAGTTTATATATATATATGCCGAAAGACAACTTTTCTCAGATAAACTGTTTCTCACTTCATATTATTTCATATCTTGTTTTATATTCCGCTGATTACTCTGATGTATGTCTACTTGGGTGTCCGGGTAAGGCATCAGTCACGGGCCCGGGTTTGGGTCGTGACAGTTGGCTTGGCTAATTTATGGCACGAATGAGAATAAGTATTGAGCAAGCCATTGCAGCGTTAATAAAGGAAAATGTAATGACAATCAATTATGTTAAAATGGGTAGAATTCTCCATCTGCATAGAAGCTAAGATAAGACAAAATTGTATTACATTTTCTAGATCATGGCTACTTGAATAAGATCTCTATAAATAAGTATAACTTATTCACAACGCACCAAAGTATATGTTACTTAACTTATAAGAATTACGTATGAAGTTTTAAGGCTATGGATCTCAAATTCTTAGAAGTTAAGAGACTTTATTTTTCAAGTTATGAGACTTGATTCTTAAAGGAAGAAATGAATTGATTTACAAGTATAGAATAGTCGATTTGGAAAGACTTGATTTCTAAAGTTAAGAAACTTGTTTTCTTAAAAGTTAAGAGACTTGAAGTATTTTGAAAGTATAAGTCTCTTGGTTATAAAAGGAATGAATTTGTCCAAAACATAAAGATTTATAACGGCTTTATGGGAAGTTGGTTATAACAACTTTATGGAAGATAAAAAGAATGGTTTTCTTCAGTAATGTAAGCAAAGAAATGATTTGAAATAAAGAAGGGCAAACTGTTTTAAAGGTACCAATTGCTTAAAGTTTTTAAGAAAGAAGTCACTTGATTTAGAAGCCGGTAAATGTATTTCTAAAAAGGTATTGTGACTTGTCTTGAAAGTAGACATGACTTGATACTACGGTTGTTAGTATCTTGGAAGTTTTATTTGAAAAAGAGTCTTTCTAAAGGAGTAGAAGTGCGTAGTACTTGGGGTTAAATTCCCGGATTTTTATGTGTGAAACGAAAGTGCCATGAGTTTATAAAAAATGGAAGTCTAAAGGTTTAATGAACTTGCCTATGTTTGCTTGTGATAGCTTTGAGTGCAAGTATTATATGTTTACGTTGTCGTGACTCTCAGTTGGGCATTTGTCTTGTTATAAGTTTACTTGGACGTACCGACAGTGATGTGGGATTCCACGGGTATGCTTCCATTATGATTGATCCTTGGACATGCTTATACGATGTGGAATTCTGGGGCATGTGACCAGGAGACGGGTTAGATTCCCGGATTTGTTTTATTACCCATGGCCATGCTTATACGATGAGGGATTTTAGAGCATGCTGTTACACCCCGGAAAATTCCAGGATAGGTTTATAAGAACGTACGTAAGAACTCAAATGTTAAGATTCGAGACGAGTAAGAATTTAGCGGAATTTTGGAAATTGTCGAAAAATGAAATGTTGCGACGAACGGGAGGGCGACACGCGTCAGCCCCCCCATTAATGGTCTTGGACGAAAATGGCAGGGTGTGAATTGTCATTTTACCCTAATTTAAATATACAAGTCTTGCTAAAGCTAGAGGTTGGCATTGTTGACTAAAGTCGAGGGCCACTTGGGCAAGATCCATGTGAAATGTATCCAAGCCATCCATTTGTTTTAATCTTGACCCTTCCTTGTGTTATTTAAGTATACTAGTAGCAAGACTTTGTCATTCCACACTTAGAGAAAAAAATTGAAAAACTTGTTCTTGCTCTTAAGGGAGCTCACGGCATTGGCATGGTTTCAAAGGGAAATTTTTTTGTTTGTTGCCCAATAATCTCCCCACTTTAAACCAAGGTACCTAAGGGTATTGTAAGCATATCTCAATAGAAAAATCTCGGAAAAAGATAGTTTTTGGGTTAGTCAAGGCGAAAACCTAAGAGTTATCCAACTTTGAAGTGGGAACTTGAAGATGAGTTATTCATGAGCTTCTAAGGGTTGCTTGGAGCGGATTGGAACGTCAAAAGGAGGAGCTAAAGTTGCTAAGGAGCGACTTGTGATCTTGGATCATATTTGGGCTAATTGAGGTATAACCTTCATTTTACTTTTGTAATTGAAGATTTCATGTTATGATAAGTTATTAGTGATCATGTGATATGTGTTGAAGTTTATAAGTATTATGGATTGCTTGTAGCCTTAGAATCAAATGTAATATAAGCCATGTGAAGTTGGATTACAAATTGGTCGTTATTAGAATCGTCGCATGTTAATTACTTGGAGATTATAGTAGTTATAATCGATTGCGACTTGATATCATGTTAGGCTAATAACTTGGATCGAAATGGAAATTGGATAAGAATTGATGTTGTAGTACTTCACGTTTGCCGAATTGGCCTAGTAAGTTGTATTAATTTGATATCGTTTGTGGCGGAATTTTACACGTCTAGTAGGCGTGTAATCCCCTATTGTTGATTGCATTGTTTGGGCCTTAAATGTGGCGTGTTTGGTTATTGTATTCGGCCTTGAAAAAGGTGGCAAAGTTAGTAGAAACAAAGGAAGTGCTGTCCGATTTTCCGTAGAATTTAGTGACTTTGCACTTGGAATATTCTACGATTGAAACTAGAATTTAATAGACGTACTATGGTCATTATAGGTTGACATACTACGTACGGCGAATTGGACTTAGCAAGTGGATTAAACCGAAGAGGTATGTGGAACTTTCTTATCTCTTGAGCATGAATAGGTTGTAAATGTATAGTACGGTAGACGTACAAGATTTTGACAATCTAGGTCCATTTGATATCCTTGGCTTATTTTAAGAATGTCCAAGTTGGTTGAGTTAGGGAGTTAACTCACTTGTTTAAATATTAAGGATACCTTGGTTTGCAAAAGTTAAGAGACTTTAAGTATGTTGAAAGTATTTTTGATACTTGTTTTGTTGGAAAGTTTAAGTCTCTTGGTTATAAAGAAGTATGTAAGTTGCTAATGTATAAAGCTAGTATAACGGCTTTATGGGAAGTTGGTTATAATAGCTTTATGGAAAGTTAAAAAGAGTGGTTTACTCTAAGTAATTTAAGTATGATAAATGACTTGATTTAATGAAAGACAAATTGATTTTAAGGCATCAATTGCCTAAGATTTTAATAAGAAAAGGAGTCACTTGATTTAGAAACCTAACTTTATTTCTAAAGGTATTGTGACTTGTCTTGAAAAGAAATTTTGACTTGATACTACGGTTTATAGTATCTTGGAAGTTTTATATGAAAATGAGTCATTTTCAAAAGGTTAGAAATCACGTAGTACTTTGGGTTAAACTCCCGGATTTATAATAACATATTAGTGCCTTGAGTGAACTAAAATGAGAGTGTGGATGAATAAGACTAATAAGAAGTTAGGGGGATTTCTAACTTGCTTATTTATTGTATATGACGTTTGAGATAGGGTAAGAGTATAAGTGAGGGACCCCAAGACGCTTATACCACCTTCTCCGTGATAAGAGTATAAGTGAGGGTAAGCCCCAAGACATTATACCACTGCTTTATTACCTTGGGTAAGAGTATAAATGAGGAAAACCCCAAGACGTTATACCACCTTGTGGTAAGAGTATAAATGAGGTAGAAACCCCAAGACGTTATACCACCTGTTTTAGGGTTCTACCCATGATATGATCGAGTCTCTATTGTGATGTTGTGCGTATTCTCTTGATTTACTCTCATTGTTAGTAAGGCCTTTGTATCGTAATTTTGTTATCATACTTGTCTCGCTTTATTTTAGACTTATGATTTCATTCTGATACTTTGATTTCACATATTTGGTACATGTTGTCGACCTCGCCGAGGCCGCGTTAAATGCCGCAGTAGAGTACAGTTCTTGATCCTCGCTCTTAGGATCATTGTTCACCGTTGAGAAGCTCATTTATTAGGAGGCTTATCCACTGGTATTGTCGGTTGTTGTACATTCGGTATGGCGGGCCCGTCACTTGAGTTGTTATTCTTAAGTGCAGTAGTCACATTGTGGATTGGGTTGTAAAGAAAAAAAATGTACTGTTCTATTATGTAAATTTTACGGAAGGTGGCCTTATCGGCTAGCCTGTGGTTATTTTTATGTTTAAGCATTTTATTTGTTGTGTATGCTCATTGCTATTCTCTCGATGTTTAGAAAGGTGCCTGTGTAGGGCACGATGCGGCAGGGTCGGGTCGTGACAAAAGTGGTATCAGAGCAGTTAGTCCTCGGAAAGTGTCTACAGACCGTGTCTAGTAGATTCTTGATTATCGGTGTGTTGTGCACCACATCTATAATCAGGAGGCTGCAGGACATTTAGGATTGGTTTCCATTCTTCTCACTCTAAGATCGTGCGATAGAGCTGTATGGTTAGGGTTGTCTCTCCCTAACAAGTATTGATTGTTTGCAGCTACGAGAAAGGCAGCAGTGACCCAGGAAAGATTATGTGGATTGCGTATCCAGGTTGGTAATGTTTGTAGTTGGTATTGTGACATACAACTATGCGGAATTATGTATGAGGGTCAGACGCGTGTTGCCTAAAATGATTTTAGATTACCAGGATTTGGTAAGGACTAAATAAATACCGGAAGGGTATGAAACAGTTTAATAAATTCTCATCAAGGTTTTACGTACTAATTTGAGATAATTAGGAAATGATGAGCTGTCTGAGAAGGGAATGGACCCTTAAGAAGTTATTATTAAGGGAATTAATGGAAGACTATGTTAATAGGTTAAGCTGCGTAGTATGATAAAGAGAATGGTACGGGTGAGATCCGTATGGAGTAAGTATGGTTGTTATGGTCAAGACAACACGATTATAGTATATTGAGAAGTTTTGTAACCGCTTAGTGCGGGGACTAATAAGTTAGGCTTGAGCGTGGAAATTGTGAGCCTAGGAATGTTGATAACCACCGAGACCTTAGATATATAAGGCCTTCTGCAGTAAAGTTAAGATAGACCAAGGAAAGGAGTTAAATACGACGCCGAGTCGGGTTGGGGATCTATTAAGGGTCGCCCCATAGCTTGAAATGAAATGGGATCAGTTGGTAGTAGTCCCTCTATGTGACAGGGTCACGAGGGTGCAAAGCCCAAGTCTAGTTAATCGTTTTACGGGTTCGTGGACGCATTCCACCGGAACCAGGTTGTGAGAGCCGGAACTGGCCTTATGTTTTTTTGAATAGTAACTCCAAAAATTGGAGGCCCAAATCAGTATGAAAGCTATGCGTGCGCTACAATAAGTTTGGAAATGCGGGAAGAGTACGACCGAAGAAAGAGAGCAACCAAGTGTAAAGAAATGGGCAGGAATCCATGAGGACCTTTCGAGGTGACTACACCGTGAGTGTTGGGTGGTAGTGGCGGTTAGATAATAATTGCGATAACGATACGATCGTTGGACCACTAGCGGACCTAGCGTGAGGTATTATGACGACGTTGAGGTCATTATGAGTCTGAACTAGTTGGCCTCTTGTTATGCCAACATGGACTGAGAGAGAATTGATTCGGTACGGTTCCGTGGCGGTTATCGAGTGGAAAGGAAGAAAAGTGGGGGTAACCAGTGAATTATCCTTCCTTCTTTGACATTGTTGTTTTTAATAAGTCCGTGGGACTTGTTCACTTGAGGTAGTTGATGCAGAAAGTAAGAAATACTCGAATTTGAAGGGGTTTATGCTAAGTGCCCTTGGATGTACTTGGAGTTGGTTTGGTGTGGCGGTCAGGGCCACGACCTTCCGGATAAGTTCAGGATAGCGCGCAAGAATAAGATAAATGCGAGTGTGGCTGCGGAAAATAGAAGACATCATTTGGTAGATTTTAAAAATCTATACGTTTAAGGTGGCGCTTGATGATTTAGATTTTGATAGAGAGATAAGTTCTCTCCCCCACGAAAAAGGACAGTTTTGCGTATTATGGGGTTATGTGTACCCATGTTGTTAGACGAAGGATAGGAGACTGGTAATGTCTTTAGAATCGTCATGCAATATGTTACAGTTTTAGGTAACCGTGGGAAAAGTATTGTGTTGGGGTAATTAAGAACAGCGTTCGAAGTCGGAAGGGTCGTGAGGACAAAATGCAGGTAGTACGCATATATGAAACTGTACGATTATGAATCAAGATGGAAATACTTTCGCTGATAATAAGCCTAAGGTAAGGATATGGCCAAAATGATAAATGAAAATACGACTATGGGTATGTAAGTTGCACGAGGTATGACTACCCGCACTAGTGTAAAGGCCATTAGTAAATAATGGGAAGTAAGAACGTTTCGAGAAATGTGGTAAACCTAGCTATAGGCTCTACAAACCGGGAAGGAAAAAGCTGGTTACTACTTTACAAGATCATGAAATCCCCTAGATTGTGATTGATAGGAAGTCTTAGCCGAGGCAAGCAAGCAAAGGATCAAATCTAAGTTAGTGACCAAGTTTGGTTGCAACAGAAAGGCTTTCGATTATTGGATGATAAGTTGACCACGACTCTGATTCTAACCTCCGTGAGACTAGAGGTTAGGTTTTATGATAACACGTTGGGTGTTGGGCTAGGTTGTGTGCTGACGCAACCCGATAAGGGTAGAGCCTATGTTTTTCCCGGTAGTTAGGGAAGCAGGAAAAGAAATTACGCCACTCCCGATTTAGAGCTGGCGGCAGTTAAATCATGCCTTGAAGATTTGGGGGCATGACGTATATACAGACTTCATGTGGATATTTGTGCAAACCACAAAAGCCTCCGGTATATCTGCAGACTGAGGCAGTAGAAATTGCGACAGCGATGGTGGTTAGAGTTACTCAAGGATTGTGATATTGATATCCTATACCATCAGGGAAAGCCAAAGCGATTCTGAGATACTCTTTGTCGTGGATCTAAGGGTAGTCTGCCAGATGGGCAGCCAGATAGATAGGATGTGGTCCGTGAGATTCATCAGCTACCGAGCCTAGGGGTTCGATTAATTGTTTCCAAGGTTAATGAAGTTTAGATCCAAGAGGTTGCCGAGTCTTCTGTCGTTAAGGAGGTAAAGAGGCGACAATATGAGGATCCAGTTATGATGCAGTATCGGGATACGGCTCTCCGAGAAGAGAAGAGTTTGTTTGAGTAGCACCGGATGAGGTGCTGTGTTATGAGGATAGATTGTGTGTACCCGGTCTTTGCGGGGCTAGTCGAGTTTTAGGAAGGCATACAGTGCTTATTGCTCAAATTGTTCGGGGTCGACTAAGTTGTGTCGTGACCTCAGATGTATGTATGGGTAAGATGACCGGAAAAGGGACATAGCGGAGTTTACTGCTTAGTGTCCGCGTTAGTAGCAGGTCATGGTTGAGCACCAGAAGCCCAGTGGGCTATTGCAGGCGATTGAAATCCCAACCTAGATATGAGAGGTAATTACTATGGGTCTTGTTACAGGGTGGCATCGTACTCGGAGGAAGTGCGACTCCCTGGGGGTCATGGTAAATAGGCTGATGAAATCAGTCGTGTTCTTCCGGTTAGGACCACTTACTCGGCTGAGGTTTATGCTAGCTTGTATAGCAGAGAGATTGTGAGACTGCACGGGGTTCCTACGTTTATGATGTCAGACAGATGAGCTCGATTCATGGATAACTTGGAGGTTTTTCAGAAGGGTTTTAGGGACACAGGTGAGTCTCAGTGATGCATTACCACCCTCAGACCGACGGACAGGCAGAGCGTACTATCCAGGCACTTGAGGATAGGTTGCGGGCCTGTGTTCTTGATTTCAGTTATAGCCGGGAGGGTTAATTGCCTCTTGTTGTGTTACGTTCGATAACAGATACCCTTCCAGTATTCAGATGGCCCTGTATGAGGCCTTGTTTGTAAGAAAGTGTAGATCGCCGGTTGGATGGTTCGACATAGGCGAGTTCGATTATTTGGTCGCACTTGATTCAATGGCTGTGGATAAAGCGGCTTATCCGGAAAGATTGTTAGTAAGCTTAGAGTCGTGGCGTTATGCGGATAATCGACGTTGACACGTAGGGTTCAGTTGACATTTTGTATGAGCATTGTTATGTGGCCCCGTGTGGCATTATTGGTATGTAGGGGTTGTAAGGAGATGTTAGTGCTATCTTTAAGTTTGACTCCCAGAAGAACATTCGTGGAAGAATGTTTCTAAGGGGGGAAGAATGTTACACCACGGAAAATTCGTGATAGGTTTATAGAGCGTGCGTAAGAACTCAAATGTTAAGATTCGAGACGAGTAAGAATTTAGCGGAATTTTGGAAATTGTCGAAACGAAATGTTGCGTAACGGGAGGGTGACACGCGTCACCCCTTAATGGTCTTGGGCCGAAAATGGCATGGTTAGAATGGTCATTTGACCATAATTTAAATATCCAAGTCTTGCTAAAGCTAGAGCTTGACATTGTTGACTAAAGTCCAAGGGCCACTTGGGCAAGATCCATGTGAAATGTATCCAAGCCATCCATTTGTTTTAATCTTGACCCTTCCTTGTGTTATTTAAGTATACTAGTAGCAAGACTTTGTCATTCCACACTTAGAGAAAAAAAATTGAAAAACTTGTTCTTCTTAAGGAGCTCACGGCATTGGCATGGTTTCAAAGGGAAAATTTTTTGTTTGTTGTCCAGTAATCTCCCCACTTTAAACCAAGGTACCTAAGGGTATTGTAAGCATATTTCAATAGAAAAATCTCGGAAAAGATAGTTTTCGGGTTAGTCGCAAGGCGAAAACCTAAGGAGTTATCCAACTTTGAAGTGGGAACTTGAAGATGAGTTATTCATGAGCTTAAGGGTTGCTTGGAGCGGATTGGAGCGTCAAAGGAGGAGCTAAAGTTGCTAAGGAGCGACTTGTGATCTTGGATCATATTTGGGCTAATTGAGGTATAACCTTCATTTTACTTTTGTAATTGAAGATTTCATGTTATGATAAGTTATTAGTGATCATGTGATATGTGTTGAAGTTTATAAGTATTATGGATTGCTTGTAGCCTTAGAATCCGAAATGTAATGTAAGCCATGTGAAGTTGGATTACAAATTGGTCGTTATTAGAATCGTCGCATGTTAATTACTTGGAGATTATAGTAGTTATAATCGATTGCGACTTGATATCATGTTAGGCTAATAACTTGGATCGAAATGGAAATTGGATAAGAATTGATGTTGTAGTACTTCACGTTTGCCGAATTGGCCTAGTAAGTTGTATTAATTTGATATCGTTTGTGGGGCGGAATTTTACATGTCTAGTAGGCGTGTAATCCCCTATTGTTGATTGCATTGTTTGGGCCTTAAATGTGGCGTGTTTGGTTATTGTATTCGGCCTTGAAAAAGGTGGCAAAGTGAGTAGAAACAAAGGAAGTGTTGTCCGATTTTCCGTAGAATTTAGTGACTTTGCACTTGGAATATTCTACGATTGAAACTAGAATTTAATAGACGTCTTATGGTCATTATAGGTTGACATACTACGTGCCGAATTGGACTTAGCAAGTGGATTAAACAGAAGAGGTATGTGGAACTTTCTTATCTCTTGAGCATGAATAGGTTGTAAATGTATAGTACGATAGACGTCTGAAGATTTTGACAATCTAGGTCCATTTGATATCCTTGGCTTATTTTAAGAATGTCAAGTTGGTTGAGTTAGGGAGTTAACTCACTTGTTTAAATATTAAGGATACCTTGGTTTGCAAAAGTTAAGAGACTTTAAGTATGTTGAAAGTATTTTTGATACTTGTTTTGTTGGAAAGTTTAAGTCTCTTGGTTATAAAGAAGTATGTAAGTTGCTAATGTATAAAGCTAGTATAACGGCTTTATGGGAAGTTGGTTATAATAGCTTTATGGAAAGTTAAAAAGAGTGGTTTACTCTAAGTAATTTAAGTATGATAAATGACTTGATTTAATGAAAGACAAATTGATTTTAAGGTATCAATTGCCTAAGATTTTAATAAGAAAAGGAGTCACTTGATTTAGAAACCTAACTTTATTTCTAAAGGTATTGTGAATTGTCTTGAAAAGAAATTTTGACTTGATACTACGGTTTATAGTATCTTGGAAGTTTTATATGAAAATGAGTCATTTTCAAAAGGTTAGAAGTACGTAGTACTTTGGGTTAAACTCCCGGATTTATAATAACATATTAGTGCCTTGAGTGAACTAAAATGAGAGTGTGGATGAATAAGACTAATAAGAAGTTAGGGGGATTTCTAACTTTCTTATTTATTGTATGACGGCCGGTTTGAGATAGGGTAAGAGTATAAGTGAGGGGCAGACCCCCAAGACGCTATACCACCTTCTCCGTGATAAGAGTATAAGTGAGGTAAGCCCCAAGACATTATACCACCCTTTATTACATTCTTCAGGGTAAGAGTATAAATGAGGGGAAAACCCCCAAGACGTTATACCACCTGCTTCAGGGTAAGAGTATAAATGAGGGGTAGAAACCCCCAAGACGTTATACCACCTGTTTCTAGGGGTTCGCTACCCATGATATGATCGGGAGTCTCCTATTGTGATATTGTACGTATTCTCTTGATTTACTCTCATTGTTAGTAAGGCCTTCGTGTCTGTAATTTTGTTATCATACACATCTCGATTTTATTTTAGACTTATGATTTCATTCTGATTTCGATTCACATATTTGGTACATGTTATACCGACCTCCGAAGTGCGTTCACGCCACGGTAGAGTACAGATTCTTGATCCTCGCTCTTAGGATCATTGTTCGATTGTTGAAGCTCGCTTTATTCCGAGGCTTATCCTCTGGTATTGTCGGTTGTTGTACATTCGGGGTATGGCGGGGCCCGTCACTTGAGTTGTTATTCTTAAGTGCGTAGTCACATTGTGGATTGGGTTGTAAAGAAAAAAATGTCTGTTCTATTACGATATTTTACGGAAGGTGGCCTTATCGGCTAGCCTGTGGTTATTTTTATGTTTAAGCATTTTATCTGTTGTGTATATTCCGCTGCTATTCTCTGATGTTTACCGAAAGGGGTGCCCAGGTAGGGCACCAGTCGCGGGCCCGGGGTCGGGTCGTGACACATGCGACCATGCTATGTACGATTATTACTCCATGGGCTAGCTCCCCATGAAGACATGTACCCACGATGAGGGATTCCGGGGGCATGATATATTATTACTCCATGGGCTAGCTCCCGAAGACTGCGCACCTACGGTGAGGATGCCGAGGCACGCGTTATGGCCATGTTTATACGATGAGGATTAGGGCATGCCACGTTATATATATATATATATATATATATATATATATATATATATATTGTATATGTGTGCAGTAGGTAGGATGCCACCAAGGCGTCACGTAGTTATATGTTGAACTACGGTACGGCGTGATGTGGGATTCCAGGCGGGAGATATATATTTGTATTGTGTATGTATGCAGCGGTGAGGTAGGATGCCACGCGCGTCACGTGGTTATATGTTACACTTATGGTATCGGCGATGATGGGGATTCCGCAGGCGACTTTGATATTTGTGTGATTTGATCGCGTCCCAGTTGGGCGGGTAGTATATCGTCCCATAAAGGGCGGATTATGTTATGAAAGATAAGTAAGTTATATGGTAATGAACTTGACGATTTTTCCCAAATATGCGTAAGAAAGTGACTATAACTTTTATTGAAAATGGGAAAAGATAATAAGGTGCGATTAAGTTCATAAGTGGTAATGACACGGCGGGATACGGTATGTACTTTTTACTTGCCCTGTCATTCTTTTGTCTGATTATGATCATTTCATGTACTTTATTTATGTTCCATATTAAATTTTTGTTATGACCCCGCCCGGGGCTGCGTTAAATGCCGCAGTATTAGGTGCACAGTTGGTGATCCTTGCTCTTAGGATCTCGGTTGATTTGGGAAAAAGCTCCATTTGCTCGGAGGCTTATCTCTTGGTATGATTTCCCGAGGTTGTAGATTCATGTATATTCGGGGTATGGCGGCCCTGTCCACACAGTTGTTATGTTAAAACTCTTAGAAGTGCAGAGTCACATATTGTGGGTCGGTTTGTAAAGGAAAGGCAAGCGGTTTAGTGTTTGTATTTACTTATCGGAAAGGTAGCCTTATCGGCTAACTGATGATTTTATCTTTGTTGATTTATTTTATAAGTTTCATGTATGTTCGATTATCTCGATGTATACTGTAAGGGTGCCCGATTAGGGCACGATCGCGAGCTTGAGTCGGTCGTGACAAAAGTGGTATCGAGCGATTAGTCCTCGGAAAGTGTCTGATCGTGTCTAGTAGAGTCTTGATTATCGGTGTGTTGTGCACCACATCTATAATCGTGAGGCTGCGGGACATTTAGGATTGGTTTCCATTCTTCTCTCTTTGAGATCGTGCGAAGAGGCATCTAGTAGGTTGAATCCTCTCGACTTATTCTTATGTAACGATTATGCCTCGCCGGAGCGACCGGGCCCTGAAGGGCAAGGCAGCGGCGAGGCGCTGAAGTGGTACGCAGAGGTTACGAGGACTCGAGCACGACTATGCACGAGGTAGTAGGCGGATCGGCGAGCTCGGCCACGCCGCGGTATTAGAGGAGCCGAGAGCGGTAGCTCGGAGGTTCGATGCGAGCCTCGATTCCGCGGCCGAGGCGAGTTTAGAGATTATGAAGAGCAAATCAGGCTATTGACTAGCATAGTGGTAGGCGGCAAACGAGGCGAGTAGCTAACCACAGAGCCGACGGTTTGAGGATTCGGGATTTTACGGGTTGTAGTCCACGAGTTTTATGGTTCGAGATCCGAGGATGATCCTCAAGAGTTCGTTCGGCGTCTGACGGACTATGCAGTGCTTAGGGCCTCGGAGACGAGTCGATGGTGTTAGCCTCTTACGGTTCTGCGATATTGCGTTGAACGGTTTGAATCTTGGGAGCCGTCGAGAGGTGTGGGTGCTCGTCCGGCGGTTTGGGGTGAGTTCACGGAGGCCTTTCTTGATCACTTTTGCCTCCCGAAATGAGGAGCCCGTGTTGATAGGTTCTTGTCATTGAGGCAGAATGGGAGGACCATCGAGAATACAACACGGAGTTTGACTCGTTGGCGGTATCGCATACTATTGTGGCGATATGGCGGGCAGAGTTCACCGCTATGTGATGGGGCTAGACCATTATATGATTCTTGCATGCACAGGAGTGGCCTTCAGCCGGTATGGATATTGCCGGAGATGCGAGCTTATGCGTAGGGATAGAGGACAGAGAGAGAGAGGTCGGCTAGACTCGAGGCCAGCCCAAGAGGCGGGGCAGCAGGTTCCAGCGGTCGCGAGGCGGACGGCCTCGGCAGAAGTAGATCCACATTTCAGCCGACACTGAGTGCTCCTTCCCGGTCTTACGGCGGAGGTTTGGTCACCGGAATATTCGGGGCGGTCGGGGTTCGAGCTCTGATTCACAGATATCCGAGGATAGTAGCCAGGGGAAGCCACCTTTGCCCCGGTGTGGTCACTGTAGTAGATTCCATTTTGGTGAGTGTCGTACTACTTCGACAGCTTGTTATTCTTGCGACCCGGCAGGCCATTTCTGAGAGATTGTCCAGGCGGAGGTGGCACAGTGGGATAAGCGATCTCTTTGGATCGATTGTTTCTTCGCCTTCCATAGCTAGGCAGGATGTTTATGCACCGGCAGGCCGTGACAGAGGTCGTGGTGGAAGTTCCCAGTTTTAGCGGTCCTTTGAACCGCCTATATGATTTCAGGTATGTCTTTGGCCCTTTAGAAACTTGTATGCATGATAAAGTTGTGGTATGTTTAAGTGTCATGAACAGATTATATTGAGACTATGTATATGTTAGAAGGAGTTGGAAGTACGAAAAGATAATCTCTTTTGGGCTTATGATGGACGGATATGCGTGTGCGAGGTATTAGGGCCATAAGTGGCATAATTAGGTTTCTTTAAGTGTAGTTGTATGAGATTATGCCGAGGAATGATAAACTGAACTCCGAAAGAACATTCGAGGACGAATGTTTCTAAGGGGAAGAATGTTACACCCGTATTTGCGGCGCATGTTTTAAAGAACGTACGTGAGAATCCCAAATGTTAAGATTAGAGACTTGTAAAAATTTATCGGAATTATGGAATTTTCGGAAAACGTAATATTGTGACGAATGGGAGGGCGACACGTGTCACCCCCCGTATTGTTGTCTTGGATGAAATTACATGGGCAAAAGGGTCATTTGACCCTTGTTAGGAAGACAAGTCTTGCAAGTAGTAAAGCATGATATATTTTACTTAGTCAATGGGACCACTAGCTTGATATTTAAAAGAACTACATCCAAACCACACATTTGTGCTAATCTCAACCCTCCATGTTACTATATAGTAATACTAGTAGTGAGACAAGTTCCACACTTAGCCAAATTTTCAAGAAAATTGGATGAACAATGCTAGAGCTCTCGGGTTCATCAAGGGAGAAAAGGAAAAAAATTTGTTTGTTGTCCAATAATCTCCCCACTTTAAACCAATGTTCCTAAGTGTATTGTAAGGGTATCTCAATAGAAAAATCCCGGAAAAAGATAGTTTTCGTATTAGTCGCAAGATGAAAACCTAGTTGCTTTTCTAGGTTTTGATTGGAAGATTTAAGGGAAGTGGTTTGTGATATTCTAAGGGTCTCAAGGGGTGGATTGAAGTGTCAAGAAGAGGCTCTAAGTGCTAAGGAGCGACTTTGGATTTGAAGTTGGACTAAGAATCGTTGAGATAATAATCTTGTCTCTTAAGTGTTACAAGATTATATATTGTTGTTAGCCTTACATGTTTGCTAGCATGAAGTATATGGGTTGAAGTTTTATAAGTGTTATGGATTGTTGTATCCTAAAATCCGAAATGACATATTAGTCATTTGAAGTTGGATTACAATTTGGTCGTATTTAGAATCGTCGCATGTTACTTACTTGAAGATTATAGTAGTTATAATCAATTGCGACTTGATATCATGTTATACTAACAATTTGGATTGAAAAGGAAATTGGATAAGAATTGGTGTTGTTGTATCTCAAGTTGCCGGAATTGCACTTGTAGTTGTATTAGTTGTATATCAATTGTGGAGCGGAATTTTACGCGTCTAGTAGGCGTGTAATCCCCTATTGATTAATTGTATTGTTGGGCCTTAAATGTGGCGTGTTTGGTTATTGAATTCGGCCTTGAAAAAGGTGGCAAAGTATGTAGAAACAAAGGAGGTGCTGTCCGATTTTCCGTAGAATTTAGTGACTTAGTACTTAGAATATTCTACGTTTGAAGTAAGAGATTAATGGACGTATTGTGGCCATTATAGGTTGAAGTACTAAGTATAGCGTATTCTACTTGAAGGATGGAATAGCTATCAAGGTTGAAGTACTTTGGAGCATTTTGCAACTTGTCGATAATCGTCGCGAGGTATGTGAACTTCTTCCTTCCTTTGGCATGATTCTATGTATGGAATATACATGTGGTATTATTTCATGTTTCCTTCTACTCTTAGAAGTTAAGAGGTATGCGTGTGATTTACTCTATGTAAAGTTTATGTCAAAGTTATCCTAAGTCCTTACCGAGTCTTATGGGGGATGTTTGTAAGAGTCGTTAGGAGGTACTTTGGAGCCAAGTTGGCTTGGCTAATTTATGGCACGAATGAGAATAAGTATCGAGCAAGCCATTGCAGCGTTAATAAAGGAAAATGTAATGACAATCAATTATGTTAAAATGAGTAGAATTCTCTATTTGCATAGAAGCTAAGATAAGACAAAATTGTATTACATTTTCTAGATCATGGCTACTTGAATAAGATCGCTATAAATAAGTATAACTTATTCACAACGCACCAAAGTATATGTTACTTAACTTATAAGAATTACGTATGATGTTTTAAGGCTATGTATCTCAAATTCTTAGAAGTTAAGAGACTTTATTTTTCAAGTTATGAGACTTGATTCTTAAAGGAAGAAATGAATTGATTTAAAAGTATAGAATACTCGATTTGGAAAGACTTGATTTCTAAAGTTAAGAAACTTATTTTCTTAAAAGTTAAGAGACTTGAAGTATTTTGAAAGTATAAGTCTCTTGGTTATAAAAGGAATGAATTTGTCCAAAACATAAAGAGTTATAACGGATTTATGGGAAGTTGGTTATAACTACTTTATGGAAGATTAAAAGAATGGTTTTCTTCAGTAATGTAAGCTAAGAAATGATTTGAAATAAAGAAGGGCAAATTGTTTTAAAGGTACCAATTGCTTAAAGTTTTTAAGAAAGAAGTCACTTGATTTAGAAGCCGGTAAATGTATTTCTAAAAAGGTATTGTGACTTGTCTTGAAAGTAGATATGACTTGATACTACGGTTGTTAGTATCTTGGAAGTTTTATTTGAAAAAGAGTCTTTCTAAAGGAGTAGAGGTGCGTAGTACTTGGGGTTAAATTCCCGGATTTTTATGTGTGAAACGAAAGTGCCATGAGTTTATAAAAATGGAAGTCTAAAGGTTTAATGAACTTGCCTATGTTTGCTTGTGATAGCTTTGAGTGCAAGTATTATATGTTTACGTTGTCGTGACTCTCAGTTGGAGGGCCGGCTGTCTTGTTGTAAGTTTACTTGGACGTACCGACAGTGATGTGGGATTCCACGGGTATGCTTCCATTATGATTGATCCTTTGACATGCTTATACGATGTGGGATTCCGGGGCATGTGACTAGGAGGCGGGTTAGATTCCCGGATTTGTTTTATTACCCATGGCCATGCTTATACGATGAGGGATTCCGGGGCATGCGACCATGCTATGTACGATTATTACTCCATGGGCTAGCTCCCCGTGAAGACATGTACCCACGATGAGGGATTCCGGGGGCATGTTATATTATTACTCCATGGGCTAGCTCCCCATGAAGACCTGCACTCTGATGAGGATCAGAGGCACGTTATGGCCGTGCTTATACGATGAGGATTAGGGCATGCGCCACGTTATATATATATATATATATATATATATATATATATATATATATATATATATATATATGTTGTGTATGTATGCGCCGGTGAGGTAGAGATGCCACAGGCGCGTCACATGGTTATATGTTACACTACGGTATCGGCGATGATGTGGGATTCCACGGGCGGGAGATATATATTTATATTGTGTATGTATGCGCGGCGGTGGTAGGATGCCACAGGCGCGTCACGTGGTTATATGTTACACTTATGGTATCGGCGGTGATGGGGATTCCACGACGCGCTTTGATATTTGTGTGATTTGATCGCGTCCAGTTGGCGGGTAGTATATCGTCCCTCCATAAAGGGCGGATTATGTTATGAAAGATAAGTAAGTTATATGGTAATGAACTTGGCGATTTTCCCAAGTATGCGTAAGAAAGTGACTATAACTTTTATTGAAAATGGGAAAAGATAATAAAATGCGATTAAGTTCATAAGTGGTAATGACACAGCGAGGATCTGGTATGTACTTTTATACTTGCCTGTCATTCTTTTATCTGATTATGATATGTTTCTTGTACTTTATTTCTATTCCATATTAAATTTTTGTTATGCGGCCCCCCGAAGTGCGTTAATGCCCGCAGGTATTAGGTGCACAGGTTGGTGATCCTTGCTCTTAGGATCTCGGTTCAGTTTTGGGAAAAAGCTCCATTTGCTCGGAGGCTTATCTCTTAGTGCGGTTTCCCACGAGGTTGTAGATTCATGTATATTCGGGGTATGGCGGGGCCCTATCTGCCCACGGTTGTTATGTTAAAACTCTTAAGTGCATAGTCACATATTGTGGGTCAGTTTGTAAAGGAAAGGAGGCAACTGCTTCGTGTTTGTATTTACTTATCCAGAAAGGTAGCCTTATAGGCTAACCTGATGATTTTATCTTTGTTGATTTATTTTTATAAGTTTCATGTATGTTCCGCTGATTATCTCTGATGTATACCTGTAAGGGTGCCGGGTAGGAGCACGATGCGAGCAGGGTCGGAGTCGTGACAAAAGTGGTATCGAAGCGATTAGTCCTCGGAAAGTGTCTGACACCGTGTCTAGTAGAGTCTTGATTATCGGTGTGTTGTGCACCACATCTATAATCGAGGAGGCTGCGGGACATTTAGGATTGATTTCCATTCTTCTCCTTTGAGATCGTGCGGTGAAGTGTCTAGTAGGTTGAATCCTCTCGGCCTATTCTTATGTAACGATTATGCCTCCTCGGAAGCGGCCGAGGGCTCGAAGGGCAAGCGGCAGCGGAGGCTGCTAGTGAGTGCAGAAGGTTACGAGACTCGAGCACGCACTATGCACGAGGTAGTAGGCGGATCGGCGAGCTCGGCCACGGCGGTATTAGAGGAGGCGGCGGTAGCTCGAGGTTCCGTGCAGAGCCTCGATTCCGCGGCGGCGAGTTTAGAGATTATGGAGAGCAAATCGGGCTATTGACTAAGCGTAGTGGTAGGAAGCGCCCGGCGGAGCGGTAGCTAACCTAGGCCGACAATTTGAGGATTCGGATTTTAGGTTGTAGTCCACCCGAGTTTTATGGTTCGAGATCTGAGATGATCCTCGAGAGTTCGTTCGGCGACTCTGACGGACTATGCAGTGCTTAGGGCCTCGGAGGCAGTCGGTGGTGTTAGCCTCTTTACGATTCTGCGATATTTCGTTGGCGTTTGAATCTTGGGAGCTGCCGAGAGGTGTGGGTGCTCGTCCAACAGTTTGGGGTGAGTTCACGGAGGCCTTTCTTGATCACTTTTTTCCTTCTGAAATGAGGAGAGCCCGTGTTGATAGGTTCTTGTCATTGAGGCAGAATGGGAGGACCATCAGGGAATACAATCTGGAGTTTGACTCGTTGGCCAGGTATGCACACACTATTATGGCTGATATGGCGGATAGATTTCACCGCTATGTGATGGGGCTAGACCATTATATGATTCTTGCATGCACAGGAGTGGCCGCTTCATCCGGTATGGATATTGCCGGAGATGCGAGCTTATGCGCGAGGATAGAGGCGAGAGAGAGAGGTCGGCTAGACTCGAGGCCGGCCAGAGGGCGGGGCAGTGAGTTCAGGGCATTCGCGAGCGGGCGACGGCCTCGGCGAGTAGGTCCACATTTCAGCCGACACGAGTGCTCCTTCCCGGTCTTACCGCGGAGGTTTGGTCGCCAGGAATATTCGGGAGCAGTCGGGGCTCGAGAGCTCTGAGTTCCGGATGTCAGAGATAGTAGCGAGAAGCCACGCTTTGCCAGTGTGGTCAACGTAGTAGATTCCATTTTGGGAGTGTCATACTACTTTGTGACTTGTTATTCTTGCGGCGGCGGAGCCATTTCGTGGCTTGTCCCGACCAGGTGGCTGGTGAGATAGTGCGATCTCTGGATCGATTGCGGGTTCTTCGCCTTCCATAGCTAGGCGGGGATGTTTATGCCGGCGTGCGTGTGAGGTCGTGGTGGAATTTCCCAGTTTTAGCGGTCCTTTGAACCGCCTATATGATTTCAGGTATGTCTTTGGCCCTTTAGAAACTTGTATGCATGATAAAGTTGTGGTATGTTTAAGTGTCATGAACAGATTATATTGAGACTATGTATATGTTAGAAGGAGTTGGAAGTACGAAAATATAATCTCTTTTGGGCTTATGATGGACGGATATGCGTGTGCGAGGTATTAGGGCCATAAGTGGCATAATTAGGTTTCTTTAAGTGTAGTTGTATGAGATTATGCCGAGGAATGATAAACTGAACTCCGAAAGAACATTCGAGGATGAATGTTTCTAAGGGGGGAAGAATGTTACACCCCGTATTTGCAGGCATGTTTTAAAGAACGTACGTGAGAATCCCAAATGTTAAGATTAGAGACTTGTAAAAATTTATCGGAATTATGGAATTTTCGGAAAACGTAATATTGTGACGAATGGGAGGGCAACACGTGTCACCCCCCTTATTGTTGTCTTGGATGAAATTACATGGGCAAAAGGGTCATTTGACCCTTGTTAGGAAGACAAGTCTTGTAAGTAGTAAAGCATGATATATTTTACTTAGTCAATGGGACCACTAGCTTGATATTTAAAAGAACTACATCCAAACCACACATTTGTGCTAATCTCAACCCTCCATGTTACTATATAGTAGTACTAGTAGTGAGACAAGTTCTACACTTAGCCAAATTTTCAAGAAAATTGGATGAACAATGCTAGAGCTCTCGGGTTCATCAAGGGAGAAAAGGAAAAAAATTTGTTTGTTGTCCAATAATCTCCCCACTTTAAACCAATGTTCCTAAGTGTATTGTAAGGGTATCTCAATAGAAAAATCCCGGAAAAAGATAGTTTTCGTATTAGTCGCAAGATGAAAACCTAGTTGCTTTTCTAGGTTTTGATTGGAAGATTTAAGGGAAGTGGTTTGTGATATTCTAAGGGTCTCAAGGGGTGGATTGAAGTGTCAGAAGAGGCTCTGGGGCTAAGGAGCGACTTTGGATTTGAAGTTGGACTAAGAATCGTTGAGGTAATAATCTTGTCTCTTAAGTGTTACAAGATTATATATTGTTGTTAGCCTTACATGTTTGCTAGCATGAAGTATATGGGTTGAAGTTTTATAAGTGTTATGGATTGTTGTAGCCTAAAATCCGAAATGACATATTAGTCATTTGAAGTTGGATTACAATTTGGTCATATTTAGAATCGTCGCATGTTACTTACTTGAAGATTATAGTAGTTATAATCAATTGCGACTTGATATCATGTTATACTAACAATTTGGATTGAAAAGGAAATTGGATAAGAATTGGTGTTGTTGTATCTCAAGTTGCCGGAATTGCACTTGTAGTTGTATTAGTTGTATATCAATTGTGGAGCGGAATTTTACGCGTCTAGTAGGCGTGTAATCCCCTATTGATTAATTGTATTGTTGGGACTTAAATGTGGCGTGTTTGGTTATTGAATTCGGCCTTGAAAAGGTGGCAAAGTATGTAGAAACAAAGGAGGTCTTTGTCAGATTTTCCGTAGAATTTAGTGACTTAGTACTTAGAATATTCTACGTTTGAAGTAAGAGATTAATGGGCGTATTGTGGCCATTATAGGTTGAAGTACTAAGTATAGCGTATTCTACTTGAAGGATGGAATAGCTATCAAGGTTGAAGTACTTTGGAGCATTTTGCTACTTATCGATAATCGTCGCGGTATGTGAACTTCTTCCTTCCTTTGGCATGATTCTATGTATGGAATATACATGTGGTATTATTTCATGTTTCCTTCTCTTAGAAGTTAAGAGGTATGCGTGTGATTTACTCTATGTAAAGTTTATGTCAAAGTTATCCTAAGTCCTTACCGAGTCTTATGGGGGATGTTTGTAAGAGTCGTTAGGAGGTACTTTGGAGCCAAGTTGGCTTGGCTAATTTATGGCACGAATGAGAATAAGTATCGAGCAAGCCATTGCAGCGTTAATAAAGGAAAATGTAATGACAATCAATTATGTTAAAATGAGTAGAATTCTCCATCTGCATAGAAGCTAAGATAAGACAAAATTGTATTACATTTTCTAGATCATGGCTACTTGAATAAGATCGCTATAAATAAGTATAACTTATTCACAACGCACCAAAGTATATGTTACTTAACTTATAAGAATTACGTATGAAGTTTTAAGGCTATGGATCTCAAATTCTTAGAAGTTAAGAGACTTTATTTTTCAAGTTATGAGACTTGATTCTTAAAGGAAGAAATGAATTGATTTACAAGTATAGAATACTCGATTTAGAAAGACTTGATTTCTAAAGTTAAGAAACTTGTTTTATTAAAAGTTAAGAGACTTGAAGTATTTTGAAAGTATAAGTCTCTTGGTTATAAAAGGAATGAATTTGTCCAAAACATAAAGAGTTATAACGGCTTTATGGGAAGTTGGTTATAACAACTTATGGAAGATTAAAAGAATGGTTTTCTTCAGTAATGTAAGCAAAGAAATGATTTGAAATAAAGAAGGGCAAACTGTTTTAAAGGTACCAATTGCTTAAAGTTTTTAAGAAAGAAGTCACTTGATTTAGAAGCCGGTAAATGTATTTCTAAAAAGGTATTGTGACTTGTCTTGAAAGTAGATATGACTTGATACTACGGTTGTTAGTATCTTGGAAGTTTTATTTGAAAAGAGTCTTTCTAAAGGAGTAGAGTCGTAGTACTTGGGGTTAAATTCTGGATTTTTATGTTTGAAGCTTGAAAGTGCCATGAGTTTATAAAAAATGGAAGTCTAAAGATTTAATGAACTTGCCTATGTTTGCTTGTGATAGCTTTGAGTGCAAGTATTATATGTTTACGTTGTCGTGACTCTCAGTTGGAGGGCCGGCTGTCTTGTTGTAAGTTTACTTGGGCGTCTGAAGCGGTGATGTGGGATTCCACGGGTATGCTTCCATTATGATTGATCCTTGGACATGCATATACGATGTGGGATTAGGGCATGTGACCGGGGCGGGTTAGATTCGGTTGTTTTATTACCCGTAGCCGTACTTATCGATGAGGATTCTGGACATGCGACCGTGCTAGATGCGATTATTACTCGTGGGCTAGCTCCCATGAAGACATGTACCCACGATGAGGATTAGGGCATGTTATATTATTACTCCATGGGCTAGCTCCCGGAAGACTGCGCCTACGATGAGGATGCGGGAGCGCGTTATGGCCATGCTTAGGCGATGAGGATTAGGGGCATGCGGCCACGTTATATATATATATATGTGTGTGTGTTGTATATGTATGCGACGGTGAGGTAGTGTTATACCAGTATTTCAGTATGTGCGTGAGAATACGTACAAAAGTTTGGCTTTAAAGTTAGCCTTGGGCGTTTTATTTGTGCACAACACACTAGAAGAATCGTTTCGTGAAAGCGTTTCCCACGACTTCGTAGAAAATTCCGACTATGTCATTTAGTATTTTTGCGGATTTTTAGAGGCGAAACATTTTGGACCAACGGGAGGCGACACTTGTCACCCTCCATTGGTGGACTTGACACGGCAATAGGGCCGATTGGGTTGGCTTCTTTTGTCTTGGAGTTGGTAGGATATTTTGTGTGCAAGTTGGCCAAGGACACTTGCCTAAATCCTCGCCTACACTTGCCTTGCACTTGTCTTCATCTTGGCCATTGGTTGGCAAGGCTTGAGCTATAAATACCCTCTTGAGATGAAGAGTTCTTCATCCACAAAGCTTTCAAGTCTAAAAATCCTCTCTTCTCCTTTGTTAGCAAATCGTCCAACACCCACTCCTTGAGAAGCTTGGCGAGGCCTACCCCCTAGCTAGCGAAATCTACCCCTCCTTGGTAGAAAAGTTGTCTTCTCGTACCGTTATAATGCCCAAAATACCCTAGCCCAAATCCCGTAGTCCTTAGTAGAAGTTGTGAAAAACTTCTAAGGTTTCTTGGAGACTCTGGGAGCGTACAACCAGGAGCTAAACCTTGCTCGGTAGCGACTTTATCTAGGATATTATTGGGCTTACCAGGGTAACTAATCCTAACCCTCTTTTGAATTAGAGAATACTTCTTGTTGTAGTATTAGAATAAGTATTAGATACTTAGAAGAATATCACAGAATAGAATTGAGTATTATCACGTAGAAGGGTTTAAAGAAGAATAATTGAGCTGTACTCACATAGGTATTTTCACGATGGACTTACATAGCTCACGGGTAGGGTTGTCTTTGCCCAGACTTTCAGTAGAATTATGAACCCCTGTTTAGAATGACCCTCGGAGCGATCTTTGATAGATATCTGTGACTATTATAGGTGACTCTGCGTATGACATATTGACTTGGCGGTGGTTTTATTTGAGAAGGTATGTGATTCTTCCTAAAGCATGATATTTTACAATATATAGTGCGGTAGACGTACATGTGTTAACTGAATAATACTACGGCAATGTCTTTGACTTAAGCTGAATAATACTTATGTGATGCCTGGCTTAAGCTGAATAATACTTACGGCAATGCCTCGGCTTAAGCTTTGAATAACAAAGAAGCGAAAACATTTCAAAAGAATCTTTGAATCATTTTTAACGAGAAGATAAATACTTGGTTTTAAAACAAAAGCTTAAGAGTTATACTAGCTTTGTGGGAAGTTAGGTATAACAACTTAAGAAAGATAAAAAGGCTATTTACTTGTTTGTTTATAAAAGCCTTGTATTGATTCTGTTAAGTGTAAGATTGTTTGATAAGTAGACATGTTATGATGCTACTGTGTTAGTGTCTTGTAATCTTTGTGTAAGAAGTCATTCTTGCGTGCTTACGTTGCTAAGCAGGTAAGTCCATTGTCTTGTTATTGTATCACCTACCCCATGTTATACGAGGGCTTGCCCATGCTTGGTCTATACGGCTATGCGATCTGTGAGACTATGCGAGCAGCGGTATGCTCGGGATTGATCATTCAGGGCGTTTGCTGATGCGGGATTCCACATGCGATCTGGCTGAGACTATGCGGTCTTTTGAGGCTATGCGGGTGCGGGAGCCTAGGCGGATCTTGGGGTTAGCTGCCCCGATGCGAGAAATATCTCATGCAGTCGTGTGGGACTATGCGAGTGCGGAAGTCGGGGCTAGGCACGCGGGAATGATACTATGGGCGATTGGCCTTGCCCGATCATTCGCGGCCTAGAATTAGACACATTCTGATTTTCCTATTCTGTTGTTGTTTGTGATGTGGTATGTGCAATTGAGCGGTGTATTTGTGAAAAGGTTTTGAATACTGATTTCATTTAAGTACTTTATAGTTTCACATACTTGGTACTGTTATCTTGACCTCCTTGGGTGCGTTAAATCTGCATGGTAAGGGCAGCAGTGCTAGATCCACATCCTTAGGATCTTTGCGTTGGTGTCGGGAGCTCCATCTTCTCGGAGGCTCTACTTTTGGGTATGATCTCCTGTATTGTAGATAGTTTTATGCGATCGAGGTATGGCGGGAACCTGTCCGCCATAGTTGTTACTTCCAGAAGTGCATGTACTATTATGCAGTTGGGGTGTAGCTGCAAAACTTGAGTTATTTATATTATGCAGAAAGGCAAGCTTTTCATCGAGATAAAGCGTCTTATTTTATAAACTGTTTCCTGTCTTGTTTTATATTCAGCTGGTTACTATGATGTATGAATACTTGGGTGCCGGTAAGGCACGATCCACGGCCCGGAGCAGTCGTGACAAAAGTGGTATCAGGCGATTAATCCTCGGAAAGTGTCTGAGACCGTATCTAGTAAGTCTTGATTATCGGTGTGTTGTGCACCACCAATAATCGAGAGGCTATAGGATATTTAGGATTGGTTTCCATTCTTCTCATTACGAGATCGTGCTTTAGAGGCATGTTATAGGTTGGACCCTCTAACGAATTCCTTTCTATGCTGATTATGCCTCGCGTAAAGCGCCCGGGCGAAGGCAAGCGGCGAGGCTGCTAGCGAGACACCCGAGTTACGAGGCTCGAGCCCAGTCTATACGAGGCAGCGAGTTCTATGGCGCCCGGCCCAATGAGACCACGATACCACACCGTCCCACGGCTGGGCGGAGGTTAGGTACAAGGAGATAGCCCGACTATTGGCTAAAGTTGTGGCCCGTCGAGAGGCTGGATCGCGGCAGTTCGGCTCGGCTCGGTCGCACCGTAGTGCACGAGCGAGATAGTTTGAGGCTACGAGATTTCTTGAGTTGTAGCCCGCGAGTTTTTAGTCGGCGGAAGATGATCCGCGAGTTCATCGTCACCGAAGGATTATCGCGGTGTCGTGGCTTGAGGCGAGGTGTGACATTCGGTTCGCATCGGTGCGTGATACGCGATCGATTAGTTTGATTCATAGGAGCTTTCGGGAGAGCATGCCTCCAGCGGTATGGGATGAGTTTTGAGGCTTTTCTCACACACTTCTTGCCTCGCGCATGAGGAGGGCACGAGTGATAGATTCTTGTTCTTTGAGACAGGAGGGCCTTGCAGTGAGGAGTACAATGTCGAGTTTGATTCTTTGGCTCGATATGTCCCGCTTGTAGCGAGAGATGGAGGGCAGTGCATCGCTATGTCAGGCTAGATGATTACATGGTCGAGTCTTGTGCGGGTGTGTCCGCCCTGACGAGCATGGACATAACGTATGCGAGCTCATCTGCTGGGTTGTGAGGCGTAGAGACGCGGGTAGAGCGATATCGGCGAGAAGGTTAAGGCGAGGCCGGTTCTTTTGGTGGTCCTCGTGGTGGCGGCGTCGTGAAGTCCAGGTGCACCACACCGGCGCGAGCGCTCTACCTCATTCAGCCTGGCCAGGCGGTCGAAGCGGTCGGGGCGGGACTTGATTTCGAGTAGCGAGTGCTAACCGTTAGTCTGCTCGATGTGCCGTTGTGGCGAATACCATTCGGGAGGCGTACTCGGGAGCTTGCTATACTTGTGGCCAGCGTGGTCACTGCGAGTTTGTCCGACCAGGCGGCGGTGGTAGGCTCGGCCTACGAGGTCTGCATTGCGCTTCTTCATCCCAGCGATTACTCGCCGGAGGCAAGGTACACGTGGATCGGCGGGTCGCGGCGAGTCGTGGCGCGAGTCCCGATTCTAGCGGTCCTGAGCCGCGTATATGCTTTGTCGGCAGCGGGATCGTGAGGCCTCACGATGTCGTCACAGTACCTTATCGGTTCACAGGTTTGATGTGTATGCTTTGATAGATCGGGTTCTACTCTGTCTATATATCTCCACTTGTTGCTAGTAGGATAGGGATAGAGCACGAGTCCATGGACCGCTTCGAGGTAGCTACGCGGTGGGTGATTGGTGGTAGCTCGACGGGTATAGAGAGCTTGTCCTGTGACCATTTACAGTCGTCGGACCCTGGCCGACTTGATAGAGTTGGAGATGATTGACTTCGACGTGATCATGGGGATGGATTGGCTAGCTTCTTGCTACGCCAATGTAAGCTGAGAGAAAGTAATGCAGTTCCGGTTTCACGAGGCCGGTTGTTGAGTGGGAGAACGCGGTATCGAGGGTAGGTTTATTTCCTACCTCAAGGCTAGGAAGATGGTGCGAAGGGTATATCTACCATCTCGTTCGGGTGTTTGATCTGAAGGCTGCGGTACAGATTTTGATCGATTCGATGGTCGTGAGTTCCCAGACGTGTTTCCGGATGACCTCCGGGTATCCTCACGAGAGGAGATTGAGTTTTGTATTGACATATTGCGGACACTCGGCCTATTTCCATTCCGCCATACGAGAATGCACTGCCGAGTTGAGAGAGTTGAAGGATCGGCTTAGAGATTTCTTTGGAGAAGGGCTTCATCAGGCCTAGTGTTTCTCCTGGGAGCGCCGGTTTTGTTCGTGAAGAAAAAGGGCGGGGCCAGCTGCGCATGTGTTGATTCTGACGGTGAACAAGGTGACCATTAAACGAATACCCTTCCTGAGATTGATGATTTGTTCGACGGTTGCGAGTGCGAGATGTTTCTCAAGATTGATCTGCGATCGGGCTATCATCAGTGCGAGTCGAGAGAGGTGGATGTCCCTAGATCGCGTTCGGGACCGATCACGGCATTATGAGTTCGAGTCATGTCTTTTAGGTTGACCGATGCTCGGCGGTATTCATGGATTTGATGAACCAAGTGTTCAAACCATTTTGGACACGTTTGTGATAGTGTTCATTGATGATATCTTAGTTTATTCTCGCTCGAGCGAGGCATGCGGGCGTTGAAGTGTCTTGACGATTCTCGGGACCGGCGATTATGCGCCAAGTTTTCCAAATGTGAGTTTTGGTTGACTTGATGGCGTTTCTTGGGCATATTAGCCGGTGATGGCATTAGTGGATCTGGCGAATCGAAGCGATCGGGACTTGGCCTAGAACCTACTACTCAGGCAGAGGTTGTGATTTTACGGGCCTTGCGAGATATTATCGGCGATTCGTGGAGAAGTTTGCTTCTATCTGCACCATTGACTAGGCTGACTCGAAAGCGGCAAGTTTGATGGTGATGCTTGTGGCGGGGTTTCGATTCTTGAAAGAGAAATGACAACCGCCCCGTTCTTACTCTTCCGGAGGTCGACGGTTATATGCGTGTATTGTGATCGTCGAGCATCGGGTTGGGATGTGTGTTGATGCGGCATGGCGGGGTTATAGCATATATCCCGACGGTGAAGAAACACGAGGAACTACCCACGTGATTTGGAGTTGGCGGTAATTCACGCTTTGAAGATGGAGGCACTATTTGTATGGGGTTCACGTGGATATTTATACAGGACCACAAGAGCCTCGGTATATATTCGGCGGAGGAGGCTGAACTTACGGCGAGAGGTTTAGAGTTGTAAGGATTACGATGTTGATATCTGTACCACCCGGAAGGCCAATGTTGTGGCGGATGCTCTTAGTCGTAGGTCGATGGGAGCCTATCGGATGTGCGACTAGAGAGGAGGACATGGTTCGTGATTTGCATCGATTAGCGAGCCTTGGTGTCCGTTTGATTGATTACGATAGCGATGGGGTTAGAGTTAGTGAGGTGGCGAGTCTTCCGTCGTCGAGGAGGTGAAGAGGCGATTCGAGATCGGCTTTGATTCGATATCGTGATCTGACTCTTCGTGAGGGCGAGGTCGCTTGGTAGCACTGATGGGGTGCTAAGGTTTGGCGATGTGTGTTCGGATGTTTGAGACTTGGCGGAGTTCTTGAGGAAGCACTAGCGCGTTACTCTATCCATCAAAGTCGACCAAGATGTACCACGACGCCCAGATCTGTATTGGTGGGATGGCTTGAAGAGGGACGTTGCGAGTTCGTAGCTCGGTGTCCGTGTTGTCGGCCGGTGAAGGTAGAGCACGAGAGGCACGGTGGTTTGTTGCGAGCGATTGAGATCGACACGGAAGTGGGAGGTAATCAACATGGACTTCATCACGGGATTACCTACTCGGAGGAGACATGATTCTATATGGGTTATCGTCGACGGTGACGAAATCAGCCCACTTTCTTCCGTTAGGGCGACTTTCTCGGTGAGATTATGCGGACTTTACATCCGAAGATCGCCGATGCATGGAGTCACTAGTTCGATCATATCGACGAGGAGCGATTTGGCTAACTTCTGGAGGTCGCTTCGAGAGGAGTTTAGGGGCGCAGTGAGCACATGCGCATTTCATCCACGAGCAGAGCGGACGAGGCGAGCGCACTATCCGAACTTCGAGGATATCTTTGCGAGCTGTGTTATTGACTTCGATGGTAGTTGGGAGGATCATTTGCCTCTAGTTGAGTTTGTGTATAATAATAGCTACCACTCAGGTATTCGGATGGCGCCTTATGAGGCCTTGTATGGGAGGAAGTGCGGATCGCCTATAGGTTGGTTCGATGTGGGCGAGTGCGGCTAGTGGGACGATTTGGTGCAAAGTGACGATGGATAAGGTGAAGCTTATCCAGGCGACTATTATTGACTCGTAGTCGGCAAGTCGTATGCAGATCATCGTCGTCGGCATCCGGAGTTCGCAGATGAATGATTGGGTTTTCTAAAGGTGTACCCATGAAGGTGTGATGAGATTCGGAAGAAGAAACTCGGCCCAGGTACATTGGGCGTTTGATTGTCCGCGGTGGCAAGGTTGCCTCTGAGTTGAATCTCACGTCCGTCTGGAGGCGGTGCATCCGTGTTTCACGTATCTATCTTTGAGGAGATGTATCGGGGATCCATCTAGGTACACCCATTGACGATGTCGGTGTGGGGTTATCGTATGAGAGATTCCATAGCGATAGTCGATCGTCAGTTAGGCGTCTGCGGACGAAGGGCGTGGCTTCCGTCAAAGTCTTGTGGCGGAACGAGCTCGAAGGAGATGACGTGGGAAGCCGAGGAGGACATGAGACAGAAGTATCCTCACCTATTCCCACACCTCCGGGTAATTCACTTTCCTACTTGTAAATTTCCATTATCATTTATGCCTAAGTGTTGTTTTGTGGCCGTGTGTGGCATTTGCTAGCTGTTTCTTCGATAATCGTCTTGAGAAGGAACATTCGGACGAATGTTTCTAAGGAGGAGAATGTTATACCGTATTTCAGTATGTACGTAAGGAATACGTAAAAAGTTGGCTTTAAAGTTAGCCTTGGACGCTTTATTTGTGCACAACACACTAGAAGAATCGTTTTCGACGAAGCGTTTCACAACTTTCGTAGAAAATTCCGACTATGTCATTTAGTATTTTTGCGGATTTTTCAGAGACGAAACATTTTGGACCAACGGGAGGCGACACTTGTCACCTCCAATTGAGTGGACTTGACACGCAATAGGGCCGATTGGGTTGGCTTCTTTTGTCTTGGAGTTGGTAGGATATTTTGTGTGCAAGTTGGCGAGGACACTTGCCTAAATCCTCACCCTACACTTGCCTTGCACTTGTCTTCATCTTGGCCATTGGTTGGCTGGGCTTGAGCTATAAATACCCTCTTGAGATGAAGAGTTCTTCATCCACAAAGCTTTCAAGTCTAAAAATCCTCTCTTCTCCCTTTGTTAGCAAATCGCCCAACACCCTCCTCGAGAAGCTTGGCGAGGCCTACCCCTAGCTAGCGAAATCTACCCTCCTTGGTAGAAAAGTTGTCTTCTAGTACCGTTATAATGCCCAAAATACCCTAGCCCAAATCCCTTAGTCCTTAGTAGAAGTTGTGAAAAACTTCTAAGGTTTCTTAGACTCTGGAGCGTATAACTTAGGAGCTAAACCTTGCTCAGGCGCGACTTTATCTAAGATATTATTGGGCTTACCGAGGTAACTAATCCTAACCCTCTTTTGAATTAGAGAATACTTACTGTTGTAGTATTAGAATAAGTATTAGATACTTAGAAGAATATCACAGAATAGAATTGAGCTGTTATCACAGTGAAGGGTTTAAAAGAAGAATAATTGAATCTGTACTCACATAGGATCGTTTTCTGATGAGCTTACATAGCTCACCTGGGTAGGGTTGTCTTTGCCGACTTTCCAGAGAATTATGAACCCCTGTTTAGAATGACCCTCGTGAGCGATCTTTGATAGATATCTGTGACTATTATAGGTGACTCTCTGCGACATATTCAACAGCGGTGGTTTTTATTTGAGAATGTATGTGATTCTTCCTAAAGCATGATATTTTACAATATATAGTACGGTAGACGTACATGTGTTAAGAATAATACTACGCAATGTCTTTGACTTAAGCTCGAATAATACTTATGGCAATGCCTGGCTTAAGCTCGAATAATACTAAGAATGCCTGGCTTAAGCTGAATAACAAAGAATCGAAAACATTTCAAAAGAATCTTGAATCATTTTTATGAAGATAAATACTTGGTTTTAAAACAAAAGCTTAAGAGTTATACTAGCTTTGTGGGAAGTTAGGTATAACAACTTAAGAAAGATAAAAAGGCTGTTTACTTGTTTGTTTATAAAAGCCTTGTATTGATTCTGCTAAGTGTAAGATTGTTTGATAAGTAGACATGTTATGATGCTACCCGTGTTAGTGTCTTGTAATGCGTGTAAAGTCATTCTTCACAGGCTTACGTTGCTAACCTGTAAGTCCATTGTAATGTTATTGTATCACCTGCCCGTATCGTTATACGAGGCTTGCCTCGATGCGGTCTATACGGCTATGCGGTCTGTGAGACTATGCGGGCGGCGGTATGCTCGGGATTGATCATTCCGGCGTTTGCGATCGCGGGATTCCACATGCGGTCCGCTGAGACTATCACGGTCTTTTGAGGCTATGCGGGCGCGAGCCTAGGCGGATGTCGGGGTTAGCTGCCCCGATCGAAATATCTCACGCGTCAATGTGGGACTATGCGGCCGCGGAAGTCGGGGCTAGGCACGAGAATGATACTATGGGCGATTGGCCTTGCTTCGATCATTCGCGCCTAGAATTAGACACATTATAGTTTTCCTATCATTGTTGTTTGTGATGTGCACTATGTGCAATTGAATCGATTGTATTTGTGAAAAGGTTTTGAATACTCGATTTCATTTAAGTACTTTATAGTTTCACATACTTGGTACCGTTATCGACCTCGCCCTGGGCCGCGTTCATGCCGCATGGTAAGGGCAGTGCTAGATCCACATACTAAGGATCTTTGAGTTGGTGTCGGCTCCATCTTCTCCGAGGCTCTACTTGGGTATGATCTCCTGTATTGTAGATAGTTTTATGATCTGTATGGCGGCCTGTCCGCCATAGTTGTTACTTCCTTAGAGGTCTCAGAGTACTATTATGCAGTTGGGGTGTAACTGCAAAACTTGAGTTATTTATATTATGCCGAAAGGCAAGCTTTTCATCAGATAAACTGTGTCTTATTTTATAAACTGTTTCCTATCTTGTTTTATATTCCGCTGGTTACTCTGATGTATGACTACTTGGGTGCCCCGGTAAGGCACCAGTCACGGGCCCCGGAACGGGTCGTGACAGGTAGGATGCCACGGGCGCGTCACATGGTTATATGTTACACCTACGGCTGCCAGGATGATGATTCCACGCGGGAGATATATATTTGTATTGTGTATGTATGCGCCGGCGGTGAGGTAGGATGCCACGCGCGTCTACATGGTTATATGTTACACTTATGACCGCTTCGCGATGGGGATTCCACGCACGCGCTTTGATATTTGTGTGATTTGATCGCCCCGTCATAGGTAGGGTAGTATATCGCCCATCCATAAAGGCGGATTATGTTATGAAAGATAAGTAAGTTATATGGTAATGAACTTGACGATTTTTCCCAAGTATGTCGTAAGAAAGTGACTATAACTTTTATTGAAAATGGGAAAAGATAATAAGGTGCGATTAAGTTCATAAGTCGTAATGACACAGTAGGATCCGTGTGTACTTTTTATACTTGCCCTGTGCCATTCTTTTCGCATGATATTCATCAGACTTTATTTCTGTTCCATATTCGACACTGTAATCGGCCCCGGGGCCGCGTTCATGCCCGCAGTATTAGGTGCAGTTGGTGATCCTTGCTCTTAGGATCTCGGTTCGGCTAGGGAAAAAGCTCCATTTGCTCGGAGGCTTATCTCTTGGTATGGTTTCCCGTGGTTGTAGATTCATGTATATTCAGGGTATGGCGGGGCCCCTGTCCGCCACGGTTGTTATGTTAAAACTCTTAGAGGTGCGTAGTCACATATTTTGGGTCAGTTTGTAAAGGAAAGGAGCAACGCTTCGTGTTTGTATTTACTTATCCGTAAAGGTAGCCTTATCGCTAACTCGTTGATTTTATCTTTGTTGATTTATTTTATAAGTTTCATGTATGTTCCGATTATCTCTCGATGTATACGTAGTGGTGCCCAAGTAGGGCACCATCAGTCCGGGTCGGTCGTGACATCGCCTACGTAAAACCGAACGAGCCAATCTCTCTCAGCCAACCTTGGCATAACAATAGCCAACTAGCCCGTGCTCATAATGACCTCAATGCCCGCTATAACGCGCTGAAATCGCTAGGTCCAGTGTCCAACGAATGTATCGTTATCGCAACTATTATCTACCCGCCACTACCCAACACTCACTGTAGTCACCTAGAAAGGTTCTCATAGATTCAGCTTTATTTCTTTACACTTGGTTGATCTCTTTTTCACTGGTCGTACTCTTTCCGTACTTCCAAACTTATCCTAGCATACGTACATAAATTCCATACTAATTCTGGCCTCCACTCTTGGAGTTACTAAATTAAACAATATAAGGCCCATTCCTCTCACACTGTTCCGATGGAACACGCCCACGAACCCGTAAAATGATTAACTAAACTGGGCCTTGCACCTGTGGACTGCCACGTGGCGGACTACTACCAACTGATCCCATTTCATTTCAAGCTATGGCGACCTTAATAGGTCCCCAACCCGACTCGGTCGTATTTAACTCTTTTCCTCGTCCGCCTTAACTTTTACTACAGAAGGCCTTATATACCTAAGGTCTAGGTGGTTATCACATTCTTAGGCTCGCAATTTCCATGCTCCATGCCTACCTTATCACCCTCTGAACGGTACAAAACTTATCGTAATACCATAATCGTGTTGTCTTGACCACAACAACCATACTTACTCCATACTGATCTCACCCGCACTATTCTCAAATCCTACTACGTAGCTAAATCTATTAACATAGTCTTCCATTTCCTTAATAATAACTTTAAGGGTCCATTTCCTTCTCATACATATCATCATTTCCTAATTATCTCAAATTAGTACGAAACTCATGAGAATTCATTAAACTGCTTCATACCTTCCGGTATTTATTTAGTCCTTACCAATCCTGGTACTCTAAAATCATTCTAGGCAACACGCGTCTGGCCCTCATACATAAATCCGTATAATTGTATGTCACAATACCAACTACAAACATTACCAACCTGGATACGCAATCCACATAATCTTTCATCATCACGCTTGCCTTTTAGCGCAAATAATCATAACTTGTTGGGAGAGACTTTAACCATACAAATTCTATCGCATCTTAGAGTGAGAAGAATGGAAACCAATCCTAAATGTCCCGCACCTCCTGATTATAGATGTAGTGCACAACACACCGATAATCAAGACTCTACGCCCGTGACACTTTTCGAGGACTAACTCTGATACCACTTTGTCACGACCCAGCCCGCGATCGTGCCCTACCTGGCTCCTGTATACATGAGAATAGCAGCGGAACATACACAACCGATAAAATGCTTAAACATAAAATAACAACAAAGCCGATAAGGCCACCCGTAAACTAAACAAATAAAATAGTACATTTTTTCTTGACAACCCAAACCACAATGTGACTACGCACTTCTAGAATAACTCAAGGGACAGGGCCGCCATACCCGAATGTACAACAACCGACAATACGTGGATAAGCCTCGGAATAAATGAAGCTTCTCAACGGTGTTGATCCTAGAGCGAGGATCATCAACACGTACTCTACCGCGTGACGCACTTTCAAGCGAGGTCAAGATAACATATACCAAATATGTGAAATCAAAGTAATGAAATCATAAGTCTATAATAAACTGAGACAGGTATGATAACTCAATTAACAGTACACAGTGCCTCACTAACAATGAGAGTAATCAAGAGTATACTTACAACATAAAAATAGGAAGCTCGCGATCAAGCGAGACCACCGCCCGCGAGATCATTACAATACTACTCCGGGACTATTTCACCCGCGATGTCGTGGGGACCGCGTAAGGTATTCTCGATAGTCAGACGCCCGCACGGACTATTTCACCCGAATAAGCCCATAAGGACTCGCATGAGGTATTCCTCGCATCATGCGTAGCAAATCCAACGAAACAGGTGGTATAACGTCTTGGGGTTTACCCTCATTTATACTTTTACCCAGGCGGTGGTATAACGCCTTGGGGGTTTACCCTCATTTATACTCTTACCCCGAGAAGGTGGTATAACGCCTTGAGGTTTACCCTCATTTATACTCTACCCTATCTCAACCTACCATCATACATACACATAAGCCCTACCGCTTATCATAAACATAAGCACTACCGCTTATCATACAATAAATAAGCAAGTTAAGAAATCCCTAACTTCTTATTAGTCTTATTCATATACACTCTCATTTTAGTTTACTTAAGGCACTAACATGTCATTATAAATCCGGAGTTTAACCCAAAGTACTACGATTTCTATTCTATTAAATTGTCTCATTTTCATATTATACTTCTATGATACTAATAAGAGTAGTTTATAGTCATAACTACATTTTAAGACAAGTCACAATACCTTTTAGAAAATACATTTTTGGCTTCTAAATCAAGTGACTTCTTTCTTTAAAACCTTAATCAATTGATGCCTTTAAATCAATTTGCCTTTCGTGATATCAAGTCATTTAACATACTTAAATTACTTAGAGTAAACCACTATTTTTAACTTTCCATAAAGCTATTATAAAAAACTTACCATAAAGTTGTTATACTAGCTTTATACATTAGCAACTTACATACTTCTTTATAACCAAGAGACTTAAACTTTCCAACAAAACAAGTATCAATACTACTTTCAACATACTTAAAGTCTCTTAACTTTTGAAAACCAAGATATCCTTAATATTTAAACAAGTGAGTTAATTCCCTAACTCAATCAACTTGGACATTCTTAAAATAAGCCAAGGATATCAAATGGACCTAGATTGTCAAAATCTCAGACGCTCACCGCACTACATTTACAACTTATTCATGCTCAAGAGATAAGAAAGTTCCACATACCTCTTCGCTTAATCCACTTGCTAAGTCCAATTGTCGATCGTAGTATGTCAACCTATAATGACCATAATACGATATTAACTTCTTACTTCAAATGTAGAATATTCCAAGTGCAAAGTCACTAAATTCTAAAAAAATGACAAAGACTTCCTTTGTTTCTACATACTTTGCCACCTTTTCAAGGCCGAATTCAATAACCAAACACGCCACATTTAAGGCTCAACAAAGTAGTTAACAATAGGGGATTACACGCTTAATCAAGACATGTAAAATTCCACCCCACAATATATAACAAACTAGTCTAAACCACAATGTCAATTCGGCAATTAGGGCAACAATACCAATTCTTCTTCCAATTTCTTTTCAATCCAAGTTGTTTAGTATAACATGTTATAAGTGTTACACCCCGTAGTTCCAGGGTATGTATGTGAAGACGCGTGCACGCGAGAATACGATGCAATTTTTGGAAAGAAAGAAAGATTCGATTTTTCGACTTTAAAAGTTTCCGGTTTTTGTGAAGTAAAAAGGTTCGTTAATGGGAATTGGATTCCCAGATTTGGTATTCGTACTTTTTGGAATATTTTAGAAGTATTGAAATTTTAATTTCCGGAATTGGTCACGTGGGGCCCACGAGAGAACTTACGGTTTTGTGAGGCCCACTTTATTTTCGGATTTTTGGCATTACGAATTTTTTCCGAGAGACGAAATATTTTGGACCAATAGGAGGGCGACATGTGTCACCCTTAGTTGGTGGGTTGGACGAAAATGTTGGGCTAGTGGACAAGTCAAATGGTCAAGTCTTGGAAGATATTTCTTTGGGTGAGTGGGAGTAGGTGGTGGACGTTTTTTGGTGCTAGTGGAAGGCCACATGGCTCATTTTTGTGGGGGACATATGTCCCAAGGTTGTGGTGGACATATGTCCCAACATTGTGGTGGACACTTGGGTGGAAGACCTCATTCTTCACATGGATCCAAATCTTCACCCTCCATTTGTTTTAATCTTGGCCTTGGTAGTTCTATAAATACCCCTTGATAGCAAGACTTCTTCATCACTTGAACAATTTCCAAGTCTCAAAATCCCTCTCCCCTTTAGTTGAAGTTCTCGTCAAACTTCCCCTCCCTTCCTTGAAAGCCTTCGTCCGAAACACCCCTCTCCGTTAACCAAACTTTGTCCAAAAATTCCTAAACTCTTAAGTGTTCTTCCTTAGTATATTAGGAAGATTGTTAACCAAAAGTTATAAAAGATTTCACACCCTAGCCCCTAAAGCCTCACCTTGGCCGAGAGTTTTTAGGACAACAAACTTATTGTTCTTAACATGTTTATGGTGGTTCTTAAAGATGAGTTGGTTAGGAGCGTATAAGGGTTGCTTGGAGCGGGTTGGAGCGCACGGAGTAGGAGCTAAACATTGTTCAGGATCGACTTTAATCTTGGATAATTTTGGGCTTATCGAGGTAATGATCTTTATCCCCCTATTGTAATTGGAAATTACATGTTGTAGTAATGTATAGTTGAGTATACTATATATAGAATGGATATTAAAGAAGAAAATTGAACTGTAATTACATAGGACTGTATTTACAGTAGACTTGTAGTATTCCTGTGAAGTAGAATTGAACACGTCCGGTTAGACGTGTAATCCCCTGGGAGTTGTTGGCCTGGTAGCGGGCCTTGGTAGGAGGAGATTTTTGTGATAGCGGGGAGGGAGGTCCGCTGAATTTTCGTAGAAATATTCTACTGAAGAGAACTAGAGGTTAATAGGCGTTTATGGCCATTATGAGTGGAAGTACTACGAGTAGCGTATTCTACTTGAAGGGTGGAAAAGGCTAGCAAGGTTGTAGTACTTGGAGCATTTTGCTAATTGTCGATAATCGTCGCGAGGTATGTGAACCTCTTCCTATCTTTTCTAGCATGATATGTTATGAACTATGTAGTACGGTAGACGTACATGTGTTAAATTAATTTGGTTGGTTTAAAACATAAAGTGTTATAACGGCTTTATGAAGTTTGTTATAATAACTTATGTGGCAAAGAAATGGTTTGTGGTTTTAAAAGATAAAAGACTTGATGTGAAATAATAAGGACTTGGGTCAGGTTAAAAAGTTGTGAAACCACTTTAATGAGAAATGGGTAATTGGGTTTTAAAAGGAATAATGTTATATTGATTTCTAAATGAGAACAAGTATCGAACAAACCACCGCAGCTGCTAATAAAGGAAAATGTATTGACTAAGTAATTATTATTAAAACCAGAGAAACCTCCATCCGCATGAAGCTAAGATAAGACAAAATTGTATTACATTTTCTAGATCATGGTCGCTTAATAAGATTGATATAAACAAGAATAACCTACTCACACATAAGGCATATGTTACTCAAATTGTTTTAAAAGAGAATTATGTTATTAAGTGATTAATACTTTGAACTACGAAACCTTTCGAAAATAAGAGACTTGAGTATTTGAAATTAGGCAAACTTGAACTTTTGGAAAAGAATGTTGTTACTTGTCTTTAAAAAAGGGAAATTATTTTGGTTTACTTAAAATAATAGTTACTCTGTTTTGGATACTACGAGTGTTGGTATCGTGTGACTTCGTGAAAGAATGGATATTTGTAAGAGAATTGAAGTATGGTAATTTGCTTGTGCTTGCTTGTGATAGCCTTGTTGTGTAAAAGTTGTATTCCTATGCTATCGCGTCTCTCGATGGAGGGCCGGTATATTGTTATTGTTGTTACATGGATATGTCTGCACCGATGAAGAATTCTGGGGGCATGCGGCCATGCGGCGGTGGGTTAATCACCCGGTATATTGTTATTGTTGTTACATGGACATGTCTGCACCGATGAAGAATTCCGGGGGCATGCGGCCACGCGGAGTTAATCACCCGATATATTGTTATTGTTGTTACATGGACATATTCGCACCGATGAAGAATTCCGGGGCATACGCGCTACGCGCGGTTAATCACACGGTATATTGTTATTGTTATTACATCGACATGTCTGCACCGAAGAATTCCGGGGCATGTGGCCACGCGGCAGGTTGATTACCGATATATTGTTATCGCTGTTACATGGACATGTCTGCACCGATGAAGAATTCGAGGTACGGCCGCGGCAGGTTGATTACCCGTGATATCGCTATTGCATCCCGACATGTCTACACCGATGGAGAATTTCGGGGGCATGTGGCCATGATGCGGGCATGATTGATATTGTGGGCGTGAGACCCTTGGTTATATTTGAGTGATGACTTTGAGGGCGTGAGTCCCTGCTTTGACATGACTGCTTTTGTTATACCCCGTAGTTCTGACCCTACGTATGAGAGCGTACGAAAGCATGTAAGACTTAAAATTTTCTAAGGATAGGTTGACGGATTATTCCGAACGGGTTTTAGTCAACTTTGAGGCGGGTTATGACCCGGTACATTGAGAGTTCCTAAGTGTTTCAAAGGCCTAGGGCGTAGTTCGTGGAGTCTAGATTCCAACGCAACCAACCGTTCGTCGATAGGACGTCGGAGTATAAAGTTATGAGAGTTACAAGTTCGCGCAATGACGTAAATGTGTTTGGACAAAGCGGCATGGCGCCGGATGACGCAGGCGCGCAAAGTACCGGAGGGGCCGCTGAAGTTGCAGTGCCGCAGCGCCAGCAGGTCGCGCGCCGAACGCTTGAGAGGCTGCGAGGTTTAGCGCCGCCGGAGGCGGCCGCGCCAGGCGGAGATTTTTGGGCGGAAAGACTTAGGAAAAGTCGATTTTTCTTTTAAAGACCTTGGGAGGTGACAAGTGTCCCCCCATCTGATTTCTTGCATGTAATATATTGACCAAGTCTTGAAGACTTGGTCATCTTTCTCTCTCTCTCTCTAAAAATCACTCATTCTCTCTACATTTCCAAAGGAAATCCAAGCCTAAGGAAAAATCAAAAGTTAAGAACAAAAAGGAAGCTTGTGGCTAGCTTGTGGTGTTCTTGGCAAGGAAGCTAGCAAATTATTTGGAATAAGTTTGGCTAAAACTCTAAGGTAATGATTCTTCCTTTAGAATTGTTAAGTGTATTATTATAACTTATGGGGCCGAATTTTACACACCCAAGATTAGGTGTGTAATCCCTTTGTGTTGGTTTGGATGTTGGGCCATAATGAGGCGTTTGAGTGTTGAAAATCGGCCTTTGAAAAAGGTGGCAAAGTGAGTAGAAACAAAGGAAATGCTGCCCAATTTTCCTTAGGAATTGATAACTTGAATTTGGAATTTCTACATTGAAATAAGAGGTTAATAAACGCACTATGGTTATTATAGGTTGACATATTACTTTATGTAGTCGACTTAGCAAGTGGATTGACCAAGAGGTATGTAGAGCTTTCCTATCTCTTGAGCATGAATAGTTGTACCTATGTAGTACGGTATACGTACAAGATTTGATATCTTTCACTCGTTCTAAAGTATATGATACTTGTTTCATTTTAAAAGTATTAAGTCTCTTGGATTTAGGGAAAATGTATTTGACAAAGGAATAACGCTAATATAATGACTTTATGGGAAGTTGGTTATATTAGTTTTTGAAAGGTTCACAAAGAATGGTTTACTCTAATTAAAACAAGTACGGGTAAAGGATTTGAAACTATGGAAGGTGGATTGATTTTAGGCATTGGTTGCCTAAGGTTTTAAAGGAAATGAAGTCACTGATTTAGAAGCCTATTATATTTCTAAAAGGAAATGTGACTTGTTTTGAAAAGAAATTGTAACTTGATACTATGGTGATTAGTATCTTGGAATCTTGTATAAAAAGAGATTTTCTTAAAAGTTAGAAGTACATGGTACTTGGGTTGAATTCTGATTTTCTATTAAAAGACATGTTAGTGCCTTAGGATACTAAAATGAGAGGATATATTAATAATGTTAATAAGAGTAGGGATTTCTTAACTTGCTTATGTTATGATGTTTCAGAGTGCTTATGTATGATATGATAGGCCGGTAGTGCTTATGTTGTGATATGATAGGCCGGTAGTGCTTATGTATGATATGATAGGCCGGTAGTGCTTATGTTATGTATGATAGCCGTGAGCTATGTTATATATTTGTATTATTACTGGTAAACCCAGGTTATTATCTATGCCATGGATTTGCTACCCATGATGCGAAAGCGGCGCTTGCACTCATGCGGATCCGACTACGTGATCCATGCGGGTGAAATAGTTCCACGCGAGTACCGCGATGGTACTCATGCGGTCCGCAGGATCCATGCGCGGTGAAATAGTCCCGTGCGGGTGAAATAGTCCCACGACGAGGCGGATGACCTCACGCGGGTCCACAGACCCACGCGGGTGAAATAGTCCCGCGAGTAGGATTGCTTAATGATACTACGCGAGGTACCGCTTTGACGGCGAGCCTCCTATTTTTATGCTATAAGATTTATACTTGTTACTCTCATTGTTAGTAAGGCACAATGCAAGGAAATTGATTTTATCTATGACTCACTTTATTTTGACTTATGATATTACTACGATTTTCCGCTTTACATACTTGGTACGTTGTGTACTGACCCCCTTCCTCGGGGGTTGCGTTCATGCCGCAGGTAAGGGAAAACAGGTGGCAGATCCTCATTCCTAGGATCTTTTACTCAGGTGTCAGAAGCTCCATTCCTCCTAAGCTTGTTTTGTTGGTGCTGATATTCCCCGATGCTATAGGTATTTTGTACATTCGTGGTATGGCGGGCCCTGTCCTCCACGCTTGTTATCTTTAAGTCCGTGGTCACATATATGTTTTGGGCTATAAGAACCAGTTGTACTACTATACTTTGTTTAAGTATGTTTTATGGAAAGCATTTTTATAGGTCGGTGATGTTTACCCTTTTTATAAGTTATGTGTTATGTATGTTCCCGCTATTCTCTCGACATATACCGTGGTACCCTGCAGGTACCGCCGCGCCTGGGTTGGGTCGTGACAAAAGTGGTATCGAGCGCTTAGTCCTCGAAAGTGTCCACAGACCGTGTTCAGTAGAGTCTTGATTATCGCGTGTCGCACCACATCTATAATCGTGAGGTCGCAGGATATTTAGGATCGTTTCCATTCTTTCACTCTAAGATCGTGCAATAGAGCCGAAGTTATAGGTTGAACCTCCTCCGATGTTTTCCTTTGTGTATCGCTTATGCCTCCACGCAAGGCAACCGCGCCCGGCGGCGCAAAGAGAGGGAACTACTAGTAGGCACCGAGGTTACCGTGGCACAGCCCGGCCCCACGGATGAGGTGTTTGACGGCGAGTTCTACAACGCCGCCAACCCAGCAGAGTCCGAGGCGAGAATAATGCCATCGAGACCGCAGTACCGAGTCTCCATCCAGCCCGAGGCGCAGGATATGGGCTACAAGGAGATGGCGATTATTAGACAGATCGTGGCCGATACGAGGATAGCCGAGACAACAGCCTTGTACCCGTAGTTCAGCACAGAGCTGCTAGCTTGAGACTGAGGGACTTTTTGAGTTGTATCCCACCAGATTTTTATGGGTCGAGGCACGAGGATGATCCTCGTGAGTTTATCCGATTGCACGATCGCGAGGTGATCGGGGCTTCGAGACCGAGTCGGTGGTACTAGGTTCGCATCGGCCGCGGACACCGCAGCTTGGATCGTATGATTCATGGAACCGCCCCGGGAGCATGCGCTTCCACTGCTTGGGACGAAGTTCTCGAGGCGCATTTGGCCATTTCTTGCCTCCGCAAATGAGGAGGGCTCGGGCCGATAGATTTTGACACTGAGACAGAGTGGGCGGACGGTTCGGGAGTACAATGTGGAGTTTGACTCATTGGCTCGGTATGTGCCCTCTTTGGTAGCAGACATGGAGGACAGGGTGCACCGTTATGTCACAGGACTCGATGATCACTTGGCCGAGTTGCACGGAGTGGCTCTTCACCGCATGGACATCGCCCGCACGCAGCATATGCACTTGCGTGTGAACGCAGGGCCGACGGATCGGCAGTATCGCCAGAAGAGGGCCAGACGGCAGGTCCTCTGGTAGTTTTAGGTAGACAACCCCAAAGCAGCAGACCAGATTTGCACCACAGCCGGTCCAGAGCACTCCTCCACCATCTTCGGGACGTACTGAGTATTCAGGAGTAGGACAGGGTTCCAGGGCTTCGGGTTTCCAGAGGGACCAGAGTTCCAGTCAGATGAGGCCACCTATGCCTCGGTGTGATCGATGTGGTGATTGCCACATGGGGGTGTCGTGTTCCTCCAGAGCTTATTTACTCTTGGACGCAGGCCATTTGAAGAGAGATTGTCCACCGAGGCGGCGGAAATACTATGGCTCACCGACCGGGATTCTTGGCTGGTCTTCATCTTCGCTTGTTGTGCGCCCGAGGCGTGGTGTTCACAGCCGCCGAGCCGCGCAGGGTCGTGGCGGGGTTCTAGTTCCAGGTCCTCGAACCGCATCTATGCTATGTCCAAAAGTCCGACTGCGAGGCGCCACCCGATGTCGCCACAGTACATTATTGGTTTCTTCTTTGTGATGTATATGATTTGATAGATCCAGTTCTACCTTGTCCTATATATCTCCTCATATTCCGGGTAGAATAGTGATGAGCCCGAGTCCATAGAATCGTTTGAGGTGGCTACGCCGTAGGTGCTTCAGTGGTAGTCGAGCCGTATATAAGGCTTGCCCGATGACTATAGATGGTGGGTCGCCGACTCTAGCCGACTTGATAGAGTTGGATATGATGACTTCGATGTGATTATGGGATGGATTGGCTAAGCGCCTTGCTATGCCAACGTGGACCGCAGAGAGAGGTTAGTTCGGTTTCTGGTCGCGAGCCGTTATCGAGTGGAAGGAATACCGCATCACCGGTGGTAGGTTTATTTCTTACCTCAAGGCTAGGAAGATGGTACGGAAGGGGTATATTTACCATTTGGTTCGTATTCGACATCGAGAGTGAGATACCTGACCTTGATCGGCCCGCTGTTAGAGAGTTTCCAGACGTATTCCCAGACGAGCTTCCGGGTATCCCTCCTGAGAGGGAGATTGAGTTTTGCATCGATTTGGCGCCAGACACTCGACCGATATTTATTCCGCCATACAGGATGGCACCTGCCGAGTTGAAGGAATTGAAGGACCAGCTGAAAGATTTGCTGGAGAAAGGCTTTATTAGGCCAAGTGTTTCTCCTTGGGGGGCACCAGTGTTATTTGTAAAGAAGAAGGATGGGACGCTGCGTATGTGTATTGATTACAGGCAGCTGAACAAGGTAACTATCAAAAACAGGTATCCCCTCCCCAGGATTGACGATTTGTTTGACCAGTTGCAGGGTGCAAAGTGTTTTTCCAAGATAGACCTGCTGGTCCGTTATCATCAAAGTGCGAGTTAGAGAGATAGATATCCCAAAGATCGCATTCAGACCCGGTATGACCATGAGTTCGGTGATGTCTTTCGTTGACCAACGCCTGGCAGTATTCATGGATTTGATGAATAGGGTGTTCAGGCCATTCTTGGATATGTTCGTTATAGTGTTTAGACTAAGCTGACTCAGAAGGCAGCTATGTTCCGGTGGACGGATACTTGTGAGGAAAGTTTCCAGTTGCTAAAGGAGAAGTTGACGACCGCCCCAGTTCTTACTCTTCCAGAGGGCTTAGATGGATATGTGGTTTATTGTGACGCATCAGGTGTCGGGCTTGGGTGCGTGCTGATGCAGCACGACAGAGTTATAGCATGATCTCGACAAATTAGGAAGCATGAGAAGAACTATCTCACACACGACTTGAGTCGCAATGATTCATGCCTCAAGATCTGGAGACATTATTTATATGGAGTTCATGTGGACATTTACACGGACCACAAGAGTTTCCAGACATCTTCACCGAGGAGCCGAACTCATGCGGCAGACGGTGGTTGGAGCTACTTAAGGATTACGATGTTGATATTCGTACCACCCGAAAGGCCGATGTAGTCGCGATGCCCTTAGTCGCAGATCGATGGGTAGTCCGGTCTGATGTTCACCGTAAAAGGGATATGGTCCGAGAGTTACATCACCAGCGAGCCTCGGGGGTTCGCTTGGTTGATTCGTTAGTGACGGAATTGGTTCGAGAGGTCACGAAGTCTTCCATCGCCGGCGAGGTGAAGAGGCGACGCATGAGGATCCAATTTTGGTACAAGATCGACGCAGCTCTCCGTAGGAGAAGAGTCTATTTGAGTTAGCGCTCATGGGGTGCTAAGATTCGAGGTCGGCCGCAGTGTTCCCGATGGACAGACTTCACACAGATTCTCGTGAGGCACACGTTGTTCGTTATTCTATTCATCCGGTCGACTAAGATGTATCATGACCTCGGTCGATATCGCGGTGGGATGGCCTAAAGAGGGACGTTGCGGAGTTCGTGGCACAGTGCCCGAATTGTCAGCAGGTTAAGATTGAGCACCAGAAGCCCGGTGGGCTGTTGCAGGTTATTGATATTCCGACTTGGAAGTGGGAGGTGATAAATATGGATTTTATTACGTGGCTACCTACCACTCGAGGAATCATGATTCCATTTGGGTGATTGTCGATAGTGACGAAATCACCATTTTCTTCCGGCCGAACGACGCTCACCGAGGACTATGCCAGATTATATATTAGAGAGATTGTGAGATCGCGACGGGTCCCGATGCCGATTATATCGCATGCAGGAGCCCAGTTCTCGCTAACTTCGAGGTCTTTTCGTAGGATTAGGGACACATGTGAGTCTCAAGACGGCGTTTCATCCTCGCACCGACGGACAGCCGGCGCACCATCCGCACACTCGAGGATATGCCGCGCTTGTGTTATTGATTTCGTGGTAGCTGGAGGATCATTTGCCTCTTGTGGAGTTTGCTTACAACAACGCCTACCACTCCAAGATTCGGGACGCCATGAGGCCTTATACGGGAGGAAGTGCAGGTCACCTATAGGCTGGTTCGAGGTGGGAGAAGTTCAGTTAGTTGGGCCAGACTTAGTTCAGCAGGCAGTGGATAAGGTGAAGCTTATCCAGGAGCGGTTTTTGGCAGCTCAGAGTCGGCAAAAGTCGTATGCAGACCATCGGCGTCGACACTTGGAATTTGAGATAGATGATTGGGTTTTTCTAAAGGTATGACCCATGAAGGGCGTGATGAGATTTGGAAAGAAGGGGAAGTTTAGCCCAAGGTACATTGGGCCGTATCAGATTGTCCGTAGGGTAGGCAGGGTTTCCTATGAGTTAGATCTGTCGTCCGATCGAGGCGGTACATCCGCTTTTCCATGTGTCCATGTTGCGGAAATGTATTGGAGATCCATCTGTAGTGCACCGTTGCCTACGATGTCCAAGTGATGTAAGAGTTATCGTATGAGGAGAGTCCCATAGCGATACTCGATCGTCAGTTAGACGACTCCCGAAAGACGTGGCCTGTCCGCCAAGGTCTATGGCGAACGAGCCGAGAGGAAGAAACGTGGGAAGCGGAGGATGACATGATGAAGAAGTACTTCACCTATTTCCTATACCCGTGTAACCCATTTTCCCGCTTGTTAGTTTGATTTAGCATTTACGCCGTATGTTGTGGCTTGTGGAGCTTTATTTGCAAAAGAATAGTTAAGAGGTCTATGTCGATGTTGTGATTTGAGTAAGTTTGTAGGAACATTCGACGAATGTTTCTAAGGGGGAGAATGTTATACCCGTAGTTCGACCACGATGTGAGCGCATTTAAAGCATGTAAGACTTAAAATTTTCTACGATAGGTTGACTGATTATTCCGAACGGGTTTTAGTCAACTTTGAGGCGGTTATGACCCGCATACGGAGAGTTCCTAAGTGTTTCAAAGTCCTAGTATGAGTTCGCGAGTCTAGATTCCAACTCAACCAACCGCTCACGACAGACGCCGGAGTAGAAAGTTATAGAGTTACAAGTTCGGCGCATGACGGACAGAATGTGTTTCTGACAAAGCGCGGCAGTGGCCGCGCGCCGATGCAGGTCGCGCCAAAGTACCGAGGGGTCGCTGAAGTTGCAGCGCCGCGCGCCAGATGTGCAGGTCGCGCGCTGAACGCTCGTAGAGGTCATGGAGGTTCAGCATGGCGCCGAGGTGCCGCGCCGAGGCGGATTTTTGGGCGGAAAGACTTAGGAAAAGTCGATTTTTCTTTTAAAAGACCTGGAGGTGACAAGTGTCCCCCCATCTGATTTCTTGCATGCAATATATTGACCAAGTCTTGAAGACTTGGTCATCTTCCAATTTCTCTCTCTCTCTCTAAAAATCAGCTCCTCATTCTCTCTACATTTCCAAAGGAAATCCAAGCCTAAGGAAAAATCTGAAAAGTTAAGAACAAAAAAGGAAGCTTGTGGCTAGCTTGTGGTGGTGTTCTTGGCAAGGAAGCTAGCAAATTATTTGGAATAAGTTTGGCTAAAACTCTAAGGTAATGATTCTTCCTTTAGAATTGTTAAGTGTATTATTATAACTTATGGGGCAGAATTTTACACACCCAAGATTAGGTGTGTAATCCCCTTTGTGTTGGTTTGGATGTTGGGCCTTAATGAGGCGTTTGAGTGTTGAAAATCGGTCTTTGAAAAAGGTGGCAAAGTGAGTAGAAACAAAGGAAATGCTGCCCAATTTTCCTTAGGAATTGATAACTTGAATTTGGAATTTCTACATTGAAATTAGAGGTTAATAAACGCACTATGGTTATTATAGGTTGACATATTACTTGTAGTTGGACTTAGCGTGGATCGACCAAGAGGTATGTAGAGCTTTCCTATCTCTTGAGCATGAATAGTTGTACCTATGTAGTACGGTATACGTACAAGATTTGATATCTTTCACTCGTTCTAAAGTATATGATACTTGTTTCATTTTAAAAGTATAAGTCCCTTGGATTTAGGGAAAATGTATTTGACAAAGGAATAACGCTAATATAATGACTTTATGGGAAGTTGGTTATATTAGTTTTTGAAAGGTTCACAAAGAATGGTTTACTCTAATTAAAACAAGTACGGGTAAAGGATTTGAAACTATGGAAGGTGGATTGATTTTAGGCATCGTTGCCTAAGGTTTTAAAGGAAATGAAGTCACTTGATTTAGAAGCCTATTATATTTCTAAAAGGAAATGTGACTTGTTTTGAAAAGAAATTGTAACTTGATACTACGGTGATTAGTATCTTGGAATCTTTGTATAAAAAGAGTTTTTCTTAAAAGTTAAGTACGGTACTTGGGTTGAATTCTGATTTTCTATTAAAAGACATGTTAGTGCCTTAGGATACTAAAATGAGAGGATATATTAATAATGTTAATAAGTATAGGATTTCTTAACTTGCTTATGTTATGATAAGTTCTGTAGTGCTTATGTATGATATGATAGGCCAGTAGGCTTTAATGTTGTGATATGATAGGCCGAAGTGCTTATGTATGATATGATAGGCCTAGAGTGCTTATGTTATGTATGATAGCCTGAGCTATGTTATATATTTGTATTATTACTGGTAAACCCCGGGTTATTATCTATGCCAAGGATTTGCTACCCATGACGCGAGCGCGCGCTTAGACTCACGCGGATCCCACTACGTGATCCACGCGTGAAATAGTCCCACGCGAGTACGCGATGGTACTCATGCGGGTCCACAGGATCCATGCGGTGAAATAGTCCCACGCGGGTGAAATAGTCCCACGACGAGGCGGATGACCCACGCGTCCACAGACCCACGCGGTGAAATAGTCCTGCGAGTAGGATTGCTTAATGATACTACCGCGAGGTACCCTGCTTTGACGCGAGCCTCCTATTTTTATGCTATAAGATTTATACTTGTTACTCTCATTGTTAGTAAGGCACAATGCAAGGAAATTGATTTTATCTATGACTCACTTATTTTTGACTTATGATATTACTACGATTTTCCGCTTTACATACTGCACGTCAGGTAATCGACTTCTTCCTGGGCCGCGCTCATGCCGCAGGTGAAAGCAGTGGTAGATCCTCATTCCTAGGATCTTTACTCGTGTTTCGAAGCTCCATTCCTCCCAAGCTTGTTTGTTGGTACGGATATTCCCCGATGCTATAGGTATTTTGTACATTCGTGGTACGGCGGGCCCCGTCCCGCCATTGTTATCTTTAGAGGTCCGTGGTCACATATATGTTTTGGGCTATAAGAACCAGATTGTACTACTATACTTTGTTTAAGTATGTTTTATGGAAGGCACCTTATCTACCGCCCGTGATGTTTACTCCTTTTATAAGTTATGGTTATGTATGTTCCGCCGCTATTCTCTCGACATATACCGGCGTACCCTGCAGGTACCGCCCCCTGGTTGGGTCGTGACAAAAGTGGTATCGCAGCGCTTAGTCCTCGTAAAGTGTCCACGCATCGTGTTCAGTGTAGTCTTGATTATCGCTGTCGCGGCACCACATCTATAATCGTGAGGCCGCAGGATATTTAGGATTGGTTTCCATTCTTTCACTCTAAGATCGTGCAATGAGCCGAAAGTTATAGGTTGAACCTCCTCCGATGTTTTCCTTTGTGTATCGCTTATGCCTCACGCAGTGCAACCGCGCCCGTATGGCAAGGCGCAAAGAGAGGGAACTACTAGTAGGCACCGAGGGTTACCAGTGGCACGTGCCCACCACGGATGACGAGTGTTTTGACGGCGAAGTTCTACAACGCCGCCAACCCCAAAGAGAGTTCGAGGCGCCAGCCGCCATCGAGACCGCGGTACCGAGTCTCCACCAGCAGCCTAGGCGAGGATACGGGCTACGCGAGACGGCCCATTATTAGACAGATCGTGGCTGCATACGAGGATAGCTGAGACAGCCCGGCCAGACCCGTAGTTCAAAGACAGAGTCGCTAGCTTGAGATCAAGGACTTTTGAGTCAGAGCTCACCAGATTTTTATGGGTCGAGGCTTGCGATGATCCTCGTGAGTTTATCCGGCTACAAACGATCAGCGAGGGTGATCGGGGCCGAGACCGAGCCGGTGGTACTAGGTTCAGACGGCCGCGGACACCGCATTGGATCGTATGATTCACGGGAACCGCCCCGGGGAGCATGCGCTCAAATTGCTTGGGACGAAGTTCTCGAGGCGCATTGCCATTTCTTGCCTCCGCAAATGAGCGAGGGCTCGGGCCGATAGATTTTTGACACCGAGACAGAGTGGCGACGGTCGGGAGTACAATGTGGAGTTTGACTCATCGGCTCAGATGTGCCCGCTTTGGTAGCATACATGGAGGACAGGTGCACCAGATGTCACAGACTCGATTGGGCGGCTAGTGGACGAAATGGGGTCTTGGTTAGGTAGGATATTTTGTGATAGTTGGTGTGGTAGATGGATAAGGTACACATGGATGAATCCACACCCTACACTTGCCTTGCACTGGCTTCATCTTGACCTGGTTGTCCTATAAATACCCCCCTTAGTTGATGAACTTCTTCATCCACACTTAGACATTTCCAAGTCTAAAAATCCCTCCCTCTCCCTTGTGAGCTCTCGTCCAACTCCCCCCCCCCCCTCCCCTTTGAGAAAGGCCTTGGCCGAGAGCACCCCTCCCCCTTTGTAGTGTTCTAGCCGAGGGGTACCCCCCCTAGCCTAGTTGTTTTCGACAAATACCCCCCCCCCTTGGTGTAGAAATACTTCTCCAAGTATTGTTGGAATGCCAAAATCCTCTAGCCAAAAACCTTGGTCGTATTTCCAAGTACCCTCTATACGAAAGCCCTGAAATACTACTATACTTTCCTTTAGCCACTAAACGAAACCCTATGGAAAAATCTCCATAATTAGTTGGAGTACTAAGTAGAAGTTGTGTAGAGCTTCTAAGGGTTTCTTGGAGCGGGTTGGAGCGCCCAGAGTAGGAGCTAAACGTTGCTCAGGATCGACATTAAACTTGGATAATTTTGGGCTTACCGAGGTAAATAATCCTATCCTTCTATTGTAATTGGAAATTACATACTCAGAGTTGTATAGAAATGAATATAAGATTCATAGAAGAGAATTGAACTGTAATAGAAGGATATTACAGAAGAATTGAATCAAATCACCTCGGAAGAATATAAGTAGAAGATTAAATCAGATTTACATAGAACCGTATTTCAGAGACTTATAACCTTTCTTGGTTGAATGTTCTGCAAGTAGCATGTACTACTTGGAAGGTGGACAAGGCTAGCCGGGTTATAGCCGTGGAGCGTTTTGCTTATAGTCGATAATCGTCGCGAGGTATGTGGTTCTTTCTATCCTCTTGAGCATGATATTTTAAAAGAAATATATATAGTACGGTAGAAGTACGTGTGTTAACTGAACGTAGTTTTACGGCAATGTCTTTTGACTTAAGCCTGAATAATAAAGATCTTGAAGTATTTCAAAAGAATTAAGAAACCTTTTTTGAAAGAAGAGTAATACTTGGTTTTGAAAACATAAGAGTTATACTAGCTTTATGGGAAGTTAGGTATAACGTCTTAAGAGAGGTAAAGAAAATGGATTACTGATTTTAGAAGTTAAGAGACTTGATCTTAAAAGATAAGAGGCTTGACTTAATTGAATTAAATGTTTGTGTGAAACCTCATTCGTGAGTAATGAGTACTTAGTTGTTAAAAGGAATAATGTTTTACTGATTTCGGAAATCAGAATAAGTATCGAACAAACCACAGCAGCGCTAATAAAGGGAAATGTATTGACTAATAAAGTATTATTAAAACCAGTAGAAACCTCCATCTGCATAGAAGCTAAGATGAGACAAAATGATATTACATTTCTAGATCATGGTCGCTTAATAAGATTGTTATGAACAAGAATAACCTACTCACACATAGGCATATGTTTCTCAAATTGTTTTAAAGGATTAAAACTATGAACTACGAAACCTTTTCGAAAATGAGAAACTTGAGCATTTGAAATTAGGCAAACTCAACGCTTTGGAAAATAATGTTGTTACTTGATTTTACAAAGGAAGTGTTTTGGTTTACTTAACAATGTTAGTCACTCTATTTTTATACTACGGTATCGGGTGACCTTTGTAAAACAAATGGATCTTTAAAAGGAATTTAACGACGTAGTACTTTAGGGTTAAAACCCGACTTTGACATAAAATGAAAGTACCTTGAGTCAGGTATAACTTGCCTATGCTTGTTGTTGTGTAACTTGCCTATGCTTGTTGTGATAGCCTTTGTTGTGCAAGAATTGTGTTTCTATACTACCGCTGCTCTCGATGGAGGGCCGCTGACTTGTTGAGAACTTACTTGACGCATCGGCAATGATCAAGATTCCACGTATGCTTCCATTATTATTGTATACGGGCATGTCTACACCGGCGATAGATTCTGGGCATGTGACCATTATGGTTATTTATAGCGAAGTATCGTGACTTACGGTTGTGATCGTGCATAGCCTGCTTACTTGCCCCCGCCGCCTACGTGACGCAGTGGATCCGTATAGGTTATCGCATTTGCCACGTGTCGCCGCGCAAAGCATCGTGACTTACGGTTGTGATCCGTGCTTAGTCCGTTACTTGCCCCGCCATCCGCGTGGCGCCGAGGATCCGCGAGGCTATTGCACTTGCCACGGTCGCCTTCGCGAGTCAAGGTTTTGGATGAAGCATCGTGACTTACTGCCAGGATCGATGCATAGCTCGCTTATTTGCCCCGCCGCCACGCGGACGCAGTGGATCTCGTATAGGTTATCGCACTTGCCACGCGTCGCCTTCATGTTATGATTATTTCGCACGGTCTTTTACGACACAGTGGACCCGATGTTCGTGTGTACTTCTTGGTGTTATCATATCATAGATCGCCACAGAGAGGAAGGTATTCCACGCATGATTGATGTTGTGGCGTGAGACCCATAGTTATATTTGAGTAATAACTTGGAGGCGTAGTCCTCGACTTGATATAATCGTTATACGCTGTATCGTAGTTTGGTTATCATACATGTTCCCGCTTATATTGACTATTATGATTTCATTTACGATTTTCGGTTTCACATACTGTACCGTTGATCGACTCTCCTTCGGGCCGCTCATGCCGGGCAGTAGGTACATCTGATGTCGATCCCCGCTATAGGATCACATTTCAACAGATTGGGAAGCCCGTTCCTTCGAGGCTTATCTTTTGCATGTTACCCGAGTCCAGAGGTTCTTGTACATTCCGAGGTATGGCGGGCCATGTCCCGCCATAGTTGTAAAAATCTTAGAGGTCCAGAGCATCGCTGTTGTGGCGAAGGATTGTAATCGCTCAAATGTCGATATATATATATATGCAGAAAGGCAACCGCTTTGGTTGGCCTATTTTCTTTATCTTGATCCATATCTAATTGTATGTTTAAGTTTTTATTTCACGGTTTTCTCAGATGTCAGATCACCAGGTGCCCGGTAAAGCATCACCACGCCCTGTTCGGTCGTGACAAAAGTGGTATCGAGCGCTTAGTCCTCGAAAGTGTCTGCATCGCGGTTCAGTAGAGTCTTGATTATCGATGTGTTGTGCACCACATCTATAATCGTGAGGTCACAGGACATTTAGGATTGGTTTCATTCTTCTCATTCCGAGATCGTGCCTTAGAGTCGTGTGATAAGTTGGACCCTCTCGACGATTTCGCTTTTACCGCTTATGCCTCCGCGTGCAGCAACCCGCCTGTGGCGGCAAGGCAACAGAGGAGTCGCGAGTAGAGCGCCGCAGCCTCTACAGACCGAGCCTCCACCACACCGAGCAGAGACGGGTTGGCGCGAGTCGCCCGCCATCGCCGTGGTCAGGCGATCGAGGATAGGCCGACGCAGCAGCCCAAAGAGCACCGCCGTTCACCCTAGATCGGATAGTTTGAGGCTACGGATTTTCTCGAGTCAGAGCCCGCCGCAGTTTTACGGGTCGAGGTACGGGATGATCCGCAGGAGTTCATCCGACGCCATAACCGATCATGAGAGTGATCAAGACATCGGAGACCGAGTCGTTGGTCCTAGGTTCGTGATCGCCGCGCGTGATACCGTAGTCGATCGTTTGATTCGTGAGCCGTCCCGGGAGAGAATGCACTTCCAATTATACGGACGAGTTCTCGAGGCATTTCTTGCACATTTCTTGCCTCCACGCATGAGAAGGGCTGCCGGCAGATTTTTGGTGTTGCGGCAGAACGGACGTGACGTGTCACTTACCAACCCGGCCCGTGATCGTGCCTTACCCCGCACCCTAGTGATACAACATCGAGAAAATCAGCTAAATAAAAACATGAACATGAATTAAGAGACATGATAAATTAAACAGCCAACCAAAGCAGCTTTCAAGATATATACATAAATACCAACGCTTATCCTTTTTACGCACTCGCCACAACAGCATGCACTTCTAAGAAGTGACACAACTATGACGGACAGGTTCCGCCATACCCCGAATGTACAAGAACCTCTGCACTCAGTGGTAACATACCAAAGATAAGCCTCCGAAGGAACGAGCTTCCCAACACGAAATGTGATCCTATAAGTCGGATCGACAATGATGTACCTCTACCGCAGATGAACGCAGCCCGGGAGGTCAAGCATAACAAAACTAAGTATGTGAAATCAGAAAATATCAGATATGAAATCATAATAGTCTATAAAAAGCAGGAGACATGTATGATAACCAAACTACAGCTCACAACATAAAAGCAGTCATGTCAAGTCAGGGACTCACGCCCTCAAAGTCATCCCTCATGCCCGTGGAACCCCTTCCTCACCGCTGCAAGCTAGGTACAAATCATGTGATACGTATATCGTCTCGCCCATCTTATGGACCCAAAGATAGAAACGCAGGGATACATTCCTGCTCATCCTACGAACCTGTAGTCGAAAGTGAAATACATTCGGATGAACCCAGAGTCGAGTGAAATACATTCTAATGGACCTGTAGTCGAGTGAATACATTCTGATGAACCTAGAGTCGAAAGTGAAATACATTCCTGATGAACCTGTAGTCGAGTGAAATACATTCTGATGAGCCGTAGTCGAGTGAAATACATTCTGATTTAACCTAGTCGAGTGAAATACATTCCGGATGAACCTGTAGTCGAGTGAAATACATTCCCTGATGAACCGTAGTCGAGTGAAATACGCTCCTTGCACAACAAGTCTATCACACGTAAACATAGGTAAGTTACACACAACTTAAAGCACTTTCATTTTATGACAAAGTCCGGTTTTAACTCCTAAAGTACTACGTGACGTTAAATTCCTTTTAAGAGATTCATTCCTTTTATAAAAGTCACCCGATACGTAGTATAGAATGACCAACGCTTTTAAGTAAAACCGTAACACATTCCTTTTCAAAATCAAGTAACAACATCCTTTCCTAAAGTTCCAGCTTGCCTAATTTCAATTACGCAAGTCTCTTTAGAAATGTTTCATAGCTCAATGTCTTAATCTCCTTTTAAAATAATTGAGTAACATAAGCCATAGGCGAGTAGGTTATTCTTGTTCATAATCAATCTTATTAAGCAGCCGTGATCTAGAAAATGTAATATCATTTTGTCTCATCTTAGCTTCTACGCATGAGGTTTCTACCGGTTTTAATAATACTTCATTATTCATTACATTTTCCTTTATTAACGCCGCAGTTGGTTTGTCGATACACATTCGATTTCAAATCAAGAAACATTATTCCTTTTAAAACCAAGTACTCATTACTCACGAATGAGGTTTCACATACGAACATCCATATTAATTCATTTTAAGTTAAGTCTCTTATCTTATAAGATCAAGTCTCTTAACTTCTAAAATCAGTAAACCATTTTCTTTACCTCTCTTAAGACATTATATCTAACTCCCCATAAAGCTAGTATAACTCTTTTTAAAACCAAGTGTTACTCTTCTTTCAAAACGATTCATAAATCTTTTGAAATACTTCAAGTTCTCTATTAACACATATCAAGCCAGTTATAATTCAAATCAGTTACCTTTTAAAAACCACAAAGTATTTGCTTATCCACATAAAGCTATTATAACCAACTTCCCATAAAGCCGTTATAACACTTTATGTTTTAAACCAATCAAATACATTTAGCACACGCACGCTCACCGCATTACATAGTTCACACATATCATGCTAGAAGAGATAGGAAGAGGTTCACATACCTCGCGAGTATCGACTAATAGCAAAACGCCCAAGTACTTCAAACCGCTTCGCTACTCCTTAAGCCACGATTGCACCACACGTAGTACTTCAACCTATAAGGCCACAAGGCGCTTATTAACATCTAGATCTCATCGCTCCATGTTCTACAAAAATTGAAGACCTCCCCGCAATCAGAAATCTCCTCCTTTAACGAGGCCGCTACCAAGCCAACCGGGGTTAACACGCCTAACCTGACGTACAATTATACTACACAAGAATGCTACACAAGTCTACTATAATACACCCTATGTAATTTACGCTCAAGATTTCTCTTCTTTCAAAAGGTTTCTTATTATTCAAAGCTTAAGTCAAAAGACATTGCCACAATACTATGTTCATTTCTATATATAGTATACTCCAACTATATACTCCTACAACATGTAATTTCCAATTACAATAGGAACAAGATATTTACCTCGATAAGCCCAAAATTATCCGAGTTATAATGTCGATCCTCGAGCAAGGTTTAGCTCCTACTCCGTACGCTCCAATCCGCCTCCAAGAAACCCTTAGAAGTTCTACGCAACTTCTACTTATAACTTCAACTAACAATGAAGATTTCCTTAGGGTTTCGTTTTGTGGCTAAAGGGAAGTATAAGTTGTAACCTCGGGAATACTACAAGGTATTTGGGCTAAGGTATTTGGGCATTATAACAATACTTGGAGAGTATTTCAATACCAAAAAGGGGGTATTTATACGAGACAACTAGGCAGTGGGTACCCCACGCCAAGCCTCAACAAAGGGAGGGAGGCCCTCTCGCCAAAGCTTCACAGGGAGGGAAGTGGGCTTTGGACGAAGCAAACAAGAGTGAGGAGTAGTGTGAGACTTAGAAAGATTGCTCAAGTTTTGATGAAGAAAGTCTTCCACTTAGAGTGGTATTTATAGGTCAAGTAAAGGCCAACCAACGGACAAGATGAAGACAAGTGTGGTGCAAGAAGTGTAGGCTAGATTTCAACCACGTGGACCTTATCCATCTACCACAACAACTTGCACAAATATCCTACCTACTCCCACTAAGCCAAATCGCCCAAGACAAGGCCATGGTTGCCGCCCAACCTCTTCCAATGTGAGGGTGACACATGTCACCCTCCCGTTGGTCCAAAATGTTTCGCCTCTGAAAAATCCGCAAAAATTAAAAATGACATAGCCGGAATTTTCCTACGAAAGTCATGGAAACGCTTCACGTAAAACGACTTAATCTGTCAGGTACAAATTTCGAAACTAGCCAATCCTTAAGGCTTAAATTATAATACCTACGCCTCGCATACCGTGAAAATACGGTATAACAAAGATTGTTCGGGAGTACAATGGAGTTCGACTCATCGCCCTGTGACGCCCTCGCTAAGCAGTAGCTAGTACGGAGGATCGAGTGCACCGATATGTTACAGGCTCGGGCATGATTAACTGTAAGAGAGTTGTTCGTGTATTCTTCACCGTACGACATTGCCCGCATACAGCTTATGCACTCGATGGGATCGGGCGGAACGCAGAGATCAGCGCGTAAGGGCGTAATGCAAGCAGGTCCTTATGACTTTCGGACTTTCGCCAGAAGCGCCTCAACGCACGAGAAAGCCGCGCATGCGCCTCCGCCAAGTATCATGGTCCCACCATTACTGTAAACGACCGCTTGGGAGGTTACGCGTAATATTTGATTTAGAGATCGTTCACTGTGCAAGATCGCGGATAGCACGTTACTACTAGATCGCTATTAGGCGGTTCTTCACCTTCCATAGCTAGGCAGATGTTCATACCTGGTGCCACCGCAGAAGTCGCTGGAAGTTCCGCCAGCGGCCTTTAGAACCGCCTATTTGTATATCCTTAACCTCTAGAGATTTGTTTGTATTGATGTTATAATGACGCTTAATGTGATAGTCGGATATGTCTTAGCTTATACTCAAATGTGATAAATATTAACCAGAAATGGGTAAGCTGGGCGAGAAAGCAAGATTACTATTTCATGTGATCTTTGTAACGATGTTATATACGCGAGTAATCGTGGGAAATTCTGGGTGTAAAATGTGAAATGGTAGCTTTCATGACCAGATAGGTGATTGTTCGGACTCGACGGAAACAAGAGCTTGATGCGTATTGGCCTGTCAGCTACGCGTCAACCCGCAGCCCGCCGGTCGGGTCCAAAGCGCTCGAGTAGGGTCCCGCCAGGGCGGTGCTAGGCCCAAGTTTAGATGACCATCGATGAGTTCGTGGATATGTTTGACCGTAAGGGATCGTGAAGGTTTCGGAATGGCCTGGCCGGAGATTAAGGCTAGTAAGACACCAAGTTCGAGCGGTGACTCCAAAGTTCGAACCAAGCGACGATCACGTGGTAATGATACTAGAAGAGTTCAAGTGTTCGGTATGGCACGATCGTTATACCCCGTAGTTCCGTGGTATGTATGCGAGGACGCGTACGAGAATACGCATGCAAAGATCGAAAGGAAGAAAGAGGCGATTTTTCCACTAAAAGTTTCCGCTTTGTGAAGGAAAAGGTTCGTTTGGGAATTGATTCCGATTTGGTATTCTGACTTCCCGGAATATTAGAGAATTATGGAATTTTATTTTCGAAAATGGTCACGCTGGGCCCACGGAGAAATTTACTGCTTGGGGCCCGCTTGATTTTGAGATTTTGGCTGCTGGATATTTTCGGAAGACGAAATATTTTGGACGAATCGGGGGGCGACACGTGTCACCCCCATGTGGCACCTTTGGGCCGAAATATGTTTGTGCACAACACCCGCTAGAGTCGCCGACTAAACGCTTTCACAAATTTTCGTAGGGGTATTTACGGCGAAGTGATTTATTATTTTTTCGGGTTTTTACGAGAGACGGAACAATTTTGACCAACGAGAGGCGCACTTGGCACCTCTCATCAGCGGCATAAAATGGCGCACATGGACGATTAAAGGCTGTGAGATATTTTGGTAGATATTTTGTGTGCAAGTTGGCTAGGTACACATGGGTGAATCTTGGCCCTACACTTGCCTAACACTTGGTGTAATCTTGGCCATTGGTTGGCTTTCACTTGACCTATAAATACCCCTCCCTTGGAAGACTAATTCATTCACAAATTGCCTAAGTCTTGAAAGCTTCTTCCTTCCCCCTTAGTGTGGTGTCTTGGCCGAGAGCCCCTCCCTCCCCTCGCCGAGAGTCTCCCAGTGGTAGCCGGCGGCAGACACCCCCTCCTGAGGTGCTAGCCGTGGGTACCCCAGCCTAGTTGCTTCAGATAATACCCCCCTTTGTGGTATAGAAATACTCTCCAAGTATTGTTATAATGCCCAAATTACCTTAGCCCTATACCTTGTTGTATTCTAAGGTTATACCTATACGAAAAGCCCAGAAAATACTATTATACTTCCCACTACAAAACCGTAACCCTAGGAAAATCTCCATAGTCGTTGGAGTATTGTGTGGTTGGTTAGAACTTAAGGGTGGTTTAGAGCGGTCGAGCGCCGAGTCGAGCTAAACGATTGCCCGTGATCGACTTTATACTTGGATAATTATGGGCTTATCGAGGTAATTATCTTGTCCCCTATCAGAATTGGATATTACATGTTGAGAGTATATAGTCAAGTATACTATATATATATAATCAACATAGCTTGTGGCAATGTCCTCGACTTAAGCTCGAAGAATCAATCAGAATTACATGGTGTATCAGACATGAGACTTGTGTAGTAGCATCGTGAGTAGAATTGTACCGTTAGTGGTTAGATGTATAACCCCCTCGTTGGCTTGGTAGCCTACTGATAAGAGAGATTTACGCCGCTGCGGGGAGGTGCCGAATTTTCTCGTAGAAGTTCTACGATGAGACCTAAATGTTAATGCGCTGCGGGCCTTATAGTGGACGTACTACGCGTGGCGCGATCTACGTGGCGGGGGTAGCCGACATTTGGAAGTACTGAGCGCTTGCATGAGTCGATACTGTCGCGAGGTATGTGAACCTCTTCCTATCTCTCAGCATGATATGTGTAAACTATGTAGCACGGTAGACGCATACGTGCTAAATGTATTCGATGGGTTTAAAACATAAAGTGTTATAACGGCTTTATGGGAAGTTGGTTATAATACTTTATGTAGATAAGAAAACACTTTGTGGTTTTTAAAAGGTAAATGATTTGTTTATAATCGGCTTGATGTGTGATTATAAAGAACTTGAAGTATTTCAAAAGATTTCAAATCGCTTTGAAGAAGTAATACTTGGTTTTGAGAACTTAAGAGTTATACTAGCTTTACGGGAAGTTAGGTATAACGGCTTAAGAACGCTTTTATCGATTTTGGAAATCGTGACGTGTATCGACAAACCACCGCAGTTAATAAAAGGAAATGTTTTGAATAATTAAGTATTATTAAAACCAGAGAAACTTCCATCCGCATAAGCTAAGATTAGACAAAATGATATTTCCTAGATCATGGTCTTGTAATAAGATTGTTATAAACAAGAATATCCTACTCACATATAAGGCTTATGTTTCTCGATTGTTTAAAAGAGAATTATATTCTTAAATGAATAAGACTATGAACTACTAAACCTTTCTAAAATAAGAAACGAGCATTGAAATTAGGCAAACTTGGACGCTTGGAAAATAATGTTGTTACTTGGTTTTACAAAGGTAAGTGTTTTGGTTTACTTTAAAAAGACAATACTCTATTTTATACTACGTATCAGGTGACTTATGTGATAGGAACGGATCTTTTAAAGATTTGATGATGAAGACGTCAGTTAGATACTCGAACCCGTTAGAAAGTACCTTGGGTGAATAACTCGATTGTATTGGTTTGTGATAGCCTTGTAATACTTTCTTGTTGATGTGATAAGTAAACATGTTAGGATGCTACTTGTGTTAGTATCTTGTGATTGTTATGTAAGTGGGTCATTCTGTGCGGCTTACATTGTTAAAAGGTAAGCCCATCAGATCATATTATATCACCTACCCTCGATCACAGTATACCGAGGGCTTGCCACCCTTGACGCGGTCTATACTACGGCGCGGTCCTTGAGACTACGCGAGTCACGTATGCTCCGTGATCGACCGATCATTCCGTGTTTACCGACGCGGGAATTCCTATGCGGTCTCCGAGGACTACGCGTCCTCGGCGGCTACGCGGCCGCGAAGTCCGTGACGGATACCGGTTAGGTCGCTTCGACGCGGTATACCTCGTGGTTCAGACCGTGGATTCGAGGAATACCTTATGCGGTTCAGGCGTGACCTACGCGAGCCGCGAAGCTCCAGAATAGACGCGCATCGATATCGCGCCGCGAGCGCCTTCGATCATGCGGCGCGCTGCAGAGACCTCGTGATACGCTTTATGGCATTTGTGGTACTCGGGTCTTAGTAGTCGCCATGCTCGCATTACCCCGCACGGTCTTATTGTGATGACTTTGGCGGCGCGAGTCCCCGACTCATACGCATCGCTATTTGTTGTGAATCAGAGTTTGGTTATCATACATGTCTCCCGCCTTATATAGACTACTATGATTTCAAGCATAAGATACTTTACGCTTTCACATACTTGGTACATGTTGTATCGACTTCCTGGGCCGTTCACGCCGCAGTCGAGGTACATCACCGTTGATCCTAGCTCTCGTGGTCACGCAACAGATGAAGCTCCGCTTTCTCCGAGGCTTATCAGCCGTATAGTCCCCTGTCGTAAGTGCTTACATTCGTGGTTTGGCGGGCCCCGTCCCGCCATTGCGGTCGTATCATTCTGAGGTCCGTAGTAATCCGCGTAAGCGTGGTTGGTAAAAAGGATTGTCGCTCATTTGTAAAAGAGTCACGGTTATATATACGCCAAAGGCAAGTTTTCGCTGATTATTGTTTTATATATTTCGTTATCTCATGTTGTTGTTTTATGTTCTACCGACACTGATGTTGTGTCACTAGTGTGCCCGGTAGGCACCACCACGCCCGGTTCGGTCGTGACAAAAGTGGTATCGAGCGCTAATCCTCTGAAAGTGTCTACGATCGTATCCAGTGAGTCTTGATTATCGGTGTGCGCGCACCACACCAATAATCGTGAGGCTATAGGATATTTAGGATCGGGTTCTATTCTTCTCACTCGAGATCGTGCCTTAGAGCCGTGTTGTAAGTCGACCTCCGACGAAATTCTTTCCCTTATCGCTATGCCTCCGCGTGTAGGCAACCCGAGCCCGTGAGGGCAAGGCGGCGGAGTCGCGAGCGTAGTTTAAGCATGGCGAGGGCACAGGCCCAATCATTACCTAGGGTAGTGCTTCCTTCGGGAAGTTTTGCGACGTCACTAGCCCCGCAGAGTTTAAGCATGGCGACGGCAGTTCCTACTGCAGCCATGATATGTGAACCTTCGCCCACGATCGAACCGAGAATATAGATTGCAAGAGACAACCTTGTTACTAGCTATGGATTTGGCTACCAGAGAGTATACCGATGTATCGCAAGTCTTGATGACTACCTAAGAGAAGGTTGTGCAAGAGTAGTCCTTCAGTTAGGCTTGAGCATGGCCTGTGTACGGGCTTATGCGCAGCAGGCCGAGAAACGTAGAGATCGACGGGTTAACCAAGGACAGCAGAAGAGGGCCAGAGCAGCAAGGTCCTTCGGTAATTTTCAAGGTGAGTATACCTTAAGTGCTATGTTCTGATAGCAGTGTGTTAGTTGTGATTAGAAATCATGGTGGGTTAACCGAGTAAGATTTTGGAGGATAGAGAAAGTGTGAGCCTTAGAGCTTTATACGCAAAGACCTTAGAGGTAAGGCCATCTCTGCAGAGACGTATGTTTATGTTTGACCCTTATAGGAGTGCATAGTGCACGCGAGCTATGTTCGTGGGATAAGTCCCATGTAGTATGAAATGAAAGAGGGTAGTTGAGCTAAGAAGACCGCTAGGTTTTCGTAACGTGTTTAGTAAGATTGTTCCTACGGGAGATGGTATTTACGCCTTGCCGGTCGGGTTGAGGCTACGCATGGTCAACCCGCGTAGGTTTGGTGGTGGGGTCATTGTGGTGGTCCTCTTTGTGTTAGGGTCACGAGGGTGTTAGGCCCATGTTTAGTTAGCCAGCGCAAGTTCGTGGATGCGCTCGACCGATGGTCGGGCCGATGGGGCAGCCTATCGTGTTCTTCTCGGTCCGGTCGCTCTCTGCAGTTGTTGTTATCTAAAAGGTTGTGAGGTTGCATCGGTGCCTACCTTCACCTTATGACAAATGGAGCCCGTGGCACGGCTGCTTCTCTTCCGAGTTTGTACCAGCAGGCTAGAACTCGTAAGTCTCGACCGCATTCACGCGCCGGATTTTGATTTCGTGGGTAGCTGCGAGGATCGTTGTCTCCGGTTGGGAGTGTTTAAGCTACCATTTCGTTGTTCTGATGTCGCCTTGTGACGCCTTGTAGAAGCGTAATGCAAGTCACGGCCGATTGGTTCGATGTTGGCGTGGTTCGATAGTTGGTTCGAGCTTGTTCCAACAGATCGTGGATAGTGAGCTTGTCTAGAAGAAGTTCGCGCACCAGAGGAATCGTATGATAATCGGCGACGACGCCAGAGTTCGTGCCGACGGTCGGTCTTCGAAAGTACCACCCCGATGGTGTGACGAAGTTGTGGAAATGTATGAACTTAGCCCGAGTCACTTTGGGCCTCGTGAGTTCATGAAGAATAGGCCGTTGCCTATATGTTAGCATTTGCCGTCCGACTTAGGAGGAAGGACGTCCGGCCTTCGTATTGTTATGTTCGAAAGTATCAAGATCCATCCGCACGTTCCCGCTAATGATGACCACGTTAGAGATAGTAACCGAGTTTTGGATACCAAAGCGATCGTAAATGTGATAAGAATCCGAGTGTACGGCGCCTTGATCGTGACGCAATTTCGGCACCATTTGTTGGGTCGCTTGAGCAAGGCTCGCGACAAAGTGACAAAAGTAGTATTAATTGTGGCGATGTTAGAGGTGTTTCCTCGTGGACTTGGATGTAAGTATTTTACGCGGTATTTCGCGGGCCACCGCGGGCGTGATTGTTTCGTAAGTATGGTAGTGAAGACTATACCGCCACGCGTTCGCTTTGAGATTAGAATGAACATTCGGACGAATGTTTCTAAGCGGGAAGAATGTTATACCCCGTAGTTCCGTGGTATGTATGCGAGGACGCACGCATCGAGAATACGATGCAAAGATTGGAAAGGAAGAAAGAGGCGATTTTTCCACCGGAAAAGTTTCCGGTTTTGTGAAGGAAAAAGGTTCGTTTTGGGAATCGATTCCCGATTTGGTATTCTGACTTCCCGGAATATTAGAGAATTATGGAATTTTATTTTGAAAATGGTCACGTGGGCCCACGAGAAATTTACTTTTGTGGGGCCCGCTTTGATTTTGAGATTTTGGCCGCTTTGGATATTTTCTAAGACGAAATATTTTGGACGAATCGGGCACACGTGTCACCCCACGTGGCACCTTTGGCCGAAATATGTTTGTGCACAACACCCTGCTAGAGTCGCTTCGACTAAACGCTTTCACACTTTCGTAGGAATTTCCTACTATGTCATTTAGTATTTTTATGGATTTTTCCGAGAGATCTAACATTTTGGACCAACGAGGGCGACTTGGCACCCTCTCATCAGCGGGCATAATGGGCGCATACGGACGATTGGGAAGGCTTTGTGGGAGATATTTTTGGTAGATATTTTGTGTGCAAGTTGGCTAGGTACACACGGGTGAATCTTGGCCCTACACTTGCCTAACACTGTGTAATCTTCGCCATCGTTGGCTTTCACTTGACCTATAAATACCCTCCCTTGGAAGACTAATTCATTCACAAATTGCCTAAGTCTTGAAAGCTTCTTCCTTCCCCCTTAGTGTGGTGTCTTGGCCGAGAGCCCTCCCTCCCCTCGGCCGAGTCTCCCCAGTGGTAGCCGGCGGGCAGACACCCCCTCCTTGAGGTGCTAGCTGGGTACCCCTAGCCTAGTTGCTTTCGTGATAATACCCCTTTGTGGTATAGAAATACTCTCCAAGTATTGTTATAATGCCCAAATTACCTTAGCCCTATACCTTGTTGTATTCTAAGGTTATACCTATACGAAAGCCCAGAAAATACTATTATACTTCCCGTCAGTCACAAAACCGTAACCCTAGGAAAATCTCCATAGTCCGTTGAGTATTGTGTGTGGTTGGTTAGAACTTCTAAGGGTGGTTTAGAGCGGTTGGAGCGCTGAGTCGAGCTAAACGATTGCCCAGATCGACTTTATACTTGGATAATTATGGGCTTATCGAGGTAATTATCTTGTCCCCTATTGTAATTGGATATTACATGTCAGAGAGTATATAGTTGAAGTATACTATATATATATAATCAACATAGCTTGTGGCAATGTCTCGACTTAAGCTCGAAGAACTGAATCAGAATTACATGGGATCAGACATGAGACTTGTGTAGTAGCATCGTGGAGTAGAATTGTACCGCAGGTTAGATGTATAACCCCTCGGTTGGCTTCGTAGCCTACTCGATGTAAGAGGAGATTTACGCCGCATGGGGAGGTGCCGAATTTTCTCAGAGAAGTTCTACGATGAGACCTAAATGTTAATAAGCGCCTGTGGCCTTATAGGTGGACGTACTACGTGGCGCGATCTACGTGGCTTGCCGGTAGCCGACATTTGGAAGTACTTGGAGCGCTTGCATGAGTCGATACTCGTCGCGAGGTATGTGAACCTCTTCCTATCTCTCTAGCATGATATGTGTAAACTATGTAGTACGGTAGACGCATACGTGCTAAATGTATTCGATGGGTTTAAAACATAAAGTGTTATAACGGCTTTATGGGAAGTTGGTTATAACTTTTATGTAGATAAGAAAACACTTTGTGGTTTTTAAAAGGTAAATGATTTGTTTATAATCGCTTGATGTGTGATTATAAAGAACTTGAAGTATTTCAAAAGATTTCAAATCGCTTTGAAAGAGAAGTAATACTTGGTTTTGAGAACTTAAGAGTTATACTAGCTTTATGGGAAGTTAGGTATAACGGCTTAAGAACGCTTTTTGATTTTGGAAATCGTGATGTGTATCGACAAACCATCAGCGTTAATAAAGGAAATGTTTTGAATAATTAAGTATTATTAAAACCAAGAGAAACTTCCATCCGCATGTAAGCTAAGATGAGACAAAATGATATTTCCTAGATCATGGTCATTGTAATAAGATTGTTATAAACAAGAATATCCTACTCACATATAAGGCTTATGTTTCTCAGATTGTTTAAAAGAGTATTATATTATTAAATGAATAAGACTATGAACTACTATACCTTTATAAAATAAGAAACGTGAGCATTGAAATTATGCAAACTTGGACGTTTGGAATATAATGTTGTTACTTGGTTTTACAAAGGTAAGTGTTTTGGTTTACTTAAAAAGACAAATACTCTATTTTATACTACGTATTGTGTGACTTATGTGATAGGAACGGATCTTTTAAAGATTTGATGTATGAAATACGTTGGGGTTAGATACTCGAACCGTTAGTAGAAAGTACCTTGGGTGAATAACTCGATTGTATTGGTTTGTGATAGCCTTGTAATACTTTCTGTTGATGTGATAAGTAAACATGTTAGATGCTACTTGTGTTAGTATCTTGTGATTGTTATGTAAGGGGTCATTCTGCGGCTTACATTGTTAAAAGCGTAAGCCCATTGTAATCTATTATATCACCTACCCTCGATCGTATACCGGTGGCTTGCCACCCTTGACGCGGTCTATACTACTATGCGTCCTCGAGACTACGCGAGTCGCGTATGCTCCGTGATTGACCGATCATTCCGGTGTTTAGCCCGATGCGGAATTCCTACGCGGTCTCCGAGGGACTATGCGGTCCTTGAGCGGCTACGCGGAAGTCCGGGACGGATACCGGAGGTTAGTCGCTTCGACGCGGTATACCTCGGTGGTCTAGGACCGTGATTCGAGGAATACCTTATGCGGTCATGTGTGACCTATGCGAGTCAGCGAGAGCTCCAGAATAGACGCGCACATTGATATCAAGCGCCGCAGCGCCTTCGATCATGCGTGCGATGCAGAGAGACCTCGTGATACGCTTTATGGCATTTGTGGTATCGGGGTCTTAGTAGTGGCTATGCCTTCGCATTTACCCCCGCACGGTCTTATTGTGATGACTTTGAGGCGTGAGTCCACGACTTGACATGATCGCTTATTTGTTGTGAATCGTAGTTTGGTTATCATACATGTCTCCCGCCTTATATAGACTACTATGATTTGATTCATGATACTTTACGCTTTCACATACTTGGTACACGTTGCATCGACCTCCTTGGGCCGTTCATGCCGCAGTCGAGGTACATCGGGCCGTTGATCCTAGCCTCGTGGTCACGCCAACAGATGAAGCTCCGCTTTCTCCGAGGCTTATCAGTGGTATAGTCCCCGTCAGTAAGTGTTTACATTCAGGTTTGGCGGGCCCCGTCCCGCCATTGTGGTCGTATCATTCTTAGAGGTCCAGTAGTAATCGCTGTGGCGGGGTTGGTAAAAAGGATTGCCGCTCATTTGTAAAAGAGTTGATGGTTATATATATGCCGAAGGCAAGTTTTCACAGATTATTGTTTTATATATTTATGTTATCTCATGTTGTTGTTTTATGTTCCGCTGATTACTCTGATGTTGTGTCACTAGGTGCCCGGTAAGGCACCGCCACGTTCGTTCGGTCGTGACAACGACGCAGTAAGGAATGAAGCGGAACGTGTGTTATTTCGTGGCGGTGTGGCGTTGGCAACTTGTTAGAGGAACTTTATCGTTATCCGTCTTGAGAAGGAACATTCGGGACGAATGTTTCTAGGAGGGAGAATGTTATACCGTATTTCCGAGTATGTACGTGAGGCGACGATAAAAGTTTAAGCCTTAAGTTAGGCTAGTACCGAAAATTTTGTTCACAAGTACGAAAGAATCGTTTTTGACGTAAACGCTTTACAAGATTCTTGCGAAGGGAAAAATACGGCTATGTCATTTATAATTTTTGCGGATTTTTCCAGAGATGAAACATTTTGGATCAACGAGGGGGCGATACGTGTCACCTCACATCGACGTGATTGTGGCGGCCAGTGGACGAAATGGGGTCTTCGTTAGGTAGGATATTTTGTGATAGTTCGTGGTAGATGGATAAGGTACACACGGATGAATCCACACCCTACACTTGCCTTGCACTTGGCTTCATCTTGACCCTTGGTTGTCCTATTAATACCCCTCTTAGTTTATGAACTTCTTCATCCTCACTTAAACATTTCCAAGTCTAAAAATCCTCCTCTCCTCGTGAGCTCTCATCCAACTCCCCTCCCTTTGAGAAAGGCCTTGGACGAGCACCCTCCCCTTTGTAGTGTTCTAGCCGAGGTACCCCCATAGCCTAGTTGTTTTAGAAATACCCCTTGGTTGAGAAATACTTCTCAAGTATTGTTGAATGCCAAAATACTCTAGCCCAAAACCTTTGTAGTATTTCCAAGTACTCTATACTAAAAGCCCTAAAATACTACTATACTTTCCTTTAGCCACTAGACGAAACCCTATGGAAAAATCTCCATAATTGGTTGGAGTACTAAGTAGAAGTTGTGTAGAACTTCTAAGGGTTTCTTGGAGCGGGTTGGAGCGCCCAGAGTAGGAGCTAAACGTTGCTCAGGATCGACATTAAACTTGGATAATTTTGGGCTTACCGAGGTAAATAATCCTATCCTTCTATTGTAATTGGAAATTACATACTGTAGTTGTATAGAAATGAATATAAGATTCATAGAAGAGAATTGAACTGTAATAGAAGGATATTACAGAGAAGAATTGAACTGAAATCACCTCAGAAGAATATAAGTAGAAGATTAAACTGTACTTACATAGGAACTGTATTTACAGTAGACTTATAACCTTTCTTGGTTGAATGTTCTGCAAGTAGCATGTACTACTTGGAAGGTGGACAAGGCTAGCCGGGTTATAGCCGTGGAGCGTTTTGCTTATAGTCGATAATCGTCGCGAGATATGTGATTCTTTCTATCCTCTTGAGCATGATATTTTAAAAGAAATATATATAGTACGGTAGACGTACGTGTGTTAACTGAACGGAGTTTTACAGCAATGTCTTTTGACTTAAGCCTGAATAATAAAGATCTTGAAGTATTTCAAAAGAATTAAAAAACCTTTTTTGAAAGAAGAGTAATACTTGGTTTTGAAAACATAAGAGTTATACTAGCTTTATGGGAAGTTAGGTATAACGTCTTAAGAGAGGTAAAGAAAATGGTTTACTGATTTTAGAAGTTAAGAGACTTGATCTTAAAAGATAAGAGGCTTGACTTAATTGAATTAATTGTTTGTGTTAAACCTCATTCGTGAGTAATGAGTACTTAGTTGTTAAAAGGAATAATGTTTTACTGATTTCGGAAATCAGAATAAGTATCGAACAAACCACAGCAGCGCTAATAAAGGGAAATGTATTGACTAATAAAGTATTATTAAAACCAGTAGAAACCTCCATCTGCATGGAAGCTAAGATGAGACAAAATGATATTACATTTCCTAGATCATGGCTGCTTTAATAAGATTGTTATGAACAAGAATAACCTACTCACACATAGGCATATGTTTCTCAAATTGTTTTAAAGGATTAAAACTATGAACTACGAAACCTTTTCGAAAATGAGAAACTTGAGCATTTGAAATTAGGCAAACTTGAACGTTTGGAAAATAATGTTGTTACTTGATTTTACAAAGGGAAGTGTTTTGGTTTACTTAACAATGTTAGTCACTCTATTTTTATACTACGGGTATCGGGTGACCTTTGTAAAAGAAATGGATCTTTAAAAGGAATTTAACGTACGTAGTACTTTAGGGTTAAAACCCGGACTTTGACATAAAATGAAAGTACCTTGAGTTGTGTATAACTTGCCTATGCTTGTTTTTGTGTAACTTGCCTATGCTTGTTGTGATAGCCTTTGTTGTGCAAGAATTGTGTTTCTATACTACCGCGTCTCTCGATGGAGGGCCGGTTGACTTGTTGAGAACTTACTTGACGCAAGTGACGGAAGATTCCACGTATGCTTCCATTATTATTGTTATACGGGCATGTCTACACCGATGATGGATTCGCGGGCATGTGACCATTATGGTTATTTATGGCGATCGCGTGACTTACGGTTGTGATTGGGCATAGCTCGCTTATTTGCCCCGCCGCCACGCGGACGCAGGTGGATCTGGTATAGGTTATCGCACTTGCCACGTGTCAGCTTCGCGGCGAAGTATCGTGACTTACGGTTGTGATCTGGTGCTTAGTCTGGTTACTTGCCCCCGTCATCTGCGTGGCGCTGGGAGGATCTGGTGGAGGCTATTGCACTTGCCACGTGTCAGCTTCGCGAGTCAGTGTTTGGATGAAGCTTCGTGACTTACGGTTGTGATCTGATGCATAGCCTGTTTACTTGCCCCGCCGCCTACGCGACGTGGATCCGTATAGGTTATCGACTTGCCACGTGTCGCCTTCATGTTATGATTATTTCCGACGGTCTTTTTATGACACGTGGGACCTGATGTTCGGTGTACTTCGTGTTATCATATCATGCATCGCAGTGAGGAAGGTATTCTACGCATGATTGATGCGGGCGTGAGACCCATAGTTATATTTGAGTAATAACTTGGAGGCGCGAGTCCCCGACTTGATATAATCGTTATATGTGTATCGTAGTTTGGTTATCATACATGTCTCCCCGCTTATATAGACTATTATGATTTCATTTACGATTTTCGCCACATACTGGTACTGTTGCATCGACCTCCTTCTGGGGCCGTTCATGCCGCAGTAGAGGTACATCTACCGCCGATCCCCGCTATAGGATCACATTTCAGCAGATTGAAGTCTGCCTTCGGAGGCTTATCTTTTGGTATGTTACCCCAGTCCGTAGGTTCTTGTACATTCAGGGGTATGGCGGGGCCCTGTCCCGTCATAGTTGTTGTAAAAATCTTAGAGGTTTGTAGCACTGTTGTGGGCAGGGTTGTAAGGATTGTAACTGTTCAAAGGTCGATATATATGTATATGCTGAAAGGCAACCGTTTTGGTTGGCCTATTTTCTTTTATCTTGATCCATATCTATTTGTATGTTTAAGTTTTTATTTCCGCTGGTTTTTCTCGATGTTGTACACTGTGTGCCCGGTAGGCACGACGCCCGGTTCGGTCGTGACAAAAGTGGTATCAGAGCGCTTAGTCCTCTGAAAGTGTCTACGCATCGTGTCTAGTAGAGTCTTGATTATCGATGTGTTGTGCACTACATCTATAATCGTGAGGTCAGCAGGACATTTAGGATTGGTTTCATTCTTCTCATTCCGAGATCGTGCCTTAGAGTTGTGTGATAAGTTGGACCCTCCGACGTATTTCGTTTTTACCGCCATGCCTCCGCAGGCAACCCGCCCGTGGCGGCAAGGCAGCAGAGGAGCTGCGAGTAGAGCAATGGCGCCTCTACGAGACCACAAGACTCGAGCCTCCATCCCACACCGGAGCAGAGAGACGGGTTACGCGAGTTGCCCGCGATTGCCGTGGTCAGGCCGACTTGAGGATAGGCCGGACGCAGCTAGCCTCAGTGGCACCAGTGGTTCACCCTAGATCGGATAGTTTGAGGCTACGGGATTTTCTGAGTTGTAGCCCGCCAGAGTTTTATGGGTCGAGGCCTGAGGATAATCCGCAGGAGTTCATCCGACGCCATGGATCACGAGTGATCAAGGCATCGAGACCGAGTCGGTGGTCCTAGGTTCGCATCGGCGCGCGTGATACCGCAATGATCGGGTTTGATTCGTGAACCGGCCCCGGGAGAGAATGCACTTCCACTATATGAGACGAGTTCTCGTGAGGCATTTCTTGCACATTTCTTGCCTCGCGGATGAGAGGGCTCGCCGGCAGATTTTTGGTGTTGCGCAGAACGGACGTGCGGTTCGGAGTACAATGTGGAGTTCGACTCATTGGCCTTGCGTCCTGCGTTAGTAGCTAGTATGGAGGATCGAGTGCACCGATATGTTATGTGGCTGGATGATTACCTAGAGAGTTGTTCGTGTAGCTCTTCACCGCACGGACATTGCCCGCATACAGGCTTATGCACTTGGATGTGAGGAGCGGAGAGATCGGCGGAATGACCGAGATCAACAGAAGAGGGCCAGAACAGCAGGGTCCTTTGGTGACTTTCGAGGCGGACCGCCTCGCCAAAGAAAGCCGATTATGCGCCTCCGCCAGCATTCGTGGTCCCCACCGTCGTCGTAACGCTTTGGAATATTCGTGAGCAGTCGTGGCTCCTGTGTTTCAGATTTTCGGGAGTAGAAGTGCTCACGGATGAGGCCACCCGTATCTCGGTGGTCGTTGTGGTAAAGCCCATGGGGAATGTCGTCTTGGTTTGGGAGATTGCTATACTTGCGCCGATGGCCATTTGACGAGAGATCGCCCAACTGTGGTAGCATCGCGGATAGCATGCACTACTAGATCGGGCCATGGTTCTTCACCTTCCATAGCTAGGCAGATGTTCATACACCGCAGCTACCAGAGAGGTCGCGGTGGAAGTTCAGCTTTAGCGGTCCTCAACCGCCTATTTTCGTGTATATCTTTAACCTCTGAGATTTGTATGTATTGATGTTATGATGATGTGTTTAGTGTTATGTTCGGATAGCTTTGTGCTAAAATGTGATTTAGAAGCTCGTTAGTGAAAAGGGTAAGCTCAGGGTGAGAAATGATGAACCTTAGAATATTACAGTTGAGACCTTAGATGTAAGGCCGTCGTGAGTACAAGATTTTGCGGGTGATCTTTGTCAGAATGTATAAGTATACGTGGAGTAATTGTGGGAAAATTCCTTGGGTGGTGTAAAATGGAAGTGGTAGCTTTCATGACCTGTATAGGTAAGATTGTTCCGGATCGGGAAACAAGAGCTTGATGCGTTAAGTGGGTCGGGTTGGGGCCATGGTGCGGGTCAACCCGTAGCCCGGTTTTGGGTTGGGTTAGTTCGAGGTGGTCCCGCCAGGTGGTAGGGTCACGAGGGTGCTAGGCCCAAGTTTAGATGAACATCGTATGAGTTCGTGGATATGTTTGACCAGAAGCGGATCGTGAAGGCCGGGAATGGCCTTAAGGGAGATTAAGGCTAGTAAGATGACCAAGTTTGGAGTGGTGACTCCAAAGTTCGGGAACCGGCGATGATCAAGTGTGGTACGATACTAGAAGAGTTCAAGTGTTCGAGAAGGCACGACGAGTAAGGAAGGGAACGTGTGTTATTTCGTGGCGTGTGGCGTTGGCAACTTGTTAGAGGAACTTTATCGTTATCCGTCTTGAGAAGGAACATTCGACGAATGTTTCCGAGGGGAGAATGTTATACCAGTATTTCCGAGTATGTACGTGAGGCGACGTATAAAAGTTTAAGCCTTAAGTTAGGCTAGACGAAAATTTTGTTCACAAGTACCAAAAGAATCGCTTTTCGACTAAACGCTTTACAAGATTCTTGCGAAGGGAAAATACGGCTATGTCATTTATAATTTTTATGGATTTTTCCGAGAGATGAAACATTTTGGACCAACGGAGGGTGACATGTGTCACCTCACATTGGACGTGATTGTGGCGGCTAGTGGACGAAATAGGGGTCTTGGTTAGGTAGGATATTTTGTGATAGTTGGTGTGGTAGATGGATAAGGTACACATGGATGAATCCACACCCTACACTTGCCTTGCACTTGGCTTCATCTTGACCCTTGGTTGTCCTATAAATACCCCCCTTAGTTGATGAACTTCTTCATCCTCACTTAGACATTTCCAAGTCTAAAAATCCCTCCCTCATGAGCTCTCGTCCAACTCCCTCCCTTGAGAAAGGCCTGGCCGAGCACCCTCCCCTTTGTAGTGTTCTAGCCGAGGGGTACCCCCCCTAGCCTAGTTGTTTTCGAGAAATACCCCCCCCCCCCTTGGTTGAGAAATACTTCTCCAAGTATTGTTGGAATGCCAAAATACTCTAGCCCAAAACCTTTGTAGTATTTCCAAGTACCCTCTATACGAAAAGCCCGGAAAATACTACTATACTTTCCTTTAGCCACTAAACGAAACCCTATGGAAAAATCTCCATAATTGGTTGGAGTACTAAGTAGAAGTTGTGTAGAACTTCTAAGGGTTTCTTGGAGCGGGTTGGAGCGCCCAGAGTAGGAGCTAAACGTTGCTCAGGATCGACATTAAACTTGGATAATTTTGGGCTTACCGAGGTAAATAATCCTATCCTTCTATTGTAATTGGAAATTACATACTGTAGTTGTATAGAAATGAATATAAGATTCATAGAAGAGAATTGAACTGTAATAGAAGGATATTACAGAGAAGAATTGAACTGAAATCACCTCAGAAGAATATAAGTAGAAGATTAAACTGTACTTACATAGGAACTGTATTTACAGTAGACTTATAACCTTTCTTGGTTGAATGTTCTGCAAGTAGCATGTACTACTTGGAAGGTGGACAAGGCTAGCCGGGTTATAGCCGTGGAGCGTTTTGCTTATAGTCGATAATCGTCGCGAGGTATGTGATTCTTTCTATCCTCTTGAGCATGATATTTTAAAAGAAATATATATAGTACGGTAGACGTACGTGTGTTAACTGAACGTAGTTTTACGGCAATGTCTTTTGACTTAAGCCTGAATAATAAAGATCTTGAAGTATTTCAAAAGAATTAAAAAACCTTTTTTGAAAGAAGAGTAATACTTGGTTTTGAAAACATAAGAGTTATACTAGCTTTATGGGAAGATAGGTATAACGTCTTAAGAGAGGTAAAGAAAATGGTTTACTGATTTTAGAAGTTAAGAGACTTGATCTTAAAAGATAAGAGGCTTGACTTAATTGAATTAAATGTTTGTGTGAAACCTCATTCGTGAGTAATGAGTACTTAGTTGTTAAAAGGAATAATGTTTTACTGATTTTGGAAATCAGAATAAGTATCGAACAAACCACAGCAGCGCTAATAAAGGGAAATGTATTGACTAATAAAGTATTATTAAAACTAGTAGAAACCTCCATCTGCATGGAAGCTAAGATGAGACAAAATGATATTACATTTCCTAGATCATGGCTGCTTTAATAAGATTGTTATGAACAAGAATAACCTACTCACACATAGGCATATGTTTCTCAAATTGTTTTAAAGGATTAAAACTATGAACTACGAAACCTTTTCGAAAATGAGAAACTTGAGCATTTGAAATTAGGCAAACTTGAACGTTTGGAAAATAATGTTGTTACTTGATTTTACAAAGGGAAGTGTTTTGGTTTACTTAACAATGTTAGTCACTCTATGTTTATACTACGGGTATCGGGTGACCTTTGTAAAAGAAATGGATCTTTAAAAGGAATTTAACGTACGTAGTACTTTAGGGTTAAAACCCGGACTTTGACATAAAATGAAAGTACCTTGAGTTGTGTATAACTTGCCTATGCTTGTTGTTGTGTAACTTGCCTATGCTTGTTGTTATAGCCTTTGTTGTGCAAGAATTGTGTTTCTATACTACCGCGTCTCTCGATGGAGGGTCGGTTGACTTGTTGAGAACTTACTTGGGCGTCTGCAGCGTGTGGAAGATTCCACGGGTATGCTTCCATTATTATTGTTACATGGGCATGTCTACACCGATGATGGATTCTGTGGCATGTGACCATTATAGTTATTTATGGCGAAGTATCGTGACTTACGGTTGTGATCGGGTGCATAGCCTGTTTACTTGCCCCGCCACCACGTGACGCAGTGGATCTCGTATAGGTTATCGACTGCCACGTGTCGCCTTCGCGCGCGAAGTATCGTGACTTACGGTTGTGATCCGTGCTTAGTCCGTTACTTGCCCCGCCATCGCGCGTGGCGCCGAGGATCCGCGAGGCTATTGCACTTGCCACGCGGTCGCCTTCGCGAGTCAGTGTTTGGATGAAGCATCGTGACTTACGGTTGTGATCTGATGCATAGCCTGTTTACTTGCCCCCGTCAGCTACGTGACGCATGTGGATCTGGTATAGGTTATCGCACTTGCCACGTGTCAGCTTCATGTTATGATTATTTCCGTCGGCTTTTTATGACACGTGGGACCTGATGTTCGTGTGTACTTCGTGTTATCATATCATAGATCGCCGATGAGGAAGGTATTCCACGCATGATTGATGTTGTGGGCGAGACCCATAGTTATATTTGAGTAATAACTTGGAGGGCGTGAGTCCCTGACTTGATACAACTGTTATATGTGTGTACTGTAGTTTGGTTATCATACATGTCTCCTGCTTTATATAGACTATTATGATTTCATTTACGATTTTCGGCCACATACTTGGTACCTCAGATCGACTCTCCTTCGGGCTGCGTTCATGCCGCAGTAGAGGTACATCTACCGCCGATCCCCGCTTATAGGATCACATTTCAACAGATTGGAAGCTCCGCTCCTTCGAGGCTTATCTTTGCATGTTACCCTCAGTCAGATGTTCTTGTACATTCGGTATGGCGGGAGCCCATTCCGTCATAGTTGTTGTAAAAATCTTAGAGGTGCAGAAGACCAAGTGGCGGGGTTGTAAGGATTGTAATCGCTCAAATGTCGATATATATATATATATATGCGTAAAGGCAACCGTTTTGGTTGGCCTATTTTCTTTATCTTGATCCATATCTAATTGTATGTTTAAGTTTTTATTTCCGGTTTTTCTCGATGTTGTATCACTAGGGTGCAGGGTAAGGCACGATCCACGCCCGGTTCGGTCGTGACTATGTGTGTTAGTATCTTGTAACGCTTGTGTAAAGAGGTTATTCTTATTTGTGCTTATGTTGTTTAACGGCAAGTCGTTATGTTAGTATTATATCACTCACCTCTTGACATGATACCGGGGTTAAGCCTCCGTCTGCGGTAGACTCGGCGGATGCAGGACCATGATTCGAGAATACCTCATGCCGGTCCAGGGACCTATGCGGAGCTACGAGAGTTCCGTGTTAGTGTGCGGGTTATACCTCATGCGGTCTATGTGGCCATGCGGACTACGAGTCCGGGGCGATGCCGGAGAAGCTACCCTCGATGCGAGGAATACCTCACGCGGCCTAGGTGGCCTATGCGACTACGGAGTCGTGATTAGGCATGCATAATGATACTATGGGCGATTAGCCTGCTTCGATCATTCACACCTAGAAAAGACACACTACGTTTACCTATTGCTCTTGTTTATGATGTGGCACTATGCGGTTACATTGGTTATTTCGTGCATATTTGTAAGATTGGTTTTAAAATGATATGATTTCATTTAAGTACTTTACGCTTCACATACTTAGTACTGTTATCGACTTCCTTCGGCCGTTCATGCCGCAGTGGTAAGGAAGCGAGTGCTAGATCCGCATCCTTAGGATCTTTTGCTTTGGTGTCGTGAGTTCCACCTTCTCCGAGGCTCGACTTTTGGGTATGATCTCCTGTTGTGTAGATAGTTTTGTACATTCAGGGTATGGCGGGGCCCTGTCCCGCCATAGTTGTTTACTTCCTTAGAGGTCTGTAGTCCTATGGGACAGTTGGGATGTAACCTGCCAGATGTTGGTTTATATATATATCTGTCGAAAGGCGCCCTTTTCTCAGATAAAATGTGTCTCAATTACAATTGTTTCATGTCTTGTTTTTTTTTATTCCGCTGATTACTCTGATGTATGACTACTTGGGTGCGGGTAAGGATCACGCCCCGAACTGGTCGTGACAAAAGTGGTATCGAGCGATTAATCCTCGGAAGGTGTCTACACCGTATCTAGTAGAGTCTTGATTATCGGTGTGTTGTGCACCACACCAATAATTAGGAGGCTATAGGATATTTAGGATTGGTTTCCATTCTTCTCACTCTGAGATCGTGCCTTAGAGCTGAGTTATAAGTTGGACCCCTCTAACGTATTCCTTTCTCAGAATACGATTATGCTCCACGTAAGGCAACCCGGCCCGTGGGCAAGGCAGCGAGGAGCTGCTAGTAGGACACCGAGAGTCACGAGGGCTCGAGCCCGCCTATACCGAGACGGCGAGTTCCATGACGCCGCCCCAGCAGGTTTAGGGCCGCAGCGGGTGATGAGACCCGACCGCGCCTCCATTCCACACCGGAGCAGATGAGATGGGTTACGAGAGATGGCCCGATCGCCGTGATCGTGGGCTGCATGAGATAGGTGGATGCGCAGCTTCAGCTCAAAGAAGACTGCGTTCACCCGAGATCGCATGCGGCCACGGATTTTCTCGAGTTGTAGCCCGCCGAGTTCTGGTCGAGGCACGAGATGATCCGCAGGAGTTCATCCGTCGCCTGCAGAGGATCATGCGAGTGATCAAGGCTTCGAGACCGAGTCCGTGATCTTCGGTTCACATAGCTGCGTGATACCGCGATCGATTGGTTCGATTCGTGGAGTTATCCGGGAGAGCACGCGTCCCAGCCTACTTGGGACGAGTTCTCGAGGCCTTTCTCACTCACTTGCCTCCACGAGATGAGGAGGGCACGGCCGACAGATTTTTGTTATCGAGACAGAGGACGCATGATTAGGAGTACAACATTGAGTTCGATTCGTTGGCTCGATATGTCCTCGTTGGTAGCAGATGGAGGACGGTGCATCGCCACGCCACCGCTAGATGATTATATGGCCGAAGTTCGGGTGTGGCTCTTCACCGAGCATGGACATTACCCGCATGCGCAGCTCACGCACTTGGATGCGAGGAGCGTAGAGGCCGACGGTTGTGACAGACAAGAACAGGTTAAGCGACGCAGGTCTTTTGGTAGCTATCGGTGGGCGGCCTCAAAGCAGTTAGCCTAGATTTGCACCACAGCCAGACCAGAGCACTCCTGCTCCGTCTTCAAGACACGAGTATTCGGGCGTGTCGGGGCCCTGTGACTTCGGACTTCCGGTAGCAGAGGTGCTAACCGATCGAGACCACCCCTCGCCGGGCCGATGCGGTAGATCCCATCTCGGAGTTGTGGTCCTACTTCGAGGTTGCTACACTTGTAGCGGCAGGGCACTTTATGAGATTGTCCGACTAGAGCAGCGGTGGTAGGGTCACCATGTTCTTTCACGGTCTTCGTCTCCTACAGCTTACTCGCCCGAGGGCAAGGTACTCATGGGCCAGCGGTCGCGGCAAAGGTCGTGGCGCGGTCCAGATTCTAGCGGTCCTCGTAATCGCATTTATGCCTTGTCCACCGGGCAGACCGGGAGGCCTCACGATGTCGTCACAGTACTTTATCGCCTCTGTGACGTGTATGCCTTGATTGATCCGGTTCTACTCTGTCCTATATATCTCCCTTATTGCTAGTAGGATAGGGATAGAGCCCGAGTCCATAGACCGCTTTCGAGGTAGCTACGCCGATGGTGATTCGGTGGTAGCTCGGCGGGTATATAGGGCTTGTCGATGACCATATGCGCCTTCCACTAGTCGACTTGATAGAGTTGGATATGACCGATTTCGATGTGATCACGGGTATGGATTGGCTAGCTTCTTGCTACGCCAATGTAGACTGAGGAGAGAGAGTGGTACGGTTCCGCTTTCTGAGGAGCCGGTTGTGGAGTGGGAGGGAACACCAGACGCCGAGCGGTAGGTTTATTTCCTACCTCGAGGCTAGGAAGATGGTGCGAAGGGTATATTTACCATCTCATTCGGTGTTTGATAATCGAGGTCGGTACCAGATTTTCAAATCTGTTCAGGTAGTCGAGTTCCCGACGTGTTTCCGCACGACTCCGGGTATCCTCCCGAGAGGAGATAGAGTTTTGTATCGATGTCAGCTGCGACACTCGGCTATTTCCATTCCGCCATACGTAACGGCACCGCCGAGTTGAGAGAGTTGAAGGACCACCGAGATTTGCCGAAAAGCGGCTTCATCAGCCTAGTGTTTCTCCCCGGGAGCGCCGGTATTGTTCGTGAAGAAGAAGGGCGACGCCGCATGCGTGTGTTGATTACGGTGAACAAGGTGACCATTAAGAACATACCCCCTCCTAGATTGATGATTTGTTCGACCATTTGCGGGCGCGAGATGTTTCTCCAAGATTGATCTGCGATCGGGCTATCATCACGAGTCGAGAGGCGGATGTCCCTAGATCGCATTCCGACCCAGACGCATTATGAGTTCGTGGTCATGTCTTTCGGGTTGACCAATGCTCCGCGGTATTCATGGATTTGATGAACGAGTGTGTTATACCGTATTTTGCAGTATGCGTGAGACGTGCGTAGAAAATTTGAGCCTTAAGTTAGGCAAGTTTCAAATTTGTACACAACACCCGATTAAGTCGTTTTTACTAAAGCGTTTCCACGACTTTTGTTGGGAAAATTCCGCTATGTCATTTATAATTTTTGCGGATTTTTCCGAGAGACGAAACATTTTGGACCAACGGAGGGTGACATGTGTCACCTCACATCGAAGCAAAGGGGCGAAATGGCCATTCTTGGCACGCTTTTGTTGCCCAATTTTGGTCAGGGTTAGGTAGGATATTTTTGTGTAGTTGATGAGAAAGTGGGACCCACAAACACATGGCTTGATCTTGACCTTACACTTGCTATACACTTGGAAGAATCTTGGCCATTGGTTGGCCATTTCTTCACCTATAAATACCTCCATGTTGATGAACTTCTTCATCCAAAATTGTTCTAAGTGTTAAAAATCTCTCCTCCTCAACCTTGAAATCGCCCAACACCCTCCCTTGGTTAAGGCCTTGGCCGAGAGCCTCCTCCCCTTTGTGGTGTCTAGCATGGTACCCCCTAGCCTAGTTGTTTTCGTATAATACCCCTTTGTGGTATAGAAATACTCTCCTAATATTGTTGTAATGTCCAAATACCTTGCCCAAATACCTTGTAGTATTCCCAAGGTTACACTTATACAAAAGCCCGAAAATACGATTATACTTCCTTTAGCCACAAAAACGAAACCCTAAGGAAATCTTCACCCGTTGTTGAAGTTGTAAGTAGAAGTTGGTTAGAACTTCTAAGGGTTGTTTGGGCGCTGAGTAGGAGCTAGCGTTGCTCGGGATCGACTTTATACTTGGATAATTTTGGGCTTATCGAGGTAAACATCATCGTCCTTCTATTGTAATTGGAAATTACATAAGTGTTGAATATATAGTTGTTGTATACTATATATAGAACTGAACTTAGTATTGTGGCAATGTCTTTTGACTTAAGCTGAAGAATAAAGAATTGAGCAGAATCACATGTAGGATAATAAAGAGAAGAATCGATCAGAATTACCTAGGCTGTATTACAGAGACTTATGTAGCATTACCGTAGTAGAATTGTACGCGTCCGGTTAGGCGTGTTAACCCCACGGTTGGCTTGGTAGCCACCTCGATAAAGGAGGAGATTTCTGTTTGTTGCGGAGGTCTTGCACAATTTTACGTAGAAAGATAGAAACTTGTGTTTGGGGTTAATAGACGTTTGTGACCTTTATAGGTGAAAGTACTAAGAGTAGCGTATTCTACTCGAGAGTGGAAAGGGCTAGGTTGTAGTACTTGGAGCTTTGCTTATTGTCGATAATCGTCGCGAGGTATGTGAACCTCTTCCTATCTCTTCTAGCATGATATGTGTGAACTATGTAGTACGGTAGGCATACGTGTTAATCGTGTTTGATTGTTCTTAAAACATAAGGTGTTATAACGGCTTTATGGGAAGTTGGTTATAACAGCTTTAAGTAGGTAAGAAAATACTTTGTGGTTTTAAAAGGTAACTGATGTGAATTATAACTCGCTAGTTATAATAAAGAACTTGATGTATTTCAAAAGATTTATAAATCGTTTGGAAGGGAGAGTAACACTTGGTTTTAAAAGGTTTTAAAAGAGTTATACTAGCTTTATGGGGAGTTAGGTATAATGTCTTAAGAGAGGTAAAGAAAATGGTTTACTGATGTTAGAAGTTAAGAGACTTGATCTTATAAGATAAGAGACTTAACTTATTTGTTTTAATGTGAATGTTTGTGTGAAACCTCATTCGTGAGTAATGAGTACTTGGTTTTATTTAAAGGGATAATGTTTTACTGATTTCGGAAATCAGAATGTGTATCGACAGACCACTGCAGCGTTAATAAAGGAAAATGTATTGAATAATGATGAATTGTATTAAAACCAGAGAAACCTCCATCTGCATAGAAACTAAGATGAGACAAAATGATATACATTTTCTAGATCATGGTCAGTAATAAGAATGTTGTAAACAAGAATAACCTACTCACGCGAGGCATATATTACTCAATTGTTCTAAAAGGAATCAAGTGATTAAGTTTGGAAACTATGAAACCATTTGAAAATGAGAAGCTTGAGTAATTGAAACTAGGCAAACCGAACTTAGGAAAAGAATGTTGTTACTTGATTTTGAAAAGGAATGTGGGTGGTCATTCTAATACTACGGAGATCGGGTGACTTTTATAAAAGTAATGGATCTCTTTTAAAATAACTTAACGTATGTAGTACTTTGGGGTTAAAAACCCGGACTTTGGCATAAAATGAAAGTACTTTGAGTTGTTGTGAAACTTGCCTTTACTTGTTATTGTGAAACTTGCTTTGCTTGTTGTTGTGAAACTTGCCTATGCTTGTTGTTGTGAAACTTGCCTATGCTTGTGATGATAGCCTTTGTTGTGCAAGTGTGGTATTTACGTATTACCGCGTCTCGATAGAGGCGGTTGACTTGTTGAGAACTTACTTGGGCGTCTTGGCGGTGATGGAGAATTCCACGTATGTTTCCATTTTGATTACTGTCTTGTTGTTGATGTCACATGGACATGTCTACACCGTTGCAGTATTCCGGGTGCATGCGGCCACGTGCGGCGTTGATTACCGATATATGGTTATTACCGCAACATGGACGGTCTACACCGATGCGATTCCCGGGTACGGCCACGCGCCTTGTTATTATTGTTGCATCATGGACATGTCTACACCGATGCGATTCCGGCACGCGCCGTGATGCGAACATGATGGATGTTGTGGCGTGAGACCCATAGTTATATTTGAGTGGTGACTTTGAGGCGTGAGTCCACGACTTGATCGCTTTATGTTGCGTCGTATTTTGGTTATCATACATGTCTCCTGCTTTTTAAGCTATTATGATTTCATTTACGATTTGATTCCACATACTTGGTACTGGTCAGATCGACCTCCTTCGGGGCCGTTCATGCCGCAGTAGAGGTACATCGGCCGTGATCCCCGCCTAGGATCTCACTTCGTGTTGAAAGCTCCGCCTTCTGAGGCTTATCTTTGTATGTTTCCCTGAGTTGTAGGTTCTTGTACATTCGTGGTATGGCGGGCCCTGTCCCGCCATAGTTGTTGTAAATCTTAGAGTGCAGAGTAATCACAAGTGTGGTTTGTAAAAAGATAATTATTCGGGTTTTTATGTATATACTGAAGGCAACTGTTTTGGTTGGCCTGTTTATTTATTATATCTCTTGTTTCATGACTCGTGTTTTATTTTCCGCTGGTTTTCTCTGATGTTGTATCACTAGGGTGCCCGGGGTAAGGCACCAGTCACGGGCCCGGAATTCGGGGCGTGACAGAGTGTTCAAGCCATTTTTGGACACGTTTGTGATAGTGTTCATTGATGACATCTTGGTTTATTCTCGCTCAGAGCAGGAGCATGCGGATCATTTGAGGACTGTGTTGAGAGTTCTCCAGGACCAGCGGTTATACGCCAAGTTTTCCAAATGTGAGTTTTGGTTGGCTTCGGTGGCTTTTCTTGGGAATATTGTCGAGGCTGATGGCATTCGGGTGGATATTTATACAGACCACAAGAGCCTCCAGTATATCTTCAGCCAGAGGGAGCTGAACTTACGACAGAGACGGTGGTTAGAGTTACTCAAGGATTATGATGTTGATATCCCGTACCACCCGAAGGCCAATGTCAGGCGTATGCCTTAGTCGTAGGTCGATGGAGTCTATCGATGTGCAGCCATAGAGGGGCATGGTCCGCGAGTTACATCAGCGAGCCTGGGTTCGATTGATTGGTTCCGATAGCAGCGGGGTTCGAGTTCGAGAGTGCCGAGTCTTCCATCGTCGAGGTGAAGAGGCAACGCTGAGGATCCGATTTTGATTCGCATCGTGTCTGGCTCTTCGTGAGGAAGGGTCCTTTGAGGTAGCACTTTGGGTGCTAAGGTTTGAGGGCGGTTGTGTGTTCCGGATATTGCGGGACTTGGCAAGGTTCTGGGGAAGCACACGCAAGCTACTCTATCCATCCGGTCGACCAAGATGTACCACGACCTCGATCTGTGTATTGGTGGGATGGCTTGAAGAGGACGCTGCGAGTTTGTAGCTCGATGCGTGTTGTCGCCAGTGAAGATAGAGCACCGGAGGCCCGGTGGATTATTGCGCGATAGAGATCCCGACGGAAGTGGGAGGTGATCAACATGGACTTTATCACGTGATTACCTCGCACTCGAGGAAGCATGATTCTATCCGGGTTATCGTCGACAGTCGACAAAATCAGCCCACTTTCTTCCGTCAGATCGACTTTCTCACCGAGACTATGCCGACTTTACATCCGAGATCGTGAGACGCATGGAGTCCCTATTTCTATCATTTCGCATGGAGCCCAATTTACGGCTAACTTCGAGGTCTTTCCGTATGGTCTAGGGACGCAGTGAGCTCGAGATCGCATTCCATCCTCGTGACGGACGGACAGCAGAGCGCCTTATCCGCACTTGAGGATATCGCGAGCTTGTGTTATTGACTTCGTGGGTAGCCGAGGATCATTTACCTCTAGTTGAGTTTGCGTATAATAATAGCTACCACTCCAGATTCGAATGGCGCCTTATGAGGCCTTGTATGGAAGTGCGAGATCGATAGCTGGTTTGATGTAGGCGAGGTGATTAGTGGGACCGCACGTCTGATACGAAGCGATGGATAAGGTGAATCTTATCCGGGAGCGGTTCTCGACAACCGTAGTCGACATGGTCATGCAGATCATCGTCGTCGGCGTCCGAGTTCGAGGTTGATGATTGGGTTTTCCCGGTGTCGCCATGGCGGTGTGATGAGATTCGGGAAGAAAGGGGAAACTCACCGCAGGTACATCGGCGTGACGATTGTCCGCAGGTAGGCAAGGTTGCCTATGAGTTGGATCCGTCCGATCCGAGGCGCAGATCCGTGTTTCATGTTTCTATCTTGAGAGATGTATCGGTCCATCTAGGTACACCACGACGGCGTCCAGTGACGAGGTTATCGTATGAGATTCCCATAGCGATAATCGATCGTCGTGTTAGGCGTCTCGGACCAGGACGTGGCTTCACAAAGTCTTGTGGCGGAACGAGCTCGGAGGAGATGACGGAAGCCGGCGAGGACATGAGGCAGAAGTATCCTCACCTATTCCCCACGCCTCCAGGTAACTCACATTCCTACTTGTAAATTTTCATTGACCTATCTGCTTAAGTGTTGTATTGTGGCCATGTGAGGCATTTGCAAACTGTTTAAGTTATGAAGAACCTTATCGTGGTATGTCTTGGGAAGGAACATTCGGGACGAATGTTTCTAAGGAGGGGAGAATGTTATACCCCGTATTTCCAGAGTATGTACGTGGGGGTGTACGTACAAAAGTTCAACCTTAAAGTTAAGGCTTAGGACGAATTTGTGCACAACTCACTAAAAGAATCGCTTCACTAAACGTTTAACAAAACTTCGAAGGGAAAATTACGGCTATGTCATTTCTAATTTTTGCGGATTTTTCCGAGACGAAATATTTTGGATTAACGAGGTGACACTTGTCACCCTCAAGTGGCGGATTTGGACGACCATGGGGCGTTTGTGGCCTTGCACAAAGTCAAGGTTAGGTAGGATATTTTTGTGTAGTAGATGGATAAGGACACTGGGTAAATCCCCACCTCCACTTGCCTCCACTTGCTTTCATCCTATCCTGAAAGCCCTATAAATACCCCTTTGATGAAGAGTTCTTCATCCACAAATCATTCTTCCAAGTCTTGAAATCTCCTTCCCTCTGAGAGCTGTCCAAGCCTCCCTTTCCCTCTTGAAGAGCTAAGCCGAGGCACCCCTCTCCCCTTTTCTTTGTAGTCTCACAAAGTACCCCCTCTTGGTAGAAATACTCTCCAAGTATTGTTATTATCCTCAAATACCTAGCCGTATATCCTTTAGTATTTCCAAGTTACTCTTGTCACGACCCGAGCCAGATCAGCTTACCGGCACTTAGTGATACAACATCGAGAAAAACAGCGGAAATGAAAACTTAAACATATAAATAGATATAGATCAAGATGAAAGAAAATAGGCCAACCAAAACGGTTGCCTTTCAGCATTTATATATATCGACCTTTGAACAGTTACAATCCTTACAACGGTTGCCTTTCAGCATTTATATATATCGACCTTCAGGGTTGTAAGGATTGTAACTGTTCAAATGTCGATATATATATATATGCAGAAAGGCAACCGTTTTGGTTGGCCTATTTTCTTTTATCTTGATCCATACCTAATTGTATGTTTAATTTTATTTCGCATTTTTTCTCGATCAGATCACTAAGTGCCCGGTAGGCACCGCCACGTCCCGGTTCGGTGACAAAAGTGGTATCGAGCGATTAGTCCTCGAAAGTGTCTACCGGCGTGTCTAGTAGAGTCTTGATTATCGATGTGTTGCGCACCACATCTATAATCGTGAGGTCGCAGGACATTTAGGATTGGTTTCATTCTTCTCATTCGAGATCGTGCCTTAGAGTGTGTGATAAGTTGGACCCTCCGACGATTTCGTTTTACTAGTTATGCCTCCGCGTAAAGGCAACCCGGCCGTAAGGGCAAGGCAGAGGAGCTGCGAGTAGAAGCGGCAGCCTTGTCACGACTGCCCGGCCGTGGATCGTGCCTACCCGCACCCAAGTAGTCATACATCGAGGAAATCAGGAACATAAAACAATAACATGAAATATTTATGAAGTACGTAAACAAGTCTGAGAAAACTTGCTTTCGCATATATATATAAAAACTTCAAAACGAATTACATCCTCTTACAAATTCTGCCCACTACAAGATTACTGCACTTAAGAATGATACGATAACAATGGCGGACAGGGCCCGCCATACCCTCGAATGTAAGTACTTACAACGATCGGACTATACCATCGATAAGCCTCCGAGAAACGGAGCTTCCCAAACGCCGAATCGTGACCCTAAGAGCAAGGATCAATGATGCGGTGTACCTTTACTCGCGGCATGAACGCAGCCTCGGCGAGGTCAAGACAACAAATCGAGTATGTGAAATCAAAATAAATCGTAAATGAAATCATAGTAGTCTATATATAAAGCGAGAGACATGTATGATAACCAAACTACGCTCACGAAATAAGCAAATATGTCAAGTCGTGACTCACGCCTCAAAGTCATCACAATAGAACCGCACGTGGTACGAAGGCATATCCGACTACTAAGACCCACGCATTACAAAATGCCATAAATCAGACACGAGGTCTTTCTGCACCGCACCACGATCGGCCGCCACTCTCGCAGATCACCGCACGTCTATCCTCGAACTTACCGCAGCCGCATAGGTCACACACGCACCCGCATGAGGTATTCCTCGAATCATGGTCTCGCATCACTCGAGGTATACCCGCGTCGGAGGCGCTTAACCCCGGTATCCGCTGGACTTCCAGCCCGCATAGTCCTCAAAGACCGCATAGTCCTCAAATACCGTGATAGGGCATCCCGCGTCGGCTAATCACCCGAATGATCAATCACGAGCATACCCGCTCGCGTAGTCTCAAAGACCGATAGCCGTATAGACCGCATCGCGGTGGCAAGCCCTGTATAATAAGTCAGGGTATGTGATACAATAATAAGATAACGGGCTTAACGCTTAACAACGTAAGCACAACAAGAATGACCCCTTACATAACAATCACAAAATACTAACACACGTAGCATCCTAACATGTTTACTTATCAAATCAACAAGAAAGTATTACAAGGCTATCACAAACCAACACAATCAAGTTATTCACACAAGGTACTTTATGCTAACAAGTTCGTATCTATCCCCAAAGTCCTTCATACATTAACTTTTTTAAAAGGTCCGCTTCTTTCACGAAGTCACACAATACCCGTAGTATAAAATAGAGGATCTTTTTAAGTAAATCAAAACACTTCCTTTGTAAAATCAAGTAACAACATTATTTTCCAAACGCCCAAGTTTGCCTAATTTCAAATGTTCACGTTTCTTATTTTAGAAAGGTTTCAGAGTTCATAGTCTTATTCATTTAAGAATATAATTCTCTTTTAAACAATCAGAAACATATGCCCTATATGTGAGTAGGTTATTCTTGTTCATAATCAATCTTATTAAGCGAACATGATCTAGGAAATGTAGTATAATTTTGTCTCATCTTAGCTTCTATGTAGATGGAGGTTTCTACGTTTTAATAATACTTCATTAATCAAAACATTTCCCTTTATTAACGCTGCAGTTGGTTTGTCGACTCATTCGATTTTCAAATCAAGAAAACACTATTCCTTTTAAAAACCAGGTACTCATTACTCACGAATGAGGTTTCACACAAAATTCATATTAATTTAATTAAGTCAAGTCTCTTATCTTTTAAGATCAAGTTTCTTAACTTCTAAAATCAATAAATCATTCATTTTATCTTTCTTAAGTTATACCTAACTTCCCATAAAGCTAGTATAACTCTTAAGTTTTTAAAACCAAGTATTACTCTTTCAAAAAGCGTTCTTAAGTCTCTGAAATACTTCAAGATTCTTATTATTCGGCTTAAGTCAAAAGACATTGCCGCATAACCACGCTCAATTAGCACGCACGCCTACCGTACTATATATATATTCATTTAAAATATCATGCTCAAGAGGATAGGAAGAATCACATACCTCGCGACGATTATCGACTATAAGCAAATCGCTCACGGCCATAACCCGCTAGCCTGGTCCACCTTCAAGTAGCACATGCTACTCACGTAACATTCAACCTATAAAGGTTATACAAGTCTATCAAAGTCTAGACTACTCAGAGAATAAATCTAGATACAAGATTCTACGGAAATTTGGGCAGCCCTTCCTACCCAGTCAAACTACACAAGTCTCATCAGAATACACCCATGTAAGTACAAATTCTCTTCTTTAAATTTAGGCTTAAGTCCAAAGACATTGCCGCAAGACTATGTTCAGTTCTATATATAGTATACTTCAACTATATATTCCTACAACATGTAATTTCCAATTACAATAGGGGGACAAGATATTTACCTCGGTAAGCCCAAAATTATCCAAGTTTAATGTCGCTCCTGAGCAACGTTTAGCTCCAACTCCGTGCGCTCCAACCCGCTCCAAACCACCCTTAGAAGTTCTAACCAACTTCTACTTAATACTCCAACTAACTATGGAGATTTTCCTTAGGGTTTCGTTTTTGTGACTGAAGTATAATAGTATTTCGGGCTTTCAGATAGTATAACCTTGGAATACTACAAGGTAAGTGGCCAAGGTATTTTGGGTATAGTAACAATACTTTGGAGAGCATTTCTACCAAGAGGGGTATTTATACGAGACAACACCAGAGGGTGTATACCCCCGCCAAGGAGGGTTCTCGGCGAGGGCTTCTCAAAGGGGGAGGGGGGCTCTTTGGACCAGACACAACAAGAGAGGGGGAAGGGACTTTCAAGACTTAGGAAAGTTTAGGAATGGATGAAGAATTCTTCAAAAGGGGGGGGGGGGGTATTTATAGGTCAAGCAAAGGCCAACCAAATGCCAAGATAATGCCAAGTGCTAAGCAAGTGTAGGCCAAGATTCATCTATGTGCACCTTATCCATCTACCACAAAATATCCTACCAACTACTTGACAAAAGCCAAGGAATCGTCCAAGCTTTACCCACACTCCATCAATGAGGGTGCCAAGTGTCGCCTCTCGTTGGTCCAAAATGTTTCGTCTCTCGGAAAAATCCGCAAAAATAAAAATGGCATAGCCGAATTTTCCTCGCAAGTTGTGTAAAACGTTTCGGTAAAAACGACTCTAATCGGGTGTTGCACAAAAATAAATCGCCCAAGCCACTTTAAAGCCCAAACTTTTCTACTACGCCTTACGCATACTACCGAAATACGGTATAACATTCTCCTTCCTTAGAAACATTCGTCCGAATGTTCCTTCTAAGTCTCAAAACAAGCGTGCGCCAAGATAGTCTTCACTACTATACTTACGAGAACAAACTCCACACCGCCACGTAAACACTGCGCAAAATACTTACATCCAAGTCCACGAAACACCTCTAACATCACAAAAGCCTTATCCGAGGTCTAAAATATACTTCCTTCGCACCTTCTCTTTACAAAAGAGATGATCACATCTATGCTCGCCATACATGCTCGCTTCCTTACGTGTCGCATACGCTTGTACACTCGAACTCTTCTCATAACTTACCACATTTCATCGCTTGCCCCAAAACTTGTCACACCCTATCCGGTGGTACCTTCAAGAACACCGACATCCAACTCTAAGCGTCGTCGCCGCTTATCCGCACGATTTCGAGCTGCAATAACCTCTTCTAGACAAGCTTCACCCTAACCTCACTGTTGGAACAAGCTGAACTAACTATCTAAACCTTGCCAACATCGAACCAATCGACCGGCAACTTACACTTTCGCCTCTAAGGCTTCATAAGGCAAAAACCGAACACTGAAATGGTAGCTAAGACACTCCCTCAACAGGAGACAACAATCCTCACAGCTACCCCTTAAATCAAAACACTGGCCCGAGGACGAATACGATACGGAGACTCTCCTGAGTTCCTAACCCTGCCTGGTAAAACTTCCAGAAAACGAAAATAGTTGTAACCTGGGCTCCACTGCCTGACATAAGGTGAAAGCAGGCACCTCGTGCAGCCGTACAACCTTCCTGATACGATCATCTCGCATAACCCTCTGCCGAGTAAACGGACCTGACTAAAAGACAAGAGGGACCGACCTCATCGGCCCGACTACTGGTCGAACGCATCCACGAACTCGTACGCTGGTTAACTATACTGGGGCCTAACACCTCGTGACTACCACAAGGCGGGACCACCACAAACCGACCACCACCATACAGCCGCGGGTTGACCCGCAACGTGGCCTCAACCCGACCCAATGCGCAGAAACACTAGCTCCCGATCCGAACATTTCACTAATCACGCTACGAAACCTGGCGTCTTCTTAGCTCAACTACCTCTTTCATTCCACACTACCCAGGACTTATCCCACAACATAGCTCACGCACTATGCACCCGATAAGGATCAAAACATAACAATACATCTTTACCAGAGATGGCCTTACCTCTAAGGTCTCTACGATAAAGCTCTAAGGCTCACACTTTTCCTATCCCCAATCTTTCCTTACTAACCATGATTTCTAATCACAATTACACTCATGTTATCTGAACATAACACTTAAGACATACTCATTTCATCATAATGCTAATCTCTGAGGTTAAGGATATATCTATATCTACCGCTTCACTCCCTTAGTCGTTTCTAATCAAACTCGCCTGTAGTGCGCATAGCTAGGAAGACGAACTACCCACCGATCCCGGGCGTGAGTTCTCCTACTTTCATCCCTCCTACTAGGACATCCTTTCGACACATGGCCTCGACGGTCGCCGGTACACAAGCACCAACTAAAAGACGACATTCCCGATGACGCTCGCACATTGTGAACACCGGGAAAAACTGAATCCGATGGCCGAACCTACGTGTAGCGAACCTAAGCTCGAGCTCGACCAACTCGCATACCCCGAACGCCCCAACCTCGCGAGGACCTTTGCACCGGTGGATGTGCATATCTAATCTACCGTGAGGTAATTCGCCTCGAAAGTTACCAAAGGACTTCGCCCTAGTCCTCTTCGTTGTCCTTCGTTAACCCGTCGATCTCTACGCTTGGCTCGCGCATAAGCCCAACACAGGCCATGCTCAAGCCTAATCAAGAATTACTTTGCACCACCGCTAGATAGTCATCAAGACCCGTGATAACTTGGTACATCACATACTCTCTCGTAGCTACATCCTTAGCTAGTAATGTGGTCGCTTTTGCAATCTATTTCTATTCGATGGCCGAATCAAGGTTCAAATGTCATGGTCGCAGAGGCATCGCCTTGTGTATAAACTCTCACGGGCCGACGAGCATAACTCCCCGAATGAAATACCACCGGGTGATGATTTGGCTGTGCCTGCGTAACCCCTCAGACTCTACTCGCGTCTCCTCACGCCTTACCTCCCGGGCCCGGTTGCCTACGCGAGGCATAACGGGAAGGGAAAGAAATACGTTAGAGGCCCAACTTACAACACAACTCTAAGGCACGATCTCGTGAGTGAGAAGAATGGAAACCAATCCTAAATATCCTATAGCCTCCACGATTATTGGTGTGGTGCAAAACACACCGATAATCAAGACTTCATCGATACGGTCAGAGACACTTTCCGAGGATTAATCGCTCGATACCACTTTTGTCACGACCCGCTTTGGGCCCGTGGATCGTGCCTTACCCGCACCCAAGTAGTCATACATCGTGAGGAAATCATGAACATAAAACAATAACATGAAATATTTATGAAGTACGAAACAGTAATCTGAGAAAAACTTGCCTTTCGGCATATATATATAAAAAAACTTCAAAACCGAACAGTTACATCCCTCTTACAAATTCTGCCCACAACAAGCATTACTGCACCTCTAAGAATGATACGACAACAATGGCGGACAGGCTCGCCATACCCTTGAATGTAAGTACTTACAACGACAGGGGACTATACCACTGATAAGCCTCCGGAGAAACGGAGCTTCCCAAACGCTGAACTGTGACCCTAAGAGCAAGGATCAATGACTGGTGTACCTTTACCTGCGGCATGAACGCAGCCCCAAGGAGGTCGATACAACAGTACCGAGTATGTGAAATCAAAATAAATATCAGAATGAAATCATAGTAGTCTATATATAAAGCGAGACATGTATGATAACCAAACTACGATTCACAATAAATAGCGATATGTCAAGTCGTGACTCACGCCTCAAAGTCATCACAATAGAACCGCACGGTAAATGCGAGCATAGCCGACTACTAAGACCCATGCACTAAAAATGCCATAAATCGTATCACGAGGTCTTTCTGCACCGCACCACATGATCGGCCGCCACCGCTCGCAGATCACCGCGCGCGTCTATCCTCGAACTTACCGCAGCTCCGCATAGGTCACACACGCACCCGCATGAGGTATTCTCGAATCATGGTCTCGCATCACCGAGGTATACCTCAGACGGAGGCGCCTTAACCCCGGATCCGCTTCGACTTCCGCACCCGCATAGTCCTCAAAGACCGCATAGTCCTCAAAGACCGCATAGGCATCTCCGCGTCGGGCTAAACACCCGAATGATCAATCACGAGCATACCGCTGCTCGCATAGTCTCAAAGACCGCATAGCCGTATAGACCGCGTCGGGTGGCAAGCCCTCGATATAATAAGTCGGGGTATGTGATACAATAACAAGATAACGGGCTTAACGTTTAACAAAGTAAGCACAACAAGAATGACCCCCTTACATAACAATCACAAAATACTAACACACGTAGCATCCTAACATGTTTACTTATCAAATCAACAAGAAAGTATTACAAGGCTATCACAAACCAACACAATCAAGTTATTCACACAAGGTACTTTATGCTAACAAGTTCTGCATCTATCCCCAAAGTCCTTCATACATTAACTTTTAAAAGGTACGTTTATTTCACAGAAGTCACACAATACCCGTAGTATAAAATAGAGTGACTGTCTTTTTAAGTAAATCAAAACACTTCCCTTTGTAAAATCAAGTAACAACATTATTTTCCAAACGTCCAAGTTTGCCTAATTTCAAATGTTCACGTTTCTTATTTTAGAAAGGTTTCGTAGTTCATAGTCTTATTCATTTAAGAATATAATTCTCTTTTAAACAATCTGAGAAACATATGCCCTATATGTGAGTAGGTTATTCTTGTTCATAATCAATCTTATTAAGCAGCCATGATCTAGGAAATGTAGTATAATTTTGTCTCATCTTAGCTTCTATGCAGATGGAGGTTTCTACTGGTTTTAATAATACTTCATTAATCAAAACATTTCCCTTTATTAACGCTGCAGTGGTTTGTTTCAAGACTCATTCTGATTTTCGAAATCAGTAAAACATTATTCCTTTTAAAAACCTAGTACTCATTACTCACGAATGAGGTTTCACACAAAATTCATATTAATTTAATTAAGTCAAGTCTCTTATCTTTTAAGATCAAGTTTCTTAACTTCTAAAATCAATAAATCATTCATTTTATCTTTCTTAAGCCGTTATACCTAACTTCCCATAAAGCTAGTATAACTCTTAAGTTTTTAAAACCAAGTATTACTCTCCTTTCAAAAACAGTTCTTAAGTCTCTTGAAATACTTCAAGATTCTTATTATTCGGGCTTAAGTCAAAAGACATTGCCGCATAACCACGTTCAATTAGCACGCGTACGTCTACCGTACTATATATATATTCATTTAAAATATCATGCTCAAGAGGATAGGAAGAATCACATACCTCGCGACGATTATCGACTATAAGCAAATCGCTCCACGGCTATAACCCGGCTAGCCTGGTCCACCTTTCAAGTAGCACATGCTACTCACAGAACATTCAACCTATAAAGGTTATACAAGTCTATCAAAGTCTAGACTACTCGGTAGAATAAATCTAGATACAAGATTCTACGGAAATTTGGGCAGCCCTTCCCTACCCGTCAAACTACACAAGTCTACTGTAATACAGTCCTATGTAAGTACAGTCCAATTCTCTTCTTTAAATTCAGGCTTAAGTCCAAAGACATTGCCGCAAGACTATGTTCAGTTCTATATATAGTATACTTCAACTATATATTCCTACAACATGTAATTTCCAATTACAATAGGGGGACAAGATATTTACCTCGGTAAGCCCAAAATTATCCAAGTTTAATGTCGCTCCTGAGCAACGTTTAGCTCCAACTCCGTGCGCTCCAACCCGCTCCAAACCACCCTTAGAAGTTCTAACCAACTTCTACTTAATACTCCAACTAACTATGGAGATTTTCCTTAGGGTTTCGTTTTTGTGACTGACGGAAAGTATAATAGTATTTCTGGGCTTTTCGTATAGGTATAACCTTGGAATACTACAAGGTATAAGGGCCAAGGTATTTTGGGTATAGTAACAATACTTTGGAGAGCATTTCTACCCAGAGGGGTGGTATTTATACGAGACAACACCACAAGGGGGGGGTGTATACCCCCACTCGAGGGGAGGGTTCTCGCCAAGGGCCTTCTCAAAGGGGAGGGGGCTCTTTGGACGAGACACAACAAGAGAGGAAGGGACTTTCAAGACTTAGGAAAGTTTAGGAATGGATGAAGAAGTCTTCCAAAGGGGGGGGGGGGTATTTATAGGTCAAGCAAAGGCCAACCAATGGCCAAGATCATGCCAAGTGCTAAGCAAGTGTAGGGCCAAGATTCATCTATGTGCACCTTATCCATCTACCACAAAATATCCTACCAACTACTTGACAAAAAAAGCCAAGGAATCGTCCAAGCTTTACCGCCCACACTCCATCAATGAGAGGTGCGCCGTCGCCTCTCGTTGGTCCAAAATGTTTCGTCTCTCGGAAAAATCCGCAAAATAAAATTGGCATAGCCGTAATTTTCCCCTCGAATGTTGTGTAAAACGTTTCGTCGAAAAACGACTCTAATCGGGTGTTGTGCACAAAAAATAAATCGTCCAAGCCACTTTAAAGCCCAAACTTTTCTACTACGTCCCACGTCATATACTGAAATACGGTATAACATTCTCCTCTCTTAGAAACATTCGTCCCAATGTTCCTTCTAAGTCTCAAACAAACGCGGCGCCAAGATAGTCTTCACTACTATACTTACGAGAACAAACCTGCCACACCTGGCCACAGAAACACCTGCGCAAAATACTTACATCCAAGTCCACGAGGAAACACCTCTAACATCACAAAAGCCCTTATCCGAGGTCTAAAATATACTTCCTTCGCACCTTCTCTTTACAAAAGAGATGATCACATCTATGCTCGCCATACATGCTCGCTTCTTCCCTTACGTGTCGTACACTCCTTGTACACTCGAACTCTTTCTCATAACTTACCACATTTCTGTTACTGCTTCAGTTTCCAAAACTTGTCACACCCTATCCGGGGTGGTACCTTCAAGAAGACCGACCGTCAACCTGAACTCTAAGCATCGTCGCCGCTTATCCGCACGATTTCTCTGAGCTGCCAATAACCTCTTCTAGACAAGCTTCACCCTAACCCCAGTCTGTTGGAACAAGCCTGAACCAACTATCTAAACCTTGCCAACATCGAACCAATCGACCGGCAACTTACACTTCCGCCTCTAAGGCTTCATAAGGCAAAAACCGAACACTGAAATGGTAGCTAAGACACTCCCTCAACAGGAGACAACAATCCTCACAGCTACCCCTTAAATCAAAACACTGGCCCGAGGACGAATACGATACGGAGACTCTCCTGAGTTCCTAACCCTGCCTGGTAAAACTTCCAGAAAACGAAAATAGTTGTAACCTGGGCTCCACTGCCTGACATAAGGTGAAAGCAGGCACCTCGTGCAGCCGTACAACCTTCCTGATACGATCATCTCACATAACCCTCTGCCGAGTAAACGGACCTGACTAAAAGACAAGAGGGACCGACCTCATCGGCCCGGCTACTGGTCGAACGCATCCACGAACTCGTACGCTGGTTAACTAAACTTGGGCCTAACACCCTCGTGACCCTACCACAAGGCGGGACCACCACAAACTGACCCCACCACCATACAGGCCGCGGGTTGACCCGCAACGTGGCCTCAACCCGACCCGGCAATGGGCAAAACACTAGCTCCCCGATCCGGAACAATTCACTAATCACGTTACGAAAACCTAGCGGTCTTCTTAGCTCAACTACCCTCTTTCATTCCACACTACCCAGGGACTTATCCCACAATATAGCTCACGTGCACTATGCACTCCGATAAGGATCAAAACATAACAATACATCTTTACCCGAGATGGCCTTACCTCTAAGGTCTCTACGTATAAAGCTCTAAGGCTCACACTTTTCCTATCCCCCAATCTTTCCCGGTTACTAACCATGATTTCTAATCACAATTACACTCATGTTATCTGAACATAACACTTAAGACATACTCATTTCATCATACGTACTAATCTCTAGAGGGTTAAGGATATATCTATATCTACTGCTTCACTCCCCTTAGTCGTTCTAATCAAACCTGCCCCGTAGGGCGCATAGCTAGGGAAGATGACGAACTACCCACCGATCCTGAAGGCTGAGTTCTCCTACTTGCATCCCTCCTACTAGGACATCCTTTCGACACATGGCCCTGACGGCCGCCGGTACCACAAGTACCAACTAAAAGACGACATTCCCCGGGATGACGCCTGTCACATTGTGAACACTGGGGAAAAAAACTGAATCCGGATGGCCGAACCTACGGTAGCGTGAACCGAAGCTCGAGCTCGACCAACTCCTGCATACCCCGAACGCCCCAACCACCGCGAGGACCTCTTTGCACTGGTGGATGTGCATATCTAATCTGCTGGTGAGGTAATTCGCCTCGAAAGTTACCAAAGGACTTTGCTGTCCTAGTCCTCTTCTGTTGTCCTTCGTTAACCCGTCGATCTCTACGTTTCTTGGCCTGCTGCGCATAAGCCCGAACACAGGCCATGCTCAAGCCTAACTGAAGAATTACTCTTGCACCACCCTCGCTTAGATAGTCATCAAGACCCGTGATAACTTGGTACATCACATACTCTCTCGTAGCTACATCCTTAGCTAGTAACAGGGTCGTCTCTTTTGCAATCTATTTCTCTATTCCCGGTCGTGGAACTGAAGGTTCAAATGTCATGGTCGCAGTAGGCACTGCTGCCGCTGTGCTAAACTCTGCTGGGGCTGGTGACGTAGCATAACTCCCCGAATGAAATACCACCCCAGGTGATGATTTGGGCTGTGCCTCGTAACCCTCTCAGATTTACCGCAGCCTCCTACGCTTGCCCTCCTGGGCCAGGGTTGCCCTACGCGGAGGCATAACGGGAAGGGAAAGAAATACGTTAGAGGGGCCCAACTTACAACACAGCTCTAAGGCACGATCTCAGAGTGAGAAGAATGGAAACCAATCCTAAATATCCTATAGCCTCCTGATTATTGGTGTGGTGCAAAACACACCGATAATCAAGACTTCATCGATACGGCTCAGACACTTTCCGAGGATTAATCGCTTCGATACCACTTTTGTCACGACTGTTCGGGCTCGTGGATCGTGCCTTACCCGCACCCAAGTAGTCATACATCGAGGAAATCGGAACATAAAACAATAACATGAAATATTTATGAAGTCAAACAAGAACTGAGAAAACTTGCCTTTCGCATATATACATAAAAACTTCAAACCGAGCTACATCCTCTTACAAATTCTGCCACAACAAAGATACTGCACTTCTAAGAATGATACGACAACAATGGCGGGACAGGGCCCCGCCATACCCCTGAATGTAAGTACTTACAACGACAGGGGACTATACCACTGATAAGCCTCCGGAGAAACGGAGCTTCCCAAACGCTGAACTGTGACCCTAAGAGCAAGGATCAATGACTGGTGTACCTTTACCTGCGGCATGAACGCAGCCCCAGGCGAGGTCGCATAACAGTGGAGTATGTGAAATCAAAATAAATCAGAAATGAAATCATAGTAGTCTATATATAAAGCAGAGACATGTATGATAACCAAACTACGATTCACATAAATAAGCAAATATGTCAAGTCGTGACTCACGCCTCAAAGTCATCACAATAGAACCGACGGTAAGTAATGCGAAGGCATAGCGACTACTAAGACCCAAGCACTAAAATGCCATAAAGCGTATCACGAGGTCTTTCTAGACCGCACCACATGATCGAAGCTGGCCACTCGCCCGCAGTATCACTGTGCGCGTCTATCCCTGGAACTTACCGCAGCTCCGCATAGGTCACACACAGACCCGCATGAGGTATTCCTCGAATCATGGTCTCGCATCGCGCGAGGTATACCCCGTGACGGAGGCGCCTTAACCCCAGATCCGCTGGACTTCCGCAGCCGCATAGTCCTCAAAGACCGCATAGTCCTCAAAGACCGCATAGCATCTGACGGGCTAAACACCCGAATGATCAATCGAGCATACCGCTGCCCGCATAGTCTCAAAGACCGCATAGGCCGATAGACCGCATCGGGGGTGGCAAGCCCTCGATATAATAAGTCAAGGGGGTATGTGATACAATAACAGTACAACGGGCTTAACGTTTAACAACGTAAGCACAACAAGAATGACCCCCTTACATAACAATCACAAGATACTAACACACGTAGCATCCTAACATGTTTACTTATCAAATCAACAAGAAAGTATTACAAGGCTATCACAAACCAACACAATCGTTATTCACACAAGGTACTTTATGCTAACAAGTTCGTATGTATCCCCAAAGTCCTTCATACATTAACTTTTTAAAAGGTCCGTTTCTTTCACAGAAGTCACACAATACCCGTAGTATAAAATAGAGTGACTGTCTTTTTAAGTAAATCAAAACACTTCCCTTTGTAAAATCAAGTAACAACATTATTTTCCAAACGTCCAAGTTTGCCTAATTTCAAATGTTCACGTTTCTTATTTTAGAAAGGTTTCGTAGTTCATAGTCTTATTCATTTAAGAATATAATTCTCTTTAAACAACTGAGAAACATATGCCCTATATGTGAGTAGGTTATTCTTGTTCATAATCAATCTTATTAAGCAGCCATGATCTAGGAAATGTAGTATCATTTTGTCTCATCTTAGCTTCTATGCAGATGGAGGTTTCTACTGGTTTTAATAATACTTCATTAATCAAAACATTTCCTTTATTAACGCTGCGGTGGTTTGTCAAGACTCATTACGATTTCAAATCAAGAAACATTATTCCTTTTAAAACCAAGTACTCATTACTCACGAATGAGGTTTCACACAAAATTCATATTAATTTAATTAAGTCAAGTCTCTTATCTTTTAAGATCAAGTCTCTTAACTTCTAAAATCAATAAATCATTCATTTTATCTTTCTTAAGCCGTTATACCTAACTTCCCATAAAGCTAGTATAACTCTTAAGTTTTTAAAACCAAGTATTACTCTCCTTTCAAAAACAGTTCTTAAGTCTCTTGAAATACTTCAAGATTCTTATTATTCGGGCTTAAGTCAAAAGACATTGTCGTACAACTACGTTCAATTAGCACGCGTACGTCTACCGTACTATATATATATTCATTTAAAATATCATGCTCAAGAGGATAGGAAGAATCACATACCGCGACGATTATCGACTATAAGCAAATCGCCCACTGGCTATAACCCGCTAGCCCGGTCCACCTTTCAAGTAGCACATACTCACGTAACATTCAACCTATAAAGGTTATACAAGTCTATCAAAGTCTAGACTACTCCTGGAGAATAAATCTAGATACAAGATTCTACGGAAATTTGGGCACCCTTCCCTGCCCACAACTACACAAGTTCATCAGAATACATGTCTGATCCATGTAAATCCAATTCTCTTCTTTAAATTCAGGCTTAAGTCCAAAGACATTGCCGCAATAACCTACTCACACATAAGGCATATGTTACTCAAATTGTTTTAAAAGAGAATTATGTTATTAAGTGATTAAGACTTTGAACTACGAAACCTTTCGAAAATAAGAGACTTGAGTATTTGAAATTAGGCAAACTTGAACTTTTGGAAAAGAATGTTGTTACTTGTCTTTAAAAAAGGGAAATTATTTTGGTTTACTTAAAATAATAGTTACTGCTTTTGGATACTACAGTGTTGGTATCAGTGACTTCTTGTGAAAGAATGGATATTTGTAAGAGAATCAAGTATGGTAATTTGCTTGTGCTTGCTTGTGATAGCCTTGTTGTGTAAAAGTTGTATTCCTATGCTACCGTCTCTCGATGGAGGGCCGTATATTGTTATTGTTGTTACATGGACATATACGCACCGATGAAGAATTCAGGCATGCGGCATGGCGGGTTAATCACCCGGTATATTGTTATTGTTGTTACATGGACATGTCTGCACCGATGAAGAATTCCGGGGGCATGCGGCCATGCGGCGGGTTAATCACCCGGTATATTGTTATTGTTGTTACATGGACATGTCTGCACCGATGAAGAATTCCGGGGGCATGCGGCGGGTTAATCACCCGGTATATTGTTATTGTTGTTACATGGACATGTCTGCACCGATGAAGAATTCCGGGGGCATGTGGCCATGCGGCAGGGTTGATTACCCGATATATTGTTATCGTTGTTACATGGACATGTCTGCACCGATGAAGAATTCCGGGGGCATGTGGCCATGCGGCAGGGTTGATTACCCGGTATACTGTTATTGCATCCTGGACATGTCTACACCGATGGAGAATTCCGGGGGCATGTGGCCATGATGCGGGCATGATTGATATTGTGGGCGTGAGACCTCGTTATATTTGAGTGATGACTTTGAGGCGTGAGTCCTCGCTTGACATGACTGCTTTTATGTCGTGAACTGTAGTTTGGTTATCATACATGTCTCTCGCTTTATTTATCTTTGTATGATTTCATTTACGTATTTTCGCCACATACTTGGTACTGTTGATCGACTCCTCGGGGCTGCGTTCATGCCGCAGGTAGAGGTACATTGGTTGTTGATCCTCGTTCTTAGGATCACAGTTCAGCGTATTGGGAAGCTCCGTTTCTCCGGAGGCTTATCTTTTGGTATGTTTTCCCCGAGTTTGTAAGTTTTTGTACATTCAGGGGTATGGCGGGGCCCTGTCCCGTCATAGTTGTTGTAAAAATCTTAGAGGTCTAGAAAATCGCATTATGGGCGGGTGTAAAGGATTGTAATCGTTCGGTTGTATGTATATACGAAGGTGGCCGTTTTAGTTAGCCTGTTTTCTTATGTTGTATCTTGTTTCCTGTTTAAGTTTTTATTTCCGCTGATTTTCTCTGATGTAGTATCACTAGGGTGCCCGGGGTAAGGCACCAGTCGCGAGCCCGAGGTCGGGTCGTGACAATAAGGCCGCAATTGATTATAACAACTATAATCTTCAAGCAGATAACATGCGACAACTCTAGTTAACGACCAAATTGTAATTCAATTTCAAATGACTCAACATGTCATTTTCGGATTTGAGCTTCCAAATTTCCATAACACTTATCAAACTTCATAACACATATCACATGATCATTTCTAACTTATAATAACATGGAATCTTCAATTACAAAAGTAAGACGAAGATTATACCTCATCTAGCCCAAATATGATCCAAGATTGCAAGTCGATCCTTAGCAACTTTAGCTCCTCCTTTCGACGTTCCAAACCATTCCAAGCAACCTTTAGATGCCTATGAAGAACTCTTCTTCAAGTTCCATCTTCAAAGTTGAATAACTCCTTAGGTTTTCGACTTGCGACTAATACGAAAACACCACATTTCCGGGATCTTTCTATTGAGATACACTTACAATACCCTTAGGTACCTTGGTTTAAAGTAGGGATCTTATTGGACAACAAACAAAAATTTTCTTCTTGAAACTTTTCTCCCAAAACCGAGAGCTCACTAAGAGTTCTTCAAGATATTTCAAATTTCTCTAAGTGTTGAGAATGACAAAGTCTTGCACTACTAGTAAGCTTATATTACACAAGGAAGGGTTAAGATTAAAACAAATGGATGGCTTGGATGCATTTTATTAAAATATCATGCTATGTGGGCTCATTGACTTGGTCAATGTTGTCAAGCTCTTAGTCTAGCAAGACTTTCTTCATAAATATGGTCAAATGACCATTCTACCAATGCACAAATTCGACCAAGACCACTAAGGGGGGGTGACACGTGTCGCCCTCTCATTCGTCGCAATATTTCATTTTCCGACAATTCCATAATTCCGATAAATTTTTACTCGTCTCAAACCTTAACATTTTTGAGTTCTTACGTATGTTCTTATAAACATATCCTGAAATTCCGGGGTGTAACATTTTCGACGGAAAAGTTTTCGAATTTTGTGAAGGAAAAAGGTTCGTTAATGGGAATTGGATTCCTAGATTTGGTATTCGGACTTCTTGGAATATTAGAGAATTATGGAATTTTATTTCCGGAATTGGTCACGTGGGGCCCACGGGAGAAATTTACGGTTTTGTGGGGCCCACTTTGTTTTCGAGATTTTGGACATTGTGGATATTTACGGAAGATGAAATATTTTGGACGAATAGGAGGGCGACACGTGTCACCCCCTTAGGTGGCCATGTGGGCCGAAATGGTGGGACAAGTGGCTAGCCACTTGTCCATCATTGCCGTTTTTTAGAGACATGTGGCAAGCCACATGTCTCAAGTTTGTGTGGGACATGTGGTTTGTGGGACCCACACACACATGTCCCCAATCTACACCACACACTTTCCTTGATCCTAGCCCTTGATTTCTCTATAAATACCCCTTAAGTTGCAAGACTTATTCATCCACACTTAAGAGTTTCCAAGGCAAAAAAAAAATATACTCCCTCCCTTTGTGTGTGTGCTCTCGTCCCCCCACTTTGTGTAGAAATACTTCAATGGTTGTTGTATAAATCCCAAATACCTTAGCCTAGTGTCCCTAGTAGTATTCTAAAGTAATCTCAACATAAGAGCCCGGAAATACTACTTTATTCCAATAGTCGTAAAATGAAACCCTAGGAAAATCTTCATAGCTTGGTTGAAGTGTTAAGAGAAGTTGTTTAGAAACTTCTAAGGGTTGCTTGGAGCGGATTGAAGCGTAAGGAATAGGAGCTAAACGTTGCTCAGGATCGACTTATAAATCTTGGATAATTTTGGGCTTATCGAGGTAATGATCTTTATCCCCCTATTGTAATTGGAGATTACATGTTGTAGTAATGTATAGTTGAGTATACTATATGTAGAATGAATATTGAAAAGAATTGAACTGTATTTACATTGGACTGTATTTACAGTAGACTTGTATAGTATTACTGTTACACCCCGGAAATTCCAGGATATGTTTTTAAGAACGTACGTAAGAACTCAAATGTTAAGGTTTGAGACGAGTAAAATTTATCGGAATTTTGGATTTGTCGGAAAACGAAATATTGTGACGAATGGGAGGGCGACACGTGTCACCCCCCTTATGTTGTCTTGGACGAAATTTAACAAGGACAAAAGGGTCATTTGACCATTGTTAGGAAGACAAGTCTTGCAAATGACTTAGCTTGACATTGTTGACTAAAAGTCCAAGGGCCACTTGGGCAAGATCCATGTGAAACACATCCGAGCCATCCATAGACCATATGTACTAATCTAGACCTTCCATTTTGTTATATAAGCTTACTAGTAGCAAGACTTTGTCATTCTCTACACTTAGAAAAAAATTGAAATCTTGTCTTGCTCACTATGGAAGCTCACGGTTTTGACAAGTTTCCAAGAGGAAAATTTTCAATTCTTGTCCAATAATTCCCCCACTTTAAACCAAGGTTCCTAAGAGTATTGTAAGGTTTTCTCAAAAGAAAGATTTCGGAAAAGAGGCGTTTTCGTATTAGTCGCAAGGCGAAAACCTAAAGGGTTATTCAACTTTGAAGTTGGAACTTGAAGATGAGTTATTCTTAAGCTTCTAAGGGTTGCTTGGAGTGGATTGGAACGTCGAAAGGAGGAGCTAAAGTTGCTAAGGAGCGACTTGTGATCTTGGATCATAATTGGGTTAATTGAGGTATAATCTTCGTTTTACTTTTGTAATTGAAGTTTCCACGTTATTATAAGTTAGAAGTGATCATGTGATTTGTGTTATGAAGTTTGATAAGTGACATGGATTGTAGAAGCCTAGAACCGAAAATGACATGATTAGCCTTTTGAAATTGAAATGCAATTTTGGTCGTTAATTTAGAATCGCCGCATGTTTACCTACTTGAGAATTGTAGTAGTTGTAATCGATTGCGCTTGATATCATGTTATACTAAACCATTTGGATTGAAATGGAAATTGAATAAGAATTGGTATTGTTATATTATTGTGAGCCAATCGGGGTCGTTTGGTTATTCATTTGCATTGGATTACCTTCTATATTATTGTGAGCCAATTGGGGCTGTTTGGTTATTCATTTGCATTGGATTACCTTCTATATTATTGTGAGCCAATTGGGGTTGTTTGGTTATTCATTTGCATTGGATTACCTTCTATATTATTGTGAGACAATTGGGGCTGTTTGGTTATTCATTGGCATTGGATTACCTTCTATATTGTTGTGAGCCAATTGGGGCTGTTTGGTTATTGTATTTCGACCTTGGAAAAGGTGGCAAAGTTAGTAAAAACAAAGGAGGTGCTGTCCGATTTTCCGTAGAATTTAGAGACTTAACACTTATAATACTCTACGTTTGAAGTAAGGCCTTAATGGACGTATTGTGAATATTATAGGTTGACATACTACGGGCGGGAATTTGTACTTGACAAGTGGTTTGACCCGAAGAGGTATGTGGAACTTTTCCTATCTTTTGAGCATGACTAGTTTCACGTATATAGTACGGTAGACGTACAAGATTTTGACATCCTTGGCTTATTTTAGGAATGTCCAAGTTGATTGAGTTAGGGAATTAACTCACTTGTTTAAATGTTAAGGATATCTTGGTTTTCAAAGTTAAGAGACTTTAAGTATGTTGAAAGTATTTTGATACTTGTTTTTATGGAAAGTTTAAAGAGTGGTTTACTCTAAGTAATTTAAGTATGTTAAGGGACTTGAAGAGTTTTAAAATATGCGATACTTGTTTCGTTTTAAACGTATAAGTCCCTAGGATAGGAAATTGTACTTGACTAATGCATAAAGTGAATATAACGACTTTATGGGGAGTTGGTTATATTGGCTTTATGGAAAGATAAATGGCTTGATTTATTGAAAGGCAATTTTATTTAAGGCATCAATTGCCTAAGGTTTTAAAGGAAAGAAGTCACTTGATTTAGAAGCCTAAATGTATTTCTAAAAGGTATCGTGACTTGTCTTGAAAAGTAGTTATGACTTGATACTACGGTTATTAGTATCTTGGAAGTTATATATGAAAAAGAGTCATTTTTAAAAGAATAGAAGTACGTAGTACTTTGGGTTAAATTCCCGGATTTTATAATGACATGTTAGTGCCTTAAGTAAACTAAAATGAGAATGTATATGAATAAGGCTAATAAGAAGTTGTATTTCTTAACTTGCTTATTTATTGTATGATAAGCAGTAGGGCTTATGTTATGTATGATGGCCTTGAGCTAGGTAAGAGTATAAACGGCGGGTAAACCCCCAAGACGTTATACCACCGCTTGGTAAGAGTATAAATGAGGGTAAACCCCAAGACGTTATACCACCGCTCGTGGATTTGCTACCCATGATGCGAGGAATACCTCATGCGAGTCCTTATGGGCTTATGCGGGTGAAATAGTCTCATGCGGGCGGGTACAGCCTATGCGAGGAATACCTCATGCGGGTCCACGCGATCTATGCGGGTGAAATAGTCCCAGGAATAGGATTGCTTAACGATCTTGCGCGGGTGGTCCTGCTTTGATCGTGAGCCTCCTACTTTATATTGTAAGTATACTCCTATTTACTCTCATTGTTAGTAAGGCACAGTGTACTGTTAATTGAGTAATCATACATGTCTCCAGTTTTATTTTAGACTTATGATTTCATTACTGATTTTCGGGCCACATATTTGGTACACGTTGTATCGACCTCCTTCGGACCGCGTCACGCCGAGTAAAGTACGTGTTCTTGATCCTCGCTCTTAGGATCATCGTCACCGCTGAGAAGCTCCTTCATTTCGGAGGCTTATCCCTGGTATTGTCGGTTGTTGTACATTCAGGGGTATGGCGGGGCCCTGTCCCGCCAGAGTTGTTATTCTTAGAGGTCTGTAGTCACATTGTGGATTGGGCTGAAAAGAAAAGAAAAATGTACTGTTCTATTTCTGGATTGAGTATATTTTACGGAAGGTGGCCTTATCGGCTAGCCTGTTGTTGGTTACTGTCTAAGTTTTTTTTGTATGTTGTGTATGTTCCGCTGCTATTCTCTGATGTATACCTGACAGGGGTGCGGTGTAGGCACCGATCGCGCCCGGGTCGGGTCGTGACAATTATCGGGCGATTTTGTACACGCCCAAGATGGCGTGTAACCCCTTTGAGTTGTTGGCTATTGGTATCACCAAACAGGTGGTGGTAAGTAGTTGCAGGGGAGGTGCTGCCGAATTTTCCGTAGAATAAGGAACCTTGTACTTAGAAATGTTCTACGAAGAGATCTAGAAGTTAATAGACGTTTTATGACCATTATAGGTTGAAGTACTACGAGTAGCGTATTCTACTTGAAGGGTGGAAAAGGCTAGCAAGGGTATAGTACTTTGGAGCATTTTGCTATTTGTCGATAATCGTCGCGAGGTATGTGAACCTCTTCCTATCCTTTCTAGCATGATTGTTGTGAACTATGTAGTACGGTAGACGTACGTGTGCTAAACGAATTTGGTTGGTTTAAAACATAAAGTGTTATAATGGTTTTATGGGAAGTCAGTTATAACGACTTTATGTAGGTAAAAAGAATAAGTTATATTGATTTCGGAAATGGGAATAAGTATCGAACAAGTCATTACAGCGTTAATAAAGGAAAATATAATGACAAATAATTATATTAAAACAAGTAGAATCTTCCATCTGCATAGAAGCTAAGATAAGACAAAATTGTATTACATTTTATAGATCATGACTGCTTTAATAAGAATCATTATAAACAAGTATTAATTTTCTTAAATTCCAAAGTAAGGAACTTGATTTCTAAAAGAAAAGAGACTTGAGGAATTGAAGTGTTTTTGGTTTAAAAGAAGGGCATGATTTTGTCTTAAGTTGGTTTAAAAAGAAAGCATGGTATTGTCTTGGTTTATTCAAAAAGGAGGTATGGAAATTGTTTTGGTTTACTTAAAATGATAGTCACTCTATTTTGATACTACGGGTATCGTGTGACCTTTCTAAAAGAAATGGATCTTTTGAAAGAATTTAAGTACGTAGTATCTTGGGGTTAAAACCCGGATTTGTTGTCATAAAATGAAAGTCTAAAAGTATGTTAAACTTGTCTATGCTAGTTGTGATAGCCTTTGGTGGTATTACTATGTTATCGCGTCTCTCAGTTTGAGGGTCGGCTGACTTGTTGTGAATTTTCTTGGACGTACCGGCAGTGACGGAGGATTCCACGGGTATGCTTCCATTATGATTGATCTTGGCCATGCTTATACGATGAGGGATGCCGGGGCATGCGACCATGTTATATTTCTACTCCATGGGCTAGCTCCCCGTGAAGACATGTACCCACGATGAGGGATTTCGGGGGTATGTTATATTATTACTCCATGGGCTAGCTCCCCATGAAGATTTGCACCCACGATGAGGGATTCCGGGGGCACGTTATATACGATCATTACTCCATGGATGAGTCCCCATGAAGACATGTACCCACGAGGAGGGATGCTGGGGGCATGTTATATATATATATGTATTGTATATGTGTACGCCGACTGTGAGGTAAGATGCCACGGGCGCGTCACATGAGTATGATTTATGTCATAGATCTGCCGCGAGGAAGGAATTCCACGCACGAGTGATGACTTTGAGGCGAGTCCCCGACTTGACATGACCGTTTATATACGGTACAATCGTAGTTTGGTCATACATGTCTCCTGCTTTATATAGACCATATGATTTCATTACGATTTTCTGGGCCACATACTTGGTACCAGACTGACCTCCTTCGGGGGGCTGCGTTCATGCCGCAGGTAGAGGTACATCGGTTGTTGATCCTCGCTCTTAGGATCACAGTTCAACGTTTTGGGAAGCTCCGTTTCTCCGGAGGCTTATCTTTGGTATGATTCCCTGAGATTGTAGGTTCTTGTAGATTCAGGGGTATGGCGGGGCCCTGTTGTTACACCCCGTAGTTCCAGGGTATATATGTGAGAACGTACGTACGAGAATACGACATTAACATTGGAAAGGAAGAAAGATGTGATTTTTCGACGGAAAAGTTTCCGGATTTTGTGAAGGAAAAAGGTTCGTTAATGGGAATTGGATTCCTAGATTTGGTATTCGAACTTCTTGGAATATTAGAGAATTATGTAATTTTATTTCCGGAATTGGTCACGTGGGGCCCACGGGAGAAATTTACGGTTTTGTGGGGCCCACTTTGTTTTCGAGATTTTGGACATTGTGGATATTTACGGAAGATGAAATATTTTGGACGAATAGGAGGGCGACACGTGTCACCCCCTTAGGTGGCCATGTGGGCCGAAATGGTGGGACAAGTGGCTAGCCACTTGTCCATCATTGCCGTTTTTGAGAGACATGTGGCAAGAGTTGTTGGCTCGTTATGTCCCCACTTTAGTGGCAGACATGGAGGATAGAGTGCACCGTTATGTCACAGGACTTGACGATTATCTAGCAGAGTTAGACAGAGTAGCTCTTCACCGCATGGACATTGCCCGTATACGTGCTTACGCAGTGGATCGATTGAGAACGAAGAGACCGACGTAGGGACCAGGATCAACATAAGAGGGCCAAGACAGCAGGGTCCTTTGGTAACTTTCGAGGCAGACAGCCTCAACAGCAGGCTAGGTTAACATTTCAGCCGACATAGAGTGCTCCTTCCCGCCTTAGCGGAGGTTTGATCGCGAGGATATTCGGAGCGGTCGCTCCAGGTGCAGGTCACAAATGCTCGAGGGTAGTAGCCAGGGGAAGCCACCCTTGCCTCGGTGTGGTCGCTGTAATAGATTCCATGTTGGGGAGTGTCGTACTACTTCGACCGCTTGTTATGCTTGCAGCCAACAGGGCCATTTAGCGAGAGACTGTCCGACCAGAGGTGGCACTGGTGGGATAGCACAGACTACGGGATCAGTTGCGGGTTCTTCGCCTTCAATAGCTAGGCAGGATGTTCATACACCAGCAGGCCATAGCAGAGTAGGTGGTGGAAGTTCCCAGTTTTAGCGGTCCTTGGAACCGCCTATTTGATTTCAGGTATATCCTTAACCCTCTAGAGACTAGTATGCATTGATGATATGATGATGTGTTAAGTGTTATGTTCGGTTAGCGTGGTGTTAAAAATTGTGATTTAGAGAGTATGACTAGATGAAAAGGTAAGTTGGGGACGTGGAAACTGTGAACCTTAGAATGTTGATAACTATAGAGGCCTTGGATACAAGGCCGTCTTGAGTAGATGATTTTACGGTTGGTTTTTGTCGAAGTACTTGGTATGCGTGAAATGTATTGTAGGATAATTCCATGGGTTGTGTAAGATGAAAGTGGTAGCTTCTGCAGTTCATCAGGCGATGCGGCCCCTTCGACGGAAATTTCCAACACTTCTCAAAATTCCCAAAATTCACCCAATCCAGCCCAGAGTCATGGTCCAATCACTCGCAGTCAACAGAGTATTTTTAAACCAAAAAGATATTTTAATTCGAATTCTAATGTTCTTAAATCACCCTTACCCCGTAATCCTGTGTGTCTTAAATGACACTAATTGGAAAATTATCATGACCGATGAATATAATGCTCTTATTGATAATAAGACGTGGGAGTTGGTACCTCGTCCATCTGGTGTTAATATTATTCGTTCTATGTAGATTTTTGCTCACAAGGAAAATTTTGATGGTTCATGTGCGAGGCATAAAACTCGTCTTGTAGGTGATGGTAAGACTCAACAGGTTGGTGTGGATTGTAGTGAAACATTTAGCCCAGTGGTCAAGCCGGCTACCATTCAGACTGTACTCAACTTGGCTCTTTCGAAATCATGGCACATTCATCAGCTAGATGTGAAGAATGCTTTCCTACATGGTGATCTCAAGGAAACAGTGTATATGCATCAGTCCTTGGGGTGTAGGGATACTAGATATCCTAATCATGTTTGTTTGTTGAAGAAGTCATTGTATGGGCTTAAGCAGTCTCCACGAGCTTGGTATAAGAGGTTTGCTGATTATGTTTCGACTATGGGTTTTTCTCACAGCAGGTTTGATTCATATATCGTCACGGTTCTTCGATGGCTTATATTCTATTGTATGTTGATGATATTATCTTGACTTCCTTTTCTGATGCTTTGCGAAATTCCATTATGACAATGCTCAGTTCTAAGTTTGTCATGAAAGACTTGGGCCCATTGAGTTACTTTTTGGGGATTGTTGTAACTCGTCATGCAGGTGGATTGTTCTTATCACAGAGGAAGTATGCAGTAGAGATCATTGAGAGGGCTGGGATGTCATCTTGTAAGTCCACTTCTACTCCGGTTGATACTAAACTCAAGTTGGGTGCTGCAGCTGGCTCTTCCTATGAGGATCCGACTCACTATCGTAGTCTTGCAGGCGCCCTTCAATATCTTACGTTCACGCGACCTGATATTACATATGTCGTACAACAGGTGTGTTTGTTTATGCATGATCCCAGAGTTGAACATATGAATGCGCTCAAACACATCCTTAGGTACATTCAGGGAACACTTAAGTATGGTTTGCATTTGTATCCTTCGTCGACGTCTACACTTGTCTCCTATACAAATGCTGATTGGGGTGGTTGTCCTGACATGACACCAGACGGTCTCGTCTGGCTATTGCATGTTTTTAGGTAATAACTTGGTCTCATGGTCTGCCAAGCGTCAATCCACGCTTTCACGTTCAAGTGCAGAGGCCGAGTATCGAGGGGTAGCCAATGTGGTTTCTGAGTCATGTTTGGTTACGAAATCTACTTTTAGAGCTTCATTGTCCTATTGAGAATGTCACCTTGGTATATTGTGATAATATAAGTGTCATCTACCTTTCTGGTAATCCAGTTCAGCACCAGCGTACTAAACACATAGAGATGGATATTCACTTTGTTCGAGAGAAGGTAGTTAAAGGACAAGTACGCGTCTGCCATGTCCCTTAAAGATATCAGATTGCAGACATCTTTACAAAGGGTCTTCCCTCGGTCCTTTTTGAAGATTTTAGAGGCGCCTCAACAGATTTAAAACCGCTCGCTATGATCATGCGGTGTGTTAGAGAATGGGCTTGGCCCATCCGCGTGTGTATAGTGGGCCACGACATCCTTGTAAGTCCCAAGTTGGTTTGTATATTTGGTAGGTTTACATATTAGTCTTGTACCTTAATTAGGATTGTAATATTACCATAAGTGTATAGTTATTCTTCATATAGAATAGGGATTTAGATGTAAAGTAGGAATAGGATTCTCCTATTGTAACTTGTATATATATGTCTTTCATCAATAAGAATAATCAAGAGGATTAATTCTTTCAGTATCCACTAAGCAGGCAGCATGATTAAAAATGAAGAATAACACAAAAGCAATCAGAGAAAGGAGTATACCCTAAGGCAGCAGGGGGTGTGAAAACAAGGTTAGCTACTGCCAAAGCCACTTCTCAATGAATAATTCTCTCATTTGGAACATAAGGTATGTAAACACACAACAGGCCTTTGAGAGAAGTTGTTATGATGCACACGCAGAAGCATTTTAATTTTATAGCCTTGATGTAGCCTTTCCAACATATCAGACATATAGATATGTACAAACAATGGATAGGAATGGGTACAGCTTGGTATAACAGTAATGGGAAGATATGGGTGTTTGTTCAAGATGAATTTCAAGTGGAAGTGTTAACGGATACTGATCAAGGTTTGACAGTAAAACTGACTCAAGTGGACCTCATGAAATCTGTGTATCATTGATATATGCCAGTAATGACAGGAACACTAGAAAAGAGTTGTGGGAGAACTTGTTTGAATTATCTGGGAAAATTCAAATTCCCTGGTTGCTTGGTGGGGGGAATTCAATGTCATATTGGATGATTCTGAAAAAATGGAAGGAATGCTTGTATCATTTGGGGAGACTGAAGACTTTAGAGTGTGCCTTAATGTTTGTCAACTTACTGACTTGGGTTTTTCTGGTAGTATATACACATGGTTGAATGGGAGATCTGATGAAGCTTGTATCTTTAAAAGGATAAATAGATGTTAGGGTAATCAATTATTGCTGGGGAAATTTTCTAACTTGGAGGTGGAGCATCTGATTAAGCAAGGGTCTGACCATGCCCCTCTTATAATCTCTTATAAGGAAGACAACAAAGTAATCAAGAAATCATCCAGATTTCTCAACTTTTGGGTGGAACATGAATCCTTCTTTAATGTTGTGAGGCAAAACTGGACAGACAATTTTGGAAAGGATCCTTTTTATACAGTGCAAAATAAAATAAAGAAAGTCAGCAAAGTTTTGGCTGCATGAAGTAAAGACACTTATAGGGATATATTCAAACAGATTGCCACTTTAGAAGAAGTGGTTAAGGTCTATGAATTGGAGTTTGAACAGAATCATACTGGCAACAACAGAGAAATTGCAGAAAGTGCAAGTTGATCTGATTAAGTTTTATGCTGTGGAGGAAAATTTTAGAGGCAAAAAGCAGGTATGCAATGGTTTAAAGATGGAGATAGAAATACTAAATTAGTTCATGCTTATGTAACTGGAAAGAGGAGAAAGCTGCAAATAAAGAAGATTCAGAATCAACTTGGGAATTGGCTGGATACAGAAGATGAGATCATATAAGAGGCTATCAGATTCTACTCGCACCAATTTTCAGAGTATCATATCCCAAATAAATTTCATATTCTAAAGGATATCCCTAAAATGATCAATGAATGACAGAACACAATGATTCAGAAATCCTGCAGGCATGGGAAGTAAAGTAAGCTGTATTTGGTCTTAATTCAGATAGTGTAGATGGACGGATGGATTCACAGTAAATTTTACCAACACCGCTGGAAAATAATGGAGATGATGTGGTTAAAATGGTGCAATCATTTTTCTGTGGCATGAACTCCTAGATATGTCACTTGCACTAATTTGGTGTTGATTCCTAAGAAGAAGGAGATAACAACCTTTTCGGATATGAGGCCTATCACCTTGAGTAATTTCAACAGAAGATATTCTCACGAATTATTCATGACAGTTACACACCTACTACCTACAATTATATCTCCTCATCAAGCAGGGTTTGTAAAAGGAAGAAGCATAGTAGAGAATATTTTGTTGGTTCAGAGATTGTGCATGATATTAGAGTTCGTGATAAGCCAAAGAAATGTTATGATAAAGTTGGACATGACAAAGGCATATGATAGAGTTTCTTGGTTATTTCTGACCAAAGTGCTAAGGATGATGGGGTTTGGAGAATCATTGATTGATATGGTGTATAAAATAGTATCAAACAATTGGTACTCTATTCTAATTAATGGGAAACCACGAGGATTCTTCAAATCCACTAGTGAGGTCAAACAAGGAGATTATTTGTCACAATCTTATTCATTCTAGCTGCTGAAGAGCTTTGAATGCACTTCATTACAAGGAGCAATATAGAGGGTATGGGATGGCTAAATGGAGTCCTTATATCAATCACCTAGCTTATGCAGATGATCTCGTTATCTTTCCTCTGAAGAAAACTCAATTAGATTAGTGATGGATACTTTGGTTCATATGAAAAGGTGAGTGGACGGTGATGGTTCATAATGTTACAAGAATTCCAAGGAAAGATTTTCCTTTCATCCACTTAGGAGTGCCAATATATTACAGTAGGAGGAAGAATGAGCATTACAAGGAGATTATTGATAAGGTTAGTAATAGACTATTCTCATGGATCGAAAGCTACTATCCATTGGATGGAGGGTCACTCTCATAAAGCATGTGGCATGCCTATTCATTTGTTGTCGCATGTGACCCTCCCGCAAGAGTTATTGCTAAGCTACACAGATCGTTTGCAAAGTTCTTATGGAGTAACTCAATAAGGAACTCTAGTAAACATTGGACATCATGGTCAGTTTATGTTATCCTTATGAAGAGGGTGGCCTGAGTTTTAGAAGCCTACAAGATGTATCAAAAGCTTTATTTGCTAAATTATGGTAGAATTTTAGAACTAAGAACTCCTTATGGAGAATGTATATGAGCAACAAATATTTAAAAAGGAGCATGTTGTGTTGGTGGGATGGAAAAAGGTACTTATAAATGGAAAAAGATGATCTTGATGAGGACCGATAGAGCATGAAATTTCAGAGAAACAATATCAAGGCCAATCTCATTTTTGGCTTGACAATTGGATCGATTTGGTGCTCGTATTACGTCATCGATTCTAACTTTGATTGTGACAGACGCTTGTTCAAGTTTGTGAAACAGTGAAACAGGGAGATGAAATTCGATATTCTTAGAGATCTGCTTTCCTAATGATTTAGTAGAGCATATTTTCACTAATATCCCATGGAATCCGATCGAGAGCATCAACTACCACGCTCACTTTCCCGGATGATAGAGAATATTCACGTAGTAATCCTTGAGCAATTCGAGTCATCTTCTCACTACGATTCAACTATCTTTTATTGAAAATGTATCAAGGCTCTTGTGATCGGTGAAAATATTGATGTGAACCGCGTACAAGTAGTGACTCCAAATCTTTAGTGAGAACATCATTGTTGCTAACTCCAAATCATAAGTCGGATAATTCTTCCCGTGAGGTTTAAGTTGTATGGATGCATATGCTACAACCTTGTCATGTTGCATTAAAACACACCCAAGACCAACTCCTGAATCACCACAGTATACAACAAAACATTCATTTCCCTCTAGTAGAGTCAAAACTGGAGAAGTCAACCTCTTCTTCAACTCTTCGAAACTTTTCTCACAAGCATCTAACCATTGAAACTTGACTTTCTTATGAGTTAATTTAGTCAACAGAGATGATATGGAGGAAAAACCTTCCATGAAGTTGTTATACCCCGTAGTTGCAGGGTATGTATGTGAGGACGTACGTACGAGAGTACGGCAGAAATTTTGAAAAGAAAGAAAGATGTGAGTTTTCGACGGAAAAGTTTCCGGTAATTTGTGAAGAAAAAGGTTCGTTAATGGGAATTGGATTCCCAGATTTGGTATTTGGACTTCATAGATTATATTAGAATTTTGAGATTTTATTTTCGGAAATGGTCACGTGGGCCCACTGAGAAATTTACTGTTTTGTGGCCCGCTTGTTTTTGAGATTCCGGATTTTGGATATTTTCTAAGACGAAATATTCTGGCGATCGGGCGACACGTGTCACCCCACGTGGCACCCTCGCCGAAATATTTATCAGGCACAACACCCGACAGAGTCGTTTTTCGACGAAACGCTTTACTAAGCTTACGGGCGGAAAATTCGCTATGTCATTTAGTATTTTTGCGAATTTTTCCGAGAGGCGGAACGTTTTGGACCAACGAGAGGGCAACACTTGGCACCCTCTCGCCAGTGGACTTGAAAAGCGGTAGTAGCGAATGGATGGGCAAGTTGTGGTAGATATTTGTGTAGATATTTGTGAGGATTTGTGGAGTAGGGTTAGGGTGCACTTGGCTTGATCTTGGCCTTACACTTGTGTAGCACTTGGCTAGATCTTGGCCATCGTTGGCCTTGGCTTTGCTATAAATACCCTCCTCGTGAAGACTTATTCATTCACTCCTCACTTTGTCTAAGTCTTGAAATCCCTCCTCTCCTTGTTGTTGCTCTCGCCCAACTCCCTTCTCCCCTTAGAAAGAGGCCCTGGCCGAGAACACCCTCCCCTAGCCTAGTTGTGCTAGCCGAGCCTACCCCCTTGGTAGAAAGTTGTCTTCCAAGTATTGTTATAATGCCCAAAATACCTTAGACTTGTACCTTGTAGTATTCCAAAGATACCTCTATACGTAGAGCCCGGAAATACTACCTTTTGTCCTTTGGTCTCAAACCGAAACCCTAAAGAAAATCTTCATTGTTGGTGGAAGTATTTAAGTAGAAGTTGGTTAGAACTTCTAAGGGTTGTTGGAGCGCATTGAGTAGGAGCTAAACGCTGCTAAGGATCGACATTTAACTTGGATAATTTTGGGCTTATGGATTTAATTATATTGTAACTCTATTGTAATTGGAAATTACATGTTTGTTAGGATATATAGTTGAAGTATACTATATATGGAACTATACTTAGTATTCGCAATGTCTTTTGACTTAAGCTGAAGAATAAAGAATCGAATCAATCAGATTTACATAGGATCGTATTGCGAGACTTGTGTAAGATATCGAGTAATTGTACACGCCCGGTTAGACGTAAACCCCGGTTGGCTTGGTAGCCGCCTCGATAGAGGAGAGATTTACGCATGTGGGGAGGTCGCCGAATTTTCTTTAGAAAGATAGAAAACTTGTGTTTTGGGGTTAATAGACGTTTGTGACCTTTATAGGTGAAAGTACTAAGAGTAGCGTATTCTACCTCGAGTGGAAAGGGCTAGCGCGTTGTAGTACTTGGAGCATTTTGCTTATTGTCGATAAATCGTCGCGAGGTATGTGAACCTCTTCCTATCTTTTCTAGCATGATTGTTGTGAACTATGTAGTACGGACGCATACGTGCTAAGTGATTTGGTTGATTTAAAACATAGGGTGTTATAATAGCTTTATGGGAAGTTAGTTATAACGACCTTATGTAGTGAAAATGGTTTATCACGTTAGAAGTTAAGAGACTTGATCTTATAAGATAAGAGACTTAACTTATTTGTTTTAATGTGAATGTTTGTGTGAAACCTCATTCGTGAGTAATGAGTACTTGGTTTTTAAAGGGATAATGTTTTACCGATTTCGAATCGAATGTGTATCGACGCACATCGCAAATAAGTTAATAAAGGAAAATGTATTGAATAATGATGTATTGTATTAAAACCAATGAAACCTCCATCCGCATAAGCTAAGATAAGACAAAATGATATTACATTTTCTAGATCATGGTCACGTAATAAGATCGTTATAAACAAGAATAAACTACTCACATATATGACATATGTTACTCAATTGCTCTAAAAAGGAATCAAGTGATTAAGTTTGGGAACTATGAAACCATTTGAAAACGAGAAGCTTCGAGTAATTGAAACTAGGCAACCGGAACTTAGGAAAAGAATGTTGTTACTTGATTTTGAAAAAGAAGGTGGGTTGGTCATTCTAATACTACGGTATTGGGTGACTTTTATAACGAGAATGGATCTCTTTAAGAACTTAACGTATGTAGTACTTTGGGGTTAAAAACCCGGACTTTGGCATAAAATGAAAGTACTTTGAGTTGTGTGAAACTTGCCTATGCTTGTTGTTGTGAAACTTGCCTATGCTTGTGTTATACCCCGTAGTTGCAGGGTATGTATGTGAGGACGTACGTACGAGTGTACGGCAGAAATTTTGAAAGGAAAGAAAGATGTGAGTTTTCACTAAAAGTTTCCTGCTATTTTGTGAAGAAAAAGGTTCGTTAATGGGAATTGGATTCCCGATTTGGTATTCGGACTTCCTGGAATATTAGAGAATTATGGAATTTTATTTTCGAAATGGTCACGTGGGCCCACGAGAAATTTACTGGCTTTGTGGGCCCACTTTGTTTTCGAGATTTTGGCCATTGTGGATATTTTTCAAAGACGCTTTTTTGGGCCATTAGGGGATGACACGTGTCACCCCGCCAGTGGCTTGGCCGGTTACCTTTGTGCACAACACCCTGCTAGAGTCGTTTTCGACTAAACGCTTACAGAACTTGCGAAGGAAAATTCCGCTATGTCGCTTTGTATTTTTGCGGATTTTTCCGAGAGACGAAACATTCTCGACCAACGGAGGGTGACATGTGTCACCTCACAATGGAGACAAGTGAAGCGCGCCGAAATCGGCGGGCTTGTGGTGTTAGATATTTGTGTAGATATTTGTGAGGTTTTAAGGAGTAGGGCTAGGTGCACTTGGCTTGATCTTGGCCTTACACTTGCCTTGCACTTGGCTAGATCTTGGCCATTGGTTGGCCTTTGGGTTTGCTATAAATACCCCTTAGTCATTTAACTTTCTTCATCCAAAATCATTTTCCAAGTCTTGGAATCTCTCCTTTGTGAGTTGAAATCGTCCAAAGCCCTCCTCCCCTTTTGTGGAGCTTTGGCCGAGAGGCCCCCTTGAGCGAGGCTTGGCCGGGTACTCCCTAGCCTAGTTGTTTTCGTATAATACCCTTTGTGGTATAGAAATACTCCCTAGTATTGTTATAATGCCCAAAATACCTTAGCCTTGTACCTTGTAGTATTCCAAAGATACCTCTTTGCGTAGAGTCCGAAATACTACCTTTTGTCCTTTTAGTCTCAAACCGAAACCCTAAGGAAATCTTCATAGTTGGTCAAGATGTGAGTAGAAGTTGGTTAGAACTTCTAAGGGTTGTTTGGAGTGGTTTGAGCGCTGAGTGGAGCTAAACCTTGCTCAGATCGACATTATAACTTGGATAATTTTGGGCTTATCGAGGTAATTATCTTGTCCCTCTATTGTAATTGGAAATTACCTGGTTGTTAGGATATATAGTTGAAGTATACTATATATGGAACTATACTTAGTATTCTGCAATGTCTTTTGACTTAAGCCCAAGAATAAAGAGAAGAATCGAATCAGAATTACCTAGGGTTGTATTACAGAGACTTATGTAGCATTATTGTGTTGTAGAATTGTACACGTCCTTAGACGTAAACCCCCGGTTGGCTTGCCAGCCTACCGATAGAGAGGAGATTTACGCCATGTGCGGAGGTGCCGAATTTTCTGTAGAAAGATGGGAACGTGTGTTTAAGATTTTAATAGACGTTTGTGGCCTTTATAGGTGAAAGTACTAAGAGTAGCGTATTCTACTCGAGTGGAAAGGGCTAGCGCGTTGTAGTACTTGGAGCATTTTGCTTATTGTCGTTAAATCGTCGCGAGGTATGTGAACCTCTTCCTATCTCTTCTAGCATGATATGTGTGTAACTATGTAGTACGCAGACGCATACGTGTTTAATGTATTTGATTGGTTTGAAACATAAAGTGTTATAACGGCTTTACGGGAAGTTAGTTATAACACTTTATGTAGGTAAGAAAATGGGTCAGGGTTTTTAAAAGATAATTGATGTGATTTATAACTGGCTCACGTTATAATAAAACTTGAAGTATTTCAAAAGATTTATGAATCGCTTTGAAAGAAGTGTAGTATTGTGCTTTGAAAACTTAAGAGTTATACTAGCTTTATGGGAAGTTAGGTATAACGGCTTAAGAATGGTTTCTCGATGTTAGAAGTTAAGAGACTTGATCTTATAAGATAAGAGACTTAACTTATTTGTTTTAATGTGAATGTTCGTGTGAAACCTCATTCGTGAGTAATGAGTACTTGATTTTATTTAAAGGGATAATGTTTCATTGATTTCGAAATCGAATGTGTATCGACGCACCACTGCGGCGTTAATAAAGGAAAATGTATTGAATAATGATGAATTGTATTAAAACCAGAGAAACCTCCATCCGCATAGAAACTAAGATGAGACAAAATGATATTACATTTTCTAGATCATGGTCAGTAATAAGAATGTTGTAAACAAGAATAACCTACTCTCACGCATTTACATAATTTACTCAATTATTCTAAAAAGGAATCAGTGATTAAGTTTATGAACTATGAAACCTTTTGAAAATGAGAAGCTTGAGAAATGAAACTAGGCAACCGGAACTTAGGAAAAGAATGTTGTTACTTGATTTTGAAAAGGAATGTGGGTTGGTCATTCTAATACTACGGTATCGGGTGACTTTTATAAAAGTAATGGATCTCTTTAAAAGAACTTAACGATGTAGTACTTTGGAGTTAAAACCCTGACTTTGGCATAAAATGAAAGTACTTTGAGTTGTGTGAAACTTGCCTATGCTTGATGATAGCCTTTGTTGTGCAAGTGTGGTATTTCAGACACCGCCTCTCGATGCAGGGCCTACGACTTGTCGAGAACTTACTGGACATGCCGCGGTGATGGAGAATTCCACGTATGCTCCTCGCTGATAGTGTTATTCCACGGACTAGCTCTCCACGAGGTTTCTTCGCTCGCCCGGTATCCGTGGTGGCCAGATTTGCCCCGCCTCGCGATCGATTCGCCTTGGTATCCGTAGTCACCGTGACTTGCCCTGCTCAAGATAGTGACGGTTTCGTGATACGCTCGTCCTCGTGGTCACTCAGATTGCCCCGCCACCGCGCGGACCGCCTTGGTATCCTGTGAGTCGGCTCTCGTGACTTGCCCCGACGGCCGTGTTTCGTTGCATTGTATTATTGGTACGGCCGGATCTGGTAGTTATACTTGTCCTCACGGTTTTTATAACACAGTGGGACATGGTGTTCATGTATAATCCTTGGTATTGTTATATCATAAATCAGCGGTGAGGAAGAAATTCCACGCACGAGTGATAATTTGGAGCGTGAGTCCTCGTCTTGATGTAATCGTTATATGTTATATATCAGAGTTTGGTCATCATACATGTCTCCCGCTTTATAGACTATTATGATTTCATTTACGATTTACGCTTCACATACTTGGTACCAGATCGACTCCTTCGGGCCGCTCACGCCGCAGTAGAGGTACATCTACCGCCGATCCCCGCTAGGATCTCATTTCAGCTTTTGGAAGCTCCGCTCCGCCTGAGGCTTATCTTTGGTATGTTACCCCGAGTCCGTAGTTCTTAGACGCTCGGGGTACGGCGGCCCCGCCCCGCCATAGTTGTTGTATAAATCTTGCAGGTCAGAGTATCACTGCGTGGTTGTAAAAGGATTAAACTGCTCGTGTTTTATGATATACCAAGGCAACCGCTGCTGGCCTGGTTATTTATTATATCTCTTGGTTCATGATTCATGTTTTATTTTCCGCGGGTTTTCTCTGATGTTGTATCACTAGGGTGCCCGGGGTAAGGCACCAGTAACGGGCCCGGGTTCGGGGCGTTACAAAGTGGTATCAGAGCAGTTAGTCCTCGGAAAGTGTCTACGCATCGTTCAGTAGAGTCTGATTATCGATGTGTCAGGCACCACATCTATAATCGTGAGGCTATAGGACATTTAGGATTGGTTTCATTCTTCTCGCTCGAGATCGCGCCTTAGAGCCAGGTGATAAGATCGACCCTCCGACGTGTTTCGCTTTACCGCTATGCCTCTCGCGAAGGCAACCCGCCCGGCGGCAAGGCGCAGAGGATCTGCAAGTAGAGCAGCGCGAGACCACAAGACTCGAGCCTCCAAACCCCGCACCGAGCAGAGGAGATGAGTTACGCGAGCTGGCCCGCCACGGCCGTGGTCAGGCGACTGAGGATAGGCCGGACGCAGCAGCCCAAAGAGCACCGCGGTTCACCCAGATCGATAGTTCGAGGCTACGGATTTTCTCGAGTCAGAGCCGCCAGAGTTTTACGGGTCGAGGCACGAGGATGATCCGCAGAGTTCATCCGATACGCCATGGATCACGAGAGTGATCAAGGCATCGGAGATCGAGTCGTGGTCTTAGGTTCACATCAATCGCGTGATACCGCAATGATCGGTTTGATTCTCGAGCTGTCCAGTGGAGAGCATGCACTTCCAATGTATGGAACGAGTTCTCGAGGCCTTTCTTGCACATTTCTTGCCTCCCGCATTTGCGAGGGCTCGGCCGACGATTTTTGGTGTTACGCAGAATCCGCGACGGTTCGGAGTACAATGTGGAGTTCGACTCATCGCCCTGTGACGCCCCCGCGTTAGTAGCTAGTATGGAGGATCGAGTGCACCGATATGTTACTGTGGCTCACGATTGCCTTGCAGAGTTGTTCGGTGTAGCTCTTCACCGGCACGGACATCGCTCGCACGCAGCGTATACACTGATGCGGCGAGCGGATAAATCGACGGAATGACCAAAGTCACAGAAGAGGCCGTGACAGCAGGTCCTTTGTGATTTTCGAGGCGGACCGCCTCGCAGCAGACTAGTTATGTACTCACAAGACAGAGTGGTCCTCCACGCCTTCGACCTTCAGATATTCGTGAGCGTGCCTGGCTCCTGTGTTTCAGATTTTCGCGAGAGCAGGAGTGCTCGCCGGACGAGGTTGCCCTTGTCTCAGCCGCGGGCTGTGGAAAGCTTCATAAGGGAGGTGTCGACTAACTCTGAGATTGTTATTTTTGCGCCAACAGGCCATCCGGCAAGAGATCGTCCACCGTGGTAGCACTGTAGGATAGCATGGACTACTGTGAGCGCTATGGTTCTTCACCTTCCGTAGCGCAGATGTTCAGACACCTAAGGCCCCTAGAGGTCGCGTGGAGTTCCGCTTTACGGCCTCAACCGCCTAGCTTCGTGTATATCCTTAACCTCTAGAGTTTTGTTTATGTTGTTGATGTGTTTAATGTTATGCTTGGTTAGCTTTGTGCTAAAATGTGATTTAGAAGCCCGTTAGTGAAAAGGGTAAGTCCTCGGGTAGTGTGAGACGGAAGTGGTAGCTTTCATGATGTGAAATAGTAAGATTGTTCCGATCGGGAACAAGAGTCGGGCGCGTTGGGGTCGGGTTTAGGACCATTTATGGGTCAAACCGTAACCCGGTTTGGGGTGGGTTCGGGTGGTCCTCCAGTGGTAGGGTCACGAGGATGCTAGGCCCAAGTTTGTTTGACCAACGATGAGTTCGTGGACGCGTTCGACCGTAAGCGTTCAGAAGGCCGGAATGGCCTTAAGGAAGTTCGAGGTTAGTAAGATGACCAAGTTCGAGGTAGTGACTCCGCAGATTTTCGAACTAAGTAATGACCAAGTATGGTACATACCGAGAGTTCAAGTGTTCGAGAAGCGGCACGACGAGTAAGGAAGGAAGATAACGTGTGTTATTTCGCGGCTGCGTATGGCGCTGACAACTTGTTAGAGGAACTTCATCGATATCCGCTTGAGAAGGAACATTCGGACGAATGTTTCTACGAGGGAGAATGTTATACCCCGTAGTTGCAGTGGTATGTATGCAGGACGCACGCATTTGAGTGTACGCGTAAATTTTGAAAGGAAAGAAAGATGTGAGTTTTCACTAAAAGTTTCCGCTATTTTGTGAAGAAAAAGGTTCGTTAACGGGAATTGGATTCCCGATTTGGTATTCTGACTTCCCGAATATTAGAGAATTATGGAATTTTATTTTCTGAAATGGTCACGCTGGGCCCACGGAGAAATTTACTTGTGGGGCCCACTTTGTTTTCGAGATTTTGGCCATTGTGGATATTTTTCGAAGACGTTTTTAATTAGGGGATGACACGTGTCACCCCGCCTAGGTGGCTTAGGCCGGTTACCTTTGTGCACAACACCCTAGAGTCGTTTCGACTAAACGCTTTCAGAATCATGGGCGGAAAATTCCGCTATGTCGCTTTGTATTTTTGCGGATTTTTCCGAGAGAAAACATTCTCGACCAACGGGAGGGTGATACGTGTCACCCTCACAACGGAGACAAGCGGCTTGGCCGAAATCGGCGGGCTTCAGGCGTTAGATATTTGTGTAGATATTTCGTGAGGGTTTTAAGAGTAGGCTAGGGTGCACTTGGCTTGATTGGCCTTACACTTGCCTTGCACTTGGCTAGATCTTGGCCATTGGTTGGCCTTGGGTTTGCTATAAATACCCTTAGTTGATGAACTTTCTTCATCCAAAATCATTTTCCAAGTCTGAATCTCTCCCTTTGTGAGTTGAAATCGCCCAAAGCCCTCCTCCCCTTTGTGAGCTTTGGCCGAGAGGCCCCCTTTGAGCGAGGCTTGGCCGGGTACTCCCTAGCCTAGTTGTTTTCAGATAATACCCTTTGTCAGTGGTATAGAAATACTCCCTAGTATTGTTATAATGCCCAAAATACCTTAGCCTTGTACCTTGTAGTATTCCAAAGATACCTCTTGCGTAGAGTCCTGAAATACTACCTTTTGTCCTTTTAGTCTCAAACCAAACCCTAAGGAAATCTTCATAGTTGGTCAAGATGTGAGTAGAAGTTGGTTAGAACTTCTAGGGTTGTTTGGAGTGGTGAGCGCTGAAATGAGCTAAACCTTGCTCAGATCGACATTATAACTTGGATAATTTTGGGCTTATCGAGGTAATTATCTTGTCCTCTATTGTAATTGGAAATTACATGTTTGTTAGGATATATAGTTGAAGATACTATATATGGAACTATACTTAGTATTCGGCAATGTCTTTGACTTAAGCCGAAGAATAAAGAGAAGAACCGAATCGTAATTACCTAGGTTGTATTACAAGAGACTTATGTAGCATTATCGTGTTGTAGAATTGTACACGCCGTTAGATGTAAACCCCCCGTTGGCTTGGTAGCCTACTGATAGAGAGGAGATTTACGCTGTCATGGGAGGCGTCACAATTTTCTCAGAGAAAGATGGGAACGTGTGTTTAAGATTTTAATAGACGTTTGTGGCCTTTATAGGTGAAAGTACTAAGAGTAGCGATTCTACTCGGAGTGGAAAGGGCTAGCAAGCGTTGTAGTACTTGGAGCATTTTGCTTATTGTCGTTAAATCGTCGCGAGGTATGTGAACCTCTTCCTATCTCTTCTAGCATGATATGTGTGTAACTATGTAGTACGGTAGACGCATACGTGTTTAATGTATTTGATTGTTTGAAACATAAAGTGTTATAACGGCTTTATGGGAAGTTGTTATAACTTTATGTAGGTAAGAAAATGGGTTGTGGTTTTTAAAAGATAATTGATGTGATTTATAACCGCTCAGCGTTATAATAAAATTGAAGTATTTCAAAAGATTTATGAATCGCTTTGAAAGAAGTGTAGTATTGTGCTTTGAAAACTTAAGAGTTATACTAGCTTTACGGGAAGTTAGGTATAACGGCTTAAGAATGGTTTACTGATGTTAGAAGTTAAGAGACTTGATCTTATAAGATAAGAGACTTAACTTATTTGTTTTAATGTGAATGTTCGTGTGAAACCTCATTCGTGAGTAATGAGTACTTGATTTTATTTAAAGGGACAATGTTTTACCGATTTGGAAATCGAATGTGTATCGACGCACCACCGCAAATGCTAATAAAGGAAAATGTATTGAATAATGATGAATTGTATTAAAACCAAGTAGAAACCTCCATCCGCATAGAAACTAAGATGAGACAAATGATATTACATTTTCTAGATCATGGTCAGTAATAAGAATGTTGTAAACAAGAATAACCTACTCTCACGCATTTACATAATTTACTCAATTATTCTAAAAAGGAATCAGTGATTAAGTTTATGAACTATGAAACCTTTTGAAAATGAGAAGCTTCGAGAATGAAACTAGGCAACCGAACTTAGGAAAAGAATGTTGTTACTTGATTTTGAAAAGGAATGTGGGTTGGTCATTCTAATACTACGTATCGGGTGACTTTATAAAAGTAATGGATCTCTTTAAAAGAACTTAACGTATGTAGTACTTTGAGTTAAAACCCGACTTTGGCATAAAATGAAAGTACTTTGAGTCAGGTGAAACTTGCCTATGCTTGTGATGATAGCCTTTGTTGTGCAAGTGTGGTATTTCAGATACCGCTCTCGATAGAGGCCTGGCCGACTTGTCGAGAACTTACTTGGACACGCCGCGGTGATGGAGAATTCCACCGTATGCTCCCGCTGATAGTGTTATTCCATGGACTAGCTTCCATGAGGTTTCTACCGTTCGCCCGTATCCGTGGTCGCTCGCATTTGCCTGCCTCGACCGATTCGGCCTTGGTATCCGTAGTCACCGTGACTTGCCCTGCTCAAGATAGTGACGGTTTCGTGATACGCTCGTCCTCGTGGTCACCAGACTTGCCCGTCACCGCGTGACCAAGCCTTGGTATCCTGTGAGTCGGCCGTGACTTGCCAGACGCTTCGTGTTTTGGTTGCATTGTATTATTGGCCGGATCTCGTAGTTATACTTGTCCTGCACGTTTTATAACACAGCGACATGGTGTTCATGTATAATCCTTGGTATTGTTATATCATAAATCGCCAGCTGAGGAAGAAATTCCACGCACGAGTGATAATTGGAGGCGCGAGTCCTCTTGACGTAATCGTTATATGTTATATATCGTAGTTTGGTCATCATACATGTCTCCCGCTTTATAGACTATTATGATTTCATTTACGTGATTTACGCTTCACATACTGCAATTGTCAGATCGACCTCTTCGGGGCTGCGTTCATGCCGCAGTAGAAGTACATCTACCGCCGATCCCCGCGCTTAGGATCTCATTTCAGCTTGGGAAGCTCCGCTCCGCCGGAGGCTTATCTTTGTATGTTACCCCGAGTCCGTAAGTTCTTGCACGCTCGTGGTATGGCGGGCCCGTCCCGCCATAGTTGTTGTATAAATCTTGAGGTCCGTAGTAATCTTGTTGGGCGGTGGTTGTAAAAGGATTAAACTGCTCGTGTTTTACGATATACCAAGGCAAATCGCTTTGGTTGGCTCGCTTATTTATTATATCTCTTGTTTCATGATTCATGTTTTATTTTCCGCCGTTTTCTCTCGATGTTGTATCACTAGGTGCCCGTAAGGCACCAGAACGCCCGGTTCGGGCGTTACATTCTGTTGTTGTGAAACTTGCCTACGCCGGATGATAGCCTTTATTGTACAAGCGCCAGGTTTCCGTGTTACCGCGTTTCTCGATAGAGGTCGGTTGATCGTTGAGAACTTACTGACGTGCGTTGACGAGAAATTCCACCGCACGCTCGCTGATAGTATTATTGTTGTTAATCGCTTTGGACATACCGACACGATGCGTAGCGCGCACGTATGCTTCCATTTTGGTTAAGGTCTTGTGGTTAATCGCTTTGGACATACCGACACGACGCGAGCGCACGTATGCTTCCATTTTGGTTAAGGTCTTGCGTTAATCGCTTTGGATATATCGACACGACGCGTAGCGCACGTATGTTTCATTTCGATTATCGCCAGGATTTCCCTTTGGACATATCGACACGATGCGTAGCGCACGCATGCGCCCATTTGGAAAGTTGTCTTATTGTTTCCTTCGACATATCGACACGACGCGTAGCGCACGTATGCTTCCATTTGGATTGCCGTTTGCTGAGGTCACATGGACATGTCTACACCGATGCAATTTCGGGGCATGTGGCCGGACATTGGTATTATTGTTGCATCATGGACATGTCTACACCGATGCAGATTCCGGTACGCGCCATAATGCGAACTCGATTGATGTGGCGAGACCCATAGTTATATGGAGTGATGATCGCTTTATGTTGGAATCGTAGTTTGGTTATCATACATGTCTCCGCTTTATATAGACTAGTATGATTTCATTTACGACAGGCAGCCACATACTTGGTACCGTTGTAATCGACTTTCGTGGCCGCGTTCATGCCGCAGTAGAGGTACATCGGCCGTGGATCCTCGCCATGGATCACAAGCCAACAGATTGAAGCTCCGCTTTCTCGAGGCTTATCTTTTGGCAGTGTTCCCCGAGTTGTAGGTTCTTGTACATTCGTGGTATGGCGGTTCGCCCCGTCATAGTCATCAGATATCTTAGAGGTCCAGTAGTAATGCGGCGTGGTTGTAAAAGGATTAAACTGCTGTTTTATGAAGGCGCAAATCGCTTTGGTTGGCTCGTATTTATTATATCTTTTGTTAAATGACTCATGTTTTATGTTCGCTGATTTTCTCTCGATGTATGTATCACTAGGTGCGCGGTAAGGCACCAAAGAACGCCCCGAACGGTCGTTACAAAAGTGGTATCAGGCGATTAATCCTCGGAAAGTGTCTGCATCGCGTCTAGTAGAGTCTTGATTATCGATGTGTTGTGCACCACATCTATAATCGGAGGCTATAGGACATTTAGGATTGGTTTCATTCTTCTCATTCCGAGATCGTACTTAGAGTCATGTAAGTGGACCCTCCGACGTATCTCGTTTTTACCGCTTATGCCTCCGCAAGGCAACCAGAGCCCAGAAGGCAAGGCGAGGTGCTGCTAGTGAGATACAGAGAGTACGAGGGCGCAGCCCTGGCCAAGACTGAGGTGCTTGACGGCGGTTTCGCGACGCCACAAAGACCAAAGAAGTTTAGAGTCGCAGCGGTGGTCGATGAGACTACAATGCTGAGCCTCGAGCCCCACACCGAGCAGTGAGATGGGTCACGCGAGATGGCGATTATTGGCTGTGGTTGTGGCCGATATGAGGACAGCCGACGCAGCAGCTCCGCCCAAAGAGTACCAGGTTCACCCCGAGCAGATAGTTTGAGGCTACGGACTTTCTCGAAGTTGTAGCCCGCCGTAGTTTTATGGGTCGAGGCTCGAGGATGATCCGCAGGAGTTCATCCGCGCTACATCGATCATGCGGGTGATCAAGGCTTCGTAAACCGAGTCAGGACCTTTGGTTCGCGACGGCCGCGTGATACCGTCGCCGATTGGTTTGATTCACGAGCTTTCGGGAGAGCATGCACTCCGCAGTATGGGATGAGTTTTCGGGCTTTCTCACGCACTTTTGCCTCCGCATGGCGAGGGCACGCCGGCATTTTTGTTAACGAGACGCAGGCGCACCGTCGGGAGTACAATGTCGAGTTCGATTCTTTGGCTCGATATGTCCTCGCGCTTAGTTGCAGATATGGAGGATGTGGTGCATCGCCACGCCACCGGCTTGATGATTATATGGCCGAATCTTGTGCGGGTGTTTCTTCACCGCATGGACATTGCCCGCATGCGAGCTCACGCACCAGGACGCGAGGCACGGAGGGTCGACGGAACGACTGGTCACAGAAGAGGCCGGACTGCAGTGGTCTCGTGGCTTTCGAGGCGGACCGCCTCGAAGAAGTTAGTTATATACCCCCACCGGCACAGCAGTGGTCCTCCACCGCCTTCGAGAGCAGGTCGGGCTCGCGGTTCAGATTTTCGGCAGAAAGGCGGTGTTAACCACCAAGCCACCCCTACCTCGTTGTGACCATTGTGGTAGACTCCATTTTGGAGAGTGTCGTGCTAGATTGGGAGTTTGTTTTACATGCGACAGCAGGCCATTTTGCGAGGAACTGTCCGACCAAGGGAAAGCGCGGATGTTACGACTCACCTTCGTGATCTCGTGGGTGGTTCATCACCTTCTACGGCATACTGCAGGCGTGCCTATGATTAGAGTGAGCCAGAGCTTCGTGCATATCCTTAACCTCTAGAGTTTTGGTATGCTTGTTATGATGGTCTCATTATTGTGTGCTATGTACGGATAGCATTGTGATATGTGTGAGTTAGAATGCATGGTTAGTTGGAAGGATACGTATGGGGGCATGGTAAGTGTGAACCTTAGACTATGTCACGATCGAGACCTAGGTAAGGTCGTCTTGAGTTAAAGATTTATTTTTGACCCTTATCGAGTAGTAGTATACGTGGATTTATTTGTGTGATAAGTCCGTGGGTAGTGTGAGATGGAAGTGGTAGCTTTCATGACGTGAATTAGTAAGATTGTTCCGGATCGGGGAACAAGAGTTTGGCGCGGTTGGGGGTCGGGTTGAGGACTATTTGCGGTCAACCAGAACCCGGTTTGGGGTGGGTTAGGTGGTCCCGCCAGTGGTAGGGTCACGAGGTGCTAGGCCCAAGTTTGTATGATCATCGATGAGTTCGTGGACGCGTTCGACCGAGCCCGGTTCAGAAGGCCGGAATGGCCTTGGAAGTTTGAGGTTAGTAAGATGACCAAGTTTGGAGGTAGTGACTCCAGAGATTTTCGGGAACGGAAGTAATGACTGAAGTATGGTACGTACTGGGAGAGTTCAAGCGTTCGAGAAGGGCACGGCGAGTTAGGAAAGAAGAGGACGTATGTTATTTCGTGGCTGTGGCGTTGACAACTTGTTGAGGAACTTCATCGATATCCGTCTTGAGAAGGAACATTCGGACGAATGTTTCTAAGGAGGGGAGAATGTTATACCCGTGAGTTGCGGTATGTATGTGAGGGGACGACGCATTTGAGAGTACGAGAAATTTTGAAAAGAAAGAAAGATGTGAGTTTTCACTAAAAGTTTCCTAATTTGTGAAGAAAAAGGTTCGTTAATGGGAATTGGATTCCCATTTGGTATTTGGACTTCATAGATTATATTAGAATTTTGAGATTTTATTTTGGAAATGGTCACTGGGCCCACTGAGAAATTTACGCTTGTGGGCCCGCTTTGTTTTTGAGATTCCGGTATTTTGGATATTTTCTAAGACGAAATATTCGGCGATCGGGGCGACACGTGTCACCCCATGTGGCACCCTTGGCGAAATATTTATTGTGCACAACACCCGACAGTCGTTTTCGACGAAACGTTTTACTGCTTACGAAGGAAAATTCGCTATGTCATTTAGTATTTTTGCGAATTTTTCCGAGAGACTAACGCTTTGGACCAACGAGGGCAACACTTGGCACCCTCTCGTTGGCGGATTTAGAAGGCGAGGCCGAATGGATGGGCAAGTTGTGGTAGATATTGTGTAGATATTTGTGAGGGATTTGTGGAGTAGGGTTAGGGTGCACTTGGCTTGATCTTGGCCTTACACTTGTGTAGCACTTGGCTAGATCTTGGCCATTGGTCGCCTTGGCTTTGCTATAAATACCCTCCGCAAGACTTATTCATTCACTCCTCACTTTGTCTAAGTCTTGAAATCCCTCCTCTCCTTGTTGTTGCTCTCGCCCAACTCCCTTCTCCCTTAGAAAGAGGCCCTGGCCGAGAACACCCTCCCCTAGCCTAGTTGTGCTAGCCGAGCCTACCCCCCCCCCCCCCTTGGTAGAAAGTTGTCTTCCAAGTATTGTTATAATGCCCAAAATACCTTAGCCTTGTACCTTGTAGTATTCCAAAGATACCTCTATACGTAGAGCCCGAAATACTACCTTTTGTCCTTTGGTCTCAAACCAAACCCTAAAGAAAATCTTCATTGTTGGTGGAAGTATTTAAGTAGAAGTTGGTTAGAACTTCTAGGGTTGTTTGGAGCGCTTTGAGTAGAGCTAAACGTTGCTAAGGATCGACATTTAACTTGGATAATTTTGGGCTTATCGAGGTAATTATCTTGTCCTCTATTGTAATTGGAAATTACATGTTTGTTAGGATATATAGTTGAAGTATACTATATATGGAACTATACTTAGTATTCGCAATGTCTTTTGACTTAAGCTGAAGAATAAAGAATCGAATCGAATCAGATTTACATAGGGTGTGTCAGATGAGACTTGTGTAGTATATCAGTAGAATTGTACACGTCCGTTAGGCGTGTAAACCTCTCGTTGGCTTGGTAGCCAGTGTCGATAGAGGAGAGATTTACGCTGTTCATGCGGGAGGCCTTGAATTTTCTTTAGAAAGATAGAAAACTTGTGTTTTGGGGTTAATAGGCGTTTGTGACCTTTATAGGTGAAAGTACTAAGAGTAGCGTATTCTACCTCGGCGAGTGGAAAGGGCTAGCAAGGTTGTAGTACTTGGAGCATTTTGCTTATTGTCGATAAATCGTCGCGAGGTATGTGAACCTCTTCCTATCTTTTCTAGCATGATTGTTGTGAACTATGTAGTACGGCAGACGTACGTGCTAAGTGATTTGGTTGATTTAAAACATAGGGTGTTATAATAGCTTTACGGGAAGTTAGTTATAACGACCTTATGTAAGTGAAAATGGTTTACTGATGTTAGAAGTTAAGAGACTTGATCTTATAAGATAAGAGACTTAACTTATTTGTTTTAATGTGGATGTTTGTGTGAAACCTCATTCGTGAGTAATGAGTACTTGGTTTTAAAGGGATAATGTTTCTTGATTTCGGGAATCGAATGTGTATCGGCAGCACTACTGCAGCGTTAATAAAGGAAAATGTATTGAATAATGATGTATTTGTATTAAAACCGAGAAACCTCCATCCGCATGTAAGCTAAGATAAGACAAAATGATATTACATTTTCTAGATCATGGCTGATGTAATAAGATCGTTATAAACAAGAATAAACTACTCACATATATGACATATGTTACTCAATTGCTCTAAAAAGGAATCAAGTGATTAAGTTTGGGAACTATGAAACCATTTGAAAATGAGAAGCTTGAGTAATTGAAACTAGGCAAACCGAACTTAGGAAAAGAATGTTGTTACTTGATTTTGAAAAAGAAGGTGGGTTGGTCATTCTAATACTACGGGTATTGGGTGACTTTTATAACGATAATGGATCTCTTTTAAAAGAACTTAACGTATGTAGTACTTTGGGGTTAAAACCCGACTTTGGCATAAAATGAAAGTACTTTGAGTTGTGTGAAACTTACTATGCTTGTTGTTGTGAAACTTGCCTATGCTTGTTGTTGAGAAAATTGCCTATGCTTGTGATGATAGCCTTTATTGTACTGGCGTTGTGTTTCGTGTTACCGTCTCTCGATAGAGGTCGGTTGGTAGTTGAGAACTTACTTGGATGTCTGTGAGTGTGGAGAAATTCCACAGTGCGTTCTGATAGTATTATTGTTGTTAATCGCTTTTGACATACTGACACGATGCGTAGCGCACGGGTATTCTTCCATTTTGGTTAAGGTCTTGTGGTTAATCGCTTTGGACATACCGACACGACGCGTGGCGCACGTATGCTTCCATTTTGGTTAAGGTCTTGTAGTTAATCGCTTTGGATATACCGACACGATCGTGGCGCGCGGGTATGTTTCCATTTCGATTATCGCCAGTGATTTCCTTTGGACATACCGACACGATGCGTAAGCGCGGGTATGCGTCCATTTGGAAAGTTGTCTTATTGTTTCTTGGACATACCGACACGACGCGTAGCGCAGGTATGCTTCCATTGGATTCTTGTCTTGTTGTTGAGGTCACGTGGACATGTCTACACCGATGCAGAATTTGGGGCATGTGGCCCATGGGACATTGGTATTATTGTTGCATCATGGACATGTCTACACCGTCGCAAGATTCCGGGGCATGCGCCATAATGCGAACTCGATTGATGTAGGGCGTGAGACCCATAGTTATATCGAGTGATGATCGCTTTATGTCGCGAATCAGAGTTTGGTTATCATACATGTCTCCCGCTTTATATAGACTAGTATGATTTCATTTACTGATTGCAGTTTCACATACTTGGTACTGTCAGATCGACCTCTTGGGCTGCGTTCACGCCGCAGTAGGTACATCGGTCGTGGATCCTCGCCATAGGATCACAGCCAACAGATTCAAGCTCCGTTTCTCGGAGGCTTATCTTTTGGTAGGTGTTCCACGAGTTGTAGGTTCTTGTACATTCGTGGTATGGCGGGCCCCGTCGTCATAGTCATTGTATATCTTAGAGGTCTGTAGTACTGTTGTGGGCAGGGTTGTAAAAGGATTAAACTGTTCAGGTTTTATGAAGGCAACTGTTTTGGTTGGCCTGTGTATTTATTATATCTTTTGTTAAATGACTCATGTTTTATGTTCCGCTGATTTTCTCTGATGTATGTATCACTAGGGTGCCCGGGGTAAGGCACCAGTAACGGGCCCCGGAACGGGTCGTTACAGAAGTGTTTGTAATAGCATGCTAGGCCCATTAAACTTCTTATCTTGGACACTAAGGTGGGTCTGGGTCAATTCTTCGCGGCTTCTATTTTCTGAAAATCCATCTTTACGCCTTCCCCTGAATTAGCATGACCTAGAAACACTACTGATTTTAGCCAAAATTCACACTTCAAAATTTTTGCGTACAACTCATGATCCTCAAGTGTCTGCAACACTATTCTGAGATGCTCTGTATAATCCGCCTCATTACAAGAATATACCAGGATTTCATCAATAAATAGAATGATGATTAAGTCTAGATATGGCTTGAAAACATGTTCATAAGATCCATGAAAGCTTCTGGTGCATTCGTCAACCCAAACGACATCACCAAAAATTCGAAATACCTATAATGAGTCCTGAAAGCTGTTTTAGTAATATCAACTTCCTTAACCTTTAATTGATGGTACCCTTATCTGAGGTCAATCTTGGAATAACAGTGGGCACCCTGAAGTTGATCGAACAAGTCATTAATTCTGAAAAAAATGATACTTGTTTTTTATGGTAACCTTATTCAGCTAGTGGTAATCAATGTACATAGGCAATGACCCATCCTTCTTTTGTACAAACAAGACCAGTGCGCCCCAAGGTGAGACACTTGGACTTGTATATCCCTTATCTAGAAGATCTTTCAACTGGACTTTTAGCTCTGGCCAACTCGTTGAGCCATTCCATATGGTAGAATAGATATCGGCATAGTCTCGGGAAGTAGATAGATTCCAAAGTGGATCTCCCTGAGAAACTCTAGGAAGAACTTTAGGAAACACCTCTGGAAACTCATGAACAATTGGTACCGACTACAGGGTTGGGATCTGAGCATCTGCATCCCTAACTCGAACTAGGTGATAAATGTGCCCCTTAGATATCATCTTTCTAGTCTTAAGAGAGGAAATAAACCTACCCCAGGCTCCATTGCATCACCCTTCCATTCTAGAACTGGTTCACCAACAAATTCAAAACTTACTATTTTAGTTCTACAACCTACTGTGGCATAACATGACGATAACCAATCTATTCTCATGATTACATAGAACTCCACCATCTCTAACTCTACTAAGTATGCTATAGTACTGTCGTGATAGACTCTAACTAGGCAACCCCTTTACACACGCTTTGCTATAACAGACTCTCCAACTAGGAGCTGCTGAATTAGTGGACTAAGCCACTTTACCTCCGACATTCTTCCTTGCTGATGGACAATCCCACAAGTGACCCTGCTGACGGCACCCAAAGCAATAATCCATGCCTGAATGACACACCCCTGAGTGCTTCTTACCATATGTATTGCAACTAAGGTGGTGGAATCCTCTATGTCCCATCCTGACCTATGACTGTGAGCCAACTGCTTTAAAGTTTCGGCTTTTTTTTATTAAACTTGGACTTCGGAACTAGGGAGCAAGTCCAGATGACCTGTTTTTTTAAGAACCGACGATTTCCACCTCTGTTACACCACGTAAATTCACATATCGAATGTACCTTAAGTTAAGCAGCCTAAGATAAGGAAAAAAGGTATATTGGGAAGGTTAAGGAATGGTTGAGTTGGAACCTAAAGAAGTTATATGTGTTAAAAGAGTCGTTAAGCTCTTCGCGTTTGCAATCCTTATGTTGAGTGTGTCATGTCAAGCCGATGCAAGATGAGAAGGATATGATGTTCGTAAAAAGGAGAAGGAAGGTCTTGTTCACAAGTTGGAAGCATATTTAAAAGCTTCCGAGTCATACTCGTCATTTCGCGCGCATTTGAGAACCCAATTAACATATTTAAGTTCTGACAACTCGAGCGTCGTTCTGAGGGTCACATAACACAAAGGGATGTTAAAAAGGTTTATGGATGGTTATAATTCATTGGGATCAAAGGAATAACATCTCGACAAAGTTTGACGAAGATAGGACAATACGCTAAATGTTTTGCCCCACGAAACTCATTCCGCCTCACAGATGCCACCACAAATCAAATCCACCCATCCACCACCTCATTGCCACCATATGCTACCGCATATGTGAGGCGGTGAGATGTCCTATTTAAAGCTTTATCTTGAGCCCTCCTCATTTTATTTCATTCTCACTCCAAATTGACCCTATATGCTCTCAAATATTCATCCAATGTAATCATACCATTGAATAACATTTTGACAAGATTTGGAGGTGAATTCTCCCTCAAACAAGCATGGATCATCTGGGAAAGTCAGAAACAACTCGAAAGTCTTACGAGGATTGAAAAGAGCTTTGGTATGAAGGATTTCTTGGATGATTAAGGTATGATTCTTGCTATTCCTAGTATTCTTAAGCTTCTCATAGCTTAAAGTGATCTTGTAGTAAAGAAATCCATGGAAGGTTAAGGTAAACCCCATAGTTGAACATGATAGTTGTTGTATTGGTTATCAAGTTGACATAGTTAAGTTCTTGAATAGAGTTTGGATTAGATCATGGTTGGTGTAACGTTGGAATTGTGTTGGATGACGATGGAAGGATTATGATTAACTTGGTTACCATAAAACAAGATGGAATAGAGTATTCACACTAAGTGTTCGACAAAATGTCGCTACAACGAAATCATGAAACGACCGATTGGATATTGATACAGATTGTCCTTATTTCTTAGGATGACGATTGTAGAACAAGCAAGGGATCATAGAAGTGGTATTGATCATCGACAAGGTATGTTAAATATCACTCCTTCATTCTTTTGGGATGATCCATGAATAAACATAACAGTAACAATGTCCACTCAAAAGGAACTCTAATATTAAAGACTAAAGCTTGTGCTTATCTTTGTTTAGATTGATATATCTCATTGCCCTCATTGTTAGCAGTATTTCCCACCCTGATTTCATTTCGAATAATACACCTTCTTACAAATCTGGTCAATTCTTGAAAAGTCGACATAGACATAGTTACATGACGATAATCGGAGGATAACGGTGTTGAGTCACTCCGAATGGGTTCCTAAGGCCCTTCAGAGTTTGTCTTGCATTGCACTTATATATATGTATCTATTTTCCTACCGAGCCGCGCTATAGTTGATCGGGTGCGACACTTATATGTGCAAACTACTACAGTTGGTTTTGATATTACTGAGTCCCATATCTGGGTCGGGTACGACCGAGTCCTCTACAAGGCCGGATACGATATGATATGACATGATTTTCCCCACAGAGTAGTTTGGTACTATATTATATATATGTCCCCGAAGAGTGGCTTGATTTTTACATGTGGATAAAAGAGATGGCCCCAAGCTCCGGCGTTGCTCACAAATTTACGGACAAACAAACCCTCGGAGGAATAAAGGATACTGGTCCAAGTCTTAGAACCGCAATCACCTAGAGTAGCCTTTGGCGATTATCTACAACATTTTTCTTGCGACTTCCATTACCTTTTGGGTATTGTTTTTGTTAGAAATATTTGTACTTTATTCATGTATTCTTTTGTTCTTTGAAGACCTATCCATTATTACTTGTCAAGAGTTGCAAAGATGTTTAGTATATTAAAATCCTTGCCATCTTATCATGTAATGTTCCAGAAATTCTTTCAATTGGTATTTCCAAAATTCACCTAATCACATTGCTCGCACTGTCATCTCCTATAGTTGTGCTCGGAAAGGAAAGTTAAAGAAGGGTTCATTGGAAAGATGGGATTAATATACAAAATCAAGCTAGTATGATCTGGTCAAACGTTCATTGAAGCCTTAAAGAACTTCTCCTTAGCCACAACTCATACATAACCATATAAAAGGCATCAAAGTCAACAGGAGAAACATGCCACTGCAAGTCTTTTCTTACCTTCAAAACATTTCTTTGAATACTAAGTACTCCTGTTGAGTTATGCCTTGAAGGATTTTCTTCAATAAAGGGATGTCTAACGTGGCAATGATGATTGAAAAATGCTTCCATTCCAATACGTCTGCAAATGGAAGATCATAATGGTTCGCAATGATCACAGTACACGGCCATAGAACGAGGCATCGCAATGCGGCGGTGTTGACTTCATAGCCTTTCACGTGAAAGCGGATTTGCTATCAACAAGTTCTTCGCATAAGAACTTTCAAGGCGACCAAAGTGCACAAAGATGTCGAATCATTTCCCACCACTCTGAAGCTTCTCACGTCGTGAGAATTTAGTGATCCAAAGAAAAAATCCGACTTTTTCACGAAAACATTGATAAAATGAGTTTTATCTACTCCATTTCCCATGATACTTATCACGACCCGGGGCGTGGTGGTGCCTTACCCGCGCACCAAGTAGCCATACATCGAGAGAAAATCGGCGAATATAAAACAAGACATGAATCAATGAAAATTTGACACGGTTATATGAGAAAGAGTCGCTTTGGCGTAATATATATAAACCAAAATCGCGGCTTACATCACTGCTGTCGCATAACAGACTACTGGAAGTAAATAACTATGGCGGGGGGGGCCCGCCATACCTCAATGTACAAACTATCTACAATACTGAGATCATACCAAAAGTAGAGCCTCGGGAAGATGGAGCTCACGACACCAATGCAAAGAGATCCTAAGGATGTGGATCTAGCACTGCTTTACCTGCGGCATGAACGCGGCCCGAAGGAGTCGATGACGGTACTAAGTATGTGAAAGCGTAAAGTACTTAAATGAAATCATATCATTTTAAAACCGGTTTACAAATATGTATGAAACAACGAGAAACTGCACATAGTGCCATCCGCAACAAGAAACAGCAATAGGTAAGCGTATGAGTCCTTTCTAGGTGCGAATGATCGAAGCGAGCACTCGCCCATATTATCGTTCGCAAGCCTAATCACGGACTCCGTAGTCCGCATAGGCCTCGTAGGCGCGTGAGGTATAACCCGCGTCGAGGTAGCTACTCCTCGGCATCGTCTGGACTCGTTGTCGCATGGCGCGTAGACCGCGTGAGCATAACCCGACACTAACCGGAACTCGTAGCTCGCATAGCCCCCGGACCGCGTGAGGTATTCTCGAATCATGGTCCCGCACCGCTGAGTCTACCCGCGTGGAGGCGCAACCCGGTCATCTCAAGAGGTGAGTGATATAGTACTAACACAATGACATAGTTTAAACAACATAAGCGTAAGTAAGGCGACCTCTTTACACAAGCGTTACAAGATACTAACACATAGCATCACAATATGTCTACTCATCAAATCTTATTATACCTTTCTAAATCAATACAAGTCTTTTATAAACACATAAGTAAAGCGTTCTTTTATAAAACTTAAGCCGTTATACTTAAATTCCCATAAAGCTAGTATAACCCTTTGACTTTGTTTTAAAAACAAATATTCTTCTTTCAAAATGTTTTATAATTCTTGAAGACTTTTTAAGATCTTTTATTATTAGGGCTTAAGTCGCAAGACATTGTCGTAAGTATTATTCAGCTTAAGTCAAAAGACATTTAGTAGTTATTATTGATTAACACATGTGCGTCTGCACTACATATATGTTTAAAATATCATGCTTTAGGAAGAATCACATACCTTACCGTGAAAACCTCTGCGAGTTGAATATGTCGCAGAGAATCGACCTATAATAGTCACGACATCTATCAACGACTGCATCAGTATAAAGCTCTAGCGAGGGTTCCATATTCTATGGGAATTTGGGCAACTTCCCTGCGGTGAGCTACTCGAGTCTCTGTGAAATGATCCATGTAATGCAGATTTGATTATTCTTCTTTTAAACCCTTCTACTGCGATATGATTCAATTACTACGTAATATTCTTTACAAGTATTTAATACTTATTCTTATACTTCTACGATGCATTCTCTAATTATAAAAGAAGGGTAAGTTTATTTACCTCGGTAAGCCCAATAATATCCTAGATAAAAGTCGCGCTGAGCAGGTTTAGCTCATGTTATGCGCTCAGGTAGCTCGAGGAAACCTTAGAAGTTCTTCACAAATTCTACTAAGTACTAAAGGGATTTGGGCTGGGTATTTTGGGCATTATAACAATACTAGAAGGCAACTTTTATACCAAGGGAGGGTAGATTTGGCTAGGCTAGGGGATAGCCTCGGCTAAGCTTCTCAAGAGGGGTGGTGTGTTGGACGAAAAAGGCTCGAGGAGAGGAGAGGATTTTCAAGACTTGGAAAGAAATTTGTGGATGAATAACTCTTCATCTTAAGGGGTATTTATAGGTCAATGGATGGCCAACCAATGGCGAGATGATGCCAAGTGCAAGGCAAGTGTAGGGTGAGGATTTAGGCAAGTGTCCATTCTATCTACTACACACAAATATCCTACCAACTCCTTGACTTGTGCAAAGGCACAAAAAGCGTGCCACTCCAGTCGGTCGTCGATGGGCGATTTCAAGTCCATCGATTGGAGGTGACAAGTGTCGCCCTCGTTGGTCAAAATGTTTCGTCTCTGGAAAAATCCGCAAAAATTAGAAATGGCATAGCGGAATTTTCCTACGGAAGGCGTGGAAGCGTTTAGTCGGAAAATGATTCTTTTAGCGAGTTGTGCACAATTTTGAACTTGGCCTAACTTTAAGGCTAAACTTTTACGTCGCCTCCGTACATACTCGGAAATACGGTATAACATTCTCCTCGCCTTAGAAACATTCGTCCGAATGTTCCTTCCCAAACGATTATCGATAAAGCTTAAGCGGTTTGCAAGTGCCACGCATGGCCGTAACACTTAACAATTTCGAAAATTAAACGTGAATAGGAAAGTAAGTTACACGGAGGTGTGGGAATAAGTGAGATACCTCGCCTCAAGTCCTCCTCGACTTCCCACGTCATCTCCTGGCTCGTTACGCCACAAGACTTTGCGGAAGCCACGTCGCTTGGTCATGAGCGCTAACGACGATCGACTATCGCTATGGGAATCTCCTCATACGATAACCCGCCGATCACGGACATCGTCGTCGGGTGTACCACAGATGGATCCGATACATCTCACCGGCGTAGATCGTGAAAAACCGGATGCGCCTCGGATCGGACCGGATCGGCTCGTAGAACGCGCCTTGCCTGCGGATAATCGAAGCGGCCCGATATACCTTGGTGAGTTTCCCTTTCCGAATCTCATCACACCGCCGTGGGTGGCGCCTAAGAAAACCCAATCATGAACCTCGAACTCGGATGTCGGCGGCGATGATGCGCATATGACTTCGCCGACTCGGTATCGACCTCTCTGGATAAACCGCGCTTATCGGCACTCGCCGTCTGGTCCCATTGCACCTCGCCCATCGAACCAACTATGGCGATCTGCACTTCCTCATACAAGGCCTCAGGCGCCGTCGAATCTTGGAGTGGTAGCTATTGTTGTGAAACTCAACTAGAGGCAAATGATCCTCCGCTACCACGAAGTCGATAACGGGCTCGCGACATATCCTCGAAGTGCGGATAGTGCGCTCTGCTGTCCGTCCGTCGATGGATGGAATCGATTACTCGAGCTCACTGCGTCCCTAAACCTCTCTGGAAAGACCTCGAAGTTAGCGTAAGCGGGCTCCTGCATGCGATATGATCGAAATAGGGACTCCATGCGATCGGCGATCTCTCGGATGTAAAGTCGGCATAATCCTCGGTAGAAAAAGTCGTCTGACGGGAAGAAAGTGGGCTGATTTAGTCGACTGTCGGCGATAACCCATATAGAATCATGTCTCCTGCGAGTGCGAAATCACGTGATGAAGTCCGTGTTGATTACCTCCGGCTTCCGGTCGGGATCTCTATCGTGCGTAACAAACCACGGGCCTGCGGTGCTCTACTTCGCTGCGACCACGGGCGAGCTACGAACTGCAGCGTCCTCTTGAGCCATCCCACGATACGGATCTAAGGTCGTGGTACATCTTGATCGACCACGGATGGATAGAGTAATGCGGCCATGTGCTTCCCAGAACACCTGTAGAGTCACGAAACATCTGGAACACACAACGCCCTCGAACCTTAGCACGTGGTGCTACCTCAAAGGACCTTTGCCTCACGAAGAGCGTATCGCGATAACGTGTCAAAGCGGATCCTCGGTATTGCCTCTTCGCCTCGCCGGCGATGGAAGACTCGGCAACCTCGCGAACTCGAACCCGGCTGCTATCGAGAATCAATCAAGCGGACACCAGGCTCGCTGGCGATGCAAATCACGAACCGTATCCCTGCTCTCTTGCACGTCGATGGGCTCCCGTCGACTACGACTAAGGCATGCGCCTGGCGTTGGCCTTCCCGGGTGGTACGGGATATCAACATCGTAATCCTTAAACTCTAACCACGTCTCTGCCGTCGTAAGTTCGACTCCTGCTGGTGAAGATATCTTTGGAGGCTCTTGTAGTGCGTATAAATATCCACGTGAACCCCATACAAATAGTGCCTCAGGATCTTGGCGTGAATCACGGTGCGCGACTCCGAATCATGGGTGGGGTAGTTCTGCCGTGTTTCTTAAGTGTCGGTATCGTGCGCTATAACTACCTGCCGCGTCAACACACGTCTGGCGATGCTCGAGCGCATCACGATGCAACGACATAACCATCTGGACCTGCGGAAGAGTAGAAGCGGGCGATGCGTCGGTCTCTTTTCAAAGCTGGAAACCACGCTCCAAGCATCGATCCATCAAACTTAGCGCGCCGAGTCGGCTAGTCAATAGAGCGAGAGATAGAAGCAAACTTCTCTACGAACGCCGATAATATCTGCGAGGCCCGAGCTGCGAACCTCTGCCGGAGTAGTAGGTCTAGGCCAAGTCTGGCGCCTCGATCTTGGTCGTATCCACTCGAATGCCGTCGGCCAAACAATATGCCCGAAAAAGCCACGAAGCTAACCATAACTCACATTTGGAAAACTTGGCGTATAAGCTGGTCGGAGAAGCTACAAGATCGCTCAATACTCGCGTACTCGCTCTGGCGAGAATAAGCAAGATATCATCAATGAACACTATCACAAGCGTGTCCAAAAATGGTTTGAACACTCGGTTCATCAAATCCATGAATCTGGCCGGAGCATTGGTCAACCAAAAGACATGACCACGAACTCATAATGCGTCGGGTCGGAATGCGATCTGGGACATCCGCCTCTCGACTCGAACGATGATAGCGATCGCGGTCAATCTTGGAGAAACATCTCGCGCCTGCAGTGGTCGAACAAATCATCAATCACGGGAGGCGGGTATCATTCTTAATGGTCACGTTGTTGTTGCTGTAATCAACACACGCGTGCACGGCGTCCGTCCTTCTTCTTCACGAACAATCTGGCGCTCCCGGGAGAAACACTAGGCACGATGAAGCCGCTTCTCCGGAAATCCTAAGTTGATCCTTGACTCTCTCAACTCGGCGGGTGCCGTTACGTATGGCGGAATGGAAATAGGCGAGTGTCCGCAACACATCTATACAAAACTCGATCTCCTCTCGGGAGGATACCCGAGGTCGTGCAGGAAACACGTCGGGAACTCTCGACTCTGGGCGGCGAAAATCGCGCTGCGACCTCGGTATCAAACACGAGCGAGATGGTAGATATACCCCCTGCGCGTCTTCCTAGCCTTGAGGTAAGAAATAAACCTACCGCCGGCGTCTGGTGCTCCCACTCAACAACCGGCTCGCCGAAGCTGGAACCGCACTACTCTCTCTGCGGTCTACATTGGCGTAGCAAGCTGAACAATCCGTCCCGTGATCACGTCAAAGTCGATCATCTCGACTCTATCAGTCGGCTGGGTCGGCGCGTAAATGGTCACGGGACAAGCTCAGTATACCGCCGAGCTACCAGAATCACGGCTGGCGTAGCTACCTCGAAAAGGTCATGGACTCGGGCTCTATCCCATCTACTAGCGACAAGGGAGATATATGGGGCAGTAGAACCGGATCTATCAAAGCATACATCAAACCCAGCGATAAGGTACACGTGGCGACATCGGTGAGGCCTCACGATCTGTCGGTGGACAAAGCATAAATGCGGTTACGAGGACCGCTAGAATCGAGACGAGCCACGACCTGCTGCGCGACCTGCTGACCCGTGAGCACCTGCCTCGGGCGAGTAAGCGCAGGAGATGATGAAGCGGCAATGAACACGAAGGTGAGCCTACCACCGTGCGCCGGTCGGACGATCCTCGCCAAGTGACCTGCTGGCCACTGGCGTAACAAGCTCCAAAGTAGTACCACACTTCCCGTAATGGGATCTCGCATCGGCCACCTGGGGTGGTCGATCGGCGATACCTCTGCTACTCTGGTCACGAAGCCACAGGGCCACAGTGCGCCTCGAAAACTCTTGTGCGAGGCGGTGCGAGTGCTCTGGTGGTGTGGTGCGAATCTAGGCTAGCTGCTGAGGCCGCCACCACGATAACCAGAAGACCCTCCGTCACTGCGCCTTGCCTGCTGTCGCATGTCGACCGTCGACTCTGCGCTCGCCGCGTCGAGGCGTGAGCTGCGTGCGGGTAATGTCCATACCGGTGGAAAACCCGCATGACTTCGGCCATATAGTCGTCTAGCGGTGACATAGCGGTGTACCTATCCTCATCTGCTACCAATCTTTGGGACATATCGAGCGATGAATCAAACTCGACGTTGTACTCACGGCGGTCGTCTCTGCGCCTCGGCGGTAAAAATCTATCGACTGCGCCCTCGCCGTCTGAGTCGAAGTGAGTGAGAAAGCCTCGAGAACTCATCCCAGTAGGCGGGCGCGTGCTCTCCGGGATAACTCAGCGAATCAAACCAATCATTGCGGTATCACGCGGCCTATGTGAACCAAAGATCACGGACTCGGTCTCGGCGCCACGATCACTCTCAAAATCCTCTGTGGCGGCGGATGAACTCCTGCGGATCATCCTCGGCCTCGACGTAAAACTCGGCGGGCTCTGACTCGGAAGTCTCGTAGCCTCAAACTCTGCGCCTCGGGTGAACGCAGATACGGTAGAGTGGGGCTGGCTAGCGTCGACTGTCCTCATGTCGCACGATCTGGCGATGGCGGGCCATCTCGCATACCTATCTCCTCGCCAGCGGTGTGGGGCGGGAGGTGCGGGTACAGTAGTCTCTGCTGGGACTGGCGGCGTCGTGGAACTCGCCGTCTCGGGTATAAACTGGGCCTGAGCCCTCGTGACTCTCGGTGCCATACTAGCAGCTCCGCCAGTGCCTTGCCCTTACGGGCGGGTTGCCTTACGTGGGCATAAGCTATTCTGAGAAAGGGATACGTTAGAGGTCCGACCTATAACATGGCTACATACGATCTCGAGTGAGAAGAATGAAACCGATCCTAAAATATCCTATAGCCTCACGATTATTGGTGTGGTGCAACACGCGATAATCAGACTCTACTAGATGCGATGCGTAGACACTTTCAGAGATTAAGCGCTCGATACCACTTTTGTCACGACCCGTTCGGGGCGTGGTGATGCTTACAGGCGCACCCAGTAGCCATACATCGAGAAAATCGCGGAATATAAAACAAGACATGAATCATGAAAATTTAGACCACGATTTATATGAAAAGTCGCTTTGGCATATATATAAACCAAAATCGCGCTTACATCCTTACTGTACATGACTCTGGACCTCTGAGGAAGTAAACAACTATGACGGGACAGGGCCGCCATACCACATGTACAAACTATCTACAATGAGAGATCATACTAAAAGTAGAGCCTCGGAGAAGATGGAGCTTCGACACCAATGCAAAGAGATCTAAGGATGTGGATCTAGCACTGCTTGCCACCTGCGGCGTAACGCGGCCCGAAAGTCGATCTACAACATGTACTAAGTATGTGCGTATCAAAGTACTTAAATGAAATCATATCATTTTAAAACCGGTTTACAAATATGTATGAAACAACGAGAAGCCGCATAGTGCCGCATCCGCAACAAGAACAATGATAGGTAAGCGTAGCGAGGTCCTTTCTAGTCGCGAATGATCGAAGCGGGCCACTCGCCGCTTATTATCATTCTGCAAGCCTAATCACGAACTCGTAGTCGCATAGGCCCTCACGTAGGCGCGTGAGGTATAACCCGCGTCGGGTAGCTACTCCTCGGCATCGTCCTGGACTCGTTGTCGCATGTAGCCGTATGCCGCGTGAGGCATAACCCGAACACTAACACGGAACTCTCGTAGCTCGCGTAGGCCCTGGACCCGCGTGAGGTATTCTCGAATCATGGTCCCGGACCGCCGAGTCTACCGCGTCGGAGGCGACAACCCGGTATCATCTCGAGGTGAGTGATATAGTACTAACACAACGATTATAGTTTAAACAACATAAGCATAAGTAAGGCGACCTCTTTACACAAGCGTTACAAGATACTAACACGTAGCATCAATATGTCTACTCGTGAAACCATCTTATTATACCTTTGAAATCAATACAAGTCTTTTATAAACACGTAAATCATTTCCTTTTATAAAACTTAAGTAGTTATACTTAAATTCCCATAAAGCTAGTATAACCCTTAAAAGCTTCTTGTTTAAAAACAAATATTCTTCTTTCAAAAGCTGTTTTATAATTCTTACGAAAGACTTTTTAAGATCTTTTATTATTCGAGCTTAAGTCATGAGACATTCTGTAAGTATTATTCGAGCTTAAGTCAAAGACATTCTGTAGTTATTATTCGATTAACACGTATGCGTCTACCGTACTACATATATGTTTTAAAATATCATGCTTTAGGAAGAATCACATACCTTCCGGTGAAAACCTCACGAGTTGAATATGTCGCGAGAGAATCAACTATAATAGTCACGGACATCTATCAGCGTCTAGATTGCGTATAAAGCTCTAGCGGAGGGTTCCATATTACATGGGAATTTGGCGACAACTTCCCTACCCGGTGAGCTACTCGAGTCTCTTGTGAAAGCGATCTATGTAAATCTGATTTGATTATTCTTCTTTTAAACCCTTCTGCGATATGATTCAATTCTATTACGTAATATTCTTACAAGTATTTAATACTTATTCTTATACTTCTAGATGCATTCTCTAATTATAAAAGAAGGGTAAGTTTATTTACCTCAGTAAGCCCGATAATATCCTAGATAAAAGTCGCGCTGAGCAAGGTTTAGCTCCAAGTTATATGCTCAGTAGCTCGAGGAAACCTTAGAAGTTCTTCACAACTTCTACTAAGTACTAAGGGATTTGGGCTAGGGTATTTTGGGCATTATAACAATACTAGAAGGCAACTTTTCTACCAAGGGAGGGGTAGATTTGGCTAGGCTAGGGGATAACCTCGGCTAAGCTTCTCGAAGAGGGGTGGTGTGTTGGGCGAAAAGGCTCGAGGAGAGGAGAGGATTTTCAAGACTTGGAAAGAAATTTGTGGATGAAGAACTCTTACGTCTTAAGGGGTATTTATAGGTCGAGGATGGCCAACCAATGGCGAGATGATGCAGTGCAAGGCAAGTGTAGGGTGAGGATTTAGGCAAGTGTCCATTCTATCTACTACACACAAATATCCTACCAACTCCTTGACTTGTGCAAAGGCACAAAAAGCGTGCCACTCGAGTCGATTCGTCTAATGGGCGATTTGAGTCCATCAATTGGAGGTGACAAGTGTCGCCCTCGTTGGTCAAAATGTTTCGTCTCTCGGAAAAATCCGCAAAAATTAGAAATGGCATAGCGGAATTTTCCCTACGGAGTGTGGAAGCGTTTAGTCGGAAAATGATTCTTTTAGCGAGTTGTGCACAATTTTGAACTTGGCTAACTTTAAGGCTAAACTTTCGTCGTGCGCCTCACGTACATACTCGGAAATCGAGGGTATAACAATACTACGCCTCGGCTTCATCTTTCTTCTTTCTACATTAGCATCGGAGATGAGACATTTATGAGTCAAATAGTATTGACCTTTGGCGCGGTGTGTATGGATATAACATTACAAAGCATTTTGGTTATGGTGCGGGAAAACAACTTCAAGATTCTTATCTAGCTAAATGCACACGTGTCAAATGGGCAGGACCATGAACATAAGTATCACTAACTCTTATGAGTTCTGCCGAATACACTTAAACTTCCCTGAAATTGATCCCGCTATGTTGGATAACCTCACTGGCTCAGCAAACTACAAAAGATCAAGTATATGGGGATAGTAATTATAGTTCAGGCACGAATATCTCTTTAGGACCTGGTGGGATGTCCACATCTAACAATTTTCTTTAATATGTAACAGGGATATTTGTACTAATATGGGGACACCTAGGGGTTACCGATCCTCCATAAAAGCCAAATATCAAAAAGAGTAACAGAAAAGACTAAACAACATAGACTATATTAAACCATGAAATTGGAATTAAGAATAGAGGTTAAACTATAAAAACATCTAGTTGGCAAATGGCTTTGATTACTCTGAAGTTCTGTGAACAGGCTTCCATACAAGACAAGTCAATCTGCAGGTTTCACATGCAGGTATACAATCTATTAAGGTTTAATACGCACGAGCCCAGAAAGAATGGCATATGATAAATGCCAATAAAAAGCTTCCTGAAGATGGGCATATGATGAATGCCAGTAAAAGTTTTCCAAGATTATATGACAAGATAAACAAAACTATCGTGTATGATTCCATGTGGTTATCAACAAACAGGTCATAATTTTGATATTAACCTCAGGTAAGTAGTTCCATATCTGAAATAAGTTAATAATTAGAAAGGACTCGGTGGCCAGTTTATAAGGAGCAAGATTTGGGTCGCCACGGCCTTGGCCAAATCGTAGCAAGGATGCGTCTTTATGTGGAACATATCGATCTGAAATAACACGAAGAACACACAACTTGGATCGCGTTGATCTTAACATCAATTACTTTCTCCGTGGCAAAGCGACGATAGAATGACAGGCAACATAGAAATGGTCACCCGGTTGGTTCGATTCGATGAAGTACTCGTGACTAATATTAAAGATGTAGCTTTTATGAAGTCTTTAATACCATTGATCCCCACTCGTGGATCATATCGCAATCGTGCAATTGAGAAAGGTAGAAAGAAGAGATCTGCATTGGAAGGATCCTTTGTAATGAAATGGCTCATCACGAGAACTTTCTTGAAGTAACTTTCACTTGCATAGTTTCCACTGCTCAAAATCAACGGCCAGTACATTGGAAAATGGATCACCCTTTTGGTGAGGATAAACATATATCTTGACTCCTATTCATTTCTTTGTAGTTGTCCATGAAAGCATCTCTGTCATGGAATACCTCATTGGCATTCACATACTTTCACGAAAATAAAAGCCAACCGGTTCTAGATCCGAACATGGCGACAAATCTCGAACACGGCGATGTCGAGTGACAAACACCGCCAAAATGCAAATCGGTAGCGTATCATCTGCTTAAGGCAATTACATTAGCAATAGATAATATAGCATTCATAAATTACTAATACTTACGATTCAGATTAGTATATTCATACTCAAATTTTGAGGTGAAAAGGAAAGTTAGGAGAGAAGTAAAGTCTGAGTGTTATTTTATTCTCCTTTTTCTTTTTAGGTTACGTCAGCAGCTATCGAACAATGTCTCCCTTCCCCAATTGGTATCACGAGAATATCTTGCATGCTTACACGAACATTGTTATCTCTCCTGATCGGACATCATTTCTGTCAAACCTTTCCTGCTAATTAATTTATCTTTTTTGATTTCCTTATTACTTTCTTTAGCTACTTATAAGCACTTGATGCCACTAAAGGAGATCCAAAACAATAAGAAAATTAACAATCTACTGAAATAGCTTCCTTATGCATGAAGAACTTGGAAACCAAATAGTTGAACATCCGAGGTTCCCAATGCTAAATAGGTATAAATCCTTTAAGCATCATCATATGGCATTAAACCACAGAACAAAGCATGATCCTTTAGCACAAAACTCAATCTTCAAACAGTCCCTACTATCCCAAACCTCTACAAATAAATGAAGTGTAGCAAAATCAGCAATTATTTTCACTTGTGAATGAAAAGTGACAGAGAATGAACCTCCTACTGTATAAGGACTTCCCAAATCCTTTGTCCGTGCCACAGTTTTTATCTTTTCCCGGTACACATTTGGTCAATTAAAATTTGAATTGAAGATACAAAATAATATATGGTTTTCATCGACCTCGAGAAGGCATACGACAAAGTTCCTAGTGAGGTTCTATGGAGATGTTTGGAGGTTAGAGGTGTACCTGTGGCGTACATTAGGACAATCAAGAATATGTATAATGGAGCCAAGACCAAGGTACGGACAGTAGGATGGGACTCGGAGCACTTCTCAGTGATGATGGGGTTGCGCCAGGGATCAGCTCTTAGCCCATTCTTATTTGTCTTGGTGATGGATGGACTGACGCGACAAATCCAAGGGGAGGTGTCATAGTGTATGTTATTCGCAGATGATATAATCCTGATTGATGAGACTCGCAGCGGAGTGAACGCTAAGCTGGAGGTTTGGAGATAGACTCTGGAATCTAAAAAGTTCAGGCTGAGTAGGATCAAGACAGAATACTTGGAGTGCAAGTTCAGTAACGGGAGCGACCTTGAGACAGACGTGGATGTGAGGCTTGGTACTCAGGTCATTCCAAAGAAAGAAAGCTTGAGTACCAGTACATTATCTAAGGGAATGAAGAGATTGATGATGATGTCACACATCGTATTGGGGTAGAGTGGATGAAATGGAGGCTCACATCTGGAGTCTTGTGTGATAAAAAGGTGACAAAAACTTAAAGGCAAGTTCTATAGGGTGGTGGTTAGACCAACTATGTTGTATGGGCCGAAGTGTTGGCCATCAAGATTTCGCACACCCAAAAGATGAAAGTTACGGAGATGAGGATGCTAAGATGAATGTGTAGACATACAAGGAGGGATAGTATTAGAAATGATGATATCCGGGACAGAATGGGAGTGGCCTCGGTGGTGGATAAGATGCGAAAAGCGAGGTTGAGATGGTTCGGGCACGTGCAGAGGAGAGACACAAATGCCCCAGTGCAGAGGTGTTAGATGTTGGCTATGGACGGGTATATGAAGGGTAGAGGTAGGTCGAAGAAGTATTAGGGAGAGGTGATTAGACGGGATATGGCGCAGGTGAAACTCACTGAGGACATGACCTTATATAGGGGGTTATGGAGGATAAGAATTAGGATAGAAGGGTAGTAGGTAGTACTACCTACGCTTACAAACGAGTAGTTGTAGTGTTATTATTGTACGTCTGCTTAGCCTATCATACTAGTAGGCACAGTAGTATTTTATAGTCCCTTGTCGTTTGATTTATGATGCTATGTGTATTTTGTTTATCTTATTTATCTGCATTAGTTATTGCTTCTTTTTTAAAATTCGTTATCATGGCTTAGTCGCTTTGTTTGTCTTACTTTGCTTGTGCTTTTTCTTGAGCCGAGTCTCTCGAAAACAACCGCTCTACCTATCAAGGCAGTGGTAAAGTCTGCATAAACTCTACCCTCCCCGACCTCATGTTATGTGATTTCACTGGGTATGTTGTTGTTATTACGAAGTTTGTCATTCCAAAGGACCATATAATACAGTCAAATTGTTGAACTTTTACAATTACTATCCGGAAAAAAATAAGTTGAAAAAAATATTGCAATAAGAAGAATAGGTCACACCCAAAGAGAAGTACAGTTAGCCACTTAACAATATCTTGAGAGTAAACTTTACAAAGTGAAAAGATTCTAAATTATTTTTCTTTTGTGGTCATACCATTCAATTCCATGTGCCTTTGACTCTGAATATTTCCATTTCCGCCACTTTGTGTAGAGTCAAGAAATGAGATGTTCACCTGTTTCTGCGAAGTTGAATGATGAAAAATGAGTAAATGTGAGATGGGTTTGGTGGAAATTGGAAGTGAAGGATATGTAGAAGAGAATGAAGAGAGAGGTAACAATAGCTAAGGCTGTGGGCATGAAGACGAAGGCTTGCGGTGTGAGAATGTTGTACATTGTCAACAATGGATGAGTGAGTGCACATTCCAAAATGTTGATAGTTGAGGTACAAGCATTTAGTTATTTGGTACAACACTTTGTATGCAGTATTTGCTCTGACAAGTGCAATTTCAACTCAGGTACAAATTCCTCATTACATTCTTTCTCTGCCTAAAGTACAAAACAGTCCCCTATGTTGTTGACAATATCCAAATGGACCTTGAATTATTTTTTTTGGAAAAAACAGATTTAAGTAAAATCCTAGAGTTACTCTTTTTCACAAAAAGTAAAATCATTTCTCTAATAGTGTTTGGTTAAAAGAATTTGTGATTATATATAAATGTTGTTAGAAAAATATTTTTTATTTATTTATCAAGTATTAAATAATTTTTTTTTAAAAGATAACATTTTCCCTCGTGCCAAACATTCTAAGTTTTGAGAAAAAAAAAGAATATTTAGCAAGGGATTGGGTTAGAAACATGTTGCTCCAGTTTTCTTTATTTTGCATACTTTAGGCTTGACCTTAGGATATTTGCAAAATCATGATTTCTCGCTGGATATGCAGTTCTGTTTGGGAGTGTAAATAGTTTCAGTAAAATCTCAAGTATGAACTGGGGTTGGACATTTATGGAAAAAGAAGGATGATAATCCTGTAAGATGACCCAATTTTCAGTTTACATATCAATATATCCCTCTAAGCTAAATTTATCTAATATACTCACGCCCTCTACAAAGTGGCCTATTTTAGATGAAAACCCCAAATCAAGCTAAAATTACCCAACCCCATTTCCTTCATTGACGCCATATTGGTACGAATCCCAACCAAAAGACACGTGGCTTTAGTTCGAAAATAAATAAAATAAAAATGTTTTTTTAATATAAAATAAAAAAGAAGAAAAAATCTGTTTCTTCAAATTCTGAAGGTCGCCGTTGCATCAATTTTTCTGTTTTATTTTTATGAGAAGGATCAGACACACTCTAGCTTGATTCAATTGTTATAGATTGAGTTATGTTGCAAATAAATTCAAGTGCTACTACCATACATACCCTTTGGGCAATTTCTATATATGAAAAGCAGCTGGACTTTGAAAATTGCATTTGGCAATCAACTTCAAAAAGTAGAATTTTCAACCTTTATTTTCACCAAAGGGACACCTAAGTAGCATTAATTTTTTTTGTTGGGTTAAAATTTTAGTGCCCGTCTTTATTTGAAAATGTGTAGGGTTTTTGGTGATTCAAAAACTCTGTAAAAATTTGTGTGCTTAAAAAATATGTGTCGATCCTTGTTGCTGGGTATATCACGGATGTTTCTCTCTTCTTGTGTGCTATTTTCTTTCGATTTTTGGTTAAGTTTTCTAAGATGGCAAAATGTGATTGTGTAAGTAAGAGCTAAGTAGATTCTAATTTGGTATTCCGAATTGTGGCTGATTTTTGTGGATGAAGTGGAATTTTCCGGTAGAAGTTGAGGGAGTATCGTTAGGTTGCAGAGGTAGATAACATGGTTTTGACTTTCATGGTGAAGAAGACCACATGTGTGGGGCGTGGCGATGAGGGAAATGAGTATTTTTAATTAAATGGATAATTTTAGCCTTATTTGGGGTTTTCATAGACGTTCAAATAAAATTAGCTATTAAAATAAAACAGAGAATAATATTTGACCTTTTTCCCTATCTTAATACAGGTCTACAAAAACACATTCAAATAAAGCTAAACATTTAGCGCTTCTTAATATCGGCCGGCTTATAGAAACTTTTCAACATGGTGCCTGTATTTGGATGTTTTTTTTTTTTTGACGACGGAAAATCGCATGCTTATTTTTACAAGTGCGCTTAAAACCTTGGATCGTGCAATAACGCAAACAACGTCGGTAGAATCACTTTGGCAGTTCAGTGTATATTATGATGCTTCTTCTCCATACAGTATAAGTAGATTGATGAGGAATAGAATTTTATATAGTCTTTCCTAGCTACTAATATAGAGAAAAAGAAGCTAATACGGGAGGAGATTCAGGTTGATGTTAAAAAGTTCATGGGCATAGACATGGTGATATACAGTAACTATCTAACATTCATTGATGGGTCAGTTTCTGGCGTTTCGATTGAAGGTGTTCAAACAAATATTGTAAGCCATGTATAACCACTCTCTAAAGAATGCTTTTACTCTATTTGTGCAGTACGAGTACAATTTAGATTGTCTGTATAAAATGCAATAGATACCAACTTTATCTCATTGGAATCATCAGCAACTAAGACTAAGCCAAACATATTTTATTCATACCACCAAATGATTTCTATGAGCCCGTTTGGATGGGCTGCTTATGGCTTTCAAAAGTCATAAGCTAGGAATGTTAGCAGATGACTTTTGATTTATTTTTGTTATTTTAGCTTAAACATTAAGTGTTGTTTTTTTATTTTACATAAACAATCTTGAAGTGTTTAAAAGTTATTTTGATTTAAAAACACTTAAAATAAGCCAATCCAAAGTTCCAAACAAGCTCTATATCATATTTCAACTCTACACATGCCAACAGCCAAATGATTTCTGTAGCATAGTTGTAAATACTCAATTATGAAGCAAAATTTAGTAAATGTACCATTAACAACAAGAAGAAGAAGATCAAATCACAAGGAGCAAGAAAAAATAATCAAAGAGATGGTGGATAATAGAAAAAATGGAAACTAACGAGTTAGTTCTTTGAATAAAACAAACTAAAATTACAGGAGACCTGTTGCAAGCAAATTTCTGAAAAAGATTACATATTACCAACAAAAATCATTTACGAGAAGAAATAAAGATCAAGCTCGTTTTCCAGTTCTAGGTGAAGACTTTGGGCAGAGATCCCATCGGCCCTTTGCACGTCTCCGCTGAATAACAGCTCTGCCACTGGTGGTGCTCATACGCTTGCGAAAACCATGTGTTCGAGCCAACGACTTCCTTGATCTATTCCTCTTAGTCTGACAAAGAGCATACTTCTTTGCCCTCACCACCAGGCCACACCTTTTACTGGTGCTCACTCCAATGTTGGATTTGAAGCCAAACCCAAATGATGAACCTAACCCACAAGTTAACTATTATTAGCTCGCACTACAACAACAATAGCAACATACCCACAAGTGGGTCTGAGGAGTAGGATGTCAGACCTTACTCTACCTTCTGCAGTAAAGGTTGTTTGAGATAGACCTCTCAAAAAGTGTAACCAAAGCAGGGTGAAAAGACTCAAAAAAAGAGTAATTAAAATATAGCAAGATACACAAAGTAAACTAGGTAACAGATAGTAGTAAAATTGAAGAATAAGATACTATGCATATATGTAAGACCACTAATTAAGAAGACGAGACGAGGAGACTAGCTCCCTGCCTCTCCCATGTAAAATTACTACAACACTCGGCTACCTAATACCCTTCTACCCTAATCCTCGACCTCCATACCTTCCTATATGGGGTCATATCCTCAGTACGATGAAGATCAATGCTAATTTAACACAAAATTGTCACATGTCTCCATGTGTATGCCTCTTGGCCCTTAAGGGCTTCCTCCTTGTTCAAAGTGTTTACTGTTCAATTGTTTTATAATCTAGCTTTAACCAATGGATTTTGACCAAAAAAACAGAAATAAGATTCAACATTTTCAACAGCACGCCAGTGTCAAACCTAAAATATCCACAATAGACACTACCAATTGAATTACATATAATACTAAACATCACAATAAAGAATTGAAACGTACTCATTTCTCCCCTCTTTGGTCAAGCATTAGTACTACCTTCAAGACAATTATTGGCCGTTACAAATTGTACCCAAAAGAAGCAATTCAAATGCAGAATGGAGCTGTATCTATACTACCTTCCTCCAACAGGAATAAAGAAACATCCCAACATTACCAGTCCAAATAACAACTGAAATCTCCATTTACCAAACTACAGAAATAAGTTAACTTGTCATTTCCACATACAAAATTCAAGATAGAAACTTACCAGAGAAGGAAGTAGAAGAGAGTGCAGAGGAAGGAAGAAAAGAGCAGTGAAGCAACCCAGGACGAGTTGAAGCACCCATTTTCAAAGACACGCAAGTTGAAGATCCAGTATTCAGAGAAAGCGAAGCAGATGGTCCACGGTTTGCTATTCCTGAACAGACCCAACTTCCCATTGACAAACAAGCCATTCTTTCTTTCAAAACTCTCCCTCCCTCCCTCCCTCCTCTTCTATCTATCTCTTAAGCTGCTTTTGATGCCTTATCTCCAATCCTAAGAATCACAAAAGGATAACGAGTGACACGTGCCCTATTCTTTGATTTTTAGTTTTGGCCTCTCTTTTTACCCTAAACCTTTTCTAATTTTTTTTTAAACACAAATGTTTATAACACTATATTTTCTATCAATTTCTCTAAATATATATATAGCTTTGTAGTTTATTACAAAATATTAGTTTAGTTATATGACTCTTTCTGCCTACTTCTCGACCACCTCCATCTCCTGTATATAAAAGTTACCGTCATTTTCAAAAGACATTTTGATATCTATTGAAGCACAAAAAACTGCTAATCCCTACTCAAGTCACATAAAGTTCCAAAGTGTGTCTTAACGTGCCACTAAGTTGATATAATTGTTTGCTACTTTCGCAGATGATTAAGGTTTTGTCTGAAATGGTTCACACACATTTTTGCGTAATCGAAGTTAAATTTTGATACAACATAGTATTTGGTTGATGCGTCGTCAAATTACAAAAAAATCTATGTTAATTACATAGATTTTTCATGTCCTTAATGCATTTTTAGTATGTGTTTTTTGTGTTGTTTTGCATATCGTAGGTGTTTTAAATTGGCACATCAAAAATGGGCTAAAGTGATCAAAAGTGCCAGAAAATGATGAAGTGCCGAGAAGTACCCAATATGCAGACCGCAAAACTAGACTGTAGAAAGGATCACCAACCACAGCAAAAAATAAAAGGAGAAGAACTTATGAGTCAAAATGTGATGACCATTTGTGGTTCGCATTATGATTTTATGTCCATATTTCGATCTGCAACCAAGATCTCAACCAAGTTATTTCTCACATCTGCAAAGCAATGGAGCCGATTTGCGGACCACGTTCCTATTTTGTGTCCAACATGAAATTGTAGGTGTTTACGTTGGGTTCGTACACGCAGCGGAATTTGAAAATTTATGTTTCAAACCCGACGACGGTCGAACTGCAGTATGATAAGTAATGAAAAATACAAACACAAAGAATAATGTAAAACTTCGACAGAAGACTTAGATTCTCGAAGCAATCAACCAAGCAGTTGAATCTTCTGGAACTTTGTGTAGTCTGAGGGTGCACACGCAAACGTCCCTCGAGTTGCAAGTTATAGAACTTTGATGTAATTGCTAAGTCAGGAATGCTAGGGATTCTGACAGACCTTTAGAAGAGATTGACCTCTCTTAGGTTTTGTATATATTTGGAATGAGAGGTAAGCCTCCTATTTATAGTTGAGAATAGGAGCTTTAGGGTTTTAGTTGGACCGCACCAATCCGAAGCATGGGCAAAAATTTGGGTCACAGCCACGCGCAGCCATGATCTTGCACGTGTTCGAACCGCGATCGGAATCAAGGCACCATGATCGCCCTATTTTCTCGCCCGTTTCCCATTTTAATCTCTCGGTCATCAACCGAACATTTAGGTATAATCTCCTTCTAATTACATCCTTCAAACGACGGAACATTTTGTCACGACCCCGATCGGGGCCGCGGCGTGCCCTACTCAGGCACTTACAGTATACATCGAGAGATAATCAATGAACATACATGAAACTTTATAAAATAAAACAACGAAGTGAAACAACAAAGTTAGCCGATGGCTACCTTCCCGACATACATATATCTGGCCAAAGCGGTTGTCTCCTTTCTTTACCGACCCACAAAATGTAACTCTGCACCTAAGAGTTTTTAACATAACAAATGGCGGGGCCCCGCCATACCCTGAATATACGTGAATCTACTACTGTGGAAAAGCATACCAGAGATAAAGCCTCCGAGCAAATGGAGCTTTTTCCCAACAATCAACCGAGATCCTAAGAGCGGATCACCAACCTGGTACCTAAAACTGCGGGCATGAGCGCACCGAAGTCCATTATACCGTATTTTGCAGTATGCGTGGGGCGTGCGTAGAAATTTGAACTTGTGATTTAGGCTTGGAATTCTTTTTGTTCACAACACCCGATTTGAGTCGTTTTTCGAAGCGTTTCCCTGACTTCGTAGGGAATTTGGCTATGTCATTTTTAATTTTTGCGGATTTTTAGAGGCGAAACATTTTGGACCAACGGGAGGGTGGCGTGTGTCACCTCACATTGGAAGCGCGGCAACCGCGGCGGTGGGGCTACTTTATGGCCTTGATTTGTGCCTTGTTTTGTGGAGTGTTTTGTGGAGTAGGGTTAGGGTGCACATGGCTTGATCTTGGCCCTACACTTGCTATGCACTTGGCACGATCTTGGCCGGTGGTTGGCCTTGGCTTGTCTTATAAATACCCTCTCCCTTGATGAATTCTTCATCCTTTCCACAAATCTTCTAAGTGTTAAAATCCCTCCTCTCCCTCTTGTTGACTCTCGTCCAAGAGCCCTCTCCCCTGAAAGGCCCCTCGCCGAGAGCCCTCTCCCTCCTAGTAGTGTGGCAGTGGGTACCCACTGCTAGTTGCTTTCGTATAATACCCTTTGTGGTGTAGAAATACTCTCAAAGTATTGTTATAATGCCCAATTACCTTAGCCAGTATACCTTGTAGTATTCTAAGGTTATACCTATCTGGCAGGAAATACTATTATACTTCCGTCGATCCTGGCAAAACCACTAGGAAAATCTCCATAGTCCGTTGGAGTATTGTTTAGAAGTTGGTTAGAACTTCTAAGGGTGGTTTAGAGCGGGTTGGAGCGCTCGGAGTTGGAGCTAAACGATTGCCCAGGATCGACTTTATACTTGGATAATTATGGGCTTATCGAGGTAAATATCTTGTCCTATTGTAATTGGAAATTACATGATTGTTAGACTATAGTTGAAGTATACTATATGTAGAATCAACGTTGTTGTCGTGATGTCTTTTGACTTAAGCTGAATAATAAGAAACCTTTTGAAAGAAGAATCTTGAATGTATTTACATGGACCGTATTCTGATGAACTTGTGTAGCTTTTACGTGAGTAAATTGTACCCGTCGGGTTAGATGTATAACCCCACGGTTGGCTTGGTAATGGCCTCGATAAAGGAGGAGATTTACGCTGTTTGCGGGGAGAGTCTTTGCGAATTTTGGTAGAATGTTCTGCGATGGTCTAAATGTTAATAAGCGCCTTGTGGCCTTATAGGTTGAAGTACTACGTGTGGCGCGATCTACTTGGCTTAAGGAGTAGCGACGGTTGGAAGTACTTGGGCGTTTTGCTATTAGTCGATACTGGTCGCGAGGTATGTGAACCTCTTCCTATCTCTTCTAGCATGATATGTGTGAACTATGTAGTACGGTGAAGCGTACGTGTGTTAAATGTATTTGATTGGTTTGAAACATAAAGTGTTATAACGGCTTTATGGGAAGTTGGTTATAACACTTTATGTAGGTCAGAAAATACTTTGTGGTTTTAAAAGGTAAATGATTTGTTTATAAGCGGCTTGATGTGTGATAATAAAGAACTTGAAGTATTTCAAAAGATTTCTAAATCGTTTTGAAAGAAGAGTGATACTTGGTTTATTTTGAAAACTTAAGAGTTATACTAGCTTTATGGGAAGTTAGGTATAACGGCTTAAGAATGTTTCTTGATTTTGGAAATCGGGATGTGTATCGACAAACCATGCGGCGTTAATAAAGGGAAATGTTTTGAATAATTAAGTATTATTAAAATCGGTAGAAACTTCCATGCATAGAAGCTAAGATGAGACAAAATGATATTTCCTAGATCATGCATTGTAATAAGATTGTTATAAACAAGAATATCCTACTCATAAGACTTATGTTTCTCAGTTGTTTAAAGAGAATTATATTCTTAAATGAATAAGACTACGAACTCTGAAACCTTTCTAAAATAAGAAAGCGTGAACATTTGAAATTAGGCAAACTTGGGCGTTTGGAAAATAATGTTGTTACTTGATTTTACAAAGGTAAGTATTTTAGTTTACTTAAAAAGATAGTCACTCTATTTTTATATACTACGTATTGTGTGACTTTTGACGTACCTTTTAAAAAGAGTTATTGTATAAAGTACTTTGGGGATTAATTCGAACTTGTTAACTTAAAGTAGAAAGTACCTTGTGTGAATAACTTGATTGTATTGAATTGTGATAGCACAGTAATACTTTCGTTGCTTTGATAAGTAATCATGTTAGGATCTACGTGTGATAGTATCTTGTGATGTTTGTGTAAAGGGGTTTTCCCTTGATTGTGCTTCTTAACTATCGATCGTTATGATAGTATTGTGCCTCGTCGTGACATATTAGGAGGTTAAGGCCCTCCGTGCGGGGTAGACTCGGTGGTCGATGGACTATGATTGAGAATACCTTATGCGGTCTGTAGGGCCTATCACGGGCTGCGGGAGTTCGAGTTAGTGTCGCGGCCGCTTGTGGTCATGCGGTCCTTGTGGCGCGGACGGCGAGTCGGGGCAGCTGCCAGGAGTAGCTACCCTCGATGCGGGGTTATACCTCATGCGGGCCTATGAGTTTGGCCTATCGCGGGCTGCGGGAGTTCGAGGTTAGGCGCGTACATTGATCTGCGGGCGTGGTCGGCTTTGATCATGTGACGGTCTGCAGATCTTATGATCTGATTCGCGGCTGGTTGATGCGTAGGTTTTTAGTAATCGGCTATGCCTTCGTCTTACCCGTCTGATTTATTATGACCACAGTGGGACACGGTGTTCATGTGTGTTCCTTAGTGCGTTTATATCATAGGCTGGCGGTGAGGAAGGTATTCCACGGGCGTGATTGATGTTGTGGGCACGAGACCCGTTGTTATACTTGAGTGATGACTTGAGGCGTGAGTCACGACTTGACATGTTGCTTTGTTGTAAAGCGTAGTTTAGTTATCATCATGTCTCACTGCTTTATATAGCTATGATTTCATTCTGATGTTATTTTGATTTCACATACTCGGTTTTGTTATCGACCTCGCCCGAAGTGCGTTCATGCCGCGAGTAAAGGTACACGATCGTTGATCCTCGCTCTTAGGGTCACGATTCGTTTGGGAAAGCTCCGTTTCTCGGAGGCTTATCGTGGTATAGTCCCTGTTGTTTTAGGTGCTTACATTCGGGGTATGGCGGGGCCTGTCCGTCGTTGTTGTCATATCATTCGTAGAAGTGCATGTAATCTTGTTGTGGCGGGGTTTGTAAAAGGATTAAAGCGTTCATTTGTAGAGTTGTTATTTATATATATGCGAAAGCAAGTTTTCCTCAATTCTTGTTTTGTACTTCATTTGTTTCATGTATGTGTTTTATGTTCGATTACTCGATGTTGTATCACTAGGGTGCAGGGTAAGGCACGATCACGGGCCGAGTTGGTCGTGACAAAGTGGTATCGAGCGATTAATCCTCGGAAAGTGTCTCTGAGCCGTATCGATGAAGTCTTGATTATCGGTGTGTTGTTGTGCACCAATAATCGGGAGGCTATAGGATATTTAGGATTGGTTTCTATTTCTTCTTACTGCGAGATCGTGCCTTAGAGGCGTGTTGTAAGTTGGACCTCTAACGTATTTCTTTCCCTTGCCGATATGCCTCGCGTGAGGCAAAACCGGGCGGGAGGCGAAGCGGCGAGGAGGCTGCGGTAGAGTTGAGAGGGTTACGTGAGCGCAGGCCCGATCATTACCTAGGGTAATGCTTCGTTCGAGATTTCTGCGGCGTCAGCTGCAATGAAGTTTAAGCGCGGCGGCGGCGATTCCTACTGCGGCCGTGATATGTGAACCTTGATTCGCGGCCAGGAGCAGAGAATATAGATTTGAGGCGACCTGTTACTAACTATGGATTTGACTACGGAGTATCTGGATGTCTGCGCGAGTCTTGATGAATATCAGCGAAAAGGTTGTGCAAAGTAAGTTCTTGATTGAAGCGAGCATGGCACGTATGCGGGCTTTTGCGCGGCAGCGAGGCGATGTAGAGATCGGCGGGTTAACGAAGGGCGATAGAAGAGGGCGAGCGGCCAGGTCCTTTGGTAACTTTCGGTAGTCGCCTCGCGTGATTAGATTTGCACGTCACGCGGTCTGAGTGGTCTTCACGGATTCGGGGCGTTCGGGGTATGCGGGGAGTTGGTTAGAACTCCGGGGCTTAGGTTCCACGGTTGTGAGCGTCGTCGGGAATGTCGTCTTTTAGTTGTACTTGTTGTACTATGGCCGTCGAGTGCGATGTCGAAAGAGTGTCTGGTAGAAGGACTTAGCCTTCAGATCGGTGGGTAGTTCGTCACCTTCCAGCTATGCGCCTACAGGCGAGGTTTGATTAGAACGACTAAGGGAGTGAAGCGATGAATATAGATATATCCTTAACCTCTGAGATCTGTATATGTGATAAGGTGAGTATACCTTAAGTGCTATGTTACGATAGCGGTGTGTTAGTTGTGATTAGAAATCATGATGGGTTAGCAGAGTAAGATTTTGGGGATAGAGAAGGTGTGAGCCTTAGAGTTTTATACGTAGAGACCTTAGAGGTGAGGCCGTCTCGAGAAAGGTGTAGTGTTATGTTTGATCCGTATCGGAGTGCGTAGTGCGTGAGCTACGTTTGGGATAGGTCCTAAGTAGTGTGGAATGAAAGGGGTAGTTGAGCTAAGAAGGCCGCTAGGTTTCGTAGCGTGATTAGTGAAGTTTTCTTCGTGGAGCTAGCATTGTGCGCGTTGGGTCGGGTTGAGGCCGCGTTGCGGGTCAACCAGCGGCGGGTTTAGTGGTGGGGTCGGTTGTGGTGGTCCGTCTTGTGTTAGGGTCACGAGGGTATTAGGCCCAGTTTAGTTGACCAGTGTCACGAGTTCGTGGATGCGTTCGACCGATGGTTGGGCGATGGGGCAACCCGTCGTGTTCTTGATCGGGACCGTTCACTCGGCGATGTTGTTTTAACAGAAGGTTGTAAAGGCTGCAGGGTGCCTACCTTCACCTTATGGCGACAGTGGAGCCAGTGCAGCTGTTTTTGTTTACGGAAGTTTTACAAACATGTGTTAAGAACTCGGTGAGTCTGAGAATCGCGTTCGCCTCGGGCGGTGCTTGGATTTGAGGATAGTTGTGGGATTGTTGTCTCTGTGGAGAGGAGTGTTTAGGCTACCATTTCGGTGTTCGGATGTCACCTTTTGAAGCCTTGTAGGGGCGGAAGTGTAAAGTTGTCGATCGATTGGTTCGATGTTGGCAAGGTTGAGCGGTTAGTTGAGCTTGTTCCAGGTAATTTGTGGATAGTGAAGCTTGTCTAGAAGAAGTTACAGCGGCTCGGAGGAATCGTGCGGATAATGGCGGCAACGCTTAGAGTTGAGTTGGTGGTCGGTCTTGAAAGTACCACCGGGACGAGTGTGAGCTTTGGAAAGCGAGAAACTTAGCGAGTTACTTTGGGCCTTTGAGAGTTCATGTGAAGAATAGGCGGGTTGCCTATATGTTAGCATTCTTGGTCAGACTTAGGAGGCGGGGCGTCCGATCTTTCGTATTGTTATGTTAGGAAAGTATCGAAGATCCGTCGAGAATGTTCCCGATTAATGATGCCGTAAAGAGATAGTAACCGAGTTTTGGAAACTAAAGCGATGTCGAAATGTGGTAAGGGTTAGTGTCACGGCTTGAGGATCGCGTGCGGCCGGTACCATTTGTTGGGTCGTCGAGGCTCGCGACAAAGTGACAAAAGTGGTATCATTTTGGTGATGTTAGAGTGTTTCCTCGTGGACTTGGATGTAAGTTTTTATGTGCGCGGGTGTTTACGTGGCGGATGTGGCGGGTTGGTTCGTAAGTATAGTAGTGAAGACTATCTTGGCGCGTTGTTTGAGACTTAGAAGGAACATTCGGGGCGAATGTTTCTAAGGAGGAGAATGTTATACCGTATTTCGGTATATGCGTGGGGCGTGCGTAGAAATTTGAACTTGTGATTTAGGCTTGGCGAATTCTTTTGTTCCTGACACGATTTGAGTCGTTTTTTAATGAAAGCGTTTCCACGACTTTCGTAGGAATTTAGGCTATGTCATTTTTAATTTTTGCGGATTTTTAGAGGCGAAACATTTTGGACCAGCGGGAGGGTGGCGTGTCACCTCGCATTGGAAGCGAGCGGCAACCGCGGCGAATTGGGCTACTTTATGGCCTTGATTTGTTTGTGCCTTGTTTTGTGGAGTGTTTTGTGGAGTAGGGTTAGGGTGCACATGGCTTGATCTTGGCCTACTTGCTATGCACTTGGCAAGATCTTGGCCATTGGTTGGCATGGCTTGTCTTATAAATACCCTCTCCCTTTGATGAATTCTTCATCCTTTCCACAAATCTTCTAAGTGTTAAAATCCCTCCTCTCCTCTTGTTGACTCTCGTCCAAGAATCCTCTCCCCTTTGAAAGGCCATGGCAGAGCCCTCTCACTCTAGTAGTGTGGCGGTAGGGTACCCACTAGCCTAGTTGCTTTTCGTATAATACCCCTTTGTGGTGTAGAAATACTCTCAAAGTATTGTTATAATGCCCAATTACCTTAGTATACCTTGTAGTATTCTAAGGTTATACATCTGAAAAGCAGGAAATACTATTATACTTCAGTCGATCCTGAAAGCAGAAACCAGGAAAATCTCCGTAGTCAGTTGGAGTATTGTTTAGAAGTTGGTTAGAACTTCTAAGGGTGGTTTAAATGGGTTGGGCGCTCGGAGTTGGAGCTAAGCGATTGCCGGGATCGACTTTATACTTGGATAATTATGGGCTTATCGAGGTAAATATCTTGTCCTTATTGTAATTGGAAATTACATGATTGTTAGACTATAGTTGAAGTATACTATATGTAGAATGAGCGTTGTTGTCGTGATGTCTTTTGACTTAAGCTGAATAATAAGAAACCTTTTGAAGAAAATCTTGAGTTGTATTTACATAGGGTGTATTCTGATGAGCTTGTGTAGCTTTTACGTGGAGTAGAATTGTACCGTTCGGGTTAGATGTGTAACCCCAGTTGGCTTAGTAGCGGCCTCGATAAAGGAGGAGATTTCTGTTTGTGCGGGGAGAGTCTTTGCGAATTTTCGGTAGAATGTTCTGCGATGAGGTCTAAATGTTAATAAAGCGCCTTGTGGCCTTATAGGTTGAAGTACTACGTGTGGCGCGATCTACTTGGCTTAGGAGTAGCCGGCGGTTGGAAGTACTTGGGCGTTTTGCTATTAGTCGATACTGGTCGCGAGGTATGTGAACCTCTTCCTATCTCTTCTAGCATGATATGTGTGAACTATGTAGTGCGGTGAGCGTCGTGTGTTAAATGTATTTGATTGGTTTGAAACATAAAGTGTTATAACGGCTTTATGGGAAGTTGGTTATAACGACTTTATGTAGGTCAGAAAATACTTTGTGGTTTTAAAAGGTAAATGATTTGTTTATAAGCGGCTTGATGTGTGATAATAAAGAACTTGAAGTATTTCAAAAGATTTCTAAATCGTTTTGAAAGAAGAGTGATACTTGGTTTATTTTGAAAACTTAAGAGTTATACTAGCTTGATGGGGAGTTAGGTATAACGGCTTAAGAATGTTTCTTGATTTTGGAAATCGGGATGTTTATCGAAAAACCACTGCAGCGTTAATAAAAGGAAATGTTTTTAATAATTAAGTATTATTAAAATCAGTAGAAACTTCCATCTGCATAGAAGCTAAGATGAGACAAAATGATATTTCCTAGATCATGGCTGCTGTAATAAGATTGTTATAAACAAGAATATCCTACTCACATAAGACTTATGTTTCTCAGTTGTTTAAAAGAATTATATTCTTAAATGAATAAGACTACGAACTCTGAAACCTTTCTAAAATAAGAAACGTGAACATTTGAAATTAGGCAAACTTGGACGTTTGGAAAATAATGTTGTTACTTGATTTTACAAAGGTAAGTATTTTGGTTTACTTAAAAAGATAGTCACTCTATTTTTATATACTACGGGTATTGTGTGACTTTTGACGTACCTTTTAAAGAGTTATTGTATAAAGTACTTTGGGGATTAATTCCAACTTGTTAACTTAAAGTAGAAAGTACCTTGTGTGAATAACAGATTGTATTGAATTGTGATAGCACAGTAATACTTTTCGTTGCTTTGATAAGTAATCATGTTAGGATCTTCGTGTGATAGTATCTTGTGATGTTTGTGTAAAGGGGTTTTCCTTGATTGTGCTTCTTAACTATCGATCGTTATGATAGTATTGTGCCACTCATCGTGACATATTCGGAGGTTAAGCTGCCTCCGTCGCGAGGTAGACTTCGGGCGGGTCGATGGACTATGATTCGAGAATACCTTATGCGGAGTGCAGCAGGGCCTATGCGGAGCTGCGGGAGTTCGGAGTTAGTGTCGCGGCCGCTTGTGGTCATGCGGTCGCTTGTGGCGTGCGGACGGCGAGTCGGGGCGCTGCGGGAGTAGCTACCCTCGATGCGGGGTTATACCTCATGCGGGCCTATGAGTTTGGCCTATGCGGGCTGCGGGAGTTCGGGGTTAGGCAGCGTACATTGATCTGCGGGCAAGTGGTCGGCTTTGATCATGTGGCGGTCTAGACAGATCTTATGATCTGATTCGCGGCACGGTTGATGCTGTGGGTTTTTGTAGTCGGCTATGCCTTCGTGACTTACCGTGCAGTTTTATTATGACACAGTGGGACTGGTGTTCATGTGTGTTCCTTGGTGCGTTTATATCATGTGCTGGCGGTGAGGAAAGGTATTCCACGGGCGTGATTGATGTTGTGGGCACGAGACCCGTTGTTATACTTGAGTGATGACTTGAGGCGTGAGTCCACGACTTGGCGTTTGCTTTGTTGTAAAGCGTAGTTTGGTTATCATACGTGTCTCTGCTTTATATCGCTATGATTTCATTTCTGATTTATTTTGATTTCACATACTAAATTACTGTTATCGACCTCGCCTTGAAGTGCGTTCATCTGCGCGAGTAAGGTACACGATCGTTGATCCTCGCTCTTGGGGTCACGGATTGCGTTGGGAAAGCTCCGTTTCTCGGAGGCTTATCGCAGTATAGTCCCTGTTGTTTTAGGTGCTTACATTCGAGGGTATGGCGGGCCTGTCCGTCGTTGTTATCATATCATTCGTAGATGCATAGTAATCTTATTGTGTGGCGGGGTTTGTAAAAGGATTAAACTGTTCATTTGTAAGAGTTGTTATTTATATATATCTTAGAAAAGGCAAGTTTTCCTCATTCTTGTTTTGTACTTCATTTGTTTCATGTATGTGTTTTATGTTCGTGATTACTCGATGTTGTATCACTAGGGTGCGGGGTAAGGCACGATCACGCCCGAGGTTGGTCGTGGCGGTCGATCTGACAGTCTTGAATATGGAACAGAAATAACGTCTGATAAGCAGATCATGCGTACAAAAAGAATGACAAGGACAAGTATAAAACAATACATACCGGATCATGCCGTGTCATTACCACATGAACTTAATCGCACCACATTATCTTTTCCATTCTTAATAAAATTTACGACCACGTTCTTACGTGCATTATTAGAAAAAGAATCATTAAGTTCATTACTATATAACTCACTTATCTTTCATAAGCATAATCCAGGCCGCTTTGGGAGGGCACTATACTACGGCCCGATCTGGGCGCGATCAAGGTCGCATAGTGCGCGTAAGGTATCTTGCCGGCCCGATCACGGGTCGATAATGTCATCTAGTGCGCGTGGGTATCTTTGCCCCCGTTCACTGGTCGATAATGTCGTATAGTGCGCGTATGGGTATCTTGCGGCCCGTTCTGGTCGATAATGTCATATAGTGCGCTGTATGGGTATCTTTGCGGCCCGTTCTGGTCGATAATGTCATATAGTGCGCGGTATAGGTATCTTGCGACCCATTCTGGTCGATAATGTCATATAGTGCGCGTATGGGTATCTTGCGGCCCGTTCTGGTCGATAATGTCATATAGTCTGCGGTATGGGTATCTTTGCGGCCCGTTCTGGGTCGATAATGTCATATAGTGCGCGTATGGGTATACTTGCCGCCCGTTCTGGGTCGATAATGTCATATAGTGCGCGTATGGGTATCTTGCGGCCCGTTCTGAGTCGATAATGTCTATAGAATCAGAATTTAACCCAACGACGTACTCGCGCCTACTCGCTTTAGAAAGACTCTTTTCAATTACAACTTCCCGGATACTAACAACTATAGTATCAAGTCTATCCGTCTTTCAAGACAAGTCTGATACATTTTTAGAAATCTGATTAGAACTACAAAACAAGTGACTTAACTTTTCTTATAAAACCTTAGGCAATCTGCGTAAAATCAAGTTGCCTTTTACTAAAGTCAAGTCATTTATCTTTCCATAAGGCAAATATAACTAACTTCCCGTAAAGCCGTTATATTCACTTTATACCTTAGCCGTAAACAATTTCCTATCGAGGACTTATCGTTTAAAGCGGAACAAGTATCACATCTTTAAAACTCTTGAGTCCCTTAACTTTAAAATCAACTTAAGACATCCTTACTATTTTCAAAGAAGTGAGTAAATCTCTAACCCACCCGACTTGACATTTCATAAAACAAGTAAAGAATGTCATAGTCTTGTCGTCATCTGTACTACATACGTCTGACTAGTCGTACTTCGAAAGATAGGAAAAGTTCTACATAGAGTAAATCACGTAACTACCTCTTAACTTCTAAGAGTAGAAGGAAACATGAAATGATACCACAAGTATATTCCATACATAGAATCATGCCAAAGGAAGGAAGAGGTTCACGTACCTGCGACGATTGTCGACAAGTAGCAAAATGTTCCAAAGTACTTCAATCTTGATAGCTATTCCACTCTCCAAGTAGGATACGCTATACTTAGTACTTCAACCTATAATGGTCGCGTCGTCCATTAACCTCTCACTTCATCATTAGAATTATTCTAAGTGCTAAGTCACGATTCTACGGAAAATCGGACAGAACCTCCTTTGTTTCTACTAACTTTGCCACCTTTTTCAAGGCCGAATACAATAACCAAACAGCCCCAATTGGCTCACCACAATCTATAAGGTAGTCGATACAAATAAATACCAACTACTACAAACTACAGTACAAATTCGGCCAGGTTCAATGATACCAATTCTTATCAATTTCCATTTCAATCCAAGTTATTAGCCTAACATGATATCAAGTCAAACGATTATAACTACTATAATCTCGAGTCAAAACATCGACGATTCTAATAACGACTAAAATTGTAATCGACTTAACATGGCTTACATTTCATTTGGATTTTCAAGGCTACAATCGATCCAAAATCCTATAAACTTCTACATATCAACTTATGCTAGCAATACAAGCTAACAACAAAATAAATAATCTTGTAACACTTAAAGAGAACAAGATTATACCTCATGAATCTCAAACTAACTTCCAAATACGGTCGCTCCTTCGTAGTTTAGAACCTCTCAAGACAACTTCCAATCCATTGTTGAGACCACTTAGAACCACACCGACAACTTTCCTTGACTTACAATCCAAAACCTAGAAAAGCCACTAGGTTTTCACTTTGCGACTAACAGAAAACTATCTTTTCGGGATTTTTCTATAGAGATACACTCACAATACACTTAGGAACATTGGTTTAAAGTGGGAGATTATTGGACAACAAACAATTTTTTGCAAAGAGAGCTTAGCCAAACGAGAGCTCCTCTTGTGGTTCTTCCAATTTTGTGATTTTTGGCTAAGTATGGAACTTGTCATACTACTACTAGTATTATATAGAGCGATGTAGGGTCGATGTCAACGATTGGGTGGTTTGGATGCTCTGCTTATGAAATATCAAGACTTGTGGGACCTTTGACTTTGGTCGAGAAATTCAAGCTCATTAAATGGAAGACTTTGTCATCTAAGACTATGGTCAATGACCGTATTGGCCATGCTATTTTCGTCGAGGCATCTATAAGGGGGTGACCGTGTGCCTCCCATTCGTCCTGATAAAGCGTTTTCCGACAATTCCATAATTAGGTAAAAAAATTCAAGTCTCGAATCTTAACACTTATGAGTTCTTACGTGCGTTCTTAAAACATGTCACGTAAATACGGGGTGTAACATTCTTCCCCTTAGAAACATTAGTCCTCGAATGTTCTTTCAGTCAAACTTAAAATTAACAACATAGTTTCCTTTCGCACCCCGGCATACCAACAATGCCACACGTGGCCTTAATACCTCGCACCAGCATATACGTCGTCGTAAGCCCAAAAGGGATTATCTTTTCGTACTTCCAACTCCTTCTAACATATACATAGTCTCGATATAATCTGTTCATAAAACTTAAACATACCATAACTTATCATGTAAACAAGTTTCTAAAGGCCAAAGACATACACGAAATCATATAGGCGGTTCGAGGACCGCTAAAGCTGAGAACTCCACGACCTGCGCCACGGCACTGTCGGTGCATGAACATCTGCCTAGCTAGTGAAGGCGAAGAACCATGGCCCGATCCGATGGGTGTGTTGTCCCACGGGACCCTCTATAAGGACACTCTCTTAACATATGGCCTAGGCGACCACAAGAAAAACAAGCACTGTCTGTGCGACATACCCCAGAATGTAACCTACCATGCTCAGGCACGTTGAGGCAAAGGTGGCCTCGGTACTGGAACCCCATCTCACGAGACTACGAAGCTCTGAGACTGACCGGCCCTGCGTTCCGGGTTGTGAAAACCCATTTGGAAAAGCTGTGGAGGTCTGATGCGTGTCGGTGACCTTAGACCTAACTTCTTCTTTGAGGCTCTCCGCCTCGAATATCACCTGAACCCCTGCCGTCTTGGCCTCTTGGGTGGCCTTGGTCTGGTCGGTCCTCTCTCTCCTGTCGCCGATCCCTGTGCATATATGCGTATCTGGCAATATCCGTTTCTGGTGAAGGGCCACTCCCGGTGCGGTGATCATCGTATAACGGTCTAGTCCCATAACATAGCGATGGACTCTATCGGCCATGTTAGCCACAATAGTGTGCGCATACCTAGCCAACGAGTCAAACTCAAGGTGTACTCACGATGGTCTCCCGTTCTGCCTCGATGATAAGAACTATCAACACGGGCTCTCTCGTCTCGGGAGGCAAAAGTGACGAAAGGCCTCTGTGAACTCATCCCCAAACCTGGGCGAGCATCATCACCTCTCGAAAGCAACGCGACTCAAACGGTTCAGCGATGTCGCGTAACGGTGGAAGGCTAAGCGTAACGAACTCTGTCTCTGAAGCCCTAAGAACTGCGTGGTCATTGTAGGCTGCCGAATGAACTCCTGCGGATCCTCGTGGACCTCGAACCATAAAACTTCGGTGGATGACATCCTGAAAATCCATAATCCATGGCCCATCGGCTCTGGGGTGGGTTACTGCTCTGTCGTATTTGCCGAAACTACTATCTTGGTCGATAATCGGATCTGCTCCGTAGTCTCTATACTCGGCCTTGCGGGCGGAGGCTGCAGTGCAGGAACCTCTGGAGCTCTGCGCTCTCGGCTCCTCTGTCTTGGCGTGGTGAACTCGCCGACCCGCCTGCAACCTCAGGCATAGTCTGTGCCGACTCTGGTAACTCTCTGCGCCTTCTTGGCGACTCACTGCTGCTGCCTTGCCTGGGCCTGAGTGCCTTCCAGTGGAGGCATAGGTTTCATAAGAATAGGTCGAGAGGATTGACCTAATAAGGCGGCTCTCTTGCGATCTCGAGAGAGAAGAATGGAAACCAATCCTAAATGTCCTGCGGCCACGATTATAGATGTGGTGCCTGACACACGATAATCAGACTACACTGAACACGCGATGCGTAGACACTTTCAGAGGACTAAGCGCTGCGATACCACTTTTGTCACGACCCGACCGGGATCGCGGCCCGGTGCCCTACAGGCACCCTTACGTATCATCGAGAGATAATCAGTGAACATACATGAAACTTTATAAAATAAAACAACGAGTGAAACAACGAGTTAGCGATAGGGCTACCTTCACGGACATACATATATCTGGCCGAAGCGATTGCCTCCTTTCTTTACAAAGCGACCCACAAAATGTAACTACAGACCTCACAGAGTTTTTAACATAACAACGATGGCGGGACGGGGCCGCCATACCCTGAATATACATGAATCTACTACTTGAGAAAACCGTACCGAAGATAAAGCCTCGGAGCAAATGGAGCTTTTTCCCAACAACAACGAGATCCTAGAGCGAGGATCACCACAGGTACCTAAAACTGCGGGCATGAGCGGCCCGAAGAAGTCGATTACAACAGTGCATGAATATGGAGCGAAATAACGTCTGATGAAACATATCATAAGCGTACAAAGAATGACAAGGACAAGTATAAAACAATACATGCGAGATCTGCGTCATTACCACATGAACTTAATCGCACCACATTATCTTTTCCATTCTTAATAAAATTTCTGACCATTCTTACGTACATTATTAGAAAAAGAATCATTAAGTTCATTACTATATAACTAACTTATCTATCATAAGCATAATCAGGCCCTTTAAGGAGGGTCACCTATACTACCCGATCTGGGGCGATCAAGGTCACGTAGTGCGCGTGAGGTATCTTGCCGGCCCGATCACGGGTCGATAATGTCATCTAGTGCGCGTAAAGGTATCTTTGCGGCCCGTTCTGGGTCGATAATGTCGTATAGTCTGCCCGTATGGGTATCTTTGCGGCCCGTTCTGGGTCGATAATGTCATATAGTGCGCGTATGGGTATCTTTGCGACCCGTTCTGGTCGATAATGTCATATAGTGCGCGTATGGGTATCTTTGCCTGCCCGTTCTGAGTCGATAATGTCATATAGCGCGTATAGGTATCTTGCGGCCCGTTCACTGGGTCGATAATGTCATATAGTGCGCGTATGGGTATCTTGCGGCCCGTTCTGGTCGATAATGTCATATAGTGCGCGTATGGGTATCTTTGCGGCCCGTTCACGGGTCGATAATGTCATATAGTGCGCGTATGGGTATCTTGCGACCCGTTCTGGTCGATAATGTCTATAGAATCAGGAATTTAACCCGACGTACTCGCGCCTCTACTCGCTTTAGAAAGACTCTTTTCAATTACAACTTCCGGATACTAACAACTATAGTATCGAGTCTATCCGTCTTTCAAGACAAGTCACAATACATTTTTAGAAATACAATTACACAAAACAAGTGACTTCTTTTCTTATAAAACCTTAGGCAAGCGATGCGTAAAATCAAGTTGCCTTTTTACTAAAGTCAAGTCATTTATCTTTCCATAAGGCAAATATAACTAACTTCCCATAAAGCCGTTATATTCACTTTATACCTTAGCCATAAACAATTTCCTATCGAGGACTTATACGTTTAAAGCGGAACAAGTATCACATCTTTAAAACTCTTGAAGTCCCATAACTTTAAAATCAACTTAAGACATCCTTACTATTTTCAAAGAAGTGAGTAAATCTCTAACCCACCCGACTTGACATTTCATAAAACAAGTAAAGAATGTCATAGTCTTGTCGTCTGTACTACATCGTGCAACTAGTCATGCTCGAAAGATAGGAAAAGTTCTACATAGAGTAAATCACATAACTACCTCTTAACTTCTAAGAGTAGAAGGAAACATGAAATGATACCACAAGTATATTCCATCGTAGAATCATGCCAAAGGAAGGAAGAGGTTCACGTACCTCGCGGCGATTGTCGACAAGTAGCAAAATGCTCCAAAGTACTTCAATCTTGATAGCTATTCCACTCTCCAAGTAGGATCGCTATACTTAGTACTTCAACCTATAATGGTCGCGTCGTCCATTAACCTCTCACTTCATCGTAGAATTATTCTAAGTGCTAAGTCACCGATTCTACGGAAAATCGGACAGAACCTCCTTTGTTTCTACTAACTTTGCCACCTTTTTCAAGGCGAATACAATAACCAAACAGCCCGATTGGCTCACCACAATCTATAAGGTAGTCGATACAAATAAATACCAACTACTACAAACTACAAGTACAAATTCGGCCGCTTGAGTTCAATGATACCAATTCTTATCCAATTTCCATTTCAATCCAAGTTATTAGCCTAACATGATATCAAGTCGCAAGCGATTATAACTACTATAATCTCAAGTCAAAAACATGCGGCGATTAATAACGACTAAAATTGTAATCGACTTAACATGGCTTACATTTCATTTCGGATTTTCAAGGCTACAATCAATCCAAAATCCTATAAACTTCTACATATCAACCGTACTAGCAACGTACAAAGCTAACAACAAAATAAATAATCTTGTAACACTTAAAGAGAACAAGATTATACCTCCATGAATCTCAAACTAACTTCCAAATCTGAAGTCGCTCCTTCGTAGTTTAGAACCTCTCCAAGACACTTCAATCCGCATTGAGACCCTTAGAACCACACCGACAACTTTCCTTCAACTTACAATCCAAAACCTAGAAAAGCCACTAGGTTTTCACTTTGCGACTAACAGAAAACTATCTTTTAGGGATTTTTCTATAGAGATACACTCACAATACACTTAGGAACATTGGTTTAAAGTGGGAGATTATTGAACAACAAACAATTTTTTGCAAAGAGAGCTTAGCCAAACAGAGCTCCTCTTGTGGATTCTTCCAATTTTGTGATTTTTGGCTAAGTATGGAACTTGTCATACTACTACTAGTATTATATAGAGCAATGTAGGGTCGAGATGTCAACAATTGGGTGGTTTGGATGCTCTCTTATGAAATATCAAGACTTGTGGGACCTTTGACTTTGGTCAAGAAACTCAAGCTCATTAAATGGAAGACTTTGTCATCTAAGACTATGGTCGATGACCATATTGGCCATGCCTATTTTTCGTCGAAGGCATCTATAAGGGGGTGACACGTGTCGCCTCCCATTAAATCCTGATAAAGCGTTTTCGACAATTCCATAATTCCGGTAAAAAAAATTCAAGTCTCAAATCTTAACACTTATGAGTTCTTACGTACGTTCTTAAAACATGTCCTGTAAATACGGGGTGTAACATTCTTCCCCCCTTAGAAACATTCGTCCTCGAATGTTCTTTCGGAGTCAAACTTAAAATTAACAACAGAGTTTCCTTTCACCACCCGACATACCAACAATGCCACATATGGCCTTAATACCTCGCACCCACATATCGTCGTAGTCGTAAGCCCAAAAGGGATTATCTTTTCGTACTTCCAACTCCTTCTAACATATCATAGTCTCGATATAATGTTCATAAAACTTAAACATACCATAACTTATCATGTAAACAAGTTTCTAAAGGCCAAAGACATACACGAAATCATATAGGCGGTTCGGGACCGCTAAAGCTGAGAACTCCGCACGACCTCTGCCGCGGCACAGTCGGTGCATGAACATCTGCCTAGCTAGTGAAGGCGAAGAACCCGCGAACTGATCCGATGGGTGTGTTGTCCACCGGGACCCTCTATAAGGACACTCTGCTTAACATATGGCCTGGGCGACCACAAGAAAAACAAGCACTGTCTGTGCGACATACCCCAGAATGTAACCTACCACAGGCACATTGAGGCAAAGGTGGCCTCGGTGTGGAACCCCGTCTCCTGAGACTCAAGCTCTAGAGACTGGCCGGCCCTGCATTCCGGGGTTGTGAAAACCCCATTGGAAAAGCGTGGAGGTGCGATGCAGTGTCGGTGAGCCCGTAGACCTAGCTTCTTTGAGGCTCTCGCCTCGAATATCACCACGAACCCTGCCGTCTTGGCCTCTTGGGCTGGCCTTGGCAGTCGGTCCTCTCTCTCCACTGTCCTCAATCCCACGCATGCATATGCGTATCCTGGCGATATCCATTTCTGGTGAAGGGCCACTCCCGAACAGCGGTGATCATATAACGGTCTAGTCCCATAACATAGCGATGGACTCTATCGGCCGTGTTAGCCACGATAGTGTGCGCATACCTAGCCAACGAGTCAAACTCTGGGTGTACTCACGATGGTCCTCCCATTACGCCTCAATGATAAGAACCTATCAACACGGGATCTCTCATCTCGGGAGGCAAAAAGTGACGAAAGGCCTCTGTGAACTCATCCCAAACCGCTGGGCGGCATCATCACCTCTCGAAAGCAACCACGACTCAAAGCAGTTCAACGCGATGTCGGCGTAACCGGTGAGGCTAGCGTAACGAACTCTGTCTCTGAAGCCCTAAGAACTGCGTGGTCGCATGTGCTGCCGAATGAACTCCTGCGGATCCTCATCGACCTCGAACCATAAAACTCGGTGGATGACATCTGAAAATCCCTAATCCATGGCCCATCGGCTCTGGGGTGGGTTGCTGCTCTGTGTTGCCGACTACTATCTTGGTCAATAATCGGATCTGCTCCCGTGGTCTCTATACTCGGCACCCATCGGGCGGAGGCTCACGTGCACGGAACCTCTGGAGCTACTTGCCGCTCGGCCTTCTCGCTTGCTGGCGTGGTGAACTCGCCCGACCGCCTACCTCGGGCATAGTGCGTGCCCGACTCACGGTAACTCTGCGCCTCTTGGCGACTCTGCTGCTTGCCTTGCCTACAGGCCACAGTCGCCTTAGGAGGCATAAATGTTTCATAAGAATAGGTCGGAGGATTCAACCTAATAAGGCGACTCTCTTGCGCGATCTCGAGAGAGAAGAATGGAAACCAATCCTAAATGTCCTGCACTGATTATTGATGTGGTGCACATCACACCGATAATCAAGACTCTACTAGACAAGGTCTGTAGACACTTTCAGAGGATAACTGCTCTGATACATCTTTTGTCACGACCCGACCGGGATCGCGATCAGTGCCCTACACAGGCACCACAGTATACATCGAGAGATAATCGAACATACATGAAACTTTATAAAATAAAACAACAGTGAAACAACGGAGTTAGCCGATGGGCTACCTTCCCGACATACATATATCTGCCAAAGCGATTGCCTCCTTTCTTTACAAAGCGACCCACAAAATGTAACTACAGACCTCTAAGAGTTTTTAACATAACACGATGGCGGGACAGGGGCCCGCCATACCCATGAATATACATCTACTACTTGGAAACCGTACCAAGAGATAAAGCCTCCGGAGCAAATGGAGCTTTTTCCCAACAACTGAACTGAGATCCTAAGAGCAAGGATCACCAACCTGGGTACCTAAAACCTGCGGGCATGAACGCAGCACCCCGAAGGGGTCGATGCAACAGTCTCGAATATGGAACAAAAATAACGTCTGATGCAGGATCATAAGCGTACAAAAGAATGACAAGGACAAGTATAAAACAATACATACCGGATCCTGCGTGTATCATTACGACTTATGAACTTAATCGCACCCTATTATCTTTTCCATTCTTAATAAAATTTACCACATTCTTACGTGCATTATTAGAAAAGAATCATTAAGTTCATTACTATATAACTCACTTATCTTTCATAAGCATAATCCGACCGCTTTGGGAGGGGCACCTATACTACCCCGATCTGGGGCGCGATCAGTCGCGTAGTGCGCGCGTGGGTATCTTGCGACCCGATCACGGTCGATAATGTCATCTAGTGCGCGTAAAGGTATCTTGCGGCCCGTTCTGGGTCGATAATGTCGATAGTGCGCGCGTATGGGTATCTTGCCCGACCCGTTCTGGGTCGATAATGTCATATAGTGCGCGGTATGGGTATCTTTGCCCGCCCGTTCACGGTCGATAATGTCATATAGTGCGCGTATGGGTATCTTGCCGCCCGTTCTGGGTCGATAATGTCATATAGTGCGCGCGTATGGGTATCTTGCCGCCCGTTCTCGGTCGATAATGTCATATAGTGCGCGTATGGGTATCTTTGCCCGCCCATTCTGGTCGATAATGTCATATAGTCTGCGTATGGGTATCTTTGCGACCCATTCTGGGTCGATAATGTCTATAGAATCAGAATTTAACCCAACGTACTCTGGCGCCTCTACTCTTTAGAAAGACTCTTTTTCAATTACAACTTCCGGATACTAACAACTATAGTATCGAGTCCTATCGTCTTTCAAGACAAGTCACAATACATTTTTAGAAATACAATTACGAACTTCAAAACAAGTGACTTCTTTTCTTATCAAACCTGAGGCAAGCGATGCCGTAAAATCAAGTTGCATTTTCACTAAAGTCCAGTCATTTATCTTTCCATAAGGCAAATATAACTAACTTCCCATAAAGCCGTTATATTCACTTTATACCTTAGCCGTAAACAATTTCCTATCCAAGGGACTTATCGTTTAAAGCGAACAAGTATCACATCTTTAAAACTCTTGAGTCCCTTAACTTTAAAATCAACTTAAGACATCCTTACTATTTTCAAAGAAGTGAGTAAATCTCTAACCCACCCGACTTGACATTTCATAAAACAAGTAAAGAATGTCATAGTCTTGTCGTCTACCGTACTACATCGTCAACTAGTCATGCTCGAAAGATAGGAAAAGTTCTACATAGAGTAAATCACACAACTACCTCTTAACTTCTAAGAGTAGAAGGAAACATGAAATGATACCACAGGTATATTCCATACATAGAATCATGCCAAAGGAAGGAAGAGGTTCACGTACCTCGCGACGATTGTCGACAAGTAGCAAAATGCTCCAAAGTACTTCAATCTTGATAGCTATTCCACTCTCCAAGTAGGATCGCTATACTTAGTACTTGACGTATAATGGTCACAATCGTCCATTAACCTCACTTCATCGTAGAATTATTCTAAGTGCTAAGTCACCGATTCTACGGAAAATCGGACAGAACCTCCTTTGTTTCTACTAACTTTGCCACCTTTTCAAGGCGAATACAATAACCAAACAGCCCCGATTGGCTCACCACAATCTATAAGGTAGTCGATACAAATAAATACCAACTACTACAAACTACAAGTACAAATTCTACGCACCAGTTCAACAATACCAATTCTTATCCAATTTCCATTTCAATCCAAGTTATTAGCCTAACATGATATCAAGTCGCAAGCGATTATAACTCTATAATCTCCGAGTCAAAACATGACGATTCTAATAACGACTAAAATTGTAATCGACTTAACATGGCTTACATTTCATTTCGGATTTTCAAGGCTACAATCAATCCAAAATCCTATAAACTTCTACATATCAACTTCATGCTAGCAACATGCAAAGCTAACAACAAAATAAATAATCTTGTAACACTTAAAGAGAACAAGATTATACCTCCATGAATCTCAAACTAACTTCCAAATCTGAAGTCGCTCCTTCGTAGTTTAGAACCTCTCCAAGACACTTCAATCCGCTTGTTGAGACCCTTAGAACCACCGACAACTTTCCTTCAACTTACAATCCAAAACCTAGAAAAGCCACTAGGTTTTCACTTTGCGACTAACCAAAACTATCTTTTTCGGGATTTTCTATAGAGATACACTCACAATACACTTAGGAACCTTGGTTTAAAGTGGGAGATTATTGACAACAAACAAATTTTTGCAAAGAGAGCTTAGCAAGCAGAGCTCCTCATGGTTCTTCCAATTTTGTGATTTTTGGCTAAGTATGGAACTTGTCATACTACTACTAGTATTATATAGAGCAATGTAGGGTCGAGATGTCAACAATTGGGTGGTTTTGGATGCTCTCTTATGAAATATCAAGACTTGTGGGACCTTTGACTTTGGTCAAGAAACTCAAGCTCATTAAATGGAAGACTTTGTCATCTAAGACTATAGTCGATGACCATATTGGCCATGCCTATTTTCGTCAAGGCATCTATAAGGGGTGACACGTGTCGCCTCCCATTCGTCCTGATAAAGCGTTTTCCGACAATTCCATAATTCCGGTAAAAAAAAAATTCAAGTCTCAAATCTTAACACTTATGAGTTCTTACGTACGTTCTTAAAACATGTCCTGTAAATACGGGGTGTAACACATTTGACTTAGTGTTACCCTTCAGACCTTTACATATCGTCACTAATAACATTAGGATCTTCACGGAACTCCTAGACTACGCCGGAAGACGAACCCAATATGTAAAGTTTAGCTACACAAAATATGTGAACTGAACCTATATGTGAGAAGATAAAATCTCTTCATTCATGACACACTCAATAAAGCTTAGGATCTGTCAAGTGTGTTACACCCCGGAATTTCCAGGATATGTTATAAGAACGTACGTAAGAACTCAAAGGTGTTAAGATTTGAGACGAGTAAAAATTTACCGGAATTATGGAAATTGTCGGAAAACGAAATATTGCGACGAACGGGAGGGAGACACGTGTCACCTGTTACACCCCGTAGTTCCAGGGTATGTATGTGAGGACGTACGTACGAGAATACGACACAAAAATTGGAAAGGAAGAAAGATTTGATTTTTTCGACGGAAAAGTTTCCGGATTTTGTGAAGGAAAAAGGTTCGTTAAAGGGAATTGGATTCCCGGATTCGGTATTCGGACTTTTTGGAATATTTGAGAATTATGGAATTTTATTTCCGGAATTGGTCACGTGGGGCCCACGGGAGGAAATTTACGGTTTTGTGGGGCCCACTTTATTTTTTTCGGATTTTTGACATTACGGATATTTTCGGAAGATAAAATATTTTGGACGTGTAGGGGGGCGACACGTGTCACCCCCATGTGGCCATGGTGGCCGAATGGTTGATGGACACTTGGACGTTTTTTTGTGGGGGACAAGTGGCAAGCCACTTGTCCCATTTTTGTGGTGGACATTTGGTTTGCAAATTACCCACACGATTGGACCCAATCTTCACCATACACTTGACTTGATCTTGACCATTGATTTCTCTATAAATACCCCTTTGTGCTTTGAATTGCGCTACAAAGAGATCGAGAGGTTGATAGACGTTTTGTGGCCTTTTTAGGTGGAAGTACTACGAGTAGCGTATTCTACTTGAAGGGTGGAAAAGGCTAGCGGGTTCTGATGCTTTGGAGCTTTTTGCTTTTTGTCGATAATCGTCGCGAGGTATGTGAACCTCTTCCTATCTTTTCTAGCATGATTGTGTGAACTATGTACGGTGAGCGTCGTGTGCTAAGCAATTTGGTTGGTTTAAAACATAAAGTGTTATAACGGCTTTATGGGAAGTTTGTTATAACAACTTTATGTAGGTAAAGAAATGGTTTGTGGTTTTTAAAAGATAAAAGACTTTACTTATAAATGACTTGATGTGAAATATTAAGGACTTGAATTGTGTTAAAAAGTTGTGAAACCGCATTTATGAGAAATGGGTAATTGCGTTTTAAAAAGGAATAAGTTATATTGATTTCGGAAATGAGAATAAGTATCGAACAAACCACTGCAGCGTTAATAAAGGAAAATGTATTGACAAATAATTAATTATATTAAAACCAGTAGAAACCTCCATCTGCATAGAAGCTAAGATAAGACAAAATTGTATTACATTTCCTAGATCATGGCTGCTTTAATAAAATCATTAATAACAAGTATTGATTTTCTTAAATTCCTGATGAGAACTTGATTTCTAAAAGAAAAGAGACTTGAGAATTTGAAGTGTTTTGGTTTAAAAGAAAGGCATGGTTTTGTCTTAAATTGGTTTAAAACATAAAGTGTTATAATAGCTTTATGGAAAGTTAGTTATAACGACTTTATGAAAAACAAAAGGATGATTTTATTATTGGATTTAAAATGGTAACTTGACTTTAAAGGGAGAAATGATTTGGTTTAAAAAGAAGGTATGAAAATGGTTTTGGTTTACTTAAAAAAGACAGTTACTCTATTTTGATACTACGGGTATCGTGTGACTTTTTGTGAAAGAAATGGATCCTTTAAAGAGTTAAAATACGTAGTACCTTGGGGTTAAAAATCCGGATTTGTTGTAATAAAATGAAAGTCTATGAGTACGTTGAACTTGCCTATGCTTAATGTGATAGCCTTTGTTGTGCAAGTGTTTTGATTCTGTGCTACCGAGTCTCTCGATGGAGGGCCGGCTATCTGGTTGATTGATGGACATACTGACACGATGGGTGGCCCACGGGTATGCTTCCACTAGCAGTGTTGTCTTGTTATATCCTTGGACCTACTGACACGTTGGGTGGCCCACGGGTATCGACATATATCTTGGATAATTTTGGGCTTATCGAGGTAATGATCTATGTCCCCCTATTGTAATTGGATATTACATATTGTAGTAATTTAGAATTACGTATAAGATTTATTGGGAGGATGATTATAAAGGAATCAAATGTATTTACATTGGACTGTATTTACAGTAGACTTGTAGTATATTTATGGGGAAGTGTTGTACACGTCCGGTTAAACGTGTAACCCTCGAGTTGTTGGCACAGGCCCTAGCAGTAGGAGGAGATTTATGTGGTTGCGGGAGGGAGGTAATGCCGTATTTTCTGTAGAATAAAGGAATCTTGTATTTAGAATATTCTACGAAGAGATCTAGAAGTTGATAGACGTTTTATGGCCAGTATAGGTGGAAGTACTACGAGTAGCGTATTCTACTTGAAGGGTGGAAAAGGCTAGCAAGGTTGTAGTACTTGGAGCATTTTGCTAATTATCGATAATCGTCGCGAGGTATGTGAACCTCTTCCTATCTTTTCTAGCATGATTGTTGTGAACTATGTAGTGCGGTGGGCGTGCGTGTTCTAAGTGAATTTGGTTGGTTTACTGATTTTAAAAGATAAAGGACTTGACTTATATTTGACTTGATATGATATATGAAGAACTCGAATTGTGTAGAAAGTTGTGAAACCTCATTCGCGAGAAATGAGTATTTGATCTTTAAAAGGGACTTGATTTCTAAAAGAAAAGAGACTTGAGGAATTGAAGTGTTTTTGGTTTAAAAGAGAGACATGGTTTTGTCTTAAATTGGTTTAAAACATAAAGTGTTATAACAGCTTTATGGGAAGTTAGTTATAACGACTTTATGAAAGTAAAAGAATGGTTTTATCATTGGTTTTAAAATGATAACTTGATAAAAAGTATAGAGTACTTGATTTTAAAAGTCTTGTAAAGGTTTTTACGAAAGTAAAGTAATTTGGTTTGAAAAGGAAATGTGTTTTGATACTACGAGTATTAGTATCTTTTACGTAAAAAGAGGTCTTTTTGAAAGAATGAAAGTGGGTATTATTTTTGGGTTTGAAACCCGTATTGTTGACATAAAATGAAAGTACCTTGAGTTGTGTGTAACTTGCCTATGTTTGCGTGTGATAGCCTTGTTGTGCCAGTATTGTATTTTTATACCACCGCGTCTCTCTGATGGAGTAGGTTGATTTGTTATGATCTTTCTTGGGACGTCGCGGTGACGGAGGATTCCGAGATGCAGCTCTGTTGATAGCGTTATTCCATGGACTAGCTCTCCATGAGGTTTTACTGATTCGGAGGTGAATTGAGGCAGAAGGTAAGAAGTACTTGAATTTGAAGGAGTTTATTTTAAGTGTCCTTGGGGGTACTTGGAGTTGGTTTGGTGTGGCGGTCAGGGCCACGACCTTCCGGATAAGTTCAGGATAGCGCGCAAGTAAGAATAAGATAAGTACGAGTGCTGCCTACGGAAAATAAAAGACATCGTTGGTAGGTTTTGAAAATCTATACGACTATAAGGTGGCGCTTGATGATTATGCTTTTGTAAGGGAGATAAGTCCTCTCCCCCACGTAAAGGATAGTTTTACGAATTATGGGGTTACGTGTACCCATGTCGTTAGGCGAAGGATGTAGAGGCGGGTAAGGTCTTGGTATCGTCATACCGTAGGTTACGCTTTAGATAGCAGTGGGAAAAGTTTTGTGTTGGGGTAATTGTGAGCAGCGTTCTGAAATGGTCGAGGAAGTGTCGTGGGATATAAATGCAGTAGTAATGCGCATGTATGAAACCTGCGATTATGGATCAAGATAGAACTACTTTCGCTAATAATAGCATGAGGTAAGGTTATGACCGTAATGATAAAAGAGAATACAACTATGGTTATGTAAGTTGCACGAGATATGATTACTGGACTAGTGTAAAGACCATTAGTAAATAATGGCGTAAGAACACCTCGAGGAAGGTGGTAACATTTGTCTTGTGAGAAAGATAGTAAGGAAATACGGAGGGTAAGGGACCCGGGACAACTTGAAATGACTTATAAAGGAAAGACGAGTAGACACTCGAACGATAAGAAATCTTGACAAGTCATTGGATTATGTAATACCGTGAATTGAGGTTGAACACCTGGCTATAAGCTCTACGAGCTGGGAGAGAATAATCAGGTTACTACTTGACGAGATCAAGGAAATCTCTCCCCCCTAAATTGTGATTGACAGTAAGTCTTAGCCATGAGGCAAGCAAATGAATCAAATCTAAGTTGGTGAACAAGTTTGGTTGCGACAGAGAAAGGGAAACAGGAACCATAATTGAGATTAAGGATACCCGAATATTTCGCAGGTATGAGAAAGACTTTCAGTTATTGGAAAATAAGTTGACCACGACTACAGTTCTAACCCCTCCTGAGAGACTAGAGGGTTAGGTTATTATTGTAACACGTTGGGTGTTGGGCTAGGTTGTGTGCTGACGCAACACGATAAGGTTAGATCCTATGTTTCCCGGCAGTTAGGGAAGCATGAGGGGAAATTACGCCACTCACGATTTAGAGTTGGCGGCAGTTAATCATGCCTTGAAGATTTGGAGGCATGACGTATATATAGACTTCATGTGGATATTTGTGCAGACCACAAGAGCCTCGGTATATATTGCAGAGCGGTGGTTAGAGTTACTCAAGGATTGTGATATTGATATCCTATACCATCCGGGAAAGCGAAGATTCTGAGATGCTCTTAGTCGTGGATCATGGGTAGTGCGTCGGATGGGCAGCCGGATAGGCGGGGCGTGGTCCGTGAGATTCATCACCAATGAGCCAGGGTTCGATTATTTGTTTCAAGGTTAATGAAGTTTAGATCCGAGAGGTTGCCGAGTCTTCCATCATTGAGGAGGTAAAGAGGCGTGATATGAGGATCCAATTATGATCTGATATCGAGATCTGACTCTTGAGAAGAGAAGAGCATGTTTGAGTAGCACCGGATGGGGTGCTGTGATATGAGGATAGATTGTGTGTACCCGGTGCTGCAGGACTTGTCAGCAGGTTTTAGGGGAGGCACGTAGTGCTTGTTGCTCAAATTGTTCGGGGTCGACTAAGTTGTGTCGTGACCTTAGATGTATGTATTGGTAAGATGGCCTGCAGAGGGACGTAGCAGAGTTGTTGCTTAATGTCCGAATTAGTAGCAGGTCAAGGTTGAACACCAGAAGCCCAGTGGGCTATTACAGGCGATTGAAATCCCAACTTAGATATGGGAGGTAATTAATATGGATCTTGTTACAGGGTGGCATCGTGCTCAGAGGAAGTGCGACTCCCTAGGGGTCATGGTAAATAGGCTGGCGAAACCAGCCGTGTTCTTCCGGTTAGGACCACTTATGTTATACCCCGTATTTCCAGAGTATGTATGTGAGGACGTACGTACGAAAATACAAGCCTTAAGTAGGATAAGGATGTAGGATTTGTTTTTCCGACGGAAAATTTTCCAAACCTTGTAAAGGAATTTTACGTTTTCAAGAATTTATTTATTTTGGATTTTCCTGAGAGATGAAATATTTTGGACCAATGAGAGGGTGACATGTGTCACCCTCAAGTGGACGGTTTGGTGAAGGAAATGATGGCACATTTTTTCCATGGAAAATGCCATAAACCTTTGGTCAATGTTTGGCTAGATATTTGTGTGGTAGTTGGATAAGTGGGACCCACACACACATGGCCAAATCTAGACCACACACTTGCTTCAATCCTAGCACTTGAATGTCCTATAAATACCCCATAAGTTGTCACGACCCGAACCTGGGCCCGTGACTGGTGCCTTACCCCGGGCACCCTAGTGATACAACATCAGAGTAATCAGCGGAACATAAAACATATACATGAAACAAATGAAGTACAAAATGTCGAGGAAAACTTGCCTTCGGCGTATATATAAATAACAACTTTTACAAATGAACAGTTAAATCCTTTTTACAAACCCTGCCCACAACAGTACTACAGACCTCTAAGAAATGATATGACAACAATGGCGGGACAGGGCCCCGCCAAACCCCTGAATGTAAACACCTATTACGACAGGGGAATATACATGATAAGCCTCGGAGAAACGGGGCTTCCCATACGAATCGTGACCTGAAAGCTAGGATCAACGATCGTGTCTTGTTATACCGTATTTCAGGTATGTACGTAAAGGAATACGTCAAAAAGTTTGGTCTTAAAGTTAGGCCTTGGACGTTTTTGGGCCTGACTCACAAAGCGAATAGTTTTCCGGCGAAGCGTTTCCCACAACTTTCGTAGGGTAAATTCGGCTATGCCATTTCTTATTTTTGCGGATTTTTCGAGAGGCGAAACATTTTGGACCAGCGGGAGGCAACACTTGTCACCTCCAATTGATGGATGTGAGGCGTTCATAAGGCCGATTGGGTTGCCAACTTGGTCAGTTGTTGGTAAGATATTTTGTGTGCAAGTTGGCTAGGTACACTTGCCTAATCTTGACCTTACACTTGCCTAGCACTTGGCTAAATCTTGGCCATTGGTTGGCCATCCCTTGACCTATAAATACCCTTAAGATGAAGAGTTCTTCATCCACAAATTACTTTCCAAGTCTTGAAAATCCTCCTTCTCCCTTGTTAGCCATTTTCGTCCAAGCCCTCTTCCCCTCTAGCCTAAGTGACCCTTGGCGAGGCTTCCCCTAGCCTGGCAAAACTACCCCTCCCTTGGTAGAAAAGTTGCCTTCTAGTATTGTTATAATGCCCAAAATACCCTAGCCCAAATCCTTAGTCCTTAGTAGAAGTTGTGAAGAACTTCAAGGTTTCCTTGGAACTATCGGGCTGTTCAACTTAGGAGCTAAACCTTGCTCGGTATGACTTTTATCTTGGATATTATTGGGCTTACAGAGGTAAATAAACTTACCCTTCTTTTATATTAGAGAATATATCATGTAGAAGTATAAGAATAAGTATAAATACTTAGGCAGATATTACTGAGAATAAATTGGCTATTATCACGGTAGAAGGGTTTAAAGAAGAATAATTGATCAGTACTCACATAGATTGTTTACAGATGAACTCATATAACTCACGGTAGGGTTGTCTTTGCCCGACTTTCCGTAGAATTGTGAACCCTCTGTTTAGAATGACCTTGAGTAGTCTAGACTTTGATAGGTGTGCGTGACTATTATAGGGTGACTCTGCTGCGCGACATATTCAACTTGGCGGTGGTTTTTATTTGAGAAGGTATGTGATTCTTCCTAAAGCATGATATTTTACAATATATATAGTACGGTAGGCGTCGTGTGTTAACTAAAATATAACTACGGCAATGCCTCACTACTTAAGCTGAATAATACTTACGGCAATGCCTCACGGCTTAAGCTGAATAACACTACGGCAATGCCTCACCTAAGCACGAATAATAATAAAGATCAAAGCATTTTTAAAAGAATCTGAATCATTTTTTTACTAAGAGAACTAATTGGTTTTTAAGCGAAGCTTAAGAGTTATACTAGCCTTATGGGAAGTTAAGTATAACCACTTAAGATTGATAAAAGAAAGCATTTGCCTATGTGTTTATAACGGACTTATATTGAATTGTGAAAAGAATAATAAGATGGTTTGATAAGTAGACATGATATGATCTATGTGTGTTAGTGTCTTGTAACGTTTGTGAAAAAGTATTCTTGTTGTGATTATGTTGTTTAAAGATAAGTTGTTATGTTAGTGTACTATCACTCACCTCTTGAGATGATCACGGAGGTTAAGGCGCCTCCGTCGCGAGGTAGACTCGAGTGATGCAGGACCGTGATTCGAGAATACCTCATGCGGGTCGAGGGCTATGCGAGCTCTGAGAGTTCGAGTTAGTATGCGGGGTTATGCCTCATGCGGTCTATGTGGCCATGCGGACAACGAGTCGGGGCGATGCGAGGAGTAGCTACCCTCGATGCGGGGTTATACCTCATGCGGGCCCGTGTGAGTGGCTATGCGGACTCGGAGTCGAGTTAGGCTTGCGAGAATGATGATATGGGCGAGTGGCCACTGTTTGATCATTCACGGCCTAGACAAGACCTATTACGATTACCTATTGTTGCTCTTGTTTGTGATGTGGCACTACGTGCGGTTTCGCTTAGTTGTTTCACACATATTTGTAATGTGGTTTTAAAATGATATGTTTTCATTTAAGTACTTTCTGATTTCGCATACTTAGTACTGTTGTCTTGACCTCCTTGAGGCTGCGTTCATGCGCGGTAAGGCAGCAGTGCTAGATCCGCATCCTTAGGATCTCTTTGCATTGGTGTCGGGAGCTCCATCTTCTAGGAGGCTCTACTTTTGGTATGATCTCCTGTATTGTAGATAGTTTATGCAGTCGAGGGTATGGCGGGAATACTGTCCGCCATAGTTGTATATTTCCTTAAGTGCAGTAGTCATTTATGCGATGTCGGATGTAGCGCTAAACACAGTTTATATATATATATGCGAAAGCGACGTTTATTCACATAAAGCGTGTCTTATTTTATAAAGCTGTTTCATGTCTTGTTTTATATTTCCGATTACTCGATGTATGACTACTTGGGTGCCGGTGAGGCACGATCACGGGCCGGAATGGGTCGTGACAAAAGTGAGTATCGAGCGATTAATCCTCGGAAAGTGTCTGAGCATCGTATCTAGTAGAGTCTTGATTATCGGTGTGTTGTGCACCACGCAATAATCGAGGAGGCTATAGGATATTTAGGATTGGTTTCCATTCTTCTCATTACGAATCGTGCTTTAGAAAGTGTGTTATAGGTTGGACCCCTCTAACGTATTCCTTTCTATGTGATTATGCCTCGCGTAAGGCAACCGGGCCCGGAAGAGGCAAAGCGGTAGGAGGCGCTAGCGAGACACCCAGTCACGAGGCTCGGGCCCGGTCTATACGAGGCAGCGAGTTCTATGGCGCCGCCCGACCCGGCACGACCCACAGTACCAGCGCCTCATCCCGCGGCACAGGCGGAGGTTAGAAAGCTGAGAGATGGCCCGGCTATTGGCTAAAGTTGTGGCCCGTTACGAGGAGAGGTGGATCTGGCGATTCGATTCGGCTCGGCTCGATCGCGCCGTGGTGCACCGGCGAATAGTTTGAGACTACGAGATTTCTTGAGTTGTAGCCGCGAGTTTCTGAGTCGGCGGAGGATGATCGCGGAGTTCATCCGTCGGCTTGAAGGATCATGCGGGTGATCAAGGCCTCGGAGGCGAGTCTGTGACGCCGGTTCGCGTCGGCTGCGTGATACCGATCGATTGGTTTGATTCATAGGAGTTATCGGGAGAGCACGCGTCCCGGTCTTGGGATGAGTTCTCGGAGGCTTTCCTCACTCACTTCTTGCCTCGCGGATGAGGAGGCGCGGGTGATAGATTTTTACTCACGGCGAGAGAGGCGCCTTGTCGGGAGTACAATGTCGAGTTTGATTCATTGGCTCGATATGTCCCGGCTTTGGTAGCGATATGGAGGATAGGGTGCACGCTATGTCACCGGGCTAAACGACTATATGGCGATCGTGTCGGGTGTTTCTCTTGTGGGTATGGACATTACCGTATGCGAGCTCGCGCCGCTTGGATGCGAGGCGCGCGGTCGGCGAGTGGACAAGCGGCGAGAAGAAGGCGGGGCGGGAGGTCTTACGGTGGCTGCTCGTGGTGGCGGCCTCGTGGCGATCTAGATTTGCACCACGGCCGGCTCGAGCACTCCTGCGCCGTCCTCGGCCGCGGCCCGAGTATTCGAGGCGGGCCGGGGCGGGGCTTGAGGCGTCGAGTAGCGAGAGTGCGGCGATCGGGACCACCCGGTGTGGCGTCACGGTAGATCCCATTACGGGAAGTGTGGTACTGTTTTGGAGCTTATTACGATTGTGGCGGCGGTCACTTTGCGGGCTTCCGGCCGAGCGTGGCGGTGGTAGGGCTCGGCGCCGAGTTATTCTTGCGCTTCATCATCTCCTCTGATTACTCGCCGGGCGAGGTACACATGGGTCGGCCAGTCGCGGCGGTCGTGGCTCGGGTCGATTCGCGGTCCTCGAGAACCGCATTTATGCTTTGTCGGCCAGCGGGATCGGAGGCCTCTTTGATGTCGTCCACGGTACCTTGCTCGGTTCAGGTTTGATGTATATGCTTTGATAGATCGGGTTCTACTCTGTCTATATATCTCCCCTTGTTGCTAGTAGGATAGGGGTAGAGCACGAGTCCATGGACCGCTTCGAGGTAGCTACGCGATGGTGATTCGGTGGTAGCTCGGCGGGTATATAGGCGTGTCTGTGACCATTCTGATCGTCGGACCTGGCCGACTTGATAGAGTTGGAGATGATTGACCGGCGTGATTATGGGAATGGATTGGCTAGCTTCTTGCTACGCTAATGTAGCTGAGAGAGAAAGTAATGCAGTTCCATTTCTGAGGCCGGTTGTTGAGTGGGAGAGCACGGTATCGTAGAGGGTAGGTTTATTTCCTACCTCGAGGCTAGGAAGATGGTGCGAAGGGTATATCTACCATCTCGTTCGGGTGTTTGATCACGAGGCTGCGGTGCAGTTTTTGATCGATCCAGTAGTCGAGAATTCCCGGGCGTGTTTCAGACGACCTCGGGTATCCTCACGAGAGGAGATTGAGTTTTGTATAGACACGTTGCGGACACTGGCTATTTCCATTCCGCCATACGAGAATGGCACTGCCGAGTTGAGAGAGTTGAAGGATCGGCTTAGGGATTTCTTTGGAGAAGGGCTTCATCGGGCCTAGTGTTTCACCAGGAAGCGCGGTATTGTTCGTGAAAAGAAGAAGGGCGGGGCCAGCTGCGCATGTGTTGACTTCTGGCGGTGAACAAGGTGACCATTAAACGAATACCCCGCTTCCGAGATTGATGATTTGTTCGACCGGTTGCGAGCGCGAGATGTTTCTCAAGATTGATACTGCGGTCGGGCTATCATCAGTCTGAGTCGAGAGGTGGATGTCCACAGGCTGCATTCGGACGATGCGGGCATTATGAGTTGGTCATGTCTTTTGGGTTGACCAATGCTCGCGGTATTCATGGATTTGATGAGAGTGTTCAAACCATTTTGGACACGTTTGTGATAGTGTTCATTGATGATATCTTGGTTTATTCTCGCTCGAGCGAGGAGCATGCGGAGCATTTGAGGCGTCTTGTGATTCTCGAGATCGCGGTTATGCGCCAAGTTTTCCAAATGTGAGTTTTGGTTGACTTGATGGCGTTTTCGGGCATATTATCGGAGTGATGGCATTCAGTGAATCGACCAAGATCGGCGATCGGGACTTGGCCTGAACCTACTACTCAGACGAGGTTCGCGATTTTACGGGCCTTGCGAGGATATTATCGCGGTTCGTGGAGAAGTTTGCTTCTATCTACGCACCGTTGACGGTGACTCAAAAGCGGCCAAGTTTTGATGGTGATGCTTGTGGCGGGGTTTCGATTCTTTGAAAAGAAGGCGGCGACCCCCGTTCTTACTCTTCCGGAGGTCGGCGGTTATGTTGTGTATTGTGATCGTCGGGCATCGGGTTGGGATGTGTGTTGATGCGGCATGGTAGAGTTATAAGCGTCACAGCATCCGACGACTTAAGAAACACGAGAGGAACTACCCAGCGTGATTTGGAGTTGGCGGCGTGATTCACGCTTTGAAGATCTGGAGGCACTATTTGTATGGGGTTCACGTGGATATTTATACGGACCACAAGAGCCTCGGTATATCTTGACGGAGGAGTGAACTTACGAGAGAAGGTGGTTAGAGTTGCTTAAGGATTACGATGTTGATATCTGTACCACACGGGAAGGCGATGTTGTGGCGGATGCTCTTAGTCGTAGGTCGATGGGAGCCTATCGGATGTGCGACTAGAGAGGAGGACATGGTTCGTGATTTGCATCGATTAGCGAGCCTTGGTGTCCGTATGATTGATTACGATAGCGATGGGGTTAGAGTTCGTGAGGTTGCGAGTCTTCCGTCGTCGGAGGTGAAGAGGAAGCGATTCGAGATCCGGCTTTGATTCGATATCGTGATCTGACTCTTACGTGAGGGCAAGGTCCTTTTGAGTAGCACTTGATGGGGTGCTAAGGTTTGAGAAGCGAGTTGTGTGTTCGGATGTTTGAGGACTTGTGAGTTCTTGGGGAAGCCGCGGCGCGCGTTACTCTATCCATCGAGTCGACCAAGATGTACCCACGACCTTAGATCGTGTATTGGTGGGATGGCTTGAAGAGGGGCGTTGCGAGTTCGTAGCTCGATTGCGTGTTGTCGGCGGTGAAGGTAGAGCACGAGAGACACGGTGGTTTGTTGCGGCGATAGAGATCCCGACACAGAAGTGGGAGGTAATCAACATGGACTTCGTCACGGGATTACCTCGCCTCGGAGAGACATGATTCTATATGGGTTATCGTCGACCGGTGTGAAATCAGCCCACTTTCTTCCGTCGGGGCGACTTTTGGTGAGGATTATGCGGACTTTACATCAGAGATCGTCGGTGCATGGAGTCCTACTTGATCATATCGACGAGGAGCCCGATTTCGGCGGCAGAGAGTCGCTTCCGGAGGGTTTAGGGGCGGTGAGCACAGTCTGCATTTCTTCCACGAGCAGACGGACGAGGCGAGCGCACTATCGGACTGCTTGAGGATATCTGCGAGCTGTGTTATTGACCGATGGTAGTTGGGAGGATCATTTGCCTCTGGTTGAGTTCGCGTATAATAATAGCTACCACTCCGGTATTCGGATGGCGCCTTATGAGGCCTTGTATGGGAGGAAGTGCGGTCGCCTATAGGTTGGTTCGATGTGGGCGAGTGCGGCTAGTGGGACCAGATTTGGTGCGTGAGCGATGGATAAGGTGAAGCTTATCAGGCGGCTATTGGGCTCGAGTCGGCGAAGTCGTATCACGGATCATCGTCGTCGACATGCAGGTTAGCGATTGATGATTGGGTTTTCTGAAGGTGTCACCCATGAAGGTGTGATGAGATTCGGGAAGAAGGAAACTTCGGCCCAAGGTACATTGGGCGTTTAGTTGTCGCGAGGTAGGCAAGGTTGCCTATGAGTTGGATCTGCCGTCCGATGCGGAGGCGGTGCATCCGGTGTTTCACGTTTCTATCTTTGAGAGATGTATCGGGGATCCATCTAGGTACATCCGATTGGCGATGTCCGGTGGCCAGGGGTTATCGTATGAGAGATTCCCATAGCGATGTCGATGCGTCGGGTTAAGCGTCTGCGGACGAAGGGCGTGGCTTCGTCAAAGTCTTGTGGCGGAGCAGGCTCGGGGAGGAGATGGCGTGGGAAGCGAGGAGGACATGGCTGAAGTATCCTCGCTATTCCCACCTCCGGGTAATTCACTTTCCTACTTGTAAATCTTCATTATCGTTTATACCTAAGTGTTGTTTTATGGTAGTGTGTGGCTTTTGTAAAGCTATTTAAGTTTTGAAGAACCTTATCGTTATATGTCTTGGGAAGGAACATTGGGACGAATGTTTCTAAGGAGGAGAATGTTATACCGTATTTCAGTATATGCGTAAAGGAATACGTCAAAAGTTTGGTCTTAAAGTTAGGCCTTGGGCGTTTTTGGGCCAACTCACAAGCGAATAGTTTTCCGACGAAGCGTTTCCACGGCTTTCGTAGGGTAAATTCGGCTATGCCATTTCTTATTTTGCGGATTTTTAGAGGCGAAACATTTTGGACCAACGGGAGGGCAACACTTGTCACCCTCGATTGATGGATGTAAGAGGCGTTCATAAGGCGATTGGAGTTGCCAACTTGGTCAAGTTGTTGGTAAGATATTTTGTGTGCAAGTTGGCTAGGTACACTTGCCTAATCTTGACCTTACACTTGCCTAGCACTTGGCTAAATCTTGGCCATTGGTTGGCCATCCCTTGACCTATAAATACCCCCTTAAGATGAAGAGTTCTTCGTCCACAAATTACTTTCAAGTCTTGAAAATCCTCCTTCTCCTTGTTAGCCATTTTCGTCAAGCCCTCTTCCCCTCTAGCCTAAGTGACCCTTGGCGAGGCTTCCCCAGCCTGGCAGAAAACTACCCCCTCCCTTGGTAGAAAAGTTGCCTTCTAGTATTGTTATAATGCCCAAAATACCTAGCCCAAATCCCTTAGTCCTTAGTAGAAGTTGTGAAGAACTTCTAAGGTTTCCTTGGAACTATCGGGCGTTGACTTAGGAGCTAAACCTTGCTCGGTAGCGACTTTTATCTTGGATATTATTGGGCTTACCGAGTAAATAAACTTACCCTTCTTTTATATTAGAGAATATATCTTTGTAGAAGTATAAGAATAAGTATAAATACTTAGGCGAATATTCTGAGAATAGAATTGAGCTGTTATCACGATAGAAGGGTTTAAAGAAGAATAATTGAGCTGTACTCACATAGAATTTGTTTACAGATGAACTCATATAACTCGCGGGTAGGGTTGTCTTTGGACTTTCAGTAGAATTGTGAACCCTCTGTTTAGAATGACCTTGAGTAGTCTAGACTTTGATAGGTGTCTGTGACTATTATAGGGTGACTCTGCGCGACATATTGACTTGGCGGTGGTTTTATTTGAGAAGGTATGTGATTCTTCCTAAAGCATGATATTTTACAATATATATAGTGCGGTGAGCGTGCGTGTGTTAACTAAAATATAACTACGGCAATGCCTCGCGGCTTAAGCTGAATAATACTTACAGCAATGCCTCACGTAAGCACGAATAATACTTACGTGATGCCTGAACTTTGAATAACTTACTGCAATGCCTCGCGGCAAGCTTTGAATAATAAAGATCTGAAAGCATTTTTAAAAAGAATCTTTGAATCATTTTTTCTGAAGAGAACTAATTGGTTTTAAGCGAAGCTTAAGAGTTATACTAGCCTTATGGGAAGTTAAGTATAACCACAAGATTGATAAAAGAAGCAGTTTGCCTATGTGTTTATATAACGGACTTATATTGAATTGTGAAAAGAATAATAAGATGTTTTGATAATTAGACATGATATGATGCTATGTGTGTTAGTGTCTTGTAACTTTTGTCAAAAAGAGGATTGTGGTTGATATTATGTTGTTTAAAGATAAGCTGTTATGTTAGTTTACTATCACTCGCCTCTTGAGATGATCTAGGAGGTTAAGGCGCCTCCGTCTGAGGTAGACTCGGTGATGCAGGACCATGATTCGAGAATACCTCATGCGGGTCGAGGGCCTATGCGGAGCTACGAGAGTTCGAGTTAGTATGCGGGGTTATGCCTCATGCGATCTATGTGGCCGTGCGGACAGCGAGTCGGGGCGATGCAGGAGTAGCTACCGCGATGCGGGGTTATACCTCATGCGGGCCCGTGAGTGGCCTATGCGGACTCGAGTCGAGATTAGGCTTGCGGAATGATGATATGGTAGTGGCCTGTTTGATCATTCGCGGCCTAGACAAGACCTATTCTGATTACTATTGTTGCTCTTGTTTGTGATGTGGCACTACGTGCGGTTTCCTTGGTTGTTTCACACATATTTGTAAACGGTTTTAAAAATGATATGTTTTCATTTAAGTACTTTCTGATTTCGCATACTTAGTACTGTTATCTTGACCTCCTTGAAGTGCGTTAAATCTCGCGGTAAAGCGGCAGTGCTAGATCCGCGTCCTTATGATCTCTTTGCATTGGTGTCGGGAGCTCAATCTTCTAGGAGGCTCTACTTTTGGTATGATCTCCTGTATTGTAGATAGTTTGTATGCGATCGGGGTATGGCGGGCCTGTCCGCCATAGTTGTATATTTCCTTAAGTGCATGAGTCGTATTTATGCGATGTCGGATGTAGCGCTAAACTGGTTTATATATATATATGCAGAAAGCGACGTTTATTCACATAAAGCGTGTCTTATTTTATAAAGCTGTTTCATGTCTTGTTTTATATTTCCAGATTACTACGATGTATGACTACTTGGGTGCCGGTAAGGCACGATCCACGGGCCGGAATGGGTCGTGACATGTACCAACTGCGGCATGAACGCGGCCCGAAGAAGTCGATCTGTGGTACAGTATGTGGCGAAAATCGTAAATGGAATCATAGTAGTCTATATAAAGCGGAGACATGTATGATAACAAAACTACGATTCCTGATAAACAAGCGGTCATATCAAGTCGAGGACTCACGCCTCAAAGTCATTACTCAAATATAATAATGGGTCTCGCGCCCAACATCAATCATGCGTGGAATACCTTCCCTCACTGCCGCGATTTATGATATAAAGCACCAAGGAAACACACATGAACACGAGTCCACTGTGCCCTAATAACACCGTGCGGGGTAAATGCGAAGGCATAGCCGACTACTAACACGGTACCAACAAGGTCATGAATCGTATCATAAGATCTGTCTAGGCCGTCACATGATCAAAGCGGCCACTTGCGCGATATCTAATGTGCGCGTCAAGCCACAGAACTTCCGCACTCGCGTAGGCCAATCTCATCGGCCCGCATGAGGTATTCCCGCATCGAGGGTAGCTACTCCCGGCGTCGTCACGACCGCGATCCGCATGGCGCATGGACCGCGTGCCCGTAAAGATGCACGCTAACACGGAACTCGTAGCTCGCGTAGGCCCGCAGGACTGCGTGAGGTATTCTCGAATCATAGGTCCATCGACCCGCTGAGTCTACCCCGCGTCGGAGGCGACAACCTCGGAAACAAGTCAAGGTGAGTGGTACAATACCAATACATCGGTGATAGTTAAACAACTTTAAAGCGCAGCGGAACACCCTTTACACAAAACATCACAAGATACTAACACACGTAGCATCCTAGCATGCTTACTTAACAAATCAACAAGGCGATTATTACAAGGCTATCACAACCCAACATAATCAAGTTATACACACGAGGCACTTTCTACTATATGATTAACAAGATCGGGTTTTATCCCCAAAGTACTTAAATCGTTAACTCTTTTAAAAGATCCGTTTAGTTACGAAGTCACCTGATACGTAGTATAAAATAGAGTGACTATCTTTTAAAGTAAACCAAAACACTTACTTTGTAAAGTCGAGTAACAACATTATTTTCCAAGCGTTCAAGTTTGCCTAATTTCAAGCGTTCAAGTTTCTCATTTTGAAAGGTTTAGTAATTCATATTATTAACTACTTAATATTATAATTCTCTTTTAAAACAATCAGAAACATAGGTCTTATATGTGAGTAGGTTATTCTTGTCCATAATCAATCTTATTAAAGCGACCGTGATCTAGGAAATGTAATATCATTTTGTCTTATCTTAGCTTCTATGCGGATGGAAGTTTCTCTATTTTTATTAATACTTAATTAGTCAAACATTTCCTTTTATTAACGCTGCGATGGTTTGTCGATACATCCACGATTTCGAAATCGATAAAACATTCTTAAGCGTTATACCTAACTTCCCATAAAGCTAGTATAACTCTTAAGCTTTCAAAAATCTTTTGAAATACTTCAAGTTCTTTATTATCACATAACAAGCGATTATAGTTCAAATCGGTTACCTTTTAAAAACCACAAGTATTTTCTTACCTACGTAAAGTATTATAACCAACTTCCCATAAAGCGTTATAACACTTTATATTTTAAACCAATCAAATACTTTTAACACGTATCGTCTACCGTACTACATAGTTATACATATCATGCTAGAAGAGATAGGAAGAGGTTCACATACCTCGCGGCGAGTATCGACTAATAGCAAAAGCGCTCAAGTACTTCAAACCGTCGGCTACTCCTTGCGATGGATCGCGCCACGTGGTACTTCAACCTATAAGGCCACAAGGCGCTTATTAACATTTAGATCCGCCGTAGAACATTCTACGAAAATTCGGCACCTCCCCATGCAGCGTAAATCTCTCCTCTATCGGGTAGCTATCGAGCCAACCAGGGGGTTCATACATCTAACGGGCGTGCACAATTCTACCTCACGAAAAGCTACCACAAGGTCTCTTAATACGATCCTATGTAAAAGCGATTCGATGATCTTCTTTCGAAAAGGTTTCTAATTATTGAGCTTAAGTCCAAAGACATTGCGACAACAACGTTGATTCTATATATAGTATACTTCAACTATATAGTCTAACAATCATGTAATTTCCAATTACAATAGAGGACAAGATATTTACCTCGATAAGCCCATAATTATCCAAGTATAAAGTCGATCACTGGCAATCGTTTAGCTCGACTCAGCGCTCGACCCGCTCTAAACCACCAGAAGTTCTAACCAACTTCTACACAATACTCAACGGACTATGGAGATTTTCCTAGGGTTTTGGTTTTGTGAGACGGGAAGTGTAATAGTATTTACGGGCTTTTCGTATAGGTATAACCTTAGAATACTACAAGGTATACGGCTAAGGTAATTTGGGCATTATAACAATACTTTTGAGTATTTCTACCAAGAGGGGGTATTATCACGAAAACAACTAGGCTAGGGGGTGCTCGGCTAGCACCCAAGGAGGGGGTGGCTGCCTCGGCCTACCCCACTATGGGGGGAACTCTCGGGCAAGGGGAGAGGGCTCTCGGCAAGACACTACACTAAGGGGAGGAAGAAGCTTTCAAGACTTAGGCAATTTGTGGATGAATTAGTCTTGAAGGGGGTATTTATAGGTCTAGCAAAGGCCAAATGGCCAAGATCTTGCCAAGTGCAAGGCAAGTGTAGGGCGAATCTTGCCAAGTGCACCTTAACCAACTACACACAAAATATCCTACCAACTACTTGACAAAATAGTCACCATTTCGTCCACTCTACCGCGCTTGATGAGAGGGTGCCAAGTGGCGCCCTCTTGTTGGTCCAAAATGTTTTCTCTGGAAAAATCCATAAAAATAAAAATGACATAGCGGAATTTTCCCTAAAGCGTGAAAGCGTTTAGTCGAAGCGACTCTGTCGGGTGTTGTGAACAAATAAATTTCGGCCAAGCCTAATTCTCAAGTTCAAATTTTCTACGTACGTCCTTACGTACATACTCTGGAAATACGGGGTATAACATAAGTGCAAGACTTATTCTTCATCCACACTTGAGAAATGCCAAGGCAAAAATACTCCCCCCTTTGAGAAAGCTCTCGTCCAACACTCCTCTCCCTCAACCAAACTTTGTCCAAAAATTCTTAAAGTCTTAAGTGTTCTTCCTTAGTGTATTAGGAAGATTATTAGCCAAAAGTTAGAAAGATTTCACACCCTAGCCTAAATACACCCCTTGGCGAGAGTTGCCAAGTTTAGCCTTAGTGTACTTCACTTTGTGGAGTTAAAGTGTTAAGAGAAGTTGTTTAGAAACTTCTAAGGATCGCTGGAGCGGGTTGGGCGTAAGGATTAGGAGCTAAGCGTTGCTCAGAGTCGACATATAATCTTGGATAATTTTGGGCTTATCGAGTAATGATCTTTATCCTATTGTAATTGGATATTACATGTTGTAGTAATGTATATGTTATACCCGTATTTCGGTATATGCGTGGGGCGTGCGTCTGGAGTTGAGCCTTAAGTTAGGCATAGGACCAAATTTTGTTCACAACCCCGATTAGAATCGTTTTTAAATGAAACGTTTTACAAAACTGCGAAGGAAAATTCGGCTATGTCATTTTTAATTTTGCGGATTTTTCCGAGAGGAAATATTTTGGACCAACGAGAGGCGACACTAGTCACCTCAAGTGGGCGATGTGGATGGACGGTTGGGTCACGTCTTTGGCCTTGTTTTGTGCCTTATTTTGTGCCATGTTTGGTGCCTTGTTTTGTGCCTTGTTTTGTGGAGTAGGGACTAGGGGGCACTTGGGCAAATCTTGTGTCACGACCCGATTCCGGGCCCGTGCCGTACCCCACCTGGTGATACAACATCGAGTAATGTCATAAAACAATACAAGACATATTATGAAATATGAAACAATAATCTGAGAAAAACTTGCCTTCGGCATATATATAAATAACAACTTTTTCCAACATGAAGTTTTAATCCTTTACAAACCCGCCACCACATACATTCGACCTCTAAGAAATGACGACAACAATGGCGGGCGGGGCCATACAACCGAATGTAAACACCTACAACAACAGGGACTATACTTTATACCCAGATTTCAGTATTTCGTGAGAATACGTCTGAAAAGTCTAGCCTTAAAGATAAGCCTTGGGCGTTTTTTTTTTTAGGCAACTCTCAAGCGAATAGTTTTTCGATGAACGTTTCCACGGCTTTCGTAGGGTAAATTCGCCATGCCATTTCTAATTTTTGCGGATTTTTAGAGAGGCGAAACATTTTGGACCAGCGGGAGGCGACACTTGTCACCCTCCGATTGATGGACTTGAAATCGTCCATTTGGACGATTTGGGCTAGGAAGAACACGTTTTTGTGCCTTGTGCACAAGTCGAGGAGTTGGTAGGATATTTGTGTATAGTTAATCCTCACCTACACTTGCCTTGCACTTGTCTAAATCTTGGCCATTGGTTGGCCACTTCTTGACCTATAAATACCCCCTTAAGATGAAGAGTTCTTCATCCACAAATTACTTTCCAAGTCTTGAAAATCCTCCCTTCTCACTTGTTAGCCATTTCGTCCAAGCCCTCTTCCCTCTAGCCTAAGTGGCCTTGGCCGAATACCCCTAGCCTAGCCAAAAATCTACCCCCTCCTTGGTAGAAAAGTTACCTTCTTTGTATCGTTATAATGCCCAAAATACCTAGCCCAAATACCTTAGTACTTAGTAGAAGTTGTGAAGAACTTCTAAGGTTCTGGAGCATCTGACTTAGGAGCAAAACCTTGCTCAGCGACTTTTCTAGGATATTATTGGGCTTACAGGTAATAATCCTAACCCTCTTTTGTATTAGAGAATGCATCTGTAGAAGTATAAGAATAAGTATTAATCATTTAGAAGGGTTTAAAGAAGAATAATCAAACTGTACTTACATGGAATTTGTTTTCACGATGAACTTATATAGCTCATGGGTAGGAAGTCTTTGCCCGACTTAGTAGAATTATGAACCCCTGTTTAGAATGACCTTGGAGTAGTCTTTGATAGATATCTGTGACTATTATAGGTGACTCTCTGCGCGGCATATTGACTTGGCGGTGGTTTATTTGAGAAGGTATGTGAATCTTCCTAAAGCATGATATTTTACAATATAGTGCGGTGAGCGTACATGTGTTAACTAAAATATAACTACGGCAATGTCTTTGACTTAAGCACGAATAATACTTACGGCAATGCCTCGGCTTAAGCTCGAATAACACCTACGGCAATGCCTCACCGCAAGCTGAATAACACCTACGGTGAATGCCACCGGCTTAAGCTTTGAATAACACCTACGCGATGCCTCGCGGCTTAAGCTTTGAATAAAGATCTGAAAGCATTTTTTAAAAGAATACTGAATCTTTTCAGAAGAAGACTAATTGGTTTTTAAACAGAAGCTTAGGAGTTATACTAACCTTATGGGAGGTTAAGTATAACCACTTAAGATTGATAAAAAGGAACAGTTTGCCTATGTGTTTATAACAGACTTATATTGAATTGTGAAAAGAATAATAAGATGGTTTGATAAGTAGACATGATATGATGCTATGTGTGTTAGTGTCTTGTAACGTTTGTGAAAAAGAGTATTCTTGTTGTGATTATGTTGTTTAAAGATAAGCTGATATGTTAGTATACTATCACTCACCTCTTGAGATGATACCGGGGGTTAAGCTGCCCTCCGATGCGGGGTAGACTCAGCGATGCAGGACCATGATTCGAGAATACCTCATGCGGGTCCGGGGGCCTATGCGGAGCTACGAGAGTTCGAGTTAGTATGCGGGGTTATACCTCATGCGATCTATGTGGCCATGCGGACAGCGAGTCGGGGCGATGCGGAGTAGCTACCCTCGATGCGGGGTTATACCTCATGCGGGCCCGTGAGTGGCCTATCACGGACTCGGGAGTCGAGTTAGGCTTGCGAATGATGATATGGGCGAGTGGCCTGTTTCGATCATTCGCGGCCTAGACAAGACTATTCTGATTACTATTGTTGCTCTTGTTTGTGATGTGGCACTACGTGCGGTTTCCTTGGTTGTTTCACACGTATTTGTAAAGCGGTTTTAAAATGATATGTTTTCATTTAAGTATTTCTGATTTCGCATACTTAGTACTGTTATCGACCTCGCCCGAGGCTGCGTTCATGCGCAGTAAGGGCAAGCAGTGCTAGATCCGCGTTCTTAGGATCTACGTTGGTGTCGAGCTCCGTCTCTTAGGAGGCTCTACTTTTGGTATGATCTCCTGTTGTAGATAGTTTTATGCGATCGAGTATGGCGGGACCACGTCGCCATAGTTGTATATTTCCTTAGAAGTGCAGTAGTCATGTTATGCGATTATCGGATGTAGCGCTAAACCATGATTTTATATATATCTGTAGAAAGCGTGTTTTCTCACATAAAGCGTAATGTCTTATGTTATAAAGCATTTCATGTCTTGCTTTATATTTCCGATTACTCGATGTATGACTACTTGGGTGCCGGTGAGCACGATCCACGGGCCGAGCAGTCGTGACAAAAGTGGTATCGAGCGATTAATCCTCGGAAAGTGTCTGACCGTATCTAGTAAGTCTTGATTATCGGTGTATTGTGCACCACACCAATAATCGGAGGCTATAGGATATTTAGGATTGGTTTCCATTCTTCTCATTCCGAGATCGTGCTTTAGAGGCATGTTATAGGTTGGACCCTCTAACGTATTCCTTTCTGTAACGATTATGCCTCCACGAAGGCAACCGGGCCCGAAGGGCAAGCGTGAGGCGCTAGCGAGACACCAGTCACGAGGGCTCGAGCCCAGTCTATACGAGGCGGCGAGTTCTATGGCGCCCGCCCAGCGGCGACCACAGTACCCACGCCTCGCATCCCGCGGCACAGGCGGAGGTTAGGGCTCTGAGAGATGGCCCGGCTTTTGGCCAAAGTTGTGGCCCGTCTGAGAGAGGCTGGATCTGGCGGTTCGGCTCAGCTCGATCGTGCCGTTGTTCACCCGGAGCGAGAGAGTTTGAGGCTACGAGACTTCTTGAGTTGTAGCACGGAGTTTTATGGGTCGGCGGAGGATGATCGCGAGTTCATCCGTCGGCTTGAAGGATTTTGAGAGTGATCGGGCGTCGGAGGCCGAGTCAGTGATCTTTGGTTCACATAAGTGCGTGATACGCGATCGATTGGTTTGATTCATGGGAGTTATCGGGAAACGCAGCGTCCCAGTACAGGATGAGTTCTCGAGGCTTTCTCACTCACTTCTTGCCTCCACGGATGAGGAGGCGCGGTGATAGATTTTCTTGCTGGCGGAGAGGGCGCCTTGTCGGGAGTACAATGTCGAGTTTGATTCATTGGCTCGATATGTCCCGGCATTGGTAGCGAGATATGGAGGATAGGGTGCACCGTATGTCAGGGCTGAGCGACTATATGGCGAGTCATGTGCGGGGTTTCTCTCGGCCGGTATGGACATTACCGCGTGCGAGCTCACGCCCTTGGATTCGAGGCGCGAGAGGTCGGCGAGTGGGCGACAGCAGGAAGAAGGCGGGGCGGGAGGGTTTTGGTGGTTATCGTGGTGGCGGCCTCGGCGATCTGGGTCGCACCGGCGGCTCGAGCACTCTGCCGTCCTCGGCCGCGAGTTTTGGCGGGACCGGCCCGAGCTTGAGGCGTCGAGTAGCGAGTGCGGCGATCGGGACCACCCGATGTGGCCGTGCGGTGGATCCCATTACGGAAGTGTGGTACTACTTTTGGAGCTTATTACGGTTGTGGCAGCGAGTCACTGCGGGCTGTCCGGCCGGCGTGGCCCGGTGGTAGAGCTCGGCCCGAGTTACGTGCGCCATCATCTCCTCTGATTATTCGCCCGGGCGAGGGTGCTCATGGAGTCGGCCGGGTCGCGGCAGAGTCGTGGCTCGGGTCCCGATTCTAGCGATCCTCGAGCGCATTTATGCTTTGTCGGCCAAGCGGGATCGGGAGGCCTCACGATGTTATCACGTACCTTATCGGTTCAGGTTTGATGTGTATGCTTTGATAGATCGGGTTCTACTGCATCTATATATCTCCCCTTGTTGCTAGTAGGATAGGGATAGAGCACGAGTCCATAGACCCTTTCGAGGTAGCTACGCGATGGGTGATTCGGTGATAGCGGCGGGTATATAGAGCTTGTCTGTGACCATTCTGATCGTCGGACCTGGCGACTTGATAGAGTTGGAGATGATTGACTTCGGCGTGATTATGGGGATGGATTGGCTGGCTTAACTACGCCAATGTAGACTGCGAGAGAGAGTAATGCAGTTCGGTTTCTGAGGCCGGTTGTTGAGTGGGAGAACGCGGTATCGGCGGTAGGTTTATTTCCTACCTCAAGGCTAGGAAGATGGTGCGAAGGGTATATCTACCGTCGTTCGGGTGTTTGATCTGAAGGCTGCGGTACGAGTTTTGATCGATTCGATGATCGTGAGTTCCCAGGCGTGTTTCGGATGACCTCGGGTATCCCACACGAGAGGAGATCGAGTTTTGTATTGACATATTGCGGATACTCGGCCTATTTCCATTCCGCCATACGAGAATGCTTTGCCGAGTTGAGAAAGTGAAGGACGGTGAGGATTTCTTTGGAGAAGGGCTTCATTAGGCCAGTGTTTCCCACGTAGCGTGATTGTTCGTGAAGAAGAAGGGCGGGGCGCTGCGCGTGTGTTGATTCTGACGGTGAACAAGGTGACCATTAAACGAATACCCCTTCCGGGATTGATGATTTGTTCGACGATTGCGGGCGCGAGATGTTTCTCCAAGATTGATCTGCGTTGGCTATCATCGAGTTTGTGTCGGAGAGGTGGATGTCCCTAGGGCGCATTCGGACGTGCGGGCATTATGAGTTGAGTCATGTCTTTTGGGTTGACCAATGCTCGGTGGTATTCATGGATTTGATGAACCGAGTGTTCAAACCATTTTGGACACGTTTGTGATAGTGTTCATTGATGATATCTTGGTTTATTCTCGCTCGAAGGCGAGAGCATGCGGAGCATTTGAGGCTATCTTGTGATTCTCGAGATCAGCGATTATCGCCAAGTTTTCCAAATGTGAGTTTTGGTTGACTTGATGGCGTTTCTTGGGCATATTGTCCGGTGATGGCATTCGGTGGATCTGGCAAGATCGGCGATCGGGACTTGGCCTGAACTCTTACTCCGCCGGAGGTTCGCGATTTTACGGGCCTTGCGAGTTATTATCGGCGGTTCGTGGAGAAGTTTGCTTCTATCTGCACCATTGACTAGGTGACTCGGAAAGCGGCCAAGTTCGATGGTGATGCTTGTGGCGGGGTTTCGATTCTTGAAAGAGAGATTGTGGCCGCCCGTTCTTACTCTTCGGAGGTCCAGATGGTTATGTCGTGTATTGTGATCGTCGGGCATCGGGTTGGGATGTGTTGATGCGGCATGGCGGGGTTATAGCATATGCATCCGGCGGTGAGAAACACGAGGAACTACCCGCATGATTTGGAGTTAGCGTAGTGATTCACGCTTTGAAGATCTGGAGGCACTATTTGTATGGGGTTCACGTGGATATTTATACTGACCACAAGAGCCTCCGGTATATCTTCAACGGAGGAGCTGAACTTACGGCGAGGCGGTGGTTAGAGTTGCTTAAGGATTACGATGTTGATATCTGTACCACCGGGAAGGCAATGTTGTGGCGGATCTCTTAGTCGTAGGTCGATGGGAGCCTATCGGATGTGCGACTAGAGAGGAGGGACATGGTTCGTGATTTGCATCGATTAGCGAGCCTTGGTGTCCGTTTGATTGATTACGATAGCGATGGGGTTAGAGTTCGTGAGGTTGCGAGTCTTCCATCGTCGAGAGGTGAAGAGGCGATTCGAGGATCGGCTTTGATTCGATATCGTGATCTGACTCTTCGTGAGGCAAGGGTCGCACGAGTACTTTGATGGGGTGCTAAGGTTTGAAGCGCGCATCGCGTGTTCCGGATGTTTGAGGACTTGGCGAGTTCTTGGGAAGCACGGCGCGCGTTACTCTATCCGTCGAAGTCGACCAAGATGTACCCGCGACCTTAGATACGTGTATTGGTGGGATGGCTTGAAGAGAGGCGTTGCGAGTTCGTAGCTCGGTGCGTGTTGTCGGTGAAGGTAGAGCACGGAGGCCAGTGGTTTATTCTGACGATTGAGATCCCGACACGGAAGTGGGAGGTAATCAACATGGACTTCATCACGGGATTACCTGCACTCGGAGGAGACATGATTCTATATGGGTTATCGTCGGCGGTGTGAAATCAGCCCACTTCTTCCGTCGGGGCGACTTTTAGTGAGGATTATGCGAACTTTACATCAGAGATCGTCGGTCGCATGGAGTCCCTACCGATCATATCGGCGAGAGCCCGGTTCTGGCTAACCGGAGGTCCTTCGGAGGGTTTAGGGGCCTTGGTGAGCACGAGTCTGCATTTCATCCGCAGAGCAGACGGACGAGCGAGCGCACTATCGGACTGCGAGGATATCTGCGAGCTTTGTGTTATTGACCGATGGTAGTTGGGAGGATCATTTGCCTCTGGTTGAGTTCGCGTATAATAATAGCTACCACTCAAGATTCGGATGGCGCCTTATGAGGCCTTGTATGGGAGGAAGTGCGGATCGCCTATAGGTTGGTTCGATGTGGGCGAGATGCGGCTAGTGGGACGGTTGGTGCGGCGAGCGTGGATAAGGTGAAGCTTATCCGAGGCGGCTATTGATGGCCAGTCGGCGAAGTCGTATGCATATCATCGTCGTCGACATCCGGTTCGATTGATGATTAGGTTTTCTGAAGGTGTCACCCATGAAGGGTGTGATGAGATTCGGGAAGAAGGAAACTTCGGCCCTGGTACATTGGGCGTTTGGATCGTCGCGAGGTAGGCAAGGTTGCCTATGAGTTGAATCTGCCGTCCGATCTGGAAGCGGTGCATCCTTTCACGTATCTATCTTTGAGAGATGTATCGGGGATCCATCTAGGGTACACCGTTGGCGATGTCGGTGGTGAGGGTTATCGTATGAGGAGATTCCCATGGCGATAGTCGATCGTCGAGTTAGGCGTCTGCGGACGAAGGGCGTGGCTTAGTCAAAGTCTTGTGGCGGAACGAGCTCGGGAGGAGATGGCGTGGGGCGAGGAGGACATGAGGCGGAAGTATCCTCACCTATTCCCACACCTCGGGTAAATTCACTTTCCTACTTGTAAATTTTCGTTATCGTTTACGCCTAAGTGTTGCTCTGTGGCGTGTGTGGCATTTACAATTTGCTTAAGCTTCTTCGATAATCGTCTTGGGAAGGAACATTCGGACGAATGTTTCTAAGAGGAGAATGTTATACCGTATTTCGGTATGTGCGTAAGGGAATACGTCTGAAAGTCTAGCCTTAAAGATAAGCCTTGGGCGTTTTTTTTTTTAGGCCTGACTCTCAAAGCGAATAGTTTTCCGGCGAAGCGTTTCCACGGCTTTCGTAGGGTAAATTCGGCTATGCCATTTCTAATTTTTGGCGGATTTTTAGAGGCGAAACATTTTGGATCAGCGGGAGGCGACACTTGTCACCCTCGATTGATGGACTTGAAATCGTCCATTTGGACGATTTGGGCTAGGAGGAACACGTTTTTTGTGCCTTGTGCACAAGTCAAGGAGTTGGTAGGATATTTGTGTATAGTTAATCCTCACCCTACACTTGCCTTGCACTTGTCTAAATCTTGGCCATTGGTTGGCCACTTCTTGACCTATAAATACCCCCCTTAAGATGAAGAGTTCTTCATCCACAAATTACTTTCAAGTCTTGAAAATCCTCCTTCTCCTTGTTAGCCATTTCGTCAAGCCCTCTTCCCTCTAGCCTAAGTGGCCTTGGCGAATACCACTAGCCTAGCCAAAAATCTACCCCCCCTCCCTTGGTAGAAAAGTTACCTTCTTGTATCGTTATAATGCCCAAAAATACCCTAGCCCAAATACCTTAGTACTTAGTAGAAGTTGTGAAGAACTTCTAAGGTTCTTGGAGCATACAACTTAGGAGCAAAACCTTGCTCAGGCGCGACTTTTTCTAGGATATTATTGGGCTTACCGAGGTAATAATCCTAACCCTCTTTTGTATTAGAGAATGCATACTGTAGAAGTATAAGAATAAGTATTAATCATTTAGAAGGGTTTAAAAGAAGAATAATCAAACTGTACTTACATAGGACTGTTTTCACGATGAACTTATATAGCTCACCGGTAGGGAAGTCTTTGCCCGACTTCAGTAGAATTATGAACCCCCTGTTTAGAATGACCTTCAGAGTAGTCTTTGATAGATATCTGTGACTATTATATGCTGACTCTCTGCGCGCGGCATATTCAACTTGGCAGGTGGTTTTCGCTGAGAAGGTATGTGAATCTTCCTAAAGCATGATATTTTACAATATAGTACGGTGAGCGTACATGTGTTAACTAAAATATAACTACTGATGTCTTTGACTTAAGCTGAATAATACTTACGGCAATGCCTCACGGCTAAGCTGAATAACACCTACGGCAATGCGCCTCACGCTTAGCTGAATAACACCCACGGAACGCCTGCGCTTACTTTGAATAACACCTACGCAATGCCTCACGGCTTAAGCTTTGAATAATAAAGATCACGAAAGCATTTTTAAAGAATCTGAATCTTTTGAAGAAGACTAATTGGTTTTAAGCGAAGCTTAAGAGTTATACTAACCTTATGGGAGGTTAAGTATAACCACTTAAGATTGATAAAAGGAACGGTTGCCTATGTGTTTATAACAGACTTATATTGAATTGTGAAAGAATAATAAGATGGTTTGATAAGTAGACATGATATGATGCTATGTGTGTTAGTGTCTTGTAACGTTTGTGAAAAGAGTATTCTTGTTGTGATTATGTTGTTTAAAGATAAGTGATATGTTAGTATACTATCACCACCTCTTGAGATGATACAGGGGTTAAGCGCCCTCCGTCACGGGGTAGACTCAAGGTGATGCAGGACCGTGATTCGAGAATACCTCATGCGGGTCCAGGGGCCTATGCGGCTCGAGAGTTCGAGGTTAGTATGCGGGTTATACCTCATGCGGTCTATGTGGCCCATGCGGACAACGAGTCGGGGCGATGAGAGTAGCTACCTCGATGCGGGGTTATACCTCGTGCGGGCCCGTGAGTGGCCTATGCGGACTCGAGTCGAGATTAGGCTTGCGAGAATGATGATATGGGCGAGTGGCCTGTTTGATCATTCGCGGCTAGACAAGACCTATTCTGATTACCTATTGTTGCTCTTGTTTGTGATGTGGCACTACGTGCGGTTTCCTTGGTTGTTTCACACGTATTTATGTGGTTTTAAAATGATATGTTTTCATTTAAGTATTTCTGATTTCGCATACTTAGTACTGTTATCTTGACCTCGCTTGGGCTGCGTTCATGCGGTAAGAGGGGCGGTGCTAGATCCGCATTCTTAGGATCTCTACGTTGGTGTCGGGAGCTCCATCTCTTCCGGAGGCTCTACTTTTGGTATGATCTCCCTGTTGTAGATAGTTTTGTACAGTCAGGGTATGGCGGGGCCCTGTCCCGCCATAGTTGTATATTTCCTTAAGTGCGTAGTCATGTTATGCAGTGTCGGATATCGCTAAACCATGATTTTATATATATACGCCCGAAAGCGTGTTTTCTCACATAAAGCGTGTCTTATGTTATAAAGCGTTTCATGTCTTGCTTTATATTTCCGATTACTCGATGTATGACTACTTGGGTGCCGGTAAGGCACGATCCACGAGCCGGGCAGTCGTGACATATACCTGATAAGCCTCCGAGAAGCGGAGCTTTCCCACACGAGCGTGACCAGAGCGAGGATCGATGGCGGTGTACCTTTACTCGCGGCGTGAGCGCGGCCCGGAGGTCGATCTGGACAGTGCAAGTATGTGAAACTAAAAATCGTAAATGAAATCATAATAGTCTATAAAGCGGGAGACATGTATGATAACCAAACTACGATTCACAATAATAGCGATCGTATCAAGTCGGGACTCACGCCAAGTCATCACTCAAATATAACAATGGGTCTCACGCCCAACATCAATGCGTGGAATACCTTCCGCCATCGCTGCCGGATTTATGATATAAAAGCACCAAGGAACACACCGAACACGAGTCCCACTGTGCCATAATGCTGCGTCTGAGGTAAATGCGAAGGCATAGCCGACTACTAACGCCACGGTGCAACAAGGTCATGAAGCGTATCATAAGATCTGTCTGCAGTCCGCATGATCAAAGCGACCACTTGCCGCGATATCTAATGTGCGCGTCTAGCCACTGGAACTTTCGCGACTCGCATAGGCCAATCGGATCGGCGTGAGGTATAACCCGCGTCGGTAGCTACTCCGGCGGCGTCTGGACTCGCCGTCGCGTAGCCAGCGAGGACGCGTGACCACGCGAGGCGCATCCTAACCGGAACTCGCCGATTCGCGCCGAACTGGACCGCGTGAGGTAGTCTCGAATCATAGGTCCATCGACCGCAGTCTACCCGCACGGAGGGCGCCAACCGGAATCATCTCAAGAGATGAGTGATGTATAATACTATCATAACGACATCGTTAAACAACATAAGCACACAAAAGAACAAGATCCCTAACATCACATGCGTAACATCCTAGCATGTTTACTTATCAAATCAACAAGAAGGTATTACAAGGCTATCACAAACCAACACAATCAAGTTATACACACCGGTACTTTCTACTATATGCTAACAAGTTCGGGTTTTATCCCAAAGTACTTCATACATTAACTCTTTAAAAGATCGTTACTTTCACAAAAGTCACACAATACGTAGTATATGAAAATATAGTGATTATCTTTTGAAGTAAATCAAAACACTTCTCTTTGTAAAACTCAAGTAACAACATTATTTTCCAAACGTCAAGTTTGCCTAATTTCAAATGTTCATGTTTCTTATTTAGAAAGGTTTACGTAGTTCATAGTCTTATTCCTTTAGAATATAATTCTCTTTTAAACTATCAGAAACATAAGTCTTATATGTGAGTAGGATATTCTTGTTTACAACAATCTTATTACAATGACCATGATCTAGGAAATATCATTTTGTCTCATCTTAGCTTATGCGGATGGAAGTTTCTCTTGGTTTTAATAATACTTAATCTGTCAAAACATTTCCTTTTATTAGCATTTGCGATGGTTTGTCGATACACATTCGATTTCCAAAATCGGTAAAACATTCTTAAGGCGTTATACCTAACTTTCCATAAAGCTAGTATAACTCTTAAGTTTTCAAAACAAATCAAGTATTACTTACTCTCTCAAAATGATTCAAAACTCTTTTGAAATACTTCAAGTTCTTTATTAACACATAACAAGCGATTATAGTTCAAATCGATTACCTTTTAAAAACCACGTATATTTTCTTACCAACATAAAGCCGTTATAACCAACTTCCCATAAAGCCGTTATAACACTTTATGTTTTACACCAATCAAATACATTTAGTACGTATGCGTCTGGTACTACATAGTTCACACATATCATGCTAGAAGAGATAGGAAGAGGTTCACATACCTCGCGGCAGTATCGACTAATAGCAAAAGCGCTCAAGTACTCCCAGCGGCTACTCCTAAAGCCAAGTAGAGCGCCACACGTAGTACTTGACCTATAAGGCCACAAGCGACTTATTAACATTAAGATCTTATCGTAGAACATTCTACGAAAATTCGTGACACCTCCCCCGCACAGCGTAAATCTCCTCCTCTGCAGGGCGGCTACAAGCCAACCGAGGGGTTATACATCTAACGACGGGTACAATTCTACTCACGATCTTACTACACAAGTCTCACGTAATAAAGTTCGATTCGATTCTTGGGCTTAAGTCAAAAGACATTGCCAACTAACCACGTTCGATTCTATATATAGTATACTTTAACTATATATTCTAACAACATGTAATTTCAATTACAATAGAGGACAAGATATTTACCTCGATAAGCCCATAATTATCCAAGTATAAAGTCGATCTGGGCAATCGTTTAGCTCGACTCGGCGCTCCAACCGCTCTAAACCACCCTTAGAAGTTCTAACCAACACACAATACTCCACGGACTATGGAGATTTTCCTAGGGTTTGGTTTTGTAGTGACGGAAGTATAATAGTATTTAGGGCTTTTCGTATAGGTATAACCTTAGAATACTACAAGGTATACGGCTAAGGTAATTTGGGCATTATAACAATACTTTAGAGAGTATTTCTACACCATGAGGGGTATTATACAAAGCAACTAGGCTAGGGGTACACTCTCGGCTAGCACCCACAGAGGGGTGCTCTCGGCCACAAGGAGGGAGGCGAGAACCATAAGGAAGGGAGGAGGATTCTAACACTTAGGAAATATTTAGGATGAAGAAGTTCATCAAAGGAGAGGGTATTTATAGCCAAGCCAAGGCCAACCAATGGCAAGATCTAGCCAAGTGTATAGCAAGTGTAAGGCAAGATATGCCCAAGTGCCCCTAGTCCTACTCCTTAAAACCCTGAAATATCTACACAAATATCAGCAAGACTTGCTCATCGATCGGCCCTAACGCTCTCGAGTCCACCAACGAGAGGGTGCCAAGTGTTGCCCTCTCGTTGGTCCAAAGCGTTTAGTCTCTCGGAAAAATCCATAAAAATACTAAATGACATAGCGTAATTTACCGCCCAAGTTAGGTAGAGCGTTTCGTCGGCGACTCTAGCAGGGTGTTGTGCACAAATGCCATTCGGCCCGAGCCACTAGGCGGGGTGACACGTGTCACCTCATTGCCCAAAATAAAACATCTTCGAAAATATCCACAATGGCCAAAATCTGAAAACAAAGTGGGCCCACAAAACCGTAAATTTCTCGTGGGCCCAGCGTGACCATTTCAAAAATAAAATTCCATAATTCTCTAATATTCGAAGTCCGAATACCAAATCGGGAATCAATTCCCGTTAACGAACCTTTTCCTTCACAAAAACGGAAACTTTTAGTGGAGAAATCACCTCTTTCTTCCTTTCCAATCTTTACTGCGTATTCTCGTGCGTCGTCCTCGCATACATACCGGAACTACGGGTATAACATTCTTCCCCTAGAAACATTCGTCCGAATGTTCATTCTAAGTCTCAAACATCGTGCGCCCGATATAGTCTTCAACTTACTTACGAAACAATCTGCCATACAGCCCGCGAGAAAATACTGCGCAACATACTTATATCCAAGTCTCACGAGGAAACACCTCTAACATCACCACAAATAATACCACTTTTGTCACTTTGCGCGAGCCAGCTCGACGACCCAACAAATGGTGCCGGCTGCGTCGATCACTGAAGGCATGCGTGCACTCGAACCGCTTACCACATTTACGTCTGCTTTAGTTTCCAAAACTGGGTTACTATCTCTTTCGTGGGCATCATTAATCGGGAACATTACGGATGGATCTTGATACTTTCCGAACATAACAATACGAAAGACGGACGTCCCGCCTCCTAAGTCGGACGGCAAAAGCTAACATATAGGCAACGGCCTATTCTTCATATGAACTCTTAAAGGCCCAAGTAACTCGGGCTAAGTTCATACATTTCCAAAACTTCGTCACACCTGTCGGGGTGGTACTTTCAAGAAGACCGACCGTCGGCACGAACTCTAAGAGTCGTCGCGATCATCATACGATTCCTCGAGCTGCGAACTTCTTACAGGCGAGCTTTACCATCCGCGATCTGCTTTGGAACAAGCGATCGACTATCGAACCTTGCCAACATCAGACCAATCGGCCGGCAACTTACACTACGCCCTGAGGCTTCGTGGCGACATCCGAACACCGAAATGGTAGCTAAGCGCTCCTCCACGGGAGACAACAATCCTCGCAACAACCGCTGAAATCCACGCCCGGCAGGCGAATGCGGTCGAGACTACTTTGAGTCCTTAACCCGCTGGTAAAACTTCGGAAACAAAAGCAGTAGTAACACGGGCTCCAGCATGCGCCATAAGGTGAAGGTAGGCACCGTGCGACCTTACAACCTTTACGATAAATCAACAACTGCCGAGTGAGCGGTCGGCCAGAAGAACACGATGGGCTGCCCCGTCGACCGACCATTGGTCGAGCGCGTCCACGAACTCGTCACGCTAGTTAACTAAACTCGAGCCTAACACCCTCGTGACCACTACCACAAGGCGGGACCACGCGGCAGACCCGCACCAAACATGCGGCGGGTTGACCAGCGTGGCCTCAACCCGACCCGTGGCGCAAAATACCATCTCCGAAGGAACAATCTCTCAAAACACGTTACGAAAACCTAGCGGTCTTCTTAGCTCAACTACCCTCTTTCCTTCCACACTACTCGGGACTTATCCCACGAACATAGCTCATGTGCACTATGCACTCCTATAAGGGTCAAACATAATATCGTCTTTTACTCGAGATGGCTTTACCTCTAAGGTCTCTCGTATAACACTCTAAGGCTCACGCCTCTATCCCCAAATCTTACTCGGTTAACCCATGATTTCTAATCACAACTAACACCTGCTATCAGAACATAGCACTTAAGGTATACTCGCCTTGAAAGTTCTGAAGGACGCTGCTTTCTGGCCTCTTCTGCATCCTTGGTTAACCGTCGATCTCTCGTTTTCGGCTCTTGTACATAAGCCGTTACACGGGCCATACTCAAGCCAATGAAGAATTACTCTTGCACAACCCTCTCTTAGGTAGTCATCAAGACTCGTGATACATCGGTATAATCTCTGGTAGCCAAATCCATGCTAGCTAATGTGGTCGCCTCTTTGCAATCTATATTCACTGTTCGGTCGTGGGCGGAGGTTCAAATATCATGGGCAGATGGAGCTGCGCGCCGTGCTAAACTCTGCGGGGCTAGTGACGTCGCGAAATCCCGAATGAAGCACTACCTAGGTAATGATTGGGCTGTGCCTGCGCCACGAACTCAACTCGCGGCTCCTCGGTGCCACTGCCCTCACGGGCGGGTTGCCTGCGCGGAGGCATAACGATAAGGAATGAATTTCGTCGGAGGGTCGACTTACAACACGGCTCTAAGGCACGATCTCGAGTGAGAAGAATAGAAACCAATCCTAAATATCCTATAGCCTCACGATTATTGGTGTGGTGCACACACCGATAATCAAGACTTGCTGGATACGATGCATAGACCTTTCAGAGATTAAGCGCTCTGATACCACTTTTGTCACGACCCGATTAAGGCGTGTTCGTGCCTTACCGGGCACCCTAGTGATACAACATCAGGGTAATCAGCGGAACATAAAACAATACAAGACATATTATGAAATATGAAACAATAATCGAGAAAAACTTGCCTTTCTAATATATATAAATAACAACTTTTTCCAACGTGAGCAGTTTTAATCCTTTTTACAAACCACACTTGCGATTTCTGCACCTCTAAGAAATGATACGACAACAATGGCGGGGCGGGGCCCGCCATACCCTGAATGTAAACACCTACAACAACGGGGACTATACGCTGATAAGCCTCCGAGAAAGCGGAGCTTTCCCACGTTGGCTTGTGACCCTAAGGCGAGGATCGATGGCGGTGTACCTTTACCTGCGGCATGAGCGCGGCCCGAGGAGGTCGATAACAGTGCAGAGTATGTGAAACTAAAAATCGTAAATGAAATCATAATAGTCTATAAAGCGGGAGACATGTATGATAGCAAACTACGATTCCTGATAATAGCGATCGTATCAAGTCGGACTCACGCCCTCAAGTCGTCACTCAAATATAACAATGGGTCTCGCGCCAACATCAATCATGCCCGTGGAATACCTTCCTCATGCCGCGATTTATGATATAAAAGCACCAAGGAACACACATGAACACGGGTCCACCGTGCCATAATAACACGTCTGCGGGGTAAATGCGAAGGCATAGAGCTACTAACGCCTGATGCAACAAGGTCATGAATCGTATCATAAGATCTGTCTAGGCCGTCACATGATCAAAGCGACCACTTGCCCGCGATATCTAATGTGCGCGTCTAGCCACGAACTTTCCGCGACTCCGCATAGGCCAATCAGATCGGCCGCATGAGGTATAACCCGCATCGGTAGCTACTCCCGGCGGCGTCACGGACTCGCCGTCCGCGTAGCCCAAGGCCGCATGACCACAGGCGCGTCTAACACGGAACTTCGCGATTCGCGCATAGGCCCTCGACCGCGTGAGGTAGTCTCGAATCATAGGTCCATCGACCGCTTTGAGTCTACCCGCGTGGAGGCGTTAACCGGAATCATCTCAAGAGATGAGTGATGTATAATACTATCATAATGACTTATCGTTAAACAACATAAGCACAACAAAGGAACAACCCTTTACGCAAACATCACAAGATACTAACACACGTAGCATCCTAGCATGTTTACTTATCAAATCAACAAGAAGGTATTACAAGGCTATCACAAACCAACACAATCAAGTTATACACACCGTACTTTCTATATGCTAACAAGTTGGGGTTTTATCCCCAAAGTACTTCATACATTAACTCTTTAAAGATCGTTACTTTCACAAAAGTCACACAATACGTAGTATATGAAAATATAGTGATTATCTTTTGAAGTAAATCAAAACACTTCTCTTTGTAAAACTCAATGACATTATTTTCCAAGCGTCAAGTTTGCCTAATTTCAAATGTTCATGTTTCTTATTTAGAAAGGTTTAGTAGTTCATAGTCTTATTCCTTTAAGAATATAATTCTCTTTTAAACTATCGAGAAACATAAGTCTTATATGTGAGTAGGATATTCTTGTTTACAACAATCTTATTACTGACCATGATCTAGGAAATATCATTTTGTCTCATCTTAGCTTCATGCGGATGGAAGTTTCTCTGGTTTTAATAATACTTAATCACAAAACATTTCCTTTTATTAACATTTGCGGTGGTTTGTCGATACACATTCGATTTCCAAAATCAGTAAAACATTCTTAAGACGTTATACCTAACTTTCCATAAAGCTAGTATAACTCTTAAGTTTTCAAAACAAATCAAGTATTACTTCTTCTCAAAATGATTCAAAACTCTTTTGAAATACTTGAGTTCTTTATTAACACATAACAAGCGCTTATAGTTCAAATCGATTACCTTTTAAAAACCACATGTATTTTCTTACCAACATAAAGCCGTTATAACCAACTTCCCATAAAGCGTTATAACCTTTTATGTTTTACACCAATCAAATACATTTTAGTACATGCGTCTCCGTACTACATAGTTCACACATATCATGCTAGAAGAGATAGGAAGAGGTTCACATACCGCGACAGTATCGACTAATAGCAAAAGCGCTCAAGTACTCCCAATGTCGGCTACTCCTAAAGCCAAGTAGAACGCGCCACACGTAGTACTTCAACCTATAAGGCCACAAGCGCTTATTAACATTAAGATCTTATCGTAGAACATTCTCTGAAAATTGGCGACCTCCCCATGGCGGCGTAAATCTCCTCTCTAACTGGCGGCTACCGAAGCCAACCGGGGGTTATACATCTAACGACGGGTACAATTCTACTCCACAAGACTACTACACAAGTCTCTTATGTCTGATTGATTGATTCTTGGGCTTAAGTCAAAAGACATTTCCAACTAACCACGTTGATTCTATATATAGTATACTTTAACTATATATTAAACAACATGTAATTTCCAATTACAATAGATGGACAAGATATTTACCTCGATAAGCCCATAATTATCCAAGTATAAAGTCGATCCGGGCAATCGTTTAGCTCCAACTCGGCGCTCAACCCGCTCTAAACCACCCTTAGAAGTTCTAACCAACTTCTACACAATACTCCAACGGACTATGGAGATTTTCCTAGGGTTTTTGGTTTGTGGTGACGGAAGTATAATAGTATTTCCGGGCTTTTAGATAGGTATAACCTTAGAATACTACAAGGTATACGACTAAGGTAATTTGGGCATTATAACAATACTTTAGAGTATTTCTACACCACAAAGGGGTATTATACAAAGCAACTAGGCTAGGGGTACACTCTCGGCTAGCACCCCTAGAGGGGGTGCTCGGCCACAAGGGGAGGGGCGAGAACCATAAGGAAGGGAGGGAGGATTCTAACACTTAGGAAATATTTAGGATGAAGAAGTTCATCAAAGGAGAGGGTATTTATAGCACAAGCCAAGGCCAACCAATGGCCAAGATCTAGCCAAGTGTATAGCAAGTGTAAGGCAAGATATGCCCAAGTGCCCTAGTCCCTACTCCTTAAAACCCTCACAAAATATCTACACAAATATCAACCAAGACTTGCTCATCAATCGGCCTAACGCCTTCAAGTCCACCAACGAGAGGGTGCCAAGTGTTGCCCTCTCGTTGGTCCAAAACGTTTCGTCTCTCGGAAAAATCCGCAAAAATACTAAATGACATAGCCGTAATTTACCGCCGCAGTTAGGTAGAACGTTTCGTCGGCGACTCTAACAGGGTGTTGTGCACAAATGCCATTCGCCAGCCACTAGGCGGGGTGACACGTGTCACCTCCTATTGGCCCAAAATAAAACATCTTCCGAAAATATCCACAATGGCCAAAATCTCGAAAACAAAGTGGGCCCAAAATCAGTAAATTTCTCCGTGGGCCCACGTGACCATTTCCAAAAATAAAATTCCATAATTCTCTAATATTCCAGAAGTCCGAATACCAAATCTGGGAATCCAATTCCCATTAACGAACCTTTTTCCTTCACAAAAACCGGAAACTTTTCCGTGGAGAAATCACCTCTTTCTTCCTTTCCAATCTTTCTGTCGTATTCTCGTACGTACGTCCTCGCATACATACCCAGGAACTACGGGGTATAACATCTTGGCCCTCCACTTGCCCCCCACATGGCTTGATATTGTCCATTGGTTTCCCTATAAATACCCCCTTTGAAGACTTATTCATCCATTTCTAAAATCACCAAGTCTTGAAATCCTCCCTCCCTTCTTGTTGGTTTCGTCCCCCCTCCCCTTTCGAGAAGGCCTTGGCCGAGGGGTACACCCCCCCCCTCCTAGAGGCCTTGGCCGAGGGGTACACCCCCCCTCTTGGTAGAAATACTCTCCAAAGTATTGTTACTATACCAAAATACCTTAGCCTTATACCTTGTAGTATTCCAAAAGTTACCTCTATACGTAGAGCCCGGAAATACTACCTTATGTCCTTTTTGTCTCAAACCGAAACCCTAAGAAAAATCTTCATAGTCGGTTGAAGTGTTGAGTAGAAGTTGCATAGAACTTCTAAGGGTTGTTGGAGCGGGTTGGAGCACCCGGAGTAGGAGCTAAACGTTGCTCAGGATCGACATTTATACTTGGATAATTATGGGCTTATCGAGGTAAATATCTTGTCCCCCTATTGTAATTGGAAATTACATACTGTAGTAGTATAGAAATGAATATAAGATTCATAGAAGAGAATTGAATAATAGAAGGATATTACAGAAAGACTTGAATCAAATCGCTTGATAGAATATTAAGGTAGAAGTTGATAGACTTATATAACCGTTATAGGTTGAAATCGCGAGTAGCGTATTCTACTCGGAGGGTGGACAAGGCTAGTCGGGTTATAGCCGTGGAGCATTTTGCTAATAGTCGATAATCGTCGCGAGGTATGTGATTCTTCCTAAACTCTTGAGCATGATATTTTAAAATATATATAGTACGGTAGACGTACGTGTGTTAACTGAATAATAATTACGGCAATGTCTTTTGACTTAAGCCTGAATAATCTTGAAGTATTTCAAAAGAATACTGAATCATTTTTATGTAAGAGTAATACTTGGTTTTAAAAGCTTAAGAGTTATACTAGCTTTATGGGAAGTTAGGTATAACGACTTAAGAAAGATAAAAAGAATGGTTTATTGACTTTAAGAAGATTAAGAGACTTAATCTTAAAAAAGATAAGAGACTTGACTTGGTTAATTAATATGAGTTTTGTTAAAAAGTGTGAAACCTCATTCGTGAGTAATGAGTACTTGGTTTTTAAAAGGAATAATCTTTTACTGATTTCGGAAATCAGAATAAGTATCGAACAAACCACAGCAGCGCTAATAAAGGGAAATATTTTGACTAATGAAGTATTATTAAAACCAGTAGAAACTTCCATCTGCATAGAAGCTAAGATGAGACAAAATGATATTACATTTCCTAGATCGTGGCTACTGTAATAAGATTGTTATGAACAAGAATAACCTACTCACACATAAGGTATATGTTTCTCAAATTGTTTTAAAGGATTAAAACTATGAACTACGAAACCTTTCGAAAAATGAGAAACTTGAACATTTGAAATTAGGCAAACTTGAACGTTTGGAAAATAATGTTGTTACTTGATTTTACAAAGAGAAGTGTTTTGATTTACTTCAAAAGATAGTCACTCTATTTTTATATACTACGAGTATTGTGTGACTATTTGTGAAAGAACAGATCTCTTAAAGAGTTACTGTATGAAGTACTTTGGGGATAAAAACCCGATCTTGTTAATCATATAGTAGAAAGTACCTTGTGTGAATAACTTGATTGTGTTGGTTTGTGATAGCCTTGTAATACTTTCTTGTTGATTTGATAAGTAAACATGCTAGGATGCTACGTGTGTTAGTATCTTGTGATGTTTGTGTAAAGGGTTTTCCTCGATTGCGCTTAAGTTGTTTAACTATCACCATTATGTTGGTATTGTACCACTCACCTTGACATAATCCGAGGTTAAGTCGCCTCCGACGCGGTAGACTCGGTGGTCTGTGACCTATGATTCGAGAATACCTCATGCGGATCCCGGGCCTATGCGAGCTACGAGAGCTCGAGTTAGTGTGCGGCCTTTATGGTCATGCGGTCTACGTGGCCACGCGATCGAGTCCAGCGGATGCCGGAGAAGCTACCGATGCGGGAATACCTCATGCGGGCCATTGGAGTGGCCTATGCGAGTCGCGGGAAGTTCGTGGCTAGACGCGCATTAGATCAAGGCGAAAGTGGCGGCTTTGATCATGTGACGGTCTGACAGATCTCATCGATTTATGACCTTGTTTGTACTGTGGGTTTTAGTAGTCGACTATGCCTTCGTACTTACCCCGTACGGTTTTATAATGACACAGGTGGGACCTGGTGTTCATGTGTATTCCTTGGTGCTTTTATATCATAGACTGCCGGCAGTGAGGAAGGTATTCCACGGGCATGATTGATGTTGTGGGCGTGAGACCCATAATTATATTTGAAGTGATGACTTTGAGGGCGTGAGTCCCTGACTTGACATGACTGCTTATTTATTGTGAACTGTAGTTTGGTTATCATACATGTCTCCTGCTTTATATAGACTACTATGATTTCATTTCTGATATTTTCGATTTCACATACTTGGTACTGTTATCGACCTCTTTCGGCTGCGTTCATGCCGCAGTTGAGGTACATCGATCGTTGATCCTAGCTCGTGGTCACAGTCATTCGGCGTTTGGAAGCTCCGTCTCTCGAGGCTTATCATGGTATAGTCCCCGCCGTAGTAGGTGCTTACATTCGGTGTGGCGGGCCCTGTCCCGCCATTGTTGTCATGTCACTCTTAGAGTGCAGTAGCATCTTGTGGCGTAATCAAAAAAAGGATATCGTTCTAGTTGATATTTATATATGCAAGGCAACTTTCTCGATTATTGTTTCATACTTCATGTCATTTCGTGTTATTGTTTTATATTCCACGATTACTCGATGTTGTATCACTAGGGTGCGGGTAAGGCACAATCACGGCCCGGTTGGTCGTGACAAAAGTGGTATCGTGAGCGATTAATCCTCGGAAAGTGTCTACACCGTATCTAGTAAGTCTTGATTATCGGTGTGTTGTGCACCAATAATCGTGAGGCTATAGGATATTTAGTATTGGTTTCCATTCTTCTCACTTTGAGATCGTGCCTTAGAGCTGTGTTATAAGTTGGACCCCTCTAACGTATTTCTTTCCCTTACCGTTATGCCTCCACGTAAGGCAACCCGGCCCGAGCAAGCGGCAGAGAGCTGCGGTAAATCTGAGGGTTACGTGGGCGGGCCCAATCATCACTGGGGTGGTGCTTCATTTGGGGAGTTCTGACGTCACCAGCCAGAGTTTAGCTGCGGCGGCGTGCCTCTGCGCCATGATAGTTGAACCTTCATGTTATACCCGTATTTCGGTATATGCGTGGGACGTACGTAGAAAGGTTTGGGCTTTAAAGTAGGCTTGGCCGATTTTATTTGTGCACAACACCCGGTTAGAGTCGTTTTTCGACGAAACGTTTTACATAACTTGCGAAGGGAAAATTCCGGCTATGACATTTTTAATTTTTGCGGATTTTTCCGAGAGACGAAACATTTTGGACCAACGAGAGGGCGACACTTGGCACCCGCTCATTGGTGACCTTGGCGGTAAAGTGGGCCGAATGGAGAGTGGGAGTAGGTAGGATATTTTGTGATATTTGTATGGTAGATGGATAAGGTACACATGGAGGAATCTTGACCCTACACTTGCCTTGCACTTGGCATGATCTTGGCCATTGGTTGGCCATTGCTTGAGCTATAAATACCCCTCCCCTTTGAAGACTTCTTCATCCATTCTACAAATCTCCAAGTCTTGAAATTCCCTCCCCTCTCTAGTAGTGTTCTCGTCCCCCTCCCCCTTGTGAGGCCTTAGCCGAGAGTCCCTCCCTCCCCCTTGGCCGAGAGTACCTGTTACACCCCGTAAGTCCAGGAGAAGTAAAAGAGAATGTACGAAGGAAACAAGACTTGGAAATTAGTACGAAAGGAAGAATTGTTTTTCCGACGGAAAATCTTCCGGACGTCGGAAAGGAAAAATGTTCGTTGTTGAGAATTGGATTCTCAAAATGTATTATTTGAAGAGTATGGAACCTATTGGCATTATGGAAATTTATTTATTACGAATTTGGTCACGTGGGGCCCACCCGAGGAATTTTACATTTTTGTGGGACCCACGAGGGTTACGTAATTTTATGGACGAATGAGAGGGCGACACGTGGCACCCCCACAAGTGGTCTTGGACGAAATTGGTAAGGGGCAAAATGGTCATTGACCACCTTGGAAGATTAGTCTTGCTAGCATGACATTGTTGACTTGTCAACTTGTCCACATAGGCTTAATCCAAGTGAAATTCATCTTAGCCACCCATTTGTTTAAGTCTAAGCCCTCCAATATGTGTTATATACTAAGTTAGTGCAAGACAAGCTCATTTTACACTTAGAAAATTTAGAGAACTTGAGCTTAGCCTTAAGAAGCTCTCGGCTTTGTCCAACTTTCCCACACAAAATTTTGTAGTTTTGATCCATTAGCCACAAGACTTTAACCCAATGTCCCCAAGGGTATTGTAAGGTTATCTCAATAGAAAGATTTCGGAAAAAACGTATTTTTACGTTAGTCGCAAGGCGGAAACTAAGGGAGTTCTTCAACTTTGAAGTTGGAACTTGAAGATGGGTTCTTCATAGGCCTCTAAGGAGTGCTTGGAGCGGATTGGAACCTAAGGAAAGGAGCTAAGAATTGCTAAGGCGCGACTTTGGAATCTTGGAAATTTTAAGGGCTTTAAAGGTATATTCTTGTCGTTGTAGCAATTAAGGTTTACTTATCATTGTAGCTATGGTTTTAGCAAGCATGTGTTTTATAGTATGAAGTTTGATAAGTATTTGGACCATTGGAACCCTAATCCGAAATCTAGCATGTTTAGCTTTAAGATTGGAATTCAAGTTGATTATTAGTTTAAGTCGTCGCATGTTGAATAATGAAGGAAATTGTAGTTGTTGAAGTTGTTTATGACTAAATAACATGTTGACCTAAGAACTTGAAATTGGAAAAGGATTGGAAAAGACGTAGTGTTGTTGGTTATATGTTGGTCGAGAATGGCTAGTGTAGTATTATATTATTTCGTATGAATTGTGGGGCGGAATTTTACACGTAGTGTAAGGCGTGTAATCCCCTTTGTTTGGATGTTGTTTGGAGCCTTAAATGTGGCTTGTTGGTTATTGTATTCGGCCTTGAAAAAGGTGGCAAAGTGAGTAGAAACAAAGGAAGTGCTGCCCGATTTTCCGTAGAATTAGAGACCAAATACTTAGTATTATTCTCGTAGAGACTAGAAGTTGATAGTCTTGTTGTGACCATTATAGGTTGACACTTCTGCGGCGTATTCGGCTTAGCTTGTGGATATTAGCCGAAAAGGTATGTGAACTATCTCCTCTTCTAGCATGATTCCTTAGAATAAAGAAAGTAAGTTCTACTCCTTGAATGATCCATTCATTGCTTGTATTTGGATTGCCTAAAATAGAATTTGTTCTATGTACTTCCTTGAGTGTACTTTGATGTTTAAATTGTAAGTAGTATACTCCATTTCCTTAGGGAAGTTTGGATTCTTAAAAGTGAAGGTATTTTTCTTAAAGTACATAGAGACTTGAAAAGGAAGTGGTTTCCAAATCTTTTGGCTAGTGCCTTAGTTCTAAAACCTAAAGGTCATTATAATGACTTTAGGGGAGTCAAAAGGAGTGATTTACTTATTTGATTTAAAAGAGGAGAAATGACATGATTTAAGAGAAGTAACTTGCGTTAAGGGTGAAGTTACTTGAGGTTTAAAAAGTAGAAGAAAACTTGTTTTCTAACTATTAAGAGACTTGAAGTATTTTGAAAGTTAAGAACTTGATTTGTAAGTATGTGATACTTGGTTTTAATAGTATAAGTCTCTTGGTTATTGAAGGAAGGGATCCGTCTAAAACCATAAAGGGTTATAACGGCTTTATGGGAAGTTGGTTATAACGGCTTTATGGAAGGTTTAGAAAGTTGTCTATTTTGATTAAATCGGCATAAGTTGCCTAGATTGTGAAAATTTGGAGTTACTTGATTTCAAGCTTTGAAATGAGTTTTCTAAAAGTGTAGTAACTTACTTTGAAAAATAGACACGCCTTGATACTACGGTGTTAGTATCTTGGGGCTTTACATAGAAAGGAGTCTTTTATAAAGGAATATGCGTCGTAGTCCTTTGGCTTGTTAAAAGAGAATTATTCTAAGTGTGCCTTGATAAGTACTTTGGCTTGTTAAAAGAGAATTATTCTAAGTGTGCCTTGATAAGTACTTTGGCTTGTTAAAAGAGAATTATTCTAAGTGTGCCTTGATAAGTACTTTGGCTTGTTAAAAGAGAATTATTCTAAGTGTGCCTTGATAAGTACTTTGGCTTGTTAAAAGAGAATTATTCTATGTATGCCTTGATTAGTACTTTGGCTTGATAAATTGAGGATTTGTCTAAGTGTGCCTTGATAAGTACTTTGGCTTGTTAAAAGAGAATTATTCTATGTATGCCTTGATTAGTACTTTGGCTTGATAAATTGAGGATTTGTCTAAGTGTGCCTTGATAAGTACTTTGGCTTGTTAAAGAGAATTATTCTATGTATGCCTTGATTAGTACTTTGGCTTGATAAATTGAGAATTTGTCTAAGTATGCCGTGATAAGTACTTGGGCTTGTTAATTGAGAATTGCCTATGTGTGCTGGAAATAGCCGGTTGTGTGCTATTGGTATATCAGTCGTTTCGGGGTCATTCCCCGGGTTTGTGGCATTTGCATAATTCCGTGGATTTGCTACCCACGATCTGAGGAATACCTCGTGCGAGTCGTAGGGCTTATGCGGGTGAAATAGTCCCGTGCGGCGGGTCCACCTATCACGAGGAATACCTGCGCGAGTCCGTAAGGACTTATGCGGGTGAAATAGTCCTATCACGAGGAATACCACATGCGGGTACGATAGGGCTTATGCGGGTGAAATAGTCCCATGCGGGCGGGTCCAGCCTATGCGAAGAATACCTCACGCGTCCACGCGACCTATCGGGTGAAATAGTCCCGGAATAGGATTGCTAAATGATCTGCGGGCGGATGGTCTGCTTGATCATGAGCTTCCTAGTTTATATTGTAAGGATACTCTGTTTACTCTCATTGTTGGTAAGGCACAATGTGTTGTATTTTGATTATCATATATGTCCGGTTGTTTGTGTTACCTATGGTCATGCTTTTCTACGAGGTGGGATTAGGGGCATGGGACCACGAGGTATCAAGACACGAGGTGGGACTTGGTGTTCATGTATCCTTATTGGTGTTATTACATCACGGATCACGGCGGTGAGGAAGGATTCCACGGACATGATTGATATTATGGGCATGAGACCCATGGTTATATTGAGTAATGACTTTGAGGGCCTGCGTCCCTGACTTGATATGACTGCTTATGTGTTATGTCTTCGTAGGTTGGATATCATACATGTCTCTGTGTTATTTAGATGCTATGATTTTATTACGATTTCATGTTCACATACTTGGTACATTCTTCTTGACCTCCTTGAGGCTGCGTTCACGCCGCAGTTTAGGTGCCTTGATTCGGTGATCGGCAGTGTAGGATCCCTGCTCGTGGTTTTGGATAAGCTCCTTCTATTAGGAGTTTATCTTTGGTATATGTCCTTGATGCAGGCTTTGTATAGTTTTGGTGCAGCGGGGCCTTGTCCCGTCATAGTTCAGTTTAACTCCTAGTGGTCTGTATTCATATGTGGGATTGGAATCATGTACGGTGTAGTGTCTTTTGTTTATGTATATATGGAAGCCTTGTCGGCTTTGCACTTGCACGTACGTTTGTTTAAAAAAAAAAAAAAGAGGTGTTATTTCAGTTCCGCAGCTTACTTGTATTGTGAAGGTAGAAGGGTGCCTGTGTAGGGCACGATCCACGCCCGGTTGGGTGTGAGCAGTGGTATCGAGCGATCGATCCTCGGAATGTCTGAGGCCGTGTCTAGTAGAGTCTTGATTATCGGTGTGTTGCGCGCCACACCCATAAACAGGAGGCTACAGGACATTTAGGAGTTGGTTTCTATTCTTTTCACTCTAAGATCGTGCCATAGAGCTGTGTTAGTAAGAAAATTCCTCTCTGACGTATTGTTGTGTTCTGAGATGCCTCGAGGAGAACGCCCGTAAGGGCAAAGGAGTAGCGAGCTACTAGTCGACTAAAGAGTTGATAGGGCTTATGCCTGTGGTACAGGATGTTGTTCGCGATCGCGAGTTCTTCTGCGCCAGGTTTTGAGGCCCCAGCACCAGAGCCTCCAGTTTCTCGGTTAGGAGAAGACTGTAGGGTCATGAGGAAAGCCGTTGTGTTATTGACCAAGATAAGCGGTGCTAGCGATTGTAAGTGATAGTACCCTGCAGGTAGGGATACTTTGATTAGTAAGTGAGAAGTAAGAATGTTGACAAGAATGATAGGTGGAAGAGACTATAGTTGTATAAAGTTCACAAGTTGTAATTGCCCATGTGATGTAAGACCGATAGGGAAGATTATACAGTAGAAATACTTTGGCTTATGTGACGAACCTCTAGTGAATAGGGGATAGGGTAAAAAGTACCTTGAGATAAGAGAGATTTATTCCAGACTAAGAACGAGAAGTTAAGGGTGACGATGAGTCGGGTTATAGACTCATTTCAGGTCAACCGATAGTATGGAATCGGGTGATGTCGATTAGAAATAGTCTCGTTAAGTGATAGGGTCCGGGATGCAGGCCCAAGTTTAGTTAATCGTTATGCGAGTTTGTGGACGCGTTCCACCGAACTAGTCGTAAGGACCGAGAAGAGCCTTAGCGGAAATTCAAGTAGCTTAATGGCGAGGTTTGATTAGTAACTCGAGTGGAGAGCGAAACGATATTGAGATTTTGTACGTGTACTAGATAAGTTTGAAAGTACGAGAAAGTATGACTAGTAAGGAAAGAAAGGAACCTCTAAGGATCCGTGTTTGGGAAAAGCGTAACGCCGAGTTTTGTGAGAAGAAGGGACCACGCGGAAGGTCCATTATTATGTTTACGTATGTTATGTGGTGGCCGTATGTGGCATCGTTGGTCTTGTGCGATTTTGATCGATAGGCATAGTATAGAGATTGTCTTGGAGTGTGTATAGCTTGGCAACCGACTAAGAACATTCGGGACAAATGTTTCTAAGGGGAAGAATGTTACACCCGTAAGTCGGAGACAAGTAAAAGAGAATGTCTGAAGGAAACAAGACTTGGAAATAGTACGAAAGGAAGAATTGTTTTTCCGACGGAAAATCTTCCGGACGTCGGAAAGGAAAAATGTTCGTTGTTGAGAATTGGATTCTCAAAATGTATTATTTGAAGAGTATGGAACCTATTGGCATTATGGAAATTTATTTATTACGGTTTGGTCACGTGGGGCCACCCGAGGAATTTTACATTTTGTGGGACCACGAGGTTCTAATTTTATGGGACGAATGAGAGAGGCGACACGTGGCACCCAAGTGGTCTTGGACGAAATTGGTAAGGGCAAAATGGTCATTGACCACCTTGGAAGATTAGTCTTGCTAGCATGACATTGTTGACTTGTCAACTTGTCCACATAGGCTTAATCCAAGTGAAATTCATCTTAGCCACCCATTTGTTTAAGTCTAAGCCCTCCAATATGTGTTATATACTAAGTTAGTGCAAGACAAGCTCATTTTACACTTAGAAAATTTAGAGAAATTGAGCTTAGCCTTAGAAGCTCTCGAACTTTGTCCAACTTTCCCACACAAAATTTTGTAGTTTTGATCCATTAGCCACAAGACTTTAACCCAATGTCCCCAAGGGTATTGTAAGGTTATCTCAATAGAAATATTTCGGAAAAAACGTATTTTTACGTTAGTCGCAAGGCGGAAACTAAGGGAGTTCTTGACTTTGAAGTTGGAACTTGAAGATGGGTTCTTCATGTAGGCCTCTACAGGAGTGCTTGGGCGGATTGGAACCTAAGGAAAGGAGCTAAGAATTGCTAAGGCGCGACTTTGGAATCTTGGAAATTTTAAGGGCTTTAAAGGTATATTCTTCGTTGTAGCAATTAAGGTTTACTTATCATTGTAGCTATGGTTTTATGGCATGTGTTTTATAGTATGAAGTTTGATAAGTATTTGGACCATTGGAACCTAATCCGAAATCTAGCATGTTTAGCTTTAAGATTGGAATTCAAGTTGATTATTAGTTTAAGTAAATCGCATGTTGAATAATGAAGGAAATTGTAGTTGTTGAAGTTGTTTATGACTAAATAACATGTTGACCTAAGAACTTGAAATTGGAAAAGGATTGGAAAAGACGTAGTGTTGTTGGTTATATGTTGGCGAGAATGGCTAGTGTAGTATTATACTATTTGGTATGAATTGTGGGCGGAATTTTACACGTATTGTAAGGCGTGTAATCCTTTGTTTGGTTGTTGTTTGGAGCCTTAAATGTGGCTTGTTGGTTATTGTATTCGGCCTTGAAAAGGTGGCAAAGTAAGTAGAAACAAAGGAGGTCTTTGCCCGATTTTCCGTAGAATTAGAGACAGTATACTTAGTATTATTCTCGTAGAGACTAGAAGTTGATAGTCTTGTTGTGACCATTATAGGTTGACACTTCTACGTCTGGCGTATTCGGCTTAGCTTGTGGATATTAGCGAAAGGTATGTGAACTATCTCTCTTCTAGCATGATTCCTTAGAATAAAGAAAGTAAGTTCTACTCCTGAATGATCCATTCCTTGCTTGTATTTGGATTGCCTAAAATAGAATTTGTTCTATGTACTTCGAGTGTACTTTGATGTTTAAATTGTAAGTAGTATACTCCATTTCCTTAGGGAAGTTTGGATTCTTAAAAGTGAAGGTATTTTTCTTAAAGTACATAGAGACTTGAAAAGGAAGTGGTTTCCAAATCTTTTGGCTAGTGCCTTAGTTCTAAAACCTAAAGGTCATTATAATGACTTTAGGAGTCAAAGGAGTGATTTACTTATTTGATTTAAAGAGGAGAAATGACATGATTTAAGAGAAGTAACTTGCGTTAAGGGTGAAGTTACTTGAGGTTTAAAAAGTAGAAGAAAACTTGTTTTCTAACTATTAAGAGACTTGAAGTATTTTGAAAGTTAAGAACTTGATTTGTAAGTATGTGATACTTGGTTTTAATAGTATAAGTCTCTTGGTTATTAAAGGAATGGATACGTCTAAAACCATAAAGGGTTATAACGGCTTTATGGGAAGTTGGTTATAACGGCTTTATGGAAGGTTTAGAAAGTTGTCTATTTTGATTAAATCGGCATAAGTTGCCTAGATTGTGGAAATTTGGAGTTACTTGATTTCAAGCTTTGAAATGAGTTTTCTAAAAGTGTAGTAACTTACTTTGAAAAATAGACACGCCTTGATACTACGGGTGTTAGTATCTTGGGGCTTTACATAGAAAGAGTCTTTTATAAAGGAATGTCGTCACGTAGTACTTTGGCTTGTTAAAGAGAATTATTCTAAGTGTGCCTTGATAAGTACTTTGGCTTGTTAAAAGAGAATTATTCTAAGTGTGCCTTGATAAGTACTTTGGCTTGTTAAAGAGAATTATTCTAAGTGTGCCTTGATAAGTACTTTGGCTTGTTAAAGAGAATTATTCTAAGTGTGCCTTGATAAGTACTTTGGCTTGTTAAAAGAGAATTATTCTATGTATGCCTTGATTAGTACTTTGGCTTGATAAATTGAGGATTTGTCTAAGTGTGCCTTGATAAGTACTTTGGCTTGTTAAAGAGAATTATTCTATGTATGCCTTGATTAGTACTTTGGCTTGATAAATTGAGGATTTGTCTAAGTGTGCCTTGATAAGTACTTTGGCTTGTTAAAGAGAATTATTCTATGTATGCCTTGATTAGTACTTTGGCTTGATAAATTGAAAATTTGTCTAAGTATGCCGTGATAAGTACTTGGGCTTGTTAATCGAGAATTGCCTATGTGTGCTGGAAATAGCCGGTTGTGTGCTATTGGTATATCAGTCGTTTCGGGGTCATTCCCCGGGTTTGTGGCATTTGCATAATTCCGTGGATTTGCTACCCACGATGCGAGGAATACCTCATGCGAGTCCGTAGGGCTTATGCGGGTGAAATAGTCCCATGCGGGCGGGTCCAGCCTATGCGAGGAATACCTGCGTGCAAGTCGTAAGGACTTATGCGGTGAAATAGTCCTATCGCGAGAATACCTCATGCGGTCCGAAAGGGCTTATGCGGGTGAAATAGTCCCACGCGGCGGTCCACCTATGCGAGGAATACCTCGCGGGTCCACGCGACCTATCGGGTGAAATAGTCCCGTGAATAGGATTGCTAAATGATCTGCGCGCGGATGGTCCCGCTGTGATCATGAGCTTTCTAGTTTATATTGTAAGGATACTCGCTTACTCTCATTGTTGGTAAGGCACAATGTGTTGTATTTTGATTATCATATATGTCCCGGATTTGTTTGTGTTACCCTATGGTCATGCTTTTCGAGGTGGGATTAGGGGCATGGGACCACGAGGTATTGAAGACAGGTGGGACTTGGTGTTCATGTATCCTTATTGGTGTTATTACATCATGGATCGCCAGCTGAGGAAGGATTCCACGCACGATTGATATTATGGGTGTGAGACCCGTGGTTATATTGAGTAATGACTTTGAGGGCTGCGTCACGACTTGATATATTTGCTTATGTGTTATGTCTTGTAGGTTGGATATCATACATGTCTCCCGTGTGTTATTTAGATCGCTATGATTTTATTACAAGCATTTCATCGTTCACATACTTGGTACATTCTTAAGTCTTGACCTCCTTGGGCCGCGTTCATGCCGCAGTTTAGTCGCGATTCGGTGATCAGCAGTGTAGGATCTTCTATTCCGAGTTTATCTTTGGTATATGTCCTTCAAGATGTGCTTTGTATAGTTTTGGGTACGGGGCCTTGTCCCGTCATAGTTCGATTTAACTCCTGCAGGTCTGTATTCATATGTGGATCGACTCACGCGGTGTAGTGTCTTTTGTTTATGTATATATGGCAACCTTGTCGGCTTTGCTCGCACGCACGCTTGTTTTAAAAAAAAATGAGGTGTTATTTCAGTTCCATGCACTTACTTGTATTGTGAAGGTAGGGTGCCTGTGTAGTGGCACCACCACGCCCGGTTCGGCCGTGACAAGACTCTCCTATTGGGGTTGAGAGGTATACACCCCCGTGTGGTGTTGTCTCGTATAAATACCCCCATCTTGGTAGAAATACTCTCCATAGTATTGTTACTATACCCAAATTACTTTAGCCCAAATACCTTGTAGTATTCCAAAGATACCTCTATACGTAGAGCCCGGAAATACTACCTTATGTCCTTTGTGTCTCAAACCGAAACCCTAAGGAAAACCTTCATAAGTCGGTTGAAGTGTTAAGTAGAAGTTGCGTAGAACTTCTAAGGGTTGCTTGGAGCGGGTTGGAGCGCACAGAGTAGGAGCTAAACCTTGCTCAGGATCGACTTTTATCTCGGATAATTTTGGGCTTATCGAGGTAAATATTCTTGTCCCCTTATTGTAATTGGAAATTACATGTTGTAGGATTATATAGTTGAAGTATACTATATATAGAATCAACATAGTCTTGCGGCAATGTCTTTTTACTTAAGCTGAATTTAAAGAAAGAGAATCGAATCAGAATTACATAGATCAGACATGAGACTTGTGTAGCATTCTTGTGGTAGAACTGCATACGCCCGGTTAGATGTATAAACCCCGGTTGGCTTGATAGCCGGCCTCGATAGAGGAGGAGATTTACGCTGCCATGTGGGGAGGTGCGAATTTTCTCGAAAGTTCTACGATAAGATCTAGATGTTAATGTCACGCGTGGCCTTATAGGTTGAAGTACTGCGTATGGCGTGATCTACTTGGCTTAAGGAGTAGCCGACGGTTTGAGGTACTTGGAGCGTTTTGCTATTAGTCGATAATCATCGCGAGGTATGTGAACCTCTTCTTATCTTTTCTAGCACGATATGTGTAATAACTATGTAGTACGAGACGCATACGTGTTAAATGTATTTGATTGTTTAAAACATAAAGTGTTATAACGCTTTATGGGAAGTTGGTTATAACGACTTTATGTAGGTACGAAAATGCGTGTGGTTTTAAAAAACTTAAGAGTTATACTAGCGGGATGGGCCGTTAGGTATAAAGGCTTAAGTGAGATAAAATGAATGATTTATTGATTTTAGAAGTTAAGAGACTTGATCTTAAAAGATAAGAGACTTGACTTAATTAAATTAATATGAATTTTGTGAAACCTCATTCGTGAGTAATGAGTACTTGGTTTTAAAAGGAATAATGTTTCATCGATTTGGAAATCGAATGAGTATCGACAAACCACCTTAGCGTTAATAAAGGGAAAATGTTTTGATTAATGAAGTATTATTAAAACCGTAGAAACCTCCATCCGCATGTAAGATAAGATGAGACAAAATGATATTACATTTCCTAGATCATGGCTGCTTAATAAAATTGATTATGAACAAGAATAACCGACTCACATATAAGGCATATGTTTCTCAGACTGTTTAAAAGAGAATTATATTCTTAAATGGATAAGACTATGAACTACGAAACCTTTCTAAGATAAGAAACGTGAACATTTGAAATTAGGCAAACTTGAACGTTTGGAAAATAATGTTGTTACTTGATTTTACAAAGGGAAGTGTTTTAGTTTACTTAAAAAAATAGTCACTCTATTTTATACTACGGGTATTGTGTGACTTCTGTGAAAGAAACGAATCTTTTAAAAGAGTTAATGTATGAAGTACTTTGGGGATAGATACCCGAACTTGTTAGCATAAAGTACCTTGTGTGAATAACTTGATTGTGTTGGTTTGTGATAGCCTTGTAATACTTTCTTGTTGATTTGATAAGTAAATATGTTAGGATGCTACGTGTGTTAGTATCTTTTGATTGTTGTGTAAGGGGGTCATTCTTGTTGTGCTTACGTTGTTAAACGTTAAGCCCATTATCTCGCTATTGTATCACATACCCTCGACTATTTATACCGAGGGCTTGCCACCCTTGACGCGTCTATACGGCTATGCGGTCTATGAGACTATGCGAGCAGCGGTATGCTCCGTGATTGATCATTCCGGTGTTTAGCCCGACGCGGGATGCCCTATGCGGTCTTTGAGGGACTACGGTCCCGAGGACTATGCGGCTGCGGAAGTCCAGCGGATACCGGGTTAAGCCGCCTCACGCGAGTATACCTCGGCGATGCAGGACCATGATTCGAGGAATACCTCATGCGTGTGTGTGACCTATGCGGAGTCGCGGTAAGTTCCGTGGATAGGCAGCGCGACATGATACTGCGCGAGTGGCGGCCGATCATAGTGCGGTCTAGAAAGACCTCGTGATACGCTTTATGGCATTTTTGGTGCTGGTCTTAGTAGTCGGCTATGCCTTCGCACTTACCCCGCACGGTTCTATTGTGATGACTTTGAGGCGTGAGTCCACGACTTTACATGATCGCTTATTTATTGTGAATCGTAGTTGGTTATCATACATGTCTCTCGCTTTATATAGATTACTATGATTTCATTTACAGATTTATTTTCGCCACATACGGCACTCTTGACCTCGCTCTGGCCGTTCATGCACGCAGTAAAGGTACACGATCGTTGATCCTCGCTCTTAGGGTCATTCGCGTTTGGGAAAGCTCCGTTTCTCCGAGGCTTATCTTCGTATAGTCCTGTTGTTGTAGGTGCTTACATTCGTGGTATGGCGGCCCCGTCCCGTCGTTGTTGTCATATCATTCGTAGGTCTGTAGTAATCGCTGTAAGCGGGGTTGTAATGGGATGTAATCGTTCAAATTGTTATTTATTTATACCGAAGGTAACCGCTTTTTAGCTTTCTTTCATAATTCACCGCCTTATTGCATTGGCTTCATGTTATTGTTTTATGTTCCGCTGATTTTCTCCGATGTATGACTACTGGGTGCCGGGTAAGGCACGACCACGCCCCGAGCGGGTCGTGACAAAAGTGGTATCGAGCGATTAATCTCGGAAAGTGTCTGCAGCCGTATCCAAGAAGTCTTGATTATCGGTGTGTTGTGCACCACACCAATAATCGTGAGGCTATAGGATATTTAGGATTGGTTTCTATTCTTCTCACTGAGATCGTGCCTTAGAGCCGTGTTGTAAGTTGGACCTCTAACGTATTTCTTTCCTCACCGCTATGCCTCCGCGTAGGGCAAACCCGCCCAGAGGCAAGGCGGCGAGGAGCCGCGAGTAGAGTCTGAGGGTTACGAGGCACAGCCCAATCATCACCAGGAGGTGCTTCATTCGGGAGTTATGCTACGTCACCAGCCCAGAGAGTTTGCACGGCGAAGCCTCCATCGCGCCATGATATTTGAACCTTCGCCTACGATCGAACAGAGAATATAGATTGCAAAGAGGCGACCACATTAGCTATGGATTTGGCCGCGAGTGTATACCGATGTACCGCGAGTCTTGATGACTATCTAAGAGAGGTTGTACAAGAGTAATTCTTCGCTTAGGCTTGAGCATGGCACGTATGCGGGCTTATGCGCGTGGCAGAAACGTAGAGATCAACGGGTTAACGAAGGACATCATAAGAGGGCCAGAGCAGAAAGGTCCGTAGGTAACTTTCGAGGTGAATCGCCTCACCAGATTAGATATGCACCTCCGCCAAGCGCAGTGGTCCTCCGCGGGTTCAGGACGTTCGGACTATGCAGGAGTTGGTCAGAGCTCCAGAGTTTCCGGTTCACAGCTACACGTAGGTTCCAGCCAGCCGGATTTAGTTTTTCCCCAGTATTCACAGTGTGACAGGCGTCATTCCGGGGAATGTCGTCTTTTAGTTGGTACTTGTTTTACCTGCGGCCGACAGGGCCATGTGTCGAAAGGATGTCCTAGTAGGAAGGATGCAAGTGGGAGGACTCAGCCTTCAGGATCGGTGGGTAGTTCGTTACCTTCCCTAGCTATGCGCCCTACTGGCGTGTTTGATTAGAACGACAAAGGGGAGTGAAGCAGTAGATTCAGGCATATCTTTAACCCTCTAGAGATTAGTGTGATAAGATGAGTATATCTTAAGTGCTATGTTCTGATAGCAGTGTGTTAATTGTGATTAGAGATCATGGTTAGTAACCGGGAAAGATTGAGGGATAGGAAAAGTGTAAGCCTTAGAGCTTTATACGTGGAGACCTTAGAGGCAAGGCAATCTTGAGTAAAAGATACATTTGTGTTTAACCCTTATCGGAGTGCATAGTGCACGTGAGCTATGTTTGTGGGATAAGTCCCTGAGTAGTGTGGAATGAAAGAGGATAGTTGAGCTAAGAAGACCGCTAGGTTTTCGTAACGTGATTAGTGAGATTGTTCCTTGGGAGCTAGTGTTTCGCGTCGCCGGTCGGGTTGGGGCCGTGTTGCGGGTCAACCCGCGACCTGTTTTATGGTGGGGTCAGTTTGTGGTGGTCCCGCCTTGTGGTAGGGTCACGAGGGTGTTAGGCCCAAGTTCAGTTAACCAGCGTACAAGTTCGTGGATGCGTTCGACCAGTAGTCGGGCCGATGGGGTCAGCCCATCTGGTCTTTTAGTCAGGACCGTTTACTCGGCAGAGGGTTATGCGAGATGATCGTATCAGGAAGGTTGTATGGCTGCACGAGGTGCCTGCTTTCACCTTATGTCAGGCAGTGGAGCCCAGGTTACAACTATTTTTCGTTTTCTGGAAGTTTTACCAGGCAGGGTTAGGAACTCAGGTGAGTCTCCGTATCGTATTCGTCCTCGGGCCAGTGTTTTGATTTCAGGGGTAGTTGTGAGGATTGTTGTCTCCTGTTGGGGAAATGTTTTATAGCTACCATTTCAGTGTTCGGATATCGCCTTGTGACGCCTGGTAGGGGCGGAAGTGTAAGTTGCCGGTCGATTGGTTCGACGTTGGCAAGGTTCAGATAGTTGGTTCATACGTGTTCAGCAGGATGTGGATAGGGTGAAGCTTATCCAGGAGAGGTTATTGGCAGCTCAGAGTCAACAGAAGTCGTGCGGATAATCTGCGACAACGCTTGGAGTTCAGGTTGACGGTGGGTCTTCTTGAAGGTACCACCCCGGAAAGGGTGTGACGAGTTTTGGAAACTGAAGCAGTAACAGGAATGTGGTAAGAGTTCGAGTGTACGAGAAGGTACGACACGTAAGGGAAGAAGCGAGCATGTATGGCGAGCAGATGTGATCATTTCTTTTGTAAGGAGAAGGTGCGAAGGAAGTATATTTTAGACCTCGGGTAAGGGTTTGTGGCGATGTTAGAGGTGTTTCCTCGTGGACTTGGATGTAAGTATTTGCGCAGGTGTTTCTGTGGCCAGGTGTGGCAGGATTGTTCTCGTAAGTATAGTAGTGAAGACTATACTGGCGCACGTTTGTTTTGAGACTTAGAAGGAACATTCGGGACGAATGTTTCTAAGGAGGGGAGAATGTTATACCCCGTATTTCCAGAGTATGTACGTAAGGACGTACGTAGAAAGGTTTGGGCTTTAAAGTAGGCTTGGCCGATTTTATTTGTGCACAACACCCGGTTAGAGTCGTTTTTCGACGAAACGTTTTACATAACTTGCGAAGGGAAAATTCCGGCTATGTCATTTTTAATTTTTGCGGATTTTTCCGAGAGACGAAACATTTTGGACCAACGAGAGGGCGACACTTGGCACCCTCTCATTGGTGGACCTTGGGGCGGTAAAGTGGACGAATGGAGAGTGGGAGTAGGTAGGATATTTTGTGATATTTGTGTGGTAGATGGATAAGGTACACATGGAGGAATCTTGACCCTACACTTGCCTTGCACTTGGCATGATCTTGGCCATTGGTTGGCCATTGCTTGAGCTATAAATACCCCTCCCCTTTGAAGACTTCTTCATCCATTCTACAAATCTCCAAGTCTTGAAATTCCTCCTCTCTAGTAGTGTTCTCGTCCCTCCCCTCATGAGGCCTTAGCCGAGAGTCCTCCCCTCGTCGAGAGTACCCTCCTAGTGGGGTTGGCCGAGGGTATACACCCCCTTGTGGTGTTGTCTCGTATAAATACCCCTCTTGGTAGAAATACTCCATAGTATTGTTACTATACCCAAATTACTTTAGCCCAAATACCTTGTAGTATTCCAAAGATACCTCTATACGTGAGGCAGAAATACTACCTTATGTCCTTTTGTGTCTCAAACCGAAACCCTAAGGAAAACCTTCATAAGTCGGTTGAAGTGTTAATTAGAAGTTGCGTAGAACTTCTAAGGGTTGTTGGAGCGGGTTGGAGCGCACGAGTAGGAGCTAAACCTTGCTCAGGATCGACTTTTATCTCGGATAATTTTGGGCTTATCGAGGTAAATATTCTTGTCCCCTATTGTAATTGGAAATTACATGTTGGAGGATTATATAGTTGAAGTATAATATATATAGAACTGAACATAGTCTTATGCAATGTCTTTTGACTTAAGCCCAATTTAAAGAAAGAGAATCAATCAGTAATTACATAGATCAGATTACGAGACTTGTGTAGCATTACTGTGGGTAGAACTGTACACGTCCGGTTAGATGTATAAACCCCCCCCTGGTTGGCTTGATAGCCTACCGATAGAGAGAGATTTACGCGTGATTGCGGTAGGTGCTGCCGAATTTTCTGTAGAAAGTTCTACGATAAGATCTAGATGTTAATAAGCGCCTTGTGGCCTTATAGGTTGAAGTACTACGTATGGCGTGATCTACTTGGCTTAAGGAGTAGCCGACGGTTTGAGGTACTTGGAGCGTTTTGCTATTAGTCGATAATCGTCGCGAGGTATGTGAACCTCTTCTTATCTTTTCTAGCATGATATGTGTAATAACTATGTAGTACGGTAGACGTACATGTGTTAAATGTATTTGATTGGTTTAAAACATAAAGTGTTATAACGGCTTTATGGGAAGTTGGTTATAACAGCTTTATGTAGGTAAGAAAATGCTTTGTGGTTTTAAAAACTTAAGAGTTATAATAGCTTTATGGGAAGTTAGGTATAACGGCTTAAGAGAGATAAAATGAATGATTTATTGATTTTAGAAGTTAAGAGACTTGATCTTAAAAGATAAGAGACTTGACTTAATTAAATTAATATGAATTTTGTGTGAAACCTCATTCGTGAGTAATGAGTACTTGGTTTTTAAAAGGAATAATGTTTTACTGATTTCGGAAATCAGAATGAGTATCGACAAACCACTGCAGCGTTAATAAAGGGAAAATGTTTTGATTAATGAAGTATTATTAAAACCAGTAGAAACCTCCATCTGCATAGAAGCTAAGATGAGACAAAATGATATTACATTTCCTAGATCATGGCTGCTTAATAAGATTGATTATGAAAAAGAATAACCCACTCACATATAAGGCATATGTTTCTCAGATTGTTTAAAAGAGAATTATATTCTTAAATGGATAAGACTATGAACTACGAAACCTTTCTAAAATAAGAAACGTGAACATTTGAAATTAGGCAAACTTGAACGTTTGGAAAATAATGTTGTTACTTGATTTTACAAAGGGAAGTGTTTTGGTTTACTTAAAAAGATAGTCACTCTATTTTATACTACGGGTATTGTGTGACTTCTGTGAAAGAAACGAATCTTTTAAAAGAGTTAATGTATGAAGTACTTTGGGGATAGATACCCGAACTTGTTAGCATAAAGTACCTTGTGTGAATAACTTGATTGTGTTGGTTTGTGATAACCTTGTAATACTTTCTTGTTGATTTGATAAGTAAACATGTTAGGATGCTACGTGTGTTAGTATCTTGTGATTGTTATGTAAGGGGGTCATTCTTGTTGTGCTTACGTTGTTAAACGTTAAGCCCGTTGTACTGTTATTGTATCACATACCCCCTTGACTATTTATACCGAGGGCTTGCCACCCTTGATGCGGGTCTATACGGCCTATGCGGTCTATGAGACTATGCGGAGCAGCGGTATGCTCCAGGATTGATCATTCCGGGTGTTTAGCCCGATGCGGGGGATGCCCTATGCGGTCTTTGAGGTACTATCGCGGTCCTCGGAGGACTATGCGGCTGCGGAAGTCCAGCGGATACCGGGGTTAAGCCGCTCCGTCACGGGTATACCTCAGCGGTGCAGGACCGTGATTCGAGGAATACCTCATGCGGTTCTGCGTGTGACCTATGCGAGCTGCGGTAAGTTCGAGGATAGACGCCAAGACGGTGATATCTGCGGCGAGGCGCCTTCGATCATGTAGTGCGGTCTAGAAAGACCTCGTGATACGCTTTATGGCATTTTTGGTACCGTGGTCTTAGTAGTCGGCTATTCCTTCGCACTTACCCCGCATTCGTTCTATTGCGATGACTTTGAGGCGTGAGTCCACGACTTGACATGATCGCTTATTTATCAGGAATCGTAGTTGGTTATCATACATGTCTCCCGCTTTATATAGACTACTATGATTTCATTTACGTGATTTATTTTCGCCACATACTCTGCACTGTTAGATCGACTCTCGGGGCCGCGTTCATGCCGCAGTAAAGGTACACCGCCGTTGATCCTCGCTCTTAGGGTCACGTCATTGCGTTTGGAAAGCTCCGCTTTCTCCGAGGCTTATCTTCGTATAGTCCCCTGTTGTAGTGCTTACATTCGTGGTATGGCGGCCCCGCCCGTCGTTGTTGTCATATCATTCGTATAGGTCCAGTATCTTTGTGGCGGGGTTGTAATGGGATGTAATCGCTCAAATTGTTATTTATTTATACCGGCGTAACCGCTTTTGGTTAGCTTTGTCTTCATAATTCACTGTCTTATTGCATTGGCTTCATGTTATTGTTTTATGTTCCGCTGATTTTCTCTGATGTATGACTACTTGGGTGCCCGGGTAAGGCACCAGCCACGGGCCCCGAAACGGGTCGTGACACTTCAGTTCCACGACCAGTAGCAGAAAGTATAGATTGCAAAGAGACGACCTTGCTACTAGCTAAGGATGTAGCTACCAGAGTGTATTTTATGTACCGAGTTATCACGGGTCTTGATGACTATTTAAGAAAGGGTTGTGCAAGGGTAATTTTTCAGTTAGGCTTGAGCATGGCCTGCGTACAGGCTCATGCGCAGCAGGCCGAGAAAACGTAGAGATCGACGGATTAACCAAGATCAGCAGAAGAGGGCCAGGACAGCAAGGTCATTTGGTAACTATCGAGGCGGACCTTTTTAGCAACAGATTGATTATGCGCCTCCGCCAGTTCAGAATGTTCCTCCAAAGGGTTCAGGACGTTGGGGGTAAGACGGAGTTGGTCAGAGCTCCAGGGCTTCCGCTCACGTACACGAGTTCCAACACCGGATTCGCTTTTTCCTCGATTCACATGTGGCGCACGCCGTCCCGGGGAATGTCGTCTTTTAGTTGGTACTTGTTGTACCTACGGCCGTCAGGGCCAGGTGTCGAAAGGGTGTCCTGGTAGGAGGGATGCAAGTAGGAGGACTCAGCCTTCAGGATCGGTGGGTAGTTCGTCACCTTCCTTAGCTATGCGCCCTACGGGGCAGGTTTGATTAGAACGACTAAGGGGAGTGAAGCAGTAGATACAGGTATATCCTTAACCCTATAGAGATTAGTATGTAAGATGAGTATACCTTAAGTTTTATATTCTGATAGCATTGTGTAAATTGTGATTAGAAATCAAGTTTAGTTAACCGGGAAAGATTTATATTTTTACGTTTAACCCTTGTCGGAGTGCATAGTGCATGTGAGCTATGTTTGTGGGATAAGTCCCTGAGTAGTGTGGAATGAAAGAGGGTAGTTGAGCTAATAAGACCGCTAGGTTTAAGTACCGTGATTAGTGAGATTGTTCCGGATCGGGAAGCAAGTGTTTGACGCGATAGTGGGTCGGGTTGCGGACCAATCGCGGGTCAACCCGCGACCTGTTTGGTGGTGGGGTCAGTTTGTGGTGGTCCCGCCAGGTGGTGGGGTCACGAGGGTGGTAGGCCCAAGTTTAGTTAACCATCGTACGAGTTCGTGGATGCGTTCGACCAGTAGTCGGGCCGATGAGGTCAGCCCATCTTGTCTTTCAGTCAGGACCGTTTACTCGGCAGAGGGTTATGCGAGATGATTATATCAGGAAGGTTGTAAGGTTGCACGAGGTGCCTACTTTCACCTTATGATAGACAGTGGAGCCCAGGTTACGGCTGTTTCTTTTTCTGGAAGTTTTACCAGGCAGGGTTAGGAACTCAGGTGAGTCTCAATATCACATTCGCCATCGGGCCAGTGTTTGGATTTTAGGGGTAGCTGTGAGGATGGTTGCCTCCTGTTGAGGGAGTGTTTTAATAGCTATCATTTCAGTGTTCGGATACCGCCTTATGACGCCTTGTAGGGGGCGGAAGTGTAAGTTGCCGGTCGATTGGTTCGAGGTTGGCAAGGTTCAGATTGTTGGTTCATACCTATTTCAGCAGAATGTGGTTAGGGTGTGACGAGTTTTGGAAAACAGAGGAAACTTAGCCTGAGGTACTTGGAGCGTTTTCAGATCCTTTGGAGGATAGGCCAGGTTGCCTATAGTTGGCTTTGCCATCCGACGTAGGAGGCGGTACGTCCGGTCTTTCATGTTGTTATGTTCGGAAAAGTATCGGAGATCCATCCAAAGTGACCCGATTAATGATGACCAAGTTGGAGATAGTAACCTGTAGATTTGGAAGCGAAGTAATGAAATGTGGTAAGTTATGAGAAAGAGTTCGAGTGTACGAGAAGGTATGAGTAAGGAAAGAAGCGAGCATGTGTTAAGAACATAAAAGTGATCATTTAGTTTGTAAAGAAAAGGTGCGAAGGAGTATCTTTTAGCCCTTGGGTGGGAGCTTTGTAGTGATGGAAGTGATTCCTCGTGGGTGGGATGTAAGTGTTTTCGTGTTATATTGTGGCGGTGTGGCATGATTGTTTCGTAAAATGCAATGGTGAAGACTATCTTGGCGCATGTATGTCTTGAGACTTAGAAGGAACATTCGACGAATGTTTCTAAGGAAGGAGAATGTTATACCCGTATTTCCAGTATGTGCGTGGGGCGTGCGTCACGGAAGTTTGAGCCTTAAGTTAGGCATAGGACCGAAATTTTGTTCACAACCCCCGATTAGAATCGTTTTTCGACGAAACGTTTTACAAAACTTGCGAAGGGAAAATTCCGGCTATGTCATTTTTAATTTTTGCGGATTTTTCCGAGAGACGAAATATTTTGGACCAACGAGAGGGCGACACTAGTCACCCTCAAGTGGGCGATGTGGATGGACGGTTGGGTCACGTCTTTGGCCTTGTTTTGTGCCTTATTTTGTGCCATGTTTGGTGCCTTGTTTTGTGCCTTGTTTTGTGGAGTAGGGACTAGGGGGCACTTGGGCAAATCTTGGCCCTCCACTTGCCCCCCACATGGGTTGATCTTGTCCATTGGTTTCCCTATAAATACCCCCCCCCCCCTTTGAAGACTTATTCATCCATTCCTAAAATCACCAAGTCTTGAAATCCTCCCTCCCTTCTTGTTGGTTTCGTCCCCCCTCCCCTTTCGGAAGGCCTTGGCCGAGGTACACCCCCTCCTGAGGCCTTGGCGAGGTACACCCCTCTTGGTAGAAATACTCTCACAGTATTGTTACTATACCAAATTACCGTAGACGTATACCTTGTAGTATTCAAAAGTTACCTCTATACGTAGAGCAGGAAATACTACCTTATGTCCTTTTGTCTCAAACCAAAACCTAAGGAAAATCTTCATAGTCGGTTGAAGTGTTGAGTAGAAGTTGCATAGAACTTCTAAGGGTTGTTGGAGCGGGTTGGAGCACCCGGAGTAGGAGCTAAACGTTGCTCAGGATCGACATTTATACTTGGATAATTATGGGCTTATCGAGGTAAATATCTTGTCCCCCTATTGTAATTGGAAATTACATACTGTAGTAGTATAGAAATGAATATAAGATTCATAGAAGAGAATTGAACTGTAATAGAAGGTGTTATACCCCGTAGTTCCAGGGTATGTATGTGAGGACGTACGTACGAGAATACGACAGAAATTTTGGAAAGAAAGGAAGATGTGATTTTTTTCACTAAAAGTTCGGTTTTGTGAAGAAAAGGTTCGTTAATGGGAATTGGATTCCCAGTTTGGTATTTGGACTTCTTGGATTATATTAGAATTTTGAGGTTTTATTTTTCGAAATGGTCACGTGGGACCCACGGGAGAAATTTCTGGTTTTGTGGGGCCCGCTTGTTTTTGAGATTTCCGGTATTTTGGATATTTCGGAAGACGAAATATTTTGAACAATTGGGGCGACACGTGTCACCCCATGTGGCACTTGGCGAAATGGGTGGATGATGGCTAGGCCACTGTCCGCTTGGCCGTTGGCCTCACACTTGGCACCATTTTCGTTTGGCCATGTGGTGTGGTGGGACCCACACACACATGGCCCAATCTTGACCCTACACTTATATTGATCTTGGCCCTTGGTTCTTCTATAAATACCCTTGGCAGAAGAGTAAAATCATCCTCACTGAAAGCTTTCCAAAGCAAATGTTTTCCCTCCTTTGTGTAGATTTCGTCCCCCTCCTCTTGTGTAGAAAATACTTGGTGTATTGTTGTATAATCCCAAATACCTTGGCCTAGTATCCCTAGTAGTATTCCAAAGTTATTTCAATACTAGGAGCAGGAAATACTACTTTATTCCAATAGTAGTAAGCGAAACCCTAGAAAAATCTTCCTAGCTTGGTGGAAGTTTTTAGAGAAGTTGTTTAGAAACTTCTAAGGGTCGCTTGGAGCGGGTTGGGCGTAAGGATTGGAGCTAAACGTTGCTCGTGATCGACTTATAACTTGGATAATTTTGGGCTTATCGAGGTAATGATCTATGTCCCCTATTGTAATTAGATATTACATGTTGTAGTAGTTATACTTGAGTATATTATATTGGAAGGATGATTATAAAGGATTGAATCTGTATTTACATTGGTGTATTTACGATGGACTTGTGTAAGTATTATTGTGAAGATATTTGAACACGTCCGGTTAGGCGTGTAATCCCTGAGTTGTTGTCTGATAGCGGGCACAGTTAGGAGGAGATTTATGTGATAGCGGGGAGGTCTTTGCGAAATTTACGTAGAATAAGGAATCTTGTGTTTAGAATATTCTACGAGAGTGCTAGAAGTTGATTTATATATTGTGGTTGTTATAGGTGGATCTTTCTACGCCGGCATACTTGACTTGGCTTGTGGTTTAAGCTAAAGGTATGTGATTCTTCCTATACTCTTGAGCATGATTGTTGTGAACTATATAGTACGGTAGACGTGCGTGTGTGAAACGATTTTTGTTTGTTTTAAAACATAAAGTGTTATAATGGCTTTATGGGAAGTTAGTTATAACGACTTTATGAAGATAAAAGAAAGATATGGTTTGTGATAAAGCGACTTGATTTTGAAAGTTAAGAGACTTGATCTTGAAAGATAAGAGACTTGACTTATAACGACTTGTTTTTGGAAAAGGAGAAGTAACTTGATTTAAGTATAGGTTACTTGTTTTGAAAGAGTAAGTTAATTGGGTTTTAAAAGAGTATACTTGATGTTGTTCTAAAGAAAAGCACTTGGTTTATAAAGTACTTGATTTTAAAAGCCTTGTAAAGATTTTCTGAAGGTGAAGTAATTTGGTTTTAAAAGTAAAGCGTGTTTTCTTTATATACTACAGTATTAGTATCACGTGGCTTTTACGTAGAAAGAGGTCTTTTGAAAGAAGGAAAGTATGTAGTATTTTGGGTTTGAAACCGGATTGTTGATTAAAATGAATGTATGTTAAACTTGCCTATGCTTGTTGTGATAGTCTTTGATGTGCAAGTGTTTTGTTGATGTCTTCGTGACTGCAGGAGTAGGCTATCGATTGATTATTTGGACATCGGCGTTGGGTGGTCCACGAGTATGCGTCCACTTTGAGTATCGATGGTTGTTTTACATCGTCGTGACTGCAGGAGGGCGGCTATCGATTTATTTCCTTTGGACATCTTGGCGTGATGGATGTTCCACGGGCGTCGTCGATAGGATGGTTTCATAGCCATGACTTCCGAGTAAGATGCCGGCATGCGGTCGTGTGAGGTTGATTGTTAGTCCATGGACCGCTAATCCATGAAGCTTGCGCGGTGACGGCGATCACGGGCTTGGTTTATGCGTGTGGTTCGAGCACACTTTAGATACTTGTTACGGTCATTTTCGTGTCTGGTAGCCTGCGGTAGATAGCTTAAGATACTTGCCTCGGTCATATCTTGTGAGACGGTAGGCTATTGTGCGTTAACTTAAGATACTTGCCTCGGCGATTCGCGTGGCTAGCTTTTGGGTAGTAGTTGGCTTAGTACCTTGCCGTGATGGGATATGACTAGCTTTTGGGTGGTAGTTGGCTATTCTACTTGGCGTCGGTTTTGATAGCAGCGGGATCTAGTGTTCGAGTTCACATATGGGTGTTGTTTTACATCATATCGCTGGCGATGAGAATGAGTTCCACGGGCATGAGTGGTATTATGGGCGTGAGACCCATAATTATGTGTGAGTGATTATTATGCGGGATATCGTCCCGCCTTGACATGCTTGTTTACTTATTGCGAAATGGTTTTATAAAATGATGAAATGTGATTTCATTACGTATTTTCAGTTTCACATACTTGGTACTGTTATCGACCTCGGCCGGAAGTGCGTTCATGCCGCAGTAGGTACACGATTGGTTGATCTCGCTCATAGGATCGCGATTCGGCGTTGGAAAGCTCCGTTCCTCGGAGGCTTATCTTTTAGTATAGTCCACTGTCATTGTAGAGGTACTTGTACATTCGAGGTATGGCGGGAACCCGTCCGTCATAGTTGTTGTATATCTTAGAAGTGCATGCCTTTGTTGTGGGAAGGGTTTGTAAAAAGGATAAGCTGTTGGGTTTTATGTATATATCCGAAGGCAACGGTTGGGTTGCTGTTTATTTATTTATGTCTCATTTCATGTGTAAAGTTTTTATTTCCACGTTTTCTCGATGTTGTATCACCGGGTGCGGTAAGGCACGATGTGACGGGAGTTTTGGGCGTCACGTAGGATATTCTGAAAGACTTGAATCAAATCGCTTGAGAATATTAAGGTAGAAGTTGATAGACTTATATAACCGTTATAGGTTGAAATCGCGAGTAGCGTATTCTACTCGGAGGGTGGACAAGGCTAGTCGGGTTATAGCCGTGGAGCATTTGCTAATAGTCGATAATCGTCGCGGTATGTGATTCTTCCTAAACTCTTGAGCATGATATTTTAAAATATATATAGTACGGTGAGCGTGCGTGTGTTAACTGAATAATAATTACGGCAATGTCTTTTGACTTAAGCCTGAATAATCTTGAAGTATTTCAAAAGAATACTGAATCATTTTTAACAGAAGAGTAATACTTGGTTTTAAAAGCTTAAGAGTTATACTAGCTTTATGGGAAGTTAGGTATAACGGCTTAAGAAAGATAAAAAGAATGGTTTATTGACTTTAAGAAGATTAAGAGACTTAATCTTAAAAAGATAAGAGACTTGACTTGGTTAATTAATATGAGTTTTGTTAAAAAGTGTGAAACCTCATTCGTGAGTAATGAGTACTTGGTTTTTAAAAGGAATAATCTTTTACTGATTTCGGAAATCAGAATAAGTATCGAACAAACCACAACAGCGCTAATAAAGGGAAATGTTTTGACTAATGAAGTATTATTAAAACCAGTAGAAACTTCCATCTGCATAGAAGCTAAGATGAGACAAAATGATATTACATTTCCTAGATCGTGGCTGCTGTAATAAGATTGTTATGAACAAGAATAACCTACTCACACATAAGGTATATGTTTCTCAAATTGTTTTAAAGGATTAAAACTATGAACTACGAAACCTTTCGAAAAATGAGAAACTTGAACATTTGAAATTAGGCAAACTTGAACGTTTGGAAAATAATGTTGTTACTTGATTTTACAAAGAGAAGTGTTTTGATTTACTTCAAAAGATAGTCACTCTATTTTTATATACTACGAGTATTGTGTGACTATTTGTGAAAGAACAGATCTCTTAAAGAGTTAATGTATGAAGTACTTTGGGGATAAAAACCCGATCTTGTTAATCATATAGTAGAAAGTACCTTGTGTGAATAACTTGATTGTGTTGGTTTGTGATAGCCTTGTAATACTTTCTTGTTGATTTGATAAGTAAACATGCTAGGATGCTACGTGTGTTAGTATCTTTGTGATGTTTGTGTAAAGGGGTTTTCCTCGATTGCGCTTAAGTTGTTTAACTATCACCGTTATGTTGGTATTGTACCACTCGCGACATAATCCGGAGGTTGCCGCCTCCGTGCGGGGTAGACTCGGAGTGCGTGTGACCTATGATTCGAGAATACCTCATGCGGGTCCCGGGCCTATCTTGAGCTACGAGCTCCGGAGTTAGTGTGCGGCCTTTATGGTCATGCGGTCTATGTGGCCACGCGGATCGCGAGTCCAGCGAACGCCGGAGTAGCTACCCTCGATGCGGGAATACCATGCGGGCCATTGGAGTGGCTATGCGGAGTGCGGGAAGTTCGTGGCTAGGCGCGCATTAGATATCTGCGAGCAGTGGCGGCTTTGATCATGTGATGCAGACAGATCTCGTGATCTGATTTATGACCTTGTTTGTCTTGTGGGTTTTAGTAGTCGGCTATGCCTTCGCACTTACCGTGCGGTTTTATGATGACAGTGGGACACGGTGTTCATGTATTCCTTGGTGCTTTTATATCATAGATCGCCAAGATGAGGAAGGTATTCCACGCATGATTGATGTTGTGGCGTGAGACCCATAGTTATATTTGAAGTGATGACTTTGGCGTGAGTCCCGACTTGACATGATCGCTTATTTATCATGAATCGTAGTTTGGTTATCATACATGTCTCCGCTTTATATAGACTACTATGATTTCATTTCTGATATTTTGATTTCACATACTTGGTACGTGTTATCTTGACCTCGCCGAAGTGCGTTCATGCCGCAGTTGAGTACATCGATCGTTGATCCTAGCTCTCGTGGTCCTGATTCGGCGTTTGGGAAGCTCGTCTCTCCGAGGCTTATCGATGGTATAGTCCCTGTCGTAGTAGGTGCTTACATTCGGTATGGCGGGGCCGTCCGCCATTGTTGTCATGTCACTCTTAGAGGTGCATGTAATCGCTGTGAAGCGTAAAAAAAGGATATGCTATTACAGTTGATATTTATATATGCCGCAAGGCAACTTTCTCAATTATTATTTCATACTTCATGTCATTTCGTGTTATTGTTTTATATTCCGATTACTCGATGTTGTATCACTAGGGTGCGAGGTAAGGCACGATCACGGCCGGTTGGTCGTGGCATTGTTATACCGTATTTCAGTATATGCGTAAGGGCGCACATAGAAAATTTGAAGCTTAAAGTGTAAGGGCGAATTTCACTTTGTGCACAACACCCGATTAAGTCGTTTTTTTAAACGCGTTTTACAACTCGCGTAGGATAAATTACGGCTATGTCATTTCTAATTTTTGCGGATTTTTCCGAGAGACGAAACATTTTGGACCAACGAGAGGCGACACTTGTCACCTCATTGGGACGTTAGTGATAACAAGTGGGACGATTGGAGCCTATTTTGTCAAGGAGTTGGTAGGATATTTTGTGTAGTAGATAGAATGGACACTTGCCTAAATCCTCACTTCTGGCCTTGCACTTGGCATCATCTTGGCCGTTGGTTGGCAATGCTTGACCTATAAATACCATATGTTGATGAACTTCTTCATCCAAATATTTTCTAAGTGTTAAAAATCCTCCCTTCTCTTGTTGTGTTTCGTCAACACCTCCCCTCTAGCCTTAGTGGCTTGGCGAGAGCCCCCATAAAGCAAGCCCTAGCCGAAACACTACCCTCCCTTGGTAGAAATGTTGTCTTCCAAGTATTGTTATAATGCCCAAAATACCCTAGCCCAAATCCTTATAGTATTTAAGTAAGTAGAAGTGTGTAGCTTCTAAGGGTTCTTGAGCGCATTGGGCGTCTTGTAGGAGCTAAACCTTGCTCAGGAGCGACTTTTATCTAGGATAATATTGGGCTTATCGAGGTAAATAACCTTATCCTCCCTTTGTAATTAGAATATACATACTGTAGAAGTGTAGGAATAAGTATAAATACTTAGAAGGATATTAAAGAATAGAATTGAACTGATATCACAGTAGAAGGGTTTAAAGGAAGAATAATAGAACTGTACTTACATAGACTGCTTTCCTGATGAACTTGAGTAGCTCACCGGGTAGGGAAGTGCTGCCCAAATTTTTCATAGAATAGAGAACCCTCTGCTTAGGGCTTTGTATAGTACAGTCTAGACGTTGATAGACGTATTTGACTGTTATAGGTCGATTCTCTGCGCGCGACATATTCAACTTGGCAGGTGGATTTCGCCAAGAAGGTATGTGATTCTTCCTATCCTCTTGAGCATGATATTTTAAAGAATATGTATATAGTACGGTAGACGTACGTGTGTTAACTGAATAATAATTACGACAATGTCTTCGGACTTAAGCCTGAATAATAATTACGGCAATGTCTTCGGACTTAAGCCTGAATAATAACTACGGCAATGTCTTTTGACTTAAGCCTGAATAAAAAGAATCTGAAGTAGTTCAAAAGAATTAAGAAACCTTTTTTAAAGAAGAGTAACACTTGGTTTTAAGAGCTTAAGAGTTATATTAGCTTTATGGGAAGTTAGGTATAACGGCTTAAGAGTGATAAAAAGAATGATTTATTGATTTAAGAAAATAAGAGACTTGACTTAATTATACTAATGTGAATTTCGTTAATAAGTGTAAAACCTCATTCGTGAGTAATGAGTATTTTGGTTTTCAAAAGGAATGATGTTTCTTGATTTGAAATCGAATGAATCTTGAACAAACCACAAAGATCGCTAATAAAGGGAAATGTTTTGACTAATAAAGTATTATTAAAACCAGTAGAAACTTCCATCTGCATAGGAGCTAAGATGAGACAAAATGACATTACATTTCCTAGATCATGGCTGCTGTAATAAGATTGTTATGAACAAGAATAACCCACTCACACATAAAATATATGTTTCTCAAATCGTTTTAAAGGATTAAAACTATGAACTATGAAACCTTTCGAAATGAGAAACTTGAGTAATCGAAATTAGGCAAACTTGAACGTTGGAACAAGAATGTTGTTACTTGATTTTACAAAGGGAAGTGTTTTGATTTACTTCAAAAGATAATCACCCTATTTTTATACTATGGGTATTGTGTGACTTTTGTGAAAGAAACGGATCTTTTAAAAGATAATACATGAAGTACTTTGGGGCTAAGAACCCGAACTTGTTAACATAATGTAGAAAGTACCTTGTGTGAATAACTTGATTGTATTGATTTGTGATAGTCTTGTAATACTTTCTTGTTGACTTAATAAGTAAACATGTTAGGATGCTACGTGAGTTAGTATCTTGTGATGTTTGTGTAAAGGGGTTTTCCCTTGTTGTGCTTAGGTTGTTAAGCGATGTCGTTATGTTAGTATGATATCACTCATGATTCGGGGTTAAGCGCCTCCGTGCGGGTAGACTTCGGGCGGTCTGTGTGACCTATGATTCGAGGATACCTTATGCGGGTGCAGTGGCCTATGCGAGCTGGGAGTTCCGGTTAGTGTGCGGCCTTTGTGGTCATGCGATCTACGTGGCTACGCGGACGGCGAGTCGAGGACGCTGGGAGTAAGCTACCCTCGATGCGGGAATACCTCATGCGGGCCATTGGAGTGGCCTATGCGAGCTACGGGAAGTTCGTGGCTAGACGCGCGCATTAGATCTGCGGGCGAGTGGCGGCTTTGATCATGTAACGGTGCAGACAGATCTCGTAATCTGATTTGACCTTGTTTGTCTTGTGGGTTTTAGTAGTCGGCTATGCCTTCGCCTTACCGTGCGGTTTTATGATGACCCGTAGGACTGGTGTTCATGTGTATTCCTTGGTGCTTTTATATCATAGGCCGCGGTGAGGAAGGTATTCCACGCATGATTGATGTTGTGGGCGTGAGACCCATTGTTATATTTGAGTGATGACTTTGAGGGCGTGAGTCCCTAACTTGACATGACTGCTTATTTATTGTGAACTGTAGTTTTGATTATCATACATGTCTCATGCTTTATAAAGACTACTATGATTTTATTTACAGTATTTTCAGTTTCACATACTTGGTACTGTTGCATCGACCTCCTTGGCAGGTGCGTTCATGCCGCGGTAGAAATTCCTACCGCTGATCCGTCCTTAGGATCACCGTTTCAGCGTTGGAAAAGCTCCATTTCTCCGAAGGCTTAGCATTTTGGTATAGTCCCCTGTCGTTGTAGATATTTGCATTCAGGGGTATGGCGGGGCCCTGTCCCGCCATTGTTGTTTTAAACTCTTAGAGGTCTGTAGACCTGTTGTAAGGATGGGATGTAACTGTTCGTTTTGGGTATTTATATTGTATGCCGAAAGGCACCCCTTTTTTTTCAAACTGTGTCTTATTTATAATGTTTCATATCTTGGTTGTTTTTTATTCCGCTAATTTCTCTGATGTATGACTACTTGGGTACCCGGGTAAGGCACCAGTCACGGGCCCCGGAACGGGTCGTGACAAAAGTATAGTTGAGTATACTATATGTAGAATGAATATTGAAAAGGATTGATGTTATACCCCGTATTTCCAGAGTATGTACGTGAGGGCGTACGTATAAAAATTTAAGCCTTAAGGTTGGCAAGGTTCGAAATTTGTACACAAGTACCGAAAAGAATCGTTTTTTGACGAAACGTTTTACTAAACTTGCGAAGGGAAAATTCCGGCTATGTCATTTATAATTTTTGCGGATTTTTCTGAGAGACGAAACATTTTGGACCAACGGGAGGGTGACATGTGTCACCCTCACATTCGACGTGATTGTGGCGGTAATGGGCCAATTGGTGGTCTTGGTTAGGTAGGATATTTTGTGATAGTTGGTGTGGTAGATGGATAAGGTACACATGGTTAAATCCTCACACTTGCGTGGCACTTGGCATCTTGGCCATTGGTTGGCCTATAAATACTCCACAACTTGAAGACTTTCTTCATCAAAATCATTTTCCAAGTCTTGAAATCCTCCCTTTGTGAGTTGTATTCGCCTAAAGCCCCCTTTGAGAAGCCTTGGCAGAAGGTACTCCCACTCTAGTGGTGTGGCGAAAGTACCCCCTTGCCTTGTAGTTTTCGTATAATACACACTCTCTTGGTAAAAATACTCTCAAGTATTGTTATAATACCAAAATACCTTCGCCCAAATACCTTATAGTATTCCAAGGTTACACCTATACTAAAAGCCCAAAAATACTACTATACTTTCCTTTAGCCACTAAACGAAACCACATGGAAAAATCTCCATAATCGGTTGGAGTACTAAGTAGAAGTTGTGTAGAACTTCTAAGGGTTTCTTGGAGCGAATTGGAGCGCACGGGTAGAGCTAAACCTTGCTCGTGATCGACTTTAAACTTGGATAATTTTGGGGCTTACTGAGGTAAATAATCCTATCCTTCTATTGTAATTGGAGATTACATACTGTAGTATTATTGAAAATGAATATAAGATTCATAGAAGAGAATTGAAGCGTAATAGAAGGATATTACAGATAAGACTTGAATCAAATCACGTAAGAATATTTAAGTAGAAGATTAAACTGTACTTACATGGGACCGTATTCTGATAGTCTTATAACCTTTATGGGTTGTTCTGCGAGTAGCATGTACTACTTGGAAGGTGGACAAGGCTAGCCGGGTTATAGCCGAGGAGCGTTTTGCTAATAGTCGATAATCGTCGCGAGGTATGTGATTCTTCCTATACTCTTGAGCATGATATTTTAAAAGAATATATATATATAGTACGGTAGACGTACGTGTGTTAACTGAACGTAATTGTACGGCAATGTCTTTTGACTTAAGCCTGAATAATATATATATATATAGTACGGTAGACGTACGTGTGCTAACTGAACGTAGTTGTACGGCAATGTCTTTTGACTTAAGCCTGAATAATAAGAATTTTGAAGTATTTCAAAAGAATTAAGAAACCTTTTTGAAAGAAGAGTAATGCTTGGTTTTAAAAGCTTAAGAGTTATACTAGCTTTATGGGAAGTTAGGTATAACGACTTAAGAGAGATAAAAAGAATGGTTTATTAATTTTAGAAGTTAAGAGACTTGATCTTAAAAGATAAGAGACTTGACTTAATTATATTAATATGAATTTTTTGTGAAACTTCATTCGTGAGTAATGAGTACTTGGTTTTTAAAAGGAATAATGTTTTACTGATTTCGGAAATCAGAATGAGTATCGACAAAACCACTGCAGCGTTAATAAAGGGAAATGATTTGACTAATTAATTAATGATATTAAAACCAGTAGAAACCTCCATCTGCATAGAAGCTAAGATGAGACAAAATGATATTACATTTCCTAGATCATGGTTGCTTAATAAGATTGATTATGAACAAGAATAACCTACTCACATATAAGGCATATGTTTCTCAAATTGTTTAAAGAGAATTATACTCTTAAGTGATTAAGACTATGGACTACGAAACCTTTCTAAAATAAGAGACTTAAGTACTTGAAATTAGGCAAACTTGAACTTAGGGAAAAGAATGTTGTTGAAAAGGAAAGTGTTTTGGTTTACCCAAAAAAAAATGTGAGTCACTCTATTTTTATACTACGGGTATCGGGTGACCTTTGTAAAAGAAATGGATTTTTTTAAAGGAATCTAACGTACGTAGTACTTTAGGGTTAAAACCCGGACTTTGACATAAAATGAAAGTACCTTGAGTTGTGTATAACTTTCCTATGCTTGTTGTTGTGTAACTCGCCTATGCTTATTGTTGTGTAACTTGCCTATGCTTATTGTGACAGTCTTTGTTGTGCAAGAATTGTGTTTCTATACTACCGCGTCTCTCGATGGAGGGCCGGTTGACTTGTTGAGAACTTACTTGGACGTACCGGCAGTGACGAAAGATTCCACGGGTATGCTTCCATTATTATTATTACATGGGCATGTCTACACCGATGATGGATTCTGTGGACATGTGACCATTATGGTTATTTATGGCGAAGTATCGTGACTTACGGTTGTGATCGGGTGCGTAGCCTGTTTACTTGCCCCCGTCAGCTACGTGACGCAGGTGGATCTGGTATAAGTTATTACACTTGCCACATGTCAGCTTCGCGGCGAAGTATCGTGACTTACGGTTGTGATCTGGTGCTTAGCCGATTCACTTGCCCCCGTCAGCTACGTGGCGCAGGGAGGAGCTGGTGGAGGCTAGTGCTGCACTTGCCACGTGTCGCCGCGAGTCGGTGTTTGGATGGAGCCGTGACTTACGGTTGTGATCAGTGCGTGTCGATTCACTTGCCCCGTCGGCCACGTGACGCAGGAGGAGGCGGTGGAGGCTATTGACTTGCCACGGTCGACCATGATATGGTTGTGCGATATTATTGGTACGGTCGGATCTGGTAGTTATACTTGCCGTCACGGTTTTATGACACAGGTGGGACACGTGTTCATGTATACTCCTCGTGTTATTATATCATAGGCTGGCGGTGAGGAAGAATTCACCGCACGGTGATGATTTGGAGCGTGAGTCCCCGACTTGATATGACTGTTTATATGTTGTATCGTAGTTTGGTTATCATACATGTCTCCGCTTTATATAGACTATTATGATTTCATTTACGATATTTTCGGTTCACATACTTGGTACTGTTATCGACCTCCTTGAAGTGCGTTAAATCCGCAGTAGAGTCGTCATTTGTCGATCCGCTTATAGGATCACATTTCAGCGTATTGAAAGCTCCGTTCCTTGGAGGCTTATCTTTTGGTATGTTACCACAGTGCAGCAGGTTATTGTACATTCGGGGTATGGCGGGGCCCTGTCCATCATAGTTGTTGTAAAAATCTTAAGTGCATGCCTTTGTTGTGGCGGGGTTGTAAGGATTATGCTGTTCAAAGGTCGATATATATATATATATCTTTGAAAGGCAACCGCTTTGGTTGGCCTATTTTCTTTATCTTGATCCATATCTATTTGTATGTTTAAGTTTTTATTTCCATTGGTTTTCTCGATGTTGTATCACTAGGGTGCCCGGTAAGACACGATCCACGGGCCGGTTCGGTCGTGACAAAAGTGGTATCGAAGCGATTAGTCCTCGGAAAGTGTCTGACTGACCGTGTCTAGTAAGTCTTGATTATCGGTGTGTTGTGCACCATGTATAATCGTGAGGCTGCAGGACATTTAGGATTTGTTTCCGCCTTCTCATTCCGAGATCGTGCCTTAGAGCCGTGTTGTAAGTTGGACCCTCGACGTATCTCGTTTTTACCGATTATGCCTCGCGCAAGCAACCCGCCAGGGCAAGGCAAGCGGCGAAGGAGGCTGAGTAGAAGCGGCGATCTCTGAGACCACGATGCACGAGCCTCGATCCGCGATGCAGGCGAGAGAGATGGGTTACAAGAGTTGGCCCGATTATTGGCGTGGTTGTGGCTGACTTGAGATAAGTTTGGACGCAGCGATTCGAGCACCGATGGTTCACCCTAGATCGGACGATTTGAGGCTACGAGATTTTACGAGTTGTGCGCCGCAGTTTTATGGGTGAGGCACGAGGATGATCGCGAGGAGTTCATCAAGCGATTCTGACGATCATGAGTGATCAAGGCATCGGAGACGAGTCGGTGGTCCTAGAGTTCGCGCAATTGCGTGATACCGCCGATCGTTTGATTCGTGGGAGCTGTCCCGGGGAGAGAATGCACTTCCGGATATATGGGACGAGTTCTCAGGGGCATTTCTTGCACATTTCTTGCCTCCACAGATGAGGAGGGCTCGGGCCGACATATTTTTGGTATTGCGGCGAAGCAGGCGTCGGTTGAGTACAATGTGAGTTCGACTCATTGGCGTGCGTCCCCGCGTTAGTAGCTAGTATGGAGGATCGAGTGCACCGATATGTTCTGAGGCTCGATGATTACCTAGCGAGAGTTGTTGGTGTAGCTCTTCACCGCATGGACATTGCCGCATGCGAGCTTATGCACTTGGATGTGAGAGCGGAGAGATCGACGGAATGGCGAGATCGGCGAAGAGGCGAGCAGCAGGTCCTTTGGTGACTTTCGAGGCGGACCGCCTCGAAGCGAGCGATTATGCGCCTCGCCCGATGCAAGTGGTCCCCCACCGTCGTCGGGACGTTTGGAATATTCAGGAGCAGGTCAGGGCTCCCAGGTTTCAGATTTTCAGGGGAGTAGAAGTGCTCGCCGGATGAGGCCACCCGTATCTCAGTGTGGCCGTTGTGGTAAAGCCCATAGGGGGGAATGTCGTACTGGTTTGGGAGATTGCTATACTTGCGGCCGACAGGGCCATTTGACGAGATCGTCCAGGCCGGGGTAGCACTGGTGGGATAGCACAGACTACTAGATCAGTTGCGGGTTCTTCACCTTCCATAGCTAGGCAGGATGTTCATACACCGGCAGGCCACGGTAGAGGTCACGGTGGAAGTTCCCAGTTTTAGCGGTCCTTTGAACCGCCTATTTTTCAGGTATATCCTTAACCCTCTAGAGTTTTGTATGTATTGATGTTATGATGATGTGTTTAGTGTTATGTTCGGATAGCTTTGTGCTAAAATGTGATTTAGAAACCTGGTTAGTGAAAAACGGTAAGCACAGGGTGAGAAAATGATGAACCTTAGAATATTACGTTGAGACCTTAGATGTAAGGCCGTCTTGAGTACAAGATTTTGCGGGTGATCTTTGTCAGAATGTATAAGTATACGTGGAGTAATGGTGGGAAAATTCCTTGGGTGGTGTAAAATGGAAGTGGTAGCTTTCATGACCTGTATAGGTAAGATTGTTCCGGATCGGGGAACAAGAGCTTGATGCGTTAAGTGGGTCGGGTTGGGGCCATGTTGCGGGTCAACCCGTAGCCCGGTTTGGGGTTGGGTCAGTTCGAGGTGGTCCCGCCAGGTGGTAGGGTCACGAGGGTGCTAGGCCCAAGTTTAGATGACCATCGTATGAGTTCGTGGATATGTTCGACGAGCGGATCGTGAAGGCCGGAATGGCCTTAGGAAGATTGAGGTTAGTAAGATGACCAAGTTTAGAGGTGGTGACTCAAAGTTTTGGAAAGCGGCGATGGTGAAGTGTGGTACGTATACTAGAAGAGTTCAAGTGTTCGAGAAGGGCACGACGAGTAAGGAAGGAAGAGAACGTGTGTTATTTCGTGGCCAGGTGTGGCGTTGGCAACTTGTTAGAAGAACTTTATCGTTATCCGTCTTGAGAAGGAACATTCGGGACGAATGTTTCTAAGGAGGGGAGAATGTTATACCCCGTATTTCCAGAGTATGTACGTGAGGGCGTACGTATAAAAATTTAAGCCTTAAGGTTGGCAAGGTTCGAAATTTGTACACAAGTACCGAAAAGAATCGTTTTTAAAGCGTTTTACTAAACTGCGAAGGGAAAAATACGGCTATGTCATTTATAATTTTTGCGGATTTTTCCGAGAGACGAAACATTTTGGACCAACGGGAGGGTGACATGTGTCACCCTCACATTGGACGTGATTGTGGGCGGTAATGGACGAATTGGTGGTCTTGGTTAGGTAGGATATTTTGTGATAGTTGGTGTGGTAGATGGATAAGGTACACATGGTTGAATCCTCACCCTACACTTGCATGGCACTTGGCTTCATCTTGGCCATTGGTTGGCCATTGGTTGGCCTATAAATACTCCCCTAACTTGAAGACTTTCTTCATCAAAATCATTTTCCAAGTCTTGAAATCCCTCCTTTGTGAGTTGTATTCGTCAAAGCACCCCCTTTTGAGAAGCCTTGGCAGAGGGTACTCCCCTCTAGTGGTGTGGCGAAAGTACCCCCTTGCCTTGTAGTTTTTGTATAATACACACCCCCTCTTGGTAGAAATACTCTCAGTATTGTTATAATACCAAAATACCTTGGCCCAAATACCTTATAGTATTCCAAGGTTACACCTATACTAAAAGCAGGAAAATACTACTATACTTTCCTTTAGCCACTAAACTAAACCCTATGGAAAAATCTCCATAATTGGTTGGAGTACTAAGTAGAAGTTGTGTAGAACTTCTAAGGGTTTCTTGGAGCGGGTGGAGCGCACGGGTAGGAGCTAAACCTTGCTCAGGATCGACTTTAAACTTGGATAATTTTGGGGCTTCGAGGGTAAATAATCCTATCCTTCTATTGTAATTGGAGATTACATCTTGTAGTATTATTGAAAATGAATATAAGATTCATAGAAGAGAATTGAACTGTAATAGAAGGATATTACGTATAAGACTTGAATCAAATCACATCGAAGAATATTTAAGTAGAAGATTAAACTGTACTTACATGGGGCCGTATTCTGATAGTCTTATAACCTTTATGGGTTGATTCTGCGAGTAGCATGTACTACTTGGAAGGTGGACAAGGCTAGCGGGTTATAAGCCGAGCGTTTTGCTAATAGTCGATAATCGTCGCGAGGTATGTGATTCTTCCTATACTCTTGAGCATGATATTTTAAAAGAATATATATATATAGTACGGTAGGCGTCGTGTGTTAATCGAACGTAATTGTACAGCAATGTCTTTTGACTTAAGCTGAATAATATATATATATATATATATATATATATAGTACGGTAGCGTCGTGTGCTAATCGAACGTAGTTATGCAGCAATGTCTTTTGACTTAAGCTGAATAATAAGAATTTTGAAGTATTTCAAAAGAATTAAGAAACCTTTTTGAAAGAAGAGTAATGCTTGGTTTTAAAAGCTTAAGAGTTACACTAGCTTTATGGGAAGTTAGGTATAACGACTTAAGAGAGATAAAAGAATGGTTTATTAATTTTAGAAGTTAAGAGACTTGATCTTAAAAGATAAGAGACTTGACTTAATTATATTAATATGAATTTTGTGTGAAACCTCATTCGTGAGTAATGAGTACTTGGTTTTTAAAAGGAATAATGTTTCTTGATTTGAAATCAGAATGAGTATCGACAAAACCACTGCAGCGTTAATAAAGGAAAATGATTTGACTAATTAAGTAATGATATTAAAACCAGTAGAAACCTCCATTTGCATAGAAGCTAAGATGAGACAAAATGATATTACATTTCCTAGATCATGGCTGCTTAATAAGATTGATTATGAACAAGAATAACCTACTCACATATAAGGCATATGTTTCTCAAATTGTTTAAAGAGAATTATACTCTTAAGTGATTAAGACTATGAACTACGAAACCTTTCTAAAATAAGAGACTTAAGTACTTGAAATTAGGCAAACTTGAACTTAGGGAAAAGAATGTTGTTGAAAAGGAAAGTGTTTTGGTTTACCCAAAAAAAAATGTGAGTCAATCTATTTTTATACAACGGGTATCGGGTGACCTTTGTAAAAGAAATGGATTTTTTAAAGGAATCTAACGTACGTAGTACTTTAGGGTTAAAACCCGGACTTTGACATAAAATGAAAGTACCTTGAGTTATGTATAACTTTCCTATGCTTGTTGTTGTGTAACTCGCCTATGCTTGTTGTTGTATAACTTGCCTATGCTTATTGTGACAGTCTTTGTTGTGCAAGAATTGTGTTTCTATACTACCGCGTCTCTCGATGGAGGGCCGGTTGACTTGTTGAGAACTTACTTGGGCGTCTGCGTGATGTGGAAGATTCCACTGTATGCTTCCATTATTATTATTACATGGGCATGTCTACACGATGATGGATTACGTGGACATGTGACCATTATGGTTATTTATGGCGAAGTATCGTGACTTACGGTTGTGATCGGGTGCGTGCTTGTTTGCCCCGTCGACTACGTGGCGCGGTGGATCGGTATAGGTTATTGCACTTGCCACGCGTCGCCTTCGCGGCGAAGTATCGTGACTTACGGTTGTGATCGGTGCTTAGCCGATTCACTTTCCCCGTCGCCACGTGGCGCGGGAGGCGGTGGAGGCTAGTGCACTTGCCGCGTGTCGCCCGCGAGTCGGTGTTTGGATGGAGCCGTGACTTACGGTTGTGATCCGTGCGTGTCGATTCACTTGCCCCGTCGGCCACGTGGCGCGAGGAGGAGGCTGGTGGAGGCTATTGCACTTGCCACGTGTCGCCTTCGTGATATGGTTGTACGAGATTATTGGTACGGTCGGATCTGGTAGTTATACTTGCCGTCACGGTTTTATGACACAGGTGGGACACGGTGTTCATGTATACTCCTTGGTGTTGTTATATCATAGGCTGGCGGTGAGGAAGGAATTCCACGCACGAGTGATGATTTGGAGGCGTGAGTCCACGACTTGATATGATTGTTTATATGTTGTGTCTTGTAGTTTGGTTATCATACATGTCTCCGCTTTATATAGACTATTATGATTTCATTTACTGATATTTTGATTTCACATACTTGGTACTGTTATCGACCTCCTTGAGGCTGCGTTCATCCGCAGTAGAGTACATCTGCCGATCCCCGCTTATAGGATCACATTTCAGCGTATTGGAAGCTCGTTCCTTGGAGGCTTATCTTTTGGTATGTTACCACAGTGTAGAGGTTCTTGTACATTCGTGGTATGGCGGGGCCCCGTCCGTCATAGTTGTTATAAAAATCTTAGAGTGCAGCCTTTGTTGTAGGCGGGGTTGTAAGGATTATGAATTCAAAGGTCGATATATATATATATCTTTGAAAAGCAACCGCTTTGGTTGACCTATTTTCTTTATCTTGATCCATATCTATTTGTATGTTTAAGTTTTTATTTCATGGTTTTCTCGATGTTGTATCACTAGGGTGCCGGGGTAAGGCACGATCCACGCCCGGGTTGGTCGTGACAATTGAATCAGATTTACAATGGTGTATTCTGATGAGCTTGTGTAGTATATCCGTGAAGTAGAATTGAACACGTCCGGTTAGGCGGTAATCCTCAGGAGTTGTTGGCCCGTAGCGGGCGAGTAAGAGAGATTTATGTGGTTACGGGGAGGTCTTTGAATTTTCTGTAGAATAAGGAATCTTGTATTTAGAATATTCTACGAAGAGATCTCGAAGTTGATAGACGTTTTATGGCCATTATAGGTTGAAGTACTACGAGTAGCGCATTCTACTTGAATGGTGGAAAAGGCTAGCAAGGTTATAGTACTTGTAGCGTTTTGCTAATTGTCGATAATCGTCGCGAGGTATGTGAACCTCTTCCTATCCTTTCTAGCATGATGTTTGTAAACTATGTAGTACGGTAGACGTACGTGTGCTAAATGAATTTGGTTGGTTTAAAACATAAAGTGTTATAACGGCTTTATGGGAAGTTTGTTATAACAACTTTATATAGGTAAAGAAATGGGTTTATTGATTTTAACAGATAAGGGACTTGACTTATATTTGACTTGATATGATCTGTGAAGAACTTGAATTGTGTAGAAAGTTGTGAAACCTCATTCGTGAGTAATGAGTACGTGGTTTTTAAATAATAAGTTATATTGATTTCGGAAATGAGAATAAGTATCGAACAAACCACTGCAGCGTTAATAAAGGAAAATGTATTGACAAATAATTAATTATATTAAAACCAGTAGAAACCTCCATCTGCATAGAAGCTAAGATAAGACAAAATTGTATTACATTTCCTAGATCATGGCTGCTTTAATAAGATTGTTATAAACAAGAATAACCTACTCACACATAAGACATATGTTACTCAAATTGTTTTAAAAGAGATTACGTTATTAAGTGATTAAGACTATGAGCTATGAAATCTTTCGAAAATAAAAGACTTGAGTATTTGAAATTAGGCAACTTGAACTTTTGGAAAAGAATGTTGTTACTTGAGTTTAAAAGGGAAAGTGTTTTTGTTTAAAAAAAGGGCATGGTATTGTCTTGATTTGGTTTAAAAAGAAAGTATGGAAATCGTTTTGGTTTACTTAAAATGACAGTCACTCTATTTTTAATACTACGAGTATCGTGTGACCTTTGTAAAAGAAATGGATCTTTTGAAAGAATTTAAAGTACGTAGTACCTTGGGGTTAAAAATCCGGTTTTGTTGTCATAAAATGAAAGTCTAAGAGTATGTTGAACTTGCCTATGCTTGTTGTGATAGCCTTTGTTGTGCAAGTGTTGTATTTCTGTGCCACCGCGTCTCTCGATGGAGGGCCGGCTGATTTGTTAGGAACTTACTTGGACGTACCGGCAGTGACAGAGAATTCCACGGGTACGCTTCCATTATTATTATTCCATGGACTAGCTCTCGCGAGGTTTTCTTGATTCACTTGGTATCCGTAGTTGACTCTCGTACTTGCCGATGCGTGGGTGCGCAGTGGTATCCGTAGTTAGTCTTCGTACTTGACCCGTTCAGTTTTGTGACGAAGTCTCGTGATTTCGGCTTGGTATCTAGTAGTTGGTCTTCAGACTTGCCGGTCGACTCGTGGCAGATGGTATCGGTAGTCGGCGCCGTGCTTGCCGTGTCAGCTTCGTGAGTTAGCTTATAGCTGTGGTGTGGCGAAGTCTCGTGATTCCGGCTTGGTATCTGGTAGTTAGTCTTCGTACTTGCCCCGGCCAGCTACGTGGCGCAGGTGGTATCTGGTAGTTGGCTTTCGTACTTGCCCTGGGTCAGCTTCGTGGTATGGTTATATAGATTTGTTGGTACGGCTTTGGTATCTGGTAGTTGGCTCTCGTACTTGCCCCGGTCAGTTGATGATGCGGCTTTGGTATCTGGTAGTTAGCCTTCGTACTTGCCCCGTACGGTTTTTATGACACAGGTGGGACCTGGTGTTCATGTGTACGCCTTGGTATTGTTATCATAGACTGCCGGCAGTGAGGAAGGTATTCCACGGGCACGATTGATGTTGTGGGCGTGAGACCCATAGTTATATTGAGTGTTGACCTTGAGGGCGTGAGTCCCTGACTTGGCAGGACTGCTTTTATGTTGTGAACTGTAGTTTGGTTATCATACATGTCTCCTGTTTTTATATAGACTACTATGATTTCATTTACAGTATTTTCAGTTTCACATACTTGGTACCTGTTGTACTGACCTCCTTCGGGGGGCTGCGTTCATGCCGCAGGTAGAGGTACATCGGTTGTGGATCCTCGCTCATAGGATCACAGTTCAGCGTATTGGGAAGCCCCGTTTCTCCGGAGGCTTATCTTTTGGTATGTTACCCTGAGTCTGTAGGTTCTTGTACATTCAGGGGTATGGCGGGGCCCTGTCCCGTCATAGTTGTTGTTATAAAACTCTTAGAGTGCAGTAATCGTTGTGGCGTAATTGTAAAAAGGATATAACTGTTCGGGTTTTTATGTATATATACAAAAGGTGACCGCTTGGGTTAGCCTGTTCTTATCATATATCTTGTTTCATGTTTAAGTTTTTATTTCCGCTGATTTTTCTCTGATGTTGTATCACTAGGGTGCCCGGGGTAAGGCACCAGTCACGGGCCCGGGTTCGGGTCGTGACAAAAGTGGTATCAGAGCAGTTAGTCCTCGGAAAGTGTCTACAGACCGTGTCTAGTAGAGTCTTGATTATCGGTGTGTTGTGCACCACATCTATAATCAGGAGGCTGCAGGACATTTAGGATTGGTTTCCATTCTTTTCACTCTAAGATCGTGCCTTAGAGCTGTGTTATAAGCTGGACCCCTCTGACGTATTTCATTTTTACCAGTTATGCCTCCACGCATGAAATCGGGGCCCGAAGAAGGCAAAGCGTGAAGGAGGCTGCAAGTAGAAACAACGATGGCTCACGAGACCACAGTACACGAGCCTCAGCCCCACACCGAGCAGGAGATGGATTACAAGAGACGGCGCTTATTGGCGTGATCGTGGCGCACATGAGGATAAAGTGGGCCGCAGTTCGAGCACCGTGGTTCACCCAAGATCGGATAGTTTGAGGCTACGGACTTTCGAGTTGTAGCCCGCCGCAGTTCTACGGTCGAGGCCCGAGGATGATCCGCAGGAGTTCATCCAAGCGATTCTGGATCGTAAAGTGATCAAGGCTTCGGAGACCGAGTCAGTGGTCTTAGGTTCGCATCGGCTGCGTGATACTGCAGTCGACTTGTTTGATTCGTGGGAGCTGTCCCGGGCAGAGCATGCACTTCCAGCTGTATGGGACGAGTTCTCAGAGGCATTTCTTGCACATTTCTTGCCTCCACAAATGAGGAGGGCTCGGGCCGACAAATTTTTGATGTTGAGGCAGAACGGGCATACGGTTCAGGAGTACAACGTAGAGTTTAACTCACTAGCTCGGTACGTCCCCGCGTTAGTAGCCGACATGGAGGACAGAGTGCACCGCTATGTCACCGGGCTCGACGATTATTTGGAATAGAGTTGCTCGGGTGTAGCTCTTCAGCCGGGCATGGACATTGCCCGCATGCAGGCTTATGCACTTGGATGTGAGGCACGGAGAGGTCGGCGGAATGACCGGGATCAGCAGAAGAGGGCCAGGACAGCAGGGTCTTTTGGCGACGTTCGCGGAGGACCGCCTCAGCAGCAGACTAGTTATGCGCCTCCGCCAGTACAGAGCGGTCCTCCGCGATCTTGTGGCATCCAGAGTATTCGAGGCGGTCGTGGCTCGAGGTTCAGCTTCGGGGGAGTAGTGGTGTTGGCCAGATGAGGCCACCCTTACCTCAGTGTGGCCATTGCAGTAAAATCCACAAGGGGGAGTGTCGTGCTAGTTTGGGAGTTTGCTTTACATGCGGCCAGCAGGGCCATTTTGCGAGAAACTGTCCGACCGGAGGTGGCACTAGTGGGATAGCACAGACTACGGGATCAGTTGCGGGTTCTTCACCTTCAATAGCGAGGCAGGATGTTCATACCCCGGCAGGCCAGGGCAGGGGTCGTGGTGGAAGTTCCCAGTTCTAGCGGTCCTTTGAACCGCCTATTTGATTTTCAGGTATATCCTTAACCCTCTAGAGACTAGTTTGTATTGATGTTATGATGATCTTATTGTTGTGTGCTATGTACGGATAGCGTTGTGTTATTTGTGAGTTAGAAAACATGGTTAGTTGAAAGGATAAGTATGAGTACATGGAAGGTGTGAACCTTAGAATATTACACGTTGAGACCTTAGATGTAAGGCCGTCTTGAGTAAAGGATTTTGCGGGTGATCCTTGTCGGAGAGCATTATATACATAGGGTGTACCAGTGGGATAGTTCCTTGGGTTGTGTAAGATGAAAGTGGTAGCTTTCAGGACTTGAATAGGTAAGATTGTTCCGGATCGGGGGAACAAGAGTTTGGCGCGATTTTGGGACGGGTTAAGGACCATTCGCGGGTCAACCCGCAGCCCGAAAGAAGATGTGGTCAGTTGGAGGTGGTCCCGCCAGGTGGTAGGGTCACGAGGGTGCTAGGCCCAAGTTTCGGTAACCATCGTATGGGTTCGTGGATATGTTCGACCAGAATCGGACCATGGAGACAGAGAATGGACTTGAAGGAAATTGAAGCTAGTGAGATGACCAAGTTTGGAGGTGGTGACTCCAAAGATTTTGGAAACTGAAGTGATGACTGAAGCGTGGTACGTGTACTAGGAAGAGTTCGTGTTCGAGGAAAGTCGGCGAGTAAGGAAGGAAGCGAACATGTGTTATGAGAACGGAAGTGATCATTTCTTTTGTGAAGGGAAGGTGCGAAGGGAGTATCTTTTAGACCATGGGTGGGAGCTTTTGTGATGTTAGAGGTGATTCCTCGTGGACCTGAATTTAAGTATTTGCGCGTGTGTTATGTTATGGCCAGGTGTGGCATGATTGGTTTCGTAAGTATAGTAGTGAAGACTATACCGGCACATGTATGTTTTGAGACTTAGAAGGAACATTCGGGACGAATGTTTCTAAGGGGGAAGAATGTTATACCCCGTATTTCCAGAGTATGTATGTGAGGACGTACGTATGAAAATACAAGCCATAAGTAGGATAAGGATGTAGGATTTGTTTTTCCGACGGAAAATTTTCCAAACCTTGTAAAGGAATTTTACGTTTTCAAGAATTTATTTATTTTGGATTTTTCTGAGAGATGAAATATTTTGGACCAATGAGAGGGTGACATGTGTCACCCTCAAGTGGACGGTTTGGTGAAGGAAATGATGGCACGTTTTTTCCATGGAAAATGCCATAAACCTTTGGTCAATGTTTGGCTAGATATTTGTGTGGTAGTTGGATAAGTGGGACCCACACACACATGGCCAAATCTAGACCACACACTTGCTTCAATCCTAGCCCTTGAATGTCCTATAAATACCCCATAAGTGCAAGACTTATTCTTCATCCACACTTGAGAAATGCCAAGGCAAAAATACTCCCCCCTTTGAGAAAGCTCTCGTCCAACACTCATCCCCTCAACCAAACTTTGTCCAAAAATTCTTAAAGTCTTAAGTGTTCTTCCTTAGTGTATTAGGAAGATTATTAGCCAAAAGTTAGAAAGATTTCACACCCCTAGCCTAAATACACCCCCTTGGCCGAGAGTTGCCACAAGTTTAGCCTTAGTGTACTTCACTTTGTGGAGTTAAAGTGTTAAGAGAAGTTGTTTAGAAACTTCTAAGGATCGCTTGGAGCAGGTTGGAGCGTAAGGATTAGGAGCTAAACGTTGCTCAGGAGTCGACATATAATCTTGGATAATTTTGGGCTTATCGAGATAATGATCTTTATCCCCTATCAGAATTGGATATTACATGTTGTAGTAATGTATAGTTGAGTATACTATATGTAGAATGAATATTGAAAAGGATTGAATCGTATTTGATGAGACTTGTGTAGTATATCCGTGAAGTAGAATTGAACACGTCAGGTTAGGCGTGTAATCCCTGAGAGTTGTTGGCACAGTAGCGGGCCGAGGTAGGAGGAGATTTATGTGGTTACTACGGGAGAGTCTTGCTGCGAATTTTACGTAGAATAAGGAATCTTGTATTTAGAATATTCTACGAAGAGATCTAGAAGTTGATAGACGTTTTATGGCCATTATAGGTTGAAGTACTACGAGTAGCGCATTCTACTTGAAGGGTGGAAAAGGCTAGCAAGGTTATAGTACTTGGAGCATTTTTCTAATTGTCGATAATCGTCGCGAGGTATGTGAACCTCTTCCTATCCTTTCTAGCATGATGTTTGTAAACTATGTAGTACGGTAGACGTACGTGTGCTAAATGAATTTGGTTGGTTTAAAACATAAAGTGTTATAACGGCTTTATGGGAAGTTTGTTATAACAACTTTATGTAGGTAAAGAAATGGGTTTATTGATTTTAAAAGATAAGGGACTTGACTTATATTTGACTTGATATGATCTGTGAAGAACTTGAATTGTGTAGAAAGTTGTGAAACCTCATTCGTGAGTAATGAGTACGTGGTTTTTAAATAATAAGTTATATTGATTTCGGAAATGAGAATAAGTATCGAACAAACCAATGCAGCGTTAATAAAGGAAAATGTATTGACAAATAATTAATTATATTAAAACCAGTAGAAACCTCCATCCGCATGAAGCTAAGATAAGACAAAATTGTATTACATTTCCTAGATCATGGCTGCTTTAATAAGATTGTTATAAACAAGAATAACCTACTCACACATAAGGCATATGTTACTCAAATTGTTTTAAAAGAGATTACGTTATTAAGTGATTAAGACTATGAGCTATGAAATCTTTCGAAAATAAGAGACTTGAGTATTTGAAATTAGGCAACTTGAACTTTTGGAAAAGAATGTTGTTACTTGAGTTTAAAAGGGAAAGTGTTTTTGTTTAAAAAAAGGGCATGGTATTGTCTTGATTTGGTTTAAAAAGAAAGTATGGAAATCGTTTTGGTTTACTTAAAATGACAGTCACTCTATTTTTAATACTACGAGTATCGTGTGACCTTTGTAAAAGAAATGAATCTTTTGAATGAATTTAAAGTACGTAGTACCTTGGGGTTAAAAATCCGGTTTTGTTGTCATAAAATGAAAGTCTAAGAGTATGTTGAACTTGCCTATGCTTGTTGTGATAGCCTTTGTTGTGCAAGTGTTGTATTTCTGTGCCACCGCGTCTCTCGATGGAGGGCCGGCTGATTTGTTAGGAACTTACTTGGACGTACCGGCAGTGACGGAGAATTCCACGGGTACGCTTCCATTATTATTATTCCATGGACTAGCTCTCCATGAGGTTTCTTGATTCGGCTTGGTATCCGTAGTTGACTCGTATTTGCCGGCGTGGTACGCGCAGTGGTATCCGTAGTTAGTCTTCGTACTTGCCTTCGGTTTGTGAAGTCTCGTGATTTCGGCTTGGTATCTAGTAGTTGGTCTTCGTACTTGCCCCGGTCAGCTACGTGACGCAGATGGTATCTGGTAGTCGGCCTTCGTACTTGCCCCGTGTCAGCTTCGTGAGTTAGCTTATAGCTGTGGTGTGGCGAAGTCTCGTGATTCCGCGTATCCGTAGTTAGTCTTGGACTTGCCCGCCACCACGTGGCGCAGTGGTATCCGGTAGTTGGCTTTCGTGCCCGCGGTTCACCGTGGTATGGTTATATAGATTTGTTGATGCGGCTTTGGTATCGGTAGTTAGCTCTTCAGACTTGCCTCAACGGTTTTTACGCATACACAAGACACGGTGTTCATGTATACGCCTTGGTATTGTTATCATAGATCGCCGACGGTGAGAAGGTATTCCACGCACGATTGATGTTGTGGGCGTGAGACCCATAGTTATATTAGTGTTGACCTTGAGGCGTGAGTCCCCGACTTGGCAGATCGCTTATGTTGTGAATCGTAGTTTGGTTATCATACATGTCTCTGCTTTTATATAGACTACTATGATTTCATTTACATATTTTGATTTCACATACTTGGTACTGTTATCGACCTCCTTGGGGTTGCGTTCATCCGCAGGTAGAGGTACATCGGTTGTGGATCCTCGCCATAGGATCACAATTCAACGTATTGGAAGCCCCGTTTCTCGGAGGCTTATCTTTTGGTATGTTACCCCGAGTGCAGCAGGTTCTTGTACATTCGGGGTATGGCGGGGCCTGTCCGTCATAGTTGTTATTATAAAACTCTTAGAGGTGCAGAATCTTGTTGTGGCGTAATTGTAAAAAGGATATAACTGCTCGGGTTTTATGTATATATACAAAGGTGACCGCTTGGTTGCTTTGTTCTTATCATATATCTTGTTTCATGTTTAAGTTTTTATTTCACTGATTTTCTCGATGTTGTATCACTAGGGTGCCGGTAGGCACGATCCACGGCCGGTTGGTCGTGACAAAAGTGGTATCGAGCGATTAGTCCTCGGAAAGTGTCTGACGTGTTCAGTAGAGTCTTGATTAACGGTGTGTTGTGCACTACATCTATAATCGTGAGGTTGCAGGACATTTAGGATTGGTTTCATTCTTTTCACTCTAAGATCGTGCCTTAGAGCCGTGTTATAAGTCGGACCTCCGACGTATTTCGTTTTACCGATTATGCCTCCACGCAAGCGTCGTGGGCCCAGAAGGGCAAAGCGGCGAAGGAGGCGCAAGTAAGCGGCGATGGCTACCGAGACCTCGGTACACGAGCCTCCACCCCACGTACCGAAAGCAGGAGATGGATTACAAGGAGATGGCCCAGTTATTGGCCAGGATTGTGGCCAGACATGAGGATAGGCTGGACGCAGCAGTTCCAGTAGCACCCGTGGTTCACCCAAGATCGGATAGTTTGAGGCTACGGGACTTTCTGAGTTGTAGCCCGCCAGAGTTCTACGGGTCGAGGCCTGAGGATGATCCGCAGGAGTTCATCCGAGCGATTCTGGATCGTAGTGATCAAGGCTTCGGAGACCGAGTCAGTGGTCTTAGGTTCGCATCGGCTGCGTGATACTGCAGTCGACTGGTTTGATTCGTGGGAGCTGTCCCGGGGAGAGCATGCACTTCCAGCTGTATGGGACGAGTTCTCAGAGGCATTTCTTGCACATTTCTTGCCTCCACAAATGAGGAGGGCTCGGGCCGACAAATTTTTGATGTTGAGGCAGAACGGGCGTACGGTTCAGGAGTACAACGTAGAGTTTAACTCACTAGCTCGGTACGTCCCCGCGTTAGTAGCCGACATGGAGGACAGAGTGCTCCGCTATGTCACCGGGCTCGATGATTATTTGACAGAGAGTTGCTCGGGTGTAGCTCTTCAGCCGGGCATGGACATTGCCCGCATGCAGGCTTATGCACTTGGATGTGAGGCACGGAGAGGTCGACGGAATGACCGGGATCGTGAAGAGGGCACGACAACAGGTCTTTTGGCGACTTTCGAGAGGACCGCCTCGGCCAGACTAGTTATGCGCCTTCGCGACAGAGCGGTCCTCCACGCCTTCTTGGCATCCAGAGTATTGAGCGGTCGTGGCTCGAGGTTGAGTTTTGGGAGTAGTGGTGTTGGCGGATGAGGCCACCCTTACCTCGATGTGGCGTTGCAGAAAATCCATAAGGAGAGTGTCGTGCTAGTTTGGGAGTTTGCTTTACATGCGGCGGCAGGCCATTTGCGAAACCGTCCGGCCGGAGGTGACACTAGTGGGATAGCACAGACTACGGATCGATTGCGGTTCTTCACCTTGATAGCGAGGCAGATGTTCATACCGGCGAGCAGGCGAAGTCGTGGTGGAAGTTCCCAGTTCTAGCGGTCCTTTGAACCGCCTATTTGATTTTCAGGTATATCCTTAACCCTCTAGAGACTAGTTTGTATTGATGTTATGATGATCTTATTGTTGTGTGCTATGTACGGATAGCGTTGTGTTATTTGTGAGTTAGAAAACATGGTTAGTTGAAAGGATAAGTATGAGTACATGGAAGGTGTGAACCTTAGAATATTACACGTTGAGACCTTAGATGTAAGGTCGTCTTGAGTAAAGGATTTTGCGGGTGATCCTTGTCGGAGAGCATTATATACATAGGGTGTACCAGTGGGATAGTTCCTTGGGTTGTGTAAGATGAAAGTGATAGCTTTCAGGACTTGAATAGGTAAGATTGTTCCGGATCGGGGGAACAAGAGTTTGGCGCGATTTTGGGACGGGTTAAGGACCATTCGCGGGTCAACCCACAGCCCGAAAGAAGATGTGGTCAGTTGGAGGTGGTCCCGCCAGGTGGTAGGGTCACGAGGGTGCTAGGCCCAAGTTTCGGTAACCATCGTATGAGTTCGTGGATATGTTCGACCAGAATCGGACCATGGAGACAGGGAATGGCCTTGAAGGAAATTGAAGCTAGTGAGATGATCAAGTTTGGAGGTGGTGACTCCAAAGATTTTGGAAACTGAAGTGATGATTGAAGCGTGGTACGTGTACTAGGAAGAGTTCGGGTGTTCGAGAAGGGTACGACGAGTAAGGAAGGAAGCGAACATGTGTTATGAGAACGGAAGTGATCATTTCTTTTGTGAAGGGAAGGTGCGAAGGGAGTACCTTTTAGACCATGGGTGGGAGCTTTTGTGATGTTAGAGGTGATTCCTCGTGGACTTGGATTTAAGTATTTGCGCGTGTGTTATGTTATGCCCAGGTGTGGCATGATTGGTTTTGTAAGTATAGTAGTGAAGACTATACCGGCGCATGTATGTTTTGAGACTTAGAAGGAACATTCGGGACGAATGTTTCTAAGGGGGGAAGAATGTTATACCCCGTATTTCCAGAGTATGTATGTGAGGACGTACGTACGAAAATACAAGCCTTAAGTAGGATAAGGATGTAGGATTTGTTTTTCCGACGAAAATTTTTCCAAACCTTGTAAAGGAATTTTACGTTTTCAAGAATTTATTTATTTTGGATTTTTCTGAGAGATGAAATATTTTGGACCAATGAGAGGGTGACATGTGTCACCCTCAAGTGGACGGTTTGGTGAAGGAAATGATGGCACGTTTTTTCCATGGAAAATGCCATAAACCTTTGGTCAATGTTTGGCTAGATATTTGTGTGGTAGTTGGATAAGTGGGACCCACACACACATGGCCAAATCTAGACCACACACTTGCTTCAATCCTAGCCCTTGAATGTCCTATAAATACCCCATAAGTGCAAGACTTATTCTTCATCCACACTTGAGAAATGCCAAGGCAAAAATACTCCCCCCTTTGAGAAAGCTCTCGTCCAACACTCCTCTCCCTCAACCAAACTTTGTCCAAAAATTCTTAAAGTCTTAAGTGTTCTTCCTTAGTGTATTAGGAAGATTATTAGCCAAAAGTTAGAAAGATTTCACACCCCTAGCCTAAATACACCCCCTTGGCCGAGAGTTGCCACAAGTTTAGCCTTAGTGTACTTCACTTTGTGGAGTTAAAGTGTTAAGAGAAGTTGTTTAGAAACTTCTAAGGATCGCTTGGAGCAGGTTGGAGCGTAAGGATTAGGAGCTAAACGTTGCTCAGGAGTCGACATATAATCTTGGATAATTTTGGGCTTATCGAGATAATGATCTTTATCCCCCTATTGTAATTGGATATTACATGTTGTAGTAATGTATAGTTGAGTATACTATATGTAGAATGAATATTGAAAAGGATTGAACTGTATTTACAGTAGACTTGTGTAGTATATCTGTGAAGTAGAATTGAACACGTCCGGTTAGACGTGTAATCCCCTGGGAGTTGTTGGCCTGGTAGCGGGCCTGAGTAGAGGAGGAGATTTATGTGGTTACGGGGGGGGAGGTGCTGCCGAATTTTCTGTAGAATAAGGAATCTTGTATTTAGAATATTCTACGAAGAGATCTAGAAGTTGATAGACATTTTATGGCCATTATAAGTTGAAGTACTACGAGTAGCGCATTCTACTTGAAGGGTGGAAAAGGCTAGCAAGGTTATAGTACTTGGAGCATTTTTCTAATTGTCGATAATCGTCGCGAGGTATGTGAACCTCTTCCTATCCTTTCTAGCATGATGTTTGTAAACTATGTAGTACGGTAGACGTACGTGTGCTAAATGAATTTGGTTGGTTTAAAACATAAAGTGTTATAACGGCTTTATGGGAAGTTTGTTATAACAACTTTATGTAGGTAAAGAAATGGGTTTATTGATTTTAAAAGATAAGGGACTTGACTTATATTTGACTTGATATGATCTGTAAAGAACTTGAATTGTGTAGAAAGTTGTGAAACCTCATTCGTGAGTAATGAGTACGTGGTTTTTAAATAATAAGTTATATTGATTTCGGAAATGAGAATAAGTATCGAACAAACCAATGCAGCGTTAATAAAGGAAAATGTATTGACAAATAATTAATTATATTAAAACCAGTAGAAACCTCCATCTGCATAGAAGCTAAGATAAGACAAAATTGTATTACATTTCCTAGATCATGGCTGCTTTAATAAGATTGTTATAAACAAGAATAACCTACTCACACATAAGACATATGTTACTCAAATTGTTTTAAAAGAGATTACGTTATTAAGTGATTAAGACTATGATCTATGAAATCTTTCGAAAATAAGAGACTTGAGTATTTGAAATTAGGCAACTTGAACTTTTGGAAAAGAATGTTGTTACTTGAGTTTAAAAGGGAAAGTGTTTTTGTTTAAAAAAAGGGCATGGTATTGTCTTGATTTGGTTTAAAAAGAAAGTATGGAAATCGTTTTGGTTTACTTAAAATGACAGTCACTCTATTTTTAATACTACGAGTATCGTGTGACCTTTGTAAAAGAAATGGATCTTTTGAAAGAATTTAAAGTACGTAGTACCTTGGGGTTAAAAATCCGGTTTTGTTGTCATAAAATGAAAGTCTAAGAGTATGTTGAACTTGCCTATGCTTGTTGTGATAGCCTTTGTTGTGCAAGTGTTGTATTTCTGTGCCACCGCGTCTCTCGATGGAGGGCCGGCTGATTTGTTAGGAACTTACTTGGACGTACCGGCAGTGACGGAGAATTCCACGGGTACGCTTCCATTATTATTATTCCATGGACTAGCTCTCCATGAGGTTTTACTGATTCGGCTTGGTATCTGGTAGTTGACTCTCGTACTTGCCCCGGTCGTGGCTGGCGCAGGTGGTATCTGGTAGTTAGTCTTCGTACTTGCCCCGTTCAGTTTTGTGACGAAGTCTCGTGATTTCGGCTTGGTATCTGGTAGTTGGTCTTCGTACTTGCCTCGGTCAGCTACGTGACGCAGGTGGGTTAGCCTGTTCTTATCATATATCTTGTTTCATGTTTAAGTTTTTATTTCCGCTGATTTTTCTCTGATGTTGTATCACTAGGGTGCCCGGGGTAAGTCACCAGTCACGGGCTCGGGTTCGGGTCGTGACAACTTACTCGGCTGAGGATTATGCTAGCTTATATAGCAGGGAGATTGTGAGACTGCACGGGGTTCCTACGTTTATGATGTCAGACAGATGAGCTTGATTACGGATAACTTCTGGAGATTTTTCAGAAGGGGTTAGGGATACAGGTGAGTCTCAGTGTTGCATTACACCTCGGATGCATACGCATAGCGTATCATCGTGCACTTGAGGATAGGTGGTGGCCCTGTGTTCTTGATTTCGAGAGATGTTCGAGGGTTATTTGCCTCTTGTTGAGTTACGACGATAATGCATACCCTTCCAGTATTCAGATGGCCCTGTATGAGGCCTTGTATGTAAGAAAGTGTAGATCGCCGGTTGGTTGGTTCAACGTAGTCGAGGTTCAGTTATTTGGTCCAGACTTGATTCAGCGGGCTGTGGATAAGGCGAAGCTTATCCAAGAAAGATTATTAGTAATCTCAGAGTCAGCAGAAGCTTTATGCAGATAACCGACGTTGACACATGGGGTTCAGCTTGACATTTTAGTATGAGTATTGTTGTTACACCCCGTAGTTCCAGAGTATGTATGAGGGCGACGCATTTGAGAATACGCATAAAATTGGAAAGGAAGAAAGATGTGATTTTTCGACGGAAAAGTTTCCGAATTTTGAGAAGGAAAAATGTTCGTTAAAGGGAATTGGATTCCCAGATTTGGTATTCGGACTTTTTGGAATATTTGAGAATTATGGAATTTTATTTCCGGAATTGGTCACGTGGGGCCCACGGGGAAAATTTACGGTTTGTGGGGCCCACTTTATTTTCGGATTTTTGGCATTACGGATATTTTCGGAAGATGAAATATTTTGGACGAGTAGGGGGGCGACACGTGTCACCCCCATGTGGCCATGTGGCCGAAAATTAGGGGGACCACATGGCTTGGACGTTTTATTGGGGGACAAGTGGCAAGCCACTTGTCCCATTTTTGTGGTGGCCAAATGGTTGGCAAACTACCCACACACATGTACCCCATCCTCACCTTACACTTGCATTAATCATAGCCCTTGGTTTCTCTATAAATACCCCCTTGTTTCAAGACTTTATTCATCCACACTTAAGAGTTTCAAAGGCAAAAGTCTCCCTCCCTCCTTGTGTTGTTCTCGTCCAACACCCCCCTTTGTGTAGAAAAATCCTTCAAGTGTTGTTGTTATCCCAAATACCTTAGCCTAGTATCCCTAGTAGTATTCCAAAGTTATTTCAACATTAAGAGCCCGGAAATACTACTTTATTCCTTTAGTCGCAAAACGAAGCCCTAGAAAAATCTTCATAGCTTAGATGAAGTGTTAAGAGAAGTTGTTTAGAAACTTCTAAGGGTTGCTTGGAGCGGGTTGAAGCGTAAGGATTTGGAGCTAAACGTTGCTCAGGATCGACTTATTATCTTGGATAATTTTGGGCTTATCGAGGTAATGATCTATGTCCCTCTAATGTAATTGGATATTACATATTGTAGTAGTTTAGAATTGAGTATAAGATATATTGGAAGGATGATTATAATGAATTGAACTGTATTTACAGTAGACTTGTAGTATTATTGTGGAGTAGAATTGTACACGTCCGGTTAGACGTGTAACCCCCCCCCCCCCTTTGGAGTTGTTGGCTTGGTAGCGGGCCTTGATAAAGGAGTAGATTTATGTGGTTCGGGGTGGGGGGGGGGGAGGTTCTGCCGAAATTTCCGTAGAATAAGGAACCTTGTACTTGGAATTGTGCTACAAAGAGATCGAGAAGTTGATAGACGTTTTGTGGCCTTTTTAGGTGGAAGTATTGCGAGTAGCGTATTCTACTTGAAGGGTGGAAAAGACTTGCAGGGTTACAGTACTTTGGAGCTTTTTGCTTTTTGTCGATAATCGTCGCGAGGTATGTGAACTTCTTCCTATCTTTTCTAGCATGATTGTGTGAACTATGTAGTACGGTAGACGTACGTGTGCTAAACGAATTTGGTTGGTTTAAAACATAAAGTGTTATAACGGTTTTATGGGAAGTTTGTTATAACAACTTTATGTAGGTAAAGAAATGGTTTTTGGTTTTTTTTAAAAGATAAGAGACTTGACTTATAAATGACTTGATGTGAATTAGTAAGGACTTTGTTTGTATTAAAAAGTTGTGAAACCGCTTTTATGAGAATGGGTAATTGGGTTTTAAAAAGGAAATAGTTATATTGATTTCGAAAATGAGAAAAAGTATCGAACAAACCACTGCAGCGTTAATAAAGGAAAATGTATTGACTAATAATTAATTATATTAAAACCAGTAGAAACCTCCATCTGCATAGAAGCTAAGATAAGACAAAATTGTATTACATTTCCTAGATCATGGCTGCTTTAATAAGATCATTAATAACAAGTATTGATTTTTCTTAAATTCCAAAGTAAGGAACTTGATTTCTAAAAGAAAGGAGATTTGAGGAACTAAAGTGTTTTGATTTAAAAGAAAGGCATGTTTTTGTCTTAAAATAGTTTAAAAAGGAAGGCAGGGTTTTTGTCTTAAAATAGTTTAAAAAGAAGGCATGGTTTTGTCTTAAATTGGTTTATTTCAAAAGAAGGTATGAAAATTGTTTTGGTTTACTAAAAAAAAGACAGTTACTCTATTTCGATACTACGAGTATCGTGTGACTTTTTGTGAAAGAAAAGGATCTTTTAAAGTGTTAAAATGCGTAGTACCTTGGGGTTAAAATCCGAATTTGTTGTAATAAAATAAAAGTCTATGAGTACGTTGAACTTGCCTATGCTTGTTGTACTAGCCTTTGTTGTGCAAGTGTTTTTATTCTGTGCTACCGAGTCTCTCGATGGAGGGCCGGTTATCTTGTTATATCCTTGGACCCATCGACACGCGTTGGGTGGCCCAATGTATGGTTCCATTAGGATTGTTGTTCCATGGACTAGCTCTCCGCGAGGTTTTACCGATTCGGCTTTGGTATCCGGTAGTTGGCTCTCGCACTTGCCCTGGCCGTGGCCGATTCGCTTTAGTTCGTAGTTAGCCTTCGTGCTTGCCCGCTCAGCTTTGTGGCGAAACTTCGTGACTTACGGTTGTGATCCGTGGTTAGCCTGGTTACTTGCCCCCGTCAGCTACGTGACGCAGGTGGATCTGGTAGAGGTTATCGCACTTGCCACGTGTCAGCTTCGCGGTGAAGTATCGTGACTTACGGTTGTGATCTGGTGGTTAGCCTGGTTACTTGCCCCCGTCGGCTCGTGGCGCGGGGAGGATCTCGTAGAGGCTATCGCGCACTTGCCACGGTCGCCTTCGCGAGTCGATGTTTGGGACGGCCGTGACTTACGGTTGTGATCCGTGGTTAGCCCGTTACTTGCCCTCGCTACCACGTAGCGCAGGAGGATCGGTAGAGGCTATCGACTTGCCACATGTCGCCCGTGATATGGTTGTTTAGTATTGTTGGTACGGTAGGTTCCGGTAGTCGCTTTCGTACTTGCCGGCCGATTGACGACGCAGTTCGATCTGTAGCTATGCCTTCGCACTTGCCGTCAGACGGTTTTATGACACAGTGGGACCCGTGTTCATGTGTACTTCTTGGTGTTATTATATCATGATCGCGGATGATGAAGGTATTCCACTGCATGATTGATGTTGTGGGCGTGAGACCCATAGTTATATTTAGTGACGACTTTGAGGCGCGAGTCCCCGACTTGACATCGCTATATATTGTGGATGTAGTTTGGTTATCATACATGTCTCTATTTTTATATATCGTTATGATTTCATTTACGATATTTTGATTTCACATACTTGGTACTGTTGATCGACCTCCTTCGGCCGCGCTCATGCCGCAGTAGAGGTACACGCTTGTTGATCCTCGCTCATAGGATCACAATTCAGCGTTTTGGGAAGCTCCGTTTCTCCGGAGGCTTATCTTTGGTATAGTCCCCTGTCATTGTAGGTACTTACATTCAGGGGTATGGCGGGGCCCTGTCCCGTCGTTGTTGTTATAACACTCTTAGAGGACTGTAGTACTGTTGTGGGCAGGGTTTGTAAAAGGGATGTAACTGTTCAAGTTTTTATTTATATATACAGAAAGGTAACCGTTTTGGTTAGCCTGTTTTCTTATTTCACTGTTTATATTTTATGAGTTTTTATTTCCTCTGATTTTCTCTGATGTTGTATCACTAGGGTGCCCGGGGTAAGACACCGGTCGCGGGCCCGAGGTCGGGTCGTGACAAAAGTGGTATCGAGCGCTTAATCCACGTAAAGTGTCTGCACGCATCGTGTCTAGTAGTCTTGATTATCGGTGTGTTGTGCACCACATCTATAATCAGGAGGCTACAGGATATTTAGGATTGGTTTCCATTCTTCTCACTCTGAGATCGTGCCTTAGAGCTGTGTTATAAGTTGGACTCCCTCTGGCGTATTCTTATGTACCCGTTACGCCTCTGCGCAAGGCAACCAGAGCCCAGGAGGGCAAGGCAGCAGAGGGAGCTACGAGTAGAACACAGAGGGTTACGAGGGCACAGCCCGGTCATTACGAGATAGTACTTGACGCACGAGTTTTATGGCCGCTAGCCCAGCAGAGTTTAGAGTGGCGTGCTTTCTCATCGAGGCCACGATACCGAGCCTCAGCCCACGGCCAGGCGAGGATATGAGTTCAGAGATGGCGATTACCATTAGCTAAGTGGTGGTCGGAATGAGGACGGACGGAGCCGGTGGTTCTAAAGCAGCACTGATTCACCTAGATCCGATAGTCCGAGACTTGGGATTTCTTGAGTTGCGATTCGCGAGTTCTATGGATATAGAGTGAGGATGATCCTCGTGGTGTCGTGCTAGTTTGGGAGATTGATATACTTGCGCCGTCGAGCCATGTGATGGGAGGATGTCCAAGCAGGAGGATACAAGAGGGACGACTCGGCCCTCGGTCAGTGGGTTCGCTTGTTCGAGAAGGGTGTTAGTCGATGAGGTCACCCTACCTCGTTATGGCCGTTGTAATAGACTCCATTATGAGGAGTGTCGTCGCTCGACATCTTGTATGCTACGCCAACAGGCCATTTGGTGAGAGTTTGTCCGAGGCAGGTAGCACAGATGTAGAGACTCACCTTCGGATCGGTGGCTGGTTCATCGCCTTATATAGCTAGGCGCCCTGCAGGCCAGGATTATGATTAGAGCGACAATGGGAAAGTGAGGCAGTAGTTACAGAGATATCTTCAGCCCTTAAGAGACTTGTTTAGGTCGTTATGGTAGATACATGTGGAGTGCTATGTACGGATAGCATTGTGTTAGGTGTGGATTAGAAAACATGGGTAGTTGAAAAGGGTAAGTCTGGGGATGAGAGAATTTTGAGCCATATAATACAGATAACCATGGAGACCTTAGAATTTATAACAATTGAGACCTTAGATGTAACGCTGTCTTGAATAAAAGATTTTACGGTTAATCTTTGTCGGAGTACATTGTATACGTGGAGTATATTCAGCGTAGTCTCAGATTGCATTCACCCTGGCCGTGTGTTGATTTCAGGGGTAGCTGTGAGGATTGTTGTTATACCCCGTATTTCCAGAGTATGTATGTGAGGACGTACGTACAATTGTTTAAGCCCTAATTAGGTTTAGGATGAAATTGTGAACTTTCGACGGAAAAGATTCCGAACCTTGTGAAGGAAGTTTTACGTTTTTAATATTTTAACCGATTACGGATTTTTCCGAGAGATGAAATATTTTGGACCAATAGGAGGGCGACATGTGTCACCCTTAGGTGGCATGTTTGGAAGAAAATTGTGGGCTAGTGGACAAGTCAAATAGTCAAGTCTTGCAAGATATTTCTTTGGGATAGTGGAGGCCTTGTTGGACGTTTTCTTGAGCAAGTGGATGGCCACATGTCTCTTTGTTGTGGGGGACATATGTCCCAAAGTTGTGGTGGACATATGTCCCAATGTTGTGGTGGACACTTGGTGGAAGACTCCACTCACACAAGCTACCTAATCTACACCCTCCACTTGCTTGAATCTTGGCCCTTAATTGTTCTATAAATACCCCCCCTCAAGTTCAAGACTTCTTCATCCACAAAAACAATTTCCAAGTCTCCAAAAATCCTTCCCCCTCTTGATAGTTCTCGTCCAAAACACCTCCCCCCCTTTCCCTAGCTCTCGTCTGAAACAAGTCCTCCCCCCTCCTTGGTAGAAAAGTTGTCTTCTAGTATTGTTACTATTCCAAAATACCTTAGCCTAAATTCCTTGTAGTATTCCCAAGTTACCTCTATACTAAAAGCCCGGAATTACTACTTTATATCCTTTAGTCACAAAACGAAACCCTAGGAAAATCTTAATAGTTGGTTGAAGTATTAAGTAGAAGTTGTTTAGAAACTTCTAAGGGTTTCTTGGAGCTATCGGAGCGTGCAAATTAGGAGCTAAACGTTGTTCAGGATCGACATTTAATCTTGGATAATTTTGGGCTTATCGAGGTAAATATCTTTGTCCTTCTATTGTAATAAGAGATTACATACAGTAGTAGTATAAAAATGAGTATAAGATATATAGAAGGATGGTATAAAAGAAGAGAATTGAACAGATTTACATAGACTGTATTCTGATGACTTGTGTAGTTTGACTGTAGGGAAATGTTGCCCAATTTTCCGTAGAATAGAGAACCTTCGCTTAGAATATTCTAAGTAGTCTAGACGTTGATAGACGTATTTGACTATTATAGGTTGATACTCTGCGTGACATATTCGACTTGGCGGTGGATTTCGCCGGAGGTATGTGATTCTTCCTATCCTCTTGAGCATGATATTTTTGATATATATATATATATAGTACGGTAGACGTACGTGTGTTAACTAAAATTGGTTTTACTCTGATGTCTTTTGACTTGAGTTTTAAATGATAAGAATCTTGGAAATATTTCAAAAGAGTTATGAATCATTTTGAAAGAAGAGTAATACTTGGTTTTAAAAGCTTAAGAGTTATACTAGCTTTATGGGAAGTTAGGTATAACGACTTAAGAAAGATAAAAGGAACGGTTTACTTATTTGTTTATGAAAGTCTTGTATTGATTTCTGGAAGGTGTAGTAAGATGGTTTGATAAGTAAACATGTTATGATGCTACGTGTGTTAGTGTCTTGTGATGTTTGTGTAAGGGGGTTATTCTTGTTGTGCTTACGTTGTTAAACGATAAGCCCGCCAGATCGCTATTATATCACATACCCCGACTTGTTATGATGTCGAGGACTTGCCACCCTCGACGCAGGTATACCTCACGCGGTCTGTGACCTATGCGAGCCGCGGAGTTCCGTGATGATCACTCCGTGTGTTACCCAATGCGAGGATACCTCACGCGTCCATGTGACTACGGACTTCGGGGTCCAGACGATGATCGCGGGTTAGCTACCCCGATGCGAGGAATACCTCACGCGCCTACGCTATGCGGATCGCGGAGTTCGAATTAGCACGCATAATGATACTATGGCGAATGGCCTTGCTTCGATCATTACGGCCTAGAAAAGACCGCTTATGTTATATCTATTTTGCTCTCGTTATGTTGTGGCACTATGCGGTTACATCGTTGTTTCGCATATATTTGTAAAATTGGTTTTAAAATGATATGATTTCATTTAAGTACTTTACGCTTCACATACTTGGTACCAGTTATCGACCTCCTTCTGGATCGCGTTCATGCCGCAGCTAGAGGTACTCCTGTTGTTGATCCCCGCTCCTAGGATCACCGTTTCTGCTTTTGGGAAAGCCCCGTTTCTCCGGAGGCTTATATTTTGGGGATGATCTCCCTGTCATTGAATAGATTTATGTACACTCAGGGTATGGCGGGGACCTGTCCCGCCATAGTTGTTTACATTCCTAGAGGTCTGTAGTCCTGTTGTAAAGTTGGGATGTAACTGTTCACTCTTGATATATATATACATGCCGAAGGGAAATCTTTTCTTGGATAAATTGTGTCTCATTTCATATAGTTTCATGTCTTGTTTGTTATATTCCGCTGATTACTCTGATGTATGTCTACTTGGGTGCCCGGGTAAGGCACCAATCACGGGCCCGGGATCGGGTCGTGACAAAAGTGGTATCGTGAGCGCTTAATCCTCGGAAAGTGTCTACGCATCGCATCTAGTAGAGTCTTGATTATCGGTGTGTTGTGCACCACACCAATAATCGTGAGGCTATACGATATTTAGGATTGGTTTCCATTCTTCTCACTCGAGATCGTGCTTTAGAGCCGTGTTATAAGTTGGACCCTCTAACGATTTCTTTCTGTACAGCTTATGCCTCCACGCAGGCAACCCGCCCGAAGGGCAAGGCGGCGGAGTCGCTAGTAGGGCACCGAGGGTCACGAGGGCCCAGGCCCAGACTTTACCCGAGGTGATACCTCAGACGGCGAGTTCCACGACGCCGCCGGCCCCAGCAGAGACCACAGTACTTGCGCCTCCAGTCCCACAGCCTGGAGCAGAGGAGATGGGTTACAGGGAGATGGCCCAGTTACTAGCCGATTGTGGCCGCATACGAGATAGGCCGATGCAGCAGCCAAAGAGCACCCGTGGTACATCCTAGATCGGACGGCTTGAGACTACGGATTTTCTCGAGTTGTAGCCCGCCGAGTTCTACCGTCGAGGCACGAGGATGATCCGCAGGAGTTCATCCGAGCTTCACGGATCATGAGTGATCAGGGCTTCGAGACCGAGTCGGTCTTATGTTCACATCGGCCGCGTGATACCGCAATCGATTGGTTTGATTCGTGGAGCCGCCCCGAGGAGAGCATGCACTTCCCGTATGGGACGAGTTCTCGAGGCTTTTCTCACCACTTCTGCCTCCGCAGATGAGGCGAGGCACGCCGTAAACAGATTTTTGATGCCGAGACGCAGAGGCGCACGCCGGGAGTACAAAGTTGAGTTCGATTCGTTGGCTCGATATGTCCCTGCGTTAGTAGCAGATATGGAGGACCGAGTGCACCGCTACGTTACGGGACTAGATGACTACTTGACAGAGTCTTGCTCAGGTGTGGCTCTTCAGCCGGGCATGGACATTTCCCGCATTCAGGCTCATGCACTTGGGTGCGAGGAGCGTAAGGGCCGACGGGTCGACAGATATCAGCAGCAGAAGAAGGCCAAGACGGCCGGATCTTTTGGTAGCTCTCGGGGTGGACGATCTCAGCAGCAGACTAGATTTGCCCCACACCAGAGCACTCCTACACCGCCTTCGTGATGCCGTGGTATTCGGGGCGGTCGTGCCCCGTGACTTGACTTCCGTAGCAGGGGTGCTAACCGGTCGAGGTCCTCTCAGTGTGTCCGATGTGGTAGATTCCATTCCGGGAGTTGTGGTACTACCTCGGGAGTTTGCTACACCTGCGGCCAGCAGTGTCACTATGCGATAGACTATCCGACCAGAGGCAGCGCAGATGGTAGGGGTCAGCCTACAGGGTCTTTCGCCGGGTCTTCTTCACCTACGGTTACTCGCCCCGGAGGGCAGGGTGCTCAGGGACCAGCAGGTCGCGGAAGAGGTCGTGGCAGGGGTCCTAGTTCTAGCGGTCCTCAGAACCGCATTTATGCCTTATCCAGCCGACAGGACCAGGAGGCATCACCGGATGTCGTCATAGGTTCCTTATCAGTTTCTTGTTGTGACGTGTATGCCTTGATAGATCCGGGTTCTACTTTGTCCTATATATCTCCCCATATTGCTAGTAGGATAGGGATAGAGCCTGAGTCCATAGACCCTTTCGAGGTAGCTACGCCAGTGGGTGATTCGGTGGTAGCTCGACGGGTATATAGGGCCTGCCCAGTGACTTTATGCAGTCGTCAGACCCTAGCCGACTTGATAGAGTTGGATATGACCGATTTTGATGTGATCATGGGTATGGATTGGTTAGCTTCTTGCTACGCCAATGTAGATCGCAGGAGAGAGTGGTACAGTTCCAGTTTCCTGGGGAGCCGGTTATTGAGTGGGAGGGGAACACTGTGTCGCCGAGGGGTAGGTTTATTTCTTACCTCAAGGCTAGGAAGATGGTGCAGAAGGGGTATATCTACCATCTCATTCGAGTGTTTGATACTGAGGCTGCGGTACCAGATTTTCGGGCCCGAGTCGAGTTCCCAGATGTGTTTCCAGATGACCTCCCGGGTATCCCTCCTGAGAGGGAGATAGAGTTTTGTATCGATGTGCTGCCAGATACTCGACCTATGTCCATTCCGCCATACAGAATGGCACCTGCCGAGCTGAGAGAGTTGAAGGACCACCGAGAGATTTCTTTGGAGAAGCGGCTTCATCAGCCTAGTGTTTCTCCCCGGGAGCGCCATTGTTCGTGAAGAAGAAGGGCGGACGCCGCGCACGTGTGTTGATTACATGCATGAACAATGTGACTATTAAGAACAGATACCCTTCCCGTGATTGATGATTTGTTCGACGGGCCATGGTGCGAGATGTTTCTCCAAGATTGATCTGCGATCGCTATCATCAAAGCGAGTTAGAGAGGCAGATGTCCCTAGGATCGCATTCCGACCAGACGGGCACTATGCGTCAGTGGTTATGTCTTTCGGTTTAACCAATGCTCCAGGTATTTATGGATTTGATGAACCGAGTGTTCAAGCCATTTTGGATACGTTGTGATAGTATTCATTGATGACATCTTGATTTATTCCGCCAGAGCGAGCATGCGAGCATTTGAGGACGGTACGAGTTCTCCAGACCGTTTGACGCCAAGTTTTCAAGTGTGAGTTCGTTGACTTGGCATTTGGGCATATTATCTGGGGTAGATGGTATTCGGGTGGATACGCCAAGATCGAGGCAGAGTTGGCCTAGACCTACTACTCCGGCAGTGCAGCCTTCCGGGCCTTGAAGGTTACTATCGGAGGTTCGTGGAGAAGTTTGCTTCTATTTCGGTACCTTTGACTAAGATGACTCAGAAGGGAGCTAAGTTTCAGTGGACGGATGCTTGTGAGAGGGCTTCCTTCATCGAAAAGAGATTGACGACCGCCGATTCTTACTCTTCCGCAGGCCTGGGACGGTTATGTAGTGTATTGTGATGCGTCGTGCATCGGGCTTGGATGTGTGTTGACGCGAGGTAAGGTTATAGCGACGATCTCGACACCAAGAAGCATGAGAAGAACTACCCCACCCATGATTTGGAGTTGGCGGTGATTCACGCCAAGATCCGAGGCACTATTTGTATGGAGTTCATGTGGATATTTACACAGACCACAAGAGCCTCCAGTATATCTTCAGCCAGAGGGAGATGAACTTACGATAGATACGGTGGTTAGAGTTACTCAAGGATTATGATGTCGATATCCTGTACCACCCAGGGAAGGCCAATGTTGTGGCAGATGCCCTTAGTCGTAGGTCGATGGGGAGTCTATAAGATGTGCAGCCAGAGAGGAGGGCATGATCCGCGAAGTTGCATCAATGCGAGCCTGAGTCCGATTGATTGATTCTGATAGTAGTGGGGTTCGAGTTCGAGAGGTTGTCGAGTCTTCCATCGTCGAGGAGGTGAAGAGGCAACAGTTTGAGGATCCGATTTTGACACGGTATCGTGATACGACTCTTCGTGAGGGGAAGGGTCCTTTTGACGTAGCACTTGATGGGGTGCTAAGGTTTGAGGGCAGGTTGTGTGTTCCAGATATTGCAGGACTTCAGCAGGTTCTAGGGGAAGCACACGCGACGTTACTTATCCATCCGGTCGACAAAGATGTACCACGACCTCGATCCGTATTGGTGGGATGGCTCAAGAGAGACGTTGCAGAGTTTGTTGCTCGCCCGTGTTGTCGCAGTAAAGGTAGAGCACCAGAGCCCGGTGGATTATTGCGCACGATGAGATCCCGACCGGAAGCCGAGGTGATCAACATGGACTTTATCACGTGGTTACCTCGCACCGAGGAAACATGATTCTATCCGATTATCGCCGACAGTCGATTTAAATCAGCCCACTTTCTTCCAATGACGACTTTTTCGCCGAGGATTATGCCGCACTTTACATCCGAGAGATCGTGAGATCGCATGGGTCCCTATTTCAGAACGACCGCTCCGGCCCGCATCGTGCCTTATCCCGGCACCCTAGTGATACAATCATCGAGAAAACCAATGGAAAATAAAACTTTAAACAAGAAACAAGATATATGAACATAAAACAAAGCCAACCCAACGGTTACCTTCCAATAACATAAATAAATACAACTCTTTCAAAACGAATAGTTTAATCCTTTTACAACCCCGCCACAACAAAGATTCTGCACTTAAGATTTACAACAACTATGACGGACAGGCCCCGCCATACCCCCGAATGTACAAGAACCTACAACTCAGTGGAACACCTACCAAAAGATAAGCCTCCGAGAAACGGAGCTTCCCAAAACGCCGAACCGAGATCCTAAGAGCGAGGATCCACGATCGATGTACCTCTACTGCGGCATGAACGCAGCTCAAGGAGGTCAAGACAACAGTACCAAGTATGTGAAATCAGAAATATCAGAATGAAATCATACTAGTCTATATAAAGCAGAGACATGTATGATAACCAAACTACGCTCACAACATAAAAGCGATATGTCCAAATGTGACTCACGCCTCAAGTCATCACTCAAATATAACTATGGGTCTCACGCCCACAACATCAATCATGTTCGCATCATGGCATGCCCCTAATTTCTGCATCGGTGTAGACATGTCCATGATGCACCAATAATAACCCTGCCCCATGGCCACATGCCCCCGGAATTCTGCATCGGTGTAGACACGTCCACGTGACATCAACAATAATATACTGGTGATCAACCTCGCCGCACGGCCACATGCCCCGAATTCTACCTCGGTGTAGACATGTCCATGTAACCACAATAACAATATATCGGGTAATCAACCCGACCGCACGTCGCGATGCCTTCTATCATCGTTGGTGTAGACATGTCCATGTGACATCAACAACAAGACAAGAATCAAAATGGAAACATACCCGTGGAATTCTCCATCACCGCCAAAGACGCCCAAGTAAGTTCTCATTAAGTCGACCGCCTCTATCGAGAGACGCGGAATACGTAAATACCACACTTGCACAACAAAGGCTATCATCACAAGCATAGGCAAGTTTCACAACAACAAGCATAGGCAAGTTTCACAACAACAAGCATAGGCAAGTTTCACACAACTCAAAGTACTTTCATTTTATGCCAAAGTCCGGGTTTTAACCCCAAAGTACTACATACGTTAAGTTCTTTTAAAAGAGATCCATTACTTTTATAAAAGTCACCCTATACCCGTAGTATTAGAATGACCAACCCACATTCCTTTTCAAAATCAAGTAACAACATTCTTTCCTAAGTTCCAGTTTGCCTAGTTTCAATTACTCAAGCTTCTCATTTTAGAAAGGTTTCATAACTCATAGTCTTAGTCTCTTTTAAAACAATTGAGTAACATATGTCATATATGTGAGTAGTTTATTCTTGTTTATAACGATCTTATTACAGCAGCCATGATCTAGAAAATGTAATATCATTTTGTCTTATCTTAGCTTCTATGCAGATGGAGGTTTCTACTGGTTTTAATACAACACATCATTATTCAATACATTTTCCTTTATTAACGCTGCAATGGTCTGTCGATACACATTCTGATTCCCGAAATCAGTAACACATTATCCCTTTAAAACCAAGTACTCATTACTCACGAATGAGGTTTCACACAAACATCCACATTAAAACAAATAAGTTAAGTCTCTTATCTTATAAGATCAAGTCTCTTAACTTCTAACATCAGTAAACCATTTTCTTACCTACATAAAGCTGTTATAACCAACTTCCCATAAAGCCGTTATAACACTTTATGTTTCAAACCAATCAAATACATTAAACACATGTACGTCTACCGTACTACATAGTTACACACATATCATGCTAGAAGAGATAGGAAGAGGTTCACATACCTCGCGACGATTTATCGACAATAAGCAAAATGCTCCAAGTACTACAACCTTGCTAGCCCTTTCCACTCCTCGAGTAGAATACGCTACTCATAGTACTTCCACCTATAAAGGTCACAAACGTCTATTAACCCCAAAACACAAGCTTCTATCTTTCTACGTAAAATTCGCAAAGACTCCCCGCAACAGCGTAAATCTCCTCCTCTATCGAGGCCGGCTACCAAGCCAACCAGGGGGGGGTTTACACGTCTAACCGGACGTGTACAATTCTACTCAGTAATACTACACAAGTCTACTGCAATACAGTCCTATGTAAATACAGTTCAGTTCTTTCTTTACATTCAGGCTTAAGTCAAAAGACATTGCCGCACAATAATGTTCAGTTCTATATATAGTATACTTCAACTATATATTCTAACAAACATGTAATTTCCAATTTACAATAGAGGGACAAGATAATTACCTCGATAAGCCCATAATTATCCAAGTTATAATGTCGATCCTGAGCAAGGTTTAGCTCCTACTCCGTGCGCTCCAAACAACCCTTAGAAGTTCTAACCAACTTCTACTCAAATACTTCAACCAACTATGAAGATTTCCTTAGGGTTTCGGTTTGAGACTAAAAAGGACAAAAGGTAGTATTTCCGGACTCTACGTAAAGAGGTATCTTTGGAATACTACAAGGTACAAGGCTAAGGTATTTTGGGCATTATAACAATACTAGGAGAAGTATTTCAATACCACAAGGGAGGGGTATTATACGAAAACAACTAGGCAGTGGGGTACCCTACCTGGCTAGCACCACAAAGGGGAGGAACCCTCGCCAAGGCCACACGAAAGTGGAGGGAGGAGGCTCTGCCAAGAGCTCACAAAGGGGAGGAGAGGGTTTCAAGACTTGGAAGTTTTTGGAATGGATGAAGTCTTCACACTTAGGGGGGTATTTATAGCAAAACCAAAGGCCAACCAATGGCCAAGATCTAGCCAAGTGCAAGGCAAGTGTAAGGCCAAGATCAAGCCAAGTGCACCCTAACCCCTACTCCACAAAACATTGCACCAAACAAGCCACAAAACAAGGCCAAAACAAGGCACAAAACAAGGCACCAATAGGACACAAAACGTGAGCCAAAAGATCAAGCCAAACGTGAACCACTTCGCGCACTGACGCCACTTGCTTTAATGCGAGGTGACACATGTCACCCTCCCGCTGGTCCAAAATGTTTCGCCTCTCGAAAAATCCGCAAAATTTAAAAAGGACATAGCCGAATTTTCCTCGCAAGTTATGTAAAACGCTTCGTCGAAAACGACTTAACCAAAGGTGTTGTGCACAAATGTCATTCGGCCAAGCCACCTAGGCGGGGTGACACGTGTCACCTCCTATTGGCCCTCAAAAACGCTCTTCCAAAAATATCCACAATGGCCAAAATCTCAAAACAAAGTGGGCCCTACAAAATCAGAATTTCTCCCGTGGCCCCACGTGACCATTTCCAAAATAAAATCTCAAAATTCTAATATAATCCATGAAGTCCAAATACCAAACTGGGAATCCAATTCCCATTAACGAACCTTTTTCTTCACAAATAACCGAAACTTTTCCAAAAAACTCACATCTTTCTTTCTTTTCAAAATTTCGCCAGACTCGCACGCACGCCCTCACATACATACCCGCAACTAAGGGTATAACATTCTCCCTCCTTAGAAACATTCGTCCCGAATGTTCCTTCTCAAGTCGGATAACGATAAAGTTCCTCTACCAAGTTGCCGACGCCACAACTTGGCCACGAACTACCACACGCGCTCTTCTTTTCTTACTCGTCGTGCCCCTCTCGAACACTTGAACTCTCCCAAGACGCACCATACTTCATCATTATTTCCGCTCCCAAAATCTCCGGAGTCACTACCTCCAAACTTGGTCATCTTACTAACCTCAAACTTCTTTAAGGTCACTCCCGCCTTTACGAACCGCTTCGTGGAACGCGCCCACGAACTCATACGATGATCATACAAACTTGGGCCTAGCATCCTCGTGACCCTACCACCGCGGGACCACCTAACTGACCCACCCCCAAACCGGTTACGGTTGACCCGCAAATGGTCCTCAACCCGACCCCAACCGCGCTAAACTCTTGTTCCCGATCCTAACAATCTTACTAATTCACATCATGAAAGCTACCACTTCCATCTCACACTACCCACGGACTTATCACACAAATAAATCCCACGTATACTACTACTCGATAAGGGTCAAAATAAATCTTTAACTCAAGACGACCTTACCCCTAAGGTCTCGGGCCGTGACATAGTCTAAGGTTCACACTTACCATGCCCCCACACGTATCCTCCCAACTAAGCATGTTTTCTAACTCACAATTAACACAACGCTATTCGCACATAGCACACAATGATGAGACCATCATAACAAGCATACCAAAACTCTAGAGGTTAAGGATATACCAAGCTACCGCCCACTCTAATCATAGGCCCACTGCAGGCGCATAATCGAAGGCGCGATGAACCACCATCGATCCGAGGCCGAGTCGTAACATCCGTACCCTTGGTCGGACAGTTCCTCGCAAATGGCCCCGCTGGCCGCAAAATAACAAGCTCCCCGCACCACGACACTCCCAAATGCGTCTACCACATCGACCACACCGAGGTAGGGTGACCGTGATCCGCCAACACCCTTACTTCCTCGAAACTCAACCTGGAGCCCCGACCGCCCCGAATACTCAAGGTTGTGGAGGACCACTCGCACCGGGCGGAGGTACAAAACTAGTATCTTCGAGGCGGTCCGCCTCGAAAGTCATCAAAGGACCTCGTTGTTCGCCTCTTCTCGCCGATCTTGGTCATTCCGCCGACCTCTCCGTGCCTCACATCCCAGCAGATGAGCTGCATGCGGGCAATGTCCATGCCCTACCAAGAGCTACTCCCAACATGCCTCGACATGTAATCATCGAGCCTCAGAACATATCGGTGCACTCGATCCTCCATACTAGCTACCAACGCTGGACGCATCGCCAATGAGTCGAACTCCACATTGTACTCCCGAACCGCACGCCCGCCTGTTTAAGCATCAAAATCTGTCGCCCGTTCTCCTCATCTCGGAGGCAAGAAGTGCGAGGAAAGACCTCAAAACTCACCCCATACCGCTGGAGGGCATGCTCTCCCGAAAGCTCCCATGAATCAAACCAATCGATCATGTATCACGCACCGATGCGAACTAAAGGTCACTGACTCGGTCTCAAGCCTTGATCACCCGTGACGATCCGTGAATCGCCGAATGAACTCCTCGCGGATCATCCTCGTGCCTCGACCCATAAAACTCGCGGCTACAACTCGTAAAGTCCCGTAGCCTCAAACTATTCGCTCTCGGTGCACCACAAAGCGCTGAACTGAATCGCCAGATCCAAATTTATCCTCATATCCGCCACGACTCGCCAAGAATCGGGCCATCTCCTTGTAACCCATTTCTCTCGCCCTGCATCGTGGACCGAGGCTCGTGTATCGCGTCTCAGCAGCCATTGCCGCGCTTCTAACTCTTCGCTGGCCGGCGGCGCTACAAAACCCGCCGTCAAGCACAACCTCGCATCGCTCGCCGCGCTTCGTACTCATCTCAGATCTCACTAGCGGTTCCTCGGCCGCTTGCCCTTCGTGGCTCGTTGCCTTTGCGCGAGGCATAATCTGTAAAACGAGACACGCCGAGGTGTCCAACTTACAACACACTTCTAAGGCACGATCTCGAATGAGAAGAATGGAAACTAATCCTAAATGTCTCAGTTTCCTCGATTATAGATGTGTTGCACAACTAATAGATAATCAAGACTATACTAGACACTGTCTGTAGACACTTTCCGAGGATTATCTGCTCTGATACCACTTTTGTACCGACCCGTTCCGGGGCACGTTACTGGTGCCTTATCCCGGGCACCCTAGTGATACAATCATCGAGAAAACCGGAAAATAAAACTTTAAACAAGAAACAAGATATATGAACATAAACAAAGCAACCTAACTGTTACCTTCCAATAACATAAATAAATACAACTCTTTCAAAACGAATACTTTAATCCTTTTTACAACCCCGCCCACAACAAGATTACTGCACTTAAGATTTACAATAACTATGACGGACAGGCCCCGCCATACCTCAATGTACAAGAACCTCGCAACTCGTGGAACACCTACCAAAAGATAAGCCTCCGAGAAACGGAGCTTCCCAAAACGCCGAACCGAGATCCTAAGAGCGAGGATCCACGATCGACGATGTACTTCTACTGCGGATGAACGCACCCCGGGCGAGGTCAAGACAACAGTACCAAGTATGTGAAATCAGAAAATATCAGAATGAAATCATACTAGTCTATATAAAGCAGAGACATGTATGATAACCAAACTACGCTCACAACATAAAAGCAAATATGTCGATCGTGGACTCACGCCTCAAGTCATCACTCAAATATAACTATGGGTCTCACGCCCACAACATCAATCATGTTCGCATCATGGCCGCATGCCCCGAATTCTCGTGACGGTAGACATGTCCATGATGCAACAATAATACCAATGCCCCATGGCCACATGCCCCTAATTCTACCTCTGTAGACACGCCCACGTGACATCAACAATAATATCTTGGGTGATCAACCCCGCCGCACGCCACATGCCCCGAATTCTACCTCTGTAGACATGTCCATGTAACCACAATAACAATATATCGGGTAATCAACCCGACCGCACGGCCGCATGCCCCGAATCTCAGACGGTAGACATGTCCATGTGACATCAACAACAAGACAAGAATCAAAATGGAAACATACCCGTGGAATTCTCCATCACCGCCAAAGACGCCCAAGTAAGTTCTCGATAAGTCGACTACTCTATCGAGAGACGCAGAATACGTAAATACCACACTTGCACAACAAAGGCTATCATCACAAGATAGGCAAGTTTCACAACAACAAGCATAGGCAAGTTTCACAACAACAAGCATAGGCAAGTTTCACAACAACAAGCATTGGCAAGTTTCACACAACTCAAATTACTTTCATTTTAAGCAAAAGTCCGGTTTTTAACCCCAAAGTAATTCATACGTTAAGTTCTTTTAAAAGAGATACATTACTTTTATAAAAGTCACCCTATACCCGTAGTATTAGAATGACCAACCCACATTCCTTTTCAAAATCAAGTAACAACATTCTTTTCCTAAGTTCCAGATTGCCTAGTTTCAATTACTCAAGCTTCTCATTTTAGAAAGGTTTCATAACACATAGTCTTAGACTCTTTTAAAAAAATTGAGAAACAAATGTCATATATGTGAGTAGTTTATTCTTGTTTATAACGATCTTATTACAAAGACCATGATCTAGAAAATGTAATATCATTTTGTCTTATCTTAGCTTCTACGCATGGAGGTTTCTACCGGTTTTAATACAACACATCATTATTCAATACATTTTCCTTTATTAACGCTGCAATGGTCTGTCGATACACATTCGATTCCAAATCAAGAAACATTATCCCTTTAAAACCAAGTACTCATTACTCACGAATGAGGTTTCACAAACATCCACATTAAAACAAATAAGTTAAGTCTCTTATCTTATAAGATCAAGTCTCTTAACTTCTAACATCAAGAAACCATTTTCTTACCTACATAAAGTCGTTATAACCAACTTCCCATAAAGCCGTTATAACACTTTATGTTTCAAACCAATCAAATACATTAAACACACGACGCCCACCGTACTACATAGTTACACACATATCATGCTAGAAGAGATAGGAAGAGGTTCACATACCTCGCGACGATTTATCGACAATAAGCAAAATGCTCCAAGTACTACAACCTTGCTAGCCCTTTCCACTCGAGTAATACGCTACTCATAGTACTTTCACCTATAAAGGTCACAAACGCCTATTAACCCCAAAACACAAGTTTCTATCTTTCTACGTAAAATTCGCAGAACTCCCCGCAACAGCAGAATCTCCTCCTCTATCGAGGCCGGCTACCAAGCCAACCAGGGGGTTTACACGCCTAACCTGGACGTGTACACTACTCGAGAATACTACACAAGTTCATCAATACAAATTCTATGTAAATACAGTCATTCTTTCTTTACATTCAGTGCTTAAGTCAAAAGACATTGCCGCACAATAATGTTCAGTTCTATATATAGTATACTTCAACTATATATTCTAACAAACATGTAATTTCCAATTTACAATAGAGGGACAAGATAATTACCTCGATAAGCCCATAATTATCCAAGTTATAATGTCGATCCTGAGCAAGGTTTAGCTCCTACTCCGTGCGCTCCAAACAACCCTTAGAAGTTCTAACCAACTTCTACTCAAATACTTCAACCAACTATGAAGATTTCCTTAGGGTTTCGGTTTGAGACTAAAAAGGACAAAATGTAGTATTTCCGGACTCTACGTAAAGAGGTATCTTTGGAATACTACAAGGTACAAGGCTAAGGTATTTTGGGCATTATAACAATACTAGGAGAAGTATTTCAATACCACGCGGAGGGTATTATACAAAAACAACTAGGCAGTGGGTACCCTACTGCCAGCACCACAGCGCGTGAGTGGAACCCCGCCAAAGGCCACACGGTGGGGAGGGGAGGCTCTCGCCAAGAGCTCACAAAGGGAGGAGAGGGTTTCAAGACTTGGAAGTTTTTGGAATGGATGAAGTCTTCACACTTAGGGGTATTTATAGCAAAACCAAAGGCCAACCAACGGCCAAGATCTAGCTGTGCAAGGCAAGTGTAAGGCCAAGATCAAGCCAAGTGCACCCTAACCCCTACTCCACAAAACATTGCACCAAACAAGCCACAAAACAAGGCCAAAACAAGGCACAAAACAAGGCACAAAACAAGGCACCAATAGACACAAAACGCGAGCCAAAAGATCAAGCCAAAACGTGAACCACTTCGCACTGACGCCACTTGCTTTCCAATGCGAGGTGAAACATGTCAACCTCCCGTTGGTCCAAAATGTTTCGTCTATCTGAAAAATCCGCAAAATTTAAAAAGGAAATAGCCGAATTTTCCTCGCAAGTTATGTAAAACGCTTCGCCGAAAACGACTTAACCGTGTTGTGCACAAATGTCATTCGCTAAGCCACTTGGCGAAGTGACACGTGTCACCCTCCTATTGGCCCTCAAAAACGCCTTCCAAAATATCCACAATGGCCAAAATCTCGAAACAAAGTGGGCCCTACAAAACCAGAATTTCTCCTGGGCCCCACGTGACCATTTCCAAAATAAAATCTCAAAATTCTAATATAATCCATGAAGTCCAAATACCAAACTGGGAATCCAATTTCCATTAACGAACCTTTTTCTTCACAAATAACCGAAACTTTTCCGTCAAAACTCACATCTTTCTTTCTTTTCAAAATTTCTGCCAGACTCTCACGCGACGCCCTCACATACATACCCCGCAACTACGGGTATAACAATTTCTATCATATCGCATGAGGAGCCCGATTGGCTAACTTCGAGGTCTTTCCGCGGATTAGGACGCAGAGCCTCGTGATCGCATTCCATCCTCGACAAACGGACAGCAGAGCGTCATCATCCGCACTTGAGGATATCTGAGCATGTGTTATTGACTTCAAGGGTAGCCGAGGATCATTTGCCTCTAGTAGTTTGCGTATAATAATAGCTACCACTCCAAAGATTCGACGACGCCATGAGGCCTTGTATGCAGAGGGCGACGCCGATAGGCTGGTTTGATGGGCGAGTGCGAAAGTGGGACCATACTTGATACAGCAGGTAGTGGATAAGGTGAAGCTTATCCAGGAACGGTTATTGACAGCTCAGAGTCGACATAAGTCGTATGCAGATCATCGTCGTCGGCATCTGGAGTTTGAGGTTGATGATTGGGTTTTCCTGAAGGTGTCACCCACGGCGGGTGTGATGAGGTTTGGGAAGAAAGGAAGCTCGCAAGGTACATGGGCCTTATCGATTGTCCAGGGTAGGCAAGGTTGCCTATGAGTTGATCTCGCCGTCCGATCCGGAGGCGGTCGATCCGCTTTTCATGTTTCTACGCCGGCGAGATGTATTGGGGATCCATATAGAGTGCACCCGATTGACGATGTCCAGTGACCGAGGGGTTATCGGTATGAGAGTCCCAGCGATACTCGATCGTCGGAGTTAGGCATGACAGCGAAGTGGCTTCCGGCGTCTTATGGCGAACGAGAATGGAGATGACGACGGAAGCAGTGAGGACATGAGGCGAGGTATCCTCACTTATTCCCACACCTCCGTGTAACTCACTTTCCTACTTGCTGGTTTTAATTTTTCATATGTGCTTAAGTGTTGTGTTGTGGCCACGCGTGGCATTTGCAAATTGTTTAGTTGCGAGCCATGTCGTTTCTGATTTGATTGAATCTAGAAGGAACATTCGGGACGAATGTTTCTAAGGAGGGGAGAATGTTATACCCCGTATTTCCAGAGTATGTATGTGAGGACGTACGTACAATTGTTTAAGCCCTAATTAGGTTTAGGATGAAATTGTGAACTTTCGACTGAAAATATTCCAACTTGTGAAGGAAATTTTACGTTTTTAATATTTTAACCGACACGGATTTTTCCGAGAGATGAAATATTTTGGACAAGGAGGCGACACGTGTCACCCTTAGGTGGCATGTTTGGACGAAAATTGTGGGCGATGGACAAGTCAAATAGTCAAGTCTTGCAAGATATTTCTTTGGGATAGTGGAGGCCTTGTTGGACGTTTTTGAGCAAGTGGATGGCCACATGTCTCTGTTGTGGGGGACATATGTCCCAAAGATGTGGTGGACATATGTCCCAATGTTGTGGTGGACACTTGGTGGAAGACTCCACTCACACAAGCTACCTAATCTACACCCTCCACTTGCTTGAATCTTGGCCCTTAATTGTTCTATAAATACCTCAAGTGCAAGACTTCTTCATCCACAAAAACAATTTCCAAGTCTCCAAAAATCCTTCCCCCTCTTGATAGTTCTCGTCCAAAACACCTCCCCCCCTTCCCTTGCTCTCGTCCGAAACAAGTCCCCCCCCTTGGTAGAAAAGTTGTCTTCTAGTATTGTTACTATTCCAAAATACCTTAGCCTAAATCCCTTGTAGTATTCCCAAGTTACCTCTATACTAAAAGCCCGAAATTACTACTTTATATCCTTTAGTCACAAAACGAAACCCTAGGAAAATCTTCATAGTTGGTTGAAGTGTTAAGAAGTTGTTTAGAAACTTCTAAGGGTTTCTTGGAGCTATCGAGCGCACACGTGAGCTAAACGTTGCTCAGGATCGACATTTATCTTGGATAATTTTGGGCTTATCGAGGTAAAAATCTTTATCCTTCTATTGTAATTGGAGATTACATGTTGTAGTAGTTTAGAATTAAGTATAAGATATATAGAAGGATGGTATTAAAGAAGAGAATTGAATCATTTTACATAGGATCAGATGTACGTAGACTTGTGTAGTTTGACGGGTAGGGAAATGCTGCCAATTTTCCGTAAAATAGAGAACCTCATGCTTAGAACATTCTACGAAGTAGTCTAGACGTTGATAGACGTATTTGACTGATATAGGTTGATACTCTGCGCGCGACATATTCGACTTGACAGGTGGATTTAGCCGAGGAGGTATGTGATTCTTCCTATCCTCTTGAGCATGATATTTTTGATATATATATATATATAGTACGGTAGACGTACGTGTGTTAACTAAAATTGGTTTTACTCTGATGTCTTTTGACTTGAGTTTTAAATGATAAGAATCTTGGAAATATTTCAAAAGAGTTATGAATCATTTTTGAAAGAAGAGTAATACTTGGTTTTAAAAGCTAAAGAGTTATACTAGCTTTATGGGAAGTTAGGTATAACGACTTAAGAAAGATAAAAGGAACGGTTTACTTATTTGTTTATGAAAGTCTTGTATTGATTTCTGGAAGGTGTAGTAAGATGGTTTGATAAGTAAACATGTTATGATGCTACGTGTGTTAGTGTCTTGTGATGTTTGTGTAAGAGGGTTATTCTTGTAGGCTTACGTTGTTAAACGATAAGCCCAGTTATCGCTATTATATCACATACCCCACGACTTGTTATGATACCGAGGACTTGCCACCGATGTGAGGTATACCTCATGCGGTCTGTGTGACCTATGCAGCTGCGGGAGTTCAGATGATCACTCGGGTGTTACCCACGCGAGGATACCTCACGCGTCACGCGTGTGACTACGCGACTTCGGGGTCGAATGATGCCATGTTAGCTACCCCGATGCGAGGAATACCTCACGCGCCTACGTGGCCTATGCGGATCGCGAGTTCCGTGATTAGGCACGCATAATGATACTATGGGCGAATGACCTTGCTTCGATCATTAGCGCCTAGAAAAGACGTTATGTTATATCTATTTTGCTCTTGGTTATCTTTGCCGCACTATGTGCGTTACATTGGTTGTTTCGTACATATTTGTAAAATTGGTTTTAAAATGATATGATTTCATTTAAGTACTTTCTGATTTCACATACTTGGTACAGTATCTTGACCTCCTTGGCCGTCACGCCGCAGTAGAGGTACTCGCTGTTGATCCCCGCTCCTAGGATCACCGCCGCTTTTAGGAAAGCCCCGCTTCTCCCGAGGCTTATCTTTGGTATGATCTCCTGTCATTGTAGATTTATATACACTCGGGGTATTGGCGGGCCCCGTCCCGCCATAGTTGTTTACATTCCTGCAGGTCCGTAGTCTGTTGTAAAGTTGGGATGAATCGCTCACTTGATATATATATGCCGGCGGCAATCTTTTCTTGGATAAACTGTTCTCATTTCATATTGTTTCACGCCTTGTTTGTTATATTCCGCGATTACTCGATGTATGTCTACTGGTGCGGGTAAGGCACCGCCACTTGCGGGATAAGTCGACAATTGTTCCTCGCTGAGGAGTGTTATAAGAGCTACCATTTCAAGATTCTGGCGCCTGAAGCCTTGTACGGGCGGAGGTAGGTTTGGCCGATTGGTTCGATGTTGGCAAGTTTGGATAGTTGGTCCATACTTGATTCAAAGGATATGGATACGGTGAAACTTATCCGTAAGAGGTTATTAGCGCGGATAATCGGCGTCGACACTGGAGTTCGTGCCGACGGTCTTCTTAGGTACCACCCTAACGGTGTGACGAGATTTGGAAAGGAAAACTTAGCCCGAGGTACTTTGGGCATTTTCAGATCATTGTAGAATAGGCCGGTTGCCAAGTTAGCACCGCCGTCCGACTTAGGAGACAAGACGTCCGCCTCCCACGTTGCTATGTTTCTAAGAGTATCTGAGATCCATCCAGAGTGTTCCCTAATGATGACCAAGTTAGATAGTAACCCAGTTTTTGGAAATCAAGCAATGATGTAAATGTACGATAGTAGGAAGAGTTCGAGTGTACGAAGGTACGACGAAAGAAAAGAGGCTAAGATGTGTTGAGAAGATGGAAGTGTCCTTTTTATAAGTGAAGAGGGGAAGAAAGTATCCTTTGGACCATGGGTGGAAGTTTTGTGTTGTTATACACGTTAGAGGTGATTCCTCGTTGGCTTGGATTGAGTTTTGCGTATGTTATACTATGGCCATGGTGGCAGGATTGGTTTGGTAAGTATAGTAGTGAAGACTATACCAGCGCAAGTATGTTTTGGAGACTTAGAAGGAACATTCGGGACGAATGTTTCTAAGGGGGGAAGAATGTTACACCCCGTAGTTCCAGAGTATGTATATGAGGACGTACGTACGAGAATACGACAGTAAAATTGGAAAGGAAGAAAGATGTGATTTTTCGACTAAAAGTTTCAATTTTGAGAAGGAAAAATGTTCGTTAAAGGGAATTGGATTCCCAGATTTGGTATTCGGACTTTTTGGAATATTTGAGAATTATGGAATTTTATTTCCGGAATTGGTCACGTGGGGCCCACGGGGAAAATTTACGGTTTGTGGGGCCCACTTTATTTTTGGATTTTTGGCATTACGGACATTTTCGGAAGATGAAATATTTTGGACGAGTAGGGGTAGACACGTGTCACCCCCATGTGGCCATGTGGCCGAAAATTAGGGGGACCACATGGCTTGGACGTTTTATTGGGGGACAAGTGGCAAGCCACTTGTCCCATTTTTGTGGTGGCCAAATGGTTGGCAAACTACCCACACACATGTACCCCATCCTCACCTTACACTTGCATTAATCATAGCCCTTGGTTTCTCTATAAATACCCCCTTGTTTCAAGACTTTATTCATCCACACTTAAGTGTTTCAAAGGCAAAATTCTCCCTCCCTCCTTGTGTTGTTCTCGTCCAACACCCCCCTTTGTGTAGAAAAATCCTTCAAGTGTTGTTGTTATCCCAAATACCTTAGCCTAGTATCCCTAGTAGTATTCCAAAGTTATTTCAACATTAAGAGCCCGAAAATACTACTTTATTCCTTTAGTCGCAAAACGAAGCCCTAGAAAAATCTTCATAGCTTAGATGAAGTGTTAAGAGAAGTTGTTTAGAAACTTCTAAGGGTTGCTTGAAGCGGGTTGGAGCATAAGGATTTGGAGCTAAACGTCGCTCAGGATCGACTTATTATCTTGGATAATTATGGGCTTATCGAGGTAATGATCTATGTCCCTCTATTGTAATTGGATATTACATATTGTAGTAGTTTAGAATTGAGTATAAGATATATTGGAAGGATGATTATAAAGAATTGAATCAGATTTACATTGACCGTATTTACGAGACTTGTAGTATTATCAGTAGAATTGTACACGTCCGTTAGACGTGTAACCCCTTCGAGTTGTTGGCTTGCAGGCCTTGATGGGAGAGATTTATGTGGTTTGGTGGGGGAGGCTTCAAATTTCCGTAGAATAAGGAACCTTGTACTTGGAATTGTGCTACAAAGAGATCGAGAAGTTGATAGACGCTTGTGGCCTTTTTAGTGGAAGTATTACGAGTAGCGTATTCTACTTGAAGGGTGGAAAGGACTTGCAGGGTTACAGTACTTTGGAGCTTTTTGCTTTTTGTCGATAATCGTTGCGAGGTATGTGAACCTTTTCCTATCTTTTCTAGCATGATTGTGTGAACTATGTAGTACGGTAGACGTACGTGTGCTAAACGAATTTGGTTGGTTTAAAACATAAAGTGTTATAACGGCTTTATGGAAGTTTGTTATAACAACTTTATGTAGGTAAATAAATGGTTTGTGGTTTTTTTAAAAGATAAGAGACTTGACTTATAAATGACTTGATGTGAATTAGTAAGGACTTGATTTGTGTTAAAAAGTTGTGAAACCGCTTTTATGAGAATGGGTAATTGGGTTTTAAAAAGGAAATAGTTATATTGATTTCGAAAATGAGAAAAAGTATCGAACAAACCATCGCAATTAATAAAGGAAAATGTATTGACTAATAATTAATTATATTAAAACCAGTAGAAACCTCCATCTGCATAGAAGCTAAGATAAGACAAAATTGTATTACATTTCCTAGATCATGGCTGCTTTAATAAGATCATTAATAACAAGTATTGATTTTTCTTTAATTCCAAAGTAAGGAACTTGATTTCTAAAAGAAAGGAGATTGGAGGAACTAAAGTGTTTTGATTTAAAAGAAAGGCATGTTTTTGTCTTAAAATAGTTTAAAAAGGAAGGCAGGGTTTTTGTCTTAAAATAGTTTTAAAAGAAGGCATGGTTTTGTCTTAAATTGGTTTATTTCAAAAGAAGGTATGGAAATTGTTTTGGTTTACTAAAAAAAAGATAGTTACTCTATTTCGATACTACGAGTATCGTGTGACTTTTTGTGAAAGAAATGGATCTTTTAAAGTGTTAAAATGCGTAGTACCTTGGGGTTAAAATCCGAATTTGTTGTAATAAAATAAAAGTCTATGAGTACGTTGAACTTGCCTATGCTTGTTGTGCTACCTTTGTTGTGCAAGTGTTTTGATTCTGTGCTACCGAGTCTCTCGATGGAGGGCCGGTTATCTTGTTATATCCTGGACCCATCGACACGTCATGCCCACGGGTATGGTTCCATTAGATTGTTGTTCCATGGAATAGCTCTCACGAGGTTTTACCGATTCGATTGGTATCCGTAGTTGGCTCTCGACGCCTTGGCCGTGGCTGATTCGCTTTGGTTCTCGTAGTTAGCCTTCGTGCCCCGTCGCTTTTGTGGGCGGCTTCGTGACTTACTTGTGATCCGTGGTTAGCGTTACTCCGCCGCCACGTGACGCAGGTGGATCTGGTAGAGGTTATCGCACGCCACGGTCGCCTTCGCGCAAAGTATCGTGACTTACGGTTGTGACACGGTGGTTAGCTCGGTTACTTGCCCCGCCAGCTACGTGGCGCAGGAGGATCGCAGAGGCTATCGCACTTGCCACGTGTCGCCTTCGCGAGTCGGTGTTTGGACGGCCGTGACTTACGGCCAGGATCCGTGGTTAGCTCGTTACTTGCCCGCCGCCTACGTGGCGCAGGAGGATCTGGTAGAGGCTATCGACTTGCCACGTGTCGCTTCGTGATATGGTTGTTTAGTATTGTTGGTACGGTAGGTTCCGTAGCCGCTTTCGTGATTGCCGGCCGACGGATGCGCAGTCGATCTCGTAGCTATGCCTTCGCATTTCTGCCGTCAGACGTTTTATGACACGGGACTCGTGTTCATGTTTACTTCGTGTTATTATATCATGATCGCGGCAGCGAGGAAGGTATTCCACGCATGATTGATGTGGGCGTGAGACCCATAGTTATATTTGAGGACGACTTTGAGGCGTGAGTCCTCGACTTGACATGATCGCTTATATATTGGATCGTAGTTTGGTTATCATACATGTCTCTGCTTTTATATAGATCGTTATGATTTCATTTTCAGTTTCACATACTTGGTACTGCACCGACTTCTTCGGGCCGCGTTCATGCCGCAGTGAGGTACACCAGTTGATCCTCGCCATGGATCACAGTCAAGCGTTGGGAAGCCCGCTTTCTCGAGGCTTATCTTTCGTATAGTCCGTCATTGAGTACTTACATTCTGGTATGGCGGGCCCATCGTCGTTGTTGTTATAACACTCTGCAGGTCCAGAGTAATGTGGCGAGGGTTTGTAAAAGGGATGTAATCGCTCAAGTTTTTATTTATATACGTAAAGGTAACCGCTGGTTAGCCTGCTTTATTTCACCGCTTATATTTTATGAGTTTTTATTTCGCGATTTTCTCGATGTTGTATCACTAGGTGCCCGGTAAGGCACCGATGCCCGAGGTCGGGTCGTGACAATTGTTATGTGGCCACGTGTGGCATTATTGGTATGTAGGGGTTGTAAGGAGACTATATCGCTATCTTTAAGTTTGACTCCCAAAAGAACATTCGGGGACGAATGTTTCTAAGGGGGGAAAAATGTTACACCCCGGAATTCCAGGACATGTTTATAAGAACGTACGTAAGAACTCAAAAATGTTAAGATTTGAGACGAGTAAAAATTTATCGGAATTATGGAATTTTCGGAAAATGAAATATTGCGACGAATGGGAGGGCGACACGTGTCACCCCCTTAGTGGTCTTGGATGAAATGGACCATGGATTTAATGGTCATTTGACCTAAGTAAAGATGACCAAGTCTTGCTAAAGTTAAGAGCTTGATATTGTTGACTTAGTCAAGAGTCACTTGACTTGATCCTTGTGAAATTCATCCAAGCCACCCATTTGTTCTAATCTTGACCCTCCATATGTTTATATAAGCTCACTAGTAGCAATACAAGGCTTCTATACTTAGAAAATTTTCAAGAAAAACTTTGAACACTTCTATGAAGCTCCTGCTGGGTCTTTCTCAAGACAAAATTTCAATTTTAGTCCAATAATCCCATACTTTAAACCAAGGTTCCTAAGGGTATGTAAGAGTATCTCAATAGAAAGATCCTAAAAGTGGCGTTTCAGATTAGTCGCAAGGTGAAAACCTAGTCACCGCCACGACCCTCAAGCATCGTGCCCTACCTGGGCACCCTTGGTATACATCGAGATAATCAGCGAACATACATGAAACTTATAAAATAATACAAATGTAAAAAACAAAGTTAGCCGATAAGGCTACCCGACATATATATATACATACAACCAAGCAGCTTTCATACCCTTTACAAACCGACCCACATATGTGACTACTGCACTTCTAAGAGTTTTAACATAACAACTGGCGGACAGGGCCCGCCATACCCCGAATATACACGAATCTACAACCTCGTGGAAACCGTACAAGAGATAAGCCTCCGAGCAAATGGAGCTTTTTTTCCCCTAAAATCAACCGAGATCCTAAGAGCAAGGATCACCAACTCACACCTAATACTCGCGGCATGTACGCACCCGGCGTCGCATAACAAAAATTTAATATGGAACGGAAATAAGGTACATTAAACAAAACATAATCAGATAAAAGCATGACAGGTAAGTATAAAAGGGTAAATACTGAACCTACCATGTCATAACCATCACGTGAACTTAATCGCACCTTATTATCTTTTCCCATTTCTCAATAAAAGTTAGAGTCACTTTCTTACGTCTTTACTGAAAATCATCAAGTTCACTACCATATAACTTACTTACCTTACATAACCTACTCCGACCTTTTACGAGGACGCCATACCGCCTGCCCAACTGGGACGATAATGTCATATAGTCCGCCGTAAGGTATACCGCCCGCCCATTCACGACGATAATGTCATATAGTCGCGTAAGGTATATCGCCCGACCCATTTCGGGACGATAATGTCATATAGTATGCGTAGCGTATCGCTCGCCCATTTCGGGACGATAATGTCATATAGTGCGCGTAAAGGTATCGCCCTACCATTTCGGGACGATAATGTCATATAGTTCGCCTGTAAGGTATATCGTCACCATTCTCGGGACGATAATGTCATATAGTCGCCCGTAAGGTATATCGCTCGCCCATTCGACGATAATGTCATATAGTCCGCCTGAAGGTATACCGCCGCCCATTTCTCGACGATAATGTCATATAGTCCGCCTGCAGAAGGATATCGCCTACCATTCTCGACGATAATGTCATATAGTCGCCTGAATGTATACTGCCGCCATTTCGAGACGATAATGTCATATAGTCGCGTAAAGGTATATTTGCGCCCATTTCTCGACGATAATGTCATGTAAAATCCGCGAATTTAACCCAACGTACTACGCACCTCTACTTCTTTAGAAAGACTCTTTTTCAAATAAAACTTCCCAGATACTAACAACTATAGTATCATGTCCTATCCACCTTTTAAGACAAGTCACAATACCTTTTTAGAAATACATTTACCGACTTCTAAATCAAGTGACTTCTTTATTAAAAAAACCTTAGGCAATTAATGCCTTAAAATCAAGTCATTTATCCTCCCATAAAGCAAATATAACCAACTCCCCATAAAGTCGTTATATTCACTTTATACCTTAGCCAAAATATAATTTCCTATCCAAGGGACTTATACGTTTAAAACGGAACAAGTATCACATACTTTAAAACTCTTCAAGTCCCTTAACTTAATAAAACTTAAGACATCCTTTATTCTTTCAAAAAAGTGAGTCAATCTCCTAACTCACCCGACTTGGCTATTTATAAAACTAGTAAAGGATATCAAGGTGTCAGACGCTCATCGCACTATATACACGCAACTAGTCATGCTAAAAAGATAGGAAAAGTTCTACATAGAGTAAATCACACAACTAACTCTTAACTTCTAAGAGTGAAGGAAATGAAATGATACCACGGGTATATTCCATACATAGAATCATGCCAAAGGAAGGAAGAGGTTCACATACCGCGACGACATCGACAAGTAGCAAAATGCTCCAAAGACTTCAACCTTGATAGCTATTCCACCCTCCAAGTAGGATACGCTATACTTAGTACCTCAACCTATAATGGTCACAATACGCCCATTAACCTCTTACTTCAAACGTAGAATATTCTAAGTGCTAAGTCACTAAATTCTACTAAAATCTGACAAGACTCCTTTGTTTCTACTCACTTTGCCACCTTTTCAAGGCCGAATACAATAACCAAACACGCCACATTTAAGGCCCAAACAATGCAATCAACACAGGGATTACACGCCTACTAGATGTGTAAAATTCACCACAATAGATATCAAACTAACACAATTACTAGTCCAATTTCGCCATATTGAGTACAACAATACCAAATCTTATCCAATTTCCATTTCAATCCAAATTGTTAGCATAACATGATATCAAGTCGCAATCGATTATAACTACTATAATCTTCAAGTAAGCAACATGCGACGATTTCTAATAAACGACCAATTAGTAATCCAACTTCGTGGCTAATATAACATTTCGGATTTAAGCTACAAGCAATCCATAATACTTATGAACTTCAACATATCAACTTCATGCTAGCAACATGTAAAGCTAACAACAACAATATATATATATAATCTTGTAACACTATTAAGAGACAAGATTATACCTCAACGAATCTCAATCCAACTCCAAATCCGAAGTCGCTTCCTTAGCAACTTAGAGCCTCTTCAAGACACTTCAATCCGCTACTTGAGACACTTAGAACCATACCAACAACTTCCCTTCAAACTTCCAATCCAAAACCTAGAAAGCAACTAGGTTTTCACTTTGCGACTAATCCGAAAACTATATTTTTCCGAGATTTTTCTATTGAGATATGCTTACAATACACTCATGAACCTTGGTTTAAAGTGTGGAGCTTAAAGAACAAGAAACAAATTTTTTTTGTTGTTGAAGAGAGCAAACCCGAGAGCTATGGGTGAAGTTCTTCCAATTCTCTTGAAAATTTTCTAAGTGTTGGGCTCTCTCTTGCTACTAGTGGTATTATATAGGGACATGGAGGGTCAAGATGTGTACAAATGGGTGTCTAGGATGAGGTTCTCTTAAATATCAAGCTTGTGGTCCCATTGACCAAGTCAAAATTCTCAAGCTCTTCAAGTTGCAAGACTTGTCTTCCTAACAAGAGTCAAATGACCCTTGTGCCCATGAAATTTTCGTCCAAGACATCACTAAGGTGGGGTGACACGTGTCGCCCTCCCATTCGTCACAATATTACGTTTTCCGACAATTCCATAATTCCGATAAATTTTTACAAGTCTCAAATCTTAACACTTGTGAGTTCTTACGCACGTTCTAAAACATGTCTCGTAAATACGGTGTAACATTCTTCCCCCCTTAGAAACATTCGTCCCCGAATGTTCTTTCGGAGTCAAACTTATAATTAGCGACATCGTTTCCTTTCACAACCCCGACATACCAACAATGCCACACATGGCCCTAATACTCGCACACACATATCCGCCCATCATAAGCCCAAAAGAGATTATCTTTTCGTATTTCCAACTCCTTCTAACATATACATAGTCTCAATATAACTGCTCATGAAACTTAAACATACCACAACTTTATCATGCATACAAGTTTCTAAAGGGCCAAAGGCATACCGAAATCATATAGGCGCTCAAAGGACCGCTAAATCGGGAACTTCCACCACGACCTCACGCCGCACGGCATAAACATCCCGCCTAGCTATGGAAGGCGAAGAACCCGTGAATCGATCCAAAGAGACGGTGTTGTCCCACCAGACCCTCTATAAGGACACTTTCTTAACATATGGCCTAGACGACCACAAGAAAAACAAGCACCGCACGGCCGACATACCCCGTAATGTAACCTACCACATCGGGCGATTGAGGCACATGTGGCCTCGATCGACCGAACCCCATCTCCTCGAGGTTCTCGCTCTAGAGACTGACCGCCCTCGCATTCCCGGTTGTAAAACCTCCGCCGAAAATCGCGGAGGAGCACTGGCCGGGCCGCAATGTAGACCTAGTCTGGCCGCCGAGGTTGTCCGCCTCGAGAACCGCCCCGAGACCTCTGTCCCGCCTCTGGGCCGCTCGAGCCAACTGATCCTCCTCTATCTATCCTTTATCCTCGCGCATAGGCTCGCATCCTAGCAATGTCCATACCGGCCAAGATCCACCCCAAGCATGCAAGAATCATATGACGGCCTAGCCCCATCACATAACGATGAACTCTATCCGCCATGCTGCCTACAATGGTGTGCGATGCGCCAAGGAGTCAAACTCTGTGCTATACTCCCGATAGTCCTCCCATTCTCGCTCAAGGTAAAAAATCTATCTACGCGGCCCTCCTCATCTCGTGAGGCAAAAAGTGATCCATAAAGGCCTCTCGTGAACTCCTCCCAAACAATTGGAAGAAGATCATCCTCTCGCCAAAGACCTACGACTCAAACAAGTTCAACGCAATATCGCAGAACCTGTAAGAGGCTAGCATAATGCACTCGCCTCAAGACCTAAGAACTCGCATAGTCCGTGAGCCGCCGAATGAACTCGCGGATCCTCCTCGCACCTCGAACCATAAAACTCGGGCGATGACAACCTGTAAAATCTCGGATCCGCAAACTGCGCCTTAGGTTAGCCGCCTCCCGCCCGCCGCTCGCTACTTCATATCGTCAATAACCGATTCGCTTCCCGTAGTCTCTATACTCACTCGGCCGTGGGATCGAGGCTCGTGCCGAACCTTCGAGCTATTGCCGCCTTGGCCTTCTAATTGCTGGCGGTCAACTCGCCACCCGCCTACTACCTCGTGCATAGTCCGTGCTCGAGTCCGGTAACCTCTCGAGTACCGCTAGCGCCTCGCCGCCGCTTTGCCCTTCCGGGCCCCGCCGCTTTCCGCGAGGCATAATCACATAAGAAGCGGGCCGAGAGGATTTAGCCTACTATGACCTTCTCGCACGATCTCAAAGAGAGAAGAATGAAACTAATCCTAAATGTCCCGTAGCCTCCTCGACATAGATGTGGTGCACAACACGCCGATAATCAAGACTTACTAGACACGGTTCAGACACTTTCCGAGGACTAATCGCTTCTAATACCACTTTGTCACGACTGACTCGGCCCGCGATCGTGCTCATCATCACGACCCAACCTCGGCCGTGGATCGTGCCTTACCTGCACCTTAGTGATACAACATCGTAAAAATCAGTGAAATAAAACATAAACATGAAACAAGAGATATGATAAATAAACAGCCAACCAAAACAGCTTGCCTTCAGATATATACATAAAATCCCGAACAGCTTATCCTTTTTACAACTCGCCCACAACAAGATTACAGCACTCTAAGAGTTTTACAACAACAACTATGACGGACAGGCCCCGCCATACCTCGAATGCATAAGAACCTACTGACTGTGGTAACATACCAAAAGATAAGCCTCCGAGAAACAGGCTTCCTAACATGCCGAATCGTGATCCATGAGCGAGGATCCACAACCGATATACTTACTCGCGGATGAACGCAGCCTCCGGGCGAGGTCGCATAACAGTACCAAGTATGTGAATCAAAAATATCAGAAATGAAATCATAATGATCTATATAAAACAGAGACATGTATGATAACCAAACTACAGCTCATAACATAAAAGCAATCCACGCCAAGTCGTGGACTCACGCCTCAAGTCATCCTCACGCCCGTGGAACTCCCTTCCTCACCGCCAGCGGATATAAACCGTATTATACGCATAACATGTCTCGGCCATCCCATGGGGATAGAGGTGGAATCGTGGTGTACATGTCCCGCCCATCCCGGGACTCGGTGAAGTATGGAATACATGTCCCGCCCATCCTGGGACTCGTGAAAGAATCGGATGAATACGTGTCCCACCTCATCTCGTGGGACTCGGTAAAGAATCGATGAATACGTGTCCCGCCCATCTCATGGGACTCGGTGAAGAATCGATGGAATACGTGTCCCGCCCATCTCACGAGACTTGAAGAATCGATGGAATACGTGTCCCTACCATCTCACGGACTCGATGAAGAATCGATGGAATACGTGTCCCGACCATCTCGTGGGACTCGGTGAAGAATCGCTCATAACAAATCAGCCGCCCTCCATCGAGACGCGGTGGTATAGAAATACGATTTGCACAACAAGGCTATCAAACGCAAACATAGGCAAGTTACACACAACTCAAGGTTATTTTATGCCAAAGTCCAGGTTCTGACCCCAAAGTATTACGTACGTTAAATTCTTTTTAAAAGATCCATTTCTGTTATAAAGGTCACCCGATACCCGTAGTATTAAAATAGAGTGACTCATATTTTTAGGTAAACCAAAACACTTTCCTTTTCAACATCAAGTAACAACATTCCTTTCCATAAGTTCAAGTTTGCCTAATTTCAAGTACTTAAGTCTCTTATTTTAGAAAAGTTTCATAGTTCATAGTCTTAATCACTTAAGAATATAATTCTCTTTTAAACAATTTGAGAAACATATGCCTTATATGTGAGTAGGTTATTCTTGTTCATAATCAATCTTATTAAAGCAGCCATGATCTAGGAAATGTAATATCATTTTGTCTCATCTTAGCTTCTATGCATTTGAGGTTTCTACGGTTTTAATAATACTTAATTAGTCAATACATTTCCCTTTATTAACGCTGCAGTGGTTCGCTCGATACTTATTCTCGATTTCGAATCAAGAAAACATGATTCCTTTTAAAACCAAGTACTCATTACTCACGAATGAGGTTTCACACTTTTAACAAAATTCATGTTAATTCAAAATAAGTCAAGTCTCTTATCTTTTAAGATCAAGTCTCTTAACTTCTAAAATCAATAAACCATTCTTTTTATCTCTCTTAAGTCGTTATACCTAACTTCCCATAAAGCTATTATAACTCTTAAGCTTTTAAAACTTTTAAAACCAAGTGTTACTCTTCTTTCAAAAAGGTTTCTTAACTCTTTTGAAATACTTCAAGATTCTTATTATTCAGGCTTAAGTCAAAAGACATTGCCGTAAAACTACGCTCGATTAACACACGCACGCTCACCGTACTATATATATATATTCTTTTAAAATATCATGCTCAAGAGGATAGGAAGAATCACATACCTCGCGACGATTTATCGACTATTAGCAAATAGCTCCAAAGCATCGTAATCCCGCTAGCCTTTTCCACCCTTTCGAGTAGACTACGCTACTCGCGATTTCAACCTATAACGGTTATACAAGTCTATCAATGTCTAGACTACTCGGTAGAATAAATCTAGATACAAGATTCTACGAAAAATTGGGCAAGACTTCCCTACCACAAACTTCACAAGTCTCATCAGAATACACCCTATGTAAGTACCAATTCTCTTCTTATATATCTTCCTCAGATATAACTTATACTTAATTCTTATACTTTAACAAAGGTGTAAACTCTAATTACAAAAGGGGATAAGATATTTACCTCGATAAGCCCAAATTATCCAAGATTAAATGTCGATCCCGAGCAACGTTTAGCTCCTACTCCGGGCGCCCAACCCGCTCCAACAACCCTTAGAAGTTCTACGCAACTTACTTAACACTTCAACCGACTATGGAGGTTTTCCTTAGGGTTTCGTTTGAGACAAAGGACATAAGGTAGTATTTCCGGCTCTACGATAGAGGTATCTTTGGAATACTACAAGGTATAAGGCTAAGGTATTTTGGTATAGTAACAATACTGAGAGTATTTTCTACCAAGAGGGGGTATTTTACGAGAACAACTTTAGGTAGGGGGTAGTCTCGGCTAGAACACTACAAAGGGGTGCTTTCGCCAAGGCCTTCTCGGGGAGTGGTGTTGTGGACGAGAACTCTCAAAGGGGGAGAGGGTTTCAAGACTTGGAAAATGTCTAAGTGTGGATGAAATAACTCATCAACTAAAGGGGTATTTATAGGCCAACCAACGGCCAAGATGAAGCCAAGTGGTAGGCAAGTGTAAGGTGGAGATTTGCACAAGTGCACCCTATCCTACTCCACAAATCCTCACAAACATTGACCCAAGTTTTAGGCCACAAACAAGCCCCAAAATCGTGCCATCCAAGCCCTCTGTTGCCCATATGAGGTGACAAGTGTCACCTCTCGTTGGTCCAAAATATTTCATCTCTCGGAAAATCCGCAAAAATTATAAATGACATAGCCGTAATTTTCCCTACGCAAAGTTTGGAAGACGTCACGGAAACGGTTCTTTTAGTGGGTTGTGCACCAATTTCGTCCTATGCCTAACTTTAAGGCTAAAACTTTTGTACGTACGTCCTTACATACATACTCTGGAAATACGGGGTATAACATTCTCCCCTCCTTAGAAACATTCGTCCCGAATGTTCCTTCTCAAGACGGATAACGATAAAGTTCTCTTTAACTTAAACAAGTTGCCAATGCCACACATGGCCACAAAAAAATAACATATGCGCAAAACTTAAATCCAAATCCACGAGGAATCACCTCAACATCACACAAGCTTCCACCCAAGGTCTAAAAGATACTCCCTTACCCTCCTCGTATACTCGAACTCTTCCTAATAAACTTACCACATTTATGTTATTGCTTCAGTTTCCAAAATCTCATCACGCCCTTCCGGGGTGATACCTTCAAAGTGACCCACCGTCAACCTGAACTCCAAGTGTCGACGCCGATTATCCGCACGACTTCTGTTGCTTCTGAGCTGCAAATAACCTCTTCTGGATAAGCTTCACCTTATCCACATCCTGCTGGATCAAGTACGGACCAACTATATGAACCTTGCCAACATCGAACCAATCGACCGGCAACCTACACTACCGCCCCTACAAGGCATTCATAAGGCGATATCTGAATACTGAAATGGTAGCTATAAAACATTTCCTCAATAGGAGACAACAATCCTCACTACCCCCGAAATCCAAACACCGCCCGAGGCGAATGCGACATCGAGACTCACTCGAAGTTCCTAACCCCGCTGGTAAAACTTCCGTAAAAGAAATAGCCGTAACTGGCTCCATCGTCATTATAAGGTGAAAGTAGGCACCGTGCAGCCTTACAACCTTTACGATATAACATCTCGCATAACCTCTCGCGAGTACACGGCCCCGATCGAAAGACAAGAGGGTCGACCTCGTCGCCCGACATCGGTCGAACGCATCCACGAACTCGCACGATGGTTAACTAAACTTGGGCCTAACACCCTCGTGACTTCTACCACCGCGGGACCACCTCGAACCGACCCCACCACAATACAGCCGCGGGTTGACTCCGCGATCGTCCGCAACCCACCCGCTATCACGCAAAAACTCTTGTTCCCGATCCGAACAATCTCACTAATCAAGTTACGAAACCTAGTGGTCCTCTTAGCTCAACTACCCTCTTCATTTCACACCGCTCGTGGACTCATCACACAAGTATACCCCACGTATACTATGCACTCCGACAAAGGTCAATTGTAAACAAAATCTTTTACTCGTGACGGCCTTGCATCTAAGGTCTCCACGTATAATATTCTAAGGCCCTCAATCTCTAGGTACCCAACCTTACCCTTTACTAACCAGGCCTTTAAATCACAATTTAACATAATACTATCTGAACATAATACTTAGCACATCATCATATCATCAACGCATACCAGTCTCTAGAGGGGTAAGAATATACCTGTATCAACTGCTTCATTTTCCCTTCATCGCTCTAACCATAATCCTGCCCTGCAGGGCGCATAGCTATAGAAGGCGATGAACACGCCATCGACTGGGTAGTCGAGTCATTCGCATCGTCTTTCCTATTAGGACAGCATTCACACGGCCCGACGGCCGCAGGAAAAACAAGCACCCGTAAAAAGACGACATTCCCCGGGATGACGTCTGCCACATCATGCACACTGAGGGAAACATGAATCCGGCTGGCTAGACCCCATGTATACCGTGAACGAAGCCACGAGCCGACTCAGCCCCGAATACCGAACGCCCCAAGATCGTGGAGGAACACTCTGACCGGCGGAGGTACATAACTAGTCTCTTCGGCGCGCCCGCCAAGGTTACCAAAGGACTCGCTTCTTGCCCACTTGGCCGATCCCGCCATTCCGCCGACCTCTCCGTGCCTCACATCCTAGTGCATGAGCACGCATGCGGGCAATGTCCATGCCCACCAAGAGCTACACCCAACAAGCCTCGCCAAGTAATTATCTAGCCCGTGGCGTAGCGGTGTACTGGCCCTCCATATCGCTACTACAATGGGACATACCGAGCTAATGAGTCGAACTCACATTGTACTCTCTAACCGTCCGCCCGCCCCGCCTCAACGTCAAAAATCTGCCCGAGCCCTCTCATCCATGGGCAAGAAATGTGCAAGAAATGCCTCGAGAACTCGTCCCATACGGCTGGAAGTGCATGCTCTCCCGACATCTCCCACGAATCAAACCACGATCGCAGATCACGCACTGATGCGAACCAATACCACCGACTGCCTTTGAGGCTCGATCACTCGTGATCCGTAGAGTCGCTTGATAAACTCGAGGGTCATCCTCGCCTCGATCCATGTAACACCGGCGCTACAACTCGTAAAGTCCCGTAGTCTCAAATCGTCGCCGGGTGAACTACGGTGCTACTGGACTGAATCGCCAGATTCCAAATTTATCTCATATTCCGCCACGACCGCCGCGATGGTGGGCCATCTCCTTGTACTTATCTCATCCGCTCCAGCCGTGGACCGAGGCTCAGTATCAGAGTCTCAGCAGCCATCGCTGCGCTCTAAACTCGCTGGTGTTGGCGGCGTCAAAACTCGCCGTCTCAAGCACTATCTCGTGGTAACCACCGCCTCTCGCTCGTAACCCTCCGTTCTACTCGCAGCCTCCTGGCCGCTTTGCCTCTTCGGCGGGTTGCCTTACGCGAGGCATAACCGTAAAGGAAAGGAATACGTCGGAGGGTCCAACTTATCACACAGCCTCTAAGGCACGATCTCGTAATGAGAAGAATGGAAACCAATCCTAAATATCTTATAGCCTCGATTATTGGTGTGGTGCACAACACACCGATAATCAAGACTTACTAGATACGGTTCAGAGACACTTTCCGAGGATTAATTGCTCGATACCACTTTTGTCACGACCCAACCTGCCCGCGGATCGTGCCTTACCGGGCACCTTAGTGATACAACATCGAGAAAATCAGCGAAAATAAAACATAAACATGAAACAAGAGATATGATAAATAAACAAAGCAATCAAAATGCTTACTCAGATATATACATAAAAACCCAACAGCTTATCCTTTTACAACTCGCCCACAACAAGATTACTGCACCTCTAAGAGTTTTACAACAACAACTATGACGGACAGGCCCCGCCATACCACAATGCATAAGAACCTACTGCACTGTGGTAACATACCAAAAGATAAGCCTCCGAGAAACGGCTTCCAACACGCTGAATCGTGATCCTATGAGCGAGGATCCACAACCGATGTACTCTACCGCAGATGAACGCAGCCTCAAGGAGGTCGATAACAGTACCAAGTATGTGAAATCAAAATATCAGAATGAAATCATAACGATCATATAAAACAGAGACATGTATGATAACCAAACTACGCTCATAACATAAAAGCGCCACGTCAAGTCGTGACTCACGCCTCAAGTCATCCTCATGCCCACGGAACTCCTTCCTCACCGCGGCACGGATATAAACCGTATTATACGTCTAACATGTCTCGGCTCATCCTACGGGATAGAGGTGGAATCGTGTGGTGTCATGTCACAGCCCATCCCGTGGGACTCGGTGAAGTATGGAATACATGTCCCGCCCATCCTACGACTCGGTAAAGAATCGGATGAAATCGTGTCCCGCCCATCTCATGGGACTCGGTAAGAATCGGATGAAATCGTGTCCCGCCATCTCATGGGACTCGAAGAATCGATGGAATACGTGTCCCGCCCATCTCGTGGGACTCGGTGAAGAATCAGATGGAATACGTGTCCCGGCCCATCTCATGGGACTCGGTGAAGAATCAGATGGAATACGTGTCCCGGCCCATCTCATGGGACTCGGTGAAGAATCGTTCATAACAAATCAGCCGACCCTCCATCGAGAGACGCGGTGGTATAGAAATACAGTACTTGCACAACAAGGCTATCAAACGCAAACATAGGCAAGTTACACACAACTCAAGGTTATTTTATGCCAAAGTACAGGTTCTGACCCCAAAGTATTACGTACGTTAAATTCTTTTTAAAAGATCCATTTCTTTTATAAAGGTCACCCGATACCCGTAGTATTAAAATAGAGTGACTCATATTTTTAGGTAAACCAAACACTTTCCTTTTCAACATCAAGTAACAACATTCCTTTTCATAAGTTCAAGTTTGCCTTATTTCAAGTACTTAAGTCTCTTATTTTAGAAAGGTTTCGTAGTTCATAGTCTTAATCACTTAAGAATATAATTCTCTTTTAAACAATTTGAGAAACATATGCCTTATATGTGAGTAGGTTATTCTTGTTCATAATCAATCTTATTAAAGCAGTCATGATCTAGGAAATGTAATATCATTTTATCTCATCTTAGCTTCTATGCAGATGGAGGTTTCTACTGGTTTTAATAATACTTAATTAGTCAATACATTTCCCTTTATTAACGCTGCGAGGGTTCGTTCGATACTTATTCGATTTCAATCAAGAAACATGATTCCTTTTAAAAACCAAGTACTCATTACTCACGAATGAGGTTTCACACTTTTTAACAAAATTCATGTTAATTCAAAATAAGTCAAGTCTCTTATCTTTTAAGATCAAGTCTCATAACTTCTAAAATCAATAAACCATTCTTTTTATCTCTCTTAAGTCGTTATACCTAACTTCCCATAAAGCTAGTATAACTCTTAAGCTTTTTAAACTTTTAAAACCAAGTGTTACTTTCTTTCAAAAAGGTTTCTTAACTCTTTTGAAATACTTCAAGATTCTTATTATTCGTGCTTAAGTCAAAGACATTGCCGTAAAACTACGTTCAGTTAACACACGTACGTCTATCGTACTATATATATATTCTTTTAAAATATCATGCTCAAGAGGATAAGAAGAATCACATACCTCGCGACGATTTATCGACTATTAGCAAATAGCTCCAAAGTACTGTAATCCTGCTAGCCTTTTCCACCCTTTGAGTAGACTACGCTACTCGCAGTACTTCAACCTATAACGGTTATACAAGCCTATCAATGTCTAGACTACTCGGTAGAATAAATCTAGATACAAGATTCTACGGAAAATTGGGCAAGACTTCCTACCACAACTTCACAAGTCTATCAGAATACATTCTATGTAAATCAGTTCAATTCTCTTCTTATATACCTTCCTTGTATATAACTTATACTTAATTCTTATACTTCAACAAAGGTGTAAACTCTAATTACAAAAGGGGGACAAGATATTTACCTCGATAAGCCCAAAATTATCCAAGATTAAATGTCGATCCTGAGCAATGTTTAGCTCCTACTCTGGGCGCTCCAACCCGCTCCAAACAACCCTTAGAAGTTCTACGCAACTTCTACTTAACACTTCAACCGACTATGAAGGTTTTCCTTAGGGTTTCGTTTGAGACAAAAAGGACATAAGGTAGTATTTCCGGGCTCTACGTATAGAGGTATCTTTGGAATACTACAAGGTATAAGGCTAAGGTATTTTGGTATAGTAACAATACTTGGAGAGTATTTTCTACCAAGAGGGGGGGTATTTTACGAGAACAACTTTAGGTGGGGGGGTAGTCTCGGCTAGAACACTACAAAGGGGGAGGGGTGCTTTCGGCCAAGGCCTTCTCAAGGGGAGGGTGTTGTGGACGAGAACTCTCAAAGGGGAGAGGGTTTCAAGACTTGGAAAATGTCTAAGTGTGGATGAAATAACTCATCAACTAAAGGGGTATTTATAGCCAACCAACGGCCAAGATGAAGCCAAGTGGTAGGCAAGTGTAAGGTGGAGATTTGCACAAGTGCACCCTATCCTACTCCACAAATCCTCACAAACATTGACCCAAGTTTTAGGCCACAAACAAGCCCCAAAATCGTGCCATCCAAGCCCTCTTTGTCGTCCATATGAGGGTGACAAGTGTCACCCTCTCGTTGGTCCAAAATATTTCATCTCTCGGAAAAATCCGCAAAATTTTTAAATGACATAGCCGTAATTTTCCCTACGCAAAGTTTGGAAGACGTTTCATCGGAAAACGGTTCTTTTAGTGGGTTGTGCACCAATTTCGTCCTATGCTTAACTTTAAGGCTAAACTTTTGACGTCGTCCCACGCATACTCTGGAAATACGGTATAACACTCCACAGGCACCTACAGTATACATCGAGATAATCGAACATACATGAAACTTATAAAATAATACAATGTATAAAACAACAGGTTAGCCGATAAGGCTACCTTCCTGGACATATATATATACATACAACCGAAGCAGTTGCCTCATACCCTTTACAAACTGACCCACAATATGTGACTAAAGACCTCTAAGAGTTTTAACATAACAACTGTGGCGGGACAGGGCCCCGCCATACCCTCAATATACATGAATCTACAACCTCGGGAAACTGCACAAGAGATAAGCCTCCGGAGCAAGTGGAGCTTTTTTTCCCAAAAACTGAACCGAGATCCTAAGAGCAAGGATCACCAACCTGTGCACCTAATACCTGCGGGCATGAACGCACCAAGAAAGTCGATAACAAAAATTTAATATGGAACGGAAATAAGGTACATTAAACAAAACATATCTCAGATAAAAGCATGACAGGTAAGTATAAAAAGGGTAAATACCTGAACCTACCATGTCATAACCATCACGTGAACTTAATCGTACCTTATTATCTTTTCCCATTTCTCAATAAAAGTTATAGTTACTTTCTTACGACTTTCTGAAAATCATCAAGTTCACTACCATATAACTTACTTACCTTACATAACCTACTCGCCCTTTATGAGGGGCGCCATACCGCGCCCACCTAACGATGGGACGATAATGTCATATAGTCCGCGTAAAGGTATACTGCCTGCCCATTCTCGGGACGATAATGTCATATAGTGCGCGTAAGGTATATTGCCTGCCCGTTTCGGGACGATAATGTCATATACCGCCTGCGCGTATATCGCCCGCCCATTTCGGGATGATAATGTCATATAGTTCGCGTAAGGTATACCGCCCGACCCATTCTCGACGATAATGTCATATAGTGCGCGTAAGGTATACTTTGCCCACCCATTTCTCGGGGCGATAATGTCATATAGTTTGCGTAAGGTATATCGCCCGCCCATTTCTCGACGATAATGTCATATAGTCTGCCCGTAAAGGTATACTGCCCGGCCCATTCCTGGGACGATAATGTCATATAGTCTGCCCGTAAAGGTATACTGCCCGGCCCATTTCTGGGACGATAATGTCATATAGTCTGCCCGTAAAGGTATACTGCCCGGCCCATTTCTGGGACGATAATGTCATGTAAAATCCGGGAATTTAACCCAACGTACTACGCACCTCTACTTCTTTAGAAAGACTCTTTTTCAAATAAACTTCCCAGATACTAACAACTGTAGTATCAAGTCCTATCCACCTTTTAAGACAAGTCACAATACCTTTTTAGAAATACATTTACCGGCTTCTAAATCAAGTGACTTCTTTATTAAAAAAACCTTAGGCAATTAATGCCTTAAAATCAAGTCATTTATCCTCCCATAAAGCAAATATAACCAACTCCCCATAAAGTCGTTATATTCACTTTATACCTTAGCCAAAATATAATTTCCTATCCAAGGGACTTATACGTTTAAAACGGAACAAGTATCACATACTTTAAAACTCTTCAAGTCCCTTAACTTAATAAAACTTAAGACATCCTTTATTCTTTCAAAGTGAATCAATCTCCTAACTCACCCAACTTGGCTATTTATAAAACTAGTAAAGGATATCATGTTAGACGTCTCACCGTACTATATATGCAACTAGTCATGCTCAAAAGATAGGAAAAGTTCTACATAGAGTAAATCACACAACTACCTCTTAACTTCTAAGAGTAGAAGGAAACATGAAATGATACCACGGTATATTCCATACATAGAATCATGCCAAGGAAGGAAGAGGTTCACATACCTCGCGACGATTATCGACAAGTAGCAAAATACTCGAAAAGATTCAACCTTGATAGCTATTCCACCTCCAAGTAGGATACGCTATACTTAGTACCTCAACCTATAATGGTCACAATACGTCCATTAACCTCTTACTTCAAACGTAGAATATTCTAAGTGCTAAGTCACTAAATTCTACGGAAAATCTGGACAAAGACCTCCTTTGTTTCTACTCACTTTGCCACCTTTTCAAGGCCGAATACAATAACCAAACACGCCACATTTAAGGCCCAAACAATGCAATCAACACAGGGGATTACACGCCTACTAGGCGTGTAAAATTCCGCCCACAATAGATATCAAACTAACACAACTACTAGTCCAATTTCGGCCATATTGAGTACAACAATACCAAATCTTATCCAATTTCCATTTCAATCCAAATTGTTAGCATAACATGATATCAAGTCGCAATCGATTATAACTACTATAATCTTCAAGTAAGCAACATGCGACGATTTCTAATAAACAACCAATTAGTAATCCAACTTCAAGTGGCTAATATAACATTTCGGATTTAAGCTACAAGCAATCCATAATACTTATGAACTTCAACATATCAACTTCATGCTAGCAACATGTAAAACTAACAACAAAAATATATATATAATCTTGTAACACTATTAAGAGACAAGATTATACCTCAACGAATCTCAATCCAACTCCAAATCCGAAGTCGCTTCCTTAGCAACTTAGAGCCTCTTCAAGACACTTCAATCCGCTACTTGAGACCCTTAGAACCATACCAACAACTTCCCTTCAAACTTCCAATCCAAAACCTAGAAAGCAACTAGGTTTTCACTTTGCGACTAATCCGAAAACTATCTTTTTCCGAGATTTTTCTATTGAGATATGCTTACAATACACTCATGAACCTTGGTTTAAAGTGTGGATCTTAAAGAATAAGAAACAAAATTTTTTTGTTGTTGAAGAGAGCAAACCCGAGAGTTATGGGTGAAGTTCTTCCAATTCTCTTGAAAATTTTCTAAGTGTTGGGCTCTCTCTTGCTACTAGTAGTATTATATAGGGACATGGAGGGTCAAGATGTGTACAAATGGGTGGCTAGGATGAGGTTCTCTTAAATATCAAGCTTGTGGTCCCATTGACCAAGTCAAAATTCTCAAGCTCTTCAAGTTGCAAGACTTGTCTTCCTAACAAGGGTCAAATGACCCTTGTGCCCATGAAATTTTCGTCCAAGACATCACTAAGGGGGGTGACACGTGTCGCCCTCCCATTCATCACAATATTACGTTTTCCGACAATTCCATAATTCCGATAAATTTTTACAAGTCTCAAATCTTAACACTTGTGAGTTCTTACGCACGTTCTTAAAACATCTCCTGTAAATACGGGGTGTAACAGTCACTTTCCTAGGTTTGGATTGGAAGTTGAAGGAAAGTTGTTTGTAATCTTCTAAGGGCTTCAAGTGGCGGATTGGAGTGTCAAAGAAAGGTTCTAAGTTGCTAGGGAGCGACTTCAGATCTTGAAGTGGATTAAGGCTCACTAAGGTAACAATCTTGTTCTCTTAAGTGTATAAGATTACATATTGTTGTAGCCTTACATTTTAACTAGCATGAAGTATATGTATATAAGATTGATAAGTGTTATGGATATTGGAAGCCTAAAATCCTAAATGACATTGATTAGCCATTTGAAATTGAAATACAATTTTGGTCAATAATTAGAATCGTCACATGTTACCTACTTGAAGATTGTAGTAGTTATAGTCGATTGCGGCTTGATAACATGTTATACTAAACAACTTGAATTGAAAAGGAATTGGAAAGGTTGATATGTTGTTACACCTTTGGCCGAGAATGACTTTGTATGTTGGACTAGTTGATATTAATTTGTGGGGCGGAATTTTACACGTCTTGTAGGCGTGTAATCCCCTATTGATAACTACATTGTTGAGCCTTAAATGTGGCGTGTTTGGTTATTGAATTCGGGCCTTGAAAAAGGTGGAAAAGTATGTAGAAACAAAGGAAGTGCTGTCCGATTTTCCGTAGAATTTAGTGACTTTGCACTTGGAATATTCTACGTTTGAAGTTAGAAGTTAATAGACGTATTATGGTCATTATAGGTTGACATACTACGTACGGCGTATTGGACTTGGCAAGTGGATTGAACCGAAAAGGTATGTGGAACTTTCTTATCTCTTGAGCATGAATAGTTGTAAATATATAGTACGGAAGACGTACGAGATTTTTGACAATCTAATCCATTTGATATCCTTGGCTTATTTTAAGAATGTCCAAGTTGGTTGAGTTAGGGACTTAACTCACTTTTTAAAGAATATTAAGAATATCATAGTTTCTAAAAGTTAAGAGACTTAAAGTATTTTAAAAGTATATGATACTTGGTTTTGAAAGTATAAGTCTCTTGGATATAAAGAAGAATATATTTGTCTAAAGTATAAAGCTAGTATAACGGCTTTATGGGAAGTTGGTTATAATAGCTTTATGGAAAGTTAAAAAGAGTGGTTTACTCTAAGTAATGTAAGTATGATAAATGACTTGAAATAATGAAAGGCAAATTGATTTTGAGGCATCAATTGCTTAAGGTTTTAAAAGAAAGAAATCACTTGATTTAGAAGCCTATAAATGTATTTCTAAAAGGTATTGTGACTTGTCTTGAAAAGTAGATATGACTTGATACTATGGTTATTAGTATCTTGGAAGTTTTATATGAAAAAGAGTCATTTTAAAAGAATAGAAGTACGTAGTACTTTGGGTTAAATTCCCGGATTTTATAATGACATGTTAGTGCCTTAAGTAAACAAATGAGAGTGTATATGAATAAGGCTAATAAGAAGTTAGGGAGATTTCTTAACTTGCTTATGTTATGTATGATAAGTTCTGAGTGCTTATGTTATGTATGATAAGCCGGAGTGCTTATGTTATGTATGATAGCCATTGTGCTAGTTTATGTTATTCTTACGGGGTAAAGCCCCGGGTTACTACTAATTCCATGGATTTGCTACCCATGATGCGAGTGCGGCGTTTGTACTCATTGCGGGCCCATTGGGCCTAAGCGGGTGAAATAGTCCTGTGCGGGTGAAATAGTCCTATGCGAGGAATACCTCATACGGGTCCACACGACCTATGCGCGATACACTTACGCGGCGGTTACCTCATCATGGGTCCACAGGACCTATGCGGGTGAAATAGTCCAAGAGTAGGATTGCTTAATGACATACGGGCGGGTGGCCCTACTTTGGTCATGAGCCTCCTATTTTTATGCAGTAAAGTATACTCTTGTTTACTCTAATTGTTAGTAAGACACAGTGTACTGTTATTTGAGTTATCATACATGTCTCCAACTTTATTTTAGACTTATGATTTCACTACAGTACTTTCAGTTTCACATATTTGGTACATGTTGTACTGACCTCCTTCGGGGGGCTGCTGTCACGACCCGAACCCGGGCCCGTGACTGGTGCCTTACCCCGGGCACCCTAGTGATACAACATCAGAGAAAATCAGCGGAAATAAAATATAAACATGAAACAAGAGATATGAATCAAGATAAAAGAAAATAGGCCAACCAAAAGGGTTGCCTTTCAGCATATATATATATATATATCGACCTTTGAACAATTACAATCCTTACAACCCTGCCCACAACAGTACTACAGACCTCTAAGAAAGTGACAACAACTATGACGGGACAGGGCCCCGCCATACCCCTGAATGTACAAGAACCTACTGCACTTCGGTAACACACCAAAAGATAAGCCTCCAAGAAATGGGGCTTCCCGACACGCCAATCGTGATCCTATGGCGAGGATCCACAACCGATGTACTTCTACCGCGGCATGAACGCAGCCCCGAGGAGGTCGATAACAGTACCAAGTATGTGAAATCAGAAATATCAGAATGAAATCATAGCAAATTATATAAAGCAGAGACATGTATGATAACCAAACTACGCTCACGATAAATAAGCAGTCATGTAAGTCAGGGACTCACGCCCTCAGAGTCATCACTCAAATATAACTATGGGTCTCACGCCCGCAACATCAATCATGCCCGTGGAATACCTTCCTCAATGCCGACAGTCTATGATATAATAACACCAAGGAGTACATATGAACACCAAGTCCTACCTGATGCCAATAGCCGTACTAACAATACTATACAACCAAACCACGAAGCTGACACGGGGCAAGTACGAAAGTCGACTACCAGATACCAAGGCCGGTCACGTAGCTGACCGGGGCAAGTACGAGGGCTAACTACCAGGTACCAAGGCCGTATCACGAGACTTCACTACACCGAGCGGCAAGTGCGAGGGCTAACTACTGTGCAATTAAGGCCGAATCAGCCACGAGACGGGGCAAGTACGAAAGCCGACCACCAGATACCAAGGCCGAACAGTAAAACCTCATGGAGAGCTAGTCCATGGAATAACACTATCAACAGGAGCGTACCCGTGGAATTCTCCGTCACTGCCGGCACGTCCAAGTAAGTCCTCAACAAGTCAACCGACCCTCCACCGAGAGACGCGGTAGTATAGAAACACAATTCTTGCACAACAAAGGCTATCACAACAAGCATAGGCAAGTTTCACAACAACAAGCATAGGCAAGTTATACACCACTCAAGGTACTTTCATTTTATGTCAAAGTCCGGGTTTTAACCCTAAAGTACTACGTACGTTAAATTCCTTTTAAAGATCCATTTCTTTTACAAAGGTCACCCGATACCCGTAGTATAAAAAAATAGAGTGACTAACATTGTTAAGTAAACCAAAACACTTCCTTTTGTAAAATCAAGTAACAACATTATTTTCGAAACGTTCAAGTTTGCCTAATTTCAAATGCTCAAGTTTCTCATTTTCGAAAAGGTTTCGTAGTTCATAGTTTTAATCCTTTAAAACATAATCCTCTTTTAAACAATTTGAGAAACATATGCCTTATATGTGAGTAGGTTATTCTTGTTTATAATCAATCTTATTACAAATCATGATCTAGGAAATGTAATATCATTTTGTCTCATCTTAGCTTCTATGCAGATGGAGGTTTCTACTGGTTTTAATAATACTTAATTATTCAATACATTTCCCTTTATTAGCGCTGCAGTGGTTTGCTCGATCCTTATTCTGATTTCCGAAATCAGTAAAACATTATTCCTTTTAAAAACCAAGTACTCATTATTCACGAATGAGGTTTCACACGTTTAACAAAATTCATATCAATTCAATTAAGTCAAGTCTCTTATCTTTTAAGATCAAGTCTCTTAACTTCTAAAATCAGTAAACCATTTTCTTTACCTCTCTTAAGACGTTATACCTAACTTCCCATAAAGCTAGTATAACTCTTATGTTTTCAAAACCAAGTATTACTCTTCTTTCAAAACGGTTTCTTAATCTTTGAAATACTTCAAGATTCTTTATTATTCAGGCTTAAGTCAAAAGACATTGTCGTAACACTACATTCAGTTAACACACGTACGTATACCGTACTATATATATATTCTTTTAAAATACTTCAAGATTCTTATTATTCAGGCTTAAGTCAAAAGACATTGCCACACGTACGTCTACCGTACTATATATATTCCTTTAAAATATCATGCTCAAGAGTATAGGAAGAATCACATACCTCGCGACGATTATCGACTATAAGCAAAACGCTCCACGGCTATAACCCGGCTAACCTTGTCCACCTTCCAAGTAGTACATGCTACTCGCAGAACATTCAACCAATAAGGTTATAAGTCTCAGTAATTACAAATTCCATGTAAGTACTTTAAACTTCTACTTATATATTCTTCCGACGTGATATCGGTTCAATCCTTTCTCGTAATATCCTTCATTACGTTCAATGCTCTTCTATGAATCTTATATTCATTTCTATACTACTACAGTATGTAATTTCCAATTACACTAGAAGGATAGGATTATTTACCTCGGTAAGCCCAAAATTATCCAAGTTTAATGTCGATCCTGAGCAACGTTTAGCTCCTACTCCGAGTGCTCCAATCCGCTCCAAACAACCCTTAGAAGTTCCACTCAACTTCTACTTAACACTTCAACCGACTATGAAGGTTTTCCTTAGGGTTTCGTTTAGTGGCTAAAGGAAGTATAATAGTATTTTCGGGCTCTACGTATAGAGGTAACTTTGGAAAGTACTACAAGGTATTTGGGCTAAAGTATTTTGGTATTATAACAATACTTGGAGAGTATTTCTCTACCAAGGGGGGGGTAGGCTCGGCTAGAACCACTAGGCAAGGGGGGGGGGGGTGCTCGGCCGAGGGCCTTTCTCAAAGGGGAGGGGGGGATGGCTTTGGACGAGCTCACACAAAGAGGGGGGGAGGATTTTAACACTTAGAAAATGATTTTTGGATGAAGAAGTTCATCAACTAAGGGGGGTATTTATAGGTCAAGCAATGGCCAACCAATGGCCAAGATCAATCCAAGTGTAAGGAAAGTGTAGGGCTAGGATTTAACCATGTGTACCTTATCCATCTACCACACCAACTATCACAAATATCCTACCTAACCACAAGCCCAAGTCGTCCAACTTGCCACCCCAATCTCACGTCCAATGTGAGGGTGACACATGTCACCCTCCCGTTGGTCCAAAATGTTTCGTCTCTCGGAAAAATCCGCAAAAATTATAAATGACATAGCCGTATTTTTCCCTTCGCAAGTCTTGTAAAACGTTTCGTCGAAAAACGACTCTTTTCGGTACTTGTGCCCAAATTTTCGGTCCTAGCCTAACTTTAAGGCTCAAACTTTTCTACGTACGTCCTCACGTACATACTCTGGAAATACGGGGTATAACATTCTCCCCTCCTTAGAAACATTCGTCCCGAATGTTCCTTCTCAAGACGGATAACGATAAAGTTCTTCTTAACTTAAACAAGTTGCCAATGCCACATATGGCCACAAAAATAACACACGCTCCAGTACTTAACCCAAGTCAACGAGGAATCACCTCTAGCATTACAAAAGCTTCCACCCCCCGGTCTAACAGATATTCCTTCGCACCTTTACTTCACAAGGGTAACGATCATTTCTATTCTCTCAGCACATGTTCACATCTATCCTTACCCGTCGTACTCTTCTCGAACACTTGAACTTCTCTAGTATACGTACCATACTTCAGTCATCGCTTCAGTTCCCAAAACTTTGGAGTCACCACCTCCAAACTTGGTCATCTTACTAGCCTCAATCTCCCTTAAGGCCATTCCCGGCCTTCACGATCCGCTTCTGGTCGAACATATCCACGAACTCATACGATTGTCATCTAAACTGGGCCTAGCACCCGTGACCTACCACCGGGCGACCACCTGAGCTGACCCCACTCGAACAGCCGCGGGTTGGCCCGCAACATGGCCCCAACCCGACCCACTTAACGCATCAAGCTCTGTTTTCCGATCCGAACAATCTTACCTATACAGTCGCGAAAGCTACCACTTCCATTTTACACCACCCAAGGAATTTTCCCACAATTACTCCACGTATACTTACATTCTGACAAATATCACCCGCAAAATCTTGTACTCAAGACGGCTTTACATCTAAGGTCTCAATGTAATATTCTAAGGCTCATCATTTTCACCCCTGTGCTTACCCTTTTCACTAACTGTGCTTCTAAATCACATTTTTAGCACAAAGCTATCCAAACATAACACTAAACACATCCTCATAACATCAATACATACAAAACTCTAGAGGGTTAAGGATATACCTGAAAATAGGCGGTTCAAAGGACCGCTAAAACTGGGAACTTCCACCGCGACCTCTGCCGTGGCCTGCCGGTGTAGGAACATACTGCCTAGCTATTGAAGGAGAAGAACCAGCAACTGATCCCGTAGTCTGTGTTATCCTACCGTAGCTACCCCGGCTCGGACGATCCTTCACCATGGCCCTCGTTGGCCGCAAGAATAACAATCTCCCAAGTTAGTACGACACTTTCCCTTATGAAGTTTTCCACAACGCCACACCGAGACAAGTGGCGACTCATCCGCGAGCATTCCTACTCCCGAAAATCTGAAACACAGGAGCCCCGACCTACCTCAATATCCCGGCGTCCCGGCGTCGCGAGGACCACTCAGACCGGGCGGAGGTACATAACTAGTCTGATGCTGAGGCGGTCCGCCTCGAAAGTTATCAAAGGACCCTGCTGTTCTGGCCCTCTTCTGCTGATCTTGGTCATTCCGTCGATTCCTCCGCTCCTCACATCCAAGTGCAATGTTCATGCCCGGCTGAAGAGCTACACCCGAACAACTCTCTGCTAGGTAATCATCGAGCCCTGTAACATATCGGTGCACTCGATCCTTCATACTAGCTACTAACGCGGACGCATCGCCAATGAGTCGAACTCACATTGTACTCCCGAACCGCACGCCTGCTCGCCGCAACACCAAAAATATGTCGCCCGAGCCCTCCTCATCCGCGAGGCAAGAAATGTGCAAGAAAAGCCTCGAGAACTCGCCCCAAACGGCTGGAAGTGCATGCTCTCCCGACAGCTCCCACGAATCAAACCAATGATCGCAGATCACGCAACCGATGCGAACCTAGGACCACCGACTCGGTCTTCGATGCTCGATCACTCTACGATCCGTCAGAATCGCTTCGGATGAACTCCTCGGATCATCCTCGTGCCTCGACCCATAAAACTCGGGCGGCTACAACTCGTAAAATCCCGTAGCCTCAAACTATCTCGATCTAGGTGAACCATCGTGCTATCGAATCGCCATGCCCAAATTTATCTCAAGTCCGCCACAACCCCGCCAATAATCGCCCACTCTTTGTAACCCATCTCCTCTCGCCTGCATCGGGACCGAGGCTCGTGCATCGTGGTCTCAGAGATCGCCACGCTTCTACTCGCAGCCTCCTTCGCCGCTTTGCCCTTCAGGCCCGGCCGCTTTACGCGAGGCATAATCGTAAAGGAAAGGAATACGCTGAGGGGTCCAACTTATCACACAGCTCTAAGGCACGATCTCAGAATGAGAAGAATGGAAACCAATCCTAAATGTCCTATAGCCTCCTGATTATAGATGTGGTGCACAACACATCGATAATCAAGACTCTACTAGACACGGTCTGTAGACACTTTCCGAGGACTAACTGCTCTGATACCACTTTTGTCACGACCCGAACCCGGGCCCGTGACTAATGCCTTACCCCGGGCACCCTAGTGATCCAACATCAGAGAAAATCAGCGGAAATAAAATATAAACATGAAACAAGAGATATGAATCAAGATAAAAGAAAATAGGCCAACCAAAAGGGTTGCCTTTCAGCATATATATATATATCGACCTTTGAACGAGCATAATCCTTACAACCCCGCCCACAACAAGCATTACTGCACTTAAGAAAGTGACAACAACTATGACGGGACAGGGCCCCGCCATACCCCTGAATGTACAAGAACCTACAGACTCAGGGTAACATACCAAAAGATAAGCCTCCGAAGAAATGGGGCTTCCCGACACGCTGAACTGTGATCCTATGAGCGAGGATCCACAACCGATGTACTTCTACCTGCGGCATGAACGCAGCCCTCGGCGAGGTCGACAACAGTACCAAGTATGTGAAATCAGAAATATCAGAAATGAAATCATAGCAGTCTATATAAAGTAGGAGACATGTATGATAACCAAACTACAGTTCACGATAAATAAGCAGTCATGTAAGTCAGGGACTCACGCCCTCAGAGTCATCACTCAAATATAACTATGGGTCTCACGCCCGCAACATCAATCATGCCCGTGGAATACCTTCCTCACTGCCGGCAGTCTATGATATAATAACACCAAGGAGTACATATGAACACCAAGTCCTACCTGATGCCAATAGCCGTACTAACAATACTATACAACCAAACCACGAAGCTGACACGGGGCAAGTACGAAAGCCGACTACCAGATACCAAGGCCGGTCACGTAGCTGACCGGGGCAAGTACGAGGGCTAACTACCAGGTACCAAGGCCGTATCACGAGACTTCATCACTACACTGAACGGGGCAAGTGCGAGGGCTAACTACTGTACCGAGGCCGAATCACCACGAGACGGCAAGTACGAAAGCCGACCACCGATACCAAGGCCGAACAAGAAACCTCACGGAGAGCTAGTCCATGGAATAACACTATCAAGCGAGTGTACTGGAATTCTCCACACCGCAAGACGCCCATGTAAGTCCTCAACAAGTCAATCGCCCTCCACCGAGACTCGGTAGTATAGAAACACAATTCTTGCACAACAAAGGCTATCACAACAAGCATAGGCAAGTTTCACAACAACAAGCATAGGCAAGTTATACACAACTCAAGGTACTTTCATTTTATGTCAAAGTCCTGGTTTTAACCCTAAAGTACTACGTACGTTAAATTCCTTTTAAAGATCCATTTCTTTTACAAAGGTCACCCGATACCCGTAGTATAAAAAAATAGAGTGACTAACATTGTTAAGTAAACCAAAACACTTCCCTTTGTAAAATCAAGTAACAACATTATTTTCCAAACGTTCAAGTTTGCCTAATTTCAAATGCTCAAGTTTCTCATTTTCGAAAAGGTTTCGTAGTTCATAGTTTTAATCCTTTAAAACATAATCCTCTTTTAAACAATTTGAGAAACATATGCCTTATATGTGAGTAGGTTATTCTTGTTTATAATCAATCTTATTGAAGCAGCCATGATCTAGGAAATGTAATATCATTTTGTCTCATCTTAGCTTCTATGCAGATGGAGGTTTCTACTGGTTTTAATAATACTTAATTATTCAATACATTTACCTTTATTAGCGCTGCAGTGGTTTGCTCGATCCTTATTCTGATTTCCGAAATCAGTAAAACATTATTCCTTTTAAAAACCAAGTACTCATTATTCACGAATGAGGTTTGACACGTTTAACAAAATTCATATCAATTCAATTAAGTCAAGTCTCTTATCTTTTAAGATCAAGTCTCTTAACTTCTAAAATCAGTAAACCATTTTCTTTACCTCTCTTAAGACGTTATACCTAACTTCCCATAAAGCTAGTATAACTCTAATGTTTTCAAAACCAAGTATTACTCTTCTTTCAAAAAGGTTTCTTAATCTTTTGAAACACTTCAAGATTCTTATTATTCAGGCTTAAGTCAAAAGACATTGCCGTAACACTACATTCAATTAACACACGTACGTCTACCGTACTATATATATATATATTCTTTTAAAATACTTCAAGATTCTTATTATTCAGGCTTAAGTCAAAAGACATTGCCACACGTACGTCTACCGTACTATATATATTCCTTTAAAATATCATGCTCAAGAGTATAGGAAGAATCACATACCTCGCGACGATTATCGACTATAAGCAAAACGCCCACTCGCTATAACCCGCTAGCCTTGTCCACCTTCCAAGTAGTACATGCTACTCGCAGAACATTCAACCAATAAGGTTATAAGTTCATCAGAATTACAAATCTATGTAAGTACGATTTAAACTTCTACTTATATATTCTTCTCGACGTGATATCGATCAACTTTTCTCGTAATATCCTTCTATTACGCTTAAATTCTCTTCTATGAATCTTATATTCATTTCTATACTACTACGATGTAATTTCCAATTACACTAGAAGGATAGGATTATTTACCTCGGTAAGCCCAAAATTATCCAAGTTTAATGTCGATCCTGAGCAACGTTTAGCTCCTACTCCGAGTGCTCCAATCCGCTCCAAACAACCCTTAGAAGTTCCACGCAACTTCTACTTAACACTTCAACCGACTATGAAGGTTTTCCTTAGGGTTTCGTTTAGTGGCTAAAGGAAGTATAATAGTATTTCCGACTCTACGATAGAGGTAACTTTGGAAAGTACTACAAGGTATTTGGGCTAAAGTATTTTGGTATTATAACAATACTTGAGAGTATTTCTCTACCAAGGGGGTAGGCCTGCCTAGAACCACTAGGAAAGGGGGGTCTCGTGAGGGCCTTTCTAAAAGGGGAGGGGGGGATGGCATTGGACGAGCTCACACAAAGAGGGTGGGAGGCTTTTAACACTTAGAAAATGATTTTTGGATGAAGAAGTTCATCAACTAAGGGGGGTATTTATAGGTCAAGCAATGGCCAACCAATGGCCAAGATCAATCCACGTGTAAGGCCAGTGTTGGGGTTGGATGTAACCAGGTGTACCTTATCCATCTACCACACCAACTATCACAAATATCCTACCTAACCACAAGCCCAAGTCGTCCAACTTGCCGCCTAATCTCACGCCCAATGTGAGGTGACACATGTCACCCTCCCGTTGGTCCAAAATGTTTCGTCTCTCGGAAAAATCCGCAAAATTATAAATGATTTAGCCGTATTTTTCCCTTCGCAATTATTGTAAAACGTTTCTTCTAAAAACGACTATTTTCGGTACTTGTGCCCAAATTTTCGGTCCTAGCCTAACTTTAAGGCTCAAACTTTTCTACGTACGTCCTCACGCATACTCTGAAATACGGTATAGCAATTTGCGTTCATGCCGCAGTAGAGTATCTGTCTTGATCCTCACTTTTAGGATCACTGATTCAGCTGTTGAGAAGCTCCCTTATTCCGGAGGCTTATCCTTGGTTCAGATCCCTGGTATTGTCGGTTGTTGTACATTCAGGGGTATGGCGGGGCCCTGTCCCATCCCAGTTGTTATTCTTATAGGTCTGTAGTCATGTCTTGTGGATTGGGTTGAAAAGAAAAAAAAGATGTATTGTTCTGTTTTTGGATTATGTAAATTGTACGAAAGGTGGCCTCATCGGCTAGCCTGTTGTTGTTTATTGTCTAACTGTTTATTTGTGTTGTGTATGTTCCGCTGCTATTCTCTGATGTATACCTGAAAGGGGTGCCCAGGTAGGGCACCAATCGCAGGCCCGGGGTCGGGTCGTGACAGCCATGATCTAGAAAATGTAATACAATTTTGTCTTATCTTATCTTCTATGCAGATGGAGAATTCTACTCATTTTAATATAATCAATTGTCATTACATTTTTCCTTTATTAATGCTGCAATGACTTGTTCGATACTTATTCTCATTCGTGCCGTAAATTAGCGAAGTCAACTTGGCTCCAAATACCTCCTAACGACTCTTACCAACATCCCCCATAAGACTTGATAAGAACTTAGGATAACTTAGACATAACATTTACATAGAGTAAATCACATACATACCTCTTAACTTCTACGAGTAGAAGGGAACATGAAATAATACCACATGTATATTCCATACATAGAATCATGCCAAAGGAAGGAAGAGGTTCACATACCTCGCGACGATTATCGACAAGTAGCAAAATGCTCCAAAGTACTATAACCTTGCTAGCTTTTCCACGCTTCAAGTAGAATACGCTACTCGTAGTACTTCAACCTATAATGGTCATAATACGTCTATTAACTTCTTACTTCAAACGTAGAATATTCTAAGTGCAAAGTCACTAAATTCTACGGAAAATCGGACAGCACTTCCTTTGTTTCTACATACTTTTCCACCTTTTTCAAGGCCCGAATTCAATAACCAAACACGCCACATTTAAGGCTCAACAATGTAGTTCACAATAGGGGATTACACGCCAAATAGGACGTGTAAAATTCCGCCCCACAATTGATATCAAACTAGTCCAACATACAAGGTCATTTCGGCAATTTGAGGGACAACAATACAAATTCCTTTCCAAAACCTTTTCAATCCAAGTTGTTTAGTATAACATGTTATCAAGCCGCAATTGATTACAACTACTACAATCCTCAAGTAGGTAAACATGCGACGATTCTAATTATCGACCAAATTGTATTTCAAGTTCAAATGGCTAGAATGTCATTTCGGATATTAGGCTTCCACAATCCATATCACTTATCAATCTTCAATACATATACTTCATGCTAGTTAAAATGTAAGGCTACAACAATATGTAATCTTATAACACTTAAGAGAACAAGATTGTTACCTTAACGAGCCTTAATCCACTTCAAGATCCGAAGTCGCTCCCTAGCAACTTAGAGTCTCTCCTTGACACTCCAATCCGCCACTTGAAGCCCTTAGAAGATCACAAACAACTTTCCTTTAATCTTCCAATCAAAACCTAGGAAAGTGACTAGGTTTTCACCTTGCGACTAATACAAAAACGATATTTTCCCGGGATCTTTCTATTGAGATACCCTTACAATACCCTTAGGAACCTTGGTTTAAAGTGTGGAGCTTATTGGACAACAAACGAAATTTTTTCTCCTTGAACCCTTAGTGAACCCGAGAGCATCCATAGTGAAGAACACATTTTCTTGAATTTTTTTCTAAGTGTAAAGCCTTGTATTTCTACTAGTAAGCTTATATAACCAAATGGAGGGTCAAGATTAGAACAAATGGGTGGCTTGGATGCAAAAATCTAGCCAAGTGACCCTTTTGACTTAGTCAATAATATCAAGCTCTACTTGCAAGACTTAGTCATCTTCACATAGGTCAAATGACCATCTCACCCATGTCCAATTCATTCCAAGACCAACTAGGGGGTGACACGTGTCGCCCTCCCATTCGTCGTAATATTTCGTTTTCCGACAATTTCATAATTCCGATAAATTTTTACTAGTCTCAAATATTAACATTTGAGTTCTTACGTACGTCCTTATAAACATGTCCTGGAAATACGGGGTGTAACATTATGGGTATGGACTAGTTGACTTCTAGTATGCCAATATTGACTGTAGAGAGAGGTTGGTTCGATTCCAGTTTCCCGGTGAGCCTGTTATCGATTGAAATGAAAGTGTTAGTATATGTAAGTTATTCCTTCCTTATTGGACATGATAAATTGAGGAGTCTATGTGACTTGTTTCATTGAAGGGATTGATTTGAATTTAAACGTTAAGAGACGGAGATAAGAACATACGATCATTGAAGGATTTTATGTTAAGTTCCCTTGGAGGTGCTTGGAGTTGTTAGTGTGGCGGTCAGGGCCACGACTTCCCGAATGATTCTAGGAAAAATGCGCAAGGCAAGAATGAGATAAGTACGAGTTCTTCCTGAGGAGAACAGAAGATATCATGGATAGGTCTTAAAAATCTATACAATTATAAGGTGGCACTTGATGATCAAGATTATGAAAGGGAGATAAGCTCTCTCCCCCATGTAAAAGGATGGTTTTACGTATTATGGAGTTATGTGTACCCATGTTATTAGGCGATGGGTGGGAGACTGGTAAGATCTTCGGTGTCGTTATGCCATAGGTTACAGTTTTAGATAACCGTGGGAAAAGTATTGTGTTGTAGAAAAATTGGTATGAAGGGGGTTGTAAAAGGAAACTATGTCGCTAACTATTAGATTGACTCCGAAAGAACATTCGAGGACGAATGTTTCTAAGGGGGGAAGAATGTTACACCCCGTAAATTCAAGAGAATAAGTTAAGAACGTACGAAAGGAAGTAAGGTTTGAAATTTGGAAAGATAAGTTGGCAAATGTTGTAGGCAGATTTTCAGTCAACTATGGAGCGGTATATCTCCTAGTTCGTTAGGAGTTTTTAGGTGTTTCAAAAGCCTAGTATGAAGTTCGTTGAGTTTAGTTTCCAACGCAACAAACCGCTCGTCGATAGGACATCAGGGTGGAAAGTTATAGACGTTAGAAGTTCGGTTGACGAAGAGGAAAAAAATGTTTCAGTCAGGCGCCACAGCGCCGGATGCAGGGCCGCGGCGCCAAGGCGGAATTTTTCGCGAAAAATGGGTAAAAATCAGAAGATATTTTGTAAAAGGCCCATGGGAGGGCGACAAGTGTCCATCCCATCTTTTGACCAAGAGAGGGTCTTATTGTAGGACCAAGTCTTGAAGACTTGGTCATTTGCAAAGGTTTTCCTAAAGAAAATTCCCCTCTTCTCTCTCAAAAAAATTGATGAACCCCTAGTGTGATGAGATTTTTGGAAAGGCAACAAGAAGGAAATATGTTGGCAAGCTTGTAGAGGGTTCGTGTGGGTGATTTTAACGTGAAGAAGATTTCGGAAAGAGGGTTTATTGAGGTAAAATCTTCACTTTCTTATGTAATTGAAGATTACATGTTATAGTAATTAAGAAATGAGCATGTGGTTTATATATTAAAGTTTGAAAAGATTTGGATCATGTCGACTTGTTGAAAACCGAAAATGGGCATGTTAGTCACTCATGTTGTAATCAATTCGGTTGTTAGCTAAAATCGTTACATGTTATAAATAGAAGGGTATATAATTGGTTATGACTTATATAACATGTTGGAATAACGAGTTGGATTGAAAGGATTTGAAAAAGATGATATGTGAGCATGTTGTAGCCAAGAAGTTGCCTTAAACTAATTAGATTGTTTAATATGAATTGTGGGGAAGAATGTTACATGTCCGGTTAGGCGTGTAATCCCCTGTGTATTGCTGAATTGTTGGGCCTTAAATGTGGCGTTTGGTTATTGAATTCGGGCCTTGAAAAAGGTGGAAAAGTGCATAGAAACAAAGGAAGTACTGTCTAATTTTCCGTAGAATAAGGGACTTTACAATTAGAATATTCTACATTGAAGCTAGAAGCTAATAGACGTATTATGGCCATTATAGGTTGACATACTACGGACGACATATTGGACTTGGCAAGTGGATTAAGCCGGAGAGGTATGTGGAAACTTTCTTATCTCTTGAGCATGAGTAGTTATAAATGTACAGTACGGTAGACGTACGTGATTTAAATGAAGCCAGTTCATTAGATATACTTGGCTTGTTTTAAGAATGTCTCAGTTGATTGAGTTAGAGAATTAACTCACTTGTTCTTAAGGATAGGTTAAAAGAATGGTTTATTCTAATAAGGTAGACAAAGATTTCTTGACTTGAAAAGGTATAAGATACTTGATTTGGAAAGTATAGATTCCTTGAGCTATTCTAAAGTTAAGAAACTTGTTTTCTAAAGTTAAAGAGACTTGAAGTATTTTGAAAGTTATGAAACTTGATTTGAAAGTATAAGTCTCTCGGTCATAAAAATAATGAATTTGTCTAAGACATAAAGAGTTATAACAACTTTATGGGGAGTTAGTTATGACGGCTTTATGAAAGGATAAGGATGTCTTAGTTTCTAAAGCATAAAGTTAGTATAACGACTTTATGGGAAGTTGGTTATAACAACTTTATGGAAGGTTGAAGGAATGGTTTTCTCGAGTAAGATAAACAAAGATTAATGACTTGAAATAAAGAAGGACAATTTGATTTAAAGGCATCAATTGCTTAAAGTTTAAAGTAAGGGTCACTTGATTAGAAGCCTAAAAGTATAATTCTAAGTGTAGTGACGTATGTGAAATGTAGATTAGCCTAGATAATATGAGTGTTAGTATCTTGGGGTTTTACATGAGAGTTTCTTGAGGTTATAAAATGAGATCCATTTGGCATGTTAATGAAAGTCTAAAGATTTTATGAACTTGCCTATACTCGGAAAGGAGAAATGTTCGTTGGTGAGAATTAGATTCTCAAAATGCATTATTTGAAGAGTATGGAACTTATTAACATTATGGAGATTTATTTTTTACGAATTTGGTCACGTGGGGCCCACCCGAGGAATTTTACATTTTGTGGGGCCCACGAGGGTTACGGAATTTTATGGACGAATGAGAGGGTGACACGTGGCACCCCTCATATGGTATTGGACGAATTATTGCAAGGTTAGAATGGTCATTTGACCATTGTGGATGATAAGTCTTGCTAGCTTGATAATATTGACCAAGTCAACTTGTCCACTTGGCTATTTATTTAATGATCTTCATCCAAGCCACACATTTGTTATAATATTGACCCTTCATTGTGTTATATATACCACACTAGTGCAAGACTAGCTCTTCAACACTTAGAAAAAAATCACAACACTCTTGTTCTTCAAAGGTTGCTCACGGGTTCATCATGTTCCACACAAAAAAAAATTGCAATTGTGTTCCATTATTCACAAGACTTTAACCCAAGGTCCCTAAGGGTATTGTAAGGATATCTCAATAGAAAGATTTCGGAAAAATGGCGTTTTCACGTTAGTCGCAAGGCGAAAACCTAAGGAATTTTCATAGGTTTTGATTGGAAATGGAAGAGAAGTTGGTTGTGAGCTTCTAAAGGCTTCAAATAGCGGATTGGAGCGTAAAGGAAAGGAGCTAAGAATTGATAAGGAGCGACCTTGAATCTTGGAAATTATAAGGGCTTGTAAAGGTATAATTCTTGTCGTTTTAGTAATTAAGATTACTTATTGTTGTAGCTATGGATATTAGCAAGTATGAGATATGTATTATGAAGTTGATAAGTGTATTGGCTATTAGAACTCTAATTCGAAAACTAGTATGTTTAGCCCTTGAGATTTCAATTCAATTGGATTATTAGTTTAAGTCGTCACATGTTATATAAAGAAGGAATTAAAATTTGTTAGTTGTTTATGACTATATAACATGTTAGACCTAAGAACTTGGATTGAAAAAGAATTGGAAAGGACTTGTGTTGTTATATTGTTAGCCGAGAATGGCTTTGAGTATTAAACTACTTGGTATGAATTGTGGGGAGGAATTTTACACGTATTGTAAGGCGTGTAATCCCCTTTGATTGGTTGGTATGTTGAGCCTTAAATGTGGCGTGTTTGGTTATTGAATTCGGCCTTGAAAAAGGTGGCAGAGTATGTAGAAACAAAGGAAGTGCTGTCCGATTTTCCGTAGAATTTAGTGACTTTGCACTTAGAATATTCTACGTTTGAAGCTAGAGGTTTAATGGACGTATTATGGCCATTATAGGTTGAAGTACTAAGAATAGCGTATTCTACTTGAAGGATGGAATAACTATCAAGGTTGAAGTACTTTGGAGCATTTTGCTATTTGTCGATAATCGTCGCGAGGTATGTGAACCTCTTCCTTCTTCTGACATGATTCTATGTATGGAATATACATGTAGTACTATTTCATGATTCCTTCTACTCTTAGAAGTTAAGAGGTATGTATGTTGATTTACTCTACGTAAAGGCTATGTCTAAGTTATCCTAAGTTCTTACCAAGTCTTATGGGGGATGTTGGTAAGAGTCGTTGGGAGGTATTTGGAGCCAAGTTGACTTGGCTAAGTTACGGCACAAATGAGAATAAGTATCGAACAAGCCACTGCAGCGTTAATAAAGGAAAATGTAATGACAATCAATTAAGTTAAAATGAGTAGAATTCTCCATCTGCATAGAAGCTAAGATAAGACAAAATTGTATTACATTTTCTAGATCATGGCTACTTGAATAAGATCGTTATAAATAAGTATAACTTATTCACAACGCACCAAAGTATATGTTACTTAACTTATAAGAATTTACGTATGAAGTTTTAAGACTATGGATCTCAAATTCTTAAAAGTTAAGAGACTTTATTTTTCAAGTTATGGGACTTGATTCTTAAAGGAAGAAATGAATTGATTTACAAGTATAGAATACTCGATTTGGAAAGACTTGATTTCTAAAGTTAAGAAACTTGTTTTCTTAAAAGTTAAGAGACTTGAAGTATTTTGAAAGCTATGTGATTTGATTTGAAAGTATAAGTCTCTTGGTTATAAAAGGAATGAATTTGTCTAAGACATAAAGAGTTATAACGGCTTTATGGGAAGTTGGTTATAACAACTTTATGGAAGATTAAAAGAATGGTTTTCTTCAGTAATGTAAGCAAAGAAATGATTTGAAATAAAGAAGGGCAAATTGTTTTAAAGGTACCAATTACTTAAGGTTTTTAAGAAAGAAGTCACTTGATTTAGAAGCCGGTAAATGTATTTCTAAAAAGGTATTGTGACTTGTCTTGAAAAGTAGATATGACTTGATACTACGGTTGTTAGTATCTTGGAAGTTTTATTTGAAAAAGAGTCATTCTAAAGGAGTAGAGGTGCGTAGTACGTTGGGTTAAATTCCCGGATTTTACATGACTTTACCGCGTCCCAGATTGGGCCGGGCAGTATACCTTTATGGGCAGACTACATGACTTTACCGCGTCCCAGGAATGGGCCGGGCAGTATACCTTTATGGGCAGACTACATGACTTTACCGCATCCTAGATTGGGTCGGGCAGTATACCTTTATGGGCAGACTACATGACTTTACCGCGTCCCAGAAATGGGCCGGGCAGTATACCTTTATGGGCAGACTACATGACTTTACCGCGTCCCAGTTGGGCGGGCGGTATACCTTATGGGCAGACTACATGACTTTACCGCGTCGAGAATGGGCCGGGCGAGATACCTTATGGGCAGACTACATGACTTTACTGGCGTCAGATTGGTAGGCGATATACCTTACGGGCAGACTACATGACTTTACCGCGTCCCAGATTGGGCCGGGCAGTATACCTTTATGGGCAGACTACATGACTTTACCGCGTCCCAGGAATGGGTCGGGCAGTATACCTTTATGGGCAGACTACATGACTTTACCGCGTCCCAGATTGGGCCGGGCAGTATACCTTTATGGGCGACTCGCGACTTTACGCGTCCAGAATGGGTCGGGCAGTATACCTTTATGGGCAGACTACATGACTTTACCGCATCCCAGATTGGGCCGGGAAGTATACCTGTTACATCCCGTAAGTGCAGGACATGTTTAAGAGAAAGTACGTAAGAAACACAAGACTTGAAAAGGGTACGAAAGGAAGAATTATTTTTCCGACGGAAAATCTTCCGAACGTCGGAAAGGAGGAATGTTTGTTGGTGAGAATTAGATTCTCAAAATGCATTAATTGAAGAGTATGGAACTTATTATCATTATGGAAATTTATTTTTACGGAATTGGTCACGTGGGGCCCACCCGAGGAATTTTACGTTTTGTGGGACCCACAAGGGTTATGAAATTTTATGGACGAATGGGAGGGCGACACGTGGCACCCCCCCCCCCCCCCACATTGATCTTGGACGAAATTGAAGCAAGGGAAAAATGGTCATTTGACCAATGTATAGATGACAAAGTCTTGCTAATTAAGAGCTTGATATTGTTGACTAAGTCCAAGGGCCACTTGGCTTGATCTCTTCCCTCCAAACTTTACAAGTGTTATAATCTAGACCCTCCAATGTATTATATAAGCATACTAGTAGCAATACAAGTCTTCCAACACTTAGAAAATTTCACAACATTCTTGTTCATAGTAGTGTGCTCTCGGTTTTGAGCATTTTCCACACAAAAAATTTGCAAATGTGGATCATAATTCACAAGACTTTAACCCAAGGTTCCTAAGGGTATTGTAAGGATATCTCAATAGAAAGATCCCGGAAAAACCACATTTTTACGTTAGTCGCAAGGCGGAAACTCAAGGTGTTATTCAACTTTGAAGTTGGAAATAGAAGAGGAGTTTTTCACAAGCTTCTAAGGGTTGCAAATAGCGGATTGGAACGTCAAGAAAAGGAGTTGGAGTTGCTAAGGATCTGTCACGACCCGACCCCGGGCCCGTGACTGGTGCCTTACCCCGGGCGCCCTAGTTATACAACATCAGAGTAACCAGCGGAATATGAAACAAGACATGAAACAATATGAATGAGAAACAGTTTATCTGAGAAAAGTTGCCTTTCGGCATATATATATATATGAAAACTTGAACAGTTACATCCCTTTTACAAACCCTGCCCACAACAGTACTACAGACCTCTAAGAATGTTATAACAAAAATGACGGGACAAGGCCCCGCCATACCCCTGAATGTAAGTACCTACAACGACATGGGACTATACCACAGATAAGCCTCCGGAGAAACGGAGCTTCCCAAAACGCTGAATCGTGACCCTATGGCGAGGATCAACAATCGGTGTACCTCACTGCGACATGAACGCAGGCCCAAGGAGGTCGATAACAGTACCAAGTATGTGGCCGAAAATCGTAAGTGAAATCATAATAGTCTATATAAAACAGAAGACATATATGATAACCAATTTACGATGCACAATATGTAAGCAGTTATGTCAAGTCAGGGACTCACGCCCTTAAAGTCATTACTCAAATATAACCATGGGTCTCATGCCCACAATATCAATCATGCCCGTGGAATTCCTTCCTCACGCCGTGATCCATGATATAAAAAGCACTAAGGAATACACATGAACACGTGTCCACTGTGTCATAATAAAACCGTCGGGGTAAATGCGAAGGCATAGCCGACTACTAAAACCCACAGTACCAACAATGCCATAAACTGTATCACGAGGTCTTTCTAGACCGCGCCACATGATCGAAGCTGGCCACTCGCCCTCAGTATCAATGTGCGCGTCTAATCCTGGAGCATACTGATGCGCGGTAAGATGCACACACTTTAAACGCAAGTGCACGTTATCGTGACAAGTAGTATAGTCTTGATAAGACCGAATATCGTCCTCTAGGATTAGGGTTCAAGTACCAACTATCTATTTTCTAGTATCTATTTGGCGAATTGATAAATGTTGGTTGTTTATAACTAAGAATTATGAAAGCTATTGAAATATAAAGATTTACTTCTGATGTGATGAGAATAGGGCTTCCATGTATCCTTACTATCCGCTTATGCTACGTACTAATGCATTAACTTATGGTATTCTTCTTTTGGAGAAAGCAGGTTTACGAAATCATTTTATACTCCCGTTAGGGTTATATAAACACTCAACCCCAGTATCGCAGCTTACCTACCTTTCGGTGATAAGGATAACTTTATAGGAGGATTAAGAACAAAAACCTAGTTGACCGTCACGCACAATGCGCAAAATTAGGGTTGTTAAGCCTCTCATCAACGCTACATAAATAATTGAGGTATTTTCATCCCCAATCCAAGAATGTCTACCCAACTTACAGCATATTCACAATCCCCCCTTCTCAGAGTCTGATTAGAAATCATATAGTGATAATTAGTTGTCAATTAATTACCAAGAATTCAACTCAATTATTGGATAGATCTCACAATAAGAAAAATAACCATAAGCATGCATTAATTTATAACATAGGTTTCTAGCAATTCAACAATGGAAAGCCCTATAAGAGAATTAGTTCCTAGCCATTGACATGACAAGAACTAATTCAAAGTTCATCATACAAAACTGAAATAAAGAACAAGAAAGGGAAAAGAAATTACTAAACTAATGGTATCCAATCTCCAAGCAAAAGTCTTGAGTTGTGCAGAAGGGAACCTCAAAATCGCCAGGGTTCTCCTTTATAGCCGCAAACCGCCTCCTTCTTTTCCTTCAGGCCTGGCCCAGAATTTCGTCAAAAGACCTAATTTTTCCGCGTCGCGCGCGGCATGTAGCGGGCGCCGGAAGTTCTCGCAATCCGTCGGATGTTTTGGCGCCGCGCCCGATATCTGTTATGCGAGCACGCGCGCTGGAACTCGTAGCTTGTCGGATGTTTAGCGCCGCGCCTCTGCCGCTGTCGAGGCGCGCCACTGGATCTTCGCAGCCTCTCGAATAGTGGCGCCGCCCCGCTGATCGCAGGAGCGCCACTGGTCCAGATTTTACCCTCGTTCGCCACTTTCTCTGTTTCCACTGCATCTCCTCTTTGCCCTTTTTGCTCCTTTTCCGCCATTTGGCCATTTTAACCACTTTGACTCAATAGAAAGGAAAACTATCCTAATACAACACTTATATGTGCAAAACGGGACAAAAGACTAACTAAAACTGACTCAAAAAGTGTATATAAAATACACCGATCAAATACCCCCAAACTTAACCTTTGCTCGCCCTCGAGCAAAGATAGAAAGAAATAAACTAAAAGACTCAAAGAATGAAAAATAAAAGACGCACTGCCATTGATTACTTTTGCTGCAATAGTGTTAACTAGAAAAAACATGAAGGTTAGCAAAATAATATACAGGAACATATAGCATGAAGTTTTCAGCACACTAAACACATGAAGCTAAATATTTCGCAAACTCATATTCATCATGCTTAATGGAAGTCAATATACTAAATCATGCATGTAAATTCAAGAATTCCTATGGCATGCTTACTTGTTATTCTCCACTAATTCTGGATATGCATAAAAGAGATCTTCAGGACTTTAAGGGTTGTAATGTAGGCTTAGGTAGGGGTTGGTAAAAATAGGCATTTAAGCTCATTTTTGTGTACCATAAACTCTTTAGCTTTTCAGTATTTCCCTTTTCTTTTTGTTCTTTTCTTCATTTCGATTCTATCTTTCCCCTCTTTTGTTTTGGGAGAGTGAAGTATCTAATAATGATAAGCACCCCCAAACTTAGGTTTTTGCCTATTTCTTATTACTTTTGTATTGGGGTGCAACATACTTATTCACTCTTTTTGTCTCTTTTTTTTAACACAATGTATTCCACTATTTCATATTTTCACTTATGGTACAATTTGTGGGAATATAGGGTGTCAAAGAAGAAGTTTCAAATTTAGGCTCAATGGGGCTGACTAGGGATATTTTTAAAATACAGGACAGAAAAGAATGGTAAGAATTGGCTATCAAAGAAATGCCTGAGTCATCTCCCTAACATGCATATCCTAACTATTTCGCCTCAAATAGCAAGCAATCATAACACATAAGCATTTATCATTTAGCATGCATAACTCAAGCAAGAAACTCCAAATAGACAGATTCTGTGAGTTTTTGGCATATCTAACCTAAGTGTTTAGATAGTTGCTTCAATTCCGTTACATTATTCCACCTTACTTCACTAGGTGTTTCTAGCAACTACAGCATACATGATCTTTGACAGACAATTATGACTCAAAAAGAAAAAAAATTGGTGACTCAAAATAAACATAAAACAATCAAAAAGACTAAAATAAAATATAACATGACACAAATAAAACACCCCCAAACTTAAATCACACATTGTCCCCAATGTGTGTAGACTCAAAGACAGTAAAAGAAATAAGACACTTACAAACTTTGGCTAAAATGGTGGTGGTGGCGGTGGATAATGCATCGACCATTGGTTGAACAAGGAACTCAACTCGTTGATTTGTTGCCTTGTTTCTTGCTGTCCTTGTACTACTGTGTCCAAGGTCTGCATCATCCTCATCTGATTTTGATACAATTGCTCCATTGTGGGCGTTGGAGGTTCTGCTCCTGTGGTTGGCCGGTGGCTAGGTCCTGCCTCATATTGAGCCCCTATTTCAGGCTCATCTTCGTCCATGGCGGCCTCTGCTGCTGCTGCTGGTTGTACTCTCCGTCTGGCTGCTGGGGGGCTTGGGTCTGGGAAAGAGTGCACTATCCCATAGGACACGGGCAGTTGGTTTCTTTCATGAGTATCCGTGGGTAGGATTGGGACCGCACTCATGTGACATAGCTTTGTGATAACTGAGCCATGTCCCAATCCGCCTGTTGTTACCAATCTGCTGATTTCCTCAATGCTCTGCACTATTTCTTTCCCCACATCAATTGTCAACCCCCTCATGATTCCATATATCAGTTTAATTCTTTCCTCTGGCACTCTGGTGAAGTGCGTGGATGGAATCATGCGGGCGCTGACGAAATATAGCCAACCTCTGGCTACTTTGTTGAATTGGCACCTGTTCAGTGCTCTTGACCCATTTCTTCCAATATCAAAAATAGCCCCAGGGTAGCTCACGGTGTCTGCGACGGCATTCCAGTCGATGTGGTCAATGCTTCTAGACCATGTTCTAAAGTGATTCCAATCACTTCTTTCTTCAACATCAACCGTCTTCAATTGTATATTTATATCTTCTGTTGTCACAGGCACATAGTGTCCCCTTACAAAGCATCCCCTTTCCACCTTCTCCGGAAAGTTGGCACAAAATTCACGCACCATTGTTGTGTTTACTGGTGCTATCTTTTCCGGATTCACAAATTTCCTCCACTCCCTTAACTCAATCATCGCCCGAATGGGCTCATAAATATCTTCTTCCCCATATGACTCCCTCTGGTAGTCCATTCCCCTTTCTGGTATTATTGGTCTGGTATTAAGCTTTTTGTATCTTTGGTAGGCTTGGTAGCTCACAAACCTATTTTCATCATATTGTGAGGTTGGGGTGGATGTGGAGCCTCTTCTCTTCCTGGTGGCCATGGTTTACAATAGTTTCTGGGGCTTTCAATTTAGTGGCACAAATGTTTCCTACACAATCTACAACTAGCAGCGAACACAACACCCCCAAACTTCAACTTTTCTACCCAATACCCACACTCCTTTTCTACTCTTTTCTCCAAACCTCACAATCAAATTTTCAGTACCCAACTACTTCAACTACAATGCTCCTTCAACAACTACCTCCTATGACTTCAGTAAAGGATTCAAGAACAGAAAAAGTTTACCTTTTTATGAGAAGATTCAAGCTTGTTCTTGCTTCTAATGGTGGTTTGAGGCTATGGAATGGAGCTTTGTTGGTTGAGATGGCTAAGGGTTTTTAGGAATTTAAGAGTTTTGATTGTGGTTGGGTTGGATTTATGGAGGATTTGTGGGCAAATTTTCGGATTTTCGTGGGTTTTTGGAAAGGAAGGGTTAGGTTTTTGAAATTGGATTTGGGGAAAATCTGATTCTGGGCGTTTTAAGTTCTGGATTCCCGCTTAGCGCGCCTATTTTTAGCGCGCCCAACTCCCCGTGCGCTTCGTCGGGACTTTCTGCGCTTGGCGCGGCTTTGGTGGAAATACAAATTTTGGAAAATTTTTGGCGCCGCTAGCCTGAAAGCCAGCGCTTAAACTGCGCTGTTCGAGCTTTAGGCGTAACTGCTCTCAGGTGCCGCGGTGCTTTCACGCTTCTGAAATTACGGCTTTTCTTGATTTTTCGCTTGATTTATTTCCATGTACCTATCAATCACAGCACAAACACAAGAACCCAAGACCGTGAGATTGTTCTAGACAAAATAAAATAAACTAAAGACAGAAATTAAAATAACATAATTAAAAATATTGGGTTGCCTCCCAACAAGCGCTGTCTTTAACGTCTTTTAGCCGGACGCAATTAACCTTTCCGAGTGCTCATTGGACCCTTCTGCGAACTACTTGCAATTCGCAGATTTATTGCTATAGGTCTCAATTTCCCTATAACTATTTGCTCAACCAAGAACCTTAAACATACAATTATCCCCCAAGTACACAAGACAGGCTTGTCTTTTATGCTTTTTATAACGTAGGAATCCGTGAAATTCTCTACATCTCTCAACTCTCGGGGTACCTTTCTCGTATGGGCTTCCAAATTGGGGATCATTGTGATAGCTAGTGGTGGTTCTTCTGTAATAGGTGCAAGAAAAAGGATTTCTACAGAGTCCAAGAAGGTAAATAATTGGACCTCTGCAATCTTTTCCTTTTCTACACCAACTATCTCACCCGATTCCTCAATAGTTGGGTTTGGTTCAGGCTCCTCAAATTGTTGTTCGCTGTTAAAAATGACTGCGAGTTCTCCTATTTGCAGTTCCAGCTTCTTTATGGCCAATCTCATTTCGTCCATGAACTGCGCTTGATACTTAGTGAGACTGAGTATGACTTCTCGCAATTCCTCTCTCTCTTCCTCTATGGTTGGAGCTCGATCATATTGTGATGAAATCCATGTCTTGAGGATCCCTGAGATGCATCAAAACCAACAACGGATCACGGCACCCTTGTTTTCAAACAATAGATACATAAAAACGAAAAAGAGTAAAATAAAATAAAATAAAATGACAAATACAAAAATTAACAAAGAATAAAAACCAAATTAGAAATTAAAAATAGATAAATTTGATATTGAACTATGCCTAATCCCCGACAACGGCGCCAAAAACTTGATGCGCGGTAAGATGCACACACTTTAAACGCAAGTGCACGTTATCGTGACAAGTAGTATAGTCTTGATAAGACCGAATATCGTCCTCTAGGATTAGGGTTCAAGTACCAACTATCTATTTTCTAGTATCTATTTGGCGAATTGATAAATGATTGGTTGTTTATAACTAAGAATTATGAAAGCTATTTAAATATAAAGATTTACTTCAGATGTGATGAGAATAAAGCTTCCATGTATCCTTACTATCCGCTTATGCTACGTACTAATGCATTAACTTATGGTATTCTTCTTTTGGAGAAAGCAGGTTTACCAAATCGTTTTATACTCCCGTTAGGGTTATATAAACACTCGACTGATGTCGCGGCTTACCTACCTTTCGGTGATAAGGATAACTTTATAGGAGGATTAAGAACAAAAACCTAGTTGACCGTCACGCTGATCGCCAAAATTAGGGTTGTTAAGCCTCTCATCAACGCTACATAAATAATTGAGGTATTTTCATCCCCAATCCAAGAATGTCTACCCAACTTACAGCATATTCACAATCCCCTTTCTAATCGATTAGAAATCATATAGTGATAATTAGTTGTCAATTAATTACCAAGAATTCAACTCAATTATTGGATAGATCTCACAATAAGAAAAATAACCATAAGCATGCATTAATTTATAACATAGGTTTCTAGCAATTCAACAATGGAAAGCCCTATAAGAGAATTAGTTCCTAGCCATTGACATGACAAAAACTAATTCCATGTTCATCATACAAAAACTGAAATAAAGAACAAGAAAGGGAAAAAAATTTACTAAACTAATGGTATCCAATCTCCAAGCAAAAGTCTTGTGTTGTGAAAGAAGGGAACCTCAAAGCGCCTAGGGTTCTCCTTTTATAGGCAAACCGCCTCCTCTTTTCCTTGAGCTGGCCTGCATTTCGTCAAAAGACCTAATTTTTTCCGCGTCGCCGCGACACGCACAGCCTGCGCGCCGGAAGTTCTGCAATCCGTCCGGATGTTTTGGCCGCGGCGATATCTGTTATGCGAGGCGCGCGCTGGAACTCCTGTAGATTCTCGGATGTTTAGGCGCCGCGGCCCTGCATCTGGCATGCGAGGCGCCGCGGCCTGCATCGATGCGAGCGCGCTGGATCTTCTGCGGCCTCTGAATAGTGGCGCCGCGCCCTGCTTTGGCGCGAGGCGCAGCGCAGTCCAGATTTTACCCTCGTTCGCCACTTTCTCTGTTTCCAGCTCTGGCATCTCCTCTTTTGCCCTCTTTTTGCTCCTTTTCCGCCATTTGGCCATTTTAGCCACTTTGACTCAATAGAAAGGAAAACTATCCTAATACAACACTTATATGTGCAAAACGGGACAAAAGACTAACTAAAACTGACTCAAAAAGTGTATATAAAATACACCGATCATATACCGCTGCTCCGCATAGGCCACACATAGGCCCGCATGAGGTATTCCTCGCATCGGGGGTAGCTAGCCGGCGGTATCCTCCTGGACTCCCGCAGTCCGCATAGTCACATAGACCGCATAGTCACCCAGACCGCATAAGGCACTCCTCGCATCGGGATAATACACCCGGAATAATCAATCCTGGAACTCCCGCAGCTCCACATAGTCACACAGACCGCATAGGCCGTATAGACCCGCATCAAGGGTGGCAAGCCCTCGGTATAACAAGTCAAGGGGGTATGTGATTTAATAACAGTACAACGGGCTTAACGTTTAACAACGTAAGCACAACAAGAATGACCCCCTTACACAACATCACAAGATACTAACACACGTAGCATCATAACATGTTTACTTATCAAACCAACAAGGAAGCATTACAAGGCTATCACAAACCAACATAGTCAAGTTATTCACTCAAGGTACTTTCTACTTTATGTCAACAAGTTCGGGTTTTTATCCCCAAAGTACTTCATACATTAACTCTTCAAAAACCAAGTACTCATTGCTCACGAATGAGGTTTCACACTTTTTAACAAAATTCATATCAAGTCAATTTAGTCAAGTCTCTTATCTTCAAAAGATTCATAGATCATAGTTTTAAACACTTAACAACGTAATCTCCTTTTTAAAACAATTTGAGTAACATATGCCTTATGTGTGAGTAGGTTATTCTTGTTTTTAACAATCTTATTAAAGCAGCCATGATCTAGGAAATGTAATATAATTTTGTCTTATCTTAGCTTCTATGCAGATGGAGGTTTCTACTGGTATTAATAATACTTAATTAGTCAATACATTTTCCTTTATTAAGCCATGATGGTTTGTTCGATACTTATTCTCATTTCCGAAATCAATATAAGACTTTCATAAACAATTAAGTAAATCGTTCCTTTTATCTCTCTTAAGTCGTTATACCTAACTTCCCATAAAGCTAGTATAACTCTTAAGCTTTTAAAACCAAGTATTACTCTTCCTTCAAAAACGATTCTTAATTCTTTCGAAATACTTCAAGATTCTTATTATTTAAAACTCAAGTCAAAAGACATCGAAGTAAGACCACGTTGATCAACACACGACGCTCTACCGTACTATATATATATTCTTTTAAAATATCATGCTCAAGAGGATAGGAAGAATCACATACCTCCTCGGCGAAATCCACCTGCCAAGTCGAATATGTCGCGCGCAGAGTATCAACCTATAATATTCAAATACGTCTATCAACGTCTAGACTACTCTGTAGAATATTCTAAGCAGAAGGTGCTTATTGCTATGGAAAATCGGGCAGCACTTCCCTACCCGTCTAACTACACAAGTCTCTTATGTCTGATCCATGTAAATCTGGGTTTAATTCTCTTCTCTTATACCACCCTTCTAAATATCTTATACTCATTTCTATACTACTACAATATGTAATTTCCAATTACAATAGAAGGTCAAAGATATTTACCTCGATAAGCCCAAAATTATCCAAGATTTAAATGTCGATCCTGAGCAAGGTTTAGCTCCTATTCTGAACGCTCCAATATGCTCCAAGAAACCCTTAGAAGTTTCTACACAACTTCTACTTAGTACTTCAACAAACTATGAAGATTTTTCCTAGGGTTTCGTTTTGTGACTGAAGGGAAGTATAGTAGTATTTCCGTCTTTTTAGTATAGAGTAACTTTGGGAATACTACAAGGTATTGGGCCAAGGTATTTTGGAATAGTAACACTACTAGGAGAATACTTTTCTACCAAAGGGGGGGGGGGGGGTATTTTGGACGAGAGCTTCTCAAAGGGGGAGAGGGATTTCAAGACTTGGAAAATGTTTAAGGGATGAAGATGTCTTGCACAAGAGGGGGGTATTTATAGAACCACCAAGGGCCAAGATTAAAACAAATGGAGGGTGTAGATGTGGTAGCTTGTTCAAGTGAGGTCTTCCACCAAGTGTCCACCACAACATGGGGACATATGTCCACCACAACATTGGGACATATGTCCACCACAACAATGAGCCAAGTGTCCATCCACTTGCTCAAGAAAAACGTCCAAGAGGCCTCCACTTTCCCCACACAAATCGTCCATCTACCTACCCCCACTCACCAAAAGAAAATATCTTCCAAGACTTGACCATTTGACCTTGTACACTTGGCCACCATTTCGTCCAACCCATGCCAACTAAGGGTGACACATGTTGCCCTCCAATTGGTCCAAAATATTTCGTCTCTCGGAAAAATCCGTAATCGGTTAAAATATTAAAAACGTAGAATTTCCTTCACAAGATTCGGAATCTTTTCCATCGAAAGTTCACAATTTCATCCTTAACCTAATTAGGGATTGTACAAACGTACGTACGTCCTCACATACATACTCTGGAAAATACGGGGTGTAACATTCTTCCCCCCTTAGAAACATTCGTCCCGAATGTTCCTTCTGAGTCTCAAAACACGCTAGCGCCGGTAAAGTCTTCACTATTATACTTATGAAACCAATCATGCCGTACCTGGCCATAACATAACACACGCGCAAATACTTAACTCCAAGTCCACGAGGAATCACCACTATCATCACCAAAGCTCCCACCCAAGGGCTAAAAGATACTCCCTTCGCACCTTTCACTTCACAAAAGAAATGATCGCTCTATTCTCTTAACACATGTTCACTTCTTCCCTTACTCGTCGTACCCTCCTCGTACACTCGAACTCTTCCTAATAAACTTACCACATTTCATTATTGCTTGGTTTCCAAGATCTCAGGGTTACTATCTCCAACTTGGTTATCATTAACTGGGAACACTCTGGATGGATTCTCCGATACTCTTCCGAACATAACAACATGAAAGACCGGACGTACTGCCTCCTATATCGGACGGCAAAGCTAACTTATAGGAAACCTGGCCTATTCTCCAAATGATCTGAAAACGCTCAAAGTACCTCGGGCTAAGTTTCCCCTGCTTTCCAAATCTCGTCACACCCTTCCGGGGTGGTACCTTCAAGAAGGCCCACTGTCAACCTAAACTCCAAGTGTTGACGCCGCTTATCCGCACGACTTCTGCTGACTCCGAGCTGCCAATAACCTCCTCTGGATAAGCTTCACCTTATCCACATCCTGCTGGATCAAGTACGGACCAACTATCTGAACCTTGCCAATATCGAACCAATCGACCGACAACCTACACTTCCGCCCATACAAGGCCTCATAAGGCGACATCCGAATACTGAATATGGTAGCTATAATGATACTCACTCAACAAGAGGCACATAATCCTTACAGCTACCCCTGAAATCAAAACACCGGCCCGAGGGTGAATGCAATACTGAGACTCATCTGAGTTCCTAACCTTGCCTGGTAAAACCTCCATAAAAAGAAATAGTCGTAACCTGGGCTTCACTGCCTAACATAAAGTGAAAGTAGGCACCCCGTGCAGCCTTACAACCTTCCTGATATATAACATTCGCATAACCCTCCGCCGAGTAAAATAGTTCTAACTGAAAGACAAGATGGGTTGACCTCATCGGCCCGACTACTGGTCGAACGTATCCACAAACTCATATGATGGTTAACTAAACTTGGGCCTAACACCCTCGTGACCCTATCAAAAAGCGGGACCACCACAATTTTTCCTTTCTTCAAACTGGGCTGCGGGTTGACCCGCAATCTGGCCTCAACCCGACCCATTTATCGCGCCAAGCTCTTGTTTCCCGATCCGGAACAATCTCACCATTGAGTCACGAAAACCTAGCATTTCACACTACTCAGGGACTTATCACACAAATCTATCCCACATATACTAAGCACTCCGATAAAGGTCAACATAAATAAATCTTTTACTCGAGATGGCCTCGCCTCTAAGGTCTCTACGTATAAAACTCTAAGGCTCACACTTTCCCTATCCCCAATCTTACCCTTTTAACTAATCATGATTTCTAATCACAATTAACAGAATGCTATCTGAACATCACACCTAAAATATACTCATCTTATCACACATACAAATCTCTAGAGGGTTAAGGATAAACCTGTATCTACTGTTTCACTCTTCTTTGTCGTTCTAATCAATCCAGCCCTGTTGGGCGCATAGCTAGGGAAGGTGATGAACTAGCCACTGATCCTGAAAGCTGAGTCTCTATATCCGCGCCACCTCTGGTCGGACAATTTCTCGCAAAATGGCCCTGCAGGCCGCAAGAATAACAAGCTGTCGAAGGAGCACGACACTCCCCACAATGACACCTACCACAACGGCCACACCGAGGTGGGGGTGGCCTCCTCCGTTAACACCCCTTCCTCTCGAACCACTTGAATCCGCAACTAATCGGCAGTAGTGAGTACTACTGCATCCCTCCTACTTGAACATTCTTTCGCCACACGGCCCGACGGCCGCAGTAAAACAAGCACCAACGAAAGATGACATTCCCGGGATGGCGCCACCGCGTGAACACCGAGGAAAAATCAATCCGGGCCGGAACTACGTGTATCTGTGAACCGAAGCCACGAGTTCGACCAACCTGCGCACTCGAACGCCCCGAAACTGTGGAGGACCACTCGCGCCGGCGGAGGTGCGTATCGATCTGCTTGAGGCGATCCGCTCGAAAGTTACCAGGACCTGCCGATCGGCCTTCTCGCTTCTTGGTTAACCCGTCGATCTCTACGTTTCTCAGCCTGCTGCGCATAAGCCCGTACGCAGGCCATGCTCATTGTTATACCCCGTAGTTCTAGGGTATGTATGCGAGGACGTACGTACGAGAATACGACAGAAAGATTGGAAAGGAAGAAAGAGGCGATTTTTCCACGGAAAAGTTTCCGGTTTTTGTGAAGGAAAAAGGTTCGTTAATGGGAATTGGATTCCCAGATTTGGTATTCGGACTTCCTGGAATATTAGAGAATTATGGAATTTTATTTTCGAAAATGGTCACGTGGGGCCCACGGGAGAAATTCTGATTTTGTGGGGCCCACTTTGTTTTTGAGATTTTGGCCATTATGGATATTTTCGGAAGATGTTTTATTTTGGGCCAATAGGAGGGTGACACGTGTCACCCCCGCCTAGGTGGCTTGGCCGAATGGCATTTGTGCACAACACCCGGTTAGAGTCGTTTTTTCGACGAAACGTTTTACATAACTTGCGAGGGGAAAATTCTGGCTATGTCTTTTCTTATTTTTGCGGATTTTTCCGAGAGACGGAACATTTTGGACCAACGAGAGGCGACACTTGGCACCTCTCATTGGTGGGCAAGGTGGGCGCCCCTTGGACGATTTGGGAAGGCAAGTGGGAGATATTTTTGGTAGATATTTTGTGTGCAAGTTGGCTAGGTACACATGGGTGAATCTTGGCCCTACACTTGCCTAACACTTGGTGTAATCTTGGCCATTGGTTGGCTTTCACTTGACCTATAAATACCCACTTTGAAGACTAATTCATTCACAAATTGCCTAAGTCTTGAAAGCTTCTTCCTTCCCCAGTGTAGTGTCTTGGCGAGAGCCCTCTCTCCCCCTTGGCGAGAGTCCCCCACTAGTGGGGTGGGCGAGGGTAGACACCCACTCCTAGAGTTGCTAGCGTAGGGTACCACTGCTAGGTTGTTTTCGTATAATACCCTTGTTGTGGTATAGAAATACTCTCTAGTATTGTTATTATGTCCAAATACCTTGGCCCAAATACCTTGTAGTATTCCCAAGGTTACACTTATACAAAAGCCCGAAAATACTATTATACTTCCCGTCGATCCACAAAACCGAAACCACAGGAAAATCTCCATGCTTGGTTGGAGTATTGTGTAGAAGTTGGTTAGAACTTCTAAGGGTGGTTTAGAGCGGAGTTAGGCGCTCGGAGTTGGAGCTAAAACTTTGCTAAGGATCGACATTAAACTCGGATAATTATGGGCTTATCGAGGTAACTATCTTGTCCCCTTTTGTAATTGGATATTACATGTTGTAGGAATATATAGTTAAAGTATACTATATATATATATAGCGAACATAGCTTGTGGCAATGTCCTTGGACTTAAGCTGAAGAAGCTGACGTAATTACATAGAATTTGTATTCTGATGAGACTTGTGTAGTAATGCAGTAGGGTAGAATTGTACACGTCCGGATTAGGCGTATAACCCCCGGTTGGCTTGATAGCGGCCCCGATAGAGGAGGAGATTTCTGCCGTTGGGGAGGTCTTTGTCAATTTTCGGTAGAATGTTCTACGATAAGATCTAGATGTTAATAAGCGCGTGGCCTTATAGGTTGAAGTACTACGTGTGGCGCGTTACTTGGCTTAGGAGTAGCCGCGGCTGAGGTACTCGGAGCATTTTGCTATTAGTCGATAATCGTCGCGAGGTATGTGAACCTCTTCCTATCTCTTCTAGCATGATATGTGTGAACTATGTAGTCGGTAGGCGTCATGTGCTAAATGTATTCGATGGGTTTAAAACATAAAGTGTTATAACGGCTTTATGGGAAGTTGGTTATAACGACTTTATGTAGATAAGAAAACACTTTGTGGTTTTAAAAGGTAAATGATTTGTTTATAAGCGGCTTGATGTGTGATTATAAAGAACTTGAAGTATTTCAAAGATTTCAAATCGTTTTGAAAGAAGTAATACTTGGTGTTTGAAAACTTAAGAGTTATACTAGCTTTATGGGAAGTTAGGTATAACGGCTTAAGAATCTTTCTTGATTTGGAAATCGAATGTGTATCGACAAACCAACTGCGGCGTTAATAAAGGAAATGTTTTGAATAATTAAGTATTATTAAAACGGTAGAAACTTCCATCTGCATGAAGCTAAGATGAGACAAAATGATATTTCCTAGATCATGGTCTTTGTAATAAGATTGTTATAAACAAGAATATCCTACTCACATATAAGGCTTATGTTTCTCAGTTGTTTAAAAGAGAATTATATTCTTAAATGAATAAGACTATGAACTACAAACCTTTCTAAAATAAGAAACGTGAACATTTGAAATTAGGCAAACTTGGGCGTTTGGAAAATAATGTTGTTACTTGATTTTACAAAGGTAAGAGTTTTAGTTTTCTTAAAAGAAGATCACCTATTTTATACTACGGGTATTGTGTGACTTATGTGAAAAAGCAGATCTTTTTTAAGATTTTAATGTGTGAAGTACTTTGGGGATAGATACCGAACTTGTTAGTAGAAAGTACCTTGTGTGAATAACTTGATTGTATTGGTTTGTGATAGCCTTGTAATACTTTCTTGTTGCTTTGATAAGTAAACGTGTTAGGATGCTACGTGTGTTAGTATCTTGTGATGTTTGTGTAAGGGGTTTCCTTGATTGTACTTATTAACTATCGATCGTTATGATAGTATTGTGGCATTCATCTCTTGAGATGATTAGGGGTTAAGCGCCCTCCGTCTGGGGTAGACTCGGTGATGCAGGACCATGATTCGAGAATACCTATGCGGGTCACGAGGGCCTATCGGGCTACGAGAGTTCCAGTTAGTGTCGTCCTTTATGGGCATGCGGTCGCGTGGCCGTGCGGACTCGAAAGTCGGGGCGATGCCGGAGTAGCTACCCTCGATGCGGGAATACCTCATGCGGGCGATGAGATTGGCCTATCGCGAGTGCGGGAAGTTCGAGGACTGAAGCGCGCATTAGATCTGCGGGCAAGTGGCGGCTTTGATCATGTAATGATGCAGACAGATCTTATGATACGATTTATGACCTTGTTGGTCGCGTAGGTGTTAGTAGTCGGCTATGCCTTCGTGCCTACATGCAGTTTTATTAGGACACAGGTGGGACCTGGTGTTCATGTGTATTCCTTGGTGCTTGTATATCATAAACTGCCGGCAGTGAGGAAGGTATTCCACGGGCACGATTGATGTTGTGGGCGTGAGACCCATTGTTAAATTGAGTGATGACTTGAGGGTGTGAGTCCCTGACTTGACATGACTGCTTATTTATGGTGAACTGTAGTTTGGTTATCATACATGTCTCCTGCTTTGTATAGACTACTATGATTTCATTTACAGTATTTATTTTTAGTTTCACATACTCGGTACCTGTTGTACTGACCTCCTTCGGGGGGCTGCGTTCATGCCGCAGGTTGAGGTACATCAGTCGTTGATCCTAGCTCTCAGGGTCACAGTTCAGCGTTTGGGAAGCTCCGTTTCTCGGAGGCTTATCGATGGTATAGTCCCTGTCGTAGTAAGTGTTTACATTCGGGGTTTGGCGGGGCCACTGTCCGCCATTGTGTCGTATCATTCTTAGAAGTGCATGTAATCTTTGTTGTGGCGGGGTTGGTAAAAGGATTGCTGTTCATTTGTAAAAGAGTTGATGGTTATATATATGCGAAAGGCAAGTTTTCCTGATTATTGTTTTATATTTACATTTATCTCATGTTGTTGTTTTATGTTCCGCTGATTACTCTGATGTTGTGTCACTAGGGTGCCCGGGGTAAGGCACGATCCGCGGGCGATTTGGTCGTGACAAAAGTGGTATCGAGCGATTAATCCTCGGAAAGTGTCTGACCGTATCGATGAAGTCTTGATTATCGGGTGTTGTGCACCACACCAATAATCGAGGAGGCTATAGGATATTTAGGATTGGTTTCTATTCTTCTCACTCTGAGATCGTGCCTTAGAGCCATGTTGTAAGTTGGACCCTCGACGAAATTATTTCCACTTATCGTTATGCCTCGCGTGGGGCAGGGCCCGGGAGGGCAAGCGGCCGAGGAGGCTGCGAGTAGAGTTCGGAGGGTGGCGAGGGCACGTGCCAAATCATTACCTAGGGTAGTGCTTCATTCGGGGATTTCTGCGGCGTCACTGGCCCAGCGAGTTTAAGCATGGCGGCGGCGGTTCCTCTGCGGCCATGATATGTGAACCTTGATTCCACGGCCAGAGCGAGAATATAGATTGCAAGAGACAACCTTGTTACTAGCTATGGATTTGGCTACGGAGAGTATACCATGTATCGCGAGTCTTGATGACTACCTAGAGAAGGTTGTGCAAGAGTAATCCTTGATTAGGCTTGAGCATGGCACGTATGCGGGCTTATGCGCGGCCAGAAAGCGTAGAGATCGACGGGTTAACCAAGGGCGAGAAGAGGGCGGGCGCCAAGGTCGCGGTAACTTTCAAGGTGAGTATACCTTAAGTGCTATGTTCGATAGCGGTGTGTTAGTTGTGATTAGAAATCATGGTGGGTTAGCAGAGTGAGATTTTGGAGGATAGAGAAAGTGTGAGCCTTAGAGCTTTATCGCAAAGACCTTAGAGGTAAGGCCATCTCGGGTAGAGGCGTATGTTTATGTTTGACCACTTATAGGAGTGCATAGTGCGTGAGGTGTGTTTGGGATAAGTCCTATGTAGTATGAAATGAAAGAGGGTAGTTGAGCTAAGAAGACCGCTAGGTTTTCGTAACGTGTTTAGTAAGATTGTTCCTTCGGGAGATGGTATTTTGCGCCTTGCAGGGTGGGTTGAGGCTACGTGTGGGTCAACCGCGGTAGGTTTAGTGGTGAGGTCGGTTGTGGTGGTCCCTCTTTGTGGTAAGTCACGAGGTGTTAGGCCCGAGTTTAGTTAACCAGCGTATGAGTTCGTGGATCGTTCGACGATGGTCGGGCGATGGGGCAGCCATCGTGTTCTTGATCGAAGTCGCTCCTCGGCGGTGTTGATGTTATCTGAAAAGGTTGTGAGGTTGCAGGTGCCTACCTTCACCTTATGACGGACGATGGAGCCAGTGCGGTATTTCTCTTTCTGGGAGTTTGTACGGCGGGGCTAGAACTTCGGTGAGTCTCGTGTCGCATTCGCCCTCGGGCGATGTTTTGATTTGAGGTATTTGTGAGATCGTTGTCTCGGTTGAAGTGTTTAAGCTACCATTTCGGTGTTCGGATGTCGTCTTGTGACGCCTTGTAGAAGCGAAATGCAAGTTGCGGTCGATTGGTTCGCCGTTGGCGGGTTGAGATAGTTGGTTCGAGCTTGTTCAGTGGTATGGATAGTGAAGCTTGTCTAGAAGAAGTTACGGCGGCTCGGAGGAATCGTGCGGATAATCGGCGGCGCTTAGAGTTCGAGTTGGCGGTCGGTCTTCTTGAAAGTACCACCCGGACGGTGTGGAGTTGTGGAAAGCGAAGGAACTTAGCCGAGTTACTTTGGGCCTTTTGAGTTCATGTGAAGAATAGGCGGGTTGCCTATATGTTAGCAATTGCCGTCCGACTTAGGAAGCGATACGTCCGTCTTCGTATTGTTATGTTGGAAAGTATCGAAGATCCATCCGAATGTCCCGATTAATGATGCCCACGTAAAGAGATAGTAACCGAGTTTTGGAAACTAAAGCGATGCTCGAAATGTGGTAAGGTTCGAGTGTCACGGCGACCGATGATCATGGCGGCCGGTACCATTTGTTGGGTCGTCGGAGCTAGGCTCGCGGCAAAGTGACAAAAGTGTATTTGTGGTGATATAGAGGTGTTTTCCTCGTAGACTTGGATATAAGTATGTTGCGCGGTATTTACGTGGCGGTATGGCGGGATTGTTTCGTAAGTTTAGTAGTGAAGACTATATTGGCGCCGCGTTTGTTTTGAGACTTAGAAGGAACAGTCGGGTCGAATGTTTCTAAGGAGGGGAGAATGTTATACCGCGTTGTTCTAGGGTATGTATGCGAGGACGTACGTACGAGAATACGACAGAAAGATTGGAAAGGAAGAAAGAGGCGATTTTCCACGGAAAAGTTTCCGGTTTTGTGAAGGAAAAAGGTTCGTTAATGGGAATTGGATTCCCGTTTGGTATTCGGACTTCTGGAATATTAGAGAATTATGGAATTTTATTTTTGAAAATGGTCACGTGGGGCCCACGGGAGAAATTTACTGATTTTGTAGTGCCCACTTTGTTTTGAGATTTTGGCCATTATGGATATTTTGGAAGATGTTTTATTTTGGGCCAATAGGATGGTGACACGTGTCACCCCGCCAGTGGCTTAGTAGGAATGGCATTTGTGCACAACACGGTTAAGTCGTTTTTAAATGAGCGTTTTATAACTTGCGAAGGAAAATTCGGCTATGTCTTTTCTTATTTTGCGGATTTTTCCGAGAGGCGGAACATTTTGGACCAACGAGAGGCGACACTTGCACCTCCGTTGAGTGGGCAAGGTGGCGACTTGGGCGATTTGGGAAGGCAAGTGGGAGATATTTTTGGTAGATATTTTGTGTGCAAGTTGGCTAGGTACACATGGGTGAATCTTGGCCTACACTTGCCTAACACTGGTGTAATCTTGGCCATTGGTTGGCTTTCACTTGACTATAAATACCCCACTTTGAAGACTAATTCATTCACAAAATTGCCTAAGTCTTGAAAGCTTCTTCCTTCCCCCAGTGTAGTGTCTTGGCGAGAGCCCTCTCTCCCCCCGGCGAGAGTCCCCTAGTGGGGTGGGCGAGGTAGACACCCCACTCACAGAGTTGCTGGCCAGTGGGTACCCCACTGCCTAGGTTGTTTTTCGTATAATACCCTTGTTGTGGTATAGAAATACTCTCCTAGTATTGTTATTATGTCCAAATACCTTGGCCCAAATACCTTGTAGTATTCCCAAGGTTACACTTATACAAAAGCCGTAAAATACTATTATACTTCCGTCGATCCTGGCGAAACCACAGGAAAATCTCCATGCGTTGGAGTATTGTGTAGAAGTTAGTTAGAACTTCTAAGGGTGGTTTAGAGCGGGTTGGGCGCTCGGAGTTGGAGCTAAAACTTTGCTAAGGATCGACATTAAACTCGGATAATTATGGGCTTATCGAGGTAACTATCTTGTCCTTTTGTAATTGGATATTACATGTTGTAGGAATATATAGTTAAAGTATACTATATATATATAATCGAACATAGCTTGTGGCAATGTCCTTGGACTTAAGCTGAAGAAGAATCGTAATTACATAGGTGTATTACGATGGACTTGTGTAGTAATCTGGTGGGGTAGAATTGTACGTCGGATTAGGCGTATAACCCACGGTTGGCTTGATGGCGGCCCGATAGAGGAGGAGATTTCTGTTGTTGCGGGGAAGTCTTTGTCGAATTTTCGGTAGAATGTTCTGATAAGATCTAGATGTTAATAAAGCGCCTTGTGGCCTTATAGGTTGAAGTACTACGTGTGGCGCGTTACTTGGCAAGGAGTAGCCGCGGCTTGAGGTACTCGGGCATTTTGCTATTAGTCGATAATCGTCGCGAGGTATGTGAACCTCTTCCTATCTCTTCTAGCATGATATGTGTGAACTATGTAGATGCGGTGAGCGTACATGTGCTAAATGTATTCGATGGGTTTAAAACATAAAGTGTTATAACGGCTTTATGGGAAGTTGGTTATAACGACTTTATGTAGATAAGAAAACACTTTGTGGTTTTAAAAGGTAAATGATTTGTTTATAAGCGGCTTGATGTGTGATTATAAAGAACTTGAAGTATTTCAAAGATTTACAAATCGTTTTGAAGAGAAGTAATACTTGGTGTTTGAAAACTTAAGAGTTATACTAGCTTTATGGGAAGTTAGGTATAACGGCTTAAGAATGCTTTCTTGATTTGAATCGAATGTGTATCGACAAACCAACTGCGGCGTTAATAAAAGGAAATGTTTTGAATAATTAAGTATTATTAAAACCAGTAGAAACTTCCATCTGCATGAAGCTAAGATGAGACAAAATGATATTTCCTAGATCATGGTCTTTGTAATAAGATTGTTATAAACAAGAATATCCTACTCACATATAAGGCTTATGTTTCTCAGTTGTTTAAAGAGAATTATATTCTTAAATGAATAAGACTATGAACTACGAAACCTTTCTAAAATAAGAAAGCGTGAACATTTGAAATTAGGCAAACTTGGGCGTTTGGAAAATAATGTTGTTACTTGATTTTACAAAGGTAAGAGTTTTGGTTTTCTTAAAAGGGAAGTCACTCTATTTTATACTACGGGTATTGTGTGACTTATGTGAAAGAAAGCAGATCTTTTTTAAGATTTTAATGTGTGAAGTACTTTGGGGATAGATACGAACTTGTTAGTAGAAAGTACCTTGTGTGAATAACTTGATTGTATTGGTTTGTGATAGCCTTGTAATACTTTCTTGTTGCTTTGATAAGTAAGCGTGTTAGGATGCTCGTGTGTTAGTATCTTGTGATGTTTGTGTAGGGGTTTCCCTTGATTGTGCTTATTAACTATCGGTCGTTATGATAGTATTGTGGCATTCATCTCTTGAGATGATTCGGGGTTAAAGCGCCCTCCGTCGCGGGGTAGACTCGGTGATGCAGGACCATGATTCGAGAATACCTCATGCGGGTCACTGGGGCCTATCGCGAGCTACGAGAGTTCGGGTTAGTGTGCGTCCTTTATGGGCATGCGGTCCGTGGCCATGCGGACTCGAAAGTCGGGGCGATGCAGGGAGTAGCTACCCTCGATGCGGGAATACCTCATGCGGGCGATGAGATTGGCCTATCGGAGTGCGGGAAGTTCGGGACTGAAGCGCGCACATTAGATCTGCGGGCAAGTGGCGGCTTTGATCATGTGGCAGTGCAGACGAATCTTATAATCTGATTTATGACCTTGTTGATGCGTAGGTGTTAGTAGTCGGCTATGCCTTCGTACTTACCATGCATTTTATTAGGACACGGTGGGACACGGTGTTCGTGTGTATTCCTTGGTGCTTGTATATCATAAAGCTGGCGGTGAGGAAGGTATTCCACGGCACGATTGATGTTGTGGGCGTGAGACCCATTGTTAAATTAGTGATGACTTGAGGTGTGAGTCCACGACTTGACATGGCTACTTATTTATGTTGAACTGTAGTTTGTTTATCATACATGTCTACTGCTTTTTATATACTACTATGATTTCATTTCTGATTTATTTTTAGTTTCACATACTCGGTACTGTTATCGACCTCCTTGAGGGCTGCGTTCATGCTGCGAGTTGAGGTACATCGATCGTTGATCCTAGCTCTCGAGTCACAGTTCAGCGTTTGGGAAGCTCCGTTTCTCCGGAGGCTTATCAGTGGTATAGTCCCCTGTCGTAGTAAGTGTTTACATTCAGGGGTTTGGCGGGGCCCTGTCCGCCATTGTGTCGTATCATTCTTAGAGTGCAGTAATCTTGTTGTAGGCGGGGTTGGTAAAAAGGATTAATTTGTTCATTTGTAAAAGAGTTGATGGTTATATATATGCGAAAGGCAAGTTTCCTGATTATTGTTTTATATTTCGTTATCTCATGTTGTTGTTTTATGTTCCCTGATTACTCGATGTTGTGTCACTAGGGTGCAGGGTAAGGCACGATCCACGGCCCGATTTGGTCGTGACACTCACTGGCCCGAAGTGCTACTCTTGCACAACCCTCTCTTAGATAATCATCAAGACCCGTGATAAATCGATATATAATATACTCTCTGGTTGCTAACTCCCTAGCTAGTAACAGGGTCGTCTCTTTGCAATCCATACTTTACGCTACTGGTCGTGGGAACTGAAGGTCCAGATATCATGGCGCGATGAGGAATCGCCCGTGCTAAACTCTTTGAAATTTGGCGGCGTTGCGAGAACTCCCGAATGAAGCACTTCGGGTGATGATTGGGCTGTGCCATCGTAACCCTTTGTACTCTCGCGGCTCCGCCGTGCCTTGCCTCGGGCGGGTTGCCTGCGCGGAGGCATAGCGGTAAGGAAAGAAATACATTAGAGGTCCAACTTATAACACGGCTCTAAGGCACGATCTCAGTGAGAAGAATGGAAACCAATCCTAAATATCCTATAGCCTCTCGATTATTGGTGTGGTGCACAACACAGATAATCAAGACTTACTAGATACGATGCAGACACTTTCCAAGGATTAAGCGCTCGATACCACTTTTGTCACGACCGACCCGGGCGTGGTGGTGCCTACCGGCGCCCTAGTGATACAACATCGAGTAACGGGAATATGAAAAAAGACATGAAACAATATGAATGAAAGCAGCTTTATCGAGAAAAGTTGCCTTCGTCATATATATATATGAAAACTTGAGCAGTTACATCCCTTTTACAAACCCACGCCAACGATTACAGACCTCTAAGAATGTTATAACAAAAATGACAGGGAGGCCGCCATACCACGAATGTAAGTACTTACAACGACAGGACTATACACGAATAAGCCTCGGAGAAGCGGAGCTTCCCAAACGAGCTGTGACCACATGGCGAGGATCAACAAGCCCGGTGTACCTACTGCGGCATGACGCAGCCCGAAGGTCGATTACAGTACCAAGTATGTGGCGAAAATCGTAAGTGAAATCATAATAGTCTATATAAAAAGCAGAAGACATATATGATAACCAATTTACGATGCCAATATGCGATTATGTAAAGTCGAGGACTCACGCCCTTAAAGTCATTACTCAAATATAACCATGGGTCTCATGCCCACAATATCAATCATGCGGTAAATTCGCCTCATCGCCGTGATCCATGATATAAAAGCACTAAGGAATACACGTGAACACGTGTCCCACTGTGTTATAATAAAACCGTGCGGGGTAAATCTGAAGGCATAGCCGAGCTACTAAAACCCAGTACCAACAATGCCATAAAGCGTATCACGAGGTCTTTCAGGCGCCACGCATGATCAGCTGCCACTCGCCCTCGATTATCAATGTGCGCGTCTAATCTGAGCATACCGTTGCTCGCATAGGCGCATAGGCCCGCGTGAGGTATTCCTCGCGTCGGTAGCTAGCCCGCGGTATCCTCTGGACTCCGCGATCCGCATAGTCACATAGACCGCGTAGTCACACATACGCGTAAGGCACTCCTCGCGTCGGGATAATACACCGGAATGATCAATCCTGGAACTCCGCGACTCACATAGTCACAGACCGCATAGGCGTATAGACCAGCGTGGGTGGCAAGCCCTGGTATAACAAGTCAAGGGTATGTGATATAATAACGATACACGGGCTTAACGTTTAACAACGTAAGCCTGACAAGAATAACCCCCTTACACAACATCACAAGATACTAACACACGTAGCATCATAACATGTTTACTTATCAAACCAACAAGAAGCATTACAAGGCTATCACAAACCAACATTGTCAAGTTATTCACTCAGGTACTTCTACTTTATGTCAACAAGTTCGGTTTTTATCCCAAAGTACTTCATACATTAACTCTTTAAAAATCAAGTACTCATTGCTCACGAATGAGGTTTCACACTTTTTAACAAAATTCATATCAAGTCAATTTAGTCAAGTCTCTTATCTTCAAAAGATTCATAGATCATAGTTTTAAACACTTAACAACGTAATCTCCTTTTTAAAACAATTTGAGTAACATATGCCTTATGTGTGAGTAGGTTATTCTTGTTTTTAACAATCTTATTAAAGCAGCCATGATCTAGGAAATGTAATACAATTTTGTCTTATCTTAGCTTCTATGCAGATGGAGGTTTCTACTGGTTTTAATAATACTTAATTAGTCAATACATTTTCCTTTATTAGCGCTGCAGTGGTTTGTTCGATACTTATTCTCATTTCCGAAATCAATATAAGACTTTCATAAACAATTAAGTAAATCGTTCCTTTTATCTCTCTTAAGTCGTTAAACCTAACTTCCCATAAAGCTAGTATAACTCTTAAGCTTTTAAACCCAAGTATTACTCTTCCTTCAAACACGATTCTTAATTCTTTCGAAATACTTCAAGATTCTTATTATTTAAAACTCAAGTCAAAAGACATCGAAGTAAGACCACGTTCAGTCAACACACGTACGTCTACCGTACTATATATATATTCTTTTAAAATATCATGCTCAAGAGGATAGGAAGAATCACATACCTCCTCGGCGAAATTCACCTGCCAAGTCGAATATGTCGCGCGCAGAGTATCAACCTATAATAGTCAAATACGTCTATCAACGTCTAGACTACTCTGTAGAATATTCTAAGCAGAAAGTGCTTATTGCTACGGAAAATCGGGCAGCACTTCCCTACCCGTCTAACTACACAAGTCTCTGTAATATCACATGTAAGTCTGATTTAATTCTCTTCTCTTATACCATCCTTCTAAATATCTTATACTCATTTCTATACTACTCTACAATATGTAATTTCCAATTCTGATAGAAGGTCAAAGATATTTACCTCGATAAGCCCAAAATTATCCAAGATTTAAATGTCGATCCTGAGCAAGGTTTAGCTCCTATTCTGAACGCTCCAATATGCTCCAAGAAACCCTTAGAAGTTTCTACACAACTTCTACTTAGTACTTCAACAAACTATGAAGATTTTTCCTAGGGTTTCGTTTTGTATTGAAGGAAGTATAGTAGTATTTCCGCTTTTTAGTATAGAGTAACTTTGGGAATACTACAAGGTATTGGGCAGGTATTTTGGAATAGTAACACTACTAGGAGAATACTTTTCTACCAAAGGGGGGGGGGGGGGTATTTTGGACTAGAGCTTCTCAAAGGGGGAGAGGGATTTCAAGACTTGGAAAATGTTTAAGGGATGAAGATGTCTTGCACTGAGAGGGGGTATTTATAGAACCACCAAGGGCGAATTAAAACAAATGGAGGGTGTAGATGTGGTAGCTTGTTCAAGTGAGGTCTTCCACCAAGTTTCTACCGCAACATGGGGACATATGTCCACCACAACATTGGGACATATGTCCACCAACAATGAGCAAGTGGCCGTCCACTTGCTCAAGAAAAACGTCCAAGAGGCCTCCACTTGCCCCCACAAATCGTCCGTCTACCTACCCCACTCACCAAAAGAAAATATCTTCCAAGACTTGACCATTTGACCTTGTACACTTGGCCACCATTTCGTCCAACCCATGCCAACTAAGGGTGACACGTATGCCCTCCAATTAGTCCAAAATATTTCGTCTCGGAAAAATCCGTGTCGGTTAAAATATTAAAAGCGTAGAATTTCCTTCACAGGTTTGGAATCTTTTCCGTCGAAAGTTCACAATTTCATCCTTAACCTAATTAGGGCTTGTACAAGCGTGCGTCTCACATACATACTCTGGAAAATACGGGGTGTAACATTCTTCCCCCCTTAGAAACATTCGTCCCGAATGTTCCTTCTGAGTCTCAAAACACGCTAGCACCGGTAATGTTATACCCCGTAGTTCCAGGGTATATATGTGAGGATGTACGTACGAGAATACAACAGAAATTTTGGAAAGAAAGGAAGATATGATTTTTCGACGGAAAAGTTCCCGGTTTTTGTGAAGAAAAAGGTTCGTTAATGGGAATTGGATTCCCAGATTTGGTATTTGGACTTCTTGGATTATATTAGAATTTTGGGATTTTATTTTCGGAAATGGTCACGTGGGGCCCACGGGAGAAATTTCTGATTTTGTAGAAGCTTTGTTTTGAGATTTTTGGTATTTTGGATGTTTTCGGAAAGCGAAATATTTTGGGCGAATCGGGGCGACACGTGTCACCCCATGTGGCCATGTGGGCGAAATTGGTGGACAAGTGGCTGGGCGACTTGTCCATGCCGAAATGGCCCTAACACTTGGCATAGTTTCGTTTGGCCATGTGGTGTGGTGGGACCCACACACACATGGCCCAATCTTGACCATACACTTATATTGATCTTAGCCCTTGACTCTTCTATAAATACCCCTTAGCTTGAAGACATAATATTCATCCACTTAAAGACTTTCCAAGGCAAAAAAAATATATCCCTCCCTTGAGTAGTTTTCGTCCCCTCCCCCTCTAGTGTAGAAATACTTGGAGTATTGTGGTATAATCCCAAATACATTGGCCTAGTATCCCTAGTAGTATTCCAAAGTTGTTTTAATACTAGGAGCCCGGAAATACTACTTTTATTCCAAAAGTCGCAAAATGAAACCCTAGAAAAATCTTCATAAGCTTGGTTGAAGTGTTAAGAGAAGTTGTTTGGAAACTTCTAAGGGTCGCTTGGAGCGGGTTGGAGCGTAAGGAATTGGATCTAAACGTTGCTCAGAATCGACATATAATCTTGGATAATTTTGGGCTTATCGAGGTAAATAATCTTGTCCTCCTATTGTAATTGGAAATTACATGTTGTAGTAATATATAGTTGAGTATACTATATATAGAATGAGTATTGAAAAGAATTGAACTGTATTTACATATGGCTGTATTTACAGTAGATTGTTGTATTATTGTGAAGCAGATTTGAACACGTCCGGTTAGACGTGTAAATCCCCTGGGAGTTGTTGGCCTGATAGCGGGCCTTGATAGGGGAGGAGATTTGTGTGATTGCGGGGGGGAGGTGCTGCCGAATTTTCTGTAGAATATGGAACCATGTGTTTAGAATATTCTACGAAGAGATCTAGGAGTTGATAGGCGTTTTGTGGCCTTTATAGGATGCGATGCTTGAGTAGCGTATTACTTGAAGAGTGGAAAAGGCTAGCGATTCTGATATTGTGGGCGTTTTGCTAAATGTCGATAATCGTCGCGAGGTATGTGAACCTCTTCCTATCTTTTCTAGCATGATTGTTGTGAACTATGTAGTACGGTAGACGTACATGTGCTAAGTGTTTTGGTTGGTTTAAAACATAGGGTGTTATAATAGCTTTATGGGAAGTTAGTTATAACGACTTTATGTAGGTAAAAGAATGGTTTATTGATTGTAGAAAGTTAAGAGACTTGATCTTAAAAGATAAGAGACTTGACTTATAAACGACTTGATTTTGAAAGTTAAGAGACTTGATCTTGAAAGATAAGAGACTTGACTTATAACGACTTGTTTTCGGAAAAAGAGAAGTAACTTAATTTTAAGTATAGGTTACTTGTTTTGAAAAGAGTAAGTTATTTGGGTTTTAAAAGAATACTCGTTGTTATTTTTTTAAAGAAAAGAGACTTGTGGAATTAAAGAGTTTTTGGTTTAGAACATAAAGTGTTATAACAGCTTTATGGGAAGTTAGTTATAACGACTTTATGAAAACAAATGAATGGTTTTTATCATTGGTTTTAAAATGGTAACTTGACTTTAAAAGGAGAAGTGTTTTGGTCTAAAAAGAAGGCATGGTATTGTCTTAATTTGGTTTAAAAAGGAAAGTCTGGAAGTTGTTTTGGTTTAATTAAAATGTTAGTCACTTTATTTTGATACTACGGGTATCGGGTGACTTTTGTAAAAGAAATGGATCTTCTAAAAGAATGTAGCGTCACGTAGTACTTTGGGGATTAAAACTGAACGTGTTAACATATAGTAGAAAGTACCTCGTGTGAATAACTTGATTGTGTTGGTTTGAGATAGCCTTGTAATACTTTCTTGTTGATTTGATAAGTAAACATGCTAGGATGCTACGTGTGTTAGTATCTTGTGATGTTTGTGTAAAGGGGTTTCCCTCGATCGCGCTTATGTTGTTTAAGCGATCGGTAGTTATGTTGGTATTGTACCACTCGCGACATGATCCGGGGTTAAGCGCCCTCCGATGCGGGTAGACTCGGTAGTCTGTGTGACCTATGATTCGAGAATACCTCATGCGGGTCGGGGACCTATGCGGGCTACGAGTTCGAGTTAGTGTGCGGCCTTTATGGTCATGCGGTCTATGTGGCCATGCGGATCTGCGAGTCGGGGCGTTGCCGGGAGTAGCTACCCTCGATGCGGGAATACCTCATGCGGGCCATTGGAGTGGCTATGCGGGCTGCGGGAAGTTCGAGGACTAGGCGCGCATTAGATCTGCGGCGAGTGGCGGCTTTGATCATGTGACGGTCTGGCGGTTTTCACGTCTGATTTATGACATTGTTGATGCGTGGGTTTTTAGTAGTCGGTATGCCTTCGTACTTACCGTATGGTTTTATTATGACACAGGTGGGACACGGTGTTCATGTGTGTTCCTTGGTGCTTTTATATCATAAATGCCGGCGATGATGAAGGTATTCCACGGGCATGATTGATGTTGTGGCGTGAGACCCATATTTGTATTTAAGTGATGACTTTGAGGCGTGAGTCACGACGACATATTTGCTTATTTATTGTGAATTGTAGTTTGGTTATCATATATGTCTCTGCTTTATATAGACTACTATGATTTCATTTCTGATATTTTTGATTTCACATACTTGGTACTGTTATGCGGACCTCGCCCGAAGTGCGTTCATCTGCCGCGGTAGAGTACACCGATGTTGATCCTCGCTCTTAGGGTCGCGATTCGGCGTTTGGGAAGCTCCGTTTCTCGGAGGCTTATCTTTGGTATAATCCCGTGTTGTTGTAGGTGCTTACATTCGGTATGGCGGTGCCACTGTCGTTGTTGTTGTCATATCATTCGTAAGTGCAGTAATCTTTGTTGTGGGCAGGGTTTTGTAAAAGGATTTAACTGTTCAAGTTGATATATATATGTATGTATTCAGGAAGGTGACCGTGTTGGTTAGCCTATTTTATACTTTAACTCTTGTTTCATGTTTAAGTTTTTATTTTCGCTGATTTTCTCTGATGTTGTATCACTAGGGTGCCCGGGGTAAGGCACCAGTCACGGGCCCGAGATCGGGTCGTGACAAAAGTGGTATCAGAGCAGTTAATCCTCGGAAAGTGTCTACAGACCGTATCTAGTAGAGTCTTGATTATCGGTGTGTTGTGCACCACACCTATAATCAGGAGGCTGCAGGATATTTAGGATTGATTTCCATTCTTCTCACTCTGAGATCGTGCCTTAGAGCTGTGTTATAAGTTGGACTCCCTCTGACGTATTCTTTTCACCGTTATGCCTTCGCGAGCAACCAGGGCCAGATGGGCAAGGCGGCGAGAGGAGGCGTGAGTAGGACACGAGAAGTGCGAGGCTTAGGCTGTCGTTACACGAGATAGTACTTGAGACGATGAGTTTTATGGCGCGCTAGCCCAGCGAGTTTAGAGCGGCGCGATTTCTCACGAGGCCACGATACGAGCCTCGATTACCACGGCGAGCCGAGGATATGAGTTCAAGAGATGGCGATTACTAGCTAGTGGTGGTAGGAATGAGGACGGCGGGGCCGGTGGTTCCGGCGATACGATGGTTCACCACAGATTCGATAGTCTGAGATTTCGGGATTTCTTGAGTTGCAGTTCGCCAGAGTTCTATGGATTGAGAGCTGAGGATGATCCTCAGGGTGTCGTGCTAGTTTGGGAGATTATTATACCTATGGCCGTCAGGGCCATGTGATGGGAGGATGTCCAAGTAGGAGGGAAACAAGAGGGATGACTCAGCCTACCGGGTAAGTTGCGGGTTCAGTTGTTCGGGAGAAGGGGGTGCAAGTCAGATGAGGTCACCACTGCCTCGTTGTGACCATTGTAATAGACTCCATTATGGGGAGTGTCAAATGCTTCCGACAACTTGTATCGCGGCCAGCAGGCCATTTGGTGAGAGTTTGTCCAGGCCAGTAGCAGATGTAGAGACTCGACGCCGGGATCGGTGGGTGGTTCATCGCCTTAAATAGCTGGCGTCTGCGAGCGAGATTATTGGTTAGGCGACAAAGGGAAGTGAGCGGTAGTTGCGAGAGATATCTTTAGCCCCAGAGACTTGTTTATGTTGTTATGGTGGAGTACATGTTAGGTCTATGTGCGGATAGCATTGTGTTAAGTGTGAATTAGAAAACATGGGCGATTGAGAAAGAGTAAGTGCAGGCGAGGCGATTATGAGCCTTAGAATTTATAATGATTAGGACCTTGGATGCAAGGCCGTCTTGGAGTAAAAGATTTTGTTTACGATTTGATCTTTGTCGAGTACATTGTAGGCGTGGAGTATAATTGTGTGATAAGTCCTGAGTGGTGTGATTTATAAGAGGGTAGTTGAGCTAAGAAGACCGTTAGGTTTTCGTGACTTGATTAGTGAGATTGTTCGGATCGGGAGCGAGAGAGTTAGCGCGATAATGGGTTGGGTTGAGGCAAGTTGCGTGTCAACCCGCGGCCGGTTTGGGGTGGGGTCGGTTCGTGGTGGTCCCTCTTTGTGATAGAGTCACGAGGGTGCTAGGCCCAGTATAGGTAACCATCGTCTGCGAGTTCGTGGATGTGTTCGACTAGAATCGGATCGTGAAGGCGAGAATGACCTTAGAGAAATTGAAACTAGTAAGATGACCAAGTTTGGAGGTGGTAACTCGAGTTGTGGAAAGTGAAGCAATGGCGAAGTGTGGTAGGTGTGCTAGAAAGAGTTCGGGTGTCACGAAAGGGACGACGAGTAAGAAGAGAAGCGAACAATGTGTTATGAAGCGGAAGTGATCATTTCTTTTGTGAAGTGAAGATGCGAAGGAGTATCCTTTAGACCATGGGTGTGAGCTTTTGTGATGTAAGAGGTGATTATCGTTGGCTTGGATTTGTATGTTATACTATGGCCGTTGATGGCATGTTTGGTTTCGTAAGTATAGTAGTGAAGACTATCACCGCGCATGTGTGTTTGGAGACTTAGAAGGAACATTCGGGACGAATGTTTCTAAAGGAAGAATGTTATACCCGTAGTTCCGGGTATATATGTGAGGATGTGCGTGCGAGAATCTGAGAAATTTTGGAAAGAAAGGAAGATGTGATTTTTCGTGGAAAAGTTCCGGTTTTGTGAAGAAAAAGGTTCGTTAATGGGAATTGGATTCCCAGTTTGGTATTTGGACTTCTTGGATTATATTAGAATTTTGAGATTTTATTTTGGAAATGGTCACGTGGGGCCACAGGAGAAATTCTACTTTTGTGGGCCCGCTTTGTTTTGAGATTTTCGTATTTTGGATGTTTTGGAAGACGAAATATTTTGGGCCAATTGGGAGACACGTGTCACCACTGTGTGGCCAGTGGGCGAAATTGGTGGACAAGTGGCTAGGCCACTTGTCCCTTGGCCGAAATGGCCCTAACACTTGGCATAGTTTTCGTTTGGCCATGTGGTGTGGTGGGACCCACACACACATGGCCCAATCTTGACCATACACTTATATTGATCTTAGCCCTTGACTCTTCTATAAATACCCCTTAGCTTGAAGACATAATATTCATCCACTTAAAGACTTTCCAAGGCAAAAAAATATATCCCTCCCTTGAGTAGTTTTCGTCCCCCCTCCCCCACTAGTGTAGAAAATACTTGGAGTATTATTGTATAATCCCAAATACATTGGCCTAGTATCCCTAGTAGTTTTCCAAAGTTGTTTTAATACTAGGAGCCCGGAAATACTACTTTTTCCAAAAGTCGCAAAATGAAACCCTAGAAAAATCTTCATAAGCTTGGTTGAAGTATTTAGAGAAGTTGTTTGGAAACTTCTAAGGGTCGCTTGGAGCGGGTTGGAGCGTAAGGAATTGGAGCTAAACGTTGCTCAGGATCGACATATAATCTTGGATAATTTTGGGCTTATCGAGGTAAATAATCTTGTCCTATTGTAATTGGAAATTACATGTTGTAGTAATATATAGTTGAGTATACTATATATAGAATGAGTATTGAAAAGAATTGAAACTGTATTTACATAGAGTGTATTTACTGATAGACTATTGTATTATTGTGAAGCGATTTGAACACGTCAGGTTAGGCGTGTAAATCCACTGGGAGTTGTTGGCACAGTAGCGGGCCTTGATAGGGAGAGATTTGTGTGATTGCGGGGAGGTCTTTGCGAATTTTACGTAGAATATGGAACCATGTGTTTAGAATATTCTACGAAGAGATCTAGGAGTTGATAGGCGTTTTGTGGCCTTTATAGGTTGCAGTACTTCGAGTAGCGTATTCTACTTGAAGAGTGGAAAAGGCTAAGCGATTCTGATATTGTGGAGCGTTTTGCTAAATGTCGATAATCGTCGCGGTATGTGAACCTCTTCCTATCTTTTCTAGCATGATTGTTGTGAACTATGTAGTGCGGTGAGCGTCATGTGCTAAGTGTTTTGGTTGGTTTAAAACATAGGGTGTTATAATAGCTTTATGGGAAGTTAGTTATAACGACTTTATGTAGGTAAAAGAATGGTTTATTGATTGTAGAAAGTTAAGAGACTTGATCTTAAAAGATAAGAGACTTGACTTATAAACGACTTGATTTTGAAAGTTAAGAGACTTGATCTTGAAAGATAAGAGACTTGACTTATAACGACTTGTTTTCGGAAAAAGAGAAGTAACTTAATTTTAAGTATAGGTTACTTGTTTTGAAAAGAGTAAGTTATTTGGGTTTTAAAAGAATACTCGTTGTTATTTTTTTTAAAGAAAAGAGACTTGTGGAATTAAAGAGTTTTTGGTTTAGAACATAAAGTGTTATAACAGCTTTATGGGAAGTTAGTTATAACGACTTTATGAAAACAAAGGAATGATTTTTATCATTGGTTTTAAAATGGTAACTTGACTTTAAAAAGAAGTGTTTTGGTCTAAAAGAAGGCATGGTATTGTCTTAATTTGGTTTAAAAGGAAAGCACGGAAGTTGTTTTGGTTTAATTAAAATGTTAGTCACTTTATTTTGATACTACGTATCGGGTGACTTTTGTAAAAGAAATGGATCTTCTAAAAGAATGTAACGTCATTAGTACTTTGGGGATTAAAACCTGAACTTGTTAACATATAGTAGAAAGTACCTCGTGTGAATAACTTGATTGTGTTGGTTTGAGATAGCCTTGTAATACTTTCTTGTTGATTTGATAAGTAAACATGCTAGGATGCTACGTGTGTTAGTATCTTGTGATGTTTGTGTAAAGGGTTTCCTCGATCGCGCTTATGTTGTTTAAGCGATCAGTAGTTATGTTGGTATTGTACCACTCGCGCCAGACATGATCCGGGGTTAAGGCGCCCTCCGTCGCGGGGTAGACTTCGGTAGTCGTGTGACCTATGATTCGAGAATACCTCATGCGGGTCCAGGACCTATGCGAACTCACGAGTTCGAGTTAGTGTGCGGCCTTTATGGTCATGCGGTCTATGTGGCCGTGCGGTGCGAGTCGGGGCGTTGCCGGGAGTAGCTACCCTCGATCGTGGAATACCTCATGCGGGCCATTGGAGTGGCCTATGCGGAGGCGGGAAGTTCGAGACTAGACGCGCGCATTAGATCTGCGAGCGAGTGGCGGCTTTGATCATGTGACGGTCAGGCGATTTTCACGATCTGATTTATGACCTTGTTGGTGCTGTTGGTTTTAGTAATCGGCTATGCCTTCGTACTTACCGTGCGGTTTATTATGACACAGGTGGGACTGGTGTTCATGTGTGTTCCTTGGTGCTTTTATATCATAGGCTGGCGGTGAGGAAGGTATTCCACGCATGATTGATGTTGTGGCGTGAGACCCATTTGTATTTAAGTGATGACTTTGAGGCGTGAGTCACGACTTGACATATTGCTTATTTGTTGTGAATCGTAGTTTGGTTATCATACATGTCTCCTGCTTTATATAGACTACTATGATTTCATTTCTGATATTTTCGATTTCACATACTTGGTACCGTTGTTGTCTTGACCTCGCCCGAGGCTGCGTTCATCTGCGGTAGAGTACACGATGTTGATCCTCGCTCTTAGGAGTCACGATTCAGCGTTTGGGAAGCTCCGTTTCTCGGAGGCTTATCTTTAGTATAATCCTGTTGTTGTAGGTGCTTACATTCGGGGTATGGCGGAACCTGTCCGTCGTTGTTGTCATATCATTCGTAAGTGCAGTAATCTTGTTGTGGCGGGGTTTGTAAAAGGATTTAACTGTTAAGTTGATATATATATGTATGTATTCAGGAAGGTGACCGTGTTGGTTAGCCTGTTTTATACTTTAACTTTTGTTTCATGTTTAAGTTTTTATTTCCGCTGATTTTCTCTGATGTTGTATCACTAGGGTGCCCGGGGTAAGGCACCAGTCACGGGCCCGGGATCGGGTCGTGACAGGTAAAGTCTTCACTATTATACTTATGAAACCAATCATGTCGTACCTGGCCATAACATAACACACGCGCAAATACTTAACTCCAAGTCCACGAGGAATCACCACTATCATCACCAAAGCTCCCACCCAAGGGCTAAAAGATACTCCCTTCGCACCTTTCACTTCACAAAAGAAATGATCGCTCTATTCTCTTAACACATGTTCACTTCTTCCCTTACTCATCGTACCCTCCTCGTACACTCGAACTCTTCCTAATAAACATACCACATTTCTGTTATTGCTTCAGTTTCCAAGATCTCAGGGTTACTATCTCCAACTTGGTTATCATTAACTGGGAACACTCTGGATGGATTCTCCGATACTCTTCCGAACATAACAACATGAAAGACCGGACGTACTGCCTCCTATGTCGGACGGCAAAGCTAACTTATAGGCAACCTGGCCTATTCTCCAAATGATCTGAAAATGCTCAAAGTACCTCGGGCTAAGTTTCCCCTGCTTTCCAAATCTCATCACACCCTTCCGGGGTGGTACCTTCAAGAAGGCCCACCGTCAACCTAAACTCCAAGTGTTGACGCCGCTTATCCGCACAACCTGCGACTCGGCTGCGATAACCGCTGCGGATAAGCTTCACCTTATCCACATCCTGCTGGATCAAGTACGGACCAACTATCTGAACCTTGCCAATATCGAACCAATCGACCGGCAACCTACACTTCCGCCCATACAAGGCCTCATAACGCGACATCCGAATACTGAATATGGTAGCTATAATGATACTCACTCAACAAGAGGCACATAATCCTTACAAACCCCACGAAATCAAAACACCGGCCCGAGGGTGAATGCAATACTGAGACTCACCTGAGTTCCTAACCTTGCCTGGTAAAACCTCCATAAAAAGAAATAGTCGTAACCTGGGCTTCACTGCCTAACATAAAGTGAAAGTAGGCACCCCGTGCAACCTTACAACCTTCCTGATATATAACATTCGCATAACCCTCCGCCGAGTAAAATAGTTCTAACTGAAAGACAAGATGGGTTGACCTCATCGGCCCGACTACTGGTCGAACGTATCCACGAACTCGTATGATGGTTAACTAAACTTGGGCCTAACACCCTCGTGACCCTATCACAAAGCGGGACCACCACAATTTTTCCTTTCTTCAAACCGGGCTGCGGGTTGACCCGCAATCTGGCCTCAACCCGACCCATTTATCGCGCCAAACTCTTGTTTCCCGATCCGGAACAATCTCACCATTGAGTCACGAAAACCTAGCATTTCACACTACTTAGGGACTTATCACACAAATCTATCCCACATATACTAAGCACTCCGATAAAGGTCAACATAAATAAATCTTTTACTCGAGATGGCCTCGCCTCTAAGGTCTCTACGTATAAAACTCTAAGGCTCACACTTTCCCTATCCCCAATCTTACCCTTTTAACTAATCATGATTTCTAATCACAATTAACACAATGCTATACATCTGGGCGTGGTCGTGCCTTACCCGCACCCAGTAGTCATACATCGTAGTAATCGTGAATATAAAAACAAGACAGAAACAATATGAAAAGAAAGCAGTTTATACGAGAAAAAGTTGCCTTTAGCATATATATATATCAAAGTTTGGCGATTACATGCCAACTGCATAATAGGACTCTGGACCTCTGGAAGTAAACAACTATGGCGGGACAGGGCCCCGCCATACCTGAATGTACATATATCTACGACACCGGGAGAACCATACCAAAAGTCGAGCTCCGGAGAAGATGGAGCTCACGACACCAAAGTAGAGATCTGGATGCGGATCTAGCACCGCTTTCCTTACCTGCGTGCATGAACGCACCCCGAAGGAGGTCGCAACAGTACCAAGTATGTGAAAGCGTAAAAATCGAAGTAAAATCAAAGTATTTAAAACCATTTACAAATACAACGGTTCAATCGCATAGTGCCTGACATAAACAAGAGCACAATAGATATAATGTAACTGGTCTTTTCTAGGCTGCTAATGATCGAAGCAAGGCCAATGTTATACCCCGTAGTTGCAGGGTATGTATGTGAGGACGTACGTACGAGAGTACGGCAGAAATTTTGAAAGAAAGAAAGATGTGAGTTTTCGACGGAAAAGTTTCCGGTTATTTGTGAAGAAAAAGGTTCGTTAATGGGAATTGGATTCCCGTTTGGTATTTGGACTTCATAGATTATATTAGAATTTTGAGATTTTATTTTGGAAATGGTCACGTGGGGCCCACGAGAAATTTACTGATTTTGTGGCGCTTTGTTTTTGAGATTTCCAAATTGGATATTTTCGGAAGACGAAATATGCAGGCGAATCGGGGGCGACACGTGTCACCCCCATGGCCCTTGGCGATTTTACATTTGGCAACACCTTGGTTAGAGTCGTTTTTCGGCGAAGCGTTTGCGTAACTGCGAAGGAAAATTCGGCTATGTCGTTTTGTATTTTTGCGGATTTTTCCGAGAGGCGAAACATTCGGACCAACGGGAGGTGACATGTCACCTCACAATGGAAGATGTGGGGCGACTGGCCAATTGGGGGCAAGTGGTGCTAGATATTTAATGTAGATATTTGTGAGGGTTTTAAGGAGTAGGGTCTAGGTGCACTTGGCTTGATCTTGGCCTTACACTTGCCTTGCACATGGATTGATCTTGGCCATTGGTTGGCTTTTGGTTTTGCTATAAATACCCCCCTTATGTTGATGAACTCTTCATCCACAAATGAAACCTTCCCAGCCTACAATCCCTCCCTCCTCTAGTGTTGAGTTGGTCCAACTCATCCCCTCTTTTGAGAGTCTTGGCGAGGCCTCCTCCTCCCCTTGTGGTGCTAGCCGTGGGTACCCCTGCCTAGTTGTTTCGTATAATACCCTTTGTGGTATAGAAATACTCCTAGTGTTGTTATAATGCCCAAAATACCTTAGCCTTGTACCTTGTAGTATTCCAAAGATACCTCTTTACGTAGAGTCAGGAAATACTACCTTTTGTCCTTTTAGTCTCAAACCGAAACCACAGGAAATCTTCAGTTGGTTGAAGTATTTGAGTAGAAGTTAGTTAGAACTTCTAAGGGTTGTTTGGAGTGGTTTGGAGCGCACGGAGTGGAGCTAAACCTTGCTCCGGATCGACATTATAACTTGGATAATTTTGGGCTTATCGAGGTAATTATCTTGTCCCTCTATTGTAATTGGAAATTACATGTTTGTTAGGATATATAGTTGAAGTATACTATATATGGAACTATACTTAGTATTCAGCAATGTCTTTTGACTTAAGCCTGAAGAATAAAGAACCGAACTGAACTGTATTTACATAGGGCGTATTCAGATAGACTTGTAGAATTGTACACGTCCCAGGTTAGGCGTGTAAACCCCACGGTTGGCTTGGTAGCGGCCTCGTTAGAGGAGGAGATTTACGCTGTTGTTGCGGGAGAGTCTTTGCCAATTTTCTATAGAAAGATAGAAACTTATGTTTTGGGGTTAATAGACGTTTGTGACCTTTATAGGTGAAAGTACTAAGAGTAGCGTATTCTACTCGAGGAGTGGAAAGGGCTAGCAAGGTTGTAGTACTTGGAGCATTTTGCTTATTGTCGATAAATCGTCGCGAGGTATGTGAACCTCTTTCTATCTTTTCTAGCATGATTGTGAACTATGTAGTACGGTGAGCGTACATGTGCTAAGTGATTTGGTTGAGTTAAAACATAGGGTGTTATAATAGCTTTATGGGAAGTTAGTTATAACGACCTTATGTAAGTGAAAATGGTTTCTTGATGTTAGAAGTTAAGAGACTTGATCTTATAAGATAAGAGACTTAACTTATTTGTTTTAATGTGGATGTTTGTGTGAAACCTCATTCGTGAGTAATGAGTACTTGGTTTTAAAGGGATAATGTTTCTTGATTTCGAATCGTAATGTGTATCAGGACCCGCGGCGTTAATAAAGGAAAATGTATTGAATAATGATGTATTTGTATTAAAACCAAGAAACCTCCATCTGCATAGAAGCTAAGATAAGACAAAATGATATTACATTTTCTAGATCATGGTCACGTAATAAGATCGTTATAAACAAGAATAAACTACTCACATATATGACATATGTTACTCAATTGTTCTAAAAGGAATCAAGTGATTAAGTTTGGGAACTATGAAACCATTTGAAAATGAGAAGCTTGAGTAATTGAAACTAGGCAAACCGGAACTTAGGAAAGAATGTTGTTACTTGGTTTTGAAAAGGAAGGTGGGTTGGTCATTCTAATACTACGGTATCGGGTGACTTTTATAAAAGAAATGGATCTCTTTTAAAAGAACTTAACGTATGTAGTACTTTGGGGTTAAAACCCGACTTTGGCATAAAATGAAAGTACTTTGAGTTGTGTGAAACTTGCCTATGCTTGTTGTTGTGAAACTTGCCTATGCTTGTTGTTGTGAAACTTGCCTATGCTTGTGATGATAGCCTTTGTTGTGCAGTGTGGTATTTACGTGTTACCGCGCCTCGATAGAGGGCCGTCGACTTTGAGAACTTACTTGGGCGTCTTTGGCGATGATGGAGAATTCCACGGGTATGTTTCCATTTTGATTCTTGTCTTGTTGTTGATGTCACATGGACATGTCTACACCGTCACGCAATTAGGGGCATGCGGCCATGCGGTCGGGTTGATTACCGATATATTGTTATTGTGGTTACATGGACATGTCTACACCGAGGTAAATTCGGGGCATGTGGCCACGCGGCGGGTTGATCACCCGATATTATTATTGATGTCACGTGGGCGCGTCTACACCAGGGGCATGTGGCACGTGGGCATTGGTATTATTGTTGCATCATGGACATGTCTACACCGATGCAGAATTCGGGGCATGCGCCATGATGCGAACATGATTGATGTTGTGGGCGTGAGACCCATAGTTATATTTGAGTGATGACTTGAGGGCGTGAGTCCCTGACTGGATATGACTGCTTTTATGTTGTGAACTGTAGTTTGGTTATCATACATGTCTCCTGCTTTATATAGACTAGTATGATTTCATTACAGTATTTTTACAGTTTCACATACTTAGTACCTGTTGTACTGACCTCCTTCGGGGGGCTGCGTTCATGCCGCAGGTAGAGGTACATCGATTGTGGATCCTCGCTCTTAGGATCACAGTTCAGCGTGTTGGGAAGCCCCGTTTCTTCGGAGGCTTATCTTTTGGTATGTGTTCCCTGAGTTGTAGGTTCTTGTACATTCAGGGGTATGGCGGCCTGTCCGTCATAGTCGTTGTAAATCTTAGAGTCTGTAATCTTGTTGTGGCGGGGTTGTAAAGGATTAAACTGCTCGTGTTTTATGTATATACCAAGGCAACCGTTTTGGTTGCTTTGTTTATTATTATATCTCTTGTTTCATGACTCATGTTTTATTTCCGCTGGTTTTTCTCTGATGTTGTATCACTAGGGTGCCCGGGGTAAGGCACCAGTAACGGGGCCCGGAACGGGTCGTTACAGCCAATCGCCCATAGTATCATTATGCGTGCCTAATCCTAGACTTCCCGCAGTCCGCATAGGTCACACACAGACCCGCATGAGGTATTCTCGTGACGGGGTAGCTAACCGGTACTCTCCTCGACTCCCGATCCGCATAGTCACATAGACCGCGTAGTCACACGCATCGCGTAAGGCACTCCTCGCACGGATAATACACCCGAATGATCAATCTGGAACTCCCGCGACTCGCGTAGTCAGATAGACCGCATAGGCCGTATAGACCCGCATCAAGGGTGGCAAGCCCTCGGTATAACAAGTCAAGGGGGTATGTGATATAATAACAGTACAACGGTCTTAACGTTTAACAACGTAAGCACAACAAGGGAACCCCCTTTACACAAACGTTACAAGACACTAACACACGTAGCATCATAATATGTCTACTTATCAAACAATCTTACTACACTTTACAGAAATCAATACAAGGCTTTTATAAACAAATAAGTAAACAGTTCCTTTTATCTTTCTTAAGTTGTTATACCTAACTTCCCATAAAGCTAGTATAACTCTTAAGCTTTTTGTTTAAAAACCAAGTATCACTCTTCTGTTAAAAATGATTCATAATTCTTTTGAAATACTTCAAGATTCTTATTATTTAGACTCAAGTCAAAAGACGTCAAGTAAAACCATGTTTAGTTAACACACGTACGTCTACCGTACTATATATATACTTTAAAATATCATGCTCAAGAGGATAGGAAGAATCACATACCTCCTCGGCGAAATCCACCTGCCAAGTCGAATATGTCGCGCGCAGAGTATCAACCTATAATAGGAAAGTACGTCTATCAACGTCTAGACTACTCTGAAGAATGTTCTAAGCGTAGGGTTCTATTCTACGGAAAATTGGGCAGCATTTCCTCACCACAAACTACTCAAGTCTCTGTAGATACAATCCTATGTAAGCAGTTCAATTCTTCTTCTTTTATACCCTTCTACTGTGATTACAGTTCAATTCTATTCTTTAATATCCTTCTATATCTTATACTCAAATCTTAACTATTCTTATATGTAATCTCAAATTACAATAGAAGGACAAAAGTGTTTACCTCGATAAGCCCAAAATTATCCAAGTTAAATGTCGATCCCGAGCAAGGTTTAGCTGCTAATTTGCACGCTCCGATAGCTCCAAGAAACCCTTAGAAGTTCTACACAACTTATACTCAAATACTATAAGGGATTTGGGGCTAGGGTATTTTGGAATAGTAACTATACTAGAAGGCAACTTTCTACAAAAGTGGGGGTTTCTCGGAAGCCTACTAGAAAGGGGAGGAGTTGGGACGAAAGCAACTGGGAGGAGGGATTTTTTTGAGACATAGAGCAGTGTGGAGTGGATGAAGAAGTCTTCACTCAAGGGGGGTATTTATAGAGCCCTCAAAGGCCAAGATTAAAACAAATGGAGGGTTGGGATTATGATCCAAGTGAAAGATGAGGTCTTCCAACCAAGTGTCTCCCACAACATTTGGACATATGTCCACCACAATATTGGAACACATGCCCACCACAACAATGAGCCATGTGGACTCCAATATCACACCAAAACCGTCCAAGCCTCACCTACTCCGACTCACACAAAATCAACTTGCAAGACTTGACCAATTGACTTGTCCACTAGCCTCACCCAATTCGTCCAACCTAAGCCAACTAAGGGTGACATGTCGCCTCCCATTGGCCCAAAATATTTCGTCTCGGAAAAATCCGCAATCGGTTAAAATATTAAAATCGTAGTATTTCATTCACAATGTTCTGAATCTTTTCTGTCGAAAGCTTACAATTTCATTCTTAACCTAATTAGGGTTTGTACAAACGTACGTACGTCCTCACGTACATACTCCGGAAATACGGGGTATAACATTCTCCCCTCCTTAGAAACATTCGTCCCGAATGTTCCTTCTCAAGACTGATAACGATAAAGTTCCTCATAACGTAAACAGTTTACAAATGCCACACATGGCCACAATACAACACTTAAGCATATATGGTAATTGAAATCAACAAGTAGGAAAGTAAGTTACCTGGAGGTGTGGGGAATAGGTGAGGATACTTCCGCCTCATGTCCTCCTCAGCTTCCCACGTCATCTCCTCCCTGAGCTCGTTCCGCCACAAGACTTTGACGGAAGCCACGTCCTTGGTCCGCAGACGCCTAACCTGACGATCGATTATCGCTATGGGAATCTCCTCATACGATAACCCCTGGCCACCGGACATCGTCAATCGGGTGTACCCTAGATGGATCCCCGATACATCTCCTCAGCATAGAAACATGAAACACCGGATGCACTGCCTCCAGATCGGACGGCAGATCCAACTCATAGGCAACCTTGCCTACCCTGCGGACAACTGACACGCCCAATGTACCTTGCCGAGTTTCCTTTCTTCCCGAATCTCATCACACCCTTCATGGGTGACACCTTCAGAAAACCCAATCATCAACCTCGAACTCTGATGCCGACGACGGCGATGAATCGATATGACTGGCCGACTCAGCCAAGAATCGCCCCGGATAAGCTTCACCTTATCCATCGCCGACGTCCTGGTCCCACTAATCGCACTCGCCTACATCAAACCAGCCTATCGGCGATCTGCACTTCCTCCCATACAAGACCTCATAAGGCGCCATCTGAATACTGGAGTGGTAGCTATTATTATAAGCAAACTCAACTAGAGGCAAATGATCCTCCCAACTACCCCTGAAGTCAATAACACAGGCTCGCAGCATATCCTCAAGAGTCTGGATAGTGCGCTCTGCCTGTCCGTCTGTCTGAGGATGGAATGCAGTACTCAGGCTCACCTGCGTCCCTAAACCCTTCTGGAAAGACCTCCAGAAGTTAGCCGTAAACTGGGCTCCTCATGCGATATGATAGAAATAGGGACCCCATGCATCGACGATCTCTCGAATGTAAAGTCCGCATAATCCTCACCGAAAAAGTCGCCCCGACGGAAGAAAGTAGGCTGATTTCACCACTTCGCGATAACCCGGATAGAATCATGCTTCCTCCGAGTGCGAGGTAACCCCGTGATGAAGTCCATGTTGATCACCTCCCACTTCCGTGTCGATCTCTATCGTCGCAATAAACCACCGGGCCTCCGTGCTCTACCTTCACCACGACAACACGCATCGAGCCACAAACTCGCAACGCCCTCTTCGCCATCCCACCAATACACGGATCCGAGGTCGTGGTACATCTTGGTCGACCCGGATGGATAGAGTAACGTCGCGTGTGCTTCCCTAGAACTCGCTGCCAAGTCCTGCAATATCCGAACACACAACTCGCCAACCTTAGCACCCCATCGGTGCTACCTCAAAAGGACCCTTCCTCACGAAGAGCCGTATCACGCATCGTCAAAACCGGATCCTCAAACTGTTGCCTCTTCACCTCCTCGACGATGGAAGACTCGACAACCTCTCGAACTCGGACCCCACTGCTATCAGAATCAATCAATCGGACTCCAAGGCTCGCTAACTGATGCAAATTGCGAACCATGCCCCTCCTCTCTGGCTGCACATCTGATAGACTCCCCATCGACCTACGACTAAGGGCATCCGCCACAACATTGGCCTTCCCTGGGTGGTACAGGATGTCGACATCGTAATCCTTGAGTAACTCTAACCACCGTCTCTGTCGTAAGTTCAACTCCCTCTGGCTGAAGATATACTGGAGGCTCTTGTGGTCTGTATAAATATCCACATGAACTCCGTACAAATAGTGCCTCCAGATCTTCAAGGCGTGAATCACCGCTGCCAACTCCAAATCATGGGTGGGGGTAGTTCCTCTCATGCTTCTTAAGCCGGGATCATGACGCTTATAACCTTGCCTCGCGTCAACAAACATCCCAACCTGATGCTGACGCATCACAATACACGACATAGCCGCCCGACCCTCTGGAAGAGTAAGAACGGGCGGTCGTCTCTCCTTCAAGAATCGGAAACTATGCTCACAAACATCACCATCAAACTTAGCCGCTATCCGAGTCACCCTAGTCAATGGTGCGTAGATAGAAACAAACTTCTCACGAACGCCAATAATAACTCGCAAGGCCCGGAAAATCGCGCACCTGCGGAGTAGTAGGTCTAGCCAACTCGATCGCTTCGATCTTGGCCAGTATCCACTGAATACCATCGGCCCGGCAATATGCCCGAGAAAAGCCACCGTCAACCGTAACTCACACTTCGAAAACTTGGCGACAATCACTGGCGTCTGGAGAACTCTCAAGATCGCCAAATGTCCGCATGCTCCCGCCGAGCGAGAATAAACCAAGATGTCATCGATGAATACTATCACAAACGTATCCAAAAATGGTTTGAACACTCGGTTCATCAAATCCATAAAAACTGCCGGAGCATTGGTCAAACCGAACGACATAACCCTGAACTCATAGTGCCCGTACCGGGTCCGGAATGCAGTCCTAGGGACATCCGCCTCTCTGACTCGTACCTGATGATAGCCCGATCGCAGATCAATCTTGGAGAAACATCTCGCACTCGCACCGGTCGAACAAATCATCAATCCCAGGAAGGGTATCTGTTTAATAGTCACCTGTTCACCGCTCAGAATCAACACATGCGCAGCGTCCCATCCTTCTTCTTTACGAACAATATCGGCGCTCCCCAGGGAGAAACACTAGGCCTGATGAAGCCCTTCTCCAAAGAAATCTCTCACCGTCCTTCAACTCTCTCAACTCGGCAGTGACGTTCGTATGGCGGAATGGAAATAGCCGAGTGTCCGCAAAGACATCGATACAAAACTTTATCTCCTCTCGGGAGGATACCCGGAGGTCGTCGAAACACATATGGGAACTCTCGACTCACGAACCGATCAAGATCCGTACCGCACCTCGATGTCGAATACCCGAATGAGTGGTAGATGTACCCCTTCTGCACCATCTTTCTAGCCTTGAGGTAAGAAATAAACCTACCCCTCGGCGACACAGTGTTCCCCTCCCACTCAATAACCGGCTCCTCAGAAACCGAACCGCACTCACTCTCTCCTCGTAGTCTACACCGGCGTAGCAAGAAGCTAACCAATCCATGCCCATGATCACATCGAAATCGGTCATGTCCAACTCTATCAAGTCGGCTAGGTCCGACGATCGCATAAAGTCACCGGGCAAGCCCTATATATCCGCCGAGCTACTACCGAATCACCCATCCGCGTAGCTACTCAAAGGGTCTATGGACTCGTGCTCTATCCCTATCCTACTAGCAATAAGGGAGATATATAGATGAGTAGAACCGGATCTATCAAGGCATACACATCGTAACCGTGAATCGATAAAGTACTGCGGACGACGCCAGCGACGCCCCGTCCTCGCCACCGACAAGGCATAAATGCGATTCGAGGACCGCGAATCGACCCGCGCCACGACCTTCGCCGCGACTGGTCCATGAGTACCACGCCCCGGCGAGTAATCAAGGGGATGAAGACGCAACATAACTCGGCGCCGACTTCTCCCATCCACGCTCGGCTCTGACAAAGCTCGTGATGCTGACCGCCGCCACAAGTATAGCAAACTCCCAAGTAGTACCACAACTCCTGAATGGAATCTACCACATCGGACACACCGAAGCGGACTCGATTGGTTAGCACCTGCTACCCCGAAGTCCAAGTCCTGGGCCCCGACACGCCCCGAATACTCGGCTGTACGAAAATGATAGGAGTGCTCGAGCTGGCCGGTGCAAATCTAGACGTCTCACGAGGCCGCCCACCCCGAGAGCTACCAAAAGATCCGCCGCTCGCCTTCTTCTGCTGCTGAAATCTGTCGACCCGTCGGTCTCTACGCTCCTCGCATCCAAGTGCATGAGCCTGAATGCGGGCAATGTCCATGCCCGGCTGAAGAGCCACACCTGAGCAAGACTCTGCCAGATAATCATCTAACCCAGTGACGTAGCGGTGCACTCGGTCCTCCATGTCTGCTACTAGCGCAGGGACATACCGAGCCAACGAGTCGAACTCCACGTTGTACTCCTAACGCGCGCCTCTCTGTCTCAAAGATCAAAACTTATCGCCCGCGTTCTCCTCATCTGCGGAGGCAAGAAGTGAGTGAGAAAAGCCTCCGAGAACTCGTCCCAAATAGCTGGAGGCGCGTGCTCTCCCCGGGATAACTCCCACGAATCAAACCAATCGACTGCGGTATCACGCAGCCTATGTGAACCGAAGATCACGGACTCGGTCTCTGACGCCTTGATCACTCGCATGATCCTCTGTAGCTGACGGATGAACTCCTGCGGATCATCCTCAGGCCTCGACCCGTAGAACTCGGGGCTACAACTCGAGAAAATCCCGCAGCCTCGGTCATCCGATCTAGGATGTACTATAGGTGCCATCGAACGCTGGCCCGGCCTATCTCATATTCGCCACGATCACGGCGATCGGGCCATCTCTCTCAGAACCCATCTCTCTGCTTCCAGCCGCTGGAGAGGTGCAGTATCGTGGTCTCATCAACACTGCTGCGCCCTAAACTCGCTGGGCGGCGTCGTGGAACTCGCCGTCTGTATAGATCGGGCACGAGACCTCGTGACTCTCGGTGTCCTACTAGCGGCTCCTCGCCTTGCCTTCTCGGGCGGGTTGCCTTACGTGGAGGCATAATCATTCTAAAAGGAATACGTTAGAGGTCCAACTTATAACACAACTCTAAAGCACGATCTCAGAGTGAGAAGAATGGAAACCAATCCTAAATATCCTATAGCCTCCTGATTATTGGTATGGTGCACAACATACCGATAATCAAGACTCTACTAGATACGGTCTGTAGACACTTTTCGAGGATTAACTGCTCTGATACCACTTTTGTCACGACCCGTTCCGGGGCCCGTGACTGGTGCCTTACCCGGGCACCCAAGTAGTCATACATCAGAGTAATCAGCGGAATATAAAAACAAGACAGGAAACAATATGAAAAGAGAAACAGTTTATCTGAGAAAAAGTTGCCTTTCGGCATATATATATATATATCCAAAGTTTGGCAGTTACATCCCAACTGTACAATAGGACTACAAACCTCTAAGGAAGTAAACAACTATGGCGGGACAGGGCCCCGTCATTCCCTGAATGTACATATATCTACGACACCAGGGAGAACCATACCAAAAGTCGAGCCTCCGGAGAAGATGGAGCTCCTGACACCAAAGTAGAGATCCTAAGGATGCGGATCTAGCACCTGCTTTCCCTTACTGCGCGCATGAACGCACTGGCGAGGTCGATAACAGTACCAAGTATGTGAAATCAGAAAGTATCAAGTAAAATCAAAGTATTTAAAACCATTTGCAAATACAACCAGTTCAACTGCACATAGTGCCACAACATAAACAAGAGCACCATAGATATAATGTAACTGGTCTTTTCTAGGCCGCTAATGATCGAAGCAAGGCCAATCGCCCATAGTATCATTATGCGTGCCTAATCCTAGACTTCCCGCATCGCATAGTCACACATGCACCCGCATTGAGGTATTCCTCAGACGGTAGCTAACCGGTGCACTCTCGACTCGCACCGCGTAGTCACATAGACCGCATAGTCACACGCATCGCATAAGGCACTCGCGACGGATAATACACCGGAATGATCAATCCTGGAACTCCCGCAGCTCGCATAGTCACATAGACCGCATAGCCGTATAGACCGCATCACGTGGCAAGCCCTCGGTATAACAAGTCGAGGGTATGTGATATAATAACAAAGATAATGGTCTTAACGTTTAACAACGTAAGCACAACAAGTGGAACCCCTTTACACAAACGTTACAAGACACTAACACACGTAGCATCATAATATGTCTACTTATCAAACAATCTTACTACACTTTACGAATCAATACAAGGCTTTTATAAACAAATAAGTAAATAGCCTTTTATCTTTCTTAAGTTGTTATACCTAACTTCCCATAAAGCTAGTATAACTCTTAAGCTTTTGTTTAAAAACCAAGTATCACTCTTACATTAAAAATGATTCATAATTCTTTTGAAATACTTCAAGATTCTTATTATTTAGACTCAAGTCAAAAGACGTCAAGTAAAACCATGTTTAGTTAACACACGTCGCTCACCGTACTATATATATACTTTAAAATATCATGCTCAAGAGGATAGGAAGAATCACATACCTCCTCGGCGAAATCCACCTGCCAAGTCGAATATGTCACGCGCAGAGTATCAACCTATAATAGAAAAGTACGTCTATCAACGTCTAGACTACTCTGAAGAATGTTCTAAGCAGAGGGTTCTCTATTCTACGGAAAATTGGGCAGCATTTCCCTACCCGTCAAACTACTCAAGTTCATCAGAGATACATCACCATGTAAGTCAGATTCAATTCTTCTTCTTTATACCCTTCACCGTGATACTTCAATTCTATTCTTTAATATCCTTCTATATCTTATACTCAAATCTTAACTATTCTTATATGTAATCTCAAATTACAATAGAAGGACAAAAGTGTTTACCTCGATAAGCCCAAAATTATCCAAGTTAAATATCGATCATGAGCAAGGTTTAGCTCCTAATTTGCACGCTCCGATAGCTCCAAGAAACCCTTAGAAGTTCTACACAACTTCTACTCAAATACTATAAGGGATTTGGGGCTAGGTTATTTTGGAATAGTAACTATACTGTAAGGCAACTTTCTACAAAAGTGTGGGGTTTCTACGAAGCCTACTAGGAAGGGGAGGAGTTGGGACGAGAAAGCAACTAAGGGAGGGATTTTTGAGACTTAGAGAAGTGTGGAGTGGATGAAGAAGTCTTCACTCAAGGGGGGGTATTTATAGATCCCTCAAAGGCCAAGATTAAAACAAATGGAGGGTTGGGATTATGATCCAAGTGAAAGATGAGGTCTTCCAACCAAGTGTCTCCCACAACATTTGGACATATGTCCACCACAATATTGGAACACATTCCCACCACAACAATGAGCCATGTGGACTCCACTATCACACCAAAACCGTCCAAGCCTCACCTACTCCCACTCACACAAAATCAACTTGCAAGACTTGACCAATTGACTTGTCCACTAGCCTCACCCAATTCGTCCAACCTAAGCCAACTAAGGGTGACACATGTCGCCCTCCCATTGGCCCAAAATATTTCGTCTCTCGGAAAAATCCGCAATCGGTTAAAATATTAAAAACGTAGAATTTCCTTCACAAGGTTCGGAATCTTTTCCGTCGAAAGCTTACAATTTCATTCTTAACCTAATTAGGGTTTGTACAAACGTACGTACGTCCTCACATACATACTCCGGAAATACGGGGTATAACACTATCTGAACATCACACCTAAAATATACTCATCTTATCACACATACAAATCTCTAGAGGGTTAAGGATAAACTCAGATTCTATCGCTTCACTCTCCTTTGTCGTTTCTAATCAATCCTTCCCTGTTGGGCGATAGCAGGGAAGGTGATGAACCAGCCACCGATCCCGAAGTCAGTCTCTATATCCGCGCCACCTCTGGTCGGACAATTTCTCGCAAAATGGCCCTGCTGGCCGCAAGCATAACAAGCTGTCGAAGGAGCACGACACTCCCCATAATGACACCTACCACAACGGCCACACCGGCGTGGGGTGGCCTCTCAGTTAACACCCCTTCCTCTCCGAACCACTGAATCCGCAACTAATCTGGCAGGCCGAGTCCTCCTACTTGCATCCCTCCTACTTGAACATTCTTTCGTCACATGGCCCTGACGGCCGCAGGTAAAACAAGAACCAACGAAAAGACGACATTCCCGATGGCGCCGCCACACCGCGGAACACCGAGGAAAATTGAATCCACCGGCCGAACCTACGTGTATCTGTGAACTAAGCCACGGAGTTCGACTAACTCTCGCGTACTCGAACGCCCCGAACCCCGTGGAGGACCACTCGCATTGGCGGAGGTGCGTATCGATCTGCTGCGAGGCGACCGCCTCAAAGTTACCAAAGGACTCGCCGACCGCCTCTTCGCTGCTTCGTTAACCCGCCGATCTCTACGCTTCACGCGCGCATAAGCCCGCACGCAGCCATGCTCATGCCGATCAAGTGCTACTTTGCACAACCTCTTAGATAATCATCAAGACCCGTGATAAATCGATACATAATATACTCTGCAGTTGCTAACTCCCAGCTAGTAATGTGGTCGCTCTTTGCAATCCATACTTTCGCCATCGTCGTGGAACCGAAGGTCCAGATATCATGGCCGCAGAGGAATCGCTGCCATTGCAGCTAAACTCGGGCCGCGACGTTGCAGAACTCCCGAATGAAGCACCACTGGTGATGATTGGGCCTGCCCTCGCCACCTTTGTACTCTACTCGCAGCCTCCTCACCGCTTGCCTCTTCTGCCCGGTTGCCTGGCGGAGGCATAATCGTAAGGAAAGAAATACGTTAGAGGGTCCAACTTATAACACTCTAAGGCACGATCTCGAGTGAGAAGAATGGAAACCAATCCTAAATATCCTATAGCCTCGATTATTGGTGTGCACAACACACCGATAATCAAGACTCTACTAGATACTTGTAGACACTTTCCGAGGATTAATCGCTCGATACCACTTTTGTCACGACCCCCTGCCCGTGATCGTGCCTTACCCCGCGCCTAGTGATACAACATCGAGTAACCAATGGAATATGAAACAAGACATGAAACAATATGAATGAGAAAGCAGTTTATCTCGAGAAAAGTTGCCTTTCTATATATATATATATATATGAAAACTTGAACAGCTATATCCCTTTTACAAACCCCGCCCATACAAGATTACTGCACTCTAAGAATGTTATAACAAAATGACGGACAGGGCCCGCCATACCCCGAATGTAAGTACCTACAACGACAGGACTATACTACGATAAGCCTCCGAGAAACGGAGCTTCCTAAAATGTTGAATCGTGACCCTATGAGCGAGGATCAACAATCGCGTGTACTTACCTGCGGCATGAATGCACGGGCGAGGTCGATAACAGTACCAAGTATGTGAAATCAAAATATCGTAAGTGAAATCATAATAGTCTATATAAAATGTAAGACATATATGATAACCAATTTACGATGCACAATATGTAAGCGATTATGTCAAGTCGTGACTCACGCCTTAAAGTCATTACTCAAATATAACCATGGGTCTCGTGCCCACAATATCAATCATGCGGTGGAATTCCTTCCTCACCGCCAAATCCATGATATAAAAACACTAAGGAATACACATGAACACCGTGTCCCACCTGTGTCATAATAAAACCGTGACGGTAAGTACGAAGGCATAGCCGACTACTAAAACCCACAGCATCAACAATGCCATAAATCGTATCACGAGGTCTTTCTGCATCGCGCCACATGATCGGCCGCCACTCGCCTCGAGATCAATGCGCGTCTAATCTCGAGCATACCGCTGCTCGCATAGACACACATAGGCTCGCATGAGGTCTTCTCACATCGGTAGCTAGCTGCGGTATCCTCCCGACTCCCGCATCGCATAGTCACATAGACCGCATAGTCACACGCATCGCATAAGGCACTCCTCGTGACGGATAATACACCCGAATGATCAATCTCGAACTCCCGCACTCCACATAGTCACACAGCACCGCATATGCCGTATAGACCGCGTCAAGGGTGGCAAGCCCTCAGATAACAAGTCAAGGGGGTATGTGATATAATAACAGTACAACGGGCTTAACGTTTAACAACGTAATCACAACAAGAATAACCCCCTTACACAACATCACAAGATACTAACACACGTAGCATCATAACATGTTTACTTATCAAACCAACAAGGAAACATTACAAGGCTATCACAAACCAACATAGTCAAGTTATTCACTCAAGGTACTTTCTACTTTATGTCAACAAGTTCGGGTTTTTATCCCCAAAGTACTTCATACATTAACTCTTTAAAAACCAAGTACTCATTGCTCACGAATGAGGTTTCACACTTTTTAACAAAATTCATATCAAGTCAATTTAGTCAAGTCTCTTATCTTCAAAAGATTCATAGATCATAGTTTTAAACACTTAACAACGTAATCTCCTTTTTAAAACAATTTGAGTAACATATGCCTTATGTGTGAGTAGGTTATTCTTGTTTTTAACAATCTTATTAAAGCAGCCATGATCTAGGAAATGTAATACAATTTTGTCTTATCTTAGCTTCTATGCAGATGGAGGTTTCTACTGGTTTTAATAATACTTAATTAGTCAATACATTTTCCTTTATTAGCGCTGCAGTGGTTTGTTCGATACTTATTCTCATTTCCGAAATCAATATAAGACTTTCATAAACAATTAAGTAAATCGTTCCTTTTATCTCTCTTAAGTCGTTATACCTAACTTCCCATAAAGCTAGTATAACTCTTAAGCTTTTAAAACCAAGTATTACTCTTCCTTCAAAAACGATTCTTAATTCTTTCGAAATACTTCAAGATTCTTATTATTTAAAACTCAAGTCAAAAGACATCGAAGTAAGACCACGTTCAGTCAACACACGTACGTCTACCGTACTATATATATATTCTTTTAAAATATCATGCTCAAGAGGATAGGAAGAATCACATACCTCCTCGGTGAAATCCACCTGCCAAGTCGAATATGTAACGACTGCCCGGTTCATCGTGCCTTATCCCGCACCCTAGTGATACTACATCGTAGAAAACCAACGGAAAATAAAACATGAGTCATGAAACAAGAGATATAATAATAAACAGCCAACCAAAACGGTTGCCTTTTCAAGATATACATAAAACACGAATGTTTTAATCTTTACAACCCCGCCACAACAAGATTTCTGCACTTCTAAGATTTACAACGACTATGACGGACAGGGCCCCGCCATACCCGAATGTACAAGAACCTACAACTCGGGGAACACATACTAAAAGATAAGCCTCAAGAAACGGAGCTTCCCAATACGCCGAGTTGTGATCCTAAGAGCGGGATCCACGACCGACGATGTACCTCTACTGCAGATGAACGCAGCCGGGCGAGGTCAGATAACAGTACCAAGTATGTGAAATCAGAAAAGATATCAGAATGAAATCATACTAGTCTATATAAAGCAGAGACATGTATGATAACCAAACTACTGATTCACAACATAAAAGCAACTATGTCCAATGTGACTCACGCCTCAAGTCATCACTCAAATATAACTATGGGTCTCACGCCCACAACATCAATCATGTTCGCATCACGGCCGCATGCCCCGACTGCTGATCGGCAGACATGTCCATGATGCAACAATAATACCAATGCCCCACGGCCACATGCCCGAATTCTACCGGTGTGAGACACGTCCATGTGACATCAACAATAATATATTGGGTGATCAACCCCGCCGCACGCCACATGCCCCTGAATTCTACCTCGGTGTAGACATGTCCATGTAACCACAATAACAATATATCGTAATCAACCCGACCGCACGGCCGCGTGCCCCGAATTCGTCAGACGGCAGACATGTCCATGTGACATCAACAACAAGACAAGAATCAAAATGGAAACATACCCGTGGAATTCTCCATCACCGCCAAAGACGCCCAAGTAAGTTCTCAACAAGTCGACCGCCTCTATCGAGAGACGCAGAATACGTAAATACCACACTTGCACAACAAAGGCTATCATCACAAGCATAGGCAAGTTTCACAACAACAAGCATAGGCAAGTTTCACAACAACAAGCATAGGCAAGTTTCACACAACTCAAAGTACTTTCATTTTATGCCAAAGTCCGGGTTTTAGCCCTAAAGTACTACGTACGTTAAATTTTGTAAAAGAGATCCATTACTTTTATCAAAGTCACCCGATACCCGTAGTATTAGAATGACCAACCCACATTTTTAAGTAAACCAGAACACTTTCCTTTTAAAATCAAGTACCAACATTCTTTTCCTAAGTTCCAGTTTGCCTAGTTTCAATTACTCCAACTTCTCATTTTCAAAAGGTTTCATAGTTCCCAAACTTAATCACTTGATTCCTTTTTAGAACAATTGAGTAACATATGTCATATATGTGAGTAGTTTATTCTTGTTTATAACGATCTTATTACAGCAGCCATGATCTAGAAAATGTAATATCATTTTGTCTCATCTTAGCTTCTATGCAGATGGAGGTTTCTACTGGTTTTAATACAACACATCATTATTCAATACATTTTCCTTTTATTAACGCTGCAGTTGGTCCTGCCGATACACATTCCGATTCCCAAATCAAGAAACATTATCCCTTTAAAACCAAGTACTCATTACTCACGAATGAGGTTTCACACAACATCCACATTAAAACAAATAAGTTAAGTCTCTTATCTTATAAGATCAAGTCTCTTAACTTCTAACATCAGTAATCCATTTTCACTTACATAAGGTCGTTATAACTAACTTCCCATAAAGCTATTATAACACCCTATGTTTTAAACCAACCAAATCACTTAGCACATGTACGTCTACCGTACTACATAGTTCACAACAATCATGCTAGAAAAGATAGGAAGAGGTTCACATACCTCGACGATTTATCGACAATAAGCAAAATGCTCCAAGTACTACAACCTTGCTAGCCCTTTCCACTCCTCGAGTAGAATACGCTACTCTTAGTACTTTCACCTATAAAGGTCACAAACGTCTATTAACCCCAAAACATAAGTTTCTATCTTACTATAGAAAATTGGCGACTCTCCCCGCAACGTAAATCTCCTCCTCTATCGAGGCCGCTACCAAGCCAACCAGTGGGGTTTACACGCCTAACCTGACGTGTACAATTCTACACAAGTCTCTCGCAATACACCCTATGTAAATACGATTCGATTCTTTATTCTTCAGGCTTAAGTCAAAAGACATTGCCGAATACTAAGTATAGTTCTATATATAGTATACTTCAACTATATATTCTAACAAACATGTAATTTCCAATTACAATAGAGGACAAGATAATTACCTCGATAAGCCCAAAATTATCCAAGTTATAATGTCGATCCCGAGCAAGGTTTAGCTCCAATTCGTGCGCCCAAACCACTCCAAACAACCCTTAGAAGTTCTAACTAACTTCTACTCAAATACTTCAACCAACTATGAAGATTTCCTTGGGTTTCGGTTTGAGACTAAAAGGACAAAAGGTAGTATTTCCTGACTCTACGTAAAGAGGTATCTTTGGAATACTACAAGGTACAAGGCTAAGGTATTTTGGGCATTATAACAATACTAGGAGTATTTCTATACCACAACAAGGGTATTATACAAAACAACTAGGCAGTGGGTACCCCACTACCAAGACACCACAAAGGGAGGGAGGAGGCCTCGCCAAGACTCTCACAAGAGGGGGGGCATGAGTGGGACGAACTCAACACTAGAGGAGGGAGGGATTTTAGGCTGGAAGGTTTCATTTGTGGATGAAGAGTTCATCCACATAAGGGGGGCCATTTATAGCAAAACCAAAGGCCAACCAATGGCCAAGATCAAGCCATGTGCAAGGCAAGTGTAAGGCCAAGATCAAGCCAAGTGCACCCTCACCCCTACTCCACAAAACACTCCACAAAACAATGCACCAAACAAGGCCAAAACAAGGCACAAAACAAGGAGAAGACGTCCCTCGCTACCCAAACTTACCAGGGTGACAAGTGTCACCTCTGTTGGCCCAAAGATGTTCGTCGCTCGGAAAATCCGCAAAATACAAAACGACATAGTCGAATTTTCCTCGCAAGTTATGCAAAACGCTTTCGAAAAACGACTTAATCGTCGTGTGCACAAAGGTAAATTCGCCAGGGTGACACACGGGTGACACGTGTCGCCTCGATTCGCCTGAATATTCCGTCTTCCAAAATATCCAAAATACCAAAATCTCAAAACAAAGCTTCCACAAAATCAGAATTTCTCCCGTGGGCCCACGTGACCATTTCCAAAATAAAATCTCAAAATTCTAATACAATCTATGAAGTCCAAATACCAAACTGGGAATCCAATTCCCATTAACGAACCTTTTCTTCACAAATAACCTAAACTTTTCCGCGAAACTCACATCTTTCTTTCTTTCAAAATTTCATTGCACTCGACGACGTCTCACATACATACCCTGCAACTACGGGGTATAACATTCTCCCCTCCTTAGAAACATTCGTCCCGAATGTTCCTTCTCAAGTCGAATAACGATAAAGTTCCTCTAACAAGTTGCCAATGCCACAGCTTGGCCACGAAATAACATACGTCCTCTTCTTTCCTTACTCGTCGTGCCCTTCTCGAACGCTTGAACTCTCCCAGTACGTACCATACTTCAGTCATTACTTCCGTTCCCGAAAATCTCTGGAGTCACTACCTCCAAACTTGGTCATCTTACTAACCTCAAACTTCCTTAAGGCCATTCCCGGCCTTTACGAACCGCTTCTGGTCGAACGCGTCCACGAACTCATACGTTGGTCGCACAAACTTGGGCCTAGCATCCTCGTGACCCTACCACCTGGCGGGACCACCCAGAACTGACCCCACCCCAAACCGGGTTACGGGTTGACCCGCAAATGGTCCTCAACCCGACCCCCAACCGCTAAACTCTTGTTCCCCGATCCGGAACAATCTTACTAATTCACATCATGAAAGCTACCACTTCCATCTCACACTACCCACGGACTTATCACACAAATAAATCCCACGTATACTACTACTCTGATAAGGGTCAAAAATAAATCTTTAACTCAAGACGACCTTACCCCTAAGGTCTCAGTCGTGACATAGTCTAAGGTTCACACTTACCATGCCCCCATACGTATCCTCCCAACTAAGCATGTTTTCTAACTCATAATTAACACAACGCTATTCGCATAGCACATAATAATGAGACCATCATAACAAGCATACCAAAACTCTAGAGGGTTAAGGATATACCAAGCTACCGCCCACTCTAATCATAGGCCCTCGCAGGCGCATAACCGTAGGGCGATGAACCACCACCGATCCGTGGTCGAGTCGTAACATCCGTGCTACCCTTGGTCTGACAGCCTTCGCAAATGGCCCCGCTGGCCGCAAAATAACAAGCTCCCGGCACCACGACACTTCCGAAATGCGGTCTACTACATCGACCACACCGAGGTAGGGGTGACCGTGATCCGCCAACACCTTACTTCCTCGAAACTGAACCTCGAGCCCCGACCGCCCCGAATACTCAAGATTGTGGAGGACCACTGCACCGGGCGGAGGTACAAAACTAGTATCTTCGAGGCGTCCGCCGAAAGTCACCAAAGGACCATTGTTTCGCCCTCTTCTCGCTGATCTTGGTCATTCCGTCGACCTCTCCGTGCCTCGCATCCCAGTCAGATGAGCTCGCACGGGCAATGTCCATGCCCTACCGGCGGATACTCACGAACATGCCTACATGTAATCATCGAGCCTCAGAATATATCGGTGCACTCGATCCTCCATACTAGCTACCAACGCTGGACGCATCGCCAATGAGTCGAACTCACATTGTACTCCCGAACCGCACGCCCGCTTCGTCTAAGCATCAAAAATCACGCCCGCGTGCTCTCATCCGCGAGGCAAGAAGTGCGTGAGGAAAGCCCCAAAACTCATCCCATACTGCCGAGGTGCATGCTCTCCCGAAAGCTCCTATGAATCAAACCAATCGATCGGTATCACGCACCGATGCGAACCAAAGGTCACAGACTCGGTCTGAAGCCTTGATCACCCGCGTGATCCGTCAGAATCGCCGGATGAACTCCTCGCGATCATCCTCGTGCCTCGACCCATAAAACTCGGGCTACAACTCGTAAAGTCCCGCACCTCAAACTATTCGCCGGGTGCACTACAAAGCCGCTGAATCGGAATCGCCGCGATCCAAATTCTCTCATACTGCCACGACCGCCAGAATCGCCATCTCCTTGTAACCCATCTCCTCTCGCCCTGCATCGTGGATCGAGGCTCGTGTATCATGGTCTCGGCAGCCATTGCCGCGCTCTAACCTCGCTGGGCCGCGGCGCGCTACAAAACCCGCCGTCAAGCACAACCTCAGATCGCCCGGCTCGCGCTCGTACTCCTCAGATCTCACTAGCAAGACTCTCGCCTTGCCCTTCTCGGCTCGTTGCCTTGCGCGAGGCATAATCGTAAAACGAGATACGTCGGAGGGTACAACTTACAACACACTCTAAGGCACGATCTCGGAATGAGAAGAATGGAAACCAATCCTAAATGTCTCTGCCTCCTCGATTATAGATGTGGTGCACAACACATCGATAATCAAGACTCTACTAGACACGGTGCAGAGACACTTTCCGAGGATTAATCGCTCGATACCACTTTTGTAACGACTCGCCCGGCCCGCATCGTGCCTTATCCCGCACCCTAGTGATACTACATCGAGAAAACCAGCGGAAAATAAAACATGAGTCATGAAACAAGAGATATAATAATAAATAAAGCAACCAAAACGGTTGCCTTTCAAGATATACATAAAACACGAATGCTTAATCTTTACAACCCCGCCACAATAAGATTACAGCACTTAAGATTTACAACGACTATGACGGACAGGCCCCGCCATACCCTCAATGTACAAGAACCTACAACTCGTGGAACACATACTAAAAGATAAGCCTCAAGAAACGGAGCTTCCTAATACGCTGAGTGTGATCCTAAGAGGGGATCCACGATCGATGTACCTCTACCGCGGATGAACGCAGCCTCAAGGAGGTCAAGACAACATGTACCAAGTATGTGAAATCGTAAAAGATATCAGAATGAAATCATACTAGTCTATATAAAGCGTGAGACATGTATGATAACCAAACTACGATTCACAACATAAAAGCAATATGTCCGATGGGGACTCACGCCTCAAGTCATCACTCAAATATAACTATGGGTCTCACGCCCACAACATCAATCATGTTCGCATCACGGCCGCATGCCCCGACTCAGACGGTGTAGACATGTCCATGATGCAACAATAATACCAATGCCCCACGGCCACATGCCCCGGAATTCTACCTGCAGAGACACGCCCATGTGACATCAACAATAATATCTTGGGTGATCAACCCTGCCGCACGGCCACATGCCCCGAATTCTACCTCGGTGTAGACATGTCCATGTAACCACAATAACAATATATCGTAATCAACCCGACCGCACGGCCGCATGCCCCGGACTGCGACGGTAGATACGCCCACGTGACATCAACAACAAGACAAGAATCAAAATGGAAACATACCCGTGGAATTCTCCATCACCGCCAAAGACGCCCAAGTAAGTTCTCAATAAGTCGACCTACTCATCGAGACGCCAGAATACGTAAATACCACACTTGCACAACAAAGGCTATCATCACAAGCATAGGCAAGTTTCACAACAACAAGCATAGGCAAGTTTCACAACAACAAGCATAGGCAAGTTTCACACAACTCAAAGTACTTTCATTTTATGCCAAAGTCCGGTTTTAGCTCAAAGTACTACGTGACGTTAAATTTTGTAAAAGAGATCCATTACTTTTATCAAAGTCACCCGATACGTAGTATTAGAATGACCAACCCACATTTTTAAGTAAACTAACACTTTCCTTTAAAATCAAGTACCAACATTCTTTCCCTAAGTTCCAGTTTGCCTAGTTTCAATTACTCCAACTTCTCATTTTCAAAAGGTTTCATAGTTCCCAAACTTAATCACTTGATTCCTTTTTAGAACAATTGAGTAACATATGTCATATATGTGAGTAGTTTATTCTTGTTTATAACGATCTTATTACAGCAGCCATGATCTAGAAAATGTAATATCATTTTGTCTCATCTTAGCTTCTATGCAGATGGAGGTTTCTACTGGTTTTAATACAACACATCATTATTCAATACATTTTCCTTTTATTAACGCTGCAGTGGTCTGTCGATACACATTCTCGATTCCCAAATCAAGAAACATTATCCCTTTAAAACCAAGTACTCATTACTCACGAATGAGGTTTCACACAAACATCCACATTAAAACAAATAAGTTAAGTCTCTTATCTTATAAGATCAAGTCTCTTAACTTCTAACATCAGTAAACCATTTTCACTTACATAAGGTCGTTATAACTAACTTCCCATAAAGCTATTATAACACCCTATGTTTTAAACCAACCAAATCACTTAGCACATGTACGCTCACCGTACTACATAGTTCACAACAATCATGCTAGAAAAGATAGGAAGAGGTTCACATACCTCGCGACGATTTATCGACAATAAGCAAAATGCTCCAAGTACTACAACCTTGCTAGCCCTTTCCACTCCTCGAGTAGAATACGCTACTCTTAGTACTTTCACCTATAAAGGTCACAAACGTCTATTAACCCCAAAACATAAGTTTCTATCTTACTATAGAAAATTCGGCAGACTCTCCCGCAACAACAGAAATCTCCTCTCTATCGAGGCCGGCCACCAAGCCAACCAGGGTTTACACGCCTAACCGGACGTGTACAATTCTACACAAGTCTACTGCAATACAGTCCTATGTAAATACAGTTCAGTTCTTTATTCTTCAGGCTTAAGTCAAAAGACATTGTCGAATACTAAGTATAGTTCCATATATAGTATACTTCAACTATATATTCTAACAAACATGTAATTTCCAATTACAATAGAGGGACAAGATAATTACCTCGATAAGCCCAAAATTATCCAAGTTATAATGTCGATCCCGAGCAAGGTTTAGCTACACTCGTGCGCCCAAACCACTCCAAACAACCCTTAGAAGTTCTAACCAACTTCTACTCAAATACTTCAACCAACTGAAGATTTCCTTGTGGTTTCGGTTTGAGACTAAAAGGACAAAAGGTAGTATTTCCTGACTCTACGAAAGAGGTATCTTTGGAATACTACAAGGTACAAGGCTAAGGTATTTTGGGCATTATAACAATACTAAGGAGTATTTCTATACCACAACAAGGGTATTATACGAAACAACTAGGCTAGTGGTACCCTACGGCCAAGACACCACAAAGGGGAGGAGGAGGCCTGCCAAGACTCTCAAAAGAGGGGGGGATGAGTTGGACGAACTCAACACTAGAGGAGGGAGGGATTTTAGGCTTGGAAGGTTTCATTTGTGGATGAAGAGTTCATCAACATAAGGGGGGTATTTATAGCAAAACCAAAGGCCAACCAATGGCCAAGATCAAGCCATGTGCAAGGCAAGTGTAAGGCCAAGATCAAGCCAAGTGCACCCTAAACCCTACTCCACAAAACACTCCACAAAACAATGCACCAAACAAGGCCAAAACAAGGCACAAAACAAGGGAGGAAGACGTCCCCTCGCTTACCCAAATCATCACTGAGGTGACAAGTGTCACCCTCTCGTTGGCCCAAAGATGTTCCGTCGCTCGTAAAAATCCGCAAAAATACAAAACGACATAGTCGTAATTTTCCCCTCGCAAGTTATGAAAAACGTTTCGTCTAAAAACGACTCTAATCGGGTGTTGTGCACAAAGGTAAATTCGGCCAAAGTGCCACGGGGTGACACGTGTCGCTCGATTCGCCTGCAATATTCCGCCTTCCAAAATATCCAAAATACCGAAATCTCAAAACAAAGCGGGCCACAAAACAGAATTTCTCCCGTGGCCCCACGTGACCATTTCCGAAAATAAAATCTCAAAATTCTAATATAATCTATGAAGTCCAAATACCAAACTGGGAATCCAATTCCCATTAACGAACCTTTTCTTCACAAATAACCGAAACTTTTCCGAAAACTCACATCTTTCTTTCTTTCAAAATTTCACTGTACTCGCATGCGACGTCTCACATACATACCCGCAACTGCGGGGTATAAAATATGTCGCGCAGAGTATCAACCTATAATAGTCAAATATGTCTATCAACGCCTAGACTACTCAGAGAATATTCTAAGGTAAGGTTCTTATTCTTCACGGAAAATCTGGGGCACTTCCCTACCCGCCTAACTACACAAGTCACTCAATACACCCCATGTAAGTCTGCTTAATTCTCTTCTCTTATACCATCCTTCTAAATATCTTATACTCATTTCTATACTACTACGATGTAATTTCCAATTACAATAGAAGGTCAAAGATATTTACCTCGATAAGCCCAAAATTATCCAAGATTTAAATGTCGATCCTGATCAAGGTTTAGCTCCTATTCTGAACACTCCAATATGCTCCAAGAAACCCTTAGAAGTTTCTACACAACTTCTACTTAGTACTTCAACAAACTATGAAGATTTTTCCTGTGGTTTCGTTTTGATCAAGGAAGTATAGTAGTATTTCCGCTTAGTATAGAGTAACTTTGGGAATACTACAAGGTATTGGGCCAAGGTATTTTGGAATAGTAACACTACTAGGAGAATACTTTTCTACCAAAGGGGGGGGGGGGGGTATTTTGGACGAGAGCTTCTCAAAGGGGGAGAGGGATTTAAATACTTGGAAAATGTTTAAGGGATGAAGATGTCTCTGCATGCTAGGGTATTTATAACCACCAAGGCCAAGATTAAAACAAATGGAGGGTGTAGATGTGGTAGCTTGTTCAAGTGAGGTCTTCCACCAAGTGTCCACCACAACATGGGGACATATGTCCACCACAACATTGGGACATATGTCCACCACAACAATAAGCCAAGTGGCCATCCACTTGCTCAAGAAAAACGTCCAAGAGGCCTCCACTTGCCCCACACAAATCGTCCATCTACCTACCCCCACTCACCAAAAGAAAATATCTTCCAAGACTTGACCATTTGACCTTGTCCACTTGGCCACCATTTCGTCCAACCCATGCCAACTAAGGGTGACACATGTCGCCCTCCAATTGGTCCAAAATATTTCGTCTCTCGGAAAAATTCGTAATCGGTTAAAATATTAAAAACGTAGAATTTCCTTCACAAGGTTCAGAATCTTTTCCGTCGAAAGTTCACAATTTCATCCTTAACCTAATTAGGGCTTGTACAAACGTACGTACATCCTCACATACATACTCTGGAAAATACGGGGTGTAACAGGATCGACTTAGGGTTTTGGATCATTTTGAGCTTAAGGAGGTAATAATCTCCGTCTTGCTATTATAATTCAAGATTTCATGTTGTAGTAGTTAGAAATGATCATGTGGATTATATTATGAAGAATGATATGTGTTATGGAATATTTGGATGGAATCCGAAAGTTGCATGATTTAGCCTTTAAGCTTGTAATTCAATTTAGTTACTAGTTTAGTCGTCGCATGTTATCTAAAGAATTGATTAAGGTGGTTATAATTGCTAAGTTGTTTATGACTATATAACATGTTAGACCTAAGAAGTTGGATTGAAAAAGAATTGGAAAGGACTTTGTGTTATTGAATAAGTTAGCCGAGAATGGCCTTGATTAAGGACTTAGTTGGTATTAATTGTGGGGCGGAATTTTACACGTATTGTAAGGCGTGTAATCCTCTTTGATTTGGTTGTTGTATTGAGACTTAAATGTGGCGTGTTTGGTTATTGAATTCGGCCTTGAAAAAGGTGGCAAAGTATGTATAAACAAAGGAAGTGCTGTCCGATTTTCCGTAGAATTTAGTGACTTTGCACTTAGAATATTCTACGTTTGAAGCTAGAGGTTTAATGGACGTATTATGGTCATTATAGGTTGAAGTACTAAGTATAGCGTATTCTACTTGAAGGATGTAATAACTATCAAGGTTGAGGTACTTTGGAGCATTTTGCTATTTGTCGATAATCGTCGCGAGGTATGTGAACCTCTTCCTTCTTTTGACATGATTCTATGTATGGAATATACATGTGATACTATTTCATGATTCTTTCTACTCTTAGAAGTTAAGAGGTATGTATGTTGATTACTCTACGTAAAGGTTATGTCTAAGTTATCCTAAGTTCTTACCAAGTCTTATGGGGGATGTTGGTAAGAGTCGTTAGGAGGTATTTGGAGCCAAGTTGACTTGGCTAAGTTACGACACAAATGAGAATAAGTATCGAACAAGCCACTGCAACGTTAATAAAGGAAAATGTAATGACAATCAATTAAGTTAAAAATGAGTAGAATTCTCCATCTGCATAGAAGCTAAGATAAGACAAAATTGTATTACGTTTTCTAGATCATGGCTACTTGATTAAGATCGTTATAAATAAGTATAACTTATTCACAACGCACCAAAGTATATGCTACTTAATTTATAAGAATTTACGTATGAAGTTTTAAGACTATGAACCTCAATTTTTTTAAAAGGTTAAGAGACTTTATTTTTCAAGTTATGGGACTTGATTCTTAAAGGAAGAAATGAATTGATTTAAAAGTATAGAATACTTGATTTGGAAAGTATTGATTTCTTTCCATTCTAAAGTTAAGAAACTTGTTTTCTTAAAAGTTAAGAGACTTGAAGTATTTTGAAATCTATGTGATTTGATTTGAAAGTATAAGTCTCTCGGTTATAAAAGGAATGAATTTGTCTAAGACATAAAGAGTTATAACGGCTTTATGGGAAGTTGGTTATAACAACTTTATGGAAGATTAAAAGAATGGTTTTCTTCAGTAATGTAAGCAAAGAAATGATTTGAAATAAAGAAGGGCAAATTGTTTTAAAGGTACCAATTGCTTAAGGTTTTAAAGAAAGAGGTCACTTGATTTAGAAGCCTGTAAATGTATTTCTAAAAGGTATTGTGACTTGTCTTGAAAAGTAGATATGACTTGATACTACGGTTATTAGTATCTTGGAAGTTTTATTTGAAAAAGAGTCATTCTAAAGGAGTAGAGGTACGTAGTACGTTGGGTTAAATTCCCGGATTTTATATGACATTATCGCGTCCCAGAAATGGGCCGGGCAGTATGTTACACCCCGTAAGTTCAGGACATGTATAAGTGAAGGTACGTAAGGAACACAAGACTTGGAAATTTGTACGAAAGGAAGAATTGTTTTTCCGACGGGAAATGTTCCGAACGTAGGAAAGGAAAAATGTTCGTTGTTAAGAATTGGATTCTCAAAAGACATTATTTGAAGAGTATGGAACTCTTAGCATTATGGAAATTTATTTTTTACGGATTTGGTCACGTGGGGCCCACCCGAGGAATTTTACGTTTATGACCCACGCGTTACGGAATTTTATGGACGAACGAAGGCGACCGTGGCACTCCTTCCACATGGCTTGGTCTAATTGTGTAAGGCAAAATGGTCATTGACCATGGTAGAAGATAAGTCTTCCAAAGCTTGATATTGTTGACAAGTCAACTTGTCCACCTAGGCTCGATCCAAGTGAAACTCATCCTAACCCCACATTGTGGATATATAAACCTCCATGTGTTTTATAAGGTTGCTACTAGTGCAAGACTAGCTCATTTACACTTAGAAAAATTAGAAACATTGTTGTTCTACAATAGAAGCTCTCGGGTTAGTGCCCTCTCCCACACAAAAATTTTGTGATTTTGATCCATTAGCCACAAGACTTAAACCCAAGGTCCCTAAGGGTATTGTAAGGATATCTCAATAGAAAGATTTCGGAAAAATGGAGTTTTCACGTTAGTCGCAAGGAAACTAAGGAGTTCTTCAACTTTGAAGTTGGAACTTGAAGAAGGGTTCTTCATAGGCTTCTAAGGAGTGCTTGGAGCGGATTGGAACTTAAGGAAAGGAGCTAAGAATTGCTAAGGCGCGACTTTGATTCTTGGAAATTTTAAGGGCTTGGAAAGGTATAAATTTCGCTGCTTTAGCAATTAAGTTTACTTATTATCAGAGCTATGGTTATTAGCAAGCATGAGATGTATATTATGTAGTTGGATTAGTGTATTGGCTATTGGAACCCTAAATCAAAACTAGCATGTTAGCCTTAAGACTATAATTCAAGTTGATTATTCGCTTAAGTCGCCGCATGTCGTGTAGGAAGGAAATTGTAGTTGTTGAAGTTGTGTATGACTATATAACATGTTAGACCTAGAACTTGGAATTTGAAAAGGATTGGAAAAGACTTTGAATTGTTAGTATGTAGTCGTCGAGAATGGCTTGGAGTTTTAAGCTATTTCAGATGAATCATGGGCGGAATTTTACACGTGTAAGGCGTGTAATCCCCTTTGTTTGGTTGTTGTTTGGAGCCTTAAATGTGGCGTGTTGGTTATTGTATTCGACCTTGAAAAGGTGGCAAAGTGAGTAGAAACAAAGGAAGTGCGCCGATTTTCCGTAGAATTGAGACCATATACTTAGTATTATTCTACGTTAGAGACTAGAAGTTGATAGTCTTGTTGTGACCATTATAGGTTGACACTTCTACGCACGCGTATTCGGCTTAGTGGATTTAGCCAAAAGGTATGTGAACTATCTCCTCTTCTAGCATGATTCCTAAAGATAAAGAAAGCACGCTCTACTCCTTAAATGATCCATTCCTCGTTGTACTTGGATTGCCTAGTATAGAATTTGTTCTATGTACTTCCTTGATCAGACTTTGATGTTTAAATTGTAAGTCGATAATCCATTGCCTTAGTGGAGTTTGGATTCTTAAGAGTGAAAGTATTTTGCTTAAAGTACATAGTCTTGAAAAGGAAGTGGTTTCCAAATCTTTTGGCTAGTGCCTTAGTTCCAAAACCTAAGGGTCATTATAATGACTTTAGGTGAGTCAAATGAGTGATTTACTTAATTGTTTTAAAAGAGGAGAAATGACGTGATTTAAGAGAAGTAGCTTGTCTTCAAGGTGTGAGTTGCTTGAGGTTTAAAAGTGGAAGAAACTTGTTTTCTATATATTAAGAGACTCGAAGTATTTTGAAAGTTAAGAGACTCGATTTGAAAGTTAGTGATACTTGGTTTTAAGTATAAGTCTCTTAGTTATAAAAAGAATGAAATCGTTTTAAAACCATAAAAGGGTTATAACGGCTTTATGGGAAGTTGGTTATAACGGCTTTATGGAAGGTTTCGAAAGTTGTCTATTTTGATTAATGGGCATAAGTTGCCTAGATTGTGAAAATTTGAAGTTACTTGGTTTCAAGCTTTGAAATGAGTTTCTAAAAGTATAGCAACTTACTTTGAAAAATAGACACATCGATACTACGGTGTTAGTATCTGGGTATTACACTAAAAGGAGTCTCTTGAAAAGAATGTATGTACGTAGTACTTTGGCTTGATTAATTGAGAATTAGTCTAAGTATGCCTTGATAAGTACTTTGGCTTGTTAATTGAGAATTATTCCATGTGTGCCTTGATAAGTACTTTGGCTTGTGACATTGAATTTGCCTATGCTTGTGGTGATAGCCTTTGTTGTGCAAGTGTTGTATTTCGTACTCCGGTTCTCGTTGGAGGGCGGCCATGTTATTCTTGATTGATGGACATACCGACACGATGGGTGCCCACGGTATGCTTCCACTAATCAATCCTTTTGGACATACCGACACGATGGCGCCCACGTATGTTTCCATTAGGAGTGTTATTTTGTTAATCGCTTTGGACATATTGACGACGGTGGCCCACGAGTATGCTTCCATTTTGATTGTTGTCTTGTTGTTTCCTTTGAACTCATCGACACGACGATGGGTGCCCACTGTATGGTTCCATTAGGATTGTTGTTCCATGGACTAGCTCCACGAGGTTTCATTGATTCGCCTTGGTATCCGTGGTTGGCTTCGATTGCCCCGCCTCGTGGCTGATTCGCCCTGGTACCGTAGTTAGCCTTCGTGACTTGCCCCGCTCACAGTAGTGGTGAAGTCTCGTGATACGCCTTGGTATCCGTAGTTAGCCCTCGTGCTTGCCGCCACGTGACACGGCCTTGGTATCCGTAGTCGGCCGACTTGCCTCGTGTCAACTTCGTGGTTTGGTTGTATAGTATTGTTAGTACGGTTATGACACAGGTGGAACCTAGTGTTCATGTGTACTTCGTGTGATTACATCATGCATCGCCATGGCGGAAGGTATTCCACGCATGATTGATATTGTGGGCGTGAGACCCATTGTTATATTTAAGTGACGATCGAAGGCGTGAGTCCTCTTGACATGATCGCTTAAATATTGATGTTATACCGTATTTCGAGTATGTACGTGGGACGACGTGAGAATTTGAGCCTTAAGTTAGGCAAAGGATCGAATTTGGGCACAAGTCTGGATTGAGTCGTTTTTACAAACGTTTCACAGCTACGCTGGGAAAATTCCGCTATGTCATTTAGTATTTTTGCGGATTTTTCCGAGTGACTAAACATTTTGGACCAACGGAGGTGACACTTGTCACCGTTATCGACGGCTTAAAGCGCTGGCGCGGTTGGCCTCGCCGATTGGTCCTTAGTTTTGGCCTTGTTTTGTGCCATGTTTTGTGGAGTGTTTTGTGGAGTAGGGTTAGGTGCACTTGGCTTGATCTTGTCCTTACACTTGCTATACACTGGGAGGATCTTGCCTCGTGGCCTTTGGTTTTGCTATAAATACCCCTAAGTTTGAAGACTTCATCCATTCCAAAAACTTCCAAGTCTCAAACCCTCCTCCCCTTTTGAGCTCTAGTTCGAGAACCTTCCCTCCTTCCTCAGCTTCACGGAGGAACACCCCACCTGGGTGTTCTCGTGATACCCCTTTGTGGTATTGAAATACTCCTCCAAGTATTGTTATTATACCCAAAATACCTTAGCCTTATACTTGTAGTATTCCAAAAGTTACCTCTTGCGTAGAGTACTAAATACTACCTTTGTCCCTTTAGTCTCAAACCGAAACCCTAAGGAAATCTTCATTGATTGGTTGAGTACTTAAGTAGAAGTTGGTTAGAACTTCTAAGGGTTGTTCGAGCGCGAGCACTTGAGTCGAGCTAAACGTTGCTAAGGATCGACATTTAACTTGGATAATTATGGGCTTATCGAGGTAATTATCTTGTCTCTATTTGTAATTGGAAATTACATGTTGATAGAATATATAGTGAAGTATACTATATATAGAATCAACCTTGTATTTGGCAATGTCTTTTGACTTAAGCCCAAGAGTAAAGAAAAGAATCAATCAGATTTACATAGTGATCAGACAAGAGACTTGTGTAGTATTTGAGTAGAATTGTACACGCCCGTTAGACGTAAACCCCTGGTTGGCATGGTAGCCACTCGATAGAGAGGAGATTTACGTATGTGGCGGGGATCTTCTGAATTTCTGAGAGAAATGGAACCGTATGTTTAAAAGTTAATAGACGTTTGTGACCTTTTTAGGTGAAAGTACTAAGAGTAGCGTATTCTACGTGAGGAGTGGAAAGGGCTAGCAAGGTTGTAGTACTTGGAGCATTTTGCTTATTGTCGATACTGCCGCGAGGTATGTGAACCTCTTCCTATCCGTTTCAGCATGATACGTGTGAATCATGCGTAGACGGTGGACGTCAAAGTGCTAAGTGTATTTGTTGTTTAAACATAAAGTGTTATAACGGTTTTATGGGAAGTTGGTTATAATGCTTTATGTAGGTAAGAAAATGGTTTCTTGATGTTAGAAGTTAAGAGACTTGATCTTATAAGATAAGAGACTTAACTTATTTGTTTTAATGTGGATGTTTGTGTGAAACCTCATTCGTGAGTAATGAGTACTTGGTTTTTAAAGGGATAATGTTTTACTGATTTCGGGAATCAGAATGTGTATCGACAGACCACTTGTTATACCCCGTAGTTCCAGGGTATGTATGCGAGGACGCACGCATTTGAGAATACGTAAAGATCGGAAAGGAAGAAAGAGGCGATTTTTCCACTAAAAGTTTCCGTTTTGAAGGAAAAAGGTTCGTTAATGGGAATTGATTCCCAGATTTGGTATTCGACTTCCCGAATATTAGAGAATTATGGAATTTTATTTTCTGAAATGGTCACGTGGGCCCACGGAGAAATTTACTGGCTTTGTGGGCCCACTTTGTTTTCGAGATTTTGGCCATTGTGGATATTTTCTAAGATGTTTTATTTTGGGCCAATAGGAGGTGACACGTGTCACCCCGCCAGTGGCTTCGCCGAATGGCATTTGTGCACAACACCCTAGAGTCGTTTCGACTAAACGCTCTACCTAACTCAAGGGCGGTAAATTACGCTATGTCATTTAGTATTTTTATGGATTTTTCCGAGAGACGAAACGCTTGGACCAACGAGGGCAACACTTGGCACCCTCTCGTTGGTGGACTTGAAGGCGTTAGGGCCGATGGACGAGCAAGTCTTGGATGATATTTGTGTAGATATTTTGTGAGGTTTTGGGGAGTAGGGTCTAGGGGCACTGGGCATATCTTGGCCTTACACTTGCTATACACTTGGCTAGATCTTCGCCATTGGTTGCCTGGCTTGTGCTATAAATACCTCTCCTTTGATGAACTTCTTCATCCTAAATATTTCCTAAGTGTTAGAATCCTCCCTTCCTTATGGTTCTCGCCCTCCTCATGGTCGAGAGCACCCCCTCTAGGGGTGCTAGCCGAGAGTGTACCCCTAGCCTAGTTGCTGTATAATACCCCTTTTCAGGTAGAAATACTCTCTGAGTATTGTTATAATGCCCAAATTACCTTAGCCAGATACCTTGTAGTATTCTAAGGTTATACCTATAAAAGCCCGAAATACTATTATACTTCCCGTCACCACAAAACCGAAACCCTAGGAAAATCTCCATAGTCCGTGGAGTATTGTGTGTTTGGTTAGAACTTCTAAGGGTGGTTTAGAGCGGGTTGAGCGCCGAGTCGAGCTAAACGATTGCCTGTGATCGACTTTATACTTGGATAATTATGGGCTTATCGAGGTAAATATCTTGTCCTCTATTGTAATTGGAAATTACATGTTGTTAGAATATATAGTTAAAGTATACTATATATAGAATCAACGTGGTTAGTTGGCAATGTCTTTTGACTTAAGCCCAAGAATCGAATCGAATCAGACATGATCAGAGTAGTAGTATCGCGGAGTAGAATTGTACCCGCTCGGGTTAGATGTATAACCCCCCGTTGGCTTTCGCAGCCAGTGAGAGGAGAGTTACGCCGCGTGTGAGGGTGCCAATTTTCTGTAGGATGTTCTACGATAAGATCTTAATGTTAATAAGCGCCATGGCCTTATAGGTCAAGTACTACGTGGCGCTCTACTTGGCTTTAGGAGTAGCCACACTGGGAGTACTGAGCGATTTGCCATTAGTCGATACTGTCGCGAGGTATGTGAACCTCTTCCTATCTCTTCTAGCATGATATGTGTGAACTATGTAGTGCCAGACGCATACGTACTAAATGTATTTGAGTGGTGTAAACATAAAGCGTTATAACGCTTTATGGGAAGTTGGTTATAACGGCTTTATGTTGGTAAGAAAATACATGTGGTTTTTAAAAGGTAACCGATTTGAACTATAATCGCTTATGTGTTAATAAAGAACTTCAAGTATTTCAAAAGAGTTTTGAATCATTTTGAGAGGTTAAGTAAGACTTGTTTTGTTTTGAATACTTAAGAGTTATACTAGCTTTATTGAAAGTTAGGTATAACGTCTTAAGAATTTTTTACTGATTTTGGAAATCAGAATGTGTATCGAAAAACCACTGCAGCGTTAAAAAAAGGAAATGTTTTGTGATTAAGTATTATTAAAACCAAGAGAAACTTCCATCCGCATGTAAGCTAAGATGAGACAAAATGATATTTCCTAGATCATGGTCAGTAATAAGATTGTTGTAAACAAGAATATCCTACTCACATATAAGACTTATGTTTCTCAGTTAGTTTAAAAGAGAATTATATTCTTAAATGAATAAGACTATGAACTACGAAACCTTTCTAAATAAGAAACATGAACATTTGAAATTAGGCAAACTGGACGCTTGGAAAATAATGTTATATCGAGTTTTACAAAGAGAAGTGTTTTGATTTACTTCAAAAGATGATCACTATATTTTCATATACTACTGGTATGTGTGACTTTTGTGAAAGTAACGATCTTTTAAAGAGTTAATGTATGAAGTACTTCGGATAAAACCCGAACTTGTTAGCATAGTGGAAAGTACCGTGTATAACTTGATTTTGTTGGTCGTGATAGCCTTGTAATACCTTCTGTTGATTTGATAAGTAAACATGCTAGGATCTACGCGTGTTAGTATCTTGTGATGTTTGTGTAAAGGGGTTTTTCCTTTTGTGCTTATGTTGTTTAACGATAAGTCGTTATGATAGTATTATACAAAGACTCATCTCGAGATGATTCCGGTTGTCGCCTCCGACGCGGTAGACTCAAAGCGTCGATGGACCTATGATTCGAGACTACCTACGCGTCCAGGGGCCTACGCGAATCGCGAAGTTCCGTGTTAGATCGCGCCTTGTGGTCACGCGGTCTCGCGCTACGCGACGGCGAGTCCAGACGCCGCCGGGAGTAGCTACCGACGCGGGTTATACCTCACGCGGCCGATCTGATTGGCCTATGCGAGTCGCGGAAGTTCCGGGGCTAGACGCGCACATTAGATATCGCAAGTGGTCGCTTTGATCACGTGGCGCTAGACAGATCTTATGATACGCTTCATGACCTTGTTGGTACTGGGTGTTAGTAGTCGGCTATGCCTTCGCATTTACTCAGACGTATTATGGCACGTAGGACTCGTGTTCGCAGTGTTCCTTCGTGCATATATCATAAACCGCCGCAGCGATGGCGTATTCCACGCATGATTGATGTTGGGCGAGACCCATTGTTATATTTAGTGATGACTGAGGCGCGACTTCGACTTGACATGATCGCTTATTATTGGAATCGTAGTTTGGTTATCATACATGTCTCCGCTTTATAGACTATTATGATTTCATTTACGATTTTTAGTTTCACATACTTGCACTGCAGATCGACCTCCTTCGGGCCGTTACGCCGCAGTAAAGGTACACCGCCATCGATCCTCGCCTTAGTGGTCACGCCACATGGAAAGCTCCGCTTCTCCGAGGCTTATCAGTGGTATAGTCCCTGTTGTTGTAGGTGTTTACATTCGTGGTATGGCGCCCTGTCCCGCCATTGTTGTCGATCATTTCCTAGGTCTGTAGTACCGTGGGCGTGGTTTGTAAAAAGGATTAAAACTGCTCATGTTGGAAAAAGTTGTTATATATATATATGCCGAAAGGCAAGTTTTTCTCAGTTATTGTTTCATATTTTATAATATGTCTTGTATTGTTTTATGTTCCACTGACACTGATGTTGTATCACTAGGTGCCCGGTAAGGCACCAACACGGGCTGGACCGGTCGTGACACCACCGCAGCGTTAATAAAGGAAAATGTATTGAATAATGATGTGTTGTATTAAAACCGAGAAACCTCCATCCGCAGAAGCTAAGATGAGACAAAATGATATTACATTTTCTAGATCATGGTCACTAATAAGATCGTTATAAACAAGAATAAACTACTCACATATATGACATATGTTACTTAATTGTTTTAAAAGAGATTAAGGCTATGAGTTATGAAACCTTTCTAAAATAAGTGACTTGAGCATTTGAAATTAGACAAACTTGAACGTTTGGAAAATAATGTTGTTACTTGATTTTACAAAGGGGAAGTGTCTTGTTTACTTAAAAAGATAGTCACGATTTTTATACTACGGTATTGTGTGACTTATGTGAAAGTACTTTGAGTTGTGTGAAACTTGCCTATGCTTGTGATGATAGCCTTTGTTGTACAAGTGTTGTATTTACGTTACCGCTCTCGATAGAGGCGGTTGACTTGTCGAGAACTTACTTGGACGTCTTTGGCGGTGACTGAGAATTCCACGGTATGTTTCCATTTAGATTATCGTCTTGTTGTCGATGTTACATGGACATGTACACCGATCAGACCGGGGCATGTGACCATGCGGCGGGGTTGATTACCCGATATATTGTTATTGTGGTTACATGGACATGTCTACACCGATCTGACTCGGGCATGTGGCGTGCGGCGGGTTGATCACCCAAGATATTATTGTTGATGTCACATGGGCGTGTACACCGGCGCAGTCCGGCATGTGGCCGTGGGGCATTGGTATTATTGTTGCATCACGGACATGTCTACACCGGCGTAGAATTCGGGGCACGCGGCCGTGATGCGACAGATTGATGTTGTGGGCGTGAGACCCATAGTTATATTTGAGTGATGACTTGAGGCGTGAGTCCATCGACATGATCGCTTATGTTGTGAATCGTAGTTTGGTTATCATACATGTCTCCCGCTTTATATAGACTAGTATGATTTCATTTACGATTTTTCTGATTCACATACTTGGTACTGTTATCGACCTCGGCCGCTGCGTTCACCGCAGTAGAGGTACATCGGCCGTGGATCCTCGCTCATAGGATCACGGTTGTTATACCCGTATTTCAGTATATGCGTGAGGCGTCGATACAATTTGAGCCTTAAAGTTGGCTAGTTTCGAAATTTGTACACAACACCGAAAGGAGTCGTTTTTCGACTAAACGTTTCCACGACTTTCGAAGGAAAATTCGGCTATGTCATTAATAATTTTTGCGGATTTTTCCGAGAGACGAAACATTTTGGATCAACGGGAGGGTGGCGTGTCACCCTCACATCGAAGAGGTTGGACGACAATTGGCTAAATCTTGCGCTTTTGGTGTGAAATTTTGGTCAAGGGTTAGGTAGGATATTTTTGTGTAGATGGATAAGGTACATGGCTAAATCTTGGCCTTACACTTGCTATGCACTTGTCTTCATCTTGGCCATTGGTTGGCCTTCACTTGAACTATAAATACCCTCTAAGTGATGAACTTTCTTCATCCAAAAATTGAGCAATCTTTCTAAGTCTCAAACCCTCCTCTCCTCTTGTGATCTCGCCCACCACACACCCCCTCTTGAAGGCCCCTTGGCGAAACCCACCCCCTCTTGTAGAGGCTTGGACGTGGGGTACATACCCCACTAGCCTAGTTGTCTCGTGATAAATACCCCTTGTTGTGGTATAGAAATACTCTCCTAGTATTGTTGTTATGTCCCAATACCATGGCCAAAATACCATGTATTATTCCCACAGGTACACTACTACAAAAGAACCGAAAATACTATTATACTTCCTCACCACAAAACGAAACCTAAGTAAATCTTCACCCGTAGTTGAAGTTATAAGTAGAAGTTGGTTAGAACTTCTAAGGGTTGGTTGGAGCGGGCTGAGCGCATTGAGTAGGAGCTAAACCTTGCTCGTGATTGACATTTAAACTCGGATAATTTTGAGCTTATCGAGGTAAACACTCTTGACCTTCTATTGTAATTGGAAATTACATGTTGTAGGAATATATAGTTCAAGTATACTATATATAGAATCAACATTATAATTGTGCGGCAATGTCTTTTGACTTAAGCCTGAATAATACTTACGGCAATGTCTTGCGACTTAAGCCTGAATTTAAAGAAGAGAACTGAACTGTAATTACATAGGACTGTATTACAGTAGACTTGTGTAGCATTACTGTGTAATAGAATTTGTACACGTCCGGTTAGACGTGTTAACCCCCCCCTGGTTGGCTTGGTAGCCGGCCTCGATAGAGGAGGAGATTTACGCTGTTGCGGGGGGGGAGGTGCTGCCGAATTTTCTGTAGAATATTCTACGTCGGGATCTAAAAGATATTAATAGGCGCTTTGTGGCCTCTATAGGTTGTAGTACTACGTGTGGAGTGATCTTGGTGAGAGTGTAGCGGACGGTTTGGGGTACTTGGAGCGTTTTGCTATTAGTCGATACTCGTCGCGAGGTATGTGAACCTCTTCCTATCTGTTCTAGCATGATATGTGTATAACTATGTAGTACGGTAGACGTACATGTGTTAAATGTATTTGATTGCCTTTAAACATAAAGTGTTATAACAACTCTATGTAAATGAGAAATGCTTTGTGATTTTTAAAAGATAACTGATTTGACTTATAACCGACTTGATGTAAAAGAACTCAAGTATTCTAAGAGATTAAGAAACCTTTTTGGAAGAAGTGTATACTTGGTTTGAAAACATAAAAGTTATACCAGCTTTATGAAAAGTTAGGTGTAACGCCTTAAGAGAGATAAAAAGAATGGTTTAATGGTTTAGAAGTTAAGAGACTTGACTTAATATGGATGTTTGTGTGAAACCTCATTCGTGAGTAATGAGTACTTGGTTTTTGGAAGGAATAATGTTTCTTGATTTCGAAATCGAATGTGTATCGACAAACCACCGCAGGCGTTAATAAAGGGAAATGTATTGAATAATTAAGTATTATTAAAACCAGTAGAAACCTCCATCCGCATGAAGCTAAGATGAGACAAATGATATTACATTTTCTAGATCATGGTCGCTTAATAAGATTGATTATGAACAAGAATAACTGCTACTTTATGGCATATGTTACTCAATTGTTTTAAAAGAGATTAAGACATTGAACTATGAAACTTTTAAAAGAGACTTGCGTAATTAAAATTAGGCAAACTGGAACCTTAGGAAAAGAAAGGCATTGTGTTGTCTTAAAATGGTTTAAAGCATAAGGTGTTATAACGACTTTATGGGAAGTTGGTTATAATGACCTTATGAAAACAAAAGAAAGGTTTTATCATTGGTTTTAACGTGGTAACTTGACTTTAAAAAAGAAAGTATGGAAGTTGTTTTGGTTTACTTAAAGGATGTAAGTCACTCTATTTTATACTACGTATCGTGACTTTTATACAAAGAATGAATCTCTTAAAAGGAATTTAACGCGTAGTACTTTAGGGTTAAAACCCGACCTTGGCATAAAATGAAAGTACTTTGAGTTGTGGTGAAACCCGCTATGCTTGTTGTTGTGAAACTTGCCTATGCTTGTTGTTGTGAAACTTGCCTATGCTTGTTGTGATAGCCTTTGTTGTGCAAGAATTGTGTTTCTATACTCTGGCGTCTCTCGATGGAGGATCGGTTGACTTGTTGAGAACTTACTTGGACGTGGCCAGCGATGGATAAATTCCGCACGTTCCTCGCTGATAGTGTTACTTTTGTTAAATCACTTTGGACATACTGACACGATGCGTAGCGCACGGGTATGCTTCCACTTTGATTACCGCTTTGTTGCTTATTGTTTCCTTCGACATACCGACACGATCGTAGCGCGCGGGTATGCTTCCATTTGGAATGTTGTCTTATTGTTTCCCTTTGGACATCGACGCCGCGTAGCGCTGCGGGTATGCTTCCATTTGGAATCTTTGTCTTATTGTTTCCTTGGACCTCATCGACACGATGCGTAGCGCATCGTATGCTTCCATTAGGAATGTTGTCTTATTTGTTCCCTTTGGACATACTGACACGATGCGTAGCGCACGGGTATGCTCCCATTTGGATTGCTATCTTGTTGTTATCATATCATAGACTGCCGGCAGTGAGGAAGGTACTCCACGGGCATGATTGATGTTGTGGGCGTGAGACCACGAATTGATATAATCGCATGCTGTATGTCGTAGTTTGGTTATCATACATCTCCCCTTTTATAGACTATTATGATTTTAGTTCTGATATTTCTGATTTCACATACTTGGTACTGTTAGATCGACCTCCTTGGGCCGCGTTCATGCCGCAGTAGAGTACATCACCGCCGATCCGCGTTTAGGATCTCATTTCATTTTGGGAAGCTCGTTCCTTCTGAGGCTTATCTGCTGGTATGTTACCTCAGTCAGAGGTTCTTGTACATTCGGTATGGCGGGCCTGTCCGTCATAGTTGTTGTATAAATTCTTAGAGGTGCAGCTTGTGTGGCAAGGTGGTTTGTAAAAAGGATAACTGTTCGGTATTTATGTATATATATGATGAAGGCAACTGCTTTGGTTGGCTGTTTATTTATTTTGTCTCTAAATTCATGTTCATGTTTTTATTTCACGATTTTCTCGATGTTGTATCACCAGGTGCCGGTAGGCACTACCACGCCCGGTTGGTCGTGACAAAAGTGGTATCGAGCGATTAGTCCTCTGAAAGTGTCTGCATCGTGTCTAGTAGAGTCTTGATTATCGGTGTGTTGTGCACCACATCTATAATCGTGAGGCTATAGGACATTTAGGATTGGTTTCCATTCTTCTCATTCCGAGATCGTGCCTTAGAGTCATGTGATGAGTTGAACCCTCCGACGTATTCCTTTCCTTTACCGCTATGCCTCGCAAGGCAACCCGGCCCGAAGGGCAAAGCGGCGAAGGAAGATACGAGTAGAAGCGTGGCGCTCTACAGAGACCACAAGACCTAAGCCTCCATCCTACAGTGCCGCGTATGAATGGGTTACAAGAGATGGCCCGATTAATGGCGTGGTTGTGGCGAACTTGAGATAAGCCGGACGCAGCAGCCGATCCAGAGCACCGTAGTTCACCCCCGAGCGCATTTGAGATTACGATTTTCTCGGTGTAACCCGCCGAGTTTTATGGGTCGAGGCCCGAGGATGATCCGCAGGAGTTCATCCGGCGATTCAGCGATCACGAGAGTGATCAAGGCATCGGAGACCGAGTCGGTGGTCCTAGGTTCGCATCGGCCGCGCGATACCGCGATCGGGTTTGATTCGTGGGAGCTGTCGGGAGAGCATGCACTTCCGGCTTTATGGGACGAGTTCTCGAGGCCTTTCTTGCACATTTCTTGCCTCCACGGATGAGGAGGGCTCGGCCGACAGATTTTGGGGTTGCGGCGAACGGGCGTGCGGTTCGAGTACAATGTGAGTTCGACTCATTGGCGATGCGTCCGCATTAGTAGCTAGTATGGAGGATCGAGTGCACCGATATGTTCAGGCTCGATGATTACCTAGCGAGAGTTGTTCGTGTAGCTCTTCACCGCATGGACATTGCCCGCACGCAGCTTATGCACTTGGAGGTGAGGAGGAGAAATCGACTAATAACCAAGGTCGCCAGAAGGGCGAGCAAGTGGTACTTTGGTGACTTTCGAGGCGGACCGCCCAACAAAGACTAGTTATGCGCCTCCGCCAAGACAGAGTGGTCCTCCACAATCTTCGTGAGCACCAGAGTATTCAGGCGGTCGGGGCTCAAGGTTGATTTTCGAGAGAAGCGGTGTTAGCCGGTGAAGCCACCCTACCTCGTTGTGACGTGGTAGACTCCGGTGGGAGTGTCGTGCTAGTCGGGAGTTTGTTTTACATGCGGCAGCAGGCCATTTTGGGAGAAATTGTCCACCAGTGTATGGTAGGATAGCCAGACTCGGGATCGATGGTTCTTCACCTCCCATAGTCAGCAGATGTTCATACACCGGCGGGCCACGGTAGAGTTCGCGGTGGAAGTTCCCAGTTTTAGCGGTCCTCTGAATCGCCTATTTTCAGGTATATCCTTAACCCTCTAGAGTTTTGTATGTATTGATGATGTGATGATGTGTTTAGTGTTATTGTTATACCCCGTATTTCCAGAGTATGTATGCGAGGACGTACGTACGAGAATACGACAGAAAAATGGGAAAGGAAGAAAGAGATGATTTTTCCACGGAAAAGTTTCCGGTTATTTGTGAAGAAAAAGGTTCGTTAATGGGAATTGGATTCCCAGATTTGGTATTTGGACTTCATAGATTATATTAGAATTTTGAGATTTTATTTTCTAAATGGTCACGCTGGGCCCACGGAGAAATTTACTGGCTTTGTGGGCCCACTTTGTTTTGAGATTTTGGCCATTGTGGATTTTTCTAAGATGTTTTATTTTGGGCCAATAGGAGGGTGACACGTGTCACCCCGCCTGTGGCTTGGCGAAATGACATTTGTGCACAACACCTGTTAGAGTCGTTTTTGACTAAACGTTTTGCGTAGCTGCGAAGGAAAATTCCGCTATGTCATTGAGTATTATCGCGGATATTCCCGAGAGCCGACATGTTTTGGACCAACGAGAGGGCAACACTTGGCACCCTCTCATCAGTGGACTTGAGGCGGAATTAGGTGAATGGACGGGCAAGTCGTGGTAGATATTTGTGTAGATATTTGTGAGGATTTGTGGAGTAGGGTTAGTGTGCACTTGGCTTGATCTTGGCCTTACACTTGCCTTGCACATGGCTTGATCTTCGCCATTGGTTGGCTTTGGTTTTGCTATAAATACCCTCGGCAAGACTTCATTCATCCAAAAATGTTCCAAGTCTTGCTATCCTTCCCTCTCCTCTTGTTTGACTCGCCCAAGAGCCCCCTCCCTAGTAAAGGCCCTGGCCGAGAAACCCTCCCCTTTGAGTGGCCTTGTGGCCGAGGTTCCTCCCCTCCTGAGTGGTGTAGAGCCTACCCCCTTGGTAGAAAGTTGTCTTCCAAGTATTGTTGTAATGCCCAAAATACCTTAGCCTTGTACCTTGTAGTATTCCAAAGATACCTCTATACGTAGAGCAGGAAATACTACCTTTTGTCCTTTTAGTCTCAAACCGAAACCCTAAGGAAATCTTCATGTTGGTCAAGTATTTGAGTGGAAGTTGGTTAGAACTTCTAAGGGTTGTTTGGAGCGATCGAGCGCACGGAGCGAGCTAAACCTTGCTCGTGATCGACATTATAACTTGGATAATTTTGGGCTTGTCGAGGTAAATATTCTTGCTCTTATTGTAATTGGAGATTACATATTGTAGGAATATATAGTTGAAGTATACTATATATAGAACTCAATATTGTGCGGCAATGTCTTTTGACTTAAGCCCAATTTAAAGAAAGAATCAACTGTAATTACATAGATCAGACATGCAGACTTGTAGCATTGTTGTGAAGTAATTGTACACGCCCCAAGTTAGACGTGTAAACCCCCGGTTGGTTTGGTAGCCGGCCTACTGATAGAGAGAGATTTACGCCACATGTGAGGCCGCCAATTTTCAGAGAGAAATGGAACCTTGTGGTTTGTGGTTAAATGAAGTTGTGGCCTGTTTACGTGAAATTACTAAGAGTATCGTATTCTACTCGAGTGGAAAGGGCCAGCAAGGTTGTAGTACTTGGAGCATTTTGCTTATTGTCGATAAATCGTCATGCAGGTATGTGAACCTCTTCCTATCTTTTCTAGCATGATTGTTGTGAACTATGTAGTACGGTGACGCATACGTGCTAAGTGATTTGGTTGGTTTAAAACATAGGGTGTTATAATAGCTTTACGGGAAGTTAGTTATAACGACCTTATGTAAGTGAAAATGGTTTCTTGATGTTGAAGTTAAGAGACTTGATCTTATAAGATAAGAGACTTAACTTATTTGTTTTAATGTGGATGTTGTGTGAAACCTCATTCGTGAGTAATGAGTACTTGGTTTTTAAAGGGATAATGTTTTCTCGATTTCGAATCGAATGTGTATCGGCTGCACCACCGCAAAGTTAATAAAGGAAAATGTATTGAATAATGATGTATTGTATTAAAACCAAGAGAAACCTCCATCCGCATGGCTAAGACGAGACAAAATGATAATACATTTTCTAGATCATGGTCATTGTAATAAGATCGTTATAAACAAGAATAAACTACTCACGTATATGACATATGTTACTCAATTGTTCTAAAAGGAATCAAGTGATTAAGTTTGGGAACTATGAAACCATTTGAAAATGAGAAGCTTGAGTAATCAAACTAGGCAAACCGAACTTAGGAAAGAATGTCATACTTGATTTTGAAAAGGAAGGTGGGTTGGTCATTCTAATACTACGTATCGGGTGACTTTTATAAAAGTAATGGATCTCTTTAAAAGAACTTAACGATGTAGTACTTTGGGGTTAAAAACCCGGACTTTGGCATAAAATGAAAGTACTTTGAGTTGTGTGAAACTTGCCTATGCTTGTTGTTGTGAAACTTGCCTATGCTTGTTGTTGTGAAACTTGCCTATGCTTGAGATGATAGCCTTTATTGTACAAGCATTGTGTTTCTGTGTTACCGCGTCTCTCGATAGAGGGTCGGTTGACTGGTTGAGAACTTACTGACGCACGGCAATGACGAGAAATTCCACGCACGCTCTCGCTGATAGTATTATTGTTGTTAATCGCTTTGGACATACCGACACGATCGTAGCGCACGCATGCTTCCATTTTGGTTAAGGTCTTGTGGTTAATCGCTGATATATCGACACGATGCGTAGCGCACGTATGTTTCATTTTGATTATCGCCAGGATTTCCTTTTGGACATACCGACACGATGCGTAGGCACGTATGCGCCCATTTGGAATGCTGTCCTATTGTTTCTTCGACATATCGACACGATGCGTAGCGCACGTATGCGCCCATTTGGAATGTTGTCCTATTGTTTCCCTTTGGACATACCGACACGACGCGTAGCGCACGCATGCGCCCATTTGGAATGTTGTCTTATTGTTTCTTCGACATACCGACACGATGCGTAGCGCACGTATGCTTCCATTTGGATTGTCGTCTTGTTATCATATCATCGATCACGGCAGCTGGAGGGCGTATTCCACGCATGATTGATGTCATGCGCGAGACCGACTTGGTATAATCGTTATATGTCAGGTAATCGTAGTTTGGCTATCATACATGTTCTCGCTTTGTATGTGATCGTTATGATTTCATTTACGATTGCACGCTTTCACATACTTGGTACCGTTATCGACCTCCTTCGGGGCCGCTCATGCCGCAGTAGAGGTACATCGGCCGTGGATCCTCGCCATAGATCACCGCTCAACGATCGGGAAGCCCGCTTTCTCCGAGGCTTATCTTTTGGTATGTGTTCCCGAGTCAGAGGTTCTTGTACATTCGGGGTATGGCGGCCCCGTCCGTCATAGTCATCAGTAAATCTTGTAGGTCAGTAATCACAAGCGTGGTTGTAAAAGGATTAAACTGTTCAGGTTTTATGTTTTTACTGAAGGCAACTGTTTTGGTTGGCCTGTTTATTTATTATATCTCATGTTTTATGTTCCGCTGATTTTCTCTGATGTATGTATCGCTAGGGTGCCCGGGGTAAGGCACTACCACGCCCGATTTTCGGCGTGACATAGTGGTATCAGAGCGCTTAATCTCGGAAAGTGTCTACGCATCGTGTCTAGTAGTCTTGATTATCGGTGTGTTGTGCACCACATCTATAATCGTGAGGCCGCAGACATTTAGGATTGGTTTCATTTCTTCTCATTCGAGATCGTGCCTTAGAGTCAGAGTTACAGTCGACCTCCGACGATCTCGCTTACCGCTTATGCCCGCGTTAGTGCAACCAGAGCCTGGGCGGCAAGGCAGCCGAGCGAGCTGCTAGTGAGATACAGAGGAGTTCGAGGGCGCAGGCCCGGTCAGTACCTGAGACAGTGCTTCCGACGGCGAGTTTCGCGACGCCGCCAGCACCAGCAGAGTTTAAAGCCGCAGCAGGTCACGAGACTACAAGACTGAGCCTCCACCCCACACCGGAGCAGGAGACGGGTCACGCGAGATGGCCCGATTATCGCCGTGGTCGGGCCGATATGAGATAGCCGGATGCAGCAGTTCGGGCCTAAGAGCACCGCCGTTCACCCCGAGCGTATAGTTTGAGGCTACGGGACTTTCTGAGTTGTAGCCCGCCAGAGTTTTACGGGTCGAGGCCTGAGGATGATCCGCAGGAGTTCATCCGGCAGTTACAGCGGATCATGCGGGTGATCAAGGCTTCAGAGACCGAGTCTGTGACCTTTGGTTCGCATCGGCTGCGTGATACCGCAATGATCGTTTGATTCATAGGAGCTTTCGGGAGAGCATGCACTCCAGCAGATGGGATGAGTTTTCGGGGCTTTCTCACGCACTTCTTGCCTCCGCAGATGGCGAGGGCACGGGCCGGCAGATTCTTGTTATCGAGATGCAGAGGCGACCGTCAGTGAGTACAATGTCGAAGTTCGATTCTTTGGCTCGAGCATGCACTGCGCTGAGTTGCAGATATGGAGGATAGGTGCATCGCCACGCCACCGCTAGATGATTATATGGCCGTAGTCTTGTGCGCGGTGTTTCTTCACCGCATGGACATTGCCCGCACGCAGCTCATGCACCAGATGTGAGGCACGGAGGGTCGTAAGGAATGACCGGATCGCCAGAAGAGGCCGTGATGCGAGGTCCTCGTGACTTTCGAGGCGGACCGCCTCAAAGAAAGTTAGTTATATACCCCACCAAGATGAGTGGTCCTCCACCGCCTTCGTGAGCAGCGTCGTGGCTCCAAGGGTTCAGATTTTTGGGAGAGCAGGGATGTTAACCAGCTGAAGCCACCCCTACCTCGTTGTGACCGTTGTGGTAGACTCCATTTTGGAGAGTGTCGTGCTAGATTGGGAGTTTGTTTTGCATGCGACAGCAGTGGCCATTTTGCGAACTGTCTCGACCAAGGGAAGCGGATGTTACGACTCACCTTCGGGATTTGTGGCTGGTTCATCACCTTCATACCATGCACTGGCAGGCGTGCCTATGATTAGAGCGAGCGGTAGCTAACCGTATATCCTTAACCTCTAGAGTTTTGGTATGCTTGTTATGATGATCTCATTATTGTGTGCTATGTGCGGATAGCATTGTGATATGTGTGAGTTAGAATACATGGTTAGTTGGAAGGTTACGATGGGGCATGGTAAGTAACCTTAGACTATTTCACGATCGAGACCTTAGAGGTGGGTCGCCTTGAGTATAAGATTCGCTTTATGTTTGACCTTTATAAGGGTGAGTAGTATACGTAGGATTTATCCGTGTGATGAGTCCGTGGGTAGTGTGAGATGGAAGTGGTAGCTTTCGTGACGTGAATTAGTAAGATTGTTCCGGATCGGGAACAAGAGTTTGGCGCGTCGGTCGGGTTGAGGACCATTTGCGGGTCAACCCAGAACCCGGTTTGGGGTGGGGTCAGTTCGTGGTCCCGCCAGTGGTAGGGTCACGAGGATGCTAGGCCCGAGTTTAGACGACCATCGTATGAGTTTGTGGACGTGTTCGACTGTAATCGCTCGTGAATGCCGGAATGGCCTTAGGATATTACGCTTAGTAAGATGACCAAGTTGGAGGTGACTCAAGGTTTTGGGAACAAGCGATGATCAAGTGTGGTACGATACTAGAAGAGTTCAAGTGTTCGAGAAGGGCACGACGAGTAAGGAAGGAGGAAAACGTGTGTTATTTGCGCGCAAGATGTGGTGGAAATTTTGTTGCAAGATGCTTCTTCGATATCCGTCTTGAGAAGGAACATTCGGGACGAATGTTTCTAAGGAGGGGAGAATGTTATACCCCGTATTCCCAGAGTATGTATGCGAGGACGACGCATTTGAGAATACGGCGTAAAAATGGGAAAGGAAGAAAGAGATGATTTTTCCACTAAAAGTTTCCTGTTATTTGTGAAGAAAAAGGTTCGTTAATGGGAATTGGATTCCGATTTGGTATTTGGACTTCATAGATTATATTAGAATTTTGAGATTTTATTTTCTAAATGGTCACGCTGGGCCCACTGAGAAATTTACGGTTTGTGGGCCCACTTTGTTTTCGAGATTTTGGCCATTGTGGATTTTTTCTAAGATGTTTTATTTTGGGCTAATAGAGGGTGACACGTGTCACCCCGCCAGTGGCTTGGCCGAAATGACATTTGTGCACAACACCCTGCTAGAGTCGTTGACGAAACGCTTGCAGAGCTTCATGGCGGGAAAATTCCGCTATGTCATTTAGTATTTTTCGGATTTTTCCGAGAGACGAAATGTTTTGGACCAACGAGAGGCAACACTTGGCACCCTCTCATCAGTGGACTGGAGGCGGAATTAGGCCGAATGGACGGGCAAGTCAGGTAGATATTTGTGTAGATATTTGTGAGGATTTGCGAGTAGGGTTGTGGTGCACTTGGCTTGATCTCGCCTTACACTTGCCTTGCACATGGCTTGATCTTGGCCATTGGTTGGCTTTGGTTTTGCTATAAATACCCCCTTGGCCAAGACTTCATTCATCCAAAAATGTTCCAAGTCTTGCTATCCTTCCTCTCCTCTTGTTTGACTCTCGCCCAAGAGCCCTCCCTAGTAAAGGCCCTCGCCGAGAAACCCTCCCTTTGAGTGGCCTCAGGCCGCAGGTTCCTCCCCTCCTAGTGGTGTAGCCGAGCCTACCCCTTGGTAGAAAGTTGTCTTCCAAGTATTGTTGTAATGCCCAAAATACCTTAGCCTTGTACCTTGTAGTATTCCAAAGATACCTCTATACGTAGAGTCTTAAATACTACCTTTGTCCTTTTAGTCTCAAACCAAACCCAAGGAAATCTTCATAGTTGGTCAAGTATTTGAGGAAGTTGGTTAGAACTTCTAAGGGTTGTTTGGAGCGGATCGAGCGCATTTGAGCGAGCTAAACCTTGCTCAGATCGACATTATAACTTGGATAATTTTGGGCTTGTCGAGGTAAATATTCTTGTTCCTTATTGTAATTGGAGATTACATATTGTAGGAATATATAGTTGAAGTATACTATATATAGAATCAACATTATTGTCGCAAATGTCTTTTGACTTAAGCCCAATTTAAAGAAAGAATCGAATCGTAATTACATAGGTGTATCAGACATGAGACTTGTGTAGCATTGTTGTGAAGAATTGTACACGCCCGTTAGACGTAAACCCTTGGTCAAGCCAGCTACCGATAGAGGAGATTTACGCCATGTGAGGTGTCCGAATTTTCTCAGAGAAATGGAACCTTGTGTTTTGAGGTTAATAGAAGTTGTGGCCTTTTTAGGTGAAAGTACTAAGAGTAGCGTATTCTACTCGAGAGTGGAAAGTGGCTAGTGCGTTGTAGTACTGGAGCATTTTGCTTATTGTCGATAAATCGTCGCGAGGTATGTGAACCTCTTCCTATCTTTTCTAGCATGATTGTCATGAACTATGTAGTACGGTAGACGCATACGTGCTAAGTGATTTGGTTGGTTTAAAACATAGGTGTTATAATAGCTTTACGGGAAGTTAGTTATAACGACTTATGTAAGTGAAAATGGTTTCTCGATGTTAGAAGTTAAGAGACTTGATCTTATAAGATAAGAGACTTAACTTATTTGTTTTAATGTGGATGTTGTGTGAAACCTCATTCGTGAGTAATGAGTACTTGGTTTTAAAGGGATAATGTTTTACCGATTTCGAATCGAACGTATCGACAGCACCACCGCAGCGTTAATAAAGGAAAATGTATTGAATAATGATGTTGTATTAAAACCGAGAAACCTCCATCCGCATAGAAGCTAAGATGAGACAAAATGATATTATATTTTCTAGATCACGGCCGTAATAAGATCGTTATAAACAAGAATAAACTACTCAATGATATGACATATGTTACTCAATTGTTCTAAAAAGGAATCAAGTGATTAAGTTTGGGAACTATGAAACCATTTGAAAATGAGAAGCTTGAGTAATCAAACTAGGCAACCGAACTTAGGAAAAGAATGTTGTTACTTGATTTTGAAAAGGAAGGTGGGTTGGTCATTCTAATACTACGTATCGGGTGACTTTTATAAAAGTAATGGATCTCTTTAAAAGAACTTAACGTATGTAGTACTTTGGGGTTAAAACCCGACTTTGGCATAAAATGAAAGTACTTTGAGTCAGGTGAAACTTGCCTATGCTTGTTGTTGTGAAACTTGCCTATGCTTGTTGTTGTGAAACTTGCCTATGCTTGAGATGATAGCCTTTATTGTACAAGCATTGTGTTTCGTGTTACCGCGTCTCGATGCAGGTCGGTTGATCGTTGAGAACTTACTTGACGCGTCGGCAGCCGACGAGAAATTCCACGCACGTTCGCTGATAGTATTATTGTTAATCGCTTTGGACATACCGACACGATGCGTAGCGCACGTATGCTTCCATTTTGGTTAAGGTCTTGTGGTTAATCGCTTTGGATATATCGACACGCGCAGCGCACGCATGTTTCCATTTTGATTATCGCCAGGATTTCCTTTTCGACATACCGACACGACGCGTAGCGCACGTATGCGCCCATTTGGAATGCCGTCTATTGTTTCCCTTCGACATACCGACACGATGCGTAGCGCACGTATGCGTCCATTTGGAATGCCGTCCTATTGTTTCCTTTGGACATACCGACACGATGCGTAGCGCATCGCATGCGCCCATTTGGAATGTTGTCTTATTGTTTCCTTGGACATATCGACACGACGCGTAGCGCACGCATGCTTCCATTTGATTCTTGTCTTGTTGTTATCATATCATCGATCACGGCAGCGGCGGAAGGTATTCCACGCATGATTGATGTTGTGGGCGTGAGACCGACTTGGTATAATCGTTATATGTCAGGTATCGTAGTTTGGCTATCATACATGTCTCCCGCTTGTATAGATCGTTATGATTTCATTTACGATTGCACGCTTTCACATACTTAGTACTGTTGCATCGACCTCTCGGGCCGCGTTCATGCCGCAGTAGAGGTACATCGGCCGTGGATCCTCGCCATGGATCACCGCTCAACAGATTGGGAAGCTCCGCTTTCTCGAGACTTATCTTTTGGTATGTGTTCCCGAGTTGTAGGTTCTTGTACATTCGTGGTATGGCGGGCCCCGTCCGCCATAGTCGTTGTAAATCTTAGAGGTCTGTAGATCTTGCCATGGGCGTGGTTGTAAAAGGATTAAACTGCTCGTGTTTTATGTTTTTACCAAGGCAAATCGCTTTGGTTGGCTCGCTTATTTATTATATCTCATGTTTTATGTTCCGCTGATTTTCTCTGATGTATGTATCGCTAGGGTGCCCGGGGTAAGGCACCAGTCACGGGCCCGATTTTCGGGGTGTGACAGTTATGTTCGGACATCGTTATGCTAAAACGTGATGTAGAACCTGGTTGTGAGAAGGGTAAGCTTGAGGGTGAGAAAATGATGAACCTTAGAATATTACAGTTGAGACCTTAGATGTGCGCCGCCTTGAGTACCGTGATTTTGCAAGTGATCCTTGTGAGTGCATTTTTATGCCTAGAACGCTTTTGTGTGATAAAATCCTCGGTAGTGTGTAATGGAAGTGGTAGCTTCATGACCAGATAGGTAAGATTGTTCCGGATCGGGAACAAGAGCGTGACGCGTAGTGGGTCGTCAGCTACGCTGAGGCCAACCCGCGGCCGCTTCAAAGTGGGGTCAGCTCGGGTGGTCCCGCCAGTGGTAGGTCACGAGGGCGCTAGGCCCATGATTAGATAACCATCGTATGAGTTCGTGGATATGTTCGACCGAAGCGGATCGCAAGACAGTGAAGCTAGTAAGATGACCAAGCTCGAGGTTGTGACTCCAAAGTATTGGGAACCGCGACGATCAAGTGTGGTACGATACTAGAAGAGTTCAAGTGTCCGAAGCGGCACGACGAGTAAGGAAGGAAGAGAACGTGTGATATTTCGTGGCGCGTGTGGCGTTGGCAACTTGTTAGAAGAACTTCGCGATTCTGCTCGGTAGGAACATTCGACGAATGTTTCTACGAGGGGAGAATGTTATACCGTATTTCCAGTATGTACGCGAGGCGCACGTATACAATTTGAGCCTTAAAGTTGGCTAGTTTCAAATTTGTACACAACACCCGAAAGGAGTCGTTTTTCGACTAAACGCTTTCCACAATGCCAAGGAAAATTCCGGCTATGTCATTAATAATTTTTATGGATTTTTCCGAGAGACGAAACATTTTGGACCAACGGGAGGTGACATGTGTCACCCTCACATTGGAAGAGGTTGGACGGCAATTGGCTAAGTCTTGCACGCTTTTTGGTGTGAAATTTTGGTCAAGGGTTAGGTAGGATATTTTTGTGTAGATGGATAAGGTAGCACATGGCTAAATCTTGGCCTTACACTTGCTATGCACTTGTCTTCATCTTCGCCATTGGTTGGCCTTCACTTGACCTATAAATACCCTCTAAGTGATGAACTTTCTTCATCCAAAAATTGAGCAATCTTTCTAAGTCTCAAACCCTCCTCTCCTCTTGTGATCTCGCCCACCACACACCCTCCCACTCTCAAGGCCCTCGCCGAAACCCACCCCTCAGAGGCTTGGCCTGGGTACATACCCCCAGCCTAGTTGTCTCGTATAAATACCCCTTGTTGTGGTATAGAAATACTCTCCTAGTATTGTTGTTATGTCCAAATACCTCGCCCAAATACCTTGTAGTATTCCCAAAGTTACACTTGTACAAAAGCCCGTAAAATACTATTATACTTCCTCACCACAAAAACGAAACCCTAAGTAAATCTTCACCCGTAGTTGAAGTTATAAGTAGGTTGGTTAGAACTTCTAAGGGTTGGTTGAGCTGGCCTGAGCGCACGAGTAGGAGCTAAACCTTGCTCAGATCGACATTTAAACTCGGATAATTTTGGGCTTATCGAGGTAAACACTCTTGACCTTCTATTGTAATTGGAAATTACATGTCAGGAATATATAGTCAAGTATACTATATAGAACTGAACATTATAATTGCGGCAATGTCTTTTGACTTAAGCCCGAATAATACTTACGGCAATGTCTTGCGACTTAAGCCCAATTTAAAGAAGAGAATCGAATCAGAATTACATAGATCAGACATGAGACTTGTGTAGCATTACGTGTAATAGAATTTGTACACGCCCTGCTAGACGTGTTAACCCCCCGGTTGGCTTGGTAGCCTACCGATAGAGAGGAGATTTACGCTGCCATGTGTGGGGAGGCGCCGAATTTTCTGTAGAATATTCTACGTCGGGATCTAAAAGATATTAATAGGCTCTTTGTGGCCTCTATAGGTCAGTAGTACTACGTGGGAGTGATCCGCTTGACCGAGAGTGTAGCGCATTTGGGGTACTGAGCGCTTTGCTATTAGTCGATACTGCCGCGAGGTATGTGAACCTCTTCCTATCCGTTCTAGCATGATATGTGTATAACTATGTAGTACGGAGACGCATACGTGTTAAATGTATTTGATTGCCTTTAAACATAAAGTGTTATAACAACTCTATGTAAATGAGAAATGCTTTGTGATTTTTAAAAGATAACTGATTTGACTTATAACCGACTTGATGTAAAAGAACCTCAAGTATTCTAAGAGATTAAGAAACCTTTTTGGAAGAAGTGTATACTTGGTTTGAAAACATAAAAGTTATACCACTTTATGAAAAGTTAGGTGTAACGCCAAGAGAGATAAAAGAATGGTTTAATGGTTTAGAAGTTAAGAGACTTGACTTAATATGGATGTTTGTGTGAAACCTCATTCGTGAGTAATGAGTACTTGGTTTTGGAAGGAATAATGTTTTACCGATTTCGAAATCGAATGTATCGACAAACCACCGCAGCGTTAATAAAGTGGAAATATATTGAATAATTAAGTATTATTAAAACCAGTAGAAACCTCCATCTGCATAGAAGCTAAGATGAGACAAAATGATATTACATTTTCTAGATCATGGCTGCTTAATAAGATTGATTATGAACAAGAATAACCTACTCGCTTATGGCATATGTTACTCAATTGTTTTAAAAGAAATTAAGACATTGAACTATGAAACTTTTAAAAAGAGACTTGCGTAATTAAAATTAGGCAAACCGAACCTTAGGGAAAAGAAAGGCATTGTGTTGTCTTAAAATGGTTTAAAGCATAGGTGTTATAACACTTTATGGGAAGTTGGTTATAATGACCTTATGAAAACAAAAGAAAGGTTTTATCATTGGTTTTAACGTGGTAACTTGACTTTAAAAAAAGAAAGTATGGAAGTTGTTTTGGTTTACTTAAAGGATGTAAGTCACTCTATTTTATACTACGGGTATCGGGTGACTTTTATACAAAGAATGAATCTCTTAAAAGGAATTTAACGCGCGGAGTACTTTAGGGTTAAAACCCGGACCTTGGCATAAAAATGAAAGTACTTTGAGTTGTGGTGAAACCTGCCTATGCTTGTTGTTGTGAAACTTGCCTATGCTTGTTGTTGTGAAACTTGCCTATGCTTGTTGTGATAGCCTTTGTTGTGCAAGAATTGTGTTTCTATACTACCGCGTCTCTCGATGGAGGATCGGTTGACTTGTTGAGAACTTACTGGACGTGACCGGCAGGACGGATAAATTCCACTGCACGCCTCGCTGATAGTGTTACTTTGTTAAATCACTTTGGACATACCGACACGCGTAGCGCATCGCATGCTTCCACTTTGATTACCGCTTGTTGCTTATCGTTTCCTTCGACATACCGACACGATGCGTAGCGCACGGTATGCTTCCATTTGGAATCTTTTATTGTTTCCTTGGACATACCGACACGACGCAGCGCACGGGCATGCTTCCATTTGGAATGTTGTCTTATTGTTTCCTTTGATTCATCGACACGATGCGTAGCGCACGTATGCTTCCATTTGGAATGTTGTCTTATTTGTTCCTTTCGACATACCGACACGATGCGTAGCGCACGTATGCTCCCATTTGGATTGCTATCTTGTTGTTATCATATCATGCATCGCCAAATGGCGGGCGTACTCACGCGGGATTGATGTTGCGGGCGTGAGACCGAATTGATATAATCATGTGTATGTATCGTAGTTTGGTTATCATACCGTCACGCTTTTATAGACTATTATGATTTCGCCATGATTTTACGCCACATACTTGGTACTGTTATCGACCTCCTCGGGGCCGCGTTCATGCCGCAGTAGAGTACATCGTTGTCGATCCCCGCGCTAGGATCTCATTTCGCTTGGGAAGCTCGTTTCCTTCGAGGCTTATCTGTTGCATGTTACCCCGAGTCCGCAGGTTCTTGTACATTCGGGTATGGCGGGCCCCGTCCCGCCATAGTTGTTGTATAAATTCTTAGAGGTCTGTAGTAATCGCAAGGTGGTTTGTAAAAAGGATAAATCGTTTCGTATTTATGTATATATATGATGGGCAAATCGCTTTGGTTGGCTGCTTATTTATTTTGTCTCTAAATTCATGTTCATGTTTTTATTTCCGCTGATTTTCTCCGATGTTGTATCACTAGGTGCCCTGTAGGCACTACCACGCCCGGTTCGGTCGTGACAACATTCAACAGATTGGAAGCTCCGCTTTCTCCGAGGCTTATCTTTTGTATGTGTTCTCGAGTCAGGTTCTTGTACATTCGTGGTATGGCGGGCCCCGTCCCGCCATAGTCGCTGTAAATCTTAAGTGCAGAGTATCGCTGTGGCGGGGTTGTAAAAGGATTAAACCGTCTGTGTTTTATGTATATACCGAAGGCAACCGCTTTGCTGGCTCGCTTATTATTATATCTCTTGTTTCATGACTCATGTGTTATGTTCCGCTGATTTTCTCTGATGTATGTATCACTAGGGTGCCCGGGGTAAGGCACCAGTAACGGGCCCCGGAACGGGTCGTTATAATTGAGTACTGTAGTTTGGTTATCATACATGTCTCCTGCTTTGTATAGACTATTATGATTTCATTTACGATTTTCGCCACATACTTGGTACATTCTTCGCATCGACTCCTTCGGGCCGCTCACGCCGCAGTTTAGGTACGCTGTTTGGTGATCGGCAGTGTGGATCACACGACCCGACTCGGCGATCGTGCCCTACCCGCACCCTGCTCGTATACATCGAGAACAAGAATGAACATACACAACATAAACACATGGGTAAAAATAATATACAACACAAAGCAGCCGATAAGGCCGCTTTCCATAATATAAACAAAGTCAAAAGTACAACTTACAACTCGCTTATAGCCCAACCACATATGTGAATACGCACTTAGAAAACAATCGTGGCGGGACAGTGGCCCGCCATACCCTCGAATGTACATAATCTACAACATCGTGGAAAGATCGTACTAAAAGAAAGACAAGCCTCCGAGAATGTAGCTTCCGACGCCCGATAAGTGATCCTAAGAGCGTGGATCCGCAACTCGCTACTCCTTTCCTCATGCAGATTTAACGCACTTCGAGGAAGCGGGTCAGACACAATATGTACTAAGTATGTAAAATCAGAAAGTAATCAGAATTACAACATAAGTTTAAAAGAAAGCCGAGACATGTATGATAACAAAATTACAAGACACAAAGGCCTTACTAACAATGAGAGTACAAATGCTAGAATACGCATAATATCACAATAGCGCCTCCGATCATATCACGGGTAGCGAACCCCTAAAAACCGGTGGTATAACGTCTTGGGGTTCCTACCCTCATTTATACTCTTACCCCGGCAGTGGTATAACGCCTGGGGTTTGCCCTCATTTATACTCTTACCCCAAGATAGTAACGCAGTGGTATAACGCCTCGGCTTACCCTCATTTATACTCTTATCCCGGAGAAGGTGGTATAGCGCCTTGGGGTTTGCCTCACCGATACTCTTACCCTATCTCAATACCGGCCATACTATAATTAAGCAAGTTAGCAATCCCCTAACATCTTATTAGTCTTATTCAAATACAATCTCATTTTAGTTACTTAAGGCACTATCATTTCTTTTATAAGAATCCGGGCATTTAACCCAAAGGACCACGTACTTCTATTCTTTAAAACGAATGACTCCTTTTAGAAGAAAGCTTCTAAGACACTAGTAACCCTAGTATCAAGTCCAAATTACATTTCAAGACAAGTCACAATAGCTTTAGAATTAAAGTCGGTTTCTAAATCAAGTGACTCCTTTTCTTATTAAAAATCTTAGGCAATTGATACCTTAAAATCAATTTGCCTTTCATTAACATAAGCCATTTACCTTTGCATAAAGTCAATATAACCAACTCCCCATAAAGTCGTTATATTCACTTTATACCTTAGTCAAGTACATTTTCCTATCCAAGGGACTTATACGATTAAAACGACAAAAGTATCACATACTTTAAATCCCTTCAAGTCCCTTAACTTTACTAAGACTTAAGACATTCTTAATATTTTCAAATAAGTGAGTTAACTTCCTAACTCACCCGACTTGGCATTTTATAAGGCTAGTAAGGAATGTCAAAGTCTTGTACGTCTACCGTACTATATACGCGAAACTAGTCATGCTCAAAAGATAGGAGAAAGTTCTACATACCTCGTCGGGTCAAACCACTTGCCAAGTACAAAGTCCCGCCCGTAGTATGTCAACCTATAATATTCACAATACGTCTATTAAAGCCTTGCTTCAATCGTAGAATATTATAAGTGTTAAGTCTCTATTTTCTACGGAAAATCGGACAGCACCTCCTTTGTTTCTACTCATTTTGCCACCTCTTTCGAGGCCGAATACAATAACCAAACAGCCCCAATTGGCTCACGCAATTTATATAAAGTAGTCCAATACAATGCATAACTAAACAGCCCCAATTGGCTCACCAAACCTATTATACATATCAATCTAAACATGATTCACGTGGCCAATATCAACTTTAACAAGGATTTCTATCAATTTCCAAGAGGAGAGGAAGTCTCTTACCTTTGGGTTAGCCCACCAAAGCTCTCTTTCTTCAACTTCTCTTCCCACAAACTCGCCCTCGTGAGTTTCCCACAAGCTTACCAAAGACTTTGCCTTCTTACCGCCGCTCCAACAACACCCACTAAGCTAGGTCTTTCTCAAATCTCAAGAGAGGAGGGGAGAGGGGTTTTTAGGTGTTCAAAGGTGAAATGACCAAGTATTTCAAGACTTGGTCTTAAAATAGGGTTGTTTTCGTGGTCAACAAGATGGGAGGGACACTTGTCACCCTCCCATAGGCTCTTTTCGAACATATCCCCTGCTTTAGCAATTCCCGCAGAAAATTCGCGCCTTACGCGCTGCTCGCTTCGGCCGCGCACAAACCTCCGAGGATCTTCAGACTAGTGGCGCCATGCTCGCTGACTGCCGCGCGCCGAGACACTGATACGAAAATCCTTCCTTCGCGCACGCATCGAATTTTAACGCCCATGCCCTCCGTCCGATGTCCTCGACGAGTGGTTTGTCGTTGGAAACTAGACTCATCCAATCAATACTAGGCTAGCTAAACACCCCATACTATAAAAAAATATCAGTACAACATTCCCAAGAAGACTTAAAACTGCTCGACACATGGTTGCCAACTTATCGTATATTTGAATTTACGCGGTGTAACATTCTTCCCCCCTTACAAACATTCGTCCCCGAATGTTCATTCGGAGTCAAACTTAAATACCCACATAGTTTCCTTCCACATCCCCGACATACCAAGAATGCCACACAAGCATTTAAGCAAAATAAATACTTCAATTAAAACCTGACAAGTAAGGGAAGATGAATTACCTGAAGGTGTAGGAAATAAGTGAGGATACTTCCTCAACATGTCCTCCTCCGCCTCCCAAGTCATCTCCTCTGCTATCATTCCTCCACAGACTTTGACGGAAGCTACATCCTCGTCCGCAGTCGCTGACCGCGATCGAGTATCGCTATGGGACTCTCCTCATACGATAACCCCTCTCACACCGAACCTCACTAGTAGGAAAACTCGCCGGATCACCGATACACTTCCGCAACATAGAAACATGGAAAACCGGATGTACCGCTCCAACTCGATGGCAGATCCAACTCGTAGGCAACCTTGCCCACTCTACGAATGATCCGTAGGCCCAATGTACCTTGGGCCGAAGTTTCCCTTCTTACCGAATCTCATCACACCCTTCATGGGTGACACCTTCAAGAAGACCCAATCGCCAACCTGAAACTCCAAATGCCGACGCCGATTATCCGCATAAGACTTCTCGCCGACTCAGCCGCTACGCCTCCCGGATAAGCTTCACCTTATCCACACCGTACCAAGTCCGCCAACTAATCGCACTCGCCACGCCGAACCAACCGACGGCGACTGCATTTCCGCCATATAAAGCCTCGTATGGCGCCATCTCAGATACCGGAATGGTAGTTGTTGTTGTAAGCAAACTCCACAAGAGGCAAATGATCCTCCCAACTACCATCGAATCAATCACGCAGCTCGCAGATATCCTCGTTGTCCGATAGTACGCCTCGCCCGCCGCTCCGAGGATGAAAAGTCAGGCTGAGACTCACCGTGTCCCCAAACCCTTCGGAAAGACTCCGTAAATTAGCCGTGAACCGCTCCCTATCGTAAATAATCGACACTGACACCGCAGCCACAATCTCCCTCGATGTACAATCGGGCATAGTCTCACCAAAACGCTGCCCCGACCGAAGGAAATGGGCTGATTTCACTGCCAACAATAACCCAAATGGAGTCGTGATTCTCCGAGTACGAGGTAACCCAGAATAAAGTCCATGTTGATCATCTCCCACTTCCAAGTCGGAATCTCAATAGATCGCAATAATCCATCGGGCCTCGTGCTCGACCTTAACTCGCGGCAATTAGGACATCAGGCAACGAAACTCGCCACGCCCCTCTTCGTGCCATCCCACCAATACAAACATCTCGAGGTCATGGTACATCTTGGTCGACCGGATGAATAGAATAACGAGCACCTTTGCGCCTCCTCCAGACCATTGTCGAGTCCAACACATCGGAACACACAACCGCCTCAAATCTCAAGACTTATCAGCGCCACTCAAGAGACTCTTCTCCTCCCAAGAGCCGCTCGATACCGCACCAACACCGGGTCCTCAAACCGCCGTGATCTTCACCTCATCAATGATGGAAGACTCGGCAACCTCACGAACCCGCACTCCACTATCGCTTCAGACGATCAAACGAACCCCAAGGCTCGCTAATCGGTGGATCTGACGGACCATGTCCTCGCCTCTCTACCGCATCGATAGGCTCCCATCGATCTACGACTCAAGGCATCAAGAATTACGCTGGCTTTCCGATGGTAGAGAATATCAACATCATAATCTTTCAAAGAACTCTAACCACCGCCTCGCCTCAGTTCACTCCTCTGCTCAAGATATACTGAGGCTCTTGTGGTCTGTATAAATATCCACATGAACCCCGCATAAATAGTGTCTCCAAATCTTCAAGGCATGAATAACCGCGCCAATTCTAAGTCATGGGTAGGGTAATTCCTCTCATGCTTCCGAATCGCCGAAGCATAGGCTATCACCTTGCCGCGGCCGCATCAAAACACACCCTAACCCGATACCCGAGGCATCACAATAAATCACATAACCGCTTAACCCTTCAGAAGAGTAAGAATCGAGCCGTAGTCAACCTTTTCTTCAAGAATCGAAACCCCGCCGCAAGCCTCCGCCCATCGGAACTTGGCCGCTTTCGAGTCACCTAGTCAATGGTGCGAAATCAAGCAACCGCTTCTACAAACCTACGATAATACTCCCGCCATTTCTAAGAAATCGCGCACTTTGGCCGGAGTAGTAGGTCTCGCCAAGACTTGATCGCTTCAATCTTTGCCGTATCCACGCGAACACCATCAGCCCCAATAATATGCCCTATGAATGCCACTGAGGCCAACCAAAACTCACACTTGGAGAACTTGGCGAATAACTGCCGGCTCCAGAGAATCCCAAGTACAGTCCTCAAGTGATCTGCATGCTCGCTCGTCTCGTGAATAAACCAGATGTCATCAATGAATGCAATCACAAATGTATCCAAAATGGCTTGAACACCCGGTTCATCAAATCCATAAATACCACGAGCGCTGGTCAAACCAAAAGACATAACCCTAAACTCATAGTGCCCATACCGGTCCCGAATGCAGCTTTGGGATATCTCGCCTCGAACTCGAACTCGATGATAACTGCATCGCAGTCTATCTTTGAGAAACACTCGCACTCGCAAATCGGTCGAACAAATCATCAATCCCGGGAGGGTACCTATTCTTAATGGTTACCTTATTCACCGCTCGTAGTCAACACACATACGCAGCTGCCCCATCCTTCTTCTTCACAAACAACACCGCGCTCCCTGCGGAGATACACTAGGCCCGATAAAGCCTTTTCCAAGAAATCTTTCATGGTCCTTCAATTCCTCAACTCGCAAAGTGCCATCCTCAGATGGCGGAATGGAAATAGGTCGAGTGTTTGGTAACGCTTCAATACAAAACTCAATCTCCTCTCGTGAGGATACCCTAAGATCATCCGGGAACACATCCGAAACTCCCTAACCACCGCACCGATCAAGAACTGCACCTCGGGCCTCAGACAAATACCCAACCGGATGATAGATGTAACCCTTCCGCACCATCTTCCTAGCCTTGAGGTAAGAAATAAACCTACCCTGCTGACGCCGTGGTTGCTTCTCCACTGATAATCGCTCGCCAGAAATCGAACCGAACCAACTCCCTACACCAACGTTGGCATAACAAGAAGCCAACCACCATACCCATAATGACATCAAAATCACATCTCCACTCTATCAAGTTCCGCAAGTGGTCGACGATCAGAATATAAACCTGACAACCCTGTGACACCCGCCGGCTAACACCGAATCACCCATCGCGTAACTACCTCAAACGGCTCTATCTACTCCGGCCCTATCCCGATTCTACCCGCAATAAGAGGGGACACATAGGACAAGGTAGAACCTGGATCTATCAAAGCATAAACATCACACCAAATCGAAAGTACCGCGACGACGCTGGAAGCCTCCGATCCTCGGGCTGGCTAATGAATATATGCGGTTCTGAGGACCGCTAGAACTAGAACCACCACCTCGACCTCTACCGCGGCCTGCCTGTCCGTGAGTACCCTGCCCTCCGGGGCGCATAACCACAGAAGGAGAAGAAGACCAAAGAATCGATCCCGCTCGGTTGTGTCAGACTACCCATGCTGCCTCTAGACGGACAATCTCTCTTCAAATGGCCCAGCTGGCCACACAAGTAACAAGCTCCCGAAGCTCTGCGACACTCGCCCTGGTGGAACCTACCACACTGAGCACACTGAGGTGTGGGTGGTCCCGACGTGACGGTTCCTCGCCTCGAAATCTCGTAGTCCCGAGCCCCGACCGCCTGGATCGACTTGGTCGATCGACCTCTTGCCGTAAAATCGTGACGGAGCACTCTGCGCTGGCCGGATCAGGACTACTCGCCGAGGCTGTCCACCTCACCGCCCTGAGACCTGATGTCTCGCCTCTTGGGCCGCTCGCCAACTGGTCCTCCCTCTCTCTATCCTCTATCCCCTGAGCATAGGCCTGCATCCTAGCAATGTCCATACCGGGCTGAAGAGCCACCCCCAAGCATGCTGTAATCATATGACGGTCTAGCCCCATCACATAACGATGAACTCTATCCGCCATGCTAGCTACAATAGTATGCGCGTGCCTGGCCAAGGAGTCAAACTCCAAGCTATACTCCCTGACAGTCCTCCCGTTCTGCCTCAAGGTCAAGAATCTGTCTACCCGGGCTCTCCTCATCTCGGGAGGCAAAAGTGATCCATGAAGGCCTCAGAACTCCTCCCAAACACCGGAAGAGCATCATCACCTCTCGAAAGCAACCACGACTCAAACCAGCTTCAACGCAATATCGCGCAACCCGGTAGGAGGCTAGTGTAATGCACTCGTCTCAAGCCCTAAGAACCTGCATGGTCCGTAGGTCGTCGAACGAACTCCTCGCGATCCTCATCGACCTTGAACCATAAAACTCAGGTGGATGACATCCCAGAAAATCCCTAATTCGCAAACTATCGGCTCAGGTGGGCTGCTCGCTTCCTCACTGGCACGCCGCTACTATACCGTCAATAACCGACCGCTCCCGTAGTCTCTATACTCGAATGGCCGGGAACTGAGGGTCCGTATCGGAACCTCTCGAGCTACCGCCGCTCGCCTCTCTAAAACCGCAGCGTGGCTGAACTTGCCGACCCGCTACTACCTCGTGCATACTCGCACGAGCCCGTAACCCTCGAGTACCGCTAGCGCCTCGCCGCTGCTTGCCCTTCTCGGGCCCCGTAGCCTTCCGCGAGGCATAGCCGTTTTCATAAGAAGAGGTCGAGAGGATTCAACCTAATAAGACAAATTTAATGCACGATCTCGGAGAGAAGAATGGAAACTAATCCTAAATGTCCTGCAGCCTCCTCGATTATAGATGTGGTGCACAACACACCGATAATCAAGACTCTACTAGACACGGTCCAGACACTTTCCGAGACTAATCGCTCGATACCACTTTGTCACGACCCGACCGGGCGCGATCGTGCCCTACCCGGGCACCCTGCCTGTATACATCGAGAACAAAGCATGAACATACACAACATAAACACATGGGTAAAAATAATATACAACACAAAGCTAGCCGATAAGGCCGCTTTCCATAATATAAACAAAGTCAAAAGTACAACTTTACAACTCGTTCTTATAGCCCAACCACATATGTGAATACGCACTTAGAAACAATCTGTGGACAGGGCCCGCCATACCCGAATGTACATAATCTACAACATCGGGGAAAGATCGTACTCAAAGAAAGACAAGCCTCCGAGAATGGAGCTTCCGACGCCCGATAAGTGATCCTAAGAGTGTGGATCCGCAACTCGCTACTCCTTTCTCGGCATGAACGCAGCCTCGGCGGGGTCAAGACACAAATGTACTAAGTATGTAAAACTGTAAAGTACTGTAATTACAACATAAGTTTAAAAGAAAGCCGGAGACATGTATGATAACAAAATTACAGTACACAGTGCCTTACTAACAATGAGAGTACAACAAGAGAATACGTACAATATCACAATACAGCCTCCGATCATATCATGGGTAGCGAACCACTAAAAACCGGTGGTATAACGTCTTGGGGTTCCTACCCCTCATTTATACTCTTACCCTGAAGCAGGTGGTATAACGTCTTGGGGGTTTGCCCCTCATTTATACTCTTACCCTGAAGAAGATAGTAACGCAGGTGGTATAACGCCTTGGGGCTTACCTCATTTATACTCTTATCCGGAGAAGGTGGTATAGCGTCTGGGGTTTGCCCTCACCGATACTCTTACCCTATCTCAATACCGGCCATACTATAATTAAGCAAGTTAGCAATCCCCTAACTTATTATTAGTCTTATTCATCTACACTCTCATTTTAGTTACTTAAGGCACTATCATTTCTTTTATAAGAATCCGCATTTAACCCAAAGGACCACGTACTTCTATTCTTTAAAACGAATGACTCCTTTTAGAAGAAAGCTTCTAAGACACTAGTAACCCTAGTATCAAGTCCAAATTACATTTCAAGACAAGTCACAATAGCTTTAGAATTAAAGTCGGTTTCTAAATCAAGTGACTCCTTTTCTTATTAAAAATCTTAGGCAATTGATACCTTAAAATCAATTTGCCTTTCATTAACATAAGCCATTTACCTTTGCATAAAGTCAATATAACCAACTCCCATAAAGTCGTTATATTCACTTTATACCTTAGTCAAGTACATTTTCCTATCCAAGGGACTTATACGATTAAAACGACAAAAGTATCACATACTTTAAATCCCTTCAAGTCCCTTAACTTTACTAAGACTTAAGACATTCTTAATATTTTCAAATAAGTGAGTTAACTTCCTAACTCACCCGACTTGGCATTTTATAAGGCTAGTAAGGAATGTCAAAGTCTCAGACGCCTACCGTACTATATACGCGAAACTAGTCATGCTCAAAAGATAGGAGAAAGTTCTACATACCTCGTCGGGTCAAACCACTTGCCAAGTACAAAGTCCCGCCCGTAGTATGTCAACCTATAATATTCACAATACGTCTATTAAAGCCTTGCTTCAATCGTAGAATATTATAAGTGTTAAGTCTCTATTTTCTACGGAAAATCGGACAGCACCTCCTTTGTTTCTACTCATTTTGCCACCTCTTTCGAGGCCGAATACAATAACCAAACAGCCCCAATTGGCTCACGCAATTTATATAAAGTAGTCCAATACAATGCATAACTAAATTCCCAATTGGCTCACCAAACCTATTATACATATCAATCTAAACATGATTCACGTGGCCAATATCAACTTTAACAAGGATTTCTATCAATTTCCAAGAGGAGAGGAAGTCTCTACCTTGGGTTAGCCCACCAAAGCTCTCTTTCTTCAACTTCTATTCCCACAAACTCGTCCATGTGAGTTTCCCACAAGCTTACCAGACTTTGCCTTCTTACCGCCTCCAACAACACCCACTAAGCTAGTCTTTCTCAAATCTCAAGAGAGGAGAGAGGGGTTTTTAGGTGTTCAAAGGTGAAATGACCAAGTATTTCAAGACTTGGTCTTAAAATAGGATTGTTTCGTGGTCAACAAGATGGGAGGACACTTGTCACCCTCCCATAGGCTCTTTTCAAAATATCCTCGCTTTTAGCAATTCCCGCAGAAAAATTCCCGCGCTTGGCGCTTCTCGCTTCATGCGCTGAAACCTCCGAGATCTTCAGACTAGTGGCGCGCGGCCTCTCTGACGCCGCGCTACAGACACTGACACGAAAATCCTTCCTCTGCGCTCATCAATTTCTAACGCCTACGCCTCCGCTCCGATGTCCTCGACGAGTGGTTTGTTGCGTTGGAAACTAGACTCATCCAACTGAATACTAGGCTAGCTAAACACCCTATACTATAAAAAAAAATATTGGGGTACAACATTCCCAAGAAGACTTAAAATCCGTTCGACACATGGTTGCCAACTTATCTTATATTTGAATTTACGGGGTGTAACAAGGACCCTGCTCAGAGTTTTTGGATAGCTCCTTCTGTTCGGGAGTTTATCTTTTTGGTATGAGTTCTTTCAGTACAGATATGGGTACGGCGGGGCCTTGTCCCGTCATAGTTCAGTATAACTCTTAGAGGTCTGTATTCATATGTGGGATTGGACTCATGTACGGTGTAGTGTCTTTTGTTATGTATATTATATGGCAGCCTTGTCGGCTTTTGTTATACCCCGTATTCTCAGGGTATGTATGCGAGGACGTACGTACGAGAGCACGACAGAAAAATTGGAAAGGAAGAAAGAGGTGATTTTTCCACGGAAAAAGTTTCCGGTTTTTGTAAAGAAAAATGTTCGTTGATGGGAATTGGGTTCCCAGATTTGGAATATGGGCTTCTTAAATTATATTAGAATTTTGAGATTTTATTTTCGGAAATGGTCACGTGGGGCCCATGGGAGAAATTTACGCCATGGGGCCCGCTTTGATTTTGAGATTTTGGCCATTTTGGATATTTTCAGAAGATGAATTATTTTGGACAAGTAGGAGGGCGACACGTGTCACCCCCCCCCCTAGGTGGCTTGGCCGAATTACCTTTGTGCACAACACCCGGTTAGAGTCGTTTTTCGACGAAACGTTTTGCGTAACTTTCGAAGGGAAAATTACGGCTATGTCGTTTTGTATTTTTTCGGATTTTTCCGAGCGACGGAACATTTTTGGGCCAACGAGAGGGTGACACTTGTCACCCTCAAGTGGACGTTGGGTTGGCCATTTGGGTCACGTCTCCTTGGCCGATTGGCCCCTTGTTTTGTGCCTTATTTTGGCCTTGTTTTGTGCCTTGTTTTGTGCCATGTTTTGTGGAGTAGGGGTTAGGGTGCACTTGGCTTGATCAAGGCCTTACACTTGCCTTGCACATGGCTTGATCTTGTCCATTGGTTGGCCCTTGGCTTCCCTATAAATACCCCTCCCTTTGTTGAAGACTTCATCATCCAAAATGTGTTCTAAGTCTTGCAATCCTTCCCCTCTCCTCTTGTTGCTCTCGTCCTAAGCCTCCCCCCTCCCCCTTTGAGTAGCCTTGTGGCCGAGAGCCTCCCCCTCTCCTTGGGGTGCTAGCAGGGTACCCCAGCCTAGTTGTTTCGTATAATACACCCCCCCTCTTGGTAGAAATACTCTCCAAGTATTGTTATAATGCCCAAAATACCTTAGCCTTTACCTTGTTGTATTCCAAAAGTTACCTCTATACGTAGAGCCCGGAAATACTACCTTTTGTCCTTTTAGTCTCAAACCGAAACCCTAAGGAAATCTTCATAGTTGGTTGAAGTATTTGAGTAGAAGTTGGTTAGAACTTCTAAGGGTTGATTGGAGCGCACGGAGTAGGAGCTAAACCTTGCTCATGATCGACATTATAACTTGGATAATTTTGGGCTTGTCGAGGTAAATATTCTTGTCCCCTTATTGTAATTGGAGATTACATGTTGTAGGAATATATAGTTGAGGTATACTATATATAGAATCAACATTATTGTGCGGCAAATGTCTTTTGACTTAAGCTGAATTTAAAGAAGAGAATCAATCATAATTACATAGGGATCAGACATGAGACTTGTGTAGCATTGTTGTGTAGTAGAATTGTACACGTCCGGTTAGACGTGTAAACCCCCGGTTGGCTTGGTAGCCTACCGATAGAGGAGAGATTTACGCCGTGCGGGGAGGAGTCTTCCGAATTTTACGTAGAACATGGAACCGTGCGGTTAGAAGTTAATAGACGCGTTTGGCCTTATAGGTGGAAGTACTACGAGTAGCGTATTTTACTTGAAGAGTGGAAACGGCTAGCCGTTACTGATCTTGTGGGCGTTTTGCTTATTGTCGATAATCGTCGCGAGGTATGTGAACCTCTTCCTATCCTTCGAGCATGATGTTTTGTAAACTATGTAGTACGGTAGACGTACATGTGCTAAATGAGTTGGTTGGTTTAAAACATAGGGTGTTATAATAGCTTTATGGGAAGTTAGTTATAACGACTCTATGTAGGTAAGAATGGTTTATTGATTGTAACAGTTAAGAGACTTGATCTTGAAAGATAAGAGACTTAACTTGTTTTACTTGGTAATTAACTTTTTGTTAAAAGTGTTGTGAAATCTCATTCATGAGTAATGAGTACTTGGTTTTAAAAGAATAATGCTTTAATGATTTGGAAATGAGGACAAGTATCGAACAAACCACAAGGCGCTAATAAAGGAAAGTGTATTGACAAATAACAAATTGTTATTAAAACCAGTAGAAACCTCCATCTGCATAGAAGCTAAGATAAGACAAAATTGTATTACATTTCCTAAGATCATGGCTGCTGTATCAAGATTGTTGTAAACAAGAATAAACTGCTCACGCATAAGACATATGTTACTCAATTGTTTTAAAAGAGATTAAGACTATGAGTTATGAAACCTTTCTAAAATGAGAAACTTGAGCATTTGAAATTAGGCAAACTTGAACGTTTGGAAAATAATGTTGTTACTTGATTTTACAAAGGGAAGTATTTTGGTTTACTTAAAAAGATAGTCACTCTATTTTTATACTACGGGTATTATGTGACTTTTGTGAAAGGAACGGATCCTTTAAAAAGAGTTAATGTACGTAGTACTTTAGGGTTAAAACCCAGACTTTGATACAAAATGGAAGTACCTTGAGTTGTGTATAACTGGCCTATGCTTGTTGTTGTGTAACTCGCCTATGCTTGTTGTGATAGCCTTTGTTGTGCAAATGTTGATATCAGGTGACTTCTTGAGAAAGAGTAGATCTTTTATAAAAGTCTAGGAGTATGGTAATTTGCTTGAGCTTGTTTGTGATAGCCTGGTTGTGCGGTATATTGTTATTGCGATCACATGGACATGTCTACACCGATGCAGAATTCCGGGGGCATGTGGCCATGCGGCAGGGTTGATTACCCGATATATTGTTATTGAGGTCACATGGACATGTCTACACCGATGCATAATTCCGGGGGCATGTGGTCATGTGGCGGGGTTGATGACGTTGAGGGCGTGAGTTCCTGACTTGACTGCTTTTGTGTTGCGTACTGTATATTGGTTATCATACATGTCTCCTGTTTTATATAGACTGTTATGATTTAACTGCAGTATTTTCAGTTTCACATACTTGGTACCTGTTATCGACCTCGCCCGGGCTGCGTTCATGCCGCAGGTAGAGGTACACCAGTGTTGGTCCTCGCTCGTAGGATCACAGTTCAGCGTTGGGAAGCTCCGTTCTCCGGAGGCTTATCTTTTGGTATGTTACCCTGAGTTGTAGGTTCTTGTACATTCAGGGGTATGGCGGGGCCCTGTCCCGTCATGTTGTATAAAACTCTTAGAGGTCTGTAGTACTGTGTGGGCAGGGTTTGTAAAAAGGATTAAACTGTTCGGTTTGAAAGAATTGTGTATATATTTTATTGGAAGGTAACCGTTTGGTTGACCTGTTTTATGATCATATATCTTGTTTCTTGTTAAAGTTTTATTTTCCGCTGGTTATCTCTGATGTCGTATCACTAGGGTGCCCGGGGTAAGGCACCAGTCACGGGCCCGGGTTCGGGTCTTGACAAAGTGGTATCAGAGCCAGGTTATCCTCGGAAGGTGTCTACAGACCGTGTCTAGTAGAGTCTTGATTATCGATGTGTTGTGCACCACATCTATAATCAGGAGGCTGCAGGACATTTAGGATTGGTTTCCATTCTTCTCATTCTGAGATCGTGCCTTAGAGCTGTGTTGTAAGTTGGACCCCTCTGACGTATCTCGTTTTTACCAGTTATGCCTCCGCGCAAGGCAACCAGAGCCCAGAAGGGCAAGGCAGCCGAGGGAGCTGCTAGTGAGATACAGAGGAGTACGAGGGCGCAGGCCCGGTCAGTACCTGAGATTGTGCTTCAGACGGCGAGTTTTGTGACGCCGCCAGCCCCAGCAGAGTTTAGAGCCGCAGCAGTGGCTGCTGAGACTACAGTACCTGAGCCTCGACCCCACGGCACAGGCGAGTCAGTACAAGGAGATGGCCCGATTGCCGCCGTGATCGTGGCCGCATGAGATAGGCCGACGGATCAGCATTCGATTCTGTAGCACCAGTGGTTCACCCCTGAGCAAATAGTTTGAGACTACGGGACTTTCTGAGTTGTAGCCCGCCAGAGTTTTATGGGTCGAGGCCTGAGGATGTTCCGCAGGAGTTCATCCGGCGATTCTGGTCGTGAGTGATCAGGGCTTCGGAGACCGAGTCAGTGGTCTTAGGTTCGCATCGGCTGCGTGATACCGCAGTCGACTGGTTTGATTCGTGGGAGCTGTCCCGGGGTGAGCATGCGTTTCCAGCAGTATGGGACGAGTTCTCAGAGGCATTCCTCACTCACTTCTTGCCTCCGCAGATGAGGAGGGCACGGGTCGACCGATTTATGATGCTGAGACAGAGAGGGCGTACAGTTCGATAGTACAACGTGGAGTTTGACTCGTTGGCTCGGTATGTCCCCGCTTTAGTGGCAACCATGGAGGATAGAGTGCACCGCTATGTCACCGGGCTAGATGATTACTTGACAGAGGCTTGTTCGGGTGTAGCTCTTCAGCCGGGCATGGACATTGCCCGCATGCGCAGCTCACGACCGGATGTGAGGCACGGAGAGGTCGACGGATTGACCAGGATCAGCAAAAGAGGGCCAGAACAGCAGGGTCCTTTGGTAACTTTCGAGGCGGACCGCCTCAGCAACAGACTAGTTTTTTACCTCCGCCAGTGCAGAGTGACCCTCCACGCCTTCGTGACGTTCGGTATTCGGCGATCGTGGCTCGGGTTGAGTTTCCGTAAGAGTGTTGGCGCTGATCACCCCTACCTCGGTGTGGCCGATGTGGTAGACCGCATTTCGGGGAGTGTCGTGGTGCCAAAGGAGCTTGTTATTTTTGCGGCCAGCAGGGCCATTTGGCGAGGAACTGTCCGACCAAGGGTAGCACGGATGTTGCGACTCAGCCTTCAGGATCAGTGGCTGGTTCATCACCTTCACTAGCTATGCGCCCTGCAGGGCAGGACTGTGATTAGAAAAGCGGTAGAGACAGGTATATCCTTAACCCTCTAGAGTTTTGTATGCTTGTTATGATGATGTGTTTAGTGTTATGTTCGGATAGCTTTGTGCTAAAATGTGATTTAGGAACATGGTTAGTTGGAAGGATAAGTATGGGGGCATGGAAAGGGTGAACCTTAGACTATTCCACGATTGAGACCTTAGAGGTAAGGTCGTCTTGTGTAAAAGATTTATTTTATGTTTGACCTTTATCAGAGTGCGTAGTATACGTGGGGTTTATTTGTGTGATAAGTCCATGGGTAGTGTGAGATGGAAGTGGTAGCTTTCATGACGTATGTTAGTAAGATTGTTCCGTATCGAGGAGCAAGAGTTGGCGCGACGGAGGGTCGGGTTGAGGGCATATTGCGGGTCAACCCGTAGCCCGGTTTTAGGTGGGGTCAGTTCTGGGTGGTCCCGCCAGATGGTAGGGTCACGAGGGTGCTAGGCCCCAGTTTAGTTAATCATCGTATGAGTTCGTGGACGCGTTCGACCAGAAGCGGTTCGTAAAGGCCGGGAATGGCCTTAAAGAAGTTTGAGGTTAGTAAGATGACCAAGTTTGGAGGTAGTGACTCCAGAGATTTTTGGGAACGGAAGTAATGACTGAAGTATGGTACGTACTGGGAGAGTTCAAGTGTTCGAGAAGGGCACGACGAGTAAGGAAGGAAGAGAACGTGTGTTATTTCGCGGGCTGCCGCGTGGCGTTTGAAACTTGTTAGAGGAACTTCATCGATATCCGTCTTGAGAAGGAACATTCGGGACGAATGTTTCGAAGGAGGAGAATGTTATACCCCATATTCTCGTGGTATGTATGCGAGGACGACGCATTTGAGAGCACGACAGAAAAATTGGAAAGGAAGAAAGAGGTGATTTTTCCACGGAAAAAGTTTCCGGTTTTTGTAAAGAAAAATGTTCGTTGATGGGAATTGGGTTCCCAGATTTGGAATATGGGCTTCTTAAATTATATTAGAATTTTGAGATTTTATTTTCGGAAATGGTCACGTGGGGCCCACGGGAGAAATTTACTGAAGGCCCGCTTTGATTTTGAGATTTTGGCCATTTTGGATATTTTCAGAAGATGAATTATTTTGGACAAGTAGGAGGGCGACACGTGTCACCCCCCCCCCCTAGGTGGCTTGGCCGAATTACCTTTGTGCACAACACCCGGTTAGAGTCGTTTTTCGACGAAACGCTTACGTAACTTGCGAAGCGGAAAATTCTGTTATACCGTATTTCAGTATGCGCGAGGGCGACGATAAAATTTGAGCCTTAAAGACTTGGCAAATTCGAAATTTGGGCACAAGTGCCGAAAAGAGTCGTTTCCGACTCAGGCAAACGTTTCCACGCTTACGTAGGAAAATTCCAATTATGTCATTTATAATTTTGCGGATTTTTCCGAGAGACGAACATTTTGGACCAACGGAGGGTCACAAGTGTCACCTCACATTGGAAGGAAGTGGACGCAAAGTGGACGAGAAAGGTGGCATGGTTAGGTAGGATATTTTGTGCAAGTTGTGTGGTAGATGGATAAGGTGCACATGGCTTGATCCTAGCCCTACACTTGCCTAACACTTGGCTTGATCTTGGCCATTGGTTGGCCTTTGATTGACCTATAAATACCCCTCTAAGTTGATGAACTTCTTCATCCTAAATTGTTCTAAGTGTTAAAAATCCTCCCTCTTAGTGTGAGCTTTTCGTCCCTCTCCTCCTAGTTGAGCTTGGCCGAGAGCCACCACACCCTCCCCTCATGTGAAGCCTTCGCCGAGGGTACCCCAGCCTAGTTGTCTCGTATAAATACCCCCTTTTTGTGGTATAGAAATACTCTCAAGTATTGTTATAATGCCCAAATACTCGCCCAAATACCTTGTAGTATTCCCAAGGTTACACGTATACAAAAGCCCAGAAAATACTATTATACTTCCCTCAGTCACAAAAACGAAACCCTAAGGAAAACCTTCATAGTCGGTTGAAGTGTTAAGTAGAAGTTGCGTAGAACTTCTAAGGGTTGTTTGGAGCGGATTGGAGCACTCGGAGTAGGAGCTAAACATTGCTCGGGAGCGACATTAAACTCGGATAATTTTGGGCTTATCGAGGTAAATACTATCATTCTTCTAGTGTAATTGGAAATTACATACGTAGTAATATAGAAATGAATATAAGATTCATAAGAAGAGAATTGAACTGTAATGTAAGGATATTACGTAAAAGACTTGAATCAAATCACTTGAAGAAAATAAGTAGAAGTTAAGCATTTACATAGATCGTATATACTAGATCGATAACCTTTATTGGTTGAATGTTCGCAAGTAGCATGGGCTACTTAGAAGGTGGACCAAAGCTAGCCGTTATAGCCGTGGAGCGTTTTGCTTATAGTCGATAATCGCCGCGGTATGTGATTCTTCCTATACTCTTGAGCATGATATTTTAAAGGAAGATATATATATAGTACGGCAATGTCTTTTGACTTAAGCCTGAATAATATATAGTACGGTAGACGTACGTGTGCTAATTGAACGTAGTTGTACGGCAATGTCTTTGACTTAAGCCTGAATAATAAGAACCTTGAATGTATTTCAAATGCTAAGAAACCATTTTTAAAAGAAGAGTAACACTTGGTTTTAAAGGTTTTAAAAAGAGTTATACTAGCTTTATGGGGAGTTAGGTATAACGTTTTAAGAGAGGCAAAGAAAATGGTTTACTGATGTTAGAAGTTAAGAGACTTAATCTTATAAGATAAGAGACTTAACTTAAGTGAATTAAAATGAGTTTTGTATGAAACCTCATTCGTGAGTAATGAGTACGTGGTTTTTAAAGGGAATAATGTTTTACTGATTTCGGAAATCAGAATGTGTATCGACAAATCACTGCAGCGTTAATAAAGGAAAATGTATTGAATAATGAAGTATTATTAAAACCAGTAGAAACCTCCATCCGCATGTGAAGCTAAGATGAGACAAAATGATATTACATTTCCTAGATCATGGCTGCTTAATAAGATTTATGAACAAGAATAACCCACTCGCCTATGGCATATGTTACTCAATTGTTTTAAAAAGAGATTAAGACATTGAACTATGAAACTTTTCTGAAAAGAGACTTGAGTAATTGAAATTAGGCAAACTGGAACTTTAGGGAAAAGAAAGGCATTGTGTTGTCTTAAAATGGTTTAAAACATAAAGTGTTATAATGACTTTATGGAAAGTTGGTTATAACGATCGTATGAAAACAAAAGAAGGGTTTTATCATTAGTTTTAATGTGATAACTTGGCTTTAAAAAGAGAAGTGTTTTGGTTTGCTTAAAACGTGAGTCACCCATTTTTACTACGGTATCGGGTGACTTTATAAAAGGAATGGATCTCTTTAAAAGGAATTTGACGACGTAGTACTTTAGGTTAAAACCCGACTTGGGCATAAAATGAAAGTACTTCGAGTTGTGTATAAACTTGCCTATGCTTGTTGTTGTGAAACTTGCCTGTGCTTGTTATTGTGAAACTTGCCTATGCTTGTTGTTGTGAAACTTGCCTATGATTGTTATTGTGAAACTTGCCTATGCTTGTTGTTATAGCCTTTGTTGTGCAAGAATTGTGTTTCTATACTACCGCCTCTCGATGGAGGTCGGTTGACTTGTTGAGAACTTACTTGGACGTGGCCGCAGTGACGGATAAATTCCACGCACGCCTCGCTGATAGTGTTACTTTGTTAATCGCTGACATACCGACACGACGCGTAGCGCACGGGTATGCTTCCATTTTGATTACCGCCTTATTGTCTTATTGTTTCCCTTTGGACATACTGACACGATGCGTAGCGCACGGGTATGCTTCCATTTGGAATGCTGTCTTATTGTTTCCTTCGACTCATCGACACGACGCGTAGCGCACGCATGCTTCCATTTGGAATGTTGTCTTACTTGTTCCTTTGGACATACCGACACGACGCGTAGCGCATCGTATGCTCCCATTTGGATTGATGTCTTGTTGTTATCATATCATCGCCGCATGGCGGAAGGTACTCCACAGGCAGGATTGATGTTGTGGGCGTGAGACCGACTTGATATAATCAAGTATGTGTGTATCGTAGTTTGGTTATCATACATGTCTCCTCGCTTATAGACTATTATGATTTCATTTGCGATTTACGCTTCACATACTTGGTACCGTTGATCGACTCCTTCGAAGGCCGCTCATGCCGCAGTAAGTACATCGCCGCCGATCCCCGCTTAGGATCTCATTTCAGCGTTTTGGGAAGCTCCGTTCGCCGAGGCTTATCTTTGCATGTTACCCCGAGTCCGTAAGTTCTTATGCGCTCGTGGTATGGCGGCCCTGTTCCGTCATAGTTGTTGTATAAATCTTAGAGGTCCGTGAGCAATTGTGGGCGTGGTTGTAAGGATTGTAACTGTTCAAATGTCTTTATATATATATGTTGAAAGGCAACCGTTTTGGTTGGCCTATTTTATTTCATCATGATCCATGTCTATTTTGCATGTTTAAGTTTTTATTTCCGCTGGTTTTCTCTGATGTTGTATCACTAGGGTGCCCGGGGTAAGGCACCAGTCACGGGCCCGGGTTCGGGTCTTGACAAAGTGGTATCGAAGCGATTAGTCCTCGGAAAATGTCTACGCATCGTGTCATTGTAGTCTTGATTATCGGTGTGTTGGCACCACATCTATAATCGTGAGGCTATAGGACATTTAGGATTGGTTTCCATTCTTCTCATTCTGAGATCGTGCCTTAGAGCTGTGTTGTAAGTTGGACCCCTCTGACGTATCTCGTTTTTACCAGTTATGCCTCCGCGCAAGGCAACCCGGGCCCAGAAGGGCAAGGCAGCAGAGGGAGATACGAGTAGAGCGGCAGTCTCTACAGAGACCACAAGACGAGCCTCCACCCTACAGTCGGGGCAGGAGATGGGTTACAGGAGATGGCCCATTAATGGCCGTGGTCAGGCCGACTGAGGATAAGCCGGACGCAGCAGCCTCGCCCCAGAGCACCCGTAGTTCACCCCCGAGCGCATTTGAGACTACGGATTTTCCCGAGGTGTAACCCGCCGTAGTTTTATGGGTCGAGGCCTCGAGGATGATCCGCAGGAGTTCATCCGGCGCTACTGCGATCACGAGAGTGATCAAGGCCTCGGAGACCGAGCCGGTCTCGTTCGCGTCGGCCGCGTGATACCGCAATGATTGGTTTGATTCGCGAGCTGTCCCGGGAGAGAATGCACTTCCGCTTTATGGGACGAGTTCTCAAAGGCATTTCTGCACACTTCTTGCCGCCACGTATGAGGAGGGCTCGGCCGGCGATTTTTGGTGTCATGCGGAACGAGCGACGCGCGGAGTACAATGTGGAGTTCGACTCATCGTCTTGACGTCCTCGCATTAGTAGCTAGTATGGAGGATCGAGTCCACCGATATGTTACAGGCTCGATGATTACCTAGCAGAGAGTTGTTCGTGTAGCTCTTCACCGGCATGGACATTGCCCGCATGCAGCTTATGCACTGGAAGTGAGGAGCGAGAAATCGACGGAATGACCAAGGTCGCAGGAGGGCGAACCGCAGGTCCTTGGTGATTTTCGAGGCGGACCGCCTCAGCAGACTAGTTATGCGCCTCCGCCAGTACAGAGTGGTCCTCTACAGTCTTCATGAGCGTCAGAGTTTTCGTGAGCAGTCGTGCTCCAAGGGTTCAGATTTTCGAGAGCAGGGTGTTAACCACCAAGCCACCCCTACCTCTTGTGACCTGTGGTAGACTCCACATGGGAGTGTCGCTAGTCCGGGAGTTTGTTTTACACGGCGGCAGGCCATTTTGGGAGAAACTGTCCCAGTGGTAGCTGTAGGATAGCACATCACGGATCGGGCCATGTTCTTCACCTTCCATAGCCAGCAGATGTTCAGACACCCGGGCCACCAGAGGTCGCGGTGGAAGTTCCCAGTTTTAGCGGTCCTCTGAACCGCATATTTTCAGGTATATCCTTAACCCTCTAGAGTTTTGTATGTATTGATGTGGTGATGATGTGTTTAGTGTTATGTTCGGATAGCTTTGTGCTAAAATGTGATGTAGAACCTGGTTAGTGAGAAGGGTAAGCTTGAGGGTGAGAAAATGATGAACCTTAGAATATTACAGTTGAGACCTTAGATGTAAGGACCGTCTTGAGTACCAGATTTTGCAAGTGATCCTTGTCGGAGTGCATTTTTATGCCTAGAACGTTTTGTGTGATAAATTCCCTGGGTAGTGTGCAATGGAAGTGGTAGCTTTCATGACCTGTAGAGGTAAGATTGTTCCGGATCGGGGAACAAGAGCGTGATGCGTTAAGTAGGTCGGGTTGGGGCTACGTGAGGGCCAACCCGCGCCTGCTTCGGCGCTGGGTCACTCGGGTGGTCCCGCCAGTGGTAGGGTCACGCGGTGTTAGACCCAGTTTAGATGACCATCGTATGAGTTCGTGGATATGTTCGACCGAGCGGATCGTGAAGGCCGGAATGGCCTTAAGGAAGATCGAGGCTAGTAAGATGACCAAGTTCGAGGTAGTGACTCAAAGTTTTGGAACCGAAGTGTGGTGCATACTAGAAGAGTTCAAGTGTTCGAGAAGAGTACGACGAGTAAGGCAGAGGCGAGCATGTATTGCGAGCATAGATATGATCGTTTCTTGTGAAGGGAGAAGGTGCGAAGGATGTATATTTTAGACCTCGAGGATCGATGCGATCCGCACCATTTGTTGGGTCGCCGTGACACTAGAACCTCGCGCAAAGTGACAAAAGTTTGTGATGTTAGAGGTGTTTCCTCGTGGACTTGGACGTAAGTATTTGCGCGTGTTTCGTGGCGGTTGTGGCGTTGGCAACTTATTAGAAGAACTTTATCGTTATCCGCCTCGAGAAGGAACATTTGGGACGAATGTTTCTAAGCGAGGGGAGAATGTTATACCCGTATTTCCGCAGTATGTACATGAGGGCGCACGATAAAATTTGAGCCTTAAAGACTTGGCAATTGAAATTTGGGCACAAGTGCCGAAAAGAGTCGTTTCCGACTAAACGCTTTCCCACTTACGTAGGAAAATTCGGCTATGTCATTTATAATTTTTGCGGATTTTTCCGAGAGACGAAACATTTTGGACAACGGAGGTGACAAGTGTCACCTCACATTGGAAGGAAGTGGACGGCAAAGTGGACGAGAAGGTGGCATGGTTAGGTAGGATATTTTGTGCAAGTTGTGTGGTAGATGGATAAGGTGCACATGGCTTGATCCTAGCCCTACACTTGCCTAACACTTGGCTTGATCTTCGCCATTGGTTGGCCTTTGCTTGACCTATAAATACCCTCTAAGTTGATGAACTTCTTCATCCTAAATTGTTCTAAGTGTTAAAAATCCTCCCCCCCCCTCTTAGTGTGAGCTTTTCGTCCCTCTCCCCCCCCTCTTAGTGTGAGCTTTTCGTCCCTCTCTCCCCTCCTAGTTGAGCTTGGCCGAGAGCCACCACACCCTCCCTCACAAGCTCGCCCAGGGGTACCCCCACCTAGTTGTCTCGTATAAATACCCCCTTTGGGTGGTATAGAAATACTCTCCAAGTATTGTTATAATGCCCAAATACCTTGGCCCAAATACCTTGTAGTATTCCCAAGGTTACACGTATACAAAAGCCCAGAAAATACTATTATACTTCCCTCAGTCACAAAAACGAAACCCTAAGGAAAACCTTCATAGTCGGTTGAAGTGTTAAGTAGAAGTTGCGAGAACTTCTAAGGGTTGTTTGGAGCGGATTGGAGCACTTCGAGTAGAGCTAAACATTGCTCAGAGCGACATTAAACTCGGATAATTTTGGGCTTATCGAGGTAAATACTATCATTCTTCTAGTGTAATTGGAAATTACATCTGTAGTAATATAGAAATGAATATAAGATTCATAAGAAGAGAATTGAATCAGAATAGAAGGATATTACGTAAAAGACTTGAATCAAATCACTTCGTAAGAAAATAAGTAGAAGTTAAATTGTACTTACATAGGACTGTATATACAGAGATCGATAACCTTTATTGGTTCAATGTTCGCAAGTAGTACGGGCTACTTAGAAGGTGGACCAAAGCTAGGGTTATAGCCGTGGAGCGTTTTGCTTATAGTCGATAATCGTCGCGAGGTATGTGATTCTTCCTATACTCTTGAGCATGATATTTTAAAGGAAGATATATATATAGTACGGCAATGTCTTTTGACTTAAGCCCAATAATATATAGTGCACGACGTGTGCTAATTGAACGTAGTTGTACGGCAATGTCTTTGACTTAAGCCCAATAATAAGAACCTTGAATGTATTTCAAATGCTAAGAAACCATTTTTAAAAGAAGAGTAACACTTGGTTTTAAAGGTTTTAAAAAGAGTTATACTAGCTTTATGAGTTAGGTATAACGCTTTAAGAGAGGCAAAGAAAATGGTTTATCGATGTTAAGTTAAGAGACTTAATCTTATAAGATAAGAGACTTAACTTAAGTGAATTAAAATGAGTTTTGTATGAAACCTCATTCGTGAGTAATGAGTACGTGGTTTTTAAAGGGAATAATGTTTTACTGATTTCGGAAATCAGAATGTGTATCGACAAATCACTGCAGCGTTAATAAAGGAAAATGTATTGAATAATGAAGTATTATTAAAACCAGTAGAAACCTCCATCTGCATAGAAGCTAAGATGAGACAAAATGATATTACATTTCCTAGATCATGGCCGCTAATAAGATTTATGAACAAGAATAACCCACTCGCATGGCATATGTTACTCAATTGTTTTAAAAAGAGATTAAGACATCAACTATGAAACTTTTCTCGAAAGAGACTTGAGTAATTGAAATTAGGCAACCGAACTTTAGGAAAAGAAAGGCATTGTGTTGTCTTAAAATGGTTTAAAACATAAAGTGTTATAACAGCTTTATGGGAAGTTGGTTATAACGACTGTATGAAAACAAAAGAAGGGTTTTATCATTAGTTTTAATGTGATAACTTGGCTTTAAAAAGAGAAGTGTTTTGTTTTGCTTAAAACGTGAGTCACCCATTTTTACTACGTATCGGGTGACTTTTATAAAAGGAATGGATCTCTTTAAAAGGAATTTGACGACGTAGTACTTTAGGTTAAAACCCGACTTGGGCATAAAATGAAAGTACTTGAGTTGTGTATAAACTTGCTTATGCTTGTTGTTGTGAAACTTGCCTCGCTTGTTATTGTGAAACTTGCCTATGCTTGTTGTTGTGAAACTTGCCTATGCTTGTTATCGTGAAACTTGCCTATGCTTGTTGTGATAGCCTTTGTTGTGCAAGAATTGTGTTTCTATACTACCGCTCTCGATGGAGTCGGTTGACTTGTTGAGAACTTACTTCGCGGACCGGCAGTGACGATAAATTCCACCGCACGCTCTCGCTGATAGTGTTACTTTTTTAATCGCTTTGGACATACCGACACGATCGTAGCGCATCGCATGCTTCCATTTTGATTACCGCTTTGTTGTCTTATTGTTTCTTTGGACATATCGACACGATGCGTAGCGCACGTATGCTTCCATTTGGAATGCTGTCTTATTGTTTCCTTCGACTCATCGACACGATGCGTAGCGCACGCATGCTTCCATTTGGAATGTTGTCTTACTTGTTCCCTTCGACATACCGACACGATGCGTAGCGCATCGTATGCTCCCATTTGGATTGCCGCTTGTTGTTATCATATCACATCGCCGGCGGCGAAGGTACTCCACGCGTGATTGATGCTGGGCGTGCGAGACCTCGACTGATATAATCAAGTATGTGTGTAGAGTTTGTTATCATACATGTCTCTCGCTTATAGACTATTATGATTTCATTTGCGATTTTACGCTTCACATACTGTACCGTTGATCGACCTCCGAGGCCGCTCACGCCGCAGTAAGTACATCGGTTGTCGATCCTCGCTTAGATCTCATTTCAGCGTTTGGAAGCTCCGTCGCCGAGGCTTATCTTTGGTATGTTACCCCGAGTCCGTAAGTTCTTGTGCGCTCAGGTACGCGGCCCCTGGCCATAGTTGTTAGATAAATCTTAGAGGTCCAGAGTAATGCCGCGGGGTTGTAAGTATCAGAATCGCTCAAATGTCTTTATATATTGTCACGACCAACCTGCCCGTGATCGTGCCTTACCCGACACCCAAGTAGCCATACATCGTAGTAATCACGAACATAAAACAAGACATGAAAATATTATGAAGTAAGAAACAAGAACCGAGAAAACTTGTCTTCTAAGATATATATAAATCAATTTAAAACCAAACAGTTACATCCTTATTACAACTCTGCCCACAACAGTACTATAGACCTTTAAGAATGATACGACAACAATGGCGGGACAGGGCCCCGCTATACCCCTGAATGTAAATACCTACAACGACAGGGGACAATACCACTGATAAGCCTCCGGAGAAACGGAGCTTTCCCAAACGCTGAATCGGACTCCTAAGCACGAGGATCAATGATCGTGTACTTTACTCGCAGATTAACGCAGCTTCAAGGAGGTCATACAATGTACCGAGTATGTGAAATCAAAATAAGATCAGAAATGAAATCATAGTAGTCTATATAAAGCAGAGACATGTATGATAACCAAACTACATTCACAATAAATAAGCCAAGTCGTGACTCACTCCTCAAAGTCATCACTCAAATATAACTATGGGTCTCACGCCCACCACATCATTCATGCCTGTGGAATACCTTCTCATCGCCAGCCTATGATATAAACGCATCAAGGAATACATGAACACCGTGTCCCACCGTGTCCTAATAAAATCACACGACCTGCCCGGCCCGTGATCGTGCCTTACCGGCACCCAAGTAGTCATACATCGAGTAACCAATGGAAATATAAAACAAGACAGAAACATAGTAAAAACAAATGCTTTATCCGATGAAAAGCTTGCCTTTCGCATAATATATATAACTCAAGTTTTGCGCTACATCCCAATTGTACAATAGTACTATGCACTGGCGAGTAAACAACTATGGCGGACAGGCCCCGCCATACCGATCAGACAAAACTATCTACAACAGTGAGATCATACCTAAAAGCAGAGCCTCCTATAAGATGGAGCTCCCGACACCAACGCAAAAGATCCTAAGGATGCGGATCTAGCACTGGCTGCCTTTACCGCTGCATGAACGCACTCCAAGGAGGTCAAGATAACAGTACCAAGTATGTGAAACTATAAAGTACTTAAAGTGAAATCAAAGTATTTAAAACCTTTTCACAAATATAATCGCTCAATTGCACGTAGTGCCATATCACAAACAATAACAAGAATAGGAAAATCAGAATGTGTCTAGTCTAGGCCGCGAATGATCGGAAGCAAGGCCAATCGACCATAGTATCATTCTCAAGGTGCCTAGTCCCCGACTTCAAGTCCGTGATAGTCACACACATCCGCATGAGGTATTCCTCGTGATCGGGGCAGCCAACCCCGACATCCGCCTAGGCTCCCGCACCGCATAGCCTCAAAAGACCGTATAGTCTCAACAGATCGCATAGGAATCCCCGCATCAAGCTAAACACCCGAATGATCAATCGAGCATACCGCCGCCCGCATAGTCTCACAGACCGCACAGCCGATAGACCAAGATCGGGCAAGCCCTCTGATAATAAGTCAAGGGGTAGGTGATATAATAACAAGATAAATGCACTTACCGCTTAGCAACGTAAGCACAGCAAGAACCACTTTACACAAAGATTACAAGACACTAACACGTAGCATCATAATTTGTCTACTTATCAAACAATCTTACTACACTTAACAGAAATCAATACAAGGCTTTTATAAACAAACAAGTAAACAGCTTCTTTCTTAAGTCATATACCTAACTTCCCATAAAGCTAGTATAACTCTTAAGCTTTTGTTTTAAAACCAAATATTTATCTCCCGTTAAAAATGATTCAAGAGTTCTTTGAAATGCATTAGGATTCTTATTATTCAGCTTAAGTCAAACGACATTGCCGTAGTTATTATTCGCTTAACACATGTACGCTTACCGCATCATATATATGTTAAAATATCATGCTTAGGAAGAATCACATACCTTCTCTACAAAACCTCCGCCAAGTCAATATGTCGCAGAGAATCACCATAATAGTCACAGACATCTATCAAAGTCTAGACTACTCAAGGTCATTCTAAACAGAGGGTTCACAATTCTACTGAAAGTCAGGCAGCACAACCCTACCCTGAGCTATATAAGTTCATCAGAAAACAATTCTATGTGAGTACAGCTCAATTATTCTTCTTTAAACCCTTCATCGTGATAATAGCTCAATTCTATTCGTAATATCCTTCTAAGTATTTAATACTTATTCTTATACTTCTACAAGATGCATTCTCTAATACAACGAGGGTTAGGAGTATTTACCTCGGTAAGCCCAATAATATCCTAGATAACAGTCTATCCGTAGCCAGGCTTAGCTCCTAAGTGGTACGCTGCGATAGCTCCAAGGAAACCTAAGTTCTTCACAACTTCTACTAAGTACTAAGGGATTTGGGCTGTGGTATTTTGGGCATTATAACAATACTAGAAGGCAACTTTTCTACCAAGGAGGGGTAGATTTCGCCAGGCTAGTGGGTAGGCCTCGCCAAACTTCACAAGGGAGGGGGAGTGTTTGGACGAACAAGGCTCAAAGGAGAGGAGAGGATTTTCAAGACTTGAAAGATTTGTGGATGAAGAACTCTTCATCTTAAGGGTATTTATAGCTCGCCACGCCAACCAACGGCCAAGATGAAGACAAGTGCAAGGCAAGTGTAGGTGAGGATTTACTACACACAAATATCCTACCAACTCCTTGATTGTGCAAAGGCACAAAAACGTGCCATCCTATTCCAATTGGCCCAAGGGACGATTTCAAGTCCACTAATTGGAGGGTGCCAAGTGTCACCCTCCCGCTGGTCCAAAATGTTTCGCCTCTAAAAATCCGCAAAAATTAGAAATGGCATAGCCGAATTTTCCCTACGAAGTTGTGGAAACGCTTCATCGGAAAACGATTCTTTTATCGAGTTGTGTACAATTTTCGAACTTGGCCTAACTTTATATTAAACTTTGACGCACGCCTCACGCACATACCCGTAAATACAGTATAACATTCTCCTCCTTAGAAACATTCGTCCGAATGTTCCTTCACAAGACGCTTATCTGTAAAGCTTAAATAGCTAGCGTGCCACAAATGGCCACGTAACAACACTTAGGCATAAATGATAATGAAAATTTACAAGTAGGAAAGTGAATTACCCGAGGTGGGGAATAAGTGAGGTACCGCCTCATGTCCTCCTCCGCTTCCCACGCCATTTCCTCCCGAGCTCGCTCCGCCACGTAACCTCGACTAAGCCACGCCCCGTCCGCAGACGCCTAACCCGACGATCGACTATCGCCATGGGAATCTCTCATACGATAACCCTGGTCACCGACATTGTCAATCGGATGTACCCTAGACGGATCCCCGATACATCTCTCAAAGATAGAAACGTGAAACACCGGATGCATCGCCCAGACGGACGGCAGATCCAACTCAGAGCAACCTTGCCTACCTCGCGGACAATCAAACGCCCAATGTACCTTGGGCCGAGTTTCCTTCTTCCCAAATCTCATCACACCCTTCATGGGTGACACCTTTAGGAAAACCCAATCATGAACCTCAACCTGCATGCCGACGACGATGATCCGTATATGACTTCGCCGACTCAGCCGCCAAGAACCTCTCCCGGATAAGCTTCACCTTATCCACCGCTCACGCACCAACCGACCCACTAGCCGCACTTCGCCCACATCGAACCAACCTATAGGCGATCCGCACTTCCTCCCATACAAGGCCTCATAAGGCGCCATCTCGACATCGAGTGGTAGCTATTATTGTACGCAAACTCAACTAGAGGCAATGATCCTCCCACCTACTCGGTCGATAACACAGCTCGCAGATATCCTCAAGAGTCCGATAGCGCGCTTCGCCTGTCCGTCTGCGTGGATGGAATGCAAGACTTGCTCACCGGCCCCTAAAACTCTCGAAAGACCTCCGTAAGCTTAGCCAGAACCGGCTCTCCGTCTGATATGATCGAAATAGGGACTCCATGCATCGACGATCTCTGATGTAAAGTCCGCATAATCTCACCGAGAAGGTCGCCCTAACGGAAGAAAGTGGGCTGATTTCGTCACCGCCGACGATAACCCATATAGAATCACGTCTCCTCCGAGTGCAAGGCAATCCCGTGATGAAGTCCATGTTGATCACCTCCCACTTCCGTGTCGGGATCTCTATCGTCAGAATAAACCACCGTGCCTCGTGTTCTACCTTCACCGACAACACGGCATCGAGCTACGAACTCGCAACGCCCCTCTTCAAGCCATCCCACCAATACACGATCGCGTCGTGGTACATCTTGGTCGACTCGACGGATAGAGTAACGCGCTACCGTGCTTCCCAAGAACTCCGCCAAGTCCTCAAACATCCGAACACACAACTCGCCAAACCTTAGCACCCCATCGTGCTACCTCAAGGACCCTTGCCTCACGAAGAGTCAGATCACGATAACGTGTCAAAATCGATCTCAAATCGCTGCTCTTCCTCCTCGATGGAAGACTCGCAACCTCACGAACTCTAACCCCACCGCTATCGTAATCAATCAAACGGACACCAAGGCTCGCTAATCGATGCAAATCACGAACCATGTCCTCCTCGCCGTCGCACATCCGATAAGCTCCCATCGACTCTACGACTAAGAGCATCCGCCATAACATCGCCTTCCTCGTGGTACAGATATCAACATCATAATCCTTGAGCAAATCTAACCACCGCCTCGCTGAAGTTCACTTCTCTGTCAAGATATACCGAGGCTCTTGTGGTCAGATAAATATCCACGTGAACCCCATACAAATAGTGCCTCCAGATCTTCAAAGCGTAATCACCGCCGCTAACTCCAAATCACGGGGGTAGTTCCTCGTGTTTCTTCACCGCTGGATGCATACGCTATAACCTTGCCTCGCAGATCAACACACATCCCAACCCGATGCCCGACGATCACAATACACAACATAACCGCCTCGACCCTCCGGAAGAGTAAGAACGGGCGGCCGCCGCCTCTTTTCAAGAATCGAAACCCCGCCACAAGCATCACCATCAAACTTGGCCGCTTCGAGTCACCAGTCAACGGTGCAGATAGAAGCAAACTTCTACGAACCGCCGATAATATCCTCGCAAGGCCCGTAAAATCGCGAACCTCGCTGAGTAAGAGTCTAGGCCAAGTTCTCGATCGCTTCGATCTTGGCCGATTCACTGAATGCCATCACCACAATATGCCCTAAAAGCCACCGGTCAACCAAAACTCACATTTGGAAAACTGGCGCATAAATCGCTGGTCCCGAGAATCACAAGACAGCCTCAAATGCTCCGCATGCTCCTCGCCTGAGCGAATAAACCAAGATATCATCAATGAACACTATCACAAACGTGTCCAAAATGGTTTGAACACTCGTTCATCAAATCCATGAATACCGCCAGAGCATCGTCAACCCAAAAGACATGACTCAACTCATAATGCCCGCATCGTCCGAATGCAATTCTAGGACATCCACCTCTCTCGACTCGCACTGATGATAGCCCGAACGCAGATCAATCTTGAGAAACATCTCGCGCTCGCAACCGGTCGAACAAATCATCAATCCCGGAAGGGGTATCTGTTTAATGGTCACCTTGTTCACCGCCTGATCAACACACGCGCAGCGCCCCGCCCTTCTTCTTCACGAACAATACCGCGCTTCCTGTGGAGAAACACTAGGCCCGATGAAGCCCTTTTCCAAAGAAATCTCTCACCGGTCCTTCAACTCTCTCAACTCGGCAAAGGCCATTCTCAGATGGCGAATGGAAATAGCCGAGTGTCCGCAAAGACATCTATACAAAACTCGATCTCCTCTCGTGAGGGATACCCGAGGTCATCCGAAACACGCCGGGAACTCTCTCGACCACCGGAATCGCTCAAAATCTGGTACCGCAGCCTCAGATCAAACACCCGAACGATGGTAGATATACCCTTCGCACCATCTTCCTAGCCTCGAGGTAGAAATAAACCTACCTCTACGATACCGTGCTCTCCCACTCAACAACCGCCTCAGAAACTGAACTGCACTACTCTTCTCTCGCAGCCTACATTGGCGTAGCAAGAAGCTAGCCAATCCATCCCCATGATCACGCCGGTCAATCATCTCCAACTCTATCAAGTTTCCGCTAGGTCCGACGATCAGAATGGTCACAGACAAGCTCTATATACCCGCCGAGCTACCACCGAATCACCCATCGCGTAGCTACCTCGAGTGGTCTATGGACTCGTGCTCTATCCCTATCCTACTAGCAACAAGTGGAGATATATAGACAGAGTAGAACCCGGATCTATCAAAGCATACACATCAAACCTAAACCGAGCAAGGTACCGCGACGACATCAGGCGAGGCCTCCCGATCCCGCTTACCGGAAAGCATAAACGCGTTCTCGAGGACCGCTAGAATCGACTCGCGCCACTTACTCGCCGCGACCCGCTGGTCCATGAGTACCTTTTCTCCGGCGAGTAATCGTGGGACGGAAGCGCAATGCACTCGTAGGCCGAGCCCTACCACCGCCACGCCGGCCTGACAAACTTCGCGAAATGACCCCGCTGCCACAAGTATAGCAAGCTCCCGAGTACACCTCCTGCATGGTATCTACCACAACGGCACACCGAGCAGACTCAACGGTTAGCACTTCGCTACTCGAAACAAGTCCCGGGCCCCGACCGCCTCGATCGCTCGGGCCGCATCAAGATGATGTAGAGCGCTCGCGCATTGTGGTGCAACCGACTTCACGATGCCGCCCACCCCGAACTACCAAAAGAACCGCCGCTCGCCTTCTTCTCGCCGATATCGCTTACCCGGGCGTCTCTACGCCTCGTGATCCTAGCGCATGAGCTCGCACGCGGTAATGTCCATACCGTCGGGCGGACACACCCGCACAAGACTCGCCATGTAATCATCTAACCCTGACATAGCGATGCACCCGGCCCTCCATATCCGCTACCAAGGTGGACATATCGAGCCAAAGAATCAAACTCGACATCAGACTCCCTAATCAAGGCCCTCCCCTGCCTCAAAGAACAAGAATCTATCACCGTGCCTCCTCATCTCGCGAGGCAAGAAGTGTGAGAAAAGCCTCCAAAACTCATCCCATACTTCGAGGTGCATGCTCTCCCGAAAGCTCCTACGATCAAAACCAATCGATCGCGTATCACGCACCGATGCGAACCGAATGTCACGCACTCGCCTCGTTTTGATCACCCGCATGATCCTTCAGAATCGACGGATGAACTCCTCGCGATCATCCTCCCGCCGACCAGAAAACTCGCGGGCTACAACTAAGGAAATCCCGTAGCCTCAAATCGCTCGCCTCGTGCACTACATGCGCCGCTGAATCGAATCGCCGGCCCGCATGTCCTCGCGTTCGCCACAATCCGAGCAAATAATCGCTATCTCTCTGCACTTATCTCTCTCGCCTGTGCCGGGACCGAGGTACGGTATCGCGGTCTATCGGGCCGCGGCGCTACGGAACTTCGCTGCCTCGTATAGATCGGGCTCGAGCCCTCGTAACTCGGGTGTCTCGCTAGCGCCTCCTGCGCCGCTTTGCCTTCTGCCCGGCCGCTTTACGCGAGGCATAATCAGCATGTGAAAGGAACACGTTGAGGGTCCAACCTATAACACGCCTCTAAGGCACGATCTCAGAGTGAGAAGAATGGAAACCAATCCTAAATATCATATAGCCTCTCGACATTGGTGTGGTGCACAACACACCGATAATCAAGACTTACTAGATACGGTCAGACACTTTCCGAGGATTAACCGCTTCGATACCACTTTTGTCACGACTGCCCGGCGCGGATCGTGCCTCACCGGCACCCAAGTAGTCATACATCGAGTAACCAATGGAAATATAAAACAAGACAGAAACATAGTAAAATAAATGCTTTATCTGGATGAAAAGCTTGCCTTTCGCATAATATATATAACTCAAGTTTTGCGCTACATCCCAACTGCATAATAGTACTACATACCTCTAAGGAAGTAACAACTATGGCGACAGGCCCCGCCATACCTCGACTGCATAAAACTATCTACAACAGGAGATCATACCCAAAAGTAGAGCCTCCTATAAGACGGAGCTCCCGACACCAACGCAAAAGATCCTAAGACGCGGATCTAGCACCGCTACTTTTACCGCAGATTTAACGCAGCCCAAGCGAGGTCAAGATAACAGTACCAAGTATGTGAAACTATAAAGTACTTAAAGTGAAATCAAAGTATTTAAAACCTTTTCACAAATATAATCGGGCCAATTGCACGTAGTGCCATATCACAAACAATAACAGAATAGGAAAATCAGAATGTGTCTAGTCTAGGCCGCGAATGATCAAGCAAGGCCAATCGCCCATAGTATCATTCTCAAGGTGCCTAGTCCTCGACTTCCGCATCCGCATAGTCACACATGCACCCGCATGAGGTATTCCTCGCATCGGGGCAGCTAACCCCAGATCCGCCTAGGCTCCCGCACCCGCATAGCCTCAAAAGACCGCATAGTCTCAACAGATCGCATAGGAATCCCCGCATCAAAGCAAACACCCGAATGATCAATCCCGAGCATACCGCTCCCGCATAGTCTCACAGACCGCATAGCCGATAGACCAAGATCGCGGGCAAGCCCTGTGATAATAAGTCGCGGGTAGGTGATATAATAACAATACAACAGACTTACCGCTTAGCAACGTAAGCACAAAGAATGACTTCTTACACAAAGATTACAAGACACTAACACAGTAGCATCATAATTTGTCTACTTATCAAATACACTTAACAGAATCAATACAAGGCTTTTATAAACAAACAAGAAAAATAGCTTCTTTCTAAGTCATATACCTAACTTCCCATAAAGCTAGTATAACTCTTAAGCTTTTGTTTTAAAACCAAATATTTATCTCCGTTAAAAATGATTCAGTAGTTCTTTGAAATGCATTAGATTCTTATTATTCAGCTTAAGTCAAAAGACATTGCTGTAGTTATTATTCGTGCTTAAGTCAAACGACATTGCCGTAGTTATTATTCGCTTAACACATGTACGCCTACCGTATCATATATATGTTAAAATATCATGCTTAGGAAGAATCACATACCTTCTCGCAAAACCTCCCGCCAAGTTCAATATGTCGCAGAGAAAGAATCACCTATAATAGTCACGCATATCTAGCAAAGTCTAGACTACTCAAGGTCATTCTAAACAGAGGGTTCACAATTTACGGAAAGTCGGGCAGCACAACCCTACCCGTGAGCTATATAAGTTCATCAGAAAACAAATTCATGTGAGTACAAATTCAATTATTCTTCTTTAAACCCTTCTATCGTGATAATAGCTCAATTCTATTCCGTAATATCCTTCTAAGTATTTAATACTTATTCTTATACTTCTACAAAGATGCATTCTCTAATACAAAGAGGGTTAGGATTATTTACCCTGTAGCCCAATAATATCCTAGATAAAAGTCGATCCGAGCAAGGCTTAGATCCTAAGTCAGACGCCCGATAGCTCCAAGGAAACCTTAAGTTCTTCACAACTTCTACTAAGTACTAAGTGGATTTGGGCTAGGTATTTTGGGCATTATAACAATACTAGAAGGCAACTTTTCTACCAAGGGAGGGGGTAGAATCTGCCAGCTAGTGGTAGCCCTCGCCAAACTTCACAAGGGGAGTGAGTGTTTGACGAACAAGGCTCAAAGGAGAGGAGAGGATTTTCAAGACTTGGAAAGATTTGTGGGTGAATAACTCTTCATCTTAAGGGGGGTATTTATAGCTCAAGCCATGGCCAACCAATGGCCAAGATGAAGACAATTGCAAGGCAAGTGTAGTGTGAGGATTTACTACACACAAATATCCTACCAACTCGACTTGTGCAAAGGCACAAAAACGCCATCCTATTCCAATTCGCCCATGGACGATTTCAAGTCCACCAATCGAGGGTGCCAAGTGTCGCCTCCCGCTGGTCCAAAATGTTTCGCCTCTAAAAATCCAAGCAAAATTAGAAATGGCATAGCCGAATTTTCCTACGAAGCCGTGGAAACGCTTTCGCCTGAAACGATTCTTTTAGCGAAGTCAGGTACAATTTTCGAACTCGCCTAACTTTAAGGCTAAACTTTCGCACGCACGCCTCACGCACATACCCAAATACAGGTATAACAAAACCGCATGCAGTAAGTACGGCATAGCCGACTACTAAAACCCACGCACTAACAAGGTCATAAATCAGATTACGAGATCTGCCTGCATCACATGATCAAAGCCGACCACTCGCTCGCAGATCTAATGTGCGCGCCTAACCCCGAACTTCCTAATACCCGCATAGGCCAATCTCATAGGCCCGCATGAGGTATAACCTCGCATCGAGGGTAGCTACTCCCAAGATCCGCCGACTCGCACCGCACGGCCACATGCATCGCACGCCCATAAAGGACGATACTAACTCGAACTCCCGTAGTTCGCACGGATCACCCGGACCCGCATGAGGTATTCTCGAATCATAGGTCACTAGACCCGCCGAGTCTACCCCACACGGAGGCGCCTTAACCTCCTAAACAAGTCAAGGCGAGTGGTATAATACCAATATATCACCGATATGAAACAATTTACGCGCAATCGAGGGGAAACCCCCTTTTCACAAACATCACAAGATACTAACACACGTAGCATCCTAGCATGTTTACTTAACAAATCAACAAGAAAGTATTACAAGGCTATCACAACCCAACACAATCAAGTTATACACACACGACACTTTCTACTATATGATTAACAAGATCGGGTTTTTATCCCCAAAGTACTTCATACATTAACTCTTTAAAAAGATACGTTACTTTCACAAAAGTCACACAATACCCGTAGTATATAAAAATAGAGTGATTATCTTTTTAAGTAAACCAAAATACTTACCTTTGTAAAATCAAGTAACAACATTTATTTTCCAAACGTCCAAGTTTGCCTAATTCCAAATGTTCACGCTTTATTTTAAAAGGTTTCAGAGTTCATAGTCTTATTCATTAAGAATATAATTCTCTTTAAACAACTGAGAAACATAAGCCTTATATGCGAGTAGGATATTCTTGTTTATAACAATCTTATTACAAAGAAATGCATGATCTAGGAAATATCATTTTGTCTCATCTTAGCTTCTACGCAGATGGAAGCTTTCTATCGGTTTTAATAATACTTCATTAATCAAAACATTTTCCTTTATTAACGCCGCAGTTGGTTTGTCGATACACATCTCGATTTCCAAATCAAGAAACATTGTCCCTTTTAAAACAAAGTACTAATTACTCACGAATTAGGTATCACACAAAATTCATATAAATCATTTAAGTAAAGTCTCTTATCTTACAAGATCAAGTCTCTTAACTTCTAAAATAAATAAATCATTCGCTTTATCTCTCTTAAGCCATTATACCTAACTTCCCATAAAGCTAGTATAACTCTTAAGATTTTAAAACCAAGTATTACTCTTTCTTTTAAAAACAGCTTTAATTCTCTGAACTACTTCAAGATTATTATTATTCGCTTAAGTCAAAAGACATCATTGCATAACCACGCTCAATTAACACACGACGCTCACCGCATTACATAGTTATACACATATCATGCTAGAAGAGATAGGAAGAGGTTCACATACCGCGACGATTATCGACTATTAGCAAATCGCCCATCGCTATAACCCGCTTAGCCTGTCCACCTTCTCAAGTAGCACATGCCACTGCAGAACATTCAACCTATACAGTTATACAAGTCTATCAAAGTCTAGACTACTCGAGAATAAATCTAGATACAAGATCCTACGGAAATTGGGCAGCCCTCCCTACCCACAAACTACACAAGTCTCATCAGAATACACCCCACGTAATTACAGCTCGCTTTCTTTAAATTCAAAGCTTAAGTCCAAGGACATTGCCACAAACTATGTTCAGTTCTTATATATATAGTATACTTCAACTATATATTCCTACAACATGTAATCTCCAATTACAATAGGGACAAGATAATTACCTCGATAAGCCCATAATTATCCAAGTAGAGACGTCGATCCCGGGCAACGCTTAGCTCCAACTCCGCAAGGCCCAACTCCGCTCCAAACCACCCTTAGAAGTTCTAACCAACTTCTACATAATACTCCAACTAACTATGGAGATTTTCCTTAGGGTTCGGTTTGTGACTGACGGAAGTATAATAGTATTTCGGCTTTCAGATAGGTATAACCTTAATACTACAAGGTATACTACTAAGGTAATTGGGTATAGTAACAATACTTTTGAGAGTATTTCTACCAAGAGGGGGTATTTATACGAGACAACACCACAAGTGGTGTATACCCTCGCCTACCCCACTAGGGGTACTCGCCAAGGTGGGAAAGCTCTCGCCAAGTGGCCTCACAAGTGGGGAGGACGAGATACCACACAAAGGGGGGGAGGATTTTAACACTTAGGAATTTTTAGGAATGGATGAAGAAGTCTTCCAAAGGGGGGTATTTATAGGTCTAGCAAAGGCCAACCAATGGCCAAGATCATGCTAAGTGCATAGCAAGTGTAGGGCCAAGATCATGCCAAGTGCACCTTATCCATCTACCACCAAAATATCCTACCTACTACTTGACAAAACCCACCCAAATCGCCCACCCTTGATCGCCTAAGTCCTCCAATGAGAGGTGACAAGTGTCGCCTCTTGTTGGTCCAAAATGTTTCGCCTCTCTAAAATCCGCAAAAATTAAAAATGACATAGCCGGAATTTTCCTACGAAAGTCAGAAACGCTTTCGCCAAAAACGACTCTAACCGTGTCAGGCACAAAAATAATTCGCCAAGCCTATTCTCAAGTTCAAATTTTCTACGCACGCCCCACGCATATACTGAAATACGGTATAACATTCTCTCTCTTAGAAACATTCGTCCCGAATGTTCCTTCTAAGTCTCAAAACAAACGTGCGCCAGTATAGTCTTCACTACTATACTTACGAGAACAATCCTGCCACAAATGGCCACAGAAACAACTGCGCAAAATACTTACATCCAAGCCCACGAGGAAACACCTCTAGCATCGTAAAAGCTCCTACTCGAGGTCTAAAGTATACTCCCTTAGCACCCTTTCTTTACAACGAAATGATCACATCTATGCTCGCCATACATGCTCGCTTCTTCCCGATACCACTTTTGTCACTTTGCCGCGAGGTTCTAGTGTCACTCCGGCGACCCAACAAATGGTACCGGGCTGCATGCGATCCCTGAGGCTGTCATACACTTCTTGTACACTCGAACTCTTTCTCATAACCTACCACATTTACGACATCGCTTTGCCTCAAAACTCGGGTTACTATCTCTAACGTGGTCAACATTAACCGGGAACACTGATGGATCTCCGATACTTTCCCAACATAACAATACGAAAGATCGGACGCATCGCCTCCTAAGTCGGACGCAAATGCTAACATATAGGCAACCCGCCTACTCTTCACATGAACTCAAAAGGCCAAGTAACTCGCTAAGTTCCTCTGCTTTCCAAAACTCGCCACACCCTAACCGGGTCAGACCTTCAAGAAGACCGATCGTCAACTCCGAACTCTAAGCGCCGCTACGATAATCCGCACGATTTCTTTGAGCCGCCAAAACCTCCTCTAGATAAGCTTCACCCTATCCACAAATTGGAACAAGCTCAACCAACTATCTCAACCTTGCCAACATCAAACCAACGACGCAACTTACACTTCCGCCCTACAAGGCTTCATAAGGCGACATCCGAACACCGAAATGGTAGCTAAAAACACTCCTTCAACAGAGACAACAATCCTGCTCGAACTACCCCGAAATCAAACACCGCCCGAGGCGAACGCGATTCTCGAGACTTACCGAGTTCTAACCCCGCTCGTAAAACTTCCAAAAGAAACAGCCGCACTGGGCTCCACTGTCTGTCATAAGGTGAAGGTAGGCACCCCGTGCAGCCTTACAACCTTTCTGATATAATCAACACTACTGAGTACACTGTCTTTGCTAGAAGACAAGACGGGCTGACCTCCTCGGCCCGACTACTGGTCGAACGCATCCACGACTCGTACGCTGGTTAACTAAACTTGGGCCTAACACCCTCGTGACCCTACCACCCGGCGGGACCACCACAAACTGACCCCACCATACAAAAGGTCGCGGGTTGACCCGCGGCATGGCCTCAACCCGACCCACTCGCAGAAACACTTGCTCCCCGATCCGGAACAACTTCACTAATCACGTTACGAAAACCTAACGGTCTTCTTAGCTCAACTACCCTCTTTCATTCCACACAACTCAGGGACTTATCCCACAAACATAGCTCACGTGCACTATGCACTCCTATAAGGGTCAAACATAAACATACGTCTTTACTCGAGATGGCCTTACCTCTAAGGTCTCTACGTATAAAACTCTAAGGCTCACACTTTTTCTATCCCCCAACTCTTACTTGGTTAACTAACCAAGATTTCTAATCACAATTTACACTCATGTTATCTGAACATAACACTTAAGGTATACTCACCTTATCACATATACAAAACTCTGAGGGTTAAAGATATGCTCGCATCTACCGCTTCACTCCCTTAGTCATTCTAATTAAACTCGCCTGCAGGCGATAGCTGGGGAAGATGACAAACTACCCACCGATCATGAAGGCTAAGTCCTCCTACTAGGACACTCTTCCGACATCGCACTGACGGCCGTAGTACAACAAGTACCCATCTAAAAAGACGACATTCCCCGGGATGACGTCGCCACATCAGGAACCTAAGATCCGAGCTCACCAACTCCTCGCATACCCCGAACGCCCCGAAATTCGTGGAGGACCTCTCGCACCGTGGATGTGCATAATATAATCCACGCGAGGTGACTCGCCGAAGTTACCAAAGGACTCGCCGCTCGCCCTCTTCGCTGCTTCGTTAACCCGCCGATCTACGCTTTCGCCGCGCATAAGCCCGCATACAAGCCATGCTCAAGCTTCAATCAAGAATTACTCTTGCACAACCTCTCTAGGTAGTCATCAAGACTCGCAGACATCGGTATGCTCTCGTAGCCAAATCCATAGCTAGTAATGTGGTCGCTTTGCAATCTATATTCTCTCGCCCTGGCCGTGGAATCAAGGTTCAAATGTCATGGCCGCAGAGGAATCGCCGCCGTGCAAACTCATTGGGCTAGTGACGTCGCAGAACTCCTCAAACGAAACACCTAACTCAGTGATGGTTGGGCTCAGGCCTCGTAACCTCTCAGACTTACTCGCAGCCTCGGCCGCTTGCCCTCCCGCCCGGCCGCCTACGCGAGGCATAACGCTAAGGGAAAGAAATACGTTAGAGGGTCCAACTTACAACACAGCTCTAAGGCACGATCTCAGAGTGAGAAGAATAGAAACCAATCCTAAATATCCTATAGCCTCTCGATTATCGTGGTGCACAACACACCGATAATCAAGACTTCATCGATACGGTCAGACACTTTCCAAGGATTAATCGCTCGATACCACTTTTGTCACGACCAACCTGCCCGTGGATCGTGCCTTACCCGACACCCAAGTAGCCAAACATCGTAGTAATCACGAACATAAAACAAGACATGAAAATATTATGAAGTAAGAAACAAGAATTGAGAAAACTTGCCTTTCGATATATATAAATCAATTTAAAACAACAGCTACATCCTTATTACAACTCGCCCACAACAAGCATTACGCACTTCTAAGAATGATACGACAACAATGGCGGACAGGCCCCGCCATACCCCGAATGTAAATACCTACAACGATAGGACAATACCACCGATAAGCCTCCGAGAAACGAGCTTTCCCAAACGCTGAATCGTGACCCTAAGCACGAGGATCAATGATCGTGTACCTTTAATCGCGGCATGAACGCAGCCTCCAAGCGAGGTCGATAACAGTACCGAGTATGTGAAATCGAAATAAATCAGAAATGAAATCATAGTAGTCTATATAAAGCAGAGACATGTATGATAACCAAACTACGCTCACAATAAATAAGCAGTCATGTCAAGTCAGGGACTCACGCCCTCAAAGTCATCACTCAAATATAACTATGGGTCTCACGCCCACCACATCATTCATGCCCGTGGAATACCTTCCTCACTGCCGGCAGTCTATGATATAAACGCATCAAGGAATACACATGAACACCAGGTCCCACCTGTGTCCTAATAAAACCGTACAGGGTAAGTACGAAGGCATAGCCGACTACTAAAACCCACAGTACCAACAAGGTCATAAATCAGATTACGAGATCTCGCCTGCATGGCCACATGATCAAAGCCGCCACTACCGCAGATCTAATGTGCGCGCCTAACCTGGAACATCCCGCAGCTCCGCATAGGCCAATCTCATAGGCCCGCATGAGGTATAACCCCGCATCGAGGGTAGCTACTCCCCGGCATCCGCCTGGACTCGCAGTCCGCATGGCCACATAGACCGCATGCCCATAAAGGACGCATACTAACCTGGAACTCCCGTAGCTCCGCATGGATCACCTGGACCCGCATGAGGTATTCTCGAATCATAGGTCACTAGACCCGCCTGAGTCTACCCCGCATCGGAGGGCAGCTTAACCTCCGGAAACAAGTCAAGGTGAGTGGTATAATACCAATATATCGGCTGATAGTGAAACAATTTAAGCGCAATCGAGGGGAAACCCCCTTTTCACAAACATCACAAGATACTAACACACGTAGCATCCTAGCATGATTACTTAACAAATCAACAAGAAAGTATTACAAGGCTATCACAACCCAACACAATCAAGTTATACACACACGGCACTTTCTACTATATGATTAACAAGATCGGGTTTTTATCCCCAAAGTACTTCATACATTAACTCTTTAAAAAGATACGTTACTTTCACAAAAGTCACACAATACCCGTAGTATATAAAAATAGAGTGATTATCTTTTTAAGTAAACCAAAATACTTACCTTTGTAAAATCAAGTAACAACATTTATTTTGCAAACGTCCAAGTTTGCCTAATTCCAAATGTTCACGTTTCTTATTTTAAAAAGGTTTCGTAGTTCATAGTCTTATTCATTAAGAATATAATTCTCTTTTAAACCATCTGAGAAACATAAGCCTTATATGTGAGTAGGATATTCTTGTTTATAACAATCTTATTACAAAGACCATGATCTAGGAAATATCATTTTGTCTCATCTTAGCTTCTATGCAGATGGAAGTTTCTACCGTTTTAATAATACTTCATTAATCAAAACATTTTCCTTTATTAACGCTCGCAGTTGGTTTGTCGATACACATCTCTCGATTTCCAAATCAAGAAACATTGTCCCTTTTAAAACCAAGTACTCATTACTCACGAATGAGGTTTCACACAAAATTCATATAATTCATTTAAGTTAAGTCTCTTATCTTACAAGATCAAGTCTCTTAACTTCTAAAATAAATAAATCATTCGCTTTATCTCTTAAGCCATTATACCTAACTTCCCATAAAGCTAGTAAAACTCTTAAGATTTTAAAACCAAGTATTACTCTTCTTTTAAAAATGCTTCTAATTCTCTCAACTACTTCAAGATTATTATTATTCGCTTAAGTCAAAAGACATTGCCTGCATAACTACGCTCAATTAACACACGACGCTCACCGTACTACATAGTTATACACATATCATGCTAGAAGAGATAGGAAGAGGTTCACATACCTCGCGACGATTATCGACTATTAGCAAATCGCTTCCACTCGCTATAACCCTAGCTCAAGTCCACCTTCTCAAGTAGACACGCCACTCAGAACATTCAACCTATACAGTTATACAAGTCTATCAAAGTCTAGACTACTCGGAGAATAAATCTAGATACAAGATCCTACGGAAATTGGGCAGCCTCCCTACCCACAACTACACAAGTCTCATCAGAATACACCCTACGTAATTACAGCTCGCTTCTCTTCTTTAAATTCACCTTAAGTCCAAGGACATTGCCACAAAACTATGTTCAGTTCTTATATATAGTATACTTCAACTATATTCCTACAACATGTAATCTCCAATTACAATAGGGACAAGATAATTACCTCGATAAGCCCATAATTATCCAAGTAGACGTCGATCCCGCAACGCTTAGCTCCAACTCGTGCGCTCCAACCCGCTCCAAACCACCCTTAGAAGTTCTAACCAACTTCTACATAATACTCCAACTAACTATGGAGACTTTCCTTAGGTGGTTTTGTGGACCGACGGAAGTATAATAGTATTTCTGGCTTTTCAGATAGGTATAACCTTATAATACTACAAGGTATACGGCTAAGGTAATTTGGGTATAGTAACAATACTTTGAGAGTATTTCTACCAAGAGTGGTATTTATACGAGACAACACCACAACGGGGGTGTATACCTCGCCTACCCCACTGTGGGGTACTCTCGCCATGGGAAAGCTCTCGGCCAAGGGGGCCTCACAAGGGGGAGGACGAGACACCACACAAAGGGGGGGGGAGGATTTTAACACTTAGGAATTTTTAGGAATGGATGAAGAAGTCTTCCAAAGGGGGGTATTTATAGGTCTTGCAAAGGCCAACCAATGGCCAAGATCATGCCAAGTGCATAGCAAGTGTAGGGCCAAGATCATGCCAAGTGCACCTTATCCATCTACCACCAAAATATCCTACCTACTACTTGACAAAAACCCACCCAAATCGTCCTCCCTTGACCGCCCAAGTCCTTCCAATGAGAGGGTGACAAGTGTCGCCCTCTTGTTGGTCCAAAATGTTTCGTCTCTCGGAAAAATCCGCAAAAATTAAAAATGACATAGCCGGAATTTTCCCTACGAAAGCTGTGGAAAGTTTTCGTCTAAAAACGACTCTAACCGGGTGTTGTGCACAAAAATAATTCGGCCAAGCCTATTCTCAAGTTCAAATTTTCTACGTACGTCCTTACGTACATACTCTGGAAATACGGGGTATAACATATATATATGTTGAAAGGCAACCGTTTTGGTTGGCCTATTTTATTTCATCATGATCCATGTCTATTTTGCATGTTTAAGTTTTTATTTCCGCTGGTTTTCTCTGATGTTGTATCACTAGGGTGCCCGGTAAGGCACTACCACGGCCCGGTTCGGTCTTGACAATTCCGCTATGTCGTTTTGTATTTTTGCGGATTTTTCCGAGCGACGAACATTTTTGGTTAACGAGAGGTGACACTTGTCACCTCGTGACGCTGGTCGGCCATTTGGGTCACGCCTCCGCCGATTGGCCCTTGTTTTGTGCCTTATTTTGGCCTTGTTTTGTGCCTTGTTTTGTGCCATGTTTTGTGGAGTAGGGTTAGGTGCACTTGGCTTGATCAAGGCCTTACACTTGCCTTGCACATGGCTTGATCTTGTCCATCGGTTGGCTCTGGCTTCCTATAAATACCCTCCCTTTGTTGAAGACTTCATCATCCAAAATGTGTTCTAAGTCTTGCAATCCTTCCCTCTCCTCTTGTTGCTCTCGCCCCAAGCCTCCCCTCCCCTTTGAGTGGCCTTGTGGCCGAGCCTCCTCTCCTTGTGGTGCTAGCCGTGGGGTACCCCCCCTAGCCTAGGTGTTTCGTATAATACACCCCCCCTCTGGGTAGAAATACTCTCCAAGGCTTGTTATAATGCCCAAAATACCTTAGCCTTTTCCTTGTTGTAGTGCAAAAGGTGCCTCTATACGTAGAGACCGGAAATACTACCATTTTTCCTTTTTGTCTCAAACCTAAACCCTAAGGAAATCTTCATAGTTGGTTGAAGTATTTGAGTAGAAGTTGGTTAGAACTTCTAAGGGTTGATTGAGCGCACTGAGTAGAGCTAAACTCGTCAGATCGACATTATAACTTGGATAATTTTGGGCTTGTCGAGGTAAATATTCTTGTCCCCTTATTGTAATTGGAGATTCCATGTTGTAGGAATATATAGTTGAGGTATACTATATATAGAATCAACATTATTGTGCGACAATGTCTTTTGACTTAAGCTCAATTTAAAGAAGAGAACTGAACTGTAATTACATACTGTATTAAAGTAGACTTGTGTAGCATTGTTGGTAGTAGAATTGTACACGTCCGGTTAGACGTAAACCCCCCGGTTGGCTTGGTAGCCTCGATAGAGAGGAGATTTACGCTGCGTGGGAGGTGTCACAATTTTCTAGAACATGGAACCGCAAGGTTAGAAGTTAATAGACGTTTGTGGCCTTATAGTAAGTACTACGAGTAGCGATTCTACTTGAAGAGTGGAAACGGCCAGCCGTTACTGATCGTGGAGCGCTTTTGCTTATTATCGATAATCGTCGCGAGGTATGCGAACCTCTTCCTATCATTCGAGCATGATGTTTTGTAAACTATGTAGTACGGTAGACGCATACGTGCTAAATGAGTTGGTTGGTTTAAAACATAGGGTGTTATAATAGCTTTATGGGAAGTTAGTTATAACGACTCTATGTAGGTAAGAATGGTTTATTGATTGTAAAAGTTAAGAGACTTGATCTTGAAAGATAAGAGACTTAACTTGTTTTACTTGGTAATTAACTTTTTGTTAAAAGTGTTGTGAAATCTCATTCGCGAGTAATGAGTACTTGGTTTTAAAATGAATAATGCTTTAATGATTTCGGAAATGAGGACAAGTATCGAACAAACCACAGCAGCGCTAATAAAGGAAAATGTATTGACAAATAACAAATTGTTATTAAAACCAGTATAAACCTCCATCTGCATAGAAGCTAAGATAAGACAAAATTGTATTACATTTCCTAAGATCATGGCTGTTGTATCAAGATTGTTGTAAACAAGAATAAACTGCTCACACATAAGACATATGTTACTCAATTGTTTTAAAAGAGATTAAGACTATGAGTTATGAAACCTTTCTAAAATGAGAAACTTGAGCATTTGAAATTAGGCAAACTTGAACGTTTGGAAAATAATGTTGTTACTTGATTTTACAAAGGGAAGTATTTTGGTTTACTTAAAAAGATAGTCACTCTATTTTTATACTACGGGTATTATGTGACTTTTGTGAAAGGAACGGATCCTTTAAAAGAGTTAATGTGTAGTACTTTAGGTTAAAACCCGCACTTTGATACAAAACTAAGTACTGAGTTGTGTATAATCGCCTATGCTTGTTGTGTAACTCGCCATGCTTGTTGTGATAGCCTTTGTTGTGCAAATGTTGATATCAGTGACTTCTTGAGAAAGAGTAGATCTTTTATAAAAGTCTGCGAGTATGGTAATTTGCTTGAGCTTGTTTGTGATAGCCTGGTTGTGCGGTATATTGTTATTGCGATCACATGGACATGTCTACACCGGCAGACTCGGGGCATGTGGCGTACGCGTGGTTGATTACCCGATATATTGTTATCGAGGTCATGGACATGTCTACACCGGCGCAGATTCCGGCACGTGGTCACGTGGCGGTTGATCACCCAAAGATATTGTTGATGCTGCACGCATGTCTACACCGGCGCAGATTCCGGCATGGACACGCGCATTGTTGTTATTGTTGCATCATGGACATGTCTACACCGATGCGACCGGGTACGCGCCGCGATCAGATTGATGTCGGCGCGACCCATAGTTATATCGAGCGACGACGCTGGCGCGAGTCCTCGACTTGATCGCTTTTGTGTTCAGCATCAGATATCGTTATCATACATGTCTCCCGCTTTATATAGATCGTTATGATTTAATCGCAGATTTTCGGGCCACATACTTGGTACTGCATCGACTCTTCGGGGCCGCGTCGCCGCAGTGAGGTACACCAGCCGTTGGTCCTCGCCGTAGGATCACAGCCATGGGAAGCTCCGCTTCTCCGAGGCTTATCTTTGCATGTTACCCCGAGTTGTAGGTTCTGTACATTCTGTGGGTATGGCGGCCCCGTCGTCATGTTGTATAAAACTCTTAGAGTATCGCAGCAAGGGTTTGTAAAAAGGATTAAACTGTTCGGTTTGAAAGAATTGTGTATATATTTTATTAAAAGGTAACCGTATGGTTGACATGTTTTATGATCATATATCTTGTTTCTTGTTAAAGTTTTATTTTCTGCTGGTTATCTCTGATGTCGTATCACTAGGTGCCGGTAGGCACTACCACGCCCGGTTCGGGCCTCACTTTGCCCTTGCACGACGATGGTTTTAAAAGAAAAAAGAGGTGTTATTTAATTTCCGCAGCTACTTAGTCATTAATGGCGGTGCCTGTGTAGGGCACCACCACCACGCCCGGTTCAAAGTGTGACAGTGGTATCAAAGCAAATCCTGAATGTCTGCAGGTGTCTAGTAGAGTCCTGATTATCGTGTGTTGCGCGCCACACCCATAAACAGAGGCTATAGGACATTTAGGAGTTGTTTCTATTCTTCTCACTCTAGATCATGCCCTAGAGTCAGTTAGTAAGATAATTCCTCCGACGTAATTTTGTGTTACAGCTATGCCTCCGGAGGGTAACAGCCTGCAGAGGCAAAGGAGTAGCAGGAGCTACTAGTCGACTCGAAGTTGATAGGCTTATGCCTGTGTTATACCTGACATGTTGTTCAATGGCGAGTTCTTCTTCGCAGTTTGAGGCCCCAGCACGAGCCTCTGCTCGCTAGGAAGACTTTAGGGTCATGAAGCCATTATGTTATTGACCAAGATAGCGCTTTTACGCCACGCCAGGAGGTTATTCGGCGATGCATGAGTGTACAGAGGTAGAGGGCAGCATGAGATTCTGCGTAAGAGGCTAGGACCGGTTGGTTATCCTGTGAGTTTTGGACGAGTCGCCTCAGAATGAGTGAGATATTCCCAAATTACCCAAAGACATACCCCCGCAGCTCACGGTGGGAGTTTGGACCTCAAGGTATTTAGAGCGGTCCGAGCTCCAGAGGTCGAGGTTCTCAAAGGAGGGGATTTTCTCGCCGAGGCCACTTATTCCTCGGTGTTTCCATCAGTAGAAGCGCCATTTGGGAAATGCCGCTCGCACAGTGTTTGTTATTATTGTGGCCGTCGCCATATACGAGGGCATGTCCTTTTAAGGGCACTGCGAGGTGGCTCAAATGAGGCCGATGATTGATTCCTTTCCTCCACACTGCAAGGCCCCTGCAAGGTGTTCGATGTTAGCCACCGTGGTAGAGGTCGTGGAGTTTATAGTTCGCGGTCCTTCAACCGCAGAGATGACGCTGACCATCAAGGGATCGTGAGGCGACATCGCACGGTTACAGGTATATTTTGATTCTTTTGAATCATACGTGCATTGTTAGATTCAGATTTTGCCCTAGCGTATATGTTTTCCCTGTGTTGCTAGCAGTTATAAGTGATAGTACCCCAGAGGTAGGAATACCTTGATTAGTAAAGTGAAAGGTTAAGAATGATGACGTAATGGTAAGTGAACCGAGACTATAGTTGTAGAGTTCACAAGTTGTAATTACCCGCAATAGTGTAAGACCAATAGGGAAGATCAGACAAGGAATACTTTGGCTTATGTGGACTAACCTCTGTGAATGGGAGGATAGGGTGAGATGTACCTTGAGATAAGAGAGATTTATTTCGCACTAAGAATGAAGTTAAGTGTGACGCCGAGCCTGTCATGGACTCATTTCGGGTCAACCGGTAGAATGGAATGGGGTGATGTCAGTTCGTAGTGGTCCCGCTATGTGATAGGGTCCCGAGAATACAAGGCCCAAGTCTAGTTGATTTTGTACGTGTACTAGATAAGTTTAGAAGTACGAGAAAGTATGACAAGTAAGGAAAGAAAGGAACCTCTAAGGATCCCGTGTTTGGGAAGACAGTAACCTTCGAGTATGGTGAGAATGGGCCACGGACGGAAGGTCCACTATTATGTTCACATATGTTGTGGTGTCCATGTGTGGCATCGTTGGTCTTGTGCAGTTTTGATTGATAGGCATAGTATAGAGTTTATGCCGGAGTTTGTATAGCTTGATAACCGACTAAGAACATTCGGGGACGAATGTTTCTAAGGGAAGAATGTTACACCCGTAAGTTCGTGACATGTATAAGTGAAGGCGTAAGGAACACAAGACTTGGAAATTGTATGCGAAAGAATTGTTTTTCCGACGGGAAATGTTCCGAACGTAGGAAAGGAAAAATGTTCGTTGTTAAGAATTGGATTCTCAAAAGACATTATTTGAAGAGTATGGAACTCTTAGCATTATGGAAATTTATTTTTTACGGATTTGGTCACGTGGGGCCCACCCGAGGAATTTTACGTTTTGCGGGGCTCACGTGGGTTACGGAATTTTATGGACGAATGAGAAGGCGACACGTGGCACTCCTTCCACATGGCTTGGTAGAATTGTGTAAGGGCAAAATGGTCATTGACCATGGTAGAAGATAAGTCTTCCAAAGCTTGATATTGTTGACAAGTCAACTTGTCCACCTAGGCTTGATCCAAGTGAAACTCATCCTAACCCCATATTTGTGGATATCTAAACCCTCCATTGTGTTTTATAAGGTTGCTACTTGTTATACCCCATATTTTCAGAGTATGTACGTAAGGACGTACGTAGAAAATTTGAACTTGAGAATAGGCTAGGCCGAATTATTTTTGTTCACAACACCCGGTTAGAGTCGTTTTTCGACGAACGCTTCCACTTTTCGTAGGAAAATTCCTATGTCATTTTTAATTTTGCGGATTTTTCCAGTAACGAGACGTGTTGGACCAACGAGGGCGCCACTTGGCACCCTCTCATCAAGCGAAATTATGGGCGTAATAGCTGGACGACTTGGCCTTTTGTCAAGTAGTAGGTAGGATATTTTGTGGTAGATGGATAAGGTGCACTTGGCATGATCTTCGCCCTACACTTGCCTAGCACTTGGCTTAATCTTCGCCATTGGTTGGCCTTGCTTGACCTATAAATACCCCTCTTTGATGACTTCTTCATCCATTCCACAAAGTTTCTAAGTCTTGAAAGCCTCCTCCTTGTGTGGTGTTTCGCCCAACACCCCTCTCCCCTTCAAGGAGGCCTTGGTAGAGTCTTCCCTTGGCCGAGAATACCTCCTGGTGGGTTGGCCGAGGTATACACCCCCTGTGGTGTTGTCTCGTATAAATACACCCCACCTTGGTAGAAATACTCTCAAAAGTATTACTATACCCAAAATACCTCGCCCTAATACCTTGTAGTATTCCAAGGTTATACTTATACTAAAAGCCCGTAAATACTATTATACTTCCTTCACTACAAAACCGAAACCCTAAGGAAAATCTCCATAGTTAGTTGGAGTAGTATGTAGAAGTTGGTTAGAACTTCTAAGGGTGGTTTAGCGGTGGAGCGCACGGAGTGGAGCTAAACGCCGTCAGATCGACTTTATACTTGGATAATTATGGGCTTATCGAGGTAATTATCTTGTTCCTATTGTAATTGGAAATTACATGTTGTTAGAATATATAGTGGAGTATACTATATATAATCAACGTAGTCTCGGCAATGTCTTTTGACTTAAGCCCAAGAATAATGAATCGAATCAGAATTACATAGACCGTATTTCAAGAGACTTGTGTTGTATTATCGTAGAGTAGAATTGTACACGCCCGGTTAGACGTGGTAACCCCGGTTGGCCCGCCGATTTTCTCGTAGAATGTTCTACGATAAGATCTAGATGTTAATAAAGCGCTTGTGGCCTTATAGGTTGAAGTACTACGTGTGGCGCGATCTACTGGCTTAGGAGTAGCCGACGACTTGAGGTACTGAGCGTTTTGCTATTAGTCGATACTCGCCGCGAGGTATGTGAACCTCTTCCTATCTCTTCTAGCATGATACGTGTGTAACTATGTAGTACGGTAGACGCATACGTGTTAAATGTATTTGATTGTCTAAAACATAAAGTGTTATAACGCTTTATGGAAGTTGGTTATAACACTTTATGTATGTAAGAAAATACTTGTGGTTTTAAAAGGTAATCGATTTGAACTATAACTGTTGGTTATGTGATAACGAAGAACTTGCAGTATTTCAAAAGATTATTGAATCATTTTGAAAGAAGAGTAATACTTGGTTTTTGAAAACTTAAGAGTTATACTAGCTTTATGGGAAGTTAGGTATAACGGCTTAAGAATGTTTTACTGATTTCGGAAATCAGAATGTGTATCGACAAACCACCGCAATAGCTAATAAAAGGAAATGTTTTGACAGATTAAAACCAAGAGAAACTTCCATCCGCATGTGCTTAAGAGACAAAATGATATTTCCTAGATCATGGTCAGAATAAGATTATTATAAACAAGAATATCCTACTCACATATAAGGCTTATGTTCCTCAGATGGTTTAAAAGAGAATTATATTCTTAAATGAATAAGGCTATGAACTACGAAACCTTTCTAAAATAAGAAACGTGAACATTTGAAATTAGGCAAACTTGGACGCTTGGAAAATAATGTTGTTACTTGATTTTACAAAGAGAAGTGTTTTGCTTTACTTCAAAAGATAATCACTCTATTTTCATATACTACGTATCAGGTGACTTTTGTAAAGTAACGATTTTTTAAAAGAGTTAATGTATGAAGTACTTGGGGATAGAAACCCGATCTTGTTAATCATATAAAGAGTGCCTGTGTATAACTTGATCAGGTTGGGTCATGGATAGCCTTGTGATACTTTCTTGTTTATTTGATAAGTAAACACGCTAGGACGCCACGTGTTAGTATCTTGTGATGTTTGTGTAAAGGGGTTTCTCGATTGCGCTTTAAATAGTTTCACTATCACCACATGTTGGTATTGTACCACTCACCGATCGCTCCGAGGTTGCCTCCGACGCGGGATAGACTCAGCGTCTAGTGACCTATGATTCGAGAATACCTCACGCGTCCTGGGCCTATGCGAGCTACGAGTTCCGTGTTAGTTTGCGCCCTTATGGGCACGCGATGTGGCTACGCGATCGCGGTTCGTGCGATGCCGGAGTAGCTACCCTCGACGCGGGAATACCTCACGCGACCATCGTGGCCTGGCGCGAGTCGCGGAAGTTCCGTGGCTAGACGTGCACATTAGATCGCGCGAGTGGCCGCCTTTGATCATGTGACGGCAGACAGATTTCATGATACGCTTTATGACCTTGTTGGTACGGTGGTTTTAGTAGTGGCCATGCCTTCATACTTACCCCAGACGATTTTATTATGACACAGCGGACCGTGTTCATGCCAGTATCTCGTGCTTTTATATATCATGATCACGCAGCTGGGAAGGTATTCCACGCATGATTGATGTTGTGGGCGAGACCCATATTTATGTATTTGAGTGATGACTTCGGCGCGAGTCCTCGGCTTGATATGATCGCTATTTATCAGGAATCGTAGTTTGGTTATCATATATGTCTCCGCTTTATATAGACTACTATGATTTCATTTACGTGATTTTCGCCGCATACTCTGCACTGCCAGATCGACTCCTTCGGGCCGCGCTCATGCCGCAGTAAAGGTACACCATCGCCGATCCTCGCCTGTGGTCACACTTCATTTGGGAAAGCCCGCTTTCTCCGAGGCTTGTTCGTATAGTCCCCGTTGTCAGGTGCTACATTCGTGGTATGACGGCCCCGTCCGTCGCTGTCATATCATTCGAGGTCTCAGAGTAGTACCGCAAGGGCGTTTGTAAAAGGATTAAACTGCTCATTTGTAAGAGTTGTTATTTATATATACGCCAAAGGCAAGTTTTTCGACATCGTTGCACCTTATTGGTTTCGTGTATGTTTTATGTTCCGCTGACACTGATGATGTATGGCTACTGGGTGCCCGGTAGGCACCAACACGCCCGTTCGGTCGTGACAAAAGTGGTATCGAGCGCTTAATCCTCTGAAAGTGTCTACGACCGTATCCAAGAGTTCGATTATCTGCGTTGTGCACCACACCAATAATCGTGAGGCTATAGGATATTTAGGATTCGTTTCTATTCTTCTCACTCGAGATCGTGCCTTCAGAGTGTTGTAAGTTAGACCTCTAACGATTTCTTTCCTTACCGCTATGCCTCCGCGTAGGCAACCCGACTCAGAGGGCAAGGCAGCGGAGTCGCGAAGTTGAGTACAGAGGGTTACGTGGGCACACGCCCAATCTTTACCTAGAGTAGTGCTTCATTTGGAGAGTTCGCGACGCCACTAGCCCCAAGCAGAGTTTAGCACGCGCAGCGCTCCATCGCGCCATGATATTTGAACCTTCGCCCACGATCGAACAATGAATTTAGATTGCATGACCGCATTAGCTATGGATTTAGCTACCGCAGAGTATACCGATGTACCGCGAGTCTTGACGACTACCTAAGAGGGTCAGGTAAGAGTAATTCTTCGCTTAGGCTCGAGCATGGCCTCGCACGGCTTATGCGCAGCAGCCGAGAAACGTAGATCGACGTTAACGGCGACGGAAGAGGCCGCAGCAGCAAGGTCCTTTGGTAACTTTCGAGGCGAGTCACCTCACCAGCGGAGTATATTATGCACATCCACCAGTGCAGAGAGGTCCTCCACGAATTTCGTGACGCTCGGGTACGCAGGAGTTGGTCGAGCTCCGCATCTTCCGGCTCATTACGCGTACGCCATCCCGGAATGTCGTCTTTTAGTTGGTATTTGTTGTACCTACGACCGTCAGGGTCTGATGTCGGAAGAATGTCCTTGTAGGAGGACATAGCCTTCGTGATCGCGGTAGTTTGTCATCTTCCTTAGCTACGCCTACAGGCGTGTTTGTTTAGAACGACTAAGGGTAGTGAAGCAGTAGATACAGGCATATCTTTAACCCTCTAGAGTTTTGTTTATGTGATAAGGTGAGTATACCTTAAGTGCTATGTTCTGATAGAAGTGTGTTAGTTGTGATTAGATATTATGGTGGGTTAACCGTAAGATTTTGGGGATAGAGGTGTGAGCCTTAGAGTGTTATACGTAGACCTTAGAGGTAAGGCCATCCGAGCGGGTGTAGTGTTATGTTTGATCCTTATCTGAGTGCATAGTGCACGTGAGCTATGGGATAGGTCCCAAGTAGTGTGAAATGAAAGAGGGTAGTTGAACTAAGAAGACCGCTAGGTTTTCGTAACGTGATGTGAGAGATTGTTCCGATCGGGAGCTAATGTTTTGCGCATTCTTGGGTCGGGTTGAGGCTATGTTGCGGGTCAACCCGCCCGCTTGGTGGTGGGGTCAGTTTGGTGGTCCCGCCGGGGTAGGTCACGAGGGTGTTAGGCCCAAGTTTAGTTAACCAACAGACGAGTTCGTGGATGCTCGACCAAGATCGGGCCGATGGGTCACCATCGTGTTTTTCTACCAGACCGCTGTGGCGATGATATATCGAAGGTGGTAAGGCTGCACGGTGCCTGCTTTCACCTTATGAACGACATGGAGCCTGTGTTACTACTGTTTTTTCGGAAGTTTTACCAGCAGGTTAGAACTCAAAGTAGTCTCCAGACGCTGTCGCCTCGGGCGTTGTTTGGATTTTAGGGGTAGTTGTGAGGATTGTTATCTCCCGTCGGGAAGTGTTTTATAGCTACCATTTCGTTGTTCGATATCGCCTTGTGACGCCTCAGGGCGGAAGCGTAAGTTGCCTGGCCGATTGGTTCGACGCCGCGCGTTCGATAGTTGGTTCATACGTGTTCAGCAGACGTGGATAGCGGTGCTTATCCGTAAGAGGTTTTTGGCAGCTGAGAATCGTGCGGATTATCTACGACGCACGCTTAGAGTTCAAAGCCGACGGCCCAGATTTCAAGGTACCACCCCTGATAGTGTGTAAGAGGAAACTTAGCCCGAGTTACTTTGGGCCTTTGAGTTCATGGAGGATAGGCCAAAGGTTGCATATGTTAGCATTTGCCGTCCGACTTGTGAGGCAACATCGCCCACTTTTCGTGTTATGTTAGAGAAGGAAATCGTAGATCAATCCAGAGTGTTCCCAGTTTATGATGACCAAGTTAGAGATAGTAACCCCGAGTTTTGGAACCAAGCGATTTAAATGTGGTAAGAGTTCGAGTGTACAAGAAGTGTAATGACATCCTCGTGATCGCATGTAGTCCTGCACCATTTGTTGGGTCGCCGAGTGACACTAGAACCTCGCGCAAAGTGACAAAAGTGGTATCGGAAGAAGCGAGCATGTATGGCGAGCATTGATGTGATCATTTCTTTTGTAATGAGAAGGTGCGATGGTAGTATATTTTAGACCCCGGAGAGAGGTGTGTGTGGTGATGTTAGAGGTGTTTCCTCGTGGACTTGGAGGGAAGTATGGTGCGCACGTTGTTTCTGTGGCCAGGTGTGGCAAGGACTGTTTCGTAAGTATAGTAGTGAAGACTATACTGGCGCACGTTGGTTTTTGAGACTTAGAAGGAACATTCGGGACGAATGTTTCTAAGGAGGGGAGAATGTTATACCCCGTATTTTCAGAGTATGTACGTAAGGACGTACGTAGAAAATTTGAACTTGAGAATAGGCTTGGCCGAATTATTTTTGTTCACAACACCCGGTTAGAGTCGTTGACTAAACGCTTCATTACTTTCGTAGGGAAAATTCCGGCTATGTCATTTTTAATTTTTGCGGATTTTTCCGAGTAACGAGACGTGTTGGACCAACGAGAGGGCGCCACTTGGCACCCTCTCATTGGCGGAAATTATGGGCGGTAATAGCTTGGACGACTTGGCCTTTTTGTCAAGTAGTAGGTAGGATATTTTTGTGGTAGATGGATAATGTGCTCTTGTGATTATCTTGGCCCTACACTTGCCTAGCAATTGGCTCAATCTTGGCCATTGGTTTGCATTGGCTTGACCTATAAATACCCCCTCTTTGATGACTTCTTCATCCATTCCACAAAGTTTCTAAGTCTTGAAAGCCTTCCCATCTCCTTGTGTGGTGTTTCGTCCAACACCCCTCTCTCCCTTTGTGAGGCCTCAGGCCGGAGTCTTCCCCTTGGCAGATAATACCCCCCCCCTTCCTAGTAGGGTTGGCCGAGTGGTTTACACCCCCCCCCCCTTTGTGGTGTTGTCTCATATAAATACACCCCCACCTTGGTAGAAATACTCTCAAAAGTATTGTTACTATACCCAAAATACCTCGCCCTAATACCTTGTAGTATTCCAAGGTTATACTTATACTGAAAGCCCGTAAATACTATTATACTTCCTTCAATACAAAACCGAAACCCTAAGGAAAATCTCCATATTTAGTTGGAGTAGTATGTAAGTTGGTTAGAACTTCTAAGGGTGGTTTAGAGCGGTTGGAGCGCACGAGTCGAGCTAAACGCTGCCTGTGATCGACTTTATACTTGGATAATTATGGGCTTATCGAGGTAATTATCTTGTTCCTATTGTAATTGGAAATTACATGTTGTTAGAATATATAGTTGGAGTATACTATATATAGAATCGAACGTAGTCTGCTTCGCAATGTCTTTTGACTTAAGCTCAAGAATAATGAATCAATCAGTAATTACATAGATCGTATTTCGAGACTTGTGTTGTATTCTCAGAGTAGAATTGTACACGCCCGTTAGACGTAGAACCCCCTCGTTGGCTTGGTAGCTACTCGATAGAGAGGAGATTTACGCCGCAAGTGTGGGGAGCGCGAATTTTCTCAGAGAATGTTCTACGATAAGATCTAGATGTTAATAAGCGCCTTGTGGCCTTATAGGTTGAAGTACTACGTGTGGCGCGATCTACTGCTTAAGGAGTAGCCGACGGCTGAGGTACTGGAGCATTTTGCTATTAGTCGATACTCGCGAGGTATGTGAACCTCTTCCTATCTCTTCTAGCATGTTATGTGTGTAACTATGTAGTACTGAGACGCATACGTGTTAAATGTATTTGATTGTCTAAAACATAAAGTGTTATAACGGCTTTATGGGAAGTTGTTATAACAACTTTATGTATGTAAGAAAATACTTGTGGTTTTTAAAAGGTAATCGATTTGAACTATAAATCGTTGGTTATGTGATAATGAAGAACTTGAAGTATTTCAAAAGATTTTGAATCATTTTGAAAGAAGAGTAATACTTGGTTTTTGAAAACTTAAGAGTTATACTAGCTTTATGGGAAGTTAGGTATAACGGCTTAAGAATGTTTTATCGATTTCTAAATCGAATGTGTATCGACAAACCATCGCATTAATAAAAAGGAAATGTTTTGACAGATTAAAACCAAGAGAAACTTCCATCCGCATGTAAGCTAAGAGACAAAATGATATTTCCTAGATCATGGTCACGTAATAAGATTGTTATAAACAAGAATATCCTACTCACATATAAGGCTTATGTTCCTCGGATGGTTTAAAAGAGAATTATATTCTTAAATGAATAAGGCTATGAACTACGAAACCTTTCTAAAATAAGAAACGTGAACATTTGAAATTAGGCAAACTGGACGCTTGGAAAATAATGTTGTTACTTGATTTTACAAAGAGAAGTGTTTTGCTTTACTTCAAAAGATAATCACTCTATTTTCATATACTACGTATCAGGTGACTTTTAGAAAGTAACGATTTTTTAAAAAGAGTTAATGTATGAAGTACTTTGGGGATAGAAACCCGATCTTGTTAATCATATAGTAGAAAGTGCCTTGTGTGTATACCTTGATGGTGTTGGGTTGTGATAGCCTTGTGATACTTTCTTGTTTATTTGATAAGTAAACACGCTAGGACGCCACGTGTGTTAGTATCTTGTGATGTTTGTGTAAAGCGGTTTCCTCGATTGCGCTTAAATAGTTTCACTATCACCGTTATGTTGGTATTGTACCACTCACCCCGACCGCTCCGAGGTTGTCGCCTCCGACGCGGTAGACTCAAAGCGTCTAGTGACCTATGATTCGAGAATACCTCACGCGGTCCCGGGGCCTATGCGGAGCTACGAGTTCCGGTGTTAGTTTGCGTCCTTTATGGGCACGCGGTCTATGTGGCTACGCGGATCGCGGTCCGTGCGATGCGAGCTACTCGATGCGGGAATACCTCATACGCCATCGGGTGGCCTGGCGCGAGTCGCGGAAGTTCGTGGCTAGACGCGGCATTAGATACTGCGCGAGTGGCGGCCTTTGATCATGTGACGGTCAGACAGATTTCATGATACGCTTTATGACCTTGTTGGTACGGTGGGTTTTAGTAGTCGGCTATGCCTTCATACTTACCAGACGATTTTATTATGACACGTGGGACTCGTGTTCATGTGTATCTCTTGGTGCTTTTATATATCATAGATCACGGTGGGGAAGGTATTCCACGGCATGATTGATGTTATAGGCGTGAGACCCATATTTATGTATTTGAGTGATGACTTCGGCGGCGTGAGTCCTCGGCTCGATATGATCGCTATTTATTGTGAATCGTAGTTTGGTTATCATACATGTCTCTCCGCTTTATATAGACTACTATGATTTCATTTACAATATTTTCGCCGCATACTCTGCACCTATCAGATCGACCTCCTTCGGGCCGCTCATGCCGCAGTAAAGGTACACCGATCGTTGATCCTCGCTCTTGGTCACACTTCAGCGTTGGGAAAGCTCCGCTTCTCCGAGGCTTGTCTCGTATAGTCCCCTGTTGTAGGTGCTTACATTCGGGTATGACGGCCCCGTCCCGCTATCATTGTCATATCATTCGTAGAGTCCGAGTAATCTTGTTGGGAAGGGTTTGTAAAAAGGATTAAACTGCTCATTTGTAAGAGTTGTTATTTATATATACGCCAAAGGCAAGTTTTCTCAGACATCGCTTCGCACCTTATTGGTTTCGTGTATGTGTTTTATGTTCCGCTGATTACTCTGATGATGTATGGCTACTTGGGTTCCCGGGGTAAGGCACCAGTCACGGGCCCGGGTTCGGGTCGTGACACTACTAGTGCAAGACTAGCTCATTTACACTTAGAAAAATTAGAAACATTGTTGTTCTACAATAGAAGCTCTCGGGTTAGTGCCCTCTCCCACACAAAAATTTTGTGATTTTGATCCATTAGCCACAAGACTTAAACCCAAGGTCCCTAAGGGTATTGTAAGGATATCTCAATAGAAAGATTTCGGAAAAATGGAGTTTTCACGTTAGTCGCAAGGCGGAAACTAAGGGAGTTCTTCAACTTTGAAGTTGGAACTTGAAGAAGGGTTCTTCATAGGCTTCTAAGGAGTGCTTGGAGCGGATTGGAACTTAAGGAAAGGAGCTAAGAATTGCTAAGGCGCGACTTTGATTCTTGGAAATTTTAAGGGCTTGGAAAGGTATAAATTTTGTCGTTTTAGCAATTAAGTTTACTTATTATTGTAGCTATGGTTATTAGCAAGCATGAGATGTATATTATGTAGTTGGATTAGTGTATTGGCTATTGGAACCCTAAATCTGAAAACTAGCATGTTAGCCTTAAGACTATAATTCAAGTTGATTATTCGTTTAAGTCGTCGCATGTTGTGTAGGAAGGAAATTGTAGTTGTTGAAGTTGTGTATGACTATATAACATGTTAGACCCTAGAACTTGGAATTTGAAAATGATTGGAAAAGACTTTGAATTGTTAGTATGTAGTTGGCCGAGAATGGCTTGGAGTTTTAAGCTATTTCGTATGAATTGTGGGGCGGAATTTTACACGTATTGTAAGGCGTGTAATCCCCTTTGTTTGGTTGTTGTTTGGAGCCTTAAATGTGGCGTGTTGGTTATTGTATTCGACCTTGAAAAAGGTGGCAAAGTGAGTAGAAACAAAGGAAGTGCTGCCCGATTTTCCGTAGAATTAGAGACCATATACTTAGTATTATTCTACGTTAGAGACTAGAAGTTGATAGTCTTGTTGTGACCATTATAGGTTGACACTTCTACGTACGGCGTATTCGGCTTAGCTTGTGGATTTAGCCGAAAAGGTATGTGAACTATCTCCTCTTCTAGCATGATTCCTAAAGATAAAGAAAGCACGTTCTACTCCTTAAATGATCCATTCCTTGGTTGTACTTGGATTGCCTAGTATAGAATTTGTTCTATGTACTTCCTTGATTGTACTTTGATGTTTAAATTGTAAGTCGTATAATCCATTGCCTTAGTGGAGTTTGGATTCTTAAGAGTGAAAGTATTTTGCTTAAAGTACATAGTCTTGAAAAGGAAGTGGTTTCCAAATCTTTTGGCTAGTGCCTTAGTTCCAAAACCTAAGGGTCATTATAATGACTTTAGGTGAGTCAAAGGAGTGATTTACTTAATTGTTTTAAAAGAGGAGAAATGACGTGATTTAAGAGAAGTAGCTTGTCTTAAAGGTGTGTGTTGCTTGAGGTTTAAAAGTGGAAGAAACTTGTTTTCTATATATTAAGAGACTCGAAGTATTTTGAAAGTTAAGAGACTCGATTTGAAAGTTAGTGATACTTGGTTTTAAGTATAAGTCTCTTAGTTATAAAAAGAATGAAATCGTCTAAAAACCATAAAGGGTTATAACGACTTTATGGGAAGTTGGTTATAACGGCTTTATGGAAGGTTTCGAAAGTTGTCTATTTTGATTAATGGGCATAAGTTGCCTAGATTGTGAAAATTTGAAGTTACTTGGTTTCAATCTTTGAAATGAGTTTCTAAAAGTATAGCAACTTACTTTGAAAAATAGACACACATTGATACTACGGGTGTTAGTATCTTGGGGTATTACACAAAAAAGAGTCTCTTGAAAATAATGTATGTACGTAGTACTTTGGCTTGATTAATTGAGAATTAGTCTAAGTATGCCTTGATAAGTACTTTGACTTGTTAATTGAGAATTATTCCATGTGTGCCTTGATAAGTACTTTGGCTTGTGACATTGAATTTGCCTATGCTTGTGGTGATAGCCTTTGTTGTGCAAGTGTTGTATTTCTGTGCTACCGTGTCTCTCGTTGGAGGGCCGGTCATGTTATTCTTGATTGATGGACATCGACACGATGGGTGCCCACGGTATGCTTCACTAATCAATCCTTTTGGACATACTGACACGATGGGTGGCCCACGGGTATGTTTCCATTAGGAGTGTTATTTTGTTAATCGCTTTGGACATACTGACACGATGGGTGGCCCACGAGTATGCTTCCATTTTGATTGTTGTCTTGTTGTTTCCTTTTGGACCTACTGACACGATGGGTGGCCCACGGGTATGGTTCCATTAGGATTGTTGTTCCATGGACTAGCTCTCTCGAGGTTTACCGATCGGCCTTGGTATCTGGTGGTTGGCTTTCGTACTTGCCCCGTCTCGTGGCTGATTCGGCCTTGGTACCTGGTAGTTAGCCTTCGCACTTGCCCCGTTCAGTGTAGTGGTGAAGTCTCGTGATACGGCCTTGGTATCTGGTAGTTAGCCCTCGTACTTGCCCCGGTTAGCTACGTGACACGACCTTGGTATCCGTAGTCGGCCAGACTTGCCGTGTCGCCGTGGTTTGGTTGTATAGTATTGTTAGTACGGTTGTTATGACGACACGTGGGACCTAGTGTTCGGTGTTCATGTGTACTTCTGGTGTGATTATATCATGATCGCCGGCAGTGAGGAAGGTATTCCACGGGCATGATTGATGTTGTGGGCGTGAGACCCATTGTTATATTTAAGTGATGACTGGAAGGGCGTGAGTCCCTGACTTGACATGACTGCTTAAATATTGAGTACTGTAGTTTGGTTATCATACATGTCTCCTGCTTTGTATATACTATTATGATTTCATTCTGATATTTTCGATTTCACATACTTGGTACATTCTTCGTCTTGACCTCCGGGTGCGTTCATGCCGCAGTTTAGGTACATTTGTTTGGTGATCGGCAGTGTAGGACCGCTCGAGTTTTTGGATAGCTCCTTCGCTCGAGTTTATCTTTTGGTATGAGTTCTTTCAAGACAGATACGGGTACGGCGGGGCCTTGTCGTCATAGTTCAAAGATAACTCTTAGAGGTCTGTATTCATATGTGGGATTGGACTCATGTACGGTGTCTTTTGTTATGTATATTATATGGCAGCCTTGTCGGCTTTGCCCTTGCACGTACGTTGGTTTTAAAAGAAAAAAAAAGAGGTGTTATTTAATTTCCGCAGTTTACTTAGTTGTTAAGGTAGAAGGGTGCCCAGGTAGGGCACCACCACGGCCGGTTCGGTGTGACACAAGATACCTTTATGGGCGACTATATGACATTATCGCGTCCCGAAATGGGCGGCAGATACCTTTATGAGCGACTATATGACATTATCGCGTCGAGAATGGGCCGCAAGATACCTTTATGGGCAGACTATATGACATTATCGCGTCCCAGAAATTGGTCGGGCAGTATACCTTTATGGGCAAACTATATGACATTATCGCGTCCCAGAAATGGGCCGAGCAGTATACCTTTATGGGCAGACTATATTACATTATCGCGTCCGTGAATGGGCCGCAAGATACCTCTATGGGCAGACTTATGTGACTTTATCGCGTCCCATATTGGGCCGGGCAGTATAGGCGTCCCTCCATAAATGGCCGGTTTATGTTAGGCTAGGTATGTAAGTTATATGGTAATGAACTTGACGGTTTTTCCTAAGCATGTACGTAAGAATGTGAATATAACTTTTATGTAAAAATGGGAAAAGATAATATGGTACGATTAAGTTCACGAGATGGTAGTGACATGGTAGGATCTGGTATTTACCTTTTTTTTATACTTGCCCCTGTCATTCTTTTGTACAGTTATGATTTGTTTACTGTACCTTATTTTCCGCTCCATATTCGCACTGTTGTATGCGACTTCTTCGGGCCGTTCATGTCCGCAGTTTAGGTACGATTGTGGATCCGCAAGCTTAGGATCCCGGTTCAAAGATTTGAGATGGCTCCAATGTTCCGAGTTGTCATGGCTATGTATATTCGTGGTACGGCGGCCTTGTCCCGCCATAGTATTTGTTCAAATCTTAGAGGTCCGTATTCATCTATGGGCCGGATGGCTAGAGTTGTTTTTACATTGTTAAGCAGTGTAGACCACTTTTCGTAATTTTTATGTTATGGCGGCCTTATCGGCGGGCCTTGGTTTAAAAAAAGAGTGTTATTTATCTTCCGCAGCTTTATTATGTTGTATGATTAGCGGTGCCCGTGTAGGGCACGATCGCGCCCGGTTAGTCGTGACAAAAGTGGTATCGAGCGATTAGTCCTCGGAAAGTGTCTGAGGCCAGTCTAGTACAGTCTTGATTATCGGTGTGTTGTGCACCACATCTATAATCAGGAGGCTGCAGGACATTTAGGATTGGTTTCCATTCTTCTCACTCTGAGATCGTGCGATAGAGCTTTGTTGTTAGGGTCGTCTCCCCCTAACGAGTTATGTTGGTTGCAGCTACGATCAAGCGTGATGACTCGGAAGGACTATGTGGATTGCATATCCAGGTTGGTAATGATTGTAGTGTAGTTGGTATTGTGACATACAGCTATACGGAGTTATGTATGAGGGTCAGACACGTGTTGCCTAGAATGATTTTAGATTACCAAGAGTTGGTAAAGACTAACTAGATACCGGGAAGGTATGGAACAATTAATGAATTCTCGCCAAGGTCTTATGTTTTATTTTGAGATAATCGGGGAAGGATGAGGTGTCGATAGGCGCTTAACCCTTAAGAAGTCATGTTAAGAAACTTAATGGAATACCATGTTAATATATTAAGCTACGTGGCTTAAGAGAATTGTACGGATGAGGTCCGTATAGAGTAAGTAATGGTTGTTGTGATCAAGACGACACGATTATGGTATTATGAGAAGTTTTGTACCGTTCTTGGGGATCGTAAGGTAGGCTTGGAGCATGGAAATTGCGAGCCTAAGAATATTGATGATCACGAGACCTTAGATGTATAAGGTCTTCTGTAGAAAGATTTATTATAGACCAAGAATAAGAGTTAAGTGCGACGGTGGGGCGGGGTGAGGACTATGCGGGTCGCCCATAGCCTGAAATGGAGTGGGATCGGTTGGTAGTAGTTCCGCCACGTGACAGTGGTCACGGTGCAAGGCCCAAGTCTAGTTAATTGTTTTACTGATTCGTGGACGCGTTCCACCGAATCCAGTCGTGGCCGGAAATGGCCTTATATTGTTTTATAGAGTGACTCCAAAGATTAGAGGCCAGAATCGGTATGGAAGTTATGTATATATGCTAGTATGAGTTGGAAGTACGGAAATAGTACGACCAGTAAGAAAGATAACAACCAAGTGTAAAGGAATAGAGCCTGAATCCATAAGAACCTTTCGAGGTAACTACACCCGTGAGTGTGTGGGGTGGTAGGTGAGCGGGAATATGAGATTTTTCCGGTGATGATACAGTCGTCAGACCCTAGTAGACCTAGTAGAGAGGATTATGACAGACTTTGAGGTCATTATGAGTATGGGCTAGTTGGCTTCGTGAGTGCCAAGGTTGACAATTTTAGTATAAGTATTGTTATGTGGCCATTGGGTGGCATATGTTGTATGAAGGTTATTGTAAAAGGAGACTATGTCGCTATCTAATTAGATTGGACTCCGAAAGAACATTCGGGGACGAATGTTTCTAAGGGGGGAAGAATGTTACACCCCGTAAGTCCAGGACATGTTTAAGAGAATGTACGTAAGGAACACAAGACTTGAAAAGGGTACGAAAGGAAGAATTATTTTTCCGACGGAAAATCTTCCGAACGTCGGAAAAGAGGAATGTTTGTTGGTGAGAATTAGATTCTCAAAATGCATTAATTGAAGAGTATGGAACTTATTATCATTATGGAAATTTATTTTTACGGAATTGGTCACGTGGGGCCCACCCGAGGAATTTTACGTTTTGTGGGACCCACGAGGGTTACGGAATTTTATGGACGAATGGGAGGGAGACACGTGGCACACCCCCCCCCCCCCCCACATTCGTCTTGGACGAAATTGAAGCAAGGGTAAAATGGTCATTTGACCAATGTATAGATGACAAAGTCTTGCTAATTAAGAGCTTGATATTGTTGACTAAGTCCAAGGGCCACTTGGCTTGATCTCTTCCCTCCAAACTTTACAAGTGTTATAATCTAGACCCTCCAATGTATTATATAAGCACACTAGTAGCAAGACAAGTCTTCCAACACTTAGAAAATTTCACAACATTCTTGTTCATAGTAGTGTGCTCTCGGTTTTGAGCATTTTCCACACAAAAAAATTTGCAAATGTGGATCATAATTCACAAGACTTTAACCCAAGGTCCCTAAGGGTATTGTAAGGATATCTCAATAGAAAGATCCCGGAAAAACCGCATTTTTACGTTAGTCGCAAGGCGGAAACCCAAGGTGTTATTCAAGTTTGAAGTTGGAAATAGAAGAGGAGTTTTTCACAAGCTTCTAAGGGTTGCAAATAGCGGATTGGAACGTCAAGAAAAGGAGTTGGAGTTGCTAAGGATCGACTTAGGGTTTTGGATCATTTTGAGCTTAAGGAGGTAATAATCTCCGTCTTGCTATTATAATTCAAGATTTCATGTTGTAGTAGTTAGAAATGATCATGTGGATTATATTATGAAGAATGATATGTGTTATGGAATATTTGGATGGAATCCGAAAGTTGCATGATTTAGCCTTTAAGTTTGTAATTCAATTTAGTTACTAGTTTAGTCGTCGCATGTTATCTAAAGAATTGATTAAGGTGGTTATAATTGCTAAGTTGTTTATGACTATATAACATGTTAGACCTAAGAAGTTGGATTGAAAAAGAATTGGAAAGGACTTTGTGTTATTGAATAAGTTAGCCGAGAATGGCCTTGATTAAGGACTTAGTTGATATTAATTGTGGGGCGGAATTTTACACGTATTGTAAGGCATGTAATCCCCTTTGATTTGGTTGTTGTATTGAGCCTTAAATGTGGCGTGTTAGGTTATTGAATTCGGCCTTGAAAAAGGTGGCAAAGTATGTAGAAACAAAGGAAGTGTTGTCCGATTTTCCGTAGAATTTAGTGACTTTGCACTTAGAATATTCTACGTTTGAAGCTAGAGGTTTAATGGACATATTATGGTCATTATAGGTTGAAGTAATAAGTATAGCGTATTCTACTTGAAGGATGGAATAGCTATCAAGGTTGAGGTACTTTGGAGCATTTTGCTATTTATCGATAATCGCCGCGAGGTATGTGAACCTCTTCCTTCTTTTGACATGATTCTATGTATGGAATATACATGTGGTACTATTTCATGATTCCTTCTACTCTTAGAAGTTAAGAGGTATGTATGTTGATTACTCTACGTAAAGGTTATGTCTAAGTTATCCTAAGTTCTTATCAAGTCTTATGGGGGATGTTGGTAAGAGTCGTTAGGAGGTATTTGGAGCCAAGTTGACTTGGCTAAGTTACGACACAAATGATAATAAGTATCGAACAAGCCACTGCAGCGTTAATAAAGGAAAATGTAATGACAATCAATTAAGTTAAAAATGAGTAGAATTCTCCATCTGCATAGAAGCTAAGATAAGACAAAATTGTATTACATTTTCTAGATCATGGCTACTTGATTAAGATCGTTATAAATAAGTATAACTTATTCACAACGCACCAAAGTATATGCTACTTAATTTATAAGAATTTACGTATGAAGTCTTAAGACTATGAACCTCAATTTTTTTAAAAGGTTAAGGAACTTTATTTTTCAAGTTATGGGACTTGATTCTTAAAGGAAGAAATGAATTGATTTAAAAGTATAGAATACTTGATTTGGAAAGTATTGATTTCTTTCCATTCTAAAGTTAAGAAACTTGTTTTCTTAAAAGTTAAGAGACTTGAAGTATTTTGAAAGCTATGTGATTTGATTTGAAAGTATAAGTCTCTCGGTTATAAAAGGAATGAATTTGTCTAAGACATAAAGAGTTATAACGGCTTTATGGGAAGTTGGTTATAACAACTTTATGGAAGATTAAAAGAATGGTTTTCTTCAGTAATGTAAGCAAAGAAATGATTTGAAATAAAGAAGGGCAAATTGTTTTAAAGGTACTAATTGCTTAAGGTTTTAAAGAAAGAAGTCACTTGATTTAGAAGCAGAAATGTATTTCTTAAAGGTATTGTGACTTGTCTTGAAAAGTAGATATCACTTGATAATACGGTTATTAGTATCTTGGAAGTTTTATTTTAAAAAGAGTCATTCTAAAGGAGTCGAAGTCGTGAGTACGTTAGGTTAAATTCGATTTTATATTACATTATCGCCCGAAATGGGCAAAGATACCTTATGGGCGGACTATATGACATTATCGCGTCCCGAAATGGCGGGCTATATACCTTTGGGCGGACTATATGACATTATCGCCCTGTCGAAATGGGCAGGCGCATACCTTGGGCGCACTATATGACATTATCGCGTCCCGTCGAGAAATGGTAGGCGAGATACCTTTATGGGCGCGACTATATGACATTATCGCGCCCGTCGAGAAATGGGCCGCAGATACCTTTGGGCAGCGTACTATATGACATTATCGCGTCCCAGGAATGGGCCGGGCAGTATACCTCTATGGGCAGACTTATGTGACTTTATCGCGTCCCATATTGGGCCGGGCAGTATAGGCGTCCCTCCATAAAAGGTCGGTTTATGTTATGCAAGGTATGTAAGTTATATGGTAATGAACTTGACGGTTTTTCCTAAGCATGTACGTAAGAATGTGAATATAACTTTTATGTAAAAATGGGAAAACATAATATGGTACGATTAAGTTCACGAGATAGTAGTGACACGGTAGGATCTGGTATTTACCTTTTTTTTTATACTTTCCCCTGTCATTCTTTTGTACAGTTATGATTTGTTTACTGTACCTTATTTTCCGTTCCATATTCGCACTGTTATCTGACCGCTTCTTCTGCGTTAAATGTCCCGCAGTTTAGGTATTACGCTTTGGATCCGCAAGCTTAGGATCCTGGTTCAGCATTTTGAGATGACTCCAATGTTCCGGAGTTGTCATGGCTATGTATATTCAGGGGTACGGCGGGGCCTTGTCCCGTCATAGTATTTGTTCAAATCTTAGAGGTCTGTATTCATCTGTGGGCTGAACTGGCTAGAGTTGTTTTTACATTGTTAAACAGTGTAGACCCTTTCGGGTAATTTTTATGTTATGGCAGCCTTATCGGCTTGGCCTTGGTTTAAAAAAAAAAGAGTGTTATTTATCTTCCGTAGTTTATTATGTTGTATGATTAGAAGGGTGCCCAGGTAGGGCACCAGTCGCGGCCCGGGGTCGGGTCGTTACAATACCTTTATGGGAAGACTACATGACTTTACCGCATCCCAGCAATGGGCCGGGCAGTATACCTTTATGGACAGACTACATGACTTTACCGTGTCCCAGTTGGCCGGCGAGATACCTTTACGGGCGAACACGACTTTACCGCCCCAGAATGGGCGGGCAGATACCTTATGGGCGACTATGTGACTTTACCGCGCCCCCAGATGGGCGGGCAAGATACCTTATGGGCAGACTATGTGACTTTATCGCGTCCTAGATTGGGCCGGGCAGTATAGGCGTCCCTCCATAAAGGGTCGGATTATGTTATGCTAGGTAAGTAAGTTATATGGAAAATGAACTTGACGGTTTTTCCTGAGCATGTACGTAAGAATGTGACTATAACTTTTATGTAAAAATGGGAAAAGATAATAAGGTACGATTAAGTTCATGAGATGGTAATGACACGGTAGGATCTGGTTTTACCTTTTTTTTATACTTTCCCCTGTCATTCTTTTGTACAGTTATGATTTGTTTCTCGTACTTATTTTCCGCTCCATATTAGCACTGTTGTCGACCCATTTCTTCGGGCCGTTCATGTCCGCAGTTTAGGTATTACGATTGTGGATCCGCGAGCTTAGGATCTGGTTCAGATTTGAGATGGCTCCAATGTTCGGAGTTGTCATGGCTATGTATATTCAGGGCACGACGGGGCCTTGTCGTCATAGTATTTGTTCAAATCTTAGAGGTCCGTATTCATCCGTAATGGATGGCTAGAGTTTTTTTTTACATTGTTAAACAGTGTAGACCCTTTCGGGTAATTTTTATGTTATGACCGCCTTATCGGCTTGGCCTTAGTTTTTGAAAAATAAAGTGTTATTTATCTTCCGCAGTTTGTTATGTTATATGATTAGAAGGGTGCCCCGGTAGGGCACCAGTCGCGGCCCGGGGTCGGGTCGTGACAAAATGTATGTAGAAACAAAGGAAGTGCTGTCCGATTTTCCGTAGAATTTAGTGACTTTGCACTTAGAATATTCTACGTTTGAAGTAAGAAGTTAATAGACGTATTATGACCATTATAGGTTGAAGTACTACGAGTAGCATATTCTACTTGAAGGGTGGAAAAGCTAGCAAGGTTATAGTACTTTGGAGCATTTTGCTACTTGTCGATAATCGTCGCGAGGTATGTGAACCTCTTCCTTCCTTTGGCATGATTCTATGTATGGAATATACATGTGGTATTATTTCATGTTCCCTTCTACTCTTAGAAGTTAAGAGGTATGTATGTGATTTACTCTATGTAAAGGTTATGTCTAAGTTATCCTAAGTTCTTCCCAAGTCTTATGGGGGATGTTGGTAAGAGTCGTTTGGAGGTATTTGGAGCCAAGTTGGCTTGGCTAATTTACGGCACGAATGAGAATAAGTATCGAACAAGCCATTGCAACGTTAATAAAGGAAAATGTAATGACAATTAATTATATTAAAATGAGTAGAATTCTCCATCTGCATAGAAGCTAAGATAAGACAAAATTGTATTACATTTTCTAGATCATGACTGCTTTAATAAGATCGTTATAAACAAGTATAACCTACTCACACATATAAGACATATGTTACTTAACTTAAAGAATTTACGTTATGAAGTGTTAAGACTATGAACTATGAATTCTTAAAAGGTTAAGAGACTTTATTTTTCAAGTTATGAGACGTGGTTCTTAAAGGAAGAAATGACTTGATTTTAAAAGTATAGAGTACTTGATTTGGAAAGTATTGACTTCTTGGCATTCGAAAGATAAGAAAACTTTATTTCCAGAAGATAAGAGACTTGAAGTATTTCGAAAGTATATGATACTTGGTTTTAAAAGTAAAAGTCTCTTGGTTATAAAAGGAATGAATTTGTCTAAAACCATAAAGGGTTATAACGGCTTTATGGAAGGTTAAGAGAATGGTTTTCTCTAATAATGTAAACAAAGAAATAACTTGAAATAAGGAAGGGCAATTTGATTTAAAGGTATCACTTGCTTAAAGTTTTAAAGTAAGGGTCACTTGATTTAGAAGCCGAGAAATGTATTTCTAAAAGTGTAGTGACTTATGTGAAATGTAAAGAAGCCTTGATACTACGGGTGTTAGTATCTTGGGGTTTTATATGAAAAGGAATCTTTTGAAAAGAATGGAAGTACGTAGTACTTAGGGTTAAATTCCCAGATTTGTTTTATGTGAAACGAAAAGTGCCTTGAGTATATAAAATGAAAGTCTAAAGATTTTATGAACTTGCCTATGCTTGCTTGTGATAGCCTTGAGTGCAAGTATTATATGTTTACGCTGCCATGACTCTCAGTAGAGGGCCGGCTGTCTTGTTGTGAATTTACTTGGACGTACCGACAGTGACGGAGGCTTCCACGGGTATGCTTCCATTGTGATTGATCCTTGGACATGCTTATACGATGTGGGATTCCGGGGCATGCGACCAGGATGCGGGTTAGATTCCCGGATTGTTCTTATTACTCCTTGGACATGCTTATACGATGAGGATTCCGGCGTTCGAGCGAGCGGGTTAGATTCGGTTGTTTTATTACCCATGGACATGCTTATACGATGAGGATTCCGGCACGACCATGTTATGTCTAACTATTACTCCACGGACTAGCTCCCATGAAGACATTTACGAGATGAGGATTCCACGGCCATGTTATATACGATTATTACCCTATGGACATGCTTATACGATGAGGATTCCGGCATGCGACCGTATTATGTCGTTACCCCATGGATTAGCCCTCCATGAAGTCATATACGAGATGAGGATTCCACGGGCATTAGATATATATATATATATATATGTATTGTATATGTATGTATATTACAAGTGAGGTAGGATGCCACTGCGCGTCACATGGTTATATGTTACACTTACGGTATCGGCGGTGATGGGATTCCAGACACGAGATATATATATGTATTGTATATGTATGGCAAGCGGTGAGGTGGGATGCCACGGACGCGTCACATGGTTATATTTTACACTTATGGCTGTCGGTAGTGATGAGGGATTCCACGGGCAGGAGATATATATATATATATATTGTATATGTGTCGCGACGGTGAGATAGGATGCCACGGCGCGTCACATGGTTATATTTTACACTTATGATATGCTGATGATGGGATTCCACGGGCGGGAGATATATATATGTATTGTATATGTATGCAGAAGCGGTGAGGTGGGATGCCAGGCGTCACGTGGTTATATTTTACACTTATTGTTGTTGGCGGTGATGGGGATTCACGCACGCTTTGATATTTGTGGGTTTGAGACCCCATCGGACTATGTGATGATATTTGAGGGCTTGTGTCTATAGCCCCGCGTGACTATTGTTCATGTGTTGAAATAGTGCGTATAAGGTAAATCGACTTTCATTACTTTCACTTAAAGGCATAGTGTCTTGTTATTTTGGTTATCATGCATGTCTCGACTTTATATGATCATATGATTTCATTCTGATTTTCGTTTCACATACTTGGTACATATTTCGTACTAACCTCCTTCGGGGGGCTGCGTTCATGATGCAGGTTGAGGTACATAGCTTGCTGATCCGCACTCTTAGGAAAGCTCCATTTCTCCGGAGGCTTTGTCTTTTGGTATGATTCCCTGAGGTTGTAGGTTTATGTACATTCAGGGGTATGGCGGGACCCTGTCCCATCACAGCTGTTATGTCAAAACTCTTAGAGGTCTGTAGTCATATCTTGTGGGTTGTTTTGTAAAAAAAAAAGAGGTAACTGCTTTTGGTTTTACATATTTATATGTATCCGGGAAGGTAGCCTTATCGGCTAACCTATTATTTATTTCTTGTTAAGTTTATGTATGTATGTTCCGCTACTATTCTCTGATGTTTACCTGTAAGGGTGCCCAGGTAGGGCACCAGTCGCGGGCCCGGGGTCGGGTCGTGACAAAAGTGGTATCAGAGCAGTTAGTCATCGGAAAGTGTCTACAGATCGTGTCTAGTAGAGTCTTGATTATCGATGTGTTGTGCACCACATCTATAATCAGGAGTCTGCAGGACATTTAGGATTTGTTTCCATTCTTCTCTCTCTGAGATCGTGCAGTAGAGCTGTTACACCCCGTAATTACAGGACATGTTTTAAGAACATACGTAAGAATCCCAAATGTTAAAGATTGGAGACTAGTAAAAATTTATCGGAATTATGGAATTGTCGGAAAACGTAATATTGTGACGAATGGGAGGGCGACACGTGTCACCCCCTTAAGTGATCTTGGACGAAAATCAACCTGGGTATAAGGGTCATTTGACCATTATTAAGATGATAAAGTCTTGCAAGTAGTAGAGCTTGATATATTTGACTTAGTCAATGGGGCCACTTAGCTTGATATTTAAAAGAATTTCATCCAAACCTCACATTTGTGCAAATCTTGACCCTTCATGTTACTATATAAGTATACTAGTAGTGAGACAAGCATTCCATACTTAGAATTTTTTTCAAGAAATTGGATGAACAAGCTTGAAGCTCTCGGGTTCACCTATTAGAAAAGAAAAAAAAATTTGTTTGTTGTCCAATAAGCTCCACACTTTAAACCAAGGTCCATGAGGGTATTGTAAGGGTATCTCAATAGAAAGATCCTGGAAAAATAGCATTTTCGTATTAGTCGCAAGGTGAAAACCTAGTTGCTTTCCTAGGTTTTGATTGGAAGATTAAAGGAAAGTTGTTTGTGATATTCTAAGGGTCTCAAGTGGCGGATTGAAGTGTCAAGAAGAGGCTCTAAGTTTCTAGGGAGCGACTTCGGATTTGAAGTTGGACTAAGACTCGTTGAGGTAACGATCTTGTTCTCTTAAAGTGTTACAAGATTTTATATTGTTGTTAGCCTTACATTTTTACTAGCATGAAGTATATGTGTTGAAGATTTATAAGTGATATGGATTGTTGTAGCCTAAAATCCGAAATGTCATATAAGCCATTTGAAGTTGGATTACAATTTGGTCGTTAATTAGAATCGTCGCATGTTACTTACTTGAAGATTGTAGTAGTTATAATCGAATGCGACTTGATATCATGTTATACTAAACAACTTGGATTGAAAAGGAAATTGGATAAGAATTGGTGTTGTTGTATCTCAAGTTGCCGAATTTACACTTGTAGTTTGTACTAGTTTGATATCAATTGTGGGGCAGAATTTTACACGTCTAGTAGGCGTGTAATCCCATATTGTTAACTACATTGTTGGGCCTTAAATGTGGCGTGTTTGGTTATTGAATTCGGCCTTGAAAAAGGTGGCAAAGTATGTAGAAACAAAGGAAGTGATGTCCGATTTTCCATAGAATTTAGTGACTTTGCACTTATAATATTCTATGTTTAAAGTAAGAAGTTAATAGACGTATTATGGTCATTATAACATACTACGTGCGAGATATTGTACTTGGCAAGTGGATTGACCCGAAGAGGTATGTGGAACTTTCCTATCTCTTGAGCATGAATAGTTGTACTTATATAGTACGGTAGACGTACAAGACTTTGATATCCTTCACTTGTTTAAGAATGTCCAAGTCGGTTGAGTTAGGATATTAACTCACTTGTTTTAAAGTAGTAAAGATGTCTTAGTTTTCAAAGTTAAGGGACTTGAAGTGTTTTAAAGTATATGATACTTGTTTCGTTTTAAATGTATAAGTCCCTTGGATATAGGAAAGTGTAATTGACAAAAGTATAAAGTTAATATAACGACTTTATGGGAAGTTGGTTATATTAGCTTTATGGAAGGTTAACAAAAGAAAGATTTACTCTAAGTAAAATAAGTAAGGATAAATGTTTTGAATTTATGAAAGACAAATTGATTTTAAGGAATCAATTGCCTAAGGTTTTAAGAGAAAAGAAGTCACTTGATTTAGAAGTCTAATTATATTTCTAAAAGGTATTATGACTTGTCTTGAAAAGTAGTTGTGACTTGATACTATGGTTTTTAGTATCTTGTATTTTGTATATGAAAAAGAGTCATTTTAAAAGGATAGAAGTACGTAGTACTTTGGGTTAAATTCCCGGATTTTTAAAAATGACATGTTAGTGCCTTAAGTAAACTAAAATGAGAGGGTATAATAATAATGTTAATAAGAAGTTAGGGGATTTCTTAACTTTCTTATATTATGATAAGCCGGTAGCGCTTATGTTATGTATGATAGCCGGATGTGCTAGTTTAAGTTATTCTTACGGGGGAATGCCCCGGGTTACTACTAATTCCATGGATTTGCTACCCATGATGCGAGTGCGGCATTTGTACTCATTGCGGGCTCACCGGGTCCAAGCGGGTGAAATAGTCCTGTGCGGGTGAAATAGTCCCATGCGGAGCGCATCTCTCCATTGCGGGTCCGTAAGACCTATGCGGGTGAAATAGTCCCAGGAGTAGGATTGCTTAATGATACTACGGGCGGATGACCCTACTTTGATCATGAGCCTCCTATTTTTATGCAGTAAAGTTTGTACTTGTTACTCTCATTGTTAGTAAGGCACAATGTACTGTAATTTGATTATCATACATGTCTCCGGCTTTGTTTTAGACTTATGATGTAATTACAGTATTTTCCAGTTTTACATACTTGGTACATATTGTGTACTGACCCCCTTCCTCGGGGGCTGCGTTAATGCCGTAGGTAGGGGTAAGCAAGTGGTGGATCCTCATTCTTAGTGTCACGACCCGACCTCGGGCCCGCGACTGGTGCCTTACCCCGGGCACCCTAGTGATAATACATAAAAGAAAAACCAGCGGAAATAAAAAAACTCAAAGACATGAAATAATGAAATATAAGAAAACAGGCTAACCAAAACGGTTACCTTCCTGTATATATATATATATATATCAACACGAACAGTTAAATCCCTTACAAACCCTGCCCACAACAGTACTACAGACCTCTAAGAATGTAACCACAACTATGACGGGACAGGGCCCCGCCATACCACAGATGTACAAGTACCTACTATGACAGTGACTATACCAAAGATAAGCCTCCGAGAAAGCGGAGCTTCCCAAAACGCTGAACTGTGATCCTATGAGCGAGGATCAACTAGCGGTGTACCTCTACATGCGGCATGAACGCAGCCAGGAGGTCGATCAGTACCAAGTATGTGAACAGAAAATCTCGTAAATGAAATCATAATAGTCTATATAAAGCGGGAGGCGTGTATGATAACCAAACTCTGATAACATATAAGTAGTCATGTCAAGTCAGGGACTCACGCCCTCAAAGTCATCACTCATGCCCGTGGAACTCCTTCCTCACTGCCGGCAGTCCATGACATAAATCATACTCATGTGACGTGCCCGTGGCATCCTACCTCACTGTCGGCGTACACATATACAATACATATATATACCTCGCGTGGAATCCTCCGTCCACTTGCAACGTAGGTGTAACATATAACCATGTGACCCGCCAGTGGCATCCTACCTCACTGTCGGCGTACACATATACAACACATATATATATATATATAATACGCGGCCGCATGTCCCGGAATCCCTCATCGGTGTAACATGGCCATAACGTGCCCTCGACATCCCTCATCGCAGGTGCAGGTCTTCATGGGGAGCTAGCCCATGGAATAATGATCGTACATACCATGCCCCCGGAATCCCTCATCGGTGTAGACAGGTATTCATGGGGAGCTATCCCATGGAATAATAGTAATGGTCACATGCCCCCGGAATCCCTCATCGGTGTAGACATGCCCATGTGACAATAATAATATATCGGGAGTTTAACCCGCTGCATGGCCGCATGCCCGGAATCCTCGCCGGTGTAGACATGTCAGTGATAATAACAATGGAAGTATACTCGTGGAATCCTCCACCGCCGGTACCTCCGATGAAACGTCACGCATCTAACCCGCGTCTGATCGCGTGCCCCGCATCTCTCATCGGTATAAGCATGGCGAAGATCAAACAAAATGGAAGCATACCCGTGGAATCCTCGTCACGCCAGACGTCAACAAATTCACAACAAGTCAGCCGGCCCTCCAACCGAGAGACGCGGTAACATAGTAATACCACCAAGGCTATCACAACTAGCATAGGCAAATTTAACATACTCTTAGACTTCCATTTTATGACAACAAATCCGGGTTTTAACCCCAAGTACTACATACATTAATCCTTTCAAAAAGATCTCTTTTTACGTAAAAACTACTCGATACTATTATCCGTAGTACCAAACACGTTCATGTTTAAATCAAGCACTTTATACTTTTTAAACCAAGTGGCTTACATTTTTAAAACAACGTCAAGTATACTCTTAAAACCCAAGTTACTAACTCTTTTAAGATCAAGGTACTCCTACCTTTTAAAACCAATCCACTTATATTTTTCTCATCAAGAAAAGTTCGATATTTGAAAATAAGTTACTTATACTTTTCCCAAAATCAAGTTACCAATTTAAATCCAATAATAAAACAAAACCCTGCCATTCTTTTAAACCAAAACACTTCAAATTCTCAAGTCTCTTTTCTTTTTAGAAAATCAAGTTCCTTACTTTGGAATTTAAGAAAATCAGTACTTATTAAAAATGATCTTATTAAAGCAGCCATGATCTAGGAAATGTAATACAATTTTGTCTTATCTTAGCTTCTATGCAGATGGAGGTTTCTACTTGTTTTAATATAATTAATTGTCATTACTTTTTCCTTTATTAACGCTGCATTGGCTTGTTCGATTCTTATTCCCATTTCCGAAATCAATGTAACATTATTCTTTAAAAACCAAGTACTCATTACTCACGAATGAGGTTTCACAACTTCTAATACAATTCAAGTTCTTCACATTTCATATCAAGTCAAATATAAGTCCAGTCTCTTATCTTTTAAAATCAATAAACCATTCTTTTACCTACATAAAGTCGTTATAATTAACTTCCCATAAAGCCATTATAACACTTTATATTTTAAACCAACCAAAATTCGTTTAGCACACGTACGTCTACTGTACTACATAGTTCACAACATCATGCTAGAAAATATAGGAAGAGGTTCACATACCTCGCGACGATTATCGACAATTAGCAAAATGCTCCAAGTACTATCACCTTGCTAGCCTTTTCCACCCTTCAAGTAGAATACGCTACTCGTAGTACTTTAACCTATAAAGGCCACAAAACGTCTATTAATTTCTGGATCCCTTCGTAGAACATTTCTAAGTACAAGGTTCCTTATTATACGGAACATTCGACAGCACCTCCCCCCCCCCCCCCCGTAACCACACAAATCTCCTCCTCTATCGAGGCTCGCTACCAAGCCAACAACTCCAAGGGGGTTACACGTGTAACCGGACGTGTACAACACTGCCCCACAATAATACTACAAGTGCATCAGAATACAGTCGATGTAAATACAGTTCAATTCTTTATAATCGTCCTTCCAATATATCTTATACGCAATTCTAAACTACTACAATATGTAATATCCAATTACAATAGGGGGACAAAGATCATTACCTCGATAAGCCCAAAATTATCCAAGATTAATAAGTCGATCCTGAACAACGCTTAGCTCCAATTCCATACGCTCCAACCCGCTCCAAGCAACCCTTAGAAGTTTCTAAACAACTTCTCTTAATACTTCAACCAACTATGAAGATTTTCCTAGGGTTTCATTTTGCGACTATTGGAAAAAAAGTAGTATTTTCGGGCTCTTATGTTGGGATAACTTTGGAATACTACAAGGGATTTAGGCTAAGGTATTTGGGACTATACCAACACTTGAAGAATTTTTCTACACAAAGGAGGAAGTTGGACGAGAACACCTAAGGGGAGGGAGTATAATTTTTGCCTTGGAAACTCTCTAATGTAGATGAATAAAGTCTTGCAACATAAGGGGTATTTATAGGCCAACCAATGGCTAGGATTAAAGCAAGTGTAAGGTGAGGATTGGGGACATGTGTGTGGGTAATCTACCAAGCAAATGTCCACCACAAAAATGGGACAAGTGGCTTGCCACATGGGGTGCCATGTGTCGCCCTCCTACTCGTCCAAAATATTTCATCTTTCGAAAATATCCGTAATGCCAAAAATCTCTACAACAAAGTGGGCCCCACAACCGTAAATTTCTCCCGTGGGCCCCACGTGACCAATTCCGGAAATAAAATTCCATAATTCTCTAATATTCCAAAAAGTCCGAATACCAAATCTGGGAATCCAATTCCCTTTAACGAACCTTTTTCCTTCACAATCGAAACTTTTAAAGTCGAAAAAAATCATATCTTTCTTCCTTTCCAATTTTTGTGTCGTATTCTCGTACGTACGTCCTCACATACATACCCTGGAACTGCGGGGTGTAACATTCTTCTCCCTTAGAAACATTCGTCCCGAATGTTCCTTCTAAGTCTCAAAACATACATGCGCCGGTATAGTCTTCACTACTATACTTACCAACCCAATCATGCCACCAATGGCCATAGTACAACATACGCGCAAAAACTCATATCCGAGCCAACGAAGAATCATCTCTAAAGCGTATAACAATACTAATAGCTCCATCCATGGTCCAAAGGATACTTTCTTCACGTCTTTACTTTATAAAAAGGACACTTCCCTTTTCTTACACATCTTCGCCTCTTTTCTTACTTGTCGTACACCGTACACATTCTGAACTCTTTCTATTACGTACCATACTTGATCGCCTACGCTTGAACTCTTGGGGTTTCTACTATCCAACTTGGTCACCTTACTTCATTCGGGTTGACCCGCAATCGGCCTCCCGACCCGTTATCGCGCGAAACTCTCTCTGCTCCCGATCCGAACAATCTTACTAATTCACGTCATGGAAGCTACCACTTATATCTCAAACTACCCATGGAATTATCACACAAAACTCCACGTATACTATGCACTCCGACAAAGATTAACCGTAAAATCTTTTACTCAAGACGGCCTTACATCTAAGGTCTCAACTGTTATAAATTCTAAGGTTCACAATTGTCTCATCCCCAGACTAACCCTTTTCACTAACCAGACTTCTAAATCATATTTTATCACCATGCCATCCGAATATAACACTTAACACATCATCATAACATCAATACAAACTAGTCTCTAGAGGGTTAAGGATATACCTGAAAAATCAAATAGGCGGTTCAAGGGCCGGCTAAAGCGGGAACTTCGCGCAACCTCTGCGCTCTGCTTTCGTGTATGAACATCTGCCTAGCTATGGAAGGTGAAGAACACCTGCGATCCGTGATCTGTGCTATCCCACGATGCCACATCTGGTTGGGCGGTCTCGCCAAATGGCCTGTTGGCGCAAGCATAACAAGCTATCGAAATAGTGCGACCTTTCTCGAGATGGGTCTCTGCATCGACCACACCAGGTAGGGGTGGCTCGTCGCTAACACCCCTCCTCTCCGGAAACACGAAGCCACAGGCCACGACTGCTCTGAACATCCCGAACGTCCGAAGGCGCGGAGGACCACTCTATCTTGGCGGAGGCGTATAAGCGGCTTTCTTCTTTGAGGCGGTCGCCTCGAAAGTTACCAAAGGTCCTGCTTTCACTGGCCCTCTTTTTGCGATCCTGGTCCTACGTCGGTCTCTACGTTCCTCAATCCCACGTGCATAAGCACGTATCGGGCAATGTCCATGCCGGTGAAGAGCTACTCTGTACAACTCTCTGTAGATAATCGTCAAGTCGCGTGACATATCGGTGCACTATCCTCCGTATACGCCACTAAAGCGGGGACATAGCGGGCCAATGAGCCAAACTCTCTATCTTGTATTCGAACCGTCGCCCATTCTACACTGTTATACCCGTAGTTCGAGGTATGTATGCGAGGACATACGTGCGAATCTGACGAAATATTGGAAAGAAAGGAAGATGTGATTTTTTCGACGGAAAAGTTTAGGTTTTGTGAAGAAAAAGGTTCGTTAATGGGAATTGGATTCCCGATTTGGTATTTGAACTTCTCGGATTATATTAGAATTTTGAGATTTTATTTTGGAAATGGCCACGTGGGGCCACGGAGAAATTCTGATTTTGTGGGCCGCTTTGTTTTGAGGTTTAGGCTTTTGGATATTTTCGGAGACGTAATATTTTGGGCGAATCGAGGGGCGACACGTGTCACCCTTGTGTGGCCATGTGGGCGAAATGGTGTGACAAGTGGCTAGCCACTCATCGCTCTCACCTTGGCGAAATGGCCTTACACTTGGCACCCAATTCGTTGGCCATGTGGTGTGGTGGGACCAGCGCACACGTGGCCCAATCTTGACCATACACTTAGATGGATCTTGACCTCGTTGTTACATAAATAGACCCGCTTGGTTGATGAATAAGTTAAATCTCAGAAAGCTTCCAAGAGCAAAATACTTCCCTCCCTTTGTATTGGTTTCGTCCCACCCTCCCTTGTGTAGAATACTTGGTGTATTGTGGTATAATTCCAAATACACTAGCCTAGTATCCTAGTAGTATTCCAAAGTTGTTTAAATACTAGGAGCCCGAAATCCTACTTTATTAGAAAGTCATGAAAATGAAACCACTAGAAAAACCTTCATGCTTTGGTTGAAGTGTTTAGAGAAGTTGTTTAGAAACTTCTAAGGGTCGCTTGGAGCGGGTTGGGGCGTAAGGACTTGGAGCTAAGCGTTGCTCGGGATCGACGTTTAATCTTGGATAATTTTGGGCTTATCGAGGTAATGATTTATGCCCACTATTGTAATTGGATATTACATGTTGTAGTAATGTATAGTTGAGTATACTATATTTAGAATGAGTATTGAAGTATTTACATAGGCTGTATTCTGATGTTAGTTGTATTATTGTGAGAAGATTTGAACACGCCCAGGTTAGGCGTGTAATCCTGGGAGTTATTGGCACAGTAGCGGGCCTTGTTAGGAGGAGATTTATGTGATTTCGGGAGGTCTTTGCGAATTTTCTGTAGAAAATGGAACCGTGTTTAGAAGTTAATAGGCGTTTGTGGCCTATAGGTGGAAGTACTACGAGTAGCGTATTCTACTTGATGAGTGGAAAAGGCTAGCGGGGTTCTGATCTTGTGGGCGTTTTGCTTATTGTCGATAATCGTCGCGAGGTATGTGAACCTCTTCCTATCCTTTCTAGCATGATGTTTTGTAAACTATGTAGTACGGTAGGCGTCACATGTGCTAAGTGTTTTGGTTGGTTTAAACATAGGGTGTTATAATAGCTTTATGGGAAGTTAGTTATAACGACTTTATGTAGGTAAAAGAATGGTTTATTGATTAGAAAGTTAAGAGACTTGATCTTCAAAGATAAGAGACTTGACTTATAGACAACTTGATTTTGAAAGTTAAGAGACTTGATCTTGAAGATAAGAGACTTGACTTATAACGACTTGTTTCGGAAAAAGAGAAGTAACTTGATTTTAAGTATAGGTTACTTATTTTGAAAAGAGTACATTATTTGGGTTTTAAAAGAATACTTATGGTTGTTTTAAAAGGAAAGAGACTTGTAGAATTGAAGAGTTTTTGGTTTAGAACATAAAGTGTTATAACAGCTTTATGGGAAGTTAGTTATAACGACTTTATGAAAACAAAGGAATGGTTTTATCATTGGTTTTAAAATGGTAATTTGACTTTAAAGGGAGAAGTGTTTTGGTCTAAAAAGGAAGGCATGTTATTGTCTTAATTTGGTTTAAAAAGGAAAGTCTGGACGTTGTTTTGGTTTAATTAAAATATTAGTCACTTTATTTTCTTATACTACGGGTATTGTGTGACTTTTGTGAAAGTAACGTATCTTTTAAAGAGTTAATGTATAAAGTACTTTGGGGATAAAAAACCGATCTTGTTAATCATATAGTAGAAAGTACCTTGTGTGTATAACTTGATTGTGTTGGTTTGTGATAGCCTTGTAATACTTTCTTGTTGATTTGTTAAGTAAACATGCTAGGATGCTACGTGTGTTAGTATCTTGTGATGTTTGTGTAAAGGGGTTTCCCCTCGACTGCGCTTAAGTTGTTTAACTATCAGTCGTTATGTTGGTATTATCTCACCTTGACATGTTTCGGAGGTTAAGGCGCCTCCGCTGGGGTAGACTCGGCGATGCAGGACCATGATTCGAGAATACCTCATGCGGGTCGGGGACCTATGCGAGCTACGAGTTCCGGGTTAGTGCGGCCTTTATGGTCATGCCGCATGTGCATGTGCGGTGCGAGTCCCGAGCGGATCTTGGGAGTAGCTACCTCGATGCGGGGTTATACCTCATGCGGGCCTATGAGGTTGGCCTATGCGAGTGCGAGAGTTCGAGGCTGACGCGCACATTGGATCTGCGGGCGTGTGACGGCTTTGATCATGTAATGATCTAGACATATCTCGTAATCTTATGACCTTGTTAGTACTATAGGTGTTAGTAATCGGCTATGCCTTGTACTTACCCTGTACGGTTTTATTATGACACAGGTGGGACCTGGTGTTCATGTGTACTCCTTGAATGTTTTATATCATGGACTGCTGACAGTGAGGAAGGTATTCCACGGGCATGAGTGATGTTGTGGGCGTGAGACCCGTTGTTATATTTGAGTAATGACTTTGAGGCATGAGTCCACGACTTAACATGACTATTTATGTATTGTGGATGTAGTTTGTTATCATACATGTCTCTGCTTTATATAGACTATTATGATTTCATTTACTGATTTTTACAAGTTTCACATACTTGGTACTGTTATCTTGACCTCGTGGCTGCGTTCATGCCGGTAAGGTACATCGGTTGTGGATCCGCTCTTAGGATCACAGTTGACTTTTGGGAAGCTCCGTTTCTCGGAGGCTTGTCTTTGGTATAGTCCTGTTAGTGTAGTTACTTGTACATTCGGGGTATGGCGGGCCCTCGTCATAGTTATGATTCTTGAAGTGCATGAAATCTTTGTTGTGGCGGGGTTGTAAAAGGATTTAAGCGCTTGGTTGATATATATATGTATATATTTCGGTGACCGTTTTGGTTAGCCTAGTTCATGCTTTATGACTTGTCTCATGTTTTAGTTTTTATTTCGCTGATTTTCTCTCGATGTTGTATCACTAGGGTGCCGGTAAGGCACCGGCCACGCCCGGATCGGTCGTGACACGCCCAACATCATAAATCTATCTGCCCGAGCTCTCCTCATCTGCGAGGGCAAGAAGTGTAAGAAAAGCCTGAGAACTTCGTCCACGCGGCTGGAAGTGCATGCTCTGCGGGACAGCTCCAAATCAAACCCGATCGCGGATCACGCGTGATGCAAACCTAAGACCACCGACTCGGTCTATGAAGCCTTGATCACTCTCATGATCCGCTGTAACTGCCGAATAAACTCCTGCGGATCATCCTCAGGCCTCGACCCATAGAACTTCGGGATCGACTCGAGAAAGTCCCAAGTCTCAAACTATCGGATCTAGGGTGAACTCACGGTACTCTGGAACCTCCGACTCGTCTATCCTCATTCCTAGCCACAAGCCTAGCTAGTAATCGCCATCTCCTTGTAACCCATATCCTCTCACTGCCGTGGGCGGAGACTCGTGTATCGTGGTCTCGGCGACTCGCTGCGACTCTAAACTCCCCTGGGGCTAGCGGCGTCGCAGAACTCCCCATCTGAAGTACCACGCTGGTAAAGCGGGCTGTGCCACAGCCCCTCGTGCTCTACTCGCGGCTCTCGCCTTGCCTTGCCATCCGGGATCTGGTTGTCTTGCGTAGAGGCATAACTGGTACAAAAGAATACGTCAAAGGGAGTCCAACTTATAACACAGCTCTAAGGCACGATCTCATAGTGAGAAGAATGGAAACCAATCCTAAATATCCTGTAGCCTCCTGATTATAGATGTGGTGCACAACACACCGATAATCAAGACTTTACTAGACACGGTGCAGAGACACTTTCAGAGGACTAAGCGCTCGATACCACTTTTGTCATGACCGACTCCGCGCGGATCGTGCCTTACCCCGGGCACCCTAGTGATAATACATCAGAGAAAAACCAGCGGAAATAAAAAAACTCAAAGACATGAAATAATGAAATATAAGAAAACAGGCTAACCAAAACGGTTACCTTCCTGTATATATATATATCAACACGAACAGTTAAATCCCTTACAAACCCCGCCACAACAAGATTACACGGACCTCTAAGAATGTAACCACAACTATGGCGGGGCGGGCCCCGCCATACCACAGATGTACAAGTACCTACTATGACAGGACTATACGAAAGATAAGCCTCGAGAAACGAGCTTCCTAAAACGATGAACCGTGATCCTATGGCGAGGATCAACAACCGGTGTACTCTACTGCGGCATGAACGCGGCCCCGGGAGGTCGATCTGATACCAAGTATGTGAAATCAAATATAAATGAAATCATAATAGTCTATATAAAGTAGGAGACATGTATGATAACCAAACTACAGTACAACATATAAGTAGTCATGTCAAGTCAGGGACTCACGCCCTCAAAGTCATCACTCATGCCCGTTGAACTCCTTCCTCACTGCCGGCAGTCCATGACATAAATCATACTCATGTGACGCGCCCGTGGCATCCTACCTCACTGTCGGCGTACACATATACAATACATATATATACCTCATGCCCGTGGAATCTCCACCGCTGCCGTAGGTGTAACATATAACCATGTGACCCGCGGTGGCATCCTACCTCACCGCGCAGACATAGACATCACATATATATATATATAATATGCGACGCGTGTCACCGAATCCTCATCGATGTAACATGGCCATAACGTGCCTCGGCATCCTCATCGCAGTGCAGTCTTCGGGGAGCTAGCCCATGGAATAATGATCGTACATACCATGCCCCGAATCCTCATCGGTAGACGGTATTCGCGGGAGCTATCCCATGGAATAATAGTAATGGTCACATGCCCCCGGAAACCTCATCGGTGTAGACATGCCCATGTGACAATAATAATATATCGGGAGTTTAACCCGCTGCATGGCCGCATGCCCCCGGAATCCCTCATCGGTGTAGACATGTCCATGTGATAATAACAATGAAAGTATACCCTTGGAATCCTCCACGTCACGGTACTCCAATGAAACGTGACGGGCGTCTAACGCGTCTGGTCGCATGCCCCGGCATCTCTCATCGGTATAAGCATGGCCAAGATCAAACAAAATGGAAGCATACCCGTGGAATCCTCCGTCACTGCCGGTACGTCCAACAAATTCACAACAAGTCAGCCGGCCCTCCAACCGAGAGACGCGGTAACATAGTAATACCACCAAGGCTATCACAACTAGCATAGGCAAATTTAACATACTCTTAGACTTCCATTTTATGACAACAAATCCGGGTTTTAACCCCAAGTACTACATACATTAATCCTTTCAAAAAGATCTCTTTTTACGTAAAAACTACTCGATACTATTATCCGTAGTACCAAACACGTTCATGTTTAAATCAAGTACTTTATACTTTTTAAACCAAGTGGCTTACATTTTTAAAACAACGTCAAGTATACTTTTAAAACCCAAGTTACTAACTCTTTTAAGATCAAGGTACTCCTACCTTTTAAAACCAATCCACTTATATTTTTCTCGTGAGAAAAGTTCGATATTTGAAAATAAGTTACTTATACTTTTCCCAAAATCAAGTTACCAATTTAAATCCAATAATAAAACAAAACCCTGCCATTCTTTTAAACCAAAACACTTCAAATTCTCAAGTCTCTTTTCTTTTTAGAAAATCAAGTTCCTTACTTTGGAATTTAAGAAAATCAGTACTTATTAAAAATGATCTTATTAAAGCAGCCATGATCTAGGAAATGTAATACAATTTTGTCTTATCTTAGCTTCTATGCAGATGGAGGTTTCTACTTATTTTAATATAATTAATTGTCATTACTTTTTCCTTTATTAACGCTGCATTGGCTTGTTCGATTCTTATTCCCATTTTCGAAATCAATGTAACATTATTCTTTAAAAACCAAGTACTCATTACTCACGAATGAGGTTTCACAACTTTTAATACAATTCAAGTTCTTCACATTTCATATCAAGTCAAATATAAGTCCAGTCTCTTATCATTTAAAATCAATAAACCATTCTTTTACCTACATAAAGTCGTTATAATTAACTTCCCATAAAGCCATTATAACACTTTATGTTTTAAACCAACCAAAATTGCTTAGCACACGTCGTCTGCCGTACTACATAGTTCACAACATCATGCTAGAAAAGATAGGAAGAGGTTCACATACCTCGCGGCGATTATCGACGATTAGCAAAATGCTCCAAGTACTATCACGCGCTAGCCTTTTCCACCCTTCAAGTAGAATACGCTACTCGTAGTGCTTTAACCTATAAAGGCCACAAAACGTCTATTAATTTCTCAATCCGTCAGAGAACATTTCTAAGTACAAGGTTCCTTATTCTACGGAACATTTGGCAGCACTCCCCGTAACCACGCGAATCTCCTCTCTATCGAGGCCCGCTACCAAGCCAACAACTCGAGGGTTACACGTCTAACCGGACGTGTACAACGTGCCCCACAATAATACTACAAGTTCATCAGAATACGGTCAATGTAACTACAGTTCAATTCTTTATAATCATCCTTCCAATATATCTTATACGCAATTCTAAACTACTACAATATGTAATATCCAATTACAATAGGGGGACAAAGATCATTACCTCGATAAGCCCAAAATTATCCAAGATTAATAAGTCGATCCTGAGCAACGCTTAGCTCCAATTCCTTATGCTCCAACCCTCTCCAAACAACCCTTAGAAGTTTCTAAACAACTTCTCTTAACACTTCAACCAACTATGAAGATTTTCCTAGGGTTTCATTTTGCGACTATTGGAAAAAAAGTAGTATTTTCGGGCTCTTATGTTGGGATAACTTTGGAATACTACAAGGGATTTAGGCTAAGGTATTTGGGACTATACCAACACTTGAAGAATTTTTCTACACAAAGGAGGGAGTTGGACGAGAACACCTAAGGGGAGGGAGTATAATTTTTGCCTTGGAAACTCTCTAATGTAGATGAATAAAGTCTTGCAACATAAGAGGTATTTATAGGCCAACCAATGGCTAGGATTAAAGCAATTGTAAGGTGAGGATTGGGGACATGTGTGTGGGTAATCTACCAAGCAAATGTCCACCACAAAAATGGGACAAGTGGCTTGCCACATGGGGTGCCATGTGTCGCCCTCCTACTCGTCCAAAATATTTCATCTTTCGAAAATATCCATAATGCCAAAAATCTCTACAACAAAGTGGGCCCCACAACCGTAAATTTCTCCCGTGGGCCCCACGTGACCAATTCCGGAAATAAAATTCCATAATTCTCTAATATTCCAAAAAGTCTGAATACCAAATCTGGGAATCCAATTCCCTTTAACGAACCTTTTTCCTTCACAAATCCGGAAACTTTTCCGTCGAAAAAAAATCATATCTTTCTTCCTTTCCAATTTTTGTCGTGATTCTCGCGTATGTCCTCACATACATACCACGAACCGGGGTGTAACACTTAGGATCATTGATCAGTGTCGAGCTCCATTTCTCGAGGCTTGTCTTTTATGCAGTTCTCCCCGATGTTGTAGATATTATATTCGGGGTATGGCGGGCCACGCCAGCCATACGATTTGTTCTAAGTGCAGTAGTCACGTTTGTGGTTTGGTAAGAAACGAGTTGTCTTATTTACTTTTGGTTATGTATATTTTATGGAAGGCGGCCTTATCGGCTAGCCTATGATGATTATTATTGTCACGACCGGCCAGCGATCGTACCACCGGTACCTGTCAGTATACATCAGAGAATAGCAGCGGAACATACATAACATCTAACTTATAATAAGATAAACATTACTGGCCAGCCGACAAGGCCGCCTTCCATAAAATAACTTAATCGAAAGTGAAACAAGATGACTTATCTCATACAACCACAACCGTGACTACAGACCTCTAAGAATAACAACTGTGGCGGGACAGGGCCCCGCCATACCCCCTGAATATACAAAAGTCTATAACCTCAGGGAATCATACCAAAAAGACAAAGCCTCCGGAGGGATGGAGCCTTCCAAGAACTGAACAATGATCCTAAGAGTGCGGATCAGCAAGCTATGTATCTCGACCTGCGGCATGAACGCAGCCCCCCGAAGGAGGTCAGTACAACAGGTACCAAGTATGTGAAACTGAAAATACTGTAATGAAATCATGATAGCATATATATAAAGCAGGAGACATGTATGATAGCCAAACTACATTACACAACATATACGCAGCCATGTCAAGTCAGGGACTCACGCCCTCTAAGTCATCACTCAAACGCAACCATAGGTCTCATGCCCATAATATCAATCGTGCCCGTGGAATTCCTTCCTCATCGGCAGTCTATGATATAACAACACTAAGGAGTACACATGAATACTAGATCCCACCTGTATCATAAGAACCGTACGAGGCAAGTACGAAGGCATAACTACCAGATCCACCCTGCATCCTCAACTGACCGGGGCAAGTACGAAAGCCAGCTACCAGATCCACCCGTACCAACAATACCATACTGAATCACGAAGCCGACCGGGGCAAGTGCGATAGCCTCTACCAGATCCACCCTGCGTCACATCGCTGATCGCAAATACGCAGCTAACCACGGATCCACCGCATCACACCACTTCGCCTAACCCCGACCGGGAAAGTACGAAAGCCAACTACCAGATCCACCCTGAATCACGTCTCTGACCGGGGCAAGTACGAGGGCTAACTACTAGATCCACCCTGCATCAGTAGACCTCATGGAGAGCTAATCAATGGAATAATATCAAGCGGAAACGAACCCTCATCATGGCCGCGTACCCGTGGAATCCTCCATCACCGATGCGCCCGAATAGACTCGTAATTACATGCTTTTAATTCGTGCAATACCGTACCTTTACATAAACCAAGACAATTACCATACCTTCTTTTCACATAAATCAAGAGAATTCTTATTTAAGCAGGTCAAAGTACTTATCAAGGCACACATAGAATAATTCTCAATTAAACAAGCCAAAGTGCTATGTACGTACATTCTTTTCGAAAGCCTCCTTTTTATGTAAAATCCAAGATACTAACACCCGTAGTATCGAGGCGTGTCTATTTTTCAAAGTAAGTTACTACACCTTTAGAAAACTCATTTCAAAGCTTGAAACCAAGTAACTTCAATTTTTCACAATCTAGACATCTTATTCTCATTAGTCAAAATAGACAACTTTCATAACCTTCCATAAAGTTATTATAACCAACCTCCCATAAAGCCGTTATACTAACTTTATGCTTTAGAAATTTAAGACATCCTTATCCTTTCATAAGGCCGTTATAACTAACTTCCCATAAAGCCGTTATAACTCCTTATAAACCATTTCGTTCTTTTACTAACCAAGAGACTTATACTTTAAACAATTTCATACCATTTTCAAAATACTTCAAGCCTCTTATCCTTTAGAAAACAAGTTTCTTACCTCAAAAATTTAAGTCTCTTATCTTCTAAAATAATTCAATACTCAATACTTTCACACCAAGTACTCTATACTTCATTATGTCAAGAAATCCTTGTCTACCTTATTTAGGATAAACCACTCCTTAAGAACAAGCGGGTTAACTACTTAACCCAACCAATTTGGACATTTTCTTAAAAACAAGTCAAGTATAACAAAAGGATTTACTTCATTCAAAACACGTACGTCTACCGTACTATATAGTTATAACTACTCATGCTCAAGAGATAAGAAAGTTTCCACATACCTCTTCGGTCAAACCACTTGCTAAGCTCAAACTACCGCAAGTAATACGTCAACCTATAATAACCATAATACGTTTATTAACCTCTAATTTCAATGTAGAAATAATCTAAGTTCAAAAGCCCCTAAATTCTATGGAAAATTGGGCGGCATTTCCTTTGTTTCTACATACTTTGCCACCTTTCTCAAGGCCGAATTCAACACCCAAATGCCACATTTAAGGCTCAACAATCCAACATTTTAAAGGGGATTACACCTCCAAACTTGGGTGTGTAAAATTCTGCCCCATTAGGTAAAACAACTAACTTAACAAGCCTAAGGTAGTTTTTAGGCTACAACATGCTCCTAATATCTTCTTAATCAATTCTTTCACATCCAAACCATATTTCTTACATTCAATGACTCTAAGAGCATTATTCACTACCACAAGTTCTCTCTTCTTAATATGCAACACTAGAAACTAATTCTAAAGGAAGAAATGTTACCTTAAAGTTTTAGTCAAACTTATTCCAAATATTTTTGCTAGCTTCCTTGCCAAGAACACCACCACAACAACACCAACAAGCTAGCCACAAGCTTCCTTCTTGTTCTTATCTTTTCAGATTTTTCCTAAGGCTAGAATTTCTCTTGGGATTTTAGAGAAGGAGGAGCTAAATTAGAGAGAGAGAGGTTTGAAAGATGACCAAGTCTTCAAGACTTGGTCAATATAAGGCATGAAGAAAATCAGATAGGGGACACTTGTCACCCTCCCATGGCCTTTTAAAAGAGAAAATCGATTTCCTAAGTTTTTCCGCCTGATCCCGCCTAGGCGCCTGCGCTCGCTTCGTGGCGGCGCGCAACTCTGCGGACCCTCGGATCTTCCGAGCGCGGCCTGCGTCCGCGCGCCCACATTGCCTTTGCACGAAGCGCCTTTCTGGTCCGTCTGCGCCGAACTTGTAACTCTCATAACTTTCTACTCCGACGTCCTATCGACGAACGATTGGTTGCGTTGGAATCTAGACTCAACGAACTACGCCCTGGGCCTTTGAAACACTTATGAACTCTCAATGTACCGAGTCATAACCCGCCTTAAAGTTGACTAAAACCCGTCCGGAACAATCCGTCAACCTATCTTCTGAAAATTTTAAGTCATACTCCCTTTCGTACGCCCTCATGCGCATGACCTGAACTACGGGGTGTAACAATTATTGTCTAAACATGTTTATGTGTTGTGTATGTTCCGCTGCTATTCTCTGATGTATACCTGAAAGGGGTGCCCAGGTAGGGCACCAGTCGCGGCCCGGGGTCGGGTCGTGACAAGAGCTGTCACAATAGGTTGAACCCTCTCTGACCTACTCTTATGTATCAGTTATGTCTCCACGGAAGGCGACCAGTGCCCAGAAGGGCAAGGCAGCAGCAGGAGCTGCTAGTGGTCAACAGAGGGTTACCAGCTCGAGCCCCAATTATGCACGAGGTTGTGGCTCGAACGGAGTTCGATTCTGCCGACGATTAGAGGAGCGAGAATGCGGCTCCAGAGGTTCCAATACCCGAGCCTCGATTCGCGGCCGGGCGGAGTTTAGAGATTATGAAGAGCAGATCAGGCTATTGACTAGCATAGTGGTAGGGCAGCGCCGACATGAGCAAGTAGCTAACCCTAGAGCCGACGGTTTGAGGATTCGAGATTCTCTGGGTTGTAGTCCACCCGAGTTCTATGGTTCGAGATCTGAGGATGATCCTCAGGAGTTCGTTCGGCAGCTGCAGCGGACTATGCAGGTGCTTAGGGCCTCGGAGGCAGTCGATTGTGTTAGCTTCTACCTACACTGCGATATTGCGTTGAACTGGTTTGAGTCTTGGGAGCTGTCTAGAGGGGTGGGTGCTCTTCCAGCAGTTAGGGATGAGTTCACAGAGGCCTTTCTTGATCACTTTTTGCCTCCTGAGATGAGGAGAGCTCGTGTTGATAGGTTCTTGTCACTGAGGCAGAATGGGAGGACTATCAGAGAGTACAACCTGGAGTTTGACTCGTTGGCCAGGTATGCGCACACTATTGTGGCTGATATGGCAGACATAGTTCACCCTTATGTGATGGGGCTAGACCATTATATGATTACTGCATGCCTGGAGTGGCCCTTCACCAGGTATGGATATTGCCGATGCAGCATATGCGCGAGGATTGAGGACGAGAGAGAGACCACCAGACGAGGCCACCCAAGAGGCCGGGCGGCAGGTTCGAGTAACTTTCGAGGCGGACAGCCTCAGCAACAGGCTAGGTCTATATTTCAGCCGACACAGAGTGCTCCTTCCCAGTCTTCGGGCAGGAGGTTTGATCGCCGGGGGTATTCGGGAGCAGGTCAGGGCTCCAGGGCTGCAGGTTCACAGATGTCCGAGGGTAGTAGCCAGGGGAAGCCACCTTTGCCCCGGTGTGGTCGCTGTGGTAGATTCCATTTTGGGGAGTGTCATACTGACGCCTTGTTATGCTTGCGCGCCAGGCCGTTTGGTGAGAGATCGTCCACCGGAGGTGGCACCGGTGGGATAGCACGATCCTTTGGATCGATTGCGGGTTCTTCGCCTTCAATAGCTAGGCGGGATGTTTATGCCGATGGCCCGTGATCGCGACCGAACGGTCCGTGGATCGTGCCTTACCCCGGGCACCCAAGTAGACATACATCAGAGTAATCAGCGTAATATAAAACACAACATGAAACAATGTAAAGGAGACACAATTTATCTGAAGAGAAGTTGCCTTTCGGCATATATATATATAAAAACTTAAATCCGAACAGTTATATCCCATTTACAACTCGCCACAACAAGATTACGTACCTCTAAGAATGATAACAATAATGGCGGGACAGGGCCCCGCCATACCCCTGAATGTAAGTACCTACAACGACAGGGGACTATACCCAAGATAAGCCTCCGGAGAAACGGAGCTTCCCAAACGCTGAACTGTGACCCTATGAGCGAGGATCAACAACTGGTGTACCTCTACCTGCGGCATGAACGCGGCCCGAAGGAGGTCGATAACAGTACCAAGTATGTGAATCAAAATACGTAAATGAAATCATAATAGTCTATATAAAACAAAAGACATATATGATAAACAATTTACGATACACAATATAGCGATGCGTATCAAGTCGTGACTCACGCCTTAAAGTCATCACTCAAATATAACCATGGGTCTCATGCCCACAATATCAATCATGCGTGGAATTCCTTCCTCATCACGGCGATCCATGATATAACAAGCACCAAGGAATACACATGAACACCAGGTCCCACCTGTGTCATAATAAAACCGTACGGGGTAAGTACGAAGGCATAGCCGACTACTAAGACCCACAGTACCAACAATGCCATAAAGCGTATCCACGAGGTCTTTCTAGACCGCGCACACATGATCGGCGGCCACTCGCCTCAGATCAATGTGCGCGTCTAATCTGGAGCATACCGCTGCTCGCGCATAGGCCACATAGGCCCGCGTGAGGTATTCCTCGCGTCGAGGGTAGCTAGCCCGCGGTACCCTCGGACTCGCGATCCGCATAGTCACATAGACCGCGTAGTCACACCGCATCGCGTAAGGCACTCGCATCGGGATAATACACCCGGAATGATCAATCCTGGAGCATACCGCTGCTCCGCATAGTCACACAGACCGCATAGGCCGTATAGACCCGCATCAAGGGTGGCAAGCCCTCGGTATAACAAGTCAAGGGGTATGTGATATAATAACAGTACAACGGGCTTAACGTTTAACAACGTAAGCACAACAAGAATAACCCCCTTACACAACATCACAAGATACTAACACTCGTAGCATCCTAACATGTTTACTTACCAAATCAACAAGAAAGTATTACAAGGCTATCACAAACCAACACAATCAAGTTATTCACACAAGGTACTTTCTACTTTATGTTAACAAGTTCGGGTTTTTATCCCCAAAGTACTTCATACATTAACTCTTTAAAAGATCCGTTTCATTCACAAAAGTCACACAATACCCGTAGTATAAAAATAGAGTGACTATCTTTTTAAGTAAACCAAAACACTTCCCTAAGTAACAACATTATTTTCCAAACGTTCAAGTTTGCCTAATTTCAAATGCTCAAGCTTCTCATTTTCGAAAGGTTTCGTAGTTCAGAGTTTTAATCACTTAATAATATAATTCTCCTTTTAAAACAATTTGAGAAACATATGCCTTATGTGTGAGTAGGTTGTTCTTGTTTATAACAATCTTGTTAAAACAACCATGATCTAGAAAATGTAATATCATTTTGTCTCATCTTAGCTTCTATGCAGATGGAGGTTTCTACTGGTTTTAATAATACTTAATTAGTCGATACATTTCCCCTTATTAGCGCTGCAGATGGTTTGTTCGATACTTATTCTCATTTCCAAATCAATACAAGGCGTTTATAAACAATTAAGTAAACGTTCCTTTTATCTCTCTAAGTCGTTATACCTAACTTCCCATAAGGCTAGTATAACTCTTAAGCTTTTAAAACCAAGTATTACTCTTCTTTCAAAACGGTTCTTAATTCTTTTGAAATACTTCAAGATTCTTTATTATTAGACTCAAGTCGGAAGACATCGTGATAAAACCACGTTCGTTAACACACGTCGTCTACCGTACTATATATATTCTTTTAAAAATATCATGCTCAAGAGGATAGGAAGAATCACATACCTCGCGACGATTATCGACAATTAGCAAAGCGCTCGCGGTATAACCGGCTAGCGCTTGTCCACTTTCAAGTAGAACATGCTACTCGCGGAACCTTCAACCTATAAAGGCCATACACGTCTATCAGCGTCTAGACTACTCAGAACATTCTAAGAAGAGGCTTCTCTATTCTACGGAAAATCGGAAGCACTTCCTACCGGTTAAACTACACAAGTCTGCAAATACACCCTATGTAAATACAGTTTAATCTTCTTCATTAATATTCTTCGATGTGATTTCGGTTTAATTCTCTTAGTAATATCCTTCTATTACAGTTCAATTCTCTTCAGTAATATCCTTCTATGAATCTTATATTCATTTCTATACTACTACAGTATGTAATTTCCAATTACAATATAAGGACAAGAGTATTTACCTCGATAAGCCCAGAATTATCCAAGTTTAAATGTCGATCTGAGCAACGTTTAGCTTCTACTCCGGCGCTCAACCCGCTCCAAAAACCCTTAGAAGTTTCCAAACAACCTACTAGCACTTCAACCAACTATGAAGATTTTCCTTAGGGTTTTGTTTGAGACAAAAAGGACATAAGGTAGTATTTCCGGGCTCTACGTATAGAGGTATCTTTGGAATAATAACAATACTAGGAGAGTACTTTTCTACCAAGGGGGGGGGGGGTATTTATACGAGACAACACTCGAGAGGGGGTACTCTCGAAAGGCCTCACAAAGGAGGGAGGACTTGGGCGAGAACCTCTCAAAGGGGAAGGGTTTTCAAGACTTAGAAATTTTTGTGGATGAAGAAGTCTTCAACTAAGGGGGGGTATTTATAGGCCAACCAATGGCCAAGATCAAGACAAGTGGGGGGCAAGTGGAGGGTCAAGATTTGGACAAGTGTTTGTGGGTCCCACTTGCTCATCTACTACACAAAATATCTACAAAATATCCTACCAACTCCTTGACCAAAAATAAACACAAAAAACGTGCCAAGAACTCCCATGGCTTGCCGTCCACTTGAGGGACAAGTGTCGCCCTCTCGTTGGTCCAAAATATTTCATCTCTCGGAAAAATCCGCAAAAATTATAAATGACATAGCCGTAATTTTCCTTCGCAAAGTCCGGAAAAGCGTTTCGTCGAAAAAAACAATTCTTTTAGGGTTGTGAACAAAATTTTCGACCCTTGCCTAATTTAAGGCTCAAACTTTTCTCGTCGCCTCACGTACATACTCTGGAAATACGGGTATAACATTCTCCCTCGCCGAAACATTCGTCCGAATGTTCCTTCTCAAGACGGATAACGATAAAGTTCCTCTTAACTTAAACAAGTTGCGATGCCACACATGGCCGCAAAATAACACACGCTCAATACTTAATCCAAGTCTACGAGGAATCACCTCTAACATCACAAAGCTTCCACCCAAAGTCTAAGCGATACTCCCAGAAGCGATCACTTCTATTCTCTTAACACATGTTCACTTCTTCCCTTACTGCCATATTCCGTACTCGAACTCTTTCATACCTTACCACATTTCGTTCTTCCGGTTCCAAATCTGGGTTACTACCTCCAACTTTGGTTATCATTCAGGAACAATGCGGATGGATCTCGATACTTTTCCGAACATAACAACATGAAGGCCGGACGTCGCCTCCTGCGTCGGAAGGCAAAGCTAACATATAGGCAACTGGCCTATTCTTCACATGATCTAAAAGGCCCCAGTAACTCGGGCTAAGTTTCTCTGTTTTCCAAAACTCGTCACCCGCTTTCCGGTGGTACCTTCAAGAAGACCCACCTTCGGCTGAACTCAGCGTCGTCGCGATTATCCGCACAACTTCGCTGACTCGAGCGGTGCCGATAACCTCTTACGGATAAGCTTCACCCTATCCACATCCTTTGAACAAGTATGAACCAACTATCTGAACCTTCCCAACATCGAACCAATCGACCGACAACTTACACTTCCGCCCATACAAGGCGTCATAAAGCGACATTCGAATACTGAAATGGTAGCTATTAAAACACTCCCTCAACAGGAGGAAACCATCCTTCTGACTACCCCGAATTCCAAACACGGCCCAGGGCGAATGCGTCTTTGAGACTCACTGAGTTCCTAACCACACTGTTAAAACTTCGGAAAAAAATAAGCGTAACACAGGCTCCACTACCTGTCATAGGGTGAAAGTATGCACCTTGTGCAGCCCTACAACCTTCCTGATATATAACATCTCGCATAACCCTCTGCCGAGTAAATGGTCTCCGGAAGACAAGATGGTGACCTCATCGGCCCGACCTGCGGTCGACGCATCCACGAACTCGTGCGATGGTTAACTAAACTTGGGCCTAACACCCTCGTGACCACCACCGCGGGACCACCCCGACCCGCACCATTACGAGCCGCGGGTTGACCCGCGATCGGCCCTCAACCCGACCCGCTTATCGCGCGAAAACTCTTGTTCCCCGATCCGGAACAATCTCACATTCGAGTCACGAAAACCTAGTGGTCTTCTTAGCTCAACTATCCTCTTTCATATCATACCACTCAGGGACTTATCACACATACTAATCTCTAGAGGGTTAAGGATATACCTGTATCTACCGCTTCACTCCCCTTTGTTGTTCTAATCAATCCACTTTGGGCGTAGCTAGGAAGGTGATGAACTCATCGCCACCGAATCTGAGTCTCTACATCCGCGCCACTGCAGTCGGACAATTTTTCGCAAATGGCCCGCTGTCATGGCATAACAAATCGAAGAAGTACGACATTTCCCACAATGACACTTACCACAACGGCCACGCCGAGGTGGGGTGGCCTCTGCAGTTAATACTTCCTCTCAGAGCCATCGAATCTGCAGAATCGATCGGTGGTGAGTCCTCTACTTGCATCCCTCTACTAGGACACCGCTTTCGACATACGTCCATGACGCGAGTAAAACAAGCACCAACAAAAGCGACATTCCGGGATGGCGTGCGCCATTGTGAATCTTGAGGAAAATCAATCCGTTGGCCGAACCGTGTATCGTGAATCGAAGCCACGAGCTCGACCAACTCATGCATACCGAATGTCACGAACCTGTGGAGGACCACTGCCATTTGGTGGAGTGCATATCTAATCTGGCCGAGGCGGTCCGCTGATAGTTACCAAAGGACCTCATTGCTCGCCTCTTCGCGATCTTGGTTAACCCGTCGATCTATCGTTTCTCGACAAGCTTGAGCCGTCTGCGTGCCATGCTCAAGCTCGATCAAGAGCTACTCTTGCACAACCCTCTCTTAGATAATCATCAAGACCCGCGATAAATCGATACATAATATACTCTGCAGTTTGCTAACTCCTAGCTAGTAATGTGGTCATCTCTTTGCGATCTATTCTTTCACTCTTGGTCGTAGAAGCGAAGGTGTAAATGTCGTGGCGCAGATGGAAGCTGTGCATTGTGCTAAACTCTGCTTTGGTGGTGGCGTCGCAGAACTCCCGAATGAAGCACCACCCGGTGATGATTAGGCACGTGCCCTAGTAACCCTGTGCTCTGCTCGCGGCTCCTCACGCCTTGCCCATTCAGGCGGGTTGCCTTACACGGAGGCATAGCGGTAAGGGAAAGAAATACGTTAGAGGGTCCAACTTATAACATGACTCTAAGCACGATCTCAGAGTGAGAAGAATGGAAACCAATCCTAAATATCCTATAGCCTCCTGATTATTGGTGTGGTGCACAACACACCGATAATCAAGACTCTACTAGATACGGTCTGTAGACACTTTCCGAGGATTAACTGCTCTGATACCACTTTTGTCACGACCCGAACCCGGGCCCGTGACTGGTGCCTTACCCCGGGCACCCAAGTAGACATACATCAGAGTAATCAGCGGAATATAAAACACAACATGAAACAATGTAAAGGAGACACAGTTTATCTGAAGAGAAGTTGCCTTTCGGCATATATATATATAAAAACTTAAATCCGAACAGTTATATCCCATTTACAACTCTGCCCACAACAGTACTACAGACCTCTAAGAATGATAACAACAATGGCGGGACAGGGCCCCGCCATACCCCTGAATGTAAGTACCTACAACGACAGGGGACTATACCCAAGATAAGCCTCCGGAGAAACGGAGCTTCCCAACGTTGACGTGACCACATGAGCGAGGATCAACAATCGGTGTACTCTACTGCGGCGTGAACGCAGCCCCGAAGGAGTCGATCTGGCAATTACCAAGTATGTGAAAAATCGTAAATGAAATGAAATCATAATAGTCTATATAAAACAAAAGACATATATGATAAACAATTTACGATACACAATATGTGATCATGTCAAGTCGTGGACTCACGCCCAAAGTCGTCACTCAAATATAACCATGGGTCTCATGCCCACAATATCAATCATGCGGTGAATTCCTTCCTCACGGCGATCCATGATATAACAAGCACCAAGGAATACACATGAACACGAGTCCCACGTGTCATAATAAAACCGTCACGGTAAGTGCGAAGGCATAGCCGACTACTAAGACCAGCGTACCAACAATGCCATAAATCGTATCCACGAGGTCTTTCTAGACCGCACCATGATCGAAGGCGACCTTTCGCCTCGGTATCAATGTGCGCGTCTAATCTGGAGCATACCGCTGCTCGCATAGGCCACATAGGCCCGCGTGAGGTATTCCTCGCGTCGGGGTAGCTAGCCCGCGGTACCTCCTGGATTCCCGCGATCCGCATAGTCACATAGACCGCGTAGTCACACAGACGCGTAAGGCACTCCTCGCGACGGATAATACACCGGAATGATCAATCTCGGAGCATACCGCTCCGCGTAGTCACACGCATCGCATAGGCCGTATAGACCCGCGTCAAGGGTGGCAAGCCCTCGGTATAACAAGTCAAGGGGGTATGTGATATAATAACAGTACAACGGGCTTAACGTTTAACAACGTAAGCACAACAAGAATAACCCCCTTACACAACATCACAAGATACTAACACTCGTAGCATCCTAACATGTTTACTTACCAAATCAACAAGAAAGTATTACAAGGCTATCACAAACCAACACAATCAAGTTATTCACACAAGGTACTTTCTACTTTATGTTAACAAGTTCGGGTTTTTATCCCCAAAGTACTTCATACATTAACTCTTTAAAAGATCCGTTTCTTTCACAAAAGTCACACAATACCCGTAGTATAAAAATAGAGTGACTATCTTTTTAAGTAAACCAAAACACTTCCCTAAGTAACAACATTATTTTCCAAACGTTCAAGTTTGCCTAATTTCAAATGCTCAAGCTTCTCATTTTCGAAAGGTTTCGTAGTTCATAGTTTTAATCACTTAATAATATAATTCTCCTTTTAAAACAATTTGAGAAACATATGCCTTATGTGTGAGTAGGTTGTTCTTGTTTATAACAATATTGTTAAAACAGCCATGATCTAGGAATGTAATATCATTTTGTCTCATCTTAGCTTCTATGCAGATGGAGGTTTCTACTGGTTTTAATAATACTTAATTAGTCGATACATTTCCCCTTATTAGCGCTATGATGGTTTGTTCGATACTTATTCTCATTTCCAAATCAATACAAGGCGTTTATAAACAATTAAGTAAACCGTTCCTTTTATCTCTCTTAAGTCGTTATACCTAACTTCCCATAAGGCTAGTATAACTCTTAAGCTTTTAAAACCAAGTATTACTCTTCTTTCAAAAAACGGTTCTTAATTCTTTTGAAATACTTCAATATTCTTTATTATTAGACTCTAGTCAGAAGACATCGCAGTAAAACCACATTCAGTTAACACACGTACGTCTACCGTACTATATATATTCTTTTAAAAATATCATGCTCAAGAGGATAGGAAGAATCACATACCTCGCGACGATTATCGACTAATAGCAAAACGCTCGCTTATAACCCTAGCCTTGTCCACCTTTCAAGTAGAACATGCTACTCAGAACCTTCAACCTATAAAGGCCATACACGCCTATCAACGTCAGACTACTCTGTAGAACATTATAAGCGAGGCTTCTCTATTCTACGGAAAATCGGAAGCACTTCCTACCGTTAAACTACACAAGTCGCAAATACATCCTATGTAATGCAGTTTAATCTTCTTCATTAATATTCTTGATGTGATTTCGATTTAATTCTCTTCCGTAATATCCTTCTATTACAGTTCTATTCTTCTCGTAATATCCTTCTATGAATCTTATATTCATTTCTATACTACTACAGTATGTAATTTCCAATTACAATAGAAGGACAAGAGTATTTACCTCGATAAGCCCAAAATTATCCAAGTTTAAATGTCGATCCTGAGCAACGTTTAGCTCCTACTCTGGGCGCTCCAACCCGCTCCAAACAACCCTTAGAAGTTTCCAAACAACTTCTACTAGCACTTCAACCAACTATGAAGATTTTTCCTTAGGGTTTCGTTTGAGACAAAAAGGACATAAGGTAGTATTTCCGGGCTCTACGTATAGAGGTATCTTTGGAATAATAACAATACTTGGAGAGTACTTTTCTACCAAGGGGGAGGGGTATTTATACGAGACAACACTCAAGAGGGGGGGTACTCTCGGCCGAAAGGCCTCACAAATGGGGAGGGGGAGGACTTGGACGAGAACCTCTCCAAAGGGGGGAAGGGTTTTCAAGACTTAGAAATTTTTGTGGATGAAGAAGTCTTGACTAAGGGGGTATTTATAGGCCAACCAATGGCCAAGATCAAGACAAGTGGGGGGCAAGTGGAGGGTCAAGATTTGGACAAGTGTTTGTGGGTCCCACTTGCTCATCTACTACACAAAATATCTACAAAATATCCTACCAACTCCTTGACCAAAAATCAACACAAAAAACGTGCCAAGAACTCCCATGGTCCACTTGAGGGACAAGTGTCGCCCTCTCGTTGGTCCAAAATATTTCATCTCTCGGAAAAATCCGCAAAAAAATTATAAATGACATAGCCGTAATTTTCCCTTCGCAAAGTCCGAAAAACGTTTCGTCGGAAAACAATTCTTTTCGGGGGTTGTGAACAAAATTTTCGACCCTTGCCTAATTTAAGGCTCAAACTTTTCTACGTATGCCCTCACGTACATACTCTGGAAATACGGGGTATAACAGTGACAGAGGTCGTGGTGGAAGTTCCCAGTTTTAGCGATCCTTTGAACCACCTATATGATTTCCGGTATGTCTTTGACCCTTTAGAGACTTGTATGCATGTTAAGGTTATTGTAAGTTTAAGTGTCATGAACGGATAATATTGAGACTATGTATGTATGCTAGAGTAACTTGGAAGTGCGAAAAGATAATCCTTTTAGGCCATGAATGGGAGTAAACAGTGATGGTGCACGCTTTGGATTTGTTTTCTAGTTTGGCTTATGATGGATGGAAATGTGTGTGCAAGGTATTAGGGCCATATGTGGAATAATTAGGTTTCATTAAGTGTAGTTTTATGAGACTATGTCGAGAAATGATAGATTTTGAGCTCCGAAAGAACATTCGAGGATAAATGTTTCTAAGGGGGGAAGAATGTTACACCCCGTATTTCCAGGACATGCTTATAAGGACGTACGTAAGAACTCAAATGTTAAGATTTGAGACTAGTAAAAATTTATCGGAATTATGAAATTGTCGGAAAACGAAATATTGCGACGAATGGGAAGGCAACACGTGTCATCCCCTAGTTGGTCTTGGAACGAATTGGACATGGGTTAGATGGTCATTTGACCTATGTGAAGATGACTAAGTATTGCAAGTAGAGCTTCATAAAGTCACGACCCGATCCCGGGCCCGTGACTGGTGCCTTACCCGGGCACCCAAGTAGACATACATCAGAGTAACCAGCGGAATATAAAAACAAGACATGAAACATATGTAAAATGAGACACATTTTATCCAAGAAAAGATTGCCTTTCGGCATGTATATATACATCAAGAGTGAACAGTTACATCCCAACTTTACAACAGGACTACAGACCTCTAGGAATGTAAACGACTATGGCGGGACAGGGACCCGCCATACCCTGAATGTACATAAAGCTACAATGGCAGGGAGATCATACCCAAAAGACAAGCCTCCGGAGAAACGGGGCTTTCCCAAAAGCAGAAACGGTGATCCTAGCAGCGGGGATCAACAACATGAGTACCTCTACTGCGCGCAGATGAACGCAGCCTCGGCGAGGTCGATAACAGTACCAAGTATGTGAAATCAGAAATCAGAATCAAATCATAATAGTCTATAAAAGCGAGAGACGGTATGATAACCAAACTACGATACATACACATGCGCTTATATCAATTCGGTCTCACGCCCAACATCAATCACGCCCGTGAGTACCTTCCTCAGGCGATGCATGATATGATAACAACAAGATAGCAATCCAAATGGGAGCATACGTGCGCTCGCATCGTGTCAGTATGTCCAAAGGGAAAAAATAAGACAACATTCCAAAAGGAAGCATGCCCCTGCGCTACGCCTCGTGTCGATGAGTCCAAAGGAAACAATAAGACAAAGATTCCAAATGGAAGCATACCCGCGCGCTACGATCGTGTCGAGATGTACAAAGGTAAACAATAAGACAGCATTCCAAATGGAAGCATACCCGTGCGCTACGCATCGTGTCAGTATGTCCAAAGGGAAACAATAAGCAACAAGGCGGTAATCAAAGTGGAAGCATACCCGTGCGCTACGCATCGTGTCAGTATGTCCAAAGTGATTTAACAAAAGTAACACTATCAGCGAGCGTGCGGTGGAATTTATCCGTCACTGCCGGTCACGTCCAAGTAAGTTCTCAACAAGTCAACCGATCCTCCATCGAGAGACGCGGTAGTATAGAAACACAATTCTTGCACAACAAAGGCTATCACAACAAGCATAGGCAAGTTTCACAACAACAAGCATAGGCAAGTTTCACAACAACAAGCATAGGCAGGTTTCACCACAACTCAAAGTACTTTCATTTTTATGCCAAGGTCCGGGTTTTAACCCTAATGTACTCTGGCGTTAACTTCCTTTTAAGAGATTCATTCTTTGTATAAAAGTCACCCGATACCCGTAGTATAAAATAGAGTGACTTACATCCTTTAAGTAAACCAAAACACCTTCCATACTTTCTTTTTTTTTAAAGTCAAGTTACGCGTTAAAACCAATGATAAAACCTTTCTTTTGTTTTCATAAGGTCATTATAACCAACTTCCCATAAAGTCGTTATAACACCTTATGCTTTAAACCATTTTAAGACAACACAATGCCTTTCTTTTCCTAAGGTTCCAGCTTGCCTAATTTTAATTACGCAAGTCTCTTTTAAAAGTTTCATAGTTCAATGTCTTAATCTCTTTTAAAACAATTGAGTAACATATGCCATGGCGAGTAGGTTATTCTTGTTCATAATCAATCTTATTAAGCACCATGATCTAGAAAATGTAATATCATTTTGTCTCATCTTAGCTTCTATGCAGATGGAGGTTTCTCTTGGTTTTAATAATACTTAATTATTCAATACATTTCCCTTTATTAACGCCGCAGTTGGTTTGTCGATACACATTCGATTTCAAATCAAGAAACATTATTCCTTCCAAAACCAAGTACTCATTACTCACGAATGAGGTTTCACAAACATCCATATTAAGTCAAGTCTCTTAACTTCTAAACCATTAAACCATTCTTTTTATCTCTCTTAAGGCGTTACACCTAACTTTTCATAAAGTCGTATAACTTTTATGTTTTCAAACCAAGTATACACTTCTTCCAAAAAGGTTTCTTAATCTCTTAGAATACTTGAGTTCTTTTACATCAAGTCGGTTATAAGTCAAATCGGTTATCTTTTAAAAATCACAAAGCATTTCTTATTTACATAGAGTTGTTATAACACTTTATGTTTAAAGGCAATCAAATACATTTAACACGTATGTCGTCACCGTACTACATAGTTATACACATATCATGCTAGAACAGATAGGAAGAGGTTCACATACCTCGCGGCAGTATCGACTAATAGCAAAACGCTCCAAGTACCCCAAACCGTCGCTACACTCTCGGTCGCGGATCACTCACACGTAGTACTACAACCTATAGAGGCCACAGCGCTATTAATATCTTTTAGATCCCGACGTAGAATATTCTACGTAAAATTCGGCAGCCTCCCCAAGAACAGCGTAAATCTCCTCTCTATCGAGGCCGCTACCAAGCCAACCAGGGGTTAACACGCCTAACCGGACGTGTACAAATTCTATTACACAAGAATGCTACACAAGTCTCATGTCTGATCCTATGTAATTACAGTTCAATTCTCTTCTTTAAATTCAGGCTTAAGTCGCAAGACATTGCCGTAAGTATTATTCAGGCTTAAGTCAAAAGACATTGCCGCACAATTATAATATTCAGTTCTATATATAGTATACTTCAACTATATATTCCTACAACATGTAATTTCCAATTACAATAGAAGGTCAAGAGTGTTTACCTCGATAAGCCCAAAATTATCCGAGTTTAAATGTCGATCCTGAGCAAGGTTTAGCTCCTACTCCGTGCGCTCCGACCCGCTCCAACCAACCCTTAGAAGTTCTAACCAACTTCTACTTATAACTTCAACTACGGGTGAAGATTTACTTAGGGTTTCGTTTTTGTGACTGAGGGAAGTATAATAGTATTTTCTGGGCTTTTGTACAAGTGTAACTTTGGGAATACTACAAGGTATTTGGGCCAAGGTATTTGGACATAACAACAATACTAGGAGAGTATTTCTATACCACAACAAGGGGTATTTATACGAGACAACTAGGCTAGGGGGGGGTATGTACCCCACGGCCAAGCCTCTGAGGGGAGGGGTGGGTTTCGGCGAGGGGCCTTCAAGAGGGGAGGGCTGTGTGGTGGACGAGATCACAAGAGGAAGAGGGAGGGTTTGAGACTTAGAAAGATTGCTCAATTTTTGGATGAAGAAAGTTCATCACTTAGAGGGGTATTTATAGGTCAAGTGAAGGCCAACCAATGGCCAAGATGAAGACAAGTGCATAGCAAGTGTAAGGCCAAGATTTAGCCATGTGCTACCTTATCCATCTACACAAAAATATCCTACCTAAACCTTGACCAAAATTTCACACCAAAAACGTGCAAGACTTAGCCAATTGCCGTCCAACCTCTTCCAATGTGAGGGTGACACATGTCACCCTCCCGTTGGTCCAAAATGTTTCGTCTCTCGTAAAAATCCTCAAATATTTTTATTGACATTGCCGGAATTTTCCGTTCGAAACATTTGTAAACTTTTCGTCGAAAAACGACTCCTTTCGGGTGTTGTGTACAAATTTCGAAACTAGCCAACTTTAAGGATCAAATTGTATACGTACGCCCTCACGTACATACTCTGGAAATACGGGGTATAACATATCATGCTCAAGAGGATAGGAAGAATCACATACCTCCTCGGCTAAATCCACCTGTCAAGTCGAATATGTCGCGCGCAGAGTATCAACCTATATCAGTCAAATACGTCTATCAACGTCTAGACTACTTCGTAGAATGTTCTAAGCATGAGGTTCTCTATTTTACGGAAAATTGGGCAGCATTTCCCTACCCGTCAAACTACACAAGTCTACTGTAAATACAGTCCTATGTAAGTACAGTTCAATTCTCTTCTTTAATACCATCCTTCTATATATCTTATACTTAATTCTAAACTACTACAACATGTAATCTCCAATTACAATAGAAGGATAAAGATTTTTACCTCGATAAGCCCAAAATTATCCAAGATAAATGTCGATCCTGAGCAACGTTTAGCTCCTATTCTGTACGCTCCAATTCGCTCCAAGAAACCCTTAGAAGTTTCTAAACAACTTCTACTTAATACTTCAACCAACTATGAAGATTTCCCTAGGGTTTCGTTTTGTGACTAAAGGAAATAAAGTAGTATTTCCGGGCTTTTAGTATAGAGGTAGCCTTAGAATACTACAAGGGATTTAGGCTAAGGTATTTTGGAATAGTAACAATACTTGAAGACAATTTCTCTACCAAGGGGGTGTTTCAAGAGAGACTTCTCAAGGGGGAGGAGTTTGGACGAGATACTACAACAAAGGGGGAAGGATTTTGGAGACTTGGAATTTGTTTAAGTGGATGAAGAAGTCTTGCACTTGAGGGGGGTATTTATAGAACAATCAAGGGCCAAGATTCAAGCAAGTGGAGGGTGTAGATTAGGTAGCTTGTGTGAGTGGAGTCTTCCACCAAGTGTCCACCACAACACTGGGACATATGTCCACCACAACTTTGGGACATATGTCCCTCACAACAAAGAGACATGTGGCTAGCCACTTGCACCCAAAAAAACGTCCAACCCCCTCCACTTGCACCACAAAAAAAATATCTTCCAAGACTTGACTTCTTGACTTGGCCACTTGCCCACTTGTTTCGTCCAACATGCCACCTAAGGGTGCCACATGTCGCCCTCCTATAGGTCCAAAATATTTCATCTCTCGGAAAAATCCGTAATCGGTTAAAATATTAAAAACGTAAAATTTCCTTCACAAGGTTCGGAATCTTTTCCGTTGAAAGTTCACAATTTCATCCTTAACCTAATTAGGGCTTATACAATTGTACGTACGTCCTTACAAACATACTCTGAAACTACGGGGTATAACATTCTCCCCTCCTTAGAAATATTCGTCCCGAATGTTCCTTCTAGATTCAATCAAATCAGAAACGACATAGCTCCTCACAACTTAAACAATTTGCAAATGCCACACATGGCCACAATACAACACTTAAGCATATGTGATAATTAAAACCAGCAAGTAGGAAAGTGAGTTACCTGGAGGTGTGGGGAATAAGTGAGGATACTTCTGCCTCATGTCCTCCTCTCGCTCCCACGCCATCTCCTCTCTGCTCGTTCGCCATAAAACCTCGACAGCCACATCCTTTATCCGCAGCCGCCTAACCTGACGATCGAGTATCGCTATGGGACTCTCCTCATACGATAACCCCTCCGTCACCTGGACATCGTCAATCGGGTGTACTCTAGATGGATCCCCGATACATCTCCTCAGCATAGAAATATGAAAAACCGGATGCACTGCCTCCAGATCGGACGGCAGATCCAACTCATAGGCAACCTTGCCTACCTCATGACAACTGATAAGGCCCAATGTACCTTGGGCTGAGCTTCCCTTTCTTCCCAAACCTCAACACACCCTTCATGGGTGACACCTTCAGGAAAACCCAATCATCAACCTCAAACTCCAGATGCCGACGACGATGATCTGTGATACGACTTCGCCGACTCGAGTCGATAACCGCTCCCGATAAGCTTCACCTTATCCATCGCTCTTGTATCAAGTCCGGTCCCACTAACTGCACCTCGCCCACATCAAACCAGCCTATCGGTGACCTGCACTTCCTCCCATATAAGGCCTCATAAGGCGCCATCTGGATACTGGAGTGGTAGCTGTTATTATACGCAAACTCTACTAGAGGCAAATGATCCTCCCAGCTACCCCTGAAATCAATAACACAGGCTCGCAGCATATCCTCGAGGGTCTGGATAGTACGCTCTGCTGCTCGCTCGGTCGAGGATGGAATGCGATCGAGGCTCACCTGCGTCCCTAATCCCTTCTGGAAAGACCTCCAGAAGTTAGCCGTAAATTGGGCTCCTCTGTCTGATATGATAGAAATAGGGACCCCATGCAGTCTCACGATCTCTCGGATGTAAAGTCTGGCATAATCCTCGGCCGAAAAAGTCGTCCTGACTGGAAGAAAGTGGGATGATTTTCGACTGTCGACGATAACCGGATAGAATCATGCTTCCTCGAGTGCGAGGTAATCCGCGTGATAAAGTCCATGTTGATCACCTCCCACTTCCGTGTCGGAATCTCTATCGTCTGCAACAACCCACGTGCCTCGATGCTCTACCTTTACTGCGACAACACGGGCCGAGCAACAAACTCGCAACGTCCTCATTAGGCCATCCCACCAATACGGATCCGAGGTCGTGGTACATCTTTGTCGACCCCGGATGGATAGAGTAACGCGCGCTGTGTGCTTCCCCTAGAACCTGCTGCCGAAGTCCTGCAATATCTGGAACACACAACCTGCCCTCAAACCTTAGCACCCCATCAGGTGATACCTCAAAAGGACCCTTCCCCTCACGAAGAGTCGTATCACGATACCGTGTCAAAATCGGATCCTCAAACTTGTTATACCCCGTATTTCCCGAGTATGTACGTAAGGACGTACGTAGAAAATTTGAACTTGAGAATTAGGCTTGGCCGAAATTTATTTGTTCACAACACCCGGTTAGAGTCGTGTTTAGTAAACGCGTTTTCCACAGCTTTCGTAGGGGAATTTCCGGCTATGTCTTTTTTAATTTTTGCGGATTTTTCCGAGACACGAAACATTTTGGACCAACAAGAGGGCGACACTTGTCACCCTCTCATTGGGACACCTTGGGCGGTAAAGGGGGTTGGCCGAATGGCCATTGGTTGGTCAAGGGGTTGGTAGGATATTTTGGTGGTAGATGGATAAGGTGCACTTGGCAAGATCTTGGCCCTACACTTGCTATGCACTTGGCTAGATCTTGGCCATTGGTTGGCCTTCACCTGACCTATAAATACCCACCCCTTTGAAGACTAATTCATCCACAAAATTGCCTAAGTCTTGAAAGCTTCTTCCTTCCCCCTTAGTGTAGTGCCTTGGCCGAGAGTCCCCCAGTGGGGGTAGGCGAGGGTAGACACCCCCTGGGGTACTAGCCGGGTACCCCTAGCCTAGTTGTTATCGTAGAATACCCCCCCTCTTGGTAGAAATACTCTCCAAAGTATTGTTATAATGCCCAAATTACCATAGCCGTATACCTTGGAGTATTCTAAGGTTATCCTTATCTGAAAAGCCGTAAATACTATTATACTTCCTTCACCACAAAACGAAACCCTAAGGAAAATCTCCATAGTTAGTTGGAGTATTAAGTAGAAGTTGGTTAGAACTTCTAAGGGTTGTTTGGAGCGGGTCGGAGCGCACGGAGTAGGAGCTAAACCTTGCTCAGGATCGACATTTAAACTCGGATAATTATGGGCTTATCGAGGTAACTATCTTGTCCCTAGATTGTAATTGGAAATTACATGTTGTTAGATTATATAGTTGAAGTATACTATATATAGTCAACGTTGTTATCGGCAATGTCTTTTGACTTAAGCCCAATAATAAGAAACCTTTTCGAAGAAAGTCGATCGTATTTTACATAGGGTATATTCAGATAGACTTGTGTAGCTTTTACGTGGAGTAGAATTGTACCGTTCGGGTTAGATGATAACCTCGGTTGGCTTGGTAGCCGGCCTCGATAAAGGAGGAGATTTTACGCTGTTGCGGGGGAGTCTTTGCCAATTTTTACGTAGAATGTTCTACGAAGGGATCTAAATGTTAATAAGCGCCTTGTGGCCTTATAGGTTGAAGTACTACGTGTGGCGCGATCTACTTGGCTTAAGGAGTAGCCGACGGTTGGAAGTACTTGGAGCGTTTTGCTATTAGTCGATACTCGTCGCGAGGTATGTGAACCTCTTCCTATCTCTTCTAGCATGATATGTGTGAACTATGTAGTGCGGTAGACGTCATGTGCTAAATGTATTTGATTGGTTTAAAACATAAAGTGTTATAACGGCTTTATGGGAAGTTGGTTATAACGACTTTATGTTGGTAAGAAAATACTTGTGGTTTTAAAAGGTAATCGATCCGAACTATAATCGCTTGTTATGTGTTAATAAAGAACTTGAAGTATTTCAAAAGATTTTTGAATCATTTCGAAAGAAGAAGTAATACTTGGTTTTTGAAGACTTAAGAGTTATACTAGCTTTATGGGAAGTTAGGTAATAACGGCTTAAGAATGTTTTACTGATTTCGGAAATCAGAATGTGTATCGACAAACCACTGCAGCGTTAATAAAAGGAAATGTTTTGACAGATTTAGTATTATTAAAATCGTGAGAAACTTCCATCCGCATAAGCTAAGATGAGACAAAATGATGTTTCCTAGATCATGGCTGCTGTAATAAGATTGCTATAAACAAGAATATCCTACTCACATATAAGACTTATGTTTCTCAGATAGTTTAAAGGAGAATTGTATTCTTAAATGAATAAGACTATGAACTACGAAACCTTTCTAAAATAAGAAACGTGAACATTTGAAATTAGGCAAACTTGGACGTTTGGATAATAATGTTGTTACTTGATTTTACGAAGATAAGTGTTTTGATTCACTTCAAAAGATAATCACTCTATTTTCATATACTACGGGTATTGTGTGACTTTTGTGAAAGTAACGTATCTTTTAAAAAAAATTAATGTATGAAGTACTTTGGGGATAGAAACCCGAACATGTTGACATATAGTAGAAAGTACCTTGTGTGTATAACTTGATTGTGTTGGTTTGTGATAGCCTTGTAATACCTTCGTGATGCTTTGATAAGTAATCATATTAGGATGCTACGTGTGTTAGTATTCTGTGACGTTGGTGTAAAGGGTTTTCCTCGATTGTGCTTATGTTGTTTAAACGATAAACCGTTATGTTGGTATTATACCACTCACCGTGTTTCCGGGTTAAGCTGCCCTCCGACGCGGGTAGACTCGAGTGATGCAGGACCATGATTCGAGAATACCTCATGCGGGTCACGGGGCCTATCGCGAGCTCTGAGAGTTCGTGTTAGTGTGCGGCCTTTATGGTCATGCGGTTTATGTGGCCGTGCGGATCGCGAGTCGGGGCGATGCCGGAGTAGCTACCCTCGATGCGGGGTTATACCTCACGCGGGCCTACGAGGCGGCCTATGCGGGTGCGGGAGTTCGGGGCTAGACGCGCACATTTGATATTGCGGGCGGCGACCGGCTTTGATCATGTGGCGGTCAGACAGATATCATGATACATTTTATGACCTTGTTAGTACTGCGTAGGTGTTAGTAGTCGGCTATGCCTTCGCATTTACCCCGTCTCGCTTTAATTGGACAGGTGGGACTGTTGTTCATATGTATTCCTTGGTGCTTTTCTATCATTGACCGGCGGTGAGGAAGGTATTCGCGGGCATGATTGATGTTGTGGCGTGAGACCCATTGTTATATTAGGTGATGACTTGAGGCGTGAGTCCTCGACTTGATATGATCGCTTATTTGTTGTGATCGTAGTTTGGTTATCATACATGTCTCCGCTTTATATAGACTACTATGATTTCATTTACGATATTTTGATTTCACATACTCTTTGTTATCGACCTCCTTGAGGCTGCGTTCATGCCGCAGTAAGGTACACCATCGTTGATCCTCGCCTTAGGTCACAATTCAGCGTTTGGGAAAGCTCCGCTTCTCCGAGGCTTATCTTCGTATAGTCCCTGTCGTTGTAGGTATTTACATTCGTGGTATGGCGGGCCCCGTCCGCCATTGTTGTCATATCATTTCTTAAGTGCAGAAATCGTTGTGGGCGTGGTTTGTAAAAGGATTAAACTGCTCATTTGTAAGAGTTGTTATTTATATATATCGTAGAAAGGCAAGTTTTCCTCGACATCGCTTTGTACTTCATTTGTTTCATGTATGTGTTTTATGTTCCACTGATTACTCGATGTTGTATCACTAGGGTGCCCGGTAAGGCACGATCACGCCCAGTTCGGTCGTGACAAAAGTGGTATCGAGCGATTAATCCTCGGAAAGTGTCTGCACCGTATCCATGAAGTCTTGATTATCGGTGTGTTGTGCACCACACCAATAATCGTGAGGCTATAGGATATTTAGGATTGGTTTCTATTTCTTCTCACTGAGATCGTGCCTTAGAGTCGTGTTGTAAGTTGGACCTCTAACGTATTTCTTTCCCTTACCGCTATGCCTCCGCGTGGCAACCGGCCTGTGAGGGCAAAGCGGCCGGAGGCCGCGAGTAAATCTGAGAGGGTTACGTGGGCACAGCCCAATTATCACCTTAGGTGGTGCTTCATTCGGGGAGTTCTGCGACGCCACTAGCCCCAAAGAGAGTTTAGCACGGCGGCGATTCCTCTGCGGCCATGATATTTGAACCTTCGCGGCCACGGAGCAGAGAATATAGATTTCAAGGAGGCGACCTGTACTAACTATGGATTTGACTACGGAGAGTATACTGATGTACCGCGAGTCTTGATGACTATCTAAGAGAGGTTGTGCAAGAGTAATTCTTGATTGGGCTTGGCATGGCACGTATGCGGGCTTATGCGCGATGAGGGAAAAACATAGAGATCGACGTTAACGAAGGGCGAGAAGAGGGCGAGCAGCAAGGTCCTTTAGTAACTTTTGAGGCGAGTCGCCACCAGCGATTAGATTATGCACATCCACGGTCTGGCGAGGTCCTCCACGAATTTCGGGACGTTTGGGTACGCAGGAGTTGGTCGAGCTCGCATCTTAGGTTCATGTGGCGAGCGTCATCGGGAATGTCGTCTTTTAGTTGGTACTTGTTGTACCTATGACCGTCAGTCGATGTCGAAAGAGTGTCCTTGTAGGAGGACTTAGCCTTCGTGATCGATGGGTAGTCGCCACCTTAGCTATCGCCTACAGGCGAGTTTGATTAGAACGACTAAGGGAGTGAAGCGAAGAGATATAGATATATCCTTAACCTCTCAGAGATCTGTATGTGTGATAAGGTGAGTATACCTTAAGTGCTATGTTACGATAGCGTGTGTTAGTTGTGATTAGAAATCATGGTGGGTTAACCGAGTAAGATTTCGGGGATAGAAGGTGTGAGCCTTAGAGTTTTATACGTAGAGACCTTAGAGGTAAGGCCATCTCGAGTAAAAGATGTATTATTTATGTTTGACCCTTATAGGAGTGCATAGTGCGTGAGTTATGTTGGTGGGATTAGTCCCCAGTAGTGTGGAATGAAGAGGGTAGTTGAGCTAAGAAGACCGCCAGGTTTTCGTAACGTGATTAGTGAGATTGTTCGGTTGGGAGCTAGTATGATGCGCGTTGCGGGTCGGGTTGAGGCCACGTTGCGGGTCAACCCGCGGCGAGTTTGGTGGTGGGGTCGGTTGTGGTGGTCCCGCTTTGGGTTGGGGTTCTGAGGGTGTTAGGCGGGTTTAGTTAACCAACGCATCTGGTCGTGGACGATTCGACCAAAGAGTCGGGCCGAGGTCGGCCGCCTTGTCTTCTAGCAAAGACCGTTTACTCGGCCAGAGGTTATGCGAGATGATATATCGGAAAAGTTGTAAGGCTGCACGGGTGCCTACCTTCACCTTATGGCGCAAAGTGGAGCCAGTGCGCTGTTTTTGTTTCGGAAGTTTACTGCAGGTTAAGAACTCAAAGTGAGTCTCGGAATCACATTCGCCCTCGGGCGGTGTTTGGATTTCAGGATAGTTGCGAAATTGTTATCTCTGTTGAAGTGTTTTATAGATACCATTTCGGTGTTCGGATATCGCCGTGACGCCTTGTAGGGCGGAAGTGTAAGTTAGGTTGATTGGTTCGACGTTGGCAAGATTCAGATAGTTGGTTCGTGCTTGTTCCGGTATGTGGATAGAGTAAAGCTTGTCTAGAAGAGGTTACAGCGGCTCGGAGAAATCGTGCGGATAATCGGCGCTACGCTTAGAGTTCGAGTTGGCGGTCGGTCTTGAAAGTACCACCGGGGTGGGTGTGGCGAGTTTTGGAATACGGAGGAACTTAGCCCGAGTTACTTTGGGCCTTTGAGTCCATGTGAAGAATAGGCGGGTTGCCTATATGTTAGCTTTGCCGTCCGACTTAGGAGGCGATGTCGATCTTCGTATTGTTATGATCGGAAAGTATCGGAGATCCATCAGTGTTCGATTAATGATGACCACGTTAGAGATAGTAACCCGAGTTTTGGCGAAGCGATTTAAATGTGGTAAGAGTTCGAGTGTCACGGCCTCGTGGATCGCATGTAGTCCGCATCATTTGTTGGGTCGCGGGTGACACTAGAACCTCGCGCAAAGTGACAAAAGTGGTATGCTTTATGATGTTAGAGGTGTTTCCTCGTGGACTTGGATATAAGTATTTTCTTGTTATTGTCTGCGTGGCCATTGTGGCGTGATTGTTTCGTAAGTATGGTAGTGAAGACTATCTTGCGCACGCTTGTTTGAGACTTAGAAGGAACATTCGGGACGAATGTTTCTAAGGAGGAGAATGTTATACCAGTATTTCCAGTATGTGCGTAGGACGTGCGTGAAAATTTGAACTTGAGAATTAGGCTTGGCGAAATTTATTTGTTCACAACACGGTTAGAGTCGTTTTTAGTGAAACGTTTTCCACGCTTTCGTAGGGAATTTCGGCTATGTCTTTTTAATTTTTGCGGATTTTTCCGAGACACGAAACATTTTGGACCAACAAGAGGCGACACTTGTCACCTCTCATTAGGACACCTTGGCGATAAAGGGGTTGGCGAATGGCCATTGGTTGTCGGGTTGGTAGGATATTTTGGTGGTAGATGGATAAGGTGCACTTGGCAAGATCTTGGCCTACACTTGCTATGCACTTGGCTAGATCTTGGCCATTGGTTGGCCTTCACTGACCTATAAATACCCACTTTGAAGACTAATTCATTCACAAATTGCCTAAGTCTTGAAAGCTTCTTCCTTCCCCCTTAGTGTAGTGCCTTGGCCGAGAGTCCCCCCCCCTAGTGGGGTAGGCCGAGGTAGACACCACTCCTTGGGGTGCTAGTGGGGTACCCCTAGCCTAGTTGTTTTCGTATAATACCCCCCCTCTTGGTAGAAATACTCTCAAAAGTATTGTTATAATGCCCAAATTACCTTAGCCGTATACCTTGTAGTATTCTAAGGTTATACTTATCTGAAAGCCCAAATACTATTATACTTCCCTTCACCACAAAACCGAAACCACAGGAAAATCTCCATAGTTAGTTGGAGTATTAAGTAGAAGTTGGTTAGAACTTCTAAGGGTTGTTTGGAGCGGGTCGGGCCGCGGAGTAGGAGCTAAACCTTGCTCAGGATCGACATTTAAACTCGGATAATTATGGGCTTATCGAGGTAAATATCTTGTCCCCCTATTGTAATTGGAAATTACATGTTGTTAGATTATATAGTTGAAGTATACTATATATAGTCAACGTTGTTATCGGCAATGTCTTTTGACTTAAGCTGAATAATAAGAAACCTTTTCAAAGAAGAATCTTGATCAGATTTTACATAGGGTGTATTGATGAGACTTGTGTAGCTTTTCTGTGGAGTAGAATTGTACCCGTTCGGCTTAGATGTATAACCCCCCCCCTGGTTGGCTTGGTAGCCGGCCTCGATAAAGGAGGAGATTTTACGCTGTTGCGGGGAGAGTCGCGAATTTTACGTAGAATGTTCTGAAGGGATCTAAATGTTAATAAGCGCTGTGGCCTTATAGGTTGAAGTACTACGTGTGGCGCGATCTACTTGGCTTAGGAGTAGCGACGGTTGGAAGTACTTGGGCGTTTGCTATTAGTCGATACTCGTCGCGAGGTATGTGAACCTCTTCCTATCTCTTCTAGCATGATATGTGTGAACTATGTAGTACGGTAGACGTACATGTGCTAAATGTATTTGATTGGTTTAAAACATAAAGTGTTATAACGGCTTTATGGGAAGTTGGTTATAACAGCTTTATGTTGGTAAGAAAATACTTGTGGTTTTTAAAAGGTAACTGATCTGAACTATAACTGGCTTGTTATGTGTTAATAAAGAACTTGAAGTATTTCAAAAGATTTTTGAATCATTTCGAAAGAAGAAGTAATACTTGGTTTTGAAAACATAAGAGTTATACTAGCTTTATGGGAAGTTAGGTAATAACGGCTTAAGAATGTTTCTTGATTTGGAAATCGAATGTGTATCGACAAACCATCGCAGCGTTAATAAAAGGAAATGTTTTGTGATTTAGTATTATTAAAATCGGTAGAAACTTCCATCCGCATAAGCTAAGATGAGACAAAATGATGTTTCCTAGATCATGGTCTTTGTAATAAGATTGCTATAAACAAGAATATCCTACTCACATATAAGACTTATGTTTCTCAGATAGTTTAAAGGAGAATTGTATTCTTAAATGAATAAGACTATGAACTACGAAACCTTTCTAAAATAAGAAACGTGAACATTTGAAATTAGGCAAACTTGGACGTTTGGATAATAATGTTGTTACTTGATTTTACGAAGATAAGTGTTTTGATTCACTTCAAAAGATAATCACTCTATTTTCATATACTACGGGTATTGTGTGACTTTTGTGAAAGTAACGTATCTTTTAAAAAAAAAAAAAAAAAATTAATGTATGAAGTACTTTGGGGATAGAAACCCGAACATGTTGACATATAGTAGAAAGTACCTTGTGTGTATAACTTGATTGTGTTGGTTTGTGATAGCCTTGTAATACCTTCGTGATGCTTTGATAAGTAATCATATTAGGATGCTACGTGTGTTAGTATTCTGTGACGTTGGTGTAAAGGGGTTTTCCCTTGATTGTGCTTATGTTGTTTAAACGATAAACTGTTATGTTGGTATTATACCACTCCGTGTTTCGGGGTTAAGCCCTCCGATGCGGGGTAGACTCGAGCGATGCAGGACCATGATTCGAGAATACCTCATGCGGGTCTGGGGGCCTATGCGAGCTACGAGAGTTCGAGTTAGTGTGCGGCCTTTATGGTCATGCGGTCTATGTGGCCATGCGGTCGCGAGTCGGGGCGATTTACGCCGGGAGTAGCTACCCTCGATGCGGGTTATACCTCATGCGGGCCTATGAGGCGGCCTATGCGAGTCAGGGAGTTCGGGGCTGACGCACATTTGATATTGCGCGCGGCGACCGACTTTGATCATGTGACCAGTGCAGACGGATATCATGATACATTTTATGACCTTGTTAGTACCGTAGGTGTTAGTAGTCGACTATGCCTTCGTACTTACCCGTCTTATTTTAATTGGACACAGTGGGACCCGTTGTTCATATGTATTCCTTGGTGCTTTTCTATCATTATCACGGCGGTGAGGAAGGTATTCCGCGCATGATTGATGTTGTGGGCGTGAGACCCATTGTTATATTGGAGTGATGACTTGAGGCGTGAGTCCACGACTTGATATATTTGCTATTTGTTGTGAATCGTAGTTTGGTTATCATACATGTCTCCCGCTTTATATAGACTACTATGATTTCATTTACGATTTTCGATTTCACATACTTGCACTGTTGTCTTGACCTCCTTCGGCCGCGTTCATCCGCAGTAAAGGTACACGATCGTTGATCCTCGCTCTTAGGGTCACAGTTCAGCGTTTGGGAAAGCTCCGTTTCTCGAGGCTTATCTTCGTATAGTCCCTGTCGTTGTAGGTATTTACATTCGTGGTATGGCGGCCCCGTCCGCCATTGTTGTCATATCATTTCTTAGAGTCCTGTAGTAATCTTGTTGTGGCGGGTTTGTAAAAAGGATTAAACTGCTCATTTGTAAGAGTTGTTATTTATATATATCCGAAAGGCAAGTTTTCCTCGACATCGCTTTGTACTTCATTTGTTTCATGTATGTGTTTTATGTTCCGCTGATTACTCTGATGTTGTATCACTAGGGTGCCCGGGGTAAGGCACCAGTCACGGGCCCAGGTTCAGGTCGTGACAAAACTGTTGCCTCTTCACCTCCTCGACGATGGAAGACTCGACAACCTCTCGAACCCAAACCCCAATGCTATCAGAACCAATCAATCGGACTCCAAGGATCGCTAGCTGATGTATCTCGCGGACCATGCCCCTCCTCTCTGGCTGCACATCTGATAGACTACCCATCGACCTACGACTAAGGGCATCTGCCACAACATTGGCCTTCCCTGGGTGGTACAGGATATCGACATCATAATCCTTGAGTAACTCTAACCACCGTCTCTGTCGTAAGTTCAACTCCCTCTGGCTGAAGATATACTGGAGGCTCTTGTGGTCTGTGTAAATATCCACATGAACTCCATACAAATAGTGCCTCCAGATCTTCAAGGCGTGAATCACCGCTGCCAATTCCAAATCATGGGTGGGGTAATTCTTCTCATGCTTCTTAAGCTGCCGAGATGCGTATGCTATAACCTTGCCCTGCTGCATCAACACACATCCAAGCCCGATGCTCAGACGTCACAATACGACATAGCCGTCTAGACCCTCAGGAAGAGTAAGAACTGGGGCGGTCGTCAATCTCTCTTTCAGTAACCGGAAGCCCTCCTCACAAGCATCCGTCCACTGAAACTTAGCTGCCTTCTGAGTCAGCTTAGTCAAAGGTGCCGAAATAGAAGCAAACTTCTCCACGAACCTCCGATAGTAACCTGCAAGGCCCGTAAAGTCGCGATCTCTGCCGAGTAGTAGGTCTAGGCCAACTCCTGACTGCCTCGATCTTGGCCGTATCCACCCGAATACCATCGGCCCCGACAATATGCCCAAGAAATGCCACCGAAGTCAACCAGAACTCACACTTCGAAAACTTGGCGTACAACCGCTGGTCCTGGAGAACTCTCAGCACCGTCCTCAAATGCTCCGCATGCTCCTGCTCTGAGCGGGAATAAACCAAGATGTCATCAATGAATACTATCACAAACGTATCCAAAAATGGCTTGAACACTCGGTTCATCAAATCCATAAATACCGCCGGAGCATTGGTCAAACCGAAAGATATAACCTCAACTCATAGTGCCCGCATCGTCCGAATGCAATCCTAGGGACATCCGCCTCTAACTCGCATACGATGATAGCCCGATCGCGGATCAATCTTGAGAAACATCTCGCACTCGCAACCGGGTCGAACAAATCATCAATCCCGGAAGGGGTATTCGTTCTTAATAGTCACCTTGTTCGGTATGCGTAATCAACACACATGCGCAGCGCCCCGCCCTTCTTCTTCACGAACAATCTGCGCTCCCGTGGAGAAACACTAGGCTCATGAAGCCTTCTCCGAAATCTCTCACCGGTCCTTCAACTCTCTCAACTCGGCAGGTGCCATTCTGTATGGCGGAATGGAAATAGGCCGAGTGTCTGGCAGCACATCGATACAAAACTCTATCTCCCTCTCAGGAGGGATACCCGGGAGGTCGTCTGGAAACACATCTGGGAACTCTCTGACTACTGGAACTGACTGAAAATCTGGTATCGCAGCCTCAGTATCAAATACCCAAATGAGATGGTAGATATACCCTTTCTGCACCATCTTCCTAGCCTTGAGGTAAGAAATAAACCTACCCCTCGGCGACACAGTGTTCCCCTCCCACTCAATAACCGGCTCCCCAGGAAACTGGAACCGTACCAACCTCGCCCTGCAGTCCACATTGGCGTAGCAAGAAGCTAGCCAATCCATACCCATGATCACATCGAAATCAGTCATATCCAACTCTATCAAGTCGGCTAGGGTCTGACGACTGCATATAGTCACTGGACAAGCCCTATATACTCGCTCAGCTACCACCGAATCACCCACTGGCGTAGCTACCTCAAAAGGGTCTATGGACTCAGGCTCTATCCCTATCCTACTAGCAATATGGGGAGATATACAGGACAAGGTAGAACCCGGATCTATCAAGGCATACATGTCACAACATGAAACTGATAAATTACCTGTGACGACATCCGGTGACGCCTCCTGGTCCTGTCGGCTGGACAAGGCATAAATGCGGTTCTGAGGACCGCTAGAACTAGGACTTCGCCACGACCTCTGCGCGACCTGCTGGTCCTCGAAAGCATCCGCCTCCGTGTTATACCCGTATTTCCAGAGTATGCGTGAGGCGACGTCAAAAGTTTAAGCCTTAAGTAGGCAAAGTGGCGAAATTTGTGCACAACTAGCAAAAAGAGTCGTTTTCCGACGAAACGTTTTCCGGACTTTGCGAAGGGAAAAATACGGCTATGTCATTTATAATTTTTGCGGATTTTTCCGAGAGATGAAATATTTTGGACCAACGAGAGGGTGACACTTGTCACCCTCAAGTGGACGGCCAAGTGGGCATTCTTTACACGTTTTTTGTGCCTTTTCCTTGGTCAAGGATTAGGTAGGATATTTTGTGATATTTTTGTGTAGTTGATGAGCAAGTGGGACCCACAAACACATGTCCAAATCCCCACCCTACACTTGCCTACCACTTGTCTTAATGTTGGCCATTGGTTGGCCTATAAATACCCTCTAACGCAAGACATTTCTTCATCCACAAATCATTTTCCAAGTCTTGAAAATCCTCCCTTAAGTGTACTATTCATTCCAAGAGCACCCTCCCCTTAGAGGTTCCTCGGCGAATACCCCCTTTGCCTTGTAGTTTTCGAAAAATACCCCCCCCTTGGTAGAAAAGTATTCTCCAAGTGTTGTTACTATTCCAAAATACCTTGGCCCAAATACCTTGTAGTATTCCAAGGTTACACCTATACTAAAAGCCCAGAAATACTATTATACTTCCCTTCAGTCACTAAACAAAACCCTAAGGAAGATCTTCACAGTTGGTTGAAGTATTAGGAAGAAGTTTCGTAGAACTTCTAAGGGTTGTTTGGAGCGGGTTGGAGCACCCGGAGTAGGAGCTAAACCTTGCTCAGGATCGACATTAAACTTAGATAATTTTGGGCTTACCGAGGTAAATAATCCTATCCTTCTATTGTAATTGGAAATTACATACTGTAGTTATATAGAAATGAATATAAGATTCATAGAAGAGAATTGAACTGTAATAGAAGGATATTACAGAAAAGAATTGAACTGAAATCACGTCAGAAGAATATTAAAGAAGAAGATTGAACAGTAGACTTGTGTAGCTTAACGGGTAGGGAAGTGCTGCCCGATTTTCCGTAGAATAGAGAACCTACTGCTTAGAATATTCTACAGAGTAGTCTAGACTTTGATAGACTGGTATAACCTTTATAGGTTGAATGTTCTGCGAGTAGCATGTGCTACTTAAAAGGTGGACAAGGCTAGCCGGGTTATAGTCGTGGAGCGTTTTGCTAATAGTCGATAATCGTCGCGAGGTATGTGATTCTTCCTATCCTCTTGAGCATGATATTTTAAAGAATATATATATAGTACGGTGAAGCGTCGTGTGTTAGCGAACGTAGGTTAATGCGGCAATGTCTTTGACTTAAGCCGAATAATAAGAATCTTCAAGTATTCAAAGCACTAAGAAACCTGTTTGAAAGAAGAGTAATGCTTGGTTTTAAAAGCTTAAGAGTTATACCAGCTTTATGGGAAGTTAGGTATAACGACTTAAGAGAGATAAAAAGATTGGTTTATTAATTTTTGAAGTTAAGAGACTTGATCTTAAAAGATAAGAAACTTGACTTAAATGAATTAATATGAATTTTGTGTGAAACCTCATTCGTGAGTAATGAGTACTGGGTTTTTAAAAGGAATAATGTTTCTTGATTTGGAAATCGTAATGAGTATCGACAAACCACTGCAGCGTTAATAAAGGGAAATGTTTTGACTAATTAAGTATTATTAAAACCAGTAGAAACCTCCATCTGCATAGAAGCTAAGATGAGACAAAATGATATTACATTTCCTAGATCATGGCTGCTTTAATAAGATTGATTTTTAACAAGAATAACCTACTCACATATAAGGCATATGTTTCTCAAATTGTTTAAAAGAGAATTATATTCTTAAGTGATTAAGACTGTGAACTAACGCAACCTTTCTAAAATAAGAGATTTAAGTACTTGAAATTAGGCAAACTTGAACTTATGGAAAAAAATGTTGTTACTTGATGTTGAAAAGAGAAGTGTTTTGGTTTACCTAAAAATGTGAGTCACTCTATTTTTTAATACTACGGGTATCGGGTGACCTTTATAAAAGAAATGGATCTTTTAAAAAGAATTTAACGTACGTAATACTTTGGGGTCAGAACCTGGACTTTGGCATAAAATAACCTTGAGTTGTGTGTAACTTGCCTATGCTTGTGGTGATAGCCTTGTTGTGCAAGTGTTGTATTTCTATGCTACCGAGTCCCATGAGATGGGCCGGGACACGTATTCCATCTGATTCTTCACCGAGTCCCATGAGATGGGCCGGGACACGTATTCCATCTGATTCTTCACCGAGTCCCATGAGATGGGCCGGGACACGTATTTCATCTGATTCTTCACCGAGTCCCATGGGATGGGCCGGGACACGTATTCCACATAATTCTTTACCGAGTCCCATGGGATGGGCCGACACGATTCTACATGATTTTACCGAGTCCCAGGATGGGCGGGACACGATTCCATACGATTTATACCTAGATCACAGCCCGATGAGGAAGGAGTTCCACGTGAGGATGACTTGAGGCGTGAGTCCCGACTTGACATGACCGCTTTATGTTGTGAATCGTAGTTTGGTTATCATACATGTCTCCGCTTTATATAGACTATTATGATTTCATTTACTGATATTTCTGATTTCACATACTGTACTGCTGTACTAACCTCCTTGGGGCGTTCATGCCGCAGTGAGGTACACCGGTTGTGGATCCTCGCCATAGGATCGCAGATTGATGTGTTGGAAGCCGTTTCTTGAGGCTTATCTTTTGGTATGTTACCCGAGTTTGTAGGTTCTTGTACATTCGTGGTATGGCGGGGCCCTGTCCGTCATAGTTGTTATCACTTTCTTAGAAGTGCAGTAATCAGTTGTGGCGAGTTTGTAAAAAGGATAACTGTTGGGTTTTATGTATATATACGTATGCAAATTTTGGTTAGCCTGCTTATTTATCAAATCTCTTGTTACATGTTTATGTTTTATTTCCGCTGATTTTCTCGATGTTGTATCACCAGGGTGCCCGGTAAGGCACGATCCACGCCCGGTTCGGTCGTGACAAAAGTGGTATCGTGAGCGATTAATCCTCGGAAAGTGTCTACAGACCGTGTCTAGTAGAATCTTGATTATCGGTGTGTTGTGCACCACATCAATAATCAGGAGGCTATAAGATATTTAGGATTGGTTTCCATTCTTCTCATTCTGAGATCGTGCCTTAGCCTGTGATAAGTTGGACCCTGTACGTATTCCTTTCCTTTACCGCTATGCCTCGCGTAAAAGGCGGCGGGCCAGAAGGCAAAGCGGAGGCGAGTAGAGCACGGAGGTTACCAGGCGAGGCCCGGTCTGTTATTCGAGATAGTGCTTCGACGACGAAGTTTTGCGGCCGCCACAAAGAAGCGTGATTTAAGCGCAGCGGTGGCTGAGACTACAAGACTGAGCCTCCACCCCACACCGGAAGAGATGAGATGGGGTACAAGGAGATGGCGTTCTGGCCATCGTCGTGGCAGATATGAGATAGGCCGGATTTGGCGATTCAGTCGAGAGCACCCGTAGTTCACCCCGAGCGCATATTTGAGACTACAGGACTTTCGAGTTGTAGCCCTTGTTGTTCTATGGATCGAGAGATGAGGATGACCTCGTGAGTTTATTCGACAACCTACGGATCATGAGAGTGATCGAGCCTCGCAGGCGTAGTCGGTGGTATTGGTTCGCATCACCGCGTGATACCGCAATGATCGTTTGATTCGTGAGGCCCCGGGAGAACATGCACTTCTAGCCGTATGGGGAGTTCTCAAGGGCTTTTCTTACATTTCTTGCCCCGTATGAGGAGGGCTCGGCCATATTTTTGACGCTGAGGCGGGACGGGCGGGACGGTTAGAGAGTACAATGTGGAGTTCGACTCATTAGCTCGGTATGTCTCGCCAGAGTAGCCGAGCATGGAGGACAAAGTACACCGCTACGTCACGGCTAGATGATTACTTGGCGAGGCTTGCGGGTGTAGCTCTTGGTGGGCATGGACATTGCCGCGTGCAAGCTCATGCACTTGGATGTGAGGCACGGAGAGGTCGACGGAATGACCGGATCAGGAAGAGGCGCAGCAGCAGGTTCTTTGGTAACTTTCGAGACGGGCGCCTAAAGAAGATACTAGTTATGTACCTCGCGGTGAGTGGTCCTCCGCGCCTTGGACGCTCGGATATTCCGGTAGTCGGGCTCAGAGCTTCAGTTCGGTATACATGAGTCTAGCCACCGGATTCATGTTTCCTCGGTGTGCGATGTGGCGACGCCATCCCCGGAATGTCATCTTTTACGGTGCTTGTTTTTCCCGCGCCGTCGAGATGTGACGAGAAACTATCCTAATAGGAAGGATTCAGCGAATGACTCGGCTACCGGTCGATGGTGTTCATCGCTTCTATAGCGCATGCGCAGCGGTGATTATGGTTAGAGCGACGAAGGAAAGTGAAGCGATTGATACAGTATATTCTTACCCTAAAGACTAGTATGCTTGATGATATGATGATGTGCTAAGTATTATGTTCAGATAACATTATGTTAAGTTGTGATTTAAAGGCCTGGTTAGTAAAGGGTAAGGTTGGGGTACCTAGAAATTGTGAGCCTTAGAATATTATACGTGGAGACCTTAGATGTAAGGTCGTCTTGAGTAAAGGATTTTGCTAATGATCCTTGTCGGAGTGCATTATATGCATAGGGTATATTTGTGATAAGTCCACGGGTAGTGTGAGATGGAAGTGGTAGCTTTCACGTGAATTAGTAAGATTGTTCCGCATCGTGAACAAGAGTTTGGCGCGATTTGGGGTCGGGTTGAGGATCATTCGCGTCAACCCAGAATCGGATTGAGATGGGGTCACTCGAGGTGGTCCCGCCAAGTGATGGGTCACGCGGTGCTAGGCCCGTGTTTAGGTAGCCATCGTCGGGTCCGCGGATGTGTTCGACTAGAATTAGATCGTGAAGGCGAGAATGACCTTAAGGAGTTGATGATAGGTTCGGGTGTTTTGATTTCGGTGGTAGCCGGAGGATTGGTGTCCTGTTGAGGAAATGTTTTATAGCCACCATTCGGATTCGGATATCGCCAATGCCTTGTAGGCGGTAGTGTAGGTTGTCGGTCGATTGGTTCGATGTTGGCAAGGTTCGGATAGTTGGTCCGCATTGATCCCAGTTGGTAATATGGATAAGGTGAGGCTTATCGGAGGAGGTTTTAGCGGCTGAGTCACCGAAGTCGTGTGGATGATCGCGTCGACACTTGGAGTTCGGGTTGACGGTGGGTCTTCAAGGTATCACCGGAAGGCGTGATGAGATTTTGAACCAAGCAATATGAAATGTGGTAAGGTTATTAGGAAGAATTCGGTATACGAGAATGCGACGAGCAAGGAAGGAACAAACATGTGTTATTTTGTGGCGGTGTGGCATTGGCAACTTGTTAAGAGAAACTTTATCGTTATCCGTCTTGAGAAGGAACATTCGACGAATGTTTCTAAGGAGGAGAATGTTATACCGTATTTCAGTATGCGTGAGGCGTGCATAAAAGTTTAAGCCTTAAGTAGGCAAAGGCGAAATTTGTGCACTAGCAAAGAAGTCGCTTTCCGACTAAACGTTTCCGGACTTTGCGAAGGAAAAATACGGCTATGTCATTTATAATTTTTGGATTTTTCCGAGATGAAATATTTTGGACCAACGAGAGGTGACACTTGTCACCCTCAGTGGACGCCAAGTGGGCATTCTTACATTTTTGTGCCTTTTCCTGGTCAAGGATTAGGTAGGATATTTTGTAGATATTTTGTGTAGTTGATGAGCAAGTGGGACCCACAAACACATGTCCAAATCCCCACCCTACACTTGCCTACCACTTGTCTTAATCTTGGCCATTGGTTGGCCTATAAATACCCCTCTAATGCAAGACATTTCTTCATCCACAAATCATTTTCCAAGTCTTGAAAATCCCTCCCCAGTGTAGTATTCGCCCAAGAGCACCCTCCCTTAGAGGCCTACCGAATACCCTGCCTTGTAGTTTTGAAAAATACCCCCTTGGTAGAAAAGTATTCTCCAAGTGTTGTTACTATTCCAAAATACCTTGCCCAAATACCTTGTAGTATTCCAAGGTTACACCTATACTAAAAGCCCGTAAATACTATTATACTTCCTTCACTACTAAACAAAACCCTAAGGAAGATCTTCACGCTTGGTTGAAGTATTAGGAAGAAGTTTCGTAGAACTTCTAAGGGTTGTTTGGAGCGCACGGAGTAGGAGCTAAAACTTGCTCAGGATCGACATTAAACTTGGATAATTTTGGGCTTACCGAGGTAAATAATCCTATCCTTCTATTGTAATTGGAAATTACATACTGTAGTTATTTAGAAATGAATATAAGATTCATAGAAGAGAATTGAAGCTGTAATAGAAGGATATTACGTAAAAGAATTGAACCGAAATCACGCGTAAGAATATTAAAGAAGAAGATTGAACAAAGAGACTTGTAGCTTAACGGGTAGGAAGTCTCCCGATTTTCCGTAGAATAGAGAACCTACCGGAATATTCTCACGAGTAGTCTAGACTTTGATAGACGGTATAACCTTTATAGGTTGAATGTTGCGAGTAGCGTGTGCTCTTAAAAGGTGGACAAGGCTAGCCGTTATACCGTGGGCGTTTTGCTAATAGTCGATAATCGTCGCGAGGTATGTGATTCTTCCTATCCTCTTGAGCATGATATTTTAAAGAATATATATATAGTACCAGAGGCGTCGTGTGTTAAACGTGGTTGTGCAAATGTTTTTTGACTTAAGCCGAATAATAAGAATCTTGAAGATTCCAAAGAATTAAGAAACCTTTTGAAAGAGTAATGCTTGGTTTTAAAAGCTAAGAGTTATACCAGCTTTATGGGAAGTTAGGTATAACGACTTAAGAGAGATAAAAAGATTGGTTTATTAATTTTTGAAGTTAAGAGACTTGATCTTAAAAGATAAGAAACTTGACTTAAATGAATTAATATGAATTTTGTGTGAAACCTCATTCGTGAGTAATGAGTACTGGGTTTTAAAAGGAATAATGTTTCTTGATTTCGAAATCGAATGAGTATCGACAAACCATGCGGCGTTAATAAAGGGAAATGTTTTGACTAATTAAGTATTATTAAAACCAAGAGAAAACTCCATCCGCATAGAAGCTAAGATGAGACAAAATGATATTACATTTCCTAGATCATGCCTTTAATAAGATTGATTTTTAACAAGAATAACCTACTCACATATAAGGCATATGTTTCTCAAATTGTTTAAAAGAGAATTATATTCTTAAGTGATTAAGACTATGAACTAACGCAACCTTTCTAAAATAAGAGATTTAAGTACTTGAAATTAGGCAAACTTGAACTTATGGAAAAGAATGTTGTTACTTGATGTTGAAAAGGGAAGTGTTTTGGTTTACCTAAAAATGTGAGTCACTCTATTTTTTAATACTACGGTATCGTGACCTTTATAAAATAAATGGATCTTTTAAAAGAATTTAACGTCATTTAATACTTTGGGGTCGAACCGGACTTTGGCATAAAATAACGCTTGAGTTGTGTGTAACTTGCCTATCGCGTGGTGATAGCCTTGTTGTGCAAGTGTTGTATTTCTATGCTACCGAGTCCCATGAGATGGGCCGGGACACGTATTCCATCTGATTCTTCACCGAGTCCCATGAGATGGGCCGGGACACGTATTCCATCTGATTCTTCACCGAGTCCCATGAGATGGGGGACACGATTTCATCCGATTCTTCACCGAGTCCGTGGGACGGGACACGATTCCACATAATTCTTTACCGAGTCCCGGATGGCGGGACACGATTCTACATGATTCTTTCATCGAGTCCCATGGACGGGCCGACACGTATTCCACACGATTTATACCTGGATCGCGGTGAGGAAGGAGTTCCACGCGCGAGGATGACTTGAGCGTGAGTCCCGACTTGACATGACTCGCTTATGTTGTGAATCGTAGTTTGGTTATCATACATGTCTCCGCTTTATATAGACTATTATGATTTCATTTGATATTTTCTGCTTTCACATACTTGGTACTGTTATCGACCTCGCCCTTCGGCCGCGTTCATCCGCAGGTAGGTACCGTTGTGGATCCTCGCCATAGGATCGCAGTCAGCGGTTGGAAGCCCCGTTTCTGAGGCTTATCTTTTGGTATGTTACCCTCGAGTCCAGGTTCTTGTACATTCAGTGCAATGGAGCCTCGTCCGCCATAGTTGTTGTCACTTTCTTAGGTGCAGAGTAATGCTGTTGTGGGCGTAGTTTGTAAAAAGGATAACTCGGGTTTTTATGTATATATACGTATGCAATTTTGGTTAGCCTGTTTATTTATCAAATCTCTTGTTACATGTCGATGTTTTATTTCCGCTGATTTTCTCTGATGTTGTATCACTAGGGTGCCTGTAAGGCACTACCACGGGCCGTTCGGTCGTGACACTCGAGCGGTAGTAGGTGAAGAAGACCGTGAAGACCAGAGTCGACTTACCATCTGCGCCGCCTCGGTGACAGATAGTGACCTGGCGCAAGTGTAGCAAACTCGAGGTAGTACCACAACTCCTGAATGGAATCTACCACATCGACGGACCGAGAGGACCTCGACCGTTAGCACCTCGCTACCGAAGTCAAGTCCCGGGGCCCCGATTTGCCCCGAATACCAGGCCGCCTGAAAGGCGGTGTGAGTGCTCAGCGGGCTGGTTCAAATCTAGTCTGCTTGAGATCGCCCACCTCGAGAGCTACCAAAAGATCCGGCCGTCTTCGCCTTCTTCTGCCGATATCCGGCGTCGGCACCTCTCGCTCCTCCAAGTGCGAGCTCAATGCGCGCAATGTCCATGCCCCCTGAAGAGCCACACCGAGCAAGACTCGCAAGTAGTCATCCGGGCCCGTAACGTGGTAGTGCTTGGTCCTCCATATCTGCATTAACGCAGTGGACATATCGAGCCAACGAATCGAACTCAACGTTGTACTCCCGGTATGCGCCCTCTGCGTCTCAAAGATCAAAATCTGTCGGCGCGTGCCCTCCTCATCTCGCGGAGGCAAGAAGTGGCGAAAAGCCTCAGAACTCGCCCCATACCGCTGGAAGTGCATGCTCTCCGACGACTCCCACGAATCAAACCAATCGATCAGATCACGCAGCCGATGAACCTAAGACCACCGACTCGGTCTCGAAGCCCCGATCATCGCTATGATCCAAGGCGTTCGGATGAACTCCTGCGGATCATCGTGCCTCGACGTAGAACTCGCGGGCTACAACTCGTAAAATCCCGTAGTCTCAAGCTGTCCGATCTAGGATGTACCACGGGTACCACTGGAACTGCTGCGTCCAGCCTATCCTCGTCTGCCGCCACATCGGCTAGTAATCGCCATCTCCCTCAGAACCCATCTCCTCTGCTTCCGGTGAGACGGAGGCGCAGTACCGTGGTCTCGCTGGCGGCGGCGTCGCTGGGCCAGCCCGGTATCGCTTCGGAGTATAGGCCGGGCCTCGTGACCCTCTGTGTCTACTAGCGACTCTCGCCGGCCTTGCCCCTCGGCCGGTTGCCTTGCGTGGAGACATAATCGCACAGAAAGAAATACGTTAGAGGTTCCAACTTATAACACTCTAAGGCACGATCTCAGAGTGAGAAGAATGGAAACCAATCCTAAATATCCTATAGCCTCCCGATTATTGGTGTGGTGCACAACACACCGATAATCAAGACTTACAAGATACGGTGTAGACACTTTCCGAGGATTAATCGCTCTGATACCACTTTTGTCACGACCGATCCTGGCGTGATCGTGCCTTACCCGGCACCCAAGTAGACATACATCGAGTAACCAATGGAATATAAAAACAAGATATGAAACATATGTAAAATGAGACACGCTTATCGAAAAGATTGCCTTTCGGCATGTATATATACATTAGAGTGAACAGCTACATCCCAACTTTACAACAGACTCTGCACTTAGGAATGTAAACGACTATGGCGGGGTGACCCACCATACCATGAATGTACATAAAGCTACAATGGCGGGAGATCATACCCAAAAGACAAGCCTCAGAGAAACGGCTTTCCCAAAGGTAAACGGTGATCCTAGGAGCGGGATCAACATGTGAGTACCTACCTGCGGCGTGAACGCATCCCGAAGGAGGTCGATCTGGCAGTACCAAGTATGTGAAATCAGAAGAACTTAAATGAAATCATATCATTTTAAAACCAATTTTACAAATATATGCGAAACAACAATGTAGCACATAGTGCCACAAAGATAACCAAGAGCAAAATAGATATAACATAACTGTCTTTTCTAGGCCGCTAATGATCGCAAGGCCATTCGCCCATAGTATCATTATGCGTGCTAATCCTCGAACTCCATGACCGCATGGCCACATAGTTCGCATGAGGTATTCGTGACGGGGTAGCTAACCTGGCATCATCCTCGACTCGAAGTCCGCATAGTCCTATGGACTGCATGAGTATCCGCCGCGGGCGTACACCGGGTGATCAATCTTGGAACTCCCGCTCGCGTAGTCGCATGGACCGCATGGTATTCTCGCATCGGTGGCAAGTCTCGCATCATAACAAGTCGGGGTATGTGATATAATAGCGAGACAACGCTTATCGCTTAACAACGTAAGCACAACAAGAATAACCCCCTTACACAAACATCACAAGACACTAACACGAGCATCATAACATGTTTACTTATCAAACCATCTTACTACACTTTCCGAAATCAATACAAGACTTTCATAAACAAATAAGTAACCGCCTTTTATCTTTCTTAAGTCGTTATACCTAACTTCCCATAAAGCTAGTATAATCGTTATACCGTATTTCAGTATGTATGCGTGAAATGCGATGAAAATTTAAGCCTTAAGGTTGGCAAGGTTCGAAATTTGTACACAAGTGCCGAAAGAGTCGTTTTTGATGAAACGCTTTACTAAACTGCGAAGGGAAAATACGGCTATGTCATTTTTAATTTTTGGATTTTTCCGAGAGACGAACATTTTGGACCAACGGGAGGGTGACATATGTCACCTCACATTGGAAGAAATTAGCGCTGACGATTTAGGGTCAAGGAGTAGGTAGGATATTTTGTGCAAGTTGGTGTGGTAGATGGATAAGGTACACATGGTTAAATCTTGACCTACTTGCATGGCACTTGGCTTGATCTTGGCCATTGGTTGGCCATTGGTTGGCCTATAAATACTCCCCTAAGTTGAAGACTTTCTTCATCCACAAATAGTTTCTAAGTGTTAAAATCTTCCCCTCTTAGAAAGGTTCTCGCCCAACCTCGAGAGACCTTGCCGAAACCCTCCCCTCATGAGCCCTAGCCGAGGCAAACCCTTGCCTAGTTATTTCGTATAATACCCCTTTGTGTTATAGAAATACTCTCCAAGTATTGTTATAATGCCAAAATACTTTAGCCCAAATACCTTGTAGTACTTTCCAAAGTTACCTCTATACGTAGAGCCCGGAAAATACTATTATACTTCCTTTAGCCACAAAAACGAAACCCTAAGGAAAACCTTCATAGTCGGTTGAAGTGTTAAGTAGAAGTTGCGTAGAACTTCTAAGGGTTGTTTGGAGCGGGTTGGAGCGCCCAGAGTAGGAGCTAAACGTCGCTCAGGATCGACATTAAACTTGGATAATTTTGGGCTCATCGAGGTAAATACTACTGTCCTTCTATTGTAATTGGGAATTACATACTGTAGTTGTATAGAAATGAATATAAGATTCATAGAAGAGAATTGAACCGTAATAGAAGGATATTACAGTAAAGACTTGAATCAAATCACATCGTAAGAATATAAGTAGAAGATTAATCAGATTACATAGGATTTGTATTTCTGATGATCGATAACCATTATTGGTTGAATGTTCTGCGAGTAGCATGTGCTACTTGGAAGGTGGACAAGGCTAGCGTTATAGCGTGAAGCGTTTTGCTTATAGTCGATAATCGTCGCGAGGTATGTGATTCTTCCTATACTCTTGAGCATGATATTTTAAAGATATATATATATATAGTGCAGTGGCGTGCGTGTGTTGATCGAACGTGGTTGTACGGATGTCTTTTGACTTAAGCCTGAATAATAAGAATCTTGAAGTATTTCTAAAGAATTAAGAAACCTTTTTGAAAGAAGAGTAATATTTGGTTTTGAAAACATAAGAGTTATACTAGCTTTATGGGAAGTTAGGTATAACGTCTTAAGAGAGATAAAGAGAATGGTTTACTGATTTTTAGAAGTTAAGAGACTTAATCTTAAAAGATAAGAGACTTGACTTAATATGGATGTTAGTGTGAAACCTCATTCGTGAGTAATGAGTACTTGGTTTTAAAAGGAATAATGTTTTACTGATTTTGGAAATCAGAATAAGTATCGAACAAACCACTGCAGCGCTAATAAAGGAAAATGTATTGAATAATGAAGTATTATTAAAACCAGTAGAAACCTCCATCCGCATAGAAGCTAAGATGAGACAAAATGATATTACATTTTCTAGATCATGGCTGCTTTAATAAATGGTTATAAACAAGTATAAACTGCTCACACCTATGGCATATGTCACTCAATTGTTTTAAAAGGGATTAAGACATTGAACTATGAAATTTTTCTAAAATAAAGAGACTTGAGTAATTGAAATTAGGCAAACTGGAACTTTAGGGAAAAGAAAGGCATTGTTTTGTCTTAAATTGGTTTAAAACATAAAGTGTTATAACATCTTTATGGGAAGTTAGTTATAACGACTTTATGAAAACAAAAGAAGGGTTTTATCATTGGTTTTAATGTGGTAACTTGACTTTAAAAAAAGAAAGTGTTTTGGTCCAAAAGAAGGCATGGTATTGCCTTAATTTGGTTTTTAAAAAGGAAAGTATGGAAGTTGTTTTGGTTTACTTAAAAGATGTAAGTCACTCTATTTTTATACTAAAGTATCGGTGACTTTTATAAAGCGAATGGATCTCTTAAAAGGAATTTAACGTGACGTAGTACTTTAGGGTTAAAACTGACTTTGACATAAAATGAAAGTACTCGAGTTGTGTATAACTTGCCATGCTTGTTGTTGTGAAACTTGCCTATGCTTGTTGTGATAGCCTTTGTTGTGCAATAATTGTGTTTCTATACTACCGTCTCTCGGTGGAGGCGGTTGACTTGTTGAGAACTTACTTGATCGTGAAGGCGGACGAGAATTCCGCACGCCTCCCTGATAGTGTTATTCCATGGACTAGCTCTCCACGAGGTTTCTTCGCTCGCCTGGTACCGTGGTCGGCTGTACTTGCCGCCTCGTGGCTGATTCGGCCTTAATTACACGTAGTTAGCCCTCGCACTTGCCCCGTTGGTGTAGTAGTGAAGTCTCGTGATCTGACGCGTACCGGTAGTTAGCACTGTACTCCCGATCGCCTACGTGGCCTTGGTATCCGTAGTCGGCTTTCGACTTGCCGTGTCGCCTCGTGGTTTGGTTGTATTGTATTTTTAGTACGCTTTGGCATCGTAGGACTTGGTGTTGTGTACTTCTTGGTGTTGTCATATCATGCATCGCGGCAGATGATGAAGGTATTCCACGCATGATTGATGTTATGGCGTGAGACCCATCATTATATTTGAGTAATGACTTGGGCGTGAGTCCCCGACTTGATATAATCAGATTTGTGTATCGTAGTTTGGTTATCATACATGTCTCCCGCTTTATATAGACTATTATGATTTCATTTACAGATTTCTGATTTCACATACTGTACTGTTATCGACCTCGCCGAAGTGCGTTACATCTGCGCGGTAGAGGTACATGGTATCGATCCCGCTTAGGATCACATTTCAGCGTATTGAAGCTCTGTTCCTTCGGAGGCTTATCTTTTGGTATGTTACCTCGAGTCTATAGGTTCTTGTACATTCGGGGTATGGCGGGCCCTGTCGCCATAGTTATTGTAAAAATCTTAGAAGTGCAGCCTTTGTTGTGGCGGAGTTGTAAGGATCAGAATCGCTCAAAGGTCGATATATATATATCTTTGAAAAGGCAACCGCTTTAGTTGGCCTATTTTCTTTCATCTTGATCCATATCTATTTATATGTTTAAGTTTTTATTTCATTGGTTTTCTCGATGTTGTATCACTAGGGTGCCCGGTAAGACACCACCACGCCGAGTTCGGTCGTGACAAAAGTGGTATCAAAGCGATTAGTCCTGGAAAGTGTCTACAGACCGTGTCTAGTAAGTCTTGATTATCGATGGTTGTGCACATCTATAATCGTGAGGCTATAGGACATTTAGGATTGGTTTCCCTTCTCATTCCGAGATCGTGCCTTAGAGCCGTGTTGTAAGTTGGACCCTCTCGACGATCTCGTTTTTACGCTTATGCCTTCGCTAACGCAACCCGCCCGTAAGGCAAGCGGCGAGGAGTCTGCGAGTAGCAGCCGCGGTCTACAGAGACCACGTTGCCGAGCCTCCACCGATGCAGGCGAGAGGACGGGTTACAAGTGGAGCGCTTAATACGCCGTGGTTGCGCACTTGAGATAGGTGGGCCGGCAGCCTAAAGAGCGCGATGGTTCACCCTGATCGAATAGTTTGAGGCTACGGATTTTCTCGAGTTGTAGGCGCGAGTTTTATGGGTCGAGGCCCGAGGATGATCCGCAGGAGTTCGTCAAGCGATTCTGGAATCGTAGAGTGATCAAGGCATCGGAGACCTAGTCGGTGGTACTGTTCGTGATCGGTCGCGTGATACCGCAATGATCGTTTGATTCGTGGGAGCCGTCGGAGAGAATGCACTTCCAGCCTTTATGGGACGAAGTTCGGGTGTTTCTTGCACATTTCTTGCCTCGCAGATGAGGAGGGCTCGGGCCGACAAATTTTTGGTGTTGCGAGAACCGCGTGCGGTTGGGAAGTACAATGTGGAGTTCGACTCATTGGCCCGATGCGTCCGCGTTAGTAGCTAGTATGGAGGATCGAGTGCACCGATATGTTATGTGGCTCGATGATTACCCAGCGCAGTTGTTCGTGTAGGTCTTCACCGCATGGACATTGCCCGCATGCGCAGCTTATGCACTTGGATGTGAGCGGAGAAATCGACGGAATGACCAATCACAGAAGAGGGCGTAAGCAGGTCCTGGTGACTTTCGAGGCGGACCGCCTCGGCCAGACTAGTTATGTACCTCCGCGGTCTGAGTGGTCCTCCACAACCGGGACCCGGGATATTCAGAGGCGTGTCGTGGCTCCTGTGTTTGATTTTCGGGAGTAGGAGTGCTTTCGCTGGACGAGGTCGCCTTTGTCTCGGTGTGGCCGTTGTGGAAAACTTCATAAGGAGAGTGTCGTACTAACTTGGGAGATTATTCTTGCGGCCAGCGGGGCCATCCGCGAGAGATCAGACGGTGGGTAGCGCTGGTAGGATAGCATGTACTACGGGATCGGTTCGGGTTCTTCACCTTCCATAGCTAGGCAGGATGTTCATACACCAGCAGGCCACGGTAGAGGTCGCGGTGGAAGTTCCCAATTTTAGCGGTCCTTTGAACCGCCTATTTTCAGGTATATCCTTAACCCTCTAGAGTTTTGTAGGTATTGATGTTGTGATGATGTGTTTAAGTATTATGTTCGGATAGCTTTGTGCTAAAATGTGATTTAGAAACCAGTTAGTGAAAAGGGTAAGCGTGGGGTTGAGAAAATGATGAACCTTAGAATATTACGAATGAGACCTTAGACGTAAGGCCGTCTTGAGTACAAGATTTTGCGGGTGATCTTTGACAGAATGTATAAGTATACGTGGAGTAATTGTGGGGAAAATTCCTTGGGTGGTGTAAATGGAAGTGGTAGCTTTCATGACCTGAATAGGTAAGATTGTTCCGGATCGGGAAACAAGAGCTTGAGGCCTGAAGTTGGTCGGGTTGGGGCAATGTTGCGGGCCAACCCGTGGCCTGCTTCGAGTAGGGTCAGCTACCGAAGTCCGCCAGTGGTAGGTCACGAGGGTGCTAGGCCCAAGTTTAGATGACCATCGATGAGTTCGTGGATATGTTCACCGTGTTAATCGTGAAGGCCGGAATGGCCTTAAGGAAGATCGAGGCTAGTAAGATGACCAAGTTTCGAGGTGGTGACTCCAAAGTTTTGAAATCGAAGTGATGACCAAGTGTGGTACGATACTAGAAGAGTTCAAGTGTTCGGAAGCGGCACGACGAGGCAAGGAAGAGAACGCGTGTGTTATTTCGTGGCGGTGTGGCATTGGCAACTTGTTAGAGGAACTTTATCGTTATCCGTCTTGGAAGGAACATTCGACGAATGTTTCTAGGAGGAGAATGTTATACCCGTATTTCCAGTATGTACGTGAGGGCGACGATGAAAATTTAAGCCTTAAGGTTGGCAAGGTTCGAAATTTGTACACAAGTGCCGAAAGAGTCGCTTTTTCGACTAAACGCTTTACTAAACTTGCGAAGGGAAAAATACGGCTATGTCATTTTTAATTTTTGCGGATTTTTCGAGAGACGAACATTTTGGATCAACGGGAGGTGACATGTGTCACCCTCACATTGGAAGAAATTAGCGCTGGGCGATTTAAATTCGGGGAGGGTAGATATTTTGTGCAAGTTGGTGTGGTAGATGGATAAGGCACACATGGTTAAATCTCTTCTACACTTGCATGGCACTGGCTTGATCTTCGCCATTGGTTGGCCATTGGTTGGCCTATAAATACTCCCTGGTTGAAGACTTTCTTCATCCACAAATAGTTTCTAAGTGTTAAAATCTTCCCTCTAAGAAAGCGTTCTCGCCCAACCTTGGAGAGACTCTTGGCCGAACCCTCCCCTTGTAGCCCTAGCCGAGCAAACCCCACGCCTTGTTGTTTCGTATAATACCCCTTTGTGTTATAGAAATACTCTCCAAGTATTATTATAATGCCAAAATACTTTAGCCCAAATACCTTGTAGTACTTTCCAAAGTTACCTCTATACGTAGAGCCCGGAAAATACTATTATACTTCCTTTAGCCACAAAAACGAAACCTAAGGAAAACCTTCATAGTCGGTTGAAGTGTTAAGTAAGGCGTAGAACTTCTAAGGGTTGTTTGGAGCGGTTTGGAGCGCCCAGAGTAGGAGCTAAACGTCGCTCAGGATCGACATTAAACTTGGATAATTTTGGGCTCATCGAGGTAAATACTACTGTCCTTCTATTGTAATTGGGAATTACATACTGTAGTTGTATAGAAATGAATATAAGATTCATAGAAGAGAATTGAACCGTAATAGAAGGATATTACAGTAAAGACTTGAACTGAAATCACATCAGAAGAATATAAGTAGAAGATTAAACTGTACTTACATAGGACTGTATTTTACAGTAGACTGATAACCTTTATTGGTTGAATGTTCTGCGAGTAGCATGTGCTACTTGGAAGGTGGACAAGGCTAGCCGGGTTATAGCCGTGGAGCGTTTTGCTTATAGTCGATAATCGTCGCGAGGTATGTGATTCTTCCTATACTCTTGAGCATGATATTTTAAAGATATATATATATATATAGTACGGTAGCCGTACGTGTGTTGACTGAACGTAGTTGTACGGCAATGTCTTTTGACTTAAGCCTGAATAATAAGAATCTTGAAGTATTTCAAAAGAATTAAGAAACCTTTTTGAAAGAAGAGTAATACTTGGTTTTGAAAACATAAGAGTTATACTAGCTTTATGGGAAGTTAGGTATAACGTCTTAAGAGAGATAAAGAGAATGGTTTACTGATTTTTAGAAGTTAAGAGACTTAGTCTTAAAAGATAAGAGACTTGACTTAATATGGATGTTAGTGTGAAACCTCATTCATAGTAATGAGTACTTGGTTTTAAAAGGAATAATGTTTCTTGATTTTGGAAATCAATAAGTATCGAACAAACCATCATAGGCGCTTAATAAAGGAAAATGTATTGAATAATGAAGTATTATTAAAACCAGAGAAACCTCCATCCGCATGAAGCTAAGATGAGACAAAATGATATTACATTTTCTAGATCATGGCTTTAATAAATGGTTATAAACAAGTATAAATCTTCACACCTATGGCATATGTCACTCAATTGTTTTAAAAGGATTAAGACATTGAACTATGAAATTTTTCTAAAATAAAGAGACTTGAGTAATTGAAATTAGGCAACCGAACTTTAGGAAAAGAAAGGCATTGTTTTGTCTTAAATTGTTTAAAACATAAAGTGTTATAACATCTTTATGGGAAGTTAGTTATAACGACTTTATGAAAACAAAGAAGGGTTTTATCATTGGTTTTAATGTGGTAACTTGACTTTAAAGAGAAAGTGTTTTGGTCAAGAAGGCATGGTATTGCCTTAATTTGGTTTTAAAAGGAAAGTATGGAAGTTGTTTTGGTTTACTTAAAAGATGTAAGTCACTCTATTTTTATACTAAGGGTATCGTGACTTTATAAAAGGAATGGATCTCTTAAAAGGAATTTAACGACGTAGTACTTTAGGTTAAAACCTGACTTTGACATAAAATGAAAGTACCTTGAGTTGTGTATAACTTGCCTATGCTTGTTGTTGTGAAACTTGCCTATCTTGTTGTGATAGCCTTTGTTGTGCAATAATTGTGTTTCTATACTACCGCGCCTCTCTGGAGGCCGCTGACTTGTTGAGAACTTACTCGACGTCTGCAGCGTGACGGAGAATTCCACGTGCGCTCCCGCTGATAGTGTTATTCCACGGACTAGCTCTCCACGAGGTTTCTTCGCTCGCCTGGTACCGTGGGCTCGCCAGATTGCCCCGCCTCGTGGCTGATTCGCCCGGTACCGGTAGTTAGCCCTCGCACTTGCCCGCTCGGTGTAGTGATGAAGTCTCGTGATACGCCTCGTACCGGTAGTTAGCCCTCGTACTTGCCCGGTCAGCTACGTGGCGGCCTTGGTATCCGTAGTCGGCTTTCGCTTGCCGTGTCGCCTTCGTGGTTTGGTTGTATTGTATTGTTAGTACGGCTTTGGCATCGGTAGGACTTGGTGTTGGTGTACTTCGTGTTGTCATATCGTAGACCGGATGATGAAGGTATTCCACGCATGATTGATGTTATGGGCGTGAGACCCATCATTATATTTGAGTAATGACTTGGAGGCGTGAGTCCCCGACTTGATATAATCAGATTTGTGTATCGTAGTTTGGTTATCATACATGTCTCCCGCTTTATATAGACTATTATGATTTCATTTACAGATTTTCAGCTTTCACATACTGCACTGTCATCGACCTCGGCCGGGTGCGTTCATCCGCAGTAGAGGTACATCGGGTCGATCCCCGCTTAGGATCACATTTCAGCGTGTTGAAGCTCCGTTCCGAGGCTTATCTTTTGGCATGTTACCACCCAGTCATAGGTTCTTGTACATTCGTGGTACGGCGGGGCCCCGTCGCCATAGTTGTTGTAAAAATCTTAGAGGTCTCAGCCTAATTGTGGGCAGGTTGTAAGGATCAGAATCGCTCAAAGGTCGATATATATATATCGAAAAGGCAACCGCTTTGGTTGGCCTATTTTCTTTTATCTTGATCCATATCTATTTATATGTTTAAGTTTTTATTTCCGCTGGTTTTCTCTGATGTTGTATCACTAGGGTGCCCGGTAGGCACTACCACGCCCAGTTCGGCCGTGACAAAAGTGGTATCAAAGCGATTAGTCCTCGGAAAGTGTCTACGAGCCGTGTCTAGTAGAGTCTTGATTATCGATGTGTTGTGCACCACATCTATAATCGAGGCTATAGGACATTTAGGATTGGTTTCCTCTTCTCATTCCGAGATCGTGCCTTAGAGTCGTGTTGTAAGTTGGACCTCCGACGATCTCGTTTTTACGCTATGCCTCCGCTAGGCAACCCGGCCTGTAAGGGCAAAGCAGAGGAGTCTGCGAGTAGAGCAATGGCGATCTCTACAGAGACCACGTTGCACGAGCCTCGGCCGCGATGCAGGCGAGAGGATGGGTTACAAGAGTGGGCGATTAATGGCCGTGGTCAGGCGGACTTGAGATAGGCCGGCAGCCAGGCAGTGAGCACCGATGGTTCACCCTAGATCGATAGTTTGAGGCTACGGATTTTCTCGAGTTGTAAGCCGCGAGTTTTACGGGTCGAGGCACGAGGATGATCCGCAGAGTTCATCCGATGCGATTCTGGATCATGAGAGTGATCAAGGCATCGGAGACCTAGTCGGTGGTCCTAAGTTCGCATCGGCTGCGTGATACCGCAGTCGACTGGTTTGATTCGTGGGAGCTGTCCCGGGGAGAGAATGCACTTCCAGCTTTATGGGACGAGTTCTCAGGGGTGTTTCTTGCACATTTCTTGCCTCCACAGATGAGGAGGGCTCGGGCTGACAAATTTTTGGTGTTGCGGCGATCCGGCGACGGTTCGGGAGTATAATGTGGAGTTCGACTCATCGGCGTGCGTCCGCGTTAGTAGCTAGTATGGAGGATCGAGTGCACCGATATGTTACAGGGCTCGATGATTACCTAGCAGAGAGTTGTTCGGGTGTAGCTCTTGGTACCGCATGGACATTTCGCATGCAGCTTATGCACTTGGATGTGAGGCGGAGAAATCGACGGAATGACGAAGATCAGCGAAGAGGCCGAACAGCAGGTCCTTTGGTGACTTTCGAGGCGGACCGCCTCGGAAGCAGACTAGTTATGTACCTCCGCCCGATGCAGTGGTCCTCCACAGCCGGGACGCCGGGATATTCAGGAGCGAGTCGTGGCTCCTGTGTTTCAGATTTTCAGGGGAGTAGGAGTGCTCGCCGGATGAGGTCGCCCTTGTCTCAGTGTGGCCGTTGTGGAAAACTTCATAAGGAAGAGTGTCGTACTAACTTGGGAGATTGTTGTTCTTGCGGCCAACAGGCCATCTCGCGAAGCATCAGACCGAGTGGTAGCGCTGGTAGGATAGCACAGACTACGGGATCAGTTGCGGGTTCTTCACCTTCCATAGCTAGGCAGGATGTTCATACACCAGCAGGCCACGGTAGAGGTCGCGGTGGAAGTTCCCAATTTTAGCGGTCCTTTGAACCGCCTATTTTCAGGTATATCCTTAACCCTCTAGAGTTTTGTAGGTATTGATGTTGTGATGATGTGTTTAAGTATTATGTTCGGATAGCTTTGTGCTAAAATGTGATTTAGAAACCTGGTTAGTGAAAAAGGGTAAGCCTGGGGGTGAGAAAAATGATGAACCTTAGAATATTACAGTTGAGACCTTAGACGTAAGGCCGTCTTGAGTACAAGATTTTGCGGGTGATCTTTGACAGAATGTATAAGTATACGTGGAGTAATTGTGGGAAAATTCGTGGTGTAAATGGAAGTGGTAGCTTTCGCGACCGAATAGGTAAGATTGTTCGGATCGGAAACAAGAGCGATCGTTAAGTGGGTCGGGTTGGGGCTATGTTGCGGGCCAACCGTGGCTGTTCGAGGTAGTGGTCACTCTGGGTAGTCCGCCAGTGGTAGGGTCACGAGGTGCTAGGCCCAGTTTAGATGACCATCAGATGAGTTCGTGGATATGTTCGACTGAGCCGATCGTGAAGGCCGAATGGCCTTAAGGAAGATTGAGGCTAGTAAGATGACCAAGTTTGGAGGTGGTGACTCCAAAGTTTTGGAAAGTGATGACGAAGTGTGGTACGATACTAGAAGAGTTCAAGTGTTCGAGAAGGGCACGACGAGTAAGGAAGGAAGAGAACGTGTGTTATTTCGTGGCAGCGTGGCGTTGCAACTTGTTAGAGGAACTTTATCGTTATCCGTCTTGTGAAGGAACATTCGACGAATGTTTCTAAGGAGAGGAGAATGTTATACCAGTATTTCAGTATGTACGTGAGGCGTGCGTATGAAAATTTAAGCCTTAAGGTTGGCAAGGTTCGAAATTTGTACACAAGTGCCGAAAGAGTCGTTTTCCCTCGAAAACGTTTTACTAAACTTGCGAAGGGAAAAATACGGCTATGTCATTTTTAATTTTTGCGGATTTTTCGAGAGCGAAACATTTTGGATTAACGGAGGGTGACATGTGTCACCCTCACATTGGAAAGAATTGAGCGCTTGGACGATTTGGGTCAATGAGTAGGTAGGATATTTTGTGCAAGTTGGTGTGGTAGATGGATAAGGCACACATGGTTAAATCTTGACCCTACACTTGCATGGCACTTGGCTTGATCTTGGCCATTGGTTGGCCATTGGTTGGCCTATAAATACTCCCCTAAGTTGAAGACTTTCTTCATCCACAAATAGTTTCTAAGTGTTAAAATCTTCCCCATAAGAAAGGTTCTCGCCCAACCTGGAGAGACCTTGGCCGAAACCTCCCCTCATGAGCCCTAGCCGAGGCAAACCCCCCCCCCCTGCCTTGTTGTTTCGTATAATACCCCCCCCCCCCCCCTTTGTGTTATAGAAATACTCTCCAAGTATTGTTATAATGCCAAAATACTTTAGCCCAAATACCTTGTAGTACTTTCCAAAGTTACCTCTATACGTAGAGCCCGGAAAATACTATTATACTTCCTTTCGCCACAATAACGAAACCCTAAGGAAAACCTTCATAGTCGGTTGAAGTGTTAAGTAGAAGTTGCGTAGAACTTCTAAGGGTTGTTTGGAGCGGTTTGGAGCGCCCAGAGTAGGAGCTAAACGTCGCTCAGGATCGACATTAAACTTGGATAATTTTGGGCTCATCGAGGTAAATACTCATCCTTCTATTGTAATTGGGAATTACATCATGTAGTTGTATAGAAATGAATATAAGATTCATAGAAGAGAATTGACCGTAATGAAGGATATTACAAGAAAGACTTGAATCAAATCACATCGGAAGAATATAAGTAGAAGATTAAATCGCACTTACATAGATCGTATTTTACGATGGTCGATAACCTTTATTGGTTGAATGTTCGCGCGAGTAGCATGTGCTACTTGGAAGGTGGACAAGGCTAGCGGGTTATAAGCGTGGAGCGTTTTGCTTATAGTCGATAATCGTCGCGAGGTATGTGATTCTTCCTATACTCTTGAGCATGATATTTTAAAGATATATATATATATAGTACAGTGGCGTCGTGTGTTATCGAACGTAGTTGTACGGCAATGTCTTTTGACTTAAGCCCAATAATAAGAATCTTGAAGTATTTCAAAAGAATTAAGAAACCTTTTGAAAGAAGAGTAATACTTGGTTTTGAAAACATAAGAGTTATAATAGCTTTATGGGAAGTTAGGTATAACGTCTTAAGAGATAAAGAGAATGGTTTATCGATTTTTAGAAGTTAAGAGACTTAATCTTAAAAGATAAGAGACTTGACTTAATATGGATGTTAGTGTGAAACCTCATTCGTGAGTAATGAGTACTTGGTTTTAAAAGGAATAATGTTTCTTGATTTTGGAAATCGAATAAGTATCGAACAAACCATCATGGCGCTAATAAAGGAAAATGTATTGAATAATGAAGTATTATTAAAACCAGTAGAAACCTCCATCCGCATAGAAGCTAAGATGAGACAAAATGATATTACATTTTCTAGATCATGGCTGCTTTAATAAATGGTTATAAACAAGTATAAACTGCTCACACCTATGGCATATGTCACTCAATTGTTTTAAAAGGGATTAAGACATTGAACTATGAAATTTTTCTAAAATAAAGAGACTTGAGTAATTGAAATTAGGCAAACTGGAACTTTAGGGAAAAGAAAGGCATTGTTTTGTCTTAAATTGGTTTAAAACATAAAGTGTTATAACAACTTTATGGGAAGTTATTTATAACGACTTTATGAAAACAAAAGAAGGGTTTTATCATTGGTTTTAATGTGGTAACTTGACTTTAAAAAGAGAAAGTGTTTTGGTCCAAAAGAAGGCATGGTATTGCCTTAATTTGGTTTTTAAAAAGGAAAGTATGGAAGTTGTTTTGGTTTACTTAAAAGATGTAAGTCACTCTATTTTTATACTAAGGGTATCGGGTGACTTTTATAAAAGGAATGGATCTCTTAAAAGGAATTTAACGTACGTAGTACTTTAGGGTTAAAACCCGGACTTTGACATAAAATGAAAGTACATTGAGTTGTGTATAACTTGCATATGCTTGTTGTTGTGAAACTTGCCTATGCTTGTTGTGATAGCCTTTGTTGTGCAATAATTGTGTTTCTATACTACCGCGTCTCTCGGTGGAGGGCCGGTTGACTTGTTGAGAACTTACTTGGACGTCTGGCGGCGACGGAGAATTCCGCAGTGCGCTCGCTGATAGTGTTATTCCATGGACTATCTCTCCATGAGGTTTCTTCTTTGTTGGCCTTGGTACACGGTGGTCGTCTTTCGTACTTGCCCGCCTCGTGGTGATTCGGCCTTGGTACACGGTAGTTAGCCCTCGCACTTGCCGCTTCGGTGTAGTGAAGTCTCGTGATCTGACCAGTACACCGTAGTTAGCCCTCGTACTTGCCCCGTCACCACGTGGCGCCTTGGTATTTGGTAGTCGGCTTTGTACTTGCCGCGTCGACCGTGGTTTGGTTGTATTGTATTGTTAGTACGGCTTTGGCATCGTAGGACTTGGTGTTCGTGTGTACTTCTTGGTGTTATCATATCATAGATCGCGGCATGAGGAAGGTATTCCACGGGCATGATTGATGTTATGGGCGTGAGACCCATCATTATATTTGAGTAATGACTTGGAGGCGTGAGTCCTCGACTTGATATAATCAGATTTGTGTATCTTGTAGTTTGGTTATCATACATGTCTCCGCTTTATATAGACTATTATGATTTCATTTCTGATATTCTGATTTCACATACTTGGTACCTGTTGTACTGACCTCCTTCGGGGGGCTGCGTTCACCGAATCACCCACTGGCGTAGCTACCTCGAAAGGGTCTATGGAATCAGGCTCTATCCCTATCCTACTAGCAACAAGGGGAGATATATAGGGCCAGTAGAACCGGATCTATCAAAGCATACACATCAAACCCGAACGATAAGGTACTGGCGACATCAGTGAGGCCTCACGATCTGTCGCTGGACAAAGCATATATGCGGTTACGAGGACCGCTAGAATCGGGACTGCGCCACGACCTCTGCCGCGACCGCTGATCCATGTGTACCTTGCCTCCGGGCAGTAGCTGTCGGGGATGAAGAAGCGGCAGCAGACCACCCGTGACGAGCCCTACCACCAGCGCCGCCCGGTCGGACAAACTCGCAAAAGTGACCTGCCGCCACAAGTATAGCAGCTCGAGTCAGCTCGAGAATGGTATTCGCCACAACGGGCACAAGCGAACCTCGAGCAGTTAGCACCCTACCTGCTAAATCCGAAGTCTGGGGCCCCGACACCCCGACCGCTCTGGGTCTTTGAAAATGAGGTAGGGCGCTCTGCGTGGTGTGGTGCAAATCTGGACTTCTGGCGATGCCGCCCACGAGGACCACCAAAAGAACCGGCCGTCTTGGCCTTAACCTGCTGCTGATATCGCTCTACCGGCGGTCTCGCTCCTCACAACCAGTGCATGAGCTCTGCATGCGGGTTATGTCCATGCTGGTGAAGGGACACACCGCACAAGACTTCGGCCATGTAATCATCTAGCCCGGTGACATAGCGATGCACCACTGCCCTCCATCTCTGCTACCGATGCGGGGCCCTATCGAGCCAAAGAAGCAAACTCGACATTGTACTCCTCATCAGGCGTCCTCCCGCCTCGGAACAAGAATCTATCGGCTCGTGCCCTCGCCATCTGCGGAGGCAAGAAGTGTGTGAGAAAGCCTCAAAACTCATCCCATACCGCGGAGGTGCATGCTCTCCCGGGAAAGCTCCATGAATCAAACCAATCGGCTGCGTATCACGCAGCCGATGCGAACCGAATGTCACGACCTCGATCTTCAAGCCACGATCACCGCGTAATCCTCTGCGGTGACGGATGAACTCCTGCGGATCATCCTCGGCCTCGACCAGTAAAACTCGCGGGCTACAACTCAAGAAATCTCGTAGCCTCAAACTATTCGCCTCGGTGCACTACGGTGCGACCCGGGTGAGCCGAGGTCGCATCCGACCTCTCCTCGTGTCGGGCCACAACTTTGCCAATAGTTGGGCCATCTCCTTGTACCCTAACCTCCGCCCGGTGTGGGACATGAGGTGTGGATGCGTGGTCTCTTTGGGGCTGGCGTCATAGAACTCGCCGTCTACGGTATAGGCGGGCTGAGCCCTCGTGACTCGGTGTCTCGCTAGCGGCTCCTCGCCGCCTTGCCCTTCGGGCCGGGTTGCCTTACGTGGAGGCATAATCACGGGGAAAGGAATACGTTAGAGGTCCAACCTATAACACGACTCTAAAGCACGATCTCGAATGAGAAGAATAGAAACCAATCCTAAATATCCTATAGCCTCACGATTATTGGTGTGGTGCACAACACAAGATAATCAAGACTCTCATCGATACGATGCGTAGACACTTTCCGAGGATTAATCGCTCGATACCACTTTTGTCACGACCCGTTCGTGGGCGTGGCCGTGCCTTACGGGCACCCAGTAGTCATACATCGAGTAACGGAATATAAAACAAGACAGAAACGATTTATAAAATAAGACACGCTTTATCGATGAAAAGCTTGCCTTTGGCATAATATAAATAACTCAAGTTTTGCGATACATCCCAACCGCATAATAGTACTACGCACCTCTAAGGAAGTAAACAACTATGGCGACAGGGCCCGCCATACCCTGCATAAAACTATCTACAATCTGGGAGATCATACCCAAAAGTAGAGCCTCGGAGAAGATGGAGCTCACGACACCAACGCAAAGATCCTAAGGATGTGGATCTAGCACTGCTTTGCCTGTACGGCATAACGCAGCCCCGAAGGAGGTCGAGACAAGTACCAAGTATGTGAAACTATAAAGTACTTAAATGAAATCGAGTATTCAAAACCTTTTCACAAATACAATCGGTTCAATTGCACATAGTGCCACATCACAAACAACAACAAGAATAGGAAAAGCAGAAGTGTCTATTCTAGGCCGCGAATGATCGGCAAGGCCAATCGCCCATAGTATCATTCTGCGTGCCTAGCCTCGACTTCCGCAGCCGCATGGGTCCTGCACGAACCGCGTGAGATATTTCTCGCGACGGGGCAGCTAACCCGGCGTCGCCTAGGCTCGCAGCCCGCATAGCCTCAAAAGACCGCATAGTCTCACTGCATCGCATGGAATCCCCGTCGTGCTAAACGCCGAATGATCAATCTCGAGCATACCGTGCTCGCATAGTCTCACGAACCGCGTAGCCGTAGAGACCGCGTCGAAGCAAGCCTCGTATAACGATCGAGGGTAGGTGATACAATAACGATAATGGACTTAGGTTGCAACGTAAGCTAAAGAATGACCCCTTACGGATTACAAGACACTAACACGGTAGCATCATAACATGTCTACTTATCAAACAATCTTACTACACTTAAGAAATCAATACAAGGCTTTTATAAACAAACAAGTAATGTAGTTCCTTTTTATCTTTCTTAAGTTGTTATACCTAACTTCCCATAAAGCTAGTATAACTCTTAAGCTTTTGTTTTAAAACCAAGTATTTATCTTCTTAAAAATGATCGATATTCTTTTGAAATGTTTTCGCTTCTTTGTTATTCGAGCTTAAGCGTGAGGCATTCGTAAGTATTATTCGAGCTTAAGTCAAAGACATTGCTGTAGTTTTTATTCGATTAACACGTATGCGTCACCGTACTATATATTGTAAAATATCATGCTTTAGGAAGAATCACATACCTTCTCAAAAACCACCGCCAAGTTGAATATGTCACGCGCAGAGTCACCTATAATAGTCACAGACATCAATCAAAGTCTAGACTACTCAAGGTCATTCTAAACAGAGGGTTCATAATTCTACAGTAAGTCGGGCAGCACAACCACCCTGAGCTATGTAAGTCTCAGTGAAACAATCTAAGTGATCAGTTCAATTATTCTTCTTTTAAACCCTTCTCGTGATAGGTTCAATTCTATTCTGATATTCTTCTAAGTATCTAATACTTGTTCTAATACTACAACGAAGTATTCTCTAATTCCAAAGAGGGTTAGGATTAGTTGCAGTAAGCCCAATAATATCCTAGATAAAGTCGCCTGAGCAAGGTTTAGCTCCTAAGTTGTATGCGCTCAGAGCTCGAAACCTTAGAAGTTCTTCACAACTTCTACTAAAGACTAAGGGATTTGGGCTAGGTATTTTTGGGCATTATAACGATACTAGAAGACAACTTTTCTACCAAGGGAGGGTAGATTTTGGCTAGGCTAGGGGTGGGGTAGCCTCGGCAAGCTTCAAGGAGGGGGTGTTGGACGATTTGCTAACAAAGGAGAAGAGAGGATTTTTAGACTTGAAAGCTTTTGTGGATGAAGAACTCTTCATCTCTAAGGGTATTTATAGGTCAAGTGAAGGCCAACCAATGGCCAATTTGTAAGTGCTAGGCAAGTGTAGGGCCAAGATTCACCCATGTGTCCTAGGCCAACTAACACACAAAATATCCTACCAACTACACCTCTCCATTTCGTCCAATCTGAGCCCTCACGCCCGATGGGAGGTGCCAAGTGGCGCTCTTGTTGGCCCAACACGCTTCGCCTCGGAAAAATCCGCAAAAATTAAAAATGACATAATGGAAATTCCCTACGAAGTCAGAAAACGTTTCGTCGAAAAACGACTCTAAACGGGTGCTGTGAACAAAATTAATTCGGCCAAGCCTTAGTACAAGTTCAAATTTTCTACGTACGTCCTTACGTACATACTCTGGAAATACGGGGTATAACATTTATGAACTTGCCTATGCTTGCTTGTGATAGCCTTGAGTGCAAGTATTATATGTTTACGCTGCCGTGACTCTCAGTTGGAGGGCCGGCTGTCTTGTTGTGAATTTACTTGGGCGTCGAAGCGGTGGAGGCTTCCACAGGTATGCTTCCATTGTGATTGATCCATGGACATACTTATACGATGTGGGATTCCGGGGCATGAGACCAGGATGCGGGTTAGATTCCCGGATTGTTCTTATTACTCCTTGGACATGCTTATACGATGAGGGATTCCGGGGTATGCGACCAGGAGGCGGGTTAGATTCCCGGATTTGTTTTATTACCCATGGACATGCTTATACGATGAGGGATTCCGGGGCATGCGACCATGTTATGTACGACTATTACTCCATGGACTAGCTCCCCATGAAGACATGTACCCGAGATGAGGGATTCCACGGGCATGTTATATACGATTATTACCCTATGACCATGCTTATACGATGAGGGATTCCGGGGCATGCGACCATGTTATGTACTGTTACCCCATGGATTAGCCCTCCATGAAGTCATGTGTTACACCCCGGAATTCCAGATATGGTTATAAGAACGTCGTAAGAACTCGAAAATGTTAAGATTTGAGACGAGTAAAAATTTATCGGAATTATGGAATTGTCGGAAAACGAAATATTGCGACGAACGGGAGGGCGACACGTGTCACCCCCCCTTAGTGGTCTTGGACGAAAATGGCATGGATAGAATGGTCATTTGACCATAATTTAAATGACCAAGTCTTGCAAAGACTTAAGCTTGACATTGTTGACTAATGTCCAAGGGCCACTTGGGCAAGATCCATGTGAAACTCATCTAGGCCACCCATTTGTTCTAATCTTGACCCTCCATTATGTTATATATGTATACTAGTAGCAAGACTAGTTCCCACACTTAGAAAAAATTTCAAGAAACTTGTTCTTCCACTATGTTGCTCTCGGGTTTGAGGCACTTAGAAAGAAATGATATTTTTTTTGTTTTTCAATAAGCTCCACACTTTAAACCAAGGTTCCTAAGGGTATTGTAAGGGTATCTCAATAGAAAGATCCCGGAAAAATGGTGTTTTCATATTAGTCGCAAGGCGAAAACCTAAGGAGTTCTTCAACTTCAGAGTTGGAACTTGAAGAGGAGTTCTTCATAAGCTTCTAAGGGTTGCTTGGGGTGGATTGGAACGTCAAAAAGAGGAGCTAGAATTGCTAAGGATCGACTTGTAATCTTGGATCATATTTGGGCTAAATGAGGTATAATCTTCGTCTTACTTTTGTAATTGAAGATTCCATGTTATTATAAGTTAGAAATGATCATATGATATGTATTATGAAGATTGATAAGTGTTATGGAAATTTGGAAGCTCAAATCCGAAAATGACATGTTAAGCCATTTGAAATTGAAATACAATTTGGTCGATAATTAGAATCGTCGCATGTTTACCTACTTGAGGATTGTAGTAGTTATAATCAATTGTGGCTAGATAACATGTTATATTAAACCACTTGATTGAAAAGGGATTGGAAACGAATTTGTATTGTTGTCCTATTTTCGAATGGACATTATATGTTGGACTAGTTTGATATTTATTGTGGGGCGGAATTTTACATGTCTTGATTAAGCGTGTAATCCCCTATTGTTAACTACTTTGTTGAGCCTTAAATGTGGCGTGTTTGGTTATTGAATTCGGCCTTGAAAAAGGTGGCAAAGTTTGTAGAAACAAAGGAAGTGCTGTCCGATTTTCCGTAGAATTTAGTGACTTTGCACTTGGAATATTCTACGTTTGAAGTAAGAAGTTAATAGACGTACTATGGTCATTATAGGTTGACATACTACATACGGCGTATTGGACTTGGCAAGTGGATTGAGCCGAAGAGGTATGTGGAACTTTCTTATCTCGTGAGCATGAATAAGTTGTAAATGTATAGTACGGTAGACGTACAAGATTTTGACAATCTAGTCCATTTGATATCCTTGGCTTATTTTAAGAATGTCCAAGTTGGTTGAGTTAGGAAATTAACTCACTTGTTTAAATATTAAGGATATCTTGATTTTCAAAAGTTAAGAGACTTTCAGTATGTTGAAAGTATTTTTGATACTTGTTTTGTTGGAAAGTTTAAGCCTCTTGGTTTTAAAGAAGGATGTAAGTTTCTAAGGTATAAAGCTAGTATAACGGCTTTATGGGAAGTTGGTTATAATAGCTTTATGGAAGGTTAAAAAGAGTGATTTACTCTAAGTAATTTAAGTAAGATAAATGACTTGAAATAATGAAAGGCAAATTGATTTAAAGGCATCAATTGCTTAAAGTTTTGAAAGAAAGAAGTCACTTGATTTAGAAGCCTATAATTGTATTTCTAAAAGGTATTGTGACTTGTCTTGAAAAGTAGTTATGACTTGATACTATGGTTATTAGTATCTTGGAAGTTTTATAATGAAAAGAGTCATTTTTAAAAGAATAGAAGTACGTAGTACTTTGGGTTAAATTCCCGGATTTTATAATGATATGCTAAGTGCCTTAAGTAAACTAAAATGAGAGTGTATATGAATAAGGTTAATAAGAAGTTAGGGGGATTTCTTAACTTGCTTATTTATTGTATAATAAGCCGGTAGTGCTTATGTTATGTATGATATGCCGGTAGGGCTTATGTTATGTATGATGGCCGGTTGAGATAGGGTAAGAGTATAAATGAGGGGTAAACCCCCAAGACGTTATACCACCTTCTCCAGGGTAAGAGTATAAATGAGGGGTAAACCCCCAAGACGTTATACCACCGCCAGGTAAGAGTATAAATGAGGTAAACCCCAAGACGTTATACCACCGCTTTAGTGGATTTGCTACCCACGATGCGAGGAATACCTCATGCGAGTCCTTATGGGCTTATGCGGGTGAAATAGTCCTATGCAGGCGGCACAGCCTATGTGAGGAATACCTCATGCGGGTCCACACGACCTATGCAGGTGAAATAGTCCCAGGAGTAGGATGGCTTAATGATACTGCGGGTGGATGGTCCTGCTTTGATCGTGAGCTTCCTATTTTTATGTTGTAAGTATACTCTTAGTTACTCTCATTGTTAGTAAGGCACAGTGTACTGTTGTTTGAGTTATCATACGTGTCTCCAGCTTTATTTTAGACTTATGATTTCACTACAGTACTTTCAGTTTCACATATTTGGTACATGTTGTACTGACCTCCTTCGGGGGGCTGCGTTCATGCCGCAGGTAGAGTATACAGGTAGTTGGTCCTCACTTTTAGGATCACTGATTCAGCTGTTGAGAAGCTCCATTACTCCGAAGGCTTATCCCTGGTATGGTCGGTTGTTGTACATTCAGGGGTATGGCGGGGCCCTGTCCCGTCACAGTTGTTATTCTTAGAGGTCTGTAGTCACATTTGTGGATTGGGTTGTAAAGAAAAAAATGTACTGTTTTATTATGTATAATTTACGGAAGGTGGCCTTATCGGCTAGCATGTTGTTATTTTATGTTTAAGCATTTTATAAGTTGTGTATGTTCATTGCTATTCTCGATGTATCTGGGAAGGGGTGCGGGTAGGGCACGATCCGCGAACCGGTCGGGTCGTGACATCATGTACCCGAGATGAGGGATTCCACGGGCATGAGATATATATATATATATATGTATTGTATATGTGTACGCCGACAGTGAGGTAGGATACCACGGGCGCGTCACATGGTTATATGTTACACTTACTACCGCCGCGATGGGATTCCACGGGCGGGGATATATATATGTATTGTATATGTATGCACGCCGGTGAGGTGGGATGCCACGTTTCGTCACATGGTTATATTTACACTTATGGTCATTTGCGATGATGGGATTCCACGGCGAGATATATATATGTATTGTATATGTGTATGCCGACGTGAGAGATGGGATGCCACGCGTCACATGGTTATATTTTACACTTATGGTCATCGGCGTGATGGGGATTCCACGCGGGAGATATATATATATGTATTGTATATGTACGCAAACGGTGAGTGGGATGCCACGGGCGTGTCACGGGTTATATTTACACTTATGGTTGTCGGCGGTGACGGGGATTCCACGCACGCTTTGATATTTGTGGGCTTGAGACACACACGACCGAACCGGGCCCGTGGATCGTGCCTTACCCCGCACCTAGTGATACAACATCGAGAGAAAATCAGCGGAAATAAAACATGAACATGAATTTAGAGACAAAATGAATAAACAAAGCAACCAAAACAGTTGCCTTCATCATATATATACATAAATACCAACGCTATCCCTTTTACAAACCACCTTGCCCATTACAGACCTCTAAGAATTTATAACAACTATGACGGGACAGGGCCCGCCATACCCTGAATGTACAAGAACCTATGCACTCGGGGTAACATACCAGCAGATAAGCCTCAAGGAAACGGAGCTTCCAATCTGAAAGGTGATCCTAAGCGGGGATCGACGATGTACCTTTTACTGCGGCATGAACGCATGGCCCAAGGAGGTCGGTACCAAGTACAAGTATGTGAAATCAGTAAATGAAATCATAATAGTCTATATAAAGCGAGAGACGTATGATAACCAAACTACGATTCCAAACATAGAAGCGATCATGTCAAGTCGTGACTCACGCCTCAAAGTCATCCTCACGCCCGTGGAACTTCTTCCTCACCGGCAGCCTAGGTACAAATTATGTGATACGATAACGTGTCTCGCCCATCTTATGGACCCAATATAGAAACGTGTGGAATACATTCCGGATGAACAGAGTCGGTGAAATACATTCCTGATGAACCAAGAGTCGTTGATATACATTCGGATGAACCGTAGTCGAGTGAAATACATTCGGATGACCGGTAATCAAGTGAAATACATTCGGATGACCCGTGTCGAGTAGAACACATTCGGATGACCGGTAATCAAGTGAGATACATTCTGATGACGGTAATCCGATGAGATACATTCGGATGACGTGTCGAGTAGAACACAGTTCTTGCACAACAAGGCTATTACACGTAACATGGTCAAGTTTCATAACAACAAGCATAAGCAAGTTACACACGACTCAAGGTACTTTCATTTCATGTCAAAGTCCGGATTTTAACCTTAAAGTACTACGTCCGTTAAATTCCTTTTAAGATCCATTTCTTTTACAAGGGTCACCCGATACCCGTAGTATAAAATTTGAGTGACTAACATTGTTAAGTAAACCAAAATGCTTTCCTTTGTAAAATCAAGTAACAACCTTATTTTCCAAACGTTCAAGTTTGCCTAATTTCGAATGCTCAAGTTTCTCATTTTAGAAAAAGGTTTCGTAGTTCATAGTTTTAGTCCTTTAAAACATAATTCTCCTTTAAACGTTTTGAGAAACATATGTCTTATATGTGAGTAGGTTATTCTTGTTTATAATCAATCTCATTAAGCAGCCATGATCTAGGAAATGTAATATCATTTTGTCTCATCTTAGCTTCTATGCAGATGGAGGTTTCTACTGGTTTTAATAATACTTCATTAGTCAATACATTTTCCTTTTATTAACGCTGCAGCGGTTTGTCGATACACATTCTGATTTCCGAAATCAGTAAAACATTCTTAAGCCGTTATACCTAACTTCCCATAAAGCTAGTATAACTCTTAAGCTTTCAAAACCCAAGTACTACTCATTCTTTCAAAACGATTCATAAATCTTTTGAAATACTTCAAGTTCTTTATTAACACATATCAAGCCAGTTATTATTCAAATCGCTACCTTTTGAAACCACAAAGTATTTGCTTATCCACATAAAGTCGTTATAACCGACTTCCCATAAAGCGTTATAACACTTTATGTTTTAAACCAATCAAATACATTTAGCACGTACGCCTACCGCACTACATAGTTCACACATATCATGCTAGAAGAGATAGGAAGAGGTTCACATACCTCGCGACGATTATCGACTAATAGCAAAACGCTCAAGTACCTCAAACCGCTTCGGCTACACTCTCGGTCAAGCAGTCACTCCACACGTAGTACTACAACCTATAGAGGCCACAAAGCGCCTATTAATATCTTTAGATCCCGACGTAGAATATTCTCTGAGAAAATTCGAAGACTCCTCCCAACATGTGGCGTAAATCTCTCTCTATCGAGGCGCTACCAAGCCAACCGAGGGGTTAACACGTCTGACCGACGTGTACAATTCTACTACAGCAATGCTACACAAGTCTACTGTATGTCAGATCTATGTAATTACGATTCGATTCTCTTATTTAAATTCAGCTTAAGTCGCAAGACATTGCCGTAAGTATTATTCGGGCTTAAGTCAAAAGACATTGCCGCACAATTATAATGTTCAGTTCTATATATAGTATACTTCAACTATATATTCCTACAACATGTAATTTCCAATTACAATAGAAGGTCAAGAGTGTTTACCTCGATAAGCCCAAAATTATCCGAGTTTAAATGTCGATCTGAGCAAGGTTTAGCTCTACTCCGAGCGCTCCGACCATCCAAACAACCTTAGAAGTTCTAACCAACTTCTACTATAACTTCAACTACGGTGAAGATTTACTTAGGGTTTCGCTTTAGTGATCGAGGAAAGTATAATAGTATTTTTAGGCTTTTGTAAAAGGGTACTTTGGAAAGTACTACAAGGTATTTGGGCCAAGGTATTTGGGCATAATAACAATACTTGGAGTATTTCTATACCACAACAAAGGGTATTATACGAAAACAACTAGGCTAGGGGGTAGACCTGCCAAGGCTTCTCAAGGGGTAGTGTGGCGGACGAGTAAGTAAGAGGAGTATTTTGAGACTTAGGTAGATTGCTCAAGTTTTGGATGAAGAAAGTTCATCAACTAAGGGGTATTTATAGGTCAAGTGAAGGCCAACCAATGGCCAAGATGAAGACAAGTGCATAGCAAGTGTAAGGCCAAGATTAAGCCATGCAACCTTATCCATCTACACAAAATATCCTACCTAACCCTTGACCACAATTCAACACAAAAACGTGCCAATCCTTGCCCATTTCGTCCGCCAACCTTCACGATTAGGGTGACAAGTGTCGCCTCTTGTTGGTCCAAATGTTACGCCTCTCGGAAAAATCCGCAAAAATTATAAATGACATAGCGGAAATTCCCTACGAAAGTGTGAAAACGTTTCGCCGAAAAACGACTCTAACCGTGTTGTGCACAAAAGAATTCGCCAAGCCTAAAGAAGTTCGAAAATTTCTACGTCGCCCCCACGCACATACTCGGAAATACGGTATAACATTCTCCTCTCCTGAAACATTCGTCCGAATGTTCCTTCTCAAGACGGATAACGATAAAGTTCTTCAATAAGTTGCCAACGCCACAACCACTTAAACAACACATGCACGCAAATACTTATATCCAAGTCCACGAGGAAACACCTCTAACATCACAAACTTTTGTCACTTTGCGCGAGGTTCTAGTGTCACTCGGCGACCAACAAATGGTACCGATCGCATGCGACTCACGAGGTCTAAAATATACATCTTCGCACCTTCTCCCTTTACAAGAAATGATCAAATCTATGCTCGCAATACATGCCGCCTCTACCCTTACTCGTCGTACTCTTCTCGAACTCTTGAACTCTTCCAAGATATCGCACCACACTTGGCCATCACTTGCTTCTCAAACCTTGGAGTCACCACCTCCAACTTGGTTATCTTACTAGCCTCGATCTTCCTTAAGGCCACTTCCGCCTTCACGATCCGCTCAGTCGAACATATCCACGAACTCATACGATGGTCATCTAAACTTGGGCCTAGCACCCTCGTGACCCTACCGCTGGCGGGACCACGAGTGACCCACCTCATTCCGGCCACGGGTTGACACGCAACACGCCCTCAACCCGAGCCTCACGCCGACTCTCTCGTTTTCGATCCGGAACAACCTTGTTAAATCACATCATGAAAGATACCACTTTCATTTACCCAACCTGCAGACTTATCACACAATATTTTCTAGGCATAAAATGCACTCTGACAAGGATCACTCGCAAAATCTTGTACTCAAGACGGCTTTACATCTAAGGTCTCAACTGTAATATTCTAAGGTTCATCATTTTCTCACCCCCCAGGCTTACCCTTTTTCCCCAACTGTGTTCCTAAATCACATTTTAGCACAAAGCTATCCGAACATAACACTTAACACATTAACATAACATCAAAACATACAAGCCTCTAGATGGTTATGATATACCCGCTACCGCTTCCACTCTAATCATAAGGTCAAACAGGCGCATAACCGTAGGCGCGATGAACACATCGATCCGGTAGGCCGCGCCAGTCGCCGGTACCTCCTATAAGCACAGTCTCGTCACATGGCCTCGACGGCGCAGTGAAGCAAGCACCGATAAAAAGCGACATTTCGATGATGTTTGCCACATCGTACACCGAGGGACATGAATCCTGGCCGCTAGCACTCACGTAAACTCGTGAACTAAGCCCGAGCTCACCCGCCTCGAATACCGAACGACAAGAAGGCGGAGGACCACTGCATCGCGGAGGTACATAACTAGGCTGCTGGCGGTCCGCCTCGAAAGTTACCAAAGGACCTGCTGCTCGGCCTCTTCGCCGATCTCGGCCATTCGCCGACCTCTCGTGCCTCACATCCTAGTGCATGAGCTTGCATGCGGGCAATGTCCATGCCCGGTGAAGAGCTACACGCATAAGCCTCGCCAGTAATCGTCGGCCCGGTGACGTAGCGGTGTACTCGCCCTCCATATCGGCTACTCTGAACATACCGAGCTAATGAGTCGAACTCACATTGTACTCTCTAACCGCCCGCGCCCCGCCTCAACGTCAAAAATCTGCGGCGAGCCCTCCTCATCCGCGAGGCAAGAAATGTGCAAGAAATGCCTCGAGAACTCGTCCCAAATCGCTGGAAGTGCATGCTCTTCCGGGACAGCTCACGATCAAACCGATCAATCGCAGATCACGCGGTGATGCGAACCAATACCACCGACTTCGCCTGCGAGGCTCGATCACTCTCATGATCGTTTGTAGTCGGATAAACTCACGAGGTCGCCTCGGCTCGATCCATAGAACACCGAGGCTACAACTCGGAAGTCCGTAGCCTCAAATGCGCTCGGGGGTGAACTACGGGTCTTCTTGAACTGGGCTGCCGCATCGACTTATCCTCATATCGCCACGACCACGGCGATCGCCATTTCTTGTACCCGTCTCATCGGCTCGGTGTGGGATCGAGGCTCGTGTATCAGAGTCTCGGCCAGCTGCCGCGGCTCTAAACTTCGCTGGTGATGGCGTCGCGAAACCCGCCGTCGAATCTTGCTCAGTATTGGCCGACTGCGCCTCGTACTCACTCAGTATCTCACTAACTCCTCGATCGCCTTGCCCATCTGGGCTGGGTTTACGCGGAGGCATAATCGCAAAGGAAAGGAATACGCCGGAGGGTCCATTTATCACACGGCTAAGGCACGATCTCGTAATGAGAAGAATGAAACCAATCCTAAATGTCCTGCGACCTCACGATTATAGATGTGGTGCACAACACACCGATAATCAAGACTCTACTAGACACGGTCTGTAGACACTTTCCGAGGACTAACTGCTCTGATCCCACTTTTGTCACGACCCGAACCCGGGCCCGTGACTGGTGCCTTACCCCGCACCTAGTGATACAACATCAGAGAAAAATCAGCGGAAATAAAACATGAACATGAATTTAGAGACAAAATGAATAAACAGGCCAACCAAAACAGTTGCCTTCATCATATATATACATAAATACCCGAACAGTTATCCCTTTTTACAAACCCTGCCCACACAGTGCTACAGACCTCTAAGAATTTATACAACAACTATGACGACAGTGGCCGCCATACCCCGAATGTACAAGAACCTCTGCACTGTGGTAACATACCAACAGATAAGCCTCCAAGGAACGGAGCTTCCCAATACGCCGAAAGGTGATCCTAAGCGGGGATCGACAATGATGTACCTTTTACTGCGCAGCATGAGCGGCCAGAAGGAGTCAATCTAACAGTACCAAGTATGTGAAATCAGAAAAATCAGAATGAAATCATAATAGTCTATATAAAGCGGGAGACATGTATGATAACCAAACTACGATTCACAACATAGAAGCGATATGTCAAGTCGTGACTCACGCCAAAGTCATCCTCACGCGTGGAACTTCTTCCTCACCGCGATCTAGGTACAAATTATGTGATACGTATAATGTGTCTCGCCCATCTTATGGACCCAATATAGAAACGTGTGGAATACATTCCTGATGAACCTGGTAGTCGATGAAATACATTCCGGATGAACCAGTAGTCCAGTTGATATACATTCCGGATGAACCGTAGTCGAGTGAAATACATTCTGATGACCCGGTAATCAAGTGAAATACATTCGGATGACCCGTGTCGAGTAGAACACATTCGGATGACCCGTAATCAAGTGAGATACATTCGGATGACAATCTGAATCCATGAGATACATTCTGGATGACCCAGTGTCGAGTAGAACACGCTTCTTGCACAACAAGGCTATTACACGTAACATGGTCAAGTTTCATAACAACAAGCATAAGCAAGTTACACGACTCAAGGTACTTTCATTTCATGTCAAAGTCCTGATTTTAACCTTAAAGTACTACGTCCGTTAAATTCCTTTTAAGATCCATTTCTTTTCTGAGGTCACCCGATACCGTAGTATAAAATTTGAGTGACTAACATTGTTAAGTAAACCAAAATGCTTTCCTTTGTAAAATCAAGTAACAACCTTATTTTCCAAACGCTCAAGTTTGCCTAATTTCAATGCTCAAGTTTCTCATTTTAGAAAAAGGTTTCGTAGTTCATAGTTTTAGTCCTTTAAAACATAATTCTCCTTTAAACGTTTTGAGAAACATATGTCTTATATGTGAGTAGGTTATTCTTGTTTATAATCAATCTCATTAAGCAGCCATGATCTAGGAAATGTAATATCATTTTGTCTCATCTTAGCTTCTATGCAGATGGAGGTTTCTCTTGGTTTTAATAATACTTCATTAGTCAATACATTTTCCTTTTATTAACGCCGCGGTTTGTCGATACACATTCCGATTTCAAATCAAGAAACATTCTTAAGCCGTTATACCTAACTTCCCATAAAGCTAGTATAACTCTTAAGCTTTCAAAACCAAGTACTACTCATTCTTTCAAAACGATTCATAAATCTTTTGAAATACTTCAAGTTCTTTATTAACACATATCAAGCGCTTATTATTCAAATCGCTTACCTTTTGAAACCACAAAGTATTTGCTTATCCACATAAAGTCATATAACCGACTTCCCATAAAGCCGTTATAACACTTTATGTTTTAAACCAATCAAATACATTTAGCACGTATGCGTCTACCGCACTACATAGTTCACACATATCATGCTAGAAGAGATAGGAAGAGGTTCACATACCTCGCGACGATTATCGACTAATAGCAAAACGCCCAAGTACCTCAAACCGCTTGGCCACACTCTCAGTCAAGAAGGTCACTCCACACGTAGTACTACAACCTATAGAGGCCACAAAGCGCCTATTAATATCTTTAGATCCCGACGTAGAATATTCTACAGAAAATTGGCAAAGACTTCCCCGCAACAGAAATCTCCTCTCTATCGAGGCTACCAAGCCAACCAGGTGGTTAACACGCCCGACCGGACGTGTACAATTCTACTACACAAAGAATGCTACACAAGTTCATGTCTGATACGCCCTATGTAATTACATTCGCTTCTCTTATTTAAATTCAGCTTAAGTCGCAAGACATTGCCGTAAGTATTATTCAGCTTAAGTCAAAAGACATTGCCGCACAATTATAATGTTCAGTTCTATATATAGTATACTTCAACTATATATTCCTACAACATGTAATTTCCAATTACAATAGAAGGTCAAGAGTGTTTACCTCGATAAGCCCAAAATTATCCGAGTTTAAATGTCGATCCTGAGCAAGGTTTAGCTCCTACTCCGAGCGCTCCGACCCGCTCCAAACAACCCTTAGAAGTTCTAACCAACTTCTACTATAACTTCAACTACGGGTGAAGATTTACTTAGGGTTTCGTTTTGGTAGTGAGGAAAGTATAATAGTATTTTCCGGGCTTTTGTAAAGTGGTACTTTGGAAAGTACTACAAGGTTTTTGGGCCAAGTTATTTGGGCATAATAACAATACTTGGAGAGTATTTCTATACCACAACAAGGGGTATTATACGAAAACAACTAGGCTAGGGGGGGGGGTAGACCTCTCGGCCAAGGCTTCTCAAGGGGGGGGTAGTGTGGCGGACGAAAGTAAGTAAGAGGGAGGGAGTATTTTGAGACTTAGGTAGATTGCTCAAGTTTTGGATGAAGAAAGTTCATCATCTAAGGGGGTATTTATAGGTCAAGTGAAGGCCAACCAATGGCCAAGATGAAGACAAGTGCATAGCAAGTGTAAGGCCAAGATTAAGCCATGTGCAACCTTATCCATCTACACAAAATATCCTACCTAACCCTTGACCACAATTCAACACAAAAACGTACAATCCTTGCCCATTTCGTCCGCCAACCTTCACCATTAGAGGGTGACAAGTGTCGCCTCTTGTTGGTCCAAAATGTTACGCCTCGGAAAAATCCGCAAAAATTATAAATGACATAGCGGAAATTCCCTACGAAAAGTGGAAAACGTTTCGCCGAAAACGACTCTAACCGGGTGTTGTGCACAAAAGAATTCGGCCAAGCCTAAAGAAGTTCGAAAATTTCTACGTACGTCCCCCACGTACATACTCTGGAAATACGGGGTATAACAAGACCCTTACTGGACTATGTGATGATATTTGAGGGCTTGTGTCCATAGCCCTGGTGTGACTATTGTTCATGTGTTGAAATAGTCTGTATAAGGTAAAACTGACTTTCATTACTTTCACTTCGGCAAGGCACAGTGTACTGTTATTTTGGTTATCATGCATGTCTCCAACTTTATATAGACTACTATGATTTCATTACAGTATTTTCAGTTTCACATACTTGGTACATATTTCGTACTGACCTCCTTCGGGGGGCTGCGTTCATGCCGCAGGTTGAGGTACATAGCTTGCTGATCCGCACTCTTAGGATCACTGTTCAGTTCTTGGAAAGCTCCATTTCTCCGGAGGCTTTGTCTTTTGGTACGATTCCCTGAGGTTGTAGGTTTATGTACATTCAGGGGTATGGCGGGGACCTGTCCCATCACAGTTGTTATGTCAAACTCTTAGAGGTATGTAGTCATATCTTGTGGGTCGCTTTGTAAAAAAGAAGAAGAGGTAACTGCTTTTGGTTTTACATATTTATATGTATCCGGGAAGGTAGCCTTATCGGCTAACCTATTATTTATTTCTTGTTAAGTTTATGTATGTATGTTCCGCTATTAGTCTCTGATGTTTACCTGTAAGGGTGCCCAGGTAGGGCACCAGTCGCGGGCCCGGGGTCGGGTCGTGACAGTTATGTTATTCTTGTGGGGTAAACCCCCGGGTTACTACTTATTCCATGGATTTGCTAGCCATGATGCGAGTGCGGCGTTTGTACTCATTGCGGGCCCACCGGGTCCATGCGGGTGAAATAGTCCTATGCGGTTGAAATAGTCCCATGCGAGGCGGATGACCTCATTGCGGGTCCACAGGACCTATGCGGGTGAAATAGTCCCAGGAGTAGGATTGTTTAATGATACTACGGGCGGGTGGCCCTACTTTGATCATGAGCCTCCTATTTTTATGCAGTAAGGTATACTCTTGTTTATTCTCATTGTTAGTAAGGCACAGTGTACTGTTATTTGAGTTATCATACATGTCTCCAGCTTTATTTTAGACTTTATGTGTCACGACCCGATTCCGGGCCCGTGACTGGTGCCTTACCCCGGGCACCCTAGTGATACAACATCAGAGTAATCAGCGGAACATAAAACAATACAAGACATATTATGAAATATGAAACAATAATCTGAGAAAAACTTGCCTTTCGGCATATATATAAATAACAACTTTTTCCAACATGAACAGTTTTAATCCTTTTTACAAACCCCGCCACAACAAGATTACATGCACTCTAAGAAATGATACGACAACAATGGCGGACAGGTTCGCCATACCCCGAATGTAAACACCTACAACAACAGGACTATACCATCGATAAGCCTCCGAGAAACGAGTTTCCCAAATGTCGAATCTGACCCTAAGAGCGAGGATCAATGATCGTGTACCTTTACTCGCAGATGAACGCAGCTTCCTGAGGAGGTCAAGACAACAGTACCAAGTATGTGAAATCAAAATAAATCAGAAATGAAATCATAGTAGTCTATACAAAGCAGAGACATGTATGATAACCAAACTAAGCCACTATAAATAAGCGATATGTCAAGTCGTGACTCACGCCTCAAGTCATCACTCAATTTTTAACAATGGGTCTCACGCCCACAACATCAATCGTGCCTGGAATACCTTCCTCACCGCCAGATACAAGCACCAAGGAATACACATGAACACCGTGTCCCACCGTGTCCTAATAAAACAAGATGGTGGCACGTAAGGCATAGCCGATTACTAACACCTACATGCACTAACAAGGTCATAAATCGTGTCATGATATCTGCTCTGCACTGGCCACATGATAAAAGCCGGTCACTCGCCCGCAGATCAAATGTGCGCGTCAGCCCTCGAACTTCTCCGCAGCTCGCATAGGCCAACCTCATAGGCCCGCATGAGGTATAACCCCGCATCGAGGGTAGCTACTCCCAAGATCGCCTGGACTCGCATCGCATGGCCACAAAGACCGCATGACCATAAAGGCCGCGACACTAACACGGAACTCCGTAGTTCCGCATGGATCCTCGACCCGCATGAGGTATCCTCGAATCATGGTCCTGCATCGCCCGAGTCTACCCCACATCGGAGGCGCCAACCTCCGACACAAGTCAGGTGAGTGGTACAATACCAACATAACTACTGATAGTCAAACAACTTTAAGCGCGATGAGGAAAACCCTTTACACTAACATCACAAGATACTAACACACGTAGCATCCTAACATGTTTACTTCTCAAATCAACAAGAAAGTATTATAAGGCTATCACAAACCGATACAATCAAGTTATTCACAAGGTGCTTTCTACTAACAAGTTCGGGTATCTAACCCCAAAGTACTTCACACATTAAATCTTTAAAAGATCTGTTTCTTTCACATAAGTCACACAATACCGTAGTATAAAATAGAGTGATCATCCTTTTAAGAAAACTAAAACTCTTACCTTTGTAAAATCAAGTAACAACATTATTTCCCAAACGCCCAAGTTTGCCTAATTTCAAATGTTCACGTTTCTTATTTTAGAAAGGTTTCGTGTTCATAGCCTTATTCATTTAAGAATATAATTTTCTTTTAAACAACTGAGAAACATAAGCCTTATATGTAGTAGGATATTCTTGTTTATAACAATCTTATTACAACAACCATGATCTAGGAAATATCATTTTGTCTCATCTTAGCTTCTACGCAGATGGAAGTTGCTCGGTTTTATTAATACTTAATTAATCAAAACATTTCCCTTTATTAACGCCGTGGTTTGTCGATACACATTCGATTTCAAATCGATAAAACATTCTTAAGCCGTTATACCTAACTTCCCATAAAGCTAGTATAACTCTTAAGTTTTCAAAAACCAAGTATTACTTCTTCTTTCAAAATGATTCAAAACTCTTTTGAAATACTTCAAGTTCTTTATTAACACATAACAAGCGCTTATAGTTCAAATCGATTTACCTTTTAAAAACCACATGTATTTTCTTACCAACATAAAGCCGTTATAACCAACTTCCCATAAAGCCGTTATAACACTTTATGTTTTACACCAATCAAATACATTTAGTACATGTCGTCTCGTACTACATAGTTCACACATATCATGCTAGAAGAGATAGGAAGAGGTTCACATACCTCGCGGCAGTATCGACTAATAGCAAAACGCCCAAGTACTTCCAACCGTCGGCTACTCCTTGCCAAGTAACGCGCCACACGTAGTACTTCAACCTATAAGGCCACAAGCGCGCTTATTAATCGTCACGACCGGCCCGGGCTCGCGATCGTGCCCTACCAGGCACCCTCTACGTATACATCAGAGAAAATCAGCGGAACATACATGAAACTTATAAAATAAAACAATAGATGTAAAACAATAGGTTAGCCGATATGGCTACCTTCCTGAACATATATAAATACAACCGAAGCAGTTGCCTCATTTCTTTGACAAACTGACCCACAACATGCGAATACATACCTCTAGGAATAACAATCGAACAATGGCGGACAAGGCCCCGCGTACCTGAATATACATAGCCATGACAACTCGACATTGGAGCCATCTCAAAATCTGAACCGGGATCCTAAGCTCATGGATCCATAATCGTACCTAAACTCGCGGACATGAACGCAGCTTCGGCGAAGTCGATAACAACAGTCTGAATATGGAGCAAATAACGTGCAAGAATCAAATCATAATCAGAAAGAACGTCCCTTTTAACTCCCGAAATCAATCATATATTAACCGCCTTTCTTTTTTCGATAAGATTTAACAACATATTCTTACATACTTACTTAAGATCTTAATCCATCCTTTTTCACATAACTTACATATCTTACATAACATAATCCGCCCATTGCGGGACACGGTGTCTTGATGAATCATGTGACATAATCCGCCCGTGGGGCTCGGTGTCTTGTGGAATCATATAACATAATCCGCCCTTTGTGGGGCTCGGTGTCTTGTGGAATCATGAAGCATAATCCGCCCACCGGGCTCGGTGTCTTGTGGAATCATGTAGCATAATCCGCCCACCGCGGCTCTGTAAGATGACGTAACCCTATGTGTAGGCTCGGGTAATATGGCATAATCCGCCTATGTGTAGGCTCGGTGTATCACATAACGTGTCCGCCTATTTGTAGGCTCGATGTATTTCATAACGTAATCCGCCTATTTGTAGGCTCGGTGTATTTCATAACGTAATCCGCCTATTTAGGCTCGTGTATTTATAACGTGTCCGCCTACGTGTAGGCTCGGTGTATTTCATAACGTAATCCGCCTACGTGTAGGCAGTGCGATTTTCCTTACGTAACATTTTAAAGCGTATTGTTACCCTTCTTCAAAGCTTAAGTCAAAAGACATTGCCAACTAACCACGCGTTGATTCTATATATAGTATACTTCAACTATATATTCTAACAACATGTAATTTCCAATTACAATAGAGGACAAGATATTTACCTCGATAAGCCCATAATTATCCGAAGTTTAATGTCGCTCCGAGCAAGGTTTAGCTCAACTCCGGCGCTCAACCGCTCAAACCACCCTTAGAAGTTCTAACCAACTTCTACAACACTCCAACTAACTATGGAGATTTTCCTTAGGGTTTCGGTTTTGTGACGGAAAGTATAATAGTATTTCGGGCTTTCAGATAGGTATAACCTTAGAATACAACAAGGTATACGGCTAAGGTAATTTGGGCATTATAACAATACTTTTGAGTATTTCTACACCACAGCTGGGTATTAAACAAGCAACTAGGCGGGGGTACACTCTCGGCTAGCACCCCTGAGAGGGTGGGGTGCTCTCGACCTGAGGAGGCCCTTGGCGAACTCAACACGGGGAGGAGGGAGAAAGAGAGCTTTCAAGACTTATGCAAATTTATGGATGAAGAAGTTCATCAAAGGGAGGTATTTATACTGAGCCAAGGCCAACCAATGGCCAAGATCTAGCCAAGTGCTACACAAGTGTAGGGCCAAGATATGCCCAAGTGCCCCTAGTCCCTACTCCTTAAAACCTCACAAATATCTACCAAAAATATCTACCACTTGACACCCCAAATCGTCCAAGTGCCGCACTGCCACCAACGAGAGGGTGCCAAGTCGCCTCTCGTTGGTCCAAAATGTTCCGCCTCTCGGAAAAATCCGCAAAAATTAAAAATGACATAGCCGGAAATTCCCTACGAAAGTGGAAAGCGTTCGTCGAAAAGCGACTCAAATCGGGTGTTGTGCACAAATGTCATTCGGCGAGCCACAGGCGGGGTGACACGTGTCACCCTCCTATTCGCCCAAAATAAAACATCTTCCGAAAATATCCACAATGGCCAAAATCTCAAAACAAAGTGGGCTCCCAAAAGTAAATTTCTCCGTGGGCCCCACGTGACCATTTCCAAAATAAAATTCCATAATTCTCTAATATTCCAGAAGTCCGAATACCAAATCTGGGAATCCAATTCCCATTAACGAACCTTTTTCCTTCACAAAACCGAAACTTTTCCGTGGAAAAATCGCCTCTTTCTTCCTTTCCAATCTTTCGTCAGATTCTCGTCGCACGCCCTCGCATACATACCACGGAACTACGGGTATAACATTCTTCTCCGCAGAAACATTCGTCCGAATGTTCCTTCTAAGTCTCAAAACAAGCGTGCGCAAGATAGTCTTCACTACTATACTTACGAAACAATCCGCCATACCGCCACGTAAATACTGCGCAACATACTTATATCCAAGTCTACGAGAAACACCTCTAACATCACCACAAATAATACCACTTTTGTCACTTTGTCGCGAGCTTGCTCGACGACCCAACAAATGGTACCGGCCGCATGCGATCACCAAGGCGTCGTGCACTCAACCCTTACCACATTTACGTCGCTTTAGTTTCCAAAACTCGGTTACTATCTCTTTACGTGGGCATCATTAATCGGGAACATTCGGATGGATCTTCGATACTTTCCGAACATAACAATACGAAGACGGACGTCCTGCCTCCTAAGTCGGACGGCAAAAGCTAACATATAGGCAACCTGGCCTATTCTTCACATGAACTCTTAAAGGCCCAAAGTAACTCGGGCTAAGTTTCCTCTGTTTTCCAAAGCTCGTCACACCCTGTCCGGGGTGGTACTTTCAAGAAGACCGACCATCAACCTGAACTCTAAGCGTCGTCGCCGATTATCCGCACGATTCCTGAGCCGCTGTAACTTCTTCTAGACAAGCTTCACACTATCCACAGTCTGCTGGAACAAGCCTGAACCAACTGTCTGAACCTTGCCAACATCGAACCAATCGACCGGCAACTTTACACTTCCGCCCCTACAAGGCTTCAAAAGGTGACATCCGAACACTGAAATGGTAGCTTAAACGCTCCCTCAACAGGGGACAACAATCCCCACAACTACCCACGAAATCACACCGCCCGGTGGCGAAGCGTCCGAGACTCACCAGTCGCCCACACCGCTGGTAAAACTTCCAAACAAAAAAGCAGTACCGTCAGTCGCTAAGGCTCCAGCATGCGGTAGGCACCGTGCAGCCTTACAACCTTTCGATAAATCAACATGCCGAGTGAACGGTCCGACCGAAGAACACGATGGGCTGCCCCATCGGCCCGCCATCGGGTCGACGCAACCACGAACTTCGTCTGTTGGTTAACTAAACTTGGGCCTAACACCCTCGTGACTCCACCACCGGCGGGACCACCACGAAGACCCCGCCAACAAACAGTCGCGGGTTGACCGCGCGTGGCCTCAACTCGACCACTCTCGCGTAAACACTTGCTCCCCGGTCCGGAACAACTTTTCTAAACATGCTACGAAAACCTAGCGCTCTTCTTAGCTCAACTACCCCCTTTCATTCCACACTACTCAGGGACTTATCACACAATATATCTCACATGCACTAAGCACTCCGATAAGGATCAAACATAACACTACACCTTTACTCGAGATGGCCTTACCCATAAGGTCTCCACGTATAACACTCTAAGGCTCACACCTTCTCTATCCCCCAAAATCTTACTCGGTTAACCCACCATGATTTCTAATCACAACTAACACACTGCTATCAGAACATAGCACTTAAGGTATACTCACCTTGAAAGTTACCGAAGGACCTTGCTGCTCTGGCCCTCTTCTCATCGCCTCGTTAACCCGTCGATCTCTACGTTTTTCTGCGTACATAAGCGTGCATACGAGGCCATGCCAAGCCCAATCAAGAATTACTCTTGCACAACCTTCTCTTAGGTAGTCATCAAGACTCATGATACATCGGTATACTCTCGGTAGCCAAATCCATAGCTAATGCGAGGTTGCCTCTTTGCAATCTATATTCACCGTTCCCGGTCGTGGAACTGAAGGTTCAAATATCATGGCCGCAGTAGGAACTGCCGTCGCCGTGCTTAAACTCTGCTGGGGCTAGTGACGTCGCAGAAATCCCCGAATGAAGCACTACCCTAGGTAATGATTGGGCCTGTGCCCTCGCAACCCTCTGAACTCTACTCGCAGCTCCCTCTGCCTTGCCCTCCTGGGCCCGGGTTGCCCTACGCGGAGGCATAACGATAAGGGAATGAATTTCGTCAGAGGGTCCAACTTACAACACGACTCTAAGGCACGATCTCGAGTGAGAAGAATAGAAACCAATCCTAAATATCCTATAGCCTCACGATTATTGGTGTGGTGCGCAACACAGATAATCAAGACTCTGCGGATACGGTCTAGACACTTTCCGAGGATTAATCGCTCGATACCACTTTTGTCACGACCGATTCGGGCGTGGATCGTGCCTTACCCTGCACCCTAGTGATACAACATCGAGTAATCACGGAACATAAAACAATACAAGACATATTATGAAATATGAAACAATAATCGAGAAAAACTTGTCTTTCGGCATATATATAAATAACAACTTTTTCCAACATGAACATTTTAATCCTTTTACAAACCCTGCCCACAACAGTACTACAGACCTCTAAGAAATTATACGACAACAATGGCGGGACAGGGCCCCGCCATACCCCTGAATGTAAATACCTACAACAACAGGACTATACCACCGATAAGCCTCGGAGAAACGGAGCTTTCCCAAATCTTGAGCGACCCTAAGAGCGAGGATCAATGGCGGTGTACCTTTACTGCGGCATGAACGCGGCCCGGGAGGAGGTCGATCAGTACCAAGTATGTGGCGAAAATAAATCGTAAATGAAATCATAGTAGTCTATACAAAGCAAGAGACATGTATGATAACCAAACTACAGTTCACCATAAATACGCAGTCATGTCAAGTCAGGGACTCACGCCCTCAAGTCATCACTCAATTTTTAACAATGGGTCTCACGCCCACAACATCAATCGTGCCCGTGGAATACCTTCCTCACTGCCGGCAGTATACAAGCACCAAGGAATACACATGAACACGTGTCCCACTGTGTCCTAATAAAGCATGCGAGGGTAAGTACGAAGGCATAGCCGACTACTAACACCTAGCACTCAACAAGGTCATAAAGCGTGTCATGATATCTGTCTGCACCGTCACATGATAAAAGGCGGTCACTCGCGCAGATCAAATGCGCGTTTAGCCTCGAACTCTCCGCGACTCGCATAGGCCAACCTCATAGGCCCGCATGAGGTATAACCCGCATCGAGGGTAGCTACTCCCGGCGTCGCCCCGACTCGCATCGCATGGCCACAAAGACCGCGTGACCATAAAGGCCGCGCTAACACGGAACTCGTAGTTCGCATGGATCCCCGGACCCGCGTAGGTATCCTCGAATCACGGTCCTGCATCGCTGAGTCTACCCCGCGTCGGAGGCGACAACCTCGGACACAAGTCAGGTGAGTGGTACAATACCAACATAACGGTGATAGTCAAACAACTTTAAGCGCGATCGAGGAAAACCCTTTACACTAACATCGAAGATACTAACACGTAGCATCCTAACATGTTTACTTCTCAAATCAACAAGAAAGTATTATAAGGCTATCACAAACCGATACAATCAAGTTATTCACGTAAGGTGCTTTCTACTAACAAGTTCAGTATCTAACCCCAAAGTACTTCACACATTAAATCTTTAAAAGATCTGTTTCTTTCACATAAGTCACACAATACCGTAGTATAAAATAGAGTGACTCCTTTTAAGAAAACCAAAACTCTTACCTTTGTAAAATCAAGTAACAACATTATTTCCAAACGTCCAAGTTTGCCTAATTTCAAATGTTCACGTTTCTTATTTTAGAAAGGTTTTGTTCATAGCCTTATTCATTTAAGAATATAATTTTCTTTTAAACAACTGAGAAACATAAGCCTTATATGTGAGTAGGATATTCTTGTTTATAACAATCTTATTACAACAACCATGATCTAGGAAATATCATTTTGTCATCTTAGCTTACATGCGGATGGAAGTTTGCTACTTGGTTTTATTAATACTTAATTAATCAAAACATTTCCCTTTAACGCTTATTCGTGGTTTGTCGATACACATTCCGATTTCAAATCGGAAACATTCTTAAGCCGTTATACCTAACTTCCCATAAAGCTAGTATAACTCTTAAGTTTTCAAAACCAAGTATTACTTCTTCTTTCAAAATGATTCAAAACTCTTTTGAAATACTTCAAGTTCTTTATTAACACATAACAAGCGCTTATAGTTCAAATCGATTACCTTTTAAAAACCACATGTATTTTCTTACCAACATAAAGCCGTTATAACCAACTTCCCATAAAGCCGTTATAACACTTTATGTTTTACACCAATCAAATACATTTTAGTACATGCGTCTACCGTACTACATAGTTCACACATATCATGCTAGAAGAGATAGGAAGAGGTTCACATACCTCGCGGCGAGTATCGACTAATAGCAAAGCGCTCAAGTACTTCCAACCGTCGGCTACTCCTTAAGCCAAGTAGAATCGCCACACGTGAGTACTTCAACCTATAAGGCCACAAGCGACATTATTATCACGACCGGCCCCGCTCGCATCGTGCCCTACTCAGGCACCCTTACGGTATACATCGAGAGAAAATCAGGAACATACATGAAACTTATAAAATAAAACAATAGATGTAAAACAACGAGGTTAGCCGATATGGCTACCTTCGCGAACATATATAAATACAACGGCGATTGCCTCATTTCTTTGACAAACCGACCCACAACATGCGAATACTGCACCTTAGAATAATAATCGAACAATCGTGGCGGGACAAGGCCCCGCCGTACCTGAATATACATAGCCATGACAACTCCTAACATTGGAGCCATCTCAAATCTTTGAACCAGATCCTAAGCTCGCGGATCCATAATCGTAATACCTAAACTGCGGACATGAACGCGGCCCGAAGTCGATACAACAGTACCGAATATGGAACGAAATAACGTGCAAGAATCAAATCATAAGCGTAGAAAGAACGCCCTTTTAACTCACGAAATCAATCGTATATTAACCGTTCCTTTCTTTTTTTCGATAAGATTTAACAACATATTCTTACATACTTAAGATCTTAATCGGCCTTTTTCACATAACTTACATATCTTACATAACATAATCCGCCCATTTGCGGACACGGTGTCTTGATGAATCATGTGACATAATCCGCCCGCTTTGTGGGGCTCGGTGTCTTGTGGAATCATATAACATAATCCGCCCGCCTTTGTGGGGCTCGGTGTCTTGTGGAATCATGTAGCATAATCCGGCCACCGGGCTCGGTGTCTTGTGGAATCGTAGCATAATCCGGCCCACCGGGGCTCGGTGTAAGATGACGTAACCCGGCCTATGTGTAGGCTCGGGGTAATATGGCATAATCCGGCCTATGTGTAGGCTCGGTGTATCTCATAACGTAATCCGGCCTATTTGTAGGCTCGGTGTATTTCATAACGTAATCCGGCCTATTTGTAGGCTCGGTGTATTTCATAACGTAATTCGGCCTATTTGTAGGCTCGGTGTATTTCATAACGTAATCCGGCCTACGTGTAGGCTCGGTGTATTTCATAACGTAATCCGGCCTACGTGTAGGCTTGGTGCGATTTTCCTTACGTAACATTTTAAAACGTATTGTTACCCCTTCTTCAGGCTTAAGTCAAAAGACATTGCCAACTAACCACGTTCAGTTCTATATATAGTATACTTCAACTATATATTCTAACAACATGTAATTTCCAATTACAATAGAGGGACAAGATATTTACCTCGATAAGCCCATAATTATCCGAGTTTAATGTCGCTCCTGAGCAAGGTTTAGCTCCAACTCGGCGCTCGACCGCTCAAACCACCCTTAGAAGTTCTAACCAACTTCTACAACACTCCAACTAACTATGGAGATTTTCCTTAGGGTTTCGGTTTTGTGACTGACGGAAAGTATAATAGTATTTCTGGGCTTTTCGTATAGGTATAACCTTAGAATACAACAAGGTATACGGCTAAGGTAATTTGGGCATTATAACAATACTTTTGAGAGTATTTCTACACCACAAAGGGGGGGGGTATTAAACGAAAGCAACTAGGCAGGGGGTACACTCGGCTAGCACCCTGAGGGGTGGGGGTGCTCTCGGCCCTGAGGGAGGCCCTTGGCCGAACTCAACACTGAGGAGGGAGAAGGAGAGCTTTGAGACTTATGCAAATTTATGGAGGAAGAAGTTCATCAAAGGGAGGGGTATTTATACTACAAGCCAAGGCCAACCAATGGCCAAGATCTAGCCAAGTGCTACACAAGTGTAGGGCCAAGATATGCCCAAGTCCCCCTAGTCCCTACTCCTAAAACCCTCACAAATATCTACCAAAAATATCTACCACTGACACCCCAAATCGTCCAGTTGCGCCACCTTGCCCACCAATGAGAGGGTGCCGTGCAGCCTCTCGTTGGTCCAAAATGTTCGTCTCTCGGAAAAATCCGCAAAAATTAAAAATGACATAGCCGGAAATTCCCTACGAAGTCGTGGAAAGCGTTTAGAAAACGACTCAAATCGGTGTTGTGCACAAATGCCATTCGGCCAGCCACTAGGCGGGGTGACACGTGTCACCCTCCTATTGGCCCAAAATAAAACATCTTCCAAAATATCCACAATGGCCAAAATCTCAAAACAAAGTGGGCCCCACAAAACCAGTAAATTTCTCCGTGGGCCCACGTGACCATTTCCGAAAATAAAATTCCATAATTCTCTAATATTCCGGAAGTCCGAATACCAAATCGGGAATCCAATTCCCATTAACGAACCTTTTTCCTTCACAAAACCGGAAACTTTTCCGTGGAAAAATCGCCTCTTTCTTCCTTTCCAATCTTTGCACGTATTCTCGTGCGTCGTCCTCGCATACATACCACGGAACTACGGGGTATAACATTCTTCTCCCAGAAACATTCGTCGAATGTTCCTTCTAAGTCTCAAACAAGCGTCGCGAGATAGTCTTCACTACTATACTTACGAAACAATCCCGCCATACCCGCCACGTAAATACTGCGCAACATACTTATATCCAAGTCTACGAGGAAACACCTCTAACATCACCACAAATAATACCACTTTTGTCACTTTGTCGCGAGCGCGCTCGACGACCCAACAAATGGTACCGCTGCGTCACGATCACTGAAGGCGTAAATGCACTCGAACCTTACCACATTTACGATCGCTTTAGTTTCCAAAACTCGGGTTACTATCTCTTTACGTGGGCATCATTAGCGGGAACATTCGGATGGATCTTCGATACTTTCCGAACATAACAATACGAAGATCGGACGCCCCGCCTCCTAAGTCGGACGGCAAAAGCTAACATATAGGCAACTGGCCTGTTCTTCACATGAACTCTTAAAGGCCCAAGTAACTTCGGGCTAAGTTTCCTCTGTTTTCCAAAGCTCGTCACACCACGTCCCGGTGGTACTTTCAAGAAGACCGACCATCCACCTGAACTCTAAGCGTCGTCGCCGATTATCCGCACGATTCCTCTGAGCTGCCAGAACTTCTTCTAGACAAGCTTCACACTATCCACAGTCTGCTGGAACAAGCCTGAACCAACCGCGAACCTTGCCAACATCGAACCAATCGACTGTCACGACCGATTCGGGCGTGACTTTGCCTACCGCACCCTAGTGATACAACATCGCAGTAATCACGGAACATAAAGCGATACTGAGACATATTATGAAATATGAAACAATAATCGAGAAAGACTTGCCTTTGGCATATATGTAAATAACAACTTTTTCAACATGAGCAGTTTAATCCTTTTTACAAACCACACTTGCAACGGATTACTACGGACCTCTAAGAATGATATGACAACAATGGCGGAGCAGGGCCCGCCAAACCACGAATGTAAACACTTACTACGACGGGGACTATACGTGATAAGCCTCGAGAAACGGAGCTTCCCAAACTGGCGTGACCACGAGAGCTAGGATCAACGGCGGTGTACCTCAACTGCGGCATGAACGCGGCCCCGAAGGAGGTCGATGCAGTGCAGTGCAGTATGTGAAACTAAAAATGCGTAAATGAAATCATAATAGTCTATAAAGCGGGAGACATGTATGATAAGCAAACTACGATTCACAACAAATAGCGATCATGTCAAGTCGGGGACTCGCGCCCTCAAAGTCATCACAATAAAACCGTGCGGGGCAAGTGCGAAGGCATAGCCGACTACTAAGACCACGGTACCAAAAATACCACAAAGCGTATCCAGGGTCTTTCTAGACCGCGTAATCGAAGGCGGCCCTTTCGCGCAATATCAATGTCTTGGCGTCTATCCTGGAACTCTCGCGACTCGCATAGGTCACACGGACCGCGTGGTATTCCTCGAATCATGGTCCCCGGACGCTGAGGTATACCCGCGTCGGCGGCTAACCCTCGGTATCCGCCTGGGCTCCGCGACCGCGTAGTCTCAAAAGACCGCGTAGTCTCAGCCGGACCGCATGGGAATCCCGCGTCAGGCTAAACACCGGAATGATCAATCCACGGAGCTACGCGCTCCGCGTAGTCACGAGGACCGCATAGGCCGTAAAGACCGCGCATCAGGGTGGCAAGCCCTCGGTATAATAAGTCAAAGGGGTATGTGATACAATAATAGTACAGCGGGCTTAACGACAACAACGTAAGCACAACAAGAATGACCCCACTACATCACGATCACACAAGATACTAACACACGTAGCATCCTAACATTTTCACTTATCACATCAACAAGAAAGTATTTACAAGGCTATCTCAAACCAACACAATCAAGTTATTCACACAAGGTACTTTAAGCTAACAAGTTCGGTATCTACCCCTAAAGTACTTCATACATTAAATCTTTTAAAAGATCCGTTGCTTTCACATAAGTCACACTGATACGTAGTATAAAATAGGTATTTGTCTTTTTAAATAAACCAAAACACTTACCTTTGTAAAATCAAGTAACAACATTATTTTCCAAGCGTCAAGTTTGCCTAATTTCAAATATTCACGTTTCTTATTTTAGAAAGGTTTAGTAGTTCATAGTCTTATTCATTTAAGAATATAATTCTCTTTTAAACAATCGAGAAACATAAGTCTTATATGTGAGTAGGATATTCTTGTTTATAACAATCTTATTACTGTGTAGTGATCTAGGAAATATCATTTTGTCTCATCTTAGCTTATGCGGATGGAAGTTTCTCTTGGTTTTAATAATACTTAATCTGTCAAAACATTTCCTTTTATTAACGCATGCGGTGGTTTGTCGATACGTTACGATTTCGAAATCAGTAAAACATTCTTAAGCCGTTATACCTAACTCCCCGTAAAGCTAGTATAACTCTTAAGTTTTCAAAAACCAAGTATTACTTCTTCTTTCAAAATGATTCAAAAATCTTTTGAAATACTTCAAGTTCTTTATTAACACATAACAAGCGATTATAGTTCAAACCGATTACCTTTTAAAAACCACAAGTATCTTCTACCAACATAAAGTATCATAACCAACTTCCCATAAAGCGTTATAACACTTTATGTTTTAAATAATCAAATACATTTAGCACGTATGCGTCTGGTACTACATAGTTCACACATATCATGCTAGAAGAGATAGGAAGAGGTTCACATACCTCGCGGCCAGTATCGACTAATAGCAAAAGCGCTCAAGTACTTGAACCGTCGGCTACTCCTTAGCGATGGTCGCGCCACACGTGGTACTTCAACCTATAAGGCCACAAGGCGCTTATTAACATTTAGATCCGCCGTAGAACATTACAGAAAATTCGGCGACACCCCCATGACAGCGTAAATCTCCTCGCTTTATCGGTAGGCTACCAAGCCAACCGGGGGTTATACATCTAACGAGCGGGTACAATTCTACTCCACGGAAAAGCTACACAAGTCTCTTGTAATACGGTCCTATGTAAATCTGATTCGATTACTCTTCTTTGAAAAGGTTTCTTATTATTGGGCTTAAGTCCAAAGACATTGCCGACAACAACGTTGATTCTATATATATAGTATACTTGACTATATAGTCTAACAATCATGTAATTTCCAATTACAATAGAGGACAAGATATTTACCTCGATAAGCCCATAATTATCCGAGTTTAAATGTCGATCCTGAGCAGTTTAGCTCTACTCAGTGTGCTCGACCAGCTCCAACCGCCAGAAGTTCTAACCAACTTACTTAATACTCCAACTAAGCGTGGAGATTTTCCTTAGGGTTTCGGTTTTGTGTGGAAGGAAGTATAATAGTATTTACGGGCTTTTCGTATAAGTATAACCTTAGAATACTACAAGGTATCTGACTAAGGTAATTTGGGCATTATAACAATACTTTTGAGTATTTCTACCAAGAGAGGGTATTATCTGAAAGCAACTAGGCTAGGGGTACCCGGCTAGCACCCAGGAGGGTGGCTACCTCGGCCTACCCAGCTGGGGAACTCTCGACGAGGGAAGAGGGGCTCTCGGCCCAGGCACTACACTAAGGGGGGAGGAAGAAGCTTTCAAGACTTAGGAAAGTTGTTGATGAATGAGTCTTCAAAAGGGGGGGGGTCTTTCTAGGTCTCGCAAAGGCCAACCAATGGCCCAGATCTTGCCAAGTGCAAGGCAAGTGTAGGGCGAATCTTGCCAAGTGCACCTTAACCAACTACACACAAAATATCCTACCAACTACTTGACAAAATAGTCACCATTTCGTCACTCTACCGCCGCTGATGAGAGGGTGCAAAGTGGCGCCTTCTCTTTGGTCCAACATGTTTCGTCTCTCGCAAAAATCCGCAAAAATTAAAAATCACATAGCCGGAAATGCCCCTACGAAAGCTGTTAAACCTTTTGGTCGAAAAACGACTCTAATCGGGTGTTGTGCACAACTAACTTTCGGCCAAGCTACTTTATCAAGTTCAAATTTTCTACGTACGTCCTTACGTACATACTGCGGAAATACGAGGTATAACATTCTCCTCGCTAGAAACATTCGTCCGAATGTTCCTTCTAAGTCTCAAAACAAGCGTCGCGATATAGTCTTCACTACCATACTTACGAAACAATCACGCCCTGATGGCCCACGAAACAAGCTGCGCAAAATACTTACATCCAAGTCACGAGGAAAAACACCTCTAATCATCGCCTGAAAACACTTCTCACGGGGTCTAAAATATACTTCCTTCGCTTTCTCCACAAAAGAAATGATCACATCTACGCTCGCCATACACGCCGCTTCCCTTACGTGTCGTACCACTTCGTACACTCGAATTCATACCACATGATACCACTTTTGTCACTTTGCCCGAGGCGTAAACCTTCTCGAGCGACCCAACAAATGATGCCGGATGCGTATCACGATCAACTGCGGTATCGTACACCCGAACTCTTGATCTTGCTTGGTTTCGAAACTGGGTTACTATCTCTAACGTGGTCATCATTAGCGGGAACACTCTGGATGGACCTCCGATGCTTTCCGATCATAACAATACGAAAGGCCAGGACATCTTGCCTCTAAGTCGGACGGCAAAGCTAACATATAGGCAACTGGCCTATTCTTCACATGGACTCAACGGCCCAAGTAACTCGGGCTAAGTTCCTCTGTCTTCAAAACTCGTCACACCCGGGGTGGTGCTTTCAAGAAGATCGACCGTCAACCTAAACTCTGGCGTCGTCGCCGATTATCGCCGCGATTTCTCGGCTGCGGAACCTCTTCTAGACAAGCTTTACTCTATCCACGATCTGCTGGAACAAGCTGAACCAACTATCGAATCACGCCAACATCGAACCAATCGGCCGCGACTCGCACATCCGCCCCTGAGGCTTCATAAGGCGACATCCGAACAACGAAATGGTAGCTTAAACACTCCTTCAACCGGAGACAACAATTCTCGCAACTATCACGAAATCCAAACAACGGCGAGGCGAATGTGGTCTGAGACTTACTCGAGTTCCTAACCTTGCACGGTAAAACCTCCGGAGAAAAGCGGCGCAACACGGGCTCCATGCGACATAAGGTGAAGGTAGGCACCGTGCGACCTTACAACTTTTACGATATATCATCTCGCGTAACCTGCGCCGAGTACGGTCTTTGCTAGAAGACAACACGGTGACCTCGCCGGCCCAACTCTTGGTCGAATCGTCCACGAACTTCGTCTGTTGGTCAACTAAACTTGGGCCTAACACCCTCACAACCCTAACACAAGGCGGGACCACCACAACCGACCCCACCAAACCTACGCGGGTTGACCCGCGTGGCCTCAACCCGACCCGTAGCGCGCAATACTAGCTCCCGATCGAACAATCTCACTAATCACGTTTGAAAACCTAGCGATCTTCTTAGCTCAACTACCCCCTTTCGTTCCACGCTACTAGGGACCGATCCCAACAGACCTCACGGGCACTAGGCACTTCCGATACGGGTCAAACATAACATTACACCTTTTCTCGAGATGGCCTCACCTCTAAGGTCTTTACGTAAGAAGCTCTAAGGCTCACACCTTCTCTATCCCCCAAAATCTTACTCGGTTAAACAACCGTGATCTAATCACGACTAACACGGCTATCGAACATAGCACTTAAGGTATACTCACCTTATCACACATCTGAGATCTCTAGAGGTTAAAGATATATCTATATCTCTTCTTCCTCCCAGTCGTTCTAATCAAACTGCCGTGAGCGCATAGCTAAGGAAGGTGACGAACTACCCAGCGATGCGAAGGCAAGGTCCTCTACTAGGTCACCCGTTCGACACGCATGGCCACGGCGCGGTACAACAAGTACCAACTAAAGGCGACATTCCCGGGATGGCGTGCGCCAAAATGTGAACGGAAGCTCGGAGTTCTAACCAACTCCTGCGTACCCGAGCGTCACGAAATCCGTGGAAGACCACTCGCGTTGTGGATGTGCATAATCAAATCTGTGGTGAGGTGACTCGCCTCGAAAGTTACCAAAGGACCTTCTTTGCTCGGCCTCTTACCTGCGTCCTTGGTTAACGTCGATCTCTACGTTTCTCGGCTGCGTGTATAAGCTCAAATGCGCGAGCCATGCTCAAACTAAGCGAAGAACTACTCTTGCACAACCTCTCGTTGATATTCGTCAAGACTCGCAGATGCATCGGTATACTCTGCGGTAGTTAAATCCATAGCTAATGTGGTCGCCTCTTTGCAATCCATATTCTCTGTTCTGGTCGTGGGCGAAGGTTCAAATATCATGGCGCGGTAGGCTGCCGCCCGTGCTAAACTTTCTTGGGGCTAGTGATGTCGAAATCCCGAATGAAGCACCTAACTCGGTGATGATTGGGCTGTGCCCTCGTAACCCTCACGAACTCTACTCGCGGCTCCTCGCCTTGCCCTCACAGGCGGGTTTGCCCTACGCGGAGCATAATGATAAGGAAATAATTTCGTCGGAGGTCGACTTACAACACGGCTCTGAGGCACGATCTCGAGTGAGAAGAATAGAAACCAATCCTAAATACCCTATAGCCTCACGATTATTGATGTGGTGCACAACACGCGATAATCAAGACTTCCTGGATGCGGTGCGTAGACACTTTCCAGGATTAAGCGCTCGATACCACTTTTGTCACGACCGATTAGGGCGTGGTAGTGCCTTACCGGGCACCCTGGTGATACAACATCGAGTGTCGGCGAACATAAAGCGATACAAGACATATTATGAAATATGAAACAATAATCGAGAAAGACTTGCCTTTCGGCATATATGTAAATAACAACTTTTTCAACATGAGCAGTTTAATCCTTTTTACAAACCACTTGCAAGCGATTTTCGGACCTCACAGAATGATATGACAACAATGGCGGAGCAGGGGCCAAACCACGAATGTAAACACTTACTACGACGGGGACTATACCAGTGATAAGCCTCGGGAGAAGCGGAGCTTCCCAAGCTGAAAGCGTGACCACGAGCTAGGATCAACGGCGGTGTACCTCGACTGCGGCGTGAGCGCGGCCCGAAGGAGTCGATCTGGCAGTGCGGTATGTGAAACTAAAAATCGTAAATGAAATCATAATAGTCTATAAAGCGGGAGACATGTATGATAAGCAAACTACGATTCACAACAAATAAGCGATCGTGTCAAGTCGGGACTCACGCCTCAAAGTCATCACAATAAAACCGTACGGGGCAAGTACGAAGTCATAGACGTCTACTAAGAACCACAGTACCAAAAATACCACAAAGCGTATCCGAGGTCTTTCTAGATCGCACCACGTGATCGGCGGCCACTCGCCCGCAATATCAATGTGCGCGTCTATCCTGGAACTCGCGACTCGCATAGGTCACACGGACCCGCGTGAGGTATTCCTCGAATCGTGGTCCCGGATCGCTGAGGTATACCCGCGTCGAAGGCGGCTAACCCTCGGTATCCGCTGGGCTCCGCGACCGCGTAGTCTCAAAAGACCGCGTAGTCTCAGCCGGACGCGCATAGGAATCCCCGCGTCGGGCTAAACACCGGAATGATCAATCCTGGAGCTACCGCTCCGCGTAGTCACGAGGACCGCGCATAGCCGTGAGACCGCGTCAAGGGTGGCAAGCCCTCGGTATAATAAGTCGAAGGGGTATGTGATACAATAATAGTACAATGGGCTTAACGCTTAACAACGTAAGCACAACAAGAATGACCCCCTTACATCACGATCACACAAGATACTAACACGTAGCATCCTAACATTTTCACTTATCACATCAACAAGAAAGTATTTACAAGGCTATCTCAAACCAGCACAATCAAGTTATTCACAAGGTACTTTAAGCTAACAAGTTCGGGTATCTACCCCTAAAGTACTTCATACATTAAATCTTTTAAAAGATCCGTTGCTTTCACATAAGTCACACAATACGTAGTATAAAATAGAGTATTTGTCTTTTAAATAAACCAAAACACTTACCTTTGTAAAATCAAGTAACAACATTATTTTCCAAGCGTCGAGTTTGCCTAATTTCAAATATTCACGTTTCTTATTTTAGAAAGGTTTAGTAGTTCATAGTCTTATTCATTTAAGAATATAATTCTCTTTTAAACAATCGAGAAACATAAGTATTATATGTGAGTAGGATATTCTTGTTTATAACAATCTTATTACAATGTAGTGATCTAGGAAATATCATTTTGTCTCATCTTAGCTTCTATGCGGATGGAAGTTTCTCTTGGTTTTAATAATACTTAATCTGTCAAAACATTTCCTTTTATTAGCATTTGCGGTGGTTTGTCGATACATTCGATTTCGAAATCGATAAAACATTCTTAAGCGTTATACCTAACTTCCCATAAAGCTAGTATAACTCTTAAGTTTACAAAAACCAAGTATTACTTCTTCTTTCAAAATGATTCAAAAATCTTTTGAAATACTTCAAGTTCTTTATTAACACATAACAAGCGATTATAGTTCAAACCGATTACCTTTTAAAAACCACAAGTATCTTCTTACCAACATAAAGTCATATGACTTCCCATAAAGCGGTTATAACACTTTATGTTTTAAACAATCAAATACATTTAGCACGTATGCGTCGTCTGGTACTACATAGTTCACACATATCATGCTAGAAGAGATAGGAAGAGGTTCACATACCTCGCGACGAGTATCGACTAATAGCAAAAGCGCTCAAGTACTTCAAAGTCGGCTACTCCTTGCGATAGATCGCGCCACACGTAGTACTTGACTATAAGGCCACAAAGCGCTTATTAACATTTAGATCCGCCGTAGAACATTCTGAAAATTGGCGACACCTCCCACACGGCGTAAATCTCCTCCTTTATCGGTGGCTACCAAGCGACGGGGTTATACATCTAACGAGCGGGTACAATTCTACTCCGGAAAAGCTACCAAGTCTCTTTATGTCTGATCCTATGTAAATCTGATTCGATTACTCTTCTTTGAAAAGGTTTCTTATTATTGGGCTTAAGTCCAAAGACATTGCCGACAACAACGTTCATTCTATATATATAGTATACTTGACTATATAGTCTAACAATCATGTAATTTCCAATTACAATAGAGGACAAGATATTTACCTCGATAAGCCCATAATTATCCGAAGTTTAAATGTCGATCACGAGCAAGGTTTAGCTCTACTCAGTGTGCTCGACCGCTCCAACCAACCCTTAGAAGTTCTAACCAACACTTAATACTCCGACTAAGCGTGGAGATTTTCCTTAGGGTTTCGGTTTTTGTGACGGAAGGAAGTATAATAGTATTTACGGGCTTTTCGTATAAGTATAACCTTAGAATACTACAAGGTATCACTCACGGTAATTTGGGCATTATAACAATACTTTCAGAGTATTTCTACCAAGAGAGGGGTATTATCGAAAGCAACTAGGCTAGGGGGTACCCAGCTAGCACCCAGGAGGGGTGGCTACCTCGGCCTACCCCACTGGGGAACTCTCGGCCAAGGGGAAGAGGGCTCTCGGCCAAGGCACTACACTAAGGGGAGGAAGAAGCTTTCAAGACTTAGGCAATTTGTGGATGAATTAGTCTTCAAAGGGGGTATTTATAGGTCTAGCAAAGGCCAACCAATGGCGAATCTTGCCAAGTGCAAGGCAAGTGTAGGGCAAGATCTTGCCAAGTGCACCTTAACCAACTACACACAAAATATCCTACCAACTACTTGACAAAATAGTCACCATTTCGTCCACTCTACCGCCACTGATGAGAGGGTGCCAAGTGGCGCCCTCTTGTTGGTCCAAAATGTTTCGTCTCTCGAAAAAATCCAAAAATTAAAAATGACATAGCGGAAATTCCCTACGAAAGTGTGAAAGCGTTTAGTCGAAAACGACTCTAATCGGGTGTTGTGCACAAATAAATTTCGTGACTACTTTCTCAAGTTCAAATTTTCTCGTGCGTCTTACGTACATACTCTGGAAATCGGGTATAACACGACCGACAACTTTACAATTCCGCCCTACAAGGCTTGAGTGACATCCGAACAACGAAATGGTAAAGCGCTCCTCAACGGGGACAACAATCCCGCAACTACCCCGAAATCCAGCGGCGGCGGTGAATGCGATCGAGACTCACGAGTCGCCAACCTGCACGGTAAAACTTCCGAAACAAAAAGCAGTAGTAACACAGGCTCGCTATGCGCCATAAGGTGAAGGTAGGCACCGTCGCGACCTTACAACCTTTCCTATAAAACAACCATGCCGAGTGAACGGGACCGACCGAAGAACACGATGGGCTGCCCCCATCGGCCCGGCTACTGGTCGAACGCAACCACGAACCCGTACGCGGGTTAACTAAACTTGGGACTAACACCCTCGTGACCACCACCGTGGGACCACCACGAACTGACCCCACCAACAAACAGGTCGCGGGTTGACCCGCGGCATGGCCTCAACTCGACCCACTCTCGCGTAAAACACTTGCTCCCCGGTCCGGAACAACTTTTCTAAACACGCTACGAAAACTGGCGCTCTTCTTAGCTCAACTACCCTTTCATTCCACACTACTCGGGACTTATCACACAATATATCTCACATGCACTAAGCACTCCGATAAGGATCAAACATAACACTACACCTTTACTCGAGATGGCCTTACCTCTAAGGTCTCCACGTATAACACTCTCAGGCTCACACCTTCTCTAGCCCCCAAAATCTTACTCGGTTAACCCACCGATTTCTAATCACAACTAACACCTTGCTATCGAACATAGCACTTAAGGTATACTCACCTTGAAAGTTACCGAAGGACGCTTGCTGCTCGGCCCTCTTACTGTCCTTGGTTAACGTCGATCTCTACGTTTTTGGCTGCAGTACATAAGCGCACCACGAGCCATGCTCAACAATGAAGAATTACTCTTGCACAACCTTCTCTTAGGTAGTCATCAAGACTCGCAATACATCGGTATACTCTTCGGTAGCCAAATCCATAGCTAATGTGAGGTTGCCTCTTTGCAATCTATATTCACCGTTCGATCGTGGGTGAAGGTTCAAATATCATGGCGCGATGGAACCGCCGTCGCGTGCTTAACTCTGCGGGGCTAGTGACATCGCAGAAATCCCGAATGAAGCACTACCTAGGTAATGATTGGGCTGTGCCTCGCATGACCCTCGAACTCAACTCGCGACTCCATCGGCCTTGCCTCTGGGCGGGTTGCCTACGCGGGCATAACGATAAGGAATGAATTTCGTCGGAGGTCCGACTTACAACCAGGCTCTAAGGCACGATCTCGGTGAGAAGAATAGAAACCAATCCTAAATATCCTATAGCCTCACGATTATTGGTGTGGTGCACAACACATCGATAATCAAGACTTCTTGGATACGATGCGTAGACACTTTCAGGATTAAGCGCTCGATACCACTTTTGTCACGACCCGATTCCGGGCGTGGTGGTGCCTTACCGGGCACCCTAGTGATACAACATCAGTGTCAGTGGAACATAAAATAATACAAGACATATTATGAAATATGAAACAATAACTGAGAAAAACTTGCCTTTGGCGTATATATAAATAACAACTTTTTCCAACGTGAACAGTTTTAATCCTTTTTACAAACCACACTTACAACGATTACTACGGACCTCTAAGAAATGATACGACAACAATGGCGGGACGGGGCCGCCATACCACGAATGTAAACACCTACAACAACGGGACTATACGGCTGATAAGCCTCGGAGAAGCGGAGCTTTCCCAATCTTTGGCTGTGACCCTAGGCGAGGATCAATGACTGGTGTACCTTTACTGCGGCATGAACGCGGCCCCGTAGAGGTCGATCTGGCAATTACCAAGTATGTGGCGAAAATAAATCAGTAAATGAAATCATAGTAGTCTATACAAAGCGAGAGACATGTATGATAACCAAACTACGATTCACCATAAATAAGCGATCGTATCAAGTCGGGGACTCGCGCCTCAGTCATCACTCAATTTTAACAATGGGTCTCACGCCCGCAACATCAATCGTGCGTGGAATACCTTCCTCGCCGCGATATCAAGCACCGGAATACGCATGAACACGGTCCTACGTGTCCTAATAAAACGATCTGAGGTAAATGCGAAGGCATAGCCGACTACTAACACCAGCAGTACCAACAAGGTCATAAAGCGTGTCATGATATCTGCTGAGGCCACATGATAAAGGCGGTCACTTTCGCGCGATATCAAATGTGCGCGTCTAGCCACAGAACTCTCAGCTCGCATAGGCCAACCTCATAGGCCCGCGTGAGGTATAACCCGCATCGGTAGCTACTCCGGCGTCGCCCCGACTCGCGATCCGCGTAGCGCAAAGACCGCATGACCATAAAGGCGCTACTAACACGGAACTCCGTAGTTCGCATGGATCCCTGGACTGCGTGAGGTATCCTCGAATCATGGTCCCCGGACGCTTTGAGTCTACCCGCGTGGAGGCGTTTAACCTCGGACACAAGTCAAGGTGAGTGGTACAATACCAACATAACGGTGATAGTCAAACAACTTTAAGCGCGATGAGGGAAAACCCTTTACACTAACATCACAAGATACTAACACACGAGGCATCCTAACATGTTTACTTCTCAAATCAACAAGAAAGTATTATAAGGCTATCACAAACCGATACAATCAAGTTATTCACACAAGGTGCTTTCTACTAACAAGTTCGGGTATCTAACCCCAAAGTACTTCACACATTAAATCTTTAAAAGATCTGTTTCTTTCACATAAGTCACACAATACCCGTAGTATAAAATAGAGTGGATCCTTTTAAGAAAACCAAAACTCTTACCTTTGTAAAATCAAGTAACAACATTATTTCCCAAACGTCAAGTTTGCCTAATTTCAAATGTTCACGTTTCTTATTTTAGAAAGGTTTAGTGTTCATAGCCTTATCCATTTAAGAATATAATTTTCTTTTAAACAATCTGAGAAACATAAGCCTTATATGTGAGTAGGATATTCTTGTTTATAACAATCTTATTACAACAACCATGATCTAGGAAATATCATTTTGTCTCATCTTAGCTTCATGCGGATGGAAGTTGCTCTTGGTTTTATTAATACTTAATTAATCAAAACATTTCCCTTTATTAATTCTTTGTGGTTTGTCGATACACATTCTGATTCCGAAATCAGTAAAACATTCTTAAGCCGTTATACCTAACTTCCCATAAAGCTAGTATAACTCTTAAGTTTTCAAAAACCAAGTATTACTTCTTCTTTCAAAATGATTCAAAACTCTTTTGAAATACTTCAAGTTCTTTATTAACACATAACAAGCGCTTATAGTTCAAATCAGTTACCTTTTAAAAACCACATGTATTTTCTTACCAACATAAAGCCGTTATAACCAACTTCCCATAAAGCCGTTATAACACTTTATGTTTTACACCAATCAAATACATTTAGTACATGTACGTCTACCGTACTACATAGTTCACACATATCATGCTAGAAGAGATAGGAAGAGGTTCACATACCTCGCGACGAGTATCGACTAATAGCAAAACGCTCCAAGTACTTCCAACCGCTGGCTACTCGTAAGCCAAGTAACGCGCCACACGTAGTACTTCAACCTATAAGGCCACAAGGCGCTTATTAATCATCACGACGAAGCCGGGCGCGACTTGTGCCTACTCAGGCACCCTTACAGTATACATCTGAGAAAATCAGCGGAACATACATGAAACTTATAAAATAAAACAATAGATGTAAAACAACAGGTTAGCCGATATGGCTACCTTCCTGAACATATATAAATACAACCGAAGCAGTTGCCTCATTTCTTTGACAAACTGACCCACAACATGCGAATACAGACCTCTAGGAATAACAACTGAACAACTGTGGCGGGACAAGGCCCCGCCGTACCCCTGAATATACATAGCCATGACAACTCCGGAACATTGGAGCCGTCTCAAATGATGAACCAGGATCCTAAGCTCGCGGATCCATAATCGCACCTAAACTGCGGACATAACGCAATGGCCGAAGAAGTCGATACAACGTGCGAATATGGAAATGAAATAACGTGCAAGAATCAAATCATATCTGTATAAAGAATTTCCTTTTAACTCCTGAAATATATATTATATTAACAGTTCATTTCTTTTTTTCGATAAGATTTAGCAACATATTCTTACATACTTACTTAAGATCTTAATCCAGTCTTTTTCACATAACTTACATATCTTACATAACATAATCCGGCCCATTTGCGGGACACGGTGTACTGATGAATCATGTGACATAATCCGGCCCGCTGTGGGGCTCGGTGTCTTGTGGAATCATATAACATAATCCAGGCCGCTGTGGGGCTCGATTATCTTGTGGAATCATGTAGCATAATCAGGCCCACGTGGGGCTCGGTGTCTTGTGGAATCATGTAGCATAATCCGGCCCACTGTGGGGCTCGGTGTAAGATAACGTAACCGGCTATGTGTAGGCTCGGGGTAATATGACATAATCCAGGCTATGTGTAGGCTCGGTGTATCTCATAACGTGTCAGGCCTGTTGTAGGCTCGGTGTATTTCATAACGTGTCAGGCCTGTTGTAGGCTCGGTGTATTTCATAACGTGTCCGGCCTGTTGTAGGCTCGGTGTATTTCATAATGCGTGTCAGGCCTACGTGTAGGCTCGGTGTATTCATAACGTGTCCGCCTACGTGTAGGCTTGGTGCGATTTTCCTTACGTAACATTTTAAAGCGTATTGTTACCTTCTTAAGTCGTTATAACAACTTCCCATAAAGCTATTATAACAACCTTTCATTTTAGAGAACTCAAGACACTTTTATTCTTACAACATTAGGAAACTAGACCCAAAATACCACGTACATACGTCTTATGGAATCATAAACTTCTTTCTTTTAAAACTCAAGTCACATACTCTTAAAATCATGTCATCAATACTTTTAGAAATCAAGTCCACAACTTGAAAAATAAAGTTTCATAATCCTTAGAAGACAACCAAAGTTCATAGTCTTAAAACCTTATATCATACATTCTTTAAAATCCACTTACTTATACTTATACAAAACAAATATAAAGTTCCATACACTTCCAAAACCAAGTAACTTATTCTCTTAAAACCATATAACTTTAACTTTTAAAATCAATCCCTTTTCACATATAAATTCAAGTCATTTTTGAGCGTAAAATCCACTTACTTACTTTAAATAAATCAAGACACATAGTTTTAAATCAAATCTCATATTTTCCTAACCATTCTTACCAACATCTCATAAGACTTGGTAAGGACTTAGGACAATTTAACATACTTATAACTTAGGATAACTTAGACATAACCCTTACGTGAGTAAATCAACATACATACTTCTTAACTTCTAAGAATAGAAGGAATCATGAAATAATACCACATGTATATTCCATACATAGAACCGTGTCTAAAGAAGGAAGAGGTTCACATACGCCGCGACGATTATCGACAAGTAGCAAAAAGCTCCAAAGTACTTCCACCTCGAGCTATTCCATTCTTCAAGTAGGATCGCTATACCTAGTACGTCAACCTATAATGGTCACCATCGTCCATTAACTTCTTACTTCATCGTAGAATATTTTAGGTGCTAAGTCGCTAAATTCTACGGAAAATCGACAAGACCTCCTTTGTTTCTACTTACTTTGCCACCTTTTTCAAGGCGAATACAATAACCAAACAGCCCCAATTGGCTCACAACTTCTATAAGGTACTCAATACAAATGACTAACTAAATAGCCCCAATTGGCTCACAATTTAGAAAGTAGTCCAATACAAATGAAAAACAAACTAAAAAGTCCAAATTCGCCACGCGAGTTCAACCTTACCAATTCTTATCAAATTTCCATTTCAATCCAAATTGGTAGCATAACATGATATCAAGTCGTATTTGATTATAACAATCCATAATCTCTAAGTAGGTAACATGCGACGATTTCTAATAACAACTAAAATTGTATTTCAATTTCAAAGGGCTAAACATGCCATTTCGGTTTGAGCTCTTAAAATTCCATAACACTTATCAAACTTCATAACACATATCACATGATCATTTCTAACTTATAATAACATTGAATCTTCAATTACAAAAGTAAGACGAAGATTATACCTCATATTAGCCCAAATATGATCCAAGACTACAAGTCGATCCTTAGCAACTTTAGCTCCTCCTTTCGACGTTCCAATCCACTCCAAGCAACCCTTAGAAGCTTAAGAATAACTCATCTTCAAATTCCAACTTCAAAGTTGAATAACCCCTTAGGTTCTCGCCTTGCGACTAACCCGAAGCCTATCTTTTTACTAGATTTTTCTATTGAGATATGCTTACTATACCCTTAGGTACCTTGGTTTAAAGTGGGAGATTATTGGACAACAATTGAAATTTTTCTCTTGAAACCCTCCTAAAAGCGAGAGCTCTCTTAATGCTCTTCAAGATTTGTTTGAAAATTAGCTAAGTGTTAAAGCCTTGTCTTGCTACTTGTACACATATATAATACTATGGAGGGTCAAGATCTACACAAATGGTTGGCCTAGATAAGTTTCACATGGATCCTAGCCAAGTGGACTTGACTAAGTCAACAATATCAAGCTATTAGTCTTTGCAAGACTTGGCCATCCTAAAATTGGTCAAATGACCATTCCATCCAAGACAATTTCGTCCAAGACCACTAAGGGGGGGTGACACGTGTCGCCCTCCCGTTCGTCGTAATATTTCGTTTTCCGACAATTCCATAATTCCGATAAATTTACTCGTCTCAAATCTTAACATTTTTGAGTTCTTACGTACGTCCTTACAAACATATCCTGGAATTTCCGGGGTGTAACATTCTTCCCCGCTTAGAAACATTCGTCCTCGAATGTTCTTTCGGAGTCAAACTTATAATTAGCGACATAGTTTCCTTTCACCCGACATACCAACAATGCCACACGTGGCCTAATACCTGCACGCGTATCATCCATCATAAGCCCAAAGAGATTATCTTTCGTACTTCCAACTCCTTCTAACATACATACATAACTTCCACGCGACTCGGCCTCAAATCTTTGGAGTCACTCTATAAAACAACATAAGGCCATTTCAGGCTTTCATGACTGGATTCGGTGGAGCGCGTCCACGAACAGTAAAACAATTAACTAGACTTGGGCCTTGCACCTCGTGACCCGTCACGTGGCGAACTACTACCAACTGATCCTACTCCATTCCGGGCCATGGGAGACCAGTGAGTCCTCACCCCAGCGTCGCACTTAACTCTTATTCTTGATCTATAATAACTCTTTCTACCCGAGAAGACCTTGGCGAAATTCATTAACTATTTCATACCTTCCGGTATCTAGTTAGTCTTTACCAACTCTTGGTAATCTAAAATCGATCTAGGCAACACGCGTCGACCTCATACATAACTCTGTATAGATGTATGTCCAATACCAACTATACTATAATCATTACCAACACGGATCGCAATCCACATAGTCCTTCGGGTCATCATTGCGCTTTCTCGTAGCTGCAATCAACATAACTCGTTAGGGAGGGCGACCCTAACAACACGGCTCTATCGCACGATCTCGGAGTGAGAAGAATGAAACCAATCCTAAATGTCTGCGACCTCACGATTATAGATGTGGTGCACAACACACCGATAATCAAGACTACCTGAACGCGGTGTAGACACTTTCGAGGACTAAGCGCTCACGATACCACTTTTGTCACGACCCGGCCCCGGGCCCGCGACTGGTGCCCTACCTGGGCACCCTTACAGGTATACATCAGAGAAAATCAGCGGAACATACATGAAACTTATAAAATAAAACAATAGATGTAAAAGCAGCGGGTTAGCCGATATGGTTACCTTCACGAACATATATAAATACAACCAAGCGGTTGCCTCATTTCTTTGACAAAGCGACCCACAACATGCGAATACGGACCTCAGGAATAACAAGCGAACAAGCGTGGCGGACATGAGGCCCGCCGTACCTGAATATACATAGCCATGACAACTCGAACATTGGAGCCATCTCAAAATCTTTGAACCAGATCCTAAGCTCGCGGATCCATAATCGTAATACCTAAACTGCGGACATGAACGCGGCCCCGAAGAAGTCGATCAAACATTGCGAATATGGAAACGAAATAACGTGCAAGAATCAAATCATAAGCGTAGAAAGAGCGTCCTTTTAACTCACGAAATCAATCATATATTATTAGTTCCTTTCTTTTTTCGATAAGATTTAACAACATATTCTTACATACTTACTTAAGATCTTAATCCGGCCTTTTCACATAACTTATATATCTTACATAACATAATCCGCCCATTTGCGGGACACGTGTCTTGATGAATCATGTGACATAATCCGGCCCGCCTGTGGGGCTCGGTGTACTGTGGAATCATATAACATAATCCGGCCCGCCTGTGGGGCTCGGTGTACTGTGGAATCATGTAGCATAATCCGGCCCACCTGTGGGGCTCGGTGTACTGTGGAATCATGTAGCATAATCCGGCCCACCTGTGGGGCTCGGTGTAAGATGACGTAACCCGGCCTATGTGTAGGCTCGGGGTAATATGGCATAATCCGCCTATGTGTAGGCTCGGTGTATCTCATGCGTGTCCGGCCTATTTGTAGGCTCGGTGTATTTCATAACGTAATCCGGCGTATTTGTAGGCTCGGTGTATTTCATAACGTAATCCGGCCTATTTGTAGGCTCGGTGTATTTCATAACGTAATCCGGCCTACGTGTAGGCTCGGTGTATTTCATAACGTAATCCGGCCTACGTGTAGGCTTGGTGCGATTTTCCTTACGTAACATTTTAAAACGTATTGTTACCCCTTCTTAAGTCGTTATAACAACTTCCCATAAAGCTATTATAACAACCTTTCATTTTAGAGAACTCAAGACACTTTTATTCTTACAACATTAGGGAAACTAGACCCAAAAATACCACGTACATACGTACTTATGAATCATAAACTTCTTTCTTTTTAAAACTCAAGTCACATACTCTTAAAATCATGTCATCAATACTTTTAGAAATCAAGTCCACAACTTGAAAAATAAAGTTTCATAATCCTTAGAAGACAACCAAAGTTCATAGTCTTAAAACCTTATATCATACATTCTTTAAAATCCACTTACTTATACTTATACAAAACAAATATAAAGTTCCATACACTTCCAAAACCAAGTAACTTATTCTCTTAAAACCATATAACTTTCACTTTTAAAATCAATCCCTTTTCACATATAAATTCAAGTCATTTTGAACGTAAAATCCACTTACTTACTTTAAATAAATCAAGACACATAGTTTTAAATCAAATCTCATATTTTCCTAACCATTCTTACCAACATCTCCCATAAGACTTGGTAAGGACTTAGGACAATTTAACATACTTATAACTTAGGATAACTTAGACATAACCCTTACGTAGAGTAAATCAACATACATACTTCTTAACTTCTAAGAATAGAAGGAATCATGAAATAATACCACATGTATATTCCATACGTAGAACCATGTCTAAGAAGGAAGAGGTTCGCATACCTCATGACGATTATCGACAAGTAGCAAAAGCTCCAAAGTACTTCCACCTTGAGCTATTCCATTCTTCAAGTAGGATACGCTATACCTAGTCGTCAACCTATAATGGTCACCATACGTCCATTAACTTCTTACTTCATCGTAGAATATTTTAGGTGCTAAGTCGCTAAATTCTACGGAAAATCGAATGACACCTCCTTTGTTTCTACTTACTTTGCCACCTTTTTCAAGGCGAATACAATAACCAAACAGCCCCAATTGGCTCACAACTTCTATAAGGTACTCGATACAAATGACTAACTAAACAGCCCCAATTGGCTCACAATTTAGAAAGTAGTCCAATCTGAATGAAAAACAAACTAAAAGTCCAAATTCGGCCACCTTGAGTTCAACCTTACCAATTCTTATCAAATTTCCATTTCAATCCAAATTGGTAGCATAACATGATATCAAGTCGTATTTGATTATAACAATCCATAATCTCTAAGTAGGTAACATGCGGCGATTTCTAATAACAACTAAAATTGTATTTCAATTTCAAAGGGCTAAACATGCCATTTCGGTTTGAGCTCTTAAAATTCCATAACACTTATCAAACTTCATAACACATATCACATGATCATTTCTAACTTATAATAACATTGAATCTTCAATTACAAAAGTAAGGCGAAGATTATACCTCATATTAGCCCAAATATGATCCAAGACTACAAGTCGATCTGTTATACCGTATTTCGGTATATGCGTAAGGGCGTGCGTAGAAAATTTGAGTTTGTGCCTTAAAGTGCTTGGCGAATTTTATTTGTGCATAACACCGGTTAAGTCGTTTTTCGACGAAACATTTTCCACGACTTTCGTAGGGAATTTCGGCTATGTCATTTCTTATTTTTGCGGATTTTTAGAGGCGAAACATTTTGGACCAACAAGAGGCGACACTTGTCACCTCTCATTAGGACACCTTGGGCGGTAATGTAGTGGCCGAAAGTTGGCCATTGTGGTCAAGGGTTGGTAGGATATTTTTTTGTGTTAGTTGGCTAGTTTGCACTTGGCAAGATCTTGGACCTACACTTGCATAGCACTTGGCTAAATCTTGGCCCGTGGTTGGCCTTCACTTGACCTATAAATACCCTCCCCTTTGATGAACTTCTTCATCCAAAAATCTCTTAAGTCTTGAAAGCTTCTTCCTCCCCCTTTGTGTAGTGTAGTGGCCGAGAGCCCTCCCCCTCCCCCTTGGCCGAGAGCCCTTCCCCCCTCCTAGTAGTGTGGCCGTGGGGTACCCCCCCCCTAGCCTAGTTGCTTTCGTATAATACCCCCCTCTCTTGGTAGAAATACTCTCAAAAGTATTGTTATAATGCCCAAATTACCTTAGCCATATACCTTGTAGTATTCTAAGGTTATACCTATACAAAAGCCCAGAAATACTATTATACTTCCCGTCAGTCACAAAACCGAAACCCTAGGAAAATCTCCATGGTTAGTTGGAGTAGTAGGTAGAAGTTGGTTAGAACTTCTAAGGGTTGTTTGGAGCGGGTTGGAGCGCACGGGGTTGGAGCTAAACGATTGCCCAGGATCGACTTTATACTTGGATAATTATGGGCTTATTGAGGTAAATATCTTGTCCCTCTATTGTAATTGGAAATTACATATTGTTAGAATATAAAGTTGAAGTATACTATATATAGAACTGAACGTAGTTATTGGAAATGTCTTTTGACTTAAGCCTGAATAATACTTACGGCAATGTCTTGTGACTTAAGCCTGAATGTAAAGAAAATCTTGGCAGTAATTACATAGGGTTGTATTACGATGACTTGTGTAGTAGTACCGTGGAGTAGAATTGTGCAGTTAGGGTTAGTTGTATAACCCCTGGTTGGCTTGGTAGCGGCCTCGATAGAGAGGAGATTTCTGTTGTTGCGGGAGAGTCTTTGCCGAATTTTACGTAGAATGTTCTCTGAAGAGACCTTATGTTAATAAAGCGCCTTGTGGCCTTATAGGTGGAAGTACTATCGTGGCGCGATCTACTTGGCTTAGGAGTAGCCGCGGTTTGAGGTACTTGGGCGTTTTGCTATTAGTCGATAATCGTCGCGAGGTATGTGAACCTCTTCCTATCTCTTCTAGCATGATATGTGTGAACTATGTAATGCGGTGACGTACATGTGCTAAGTGTATTTGTTTGGCTTAAACATAAAGTGTTATAACGGCTTTATGGGAAGTTGGTTATAACGACTTTATGTAGGTAAGAAAATGGGTTGTGGTTTTGAAGGTAATTGATTTGACTATAAGCGGCTTGTTATGTGTTAATGAAGAAGTTGAAGTATTTCAAAAGATTTGTGAATCGTTTTGAAAGAAGAAGTAATACTTGGTTTTGAAAAACTTAAGAGTTATACTAGCTTTATGGGAAGTTAGGTATAACGGCTTAGAATGTTTTCTTGATTTGAAATCGGAATGTGTATCGACAAACCAACTGCGGCGTTAATAAAAGGAAATGTTTTGACTAATTAAGTATTATTAAAACCAGTAGAAACTTCCATCTGCATAGAAGCTAAGATGAGACAAAATGATATTTCTAGATCATGTTTCTTTGTAATAAGATTGTTATAAACAAGAATATCCTACTCACATATAAGACTTATGTTTCTCGGATAGTTTTAAGAATTATGTTCTCGAATGAATAAGACTATGAACTACGAAACCTTTCTAAAATGAGAAACTTGAACATTGGAAATTAGGCAAACTTGATCATTGGAAAGAATGTTGCTACTTGATTTTACAAAGAGAAGTAATTGATTTACTTTAAAAGGATAGTCACTCTATTTTATACTACGGGTATTGTGTGACATTGTAAATGCGTATCTTTTAAAGAGTTAATGTATGAAGTACTTTGGGGATAAAAACCGATTTTGTTAATCATATAGTAGAAGGTACCTTGTGTGAACAACTTGATTGTATTGGTTTGTGATAGCCTTGTAATACTTTCTTGATTGCGTTGATAAGTAAGCGTGTTGGGATGCTACGTGTGTTAGTATCTTGTGATGTTTGTGTGAAGGGGTTTCCTTGATTGTGCTTATTAACTATCGGTCGTTATGATAGTATTGTGGCATTCATCTCTTGAGATGATTAGGGGTTAAGGCGCCCTCCGATGGGGGTAGACTCGGCGGGTCGATGGACCTATGATTCGAGAATACCTCATGCAGTCTGAGGGCCTATGCGGAGCTACGAGTTCGGTTAGTGTCGTCCTTTATGGGCATGCGGTCCACGTGGCCATGCGGTGCGAAGTCGGGGCGATGCCGGAGTAGCTACCCTCGATGCGGGAATACCTCATGCGGGCGATGAGATTGGCCTATGCGGGCTGCGGAGTTCGAGGTTAGGCAGCGTACATTGATCTGCGGGCAAGTGGCGGCTTTGATCATGTGACGGTCTAGACAGATCTTATGATCTGATTCATGACCTTGTTGATGCGTAGGTTTTTAGTAGTCGGCTATGCCTTCGTACTTACCGTCTGATTTTATTATGACACAGTGGGACACGGTGTTCATGTGTGTTCCTTGGTGCTTTTATATCATAGGCTGCCGGCGGTGAGGAAGGTATTCCACGGCGCATGATTGATGTCGTGGGCACGAGACCCGTTGTTATACTTGAGTGATGACTTGAGGCGTGAGTCCACTAACGACATATTGCTTTGTTGTAAGCGTAGTTTGGTTATCATACATGTCTCCCTTTATATGATTGCTATGATTTCATTTCTGATATGTATTTTGATTTCACATACTCTTTTGTTGTCTGACCTCGCCCGAAGTGCGTTCATGCCGCGAGTTGAGGTACACGATCGTTGATCCTAGCTCGAGTCACGATTTCAGCGTTTGGGAAGCTCCGTTTCTCGGAGGCTTATCGGTGGTATAGTCCCTGTCGTCGTAAGTGTTTACATTCGGGGTTTGGCGGGCCACTGTCCGCCATTGTTGTCGTATCATTCTTAGAAGTGCAGTAAATCTTTGTTGTGGCGGGGTTTGTAAAAGGATTAAAGCATTCATGTTGAAAAAGTTGCTATTTATATATATCTTGAAGGTAACCGTTTTTAGTTGCTTTGTCTTCTTATTTCATTGTCTTATTTCTTTGGTTTCATGTATTGTTTTATGTTCGTGATTACTCGATGTATGTCTACTTGGGTGCAGGGTAAGGCACGATCCACGGGCAGGTTGGTCGTGACAAAAGTGGTATCGAAGCGATTAATCCTCGGAAAGTGTCTACAGACCGTATCGATGGAAGTCTTGATTATCGGTGTGTTGTGCACGCACGATAATCGAGGAGGCTATAGGAGTATTTAGGATTGGTTTCTATTCTTCTCACTCTGAGATCGTGCCTTAGAGGCATGTGTTGTAAGTTAGACCCTCTAACGTATTTCTTTCCTACCGTTATGCCTCGCGTGGGCAGCAGGCGGGAGGCAAGCGGCCGAGAGGCTGCGAGTATAGTTCGAGAGGTTCACGAGGGCCAGGCCCAATCATCACGAGTTAGGTGCTTCATTTGGGGATTTCTGCGGCGTCACTAGCCCGAGTTTGTACGACGGCGGCGATTCCCAGCTGCGGCCATGATATTTGAACCTTGATTCCACGGCCAGAGGAAGTGAATATAGAGTGCAAAGAGGCGACCACATTACTAGCTATGGATTTGGGCTACCAAAGAATATACCGTTGTACCAAGTCTTGATGACTACCTAAGAAGATTGTGCAAGAGTAATCCTTGATTGAAGCTTGAGCATGGCACGTATGCGGGCTTATGCGCAGCCGAGAAAGCATAGAGATCGACGGGTTAACGAAGGACAGAGAAGGCGAGCGTGAGTCCTTTGGTAACTTTGGCGAGTCACCTCGCGTGATTTGATTATGCACATCCATCGGTCTGAGTGGTCTTCCACGAATTTGGGGCGTTAGGTATGCGGGGAGTTGGTTAGAACTCCGGGGCTTCAGTTCCGCGGTGTGTGACGTCGTCGGGAATGTCATCTTTTAGGTTGGTACTTGTTGTACTATGACCGTCGAGTGCAGTGTCGAATAGTGTCCTTGTAGGAGGACTTAGCCTTGAGATCGGTGGGTAGTTCGTCATCTCCCGGCAGCTATCGCCTGCAGGCGAGTTTGATTAGACGACTAAGGGAGTGAAGCGATGAACATAGATCTATCCTTAACCTCTAGAGTTTTGTATAGGTGATAAGGTGAGTATACCTTAGGTACTATGTTACGATAGCGATGTGTTAGTTGTGATTTGAAATCATGGTTGTTTAACCGAGTAAGATTTTGGGGATAGAAAGTGTGAGCCTTAGAGCTTTATCGTAGAGACCTTAGAGGTAAGGCCATCTCGAGAAAAGGTGTAGTGTTATGTTTGACCACTTATCGGAGTGCATAGTGCGTGAGTTATGTTGGGACAGGTCCTGGTAGTGTGGAATGAAAGAGGGTAGTTGAGCTAAGAAGGCCGCTAGGTTTTCGTAACGTGATTAGTGAGATTGTTAGGTTCGGGGAGCTAGTATGATGCGGCGTTGCGGGTCGGGTTGAGGCACGTTGCGGGTCAACCAGCGGCGGGTTTGGTGGTGGGGTCGGTTGTGGTGGTCCCGCCTTGTGGTAAGTCACGAGGGTGTTAGGCCCGTATTCGATTAACCGTGTCTGAGTTCGTGGATCGTTCGGCCGGTGGTGGTCGATGAGGGCAGCCCATCGTGTTCTTCGTTCGGGACCGTTTACTCGGTGTGTTGAGTTATCGAAGGGTTGAAAGGTTGCAGGGTGCCTACCTTCACCTTATGTCGGCGATGAAGCCCGGAGTTGTGGCTATTTTCGTTTTCTAAAAGTTTACGAGCGGGGTTAGGAACTCGGTGAGTCTCGGAATCGCGTTCGCCCTCGGGCGATGTTTGGATTTGAGGATAGTTGTGGGGATTGTTGTCTCTGTGGAGGTAGTGTTTGATCTACCATTTCGGTGTTCGGATATCGCCTTATGAAGCCTTGTAAGGCGGAAGTGAAAGTTGTCGATCGATTGGTTCGATGTTGGCAAGGTTGAGACGGTTGGTTTAGGCTTGTTCCGGCGGTGTGGATAGTGAAGCTTGTCTAGAAGAGGTTACGGCGGCTCGGAGGAATCGTGCGGATAATCGGCGGCCTTAGAGTTCGAGTTGGCGGTCGGTCTTCTTGAAAGTACCACCCGGGTTTGGAGTGCGGCGAGTTTTGGAAAGCGAGAGGAACTTAGCGAGTTACTTTGGGCCTTTGTGAGTTCATGTGAAGGATAGGCGGGTTGCCTATATGTTAGCTTTTGCCGTCCGACTTAGGAGGCATGCGTCCGGATCTTTCGTATTGTTATGATCGGGAAAAGTATCGGAGATCCGTCAGTGTTCCCACTTAATGATGACCACGTTAGAGATAGTAGCCCGAGTTTTGGAAGCGGCCGTGCGAATGTGGTAAGAGTTCAAGTGTCACGACATCCTCGGGATCATAAGCAGCCGGTACCATTTGTTGGGTCGTCGGACAAGGCTCGCGACAAAGTGACAAAGTGGTATCTCTGACGAGTAAAGAGAGAAGTGAGCATGTGTGGCGAGCATTGATGTGATCATTTCTTTTGTAAAGAGAAGGTCACGAAGGAAGTATATTTTAGACCCGGTGAGAAGTGTTTGTGGTTATGTTAGAGGTGTTTCCTCGTGGACTTGGATGGAGGTATTTTCTTTGAGGTGTTTAGTGGCGGATGTGGCGAGTTTGTTTCGTAAGTATAGTAGTGAAGACTATCTTTGGCGCGCGTTTGTTTTGAGACTTAGAAGGAACATTGGGCGAATGTTTCTAAGGAGGAGAATGTTATACCCGTATTTCCAGTATGTACGTGGGGCGTGCGTAGAAAATTTGAGTTTGTGCCTTAAAGTGCTTGGCCGAATTTTATTTGTGCATAACACCGGTTAGAGTCGTTTTTCGATTTAAACATTTTCACGACTTTAGTAGGGGAATTTACGGCGATGTCATTTCTTATTTTTGCGGATTTTTAGAGAGGCGAAACATTTTGGACCAACAAGAGGCGACACTTGTCACCTCTCATTGGGACACCTTAGTGATAATGTAGTGGCCGAAAGTTGGCCATTGTGGTCAAGGGTTGGTAGGATATTTTTGTGTTAGTTGGCTAGTGTGCACTTGGCAATATCTTGGCCTACACTTGCATAGCACTTGGCTAAATCTTGGCCATTGGTTGGCCTTCACTTGACCTATAAATACCCCTCCCCTTTGATGAACTTCTTCATCCAAAAATCTCTTAAGTCTTGAAAGCTTCTTCCTCCCCCTTTGTGTAGTGTAGTGGCCGGGTGCCCTCCTCCCCTTGGCCGAGAGCCCTTCCCCCTCACAGTAGTGTGGCGTGGGTACCCCTAGCCTAGTTGCTTTCGTATAATACCCCTCTCTTGGTAGAAATACTCTCAAAGTATTGTTATAATGCCCAAATTACCTTAGCCATATACCTTGTAGTATTCTAAGGTTATACCTATCTAAAAGCCGGAAATACTATTATACTTCCCGTCGGTCCAAAACCGAAACCCTAGGAAAATCTCCATGGTTAGTTGGAGTAGTAGGTAGAAGTTGGTTAGAACTTCTAAGGGTTGTTTGGAGCGGGTTGGAGGCGCGGGGTTGGAGCTAAGCGATTGCCAGGATCGACTTTATACTTGGATAATTATGGGCTTATTGAGGTAAATATCTTGTCCTCTATTGTAATTGGAAATTACATATTGTTAGAATATAAAGTTGAAGTATACTATATATAGAACTGAGCGTAGTTATTGGAAATGTCTTTTGACTTAAGCTGAATAATACTTACGCAATGTCTTGTGACTTAAGCACGAATGTAAAGAAAATCTTGAGCTGTAATTACATAGGGTTGTATTCTGATGAACTTGTGTAGTAGTACCGTGGAGTAGAATTGTACCCAGTTAGGGTTAGTTGTATAACCCCCGGTTGGCTTGGTGGCGGCCTCGATAGAGGAGGAGATTTCTGTTTGTTGCGGGGGAAGTCTTTGCGAATTTTACAGTAGAATGTTCTCTGAAGAGACCTTATGTTAATAAAGCGCCTTGTGGCCTTATAGGTGGAAGTACTATGCGTGGCGCGATCTACTTGGCTTAGGGAGTAGCGGCGGTTTGAAGTACTTGGGCGTTTTGCTATTAGTCGATAATCGTCGCGAGGTATGTGAACCTCTTCCTATCTCTTCTAGCATGATATGTGTGAACTATGTAGTACGGTGAGCGTCACGTGTGCTAAGTGTATTTGTTTGGCTTAAACATAAAGTGTTATAACGGCTTTATGGGAAGTTGGTTATAACGACTTTATGTAGGTAAGAAAATGGGTTGTGGTTTTGAAAGTAATTGATTTGACTATAAGCGGCTTGTTATGTGTTAATGAAGAAGTTGAAGTATTTCAAAAGATTTGTGAATCGTTTTGAAAGAAGAAGTAATACTTGGTTTTGAAAAACTTAAGAGTTATACTAGCTTTATGGGAAGTTAGGTATAACGGCTTAAGAATGTTTCTTGATTTGGAAATCGAATGTGTATCGACAAACCAACTGCGGCGTTAATAAAAGGAAATGTTTTGACTAATTAAGTATTATTAAAACCAGTGAAACTTCCATCTGCATAGAAGCTAAGATGAGACAAAATGATATTTCTAGATCATGCTTCTTGTAATAAGATTGTTATAAACAAGAATATCCTACTACATATAAGACTTATGTTTCTCGGATAGTTTTAAGGAATTATGTTCTCAAATGAATAAGACTATGAACTACGAAACCTTTCTAAAATGAGAAACTTGAACATTGGAAATTAGGCAAACTTGATCATTGGAAAGAATGTTGCTACTTGATTTTACAAAGAGAAGTAATTGATTTACTTTAAAAGGATAGTCACTCTATTTTATACTACGGGTATTGTGTGACATTGTGAAAGTAACGTATCTTTTAAAGAGTTAATGTATGAAGTACTTTGGGGATAAAAACCCGATTTTGTTAATCATATAGTAGAAGGTACCTTGTGTGAACAACTTGATTGTATTGGTTTGTGATAGCCTTGTAATACTTTCTTGATTGCGTTGATAAGTAAGCGTGTTGGGATCTTCGTGTGTTAGTATCTTGTGATGTTTGTGTGAAGGGGTTTCCCTTGATTGTGCTTATTAACTATCGATCGTTATGATAGTATTGTGGCATTAAATCTCTTGAGATGATTAGGGAGTTAAGCGCCTCCGTGCGGGGTAGACTCGGTGGTCGATGGACCTATGATTCGAGAATACCTCATGCAGTCCCGGGGCCTATCTTGAGCTCTGAGAGTTCGAGTTAGTGTCGTCCTTTATGGGCATGCGGTCCACGTGGCCATGCGGTGCGAAGTCGGGGCGATGCGGGAAGTAGCTACCCTCGATGCGAGGAATACCTCATGCGGGCGATGAGATTGGCCTATCGCGGGCTGCGGGAGTTCGAGGTTAGACGCGTGCATTGTCTGCGGGCAAGTGGCGGCTTTGATCATGTAATGGTCTGCAGATCTTATAATCTGATTCGCGACCTTGTTAGTGCGTGGTTTTTAGTAGTCGGCTATGCCTTCGTACTTACCGTCTGAGTTTTATTATGACACAGTGGGACACGGTGTTCATGTGTGTTCCTTGGTGCTTTTATATCATAGGCTGCGCGGTGAGGAAGGTATTCCACGGGCATGATTGATGTCGTGGGCACGAGACCCATTGTTATACTTAGTGATGACTTGAGGCGTGAGTCCCAACGACATGGCTGCTTTGTTGTAAGCGTAGTTTGGTTATCATACATGTCTCTGCTTTATATGATGCTATGATTTCATTTCTGATATGTATTTTGATTTCACATACTCTAAATTTTTGTCTTGACCTCGCCCGAAGTGCGTTCATCCGCGAGTTGAGGTACACGATCGTTGATCCTAGCTCTCGAGTCCACATTTATTTGGGAAGCTCCGTTTCTCGGAGGCTTATCGATGGTATAGTCCCGCATGTCGTCGTAAGTGTTTACATTCGGGGTTTGGCGGGGCCTGTCCGCCATTGTTATCGTATCATTCTTAAGTGCATGTAATCTTGTTGTGGGCGGGGTTTGTAAAAAAGTTAAAGCTATTCATATTGAAAAAGTTGCTATTTATATATATCTGAAGGTAACGTTTTTGGTTGCTTTGTCTTATTTCCTTTGTCTTATTTCACTGGTTTCATGTATTGTTTTTATGTTCCGCTGATTACTCTGATGTATGTCTACTTGGGTGCCCGGGGTAAGGCACCAGTCACGGGCCCGGGTTCGGGTCGTGACAGATCCTTAGCAACTTTAGCTCCTCCTTTCGACGTTCCAATCCACTCCAAGCAACCCTTAGAAGCTTAAGAATAACTCATCTTCAAATTCCAACTTCAAAGTTGAATAACCCAGGTTCTCTTGCGACTAACGAAAACTATCTTTTTAAGATTTTTCTATTGAGATATGCTTACTATACCTTAGGTACCTTGGTTTTAAAGTGGGGAGATTATTGGACAACAATTGAAATTTTTCTCTTGAAACCCTCACTAAAAGCGAGAGCTCTCTTAATGCTCTTCAAGATTTGTTTGAAAATTAGCTAAGTGTTAAAAGCCTTGTCTTGCTACTTGTACATATATAATACTATGGAGAGGTCAAGATCTACACAAATGGTTGGCCTAGATAAGTTTCACATGGATCTAGCCAAGTGGACTTGACTAAGTCAACAATATCAAGCTATTAGTCTTTGCAAGACTTGGCATCCTAAAATTGGTCAAATGACCATTCCATCGAACAATTTCGTCCAAGACCACTAAGGGGGTGACACGTATCGCCCTCCCGTTAAATCGCAATATTTCGTTTCGACAATTCCATAATTAGATAAATTTACTCGTCTCAAATCTTAACATTTTTGAGTTCTTACGTGCGTCGCACAAACATATCACGGAATTTAGTGTAACATTAACATCAAGATCTTATCGTAGAACATTCTGAGAAAATTGGCGGCCTCACATGCGGCGTAAATCTCTCTCTTCTAACGGGGCTACGCAACCAGCCAGGTTATCATCTAACGACGGGTACAATTCTACTCGCGGTACTACACAAGTCTACTGTAATACGATCCTATGTAATTACTTGATTCGATTCTTGAGCTTAAGTCAAAAGACATTGACTAACCACGTTGATTCTATATATAGTATACTTCAACTATATATTCTAACAACATGTAATTTCCAATTACAATAGAGGGACAAGATATTTACCTCGATAAGCCTATAATTATCAGAGTTTAATGTCGCTCAGCAAGGTTTAGCTCGACTCCGGCGCTCAACTTTGCTCCAAACCACCTAGAAGTTCTAACCAACTTCTGACACTCCAACTAACTATGGAGATTTTCCTTGGGGTTTCGGTTTGTATTGTGGAAAGTATAATAGTATTTACAGGCTTTTAGTATAGGTATAACCTTAGAATACAACAAGGTATATACTAAGGTAATTTGGGCATTATAACAATACTTTTGAGTATTTCTACACCTGAGGGGGTATTAAGCGAAAGCAACTAGGCGAGGGGTACACTGCGGCTAGCACCCTAGAGGTGGGGGTGCTCTCGGCATGAGGAGGCCAGCGAACTCAACCTGAGGAGGGAAGGAGAGCTTTGAGACTTAGGCAAATTTATGGATGAAGAAGTTCATCAAAGGAGGTATTTATACTACAAGCAAGGCCAACCAATGGCGAATCTAGCCAAGTGCTACACAAGTGTAGGGCAAGATATGCCCAGTGCCCTAGTCCTACTCCTTAAACCTCACAAATATCTACCAAAAATATCTACCACTGACACCCCAAATCGTCCAGTGCGCCCTGCCACTGATGAGAGGTGCCAAGTGCCGCCCTCGTTGGTCAAAATGTTCCGTCTCTCGGAAAAATCCGCAAAAATTAAAAATGACATAGCCGGAAATTCCCCTACGAAAGCTGTGGAAACGTTTCGTCGAAAAACGACTCAAATCGGGTGTTGTGCACAAATGCCATTCGACCAAGCCACCTAGGCGGGGGTGACACGTGTCACCCTCCTATTGGCCCAAAATAAAACATCATCCGAAAATATACACAATGGCCAAAATCTCGAAAACACAGTGGGCCCCCACAAGTAAATTTCTCAAAGTGGGCCCCCAGTGACCATTCAAAATAAAATTCCATAATTCTCTAATATTCGGAAGTCCGAATACCAAATCTGGGAATCAATTCCATTAACGAACCTTTTCCTTCACAAAAGCGGAAACTTTTAGTGGAAAAATCGCCTCTTTTCTTTCGATCTTTACGTGTATTCTCGTGCGTCTCGCATTACATACCACGGAACTACGGGGTATAACATTATGATTTCATTCTGATGCTTTCAGTTTCACATACTTGGTACATGTTATGCGACCTCCCCGAGTTGCGTTAAATGCGCGAGTTGAAGTCGTAACTGCGATCCGCACTCTGAGATCCGTCGATTCTTGAAGCTCCATTTCTCGGAGGCTTTGTCTTTTGATGCGGTTTCACGAGGTTGTAGATTTATGTACATTGGGGTATGGCGGAGCCACTGTCCGTCAGTTGTTATGTCAAACTCTTAGAGTGCGTAGTCGTATCTTGTGGGTCACTTTGAAAAAAATGAGTAGCTTTTGGATTTGTATATATCCAGGGAGGTAGCCTTATCGGCTAACCTATTATTTATTCTTGTTAAGTTTATGTATGTTCCGCTGATTATCTCTGATGTATACCTGTAAGGGTGCCCAGGTATGGCACCAGTCGCGGGCCCGGGGTCGGGTCGTGACAACAAGGAAAGTATACCTCAAGGATAATCATGTCGATAGAAGGAAGAAATTCACATACCTCGTTGGCGACTAACCCAAACGACAAGTAGCAATACGCTCCAATGTACTTCAACCTTATTGGCTATTCCACAAGCCAAGTAGAATGTGCTACACGTAGTACTTCAACCTAAAATGACAATAGCACTTCTATCAACTACAAGCTATCAAGTGTAGGACTTATACCAAATAATGGCCCTCTAATTCTACGGAAAATTGGGCAACACTTCCTTTGTTTCTACGTACTTTTCCACCTTTTCCAAGGCTCGTATTCATCAACCAACAAGCCACATTTAAGGCACAATCAAATCAGCAACCAAAGGGGATCACACACCTACCTTACGTGCAAAATTCGTCCCCTTAACTTATATAAAACACAGTCCATAATTCAACCCATAAAAACAGTCCACAATCCAACCATAACGAGGGTAAAATGTGAGGCTTTTTAACGCCTTTCCACACCCTTATTCCCTTAGGACTTTCATTAGCAACTACTACACTTAAACATGCATAACAACAACTAAATTTCCAGCATTTTATACCTCAAAACAGTCCACTAAGCGACACAACAACGTCTAACGATTTTGGCGGTTTCTCACCACAACAACTACAACCCGATAACTCGTTCCTTAATCCATTTTATTCCAATTCGAGTTCCAAAACTTCTACATAAGTTATAACAACTTATTAACAACAATATTAATCCATTATAACATGCAATATGTGAAGATAACAACGACAATAACCAACGAATTCCATTGCACCAAATCTGTCCCAAATCGGTTTTAGCCCAAAAAATGGCTCAAACGTTTTTTTATTCATCATTAGTTTTAACACAAGTTCATCCATACATAATAACAATAAGTAATATCCAATTACTTTAAAAGAAGAAGGACATTTACCTCATTTTTGCCCAAAAACGCCCCAAAATAGTCCGGTCTTTATTGGTGCGCAGTTTTCATTTCGCTCCACTTCTTCAAGTTCCAATCACATATATTGTTACACCCCGTAAGTCCAGGACATGTATAAGAGAATGTACGTAAGGAATCAAGACTTGGAAATTGATACGAAAGGAAGAATTGTTTTTCCCGTGAAAATCTTAGAGCGTCGGAAAGGAGAAATGTTCGTTGTTGAGAATTGGATTCTCAAAATTCATTATTTGAAGAGTATGGAACTTATTAACATTATGGAAATTTATTTTTATGGATTTGGTCATGTGGGGCCCACCCGAGGAATTTTACGTTTTGTGGGGCCCACGAGGGTTACGGAATTTTATGGACGAATGAGAGGGCGACATGTGGCACCCCCACACTTGGTCTTGGTCGAAATTTTGTAAGGGTAAAATGGTCATTGACCATGGTAGAAGATAAGTCTTCAAAGCTTGATATTGTTGACAGTCAACTTGCCACTGTGCTTAATCTAGTGAAACTCATCCTAGCCACTCATGTGTTGCAATCTAAGCCATACAATGTGTTATATAAACACTACTAGTGCAAGACTAGTCTTGAACACTTAGAAAAATTGAGAGAACCATGCAAGAAAGAGCTCTCGGGTTCACCACAATCCCAGCACAAAAATTTTGCAATTTTGTTCCATTATTCACAAGACTTTAACCCAATGTCCCTAAGGGTATTATAAGGATATCTCAACGAAGATTTCGGAAAACGACGTTTTTCGTATTAGTCGCAAGGCGAACTTAAGGAGTTCTTCAACTTTGAAGTTGGGACTTGGAGATGAGTTCTTCATAGGCTTAGGAGTTATTGGGCGGTTGGAGCGGAAAGGAGCTAAGAATTGCTAAAGGCGACTTTGAATCTTGGAAATTTTAAGGGCTTATAAAGGTATAAATCTTGTCGTTTTAGCATTTAAGATTTACTTATTGTTGTAGCTATGGATATTAGCAAGCATGAGATGTTTAGTATGAATTTTGATAAGTGTATTGGCTATTGGAACCCTAATCCGAAAACTAGCATGTTAGCCTTAAGACTACAATTCAAGTTGAATATTTGTTTAAGTCGTCGCATGTTGTGTAAGAAGGAAATTGTAGTTGTTGAATTTGTTTAAGACTATATAACATGTTAGACCTTAGAACTTGGAATTGGAAAAGGATTGGAAAAGACTTTGAATTGTTGGTTATGTTGTTGGCCGAGAATGGCTTGAATATGGAACTACTTCGTATTAATTGTGGGGCGGAATGTTATACCCCGTAGTTCCAGGGTATGTATGTGGGGACGTACGTACGAGAATACGACAGAAATTTTGGAAAGAAAGAAAGGTGTGATTTTTCGACGGAAAAGTTTCCGGGTTTTGTGAAGGAAAAAGGTTCGTTAGTGGGAATTGGATTCCCAGATTTGGTATTTGGACTTCTTGGATTATATTAGAATTATGAGATTTTATTTTCGGAAATGGTCACGTGGGCCCACAGGAGAAATTTACTGTTTTAATGTGGGCCCACTTTGTTTTTGAGATTTTCGATATTTTGGATATTTTTTGAAGACAAAATATTTTGATCGAATCGGGCGACACGTGTCACCCCACGTGCGTGTAGCTAGTGGAGGACAGTGGCTTGGCTAGCCACTTATCTCGTGAAATGGCCGTGACACTTGGAAGCTCTTTTCGTTGGCCGTATGGTGTGGTGGGACCCACACACACATGGCCCAATCTTGACCACCCACTTTGGGCATTGATCTCGCCTTGATTCTTCTATAATACCCCATAAATGCAAGTATAATATTCATTCCACACTTAAGTCTTAAGTCTTCTAAATACTCTCCCCTTAGTCTTTTTGTCTCTCCTCCTCTTGTGTAGGAAATACTTTGTGTATTGTTGTATAATCCCAAATACCTTGGCCTAGTACCCACAGTAGTATTCCAAAGTTGTTTTAATACTAGGGCAGGAAATACTACTTTATTCCAATAGTCGCAAAATGAAACCCTAGAAAATCTTCATAAGCTTGGTTGAAGTGTTAAGAGAAGTTGTTTAGAAACTTCTAAGGGTCGCTTGGAGCGGGTTGGAGCGTAAGGAATTGGAGCTAAACGTTGCTCAGGATCGACATATAATCTTGGATAATTTTGGGCTTATCGAGGTAATAATCTATGTCCCCTATTGTAATTGGATATTACATGTTGTAGTAATTATATTTGAGTATATTATATGAGGATAGAAGATTGATAGAATTAAACTGTATTTACATTGGACTGTATTTACAGTAGACTTGTAGTATATTTGTGGGGCAGTGTTGTACACGTCCGGTGAGACGTATAATCCCCTGGGAGTTGTTGGCCTGGTAGCGGGCCGGAGTAGAGGAGGAGATTTGTGTGGTTGCGGGAGGTCTTTGCGAATTTTACGTAGAATAAGGAATCTTGTATTTAGAATATTCTACGAAGAGATCTAGAAGTTGATAGACGTTTTATGGCCAGTATAGGTGGAAGTACTACGAGTAGCGTATTCTACTTGAAGGGTGGAAAAGGCTAGCAAGGTTGTAGTACTTGGAGCATTTTGCTAATTGTCGATAATCGTCGCGAGGTATGTGAACCTCTTCCTATCTTTTCTAGCATGATTGTTGTGAACTATGTAGTACGGTGAGCGTCGTGTTCTAAGTGAATTTGGTTGGTTTACTGATTTTAAAAGATAAAGGACTTGACTTATATTTGACTTGATATGATATATGAAGAACTCGAATTGTGTAGAAAGTTGTGAAACCTCATTCGCAAGAAATGAGTATTTGGTCTTTAAAAGGAACTTGATTTCTAAAAGAAAAGAGACTTGAGGAATTGAAGAGTTTTTGTTTAAAAGAGAGACATGGTTTTGTCTTAAATTGGTTTAAAACATAAAGTGTTATAACAGCTTTATGGGAAGTTAGTTATAACGACTTTATGAAAGCAAAAGCATGGTTTTATCATTGGTTTTAAAATGGTAACTTGATTTAAGTATAGGTTACTTGTTTTGAAAAGAGTAAGTATTTGAGTTTTAAAGAGTATACTTGATGTTGTTTTAAAAGAAAGGCACTTGGTTTAAAAAGTATAGAGTACTTGATTTTAAAAGTCTTGTAAAAGTCTTTACGAAAGTAAAGTAATTTGGTTTGAAAAGGAAATGTGTTTTTGATACTACGAGTATTAGTAACTTTTACGTAAAAAGAGGTCTTTTTGAAAGAATGAAAGTGGGTATTATTTTTGGGTTTGAAACCCGTATTGTTGACATAAAATGAAAGTACCTTGAGTTGTGTGTAACTTGCCTATGGTTGCGTGTGATAGCCTTGTTGTGCCAGTATTGTATTTTTATACCACCGCGTCTCTCAATGGAGGGCCGGTTGATTTGTTATGATCTTACTTGGACGTACCGGCAGTGACGGAGGATTCCACGGGTGCGCTCCTGTTGATAGCGTTATTCCATGGACTAGCTCTCCATGAGGTTTCTTGGTCGGCCTTGGTATCGGTGGTTGGCTTCGTGCTTGCCGTCTCGTGGTGATTCGGCCTGCACAGTAGTTAGCTTTGCGCTTGCCTGTTCAGTTTAGTGGCGAAGTCTCGTGACACGGCCTTGGTACCTGGTAGTTAGCCTTCGTACTTGCCCCGGTCAGCTACGTGACACGGCCTTGGTACCTGGTAGTCGACTTTCGTACTTGCCCCGTGTCAGCTTCGTGGTTTGGTTGCATAGTATTGTTAGTACGGCCTTGGTATCTAGTAGTTGGCTTTCGTACTTGCCCCGGTCAGTCGATGATGCGGCTTTGGTATCTGGTAGTTAGCCTTCGTACTTGCCCCGTACGGTTTTATGACACAGGTGGGACCTGGTGTTCATGTGTACTCCTTGGTGTTGTTCTATCATAGACTGCCGACAGTGAGGAAGGAATTCCACGGGCACGATTGATGTTGTGGGCGTGAGACCCATGGATATATTTTGAGTGATGACTTGGAGGGCGTGAGTCCCTGACTTGACATGACTGCTTATATGTTGTGTACTGTAGTTTGGTTATCATACATGTCTCCTGCTTTATATAGACTATTATGATTTCATTACAGTATTTTCAGTTTCACATACTTGGTACCTGTTGTATTGACCTCCTTGAGTGCGTTAAATGCAGCGGTAAGTACATCGGTTGTGGATCCTCGCTCATAGGATCATAGTTCAGCGTATTGGGAAGCCGTTTCTCGGAGGCTTATCTTTTGGTATGTTACCACAGTGCAGCAGGTTCTTGTACATTCGGGTATGGCGGGGCCTGTCCGTCATAGTTGTTGTTATAAAACTCTTAAGTACATGTAACTGCTTTGTTGTGGCGAGTTTGTAAAAGGATAATTGTTCGGTTTTTATGTATATATACAAAAAGGCGACCGCTTGGGTTAGCCTGTTCTTATCATATATCTTGTTTCATGTTTAAGTTTTTATTTTCCGCTGATTTTTCTCTGATGTTGTATCACTAGGGTGCTCGGGGTAAGGCACCAGTCACGGGCCCGGGATCGGGTCGTGACACATAATTTTACACGTATTGTAAGGCGTGTAATCCCCTTTGTTTGGTTGTTGTTTTGAGCCTTAAATGTGGCATGTTGGTTATTGTATTCGGCCTTGAAAAAGGTGGCAAAGTGAGTAGAAACAAAGGAAGTCTTTGCCCGATTTTCCGTAGAATTAGAGGCGTATACTTAGTATTATTCTACGTTTGAGATTAGAAGTTGATAGTCTTGTTGTGACCATTATAGGTTGACACTACGTCTGGCGTATTCGGCAGCTTGTGGATTTAGCCGAAAGGTATGTGGTATCACGACCCGAACCGGGCGTGGCGGTGCCTTACCCCGGGCACCCTAGTGATACAACATCAGAGAAAACCAGCGGAAATAAAAACTTAAACATGCAAGTAGACATGGATCAAGATGAAAGAAAGCGAGCCAACCAAAGCGGTTGCCTTCAGCATATATATATATATATAAACATTTGAGCGATTTACAATCCTTACAACCGCCACAACGCGATTACTCTGCACTCTAAGAATTTTACAACAACTATGGCGGGACAGGCCGCCATACCTGAATGTACAAGAACTGCTGTGGTAACATACCAAAGATAAGCCTCGGAAACGAGCTTCCCAATACGCGAAAATGATCTAAAGCGGGATCGATACCAGGTGTCGCCACTGCGGCATGAGCGGCCCCGAAGGAGTCGGAGCAGGGTACAGCCGATGCATTTCACTCGCTGCATGAACGCAGCCCTCGGTTGAGGTCAAGACAATGTAGAAGTACTATAAATGAAATCATAGCGATCTATATAAAGCGGAGACATGTATGATAACCAAACTACAAGACACAACATATAAACAAATATATCAAGTCGTGACTCACGCCCAAATCATCACTCGTGCGTGGAATTCCTTCCTCACCGCCGGCGATCATGATATAACAACACCGCGAGTACACTGAACACCAAGTCCTACGATGCCAGCGTACCACGAGACCTCGTCACTATACTGACTCGCGAAGCTGACACGTGGCAAGTGCAATAACCTATACCCGATCCACCTGCGCCACGTAGCTGACGGGGGCAAGTAACGGCTACGCACCCGATCACAATCGTAAGTCACGATGCCGCGCGGTCGACACGTGGTAAGTGCAACAAGCACTGCGGATCCACTGCGCCACGTGGCGGCGGGGCAAGTAAGCGATTCGCACGATCCAATCACAACCGTAAGTCACGATGCCGCCATAACCAAAAATGGTCACATGTCCACGTAATCCATCAACGGGGTAGACATGCCCATGTAACAATGCTAATGGAAGCATACCGTGGAATTTCCGTCACCGCAGACGCGTCAAGTAAGTTCTCAATAAGTCAACCGCCTCCATCGAGAGGCGGTAGAATAGAAACACAATTCTTGCATAACAAAGACTATCTTGATAAGCATAGGCAAGTTACACAACAACAAGCATAGGCAAGTTACACAACAACAAGCATAGGCAAGTTACACAACAACAAGCATAGGCAAGTTACACAACAACAAGCATAGGCAAGTTATACATAACTCTAAGTACTTTCATTTTATGTCAAAGTCCGGGTTTTAACCCTAAAGTACTACGTACGTTAAATTCCTTTTAAGAGATCCATTCCTTTTATGAAAATCACCCGATACCTGTAGTATAAAATAGAGTGTCTTACATCTTTAAAGCAAACCAAAACAACTTCTCTTTTTAAGGCCAAGTTTCCACATTAAAACCAATGATAAAAACCCTTCTTTTGTTTTCGTAAAGTCGTTATAACCAACTTCCCATAAAACTGTTATAACACTTTAAGTTTTAAACCATTTTAACACAATGCCTTTCTTTTCCCTAAAGTTCCAGTTTGCCTAATTTCAATTACTCAAGTCTCTTTTAGAAAAGTTTCATAGTTCAATGTCTTAATCTCTTTTTAAAACAATTGAGTAACATATGCCATGGCGAGTAGGTTATTCTTGTTCATAAATCTTATTAAGCAGCCATGATCTAGGAAATGTAATATCATTTTGTCTCATCTTAGCTTCTATGCAGATGGAGGTTTCTACTGGTTTTAATAATACTTCATTATTCAATACATTTTCCTTTATTAACGCTGCAGTGGTTGGTCGATACACATTCTGATTTCCGAAATCAGTAAAACATTATTCCTTTTAAAAACCACGTACTCATTACTCACGAATGAGGTTTCACACAAAACTCATATTAATTCATTTAAGTTAAGTCTCTTATCATATAAGATCAAGTCTCTTAACTTCAAAATCGATAAACCATTTTCTTTACCTCTCTTAAGACGTTATACCTAACTCCCATAAAGCTAGTATAACTCTTTTTAAAACCTTTAAAACCAAGTGTTACTCTTCTTTCAAAAATGGTTTCTTAACTCTTGTGACATACTTCAAGTTTCTTATAATTCAGCTTAAGTCAAAAGACATTGCTGCATAACCACGTTCAATTAGCACGACGTCTACCGTACTATATATTATTCGGGCTTAAGTCAAAAGACATTGCCGTACAACCACGTTCAATTAGCACACGACGTCACCGTACTATATATTATTCAGGCTTAAGTCAAAAGACATTGCCGTATAACTACGTTCAATTAGCACACGTACGTCTACCGTACTATATATTATTCAGGCTTAAGTCAAAAGACATTGCCGTACTATATATATCTTCCTTTAAAATATCATGCTCAAAAGTATAGGAAGAATCACATACCTCGCGACGATTATCGACTATAAGCAAAACGCTCCACGGCTATAACCCGGCTAGCCTTGTCCACCTTCTAAGTAGCACATGCTACTTGCAAAACATTCAACCAAAAGGTTATCGATCTATTATGTCTGATCTATGTAAGTACAGTTTAACTTATACTCATATTCTTCTGAAGTGATTTCAGTTCAAACCTTTTCTGTAATATCCTTCTATTACAGTTCAAATCTCTACTATGAATCTTATATTCATTTCTATACTACTACAGTATGTAATTTCCAATTACAATAGAAGGACATTAGTATTTACCTCGATGAGCCCAAAAATTATCCAAGTATAATGTCGCTCCTGAGCAACGTTATGCTCCTACTCCGAGTGCTCCAACCCGCTCCAAAAAACCCAGAAGTTCTACAACTTCTACTTAACACTTCAACCGACTATGAAGGTTTTCCTTAGGGTTTTCGTTTAGTGGCTAAAGAAAGTATAATAGTATTTTCTGGGCTTTTGTATAAGTGTAACCTTGGGAATACTACAAGGTATTTGGGCCAAGGTATTTGGGCATTATAACAATACTAGGAGAGTATTTCTATACCACAACAAGGGTATTTTTACGAAAACAACTAGGCTAGGGGTACCCGGCTAGACACCACAAAGGGAGGTTCGTAGGGCCTTCAAGAGGGGAGGGGTGGTGTTTGGACGAGAACAAGCAAGAGAGAGGAGGATTCTTCAAGACTTAGGAAGATTTTAGGATGAAGAAGTCTTCCAAAGGAGTGGTATTTATAGGTCAAGAGATGGCCAACCAATGGCCAAGATTAATCAAGTGTTAGGCAAGTGTAGGGCTAGGATTCCACCATGTACCTTATCCATCTACCACACCACTTGCACAAAATATCCTACCTAACCCCGACCCCTTTCGTCCCTTTGCCGTCAACTCAAGCCCAATGTGAGGGTGACACATGTCACCCTCCCGTTGGTCCAAAATGTTTCGTCTCTCGGAAAAATCCGCAAAAATTATAAATGACATAGCCGGAATTTTCCCTTCGCAAGTTTAGTAAAACGTTTCGTCGAAAAACGACTCTTTTCGGCACTTGTGCCTAAATTTCGAACCTTGCCTAATCTTAAGGCTTGAATTTATATACGTACGCCCTCACGTACATACTCTGAAAATACGGGGTATAACATTCTCCCCTCCTTAGAAACATTCGTCCCGAATGTTCTTTCTCAAAACGGATTACGATGGAGATCTTCTAACAAGTTGCCAACGCCACGCCTGGCCACGAACTAACACACGTTCTCTTCCTTCCTTACTCGTTGTGCCCTTCTCGAACACTTGAACTCTTCTAGTATACGTACCATACTTCAGTCATCACTTCAGTTCCCAAAACTTTGGAGTCACCACTTCCAAACTTGGTCATCTACTAGCCTCAACCTCCCTTAAGGCCATTCCCGGCCTTCACGATCCGCTTCTGGTCGAACATATCCATGAACTCATACGATGGTCGTCTAAACTTGGGCCTAGCACCCTCGTGACCCTACCACCTGGCGGGACCACCCAGAGCTGACCCCATCTCGAAACAGGCCGCGGGTTGGCTCTCAACATGGCCCCAACCCGACCCACTTAACGCATCACGCTCTTGTTCCCCGATCCGGACAATCTTACCTACACAGGTCATGAAAGCTACCACTTCCATTTACAACACCCAAGGAAATTTTCCCACAATTACTCCACGTATACTTACACATTCTGACAAGGATCACCCGCAAAATCTTGTACTCAAGACGGCCTTACATCTAAGGTCTCAACTGTAATATTCTAAGGTTCATCATTTTCTCACTAACCAGGCTTCTAAATCACATTTTAGCACAAGCTATCCGAACAAAACACTAAACACATCAATACATACAAAACTCTAGAGGATTAAGGATATACCTGAAATTAGGCGGTTCAAAGGACCGCTAAAACTGGGAACTTCCACCGCGACCTCTACCGTGGCCTGCCGGTGTATGAACATCCTGCCTAGCTATGGAAGGTGAAGAACCCGCCCGATCTAGTAATTCGTGCTATCCCAAGCTACCCCAGTGGACAATCTCGTCAAATGGCCACCCGGCAAGTATAGCAATCTCCCAAACCGATCGACATTCCTCTACGGGCTTTACCACAATGGTCACACCGAGATACGGTGGCCTCGTCCGCGAGTACTCCTACTCGCAATCTGAACCACAGGAGCCCCGACTGCTCCTGCGTATTCCAAAGCGTCCGGCGACGGTGGGGACCACTTGCATGGCGGAGGCGCATAATCGGCACTCTTTGGCGGTCCGCCTCGAAAGTCATCAAAGGACCTGCTGTTACGCCCTCTTACACGACCTTGGTCATTCAGTCGATTTCTCGCTCCTCACCTCCAGTGCATAAGCTGTATGCTGGCAATGTCCGTACGGCTGAAGAGCTACACCCGAACAAATCTCTGCTAGGTAATCATCGAGCCCTGTAACATATCGGTGCACTCGATCCTCCATACTAGCTACTAACGCGGGGACGTACCGAGCCAATGAGTCGAACTCCACATTGTACTCCCGAACCGTCGCGGATTCGCGCAACACCAAAAATCTGTCGGCGAGCCCTCCTCATCCGTGGAGGCAAGAAGTGTCTGAAATGCCTTTGAGAACTCGTCCCACAAAGCCGGAAGTGCATTCTCTCCCCGGGACAGCTCCCACGAATCAAACCAGTCGACTGCGGTATCACGCAGCCGATGCGAACCTAGGACCACCGACTCGGTCTCCGATGCCTTGATCACTCTCATGATCGGCTGCGCAGGATGAACTCCTGCGGATCATCCTCGAGCCACCCATAAAACTCGCGGGTTACATCTCGGAAAATCCGTAGCTTCCAACTATCGATCTAGGGTGAACGGCTGGTGCTCTATCGAATCACTGCGTCCGGCTTATCCTCAAGTCAGCCACCACGGCCATTAATCGGGCCACTCGCTTGTACCCCATCTCCTGCTCGCATCGCGGATCGAGGCTCAATCTTGTGGTCTCTGCCGCTGCTCTACTCGCAGCTCCCTCTGCTGCTTTGCCCTTCTGGGCCCGGGTTGCCTTACGCGGAGGCATAACTGGTAAAAACGAAGTACGTCAGAGGGGTCCAACTTACAATACAACTCTAAGGCACGATCTCAGAATGAGAAGAATGGAAACCAATCCTAAATGTCCTATAGCCTCCTGATTATAGATGTGGTGCACAACACATCGATAATCAAGCATCGCTGAACACGGTGCGTAGACACTTTCCGATGACTAATCGCTCGATACCACTTTTGTCACGACCGAACCGCCCGTGACTAGTACCTACCGGGCACCTGGTGATACAACATCGAGAAAACCGGAAATAAAAACTTAAACATGCAAGTAGACATGGATCAAGATGAAAGAAAACAGGCCAACCAAAACGGTTGCCTTTCAACATATATATATATAAACATTTGAACAGTTACAATCCTTACAACACTGCCCACAACAGTGCTACAGACCTCTAAGATTTTTACAACAACTATGGCGGGACAGGGCCCCGCCATACCCCTGAATGTACAAGAACCTACAGACTCAGGGTAACATACCAAAGATAAGCCTCCGAAGGAACGGAGCTTCTGTTGAAAGGTGATCCTAAACGCGGGGATCGACAGCCGATGTACTTCTACCTGCGGCATGAACGCAGCCCCCCGAAGGAGGTCAGTACAACAGGTACCAAGTATGTGAAACTGTAAAGTACTATAAATGAAATCATAGCAGTCTATATAAAGCAGGAGACATGTATGATAACCAAACTACGACACAACATATAAACAAATATATCAAGTCGTGACTCACGCCTCCAAATCATCACTGCGTGCGTGGAATTCCTTCCTCACCGCGATCATGATATAACAACACGAGTACACCTGAACACCAAGTCCTACCTGATGCCAAAGCCGTACCACGAGACCTCGTCACTATACTCACTCGCGAAGCTGACACGTGGCAAGTGAAATAACCTATACCCGATCCACCTGCGCCACGTGGTGACGGGGCAAATGCGACTACGCACCGATCACAATCGTAAGTCACGATACTTCGCGCGAAGGTGACACGTGGTAAGTGCAACAACCCGCTGCAGATCCACTGCGCCACGTGGCGGCGGGCAAACAGCGACGCACTCGCAATCAAAACCGTAAGTCACGATGCCGCCATAACCAAAAATGGTCACATGTCCACGAATCCATCAACGGGTAGACATGCCCATGTAACAATGCTAATGGAAGCATACGTGGAATTTCCGTCACCGCCAGACGTCAAGTAAGTTCTCAACAAGTCAACCGGCCCTCCATCGAGAGACGCGGTAGAATAGAAACACAATTCTTGCATAACAAAGACTATCTTCAATAAGCATAGGCAAGTTACACAACAACAAGCATAGGCAAGTTACACAACAACAAGCATAGGCAAGTTACACAACAACAAGCATAGGCAAGTTACACAACAACAAGCATAGGCAAGTTATACATAACTCTAAGTACTTTCATTTTATGTCAAAGTCCGGGTTTTAACCCTAAAGTACTACGTACGTTAAATTCCTTTTAAGAGATCCATTCCTTTTATGAAAATCACCCGATACCTGTAGTATAAAATAGAGTGTCTTACATCTTTAAAGCAAACCAAAACAACTTGTCTTTTTAAGGCCAAGTTTCCACATTAAAACCAATGATAAAAACCCTTCTTTTGTTTTCGTAAAGTCGTTATAACCAACTTCCCATAAAACTGTTATAACACTTTAAGTTTTAAACCATTTTAACACAATGCCTTTCTTTTCCCTAAAGTTCCAGTTTGCCTAATTTCAATTACTCAAGTCTCTTTTTAGAAAAGTTTCATAGTTCAATGTCTTAATCTCTTTTTAAAACAATTGAGTAACATATGCCATAGGCGAGTAGGTTATTCTTGTTCATAAATCTTATTAAGCAGCCATGATCTAGGAAATGTAATATCATTTTGTCTCATCTTAGCTTCTATGCAGATGGAGGTTTCTACTGGTTTTAATAATACTTCATTATTCAATACATTTTCCTTTATTAACACTGCAGTGGTTGGTCGATACACATTCTGATTTCCGAAATCAGTAAAACATTATTCCTTTTAAAAACCACGTACTCATTACTCACGAATGAGGTTTCACACAAAACTCATATTAATTCATTTAAGTTAAGTCTCTTATCTTATAAGATCAAGTCTCTTAACTTCTAAAATCAGTAAACCATTTTCTTTACCTCTCTTAAGACGTTATACCTAACTCCCCATAAAGCTAGTATAACTCTTTTTAAAACCTTTAAAACCAAGTGTTACTCTTCTTTCAAAAATGGTTTCTTAACTCTTGTGACATACTTCAAGTTTCTTATTCTCCCCGCTTAAGTCAAAAGACATTGCCGTACAACTACGTTCAATTAGCACACGTACGTCTACCGTACTATATATTATTCAGGCTTAAGTCAAAAGACATTGCCGTACAACTACGTTCAATTAGCACACGTACGTCTACCGTACTATATATTATTCAGGCTTAAGTCAAAAGACATTGCCGTACAACTACGTTCAATTAGCACACGTACGTCTACCGTACTATATATTATTCAGGTTTAAGTCAAAAGACATTGCCGTACTATATGTATCTTCCTTTAAAATATCATGCTCAAAAGTATAGGAAGAATCACATACCTCGCGACGATTATCGACTATAAGCAAAACGCTCCACGGCTATAACCCGACTAGCCTTGTCCACCTTCTAAGTAGCACATGCTACTTGCAAAACATTCAACCAAAAAGGTTATCAGTCTACTGTAATACAGTCCTATGTAAGTACAGTTTAACTTCTACTCATATTCTTCTGAAGTGATTTCAGTTCAAACCTTTTCTGTAATATCCTTCTATTACAGTTCAAATCTCTACTATGAATCTTATATTCATTTCTATACTACTACAGTATGTAATTTCCAATTACAATAGAAGGACATTAGTATTTACCTCGATGAGCCCAAAAATTATCCAAGTATAATGTCGCTCCTGAGCAACGTTAAGCTCCTACTCCGAGTGCTCCAACCCGCTCCAAACAACCCTTAGAAGTTCTACGCAACTTCTACTTAACACTTCAACCGACTATGAAGGTTTTCCTTAGGGTTTCGTTTAGTGGCTAAAGAAAGTATAATAGTATTTTCTGGGCTTTTGTATAAGTGTAACCTTGGGAATACTACAAGGTATTTGGGCCAAGGTATTTGGGCATTATAACAATACTAGGAGAGTATTTCTATACCACAACAAGGGGTATTATACGAAACAACTAGGCTAGGGGTACTGGCTAGACACCACAAAGGGGAGGTTCGTAGGGCCTTGAGAGGGGAGAGGGGTGGTGTTTGGATGAGAACAAGCAAGAGGGAGAGGGAGGGATTCTTCAAGACTTAGGAAGATTTTAGGATGAAGAAGTCTTCCAAAGGGAGGGGTATTTATAGGTCAATAGATGGCCAACCAATGACCAAGATTAATCCAAGTGTTAGGCAAGTGTAGGGCTAGGATTCCACCATGTGTACCTTATCCATCTACCACACCACTTGCACAAAATATCCTACCTAACCCCTTGACCCCTTTCGTCCCTTTGCCATCCAACTCAAGCCCAATGTGAGGGTGACACATGTCACCCTCCCGTTGGTCCAAAATGTTTCGTCTCTCGGAAAAATCCGCAAAAATTATAAATGACATAGCCGGAATTTTCCCTTCGCAAGTTTAGTAAAACGTTTCGTCGAAAAACGACTCTTTTGGCACTTGTGCCTAAATTTCGAACCTTGCCTAATCTTAAGGCTTGAATTTATATACGTACGCCCTCACGTACATACTCTGAAAATACGGGGTATAACATGAACTATCTCCTCTTCTAGCATGATTCCTTAAGATAAAGAAAGTACGTCCTACTCCTTAAATGATCCATTCCTTGGTTGTATTTGGATTGCCAAAAATAGAATTTGTTCTATGTACTTCCTTGATTGTACTTTGATGTTTAATTTGTAAGTTGTATAATCCAATTCCTTAGTGAAGTTTGGATTCTTAAAAGTGAAGGTGTTTTACTTAAAGTACATGGAGTCTTGAAAAGGAAGTGGTTTCCAAACCTTTTGGCTAGTGTCTTAGTTCCAAAACCTAAAGGTAATTATAATGACTTTAGGGGAGTCAAAGGAGTGATTTACTTAATTGTTTTAAAAGAGGAGAAATGACATGATTTAAGAGAAGTAACTTGTTTTAAAGGTGTGAGTTACTTGAGGTTTAAAAGTAGAAGAAACTTGTTTTCTATATATTAAGAGACTCGAAGTATTTTGAAAGTTAAGAAACTTGATTTGAAAGTTTGTGATACTTGGTTTTAAGTATAAGTCTTCTGGTTATAAAAAGAATGAAATTGTCTAAAACCATAAAGGGTTATAACGGCTTTATGGGAAGTTGGTTATAACGACTTTATGGAAGGTTTAGAAAGTTGTCTATTTTGATTAATGGGCATAAGTTGCCTAGATTGTGAAAATTTGAAGTTACTTGGTTTCAAGCTTTGAAATGAGTTTCTAAAAGTGTAGTAACTTACTTTGAAAAATAGACACACCTTGATACTACGGGTGTTAGTATCTTGGGGTTTTACATAGAAAGGAGTCTTTTGAAAAGAATGTACGTACGTAGTACTTTGGCTTGTTTAATGGAGAATTATTCTATGTGTGCCTTGATAAGTACTTTGGCTTGTTTAATGGAGAATTATTCTATGTGTGCCTTGATAAGTACTTTGGCTTGTTTAATGGAGAATTATTCTATGTGTGCCTTGATAAGTACTTTGGCTTGTTTAATGGAGAATTATTCTATGTGTGCCTTGATAAGTACTTTGGCTTGTTTAATGGAGAATTATTCTATGTGTGCCTTGATAAGTACTTTGGTTTTTTGAGAATTGCCTATGTGTGCTGGTAATAGCCGGTTTTGTGCTAGTGGTATATCATTCATTACGGGGTCATTCCCCGAGTTTGTGGCATTTGCATATTCCGTGGATTTGCTACCCACGATGCGAGGAATACCTCATGCGAGTCCGCAAGGGCTTATGCGGGTGAAATAGTCCCATGCGGGCGGATCTGACCTATCACGAGGAATACCTCATGCGAGTCTGTAAGGGCTTATGCGGGTGAAATAGTCCCATGCGAGGAATACCTCATGCGGGTCCACGCGACTTATGCGGGTGAAATAGTCCCAGGAGTAGGATTGCTTAATGATACTGCGGGCGGGTGGTCCTGCTTTGATCGTGAGCTTCCTATTTTATATTGTAAGTATACTACTATTTACTCTCATTGTTAGTAAGGCGCAGTGTGCTGTAATTTGATTATCATACATGCCTCCGGATTTGTTTGTGTTACCCTATGGTCATGCTTATACGATGTGGAATTCCGGGGCATGCGACCACGAGGTATTTAGGACACAGGTGGGACTTGGCGTTCATGTATGCATATTGGTGTTATATTATATCATGGACTGCCGGCAGTGAGGAAGGATTCCACGGGCATGATTGATATTATGGGCGTGAGACCCATAGTTATATTTGAGTAGTGACTTTGAGGGCCTGCGTCCCTGACTTGATATGACTGCTTATGTATTATGCGTATGTTGGCTATCATACATGTCTCTGCTTTGTTTAGATTATGATTTCATTCTGATTTCATTCACATACTTCGTACATTCTTCAGTCGACCTCCTTCGAGTGCGTTCATCCGCAGTTTAGGTACATGATTTGGTGATCGGCAGTGTAGGACCGCTCGAGTTTTTGGATAGCTCCTTCGCTCAAGAGTTTATCTTTTTGGTATAAGTTCTTCCGATGTGCTTTTGCGATTATGGGTACGGCGGGCCTTGTCCGTCATAGTTCGATATAACTCTTAGAGTGCGTATTCATATATGGGATTGGACTGCGTATGCGGTGTAGTGTCTTTTGTTTATGTATATTATATGGCAGCCTTGTCGGCTTTGCCTTGCGTCACGTTGGTTTTAAAAAAATGAGGTGTTATTTAATTTCCAGCGATTTACTTAGTTGTTAAGGTAGAAGGGTGCCCAGGTAGGGCACCAGTCACGGGCCCGGGGTTCGGGGCGTGACAGAGTGGTATCAGAGCAGTCAGTCCTCGGAATGTCTACAGACCGTGTCTAGTAGTGTTATACCCCGTATTTACAGGACATGTTTTAAGAACGTACGTAAGAACTCAGAAGTGTCAATATTTGAGACTTGTAAAATTTTATCGGAATTATGAAATTGTCGGAAAACGTTTTGTTGTGACGAATGGGAGGGCGACACGTGTCACCCCCCCTTTGTGATGCCTTGGTCGAATTAGGCAAGGACAAAAGGGTCATTTGACCATTAGTGAGATGACCAAGTCTTGCAAATGACCTAGCTTGACATAGTTGACTAAAAGTCCAAGGGCCATATGGGCAAGATCCATGTGAAACTCATCCGAACCACCCATTTGTTCTAATCTTGACCCTCCATTTATTATATAAGCTTACTAGTGCAAGACAAGGCTTAACACTTAGTATTTTTTTCAAGAAAACTTGATGAAAACGTGAGGGAGCTCTCGGCCAAGGGCTAGGGTTTGAAGGAAAAATTTTCAATTTTTGTCCAATAGTCTCCCCACTTTAAACCAAGGTACCTAAGGGTATTGTAAGCTTATCTCAATAGAAAAATCTCGGAAAAAGATAGTTTTCGGGTTAGTCGCAAGGCGAAAACCTAAGGGGGTCTTTCAAATTTGAAGTTGGAATTTGAAGAAACTTTGTTGGTGTTGTTCTAAGGGTCTCAACTCGCGGATTGAAGTGTCTTGAAGAGTCTCTAGGTTGCTAAGGAGCAACTTCGGTTTTGAAGATTGGATTAAGAATCGTTGAGGTATAATCTTGTTCTTTGAAAGTGTTACAAGATTAATTATATTGTTGTTAGCTTTACTTGTTGCTAGCATGAGGTATATGTGTTGAATTTATAATGATTATGGATCGATTTTAGCCTTGGAAATCCGAAATGTTATACAAGCCACTTGAAAATTGGATTACTAATTGGTCGTTTTTAGAAATCGTCGCATGTTACTTACTTAAAGATTATGGTTATTATAATCAAATGCGACTTGATATCATGTTATTCTACCAATTTGGATTGAAATGGAAATTGGATAAGAATTTGTATGGTTGAACTCTAGGTGGCCGAATTTGGACTTGTAGTTTGTATTAGTTTGTTATTCATTTGTATTGAACTACCTTCTAAATTGTGAGCCAATTGGGGCTGTTTAGTTATTCATTTGTATTGGACTACCTTCTATATTGTTGTGAGCCAATTTGGGGCTGTTTGGTTATTGTATTTCGGCCTTGAAAAAGGTGGCAAAGTAAGTAGAAACAAAGGAGGTGTTGTCCGATTTTCCGTAGAATTTAGTGACTTAGCACTTAGAATATTCTACGTTTGAAATAAGAGGTTAATGGACGTATGGTGACCATTATAGGTTGAAGTACTAAGTATAGTGTATCCTACTTGAAGAATGGAATAGCTCAAGGTTGAAGTACTTTGGAGCATTTTGCTACTTGTCGACAATCGTCGCGAGGTATGTGAACCTCTTCCTTCCTTTGGCATGATTCTATGTATGGAATATACCTGTGGTATCATTTCATGTTTCCTATTACTCTTAGAAGTTAAGAGGTAGTTGTGTGATCTACTCTGTAGAACTTTTCCTATCTTTGAGCATGACTAGTTGCATTATGTAGTATGGTAGGCGTCTGACACCTTGATATCCTTTGCTAGTTTGTGAATAGCCAAGTCGGGTGAGTTGGGAGATTTACTCACTTCTTTGAAAGTATAAAGGATGTCTTAAGTTTTATTAAAGGTTAAGGGACTTGAAGAGTTTTAAAGTATATGATACTTGTTAGTGTTAAACGTATAAGTCCCTTGGAGAGGAAATTGTTTTTGGCTAAGGTATAAAGTGAATATAACGGCTTTATGGGAAGTTGTTATATTTGCTTTATGGAAAGATAAATGACTTGATTTTAGTGAAAAGGCAACTTGTTTTTAAGGCATCTATTGCCTAAGGTTTTATAATAAAAGGAGTCGCTTGTTTTCTAAAGGTTAAGAGACTAATTGTATTTTTCAAAGTTATGAGAATTGATTTGAAAGTATATAATACTTGGTTTCAAAAAGTAGAAGTCTCTTGGTTATAAAAGGAACGTGTTGGTCTAAACCATAAAGGGTTATAACGGCTTTATGGGAAGTTGGTTATAACGGCTTTATGGAAGGTTAAGAGAATGGTTTTCTCTAATAAAGTAATCAAAGAAATAACTTGTGTTACGGAAGGGCAAATTGTTTTAAAGGTACCAATTGCTTAAGGTTTTTAATAAAGAAGTCACTTGATTTAGAAGCCGGTAATTGTATTTCTAAAAAGGTATTGTGACTTGTCTTGAAAGGTGGATAGGACTTGATACTACGGTTGTTAGTATCGGGGAAGTTTTATTTGGAAAGGAGTCTTTTGAAAAGAATGTACGTACGTAGTACTTTGACCTGTTTAATTGAGAATAATTCTATGTGATGCCTTGATTAGTACTTTGGCTTGATTAATTGAGAATTAGTCTAAGTATGCCTTGATAAGTACTTTGGCTTGTTAAAAGAGAATTATTCTATTTGTGCCTTGATTAGTACTTTGGCTTGATTAATTGAGAATTAGTCTAAGTATGCCTTGATAAGTACTTTGGCTTGTTAAATGAGAATTATTCTATTTGTGCCTTGATTAGTACTTTGGCTTGATTAATTGAGAATTAGTCTAAGTATGCCTTGATAAGTACTTTGGCTTGTTAAATGAGAATTATTCTATTTGTGCCTTGATTAGTACTTTGGCTTGATTAATTGAGAATTAGTCTAAGTGTGCCTTGATAAGTACTTTGGCTTGTTAATTGAGAATTAGCCTATGTGTGCTGGTGATAGCCTTTGAGTGCAAGTATTATGTTTTATTACGTTGCCGCGACTCTCGGTTGGAGGCCTATTTGTTGTAAGTACTTGGACATACAAGCGGTGATGTGGGATTCCACGGGTATCTTAGATTAATTGTAGTACTTGGGTTAAATTCGGATTTTTATAGAAGACATGGTAGTGTACATTTTTTATAATGGTCGGTTGAGATAGGGTAAGAGTATAAATGAGGGCAAGCCCTAAGATGTTATACCACCTTCCGAGTAAGAGTATAAGTGAGGTAAACCCAAGACATTATACCCATAGCTGCTTTGTATAATGGTCGGTTGAGATAGGGTAGGAGTATAAATGAGGCAAGCCCTAAGACGTTATACCACCTTCTCGAGTAAGAGTATAAGTGAGGGTATACCCAAGATGCTATACCACACCTTTACCAACTTCTCGGGGTAAGAGTATGAGTGAGGGTAGACCAAGACGCCATACCAGGTGGGACTTGGTGTTCATGTATGCCTATTGGTGTATTATTATATCTGGGTATCGACAGTGATGTGGGATTCCACGGGCAGGAGATATATATATGTGTTGTGAATGTGTACGCCGACAGTGAGGTGGGATGCCACGGGCGCGACACATGATTATATTTTACACTTGTAGCTGTCGGCAGTGATGGGGGATTCCACGGACACGCTTGATATTAGTGTGACTTGATCGCGTCCCAGATTGGGCCGGGTAGTAAATGTGCCCTCCTTTAAAGGGCCGGATTATACTTATGAAAGATAAGTAGGTTATATAGAAATGAACTTAATGATTTTTCCTAATCATGTGCGTAAGAATGTGGCTATAACCTTTATTGAAAATGGGAAAATATATTTATGTGAAATTAAGTTCATAAGTGGTAATGACACGGCAGGATCTGGTATGTACTTTTTATACTTGTCCTCGTCATTCTTTTGTCTGATTATGATCATTTCTTGACGTTATTTACATTCCATATTCGGTTTTGTTATCGACCCCGGCCGAGCTGCGTTAAATGCCGCAGTTTTAGGTACCTGGTTGGTGATCCTTGCTCTTAGGATCTCGGTTCGATTTTGAGAAAGCTCCATTTGCTCGGAGGCTTAGCTCTTGGTGCAGTTTTCCACGAGGTAGTAGATTTATGTACATTCGTGGTATGGCGGGGCCCATCCATACGATTGTTATTCCTAGAGTGCGTATTCACATATGTGGTTGGGCTATAAGAATGAGTTGTAAAGTTGTACTTTGACTTTGTTTATATTATGGAAAGCGGCCTTATCGGCTGCTTTGTGTTGTTATATTGTTTACACATGTTTTATGTTGTGTATGTTCGCTGCTATTCTACGATGTATACCAGGCAGGGTGCCCGGTAGGGCACGTCGCGGCTTGGGAGTCGTGACAAAAAGTGTATCGAGCGATTAGTCCTCGGAAAGTGTCTGAGAGTGTCTAGTAGCGTCTTGATTATCGGTGTGTTGTGCACCACATCTATAATCAGGAGGCTGCAGGACATTTAGGATTGATTTCCATTGTTCTCACTCTGAGATCGTGCGATAGAGCTGTGTTGTTAGGGTCGTCCCTCCCTAACGAGTTATGTTGAATGCAGCTACGAGAAAGGCAGCAGTGACCCAGGAATGACTATGTGGATTGCGTATCCAGGTTGGTAATGATTATAGTATAGTTGGTATTGTGACATACATCTATACGGAGTTATGTATGAGGGTCAGACGCGTGTTGCCTAGAATGATTTTAGATTACCAGGAATTGGTAAAGACTAACTAGATACCGGGAAGGTATGGAATAATTAATGAATTTTCGCCAAGGTTTTGTGTTTTATTTCGAGATAATTGGGAAAGGATGAGGCATGCGATAGGGTAGTGAGCGCAGAAGCCATGTTAAGGAACCTAACGGAATGTCATGTTAATAGATTAAGCTGCGTGGTAGGCTTAAGAAAATTGTATGGATGAGGTCCGTATAGAGTAAGTAATGGTTCTTGTGATCAACGACACGATTATGGATTTATGAGAAGTTTTTGTACCCGTTTACGGGGGGACTGATAAGGTAGGCATGGAGCGTGGAAAGTGCGAGCCTCAGAATGTTGAAAACCGCTAGGACCTTAGTTGTATAAGGTCTTCTCGGGTAGAAAGATTTATTATAGACCAAGAATAAGAGTTAAGTGCGCGGCGGTCGGGGTGAGGACACTGCTACGGGTGCCCATATCTGGAAAGGAGTGGGATCAGTTGGTAGTAGTTCCGCTACGTGGCGAGTCCACGAGCAAGTGCCCAAGTCTAGTTAATTGTTTTACGGGTTCGTGGACGCGTTCCACCAAACAGTCATGGCGGAAATGGCCTTATATTGTTTTATAGAGTGACTCCAGATGGAGGCCGGCATCGTATGGAAGTTATGTATACTAGTGTGAGTTGGAAATACGGAAAGAAATGCGACCGAGAAAAAGGATAACAACCAAGTGTAAAGGAATAGAGCACGAATCCATAAGAACCTTTCGAGTAACTACACCGTGAGTGTGTGGGGTGGTAGTGGCGGATATGAGGTTTTTGTAACGCCCGAACCGGGCAGTTCTTGGTGCCTTACCCCGGGCACCCTAGTGATACAACATCAGAGAAAACCAGCGGAAAATAAAACACGAGTCATGAAACAAGAGATATAATAAATAAACAGGCCAACCAAAGCGATTGCCTTGGTATATACATAAAAACGAACAGTTATCCTTTTTACAACCACCCTGCAATTACTCTGGACCTCTAAGATTTACAACAACTATGGCCAGACAGGGCCCCGCCATACCCCTGAATGTACAAGAACCTACAACTCAGGGAAACATACCAAAGATAAGCCTCCGAAGGAACGGAGCTTTCAAACACGCTGAAATGAGATCCTAAGAGCGGGGATCCACGACCGATGTACCTCTACCTGCGGCATGAAAGCAGCCCGAAGGAGGTCGATCTGGCGTACCAAGTATGTGAAACTGTACAACACTGTAAATGAAATCATAATAGCTTAAAAAGCAGGAGACATGTATGATAACCAAAATACAGTACGCAACATAAAAGCAGTCAAGTCAGGGACTCACGCCCTCAAAGTCACCACTCAAATATAACTATGGGTCTCACGCCCACAACAGCCATCATGTTCGCATCATGGCGCGTGCCCCGAATCTTGCATCGGTGTAGTCATGTCCATGATGCAACAATAATAACAAGGCGCGTGGCCACACCCCGAATCGCGCCGGTGTAGACATGTCCATGATGCAACAATAATAAGGCCGCGTGGCCGCGTACCGAATCGCGCCGGTGTAGACATGCCCATGTAACCTCAATAACAATATACTGGGTGGTCAACCCTGCCGCATGGCCACATGCCCCCGGAATACTGCATCGGTGTAGACATGTCCATGTGACATCAACAACAAGACAGTAATCAAAAATGGAAACATACCCGTGGAATTCTCCATCACTGCCAGCACGTCCAAGTAAGTTCTCAACAAGTCAACCGGCCCTCTATCGAGAGACACGGTAACACAGAAATACCACACTTGCACAACAAAGGCTATCATTACAAGCATAGGCAAGTTTCACAACAACAAGCATAGGCAAGTTTCACAACAACAAGCATAGGCAAGTTTCACAACAACAAGCATAGGCAAGTTTCATAACAACTCAAAGTACTTTCATTTTATGCCAAAGTCCGGGTTTTTAACCCCAAAGTACTACATACGTTAAGTTCTTTTAAAAGAGATCCATTACTTTTATAAAAGTCACCCGATACCCGTAGCCTTAGAATGACCAACCCACATTCCTTTCCAAAATCAAGTAACAACATTCTTTTCCTAAGTTCCAGTTTGCCTAGTTTCAATTACTCAAGCTTCTCATTTTCAAATGGTTTCATAGTTCATAAACTTAATCACTTGATTTCTTTTTAGATCTATTGAGTAATATTTGTGTCACGTGAGTGTTGTTTATTCTTGTTTACAACATTCTTATTACAATGACCATGATCTAGAAAATGTAATATCATTTTGTCTCATCTTAGTTTCTATGCGGATGGAGGTTTCTACTGGTTTTAATACGATACATCATTATTCAATACATTTTCCTTTATTAACTTGCGGTGGTGCAGCCGATACACATTCGATTTCAAATCAGTAAAACATTATCCCTTTAAATAAAACCAAGTACTCATTACTCACGAATGAGGTTTCACACAAACATTCACTTTAAAACAAATAAGTTAAGTCTCTTATCTTATAAGATCAAGTCTCTTAACTTCCAACATCAGTAAACCATTCTTAAGCCGTTATACCTAACTTCCCATAAAGCTAGTATAACTCTTAAGTTTTCAAAACACAATACTACACTTGCTCAAAACGATTCATAAATCTTTGAAATACTTCAAGTTTTATTATAACGCCCTGACGGTTATAAATCAAATCGATTATCTTTTAAAAACCACAACCCATTTTCTTACCTACATAAAGTCGTTATAACCAACTTCCCATAAAGCGTTATAACACTTTATGTTTTACAACAATCAAATATAATTAACACGTATGCGTCTACCGTACTACATAGTTCACATATCATGCTAGAAGAGATAGGAAGAGGTTCACATACCTCGCGACGGTTGTCGACTAATAGCAAAAGCGCTCAAGTACCTCAACCGTCGGCTACTCCTTAGTCGTAAGATTACGTCACACGTAGCACTTCAACCTATAAGGCCACGCAGTGACATTAACATTTAGATCTCATCGTAGAACATTCTACCAAAATTGTAAAGACTCCCCATGGCAACGTAAATCTCTCCTCTATCGGTAGGCTACCAAGCCAACCAGTGGGGTTATACATCTAACCTACTAGGTACAATTCTACTCCACGGTACTACTACAAGTCTCTGTAATACAACCCTATGTAATTACGATTCGATTCGATTCTTCAGCTTAAGTCGCAAGACATTGGTAAGTATTATTCAGCTTAAGTCGCAAGACATTGCGATAACTACGTTGAGACTATATATAGTATACAACAACTATATATTCAACACTTATGTAATTTCCAATTACAATAGAGGACAAGATAATTACCTCGATAAGCCCAAAATTATCCTAGTTTAAAGTCGCTCTGAGCAAGGTTTAGCTCAACTCCGTGCGCTCAACCCGCTCCAAACTACCCTTAGAAGTTCTAACCAACTTCTACTTACAACTTCAACGGGTGAAGATTTCCTTAGGGTTTCGTTTTGGTAGTGAGGAAAGTATAACGGTATTTTACTGGCTTGTATAAGTGTAACCTTGGGAATACTACAAGGTATTTGGGCCAAGGTATTTGGACATTATAACAATACTAGGGAGTATTTCTATACCACAACAAGGGGTATTTATACGAGACAACTAGGCTAGGGGTACCCTCGGCCAAAGCTTCACAAAAGGGGGTGTGCTCTCGGCAGGGCCTTTCTCAGGGGAGGGCTTTGGGGAAAGCAAGACAAGAGGAGGAGTAGTTTGAGACTTAGATAGATTGCTCAAGTTTAGGATGAAGAATGTCTTCAACTAGAGGGTATTTATAGGTCAAGTGAAGGCCAACCAATGGCCAAGATGAAGACAAGTGCATAGCAAGTGTAAGGCCAAGATTTAGCCATGTGCTACCTTATCCATCTACCACACAACTTGCACAAAATATCCTACCAACTAAAGTAGCCCCAAATCGTCCCAATTGTCGTCGAGCCTTCCAATGTGAGGGTGACACATGTCACCCTCCCGTTGGTCCAAAATGTTTCGCCTCTCGGAAAAATCCGCAAAATTATAAATGACATAGCGAATTTTCCCTACGAAAGCTTGTGAAACGTTTATTCAAACGACTCTTTTCGGCACTTGTGTACAAATTCGAACCTTGTCTAGCCTTTAAGGCTAAAATTTTATACGTCGCCTCACGTCATACTGCGGAAATACGGGTATAACATTCTCCCCTCGCCCGAAACATTCGTCCGAATGTTCCTTCTCGAAAGCAGATAACGAAGAAGTTCCTTCTAACAAGTTGTTAAAGCCACACCGCCACAAACATAACACACGTTCTCTTCCCTCCTTTCGTGGTGCCTCCTCGAACACTTGAACTCTTCTAGTATCGTGCCATACTTGATCATCATTTCATTCCCAAAACTTTGGAGTCACTACCTCGAACTTGGTCATCTTACTCGCCTCGATCTTCTTAAGGCCATTCCGGCCTTCACGATCTACTTGCGGTCGAACGTATCCACGAACTCATACGCTGGTCATTTAAACTTGGGCCTAGCACCTCGTGACCCGCCACCGGCGGGACCACCGAGCTGACCTTCGCCGAAACGGGGCGGGTTGGCCCAACACGGCCAACCCGACCCACTATCGCGCCAACTCTTGCTCGCCGACACGGAACAATCTTGCTAAATCACATCATGAAAGCTACCACTTTCATTTACTCAACCTGGACTTATCACACAATACATTCTAGGCATAAAATGCACTCAGACAAGGATCACTTGCAAAAACTTGTACTCAAAACGGCCTTACATCTAAGGTCTCCTCAGTAATATTCTAAGGTTCATCATTTTCTCACCCTGTGCTTACCCTTTCACTAAGCATGCTTCTAAGTCACATTTTAGCACAAAGCTATCCTAACATAACACTTAACACATTATCATAACATACAAAACTCTAGATGGTTAAGGATATACCGAAAGTAGGCGGTTGAAGGACCGCTAGAACTAGGAACTCCACCGCGACCTCTGCAGGGGCTGGGTGTACGAACATTCTGCTGGCTATGGAAGGTGAAGAACCCGCAATCGCTCCAAAGAGGTGCTATCTACCGGCGCTACCCACAGTCGGACAATCTCTCGTCATATGGCCTGCTGGCGCAAGAATAACAAGCTCCTCGTACTACGACACTCCCGAAATGCGGTCTACCACATCGACCACACCGGTAGGGGTGGATCATCGCCAACACCCTACTCCTCGAACATCGAGCACAGGAGCCACGACTGCTCCCGAATATCCCGAGGTCCCGAAGGCTGCGGGGACCGCTCTGCAATGGCGGAGTACATAACTAGTCTGCTGAGGCGGTCCGCCTCGAAAGTCGCCAAAATATCCGACCGTCTTGGCGCCTTACTGTGGCGGTCCACTCGTCGATCTGCGCTCGCCGCACCCAGTCATGAGCACGAATGCGGGCAATGTCCATGCGGTGAAGAGAAACACCAACAACTCTGCTAGGTAATCATCGAGCCACCTGTAACATATCGGTGCACTCGATCCTCCATACTAGCTACTAATGCGGGAACATACCGCCAATGAGTCGAACTCCACATTGTACTCCCGAATGCGCGGTCGCCTCAACATCAAAAATCGCTGGCCGAGCCCTCATTTGTGAGGCAAGAAATGTGCCGGAAGGCCCGAAAACTCGTCCCAAACGGTGAAGTGAATGCTCCCCGGAAAGCTCACGAGTCAAACCCGATCATTGCGGTATCACGGCCGATGCGAACAAATGTCACGACTCGATCTCGAAGCCTTGATCACCGCGTGATCCTGCAGAATCGCGGATGAACTCCTGCGGATCATCCTCCGGCCTCGACAGTAAAACTTCGAGCGGGCTGACTAAGAAAATCCGTAGCCTCAAGCTGTGCGCCTGGGTGCCTACGGTCTTCTTTGGAGCGAGGCTGCTGCGTCGGCCTATCCTCATATCGCCCTGACCGGCGATAATCGCCATCTCGCGTGACCCATCTCCCGCTCGGTGTGGGGTGGAGGCTCGAATCTTGTAGTCTCAGCGGCCCACCGCTGCGGCTCTAAACTCTCTTTGGTCGGCGGCGCAAAACTCGCCGTCGAAGCACTACCTCAGTACTGGCCGGGCTGCGCCTCGTACTCTCTGAATCCCACTAGCAGCTCCTCGGCTGCCTTGCCTCTGGGCCCTGGTTGCCTTCGCAGAGGCATAAGCGTAAAAAGCGAAACACGTCGGAGGGTCCAACTTACAACACGCTCTAAGGCACGATCTCGGAATGAGAAGAATGGAAACTAATCCTAAATGTCCTATAGCCTCCGATTATAGATGTGGTGCCTGCACAGATAATCAAGACTACTAGACACGGTTCAGAGACACTTTCCGAGGACTAATCGCTCACGATACCACTTTGTAACGCCCGAACCGGGCAGATTCGTGCCTTACCCCGCACCCTAGTGATACAACATCGAGAAAACAGCGGAAAATAAAACACGAGTCATGAAACAAGAGATATAATAAATAAGCAGGCCAAACCAGCTTGCCTTGGTATATACATAAAAACCGACAGTTATCCTTTTTACAACCACCGCCTACAATTACTCTGACCTCTAAGATTTACAACAACTATGACGGACGGGGCCCGCCATACCCCGAATGTACAAGAACCTACAACTCGTGGAAACATACAAAGATAAGCCTCAGGAAGGAGGAGCTTTCAACACGCCAAATGAGATCCTAAGAGCGGGATCCACGACCGATGTACCTCTACTGCGGCATGAACGCGGCCGAAGGAGGTCGATAACAGTACCAAGTATGTGAAATCACAACATCGTAAATGAAATCATAATAGCTTAAAAAGCAGAGACATGTATGATAACCAAAATATAGTACGCACATAAGCGATCAAGTCAGGGACTCACGCCCTCAAAGTCACAACGCAAATATAACTATGGGTCTCACGCCCACAACATCCATCATGTTCGCATCATGGCGCGTACCGGGAATCTTGCATCGGTGTAGACATGTCCATGATGCAATAATAACAAGCGCGTGGCCAGTACCCGAATACTGCATCGGTGTAGACATGTCCATGATGCAACAATAATAACAAGGCCGCAAGGCCACATGCCACCGGAATACTGCTTCGGTGTAGACATGCCCATGTAACCTCAATAACAATATACTGGGTGTCAACCCGCGCGTGGCCACGTGCCCTGAATCTGCATCGGTGTAGACATGTCCATGTGACATCAACAACAAGACGAGAATCAAAAATGGAAACATACCCGTGGAATTCTCCATCACCGGACGCGTCAAGTAAGTTCTCAACAAGTCAACCGCCTCTATCGAGAGACACGGTAACGTAAATACCACTTGCACAACAAAGGCTATCATTACAAGCATAGGAAAGTTTCACAACAACAAGCATAGGCAAGTTTCACAACAACAAGCATAGGCAAGTTTCACAACAACAAGCATAGGCAAGTTTCATAACAACTCAAAGTACTTTCATTTTATGCCAAAGTCCGGTTTTAACCCCAAAGTACTACATACGTTAAGTTCTTTTAAAGAGATCCATTACTTTTATAAAAGTCACCCGATACGTAGCCTTAGAATGACCAACCCATTCCTTTCCAAAATCAAGTAACAACATTCTTTTCCTAAGTTCGGTTGCCTAGTTTGATTACTCAAGCTTCTCATTTTCAAATGGTTTCATAGTTCATAAACTTAATCACTTGATTTCTTTTTAGAACAATTGAGTAATATATGTCTCACGTGAGTAGGTTATTCTTGTTTACAACATTCTTATTACTGACCATGATCTAGAAAATGTAATATCATTTTGTCTCATCTTAGTTTCTATGCAGATGGAGGTTTCTACCGGTTTTAATACGATACATCATTATTCAATACATTTTCCTTTATTAATTGCAGTTGGTCCTGTCGATACATTCTGATTTCGAAATCGGAAACATTATCCCTTTAAATAAAACCAAGTACTCATTACTCACGAATGAGGTTTCACACAAACATTCACTTTAAAACAAATAAGTTAAGTCTCTTATCTTATAAGATCAAGTCTCTTAACTTCCAACATCAGTAAACCATTCTTAAGCCGTTATACCTAACTTCCCATAAAGCTAGTATAACTCTTAAGTTTCAAAACACAATACTACACTTCGTTCAAAAGCGATTCATAAATCTTTTGAAATACTTCAAGTTTTATTATAACGCCCCAAGCCAGTTATAAATCAAATCAGTTATCTTTTAAAAACCACAACCCATTTTCTTACCTACATAAAGCTGTTATAACCAACTTCCCATAAAGCCGTTATAACACTTTATGTTTTACAACAATCAAATATAATTAACACGTATGCGTCTACCGCACTACATAGTTCCACACATATCATGCTAGAAGAGATAGGAAGAGGTTCACATACCTCGCGGCGGTTGTCGACTAATAGCAAAAGCGCTCAAGTACCTCAACCCGTCGGCTACTCCTTAGTCGTAAGATTACGTCACGTAGCACTTCAACCTATAAGGCCACAAGGCGCTTATTAACATTTAGATCTCATCGTAGAACATTCTACCGAAAATTCAGGCACTCTCCCGCATGGCGTAAATCTCCTCTCTATCGAGGCCTGGCTACCAAGCCAACCGGGGGTTATACATCTAACCTAACGGTACAATTCTACTCCACGGTACTACACAAGTCTCTTGTAATACAACCTATGTAATTCTGATTCGATTCGATTCTTGAGCTTAAGTCGCAAGACATTCCGTAAGTATTATTCAGCTTAAGTCGCAAGACATTGCCGATAACTACGTTCGACTATATATAGTATACAACAACTATATATTCAACACTTATGTAATTTCCAATTACAATGAGGACAAGATAATTACCTCGATAAGCCCAAAATTATCCTAGTTTAAAGTCGCTCCGAGCAAGGTTTAGCTCAACTCCGTGCGCCCAACCCGCTCCAAACTACCCTTAGAAGTTCTAACTAACTTCTACTTACAACTTCAACAACGGGTGAAGATTTCCTTAGGGTTTCGTTTTAGTGAGTGAGGAAAGTATAACGGTATTTTCCGGGCTTGTATAAGTGTAACCTTGGGAATACTACAAGGTATTTGGGCCAGTATTTGGACATTATAACAAGACGAGGGTAGTATTTCTATACCACAACAAGGGGTATTTATACGAGACAACTAGGCTCGGGGGGGGGGTACCCCTCGGCCAAAGCTTCACAAAAGGGGGGGGTGTGCTCTCGGCAGGGCCTTTCTCAAGGGGAGGGCTTTGGGACGAAAGCAAGACAAGAGGAGGGAGTAGTTTGAGACTTAGATAGATTGCTCAAGTTTAGGATGAAGAATGTCTTCAACTAGAGGGTATTTATAGGTCAGTGAAGGCCAACCAATGGCAAGATGAAGACAAGTGCATAGCAAGTGTAAGGCCAAGATTTAGCCATGTGCTGCTACCTTATCCATCTACCACACAACTTGCACAAAATATCCTACCAACTAAAGTAGCCCCAAATCGTCCCAATTGCCGTCAAGCCTTCCAATGTGAGGGTGACACATGTCACCCTCCCGTTGGTCCAAAATGTTTCGTCTCTCGGAAAAATCCGCAAAAATTATAAATGACATAGCCGGAAATTTCCCTACGAAAGCTGTGGAAACGTTTCATCGGAAAACGACTCTTTTCGGCACTTGTGTACAAATTTCGAACCTTGTCTAGCCTTTAAGGCTAAAATTTTATCGACGCCTCACGTCATACTGCGGAAATCTGACGGTATATGATTTTCCGGTGATAATCTGATCGTCGGACCACTAGTAGACACTGGTAGAGAGGATTATGACGCACTTGGAGGTCATTATAAGTATGGGCTAGTTGGCTTCGTGAGTGCCAAGGTTGTGACTAGAATAAATATTGTTATGTGGCCATGGGTGGCATATGTTGTAAGAAGGGTGTAGTATAAGGAAACTATGTCGCAAATTATAAAGATTGACTCCGAAAGAACATTCGGGGATGAATGTTTCTAAGGGGGGAAGAATGTTACACCCCGTATTTACAGGACATGTTTTAAGAACGTACGTAAGAACTCAGAAGTGTCAAGATTTGAGACTTGTAAAATTTTATCGGAATTATGAAATTGTCGGAAAACGTTTTGTTGTGACGAATGGGAGGGCGACACGTGTCACCCCCCCTTTGTGATGCCTTGGTCGAATTAGTAAGGCCAAAAGTCATTTGACCATTAGTGAGATGACAAGTCTTGCAAATGACCTAGCTTGACATAGTTGACTAAAAGTCCAAGGGCCATGGCAAGATCCATGTGAAACTCATCCGAACCACCCATTTGTTCTAATCTTGACCCTCCATTTATTATATAAACTTACTAGTGCAAGACAAGGCTTAACACTTAGTATTTTTTTCAAGAAAACTTGATGAAAACGTGAGGGAGCTCTCGGCCAAGGGCTAGGGTTTGAAGGAAAAATTTTCAATTTTTGTCCAATAGTCTCCCCACTTTAAACCAAGGTACCTAAGGGTATTGTAAGCTTATCTCAATAGAAAAATCTCGGAAAAAGATAGTTTTTGGGTTAGTCATGGCTAAAACCTAAGGGGGTCTTTCAAATTTGAAGTTGGAATTTGAAGAAACTTTGTTGGTGTTGTTCTAAGGGTCTCAACTCGCGGATTGAAGTGTCTTGAAGAGTCTCTAGGTTGCTAAGGAGCAACTTCGGTTTTGAAGATTGGATTAAGAATCGTTGAGGTATAATCTTGTTCTTTGAAAGTGTTACAAGATTAATTATATTGTTGTTAGCTTTACTTGTTGCTAGCATGAGGTATATGTGTTGAAGTTATAATGATTATGGATCGATTTTAGCCTTGGAAATCCGAAATGTTATACAAGCCACTTGAAAATTGGATTACTAATTGGTCGTTTTTAGAAATCGTCGCATGTTACTTACTTAAAGATTATGGTTATTATAATCAAATGCGACTTGATATCATGTTATGCTACCAATTTGGATTGAAATGGAAATTGGATAAGAATTGGTATGGTTGAACTCTAGGTGGCCGAATTTGGACTTGTAGTTTGTATTAGTTTGTTATTCATTTGTATTGAACTACCTTCTAAATTGTGAGCCAATTGGGGCTGTTTAGTTATTCATTTGTATTGGACTACCTTCTATATTGTTGTGAGCCAATTTGGGGCTGTTTGGTTATTGTATTTCGGCCTTGAAAAAGGTGGCAAAGTAAGTAGAAACAAAGGAGGTGTTGTCCGATTTTCCGTAGAATTTAGTGACTTAGCACTTAGAATATTCTACGTTTGAAATAAGAGGTTAATGGACGTATGGTGACCATTATAGGTTGAAGTACTAAGTATAGTGTATCCTACTTGAAGAATGGAATAGCTCAAGGTTGAAGTACTTTGGAGCATTTTGCTACTTGTCGACAATCGTCGCGAGGTATGTGAACCTCTTCCTTCCTTTGGCATGATTCTATGTATGGAATATACCTGTGGTATCATTTCATGTTTCCTATTACTCTTAGAAGTTAAGAGGTAGTTGTGTGATCTACTCTATGTAGAACTTTTCCTATCTTTGAGCATGACTAGTTGCACGTATGTAGTATGGTAGACGTACAACACCTTGATATCCTTTACTAGTTTGTGAATAGCCAATTCGGGTAAGTTGGGAGATTTACTCACTTCTTTGAAAGTATAAAGGATGTCTTAAGTTTTATTAAAGGTTAAGGGACTTGAAGAGTTTTAAAGTATATGATACTTGTTCCGTGTTAAACGTATAAGTCCCTTGGAGAGGAAATTGTTTTTGGCTAAGGTATAAAGTGAATATAACGGCTTTATGGGAAGTTGTTATATTTGCTTTATGGAAAGATAAATGACTTGATTTTAGTGAAAAGGCAACTTGTTTTTAAGGCATCTATTGCCTAAGGTTTTATAATAAAAGGAGTCGCTTGTTTTCTAAAGGTTAAGAGACTAATTGTATTTTTGAAAGTTATGAGAATTGATTTGAAAGTATATAATACTTGGTTTCAAAAAGTAGAAGTCTCTTGGTTATAAAAGGCGTGTTGTCTAAACCATAAAGGGTTATAACGGCTTTATGGGAAGTTGGTTATAACGGCTTTATGGAAGGTTAAGAGAATGGTTTTCTCTAATAAAGTAATCAAAGAAATAACTTGTGTTACGGAAGGGCAAATTGTTTTAAAGGTACCAATTGCTTAAGGTTTTTAATAAAGAAGTCACTTGATTTAGAAGCCGTAATTGTATTTCTAAAAGGTATTGTGACTTGTCTTGAAAGGTGGATAGGACTTGATACTACGGTTGTTAGTATCGGAAGTTTTATTTGGAAAGGAGTCTTGAAAAGAACGTACGCACGTAGTCTTTGGCTGTTTAATCGAGAATAATTCTATGTGATGCCTTGATTAGTACTTTGGCTTGATTAATTGAGAATTAGTCTAAGTATGCCTTGATAAGTACTTTGGCTTGTTAAAAGAGAATTATTCTATTTGTGCCTTGATTAGTACTTTTGCTTGATTAATTGAGAATTAGTCTAAGTATGCCTTGATAAGTACTTTGGCTTGTTAAATGAGAATTATTCTATTTGTGCCTTGATTAGTACTTTGGCTTGATTAATTGAGAATTAGTCTAAGTATGCCTTGATAAGTACTTTGGCTTGTTAAATGAGAATTATTCTATTTGTGCCTTGATTAGTACTTTGGCTTGATTAATTGAGAATTAGTCTAAGTGTGCCTTGATAAGTACTTTGGCTTGTTAATTGAGAATTAGCCTATGTGTCTTTGGTGATAGCCTTTGAGTGCAAGTATTATGTTTTATTACGTTGCCGCGACTCTCGGTTGGAGGGCCGGCTGTCTTGTTGTAAGTACTTGGACATACCGACAGTGATGTGGGATTCCACGAGTATGCTTCCGTTAATTGTAGTACTTGGGTTAAATTCCCGGATTTTTATAGAAGACATGGTAGTGCTTCTGTTTTTTTTTATAATGGTCGGTTGAGATAGGGTAAGAGTATAAATGAGGGGCAAGCCCTAAGACGTTATACCACCTTCTCCAGGGTAAGAGTATAAGTGAGGGGTAAACCCCCAAGACATTATACCCCCTGCTTGCTTTGTATAATGGTCGGTTGAGATAGGGTAGGAGTATAAATGAGGGGCAAGCCCTAAGACGTTATACCACCTTCTCCGAGTAAGAGTATAAGTGAGGTAGACCCCAAGATGCTATACCCGCTTTACCAACTTCTCCAGGTAAGAGTATGAGTGAGGGTAGACCCCAGACGCTATACCACCGTGGGACTTGGTGTTCATGTATGCCTATTGGTGTATTATTATATCTGGTGTCGACGGTGATGTAGGATTCCAGGCGGGAGATATATATATGTGTTGTGAATGTATGCGCCGAAGCGGTGAGGTGGGATGCCACGGGCGCGACACATGATTATATTTTACACTTGTAGCTGTCGGCAGTGATGAGGGATTCCACGGACACGCTTGATAATAGTGCGACTTGATCGCGTCCCAGATTGGGCCGGGTAGTAAATGTGCCCTCCTTTAAAGGGCCGGATTATACTTATGAAAGATAAGTAGGTTATATAGAAATGAACTTAATGATTTTTCCTAATCATGTGCGTAAGAATGTGGCTATAACCTTTATTGAAAATGGGAAAAGATATTGATGTGAAATTAAGTTCATAAGTGGTAATGACACGGCAGGATCTCATATGTACTTTTATACTTGTCCTTGTCATTCTTTTGCGATTATGATATGTTTATCAGACGTTATTTCTGTTCCATATTCTATGTTATCGTTGACCGAATTCCGGGCTGCGTTCATGCCCGCAGGTTTTAGGTACCCAGGTTGGTGATCCTTGCTCTTAGGATCTCGGTTCAGTTTTTGAGAGAAAGCTCCATTTGCTCCGGAGGCTTAGCTCTTGGTACGGTTTTCCCTGAGGTAGTAAATTTATGTACATTCAGGGGTATGGCGGGGCCCTGTCCCGCCACAGTTGTTATTCCTAGAGGTCTGTATTCACATATGTGGTTGGGCTATAAGAATTGAGTTGTAAAGTTGTACTTTTGACTTTGTTTATATTATGGAAGGCGGCCTTATCGGCTAGCCTGTGTTGTTATATTGTTTACACATGTGTTTATATTGTGTATGTTCCGCTGCTATTCTCTGATGTATACCTGAACGGGGTGCCCAGGTAGGGCACCAGTCGCGGCCCGGGGTCGGGTCGTGACAAGTAGAGTCTTGATTATCGGTGTGTTGCGCGCCACACCCATAAACAGGAGGCTACAGGACATTTAGGAGTTAGTTTCTATTCTTCTCACTCTAAGATCGTGCCATAGAGTTGTGTTAGTAAGATAATTCCTCTCTGACGTATTGTTGTGTTACAGTTATGCCTCCAAGGAGGGCAACAGCCGCCCAGAAGGGCAAAGGAGTAGCAAGACCTACTAGTTAGACTCAGAGAGTTGATAGGGCTTATGCCTGTGGTATACGGATGTTGTCCGCATCGGCGAGCTCTTCTGCGCGAGTTTTGAGGCCCAGACTGAGCCTCCAGTTCTCGATTAGGAGAAGACTATAGGTCACGAGGAAAGCGGTTATGTTATTGACCAAGATAACGGTGCTCTGCTTTCATCGGCGGGGAGGTTATTCGGCCAAGATGAGCAGTGTACAGAGGTAGAGGAACGCGGAGATCGTAAGAGGCTAGACCTGGTTGGTTATCTGGTGAGTTTTGGACGAGCGGCCTCAAGAAGTGAGATATTCGTCCCAACCTACCCAAGACATACCCCGCAGCTCACGTGTGGGATATCGGACCCACAAGGTATTTAGGAGCGGCCCAAGCTCGGGTGGAGGTTCTCAAAGGAGCGAGGATTTTCTCGACGAGGCCACTTATTCCTCGTTGTTTCCATTGCAGTAAAGCATCATTCGGGAAATGTCGTTATGGCAGGTGTTTGTTTCGTTGTGGCGTCAGGGCCATATACTGGTATGTCCTTTTAGAAAGAGCAGGTGAGGTGGCTCACCTTTGAGGCAGTAGTTGGTTCCGCCTTCCGGTATGCGTCCCAGTGTCACGACCGAACCTGCCCGTGATCGTGCCTTACCTGCACCCAAGTAGACATACATCAGAGAAATCAGCGGAACATAAAACAAGACATGATATAATACGAAATGTGAAACAGTAATCTGATAAAACTTGCCTTTCGGCATATATATATATAACAACTAGAACAGTTACATCCCTTTTTACAATTCTGCCCACAATAATACTACAGACCTCTAAGAATGATATGACAACAATGGCGGGACAGGGCCCCGCCATACCCCTGAATGTAAGCACTTACAACGATGGGGACTATACGTGATAAGCCTCCGAGAAACGAGCTTCCCAAATGCTGAATCGTGACCTAAGTGCGAGGATCAACGGTGTACCTCTACCGCGGATGAACGCAGCCTCGAAGGTCGGTTACAACAGTACCAAGTATGTGGAAATCAAAATATCAGAATGAAATCATAGCGATCTATATAAAACAGAGACATGTATGATAACCAAACTACGATTCACAATAAATAAGCAATATGTCAAGTCGTGACTCACGCTCAAAGTCATCACTCAAATATAACTATGGGTCTCATGCCCACAACATCAATCACGCGTGAATACCTTCCCTCATGCCGGCATCTATGATATAAAAGCACCAAGGAATACACATGAACACGTGTCCCACTGTGTCATCATAAAACCGTGCGGGGTAAGTGAAGGCATAGCCACTACTAAAACCCGCACTACAACAAGGTCATAAATCGTATCATGAGATCTGTCTGACCGCCACATGATCAAAGCCGCCACTACCCCAGATTCTAATGTGCGCGTCTAGCCCCGAACTTCCCGCAGCTCCGCATAGGCCACCCAATGGCCCGCATGGTATTCCGCGTCGAGGGTAGCTACTCCCGGCATCGCCCGGACTCGCAGTCCGCATGGCCACATAGACCGCGTGAGGTATAACCGCACACTAACCCGAAACTCGTAGTTCGCGTAGGTCCTCGACCCGCATGAGGTATTCTCAAATCATGGTCCTGCATCACCGAGATATACCCGCGTCGGAGGCGCTTTAACCCCGGATCATGTCAAGGTGAGTGGTACAATACCAACATAACGGCTGATCGTTAAACAACATAAGCGCGATCGAGGGAAACCCTTTACACAAACATCACAAGATACTAACACACGTAGCATCCTAACATGTTTACTTATCAAACCAACAAGAAAGTATTACAAGGCTATCACAAACCAACACAATCAAGTTATTCACACCAGGTACTTTCTACTTTATGTTAAACAAGTTCGGGTTTATCCCAAAAGTACATACATTAACTCTTTAAAGATCCGCTTCTTTCACAAAAGTCACACAATACCAGTATTATAATAATAGAGTGACTTTCTTTTTAAGTAAACCAAAACACTTCTATTTGTAAAATCAAGTAACAACATTCTTTTCCAAACGTTCAAGTTTGCCTAATTTTAAATACTCAAGTTTCTCATTTTCGAAAGGTTTCGTAGTTCATAGTTTTAATCACTTAATGATATAATTCTCTTTTAAAGCCATTTGAGAAACATATGCCTTATATGTGAGTAGGTTATTCTTGTTTATAACAATCTTATAACAAAGAATATGATCTAGGAAATGTAATATCATTTTGTCTCATCTTAGCTTCTATGCAGATGGAGGTTTCATGGGTTTTAATAATACTTAAATAGTCAATACATTTCCTTTATTAGCGCCGTGGTCTGCTCGATACTTATTCTCGATTTCAAATCAAGAAACATTATTCCTTTTAAAACCAAGTACTCATTACTCACGAATGAGGTTTCACACTTTTAACAAAATTCAGATTAATTCAATTAAGTCAAGTCTCTTATCTTTTAAGATCAAGTCTTTTAACTTCTAAAATCAAGAAACCATTCTTTTATTTCTTAAGTCGTTATACCTAACTTCCCATAAAGCTAGTATAACTCTTAAGCTTTTAAAACCAAGCATTACTCTTCAAAAAGGTTTCTTAACTCTTTGAATTACTTCAAGATTCTTATTATTCAGCTTAAGTCAAAAGACATTGCCGTGATAACTACGTTCATTAACACACGACGCCTACCGTACATATATATGTTCTTTTAAAATATCATGCTCAAGAGGATAGGAAGAATCACATACCTCGACGATTATCGACTATTAGCAAAACGCCCACTCGGCTATAACCCGCTAGCCTTGTCCATCTTTCAAGTAGTACATGCTACTCGCAATATTCAACCTGAAGGTTATATAAGTCTATCAACTTCTACATTAATATTCTTCCTCGATGTGATTCATTCAAGTCTTTTACGTAATATCCTTCTATTACTTCAAATCTCTTCTATGAATCTTATATTCATTTCTATACTTCTACATGTAATTTCCAATTACAATAGGGACAAGATATTTACCTCGATAAGCCCATAATTATCCAAGTATAAATGTCGATCCCGAGCAACGCTTAGCTCCTACTGGCGCCCAACCCGCTCCAACAACCCTTAGAAGTTCTACTAACTTCTTCTTAATACTTCAACCTGCCATGAAGATTTTTCCTTAGTGGTTTCGGTTTGAGACAAAGGACATAATGTAGTATTCCTGACTCACGTGATAGAGGTAACTTTTGGAATACTACAAGGTATAAGGCTAAGGTATTTTGGTATAGTAACAATACTTGGAGAGTATTTTCTACCAAGAGGGTATTTTCACGAGAAGACACCACAAGGAGTGGTAGGTTTCGCTACAAGCACTGTGAGGGGATACTTCGGCCAAGGGGAGGGGCTCTCGCCAAGGCCTCACAAAGGGGGAGAGGCTAGGACGAGAAGCTCTACACAAAGGGAAGAGGGCTTTCAAGACTTAGGAAAGTTTTGGGATGAATAAGTCTTCGCAAGGGGTATTTATAGGGAGTTCAACGGCCATGATCAAGCCAAGTGGGGAAAGTGGAGGCCAAGATTTGCCCAAGTGCCCCTATCCTACTCCACAAAACATGGACCCAAGTTTTAGGCCACAAACAAGCCACAAATTCACGCCATCGCCCGCCCGCCACTTTACTGCCCACTCGAGGGTGACAAGTGTCACCTCTCGTTGGTCCAAAATATTCCATCTCTCAAAAATCCGCAAAAATATAAATGACATAGCCGAATTTTCCTACGCAAGCTTTGTAAAATGTTTCACGAAAACGATTCTAATCGGGGTCAGGAACAAAATTTTCGCCCTTGCCTAACTTTAAGGCTCAAACTTTCTACGCACGCCCTCACGCATATACTGAAATACGGGCATAACACCTGCAAGGTGTTCGATGTCACCACCGTGGTGGTAGAGGTCGTGGAGTTTATAGTTCGCGCGGTCCTTGAACCGCAGAGATGACGGATCGGACAGATCGTGAGGCGACATCGCACGGGGTTATAGGTATATTTCGATTCTTTGGAATCATATGTGTATTGATAGATTCATATTTTACCCTAGCGTATATGTTTTCCCTTTGTTGCTAGTAGTTGTAAAGTGATAGTACCCCAGAGGTAGGGATACCTTGATTAGTAAAGTGAGAAGTTAAGAATATTGACAAGAATGGTAAGAGAACTGAGACTATAGTTGTGTAGAGTTCACACGTAGTAATTTCCCACACAAAGGTAAGACCAATAGGGAAGATTGTACAAAGAGAAATACTTTGGCTTATGTGACGAACCTCTAGTGAATAGGGGGATAGGGTGAGGAGTACCTTGAGATAAGAGAAAGATTTATTTCAGACTAGGAATGAGAAGTTAAGTGTGACGATGGGTCGGGTTATGGACTCATTTCGGGTCAACCAGTAGTATGGAATGGGGTGATGTCTGTTAGAAATGGTCCCGTTATGTGATAGGGTCCCGAGGATGCAAGGCCCAAGTTTAGTTAATCGTTGTATGAGTTCGTGGATGCGTCCCACCGGAACTAGGTCGTAAGGACCGAGAAGAGCCTTAACGGGAATGTAAGTAACAATATGGCCAAGTTTGGATAGTAACTTGTGTAATTCGTAAAAAAGAGTTAGAGAGATGTTTCTCTCACTAGGCGAAAATGCTCTCAACATTTTTTCCTAGTTTCTCTTCTACGTCTCCCTTCTGATAGGATTTTCATCAACTGATTTTCTACGGATTGTGTTCATTTCATGTTCACTCTAATTGATTTGTTATAGAGTAAGGCATCTTCCTTCTAGCCATGAGAAAGAATACAAAGATTTCAGCCAAAAGAATGAAAAAGATTATTTTGATTGTTCAAGATTACAAGATTCAAGATATGAATTTTGCATTTTCTGTGGCGCTTCGGTGGCCATTTCTCCAATATTGTGGAATATTCGGACAGACGGGTGTCAGTAGATTGTTAGCCGGAGGGTGATCCCGTGTGCAAGAGGGTCATGATGGTGGTCTTGGGTCGAGGACGCAGCTCTTGGTTTCTCCTAACCTTCCGGCAGCAACCTCACCGTGTTCGCTGAAAAACTTAACACCGGAAGGTTTACTGTCTTGAAGGATTTCCGACTAATGCGGGTAAGGTGGGTCACGTTGCGGGAGGGTTGTGATGGTGTTATGGGGTTGTGGTTGAAACCATGGGTCACCGCTCATTTGTCTTTGAGTCCAAAGGGCTTTTCCGGCAGACACCTCGGAAGTCGGAAGAGCCGCTGCGTTCCAGGACTCACTGAGGAGATTGCGGATCTTGATAGTGATCCCGGTCGAAGTGTATGGGTGGACTCGGTTGCAAGAGGGTGGTGTTTATGTTCGGGTTTGTGGCTTGAACCTCGGGTCTCCGATCCTGTTCGAGTGCAAAGAGTTTTTCCGCGCCACTTTGGACGCCAAGCGTCGCTGGTCTCGAGGTTAGTCACGTTGATTACGTCAGGTGCGGGGCATGGGTCTGGGGAAAGTCAATGGGCCACCAGCCTTTGGTGGTTGAGTCCGAGAACTTTTCTTTTCCAATCGCCTTGGAAATGCTAAGGTTGTAGCCGAGGGTTTTATCCTAAAGAGGTCTAGTAATTTGCATTCTATTGTTGCGGATGTCAATGAACGCCTCATTCATTATGTGATACTATCGGTTGCTCCTAATCCTCATTCATTAGGTGCTACATTCGGTTGAGGACGTTGGGAATGCAGTGTTGCGAGAAACGCCACCCTTCTCCGAGGAAGACGGGTCGCTTGGGGGCACCGGTCGATGGCGGATCTCGAGGGTGGTTCCGGTCGGGCGAGGGTCGGGCGGTGGTCATGGGATGCCGATTGATCATGGTGGTCGCGTCAAGGCAGCAGCCAAAGGTTTTCGGTTCAAGTTTGCGGTCCGGTTGGTTCATTTCCCATGGCTCGTATTACAAATCGCGGGAGTGGAAAAGCCTACTTTAAACGAGACTTGGTAACTGGGAATTTAATCACGAGAGAACCAAGGAAACATCTCATTCAACGGGACATCGAACTTGATAAGGGGAACCAAGAGTCAACTCTTCTAATGAATTCAAAGGTTGCGAAACCAAAGGGGCAACTCGCCCAAAGAGGTATGGAAACTTGATGGCTACGAACCGGGCGGTCTACTCTTCAAACGAAGTCTTGGAAGATCAACTTATGGAATTCGGCGGTCGCTTTTTCCAAGTCGCCTAAGAATCTCGATCTTGTCTCGCCAACGAAGCATTTAATGCCGAGGACATGAGCCATTTATGGCAACCATTCCCAATGATGCACTAGTCTTGATTTCCACGAATGCAACTATTGCACCCATCGAGCGTCAAATGATACTGGAAGCCAATATGATTTAATACCCTCGTAACGCCACTTGTGTGAACGCCCATCCCCACTCTTTCATTTCGTGTTTATGCTTACGCTGAGGACTCGAGAACCTCAATGACCGATTGTAGCTCTGTTCTTTCGTTTATTCTTTTATAATATTTGCATTTACCTAAAAAAAAAAAAAGTTTGGATAGTAATCACGAACACCACTCCTGGCGATCGTGCCTTACCTCACACTGTACACACATCGAGATAATCAATGAACATACATGAAACTTATAAATAAATCATCAAAGATAAAATCAACAGTTAGCCGATAAGGCTACCTCCGGATAGTAAATACATAAACGGCTTGCCTCCTTTCCTTTACAAACGGACCCACAATATGTGACTACTGCACTTTAAGAGTTTTAACATAACAATCGTAAGGGACAGGCCCCGCCATACCCCGAATACATATGAATCTACAACCTCGTGGGAAAACTGCACAAGAGATAAGCCTCCGAGCAAATGGAGCTTTTTCCCAAATCGAACCGAGATCCTAAGAAAGGATCACCAACCTGGGTACCTAAAACTCGGCATGAACGCAGCTGGCGGGGTCAAGATAACAGTTAATATGGAAATGTAAATAACGTGACAGAAAGATCATAATCAGATAAAAGAATGACAGACAAGTATAAAAATACATACTGATCGCCGTGTCATTACCACTTATGAACTTAATCGCACCTTATTATCTTTTCCCATTTTCAATAAAAGTTATAGTCACATTCTTATGCATGATTAGGAAAATCATTAAGTTCATTACTATATAACTCACTTATCTTTCATAACATAATCCGCCTTAAAGGGAGGCGCTATATACTACCCGCCAACTGGGACGCGATCAAGTCACACAAATATCAAAGCGTGCGATGGAATCCCCATCACCGCCGACACCTATATGTAAATTATAACCATGACGCGCCTGGCATCCCACCTCACCGCAGCGTACACATACACCACACATATATATATCTCGCGTGGAATCCCACATCACCGCGACAACTATAAGTGTAAAATATAACCATGTGTCGCCTGGCATCCACCTCACCGCTTACACACATACACAACACATATATATATATATATATATATATATATATATATATATATATATATATATATATATATATATATATATATATATATATATGTACGCATGCCCTAATCCCACATCGTATAAGCATGGCCATAACGTGCCCTCGCATCCTCATCGTAGGTGTGCAGGGTCTTCAGGGAGCTAGCCCATGAGTAAAATATAACATGGTCGCATGCCCCGAATCCCACATCGATAAGCATGGCCATGGAGTAATAAAACGCGCGGCATCTAACCCGCGATCGCCGCACGCCCGATCCTCATCGTAAGCATGGCCAAGATCAATCACAATGGAAACATATCCGGGAATCTCACACGCCAGACGTCAATAAAATGTCCGGCATCTCACGCATCCCGGTCACATGCCCCTAATCTCACATCGATAAGCATGTCCAAGGACCAATCATGATGGAAGCATACCCGTGGAATCCCACATCATCCGCTTGATGCCCAAGTAAACTTATAACAAGACATAATTTCTCCAACCGAGAGTCACGACAACGTAACATATACTACTTGCACTTAAAGCTATCACAAGTAAATACAGGCAAGTTCATTAAACCTTTAGACTTCCATTTTTATAAACTCATGGCACTTCCGTTTTACACATAAAAATCCGGGAATTTAACCCCAAGTACTACGTCCTCACATACATACTCTGGAAATACGGGGTATAACATTCTCCCCTCCTTAGAAACATTCGTCCCGAATGTTCCTTCCCAAGACAGATAACGATAAGGTTCCTCATAACTTAAAACAGTTGCAAATGCCACACATGGCCACAATACAACACTTAAGCACATATGAAAATTAAAAATCAAGTAGGAAAGTGAGTTACCTGGAGGTGTGGGGAATAAGTGAGGATACCTCTGCCTCATGCCCTCCTCTGCTTCCCACGCCATCTCCTCCCTGTTCTCGTTCCGCCATAAGACCTTGACGGAAGCCACATCCTTCGTCGGCAACCGCCTAACCTGACGATCGAGTATCGCTATGGAACTCTCCTCATACGATAACCCCTCGGTCACCTGGACATCGCATCGGTGCACTCTAGATGGATCCCCGATACATCTCTCAAAGATAGAAACATGAAAACCGGATGCATCGCCTCATCGGACGGCAGATTCAACTCATAGTAACCTTGCTTACCGCGACAACTGATAAGGCCCAATGTAGCTGGGCCGAGCTTCCTTTCTTCCCAAACCTCATCACACCCTTCATGGGTGACACCTTCAGAAAACCCAATCATCAACCTCAAACCTGGATGCCGACGGCGATGATCCGTGATACGACTTCGCCGACTGAATAATAGCCGCCCGGATAAGCTTCACCTTATCCATCGCCGTCAATCAAGTCCGCCCGACTAATCGCACCTCGCCCATTATCGAACCAGCCTATCGCGATCCGCACTTCCTCCCATACAAGGCCTCATAAGGCGCCATCCAATACCGTGGTAGCTATTATTATATGCAAACTCTACTAGAGGAAATGATCCTCCCACTACCCTCAATCACAACAGCTCGCAGATATCCTCAAGAGTCCGATAGTACGCATTCTGCCTGTCTGCCGAGGATGGAATGCGATCGAGGCTCACCGCCCCTAATCCCTTCCGAAAGACTCTCTAGAAGTTAGCCAGAACCGGCTCTCATCGATATGATAGAAATAGGGACTCCATGCATCTCACGATCTCTGATGTAAAGTCCGGCATAATCTTCACCGAAAAAGTCGCCCGATCGGAAGAAAGTGGGCTGATTTCGTCATCCCGTCGACGATAACCCATATAGAATCATGTTTCCTGAGTGCGAGGTAACCCGTGATAAAGTCCATGCTGATCACCTCTCACTTCCGTGCCTGATCTCTATCGCTGCAACAACCCACTGTGCCTCGTGCTCTACCTTCACCGACAACACGCATCGAGCAACAAACTTTGCGACGCCCTCTTCGTGCCATCCCACCAATACACGATTCGAGGTCGTGGTACATCTTCGGTCGACCTCGGATGGATAGAGTAACGCCGCGGTGCTTCCCTAACTCCGCCAAGTCCTGCAATATCCGAACACACAAAATGCCCTCAAATCTTAGCACCCCATCAAAGTGCTACCTCAAAAGGACCTTCCTCACGAAGAGTCAGATCACGATACGGTCAAAATCGATCCTCAAATCGCTTTCTTCACCTCCTCGACGATGGAAGACTCGGCAACCTCTCGAACTCGAACCCCACTACTATCGTAATCAATCAATCGGACTCAAGGCTCGCTACCGATGCAATCATCGACCATGTCCTCCTCCCCGCCGCACATCCGATAGACTCCCATCGACTACTAAGGGCATCTCGCCACAACATCGCCTTCCCGGGGTACAGATATCGACATCATAATCCTCGAGTAACTCTAACCACCGTCTCGCTATAAGTTCAGCTCCTCTGGTCGAGGATATACCGAGGCTCTTGTGGTCTTTGTAAATATCCACATGAACTCCATACAAATAGTGCCTGCATCTTCAAGGCGAATCACGCTAACTCCAAGTCATGGGTGGGAGTTCCTTCTCACGCTTCTTAAGTTGAGATGCGACGCTTATAACCTTGCCTCACGCATCAAAACACATCCAAGCCCGATGCCCGACGATCACAATACACCACATAGCCGCTTAGATTCTCGGAAGAGTAAGAATCGGGCGTTCGCCGGCCTCTCCTTCAAGAATCGGAAACCCCGCTCACAAGCATCACCATCAAACTTAGCCGCTTCCGAGTCACTAGTCAAACGTGCCAATAAGCAAACTTCTCCACGAGCCTCGATAGTAACTCGCAAGGCCCGTTACGCACCTGTCGGAGTAGAGGTCTAGGCCAACTCTCGACTTCCTCGATCTTGGCAGATCCACCCGAATACCATCACCCTACAATGTTCCCAAGAAAAGCCACCAAGCCAACCAAAACTCACATTTGGAAAACTTGGCGCATAACCGCTGGTCCGGAGAACTCTCAAAGACATCTCAAATGCCCGCATGCTCCGCTTCCGAGAGGGAATAAACCAAGATGTCATCAATGAATACTATCACAAACGTATCCAAAATGGCTTGAACACTCGGTTCATCAAATCCATAAATACCACGAGCATTGGTCAAACCGAAAGACATAACTCGAACTCATAGTGCCCGATCGTCCGAATGCGTCTAGGGACATCCGCCTCTAACTCGCACTGATGATAGCCCGATCGCAGATCAATCTTGGAGAAACATCTCGCACTCGCAATCGGTCGAACAAATCATCAATCCCGGGAAGCGGGTATTCGTTTAATGGTCACCTTGTTCACCGTCGTAATCAGCACATGCGCAGCGTCCGCCCTTCGTCTTCACGAACAATACCGGGCGCCCCTGGAGAAACACTAGCCCGATGAAGCCCTTCTCCAACAAATCTCTCATTGGTCCTTCAACTCTCTCAACTCGGCAGTGCCATTCGTATGGCGAATGGATATAGCCGAGTGTCCGCAAAGACATCGATACAAAACTCTATCTCCTCTCGGGAGGATACCCGAGGTCGTCGAAACACATCCGGGAACTCTTTGACTAGGAATCGATCAAAATCTGGTACCGCACTCGTGATCAAACACCCAACGAGATGGTAGATATACCCTTCTCGCACCATCTTCCTAGCCTCGAGGTAAGAAATAAACCTACCCTCGGCACACGGTGTTCCTCCCACTCAATAACCGGCTCAGAAACTGAACCGCATTCACTCTCCCTCAGTTACATTGGCGTAGCAAGAAGCTAGCCAATCCATACCCATGATCACATCGAAATCGGTCATATCCAACTCTATCAAGTCGGCAGTGGTCCGACGATCGCATAAAACACCGGCAAGCCCTATATACCCGCCGAGCTACCACCGAATCACCATCGCGTAGCTACCTCGAAAGGGTCCATGGACTCGTGCTCTATCCCTATCCTACTAGCAATAAGGAGATATATAGGATGCAGAACCCGGATCTATCAAGGCATACACGCTACAACAAGAACCGATAGCAAGTGACGACATCCGTGATGCCTCTTGGTCCCGCGGCCGATGGCATAAACGCGCTCGGACCGCGAATCGACCCGCGCCACGACCTCACCGCGACCGCTGGTCCATGAGTACCGCCCGGGCGAGTAATCGTAGGAGATGAAGACCCAATGCACTCCTGTAGGTCGACTTACCATCTCGCGCGCCTTAGTCGGACAGTCTCTCGCAAAGTGACCCTGCTGGCCGCAAGTGAAACAAACTCCCGTAGCAATACCACAACTCCCAGAATGGAATCTACCACATCAGACACACTGAGAGGACTTCACGGTTAGCACCTCGCACCCGAAGTCCGTCCCCGGCCCCGGTCCGCCTCGAATACTCGCCCCAAGACGGTGAGGAGTGAGCCGGTTGTGGTGCAAATCTAGATCGCCACGAGGCCGCCCACCCCGAGAGCTACCAAAAGATCCCGCTGCCCTAGCCTTCTTCTCGATATTTGTCAACCTGCCGCCTTACGCCTCGCATCCAAGTGCATGAGCTCGCGCGCCAATGCCCATGCCGTGAAGAGCTACACCCGCAAGACTCGCCATATAATCATCTAGCCGGCGACGTGCGGTGCACTGCCTCCATTCGCTACCAACGCAGGGACATATCGAGCCAACGAGTCGAACTCACGCTGTACTCAATCAGGCGCCTCTCGCAAAGATCAAAAATCTGCCGCGTTTCCTCATCCGCGGCAAGAATGAGTCGAAATTCTCGTAGAACTCGCCCCATACCGCAGAGGCGCGTGCTCTCCCGATAGCTCCCACGATCAAACTACCGATCATGCAGTATCACGCGGCCGATGCGAACCAAAGATCACGGACTGGTCTCAATCCTCGATCACTCATGATCCGTCAGAAATGCTTGATGAACTCCCGGATCATCCTCGTGCCTCGACCCGTAGAACTCAAGCGGCTACAACTCGAAAATCCCGTAGCCTCAAACTATCCGACCGGGTGAACCACGGTACTCATCGAATCGAATCGCCGATCCAAATTTATCTCGCGTTCGCCACAACTCGCAGAATCGCTATCTCTCAGAATTCCATCTCTCGCTTCCAGCCGCGGACCGAGGCGCAGTATCGTGGTCTCACGCCCATCGCTACGGCTCTAAACCTCGCTGGGCCGGCGCGTCGTGGAACTCCCCGCCGAGGTATCGCCTGTATAGATCGGGCTCGCCTCGTGACTCGTGTCCTACTAGCAGCCTCTCGCCGCTGCTTCTCGCCCGGTTGCTTGCGCGAGGCATAATCGGTAAAGAAAAGAAATACGTTAGAGGTCCAACTTATAACACAACTAAAGCACGATCTCAGAGTGAGAAGAATGGAAACCAATCCTAAATATCCTATAGCCTCCTCGATTATTGGTATGGTGCACAACATACCGATAATCAAGACTTACTAGATACGGGTGTAGACACTTTCCGAGGATTAATCGCTCGATACCACTTTTGTCACGACCGATCCTGGGCAGTGGATCGTGCCTTGCCCGGGCACCCAAGTAGACATACATCAGAGTAATCAGCAGAATAATAAAACAAGATATGAAACAAATGTAAAATGTAACACAGTTTATCTGAGAAAAAGTTGCCTTACGGCATATATATATATACCAAGTCTGGCCGTTACATTCCAACTTTACAACATGACTACAAACCTCTAGGAATGTAAACAACTATGGACAGGCCCCGCCATACCCTGAATGTACAAAATATCTACAACACTGCGAGAGTCGCATCAAAAGTCGAGCCTCCGAGAAATGGAGCTCGACACTGCAGTAAGGATCCTAAGAATGAGGATCTACCACTGCTTCCCTTACTCGCAGATGAACGCAGCCCCGAAGAGGTCGATAACAGTACCAAGTATGTGAAATCAGAAGTACAGATATATATACCTATATAAAACCTTAACATTTTATAAAACCAATTCACAAGTATGTATGAAAACAACTGAGTTAATCGCATACGCTACATCACAAACAAGAGAAATAATAGGTAAATCAGAATAGTCTTTTCTAGGCCGCGAATGATCGCAAGGCTAATCGCCCGTAGTATCATTCGCATGCCTAATCACGACTCCGCACCGCGAGGCCACCTAAGCCCGCATTGAGGTATTCCCGCATCGGGGTAGCTACCGGCATCGCCCCGACTCTGAGTCCGCGTGGCCACATGCACCGCATGAGGTATTCTCACACACTAACCCGAACTCTCGTAGCTCGCATAGGTCCCCGACCTGCATGAGGCATCCTCGCATCGGGGCAGCTAACCCCGATAACATGTCAAGAGGTGAGTGGTACAATACTAACATAACAGCTTATCGTTAAACAACATAAGCACAATAAGAATAACCTCTTTATACAAACGTTACAAGACACTAACACACGTAGCATCATAATATGTCTACTCATCAAACCATCTTACTATACTTTCCAGAAATCAATACAAGTCTTTCATAAACACATAAGTAAAACTGTTCCTTTTATCTTTCTTAAGTCGTTATACCTAACTTCCCATAAAGCTAGTATAACTCTTAAGCTTTTTGTTTAAAAACCAAGTATTACTCTTCTTTCAAAAATGATTCATAGTTCTTTTGAAATACTTCAAGATTCTTATTATTTAGACTCAAGTCAAAAGACATCAAGTAAAACCATGTTCGCTAACACACGACGCTCACCGCACTATATATATATTTAAAATATCATGCTCAAGAGGATAGGAAGAATCACATACCTCCTCGGCGAAATCCACCTGCCAAGTTGAATATGTCGCGCGCAGAGTATCAACCTATAATAGTCAAATGTGTCTATCAACGTCTAGACTACTCTGTAGAATATTCTAAGCAGAAGGTTCTCTATTCTACTAAAATCAAAGCATTTCCTACCACAAACTACACAAGTTCATCAGAATACATTCTATGTAAGTACAGTTCAAATCTCTTCTTTAGTATCCTTCAATGTAATTACAGTTCAATTCTCTTCTTTAATATCCTTCAATGTAATTACAGTTCAATTATCTTCTTTAATATCCTTCTATATATCTTATACTCAATTATAAACTTCTACAATATGTAATCTCCAATTACAATAGAAGGATAAGATTATTTACCTCGATAAGCCCAAAATTATCCAAGTTTAAATGTCGATCCTGAACAACGTTTAGCTCCTAATTTGCACGCTCCGATTCACTCTAAGAAACCCTTAGAAGTTTCTACACAACTTCTACTTACTACTTCAACCAACAATGAAGATTATCCTAGGGTTTCGTTTTGCGACTAAAAGAAATATAGTAGTATTTCCGGGCTCTAAGTATAGAGGTAACTTTGGAATACTACAAGGTATTTGGCTAAGGTATTTTGGAATAGTAACAATACTTGGAGAATATTTTTCTACCAAAAGGGGGGGTGTGTTGGATTTAAAGCTACAAAGTGGGGGAAAGTTTGGACGAACTTCAACTAAAGGGGGGAGGATTTTAAGACTTGGAAATTGTTTTGTGGATGAGAATTCTTGCAATTTAGGGGGGGGGGGGTATTTATAGGACCTTCAAAGGCCAAGATTAAAGCAAGTGGATGGTGGAGATTTGGACAAGTGCAACCTTATCTATCTACTCCACAAATATCTAGCAAACATTGACCAAATGTTTAAGGCCTTTTACATGGCAAAAACGTGCCAAGAATTCCCTCACCAAACCGTCCACTTGAGGGTGACACATGTCGCCCTCTCGTTGGTCCAAAATATTTCATCTCTCGGAAAAATCCAAAATAAATAAATTCTTGAAAATGTAAAATTCCCTTACAAGGTTCGGAAAAACAATTCTTTTCGTAGGAAGCTCACAATTTTCGTCCCTAACATAACTCGTGCTTACACAATGTTTACCTTATATAGATTTTGTATTATGTACGTTCACCGATATTCTACGCAGATGTGTGATAGGTGCCCGATAGGCACCGATGCGTTCCTGTCGGGTCGTGACACGCGGACCGCGCACTTGATAGAGTTGGAGATGATAGATTTTGATGTCATTATGGTATGGATCGGCTTCTTGTTATGCCAACGCTGACCGTAGAAGCGGTTGGTTCGGTTCGATTTCTGGCGAGCCGCTTATCGAATGGAAGCGGCAACACAACGCCGCCAGGTAGGTTTATTTCTTACCTCGGCTAGGAAGATGGTGCAAAAGACATCTATCATCCGGTTCGTATTTGATACAGGTCAAGTTCCGGTTCTTGATCGGTGCGATGTTAGGGAGTTTCGATGTGTTCCCGACGATCTTCCGTATCCTCCCGAGGAGATTGAGTTTTGTATTGATACGTTGCGGACACACTCGACTATTTCTATTCCGCCACAGGATGGCACTCGCCGCTTGAGGAGTGAAGGACCAAATGAAAGATTTCTTTGGAAAAAGGCTTTATCGTGCCTAGTGTTTCTCCACAGGGGCTGTCACGACCGACCCGGAAGCCACATCAGTGCCCTACCTGGGCACCCCGTTTAGGTATACATCAGAGAATAGCAGCGGAACATACACAATATACAACATTTAGACAATAATAACACAGGCTAGCCGATAAGGCCGTCTTTCATAAAATATGCATAATCAAAGAAAATCAGATAACCTGGCCCCATTACCCCAAACCATAACATGTGACTACTGCACTTCTAGGAATAACAACGGCATGGACAGGGCTCGCCATACCTGAATGTACATAAATCTACAACATCGTGGAAAATCGTACTAAAAAGACAAGCCTCCTGAGAAACGGCTTCCGACGTCGACATGTGATCCTAAGAATGAGGATCCACCACCGCTTACCCTACCTACGATAAACGCAAATTTCGAGCGGGTCAAGACGATTACAATATGTACTAAGTATGTAAAACTGGAAAATACTGTAATTACATCATAAGTTTAAAACAAGGCCGGAGACATGTATGATAACAAAATTACAGTACACAGTGCCTTACTAACAATGAGAGTAACTGATAGTATGCGTACAACATAAAAATAGGAAGCTCACGATCAAAGCAGGACCATCCGCCCGCAGTATCATTAAGCAATCCTACTCCTGGGACTATTTCACCCGCATAGGTCGTGTGGACCCGCATGAGGTATTCTCGTGATAGTCAGATCCGCCCGCATGGGACTATTTCACCCGCATAAGCCCATAAGGACTCGCATGAGGTATTCCTCATCTCATGGGTAGCAAATCCACGGAAACAGGTGGTATAACTATCTTGGGGATTTACCCCTCAATTATACTCTTACCCTGAAGCAGGTGGTATAACTATCTTGGGGATTTACCCCTCAGATATACTCTTACCCTGGAGAAGGTGGTGTAACTATCTTGGGGATTTACCCCTCAAATATACTCTTACCCTGGAGAAGGTGGTATAACTATCTTGGGGATTTACCCCTCAATTATACTCTTACCCTATCTCAACTGGCCATCATACATAACATAAGCAAGTTAAAAAATCCCCCTAACTTCTTATTCATATACACCCTCATTTTAGTTTACTTAAGGCACTAGCATATCTTTTATAAAAATCCGGGAATTTAACCCAAGTACTACATACTTCTACTCTTTAAAACAAATGGCTCTTTTTAGTATAAAACTTCCAAGATACTATTAACCATAGTATCAAGTCGAAATTACGTTTCAAGATAAGTCACAATACCTTTAGAAATAAAGTTAGGTTTCTAAATCAAGTGACTCATTTTCTTATAAAACCATAGGCAATTGATGCCTTAAAATCAAATTGCCTTTCATTAAATCAAGTCATTTATCTTTCCATAAAGCTAATATAACCAACTTCCCATAAAGTCGTTATATTCACCTTATACCTTAGTCAAATACAATTTCCTATCCAAGGGACTTATACGTTTAAAATAAAACAAGTATCACATACTTTAAAATTCTTCAAGTCCCTTAACTTTAATAAAACTTAAGACATCCTTCATACTTTCAAAGAAGTGAGTTAATCTCCTAACTCACCCGACTTGGCTATTCATAAAACTAGTAAAGGATATCAAGGTCTTGTACGTCTACCGTACTATATACGTACAACTAGTCATGCTCAAAAGATAGGAAAGTTCTACATACCTCTTCGGGTCAAACCACTTGCCAAGTACAATGTCCCGCCCGTAGTATGTCAACCTATAATATCCATAATACGTCTATTAATGCCTTACTTCAAACGTAGAATATTATAAGTGTAAAGTCCCTAAATTCTACGGAAAATCGGACAGCACCTCCTTTGTTTCTACTCACTTGCCACCTTTTTCAAGGCCGAATTCAATAACCAAACACGCCACATTTAAGGCCCAATCAATGCATTATATCAATAGGGGATTACACGTCTACTAGACGTGTAAAATTCCGCCCCACAATAGATGTTAAACTAACACAAACTACTAGTCCAATTTTGGCCACATTGAGATGCAACAATACCAATTCTTATCCAATTTCCATTTCAATCCAAGTTGTTAGCATAACATGATATCAAGTCACAATCGATTATAACTACTATAATCTTCAAGTAAGTAACATGCGACGATTATAATAAACGACCAAATTGTAATCCAACTTCACATGGCTTACATTACATTTCGGATTTTTAAGGCTACAAGAAATCCATAATACTTATAAACTTCAACACATATACTTCATGCTAGCAACATGTAAAGCTAACAACAAACAATATATATATGATCTTGTAACACTTTTAAGAGACAAGATTATACCTTAACGAATCTTAATCCAACTCCAAATCCGAAGTCGCTCCTTAGCAACTTAGAGCCTCTTCAAGACACTTCAATCTACTACTTGAGACCCTTAGAACAACACCAACAAATTTTCTTCAAACTTCCAAACCAAAACCTAGAAAGAAACTAGGTTTTCACCTTGCGACTAATACGAAAACTATCTTTTTCCGAGATTTTTCTATTGAGATACACTTACAATACACTCAAGAACCTTGGTTTAAAGTGTGGAGCTTAATGAACAAGAAACAAAAAAATTTCTTTTTCTTGTGGAGTGAACCCGAGAGCAACTAGCTCTAGTTCTTCAATTTTCTTGAAATTTTTTCTAAGTGTTAAGCTTGTCTTGCTACTACTAGTATTATATAGCACAATGGAGGGTCAAGATGTAAACAAATGGGTGGCTTGGATGAGCTCTTATTAAATATCAAGCCTTTGTGGACCCTTTGACTTAGTCAATATTCTCAAGCTTACTACTTGCAAGACTTAGTCATCCTACAAGGGTCAAATGACCCTTAGGTCCTTGCCTATTTTCGTCCAAGGCTCCATAAGGGGGTTGACACGTGTCGCCCTCCCATTCGTCACAATATTACGTTTTCCGACAATTTCATAATTCCGATAAATTTTTACAAGTCTCAAATCTTAACACTTGCGAGTTCTTACGTATGTTCTTAAAACATGTCCTATAAATACGGGGTGTAACAGGAGCGCCGGTTTTGTTTGTGAAGAAGAAGGATGGGGCCTTTGCGTATGTGTTGATTCTGACGGTGAATAAGGTAACCATCAAGAATAGGTACCTCCTCCCGTGGATTGATGATTTGTTTGACCGATTTGCGGGTGCGGTGTTTGTCAAGATAGACTGCGATGCAGTTATCATCAGTGCGAGTTCGAGGCGAGATATCCCAAAGACTGCATTCAGGACCCGGTATGGGCACTATGAGTTCAGGGTTATGTCTTTCGGTTTGACCAACGCTCCAGCGGTATTTATGGATTTGATGAACCGGGTGTTTGTTATACCCCGTATTTTCAGAGTATGTACGTGAGGACGTACGTAGAAAAGTTGAGCCTTAAAAGTAGGCTAGGGCCGAAAACTTTTGTGCGACACTTTGGATTAGAGTCGTTTTTCGGCGAAACATTTTACTAAACTGCGAAGGAAAAATACGGCTATGTCATTTATAATTTTTGCGGATTTTTCCGAGAGATGAAACATTTTGGACCAACGGGAGGGTGACATGTGTCACCCTCATATTGGGCGTCATTTGGGGCGGCTAGTGGACGAATTGGGGCTTGTAGTTGGTAAGATATTTTGTGTTAGTTGGTGTGGTAGATGGATAAGGTACACATGGTTAAATCCTAGCCCTACACTTGCCTAACACTTGGCTTCATATTGGCCATTGGTTGGGCATTGGTTGACCTAACACTACCCCCCCCCCCCCCTTTTGAAGACTTCTTCATCCTAAAATGTTTTCTAAGTCTTAGAATCCCTTTCTCCCCCCTCTCTCTTGAGAGCTCTAGCCGAGAGCACCCCTCCCCCCTTTGAGAGGCCTTTGGTCGAGGGGTACCCCCCCTCACCTAGTGGTGCTAGCCGTAGCACACCCCCCCCCCTCTTGAGTTGTCTCGTATAAATACTACCCCCCTCTTGGTAGAAATACTCTCCAAGTATAGTTACTATTCCAAAATACCTTGGCCCAAATACCTTGTAGTATTCCAAGGTTACACTTATACTAAAAGCCCAGAAATACTATTATACTTCCCTTCAGTCACTAAACGAAACCCTAAGGAAAACCTTCATAGTCGGTTGAAGTGTTAAGTAGAAGTTGTGTAGAACTTCTAAGGGTTGTTTGGAGCACCCGGAGTAGGAGCTAAACGTTGCTCAGGATCGACATTAAACTTGGATAATTTTGGGCTTACCGAGGTAAATAATCCTATCCTTCTAGTGTAATTAGAAATTACATACTGTAGTAAGTAGAAATGAATATAAGATTCATAAGAGAATTGAAGCGTAATAGAGGAATATTACGAGAAAAGACTTGATCAAATCACATCGTAAGAATATTTAAGTAGAAGTTTAAACTGTACTTACATGGGACCGTATTCTGATGAGACTTATAACCTTTCTTGGTTGAATGTTCGCGAGTAGCATGTACTACTTGGAAGGTGGACAAGGCTAGCCGGGTTATAAACATGGGCGTTTTACTTATAGTCGATAATCGTCGCGAGGTATGTGATTCTTCCTATACTCTTGAGCATGATATTTTAAAGGAATATATATAGTACGGTAGACGTACGTGTGGCAATGTCTTTTGACTTAAGCCTGAATAATAAAGAATCTTGAAGTATTTTAAAAGAATATATATATAGTACGGTAGACGTACGTGTGGCAATGTATTTTGACTTAAGCCTGAATAATAAAGGATCTTGAAGTATTTTAAAAGAATATATATATAGTACGGTAGACGTACGTGTGTTAACTGAATGTAGTGTTACGGCAATGTCTTTTGACTTAAGCCTGAATAATAAAGAATCTTGAAGTATTTCAAAAGAATAAGAAACCGTTTTGAAAGAAGAGTAATACTTGGTTTTGAAAACATAAGAGTTATACTAGCTTTATGGGAAGTTAGGTATAACGTCTTAAGAGAGGTAAAGAAAATGGTTTCTCGATTTTAGAAGTTAGAGACTTGATCTTAAAAGATAAGAGACTTGACTTAATTGAATTGATATGAATTTTGTTAAAAGTGTGAAACCTCATTCGTGAATAATGAGTACTTGGTTTTAAAAGGAATAATGTTTTACTTGATTTGAAATCGAATAAGGATCGAGCAAACCATCGCAGCGCTAATAAAGAAATGTATTGAATAAATAAGTATTATTAAAACGGTAGAAACCTCCATCTGCATAGAAGCTAGATGAGACAAAATGATATTACATTTCCTAGATCATGGCTGCTTAATAAGATTGATTATGAACAAGAATAACCTACTCACATATAAGGCATATGTTTCTCAAACTGTTTAAAAGAGAATTATGTTTTAAAGGATTAAAACTATGAACTACGAAACCTTTTCGAAAATGAGAAACTTGAGCATTTGAAATTAGGCAAACTTGAACGTTTGGAAAATAATGTTGTTGCTTGATTTTACAAAGGGAAGTGTTTTGGTTTACTTAAAAATGTAAGTCACTCTATTTTATACTACGGGTATCGGGTGACTTTTATAAAAGGAATGGATCTCTTAAAAGGAATTTAACGTACGTAGTACCTTAGGGTTAAAACCCGGACTTTGACATAAAATGAAAGTACCTTGAGTTGTGTATGTTTGCGTGTGATAGCCTTGTCGTGCTAGTATTATATTTCTATACCGCCGCGTCTCTCAATGGAGGGCCGGCTGATTTGTTATGATATTACTTGGACGTACCGGTAGTGACGGAGAATTCCACGGGTACGCTCCTGTTGATAGTGTTATTCCATGGACTAGCTCTCCATGAGGTTTTACTGTTCGGCCTTGGTATCTGGTGGTCGGCTTTTGTACTTGCCCGTCTCGTGGCTGATTCGGCCTTGGTACCTGGTAGTTAGCCCTCGCACTTGCCCCGTTCAGTGTAGTGACGAAATCTCGTGATACGGCCTTGGTACCTGGTAGTTAGCCCTCGTACTTGCCCCGGTCAGCTACGTGACCGGCCTTGGTATCCGTAGTCGGCTTGACTTGCCCGTGTCGCCGTGGTTGGTTGTATTGTATTGTTAGTGCGGCTTTGGCATCGTGTAGGACTTGGTGTTGGTGTACTTCTTGGTGTTATCATATCATGGCTGGCGATGAGGAAGGTATTCCACGGGCATGATTGATGTTGTGGGCGTGAGACCCATAATTATATTTGAGTAATGACTTGGAGGGCGTGAGTCCCTGACTTGATATAACTGTTATAGGTTGTGTACTGTAGTTTGGTTATCATACATGTCTCCTGCTTTATATAGACTATTATGATTTCATTTACAGTATTTTCAGTTTCACATACTTGGTACCTGTTGTACTGACCTCGCCGGGGCTGCGTTCATCTGCAGTAGAGTACATCGTGTCGATCCGCTTTTAGGATCACATTTCAGCGTATTGGGAAGCTCCGTTCCTTGAGGCTTATCTTTGGTATGTTACCACAGTGCAGGGTTCTTGTACATTGAGGTATGGCGGGCCCTGTCGTCATAGTTGTTGTAAAAATCTTAGAGGTCCGCAGCCTTTGTTGTGGCGAGGTTGTAAGGATTATGCTTATTCAAATGTCGTATATATATATATCTTGAAAGGCAACCGTTTTGGTTGGCCTATTTTCTTTATCTTGATCCATATCTAATCAGATGTTTAAGTTTTTATTTCCATTGGTTTTCTCGATGTTGTATCACTAGGGTGCCCGGTAAGGCACGATCCACGGGGCCGGTTGGTCGTGACAAAGTGGTATCGAGCGCTTAATCCTCGGAAAGTGTCTGACCGTATCGATGAAGTCTTGATTATCGGTGTGTTGTGCGCCACACCAATAATCGTGAGGCTATAGGATATTTAGGATTGGTTTCCATTCTTCTCACTCGAGATCGTGCCTTAGAAGGTGTTGTAAGTTGGACCCTCTAACGTATTTCTTTCCTCACCGCTATGCCTCGCGTAGGCAAACCGGCCTGGGAGGCGAAGCGGCCGGAGTCTGCGAGTAGAGTACAGAGGGTTACGAGGGCACATGCCCAATCATCACCTAGGGTGGTGCGTCATTCGGGGAGTTTGGCGACGCCGCCAGTCCCAGCAGAAGTTTAGCACGGCGGCAGCAGCTCCTACTGCGGCCATGACATTTTGAACCTTCAGTTCCACGATCGGGGAACAGAGAAGATAGATTGCAAAGAGGAGACCCTGTTACTAGCTATGGATTTAGAAACCAGAGAATATAGAGTGTATCGACTTATCACGGGTCATGATGACTATCTAAGAGAGGGTGGTGCAAGAATAGCTCGTCAGTTAGGCTTAAGCATGGCCTGCGTACAGGCTTATGCGCAGCAGGCCGAGAAACGTAGAGATCGACGGGTTAACGAGGCAATGTAAGAGGCGAACATCGTGGTCCTTTGATAACTTTCGAGGCAAATCGCCTCGGCCCAGTGATCGATACACCTCCGCGGTCAGAGTGGTCCTCCACGGATTTCAGGACGTTCGGGTAAGTCGGAGTTGGTCAGAGCTCCAGAGCTTCCGGTTCACAGCTACACGAAGGTTCCAGCCAGCCGGATTCAGTTTTCCCGGTGTTCACGATGTGCGAGCGTCATCCGGAATGTCGTCTTTTAGTACTTGGTACTTACGCCGTCGAGCATGATGCAGCGGTGACCTAGTAGGAGGGTTGTAAGTAGGAGGACTTAGCCTTCAGGATCGCGGTAGTTACCTTCCTTAGCGCGCCAACAGGTGTGATTGATTAGGGCGACTAAAGGCGATAGATACAGGTATATCCTTAACCCTCTAGAGATTGGTACGTATGATAAGATGAGTATACCTTAAAAGTTATGTTAATTGTGATTAGAAATCATGGTTAGTAAACCGGGTAAGATTGGTGATAAGAAAAGTGTGAGCCTTAGAGTTTTATACGTGGAGACATTAGAGGCAAGGCCATCTCGAGAAAGAGATCTATATTTTTTAGGTTTGACCCTTACCAGAGTGCATAGTGCACGTGAGATATGTTTGTATGATAAGTCCCTGAGTAGCGTGATATGAAAGAGGGTAGTTGAGCTAAGAAGACCGCTAGGTTTTCGTAACGTGATTAGTGAGATTGTTCCGGATCGGGGAGAAAGTGTTTTACGCGAGAGTGGGTCGGGTTGAGGCCATGCCGCGGGTCAACCCGCGACCTATTTTATGGTGGGGTCAGTTTATGGTGGTCCCGGTGGTAGGTCACGAGGTGTTAGGCCCAAGTTTAGTTAACCATCGTGCGAGTTCGTGGATGCGTTCAACCGATGGTCGGGCGATGGGGTCACCATCGTGTCTTCGGTCGATGACTTTGCTTGGCAGTGTTGATATATCAGAAAGGTTGTAAGGCTGCACGAGGTGCCTACCTTCACCTTATGACGCATGGAGCCTGTGCAGTTGTTTCTTTTCCGAGGTTGTACGAGCGGGGTTAGGAACTCAGTGAGTCTCAGAATCGCGTTCGCCTCGGGCGGTGTGTGGACTTCAGGGGTAGCTGTGAGGATTGTTGCCTCCTGTTGAGGGAGTGTTTTAATAGCTACCATTTCAGTATTCGGATGTCGTCTTATGAAGCCTTGTAGGGGCGAAAGTGTAAGTTGCCGGTCGATTGGTTTGATGTTGGCAAGGTTCAGATAGTTGGTTTATACTTGTTCAACAGAAATGTGGTAAGCAATGAGGAAGAGTTCGAGTGTACGAGAAGGGTACGACGCGTAAGGGAAGAAGCGAGCATGTATTACGAGCATAGATGTGATCATTTCTTTTGTAAGGAGAAGGTGCGATGGAAGTATATTTTAGACCTCCGGTAAGGGCTTTTGTAATGTTAAAGGTGTTTCCTCGTGGACTTGGATGTAAGTATTTGCGCAGGTGTTTCTGTGGCCAGGTGTGGCAGGATTGTTCTCGTAAGTATAGTAGTGAAGACTATACTGGCGCATGATTGTTTTGAGACTTAGAAGGAACATTCGGGACAAATGTTTCTAAGGAGGGGAGAATGTTATACCCCGTATTTTCAGAGTATGTACGTGAGGACGTACGTAGAAAAGTTGAGCCTTAAAAGTAGGCTAGGGCCGAAAACTTTTGTGCACAACACCCGATTAGAGTCGTTTTTCGACGAAACATTTTACTAAACTTGCGAAGGGAAAAATACGGCTATGTCATTTATAATTTTTGCGGATTTTTCCGAGAGATGAAACATTTTGGACCAACGGGAGGGTGACATGTGTCACCCTCATATTGGGCGTCATTTGGGGCGGCTAGTGGATGAATTGGGGCTTGTAGTTGGTAAGATATTTTGTGTTAGTTGGTGTGGTAGATGGATAAGGTACACATGGTTAAATCCTAGCCCTACACTTGCCTAACACTTGGCTTCATCTTGGCCATTGGTTGGCCATTGCTTGACCTATAAATACCCCCCCCCTTTGAAGACTTCTTCATCCAAAAATATTTTCTAAGTCTTAAAATCCCTTTCTCCCCCTCTCTCTTGAGAGCTCTAGCCGAGAGCACCCCTCCCCCCTTTGAGAGGCCTTTGGCCGAGGGGTACCCCCCCCTCTCCTAGTGGTGCTAGTAGCACACCCCTCTTGAGTTGTCTCGTATAAATACTACCCCTCTTGGTAGAAATACTCTCCAAGTATAGTTACTATTCCAAAATACTGGCCCAAATACCTTGTAGTATTCCAAGGTTACACTTATACTAAAAGCCGTAAATACTATTATACTTCCTTCACTACTAAACGAAACCCTAAGGAAAACCTTCATAGTCGGTTGAAGTGTTAAGTAGAAGTTCGTAGAACTTCTAAGGGTTGTTTGGAGCGGGTTGGAGCACCGGTAGGAGCCAAACGTTGCTCAGGATCGACATTAAACTTGGATAATTTTGGGCTTACCGAGGTAAATAATCCTATCCTTCTAGTGTAATTAGAAATTACATACTGTAGTAAGTAGAAATGAATATAAGATTCATAGAAGAGAATTGAACTGTAATAGAGGAATATTACAGAAAAGACTTGAACTGAAATCACATCAGAAGAATATTTAAGTAGAAGTTTAAACTGTACTTACATATGGCCAGTATTCTGATAGACTTATAACCTTTCTTGGTTGAATGTTCTGCGAGTAGCATGTACTACTTGGAAGGTGGACAAGGCTAGCCGGGTTATAGCCGTGGAGCGTTTTGCTTATAGTCGATAATTATCGCGAAGTATGTGATTCTTCCTATACTCTTGAGCATGATATTTTAAAGGAATATATATAGTACGGTAGACGTACGTGTGACAATGTCTTTTGACTTAAGCCTGAATAATAAAGAATCTTGAAGTATTTTAAAAGAATATATATATAGTACGGTAGACGTACGTGTGGCAATGTCTTTTGACTTAAGCCTGAATAATAAAGGATCTTGAAGTATTCTAAAAGAATATATATATAGTACGGTAGACGTACGTGTGTTAACTGAATGTAGTGTTACGGCAATGTCTTTTGACTTAAGCCTGAATAATAAAGAATCTTGAAGTATTTCAAAAGATTAAGTGTCACGACCCGACCTCGGGCCCGTGACTGGTGCCTTACCCCGGGCACCCTAGTGATATAACATCAGAGAAAATCAGCGGAAATAAAAACTTAAACAGGAAACAAGATACATCATAAGAAAATAGGCCAACCAAAACGGTCGCCTTCATGCGTATATATAAAACCGAACAGTTACAATCCTTTACAACACTGCCCACAACAGTACTACAGACCTCTAAGAATGTAATAACAACTATGACGGGACAGGGCCCCGCCATACCCCTGAATGTACAAGAACCTACAACTCAGGGAAACATACCAAAAGATAAGCCTCCGGAGAAACGGAGCTTCCCAATACGCTGAACTGAGATCCTATGAGCGAGGATCCACAACCGATGTACCTCTACCTGCGGCATGAACGCAGCCCCCCGAGGTCAATTGATACCAAGTATGTGGCGAAAATACTGTAATGAAATCACATTTCATCATTTTATAAAACCTTTGCGATAAATGCAGATTATGCCAAGTAAGGGACGCATCCTCCCGAATAATAACTCACATAACTATGGGTCTCACGCCCATAATATCACTCATGCCGTGGAACTCATTCTCATCAGCCGGCGATACATGATGTAAAACAACATCCATATGTGAACTCAACACTAGATCCTGCTGTGTCATCAAACCGACGGGCCAAGTAGAATCGCCATACTGCAGATCCAAAAGCTAGTCATAAAACTTCACGCAGGCGAGCTAATTACAGATCAAAATCTAGCCACGCATCGCCGAGGCAAGTACCAAAGCTAACGCACTAGCCAACCGTCTCACGAGATATGGACCGAGGCAAGTATCTCAAGCTATCTACAGGCTACGATACGAGAAATGACCGAACAAGTATCTAAAGTGTGCACGAACCACACGCATAAATCAAGCCCGTGATCGCCACATCGGCTGCGGCAAGCTTCATGGATTAGCGGTCCATGGACTAACAATCTGAACCTCACAATGACCACATGCCCCGGCATCTCACCTCAAGTCATGGCCATGAAACCATCCTGCTCGACGTGCGTGGAACATCCATCACGCCGGCATGTCCAGCGAATAACAAGATGATACTCAAAGTGGACGATACTCGTGGAAAATCCAACGCGTCGGTATGTCCAACAATCAATCGATAACCGGCCTCCCAGAGTCACAAGAAGACATCAACAAAACACTCACATCAAAGACTATCACGACAAGCATAGGCAAGTTCAACATACAAACATTTTTATCAACAATCAGGGTTTCAAACCCAAAATACTACATACTTTCATTCTTTCAAAAGACCTCTTTTTCGTAAAAGCCACATGATACTAATACTGTAGTATTAAAACACGTTTCCTTTTAAACCAAATTACTACACCTTCGAAAATCTTTATAATATTTTTAAAATCAAGTACTCTATACCTTTTTAAAACCAGTGCTTTTCTTTTAAAACAACAACAAGTGTTCTTTTAAAACCCAAATAACTTTACTCTTTTCAAAACAAGTAACTATACTTAAATCAAGTTACTTCTCTTTTTCCAAAAAAACAAGTTATAAGTCAAGTCTCTTGTCTTTCAAGATCAAGTCTCTTAACTTTCAAAATCAAGTCGTTTCTGATCAAAACCAAATCTTTCTTTTATTTTCATAAAGTCGTTATAACTAACTTCCCATAAAGCCATTATAACACATTATGTTTTAAACAAACAAAATCCATTTCACACGCACGCCTAGTACTATATAGTTTACAACAATCATGCTCAAGAGTATAGGAAGAATCACATACCTTTTAGCTTAAGCCAAGTCAAGTATGTCACGTAGAAGATCCACCTATAAAGGCCACAATATATCTATCAATCTCTAGTTCTCTTCAGAGAATACTTAAATAAACAGCTTCGATTCTACAGAAAATTCGCAAAGACCTCCCGCTATCACATAAATCTCCTCCCCTATACAGGCACGCTACCAGGCCAACAACTCCCAGGGGATTAAACGTCAAACAGGACGATTTAAAATCAACTCCACAATAATACAACATAAATACGAACATTCATGTAAATACAATAATACTCAGTCTATTTATAGTATGCTCATCTATATATTACTTCAATATGTAATATCCAATTACAATAGGGGGACATAGATCATTACCTCGATAAGCCCAAAATTATCAAAGATTATATGTCGATCCTGAGCAACGCTTAGCTCCAACCCGCTCCAAGCAACCCTTAGAAGTTTCTAAACAACTTCTCTAAATACTTCAACCAAGCTTATGAAGATTTTCTAGGGTTTCATTTTGCGACTAGCGGATAAAGTAGTATTTCCGGGCTCCAAGTATTTAAAACAACCTTGGAATACTACTAGGGATACTAGGCTAGTGTATTTGGAATTATACCACAATACACAAGGTATTCTACACAAGAGGGAGGTGGTGGGAAACCACAAAAAGGAGGAGTATTTTGCCTTGAAAGGCTTTCAGTGTTGATGAAATACTCTTCAAGCTAAGGGTATATATAGAAGAGTCAAGGCCAAGATCAATGCAAGGTGGGTGGTCAAGATTGGGCCATGTGTGTGTGGGTCCCACCACAACACATGGCCAACGAAATAGGCTACAGTGTCAAGGCCAAAATCGGCCAAGTGTAGTGACAAGTGGCTAGCCACTTGTCACACCATTTCGACCCACATGGACACACAAGGGTGACACGTGTCGCCCATTCGTCAAAATATTTCGTCTTCCGAAATATCCAAAATGCTAAACCTCAAAAACAAAATGGGCCACAAAGTAAATTCCTCCGTGGGCCCCACGTGACCATTTCCAAAATAAAATCTCAAAATTCTAATATAATCCAAGAAGTCCGAATACCAAATATGGGAATCCAATTCCCACTAACGAACCTTTTCTTCACAAAACGGAACTTTTAAAGTCGAAAAATTCACATCTTTCTTTCTTTCCAAAATTTCTGCGTATTCTCATTGACATCCCACATACATACCGGAACTACGGTATAACATTCTTCCTGTTATACCGTATTTCCAGTATGCGTGACGACGTAGAAAATTTGAAACTTGTACTAAGGCTTGGCGAATTAATTTTGTTCACAACACCCGCTTAGAAGCTTTTCGACGAACGCTTTCACGACTCGTAGGGAATTTCCGCTATGTCATTTCTAATTTTTGCGGATTTTTCCGAGAGGCGAAACATTTTGGACCAACGGGAGGCGACACTTGGCACCTCCAATGGTGGACTCAACGCCCATTTGGACGATTTGGACAAAGAGGAGCACGTTTTGGTGCCTTGGAAAAGTCAAGGAGTTGGTAGGATATTTGTGTTGGTAAATCCTAGCCCTACACTTGCCTAACACATGGATTGATCTTGGCCTTTGGTTGGCCATCCTCGACCTATAAATACCCCTAAGGTTGAAGACTTCTTCATCCAAAAATGCCTAAGTCTTGTGAGCTCTTCCTCCCTCCCTTCACCTTGTTCTCGCCCTTTCCCCCGCCGAGAGCCCTCCCCCTGAGTTGGCCTTGTGGCGAGACTTCACCCCCTCCTTGTGGTGTTGTTCTCGTGATAATGTACCCCCTTTGTGGTGTAGAAATACTCTCAAAGTATTGTTATAATGCCCAAATTACCTTAGCCATATACCTTGTTGTATTCTAAGGTTATACCTATCTGAAAAGCCCGTAAAATACTATTATACTTCCCAATACAAAACCGAAACCCTAGGAAAATCTCCATAATCCGCTGGAGTATTGTGTGTTGGTTAGAACTTCTAAGGGTGGTTTAGAAGCGGGTTGAGCGCTGAGTTGGAGCTAAACGATTGCCCAGATCGACTTTAAGCTAGATAATTATGGGCTTATCGAGGTAATTATCTTGTCCTCTATTGTAATTGGAAATTACATGATTGCTTGAATATATAGTTGAAGTATACTATATAATAGAACTGAACGTAGTTATCGGCAATGTCTTTTGACTTAAGCCCGAATAATACTTACAGCAATGTCTTGCGACTTAAGCCCTAATTTAAAGAAAATCTTGACTGTAATTACATAGGTCGTATTACGAAGAGACTTGTGTAGTAGTACCACGGAGTAGAGTTGTACAGTTGGGGTTAGATGTATAACCCCCACGGGTTGGCTTAGTAGCCAGCCTCGATAGAGGAGGAGATTTACGCTGTTGTTGTGGGGTGTCACGAATTTTCGGTAGAATGTTCTCTGAAGAGACCTAATGTTAATGCGCCTTGTGGCCTTATAGGTGGGAGTACTACGTGTGGCGCGATCCGCTTGGCTTAAGGAGTAGCCGACGGTTGGAGCGTTTTGCTATTAGTCGATACTCGTCGCGAGGTATGTTGACCTCTTCCTATCTCTTCTAGCATGATATGTGTGAACTATGTAGTACGGAGACGATACGTGTGCTAAATGTATGTGATTGGTTTAAAACATAAAGTGTTATAACGACTTTATGGGAAGTTGGTTATATGACTTTATGTTGGTAAGAAAATACATGTGGTTTTAAAGGTACGATTTGAACTATAACCGCTTGTTATGTGTTAATAAAGAACTTGAAGTATTTCAAAGATTTTGAATCATTTTGAAAAGAAGTAATACTTGGTTTTGAAAAACTTAAGAGTTATACTAGCTTTATGGGAAGTTAGGTATAACGGCTTAAGAATGTTTTCTTGATTTCTAAATCGAACGTGTATCGACAAACCACCGCAGCTGTTAATAAAAGGAAATGTTTTGACTAATTAAGTATTATTAAAACCAGTAGAAACTTCCATCCGCATGAAGCTAAGATGAGACAAAATGATATTTCTAGATCATTCATTGTAATAAGATTGTTATAAACAAGAATATCCTACTCACATATAAGACTTATGTTTCTCGGATAGTTTTAAGGAGAATTATATTCTCAAATGAATAAGACTATGAACTACTAAACCTTTCTAAAATGAGAAACTTGAACATTGGAAATTAGGCAAACTTGATCATTGGAAAAGAATGTTGCTACTTGATTTTACAAGAGAAGTAATTGATTTACTTTAAAAGGATAGTCACTCTATTTTATACTACGTATTGTGTGACATCAGAAAGTAACGTATCTTTTAAAGAGTTGATGTATGAAGTACTTTGGGGATAAAACCCGATTTTGTTAATCATATAGTAGAAGGTACCTTGTGTGAACAACTTGATTGTATTGGTTTGTGATAGCCTTGTAATACTTTCTTGATTGCGCTGATAAGTAAACGTGTTGGGATGCTTCGTGTGTTAGTATCTTGTGATGTTTGTGTGAAGGGTTTCCGCGATTGTGCTTATTAACTATCGGTCGTTATGATAGTATTGTGGCATTCATCTCGAGATGATTCCGGGTTAAGCCCTCCGTCGGGTAGACTCGGGCGTGTCGATGGACCTATGATTCGAGAATACCTCACGCAGTCCCGGCCTATGCGGAACTACGAGAGTTCCGTGTTAGTGTATCGCCTTTATGGGCACGCGGTCAGTGGCTATGCGATCGCGAAGTCGGGGCGATCTTGGGAGTAGCTACCCTCGACGCGGGAATGCCTCATGCGGGCGATGAGATTGGCCTATGCGGGCTGCGGAGTTCGTGGTTAGACGCGTACATTGATCTGCGCGCGTGGCGGCTTTGATCACGTGACGGCCTAGACAGATCTTATGATATGATCCACGACCTTGCTGGTGCGTGGTTTTTAGTAGTCGGCTATGCCTTCGCACTTACCCCGCAGTTTTATTATGACACAGTGGGACTCGTGTTCAGTGTGTTCTCGTGCTTTTATATCATGTGGACGCTGCGGTGAGGAAGGTATCCACGCATGATTGATGTTGTGGGCCCGAGACCCATTGTTATACTTGAGTGATGACTGAGGCGTGAGTCCCCGACTTGACATAATCGCTTTGTTGTAAATTGTAGTTTGGTTATCATACATGTCTCCGCTTTATATCGCTATGATTTCATTTACGATATGTATTTTCGATTTCACATACTCGCACTTTGTTATCGACCTCTCCCGGCCGCGCTCATGCCGCAGTCGAGGTACACCGATCGTTGATCCTAGCTCTCGAGTCACGATTTAGCGTTTGGGAAGCTCCGCTTCTCCGAGGCTTATCATTAGTATAGTCCCCGTCGTAGTAAGTGTTTACATTCGTGGTTTGGCGGGCCCTGTCCGCCATTGTTGTCGTATCATTCTTAGAGGTCCGTAGTAATCGCTGTGGCGTGGTTTGTAAAAGGATTAAACCGCTCATGTTGAAAAAGTTTCTATTTATATATATCTTGAAGGTAACCGCTTTTAGTTGCTTTCTTATTTCACCGTTTTATTACCTTGGTTTCATGTATTGTCTTTATGTTCCAGATTACTCGATGTATGTCTACTGGTGCCCGGTGCACCACCACGCCCGGTTGGTCGTGACAAAGTGGTATCGAGCGATTAATCCTCGGAAAGTGTCTGAGCCGTATCGATGAAGTCTTGATTATCGGTGTTGTGCACTACATCAATAATCGTGAGGCTATAGGATATTTAGGATTGGTTTCTATTCTTCTCACTCGAGATCGTGCCTTGTAATTTGTGTTGTAAGTTGGACCCTCGACGAAATTCTTTCCTTATCGTTATGCCTCCGCGTAGGGCAACCGGGCCCGGAGGCGCAAAGCGGCGGAGGCCGCGAGTACAGGAAGGTTACGAGGGCACAGGCCCAATTATCACCTTGGGTGGTGCTTCATTCGGGGAGTTCTGCGCTGTCACCAGCCCCAGCCGAGTTTAGCACGGCGGCAGCAGTTCCTACTGCAACCATGATATCTGAACCTTCGCCCACGAGCGGTGAATATAGATTGCAAAGAGGCAACCTCGTTACTAGCTATAGATTTGGCTACGAGTATACCGATGTACTGCGAGTCTTGAGGACTATCTAAAAGAGGTTGTGCAAGAGTAATTCTTGATTAGGCTTGAGCATGGCACGTATGCGGGCTTATGCGCAGTGGCCGGGACGATGTAGAGATCGACAGTTAACGAAGGACACGAGAAGAGGGCGAGCGGCAAGGTCCTTTAGTAACTTTCGGCGAGTCGCCTCACCCAGATTAGATATGCACCTCCGCCCGGTGCAGTGGTCTTCCAATTCGGGGCGTTAGGTGTGTAGGAGTTAGTCGAGAACTCGGGCTTCCTGTTCCTGATGTGACGACGTCATCCGGGAATGTCGTCTTTTAGTTGGTACTTGTTGTACTGCGCCGTCAAGGCCATGTCGAAGAGTGTCCTTGTAGGAGGACTTAGCCTTGAGATTGGTGGGTAGTTCGTCATTTTCCTTAGCTGCCCTACAGGCGTGTTTGATTAGAACGACTAAGGGGAGTGAAGCAATAGATATAGATATATCTTTAACCCTCTAGAGTTTTGTTTATGTGATAAGGTGGGTATACCTTAAGTGCTTTGTGTTAGTTGTGATTAGAAATCATGGTGGGTTAACAAGTAAGATTTTGGGGATAGAAAGGTGTGAGCTTTAGAATGTTTACGTAAAGACCTTAGAGGTAAGGCCATCTCGTAAAGGTGTAGTATTATGTTTGATCCTTATGGAAGTGCATAGTGCGTGAGTTATGTTTGGGATAGGTCCCTAGTAGTGTGGAATGAAAGGGTAGTTGAGCTAAGAAGACCGCTAGGTTTTCAAACGTGATTAGTGAGATTGTTCGGATCGGGAGCTAGTATTATGCGGCGTTCGGGTGGGTTGAGTCCACGTTGCGGGTCAACCCACGGCATGTTTGGTGGTGGGTCGGTTGTGGTGGTCCCGCTTGTGGTAAGTCACGAGGGTGTTAGGCCCAAGTTTATTTAACCAAATGGTCTGAACTCGTGGACGATTCGACCCGATGGTCGGACCGAGGAGGTCACCGCCTTGTCTTCTAGCAAAGATCGTCTACTCGGCGATTGTTTTATCGTAAAGGTTGTAAGGCTGCAGGTGCCTACCTTCACCTTATGTCGCACGGTGAAGCCCAGTTGTGGCTATTTTTCGCCTTCTAAAAGTTTACGCAGGTTAAGAACTCAGTGAGTCTCGAATCGCATTCGCCCTCGGGCGATGTTTTGATTTCGCGGTAGCCGCGAGGATCGTTGTCTCGGTTGAAGTGTTTAAGCTACCATTTCGGTGTTCGGATGTCGTCTTGTGGCGCCTTGTAGGCGTAAATGCAAGTTGCGGCCGATTGGTTCGATGTTGGCAAGGTTCGCATTAGTGCGAGCTTGTTCCGCAGATGTGGATAGTGAAGCTTGGCTAGAAGAGGTTCCGCGGCTCGGAGATATCGTGCGGATAAGCGGCGACGACGCTTAGAGTTCGAGTTGGCGGTCGGTCTTCAAGGTACCACCCCGGTTGGGTGTGACGATTTTGGGAAGCAGAGAACTTAGCCCGAGTTACTTTGGGCCTTTGTGAGTTCATGTGAAGAATAGGCGGGTTGCCTATATGTTAGCATTTGTCGTCCGACTTAGGAGCGGGACGTCCGGTCTTTCGTTTGTTATATTCGAAAGTATCGAAGATCCATCCGAGTGTTCCCGATTAATGATGACCACGTTAGAGATAGTAACCCGAGTTTTGAATCGGGCGATGATCGTAAATATGGTAAGAGTTCGAGTGTACGACAGCCTCAGGGATCGCAGGCAGCCCGGTACCATTGTTGGGTCGTCGGAGCAAGGCTCGCGACAAAGTGACAACGTGGTGTCATTTGGTGATGTTAGAGGTGTTTCCTCGTGGACTTGGATGTAAGTTTTTATGTCGCGGTGTTTACGTGGCGGATGTGGCAGGATTGTGCTCGTAAGTATAGTAGTGACTGGCGCGCGTTTGTTTTGAGACTTAGAAGGAACATTCGGGACGAATGTTTCTAAGGAGGGGAGAATGTTATACCGTATTTCCGCAGTATGCGTGGGGCGTGCGTGAAAATTTGAAACTTGTACTAAGGCTTGGCGAATTAATTTTGTTCACAACACCCGTTTAGAGTCGTTTTAAACGCTTTCCACGGCTTTCGTAGGGAATTTCCGCCATGTCATTTCTAATTTTTGCGATTTTTCCGAGAGGCGAAACATTTTGGACCAACGGGAGGCGACACTTGGCACCCTCCAATGGTGGACTTGAACGTCCATTTGGACGATTTGGACAAAGAGGAGCACGTTTTGGTGCCTTGGAAAAGTCAAGAGTTGGTAGGATATTTGTGTTGGTAAATCCTAGCCCTACACTTGCCTAACACATGGATTGATCTTGGCCTTTGGTTGGCCATCCCTTGACCTATAAATACCCCTTAAGGTTGAAGACTTCTTCATCCAAAAATGCCTAAGTCTTGTGAGCTCTTCCTCCTCCCTTCACCTTGTTCTCGTCCTTTCCCCCGAGAGACCTCCCTCGAGTTGGCCTTGTGGCGAGACTTCACCCCTCCTGGTGTTGTTCTCGTATAATGTACCCCCTTTGTGGTGTAGAAATACTCTCAAAAGTATTGTTATAATGCCCAAATTACCTTAGCCATATACCTTGTTGTATTCTAAGGTTATACCTATACTGAAAAGCCGTAAAATACTATTATACTTCCCGCGGCCACAAACCCGAAACCCTAGGAAAATCTCCATAATCCGTTGGAGTATTGTGTAGAAGTTGGTTAGAACTTCTAAGGGTGGTTTAGAGCGGGTTGGAGCGCTCGGAGTTGGAGCTAAACGATTGCCCAGGATCGACTTTAAGCTAGGATAATTATGGGCTTATCGAGGTAATTATCTTGTCCCTCTATTGTAATTGGAAATTACATGATTGCTTGAATATATAGTTGAAGTATACTATATAATAGAACTGAACGTAGTTATCGGCAATGTCTTTTGACTTAAGCTCGAATAATACTTACAGCAATGTCTCGCGACTTAAGCTGAATTTAAAGAAAATCGAATCAGAATTACATAGGGCTGTATTCTGATGAGACTTGTGTAGTAGTACCATGGAGTAGAGTTGTACCCATTGGGGTTAGATGTATAACCCCTGGTTGGCTTGGTAGCCTCGATAGAGGAGGAGATTTACGCTGTTGCGGGGAGAGTCTTTGCGAATTTTCGTAGAATGTTCTCTGAAGAGACCTAATGTTAATAGCGCCTTGTGGCCTTATAGGTGGGAGTACTACGTGTGGCGCGATCTGCTTGGCTTAAGGAGTAGCCGGTTGGAGCGTTTTGCTATTAGTCGATACTCGTCGCGAGGTATGTGAACCTCTTCCTATCTCTTCTAGCATGATATGTGTGAACTATGTAGTACGGTGAGCATAATGTGCTAAATGTATGTGATTGGTTTAAAACATAAAGTGTTATAACGACTTTATGGGAAGTTGGTTATAACGACTTTATGTTGGTAAGAAAATACATGTGGTTTTAAAAGTGCGATTTGAACTATAAGCGGCTTGTTATGTGTTAATAAAGAACTTGAAGTATTTCAAAGATTTTTGAATCATTTTGAAAGGAGAAGTAATACTTGGTTTTGAAAAACTTAAGAGTTATACTAGCTTTATGGGAAGTTAGGTATAACGGCTTAAGAATGTTTCTTGATTTGGAAATCGAATGTGTATCGACAAACCACTGCGGCGTTAATAAAAGGAAATGTTTTGACTAATTAAGTATTATTAAAACCAGAGAAACTTCCATCCGCATAGAAGCTAAGATGAGACAAAATGATATTTCCTAGATCATGGCCTCAGTAATAAGATTGTTATAAACAAGAATATCCTACTCATATAAGACTTATGTTTCTCAGATAGTTTTAAGGAGAATTATATTCTCAAATGAATAAGACTATGAACTACTAAACCTTTCTAAAATGAGAAACTGAACATTGGAAATTAGGCAAACTTGATCATTGGAAAGAATGTTGCTACTTGATTTTACAAAGAGAAGTAATTGATTTACTTTAAAAGGATAGTCACTCTATTTTATACTACGGTATTGTGTGACATTGTGAAAGTAACGTATCTTTTAAGAGTTGATGTATGAAGTACTTTGGGGATAAAAACCCGATTTTGTTAATCATATAGTAGAAGGTACCTTGTGTGAACAACTTGATTGTATTGGTTTGTGATAGCCTTGTAATACTTTCTTGATTGCGTTGATAAGTAAACGTGTTGGGATGCTACGTGTGTTAGTATCTTGTGATGTTTGTGTGAAGGGTTTCCCTTGATTGTGCTTATTAACTATCAGTCGTTATGATAGTATTGTGGCATTCATCTCTTGAGATGATTAGGGGTTAAGCGCCCTCCGACGGGGTAGACTCAGCGGGTCGATGGACCTATGATTCGAGAATACCTCATGCAGTCCCGGGCTATCGCGAACTACGAGTTCCGTGTTAGTGACGTCCCTTACGGGCACGCGGTCCTTGTGGCCATGCGGTGCGAAGTCGGGGCGATGCCGGGAGTAGCTACCCTCGATGCGCGGAATGCCTCATGCGGGCGATGAGATTGGCCTATCGCGGCTGCGGGAGTTCGTGGTTAGACGCGTGCATTGATCTGCGGGCAAGTGGCGGCTTTGATCATGTGACGGTCTAGACAGATCTTATGATACATCCACGACTTGTTGGTGCGTGGGTTTTTAGTAGTCGGCTATGCCTTCGCACTTACCCGTCTGATTTATTATGACAGGTGGGACCCGTGTTCAGTGTGTTCCTTGGTGCTTTTATATCATCGCCGGCGGTGAGAAGGTATCCCACCGCATGATTGATGTTGTGGGCCACAGACCCATTGTTATACTTTAGTTATGACTTTAGTGCGAGAGTCACTGACTTGACATGACTGCTATGTTGTAAACTGTAGTTTGGTTATCATAAATGACTCCTGCTATATATGACTGCTATGATATCATTTCTGATATGTATTTTCAGTTTCACATACTCGCACTGTTATCGACCTCGCCCGGCCGCGTTCATGCCAGTCGAGGTACACCGCCGTTGATCCTAGCTCTCGGTCACAAGCCGTTTGGGAAGCTCCGTTTCTCCGGAGGCTTATCAGTGGTATAGTCCCCTGTCGTAGTAAGTGTTTACATTCAGGGGTTTGGCGGGGCCCTGTCCCGCCATTGTTGTCGTATCATTCTTAGAGGTCTGTAGTACTGTTGTGGGCAGGGTTTGTAAAAAGGATTAAACTGTTCATGTTGAAAAAGTTTCTATTTATATATATCCGAAGGTACTTAGTTTTAGTTGCTTTGTCTTCTTATTTCACTGTTTTATTACACTGGTTTCATGTATTGTCTTTATGTTCCGCTGATTACTCTGATGTATGTCTACTTGGGTGCCCGGGGTAAGGCACCAGTCACGGGCCCGGGTTCGGGTCGTGACACTTCCCCCCTAAGAAACATTCGTCCCGAATGTTCCTTCTAAGATTCCAAACACACATGCTCCGGTATAGTCTTCACTACTACACTTACGAAACCAATCATGCCATCAATGGCCATAACATAACATACAAATCCAAACCACGAGGAATCACCTCTAACATGTAAAACAACACTAACTCTCACTCCTAGTCCAAAGGATACTCTTCCGAAACCTAGTAACATGGAGTGTCGGACGTATCGCCTCCTAAGCCGGACGGCGGTGCTATCTTATAGGCAACCTACCATTGTACAACCAATCCGAAAGGCGAAAGTACTTCGCTAAGTTGCCCTGCTTTCCAAAACTCGTCACACTCCGCCGGTGGTACCTTGAAGACCCGCCAACTGAACTCCAAGTGTTGATCTTTGATTATCCGCGACGGCTGCGACTCAGAACTACAAACAACCCCATCCGGATAAGCTTCACCCTATCCACATTCTTGAAACAAGTATGTACCCACTATCCAACCTTGCCAACATCGAACCAATCGATTAGCAATCAACACTTCCGCCATACAATCCTTCGTGTAATGCGATATCCGAATCCAAATGGTAGCTATTATAATAATACACACTCAACAAGAGGCACATAATCCTTACTACCCCGAAATCACAACACCGCCCGAGGGTAAATGTAATCGAGACTCACTCGTTCCTATCCCGCTCGTAAAACCTCCGGACACAAAAGAAATAGCCAAAATCGGGCTCCACCGCCATAGAAAGTAGGAACCCCGGGCAGCCTTACAACCCTCCTGATACATAACATCTCGCATAATCCTCCGCCGAGTAAACGATTCGATCGAAGACAAGATAGGTGACCTCATCGGCTGACCTCGGTCGAACGCATCCTCGAACTCGTACGATGGTTACCTAAACTTGGGCCTAGCACCCTCGTGACCCCATCACACAGCGGGACTACCACAAATCGACCCTACCTTATTAGGGTTGCGGGTTGACCCATCCGCCTCAACCCGACCCATTTCACGCCAATCCTTGTTCCCCGTCCTAACAATCTCACTAATCAAGTCAATAAAAAACCTAGTGGTCTTAGCTCAACTACCTCTTATAATTCACACCCTCGTGGACTTATCACGCAATTATACCACGTATACTATGCACTCCAACAAAGGTCGAATCGCAAACAAAATCTTTTACCCAAGACGGCCTCGCCTCTAAGGTCTCACGTATAATATTCTAGGGCTCACATCTCTATGTACTCCAACTTCCCTTTACTAACCGCCTCTAAATCACAATTAACATAATACTTAGCACAACATCACATCATCAATGCATACTAGTCTCAGAGTGTAAAGGATATACCAAATCAAATGGCGGTTCCAAGGACCGCTAGAATCGAGCTTCCACCACGACCCCTGCCTCGGCTGCGTGTATGAGCACCCGCTAGCTATCGAAGGTGAAGAACCCGCAGATCCCGGCCGAAGTCTCAACATCCGCGCTACCTGCGTCGGACAATTCTTCGCTAAATGGCCCGCTGGCGCATGTAAAACAAACTCTCAATACCGCGACACTTCGCACGGGTTTTACCGCACCGCCACAGAGGTTGGGGTGGCTTCATCCGCCAACACTCCCGCTTCACGGCTTCAACCTCGGGAGCCCCGACCTGCTCAAGACCGTAGAGGACCACTGCATCGGCGGAGGTGCATAACTAGTTCTTCTGCCGCGGCGTCCGCTTTGAAAGTTGCCAAAGCACTCTGCCCCGCCTTCTTCGCTAGTATTGGTCAATCCGCCGGTCTCCGTGCCTCGGACCACTGGTGCGTGAGCTCGCGTGCGGGCAATGTCCATGCGGCTGAAGCGATACACCAACAACACTCTTCCAAGTAGTCATCAAGCCTGTGACGTAGCGGTGCACTCGGTCCTCCATATTAGCTACTAACGCAGGACATATCGGCCAACGAGTCGAACGTTGTACTCCCGAATCGGCGTCCTCGCCTCAAGATCAAAACTGTCGGCCGCGTCCTCCTCATCTGCGGAGGCAAGAAATGGCTGAGAAATGCTTCCGAGAACTCGTCCCAAACAGCTGGAGGCGCATGCTCCGCCCGGGACAGCTCCCACGAATCAAACCAGTCGAATGCGGTATCACGCAGCTGATGTGAATCGAAGATCACGGACTCGGTCTCCGAAGCCTTGATCACGCGCATGATCCTCTGTAACTGACGGATGAACTCCTGCGGATCATCCTCAGGCCTCGACCGTAGAACTGGCGGGCTCTAACTCGTAAAATCGTAGCCTCAAACTATCTCGATGCAGGGTGAACTACGGGGCTCTGGAATCGAACTGCTGATCCGGATATCTCCGTATGCGCCGCGATCTCGGCTAGTAATCGCCATCTCCTTGTAACCCATCTCCCGCTCCAGTGTGGATCGAGGCTCGTATCGTGGTCTCGCAGCCCACCGCCGCGCCCTAAACTTCTTTGAAAGGCGGCGTCACAAAACTCGCCGTCAAGCACTATCTCAGTAATGACCGGGCTGCGCCTCGTACTCCTCAGTATCCTACTAGCGACTCCTCGGTGTCTTGCCCTTCGGGCTCGTTGCCTTACGTGGAGGCATAATCGCGTAAAAGAATACGTCGGAAGAGTCCAACTTACAACATGGCTCTAAGGCACGATCTCGTAATGAGAAGAATGGAAACTAATCCTAAATGTCCTGCAGCCTCCCGATTATAGATGTGGTGCACAACACACCGATAATCAAGACTACTGTAGACACGGTCAGACACCTTCCGAGATTAATCGCTCACGATACCACTTTTGTCACGACCCGACCTCGGGCGTGGATCGTGCCTACCCCGCACCTAGTGATATAACATCGAGAGAAAATCGTGAAATAAAAACTAAACAGAAACAAGATACATCATAAGAAAATAGGCCCAAAACGGCCGCCTTCATGCGTATATATAAAACCGATTACAATCCTTTACAACCGCCTACAACGATTACTACGCACTCTAAGAATGTAACAACAACTATGACGGACGGGGCCGCCATACCCCGAATGTACAAGAACCTACAACTCAGGAAACATACCAAAAGATAAGCCTCCGAGAAACGGAGCTTCCCAATACTGTTGGCGAGATCCTATGAGCGAGGATCCACAACCGATGTACCTCTACTGCGGCATGAGCAGCCCAGGAGGTCGATGCAAATTGCAGTATGTGGCGAAAAATCAGAATGAAATCACATTTCATCATTTTATAAAACCTTTGCGATAAATGCAATTATGCCAAGTAAGGGACGACATCCCGAATAATCACTCACACATAACTATGGGTCTCACGCCCATAATATCACTCATGCGTGGAACTCATTCCTCATCGCCGGTACATGATGTAAAACAACATCCATATTTGAACTCAACACTAGATCTGCTCGTGTCATCAAACCGACGGGCCAAGTAGAATCGCTCTATGCGGATCAAAAGCTAGTCATAAAACTTCACGGGCAAGGTACGAAAGCTAATTACGGATCCAAAATCTAGCCACGGCGGCGAGGCAAGTACCAAATCTAACGTACACTAGCCAACCGTCTCACGAGATATGACCGAGGAAAGTATCTCAAGCTATCTACCAGAGGCTACCGATACACGAGAAATGACCAGAACAAGTATCTAAAGTGTGCCTGAACCACACGTACAAATCAAGCCCGTGATCGCTCGTCACTGCGGCAAGCTTCATGGATTAGCGGTCCATGGACTAACAATCTGAACCTCACAATGACCACATGCCCCGGCATCTCACCTCGGAAGTCATGGCCATGAAACCATCCTACTGGACGCATGCCCGTGGAACATCCATCACGTCAGCATGTCCAAAGGAATAACAAGATGATACTCAAAGTGGACGCATACTCGTGGAAAATCCAACGTCGGATGTCCAACAATCAATCGATAACCGCCCTCCCAGAGTCACGGCGACACGTCAACAAAACACTTGCACATCAAAGACTATCACGACAAGCATAGGCAAGTTCAACATACAAACATTTTATCAACAATCCGGTTTCAAACCCAAAATACTACATACTTTCATTCTTTCAAAAGACCTCTTTTTCGTAAAAGCCACACGATACTAATACTGTAGTATTAAAACACGTTTCCCTTTTTAAACCAAATTACTACACCTTCAGAAAATCTTTATAATATTTTTAAAATCAAGTACTCTATACCTTTTTAAAACCAAGTGCTTTTCTTTTAAAACAACAACAAGTGTTCTTTTAAAACCCAAATAACTTTACTCTTTTCAAAACAAGTAACCTATACTTAAATCAAGTTACTTCTCTTTTCCAAAAAAACAAGTCGTTATAAGTCAAGTCTCTTGTCTTTCAAGATCAAGTCTCTTAACTTTCAAAATCAAGTCGTTTTACAGTCAAAACCAAATCTTTCTTTTATTTTCATAAAGTCGTTATAACTAACTTCCCATAAAGCCATTATAACACATTATGTTTTAAACAAACAAAATCCATTTCACACACGCACGCTCTAGTACTATATAGTTTACAACAATCATGCTCAAGAGTATAGGAAGAATCACATATCTTTTAGCTTAAGCCACAAGCCAAGTCAAGTATGTCGCTCTTAGAAGATCCACCTATAAAGGCCAAAATATATATATAAATCTCTAGTTCTCTTCGTAGAATACTTAAATAAACAGTTCCTGATTATACAGAAAATTCGGCAGCACCTCCCCCCCCGCTATCACATAAATCTCTCCTATCCGGGCCACTGTGCCAACAACTCGGGGATTATACGCCTAACGGGCGTGTTCAATTACTCCACAATAATACAACAATCTCGTAAATACAAAATATGTAAATCTGGTTCAATACTCATTCTATATATAGTATGCTCAACTATATATTACTACAATATGTAATATCCAATTACAATAGGGGGACATAGATCATTACCTCGATAAGCCCAAAATTATCCAAGATTATATGTCGATCCTGAGCAACGCTTAGCTCCAACCCGCTCCAAGCAACCCTTAGAAGTTTCTAAACAACTTCTAAATACTTCAACCAAGCTTATGAAGATTTTCTAGGGTTTCATTTTGCACTAGCGGATAAAGTAGTATTTCCGAGCTCCAAGTATTTAAAACAACCTTGGAATACTACTAGGGATACTAGGCTAGTGTATTTGGAATTATACCACAATACACAAGGTATTCTACACAAGAGGGGAGGGGTGGGACGAAACCACAAAAAAGGGAGGGGAGTATTTTGCCTTGAAAGGCTTTCAAGTGTTGATGAAATACTCTTCAAGCTAAGGGGTATATATAGAAGAGTCAAGGGCCAAGATCAATGCAAGGTGGGTGGTCAAGATTGGGCCATGTGTGTGTGGGTCCCACCACAACACATGGCCAACGAAATAGGCTACCAAGTGTCAAGGCCAAAATCGGCCAAGTGAGTAGGTGACAAGTGGCTAGCCACTTGTCACACCATTTCGGCCCACATGGGGGTGACACGTGTCGCCCCCCGATTCGTCCAAAATATTTCGTCTTCCGAAAATATCCAAAATGCCGGAAACCTCAAAAACAAAGCGGGCCCCACAAAACCGTAAATTCCTCCCGTTGGCCCCACGTGACCATTTCCGAAAATAAAATCTCAAAATTCTAATATAATCCAAGAAGTCCGAATACCAAATCTGGGAATCCAATTCCCACTAACGAACCTTTTTCTTCACAAAAACCGGAACTTTTCCGTCGAAAAATTCACATCTTTCTTTCTTTCCAAAATTTCTGTCGTATTCTCGTACGTACATCCCCACATACATACCCTGGAACTACGGGGTATAACATTAAGAAATCGTTTTGAAAGAAGAGTAATACTTGGTTTTGAAAACATAAGAGTTATACTAGCTTTATGGGAAGTTAGGTATAACGTCTTAAGAGAGGTAAAGAAAATGGTTTACTGATTTTAGAAGTTAAGAGACTTGATCTTAAAAGATAAGAGACTTGACTTAATTGAATTGATATGAATTTTGTTAAAAGTGTGAAACCTCATTCGTGAATAATGAGTACTTGGTTTTTAAAAGGAATAATGTTTTACTGATTTCGGAAATCAGAATAAGGATCGAGCAAACCACTGCAGCGCTAATAAAGGGAAATGTATTGAATAATTAAGTATTATTAAAACCAGTAGAAACCTCCATCTGCATAGAAGCTAAGATGAGACAAAATGATATTACATTTCCTAGATCATGGCTGCTTAATAAGATTGATTATGAACAAGAATAACCTACTCACATATAAGGCATATGTTTCTCAAACTGTTTAAAAGAGAATTATGTTTTAAAGGATTAAAACTATGAACTACGAAACCTTTTCGAAAATGAGAAACTTGAGCATTTGAAATTAGGCAAACTTGAACGTTTGGAAAATAATGTTGTTGCTTGATTTTACAAAGGGAAGTGTTTTGGTTTACTTAAAAATGTAAGTCACTCTATTTTATACTACGGGTATCGGGTGACTTTTATAAAAGGAATGGATCTCTTAAAAGGAATTTAACGTACGTAGTACCTTAGGGTTAAAACCCGGACTTTGACATAAAATGAAAGTACCTTGAGTTGTGTATAACTTGCCTATTCTTGTTGTTGTGAAACTTTCCTATGCTTATTATGATAGCCTTTGTTGTGCAAGAATTGTGTTTCTATACTACTGGCGTCTCGATGCGGTAGGTTGACTTGTTGAGAACTTACTTGGGCGTGCGGCGGTGTGGAGAATTCCACTGCGCTCGCGGTGATAGTGTTCTTCCATGGACTAGCTCTCCAGGAGGTTTCTTACGGTTCGGCCTTGGTATCCGTGGTCGGCTTTCAGACTTGCCGCCTCGTGGCTGATTCGGCCTTGGTACAGTAGTTAGCCCTCACTTGCCGTTCAGATAGTGTGAAGTCTCGTGATACGCGGTACCAGTAGTTAGCCCTCGTACTTGCCCCGGTCAGCTACGTGACCGGCCTTGGTATCTGGTAGTCGGTTTTCGTACTTGCCCCGTGTCAGCTTCGTGGTTTGGTTGTATTTTATTATTAGTACGGCTTTGGCATCAGGTAGGACTTGGTGTTCAGGTGTACTTCTTGGTGTTATCATATCATAGATCGCCGTGGTGAGAAGGTATTCCACGGGCATGATTGATGTTGTGGGCGTGAGACCCATAATTATATTTGAGTAATGACTTGGAGGGCGTGAGTCCCTGAATTGATATAACTGTTATAGGTTGTGTACTGTAGTTTGGTTATCATACATGTCTCCTGCTTTATATAGACTATTATGATTTCATTTACAGTATTTTCGCCATACTTGGTACTGTTGATCGACCTCCTTGGGCCGCGTTCATGCCGCAGTAGAGGTACATCGTCGCCGATCCCCGCTTAGGATCACATTTCAGTGTATTGGGAAGCTCCGTTCCTTCGGAGGCTTATCTTTGGTATGTTACCCTGAGTCTGTAGGTTCTTGTACATTCAGGGGTATGGCGGGGCCCTGTCCCGTCATAGTTGTTGTAAAAAAATCTTAGAGTGCAGCCAGCTTGTTGTGGCGGGGTTGTAAGGATTATGAATCGCTCAAATGTCGTTATATATATATATACTGAAAGGCAACCGTTTTGGTTGGCCTATTTTCTTTTATCTTGATTCATATCTAATTGTATGTTTAAGTTTTTATTTCCGCTGGTTTTTCTCTGATGTTGTATCACTAGGGTGCCCGGGGTAAGCACCAGTCACGGGCCCGGGTTCGGGTCGTGACAGTGTTCAATCCATTTTTGGATACATTTGTGATAGTATTCATTGATGACATCCTGGTTTATTCGCGTTCAGAGCAGGACCATGCAGATCACTTGAGGACGGTACTTGGGGTCCTCTGGAGCCGGCAGTTATTCGCCAAGTTCTCCAAGTGTGAGTTTTGGTTGGCCTCAGTGGCATTCCTGGGGCACATTATTGGGGCTGATGGTGTTCAGGTGGATACGGCAAAGATTGAGGCAGTCAAGTCTTGGCCGAGACCTACTACTCCGACCGAGTGCGCATTTCTTAGTGGCGAGTTATTATCGTAGGTTTGTGGAGCGATTTGCTTGATTTCAAAGATTGACTAGGCTGACTTAGAAGGCAGCTAAGTTCCAGTGGACAGAGGCTTGCGAGAAGGGCTTCCAGTTACTAAAGGAAAGGTTGACTACGGCTCCAATTCTTACTCTTCCGGAGGGGTTAGACGGATACGTGATTTATTGTGATGCCTCGGGTATCGGGCTAGGGTGTGTTTTGATGCAGCACGGCAAGGTTATAGCCTATGCTTCCCGGCAGTTACGGAAGCATGAGAGGAATTACCCTACCCACGACTTAGAGTTGGCCGCAGTTATTCATGCCTTGAAGATTTGGAGACATTATTTGTATGGGGTTCATGTGGATATTTATACGCACCACAAGAGCCTCCAGTATATCTTCGAGCGAGGAGTGAACTCGCGGCGAGACGGTGGTTAGAGTTGTTGAAAGATTATGATGTTGATATTCTATACCATCCGGGAAAAGCCAACGTGGTTGCTGATGCCTTGAGTCGTAGATCGATGGGGAGCCTGTCAAAGGTTCAGCCAGAGAGACAAGACATGGTCCGTCAGATCCACCAGCTAGCAAGCCTTGGGGTTCGATTGATCGATACCGACGATAGTGGGGTACGGGTTCGTGAGGTTGTCGAGTCTTCCATCGTTGATGAGGTGAAGAGGCGACAGTTTGAGGATCCAGTGTTGGTACGGTATCGAGATGCAGCTCTTCGGGAGGAAAATAGTCTATTCGAGGTAGCGCCTGATGGGGTGCTAAGATTTGAGGGCCGGTTGTGCGTTCCCGATGGATCGGACCGTCGGCCAGATTCTCGGGAGGCACGGTGCTCGTTATTCTATTCATCCGGTCGACCAAGATGTACCATGACCTCGATGTTTGTATTGGTGGGATGGCACGAAGAGGACGTGGCGGGTTTTGTCGTGATAGTGTCCTAATTGCCGCAGTCAAGGTCGAGCACCGAGGCCCGGTGGATTATTGCAGCTATTGAGATTCCGGCATGGAAGTGGGAGGTGATCAACATGGACTTTGTTCTGGGGTTACCTCGTCGAGAGGAAATGCGACTCCATTTGGGTTATTGTTGACAGACGTGAAATCAGCCCATTTCCTTCCGGGCCAGACGATCGCACACCGAACCCGGGCGTGGCCCGGTGCCCTACAGGCACCTTCTACCTTAACAACTAAGTAAACTGCGGAAATCAAGTAACACCTTTTTTTTTTTTAAAACCAACGTACGTGCAAGGCAAAGCCGACAAGGCTGCCATATAATATACATAAACAAAAGACACTACACCGCACATGAGTCCAATCCCACATATGAATACGCACTTAAGAGTTATATCAACTATGACGGACAAGGCCGCCGTACCCATAATCTGTACAAAAGCTCAGATCTTGAAAGAACTTGTACCAAAAAGATAAACTCCAACGTAAGGAGCTATCCAAAAACTCGGCGGTCCTACTGCCGATCACCAAACAAAGCGTACCTAAACTGCGGCGTGACGCACTTCGAAAAGTCGATGCGAAGAATGTACCAAGTATGTGAAGCAGTAAGTACTGTAATGAAATCATAACAGTCTAACAAAACAAGAGACATGTATGATAGCCAACCTACGATACAATACATAAACAAATCATATCAAGTCGTGGACGCGTACGCCTCAAAGTCATTACTAAAATATAACCATGGGTCTCACACCCATATTATCAATCATGCCCGTGGAATCCTTCCTCACTGCCGGCAGTCCATGATATAACTCAATTAGCAGTACACAGTGCCTTACTAACAATGAGAGTAAATAGTAGTATACTACAATATAAACTAGGAATCTCACGATCAAAGCAGGACCACCCGCCCGCAGTATCATTAAGCAATCCTACTCTTGGGACTATTTCACCCGCAAAGGTCGCGTGGACCCGCATGAGGTATTCCTCGCATGGGACTATTTCACCCGCATAAGCCCTTACGGACTCGCATAAGGTATTCCTCGCATAGGCTGGACCCGCCCGCATGGGACTATTTCACCCGCATAAGTCCTTACGGACCCGCATGAGGTATTCCTCGCATCGTGGGTAGCAAATCCACGGAATATGCAAATGCCACAAACTCGGGGAATGACCCCGAAATGAACGATATACCACTAGCACAGAACCGGCTAGTACCAGCACACATAGGCAAATTCTCAATTAAACAAGCCAAAGTACTTATCAAGGCACACATGGAATAATTCTCAATTAACCAAGCCAAAGTACTTATCAAGGCATCACATGGAATAATTCTCAATTAACCAAGCCAAAGTACTTTGTTATACCCCGTATTTCCAGAGTATGTACGTGAGGGCGTACGTACAAAAGTTTAAGCCTTAAAGTAGACTAAGGGACGAAATTTTGTGCACAACTAGCGAAAGAATCGCTTTTCGACTAAACGTTTTCCGGACTTTGCGAAGGGAAAATTACGCTATGTCATTTATTATTTTTTGCGGATTTTTCCGAGACGAAATATTTTGGACCAACGAGAGGTGACACTTGTCACCCTCAAGTGACGGCGACCGAGGCTCTTGGCACGTTTTGTGCCTTTTCTTTAGTCAAGGAGTTGGTAGGATATTTTGGTGGTAGATGGATAAGGTACACTTGCCCAAATCTTGACCTACACTTGCCCACCACTTGTCTTAATCTTGGCCATTGATTGGCCTATAAATACCCTTAGTTGAAGACTTATTTCATCCACACTTGAGCAATTTCCAAGTCTTGAAATCCTCTCCTCCCTCTTAAAGTTTTTAGTCCAAAGCCACCCCCCTCGAGAAGGCCTTGGCGAGTATACCCCCTTTGCCTAGTTGTTCTCGTAAAATACACCCCCCCCCCTTGGTAGAAAAGTATTCTCCAAGTATTGTTACTATTCCCAAATACTTTAGCCCAAATACCTTGTAGTACTTTCCAAAGTTACCTCTATACGTAGAGCCCAGAAATACTACTATATTCCCTTAAGTCACAAAAACGAAACCCTAAGGAAATCTTCATAGCGGGTTGAAGTATTAAGAAGAAATTGCGTAGAACTTCTAAGGGTTGTTTGGAGTGTTATACCCCGTATTTCCAGAGTATGTACGTAAGGACGTACGTAGAAAAGTTTGAAGCTTAAGGTAGGCAAGGTTCGAATTTTTGTGCACAACACCCGATTAGAATCGTTTTTCGACGAAACGTTTTACAAGACTTGCGAAGGGAAAATTCCGGCTATGTCATTTATATTTTTTGCGGATTTTTCCGAGAGACGAAATGTTTTGGACTAACGAGAGGGCAACACGTGGCACCCTCTCATTGGTGGACGTGTGGGGCGGCATTGGACGATTTAGAGAGTGAGAGTTGGTAGGATATTTTGTGATATTTGTGTGGTAGATGGATAAGGTACACATGGATGAATCTTGACCCTACACTTGCCTTGCACTTGGCATGATCTTGGACATTGGTTGGCCATTGCTTGACCTATAAATACCCCACTTGAAGACTTCTTCATCCAAAAATTGTGCTAAGTCTTGAAAGCTCTTCCCCCTTTGTGTTGAAGTTCTCATCCTAGCTTCCCTCCCCTTGGTGAGGCCCTTGGCCGAGCCCCTCCCCTTGGCGAAAGTACCCTCCTCCTAGTGGTGCTAGTGGGGTACCCACTACCTTGAGTTGTTTTCATAAAATACACCCCCTCTTGGTAGAAATACTCTCCAAGTATTGTTACTATTCCAAAATACATTGGCCTAAATACCTTGTAGTATTACAAGGTTAAACTTATCTGAAAAGCCGTAAATACTATTATACTTCCTTGATCACAAAACACAACCTAAGGAAATCTTCATGGCCGATTGAAGTATTAAGAAGAAGTTGCGTAGAACTTCTAAGGGTTGTTTGGAGTGGGTTGGGCGCCGGAGTAGGAGCTAAACGTTGCTCGGGACCGACATTTAACTTGGATAATTTTGGGCTTCACAGGGTAAATATCTTGTCTCCTATTGTAATTGAGTTTGCATACTATTGAAGTATAAGGATTAATGTATAAGTTATATACAAGGAAAGTATATAAGAAGAGAATGAAATGTACTTACATGGGTGTATTCAGATAAGAGACTTGTGAAGTTTGTGGGTGGGAAGTCTGCCCAATTTTTCCGTAAATAGAGAACCTACTGCTTAAGAATATTCTACCGAGTAGTCTAGACTTTTATAGACTTGATTAAACTTTATAGGTTGAAAGTTCTGCAAGTAGCTTGTTCTACTTGAAGGTGGACAAGGCTAGCCGGGCTATAGCCGTGGAGCGTTTTGCTATTAGTCGATAAATCGTCGCGAGGTATGTGATTCTTCCTATACTCTTGAGCATGATATTTTAAAATATATATATAGTACGGTAGACGTACGTATGTTAACTGAATAATAATTACGGCAATGTCTTTCGACTTAAGCCTGAATAATAAAGGATCTTGAAGTATTTCCAAAGCGATAAGAAACCTTTTTGAGAAAAGAATAATACTTGGTTTTAAAAGCTTAAGAGTTATACTAGCTTTATGGGAAGTTAGGTATAACGGCTTAAGAGAGATAAAATGAATGGTTTATTGATTTTAGAAGTTAAGAGACTTGATCTTAAAAGATAAGAGACTTGACTTAATTAAATTAATATGAATTTTGAGTGAAACCTCATTCGTGAGAAATGAGTACTTGGTTTTTTTAAAAAAAGCAATAATGTTTTACTGATTTCGGAAATCAGAATAAGTATCGAACAAACCACAGTAGCGCTAATAAAGGGAAATGTTTTGACTAATAAAGTATTATTAAAACCAGTAGAAACTTCCATCTGCATAGAAGCTAAGATGAGACAAAATGATATTACATTTCCTAGATCATGGCTACTGTAATAAGATTGTTATGAACAAGAATAACCTACTCACACATAAGGTATATGTTTCTCAAATTGTTTTAATGGATTAATACTATGAACTACAAAACCTTTCGAAAAATGAGAAACTTGAACATTTGAAATTAGGCAAACTTGAACGTTTGGAAAATAATGTTGTTACTTGATTTTACAAAGGGAAGTACTTTGGTTTACTTAAAAGATAGTCACTCTATTTTTATACTACGGGTATTGTGTGACTTTTGTGAAAGTAACGTATCTTTTAAAGAGTTAATGTATGAAGTACTTTGGGGATAAAAACCCGAACTTGTTTAACATAAAGTAGAAAGTATCTTGTGTGAATAACTTGATTGTGTTGGTTTGTGATAGCCTTGTAATACTTTCTTGTTGGTTTGATAAGTAAACATGTTAGGATGCTACGTGTGTTAGTATCTTGTGATGTTTGTGTAAAGGGGTTTTCCCTCGATTGCGCTTAAGTTGTTTAACTATCAGCCGTTATGTTGGTATTGTACCACTCACCTTGACATAATCCCGGAGGTTAAGGCGCCTCCGTCTGGGGTAGACTCGGTAGTGCATGTGACCTATGATTCGAGAATACCTCATGCGGGTCCTGGGGGCCTATGCGGAGCTACGAGAGCTCCAGGTTAGTGTGCGGCCTTTATGGTCATGCGGTCTATGTGGCCATGCGGACTGCGAGTCCAGGCGGATGCCGGGGAGTAGCTACCCTCGATGCGGGGAATACCTCATGCGGGCCTATGAGGTTGGCCTATGCCGAGTGCGGGAAGTTCGAGGCTGACGCGCGACATTAGATATCTGCGGCGAGTGGCGGCTTTGATCAAGTGACGATGCAGGCAGATCTCATGGTACGATTTATGACCACTGTTAGTGCGGGGTTTTAGTAGTCGGCTATGCCTTCGTACTTACCGTCACGGTTTTCTTATGACACGTGGGACACGGTGTTCATGTGTGTTCCTTGGTGCTTTTATATCATAGGCTAGCGGTGAGGAAGGTATTCCACGGGCATGATTGATGTTATGGCGTGAGACCCATAGTGATATTTGAGTGATGACTTTGAGGCGTGAGTCCACGACTTGACATATTTGCTTATTTATTGAATCGTAGTTTGGTTATCAAACATGTCTCCTGCTTTATATAGACTACTATGATTTAATTTACGATATTTTTGATTTCACATACCGTACTGTTGTGCGACCTTCTTGGGGCTGCGTTCATGCCGCAGTTGAGGTACACCGATCGTTGATCCTAGCTCTCGTGGTCACGATTCGGCGTTTGGGAAGCTCCGTTCCTCGGAGGCTTATCGGTGGTATAGTCCCGTCGTAGTAGGTACTTACATTCGGTATGGCGGGCCCTGTCGCCATTGTTGTCGATCATTCTTAGAAGTACATGAAAATGCTTGTGTGGCGAAATTGTAAAAAGGGATGAATCGTTCTAGTTGATTTATATATATGCATGGCAAGTTTTCTCGAATAACTGTTTTTCAATTCACTTTATTCATGTCTTGTTTTATATTCCAGATTACTCGATGTATGGCTACTTGGGTGCAGGTAAGGCACGATCACGGGCAGGTTGGTCGTGACAAAAGTGGTATCGAGCGATTAATCCTCGGAAAGTGTCTGAGACCGTATCTAGTAGAGTCTTGATTATCGGTATGTTGTGCACCATACCAATAATCAGGAGGCTATAGGATATTTAGGATTGGTTTCCATTCTTCTCACTCTGAGATCGTGCCTTAGAGCTGTGTTATAAGTTGGACCCCTCTCCCGTATTTCTTTCCCTTACCGTTATGCCTTCGCGTAGGGCAAACCGGGCCGGGAGGCAAAGCGAGAGAGATGCGAGTAAATCTGAGAGGGTTCTGAGGCACAGGCCCAATCATCACCTAGGGTGGTGCGTCATTCGGGGAGTTTGGCGACGCCGCCAGTCCCAGCAGAAGTTTAGCACGGCGGCAGCAGCTCCTACTGCGGCCATGACATTTGAACCTTCAGTTCCACGACCGGGGAACAGAGAAGATAGATTGCAAAGAGGCGACCCTGTTACTAGCTATGGATTTAGCAACCAGAGAATATAGAGTGTATCAACTTATCACGGGTCATGATGACTATCTAAGAGAGGGTTGTGCAAGAGTAATTCTTCAGTTAGGCTTGAGCATGGCCTGTGTACGGGCTTATGCGCAGCAGACCGAGAAACGTAGAGATCGACGGGTTAACCAAGGACAGCAGAAGAGGGCCAGAACAGCAGGGTCCTTTGATAACTTTCGAGGCAAATCACTTCAGCAGCAGACTGGATACACACCTCCGCCAGTGCAGAGTGGTCCTCCACGGATTTCAGGACGTTCGGGGTATGCCGGAGTTGGTCAGAGCTCCAGGGCTTCCGGTTCACAGTATGACAGGCGTCATCCCGGGGAATGTCGTCTTTTGTTGGTACTTGTTGTACCTGCGGCCGTCAGGACCAGGTGTCGAAAGGGTGTCCTAGTAGGAGGACTTCTCCTTTAGGATCGGTGGGTAGTTCGTCACCTTCCTTAGCTATGCGCCCAACAGGGCAGGATTGATTAGAACGACTAAGGGGAGTGAAGCTGTAATTACAGGTAGATCCTTAACCCTCTAGAGATTAGTACGTATGATAAGATGAGTATATCTTAAGTGTGATGTTCAGATAGCATTGTGTAAATTGTGATTAGAAATCATGGTTAGTTGACCGGGTAAGATTGGGGGATAAAGAAAGTGTGAGCCTTAGAGTTTTATACGTAGAGACCTTAGAGGTAAGGCCATCTCGTGTAAAAGAGGTATTTTATGTTTGACCCTTATCGGAATGCATAGTGCACGTGAGATATATTAGTGTAATAAGTCCCTGAGTAGTGTGAAATGAAAGAGGGTAGTTGAGCTAAGAAGACCACTAGGTTTTCGTAACTTGATTCGTGAGATTGTTCCGGATCAGGGAGCAAGTGTTTCTGCGAGTGGGTCGGGTTGAGGCCATGCGCGAGTCAACCGCGACTGTTTTATGGTGGGGTCGGTTGTGGTGGGCCTGCCAGGTGGTAGGGTCACGAGGGTGTTAGGCCCAAGTTTAGTTAACCATCGTACGAGTTCGTGGATGCGTTCGACCAGTAGTCGGGCCGATGAGGTCAGCCCCTCTTGTCTTTCATTCAAGATCGTTTTACTCGGCAGAGGGTTATGCGAGATGTTACATCAGGAAGGTTGTAAGGCTGCACGGGGTGCCTACATTCACTTTATGACAGGTAGTGGAGCCCAGTTTACGGCTGTTTCTTTTCTGGAGGTTTTACCAGGCAGGGTTAGGAACTCAGGTGAGTCTCAGTAGCGCATTCGCCCTCGGGCCTGTGTTTAGATTTCAGGGGTAGCTATGAGGATTGTTGCCTCCTGTTGAGGGAGTGCTTTTATAACTACCATTTCATTATTCGGATATCGCCTTACGAAGCCTCGTAGGGGCGGAAATGTAAGTTGCCGGTCGATTGGTTCGATGTTGGCAAAGTTCAGATAGTGGGTTCATACTTGTTTCGGCAGGATGGGGATAGGGTGAAGCCTATCCAGGAGAGGTTATCGACAGCTCAGAATCAGCGTAAGTCGTGCGGATGATCGGCAGCGGCGCTTGGAGTTCAGTTGGCGGTGGGTCTTCTTGAAGGTGCCACCGGAAGGGTGTGGCGAGATTCGGAAAGCGAGGAAACTTAGCCCGAGTTACTTTGGGCCTTTTCAGGTCATGTGAAGAGTAGGCCAGGTTGCCTATATGTTAGCTTTTGCCGTCCAACTTAGGAGGCAGTATGTCCGGTCCTTCATGTTGTTAGGCTCGGAAAAGTATCGGAGATCCATCCAGAGTATTCCCAGTTATGATGATCAAGTTGGAGGTAGTAACCCAGAGATTTTTTTTGAAATTGATGCAGTAACAGAAATGTGGTAAATTTGAGAAGGAGTTCGTGTGTACGAGAAGGGTACGACGAGTAAGGGAAGAAGCGAGCATGTGTTAAGAACATAGAAGTGAGCATTTCGTTTGTAAAGAAAAGGGTGCTAAGGGAGTATCTTTTAACCCTTGGGTGGGAGTTTTTTTGTAGTGATTCCTCGTGGACTTGGAGGTAAGTATTTACGCTTGTTGTGTTGTGGCCAGGTGGCATGGTTGTTTTCGTAAGTATAGCAGTGAAGACTATACTGGCGCCTGTTTATTTTGAGACTTAGAAGGAACATTCAGGACGAATGTTTCTAAGGAGGGGAGAATGTTATACCCCGTATTTCCAGAGTATGTACGTAAGGACGTACGTAGAAAAGTTTGAAGCTTAAGGTAGGCAAGGTTCGAATTTTTGTGCACAACACCCGATTAGAATCGTTTTTCGACGAAACGTTTTACAAGACTTGCGAAGGGAAAATTCCGGCTATGTCATTTATATTTTTTGCGGATTTTTCCGAGAGATGAAATGTTTTGGACCAACGAGAGGGCAACACGTGGCACCCTCTCATTGGTGGACGTGTGGGGCGGCATTGGACGATTTGGAGAGTGAGAGTTGGTAGGATATTTTGTGATATTTGTGTGGTAGATGGATAAGGTACACATGGATGAATCTTGACCCTACACTTGCCTTGCACTTGGCATGATCTTGGCCATTGCTTGACCTATAAATACCCCCCCCCCCCCTTTGAAGACTTCTTCATCCAAAAATTGTGCTAAGTCTTGAAAGCTCTTCCCCCCCCCCCCCTTTGTGTTGAAGTTCTCGTCCTAGCTTCCCCTCCCCCCCTTGGTGAGGCCCTTGGCGAGAGCCCTCCCTTGGCCGAAAGTACCCCCCCTCCTAGTGGTGCTAGCCGTGGGGTACCCCCCCTACCTTGAGTTGTTTTCGTAAAATACACCCCCCCTCTTGGTAGAAATACTCTCCAAGTATTGTTACTATACCAAAATACCTTGGCCTAAATACCTTGTAGTATTCCAAGGTTACACTTATACGAAAAGCCCAGAAATACTATTATACTTCCCTTCAGTCACAAAACACAACCCTAAGGAAATCTTCATAGCCGATTGAAGTATTAAGAAGAAGTTGCGTAGAACTTCTAAGGGTTGTTTGGAGCGGGTTGGAGCGCCCGGAGTAGGAGCTAAACGTTGCTCAGGACCGACATTTAACTTGGATAATTTTGGGCTTACCGAGGTAAATATCTTGTCTCCCTATTGTAATTGAGTTTGCATACTATTGAAGTATAAGGATTAATGTATAAGTTATATACAAGGAAAGTATATAAGAAGAGAATGGGCAGACTTACATGGGGTATTCTGATGAACTTGTGAAGTTTGTGGGTAGGAAGTCTTTGCCCAATTTTTAAAGTAAATAGAGAACCTACTGCTTAAGAATATTCTACCGAGTAGTCTAGACTTTGATAGACTTGATTAACCTTTATACGTTGAAAGTTCTGCAAGTAGCTTGTTCTACTTGAAGGTGGACAAGGCTAGCCGGGCTATAGCCGTTGAGCGTTTTGCTATTAGTCGATAAATCGTCGCGAGGTATGTGATTCTTCCTATACTCTTGAGCATGATATTTTAAAATATATATATAGTACGGTAGACGTACGTGTGTTAACTGAATAATAATTACGGCAATGTCTTTCGACTTAAGCCTGAATAATAAAGGATCTTGAAGTATTTCCAAAGCGATAAGAAACCTTTTTGAGAAAAGAATAATACTTGGTTTTAAAAGCTTAAGAGTTATACTAGCTTTATGGGAAGTTAGATATAACGGCTTAAGAGAGATAAAATGAATGGTTTATTGATTTTAGAAGTTAAGAGACTTGATCTTAAAAGATAAGAGACTTGACTTAATTAAATTAATATGAATTTTGAGTGAAACCTCATTCGTGAGAAATGAGTACTTGGTTTTTTTTTAAAAAGCAATAATGTTTTACTGATTTCGGAAATCAGAATAAGTATCGAACAAACCACAACAGCGCTAATAAAGGGAAATGTTTTGACTAATAAAGTATTATTAAAACCAGTAGAAACTTCCATCTGCATAGAAGCTAAGATGAGACAAAATGATATTACATTTCCTAGATCATGGCTGCTGTAATAAGATTGTTATGAACAAGAATAACCTACTCACACATAAGGTATATGTTTCTCAAATTGTTTTAATGGATTAATACTATGAACTACGAAACCTTTCGAAAAATGAGAAACTTGAACATTTGAAATTAGGCAAACTTGAACGTTTGGAAAATAATGTTGTTACTTGATTTTACAAAGGGAAGTACTTTGGTTTACTTAAAAGATAGTCACTCTATTTTTATACTACGGGTATTGTGTGACTTTTGTGAAAGTAACGTATCTTTTAAAGAGTTAATGTATGAAGTACTTTGGGGATAAAAACCCGAACTTGTTTAACATAAAGTAGAAAGTATCTTGTGTGAATAACTTGATTGTGTTGGTTTGTGATAGCCTTGTAATACTTTCTTGTTGGTTTGATAAGTAAACATGTTAGGATGCTACGTGTGTTAGTATCTTGTGATGTTTGTGTAAAGGGGTTTTCCCTCGATTGTGCTTAAGTTGTTTAACTATCAGTCGTTATGTTGGTATTGTACCACTCACCTTGACATAATCCCGGAGGTTAAGCTGCCCTCCGATGCGGGGTAGACTCAGGCGGGTCTGTGTGACCTATGATTCGAGAATACCTCATGCGGGTCCTGGGGGCCTATGCGGAGCTACGAGAGCTCCAGGTTAGTGTGCGGCCTTTATGGTCATGCGGTCTATGTGGCCATGCGGACTGCGAGTCCAGGCGGATGCCGGGGAGTAGCTACCCTCGATGCGGGGAATACCTCATGCGGGCCTATGAGGTTGGCCTATGCGGAGCTGCGGGAAGTTCCAGGGCTAGACGCGCACATTAGATACTGCGGGCGAGTGGCCAGCTTTGATCATGTGACGGTCTAGACAGATCTCATGGTACAGTTTATGACCCTGTTGGTACTGTGGGTTTTAGTAGTCGGCTATGCCTTCGTACTTACCCCGTACGGTTTTCTTATGACACAGGTGGGACCTGGTGTTCATGTGTGTTCCTTGGTGCTTTTATATCATAGACTGCCGGCAGTGAGGAAGGTATTCCACGGGCATGATTGATGTTATGGGCGTGAGACCCATAGTGATATTTGAGTGATGACTTTGAGGGCGTGAGTCCCTGACTTGACATGACTGCTTATTTATTGTGAACTGTAGTTTGGTTATCATACATGTCTCCTGTTTTATATAGACTACTATGATTTCATTCGGGACGAATGTTTCTAAGGAGGGGAGAATGTTATACCCCGTATTTCCAGAGTATGTACGTGAGGGCGTACGTACAAAAGTTTAAGCCTTAAAGTAGACTAAGGGACGAAATTTTGTGCACAACTAGTGAAAAGAATCGTTTTCCGACGAAACGTTTTCCGGACTTTGCGAAGGGAAAATTACGGCTATGTCATTTATTATTTTTGCGGATTTTTCCGAGAGACGAAATATTTTGGACCAACGAGAGGGTGACACTTGTCACCCTCAAGTAGACGGCAAATTGAGGCTCTTGGCACGTTTTTTGTGCCTTTTCTTTAGTCAAGGAGTTGGTAGGATATTTTGGTGGTAGATGGATAAGGTACACTTGCCCAAATCTTGACCCTACACTTGTCCACCACTTGTCTTAATCTTGGCCATTGATTGGCCTATAAATATGTTATACCCCGTAGTTTCAGGGTATGAATGCGAGGACGTACGTACGAGAATACGACATTGAAATTGGAATGGAAGAAAGAGGTGATTTTTCCACGGAAAAGTTTCCGGTTTTTGTGAAGGAAAAAGGTTCGTTAATGGGAATTGGATTCCCGATTTGGTATTCGGACTTCTTGGAATATTAGAGAATTATGGAATTTTATTTTTCGAAATGGTCACGTGGGCCCACGGAGAAAATTTACTGGCTTTTGGGCCCACTTTGTTTTCTAGATTTTGGCCATTGTGGATATTTTCGAAGATGAAATATTTTGGACGAGTAGGAGGCGACACGTGTCACCCCCTAGTTGGCTTGGACGAATTCCACTTTGTACACAACACCGCTTAGAGTCGCTGACTAAACGCTTTACACAACTCGCGTAGGATAAATTCCGCTATGCCATTTCTAATTTTTATGCGGATTTTTCCGAGAGACGAAACATTTTGGACCAACGGGATGGCGACACTGGCACCCTCCAATCGTGGACTTGAAACGCCCTAGGCCGATTGGGTTGGCAATTTTGTCTTGGAGTTGGTAGGATATTTTGTGTAAGGACACTTGCCTAAATCCTCACCCTACACTTGCCTTGCACTTGGCATCATTCGCCGTTGGTTGGCCAATGCTTGACCTATAAATACCCCTCTAGGTTGATGAACTTCTTCATCCAAATATTTTCTAAGTCTTGAAAAATCCCTCCCCTTTCTTGTTGAGTTTTCGTCCAAACACCCCCTCCCCTCTTGCCTTAGTGAAGTTGGCGAGGCCCCCCCCTTTAAAGCTAGCCTAGCCGAAACACTACCCCCCTCCCTTTGTAGAAATGTTGCCTTCTAGTATTGTTATAATGCCCAAATTACCCTAGCCCAAATCCCTTAGTCCTTAGTATAAGTTGTGAAGAACTTCTAAGGTTTTCTTGGAGCTACCGGAGCGTACAACATATGAGCTAAACCTTGCTCAGGCGCGACTTTTATCTAGGATATTATTGGGCTTATCGAGGTAAATAACCTTACCCTCCTTTTGTAATTAGAGTATATATATACTGTAGAAGTATAGGAATAAGTATTAAATACTTAGAAGGATATTGCGAAGAATTGAATCAAGTATCACGATGAAGGGTTTAAAAGAAGAATAATAGAACTGTACTTACATAGGACTGTTTTCACAGTAGACTTGAGTAGCTCACCGGGTAGGGAAGTGCTGCCCAAATGTCCATAGAATAGCAAACCCTCTGTTTAGAGCTTTATACAAGATACTTCAGACGTTGATAGACGATTTGATCGATATAGGTCGATACTCGCGCGACATATTCAACTTGGCAGGTGGTTTCCGCCGAGAAGGTATGTGACTCTTCCTATCCTCTTGAGCATGATATTTTAAAGAATATGTATATAGTACGGTAGACGTACGTGTGTTAACTGAATAATAATTACGGCAATGTCTTCGGACTTAAGCCTGAATAATAATTACGGCAATGTCTTCGGACTTAAGCCTGAATAATAATTACGGCAATGTCTTCTGACTTAAGCCCAATAAAAGAATCGAAGTGGTTCAAAGAATTAAGAAACCCTTTTTGGAAAGAAGAGTAACACTTGGTTTTAAAAAGCTTAAGAGTCATACTAGCTTTATGGGAAGTTAGGTATAACGGCTTAAGAGTGATAAAAAGGAATAATGTTTTACTGATTTCGGAAACCAGAATGAATGTCGAACAAACCACAGCAGCGCTAATAAAGGGAAATGTTTTGACTAATATTGTATTATTAAAACCAGTAGAAACTTCCATCTGCATAGGAGCTAAGATGAGACAAAATGATATTACATTTCCTAGATCATGACTACTGTAATAAGATTGTTATGAACAATAATAACCTACTCACACATAAGGTATATGTTTCTCAAATTGTTTTAACGGATTAAAACTATGAACTACGAAACCTTTCGAAAATGAGAGACTTGAGTAATTGAAATTAGGCAAAACTTGAACGTTAGGAAAAGAATGTTGTTACTTGATTTTACAAGAGAAGTATTTTAATTTACTTCAAAAGATAATTACTCTATTTTTTATACTACTGTATTGTGTGACTTTTGTAAAAGAAACGGATCTTTTAAAAGAGTAATACATGAAGTGCTTTGGGGCTAACAACCCGAACTTGTCAACATAATGTAGAAAGTACCTTGTGTGAATAACTTGATTGTATTGATTTGTGATAGTCTTGTAATACTTTCCTGTTGACTTGATTAGTAAACATGTTAGGATATTACGTGAGTTAGTATCTTGTGATGTTGTGTAAAGGGGTTTTCCCTTATTGTGCTTAGGTTGTTTAACGATAAAACCGCTATGTTGATATTATATCACTCATGATTCCGGGTTAAGTCGCCTCCGACGCGGGTAGACTCAAAGTGGTCGATGGACCTATGATTCGAGAATACCTTATGCGCGGTATGTATGGCCTATGCGAATCGCGGGAGTTCCGTGTTAGTATGCGCCCTTGTGGTCATGCGGTCCATGTGGCTATGCGGACGACGAGTCTAGGACGCCTGGGAGTAGCTACCGATGCGGGTTATACCTCACGCGCCTATCCGATGGCCTATGCGAGTCGCGGAAGTTCGTGACTAGATGCGCATTAGATATCGCGCGAGTGGCCGCCTTTGATCATGCGACGGTTCAGACAGATCTCATGATACGCTTTATGACCTTGTTGGTATCGTGGGTTTTAGTAGTCGGCTATGCCTTCGCATTTACCCCGCATTTGCCTCTATTATGATGACTTTGAGGCATGAGTCCCCGACTTGACATGATCGCTATTTATTGTGAATCGTAGTTTGTTATCATACATGTCTCCGCTTTATATAGACTACTATGATTTCATTTACGATTTATTTTCGCCACATACTTGGTACTGCATCGACCTCCTTCGGGGTCGCGTTCATGCCGCAGTAAAGGTACTCTACCGCTGATCCTCGCTCTTAGGATCACCGCTTTCAGGCTGGGAAAGCTCCGCTTCTCCGAAGCTTAGCATTTTGGTATGGTCCTGTCGTTGTAGTTATTTGTATTCAGGGTATGGCGGCCCCGCCCCGCCATTGTTGTTTTAAACTCTTAGAGGTCCGTAGACTGTTGCAAGGTTGGGATGTAATCGCTCATTTTGGGGTATTTATATACATATATGCCGAAGGCAACTTTTTCCTAAACCGTGTCTTATTTATACCGTTTCATATCTTGGTTGTTTTATATTCCGCTGGTTTTTCTCTCGATGTATGACTACTGGGTGCCCGTAAGGCACGATCCACGCCCGAACGGGTCGTGACAAAAGTGGTATCGAAGCGATTAATCCGGAAAGTGTCTACAGCATCGTATCTAGTAGTCTTGATTATCGCGTTGTGCACCACACCAATAATCGAGGCTATAGGATATTTAGGATTGGTTTCATTCTTCTCACTGAGATCGTGCTTTAGAGCCGTGTTATAAGTTGGACCCTCTAACGTATTCCTTTCCCGCACTGATGCCTCCGCGCCAGTGCAACTCGCCCGTATGGCGTGCAAAGGAGCTGCGAGTAGAGTACAGAGATTTAGAAGGGCACAGGCCCAATCATCACCTGGGGTGATGCTTCATGCGGGGAGTTCTGAGACGTCGCTAGCAGCTAGAGTTTATACGCAGCCTTTCCTCTGCGCCATAACATCCGGACCTTTCGCCCACGGCTTGGAGCTGAAAATATGGATTGGAAGGAGACGGCCCTGTTACTAGCAAGGGACTTGGCAGCCAGGGAGTATTTTATGTACCGGTATACCAAGGATATTGATGATTACCTAAAGAAGGGTTGTGAAGAAGTAGCTATTCAGTCAGGAACGAGCCGTGCTCGCGCTCGTGATTATGTGCAATGATGCGAGAGATGTAGAGATCGGCCATTAACCAAGATCGCAGGCAGGCCCGATTGGCAGGATCATTTGGTAACTCTCGAGGCGAACCGCCTCAGCAGCAGATTAGACATGCGCCTCCGCCGGTGCAGAGTGTCCCTCCACCGAGTTCAGTTTTTCCTCAGTGTTCGCGATGTGGCAGGCGTCATCCCGGGGGATGTCGTCTCTTCACTGGTGCTTGTTTTACCTGCGGCCGTCAGGGCCATGTAACGAGGGAATGTTTTATGAGGAAGGATGCAAGTAGGAAGACTCAGCCTACCAGATCAGTTGCGGATTTAGTGGTGCGGAGAGGAAGGGGCGTTAGCCAGAGGAGGCCACCCCCACCTCGGTGTGGCCGTTGTGGTCGATGTCATCACGTGGGAGTGTCGCTTCACTACGCCTTGTTATTTTTGGCCAGCCGCCATTTTGCGAGGAGTTGTCACCAAGGTGGTGTGCGGATGTAGAGACTCTCGAGGATCGATGGATAGTTCATCACCTTCCCTGGCACCCAAGCGGGTTTGACTAGAACGACCTAGGGGAAGTGCCGTGTAGATACAGGTATATCCTTAACCCTTTAGAGATTTATATGTGTAGCGAATATCTTAAGTATTATTTTCAGATAGCATTGTGTTAACTGTGATTGGGAATCACGATTAGTTAATCGGGAAAGATTGGGGGATAGAGAAAGTGGGAGCCTTAGAATGTGTACGTAGAGACCTTAGAGGCGAGGCCATCTTTGGTAAAAGAATTATTTCATGTTTGACCCTTATCGAAGTGCATAGTACGTGAGATATATTTTTGGGATAAGTCCCTGAGAGATGTGAAATGAAAGAGGGTAGTTGAGCTTAGAAGACCGCTAGGTTTTTCGTAACGTGATTAGTGAGAGTTTTCCTTCGGAGAGCTAGCGTTTAGCGCGTTGCCGGGTCGGGTTGAGGCCACGTTGCGGGTCAACCCGCGGCATGTTTGGTGGTGGGGTCAGTTGTGGTGGTACCGCCTTGTGGTAGGGTCACGAGGGTGTTAGGCCCGAGTTTAGTTAACCAGCGTACAAATTCGTGGATGCATTCGACCAGTAGTCGGGCCGAGGAGGTCAGCCATCTTGTCTTCTAGCAAGGACCGTTTACTCGGCAGAGGGTTATGCGAGATGTTACATCGTAAAGGTGGTAGGCTGCACGAGGTGCCTACCTACACCTTAAGACATGCAGTGGAGCCTGTGTTACCTGTATCTTTTTCCGAGGTTTTACCGTGCAAGGTTAGGAACTCGTGAGTCTCGGGACCGCATTCGCCCTGCCGTGTGTATTTCGTGAGGTAGTTGTGGGATTGTTGTCTCTGTGAGGGAGTGTTTAGGCTACCATTTCAGTTTTCGAATGTCGCCTTACGAGGCCTTGAGGGCGGAAGTGTAAGTCACGGCCGATTGGTTCGATGTTGGCAAGATTCGATAGTTGGTTCAGCTTGTTCCAGCAGATCGTGGATAGGTAAAGCTTGTCTAGAAGAGGTTCCGCACTCGAGAAATCGTGCGGATAATCGGTGACGACGCTTAGAGTTCAAGTTGACGGTCGGTCTTCGAAGGTACCACCCCTGGTGTGACGAGTTTTGGAAAACAGAGGAACTTAGCCCGAGTTACTTGGGCCTTTTGAGTTCATGTGAAGAATAGGCCAGTTGCCTATATGTTAGCATTTGCCGTCCGACTTAGAGGCGAGACGTCCGCCTTTCGTATTGATATGATCGGAAAGTATCGGAGATCCATCCGCAGTGTTCCCGCTAATGATGACCACGTTAGAGATAGTAACCCCGAGTTTTGGAAACCGGCGATGTAAATGTGGTAAGAGTTCGAGTGTACGACAGCCTCAGGGATCGCAAGCAGCCCGGTACCATTTGTTGGGTCGTCGAAGCAGGGCTCGCGGCAAAGTGACAAAAGTGGTATCACGACGAGTAAGGGAAGAGCGAGCATGTATTACGAGCTTAGGTGTGATCATTCGTTTGTAAAGAGTAGGGGCGAAGGGAGTATCTTTTTTTTAGATCTCGAGTAGGAGCTTTTGTGATAGAGGTGATTCCTCGTGGACTTGGAGATAAGTATGTGCGCTTGTTGTGTTGTGACCAGGTGTGGCATGGTTGTTTCCGTAAGTATAGCGATGAGGACTATCTTCGCTGCTTGTTTGATACCTAGAAGGAACATTCGGGACGAATGTTTCTAAGGAGGGGAGAATGTTATACCCCGTAGTTTCAGGGTATGTATGCGAGGACGTACGTACGAGAATACGACATTGAAATTGGAATGGAAGAAAGAGGTGATTTTTCCACGGAAAAGTTTCCGGTTTTTGTGAAGGAAAAAGGTTCGTTAATGGGAATTGGATTCCCAGATTTGGTATTCGGACTTCTTGGAATATTAGAGAATTATGGAATTTTTTTTTTTTCGGAAATGGTCACGTGGGCCCACGGAGAAAATTTACTGGCTTTGTGGGCCCACTTTGTTTTCTAGATTTTGGCCATTGTGGATATTTTCTAAGATGAAATATTTTGACGAGTAGGAGGGAGACACGTGTCACCCCCTAGTTGGCTCGACGAATTCCACTTTGTACACAACACCCGTTTAGAGTCGTTTTTCGACGAAACGTTTTACACAACTCGCGTAGGATAAATTCCGGCTATGCCATTTCTAATTTTTGCGGATTTTTCCGAGAGACGAAACATTTTGGACCAACGGGAGGGCGACACTTGGCACCCTCCAATTGGTGGACTTGAAACGTCCTTAGGGCCGATTGGGTTGGCAATTTTTGTCTTGGAGTTGGTAGGATATTTTGTGTAAGGACACTTGCCTAAATCCTCACCCTACACTTGCCTTGCACTTGGCATCATCTTGGCCATTGGTTGGCCAATGCTTGACCTATAAATACCCCTCTAGGATGATGAACTTCTTCATCCAAATATTTTCTAAGTCTTGAAAAATCCTCCCCTTCTTGTTGAAGTTTCGTCCAAACACCCCCTCCCCTCTCGCTTAGTGAAGTTGGCCGAGGCCCCCTCTAAAGCTAGCCTAATTAAACACTACCCCCCTCCCTTGGTAGAAATGTTGCCTTCTAGTATTGTTATAATGCCCAAATTACCCTAGCCCAAATCCCTTAGTCCTTAGTATAAGTTGTGAAGAACTTCTAAGGTTTTCTTGGAGCTACCGGAGCGTACAACATAGGAGCTAAACCTTGCTCAGGCGCGACTTTTATCTAGGATATTTGTCAAGACCCGAACCCGGGCCCGTGACTGGTGCCTTACCCCGGGCACCCTAGTGATACAACATCAGAGAAAACCAGCGGAAATACAAACTTAAACATGTAAATAGACATGGATCAAGATGAAATAGAAATAGGCCAACCAAAACGGTTGGCTTTCAACATATATATATATACATTTGAACAAGCATAATCCTTACAACCCCGCCCACAACAAGGTTACGCACTCTAAGATTTTACAACAACTATGACGGGACAGGGCCCCGCCATACCCCTGAATGTACAAGAACCTATAGACTCAGGGTAACATACCAAAGATAAGCCTCCGACGGAACGGAGCTTCCCAAGACGCGAATGAGATCCTAAACGCGGATCGACAAAGATGTACTTCTACCGCAGATGAACGCAGCCCCAAGGAGGTCGATAACAGTACCAAGTATGTGAAAGCAGAAAGTACTATAAATGAAATCATAGCGCTATAAAAAGCGGGAGACATGCATGATAACCAAACTACGACACAACGAAAAGCGACAAGTCAGGGACTCACGCCCTCAAAGTCATCACTCAAATACAACTATGGGTCTCACGCCCACAACATCAATCTTGTTCGCATCATGGCCACATGCCCCTGCGATCGCAGGTGTAGACATGCCCATGATGCAACAATAATAACAATGTCGCATGGCCACATGCCCCGACCTGCATCGGTGTAGGCACGTCCATGTAACATCAACAACACTATATCGGTTGATCAACCCTGCCGCATGGCCACATGCCCCCGGAAGTCTGCATCGGTGTAGACATGTCCATGTAGCCACAATAACAATATATCGGGTAATCAACCCTGCCGCATGGCCACACGCCCCCGGAATTCTGCATCGGTGTAGACATGTCCATGTAACATCAACAACAAGACAGCAATCAAAATGGAAACATACCCGTGGAATTCTCCACCGCCAAAGACGCTCCAAGTAAGTTCTCAATAAGTCAACCGCCTTCTATCGAGACGCGGTAACACAGAAATACAACACTTGCACAACAAAGGCTATCATCACAAGCATAGGCAGGTTTCACAACAACAAGCATAGGCAAGTTTCACCACAACAAGCATAGGCAAGTTATACATCACTCAAAGTACCTTCATTTTATGCCAAAGTCAGGTTTTAACTCCTAAAGTACTACGTGACGTTAAATCCTTTAAAAGATCCGCTTCTTCACATAAGTCACACAATACCCGTAGTATAAAAATAGTGACTATCTTTAAGTAAACAAACCCCTTCCCCTTTTGTAAGATCAAGTAACAACATTATTTTCCAAACGTCCAAGTTTGCCTAATTTCAAATGCTCAAGTCACTTATTTTAGAAAGGTTTCATAACTCATAGTCTTATTCACTTAAGAATATACTTCTCTTTTAAACAACCTGAGAAACATATGCCTTATATGTGAGTAGGTTATTCTTGTTTATAACAATCTTATTACAGCAGCCATGATCTAGAAAATGTAATATCATTTTGTCTCATCTTAGTTTCTATGCAGATGGAGGTTTCTACTGGTTTTAATATAATACATCATTATTCAATACATTTTCCTTTATTAGCGCCATATGGTCCTGTCGATACACATTACGATTTCCAAATCAAGAAACGTAATTCCTTTTAAAACCAAGTACTCATTACTCACGAATGAGGTTCCACACAAACATCCATATTAAGACAATTAAGTTAAGTCTGTTATCTTATAAGATCAAGTCTCTTAACTTCTTAAAAACAGTAAACCATTTTCTTTACCTCTCTTAAGACGTTATACCTAACTCCCCATAAAGCTAGTATAACTCTTTTTAAAACCTTTAAAACCAAGTGTTACTCTTCTTTTAAAAATGGTTTCTTAGCATTTGAAATACATTCAAGGTTCTTATTATTCAGGCTTAAGTCAAAAGACATTGCTGCATAACCACGTTCAATTAGCACACGCACGCTCACCGTACTATATATTATTCAGCTTAAGTCAAAAGACATTGCCGCACAACCACGCTCAATTAGCACACGACGTCTACCGTACTATATATTATTCAGCTTAAGTCAAAGACATTGCCGCATTCATACATATCTTCCTTTAAAATATCATGCTCAAGAGTATAGGAAGAATCACATACCTCGCGACGATTATCGACTATTAGCAAAACGCTCCACGGCTATAACCCGGCTAGCCTTGTCCACCTTCTAAGTAGCACATGCTACTTGCAAAACATTCAACCAATAAAGGTTATCGATCATCAGAATACACCCATGTAAGTACGCTTTAACTTCTACTTATTCTTCCGATGTGATTTCATTCAAGTCTATTCTCAGAATATCCTTCTATTACAGCTCAATTCTCTTCTATGAATCTTATATTCACTTCTATACTACCATAGTATGTAATTTCCAATTACAATAGAAGGACAGTAGTATTTACCTCGGTAAGCCCAAAAATTATCCAAGTTTAATGTCGCTCCTGAGCAACGTTTAGCTCCTACTCCGAGTGCTCCAATCCGCTCCAAACAACCCTTAGAAGTTCTACGCAACTTCTACTTAACACTTCAACCGACTATGAAGGTTTTCCTTAGGGTTTCATTTAGTGGCTAAAGAAAGTATAATAGTATTTGGGCTTTTGTATAAGTGTAACCTTGGGAATACTACAAGGTATTTGGGCCAAGGTATTTGGACATAACAACAATACTAGGAGAGTATTTCTATACTACAACAAGGGGTATTATACGAAAACAACTAGGCTAGGGGGGGGGTAGACCTCTCGGCCAAGGCTTCTCAAGGGGGGGGTTAGTGTGGCGGACGAAAGTAAGCAAGAGGGAGGGGGAAAGATTTTTCAAGACTTAGGCAATTTTGGATGAAGAAGTTCATCAACATGAAGGGGTATTTATAGGTCAAGCAAAGGCCAACCAATGGCCAAGATCCATCCAAGTGTTAGGCAAGTGTAAGGCTAAGATTAAGCCAAGTACACCTTATCTATCTACCACCAAAATATCCTACCTAACCCTTGACTAAAAGCCAAGGCCAAATCGTCCAAGAGTACGCCTCAAGTGCTCCAATTAGAGGGTGACAAGTGTCGCCTCTCGTTGATCCAAAATGTTTCGCCTCTAAAAATCCGCAAAAATTATAAATGACATAGTCGGAATTTTCCTACGAAAGTTGTGGAAACGCCACGAAAAACGACTCTTTTCGTCACTTGTGCACAATGTCGAATCTTGCCTAACTTTAAGGCTCAAATTTCTACGTACGTCCTCACGTACATACCCTGGAAATACGGGGTATAACATTCTCCCCTCCTTAGAAACATTCGTCCCGAATGTTCCTTCTCAGCCTCACAACATACACGCGCCGGTATGGTCTTCACCATCAGATTTACGAAACCAAACATGCCACACCTGGCCAAAAAATAACATGCGCGCAAAAACCCAAATCCAAGCCAACGAGGAATCACCTCTGTTATCACAAAAGTTCCAACCAAGGTCTAAAATATACTCCCTTCGCACCTTCATTCCTCAAAAGAAACGATCACACACGTTCACTTCTCCCCTATCTCGTAGTACCCTTCTCGAACACTCGAACTCTTCCTAGTACACGTACCACACTTCGGTCAACGTTTCTGTTTCCGAAACTTTGGAGTCACTACCTCCAAACTTGGACACCTTACTAGCCTCGATCTCCCTTAAGGCCATTCCCGGCCTTCACGAACCGATTCTGGTAGAACGTATCCACGAACTCATACGATGGTCATCTAAACTTGGGCCTAGCACCCTCGTGACCCTGCCACCTGGCGGGACCACCCAGAGCTGACCCTTCCTCGAAACAGGACGCGGGTTGGCCCGCAACATGGCCCCAACCCGACCCACTTAACGCATCACGCTCTTGTTCCCCGATCCGGAACAATCTTACCTCTACAGGTCATGAAAGCTACCACTTCCATTGCACACTACCCAGGGACTTTATCACACAAAACGTTCTAGGCATAAAAATGTACTCCGACAAGGATCACTTGCAAAATCTGGTACTCAAGACGGCCTTACATCTAAGGTCTCAACTGTAATATTCTAAGGTTCATCATTTTCTCACCCTCAAGCTTACCCTTCTCACTAACCAGGTTCTACATCACATTTTAGCATAAAGCTATCCGAACATAACACTAGTCACATCAACAACATCAATACATACAAAACTCTAGAGGGTTAGGGATATACCTGAATCTACCGCTCCTCTCTAATCATAGGCCTGCCCTGCAGGGCGCATAGCTGTAGAAGGTGATGAACCAGCCACTGATCCTGAAGGCTGAGTCGTAACATCCGTGCTACCCTTGGTCGGACAGTTCCTCGCAAAATGGCCCCGCTGGCCGCAAAAATAACAAGCTCCCTTGGCACCACGACATTCCCCGAAATGCGGTCTACCACATCGACCACACCGAGGTAGGGGTGACTGCACCTGGCCAACACCCCTACTCCCCTGGACACCTGAACCCATGGAGCTCGACCGCTCCGAAGGTTGTGGAGGACCACTCGTGACCGGGCGGAGGTACAAAACTAGTCTGGCCGGCGAGGTCCGCCGAAAGTCACCAAAGGACCTCGCTGCTCGCCCTCTTCGCGATCTTGGTCATTCCGCCGATTTCTCCGCTCACCTCCAAGTGCATAAGCTGCATGCGGCAATGTCCACGCCCGTCAAGAGCTACACCCTAACAACTCTCGCTAGGTAATCATCGAGCCTGAATATATCGGTGCACTCGATCCTCCATATTAGCTACTAATGCGGGAACATACCGGGCCAATGAGTCGAACTCCACATTGTACTCCCGAACTGTACGCCCGTTCTGCCTCAACATCAAAAATCTGTCAGCCCGAGCCCTCCTCATCTGTGGAGGCAAGAAATGTGCCAGGAAGGCCCCCGAAAACTCGTCCCAAACGGCCGGAAGTGCATCCTCTCCCGACAGCTCCCACGAATCAAACTACGATCGCGGTATCACGCAGCCGATGCGAACCTGTGACCACCGACTTCGGTCTCCAAGCCTTGATCACTCTCATGATCCGTCAGAATCGCTTCGGATGAACTCCTCGCGATCATCCTCGTGCCTCGACCGTAGAACTCGCGGCTACATCTCGAAAGTCCTCGTAGCCTCAAACTATCCGATCTAGGGTGAACCATCGCGCGCATCGAATCACTAGGCCCAAATCTATCTCATATCTCGCCACGACCGCCAAGAATCGCCATCTCCTTGTAACCCATCTCTTCTCGCCTGCATCGTGGGACCGAGGCTCGTATCGCAGCCTCGCAGCCCATCGCCGCGCTCTAAACTCGCTGGCCGGGCGGCGTCGCGAAACCCGCCGCTAAGCACTGTCTCATCGACCGCTCGCGCCTCGTACTCCTCAGATCCCACTAGCGCCTCTCGGCCGCCTTGCCTGCCTGGGCTCAGGTTGCCTTACGCGGAGGCATAATCGTAAAGGAAAGGAATACGCTGAGGGGTCCAACTTATCACACGCCTAAGGCACGATCTCGTAATGAGAAGAAATGGAAACCAATCCTAAATGTCCTATAGCCTCTCGATTATAGATGTGGTGCACAACACACCGATAATCAAGACTCTACTAGACACGGTCTGAGACACTTTCCGAGGATTAATCGCTCGATACCACTTTGTCAAGACCAACCTGCCCGTGGATCGTGCCTTACCCGCACCCTAGTGATACAACATCGAGAAAACCAAATGAAATACAAACTTAAACATGTAAATAAACATGGATCAAGATGAAATAGAAATAGGCCAACCAAAAGCGGTTGCCTTTCAACATATATATATACATTTGAGCATAATCCTTACAACCCCGCCCACAATAAAGGTTACTGGACTCTAAGATTTTACAACAACTATGACGGACAGGCCCCGCCATACCCCGAATGTACAAGAACCTATAGACTGTGGTAACATACCAAAGATAAGCCTCCGACGAATCTGAGCTTCCAAGACGCGAATGAGATCCTAAACGCGGGATCGGCAAATGATGTACTTCTACGGCGTGAACGCACCCAAGGAGGTCGATAACAGTACCAAGTATGTGAAAGCAGAAGTACTATAAATGAAATCATAGCGATCTATAAAAAGCGGGAGACATGCATGATAACCAAACTACAAGACACAACGTAAAAGCCAAGTCGTGACTCACGCCTCAAAGTCATCACTCAAATACAACTATGGGTCTCACGCCCACAACATCAATCTTGTTCGCATCACTGCCACATGCCCCGAATCGTGATCGGTGTAGACATGCCCATGATGCAACAATAATAACAATGTCGCATGCCACATGCCCCGGACTGATCGATGTAGGCATGTCCATGTAACATCAACAACAATATATCGGGTGATCAACCCCGCCGCACGCCACATGCCCCGAGTGCTGACGGTGTAGACATGTCCATGTAGCCACAATAACAATATATCGTAATCAACCCCGCCGCACGGCCACACGCCCGACTGCGCCGGTGTAGACATGTCCATGTAACATCAACAACAAGACAACAATCAAAATGGAAACATACCGGTGGAATTCTCCGTCACCGCCCGACGTCGAGTAAGTTCTCACAAGTCAACCGCCTTCTATCGAGACGCGGTATACGTAAATACAACACTTGCACAACAAAGGCTATCATCACAAGCATAGCGTGTTTCACAACAACAAGCATAGGCAAGTTTCACCACAACAAGCATAGGCAAGTTATACATCACTCAAAGTACCTTCATTTTATGCCAAAGTCCGTTTTAACTCCTAAAGTACTACGTACGTTAAATCCTTTAAAAGATCCGTTTCTTTCACATAAGTCACACAATACCCGTAGTATAAAAATAGTGACTATCTTTAAGTAAACAAACCCCTTCCCCTTTTGTAAGATCAAGTAACAACATTATTTTCCAAACGTCAAGTTTGCCTAATTTCAAATGCTCAAGTCACTTATTTTAGAAAGGTTTCATAACTCATAGTCTTATTCACTTAAGAATATACTTCTCTATTAAACAACCTGAGAAACATATGCATTATATTTGAGTAGGTTATTCTTGTTTATAAAAATCTTATTACATCAGCCATGATCTAGAAATTGTACTATCATTTTGTCTCATCTTAGTTTCTATGCAGATGGAGGTTTCTACTTTTTTAATATAATACATCATTATTCAATACATTTTCCTTTATTAGCTATTGCGGTCCTGTCGATACACATTCTGATTTCCGAAATCAGTAAAACGTAATTCCTTTTAAAACCAAGTACTCATTACTCACGAATGAGGTTCCACACAAACATCCATATTAAGACAATTAAGTTAAGTCTGTTATCTTATAAGATCAAGTCTCTTAACTTCTTAAAAACAGTAAACCATTTTCTTTACCTCTCTTAAGACGTTATACCTAACTCCCCATAAAGCTAGTATAACTCTTTTTAAAACCTTTAAAACCAAGTGTTACTCTTCTTTTAAAAATGGTTTCTTAGCATTTGAAATACATTCAAGGTTCTTATTATTCAGGCTTAAGTCAAAAGACATTGCCGTACAACTACGTTCAATTAGCACACGTACGTCTACCGTACTATATATTATTCAGGCTTAAGTCAAAAGACATTGCCGTACAACTACGTTCAATTAGCACACGTACGTCTACCGTACTATATATTATTCAGGCTTAAGTCAAAAGACATTGCCGTACTATACATATCTTCCTTTAAAATATCATGCTCAAGAGTATAGGAAGAATCACATACCTCGCGACGATTATCGACTATTAGCAAAACGCTCCACGGCTATAACCCGGCTAGCCTTGTCCACCTTCTAAGTAGCACATGCTACTTGCAAAACATTCAACCAATAAAGGTTATCAGTCTACTGTAATACAGTCCTATGTAAGTACAGTTTAACTTCTACTTATTCTTCTGATGTGATTTCAGTTCAAGTCTATTCTGTAATATCCTTCTATTACAGTTCAATTCTCTTCTATGAATCTTATATTCACTTCTATACTACCATAGTATGTAATTTCCAATTACAATAGAAGGACAGTAGTATTTACCTCGGTAAGCCCAAAAATTATCCAAGTTTAATGTCGCTCCTGAGCAACGTTTAGCTCCTACTCCGAGTGCTCCAATCCGCTCCAAACAACCCTTAGAAGTTCTACGCAACTTCTACTTAACACTTCAACCGACTATGAAGGTTTTCCTTAGGGTTTCATTTAGTGGCTAAAGAAAGTATAATAGTATTTGGGCTTTTGTATAAGTGTAACCTTGGGAATACTACAAGGTATTTGGGCCAAGGTATTTGGACATAACAACAATACTAGGAGAGTATTTCTATACTACAACAAGGGGTATTATACGAAAACAACTAGGCTAGGGGGGGTAGACCTCTCGGCCAAGGCTTCTCAAGGGGGGGGGGTAGTGTGGCGGACGAAAGTAAGCAAGAGGGAGGGGGAAAGATTTTTCAAGACTTAGGCAATTTTGGATGAAGAAGTTCATCAACATGAAGGGGTATTTATAGGTCAAGCAAAGGCCAACCAATGGCCAAGATCCATCCAAGTGTTAGGCAAGTGTAAGGCTAAGATTAAGCCAAGTACACCTTATCTATCTACCACCAAAATATCCTACCTAACCCTTGACTAAAAGCCAAGGCCAAATCGTCCAAGAGGACGCCTCAAGTGCTCCAATTAGAGGGTGACAAGTGTCGCCCTCTCGTTGGTCCAAAATGTTTCGTCTCTCGGAAAAATCCGCAAAAATTATAAATGACATAGTCGGAATTTTCCTACGAAAGTCGTGGGAAACGTTTCGCCGGAAAACGACTCTTTTCGGCACTTGTGCACAATTTCGAATCTTGCCTAACTTTAAGGCTCAAATTTCTACGTACGTCCTTACGTACATACTCTGGAAATACGGGGTATAACAATATTATTGGGCTTACCGAGGTAAATAACCTTACCCTCCTTTTGTAATTAGAGTATATATATACTGTAGAAGTATAGGAATAAGTATTAAATACTTAGAAGGATATTGCAGAATAGAATTGAACTGTTATCACAGTAGAAGGGCTTAAAAGAAGAATAATAGAATCAGATTACTTACATAGATTTGTTTCACTGAGACTTGAGTAGCTCACCGGGTAGGGAAGTGCTGCCCAAATGTCCATAGAATAGCAAACCCTCTGTTTAGAGCTTTATACAGTACAGTCTAGACGTTGATAGACGTATTTGACTGATATAGGTCGATACTCTGCGCGCGACATATTCAACTTGGCAGGTGGTTTTCGCCGAGAAGGTATGTGATTCTTCCTATCCTCTTGAGCATGATATTTTAAAGAATATGTATATAGTACGGTAGACGTACGTGTGTTAACTGAATAATAATTACGGCAATGTCTTCGGACTTAAGCCTGAATAATAATTACGACAATGTCTTCGGACTTAAGCCTGAATAATAATTACGGCAATGTCTTCTGACTTAAGCCTGAATAAAAAGAATCTGAAGTGGTTCAAAAGAATTAAGAAACCCTTTTTGGAAAGAAGAGTAACACTTGGTTTTAAAAAGCTTAAGAGTCATACTAGCTTTATGGGAAGTTAGGTATAACGGCTTAAGAGTGATAAAAAGGAATAATGTTTTACTGATTTCGGAAACCAGAATGAATGTCGAACAAACCACAGCAGCGCTAATAAAGGGAAATGTTTTGACTAATATTGTATTATTAAAACCAGTAGAAACTTCCATCTGCATAGGAGCTAAGATGAGACAAAATGATATTACATTTCCTAGATCATGACTACTGTAATAAGATTGTTATGAACAATAATAACCTACTCACACATAAGGTATATGTTTCTCAAATTGTTTTAAAGGATTAAAACTATGAACTACGAAACCTTTCGAAAATGAGAGACTTGAGTAATTGAAATTAGGCAAAACTTGAACGTTAGGAAAAGAATGTTGTTACTTGATTTTACAAGAGAAGTATTTTAATTTACTTCAAAAGATAATTACTCTATTTTTATACTACGGGTATTGTGTGACTTTTGTAAAAGAAACGGATCTTTTAAAAGAGTAATACATGAAGTGCTTTGGGGCTAACAACCCGAACTTGTTAACATAATGTAGAAAGTACCTTGTGTGAATAACTTGATTGTATTGATTTGTGATAGTCTTGTAATACTTTCCTGTTGACTTGATAAGTAAACATGTTAGGATATTACGTGAGTTAGTATCTTGTGATGTTGTGTAAAGGGGTTTTCCCTTATTGTGCTTAGGTTGTTTAACGATAAAACTGTCATGTTGATATTATATCACTCATGATTCCGGGGGTTAAGCTGCCCTCCGATGCGGGGTAGACTCAGGCGGGTCGATGGACCTATGATTCGAGAATACCTTATGCGGGTCTGTATGGCCTATGCGGAACTGCGGGAGTTCCAGGTTAGTATGCGGCCCTTGTGGTCATGCGGTCCTTGTGGCCATGCGGACGACGAGTCTAGGACGCCGGGAGTAGCTACCTCGATGCGGGTTATACCTCATGCGGGCCTATTCGATTGGCCTATGCGGAGTGCGGGAAGTTCCGTGACTAGATGCACACATTAGATCTCGCGCGAGTGGCCGCTTTGATCATGTGACGGCCTAGACAGATCTCGTGATACGCTTTATGACCTTGTTGGTACTGTGGGTTTTAGTAGTCGGCTATGCCTTCGCATTTACCGTGCATTTCTATTGTGATGACTTTGAGGCATGAGTCCTCGACTTGACATGATCGCTATTTATTGTGAATCGTAGTTTGGTTATCATACATGTCTCTGCTTTATATAGACTACTATGATTTCATTTACTGATTTATTTTCGATTCACATACTTGGTACTGTTGTCTTGACTCCTTCGGGCCGTTCATGCCGCAGTAAAGGTACTCCTACCGTTGATCCGTTCTTAGGATCACCGTTTCAGCTGGGAAAGCTCCGCTTCTCCTAAGCTTAGCATTTTGGTATGGTCCCTCGTTGTAGATATTTGTATTCAGGTATGGCGGGCCCGTCCCGCCATTGTTGTTTTAAACTCTTAGAGGTCTGAGACTGTTGCAAGGTTGGGATATCGCTCATTTTGGGGTATTTATATACATATATGCCGAAAGGCAACTTTTTCCAGAAACTGTGTCTTATTTATACTGTTTCATATCTTGGTTGTTTTATATTCCGCTGGTTTTTCTCTGATGTATGACTACTTGGGTGCCCGGGTAAGGCACCAGTCACGGGCCCCGGAACGGGTCGTGACAAAATACCCCCTTAGTTGAAGACTTATTTCATCCACACTTGAGCAATTTCCAAGTCTTGAAATCCCTCTTAAAGTTTTCGTCCAAAGCCACCCTCCCCTCGGAAGGCCCTTGGCCGAGTATACCCCGCCTAGTTGTTCTCGTAAAATACACCCCCCCTTGGTAGAAAAGTATTCTCCAAGTATTGTTACTATTCCCAAATACTTTAGCCCAAATACCTTGTAGTACTTTCCAAAGTTACCTCTATACGTAGAGCCCGGAAATACTACTATATTCCCTTAAGTCACAAAAACGAAACCCTAAGGAAATCTTCATAGCGGGTTGAAGTATTAAGAAGAAGTTGCGTAGAACTTCTAAGGGTTGTTTGGAGCGGGTTGGAGCGCCCAGAGTAGGAGCTAAACGTTGCTCAGGATCGACATTAACTTGGATAATTTTGGGCTTATCGAGGTAAATAATCCTATCCTTCTAGTGTAATTGGAAATTACATACTGTAGTAGTATAGAAATGAATATTAGATACATAGAAGGATATTACAGAAGAAAATTGAACTGTAATAGAAGGATATTACAGAAAAGAATTAAACTGAAATCGCATCAGAAGGATATTAAAGAATAAGATCGAATCAGACTTACATGTGATCGTATTTACTGAGACTTGTGTAGTTTGGCGGGTAGGGAAGTCTGCCCAATTTTCCGTAGAACAAGGAATCAGATCTAGAAGTATTCTACAGAGTAGTCTAGACGCTAATAGACTTGTATGACCGTTATAGGTTGAAGTACTGCGAGTAGCGTATTCCACTCGAAAGGTGGAAAAGGCTAGCAGGATTACAGTACTTTGGAGCTATTTGCTAATAGTCGATAATCGTCGCGAGGTATGTGATTCTTCCTATACTCTTGAGCATGATATTTTAAAAGTATATATATATATATATATAGTACTGAGACGACGTGTGTTAAGCGAACGTAGTTTTACTGAATGTCTTTTGACTTAAGCTGAATAATAAGAATCTTGAAGTATTTCAAAAGAATTAAGAAACCTTTTGAAAGAAGAGTAATACTTGGTTTTAAAAGCTTAAGAGTTATACTAGTTTTATGGGAAGTTAGGTATAACGACTTAAGAGAGATAAAAAGAATGGGTTATTGATCTTAAAAGATAAGAGACTTGACTTAATTGATTTAATATGAATTTTGTTAAAAAGCGTGAAACCTCATTCGTGAGTAATGAGTACTTGGTTTGTAAAAGGAATAATGTTTTACTGATTTCGGAAATGAGAATAAGTATCGAACAAACCACAAAGTTAATAAAGGGAAATGTATTGACTAATAAAGTATTATTAAAAACCAGTAGAAACCTCTATCTGTATAGAAGCTAAGATGAGACAAAATGATATTACATTTCCTAGATCATGGCTGCTTTAATAAGATTGTTATGAACAAGAATAACCTACTCACACATAAGGCATATATTACTCAGTTGTTTTAAAAGAGAATTATGTTATTAAAATGATTAAGATTATGAACTATAAAATCTTTCGAATAAAAGACGTGAATAATTGAAATTAGGCAAACTTGAACTTTTGAAAAAGAATGTTGTTACTTGACTTTAAGAAGGAAAGTGTTTTTGTTTAACAAGAAGGGCATAATATTACCTTAGTTGTTTTAAAGGGAAAATATGGTATTATCTTAATCTGTCTTAAAAGAGCGTTTAAATGTTATGACCTCTCGACTACCGCGTTCATGAGATGAACCGGGAATGTATTCCACTCGACTACCGCGTTCATGGGATGAACCGGGAATGTATTTCACTCGACTACCGCGTTCATGAGATGAACCGGGAATGTATTACACTCGACTACCGCATCCATGGGATGGACCGGGAATGTATTTCACTCGACTACCGCGTTCATGAGATGAACCGGGAATGTATTTCACACGACTACCGAGTCCATGAGATGGGCCGGGAATGTATTCCATACGATGCGACACTGGGTCCATGAGATGGGCCGAGACATGTTATACGTATCACACGATTTATGCCTAGACTGCCGGCAGTGAGGAAGGAGTTCCACGGGCATGAGGGATGACTTGAGGGCGTGAGTCCCTGACTTGACGTGACTGCTTTTATATTGTGAACTATAGTTTTGTTATCATACATGTCTCCTGTTTTATTTAGACTGTTGTGATTTCATTTACAGTATTTTTCAGTTTCACATACTTGGTACCTGTTGTACTGACCTCCTTCGGGGGGCTGCGTTCATGCCGCAGGTAGAGGTACATCGGTTGTGGATCCTCGCTCATAGGATCACAGTTCAGCGTGTTGGGAAGCCCCGTTTCTTCGGAGGCTTATCTTTGGTATGTTACCCTGAGTCTGTAGGTTCTTGTACATTCAGGGGTATGGCGGGGCCCTGTCCCGTCATAGTTGTTGTTTTAAAACTCTTAGAGGTCTGTAGTAATCGCTGTAAGGTGGTTTGTAAAAAGGATAACTGCTCGGTTTTTATGTTATATATATACGTAAGGCAACCGCTTTGGTTGCTTTGCTTATTTATCATATTTCTTGTTTTATGTTTATGTTTTATTTCCGCTGATTTTCTCTGATGTTGTATCGCTAGGGTGCCCGGGGTAAGGCACCAGTCACGGGCCCGGGTTCGGGTCGTGACAAAAGTGGTATCAGAGCAGTTAGTCCTCGGAAAGTGTCTACAGACCGTGTCTAGTAGAGTCTTGATTATCGGTGTGTTGTGCACCACATCTATAATCAGGAGGCTATAGGACATTTAGGATTGGTTTCCATTCTTCTCATTCTGAGATCGTGCCTTAGAGCTGTGTTATAAGTTGGACCCCTCTGACGCATTTCGTTTTTACCAGTTATGCCTCCGCGCAAGGCAACCCAGGCCCAGATAGGCAAGGCAGCCGAGGGAGCTGCTAGTGGGATACAGAGAAGTACGAGGGCGCAGGCCCGGACATTACATGAGATAGTGCTCCAGACGGCGATTTTTGCGACGCTGCCAGCCCCAGAAGAGTTTAGAGCCGCAGCAGTGGCTGCTGAGACCACAGTACCTGAGCCTCCAGTCCCACAGCCTGGAGCAGAGGAGATGTATTACAAGGAGATGGCCCAGTTATTGGCCAGGATAGTGGCAAGGCATGAGGATAGACTGGATGCAGCAGTCCCAGTTCCAGTAGTACCCATGGTTCATCCGAGATCGGATAGTTTAAGGCTACGGGACTTTCTGAGTTGTAGCCCGCCAGAGTTCTACGGGTCGAGGCCTGAGGATGATCCGCAGGAGTTCATTCGACAGTTACAGCGGATCATGAGAGTGATCAAGGCTTTGGAGACCGAGTCGGTGGTCTTAGGTTCACATCAGCTGCGTGATACTGCAGTCAACTGGTTTGATTCGTGGGAGCTGTCCCGGGGAGAGTATGCACTTCCAGCCGTATGGAGCGAGTTCTCAGGGGCATTTCTTGCACATTTCTTGCCTCCACAGATGAGAAGGGCTCGGGCCGAATGATTTTTGACGTTGAGGCGCGCCGGCGCATTCGGGAGTACAATGTGAGTTTGACTCATTAGCTCGGTATGTCCCGCATTGGCGGCCGACATGGAGGACGAGTGCACCGCCACGCCACCTGGCTCGATGACTACTTGGCGAGGCTTGTTCGGTGTAGCTCTTCACCGGCATGGACATTGCCCGCACGCAGCTTATGCACCGGGATGTGAGCGGAGAGGTCGGCGGAATGACCGAGATCGCGAAGAGGCCGGGACAGCAGGTCCTTTGGTAACTTTCGAGGCGGACCGCCTCCAGAAGTTAGTTATGTACCTCCGCCAAGACAGAGTGGTCCTCGCGCCTTCGTGACGTTCGGGTATTCGGAGATGGTCGTGGCTTCGGTTTCTGATATACACGGTTCTAGCCCAGGATTCATGTCCCCCTCGGTGCACGATGTGGCAAGCGCCATCCCGGAATGTCGTCTTCATCGGGTGCTTTTTCACTGCGGATGTCGGGCCATGTGGACGAGATCGTGCTTATAGAGGGGTACAAGCGAATGACACAGCCACGGGTCGATGGCAGATCATCGCCTACAATGATGCGCCACAGGCGTGCCTATGATTAGAGTGGAGCAGATGGTACAAGTATATTCTTACCCCTCTAGAGATTAGTATGCGTTGATATTATGGTGAAGTGTTAAGTATTATGTTCAGATAGCATTATGTTAAAATGGTGATTAGAAACATGGTTAGTTAGAAGGGTAAGTTTGGGGACAGGGAAAGTGTAAGCCTTAGAGTTTTTACGTAGAGACCTTAGATGCGAGGCCATCTTGAGTAAGATCTATGTTTATGTTGACCTTTGTCGGGGTGCATTGTATACGTGGGATATATTTGTGTGATAAGTCCCTGAGTGGTATAAAATGAGAGGGTAGTCGAGCTAAGAAGACCACTAGGTTTTCGTGACTTGATTTGTGAGATTGTTCCGGATCGGGGGAACAAGTGTTTGGCACGATAGCGGGTCGGGTTGAGGACCATTCGCGGGTCAACCCGCGGCCTGTTTTGTGGTGGGTTCGAGGTGGTCCCGCCAGGTGGTAGGGTCACGAGGGTGCTAGGCCCAGGTTTAGGTAACCATCGTATGAGTTCGTGGATATGTTCGACTAGAATCGGTTCGGGAGGGCCGGGAATGGCCTTAAAGGAATTTGAGGCTAGTAAGGTGACCAAGTTTGGGGGTAGTGACTCGAGATTTTGGAAACGACGGTGGCGAGGTATGGTCCGTATACTAGAAAGAGTTCAAGTGTTCGAGAAGAGTACGACGAGTAAGGAAAGAAGTGAACATGTGCTAAGAAAATAGAAATGATCATTTTGTTGTGAAGAAAAGGTGCGAAGAGGATATCTTTTAGACCAAGGGTGGAAGCTTTTGTGATGTAGGAATGATTCCTCGTTGACTTGGGTTAAGTATTTGCGCGTGTGTTATTTTGTGGCCAGGTGTGGCATTGGCAACTTGTTATGAGGAACTTTATCGTTATCTGTCTTGAGAAGGAACATTCGGGACGAATGTTTCTAAGGAGGGGAGAATGTTATACCCCGTATTTCCAGAGTATGTACGTGAGGGCGTACGTACAAAAGTTTAAGCCTTAAAGTAGACTAAGGGACGAAATTTTGTGCACAACTAGCGAAAAGAATCGTTTTCCGACGAAACGTTTTCCGGACTTTGCGAAGGGAAAATTACGGCTATGTCATTTATTATTTTTGCGGATTTTTCCGAGAGACGAAATATTTTGGACCAACGAGAGGGTGACACTTGTCACCCTCAAGTGGACGGCAAATTGAGGCTCTTGGCACGTTTTTTGTGCCTTTTCTTTAGTCAAGGAGTTGGTAGGATATTTTGGTGGTAGATGGATAAGGTACACTTGCCCAAATCTTGACCCTACACTTGTCCACCACTTGTCTTAATCTTGGCCATTGATTGGCCTATAAATACCCCCTTAGTTGAAGACTTATTTCATCCACACTTGAGCAATTTGCAAGTCTTGAAATCACTCTCCCTCCTCTTAAAGTTTTCCCAACGCCACCCTCCCCTTGAGAAGGCCCTTGGCCGAGAGTATACCCCCCCTTGCCTAGTTGTTCTCGTAAAATACACCCCCCTCCTTGGTAGAAAAGTATTCTCCAAATATTGTTACTATTCCCAAATACTTTAGCCCAAATACCTTGTAGTACTTTCCAAAGTTACCTCTATACGTAGAGCCCGTAAATACTACTATATTCCCTTAAGTCACAAAAACGAAACCCTAAGGAAATCTTCATAGCGGGTTGAAGTATTATGAAGAAGTTGCGTAGAACTTCTAAGGGTTGTTTGGAGCGGGTTGGAGCGCCAGAGTAGGAGCTAAACGTTGCTCAGGATCGACATTAACTTGGATAATTTTGGGCTTATCGAGGTAAATAATCCTATCCTTCTAGTGTTATTGGAAATTACATACTGTAGTAGTATAGAAATAAATATTAGATACATAGAAGGATATTACAGAAGAAAATTGAATCGTAATAGAAGGATATTACAGAAAAGAATTAAATTGAAATCGCATCAGAAGGATATTAAAGAATAAGACCGAATCAGCATTTACTTACATGGATCAGATTTACTGATGACTTGTGTAGTTTGGCGGGTAGGGAAGTGCTGCCCAATTTTCCGTAGAACAAGGAATCTGTATCTAGAAGTATTCTACAGAGTAGTCTAGACGCTAATAGACTTGTATGACCGTTATAGGTTGAAGATCGCGAGTAGCGTATTCCACCGAAAGGTGGAAAAGGCTAGCAGGATTACAAGATTGGAGCTATTTGCTAATAGTCGATAATCGTCGCGAGGTCTGTGATTCTTCCTATACTCTTGAGCATGATATTTTAAAAGTATATATATATATATATATATATATATATATATATATCGTACGGTAGACGTACGTGTGTTAACTGAACGTAGTTTTACGGCAATGTCTTTTGACTTAAGCCTGAATAATAAGAATCTTGAAGTATTTCAAAAGAATTAAGAAACCTTTTTCGAAAGAAGAGTAATACTTGGTTTTAAAAGCTTAAGAGTTATACTAGTTTTATGGGAAGTTAGGTATAACGACTTAAGAGAGATAAAAAGAATGGGTTATTGATCTTAAAAGATAAGAGACTTGACTTAGTTGATTTAATATGAATTTTGTTAAAAAGCGTGAAACCTCATTCGTGAGTAATGAGTACTTGGTTTGTAAAAGGAATAATGTTTTACTGATTTCGGAAATGAGAATAAGTATCCAACAAACCACAGCAGCGTTAATAAAGGGAAATGTATTGACTAATAAAGTATTATTAAAAACCAGTAGAAACCTCTATCTGTATAGAAGCTAAGATGAGACAAAATGATATTACATTTCCTAGATCATGGCTGCTTTAATAAGATTGTTATGAACAAGAATAACCTACTCACACATAAGGCATATATTACTCAGTTGTTTTAAAAGAGAATTATGTTATTAAAATGATTAAGATTATGAACAATGAAATCTTTCGAATAAAAGACGTGAATAATTGAAATTAGGCAAACTTGAACTTTTGAAAAAGAATGTTGTTACTTGACTTTAAGAAGGAAAGTGTTTTGGTTTAACAAGAAGGGCATAATATTACCTTAGTTGTTTTAAAGGGAAAATATGGTATTATCTTAATCTGTCTTAAAAGAGCGTTTAAATGTTATGACCTCTCGACTACCGCGTTCATAAGATGAACCGGGAATGTATTCCACTCGACTACCGCGTTCATGGGATGAACCGGGAATGTATTTCACTCGACTACCGCGTTCATGAGATGAACCGGGAATGTATTCCACTCGACTACCGCGTTCATGGGATGAACCGGGAATGTATTTCACTCGACTACCGCGTTCATGAGATGAACCGGGAATGTATTCCACTCGACTACCGCGTCCATGTGATGGACCAGGAATGTATTTCACTCGACTACCGTGTTCATGAGATGAACCGGGAATGTATTTCACACGACTACCGAGTCCATGAGATGGGCCGGGAATGTATTCCATACGATGCGACACTGGGTCCATGAGATGGGCCGAGACATGTTATACGTATCACACGATTTATGCCTAGATCGCGGTGAGGAAGGAGTTCCACGGCAGGATGACTTGAGGCGTGAGTCCACGACTTGACGTGATCGCTTATATTGTGAACTATAGTTTTGTTATCATACATGCCTCTGCTTTATTTATCTGTGATTTCATTTACGATTTTTCGGGCCACATACTTGGTACTGTTGTCGACCTCCTTGGGGCCGTCATGCCGCAGTAGAGGTACATCGGTTGTGGATCCTCGCCATGGATCACAGGGCCGTGTTAGGAAGACCCGTTTCTTCGGAGGCTTATCTTTGGTATGTTACCCTGAGTCTGTAGGTTCTTGTACATTCAGGGGTATGGCGGGGCCCTGTCCCGTCATAGTTGTTGTTTTAAAACTCTTAGAGGTCTGTAGTACTGTTGTGGGCAGGGTTTGTAAAAAGGATAACTGTTCGGGTTTTTATGTTATATATATACAGAAGGCAACTGTTTTGGTTGGCCTGTTTATTTATCATATTTCTTGTTTTATGTTTATGTTTTATTTCCGCTGATTTTCTCTGATGTTGTATCGCTAGGGTGCCCGGGGTAAGGCACCAGTCACGGGCCCGGGTTCGGGTCGTGACATACTTATCAAGGCATCAAATGGAATAATTCTCAATTAATCAAGCCAAAGTACTTATCAAGGCACACTTAGACTAATTCTCAATTAATCAAGTCAAAGTACTTATCAAGGCACACATAGAATTATTCTCAATTAAACCAGCCAAAGTACTTATCAAGGCACACATGGAATAATTCTCAACTAACCAAGCCAAAGTACTTATCAAGGCATCACATGGAATAATTCTCAATTAATCAAGCCAAAGTACTTATCAAGGCACACATAGAATTATTCTCAATTAAACCAGCCAAAGTACTTATCAAGGCACACATGGAATAATTCTCAATTAACCAAGCCAAAGTACTTATCAAGGCATCACATGGAATAATTCTCAATTAATCAAGCCAAAGTACTTATCAAGGCACACATAGAATTATTCTCAATTAAACAAGCCAAAGTATTTATCAAGGCACACTTAGACTAATTCTCAATTAATCAAGCCAAAGTACTACGTACGTACATTCTTTTCAAGAGACTCCTTTTTGTGTAAAACCCCAAGATACTAACACCCGTAGTATCAAGGTGTGTCTATTTTTCAAAGTAAGTTACTATACTTTTAGAAACTCATTTCAAGGCTTGAAACCAAGTAACTTCAAATTTTCACAATCTAGGCAACTTATGCCCATTAATCAAAATAGACCACTTTCTAAACCTTCCATAAAGCCGTTATAACCAACTCCCCATAAAGCCGTTATAACCCTTTATGGTTTTTAGACAATTTCATTCTTTTTATAACTAAGAGACTTATACTTAAAACCAAGTATCACAAACTTTCAAATCAAGTATCTTAACTTTCAAAATACTTCGAGTCTCTTAATATATAGAAAACAAGTTTCTTCTACTTTTAATCCTCAAGTAACTCACACCTTTAAGACAAGTTACCTCTCTTAAATCATGTCATTTCTCCTCTTTTAAAACAATTAAGTAAATCACTCCTTTGACTCCCCTAAAGTCATTATAATGACCTTTAGGTTTTGGAACTAAGGCACTAGCCAAAAGGTTTGGAAACCACTTCCTTTTCAAGACTCCATGTACTTTAAGTAAAATACTTTCACTTTTAAGAATCCAAACTTCACCAAGGACATGGATTATACAACTTACAATTTAAACATCAAAGTACAATCAAGGGAGTACATAGAACAAATTCTACTTTAGGCAATCCAAATACAACCAAGGAATGGATCATTTTAGGAGTAGTAAATACTTTCTTTATCTTAAGGAATCATGCTGAAGAGAGATAGTTCACATACCTTTCGCTAAATCCACAAGCTGCCGAATACGCCGCACGTAGAAGTGTCAACCTATAATGGTCACAACAAGACTATCAACTTCTAGTCTCTAACGTAGAATAATACTAAGTATACGGCCTCTAATTCTACGGAAAATCAGTAAGACTTCCTTTGTTTCTACTCACTTTGCCACCTTTTTCAAGGCCGAATACAATAACCAACACGCCACATTTAAGGCTCAAAACATCAACCAAACAAAGGGGATTACACGCCTTACAATACGTGTAAAATTCCGCCCCACAATTCATACGAAGTAGTATAAAAAAATCCAAGCCATTCTCGGCCAACTTATAACCAACAACACTAAGTCTTTTCCAATCCTTTTCCAATTCCAAGTTCTAAGGTCTAACATGTTATATAGTTATAAACCACTTCAACAACTACAATTTCCTTCTTACACAACATGCGACGACTTAAACGAATAATCAACTTGAATTGTAGTCTTAAGGCTAAACATGCTAGTTTTCGGATTAGGGTTCCAATAGCCAATATAATTATCAAACTTTATACTATACATCTCTACGCTAATAACCATAGCTACAATGATAAGTAAACCTTAATTGCTAAAATGACAAGAATATACCTTTATAAGCCCTTAAAATTTCCAAGATTCAAAGTCGCGCCTTAGCAATTCTTAGCTCTTTTCCTTAAGTTCCAATCCGCTCCAAGCACTCCTTAGAAGCCTATGAAGAACCCATCTTCAAGTTCCAACTTCAAAGTTGAAGAACTCCTTAAGTTTCCGCCTTGCGACTAATACGAAAACGTCGTTTTTCCGAAATCTTTCTATTGAGATATCCTTACAATACCCTTAGGGACATTGGGTTAAAGTATTGTGAACAAAGGATCAAAACTACAAAATTTTCTTGTGTGGGAATGGGTGAACCCGAGAGGTCTCTTGCAAGAACAAAGGTTCTCTAAAATTTTCTAAGTGTAAAATGCCAAGTCTTGCTACTAGTTGAGTATATAAAACACATTGGAGGGTCTAGATTTTAACAATTGTGTGGCTTGGATGAAGATCACATGGATCAAGCCCAAGTGGCAAGTTGACTTGGTCAATTATATCAAGCTTGCAAGACTTATCTTCCAAGATGGTCAATGACCATTTTACCCTCACTAATTTTCGACCAAGACCAAGTGTGGGGGTGCCACGTGTCGCCCTCTCATTCGTCCATAAAATTTCGTAACCCTCGTGGGCCCCACAAAACATAAAATTCCTCGGGTGGGCCCCACATGACCAAATCCGTAAAAATAAATTTCCAAAATGTTAATAAGTTCCGTATTCCTCAAATAATACCTTTTGAGAATCCAATTCTCAACAACGAACATTTTTCCTTTCCGACGCCCGGAAGATTTTTCCGTCGGAAAAACAATTCTTCCTTTCGTACTAATTTCCAAGTCTTGTTTCCTTACGTACATTCTCTTATACATGTCCTAGACTTACAGGGTGTAACATTCTTCCCCCCTTAGAAACATTCGTCCCCGAATGTTCTTAGTCGGTTGTCAAGCTATACAAACTCCGGCACAATCTCTATACTATGCCTATCAATCAATACTCCACAAGACTAACGATGCCACACATGACCACCACCTAACATCCATAAACATATCAATGGACCTTCTGTCCGCGACCCCTTCTCACAAAACTCGAAGGTTACAGTCTTCCCTTATAACAACAGCTACCATTCCAGTATACAGATGGCGCCATACGAGGCTTTATATGGGCGAAAATGTAGGTCGCCGATTGGTTGGTTCGACGTAGGCGAGGTGCAGTTAGTTGGCCCAGACTTGGTTCAGCAGGCTGTGGATAAGGTGAAGTTTATCCAGGAGAGACCGCAGCGCTCGTAGTCGGCGGTCATATGCGGATAATCGGCGTCGGCATTTGGAGTTTCAGGTAGACGATTGGGTCTTCTTGAAGGTGTCACCCATGAAGGGTGTGATGAGATTCGGTAAGAAGGGGAAACTCAGCCCGAGGTACATTGGGCCCTACCAGATCGGCCGTCGAGTAGGCAAGGTTGCCTATGAGTTGGATCTGCCATCAGAGTTAGAGGCGGTACATCCGGTCTTCCATGTTTCTATGTTGCGGAAGTGTATCGGAGATCCAGCGAGAGTTTTCCCTGCAAGTGAGGTCCAGGTGACAGAGGGGTTATCGTATGAGGAGAGTCCCATAGCGATACTCGATCACCGTGTCGCGATCATGACCAAGGATGTGGCTTCCGTCAAAGTCTTGTGGAGGAATGATAACCGGGAGGAGATGACTTGGGAAGCGGAGGAGGACATGTTGAGGAAGTATCCTCACTTATTCCCTACACCTTCAGGTAATTCGTTTCCCCTTACTTGTCAAGTTTTAATTGGAGTATTTCTTTTGCTTAAATGCTATTATGTGGCCATGTGTGGCATTTTTTGTATGTCGGGGTTGTGAAAGGAAACTATGTCGCTAGTTATAAGATTGACTCCGAAAGAACATTCGGGGACGAATGTTTCTAAGGGGGGAAAATGTTACACCCCGTATTTACAAGACATGTTTTAAGAACGTACGTAAGAACTGACAAGTGTTAAGATTTGAGACTTGTAAAAATTTATCGGAATTATGAAATTGTCGGAAAACGAAATATTGTGATGAATGGGAGGGCGACACGTGTCACCCCCCTTATTGTTGCCTTGGACGAAAATTTCATGGCCAAAATGGTCATTGACCTTTGTTGTATGACTAAGTCTTGCAAGTAGTGAGCTTGAGATAATTGACTTGGTCAATGGGTCCACAAAGTCTTGATATTTAGTAAGACCTCATCCAAGCCACCCATTTGTTTGCATCTTGACCCTCCATTGTGCTATATAATACTAGTAGTAGCAAGACAAGCTTAACACTTAGAAAAAATTTCAAGAATTGAAGAGCTCACTATTGCTAGCTCTCGGGTTCACTCAAGAAGAAAAGGAAAAAAATTTGTTTGTTATCCATTTAGCTCCACACTTTAAACCAAGGTTCTTGAGTGTATTGTAAGTGTATCTCAATAGAAAAATCTCGGAAAAAGATAGTTTTCGTATTAGTCGCAAGGTGAAAACCTAGTTGCTTTCTAGGTTTTGTTTGGAAGTTTGAAGGAAATTTGTTGGTGTTGTTCTAAGGGTCTCAACTAGCGGATTGAAGTGTCTTGAAGAGGCTCTAAGTTGCTAAGGAGCGACTTCGGACTTGGAGTTGGATTAAGATTCGTTGAGGTATAATCTTGTCTCTTAAAATTGTTACAAGATTATTTATATTGTTGTTAGCTTTACATGTTGCTAGCATGAAGTATATGTGTTGAAGTTTATAAGTATTATGGATTGCTTGTAGCCTTAAAATCCGAAATGTAATGTAAGCCATGTGAAGTTGGATTACAAATTGGTCGTTTATTAGAATCGTCGCATGTTAATTACTTGAAGATTATAGTAGTTATAATCGATTGCGACTTGATATCATGTTAGGCTAATAACTTGGATTGAAATGGAAATTGGATAAGAATTGATGTTATAGTACCTCAAGTTAGCCGAATTGGCCTAGTAAGTTGTATTAATTTGATATCGTTTGTGGGGCGGAATTTTACACGTCTAGTAGGCGTGTAATCCCCTATTGTTGATTGCATTGATTGGGCCTTAAATGTGGCGTGTTTGGTTATTGTATTCGGCCTTGAAAAAGGTGGCAAAGTAAGTAGAAATAAAGGAGGTGATGTCCGATTTTCCGTAGAATTTAGAGACTTTACACTTATAATATTCTACGTTTGAAGTAAGGCGTTAATAGACGTATTATGAATATTATAGGTTGACATACTACGGGCGGGACTTTGTACTTGGCAAGTGGTTTGACCCGAAGAGGTATGTAGAATTTTCCTATCGTTTGAGCATGACTAGTTGTACGTATATAGTACGGTAGACGTACAAGACCTTGATATCCTTTACTAGTTTTATGAATAGCCAAGTCGGGTGAGTTAGGAGATTAACAAACTTCTTTGAAAGTATTAAGGATGTCTTAAGTTTTATTAAAGTTAAGGGACTTGAAGAGTTTTAAAGTATGTGATACTTGTTTCATTTTAAACGTATAAGTCCCTTGGATAGGAAATTGTACTTGACTAAGGTATAAAGTGAATATAACGACTTTATGGAAAGTTGGTTATATTAGCTTTATGGAAAGATAAATGACTTGATTTAATGAAAGGCAATTTGATTTTAAGGCATCAATTGCCTAAGGTTTTATAAGAAAAGGAGTCACTTGATTTAGAAACCTAACTTTATTTCTAAAGGTATTGTGACTTGTCTTGAAACGTAATTTCGACTTGATGCTATGGTTAATAGTATCTTGGAAGTTTTATACTAAAAAGAGTCATTTGTTTTAAAGAGTAGAAGTATGTAGTACTTGGGTTAAATTCCCGGATTTTTATAAAAGATATGCTAGTGCCTTAAGTAAACTAAAATGAGAGTGTATATGAATAAGAAGTTAGGGGGATTTCTTAACTTGCTTACTTTATGTATGATGGCCGGTTGAGATAGGGTAAGAGTATATCTGAGGGGTAAATCCCCAAGATAGTTATACCACCTGCTTCAGGGTAAGAGTATAATTGAGGGGTAAATCCCCAAGATAGTTATACCACCTGTTTCCGTGGATTTGCTACCCACGATGCGAGGAATACCTCATGCGAGTCCTTATGGGCTTATGCGGGTGAAATAGTCTCATGCGGGCGGATACAGCCTATGCGAGGAATACCTCATGCGGGTCCACACGACCTATGCGGGTGAAATAGTCCCGTAAGGATTGCTTAATGATACCGCGCGATGGTCCCGCTGATCGTGAGCTTCCTAGTTTTATGTTGTACGTATACTATTAGTTACTCTCATTGTTAGTAAGGCACTGTATACTGTAATTTTATTATCATACATGTCTCCGGCTTTGTTTTAAACTTATGATGTAATTTATAGTATTTTCCAGTTTTACATACTTAGTACATATTGTAATCGACCCCTTCCTGGCTACGCTCACGCCGCAGTAGGGGTAGCGGTGGTGGATCCTCATTCTTAGGATCACATATCAGACGTCATAAGCTCCATTTCTCCGGAGGCTTGTCTTTTTGGTACAGTTTTTCCCTGATGTTGTAGATTTATGTACATTCAGGGGTATGGAGGGGCCCTGTCCCGCCACTGTTGTTATTCCTAGAGGTCTGTAGTCACATGTTGTGGTTTGGGGCTGTAAGAACCGTGTTATACAGTTTTTTTGGATTATGCATATTTTATGGAAGGCGCCCTTATCGGCTAGCCTGTGTTATTATTGTCTAAATGTTGTATGTTGTGTATGTTCCGCTGCTATTCTCTGATGTATACCTGAACGGGGTGCCCAGGTAGGGCACCAGTCGCGGCCCCGGGGTCGGGTCGTGACACTGGGCCTGAGTCCTAGTAACCCTCTGCGTACCACTAGCAGCTCCTGCTGCTGCCTTGCCCTTCTGGGCCCTGGTCGTCTTCCGTGGAGGCATAACTGATACATAAGAATAGGTCAGAGAGGATTCAACCTAATAAGACAGCTCTACTGCACGATCTCAAAGAGAGAAGAATAGAAACCAATCCTAAATGTCCTTCAGCCTCATGATTATAGATGTGGTGCACAACACACCGATAATCAAGACTCTACTAGACACGGTCTATAGACACTTTCCGAGGACTAACTGCTCTGATACCACTTTTGTCACGACCCGACCCCGGGCCCGCAAGAATCGTGCCTACTGGGCACCCCTGCAGTATACATCGAGAATAGCAATGAACATACAAAACTCATAAAATACTTAACAACAAATATCAACAGGCTAGCCGATAAGGCCGCCTTCCGGGAAATATACATAACCCAAAATAAAAACAGTTACATCCTTGTTCTTACAACCCAATCCACAAGATATGACTACAGACCTCTAAGAATAACAACTGTGATGGGACAGGGCCCCGCCGTACCCCTGAATGTACATAAATCTACAACATCAGGGAAACCGTACCAAAAGACAAACCTCCGGAGAAATGGAGCTTCTGACACCTGATCAGTGATCCTAAGAATGAGGATCCACCACCTGCTTACCCCTACCTGCGGCATGAACGCAGCCCCCGAGGAAAGGGGGTCAGTACAACAGATGTACCAAGTATGCAAAACTGAAATGAAATCATAAAGTCTAAAAATAAAGCTGGAGACATGTATGATAACTCAAATAACAGTACACTGTGCCTTACTAACAATGAGAGTAAACAAGAGTATACTTTACTGCATAAAAATAGGAGGCTCATGATCTGTTATACCCCGTATTTCCAGAGTATGTACGTGTGGGCATACGTAGAAAAGTTTGGGCCTTAAAGTTAGGCAAGATTCGAAAATTTGTACACAACCCCCGTAAAGAGTCGTTTTTCGATGAAACGTTTTACAGAACTTGCGTAGGGAAAATTCCGGCTATGTCGTTTAGTATTTTTGCGGATTTTTCCGAGCGACGGAACATTTTTGGGCCAACGAGAGGGTGACACTTGTCACCCTCAAGTGGACGGCCAAGGGGCGGTTTGCCTTGGACGATGGGCATGAAATTAGGCCTTGTTTTGTGCCTTGTTTTGTGCCTTGTTTTGTGGAGTAGGGGTTAGGGTGCACTTGGCTTGATCTTGGCCTTACACTTGCCTTGCACATGGCTTGATCAAGGCCATTGGTTTCCCTATAAATACCCCTCCCTTGTTGAAGACTTCTTCATCCTAAAATCTTTCTAAGTCTTGAATTCCTCCCTCCCCTCTTGTGTAGTTCTCGTCCAAAGAGTCTTCCCCCCCCTTTTTGTGAGCCCTTGGCCGAGAGCTTCCCCTCCCCCTTTGTAGTGTCTAGCCGAGGGGTACCCCCCCTTGCCTTGTTGTTCTCGTATAATACCCCCTTTGGTAGAGAAATACTTCTCCAAGTATTGTTATAATGCCCAAAATACCTTAGCCTTATACCTTGTAGTATTCCAAAGTTACCTCTATACGTAGAGCCCGGAAATACTACCTTTTGTCCTTTTAGTCTCAAACCGAAACCCTAAGGAAATCTTCATAGCGAGTTGAAGTATATAGAAGAAGTTGTGTAGAACTTCTAAGGGTTGTTTGGAGCGGGTTGGAGCGCACGGAGTAGGAGCTAAACCTTGCTCAGGATCGACATTATAACTTGGATAATTTTGGGCTTATCGAGGTAAATATTCTTGTCCCCTTATTGTAATTGGAAATTACATGTTGTAGGATTATATAGTTGAAGTATACTATATATAGAACTGAACATAGCTTTGCGGCAATGTCTTTTGACTTAAGCCTGAATAAAGAAGAGAATCAATCAGTAATTACATAGATCAGACATAAAGACTTGTGTGGTATTCTGTGTAGTAGAATTGTACACGTCCGGTTAGACGTATAAACCCCCCCCCTGGTTGGCTTGGTAGCCGGCCGGGATAGAGGAGGAGATTTTACGCGGTTGCGGGGAGGTCTTTGCCGAATTTTCTCAGTAGAAGATGGAACTGCGGTTAGAAGTTAATGAGCGTTTGTGGCCTATATAGGTGGAAGTACTACGAGTAGCGTATTCTACTTGAAGAGTGGAAAGGCTAGCAGGGTTACAGTACTGTGGAGCGTTTTGCTTATTGTCGATAATCGTCGCGAGGTATGTGAACCTCTTCCTATCCTTTCTAGCATGATGTTTTGTAAACTATGTAGACGGTGACGCATACGTGTGCTAAACGAGTTTGGTTGGTTCAAAACATAGGGTGTTATAATAGCTTTATGGGAAGTTAGTTATAACGACTCTATGTGGGTAAAAGAATGGTTTATTGATTGTAGAAGTTAAGAGACTTGATCTTGAAAGATAAGAGACTTAACTTATTTGACTTGTTATATAACATTTTGTTTAAAATGTTGTGAAACCTCATTCGCGAGTAATGAGTACTTGGTTTTAAAAAGAATAAGGTTTTACTGATTTCGGAAATGAGAATAAGTGTCGAACAAACCACAGCAGTTGTTATACCCCGTAGTTCCAGGGTATGTATGCGAGGACGTACGTACGAGAATACGACTTTAAAAAAGGAAAGGAAGAAAGATGTGATTTTTCGACGGAAAAGTTTCCGAGTTTTGTGAAGGAAAAAGGTTCGTTAATGGGAATTGGATTCCCCGATTTGGTATTTGGGCTTCTTGAATTATTAGAGAATTATGGAATTTTATTTCCGGAATTGGTCACGTGGGGCCCACGGGAGAAATTTACGGTTTTGTGGGGCCCGCTTTGTTTTTGAGATTTTGGCCATTATGGATATTTTCGGAAGATGAATTATTTTGGACGAATAGGAGGGCGACACGTGTCACCCCCCTAGGTGGCTTGGCCGAATTGGGCAAGACAAGTGGCAAGACAAGTGGCCTTGTCTTGCAAGATATTTTGTGAAGACAAGTGGCTTGTGGGTCCCACCCACACTTGTCCCCAATCTCAACCACACACTTGCCTTCATCCTATCCCTTGGTTGTCCTATATATGCACCCTTAGTTGATGAAATCTTCCACACTTAGAGAATGCAAGACTTGAGAAATATTTTCCCTCTCCCTCCTTCACTTGTTGTTCGTCGAACACACCCCCCCCCCCCACTAACCAAACCTTGTCCAATAATTCCTAAACTCTTAAGTGTTCTTCCCTAGTGTATTAGGAAGACTCTTAACCAAAAGATAGAAAAGATTTCACATCCCTTGCCTTAAAAAGACACCTTGGCCGAGAGTTCTTGGAGGAAAAATCTAGGTGTTCTTCACTTGTTTGAGTTGGTTCTTGAAGAGATGATGGTTAGGAGCTTCTTAGGGTGATTTGTGGTGGGTTTGTACGCAAATATTGGAGCTAAGACTTGCTTGGATCGACATTAAGTTCTTGGATAGATTTTGGGCTATTTGAGGTAGTAAATCTTAACCTCTTTGTGAATTGGTCATTATACATAAATTATAAGTATATTATGGAGTATATAATATATGGAGTAAGTTTGGAAAGAATGGATCTTGTTAACTTGTTAAGGAAAGGATTGGCCGTTTGCCATTTAAAATGGTAAAAAAAACTTATCCAACGTATCTTACTTGTGAAGAAGTAATTAACAAGTAACTATAACTTATATTAAGAATGGAAATATAAGTTGGATGACTAATGAGTAATTTGGATAAGTAAAATGGACAAAGTTGGCCAAGGACACCAACTTAAGGACTGTATTTACTTTGGACTGTATTTACATTGGACTGTATTTACATTTCTGTTAAGGGGAAGATTTTTCAATCACGTTCTGTTTGGGCGTGTGATCCCCTTTTTACTTATTGTATTGTTATGAAGGCGTGATAGTAAACCGCGTTACCGGTTGGCCGCGTAATCCCCTTCTTTTACTTATTGTTGTTATGAAGGCGTGATAGTAAACCGCGTTACCGTTTGGGCGTGTAATCCCCTTCTTTATGTTGTTTAATTATTACGCCTTATATATATATATGGTATATATATTACGGTTATTCGGGCCTTGGAGAAAGATGGAAAAGTGAGTAAAAACGGGGGAAGTGCTGCCGAATTTTTCGTAGAATTAGAGGGATTTTTATTGGTATAAGTCTTCAATGGTGAGAAAGGTTTGATAAAAGTACTATGACCGTTTTAGGAGTGGAGTACTACGTGTGGCGTGATCTACTTGGCTTAAGGAGTAGCCGACGGGTTGAAGTACTTGGAGCATTTTGCTATTTGTCGATAATCGTCGTGAGGTATGTGAACCTCTTCCTATCTTTTCTAGCATGATTGTTGTGAACTATGTAGTACGGTAGACGTACATGTGCTAAGTGATTTGGTTGGTTTAAAACATAGGGTGTTATAATAGCTTTATGTGAAGTTAGTTATAACGACTTTATGTAGGTAAAAGAATGGTTTATTGATTGTAGAAAGTTAAGAGACTTGATCTTGAAAGATAAGAGACTTGACTTATAAACGACTTTATTTTGTAAGTTAAGAGACTTGATCTTGAAAGATAAGAGACTTGACTTAGTTTAACTTGTTATGAATTTTGTTAAAATGTTGTAAAAAACCTCATTCGCGAGTAATGAGTAGTTGGTTTTAAAAAGAATAATGTTTTACTGATTTCGGAAATGAGAATAAGTGTCGAACAAACCACTGCAGCGTTAATAAAGGAAAATGTATTGACAAATAACTAATTGTTATTAAAACCAGTAGAAACCTCCATCTGCATAGAAGCTAAGATAAGACAAAATGGTATTACATTTCCTAGATCATGGCTGCTGTAGCAAGTTTGTTATAAACAAGAATAAACGGCTCACACATAAGACATATGTTACTCAATTGTTTTAAAAGAGATTAAGACTATGAGTTATGAAACCCTTCTAAATTAAGAAACTTGAGCATTTGAAATTAGGCAAACTTGAACGTTTGGAAAATAATGTTGTTACTTGATTTTACAAAGGGAAGTGTTTTGGTTTACTTAAAAAGATAGTCACTCTATTTTTATACTACGGGTATTGTGTGACTTTTGTGAAAGAAATGGATCTGTTAAAAGAACTTAACGTACGTAATACTTTGGGGGTTAGAACCTGGCCTTCGGCATAAAATGGAAGTACTTCGAGTTGTGTGTAACTTGCCTATGTTTGCGTGTGATAGCCTTGTTGTGCAAGTATTGTATTTCTATACCACCGCGTCTCTCGATGGAGGGCCGGCTGATTTGTTATGTATGATTCTTTATCGAGTCCCATGGGATGGGCCGAGACACGTATTCCACCTGATTCTTTATCGAGTCCCATGGGATGGGCCGAGACACGTATTTCACCTGATTCTTTATCGAGTCCCATGGGATGGGCCGAGACACGTATTCCACATGATTTATACCTAGACTGCCGGCAGTGAGGAAGGAGTTCCACGGGCATGAGGGATGACTTTGAGGGCGTGAGTCCCTGACTTGACATGACTACTTTTATGTTGTAAACTGTAGTTTGGTTATCATACATGTCTCCTGTTTTATATAGACTGTCATGATTTCATTTACAGTATTTCAGTTTCACATACTTGGTACTGCCAGATCGACCTCTTGGGCCGTTCATGCCGCAGTAGGTACATCGGTTGTGGATCCTCGCTCATATGATCACGATTCAGCGTGTTGGAAGCCCCGCTTTCTTGAGGCTTATCTTTTGGTATGTTACCCGAGTCAGCAGGTTCTTGTACATTCGTGGTATGGCGGGCCCTGTCCGTCATAGTTGTTATCACTTCTTAGGTGCGTAGTAATGCATGGGCGAGTTTGTAAAAGGATAACTGCTCGGGTTTTTATGTATATATACGTAAGGCAACCGCTTTTGGTTGGCTGTTTATTTATCATGTCTCTTGTTTCATGTTTATGTTTTTATTTCCGCTGATTTTCTCGATGTTGTATCACGAGGTGCGAGGTAAGGCACGATCCACGCCCCGGTTCGGTCGTGACAAAAGTGGTATCGAGCGATTAGTCCTCGGAAAGTGTCTGCACCGTGTCTAGTAGAGTCTTGATTATCGGTGTGTCAGGCACCACATCTATAATCGGGAGGTCATGGACATTTAGGATTAGTTTCCATTCTTCTCATTCCGAGATCGTGCCTTAGAGCCGCAGTGATAAGTTGGACCCTCCGACGTATTTCGTTTTTACCGTTATGCTCCGCGCAGGCAACCCCGCCCAGAGGGCAAGGCAGAGGGTGCCGCTAGTGGGATACTGAGGAGTACAAGCGCGCAGCCCGGCCAAGACTGAGATGCTGCCCGACGGCGAGTTTTGCGCCGCCACGGCCAAAGAGTTTAGAGCCGCAGCAGAGTCACGAGACCACAAGACTGAGCCTCCACCCCAGGCCGGAGCGAGGAGATGGGGTACAAGGAGATGGCCCCATCGCCGTGGTCGTGGCCGATATGAGGATAGGCCGATGCAGCAGCCTCAGCCCGAGCACCGCAGTTCACCCCGAGCTGATAGTTTGAGGCTGCGGGACTTTCTGAGCTGCAGCCCGCCAAAGTTCTATGGGTCGAGGCCTGAGGATGATCCGCAGGAGTTCATCAAGCGATTCTGGATCATGAGAGTGATCAAGGCTTCGAGACCGAAGTCGGTGACCTTCGGTTCGCGTCGCGCGTGATCTGCAATGATCGGTTTGATTCATGGGAATCGTCCCGAGGGAGCATGCGCTCCAGCGGTTTAGGCGAGTTCTCAGGGGCATTTCTTGCACATTTCTTGCCTCCACAGATGAGGAGGGCTCGGGCCGACAGATTTTTGACGTTAAGGCAGACCGGGCGTCGGTTAGGGAGTACAACGTGGAGTTTGACTCATTGGCTCGGTATGTCCCCGCTTTAGTAGCGAGATATGGAGGATGAGTGCACCGCCACGCCACCGATGACTATTTGGCGGAGGCTTGTTCGGGTAGCTCTTCAGCGGGCATGGACATTGCCCGCATGCAGCTCATGCACTAGGATGCGAGGCACGCAGAGGTCGACGGAATGGCCGGATCGCAGAAAAGGCCGAACAGCAGGTCCTTTGGTAACTGCGAGGCGGATCGCCTGTGGCAAAGTTAGTTATGCACCTCCGCCCGATCTGGTGGTACTCCGCGCCTTCGTGGACGTTAGGTATTCGAGCCGGTCGTGGCTGTGGCTTCCGGGTTCACGAATATACGTTCTAGCCACGGGTTCGTGGTTTCCTCGGTGTGCACGATGCGGCGGCGTCATCCCGGAATGTCGTCTTTTTATCGGTGCTTGTTTTACTGCGCCATCGTGGCCATGTGACGGAAACCGTCTAATAGGAAGGATCTGACAGCAGGACTCGGCCTCACGGTCGATGGCGAGTTCATCACCTTCTACTATGCGCAGTGCAGTGTGCCTATGATTAGAGTGAAGCGGTAGATACAGGTATATCCTTAACCCTCTAGAGATTTGTATATGTGATAAGATGAGTATATTTTAAGTGTTATGTTCAGATAGCATTATGTTAAATTGTGATTTAGAGACCTGGTTCGTTAAGGGGAACTTGGGTACATAGAAAGTGTGAGATGGAAGTGGTAGCTTTCATGGCGTGATTTAGTAAGATTGTTCCGTATCGGGGAACAAGGGTTTGACGCGATAACAGGTCGGGTTGAGGCATGATTGCGGGTCAACCCGTAGCCCGATTTTAGCGGGTCGGGCCTGGTGGTCCCGCCAGATGGTAGGGTCACGAGGGTGCTAGGCCCAAGTTTAGATGACCATCGTATGAGTTCGTGGATATGTTCGACCAGAAGCGGATCGTGAAGGCCGGGAATGGCCTTAAAGGAATTTTAGGCTAGTAAGATGACCAAGGGTGGAAGCGGTAGTATTGTGATACACATTTGAGGTGACTTCTCGTTGGTTTGGATTTGGGTTTCGCGCGTATGTGATATTATGGCCATGTGTGGCATAATTGGTTTCGTAAGTACAGCAGTGGAGACTATATCGGCGCTTGTATGTTTGGAGACTTAGAAGGAACATTCGGGACGAATGTTTCTAAGGGGGGAAGAATGTTATACCCCGTAGTTCCAGGGTATGTATGCGAGGACGTACGTACGAGAATACGACTTTAAAAAAGGAAAGGAAGAAAGATGTGATTTTTCGACGGAAAAGTTTCCGAGTTTTGTGAAGGAAAAAGGTTCGTTAATGGGAATTGGATTCCCCGATTTGGTATTTGGGTTTCTTGAATTATTAGAGAATTATGGAATTTTATTTCCGGAATTGGTCACGTGGGGCCCACGGGAGAAATTTACGGTTTTGTGGGGCCCGCTTTGTTTTTGAGATTTTGGCCATTATGGATATTTTCGGAAGATGAATTATTTTGGACGAATAGGATGGCGACACGTGTCACCCCCCTAGGTGGCTTGGCCGAATTTGGGCAAGACAAGTGGCCTTGTCTTGCAAGATATTTTTTGTGAAGACAAGTGGCTTGTGGGTCCCACCCACACTTGTCCCCAATCTCAACCACACACTTGCCTTCATCCTATCCCTTGGTTGTCCTATATATGCACCCTTAGTTGATGAAATATTCCACACTTAGAGAATGCAAGGCTTGAGAAATATTTTCCCTCTCCCTCCTTCACTTGTTGTTCGTCGAACACACCCCCCCCCCTAACCAAACCTTGTCCAATAATTCCTAAACTCTTAAGTGTTCTTCCCTAGTGTATTAGGAAGACTCTTAACCAAAAGATAGAAAAGATTTCACATCCCTTGCCTTAAAAAGACACCTTGGCCGAGAGTTCTTGGAGGAAAAATCTAGGTGTTCTTCACTTGTTTGAGTTGGTTCTTGAAGAGATGATGGTTAGGAGCTTCTTAGGGTGATTTGTGGTGGGTTTGTACGCAAAGATTGGAGCTAAGACGTGCTTGGATCGACATTAAGTTCTTGGATAGATTTTGGGCTATTTGAGGTAGTAAATCTTAACCTCTTTGTGAATTGGTCATTATACATAAATTATAAGTATATTATGGAGTATATAATATATGGAGTAAGTTTGGAAAGAATGGATCTTGTTAACTTGTTAAGGAAAGGATTGGCCGTTTGCCATTTAAAATGGTAAAAAAACTTATCCAACGTATCTTACTTGTGAAGAAGTAATTAACAAGTAACTATAACTTATATTAAGAATGGAAATATAAGTTGGATGACTAATGAGTAATTTGGATAAGTAAAATGGACAAAGTTGGCCAAGGACCCCAACTTAAGGACTGTATTTACTTTGGACTGTATTTACATTGGACTGTATTTACATTTCTGTTAAGGGGAAGATTTTTCAATCGCGTTCCGTTTGGGCGTGTGATCCCCTTTTTACTTATTGTATTGTTATGAAGGCGTGATAGTAAACCGCGTTACCGGTTGGCCGCGTAATCCCCTTCTTTTACTTATTGTTGTTATGAAGGCGTGATAGTAAACCGCGTTACCGTTTGGGCGTGTAATCCCCTTCTTTATGTTGTTTAATTATTACTCCTTATATATATATATGGTATATATATTACGGTTATTCGGGCCTTGGAGAAAGATGGAAAAGTGAGTAAAAACGGGGGAAGTGCTGCCGAATTTTCCGTAGAATTAGAGGGCTTTTTATTGGTATAAGTCTTCAATGGTGAGAAAGGTTTGATAAAAGTACTATGACCGTTTTAGGAGTGGAGTACTACGTGTGGCGTGATCTACTTGGCTTAGGAGTAGCCGGGTCAAGTACTTGGAGCGTTTTGCTATTTGTCGATAATCGTCGCGAGGTATGTGAACCTCTTCCTATCTTTTCTAGCATGATTGTTGTGAACTATGTACGGTGACGCGTACATGTGCTAAGTGATTTGGTTGGTTTAAAACATAGGGTGTTATAATAGCTTTATGGGAAGTTAGTTATAACGACTTTATGTAGGTAAAAGAATGGTTTATCGATTGTAGAAAGTTAAGAGACTTGATCTTGAAAGATAAGAGACTTGACTTATAAACGACTTGATTTTGAAAGTTAAGAGACTTGATCTTGAAAGATAAGAGACTTGACTTAGTTTAACTTGTTATGAATTTTGTTAAAATGTTGTAAAAAAAACCTCATTCGCGAGTAATGAGTAGTTGGTTTTAAAAAGAATAATGTTTTACTGATTTCGGAAATGAGAATAAGTGTCGAACTAACCACTGCAGCGTTAATAAAGGAAAATGTATTGACAAATAACTAATTGTTATTAAAACCAGTAGAAACCTCCATCTGCATAGAAGCTAAGATAAGACAAAATGGTATTACATTTCCTAGATCATGGCTACTGTAGCAAGTTTGTTATAAACAAGAATAAACGGCTCACACATAAGACATATGTTACTCAATTGTTTTAAAAGAGATTAAGACTATGAGTTATGAAACCCTTCTAAATTAAGAAACTTGAGCATTTGAAATTAGGCAAACTTGAACGTTTGGAAAATAATGTTGTTACTTGATTTTACAAAGGGAAGTGTTTTGGTTTACTTAAAAAGATAGTCACTCTATTTTTATACTACGGGTATTGTGTGACTTTTGTGAAAGAAATGGATCTGTTAAAAGAACTTAACGTACGTAATACTTTGGGGGTTAGAACCTGGCCTTCGGCATAAAATGGAAGTACTTCGAGTTGTGTGTAACTTGCCTATGTTTGCGTGTGATAGCCTTGTTGTGCAAGTATTGTATTTCTATACCACCGCGTCTCTCGATGGAGGGCCGGCTGATTTGTTATGTATGATTCTTTATCGAGTCCCATGGGATGGGCCGAGACACGTATTCCACCTGGTTCTTTATCGAGTCCCATGAGATGGGCCGAGACACGTATTCCACCTGATTCTTTATCGAGTCCCATGGGATGGGCCGAGACACGTATTTCACCTGATTCTTTATCGAGTCCCATGGGATGGGCCGAGACACGTATTCCACATGATTTATACCTAGACTGCCGGCAGTGAGGAAGGAGTTCCACGGGCATGAGGGATGACTTTGAGGGCGTGAGTCCCTGACTTGACATGACTACTTTTATGTTGTAAACTGTAGTTTGGTTATCATACATGTCTCCTGTTTTATATAGACTGTCATGATTTCATTTACGATTTCGCCACATACTTGGTACTGCCAGATCGACTCCTTCGGGCCGCGTTCATGCCGCAGGTAGAGGTACATCGGCCAGGATCCTCGCCATAGGATCACAGCGGCGTGTTGGAAAGCCCCGTTTCTGAGGCTTATCTTTTGCATGTTACTCGAGTCCAGAGGTTCTTGTACATTTAGGGGTATGGGCGGCCCTGTCCCGTCATAGTTGTTGTCACTTCTGAGGTCCATAGTAATCATATGGGCGAGTTTGTAAAAAGGATAACTGTTCGGGTTTTTATGTATATATACAGAAGGCAACTGTTTTGGTTGGCCTGTTTATTTATCATGTCTCTTGTTTCATGTTTATGTTTTTATTTCCGCTGATTTTCTCTGATGTTGTATCACGAGGGTGCCCGGGGTAAGGCACCAGTCACGGGCCCCGGTTCGGGTCGTGACAACAGCGCTAATAAAGGAAAATGTATTGACAAATAACTAATTGTTATTAAAACCAGTAGAAACCTCCATCTGCATAAAAGCTAAGATAAGACAAAATTGTATTACATTTCCTAGATCATGGCTGCTGTAACAAGATTGTTATAAACTAGAATAAACGACTCACACATAAGACATATGTTACTCAATTGTTTTAAAAGAGATTAAGACTATGAGTTATGAAACCTTTCTAAAATGAGAAACTTGAGCATTTGAAATTAGGCAAACTTGAACGTTTGGAAAATAATGTTGTTACTTGATTTTACAAAAGGGAAGTATTTTGGTTTACTTAAAAAGATAGTCACTCTATTTTTATCTCATGGTATCAGTGTGACTTTTGTGAAAGAAACGGATCCTTTAATAAGAATTAATGTATGTAGTACTTTGGGGTTAAAACCCGGATTTGTTGTAATAAAATATAAGTCTATGAGTTTGTTGAACTTGCCTATGCTTGTTGTGATAGCCTTGTTGTGCAAGTGTTGTATTTCTGTGTTACCGCGTCTCTCGTTGGAGGGCCGGTTATCTGGTTGATTGATGGACATACTGACACGATGGATGGCCCACGAGTATGCTTCCACTAATCGATCCTTTTGGACATACTGACACGATGGGTGGCCCACGGGTATGCTTCCATTAGGAGTGTTATCTTGTTATTAGCTTGGACATACTGACACGATGGGTGGCCCACGAGTATGCTTCCATTCTGATTGTTATCTTGTTATTCCCTTTTGGACATACTGACACGATGGGTGGCCCACGGGTATGCTTCCATTAGGAGCGTTATCTTGTTATTTGCTTTGGACATACTGACACGATGGGTGGCCCACGAGTATGCTTCCATTTCGATTGTTATCTGGATATTTTCTTTGGACATACTGACACGATGGATAGCCCACGGGTATGCTTCCATTGGGATGGTTCCATGGCCATGCTTATACCGAGGTGAGATGCCGGGGCATGCGGCCGTTGTGCGGGTTAAATTCCCGGGTTATATTTGAGTGATGACTTTGAGGGCATGAGTCCCTGACTTGACATGACTGCTTTTATGTAGTGAAATGTAGTTTTGTTATCATACATGTCTCCTGTTTTTATATAGACTGTTATGATTTCATTTACTGATTTTTCGCCACATACTTGGTACCGTTGTAATCGACCTCCTTCGCTGCGTTCATGCCGCAGTAGGTACACCATGTTGGTCCTCGCCATGGATCACAGCAAGATTGGAAAGCCCGCTTCTCCGGAGGCTTATCTTTTGGTATGGTACCCTGAGTTGTAGGGTCTTGTACATTCAGGGGTATGGCGGGGCCCTGTCCCGTCATATTGTATAACACTCTTAGAGGTCTGTAGTATCTGGCAAGCATGGTTTGTAAAAGGGGATTAAACTGTTCGTGTTGAAAGACTTGCATATATATATTTTATTGGAAGGTGACCGTTTGGTTGGCCTGTTTTATGATCATATATCTTGTTTCATGTTTAAGTTTTATTTCCGCTGATTTACTCTGATGTTGTATCACTAGGGTGCCCGGGGTAAGGCACCAGTCACAGGCCCCGGAATGGGTCGTGACAAAAGTTGTATCAGAGCGATTAATCCTCTGAAAGTGTCTACGCACTGTCTAGTAAGTCTTGATTATCGGTGTCAGGCACCACATCTATAATCGAGGTCGCAGGACATTTAGGATTAGTTTCCTTCTTCTCATTCCGAGATCGTGCCTTAGAGCATGTTGTAAGTTGGACCCTCCGACGTATCTCGTTTTACCGCTATGCCCGCCGCAGTGCAACCAGAGCCCGAAGGCAAGACAGCCGAGGGAGCTGCTAGTGGGATACAGAGGAGTACGAGGGCGCAGGCCCGAACATTACCTGAGATAGTGCTTCAGGCATCGAGTTTTGCAACGCCGCCAGCTCCAGCAGAGTTTAGAGCCGCAGCAGTGGCTGCTGAGACCACGCACTGAGCCTCCGGGCCCCACAACCCGGAGCAGATGAGATGGGGTACAAGGAGATGGCCCGGCCATCGCCGTGATCGTGGCCGACATGAGGATAAGCCGACGCAGCAGCCCGAGCACCGTAGTTCACCCCGAGCGATAGTTTGAGGCTACGGACTTTCTCGAGTAGCCCGCCAGAGTTTTATGGGTCGAGGCCTGAGGATGATCCGCAGGAGTTCATCCGGCAGTTACAGCGGGTCATGAGAGTGATCAAGGCTTCGGAGACCGAGTCGGTGGTCTTAGGTTCGCATCGGCTGCGTGATACCGCGATGATCGTTTGATTCGCGAGCCGTCCCGGAGAGCATGCGCTTCCAGCAGTATGGGACGAGTTCTCAGAGGCATTCCTCACTCACTTCTTGCCTCCGCAGATGAGGAGGGCACGGGCCGACAGATTTATGATGCTGAGACAGAGAGGGCGTACGGTTCGGGAGTACAACGTGGAGTTTGACTCGTTGGCTCGGTATGTCCCCGCTTTAGTGGCAACCATGGAGGATAGAGTGCACCGCTACGTCACCGGGCTAGATGATTACTTGACAGAGGCTTGTTCGGGAGTAGCTCTTCAGCCGGGCATGGACATTGCCCGCATGCAGGCTCATGCACTAGGATGTGAGGCACGGAGAGGTCGACGGAATGACCGAGATCAGCAGAAGAAGGCCAGGACAACAGGGTCTTTTGGCGACTTTCGAGGCGGACCGCCTCAGCAGCAGACTAGTTATGTACCTCCGCCAGTACAGAGTGGTCCTCCACCGTCTTCAGGGCATCCAGAGTATTCAGGAGCAGGTCAGGGCTCCAAGGGTTCAGATTTTCGGGAAAGCAGGGGTGTTAGCCAGCTGAAGTCACCCCTACCTCGTTGTGACCGTTGTGGTAGGCTCCATTTTGGGGAGTGTCGTGCTAATTTGGGGGTTTGTTTTACATGCGGCCAGCAGGGCCATTTTGCGAGAAATTGTCCGACCAGAGGTAGCACGGATGTGGAGACTCGGTCTTCAGGATCTGTGGCTGGTTCATCACCTTCTACAGTTATGCGCCCTGCAGGACAGGCCTATGATTAGAGTAAAGCGGTGGATACAGGTATATCCTTAACCCTCTAGAGTTTTGGTATGCTTGATATGATGATCTTATTATTGTGTGCTATGTACGGATAGCGTTGTGTTATTTGTGAGTGAGAAAACATGGTTAGTTGGAAGGGTAAGTATGAGGGCATGGTAGGTGTGAACCTTAGAATATTTCACGATTGAGACCTTAGAGGTAAGGTCGTCTTGAGCAAAAGATTTATTTTATGTTTGACCTTTATCAGAGTGCGTAGTATACGTGGGAGATATTTGTGTAATAAGTCCATGGGTTGTGTAAAATGAAAGTGGTGGCTTTCATGATGTGAATTAGTAAGATTGTTCCGTATCGAGGAGCAAGAGTTGGCGCGACGGAGGGTCGGGTTGAGGCGTGTGCGGGTCAACCCAGTGCCTTTTAGGTGGTCACCTGGGTGGTCCCGCCAGATGGTAGGGTCACGAGGGTGCTAGGCCCCAGTTTAGGTGACCATCGTATGAGTTCGTGGATATGTTCGACCAGAAGCGGTTCGTGAAGGCCGGGAACGGCCTTAAAGAAGATCGAGGCTAGTAAGATGACCAAGTTTGGAGGTAGTGGCTCCAGAAATTTTAGGAACTGAAGTAATGACTGAAGTATGGTACGTACTGGGAGAGTTCAAGTGACTACGACGAGTAAGGAAAGAAGTGAACGTGTGTTAGCAGAATAAAAGATCATTTTGTTGTGAAGTGAAGATGCGAAGGGAGTATCCTTTAGACCAGGGTGGAAGCTTTTGTGATGTTAGAGGTGATTCCTCGTAGACTTGGATTAAGTATTGGAGCGTGTGTTATTTTGTGGCCATGTGTGGCATTGGCAACTTGTTTAAGTTAAGAAGAAACTTCTTCGTTATCCGTCGTGAGAAGGAACATTCGGGACGAATGTTTCTAAGGAGGGGAGAATGTTATACCCCGTATTTCCAGAGTATGTACGTGTGGGCATACGTAGAAAAGTTTGGGCCTTAAAGTTAGGCAAGATTCGAAAATTTGTACACAACCCCCGTAAAGAGTCATTTTCCGACGAAACGTTTTACAGAACTTGAATAAGGAAAATTCCGGCTATGTCGTTTAGTATTTTTGCGGATTTTTCCGAGCGACGGAACATTTTTGGGCCAACGAGAGGGTGACACTTGTCACCCTCAAGTGGACGGCCAAGGGGCGGTTTGCCTTGGACGATGGGCATGAAATTAGGCCTTGTTTTGTGCCTTGTTTTGTGGAGTAGGGGTTAGGGTGCACTTGGCTTGATCTTGGCCTTACACTTGCCTTGCACATGGCTTGATCAAGGCCTTGGTTTCCCTATAAATACCCCTCCCTTGTTGAAGACTTCTTCATCCTAAAATCTTTCTAAGTCTTGAATTCCTCCCTCCCCTCTTGAGTAGTTCTCGTCCAAAGAGTCCTCCCCTTTGTGAGCCCTTGGAGAGCCTCCTCCCCTTTGTAGTGTCTAGCCGAGTTGTACCCACCCCCTTGCCTTGTTGTTCTCGTATAATACCCCTTTGGTAGAGAAATACTTCTCCAATTATTGTTATAATGACCAAAATACCTTAGCCTTATAACTTGTATTATTACAAAGTTACATCTATACGTAGAGCACCGAAAATACTACCTTTTGTCCTTTTAGTCTCAAACCGAAACCCTAAGGAAATCTTCATACGAGTTGAAGTATATAGAAGAAGTTGTGTAGAACTTCTGCGGTTGTTTGGAGCGGTTGGAACGAATGGAGTAGAGCTAAATCGTCACGACCTGCCCGGCCCGTGATCGTGCCTTACCGGCACCCAAGTAGTCATACATCGAGTAATCGCGGAAATATAAAGCAAGACATGAAACAGCTTTATAAAATAAGACATACGCTTTATGTGAGAAAACATCGCTTTCGGCATATATATATAACCATGGTTTAGCGCTACATCCGACATCGCATAACATGACTACTGCACTTAAGGAAATATACAACTATGGCGGACAGGCCCGCCATACCCTCGATCTGACAAAACTATCTACAACGGGAGATCATACCCAAAAGTAGAGCTCCTGGAAAGATGGAGCTCCCGACACCAACGTAGAGATCCTAAGAATGTGGATCTAGCACTGCCCTTACTGCGGCATGAACGCAGCCCCAAGGAGGTCAAGACAACAGTACTAAGTATATGAAATCAGAAATACTTAAATGAAACATATCATTTTAAAAACAGTTTTGCAAGTATGTATGAAACAACTGAAACCGCATAGTGCCACATCATAAACAAGAGCGGAATAGATAATCAGAATGTGTCTTTTCTAGGCTGCGAATGATCAGCAGGCCAATTGCGTAGTATCACCATGCAAGCCTAATCTCGACTCCGTAGTCCGCATAGGCCAATCACATAGGCCCGCATAGGGTATATAACCCCGCATCGAGGGTAGCTACCTCGGCATCGCCCCGACTCGTAGTCCGCATGGCCACATACACCGCATGAGGTATAACCCCGCACACTAACCTCGAACTCCGTAGCTCGCATAGGTCCCTTTGTACCCGCATGAGGTATTCTCGAATCATGGTCCTGCATCACTGAGTCTACCCCCGTGACGGAGGCGCCTTAACCCCGGTAATATGTCAAGAGGTGAGTGATGTTACACTAACCTAACAGCTTATCGTTAAACAACATAAGCACAACAAGAATACTCTTTTACACAAACGTTACAAGACACTAACACACATAGCATCATATCATGTCTACTTATCAAACCATCTTATTATTCTTTTCACAATTCAATATAAGTCTGTTATAAACACATAGGCAAACTGTTTCTTTTATCGATCTTAAGTGGTTATACTTAACTTCCCATAAAGCTAGTATAACTCTTAAGCTTCGCTTAAAACCAATTAGTTCTCTTCTGATAAAAATGATTCAAGATTCTTTGAAAATGCTTTGGATCTTTATTATTCAGGCTTAAGCCGTGAGGCATTGCCGTAAGTGTTATTCAGGCTTAAGTCAAAGACATTGCCGTAGTTATTATTCAGTTAACACATGTACGTCTACCGTACTATATATATTGTAAAATATCATGCTTTAGGAAGAATCACATACCTTCTCGGCGAAAACCTCCTGCCAAGTTGAATATGTCGCGTACAGAGAATCAGCCTATAATAGTCACAGACATCTATCAAAGTCTAGACTACTCAAGGTCATTCTAAACAGAGGGTTCACAATTCTACGGAAAGTCGGGCAGCACAACCCTACCCTGAGCTATATAAGTCTCATCAGAAACAAATCCTATGTGAGTACAGTTCAATTATTCTTCTTTTAAACCCTTCTATCGTGATAACAGTCAATTCTATTCTCAGAATATTCTTCTAAGTATTCAATACTTATTCTTATACTTCTACAGTATGCATTCTCTAATACAAAAGAGGGTTAGGATTATTTACCTCGGTAAGCCCAATAATATCCTAGAAAAAGTCGCGCCTGAGCAAAGTTTAGCTCCTAAGTTGTACGCTCCGGTAGCTCCAAGAAACCTTAGAAGTTCTTCACAACTTCTACTAAGGACTAAGGGATTTGGGCTAGGGTATTTTGGGCATTATAACAATACTAGAAGGCAACTTTTCTACCAAGGGAGGGGGGGTAGATTTTGGCTAGACTAGGGGGGGTATTCGCCAAGGCCTCACAAGGGAGGAGGGTTTGGACGAAAAGGCTACAAGGGGAGAGGAGAGGATTTTTCAAGACTTGGAAAGATTTGTGGATGAAGAACTCTTCATCTCTAAGGGGGTATTTATAGGTCAAGAAGTGGCCAACCAATGGCCAAGATTAAGACAAGTGCAAGGCAAGTGTAGGGTGAAGATTTACTCCACACAAATATCCTACCAACTCCTTGACTTGTCCACAAGCAACAAAAAAATTGACAATGCTCTCAAATTTCGTCCAATGGACGATTCAAGTCCACCAATTGGATGGTGCCAATAGTCGCCATCCCGATGGTCCAAAATGTTTCGTCTCTGAAAAATCCGCAAAATTAGAAATGGCATAGCCGAATTTTCCTACGAAAGTCGGAAAACGTTTCGTCGGAAAACGATTCTTTTAGTGAGTTGTGCACAAATAAAAACGTCCAAGGCTAACTTTAAGGCCAAACTTTTTGTACGTATACCCTTACGTACATACTCTGGAAATACGGGGTATAACATAAACCTTGCTCAGGATCGACATTATAACTTGGATAATTTTGGGCTTATCGAGGTAAATATTCTTGTCCCATTATTGTAGTATACTATATATAGAACTGAACATAGCTTTGCGGCAATGTCTTTTGACTTAAGCCTGAATAAAGAAGAGAATCGAATCGTAATTACATAGATCGTATTACAAGAGACTTGTGTGGTATTCTGTAGTAGAATTGTACACGCCCGGTTAGACGTATAAACCCCTCGGTTGGCTTGGTAGCCTCGATAAAGGAGGAGATTTACGCCATTGCGGGGAGGTCTTGCCGAATTTTCTGTAGAATATGGAACCGCGGTTAGAAGTTAATAGACGTTTGGCCTATATAGGTGGAAGTACTACGAGTAGCGTATTCTACTCAAGAGTGGAAAGGCTAGCGGTGGTTACTGATCTTGTGGAGCGTTTTGCTTATTGTCGATAATCGTCGCGAGGTATGTGAACCTCTTCCTATCCTTTCTAGCATGATGTTTTGTAAACTATGTAGTACCAGACGCATACGTGCTAAACGAGTTTGGTTGGTTCAAAACATAGGGTGTTATAATAGCTTTATGGGAAGTTAGTTATAACGACTCTATGTGGGTAAAAGAATGGTTTATTGATTGTAGAAGTTAAGAGACTTGATCTTGAAAGATAAGAGACTTAACTTATTTGACTTGTTATATAACATTTTGTTTAAAATATTGTGAAACCTCATTCATGAGTAATGAGTACTTGGTTTTAAAAAGAATAAGGTTTTACCGATTTCTAAATGAGAATAAGTGTCGAACAAACCACAAAGCTAATAAAGGAAAATGTATTGACAAATAACTAATTGTTATTAAAACCAAGATGAAACCTCCATCCGCATGTAAGCTAAGATAAGACAAAATTGTATTACATTTCCTAGATCATGACTGCTGTAACAAGATTGTTATAAACAAGAATAAACGACTCACACATAAGACATATGTTACTCAATTGTTTTAAAAGAGATTAAGACTATGAGTTATGAAACCTTTCTAAAATGAGAAACTTGAGCATTTGAAATTAGGCAAACTTGAACGTTTGGAAAATAATGTTGTTACTTGATTTTACAAAAGGGAAGTATTTTGGTTTACTTAAAAAGATAGTCACTCTATTTTTATATCATGTATTGTGTGACTTTTGTGAAAGAAACGGATCCTTTAATAAGAATTAATGTATGTAGTACTTTGGGGTTAAAACCCGGATTTGTTGTAATAAAATATAAGTCTATGAGTTTGTTGAACTTGCCTATGCTTGTTGTGATAGCCTTGTTGTGCAAGTGTTGTATTTACGTATTCCGCGTCTCGTTGGAGGCGGTTATCCGTTGATTGATGGACATACTGACACGATGGGTGGCCCACGAGTATGCTTCCACTAATCGATCCTTTTGGACATACTGACACGATGGGTGGCCCACGGGTATGCTTCCATTAGGAGTGTTATCTTGTTATTGGCTTGGACATACTGACACGATGGGTGGCCCACGAGTATGCTTCCATTATGATTGTTATCTTGTTATTCCCTTTTGGACATACTGACACGATGGGTGGCCCACGGGTATGCTTCCATTAGGAGCGTTATCTTGTTATTTGCTTTGGACATACTGACACGATGGGTGGCCCACGAGTATGCTTCCATTTCGATTGTTATCTGGATATTTCCTTTGGACATACTGACACGATGGGTGGCCCACGGGTATGCTTCCATTGGGATGGTTCCATGGCCATGCTTATACCGAGGTGAGATGCCGGGGCATGCGGCCGTTGTGCGGGTTAAATTCTCGGGTTATATTTGAGTGATGACTTTGAGGGCATGAGTCCCTGACTTGACATGACTGCTTTTATGTAGTGAACTGTAGTTTTGTTATCATACATGTCTCCTGTTTTTATATAGACTGTTATGATTTCATTTACAGTATTTTTCAGTTTCACATACTTGGTACCTGTTATCGACCTCCTTGAGGCTGCGTTCATCTGCAGTAGGTACACGATGTTGGTCCTCGCTCATAGGATCACAGTTCAGCGTTGGGAAGCTCCGTTCTCCGGAGGCTTATCTTTTGGTATGTTACCCTGAGTTGTAGGTTCTTGTACATTCAGGGGTATGGCGGGGCCCTGTCCCGTCATGTTGTATAAAACTCTTAAGTGCAGTAATCTTGTTGTAGGCGGGGTTTGTAAAAGGGATTAAAGCTCGTTTTGAAAGACTTGCATATATATATTTTATTGGAAGGTGACCGTTTGGTTGCTTTGTTTATGATCATATATCTTGTTTCATGTTTAAGTTTTATTTCCGCTGATTTACTCTGATGTTGTATCACTAGGGTGCCCGGGGTAAGGCACCAGTCACGGGCCCCGGAACGGGTCGTGACATGATCAAAGTAGGGCCACCGCCCGTAGTATCATTAAGCAATCCTACTCCTGGGACTATTTCACCCGCATAGGTCCTGTGGACCCGCAATGAGGTCATCCGCCTCGCATGAGACTATTTCACCCGCATGGGCCCGGTGGGCCCGCAATGAGTACAAACGCCGCACTCGCATCATGGATAGCAAATCCATAGAATAAGTAGTAACTCGGGGGTTTACCTCGCAAGAATAACATAACCTAGCACAACCGGCTATCATACATAACATAAGCACTACCGGCTTATCATATATAACATAAGCACCACCGGCTTATCATACATAACTAAGCAAGTTAAGAAATCCCCTAACTTCTTATTAGCTTTGTTTATATACACTCTCATTTTAGTTTACTTAAGGCACTAACTTGTCATTATAAAATTTGGGAATTTAACCCAAAGTACTACGTACTTCTATTCTTTTAAAATGACTCTTTTTCATATAAAATTCCAAGATACTAATAACCGTAGTATCAAGTCATATCTACTTTTCAAGACAAGTCACAATACCTTTTAGAAATACATTTATAGGCTTCTAAATCAAGTGACTTCTTTCTTTAAAACTTTAAGCAATTGATGCCTTCAAATCAATTTGCCTTTCTTCATTTCAAGTCATTTATCCTTATTTACATCACTAGAGTAAACCATTCTTTCATCTTTCCATAAAGCTATTATAACCAACTTCCCATAAAGTCGTTATACTAATTTTATACTTTAGGCACTTACATTCTTCTTTATAACCAAGAGACTTATACTTTAAAAAAAACAAGTATCATATACTTTCAAAATACTTCAAGTCTCTTAACTTTTAGAAACTAAGATATCCTTAATCTTTTAAACAAGTGAGTTAATTCCCTAACTCAACCAACTTGGACATTCTTAAAACAAGTCAAGGATATCAAATGAAACTAGATTCGTCAAAATCTCGTACGTCTACCGTACTATATATTTACAACTACTCATGCTCAAGAGATAAGAAAGTTCCACATACCTCTTCGGTTTAATCCACTTGCTAAGTCCAATATGTCGTACGTAGTATGTCAACCTATAATGACCATAATACGTTTATTAACTTCTAACTTCAAACGTAGAATATTCTAAGTGTAAAGTCACTAAATTCTACGAAAAATCGGACAGCACTTCTTTTGTTTCTACGTACTTTTCCACCTTTTTCAAGGTCTGAATTCAATAACCAAACATGCCACATTTAAGGCTCAACAATGTAGATAACAAAATGGGATTACACGCCTAATAGGACGTGTAAAATTCGGCCCCATAATTTATATCAACTAATCCAAAAAGGCAATGCCATTCACGGCCAATAGGTGTAACAATATATCCTCCGTTCCAATTCTTTTTTAATCCAAGTTGTTTAGTATAACATGTTATAAAGCCGCAATCGATTATAACAACTACAATCTTCAAGTAGATAACATGCGACGATTCTAATTATCGACCAAATTGTATTTCAATTTCAAATGGCTAACAATGTCATTTCGGATTTAGGCTTCCAATATCCATAACACTTATGAATCTCCAATACATATATCTCATACTTGATAAAATGTAAAGCTACAACAATATGTAATCTTATAACACTTAAGAGAACAAGATTGTTACCTAGACGAGCCTTAATCCAACTTGAATATCCGAAGTCGCTCCCTAGCAACTTAGCGCCTCTCCTTGACACTCCAATCCACCACTTGAAGCCCTTAGAAGTTCACAAACAACTTTCCTTCAATTTTCAATCCAAACCTATGAAAGCGACTTAGGTTTTCACCTTGCGACTAATGCAAAAATGACACTTTTCCGGGATCTTTCTATTGAGATACCCTTACAATACCCTTAGAAACCTTGGTTTAAAGTATTGAGATTATTGAACAACAAATGAAAAAAATTCATGCTCCCTTGAACCCTAACCCGAGAGCAACATTGAAGTCTTCAAAGTTTTTCAAAGTGTAGAAAGTCTTGTCTTGCTACTAGTGTTATTATATAACAACATGGAGGGTCAAGATTAGAATATATGGGTGGCTTGGATGTATTTCCTTAAAAGATCAAGCCAAGTGGGCTCTTTGACTAAGTCAATATTATCAAGCTCTAGCCTAGCAAGACTTGGTCATCTTAACATTGGTCAAATGACCCTTCTAATCTTGGTCCATTCGACCATGACCATCCAAGGGGGTGACACGTGTCGCCCTCCCGTTCGTCGCAATATTTCATTTTCCGACATTTTCATAATTCCGATAAATTTTTACTAGTCTCAAATTTTAACATTTTTGAGTTCTTACGTACGTTCTTATAAACATGTCCTGAAATTACGGGGTGTAACATATTGTAACAACTATACGACTTGTTGCAGCAAGTCAATAATCTGTTGGAAGCAGCTTCAGTTTTTTGGGTTACGTTTCAGACAAAAATTGAAGCTAACTCCAACAGATAGTTGAGTTGTTGCAACAAGTGGAACACATGTTTCAACAACTATAAAACTTTTTGCAGCAAGTCAATAATCTGTTGGAAGCGGCTTCAGTTTTTTGGGTTCTGCTTCAGACAAAAACTGAAGTTGACTCCAACAGATCGTTGAGTTGTTGCAACAAGTGGAATACTTGTTGCAACAACTCACTCAGTTGTTGCATGTTATTGATTTAACAATTACAACAACTTCATAATCTATTGTAGAAGTTGCAATAACCACATTATATGTTGCAACAACTACAACAGCTACTGTAAGTTGTTGTAAATCAGTAGATTTATACCTAGGTGAAAAATTGAAATAAAACAGTATTGTTGTACTTAGCAAATGAGCGGAAAACACTTATTAAGTAATTGTCAGTGCTACACCAACAAAATCCAGTCAAAAAATTGCAAAATCGGGTGGTCACATTTTTTTCTTTCTTGAGCAACAATGGCGAACGAAGAATAAGAAGAAGAAGAAGAAAGTAGAATAATGGAATGAGTTATGAAGTAATTTCCAGTGCTACACGAATGAAATTCAATCAAAAAGTTACAAAATCAGGTGGTCTTGTTTTTTCTTTCTTAAGCAAAATTCAGTCAAGACGAAGAAGAAGAAAAAACGAGCAGCAGAATAAGAAGAAGGAGAAATGAAGTAAAAAAGAAGAGCAAAAAATGGTGGAAACGGCGCAGGCAAATAGAGAATTTGGCGCATTTTTTTTTGGCTCTGTAGGGTTTATATGAGTTGGGTCAAAGTGTTAAAAATAAAACTTGGGGGCAAAGTATAAAAAATAAAGCTTGGGGTTAAAGTGTTAAAAATATAACTTTGGAGTGAGTCAAAACTCTCTAATCAATAATCCAAAGTTTATCACCCCTACTAAATTAAAAGAACTAGAGTTACCCCAACTCAATTTTAAAACTTATTTGTCACCTATAAATAAAAGGCTCTCGACTGTTATGCCCTTTATGTGAGCTCCTTTTTCTTCGTGGTAAGTCTAGAATCGATGTCCGGTGTTGTTGCGTCGACGATCCATTGTTGGTGCAAATGATTCTTCTTCATACATGTATGTTACTACATCCCAAATTCATTTGTGTGTGCATTTTCGTTGTTAGTTGTCTCCATAGCCTCCTTGTTAGATATCTCCAATGTTGGTTGTGATGAACAATCTATCTTCTTGCAGTTGAGATTGACCTAAAATTTGTGTTGCTTTTGTGCTTGAAGCTCCTTTAGATCTCTTCCTTCCCAGTGATTTCGACACTAGGAAAAGATAGTATGAATCAACCTATTGTTGATGCTATTATTGTGTGTTTGAATGCTTAAGTTTAGGGGAAGGGTAGGGCTCTTTAAGTTTGTGATTTGAGAAAGATTAGAATGGTGCACATGAAGTGTTTGTGTTTTTGCCCCAATGAATGTGGTCTAGTAAGGGTCTTCCAAGCTTCAATTATGGTTAGTAAAAGGTCATATGGGGCTTTCAATTTTCTGGTTTCTTCCTCCACATATACCAAATATGATGGGTGCTCTTTCCAGGATTAATTCCATGTGCTATTCTCCTTTTCGGTCTCTTTATCATTCCAGAGTCTCCTGGTGAGTCACAAAATCAAATGGTTAAGAGTTCATCCTGCCAGTAAAATCAAGAAAATGACATAACCTTTCCACCATATTTGTAGGCAAAAATCGGACATCAAAAGGAGTTTGAACTTGCACTCCACAGACTTCGAGGAAAAGATGCTGACATATCTTAGGAGGTAGCTGAAATCCAGGTTCATAATTCGGCAAACTCAAATTTCAGATTCTTCTGTTATTTAGTGGTCATCTAATATTATGTATCTGATCAACCTAACAGGATTATATAGAAACCCTTGAAAATCTTCCCAAAGTCAACGTGTTTGATTTGTTTCAAAGAAGATACTCGAGCTCACTCATAGTAAAGTTCCTTTTCCATACATTATTTTTCTACATTTTGGTAGCTGAAACTGTTAGTTAATTTATATTTATGATAAATCTATGGCCAGGTGGGAGTTGGATTTATGGTATTTCAACAATTTGGTGGAATCAATGGAATCTGTTTCTACAATGGTAGCATATTTGAGTCCTCAAGTAGAAATCCCTCATTGTCAAATATCACTTACACAACAACAAATGTAGGACACTCAATATTGTATAATCACTTAATGTGATAAGCAGATGAGGAAAGAAAATGTTTCTTGTAACCTCACTACTCTCCTTGGACTACTTTCTTTGCCATTTGTATCTATATTCTCCACAGGTTTAAGGCATGTAAAACAAAAAAAAATCATTTCATTTCCCTTTAGCTCAAGAATTTAAACCAAAAAGTTATTTGTTCTTTAACTGTATTTCTTTTCCAGGGTTCCCCTCTGACATCAGAACTATAATCTATGCAATTATACAGGTTTCAACTCTTACCTTCATAGTTCTATGGATATGTTAGATATCTCCCTCATAAGATTTAATGTTATAATAACGAATAATTCACCCTACTTTACTTTCTTCATCAGGTTCCCATCACTGCATTGGGTGCACTCTTAATTGACAAAGCTGAAAGAAAACCCCTTTTATTGGTATATCTCGGAAAAGCCAGTTTCTGGACGATATTACATGTTGCATTCACCAAATATAATGATAGTGATATCTTTGCAGGTTTCTGGAACAGGACTTGTCATAGGCTGTATACTAACAGGAATCTTATTCTATCTGAAGGTCAACATTAAAACCATAATTACTTAAAACTCTTAGCATGTGTCTTGAACATTTTGACTAAAAAGAAAAAATTTCACGACCCGACCACGGGCCCGCGACTGGTGCCCTACCTGGGCACTCTTACAGGTATACATCAGAGATAACCAACAGCAGTTACATAAAACTCATAGACATACATCAATGTGAAGTAAGAAACAGGCTAGCCGATAAGGCCACCTTTCTGCATATATACGTAATCAAAAGAGCTACATCTTTTACAAGTCCAACCCACATACATGACTACAGACCTCTAAGAGTTTGGACCCTATCTATGACGGGACAGGGCCCCGCCATACCCCTGAATATACAAAACTGACAAAACCAGGGATCTGTACCAAAAGATAAGCCTCCGGAGTAATGGAGCTTCCCAAAAGCTGAACAGTGATCCTAAGAGCGAGGATCAGCAAATTGTGTACCTCTACCTGCGGCATGAACGCAGCCCCCCGAGGAAAGGGGGTCAGTACAAAAGATGTACCAAGTATATGAAATTGAAAGTACTGTAATGATATCATAATAGTCTAAAATAATGCAGGAGACGTGTGTGATAACCAAATTAACAGTACATTGTGTCTTATTAACAATGAGAGTAATAAGAGTAAACTTTACCATTTTAAAATAGGAAGCTTATGATTAAATCAGGGTCACTCGCCCGTAGTATCATTATGTCATCCTATTCAAGGGACTATTTCACCCGCATAGGTCGTGTGGACCCGCATAGGATAATTTTCCCCGCATAGGATTATTTCACCCGCATAGGCCTTACGGACCCGCAATGAGCATATACGCAATACTCGCATCGTGGAGAGCAAGTCCACGGATATGTATAATGTCTCGGGGATTGACCCCGCAATAAATAATATAACACTAGCACTAATGGCTATCATGAACAACATAAGCAAGTTAAGTAATCCTTAACTCTTATTAGAACAAGTAGGATGTACTCTCATTTTATTAAACTCAAGGCACTATCATGTCATGTAAAATCCGAAAATTTAACCCCAAAGTACTACGTACTTCTACTCTTTTAAAAAAGAACCCTTTTCATGTAATAACCACAAGACACTAATACCCGTAGTATCCAGACATGTCTACTTTTCAAAACAAGTTACTACACCTTTAGAAATTTAATTCAAGGCTTTAAGATCAAGTAACTTTCTACTTTCAAGACTCAAGTAACTTATACCTTTAAATAAATTTACCCTTCCTTAAATCAAGTCATTTACCTTCTTTTAAATCAATCAATTAAACCACTCTTTTAACTTCCCATAAAGCCGTTATAACTAACTTCCCATAAAGCCATTATAACTAACTTTATGTTTAGAAAACTAAGGCATTTATATCCTTTAAAATCAAGTGAGCTTAACTCTCCAACTCGACTAAACTTGTACATTATAAATCAAGTCGAGGGTACCAAAATGAAACCGAATTCATTTAAAACATGTATGTTCACCGTACTATACATTTATAAGATTCATGCTCAAGAAGGTAGGGAAAGTTCCACATACCTCTTCGGCTTAATCCACCTGCTAAGTTGAATACGCCGCACGTAGAATGTCAACCTATAATTACCATAATACGTCTATCAACTTCTAGCTTTCTAAGGTAGAATATTATTAAGTATAAGGTCTCTTATTCTATGAAAAATTGGGCAACACTTCCCCTATTTCTACGTACTTTTCCACCTTTTTCAAGGCCCGAAATCAATAACCAATACGCCACATTTAAGGCACAACCAACAACTAACCAAAGGGGATTACACGCCTAACTGGACGTGTAAAATTCTGCCCCACAATTCATATATAACTAGTCCATTATTTAGTCCATTTTTAACCAACACATTAAGGTTGTTCTCGGCCACAATCAACAACAATACAACATATAGCCCTTTTTTTCAATTCCCTTGTTCCAAGTGGTTATTCCAACATGTCATATAGGTCATAATAATTATACAACTATAACATGTAATCTTCCATTACATTAAGAAAACAATCGATCCTTACCTCAATATGCTCAAATATTATTCAAGTTAAAAGTCGATCCTTAGCAATCCTTAGCTCCTTTTCTTTATGTTCCAATCCACAGTATGCAACCACTATAACCTTATGAAGAACTCTTCTTCAAGTTCCAACCCAAAATATGAAGAACACCTTAGGGTTTCAAGGTGCGACTAACGGATTATCATAATATTTCCGGGGTTTAAGGGTTTGGTTATGCTTAGTATACCACTAGGAATCTTTGGTTGAATATGGGAATTTATCAACAAGGATTGAAGAATTTTTGTTCTTCAAATAGGCACAAAACCGAGAGCCCTTAGTGGTGTGCAAATGTTTGCTTGAAATTTCACTAAGTGTTGAAGTCTTGAATCTCTATGTAGATATATAATGCAACCAAGGGAGAGGATTAAAACAAGTGTGTGGATGAGATTGTGGACACTTGTGTGTGGGTCCCACTAGTCCACTTGTCCAACAAAATATCCAGCCCACACTTTAGCCACTTGGCTTTTTTTTTTCGCCCAACATGGGCCATGTGGGGGTGACACGTGTCACCCTCCTATAGGTCCAAAATATTTCATCTCCCGAAATATCGATAATTGGTCAAAATATCGAAAACCTTTTGGGCCCCACAAAATCGTAGAATTTTCCGGGTTGGCCCCACATGACCAAATCCGAAAATAAAATTCCATAATTACAATAAATTCTATAAGTCTCAAATACCAAATTTGAGAAACACATTCCAATTAATAAACTTTTTTCCTTCACGAGGTTCGGAAGATTTTCCTTAAGAAAAACAATTCTTTCTTTCGTTTCAATTTTTAAGTCTTGTTTGCTCACGTACGCTCTCATATACATGTCCTGAAACTACGGGATGTAACAAAAATTATTATTTGGCCAGGGACATGAAATTGCAATAAAGGCAGCACCAATACTTGTCGTAACAGGCATACTGGTACCATCATCTATCCTTTCTGATTGTCCTCTGCATAATAACTTACCCCGATCCCCACTCTCTCTCAAAGCATGGAGGTTTTCCTTTCAATCTTTCTAGTAATCATTCTCGAATGCAGGTCTATATCGGGTCCTAACCCCTGCAAACAAAAAAGAAGAAAATCACAAATGAATTTAAGGGCTTTTCTAAGACTAACTATCTATTAAATTCCTTAAAACTTTTTGTTCTTCTTAGGTGAGGAGATCTAATAAGTTTTTCTTGGATAACTTGTTGAATCAAAGACCAGATCAGTAGCAGACTTTGGCTGTAATTGGTGAGGTATGCAGAATTTGCAATTTTTTTCTTAAAAATTGCCAAGTTTATTAGTAATTTTGGCATCTTTTAGGATATTGAAGAGAACAATATATGGTGGACTTTATTTGATTCACATATTTGTATGATCCACTCCTTTAAGAGGTGTTTATGAAGATTGGACATAGTGTCTCATGGCATCCCTGTTTGCTTGCAACTCACTTTGTCAAGATCTTAAATTGTCTTTTGGAAAGTTGATTTATGAAACTAGACTGATATGTTTCATTATTTTTATTAGATGTGTAGGTATTTTCTTTTCAATAGCTTCTTACTTACTTCTATGGAACTAAAAGTTATCTTCATGGCTGAAGAAATTCCTAATCTCATGCCCCATGCATGCTTGCATTTTTTGTCGTCCTCCCTAATTAGTTAGTACAACAGTGTATTACATATAAAGAACTTGAGAGGTTGTTAAAATGAAATCTAGTTTACTAACTTTTAGCAGCAAACAAACTAAACAAAACAATGAATAAGCAAAAGAATTATCGGATGTGGGCATTAATTTTAATGTTTTTCTGAATAATCAGTTGTTCTCTGTAGTTTCTTGGGTTTGAATAATGTTATGAACTATTCCAATAAGTAACTTGTACTCAAACTAGCTACAATTTTGAAATTTCAAGAAGTAGACTGTTAGTTTCACAACAAATTACCTTTGCGTGTTTCACAATGTAACAAGAGGAAAATAATGCAGGATTTGTTTGAACCAATTGAGGCATATTATGAAGCTTTTTGAATGAGTTTCTCTGCTCTAAGCTAAAACATGAGTGTCTGTCTATTGTTTCTTATCTTTGTATTTCTAAACATTGGTGATATGTTTGAGTTGTGAAGCACTCCTTTGACGGTATTTTATTCCTGATTATATGAAATAGGTAAGAATGGATGGAGGGTGGAGCTTTCACATAATTCTTGAGAAGGAAGTCGTGGGGGTCGAGGTCGCTCTGGACACTCTGATTTGAAGTGCTACGAGTGCGGTGAGTCTGGTCATTTTGCTCGTGAGTGCAGAATATGTGGAGGTCCTGGAAGACGTGGAAGTCGGAGTCCTCCTAGATATCGAAGGAGCCCAAGTTATGGTCGTAGATAACAATCTTTTAGTCTTTAATTAAACACTTTAATAGCACTTTGAATGATTATCCATTTTGGAAAGACTTTGTACAACGAATTCTAGCTATTCAATGTATATTTTTGATGTTATTTAAATTTTTAGTTCATTTCACCGGTGCACTCACTTTGCAATATTGAAATTAAATTGCCAAAAAAAAATCCCGCCAAATTTAATTTTCCCCGCCAAAAATAAATTAATAATTTAATAAAAATTTAAAAACAAATTCGAATATTTGGTGCCAATAGGCGGGAAATTTCAAAATTTGAAATTTATGTGACATTTGTGTGACGGGTTTGAACCGTCACATGTATGTGACACTTGTGTGACGGGTTTGAACCGTCATTTGTTTGTGACATTTGTATGACGGGTAAAAACGGTTACATGTCATGTGACAGATACAGAACCGTCATCTGTTTTTTACGGTGGCAAAGATGATACTTACAGGAACCGTCATCTTAGGGGTTAGATGACGGTTTTTACCCGTCACCGTAGCCTATTTTTCTTGTAGTTACTAATGAGTTGGTGATCAATGCCACAAGGTAGAGACTTGGGTTTGCTAGTCATAATGCCCTCGAACAAGTCAAGTGAGGGTGATCTATGCCCTTGTTGCTCCCGAGGCTTAGACTAAGTTGATTCACACAAGAATCAACCTTCGTTTACCACCAAGGGTGTTCTTAAAGCTTGGGTAGAGGCTAGTTCACACAAGTCCTAGTCTATACTTGCACCGAAGGAATTTGATCCACACATAGATCGACAGGCTTCAACACACAAGTTGAAAACTTAAAGTTATATTTTATATAAACTCCAAAAACTAATCTTTACATTCATCCTAAGGGACCTATTTATAGTAAGGTGAGGACCATTCTAGAAAGCAATTAAAGGACACAAGCTACTCTAGTTAGGCCGAATGGGAACACGGAAGAGGATTTGTTGTCTTGGAGAACAAGTTAGGGTTCGACATTGGTGAATGATATGTGAAAGGAATTTGGTTTTGTGTTGAGATTTGGTGAAACCTCATCCTCTTCACATCCATGTTGTATTGGCCGAGATGACCCTTGGTATTTCAAGATATCATCATCTTGGAAACTTCACTCTTTCGGGACGGATCTTTTCATCATCTAATAACCCTAAAAAGGGAAGGAATATAGATGGCCAGAGTATATTAGTTCCTATCAAATTTATCAAATAACATGCAAGTAATACGGAAGCAATTATTATTAAACAAGAATTCATTTTTAATTAAATGTCTATAGCCTTTTATCAGTATCAATATCATAATTACAGAGATATCTACTTATCAAGGCTATAATTAAAAGCACATAGTCTAGAAGTCATACATCTTAGCAGAATTTTAGATCACCAGAGATCTCGACCCATCCAGACACTATTTCCCTTCTTTCCTCACTGAATATACGAGATTAATGGCCTAGATGCTTGGCAGTTTCTCGACAAACTCTTTTTAAAACACTTTTTAAGATGTTGGTTTCTAGAATAGTATGATTCTAAGTATATACTTTCAAAGTAACTTCTCTGGTATTATAATATTGTTTTTGGTAAGGGTTATAGACTGAGAGAGTTTAGCTAAGCATGATGATTTCAAAGTTTTCTCAAAGGAAGATTTCTATTGAATTTTCGGATGTCCTTCTTAGTTAAAATGAGGCTCTTTATATAGTTAACCTCGACTTGCTATAGTAGTATTACAATTAGTTCTATAGTAATTGACTTCTTTACTGTTACTACAGTAAATGGCGGCTTTACTATTACATTATTGCTACAGTATGCTACTGTAAAAATCACTTTTTGCAAGATTATTTTGTCCTCTGACGAACACCTGTCCTTTGACGGTTTTATTTTCTTCTTGTATACTTGCTATGCTCCAAAGATTTCATAATATCTTGTCTGCTATCTTTTTGGAATCTTTCCACAGATGTCATCTTCATGGGTCCGGCGGTTTTGTAATTGTTGGGCCCTGCTACAAATGTCTTTGTCTTTTTCTACCAGTGTTGGCTGATTCTGGATGATTTCTTGGTAATATGATTATAGTATGATTTAGTAATATGGTCCTTTTGTAGTTAGACTACATTGGGCTTTAATATATTAGGCTTCATGTAATTAGATTAGATGATCCCTGTTAGAGTATCTTAAACTTGCTGTAGTTAAAACTACACTGGGATTGTTTTAAAAAGGATTTGAAGATCCTTCTTTTTTAACAACATGAGTAGTATTGGCTACACTTTTACCACTGATTACAGGTTTTTTCCCTTGACATGTTAGGAGCTGGTAATGCTCCATAGTTTCCTTAGCATGTTTATGCTTTACATTTATTATCATGTCATGCATATTTTTTAGTTCTAGGGTATCTTGAGAGAGTATATCATTCTTATAATACAAGGTGATAAGTTCTTCTAGTTCTCCACCTTTGATAGTCCGCGGGCTTTCTTGCCTTCAACATATCTTCTATTTTTTATTTTGAAGTTAGTAATCCAATAGTTTTTTTTGCACTTAATCATTCTTGGAATTTTTCAAGAGTGCATGGTATTTTCTTTTTCAAATCTTCATCATCTCTGCTAATATTGCTCTTTTTCCAGTTTTAAAAAGTTGGCAGAGTACTATAGGTTTTCCTATCAAATCAGTTGAGACATAAAAAATTTGTATACCATATTTTCCTTCCAAAAGAGTCCATCATGGCCCTTGCATATTCTACTATTACACTGGCAAGTTTAGAAATATTGAGAAAAGTTTCATCAACTATTATTTTATCTATAAATCTGTAAGAAAATAATTTTGTAACTATGTCAGGGTTAGCATTTTCTCCACATAAAAATCTAGGATATTTGCTCAATTTTGCACTTGTTAAAATATAGGTGTTAAATTTATAGTCATAAAACTTATTAATTTGTTCATATGCAATGATAAGGTCATAGTTGGTCCTTTTATGGTCCAAACCTTAGTCCTTTTGTGGTCCAACCATTGGTCATTTTGTGGTCCAAACCCTAAGTGTAAGTCTAGTTAGAACTTTTGTGATCTAACTATACCCAAGCCAAGGTTATATCCGGTTACTTTGTCACAAACACCTTAGAAGGTCATCTCGGCCTACATGACCTTACCCGCACCCAAACTTTTCTATCAATTTAGTGCCCAGTCATTGTCCAAAGTTCCTAATCCCTTTCACCCCAATATACTACAACACTTCCCTAACCTACACCAAAATGTTTGTTAACCAACTCCTCCCAAAAACACCCGAAAACCCAACAAACTATTCCACCATCCTCATCGAATTCAACATTTATACCTTACTGTCCCGACTAGCTTCGTGACCTTACCATTATACAACCACCAAATATCAATGACCAACATAACCTACAATGTGTCTAGTTCATCCTCTCCAAACGCCTTAGCCCCAAACCACCTAAGTGCACCCATGCACCTCTCACAAACCTAAATTATTCGGAAACCGTCCTATTCCACCAACCTCCATTTGACTCTCATATTTGTGTTTGTCCAGCCGCAACCCAACTCCAATCAACCTAACTATACAATACACTCCTTATATACATCATTTTGGTATTAGATCAAGTCTTTTCTATCTCATGCCTTGACGTTATGGCTAACGTAAATGAAGAACTTCAAAGGAGCATAAGTGACCTTATTGCGAAACAAATGCAATCTTTAGAAGAGAGTTTTAGGAGTGTGTCGTGATTAATTATGCCGAGTCTGGGGAGGAGATTGAACAAAACAACCCGAGGCATGAAAAGGAAGATGTCCAAGACAACCTTAGGCATGAAAGGGAAGATGACCGAAGTCTGTGGTTTGATCTTCCAACCTTTGAAGGAAATATGGACCCGGAAGAGTTTCTTAAATGGTTAAGGGCCATTTAGAGGCTTTTCAAATCCAAGCAATATGATGATCACAAGTTTTTTAAGGTTGCTACATTAAAGTGGAAAGAATTCACTTCTATGTGGAATGAGAACCTCAAAACAAGTCGGAGGAGGAATAGGAAAACCAAGATTGAATTTTGGGACAAACTAAAGAAACATTTAAATAAGAAGTTCTTGCCAAAGGAGTAGGAACAAGACCTATACCTCAAGCTCACCAAACCTAATCAAAGAGTTCTTAAAGTTGATGAATACTTTCGAGAGTTGTGACTTAGAAGAAAAAGAGGCTCAATGTATTGCACGATTCATTAGAGGCTTGAACGTGGCGATTCAAGTGAGGGTCGAAATTGTAACATACAACACATTTGAAGACGTATGTGACTTAGCACTCAAGTTTGAAAAACAATAAAGAAAGGTACCCTAAAATCCTATGTAAAGCCCACTAATGTTAAAGAAAAGGGCAGTACCTCTTTTACTAACTCATTGTATAGCGAAGAAAGTGTAGAGAAAGATAAAGGAAAGAAAGTAGATATTACAAAGGGTGTAAATAGAAGTATAAAAAGGTATTTTAAATGTAAAAGATTAGGACACTTTGCAAATGAATGTCCTAACCCTTGGGTAATGAGTATCGATGAGTATCAATATTGTAGGGATTCATTTTTATTGAGGAACTCGAAGTCAAGGAGGTCCTAGAGGAAGAAATTGATCTTGTAGAAGAGGGTGAAAGTTTAGTACTCTGATGTGTGTTAAGTGTTCAACTTGAAGAACAGAAGGAGACACAAATAGAGCAATTATTTTACACTCGATTCAAGGTAAATGATAAGGTATGTAATATGATCATTAATGGAGGAAATTGTACCAATACGGCCTCTATAGAAATGGTGGAAAAATTGAAGTTGCCTACCCGCAACCATCCAAAACCATATGCTCTTAAATGGTTGAACAAAGACAAAGGGCTAAAGGTAATGAAACAAGCTCTTGTTAGTTTTCTAGTTGGTAAGTATGAAGATGAGATATGGTATGACATCCTACCTATGGATGCTTGCAATATTTTATTGGGTCGGCCATGGCAATTTGATATGAAAGCGCAACATGATGGAGAAAATTGTCACGACCCGACCCCGGGCCGCGACTGGTGCCCTACCTGGGCACCCTTCTATTCATACAACATAATAAACTGCGGAAGATAAATACACTTTTTAAAAAAAAACTAAGGCCAAGCCGATAAGGCTGCCATAACATAAAAATTTACCCGAAAGGGTCTACACTGTTTAACAATGTAAAAACAACTCTAGCCAGTCCAGCCCACATATGAATACAGACCTATAAGATTTGGACAAATACTATGACGGGACAAGGCCCCTCCGTACCCCTGAATATACATAACCATGATGACAAGCTCCGGAACATTGGAGCCATCTCAAAATGCTGAACCAGGATCCTAAGCTCGCGGATCCACAACTGTGTACCTAAACCTGCGTACATGAATGCAGCCCCCCGAAGGGGGTCAGTACAACATGTTCCGAATATGGAACGGAAAATAAGGTACAGTAAACAAATCATAACTGTACAAAAGAATGACAGGGGCAAGTATAAAAAGGGTAAATACCAGATCCTACTGTGTCATTACCATCTTGTGAACTTAATCATACCTTATTATCTTTTCCCATTTTTACATAAAAGTTATAGTCACATTCTTACGTACATGCTTAGGAAAAACCGTCAAGTTCATTACCATATAACTTACTTACCTTGCATAACATAATCCATCCCTTTATGGAGGGACGCCTATACTGCCCGGCCCAATCTGGGACGCGATAAAGTCACATAAGTCTGCCCATAGAGGTATCTTGCCCCAACTGGGACGCGATAATGTCATATAGTCGCCCATAAAGGTATCTTGCCGGCCCATTCTCGACGCGATAATGTCATATAGTCTGCCCATAAAGGTATCGCCCGGCCCATTCTCGACGCGATAATGTCATATAGTTCGCCCATAAAGGTATCTTGCCGGCACATTCCTGGGACGCGATAATGTCATATAGTCTGCCCATAAAGGTATACTGCCCGGCCCATTCCTGGAACGCGATAATGTCATATAGTCTGCCCATAAAGGTATACTGCCCGACCCATTCCTGGGACGCGATAATGTCATTATAAAATCCGGGAATTTAACCCAACGTACTACGTACCTGTACTCCTTTAGAATGACTCTTTTTCAAATAAAACTTCCAAGATACTAATAACTGTAGTATCAAGTCATATCTACTTTTCAAGACAAGTCACAATACCTTTTAGAAATACATTTACAGGATTCTAAATCAAGTGACTTCTTTCTTAAAAACCTTAAGCAAATGGTACCTTTAAAACAATTTGCCCTTCTTTATTTCAAGTCATTCTTTGTTTAGATTACTAGAGAAAACCATTCTCTTAACCTTCCATAAAGTTATTATAACCAACTTCCCATAAAGCCGTTATACTAACTTTATGCCTTAGACTAATTCATTCTTTTTATAACCAAGAGACTTATACTTTCAAATCAAGTTACATAACTTTTAAAATACTTCAAGTCTCTTAACTTTAGAAATCAAGTTTCTTAACTTAGAATTTAAAATCTCTTATCTTTAGAATATCAAGAAATCCATGCTTTCCAAATCAAGTATTCTATACATTTAAATCGAGTCATTTCTTCCTTTAGAAATCAAGTCCCATAACTTGAAAAATAAAGTTTCTTAACCTTTTAAGAATTCAAGGTTCATAGTCTTAAAAACTTCATACGTAAACTCTTTTAAATTAAGTAACATATACTTTGGTGCGTTGTGAATAAGTTATACTTATTTATAACGATCTTATTCAAGTAGCGATGATCTAGAAAATGTAATACAATTTTGTCATATCTTAGTTTAAATGCAGATGGAGAATTCTACTCATTTTAATAAAATCAATTGTCATTACATTTTCCTTTATTAACGCTGCAATGGCTTGTTCGATACTTATTCTCATTCGTGCCGTAAAATTAGCCAAATCAACTTGGCTCCAAATACCTCCTAACGACTCTTACCAACATCTCCCATAAGACTTGGTAAGAACTTAGGATAACCTAGACATAACCTTTACATAGAGTAAATCACATACATACCTCTTAACTTCTAAGAGTAGAAGGGAAAATGAAATAATACCACATGTATATTCCATACATAGAATCATACCAAAGGAAGGAAGAGGTTCACATACCTCGCGACGATTATCGACAAATAGCAAAATGCTCCAAAGTACTTCAACCTTGATAGCTATTCCATCCTTCAAGTAGAATACGCTATACTTAGTACTTCAACCTATAATGGCCATACTACGTCCATTAACCCCTAGCTTCGAACGTAGAATATTCTAATTGCAAAGTCACTAAATTCTACGGAAAATCGGACAACACTTCCTTTGTTTCTACATACATTGCCACCTTTTTCAAGGCCGAATTCAATAACCAAACACGCCACATTTAAGGCTCAACAATGTAGTTAACAATAGGGGATTACACGCCTAACAGGATGTGTAAAATTCCGCCCCACAATTGATACGAAACTAGTTCCATATTTAAAGCCATTCTCGGCTAAACATATATAACAACACAAAGTCCTTTTCCAATTCTTTTAATCCAAATTCTTAGGTCTAACATGTTATATAGTCATAAACAACTTCAACAACTATAATTCCTTCTTTATATAACATGTGACGACTTAAACTAATAATCAACTTGAATTGTAATCTTAAGGGTTAAACATGCTAGTTTTCGGATTAGGGTTCCAATAGCCAATACACTTATCAAACTTCATACTAAATACATCATGCTTGCTAATATCCATAACTACAATGATAAGTAATCTTTAATTGCTAAAACGACAAGATTTATACCTTTACAAGCCCTTAAAATTTCCAAGATTCAAAGTCGCTCCTTAGCAATTCTTAGCTCCTTTTCTTATGTTCCAATCCTCTCCAAGCACTCCTTAGAAGCTCATGAAGAACTACTCTTCAAGTTCCATCTTCAAAGTTGAAGAACATCTTAGGTTTTCGCCTTGCGACTAACGTAAAAACGTCGTTTTTCCGAAATCTTTCTATTGAGATATCCTTACAATACCCTTAGGGACCTTGGGTTAAAGTCTTGTGAATTATGGACAACAATTGAAAATTTTTTGTGGGAAAAAGCTCATTGCCGTGAGCTTCACTAAGCTAGCTCAAAGTTTCTTGAAAATTTTCTAAGTGTGAAGACTTGTCTTGCACTAGTGTGTATATATAATACAATGTAGGGTCTAGATTATAACACTTGTTAGGGTTGGATGGAAGAGATCAAGCCAAGTGGCCCTTGGACTTAGTCAACAATGTCAAGCTCTTTAATTAGCAAGACTTGGTCATCTTAACATTGGCCAAAAGACCATTTTTCCCTTGCATTAATTCGACCAAGCCATGTGGGGGGGGGGGGTGCCACGTGTTTCCCTCCCATTCGTCCATAAAATTTCGTAACCCTCGTGGGCCCCACAAAACGTAAAATTCCTCGGGTGGGCCCCACATGACCAAATTCGTAAAAATAAATTTCCATAATGATAATAAGTTCCATACTCTTCAAATAATGCATTTTGAGAATCCAATTCTCCTCAACGAATATTTTTCCTTTCCGACGTTCGGAAGATTTTCCGTCGGAAAAACAATTCTTCCTTTCGTACCAATTTCAAGTCTTGAGCTCCTTACGTACATTCTCTTAAACATGTCCTGGACTTACGGGGTGTAACATTCTTCCTGTAACGACCCGTTCCGGGGCCCGTTACTGGTGCCTTATCCCGGGCACCCTAGTGACACAACATCAGAGAAAACCAGCGGAAAATAAAACTTTAAACAAGAAACAAGATATATGATCATAAAACAGGCCAACCCAACGGTTACCTTCCAATAACATGTATGCATACAACTCTTTCAAAACGAACAGTTTAATCCTTTTTACAAACCCTGCCCACAACAGCACTACAGACCTCTAAGATTTACAACAACTATGACGGGACAGGCCCCCGCCATACCCCTGAATGTACAAGAACCTACAACTCAGGGAACACATACCAAAAGATAAGCCTCCGGAGAAACGGAGCTTCCCAAAACGCTGAACTGAGATCCTAAGAGCGAGGATCCACGACCGATGTACCTCTACCTGCGGCATGAACGCGGCCCGAAGGAGGTCGATCTGAGTACCAAGTATGTGAATCGTAAAATCGTAAATGAAATCATACTAGTCTATATAAAGCGGGAGACATATATGATAACCAAACTACGATTCACAACATAAAAGCGATCATATCCGATCGAGGACTCACGCCTCAAGCCATCACTCAAATATAACTATGGGTCTCACGCCCACAACATCAATCATGTTCGCGTCATGGCGCGTGCCCGGAGTGCATCGGTGTAGACATGTCCATGATGCAACAATAATACCAATGCCCGGCGGCCACATGCCGGAATTCTACCTCGGTGTAGACACGTCCATGTGACATCAACAATAATATCTGGGTGATCAACCGCGCGTACGCCACATGCCCCGGAATTCTACCTCGGTGTAGACATGTCCATGTAACCACAATAACAATATATCGGGTAATCAACCCGACCGCGTGGCCGCGATGCCGGAATCTGCGTCGGTGTAGACATGTCCATGTGACATCAACAACAAGACAAGAATCAAAATGGAAACATACGTGGAATTCTCCATCACCGCCAAGACGTCAAGTAAGTTCTCAACAAGTCAACCGCCTCTATCGAGAGGCAGCGGTAACACGAAATACCACACTTGCACAACAAAGGCTATCATCACAAGCATAGGCAAGTTTCACGGAACAAGCATAGGCAAGTTTCACAACAACAAGCATAGGCAAGTTTCACACAACTCAAAGTACTTTCATTTTATGCCAATGTCCGGGTTTTTAACCCAAAAGTACTACATACGTTAAGTTCTTTTAAAATAGATCCATTACTTATAAAAGTCACCCGATACCCTTATTATTATAATGACCAACCCACATTCCTTTTCAAAATCAAGTAACAACATTCTTTTCCTAAGTTCCGGTTTGCCTAGTTTCAATTACTCAAACTCATTTTCAAATGGTTTCATAGTTACCAAACTTAATCTATTGATTCCTTTTTAGAACAATTGAGTAAAATATGTCATATATGTGAGTAGTTTATTCTTGTTTATAACGATCTTATTACAGCAGCCATGATCTAGAAAATGTAATATCATTTTGTCTCATCTTAGCTTCTATGCAGATGGAGGTTTCTACTGTTTTTAATACAACACATCATTATTCAATACATTTTCCTTTATTAACGCTGCGATGGTGCTGTCGATACATTCGATTTCCAAATCGGTAAAACATTATTCCTTTAAAACCAAGTACTCATTACTCACGAATGAGGTTTCACACAACATCCACATTAAAACAAATAAGTTAAGTCTCTTATCTTATAAGATCAAGTCTCTTAACTTCTAACATCAGTAAACCATTTTCACCTACATAAGGTCGTTATAACTAACTTTCCATAAAGCTATTATAACACCCTATGTTTTAAACCAACCAAATCACTTAGCACATGTACGTCTACCGTACTACATGGTTCACACATATCATGCTAGAAGAGATAGGAAGAGGTTCACATACCTCGCGACGATTTATCGACAATAAGCAAAATGCTCCAAGTACTACAACCTTGCTAGCCCTTTCCACTCCTCGAGTAGAATACGCTACTCTTAGTACTTTCACCTATAAAGGTCACAAACGTCTATTAACCCCAAAACACAAGTTTCTATCTTTCTACAGAAAATTCGCAAAGACTCTCCCGCAACAGCGTAAATCTCCTCCTCTATCGAGGCCGGTTACCAAGCCAACCAGGGGGGTTTACGCCTAACCTGACGTGTACAATTCTACTCGATACTACACAAGTCTCATCGCAATACATCCTATGTAAATCTGATTCGATTCTTTCTTTACATTCAGGCTTAAGTCAAAAGACATTGCCGCACAATAATGTTCAGTTCTATATATAGTATACTTCAACTATATATTCTAACAAACATGTAATTTCCAATTTACAATAGAGGGACAAGATAATTACCTCGATAAGCCCATAATTATCCAAGTTATAATGTCGATCCTGAGCAAGGTTTAGCTCCTACTCCGTGCGCTCCAAACCACTCCAAACAACCCTTAGAAGTTCTACCCAACTTCTACTCAAATACTTCAACCAACTATGAAGATTTCCTTAGGGTTTCGGTTTGAGACTAAAAAGGACAAAAGGTAGTATTTCCGGACTCTACGTAAAGAGGTATCTTTGGAATACTACAAGGTACAAGGCTAAGGTATTTTGGGCATTATAACAATACTAGGAGAAGTATTTCAATACCACAAGGGAGGGGTATTATACGAAAACAACTAGGCTAGGGGGGGTACCCCACGGCCAAGGCACCACAAAGGGGGAGGGAGGAGGCCCTCGGCCAAGACTCTCAAACGCGGGGGGGGATGAGTTGGACGAACTCAACACTAGAGGAGGGAGGGATTTTAGGCTTGGAAGGTTTCATTTGTGGATGAAGAGTTCATCAACATAAGGGGGGTATTTATAGCAAAACCAAAAGCCAACCAATGGCCAAGATCAAGCCATGTGCAAGGCAAGTGTAAGGCCAAGATCAAGACAAGTGCACCCTAGACCCTACTCCACAAAACAAGCCACAAAACATTGCACAAAACATTGCACAAAACAAGGCCAAAACAAGGCATGAATTCGCCCCACTTGAGCTTCACTTTACCGTCCACTTGAGGGTGACAAGTGTCACCCTCTCGTTGGTCCAAAATGTTTCGTCGCTCGGAAAAATCCGCAAAAATAAAAAACGACATAGCCGGAATTTTCCCCTCGCAAGTTACGCAAAACGTTTCGTCGAAAAACGACTCTAACCGGGTGATGTGCACAAATGTCATTCGGCCAAGCCACCTAGGCGGGGGTGACACGTGTCACCCTCCTATTGGCCCTCAAAAAACGTCTTCCGAAAAATATCCACAATGGCCAAAATCTCGAAAACAAAGTGGGCCCCACAAAACCGTAAATTTCTCCCGTGGGCCCCACGTGACCATTTCCGAAAATAAAATCTCAAAATTCTAATATAATCTATGAAGTCCAAATACCAAATCTGGGAATCCAATTCCCATTAACGAACCTTTTTCTTCACAAATAACCGGAAACTTTTCCGCCGAAAACTCACATCTTTCTTTCTTTTCAAAATTTCTGCCGTACTCTCGTACGTACGTCCTCACATACATACCCTGCAACTACGGGGTATAACATTCTCCCCTCCTTAGAAACATTCGTCCCGAATGTTCCTTCTCAAGTCGGATAACGATAAAGTTTCTCTAACAAGTTGCCGACGCCACAGCTTGGCCACGAACTAATCACACGTTCTCTTCTCCCCTAACTCGTTGTACCCTTCTCGAACACTCGAACTCTCCCAGTACGTACCATACTTCAGTCATTACTTCCGTTCCCGAAAATCTCTGGAGTCACTACCTCCAAACTTGGTCATCTTACTAACCTCAAACTTCCTTAAGGCCATTCCCGGCCTTTTACGAACCGCTTCTGGTCGAACGCGTCCACGAACTCATACGATGATCATACAAACTTGGGCCTAGCATCCTCGTGACCCTACCACCTGGCGGGACCACCCAGAACTGACCCCACCCCAAACCGGGTTACGGGTTGACCCGCAAATGGTCCTCAACCCGACCTCCAACCGCGCCAAACTCTTGTTCCCCGATCCGGAACAATCTTACTAATTCACATCATGAAAGCTACCACTTCCATCTCACACTACCCACGGACTTATCACACAAATAAATCCCACGTATACCACTACTCTGATAAGGGTCAAACACAAAATAAATCTTTAACTCAAGACGACCTTACCCCTAAGGTCTCGATGTGACATAGTCTAAGGTTCACACTTACCATGCCCCCATACGTATCCTCCCAACTAAGCATGTTTCTAACTCACAATTAACACAACGCTATTCGTATATAGCACATAATAATGAGACCATCATAACAAGCATACCAAAACTCTAGAGGGTTAAGGATATACCTGAAGCTACCGCTCCACTCTAATCATAGGCCTGCCCTGCAGGGCGCATAACTGTAGAAGGCGATGAACCAGCCACTGATCCGGTAGGCTGAGTCGTAACATCCGTGCTACCCTTGGTCGGACAGTTCCTCGCAAAATGGCCCTGCTGGCCGCAAAAATAACAAGCTCCCCTGGCACCACGACACTCCCCGAAATGCGGTCTACCACATCGACCACACCGGTGCAGGGTGACCGCATCCGCCAACACCCTTACTTCCTCGAAACTCGAACCTCGAGCCCTGACCTGCTCCCGAATACTCTGGAGGTTGTGGAGATTGTGGAGGACCACTCTGCACTGGCGGAGGTACAAAACTAGTATGCTGCTGAGGCGGTCCGCCTCGAAAGTCACCAAAGGACCCTGTTGTTCGCCTCTTCGCGATCTTGGTCATTCCGTCGACCTCTCCGTGCCTCACATCCCAGTGCATGAGCCTGCATGCGGGCAATGTCCATGCCCGGCTGAAGAGCTACTCCTGAACATGCCTCTGACATGTAATCATCGAGCCTCAGAACATATCGGTGCACTCGATCCTTCATACTAGCTACCAACGCTGGGACGTACCGGGCCAATGAGTCGAACTCCACATTGTACTCCCGAACCGTACGCCCGCTCTGTCTAAGCATCAAAAATCTGCTACCGCGTGCCCTCCTCATGCGGAGGCAAGAAGTGCGTGAGAAAGCCCCGAAAACTCATCCCATACCGCTGGAGGTGCATGCTCTCCCGGAAAGCTCCATGAATCAAACCAATCGATCGCGGTATCACGCACCGATGCGAACCAAAGGTCACGCACTCGGTCTCTGAAGCCTTGATCACCCGCATGATCCGTCAGAATCGCCGGATGAACTCCTGCGGATCATCCTCGTGCCTCGACCCATAAAACTGGCGGGCTACAACTCGTAAAGTCCCGTAGCCTCAAACTATCTGCTCGGGGTGAACCATCGGTGCTATCGAATCTGAATCTGCGTCCACCTATCCTCATATCTGCCACGACTCGCCAGCAATCGCCATCTCCTTGTAACCCATTTCCTCTCGCCCTGCATGTGGACCGGAGGCTCGTGCTGCGGTCTCGGCAGCCATTCCGCGGCTCTAACCTCTTTGGGTGGCGGCGTCCACAAAACCGCCGTCAAGCACAACCTCAGTCTTATGCGGGCTGCGCCCTCGTACTCCTCAGATCTCACTAGCGGCACCCTCGGCCGCTTGCCCTTCGGGCTCGTTGCCTTGCGGAGGCATAATCGTAAAAACGAGATCGTCGAGAGGGTCCAACTTACAACACAGCTCTAAGGCACGATCTCAGAATGAGAAGAATGGAAACCAATCCTAAATGTCCTATAGCCTCCTGATTATAGATGTGGTGCACAACACACCGATAATCAAGACTCTACTAGACACGGTCTGTAGACACTTTCCGAGGATTAACTGCTCTGATACCACTTTTGTAACTTTGTCGCGAGCCTTGCTCCGACGACCCAACAAATGGTACCGGGCTGCTTGCGATCCCTGAGGCATGCCCTACGGCCCTTCTCAGGATGTGCCATACGGAGAGCCACGGTTGGTGCATTTCTCGTGGTAGAGGCTCGCCTCTTTATACGCTCGGCCAGGAGGTCAAGACAACAGTACCAAGTATGTGAAATCAGAAAATCAGAAATGAAATCATACTAGTCTATATAAAGCAGGAGACATGTATGATAACCAAACTACAGTTCACAACATAAAAGCAGTCATATCCAGTCAGGGACTCACGCCCTCAAGCCATCACTCAAATATAACTATGGGTCTCACGCCCACAACATCAATCATGTTCGCATCATGGCCGCATGCCCCCGGAATTCTGCATCGGTGTAGACATGTCCATGATGCAACAATAATACCAATGCCCCATGGCCACATGCCCCCGGAATTCTACCTCGGTGTAGACACGTCCATGTGACATCAACAATAATATACTGGGTGATCAACCCTGCCGCATGGCCACATGCCCCCGGAATTCTACCTCGGTGTAGACATGTCCATGTAACCACAATAACAATATATCGGGTAATCAACCCGACCGCATGGCCGCATGCCCCCGGAATACTGCATCGGTGTAGACATGTCCATGTGACATCAACAACAAGACAGTAATCAAAATGGAAACATACCCGTGGAATTCTCCATCACTGCCAGCACGTCCAAGTAAGTTCTCAACAAGTCGACGGCCCTCTATCGAGAGACGCGGTAACACAGAAATACCACACTTGCACAACAAAGGCTATCATCACAAGCATAGGCAAGTTTCACAGCAACAAGCATAGGCAAGTTTCACAACAACAAGCATAGGCAAGTTTCACACAACTCAAAGTACTTTCATTTTATGCCAAGGTCCGGGTTTTTAACCCCAAAGTACTACATACGTTAAGTTCTTTTAAAAGAGATCCATTACTTATAAAAGTCACCCGATACCCGTAGTATTAGAATGACCAACCCACATTCCTTTTCAAAATCAAGTAACAACATTCTTTTCCTAAGTTCCAGTTTGCCTAGTTTCAATTACTCAAGCTTCTCATTTTCAAATGGTTTCATAGTTCCCAAACTTAATCACTTGATTCCTTTTTAGAACAATTGAGTAACATATGTCATATATGTGAGTAGTTTATTCTTGTTTATAACGATCTTATTACAGCAGCCATGATCTAGAAAATGTAATATCATTTTGTCTCATCTTAGCTTCTATGCAGATGGAGGTTTCTACTGGTTTTAATACAACACATCATTATTCAATACATTTTCCTTTATTAACGCTGCAGTGGTCTGTCGATACACATTCTGATTTCCGAAATCAGTAAAACATTATTCCTTTAAAAACCAAGTACTCATTACTCACGAATGAGGTTTCACACAACATCCACATTAAAACAAATAAGTTAAGTCTCTTATCTTATAAGATCAAGTCTCTTAACTTCTAACATCAGTAAACCATTTTCACCTACATAAGGTCGTTATAACTAACTTCCCATAAAGCTATTATAACACCCTATGTTTTAAACCAACCAAATCACTTAGCACATGTACGTCTACCGTACTACATGGTTCACACATATCATGCTAGAAGAGATAGGAAGAGGTTCACATACCTCGCGACGATTTATCGACAATAAGCAAAATGCTCCAAGTACTACAACCTTGCTAGCCCTTTCCACTCCTCGAGTAGAATACGCTACTCTTAGTACTTTCACCTATAAAGGTCACAAACGTCATTAACCCCAAAACACAAGTTTCTATCTTTCTACGTAAAATTCGAAGACTCTCCCCGCAACAGTAAATCTCCTCCTCTATCGAGGCCGCTACCAAGCCAACCGAGGGGTTTACACGCCTAACCTGACGTGTACAATTCTACTCGAGAATACTACACAAGTCTATCGCAATACATCTATGTAAATACGATTCGATTCTTTCTTTACATTCGTGCTTAAGTCAAAAGACATTGCCGCACAATAATGTTCATTCCATATATAGTATACTTCAACTATATATTCTAACAAACATGTAATTTCCAATTACAATAGAGGGACAAGATAATTACCTTGATAAGCCCATAATTATCCAAGTTATAATGTCGATCCTGAGCAAGGTTTAGCTCCACTCCGTGCGCTCCAAACCACTCCAAACAACCCTTAGAAGTTCTAACCAACTTCTACTCAAATACTTCAACCAACTATGAAGATTTCCGTAGGGTTTCGGTTTGAGACTAAAAAGGACAAAAGGTAGTATTTCCGGACTCTACGTAAAGAGGTATCTTTGGAATACTACAAGGTACAAGGCTAAGGTATTTTGGGCATTATAACAATACTAGGAGAAGTATTTCAATACCACAAGGGAGGGGTATTATACGAAAACAACTAGGCTAGGGGGGGGGGTACCCCACGGCCAAGGCACCACAAAGGGGGAGGGAGGAGGCCCTCGGCCAAGACTCTCAAAAGAGGGGGGGGATGAGTTGGACGAACTCAACACTAGAGGAGGGAGGGATTTTAGGCTTGGAAGGTTTCATTTGTGGATGAAGAGTTCATCAACATAAGGGGGGTATTTATAGCAAAACCAAAAGCCAACCAATGGCCAAGATCAAGCCATGTGCAAGGCAAGTGTAAGGCCAAGATCAAGCCAAGTGCACCCTAGACCCTACTCCACAAAACAAGCCACAAAACATTGCACAAAACATTGCACAAAACAAGGCCAAAACAAGGCATGAATTCGTCCCACTTGAGCTTCACTTACCGTCCACTTGAGGGTGACAAGTGTCACCCTCTCGTTGGTCCAAAATGTTTTCGCTCGGAAAAATCCGCAAAAAACAAAAGCGACATAGCCGGAATTTTCCTCGCAGTTACGCAAACGTTTCGTCGAAACGACTCTAACCGTGTTGTGCACAAATGTCATTCGGCCAAGCCACTGAGCGGGGTGACACGTGTCACCCTCCTATTGGCCCTCAAAAAACGTCTTCCGAAAAATATCCACAATGGCCAAAATCTCGAAAACAAAGTGGGCCCCACAAAACCGTAAATTTCTCCCGTGGGCCCCACGTGACCATTTCCGAAAATAAAATCTCAAAATTCTAATATAATCTATGAAGTCCAAATACCAAATCTGGGAATCCAATTCCCATTAACGAACCTTTTTCTTCACAAATAACCGGAAACTTTTCCGCCGAAAACTCACATCTTTCTTTCTTTTCAAAATTTCTGCCGTACTCTCGTACGTACGTCCTCACATACATACCCTGCAACTACGGGGTATAACACTTCCCCTCTTAGAAACATTCGTCCCCGAATGTTCTTTCGGAGTCCAATCTAAATAGATAGCGACATAGTCTCCTTTTACTACACCTTTCATACAACATATGCCACTCATGGCCACATAACAATATTTATACTTAGATGTCAACCTTGGAACTCACGAAGCCAACTAGTCCATACTCATAATGACCTCAAAGTCTGTCGTAATCATCTCTACTAGGTCTACTAGGGTCTGACGACTGTATCATCACCGGGCAAATCTCATATACCCGCTCAGCTACCACCCAAACACTCACGGGTGTAGTTACCTCAAAAGGTTCTTATGGATTCAGGCTCTATTCCTTTGCACTTGGTTGTTATCTTTCTTACTGGTCGCACTCTTTCCGTACTTCCAACTCATACTAGCATACATACATAACCCCCATACCGATTCTGGCCCCCAATCTTTTGGAGTCACTCTTTTAAACAACATAAGGCCATTTCCGGCTCTCACGACCTGGTTCCGGTGGAACGCGTCCACGAACCCGTAAAACAATTAACAAGACTTGGGCCTTGCACCCTCGTGACCCTGTCACGTAGCGAAACTTCTACCAACTGATACCATTCCATTTCAAACCGTGAGACAACCCGTAATAGGTCCTCAACCCGACCCACCGTCGCGCTTAACTCATATCCTTGGTCTGACTTAAATTTTTACTACCCGAGAAGGCCTTATATACCTAAGGTCTCGGCGGTTATCAATACTCTTAGGCTCGCAATTTCCATGCTCCAAGCCTACCTTACCAGTCCCCCCGTAAACGGGTACAATAACTTCTCATAATACCATAACCATGTTGTGTCGATCACAACCATTACTTACTCCATACGGATCCCATCCGTACAATTCCCTTAAGCCTACCACGTAGCTTAATCTATTAACATGGCATTCCGTTAGCTTCCTTAATCATGACTTCTTAAGGGTTAACTACCCTATCAGACAGCTCGTCATTTCCTAATTATCCCAAAATAAAACATAAGACCTTGGCGAGAAATCATTAACTGTTTCATACCTTCCCGGTATCTAGTTAGTCTTTACCAACTCTTGGTAATCTAAAATCATTCTAGCAAACACGCGTCTGACCCTCATACGTAACTCCTTATAGCTGTATGTCATAATACCAACTATACTATAATCATTACCAACCTGGATACGTAATCCACATAGTCCTTCCTGGGTCACTGATGCCTTGCTCGTAGCTGCAATCAACATAACTCGTTAGGGGGAGACGACCCTAACAACACAGCTCTATCGCACGATCTCAGAGTGAGAAGAATGGAAACCAATCCTAAATGTCCTGCAGTCTCCTGATTATAGATGTGGTGCACAACACACCGATAATCAAGACTCTACTAGACACTTTCCGAGGACTAACTGCTCTGATACCACTTTTGTCACGACCCGACCCCGGGCCGCGACTGGTGCCCTACCTGGGCACCCTTCTATTCATACAACATAATAAACTGCGGAAAATAAATACACTTTTTTAAAAAAAAAACTAAGGCCAAGCCGATAAGGCTGCCATAACATAAAAATTTACCCGAAAGGGTCTACACTGTTTAACAATGTAAAAACAACTCTAGCCAGTCCAGCCCACAGATGAATACAGACCTCTAAGATTTGGACAAATACTATGACGGGACAAGGCCCCGCCGTACCCCTGAATATACATAACCATGACGACAAGCTCCGGAACATTGGAGCCATCTCAAAATGCTGAACCAGGATCCTAAGCTCGCGGATCCACAACTGTGTACCTAAACCTGCGGACATGAACGCAGCCCCCCGAAGGGGGTCAGTACAACAGGTACCGAATATGGAACGGAAAATAAGGTACAGTAAACAAATCATAACTGTACAAAAGAATGACAGGGGCAAGTATAAAAAGGGTAAATACCAGATCCTACCGTGTCATTACCATCTCGTGAACTTAATCGTACCTTATTATCTTTTCCCATTTTTACATAAAAGTTATAGTCACATTCTTACGTACATGCTTAGGAAAAACCGTCAAGTTCATTACCATATAACTTACTTACCTTGCATAACATAATCCGGCCCTTTATGGAGGGACGCCTATACTGCCCGGCCCAATCTGGGACGCGATAAAGTCACATAAGTCTGCCCATAGAGGTATACTGCCCGGCCCAATCTGGGACGCGATAATGTCATATAGTCTGCCCATAAAGGTATACTGCCCGACCCATTTCTGGGACGCGATAATGATATATAGTTTGCCCATAAAGGTATACTTCCCGGCCCATTCCTGGGACGCGATAATGTCATATAGTCTGCCCATAAAGGTATACTGCCTGGCCCATTCCTGGGACGCGATAATGTCATATAGTCTGCCCATAAAGGTATACTGCCCGACCCATTCCTGGGACGCGATAATGTCATATAGTCTGCCCATAAAGGTATACTGCCCGGCCTATTCCTGGGACGCGATAATGTCATTATAAAATCCAGGAATTTAACCCAACGTACTACGTACCTCTACTCCTTTAGAATGACTTTTTTTCAAATAAAACTTCCAAGATACTAATAACCGTAGTATCAAGTCATATCTACTTTTCAAGACAAGTCACAATACCTTTTAGAAATACATTTACAGGCTTCTAAATCAAGTGGCTTCTTTCTTAAAAAACTTAAGCAATTGGTACCTTTAAAACAATTTGCCCTTCTTTATTTCAAGTCATTCTTTGTTTATATTACTAGAGAAAATCATTCTCTTAACCTTCCATAAAGTTATTATAACCAACTTCCCATAAAGTCGTTATACTAACTTTATACCTTAGACTAATTCATTCTTTTTATAACCAAGAGACTTATACTTTCAAATAAAGTTACATAACTTTTAAAATACTTCAAGTCTCTTAACTTTAGAATCAAGTTTCTTAACTTAGAATTTAAAATCTCTTATCTTTAGAATATCATGAAATCCATGCTTTCCAAATCAAGTATTCTATACATTTAAATCAAGTCATTTCTTCCTTTAGAAATCAAGTCCCATAACTTGAAAAATAAAGTTTCTTAACCTTTTAAGAATTCAAGGTTGATAGTCTTAAAAACTTCATACGTAAACTCTTTTAAATTAAGTAACATATACTTTGGTGCGTTTTGAATAAGTTATACTTATTTATAACGATCTTATTCAAGTAGCCATGATCTAGAAAATGTAATACAATTTTGTCTTATCTTAGTTTCTATGCAGATGGAGAATTCTACTCATTTTAATATAATCAATTGTCATTACATTTTCCTTTATTAACGCTGCAATGGCTTGTTCGATACTTATTCTCATTCGTGCCGTAAAATTAGCCAAGTCAACTTGGCTCCAAATACCTCCTAACAACTCTTACCAACATCCCCCATAAGACTTGGTAAGAACTTAGGATAACCTAGACATAACCTTTACATAGAGTAAATCACATACATACCTCTTAACTTCTAAGAGTAGAAGGGAACATGAAATAATACCACATGTATATTCTATACATAGAATCATGCCAAAGGAAGGAAGATATTCACATACCTCGCGACGATTATCGACAAATAGCAAAATGCTCCAAAGTACTTCAACCTTGATAGCTATTCCATCCTTCAAGTAGAATACGCTATACTTAGTACTTCAACCTATAATGGCCATAATACGTCCATTTACCCCTAGCTTCGAACGTAGAATATTCTAAGTGCAAAGTCACTAAATTCTACGGAAAATCGGACAGCACTTCCTTTGTTTCTACATACATTTCCACCTTTTTCAAGGCCGAATTCAATAACCAAACACGCCACATTTAAGGCTCAACAATGTAGTTAACAATAGGGGATTACATGCCTAACAGGATGTGTAAAATTCCTCCCCACAATTGATACGATACTAGTTCCATGTTTAAAGCCATTCTCGGCTAAACATATATAACAACACAAAGTCCTTTCCCAATTATTTTAATCCAAATTCTTAGGTCTAACATGTTATATAGTAATAAACAACTTCAACAACTATAATACCTTCTTTATATAACATGTGACGACTTAAACTAATAATCAACTTGAATTGTAATCTTAAGGGTTAAACATGCTAGTTTTCGGATTAGGGTTCCAATAGCCAATACACTTATAAAACTTCATACTAAATACCTCATGCTTGCTAATATCCATAACTACAATGATAAGGAATCTTTATGTTATACCCCGTATTTCCAGAGTATGTATGTGAGGACGTACGTACAATTGTGTAAGCCCAAATTATGATTAAGGTCGAAATTGTGCACACCCAACGAAAAGAATTGTTTTTCCGACGAAAAGTTTTCCGAACCTTGTAAGGGAATTTTACGTTTTCAAGAATTTATTTAATTTGGATTTTTCCGAGAGATGAAATATTTTGGACCAACGAGAGGGCGACATGTGTCACCCTCAAGTGGACGTCATTGAGGGGAATTGATTGGCACGTTTTTAGTGTTTTAAAGGCCATAAACCTTTGGTCAATGTTTGGTGAGATATTTTGTGGGTAGATGGATAAGGTGGGACCCACACACACTTGTCCAAATCTCCTCCCTCCACTTGCTTGAATCTTGACAATTGGAGGTCCTATAAATACCCCCCCCCCCCTAAGTTGCAAGAATTCTTCATCCTCTAAACATTTTCTAAGTCTCAAAATCCCTCCCATCTCTTAGAAGTTCTCGTCCAAAGCACCCTCTCTCCCCCCCTCTTGAGTGTTCTAGCCGAAACACCCCCCCCTTGGTTGAAAATGTCTCCAAGTATTGTTGTTATTCCAAAATACCTTAGCCCAAATACCTTGTAGTATTCCCAAGTTACCTCTATCCAAAAAGCCAGGAAATGCTACTTTATATCCTTTAGTCACTAAACGAAGCCCTAGGAAAATATTCATAGTTGGTTGAAGTATTAAGTAGAAGTTGTTTAGAACTTCTAAGGGTTTCTTGGAGCGAATTGGAGCGTACAGAATAGGAGCTAAACCTTGCTCAGGATCGACTTTAATCTTGGATAATTTTGGGCTTATCGAGGTAAATATCTTTGTCCTTCTATTGTAATTGGAAATTACATATAGTAGTTTATAATTGAGTATAAGATATAGAAGGATGGTATAATAGAAGAGAATTGAACTGTACTTACATAGGACTGTATTTACAGTAGACTTGTGTAGTTTGTCGGGTAGGGAAGTGCTGCCCAAATTTTCGTAGAAATAAGAACCTTCTGCTTAGAATATTCTACAGAGTAGTCTAGACGTTGATAGACGTATTTGACTATTATAGGTTGATACTCTGCGCGCGACATATTCGACTTGGCAGGTGGATTTCGCCGAGGAGGTATGTGATTCTTCCTATCCTCTTGAGCATGATATTTTAAAAGAATATATATAGTACGGTAGACGTACGTGTGTTAACTGAACGTGGTTTTACTTCGATGTCTTTTGACTTGAGTTTTAAATAATAAGAATCTTGAAGTATTTCAAAAGAATTAAGGATCGATTTTGAAAGAAGAGTAATACTTGGTTTTAAAAGCTTAAGAGTTATACTAGCTTTATGGGAAGTTAGGTATAACGACTTAAGAGAAATAAAAGGAACGATTTACTTAATTGTTTATGAAAGCCTTGTATTGATTTCGGAAATGAGAATAAGTATCGAACAAACCACTGCAGCGCTAATAAAGGAAAATGTATTGACTAATTAAGTATTATTAAAACCAGTAGAAACCTCCATCTGCATAGAAGCTAAGATAAGACAAAATTGTATTACATTTCCTAGATCATGGCTGCTTTAATAAGATCATTAATAAACAAGTTTTGATTTTCTTAAAATTTCAAAGTAAGGACTTGATTTATAAAAGACAAAGACTTGAAAATTTGAAGTGTTTTCGTTTAAAAAGGAAGGCATGCTTTTGTCTTAAGTTGGTTCAAAAAGAAGGTAGGGAAATTGTTTTGGTTTACTTAAAAAGATAGTCACTCTATTTTGATACTACGGGTATCGTGTGACTCTTGTGAAAGAAACGGATCTTTTTAAAGAGTTAATGTATGAAGTACTTTGGGGATAAAAACCCGAACTTGTTGACATAAAATAGAAAGTACCTTGTGTGAATAACTTGACTATGTTGGTTTGTGATAGCCTTGTAATACTTTTTTGTTGGTTTGATAAGTAAACATGTTAGGATGCTACGTGTGTTAGTGTCTTGTGATGTTTGTGTAAAGGGGTTTCCCTTGATTGTGCTTATGTTGTTTAACGATAAGCCGTTATGTTAGTATTGTACCACTCATCTCTTGACATGATATACCGGGGGTTAAGCTGCCCCCCGATGCGAGGGATGCCTCATGCGGGTCCAGGAGACCTATGCGGAGCTACGAGAGTTCCAGGTTAGTGTGCGGGGAATACCTCATGCGGTCTATGTGTCCATGCGGACTACGAGTCGGGGCGATGCCGAGTAGCTACCCTCGATGCGGGAATACCTCGCGAGGGCCTAGGTGGCTATCGCGAGTGCGGTGAGTTCCAGATTTGACGCGCATTGATACCGAGGCGAGTGGCGGCCGATCATGTGGCGGTCTAGAAAGACTCGTGATACGCTTTATAGCATTGTTGGTACTGGGTTTTAGTAGTCGGCTATGCCTTCGCATTTACCCGTCATTGTATTATGACACAGTGGGACACGTGTTCATGTGTATTCCTTGGTGCTTTTATATCATGGATCGCCAGGTGAGGAAGGAATTCCACGCATGATTGATATTGTGGGCATGAGACCCATAGTTATATTTGAGTGATGACCTTAAGGCGTGAGTCCACGACTTGACATGATCGCTACATATGTGTATCGTAAATTGGTTATCATATATGTCTTACATTTTATATAGACTATTATGATTTCATTTCTGATATTTTGATTTCACATACATGGTACTGTTGTCGACCTCGGGGGCTGCGTTCATGCCGCAGTAGAGGTACACGCTTGTTGATCCTCGCTCATAGGGTCACAGTTCAGCGTTTTGGGAACCTCCGTGTCTCCGGAGGCTTATCTTTGGTATAGTCCCCTGTCGTTGTAGGTACTTACATTCAGGGGTATGGCGGTGCCCTGTCCCGCCATTGTTGTTATAACATTCTTAGAGTGCAGTAATCTTGTTGTGGCGGGGTTTGTAAAAGGGATGTAACTGTTCAAGCTTTTATATATATATGCCGACAGGCAGCTTTTTTCAGATAAACTGTTTCTCACTTCATATTGTTTCATGTCTTGTTTTATATTCCGCTGGTTACTCTGATGTAGGTCTACTTGGGTGCTCGGGTAAGGCACCAGTCACGGGCCCGGGTTCGGGTCATGACACTTTAATTGCTAAAACGACAAGATTTATACCTTTACAAGCCCTTAAAATTTCCAAGATTCAAAGTCGCTCCTTAGCAATTCTTAGCTCCTTTTCTTATGTCCCAATATGCTCCAAGCACTCCTTAGAAGCTCATGAAGAACTCCTCTTCAAGTTCCATCTTCAAAGTTGAAGAACATCTTAGGTTTTCGCCTTGCGACTAACGTAAAAACGTCGTTTTTCCGAAATCTTTCTATTGATATATCCTTACAATATCCTTAGGGACCTTGGGTTAAATTCTTGTGAATTATGGACAACAATTGAAAATTTTTTGTGGGAAAAAGCTCATTGCCGTGAGCTTCACTAAGCTAGCTCAAAGTTTCTTGAAAATTTTCTAAGTGTGAATACTTGTCTTGCACTAGTGTGTATATATAATACAATGTAGGGTCTAGATTATAACACTTGTTAGGGTTGGATGGAAGAGATCAAGTCAAGTGGCCCTTGGACTTAGTCAACAATGTCAAGCTCTTTAATTAGCAAGACTTGGTCATCTTAACATTGGCCAAAAGACCATTTTGCCCTTGTATTGATTCGACCAAGCCATGTGGGGAGGGGTGCCAAGTGTCGCCCTCCCATTCGTCCATAAAATTCCGTAACCCTCGTGGGCCCCACAAAACGTAAAATTCCTCGGGTGGGCCCCACATGACCAAATCCGTAAAAATAAATTTCCATAATGATAATAAGTTCCATACTCTTCAAATAATGCATTTTGAGAATCCAATTCTCCTCAATGAACATTTTTCCTTTCCGACGTTCGGAAGATTTTCCGTCGGAAAAACAATTCTTCCTTTCGTACCAATATCAAGTCTTGAGTTCCTTACGTACATTCTCTTAAACATGTCCTGGACTTACGGGGTGTAACAAAAATAATGTGTATTATTTTCAAAAGGATGACAAGAAGGTCTGGTTGATACCATTGTCACCTAGTAAGGTGACAAAAATGAAGATCCAAAATGCCAAGAATCGCAAGGAAAAGTCTGAGGCCCTCTTTCTTAATGCATCAGAGATTAAAGAGGATTTGAAGAAGGTGATTTATATATATGCATTGGTGTGCAAGGATAAGAAGAGTCTTGTGGGAGTTACGGTTGAAGATGCCAACTCGAAGGAACTCCTGAAGAAATTTGAAGATGTATTTTTGGATGATCTTGCACCCAGATTACCACCAATCAGAAGTATTGAACATGCTATTGATTTTATTCTAGGAAGTTCATTACCTATTCGTCTAGCCTATAGATGTAATCTGAAAGAGGATAAGGAATTGCAAAGACAAGTGCAACATTTACCAGACAAAGGCTTTGTCCGGGAGAGCCTTAGTCCCTGTGTAGTACCCGCCTTGTTGGTGCGAAAGATAGATAGGACTTGGCACATGTGTATTGATAGTCGAGCGGTCAATAACATCACCGTAAAGTAAAGGTTTCCTATGCCGAGTTTGGATGATTTTTTGGATGATTGAGTGGGGCCAAGTTGTTCTCCATGATATATTTGAGGAGTGGCTACCATAAAATTCAGGATATGAGAGGGAGATGAATGGAATATGTCTTTCAACACCAAGTATGATTTGTACAAATGGCTTGTGATGTCATTTGGATTGTGTAATGCTCCAATCTCTTTCATGAGGCTCATACACTAGGTACTATGACCATTCATGGATAAATTTTTTGTGGTTTACTTGGATGATATCTTGATTTATAGTCAAGATAGGGAATCTTACTTGTCGCATTTAGAAGTTATATTTGAGAAGTTAAGAGATGTAAAGTTGTATGGAAAGTTAGAGAAGTGTGCTTTTATGATTACTAGTATCATATTCTTAGGATACAGAGTATCATCTAAGGGCATTCATGTGGATCCTATAAGGTGGAAGCTATCCGGAATTGTCCTGAGACTACGAATGTAAGTGAGGTAAGAATATTCCATGATTTGGCTTCTTTTCATCATCGTTTAATTCGAGATTTTAGTACCCTTGCTACCCCTATCACTGAACCAATAAAAAATAATGAGTTTAAATGGTCCCAAGGAGCACAAAGAACTTTTGAAGCCTTGAAGGGAAGGTTTTACACCCCGTAATTCAAGGATATGTTTAAGAGAATGTATGTAAGGAACACAAGACTTGAAATTGGTACGAAAGGAAGAATTGTTTTTCCGACGGAAAATCTTCCGAACGTCGGAAAGGAAAAATGTTCGTTGGTGAGAATTAGATTCTCAAAATGCATTAATTGAAGAGTATGGAACTTATTATCATTATGTAAATTTATTTTTTACGGATTTGGTAGTGTGGGGCCCACCCGAGGAATTTTACGTTTTGCGGGGCCCACGAGGGTTACGGAATTTTATGGACGAATGGGAGGGCAACATGTGGCACCCCTCCCACATGGATTGGTCGAATTAATGCAAGGGCAAAAGGGTCATTTGACCATTGTAAAGATGAGAAAGTCTTGCTAGGCTTGAGCTTGAGATTGTTGACTAAGTCAAGAGCCACTTGGCTTGATCCCTTTCATCCAAATTTAATATGTGTTGTAATCTAAGCCTTCCATTGTGTTTTATATAGTACCCTAGTGCAAGACAAGGTCTTCAACACTTAGAAAATATTAGAGAAACTTTGAGCTTAGCCAAGAAGCTCTCGGGTTTGGTCTTATTCTCACTCATATTTTTTGTAGTTTTGATCCATTAGCCACAAGACTTTAACCCAAGGTCCCTAAGGGTATTGTAAGGATATCTCAATAGAAATATTTCGGAAAAATGGTGTTTTCACGTTAGTCGCAAGGCGAAAACCTAAGGCATTTTCATAGGTTTTGATTGGAAATGGAAGAGAAGTTGGTTGTGAGCTTCTAAAGGCTTCAAATAGCGGATTGGAGCGTAAAGGAAAGGAGCTAAGAATTGCTAAGGAGCGACATTGAATCTTGGAAATTATAAGGGCTTGTAAAGGTAAAATTCTTGTCGTTTTAGTAATTGAGATTACTTATTGTTGTAGCTATGGATATTAGAAAGTATGAGATATATATATTATGAAGTTGATAAGTGTTATGGATATTGGAACCCTAATCCGAAAACTAGTATGTTTAGCCTGGAGATTTCAATTCAATTGGATTATTAGTTAAATCGTCACATGTTATATAAGGAAGGAATTATAATTGTTAAGTTGTTTATGACAATATAACATGTTAGACCTAAGAAGTTGTATTGAAAAAGAATTGGAAAAGGACTTTGTGTTGTTGTATATGTTTAGTCAAGAATGGCTTTAAATATGGAACTAGTTTCGTATTAATTTGTGGGGCGGAATTTTACACGTCCTGTTAAGGCATGTAATCCCCTTTGGTTAGCTGAATTGTTGGGCCTTAAATGTGGCGTGTTTGGTTATTGAATTCGGCCTTGAAAAAGGTGGCAAAGTATGTAGAAACAAAGGAAGTGATGTCCGATTTTCCGTAGAATTTAGTGACTTTGCACTTAGAATATTCTACGTTTGAAGCTAGAGGTTAATGGACGTATTATGACCATTATAGGCTGAAGTACTAAGTATAGCGTATTCTACTTGAAGGATGGAATAGCTATCAAGGTTGAAGTACTTGGGAGCATTTTGCTAATTGTCGATAATCGTCGCGAGGTATGTGAACCTCTTCCTTCTTTTGACATGATTCTATGTATGGAATATACATGTGGTATTATTTCATGATCCCTTCTACACTTAGAAGTTAAGAGGTATGTATGTTGATTTACTCTACGTGAGGGTTATGTCTAAGTTAGCCTAAGTTCTTACCAAGTCTTATGGGGGATGTTGGTAAGAGTCGTTAGGAGGTAATTTGGAGCCAAGTTGACTTGGCTAATTTACGGCACGAATGAGAATAAGTATCGATCAAGCCATTGCAGCGTTAATAAAGGAAAATGTAATGACAATAAATTATATTAAAACAAGTAGAATTCTCCATCTTCATAGAAGCTAAGATAAGACAAAATTGTATTACGTTTTCTAGATCATGGCTACTTGAATAAGATCGTTATAAATAAGTATAACTTATTCACAAAGCACCAAGGTATATGTTACTTAATTTAAAAGAGTTTACGTATGAAGTTTTAAGACTATGAATCTCAATTCTTAAAAGGTTAAGAGACTTTATTTTTCAAGTTATGGGGCTTGATTCTTAAAGGAAGAAATGAATTGATTTACAAGTATAGAATACTTGATTTGGAAAGACTTGATTTCTAAAGTTAAGAAACTTGTTTTCTTAAAAGTTAAGAGACTTGAAGTATTTTGAAAGCTATGTAATTCGATTTGAAAGTATAAGTCTCTTGGTTATAAAAGGAATGAATTTGTCTAAGACATAAAGAGTTATAACGGCTTTATGGGAAGTTGGTTATAACCACTTTATGGAAGATTAAAAGAATGGTTTTCTTCAGTAATGTAAGCAAAGAAATGATTTGAAATAAAGAAGGGCAAATTGTTTTAAAGGTACCAATTGCTTAAGGTTTTTAAGAAAGAAGTCACTTGATTTAGAAGCCGGTAAATGTATTTCTAAAAAGGTATTGTGACTTGTCTTGAAAAGTAGATATGACTTGATACTACGGTTGTTAGTATCTTGGAAGTTTCATTTGAAAAAGAGTCATTCTAAAGGAGTAGAGGTACGTAGTACGTTGGGTTAAATTCCCAGATTTTATATGACTTTACCGCGTCCCAGGAATGGGTCGGGCAGTATACCTTTATGGGCAGACTATATGACATTACCGTGTCCCAGGAATGGGCCGGGCAGTATACCTTTATGGGCAGACTATATGACATTACCGCGTCGAGAATGGGCGGCAAGATACCTTTATGGGCAGACTATATGACATACCGCGTCCCAGGAATGGGACGGGCAGTATACCTTTATGGGTAGACTATGTGACTTTACGCGTCGGGAATGGGCGGGCGATACCTTTATGGGCAGGCTATGTGACTTTATCGCGTCGTGAATGGGCGGGCAAGATACCTCATGCGGACTTATGTGACTTTATCGCGTCCCAGATTGGGCCGGGCAGTATAGGCGTCCCTCCATAAAGGGTCGGATTATGTTATGCAAGGTAAGTAAGTTATGGTATGAACTTGACAGGTTTTTCCTAAGCATGTACGTAAGAATGTGACTATAACTTTTATGTAAAAATGGGAAAAGATAATAAGGTACGATTATGTTCACGAGATGGAAATGACACGGTAGGATATGGTATTTACCCTTTTTATACTTGCCCCTGTCATTCTTTTGTACAGTTATGATTTGTTACTGTACCTTATTTTCCGTTCCATATTCGAATTTTGTTATCGACCCCGCCGGGGCTGCGTTCATGTCCGCAGGTTTAGGTACACAGTTGTGGATCCGCGAGCTTAGGATCATGGTTCAGCATTTGAGATGGCTCCATTGTTCCGGAGCTTGTCGTCATGGTTATGTATATTCAGGGGTACGGCGGGGCCTTGTCCCGTCATAGTATTTGTCCAAATCTTAGAGGTATGTATTCATCTGTGGGATGGACTGGCTAGAGTTGTTTTTTTCATTGTTAAACAGTGTAGACCCTTTCGGGAAGTTTTTATGTTATGGCAGCCTTATCGGCCTGACCTTAGTTTTTGATAAGAAAAAAAAAGTGTTATTTATCTTCCGCAGTTTATTATGTTGTATGAATAGAAGGGTTTCGTGTAGGGCACGATCGCGTCTTGGTGGTCGTGACAAAAGTGGTATCGAGCGATTAGTCCTCGGAAAGTGTCTACAGACCGTGTCTAGTAGAGTCTTGATTATCGGTGTGTTGTGCACCACATCTATAATCAGGAGGCTGCAGGACATTTAGGATTGGTTTCCATTTTTCTCACTCTGAGATCGTGCGATAGAGCTGTGTTGTTAGGGTCGTCTCTCCCTAACGAGTTATGTTGATTGCAGCTACGAGAAAGCGTGATGACCAGGAAGGACTATGTGGATTGCGTATCCAGGTTGGTAATGATTATAGTATAGTTGGTATTATGACATACAACTATACGGAGTTATGTATGAGGGTCAGACGCGTGTTGCCTAGAATGATTTTAGATTACCAAGAGTTGGTAAAGACTAACTCGATACCGGGAAGGTATGGAACAGTTAATGAATTCTCGCCAAAGTCTTATGTTTTATTTCGAGATAATTGGGAAATGATGAGCTATCTGATAGGGCAGTGAACCCTTAAGAAGTCATGTTAAGGAACCTGATGGAATGACATGTTAATAGATTAAGCTACGTGGTATGGGTAAGAGAATGGTACGTATGAGACCCGTATGGAGTTAGTATGGTTGTCGTGGTCAAGACAACACGATTATGGTATTATGAGAAGTTTTTGTACCCGTTTACGGGGGGACTGGTAAGGTAGGCTTGGAGCATGGAAATTTGCGAGCCTAAGAATGTTGATGACCGCTGAGACCTTAGATGTACAAGGTCTTCTCGGGTAGAAAGATTTATTATAGACCAAGAATAAGAGTTAAGTGCGACGGTGGGACGGGGTAAGGACCTATTGCGGGTCGCCCCATAGCCTGAAATGGAGTGGGATCAGTTGGTAGTAGTTTCGCTACGTGACAGGGTCACGAGAGTGCAAGGCCCAAGTCTAGTTAATTGTTTTACGGGTTCGTGGACGCGTTCCACCGGAACCAGGTCGTGAGAGCCGGAAATGGCCTTATATTGTTTAAAAGAGTGACTCCAAAAGATTGGGGGCCAGAATCGGTATGGGGGTTATGTATGTATGCTAGTATGAGTTGGAAGTACGGAAAGGGTACGACCAGTAAGAAAGATAGCAACCAAGTGTAAAGGAATAGAGCCTGAATCCATAAGAACCTTTCAAGGTAACTACACCCGTGAGTGTTTGGGGTGGTAGCTGGGCGGGTATATGAGATTTGCCGAATGACTGATCGTCGGACCTAGTAGACCTAGTAGAGATGATTATGACGGACTTTGAGGTCATTATGAGTATGGGCTAGTTGGCTTCGTGAGTGCCAAGGTTGACATCTTAGTATAAGTATTGTTATGTGGCCATGGGTGGCATACGTGTATGAAGGGTGTAGTAAAAGAAGACTATGTCGCGCTCTAATTAGATTGGACTCCGAAAGAACATTCGAGGACGAATGTTTCTAAGGGGGGAAGAATGTTATACCCCGTAATTCAAGGACGTGTTTAAGAGAATGTATGTAAGGAACACAAGACTTGAAATTGGTACGAAAGGAAGAATTGTTTTTCCGACGGAAAATCTTCCGAACGTCGGAAAGGAAAAATGTTCGTTGGTGAAAATTAGATTCTCAAAATGCATTAATTGAAGAGTATGGAACTTATTATCATTATGTAAATTTATTTTTTACGGATTTGGTCGTGTGGGGCCCACCCGAGGAATTTTACGTTTTGCGGGGCCCACGAGGGTTACAGAATTTTATGGACGAATGGGAGGGCGACACGTGGCACCCCTCCCACATGGCTTGGTCGAATTAATGCAAGGGTAAAAGGGTAATTTGACCATTGTAAAGATGAGAAAGTCTTGCTAGGCTTGAGCTTGAGATTGTTGACTAAGTCAAGAGCCACTTGGCTTGATCCCTTTCATCCAAATTTAATATGTGTTGTAATCTAAGCCTTCCATTGTGTTTTATATAGTACCCTAGTGCAAGACAAGGTCTTCAACACTTAGAAAATATTAGAGAAACTTTGAGCTTAGCCAAGAAGCTCTCGGGTTTGGTCTTATTCTCACTCAAATTTTTTGTAGTTTTGATCCATTAGCCACAAGACTTTAACCCAAGGTCCCTAAGGGTATTGTAAGGATATCTCAATAGAAAGATTTCGGAAAAACGGCGTTTTCACGTTAGTCGCAAGGCGAAAACCTAAGGCATTTTCATAGGTTTTGATTGGAAATGGAAGAGAAGTTGGTTGTGAGCTTCTAAAGGCTTCAAATAGCGGATTGGAGCGTAAAGGAAAGGAGCTAAGAATTGCTAAGGAGCGACATTGAATCTTGGAAATTATAAGGGCTTGTAAAGGTAAAATTCTTGTCGTTTTAGTAATTGAGATTACTTATTGTTGTAGCTATGGATATTAGCAAGTATGAGATATATATATATTATGAAGTTGATAAGTGTTATGGATATTGGAACCCTAATCCGAAAACTAGTATGTTTAGCCTGGAGATTTCAATTCAATTGGATTATTAGTTAAATCGTCACATGTTATATAAGGAAGGAATTATAATTGTTAAGTTGTTTATGACAATATAACATGTTAGACCTAAGAAGTTGGATTGAAAAAGAATTGGAAAAGGACTTTGTGTTGTTGTATATGTTTAGTCAAGAATGACTTTAAATATGGAACTAGTTTCGTATTAATTTGTGGGGCGGAATTTTACACGTCCTGGTAAGGCGTGTAATCCCCTTTGGTTAGCTGAATTGTTGGGCCTTAAATGTGGCGTGTTTGGTTATTGAATTCGACCTTGAAAAAGGTGGCAAAGTATGTAGAAACAAAGGAAGTGATGTCCGATTTTCCGTAGAATTTAGTGACTTTGCACTTAGAATATTCTACGTTTGAAGCTAGAGGTTAATGGACGTATTATGGCCATTACAGGTTGAAGTACTAAGTATAGCGTATTCTACTTGAAGGATGGAATAGCTATCAAGGTTGAAGTACTTCAGAGCATTTTGCTAATTGTCGATAATCGTCGCGAGGTATGTGAACCTCTTCCTTCTTTTGACATGATTCTATGTATGGAATATACATGTGGTATTATTTCATGATCCCTTCTACTCTTAGAAGTTAAGAGGTATGTATGTTGATTTACTCTACGTGAGGGTTATGTCTAAGTTAGCCTAAGTTCTTATCAAGTCTTATGGGGGATGTTGGTAAGAGTCGTTACGAGGTAATTTGGAGCCAAGGTGACTTGGCTAATTTACGGCACGAATGAGAATAAGTATCGATCAAGCCATTGCAGCGTTAATAAAGGAAAATGTAATGACAATAAATTATATTAAAACAAGTAGAATTCTCCATCTGCATAGAAGCTAAGATAAGACAAAATTGTATTACGTTTTCTAGATCATGGCTACTTGAATAAGATCGTTATAAATAAGTATAACTTATTCACAAAGCACCAAGGTATATGTTACTTAATTTAAAAGAGTTTACGTATGAAGTTTTAAGACTATGAATCTCAATTCTTAAAAGGTTAAGAGACTTTATTTTTCAAGTTATGGGGCTTGATTCTTAAAGGAAGAAATGAATTGATTTACAAGTATAGAATACTTGATTTGGAAAGACTTGATTTCTAAAGTTAAGAAACTTGTTTTCTTAAAAGTTAAGAGACTTGAAGTATTTTGAAAGCTATGTAATTCGATTTGAAAGTATAAGTCTCTTGGTTATAAAATGAATGAATTTGTCTAAGACATAAAGAGTTATAACGGCTTTATGGGAAGTTGGTTATAACCACTTTATGGAAGATTAAAAGAATGGTTTTCTTCAGTAATGTAAGCAAAGAAATGATTTGAAATAAAGAAGGGCAAATTGTTTTAAAGGTACCAATTGCTTAAGGTTTTTAAGAAAGAAGTCACTTGATTTAGAAATAGGTAAATGTATTTCTAAAAGGTATTGTGACTTGTCTTGAAAAGTAGATATGACTTGATACTACGGTTGTTAGTATCTTGGAAGTTTCATTTGAAAAAGAGTCATTCTAAAGGAGTAGAGTGCGTACGTTAGGTTAAATTCGGATTTTATATGACTTTACGCGTCGGGAATGTGTCACGAACCGACCCGGGCATGGCGGTGCCCTACATGGGCACCCTTCTGTGTATACATCAGAGAAAATCAGCGGAACATACATGAAACTTACAAAATAAAACAACAGAAGTAAAACAACAGGTTAGCCGATGGGGCTACCTTCCTGGACATACATATATACAACCGAAGCAGTTGCCTCCTTTCCTTTACAAACTGACCCACAATATGTGACTACAGACCTCTAAGAGTTTTAACATAACAACTGTGGCGGGACAGGGCCCCGCCATACCCCTGAATATACATGAATCTACAACCTCAGGGGAAACCGTACCAAGAGATAAGCCTCCGGAGCAAATGGAGCTTTTTCCCAAAACTGAACCGAGATCCTAAGAGCAAGGATCACCAACCTGGGTACCTAAAACCTGCGGGCATGAACGCAGCCCCCCGAAGGGGTCAAGATAACAGTACCGAATATGGAAAAGAAATAACGTCTGAAATGATCATAATCAGACAAAAGAATGCGAGGACAAGTATAAAAAAATACATACCAGATCCTGCCGTGTCATTACCACTTATGAACTTAATCATACCTTATTACTTTTTCCATTTTCAATAAAAGTTATAGTCACATTCTTACGTACATGATTAGGAAAAATCATTAAGTTCATTACCATATAACTTACTTATCTTTCATAACATAATCCGGCCCTTTATGGAGGGACGCATATACTACCCGGCCCAATCTAGGACGCGATCAAGTCACACAAATATCAAAGCGTGCCCGTGAAATCCCCCATCACTGCCGACAACTATAAGTGTAAAATATAACCATGTGACGCGCCCGTGGCATCCCACCTCACTGTCGGCGTACACATACACAACACATATATATATCTCCTGCCCGTGGAATCCCACATCACTGCCGACAGCCGTAGGTGTAACATATAACCATGTGTCGCGCCCGTGGCATCCCACCTCACTGTCGGTGTACACATATACAACACATATATATATCTCCTGCCCGTGGAATCCCACATCACTGCCGACAGCCGTAGGTGTAAAATATAACCATGTGTCGCGCCCGTGGCATCCCACCTCACTGTCGGCGTACACATATACAACACACACACATATATATATATATATATATATATATATAACGCGGCCGCATGCCCCGGAATCCCTCATCGTATAAGCATGGCCATAACGTGCCCTCGGCATCCTCATCGTAGTGCAGTCTTCATGGGGAGCTAGCCCATGGAGTAATAATATAACATGCCCCCGGAATCCCTCATCGTGGGTACATGTCTTCATGGGGAGCTATCCCATGGAGTAAAATATAACATGGTCGCATGCCCCGGAATCCCACATCGTATAAGCATGGCCATGCAGTAATAAAACGCGCGGGCATCTAACCCGCATCCGCTGCATGCCCGGCATCCTCATCGTCGTATAAGCATGGCGAGATTAATCACAATGGAAGCATACCCGTGGAATCCCGTCACGCTGCAGTGCGTCAATCAAATGTCCGCATCTAACCCGCATCCTCGTCACATGCCCTAATCCCACATCGTATAAGCATGTCAAGGATCAATCATAATGGAAGCATACCCGTGGAATCCACATCACCGTCGACGCGTCCAAGTAAACTTATAACAAGACAAATGCCTCCAACCGAGTCACGACAACGTAACATATAATACTTGCACTTAAAGCTATCACAAGCAAACACAGACAAGTTCATTAAACCTTTAGACTTCCATTTTTATAAACTCATGGCACTTCCGTTTCTCACATAAAAATCCGGGAATTTAACCCCAAGTACTACGCACCTCTACTCCTTTAGAAAGACTCTTTTTCAAATAAAACTTCCAAGATACTAACAACCGTAGTATCAAGTCATATCTACCTTCAAGACAAGTCACAATACCTTTTTAGAAATACATTTACCGGCTTCTAAATCAAGTGACTTCTTTCTTAAAAACTTTAAGCAATTGGTATCTTTAAAACAATTTGCCCTTCTTTATTTCAAATCATTTCTTTGCTTACATTACTGAAGAAAACCATTCTTTTAATCTTCCATAAAGTTGTTATAACCAACTTCCCATAAAGCCGTTATAATCCTTTATGTTCTGGACAAATTCATTCCTTTTATAACCAAGAGACTTATACTTTCAAAATACTTCAAGTCCCTTAATTTTTAAGAAAACAAGTTTCTTAACTTTAGAAATCAAGTCTTTCCAAATCGAGTATTCTATACTTGTAAATCAATTCATTTCTTCTTTTAAGAATCAAGTCTCCTAACTTGAAAAATAAAGTCTCTTAACCTTAAGAATTTGAGATTCATAGCCTTTAAACTTCATACGTAAATTGTTATAAGTTAAGTAACATATACTTGGTGCGTTGTGAATAAGTTATACTTATTTATAACGATCTTATTCAAGTAGCCATGATCTAGAAAATGTAATACAATTTTGTCTTATCTTAGCTTCTATGCAGATGGAGAATTCTACTCATTTTAACATAATTGATTGTCATTACATTTTCCTTTATTAACGCTGCAATGGCTTGCTCGATACTTATTCTCATTCGTGCCATAAATTAGCCAAGTCAACTTGGCTCCAAAGTACCTCCTAACGACTCTTACCAACATCCCCCATAAGACTCGGTAAGGACTTAGGATAACTTTGACATAAACTTTGCATAGAGTAAATCACACAACTACCTCTTAACTTCTAAGAGTAGAAGGAAACATGAAATGATACCACAGGTATATTCCATACATAGAATCATGCCAAAGGAAGGAAGAGGTTCACATACCTCGCGACGATTATCGACAAGTAGCAAAATGCTCCAAAGTACTTCAACCTTGATAGCTATTCCATCCTTCAAGTAGGATACGCTATACTTAGTACCTCAACCTATAATGGTCACAATACATCCATTAACCTCTCACTTCAAACGTAGAATATTCTAAGTGCTAAGTCACTAAATTCTACGGAAAATCGGACAGCACTTCCTTTGTTTCTACATACTTGCCACCTTTTTCAAGGCCGAATTCAATAACCAAACACGCCACATTTAAGGCCCAACCAATGCAATTAATCAATAGGGGATTACACGCCTACTAGACGTGTAAAATTCCGCCCCACAAACGATATCAAATTAATACAACCTACAAGTCCAATTCGGCCACATATTGAGTACAACAATACCAATTCTTATCCAATTTCCATTTCAATCCAAATTGTTAGCATAACATGATATCAAGTCGCAATCGATTATACTACTATAATCTTCAAGTAAGTAACATGCGACGATTCTAGTAAACGACCAAATTGTAATCCAACTTCACATGGCTTACATTACATTTCGGATTTAAGGCTACAAACAATCCATAATAATTATAAACTTCAACATATCAACTTCATGTGTCACGACCCGACCTCGGGCTCGCGACTGGTGCCTTACCCCGGGCACCCTAGTGATACAACATCAGAGAAAATCAGCGGAATTAAAAACTTAAACATATGAACAATATGAAAAGAAACAGGCTAACCAAAACGGTCACCTTTCTGTATATAAACATAAAACCCGAACAGTTATATCCTTTTACAAACCCTGCCCACAACAGTACTACAGACCTCTAAGAGTTTTTATAACAACTATGACGGGACAGGGCCCCGCCATACCCCTGAATGTACAAGTACCTTACAATGACAGAGGACTATACCAAAAGATAAGCCTCCGGAGAAACGGAGCTTCCCAATACGCAGAACCGTGATCTTAAGAGCGAGGATCAACAACTGGTGTACCTCTACCTGCGGCATGAACGCAGCCCCCCGAAGGAGGTCGATAACAGTACCAAGTATGTGGCGAAAAATGCGTAAGTGAAACCATAACGATCATATAAAGCAGAGACATGTATGATAACCAAACTACAGTTCACAATATAATTTAGCAGACATGTCAAGTCAGGGACTCACGCCCGTAAAGTCATCACTCAAATATAACTCGGGAATTTAACCCGCACAACGGCCGCATGCCCCGGCATTTTACCTTGGTACAAGCATGGCCATGGAACCATCCTAATGGAAGCATACCCGTGGGCCACCCATCGTGTCAGTATGTCCAAAGGAAATAATAAGATAACAATCATAATGGAAGAATACTCGTGGGCCACGCATCATGTCAGTATGTCCAAAGCAAATAACAAGATAACACTCCTAATGGAAGCATACCCGTGGGCCACCCACCGTGTCAGTATGTCCAAAAGGAAATAACAAAATAACAATCAAAGTGGAAGCATACTCGTGGGCCACCCATCGTGTCAGTATGTCCAAAACAAATAACAAGATCACACTCCTAATGGAAGCATACCCGTGGGCCACCCATCGTGTCAGTATGTCCAAAAGGATCGATATAGTGGAAGCATACCCGTGGGCCACCCATCGTGTCAGTATGTCCAAAAGGATCGATATAGTGGAAGCATACCCGTGGGCCACCCATCGTGTCAGTATGTCCATCAATCAACGGATAATGAAGCCCTCCAACGAGAGACGCGGTAGCACAGAAATACAACACTTGCACAACAAAGGCTATCACCACAAGCATAGGCAAGTTCAACATACTATTAGACATTCTTCTTATTACAACAAAACCGGATTTTAACCCCAAGGTACTACGTATTTTAACTCTTTAAAAGATCCATTTCCTTCACAACAAGTCACATGATACCCGTAGTATCAAAATAGAGTAACTATCTTTTTTAAGTAAACCAAAACAATTTCTATACCTTCTTTTTAAACCATCTTTAAGACAAAACCATGCCTTTCTTTAAACCAAAACACTTCAAATTCCTCAAGTCCCTTTTCTTTTAGAAAACAAGTTCCTTACTTTGGAATTTAAGAAAAATCAATACTTGTTGTTAATGATCTTATTAAAGCAGCCATGATCTAGGAAATGTAATACAATTTTGTCTTATCTTAGCTTCTATGCAGATGGAGGTTTCTACTGGTTTTAATATAATTAATTATTTGCCAATACATTTTCCTTTATTAACGCTGCAGTGGTTTGTTCGATACTTATTCCCATTTCCGAAATCAATAAAACATTATCCTTTTAAAGACCAAGTACCCATTACTCATGAATGCGGTTTCACAAATTTTTAACACAATTCAAGTTCTTAACATTATCAAAAGTCAGATATAAGCCAAGTCTCTTGCCTTTTAAAATCAACAAACCATTCTTTTACCTACATAAAGTCGTTATAACTAACTTCCCATAAAGCTATTATAACACTTTATGTTTTAAACCAACCAAATTCGTTTAACACACGTACGTCTACCGTACTACATAGTTCACAACAATCATGCTAGAAAAGATAGGAAGAGGTTCACATACCTCGCGACGATTATCGACAAATAGCAAAACGCTCCAAGTACTTCAACCCGTCGGCTACTCCTTAAGCCAAGTAGATCACGCCACACGTAGTACTTCACTCCTAAAATGGTCATAGTACTTCTATCAAACCTTTCTTACCATTGAAGACTTATACCAATAAAAAGCCCTCTAATTCTACGGAAAAATTGGGCAGCACTGTTATACCCCGTAGTTCCAGGGTATGTATGCGAGGACGTACGTACGAGAATACGACAGAAAGATTGGAAAGGAAGAAAGAGGCGATTTTTCCACGAAAAAGTTTCCGGTTTTTGTGAAGGAAAAAGGTTCGTTAATGGGAATTGGATTCCCAGATTTGGTATTCGGACTTCCTGGAATATTAGAGAATTATGGAATTTTATTTTCGGAAATGGTCACGTGGGGCCCACGGGAGAAATTTACGGTTTTGTGGGGCCCACTTTGTTTTCGAGATTTTGGCCATTGTGGATATTTTCGGAAGATGTTTTATTTTGGGCCAATAGGAGGGTGACACGTGTCACCCCCGCCTAGGTGGCTTGGCCGAATGGCATTTGTGCACAACACCCGATTTGAGTCGTTTTTCGACGAAACGTTTCCACAGCTTTCGTAGGGGAATTTCCGGCTATGTCATTTTTAATTTTTGCGGATTTTTCCGAGAGACGGAACATTTTGGACCAACGAGAGGGCGGCACTTGGCACCCTCTCATTGGTGGGCAAGGTGGGCGGCACTTGGACGATTTGGGGTGTCAAGTGGTAGATATTTTTGGTAGATATTTGTGAGGGTTTTAAGGAGTAGGGACTAGGGGGCACTTGGGCATATCTTGGCCCTACACTTGTGTAGCACTTGGCTAGATCTTGGCCATTGGTTGGCCTTGGCTTGTAGTATAAATACCCCTCCCTTTGATGAACTTCTTCATCCATAAATTTGCCTAAGTCTTGAAAGCTCTCCTTCTCCCTCCCCTTGTGTTGAGTTCGGCCAAGGGCCTCCCCCTTGTGGCCGAGAGCACCCCCCACCCCTCTAGGGGTGCTAGCCGAGAGTGTACCCCCCCCCTAGCCTAGTTGCTTTCGTTTAATACCCCCCCTTTGTGGTGTAGAAATACTCTCAAAAGTATTGTTATAATGCCCAAATTACCTTAGCCGTATACCTTGTTGTATTCTAAGGTTATACCTATACGAAAAGCCCAGAAATACTATTATACTTTCCGTCAGTCACAAAACCGAAACCCTAAGGAAAATCTCCATAGTTAGTTGGAGTGTTGTAGAAGTTGGTTAGAACTTCTAAGGGTGGTTTGGAGCGGGTTGGGCGCCGGAGTTGGAGCTAAACCTTGCTCGGGAAGCGACATTAAACTCGGATAATTATGGGCTTATCGAGGTAAATATCTTGTCCTCTATTGTAATTGGAAATTACATGTTGTTAGAATATATAGTTGAATTATACTATATATAGAATCAACGTGGTTAGTTGGCAATGTCTTTTGACTTAAGCTGAAGAATCGATCTGTAATTACATAGGACTGTATTACAGTAGACTTGTGTAGTAGTACTGTGGAGTAGAATTGTACCCGTTCGGGTTAGATGTATAACCCCCCCCCCCCTGGTTGGCTTGGTAGCCGGCCCCGTTAGAGGAGGAGATTTACGCTGTTGCGGCGAATTTTACGTAGAATGTTCTACGATAAGATCTTGATGTTAATAAGCGCCTTGTGGCCTTATAGGTTGAAGTACTACGTGTGGCGCGTTCTACTTGGCTTAGGAGTAGCCGGTTGGAAGTACTTGGGCGTTTTGCTATTAGTCGATACTGTCGCGAGGTATGTGAGCGTCTTCCTATCTCTTCTAGCATGATATGTGTGAACTATGTAGTGCGGTGAGCGTGCATGTACTAAATGTATTTGATTGGTGTAAAACATAAAGTGTTATAACGGCCTTATGGGAAGTTGGTTATAACGGCTTTATGTTGGTAAGAAAATACATGTGGTTTTTAAAAGGTAACTGATTTGAACTATAACTGGCTTGTTATGTGTTAATAAAGAACTTGAAGTATTTCAAAAGAGTTTTGAATCATTTTGAAAGAAGAAGTAATACTTGGTTTTGAAAACTTAAGAGTTATACTAGCTTTATGGGAAGTTAGGTATAACGGCTTAAGAATGTTTCTTGATTTGGAAATCGAGAATGTGTATCGACAAACCACAGCGTTAATAAAGGGAAATGTTTTGATTAATTAAGTATTAATAAAACCAGTAGCAACTTCCATCTGCATAGAAGCTAAGATGAGACAAAATGATATTTCCTAGATCATGGTTGTTGTAATAAGATTGTTATAAACAAGAATATCCTACTCATATAAGGCTTATGTTTCTCAGTTGTTTAAAAGAAAATTATATTCTTAAATGAATAAGGCTATGAACACGAAACCTTTCTAAAATAAGAAACGTGAACATTTGAAATTAGGCAAACTTGGGCGTTTGGGAAATAATGTTGTTACTTGATTTTACAAAGGTAAGAGTTTTAGTTTTCTTAAAAGGGATCACTCTATTTTATACTACGGGTATTGTGTGACTTATGTGAAAAGCAGATCTTTTAAAGATTTAATGTGTGAAGTACTTTGGGGTTAGATACCAACTTGTTAGTAGAAAGCACCTTGTGTGAATAACTTGATTGTATCGGTTTGTGATAGCCTTATAATACTTTCTTGATGATTTGAGAAGTAAACATGTTAGGATGCTACGTGTGTTAGTATCTTGTGATGTTAGTGTAAAGGGTTTTCCTCATTGCGCTTTAAAGTTGTTTGACTATCACCGTTATGTTGGTATTGTACCACTCACCTTGACTTGTGTCGGAGGTTAAAGCCCTCCGTCGCGGGGTAGACTCGGTGATGCAGGACCGTGATTCGAGGATACCTCATGCGGGTCGAGGATCCATGCGGAACTACGGAGTTCCGTGTTAGTGTCGCGGCCTTTATGGTCATGCGGTCTTTGTGGCCACGCGGATGCGAGTCGGGGCGATCTTGGGAGTAGCTACCCTCGATGCGGCGTTATACATCATGAGGGCCTATGAGGTTGTCCTATGCGCAGCTGCGGAGAGTTCCAGGTCTATACGAGCACATTTGATACTGCGGGCGAGTGACCAGCTTTTATCATGTGACGCAGAGCGAGATATCATGACACGCTTTATGACCTTGTTGAGTGCGTAGGTGTTAGTAGTCGGCTATGCCTTCGTACTTACCTGTCTTTGTTTTATTAGGACACAGGTGGGACACGGTGTTCATGTGTATTCCTTGGTGCTTGTATACTGCCTGCAGTGATGAAGGTATTCCACGGTCACTATTGATGTTGTGGGCGTGAGACCCATTGTTAAAATTGAGTGATGACTTGAGGGCGTGAGTCCCTGACTTGACATGGCTTATTTATAGTGAATCAGTAGTTTGGTTATCATACATGTCTCTGCTTTGTATAGACTACTATGATTTCAATTCTGATTTATTTTGATTTCACATACTTGGTACTGTTGTCGACCTCCTCGAAGCTGCGTTCATCTGCAGTAAAGGTACACGATCATTGATCCTCGCTCTTAGGGTCACGATTCGGCATTTGGGAAAGCTCCGTTTCTCGGAGGCTTATCGATGGTATAGTCCCTGTTGTTGTAGGTGTTTACATTCGTGGTATGGCGGGGCCTGTCCGCCATTGTTGTCGTATCATTTCTTAGAAGTGCATGTAATCTTGTTGTGTGGCGGGGTTTGTAAAAAGGATTAAAGCTGTTCATGTTGGAAAAAGTTGTTATTTATATATATCGAAAGGCAAGTTTTCTCAGTTATTGTTTCATGTTTCATAATATGTCTTGTATTGTTTTATGTTCGATTACTCGATGTTGTATCACTAGGGTGCCCGGTAAGGCACGATCCACGGGCCCGAATCGGGTCGTGACAAAAGTGGTATCGAGCGATTAATCCTCGGAAAGTGTCTGACCGTATCGATGAAGTCTTGATTATCGGTGTGTTGTGTGCACCACCAATAATCGTGAGGCTATAGGATATTTAGGATTGGTTTCTATTCTTCTCACTCTGAGATCGTGCCTTAGAGCCGTGTTGTAAGTTGGACCCTCGACGAAATTTATTCCCTTATCGTTATGCCTCGCGTGGCAACCCGGGCCCGGGAGGCAAAGCGGCCAGAGGCTGCGAGTTGAGTTCGAGGGTTGCGAGGGCGAGCCCAATCATTACCTAGGGTAGTGCTTCATTCGAGGATTTCTGCGATGTCACTAGCCCAGCGAGTTAAGCCGCGGCGGCAGCGGTTCCTCTGCGGCCATGATATTTGAACCTTCATCCACGGCCAGAGCGGTGAATATAGATTGCAAAGAGGCAACCCTGTTACTAGCTATGGATTTGGCTACCAGAGAGTATACCGATGTATTGCGAGTCTTGATGACTACCTAAGAGAAGGTTGTGCAAGAGTAATTCTTCAGTTGGGCTTGAGCATGGCCTGTGTACGGGCTTATGTACAGCAGGCCGAAAAACGTAGAGATCGACGGGTTAACCAAGGGCGAGAAGAGGGCGGGCGGCAAGGTCCTTCGGTAACTTTCAAGGTGAGTATACCTTAAGTGCTATGTTCTGATAGCAGTGTGTTAGTTGTGATTAGAAATCATGGTGGGTTAACCGAGTAAGATTTTGGGGGATAGAGAAGGTGTGAGCCTTAGAGTGTTATACGTGGAGACCTTAGAGGTAAGGCCATCTCGAGTAAAGGTGTAGTGTTATGTTTGATCCTTATCGGAGTGCTTAGTGCATGTGAGATATATTGTGTGATAAGTCCCTGAGTAGTGTGGAATGAAAGGGGGTAGTTGAGCTAAGAAGAGCGCTAGGTTTTCGTAGCGTGTTTAGAAAAGTTGTTCCGGACCGGGGAGCAAGTGTTTTACGCGAGAGTGGGTCGAGTTGAGGCCATGCCGCGGGTCAACCCGCGACCTGTTTGTTGGTGGGGTCAGTTCGTGGTGGTCCCGCCGGGTGGTGGGGTCACGAGGGTGTTAGGCCCAAGTTTAGTTAACCAGCGTACGAGTTCGTGGTTGCGTTCGACCAGTAGCCGGGCCGATGGGGGCAGCCCATCGTGTTCTTCGGTCGGGACCGTTCACTCGGCAGTGTTGATTTATCAGAAAGGTTGTAAGGCTGCACGGGGTGCCTACCTTCACCTTATGGCAGACAGTGGAGCCCAGGTTACGGCTGTTTTTGTTTCTGGAAGTTTTACCAGGCAGGGTTAAGGACTCAGGTGAGTCTCAGAATCGCATTCGCCCTCGGGCCAGTGTGTGGATTTCAGGGGTAGTTGTGGGGATTGTTGTCCCCTGTTGAGGGAGCGTTTAAGCTACCATTTCAGTGTTCGGATGTCACCTTTTGAAGCCTTGTAGGGGCGGAAGTGTAAAGTTGCCGGTCGATTGGTTCGATGTTGGCAAGGTTGACGATTAGTTCGAGCTTGTTCCAAGGTAACTGTGGATAGTGTGAAGCTTGTCTAGAAGAAGTTCTGGCAGCTCAGAGGAAACTTAGCCCGAGTTACTTTGGGCCTTTAAGAGTTCATGTGAAGAATAGGCCAGGTTGCCTATATGTTAGCTTTTGTCGTCCGACTTAGGAGGCAGGACGTCCGGTCTTTCGTATTGTTATGTTCGGGAAAGTATCGAAGATCCATCCAGAATGTTCCCAGTTAATGATGCCCACGTAAAGAGATAGTAACCCCGAGTTTTGGAAACTAAAGCGATGTCGAGAAATGTGGTAAGGGTTCGTGTCACGGCTTGATGATCGCATGCAGCCCGGTACCATTTGTTGGGTCGTCGGAGCAAGGCTCGCGACAAAGTGACAAAAGTGGTATATTTGTGGTGATGTTAGAGGTGTTTCCTCGTAGACTTGGATATAAGTATGTTGCGCAGGTATTTCTGTGGCCAGGTATGGCAGGATTGTTTCGTAAGTATAGTAGTGAAGACTATACTGGCGCCGCGTTTGTTTTGAGACTTAGAAGGAACATTGGGACGAATGTTTCTAAGGAAGAATGTTATACCCGTAGTTCGTGGTATGTATGCGAGGGCGTGCGTGCGAGAATACGACGAAAAGATTGGAAAGGAAGAAAGAAGCGATTTTCCACGAAAAGTTTCGGTTTTGTGAAGGAAAAAGGTTCGTTAATGGGAATTGGATTCCCAGTTTGGTATTCTGATTTCTGGAATATTAGAGAATTATGGAATTTTATTTTGGAAATGGTCACGTGGGGCCCACGGGAGAAATTCTGATTTTGTGGGCCACTTTGTTTTGAGATTTTGGCCATTGTGGATATTTTGGAAGATGTTTGATTTTGGGCCAATAGGAGGGTGACACGTGTCACCCCCGCCTAGGCTTAATGGCGAATGGCATTTGTGCACAACACCCGGTTAGAGTCGTTTTTCGGAAGCGTTTCCACGACTTCGTAGGGAATTTCGGCTATGTCATTTTTAATTTTTGCGGATTTTTTGAGAGGCGGAACATTTTGGACCAACGAGAGGCGGCAGCACTCTCATTGGTGGGCAAGGTGGGCGACACTTGGACGATTTGGAGTGTCAGTGGTAGATATTTTGGTAGATATTTGTGAGGGTTTTAAGGAGTAGGGACTAGGGGGCACTTGGGCATATCTTGGCCCTACACTTGTGTAGCACTTGGCTAGATCTTGGCCATTGGTTGGCCTTGGCTTGTAGTATAAATACCCCTCCCTTTGATGAACTTCTTCATCCATAAATTTGCCTAAGTCTTGAAAGCTCTCCTTCTCCCTCCCCTTGTGTTGAGTTCGGCCAAGGGCCTCCCCCTTGTGGCCGAGAGCACCCCCCCCTCTAGGGGTGCTAGCCGAGAGTGTACCCCCCCCCTAGCCTAGTTGCTTTCGTATAATACCCCCCTTTGTGGTGTAGAAATACTCTCAAAAGTATTGTTATAATGCCCAAATTACCTTAGCCGTATACCTTGTTGTATTCTAAGGTTATACCTATACGAAAAGCCCAGAAATACTATTATACTTTCCGTCAGTCACAAAACCGAAACCCTAAGGAAAATCTCCATAGTTAGTTGGAGTGTTGTAGAAGTTGGTTAGAACTTCTAAGGGTGGTTTGGAGCGGGTTGGAGCGCCCGGAGTTGGAGCTAAACCTTGCTCAGGAGCGACATTAAACTCGGATAATTATGGGCTTATCGAGGTAAATATCTTGTCCCTCTATTGTAATTGGAAATTACATGTTGTTAGAATATATAGTTGAAGTATACTATATATAGAACTGAACGTGGTTAGTTGGCAATGTCTTTTGACTTAAGCCTGAAGAACTGAACTGAACTGTAATTACATAGGACTGTATTACAGTAGACTTGTGTAGTAGTACTGTGGAGTAGAATTGTACCCGTTCGGGTTAGATGTATAACCCCCCCCTGGTTGGCTTGGTAGCCGGCCCCGTTAGAGGAGATTTACGCTGTTTGTTGCGGGGAGGTCTTTGCCGAATTTTCTGTAGAATGTTCTACGATAAGATCTTGATGTTAATAAGCGCCTTGTGGCCTTATAGGTTGAAGTACTACGTGTGGCGCGTTACTTGGCTTAAGGAGTGGCGGCGGTTGGAAGTACTTGGGCGTTTTGCTATTAGTCGATACTCGTCGCGATGTATGTGAACCTCTTCCTATCTCTTCTAGCATGATATGTGTGAACTATGTATTACGGTTGACGTACATGTACTAAATGTATTTGATTGGTGTAAAACATAAAGTGTTATAACGGCCTTATGGGAAGTTGGTTATAACGGCTTTATGTTGGTAAGAAAAATACATGTGGTTTTTAAAAGGTAATCGATTTGAACTATAAGCGGCTTGTTATGTGTTAATAAAGAACTTGAAGTATTTCAAAGAGTTTTGAATCATTTTGAAAGAAGAAGTAATACTTGGTTTTGAAAACTTAAGAGTTATACTAGCTTTATGGGAAGTTAGGTATAACGGCTTAAGAATGTTTCTTGATTTGAAATCGAGAATGTGTATCGACAAACCACGCGGCGTTAATAAAGGAAATGTTTTGATTAATTAAGTATTAATAAAACCCGATAGCAACTTCCATCTGCATGAAGCTAAGATGAGACAAAATGATATTTCCTAGATCATGGTTGTTGTAATAAGATTGTTATAAACAAGAATATCCTACTCACATATAAGGCTTATGTTTCTCAGATTGTTTAAAAGAAAATTATATTCTTAAATGAATAAGGCTATGAACCACGAAACCTTTCTAAAATAAGAAAGCGTGAACATTTGAAATTAGGCAAACTTGGGCGTTTGGGAAATAATGTTGTTACTTGATTTTACAAAGGTAAGAGTTTTAGTTTTCTTAAAAGGGCAGTCACTCTATTTTATACTACGGTATTGTGTGACTTATGTGAAAAAAGATCTTTTAAAGATTTAATGCGTGAAGTACTTTGGGGTTAGATACCCGAACTTGTTAGTAGAAAGCACCTTGTGTGAATAACTTGATTGTATCGGTTTGTGATAGCCTTATAATACTTTCTTGATGATTTGAGAAGTAAACATGTTAGGATGCTACGTGTGTTAGTATCTTGTGATGTTAGTGTAAAGGGGTTTTCCTCGATCGCGCTTTAAAGTTGTTTGACTATCACCGTTATGTTGGTATTGTACCACCCACCTTGACTTGTGTCCAGAGGTTGGCGCCCTCCGTCGCGGTAGACTCAGCGTGATGCAGGACCGTGATTCGAGGATACCTCATGCGGGTCCGGGGATCCATGCGGAACTACGGAGTTCCGTGTTAGTGTCGCGCCTTTATGGTCATGCGGTCTTTGTGGCCATGCGGACAGCGAGTCCGGCGATGCCGGGAGTAGCTACCCTCGATGCGGGTTATACCTCATGCGGGCCTATGAGGTTGGCCTATGCGAGTGCGAGAGTTCGGGGCTAGACGCGCACATTTGATATCTGCGCGAGTGACCGGCTTTATCATGTGACGGTCAGACAGATATCATGACACGCTTTATGACCTTGTTGGTATGGGTGTTAGTAGTCGGCTATGCCTTCGCATTTTACACTGCATCGTTTTATTAGGACACGTGGGACACGGTGTTCATGTGTATTCCTTGGTGCTTGTATCTGCCGGTGAGGAAGGTATTCCACGGGCACGATTGATGTTGTGGGCGTGAGACCCATTGTTAAAATTGAGTGATGACTTGAGGGCGTGAGTCCCTGACTTGACATGACTGCTTATTTATGGTGAACTGTAGTTTGGTTATCATACATGTCTCCTGCTTTGTATAGACTACTATGATTTCAATTACAGTATTTATTTTCAGTTTCACATACTTGGTACCTGTTGTACTGACCTCCTCCGGGGGGGCTGCGTTCATGCCGCAGGTAAAGGTACACCAGTCATTGATCCTCGCTCTTAGGGTCACGCCAAAGATTGGGAAAGCTCCGTTTCTCCGGAGGCTTATCAGTGGTATAGTCCCCTGTTGTTGTAGGTGTTTACATTCAGGGGTATGGCGGGGCCCTGTCCCGCCATTGTTGTCGTATCATTTCTTAGAGTTCTGTAGTACTGTTGTGGGCAGGGTTTGTAAAAAGGATTAAAACTGTTCATGTTGGAAAAAGTTGTTATTTATATATATGCCGAAAGGCAAGTTTTTCTCAGATTATTGTTTCATGTTTCATAATATGTCTTGTATTGTTTTATGTTCCGCTGATTACTCTGATGTTGTATCAGTAGGGTGCCCGGGGTAAGGCACCAGTCACGGGCCCGGAATCGGGTCGTGACAAGCACTTCCCCCGTTTTTACATACTTTTCCACCTTTTTCAAGGCCCGATAACAGTAACCAACATGTCACATTTAAGGCGTAACATTTCCGAAATTTAAAGAAGGGGATCACACGCCCAAACGGACGCGATTAACAATCTTCCCCTTAACAACAATGTAAATACAGTCCAATGTAAATACAGTCCAAAGTAAATACAGTCCAAAGTAAATACAGTCCTTTAGTCCACTAGTTGGTGTTCTTGGCCAACTTTCAATAATCACACTTATACAATTACTTCATTAGTCTTCCAACTTATATTCCAATCTCAATATAAGTTATAGTTACTTTGTTATTAGCTTCTTAGCAAGTAAGATATGTTTTTTACCATTTTATGGCTTTCTTGCCAATCTTCCATTTTAGCAACTTAACAAGATCCAAATCTTTCCAAACTTCTTTCCACATATCTTATACTTATATATATACTTCCAATATACATAATATCCAACTTCACAAAGAGGATTAAGATCATTACCTCAAAAAGCCCAAAAATATCCAAGAACTTAAAGTCGCTCCTTAGCAAGTTTAGCTCCAAATCCTTACGTTACAATCTGCTACAAGCAACCCATAGAAGCTCCTAACCAACTTCTCTTCAAGATTCAACTCCAAAAAATGAAGAACACTTAGGTTTCAAAGATGACAACTTTCGGCCAAGGCATCCCTTCAAGGCTAGGGGTGTGAAATCTTTTCCAACTCTTGGTACACAATCTTACTAACACCTTAGGGAAGAACACTTGAGAGTTTAAGAATTGTTGGACAAATTTTGCTCAAGAAATGGCACCATGGCCGAGAGCTACATGAAGGGAGAGAGAGGGTTTTCTCAAGTCTTGAAATGGTTAAGTGTGGAAGATTTCATCAACTAGTAGTGTATATATAGGACAACCAAGGGCTAGGATGAAGTCAAGTGTGTGGTAGAGATTGAGGACAAGTGTGTGTGGGTCCCACAAGCCACTTGTCCACACTAAAAATATCTTGCAAGACAAGGCCACTTGTCTTGCCACTTGTCAAGTAATTTCGGCCAAGAGCCACCTAGGGGGGTGACACGTGTCGCCCTCCTATTCGTCCAAAATATTTCATCTTCCGAAAATATCCATAAAGGCCAAAATCTCGAAAACAAAGTGGGCCCCACAAAACCGTAAATTTCTCCCGTGGGCCCCACGTGACCAATTCCGGAAATAAAATTCCATAATTCTCTAATATTCCAAGAAGTCCAAATACCAAATCTGGGAATCCAATTCCCATTAACGAACCTTTTTCCTTCACAAAATCCGGAAACTTTTCCGTCGAAAAATCACATCTTTCTTCCTTTCCAATTTTACTGTCGTATTCTCGTACGTACGTCCTCGCATACATACCCTGGAACTACGGGGTGTAACATCATGCTAGCAACATGTAAAGCTAACAAAAACAATATATATATAATCTTGTAACACTTTTAAGAGACAAGATTATACCTCAACGAATCATAATCCAACTCCATATCCGAATTCGCTCCTTAGCAACTTAGAGCCCCTCCTTGACACTCCAATCCACTACTTGAGACCCTTAGAACAACACCAACAATTTCCTTCAATCTTCCAACCAAAACCTAGAAAGGCAACTAGGTTTCCACCTTGCGACTAACACGAAAACTATCTTTTTCCGGGATTTTTCTATTGAGATACACTTACAATACACTCAAGAACCTTGGTTTAAAGTGTGGAGCTTAATGGACAAGAAACAAAAAAAATTCTTTTCAATGGACATGAACCCGAGAGCTCTTAGCTTGTTCATCCAATTTTCTTGAAAATTTGGCTAAGTGTGGAACTTGTCTCACTACTAGTAGTATTATATAGTAACATGGAGGGTCAAGATGTAACCAAATGGGTGGCTTGGATGAGGTCTTAGTAAATATCAAGCCTTGTGGTCCTATTGACCAAGTCAATTATCTCAAGCTCTACTACTTGCAAGACTTGTCTTCCTAACAAGGGTCAAATGACCCTTGTGCCCACGTGTCGCCCTCCCATTCGTCACAATATTACGTTTTCCGACAATTCCATAATTCCGATAAATTTTTACTAGTCTCAAATCTTAACATTTGGAATTCTTACGTACGTTCTTAAAGCATGTCCTGTAAAATACGGGGTGTAACAGAATGGGCCGGGCAGTATACCTTTATGGGCAGACTATATGACATTACCGCGTCCCAGGAATGGGCCGGGCAGTATACCTTTATGGGCAGACTATATGACATTACCGCGTTCCAGGAATGGGCCGGGCAGTATACCTTTATGGGCAGGCTATATGACATTACCGCTTCCCAGGAATGGGCCAGGCAGTATACCTTTATGGGCAGACTATGTGACTTACCGCGTCCCAGGAATGGGCCAGGCAGTATACCTTTATGGGCAGGCTATGTGACTTTATCGCGTCCCAGGAATGGGCCGGGCAGTATACCTCTATGGGCAGACTTATGTGACTTTATCGCGTCCCAGATTGGGCCGGGCAGTATAGGCGTCCCTCCATAAAGGGCCAGATTATGTTATGCAAGGTAAGTAAGTTATGGTAATGAACTTGACAGGTTTTTCCTAAGCATGTACGTAAGAATGTGACTACAACTTTTATGTAAAAATGGGAAAAGATAATAAGGTACGATTATGTTCACGAGATGGAAATGACACGGTAGGATCTGGTATTTACCCTTTTTATACTTGCCCCTGTCATTCTTTTATACAGTTATGATTTGTTACTGTACCTTATTTTCCGTTCCATATTCTTTGTTATCTTGACTTCTTCGGGCTGCGTTCATGTCCGCAGGTTTAGGTACACAGTTGTGGATCTGCGAGCTTAGGATCTTGGTTCAGCATTTGAGATGGCTCCAATGTTCCGGAGCTTGTGTCATGGTTATGTATATTCAGGGGTACGGCGGGGCCTTGTCCCGTCATAGTATTTGTCCAAATCTTAGAGGTCTGTATTGATCTGTGGGCTGGACTGACTAGAGTTGTTTTTTTTCATTGTTAAACAGTGTAGACCCTTTCGGGAAGTTTTTATGTTATGGCAGCCTTATCGGCCTGGCCTTAGTTTTTGATAAGAAAAAAAAAAGTGTTATTTATCTTCCGCAGTTTATTATGTTGTATGAATAGAAGGGTGCCCAGGTAGGGCACCAGTCGCGGCCCGGGGTCGGGTCATGACAGAAGGTTATGTGAAGCACCGGTTCTAAATATTCCAAACTTCGAGAAACTATTTGAAGTTAAATGTGATGCTAGTGGGTTGGGTGGTTCCCGACTCAACTATTCTACTCACGATAAGGAATTTTACATTGTGAGATCCTTGGTCCAATGGGAACATTATTTGAGGCCGAAACCTTTCGTCTTCTATTCGGATCATTTGGTTTGGCTACACCCAAGGAAGGAAAGATTTCTCAACATGAAAAAGAACAAGCTAATGTCGAGGGCGGATGACCCTTTAAGATATTGGCCAGGTTCAGGGAAAGTGCCTACAAGGTAGAACTTCCGGACGAACATGGAACTATTAGTTCAATGTTTAATATTAGAGACTTATCATCGTACACAGATGATGAGAATTTGACAAATTCTGTTAAAAAGGGGGAGTATGATGAAAAGAGGTTTGTGAACATAAGTTTCCAATATGAGTCGCGATGTGATTTGCTAGGAGTGTCAAAGATTGCCAACCGTCCTATGGTGACATTCTTAATGTGGAGTGAATTTGAAGACAAGACTTGAAGATCCAAGAAAGAAACATTTTTTTGGCTTTTATGTAGGTCTTGGTCGAGACAACCTTTTATCTTGTTTTTAATTCCTAGCATAATTACTAGATCTCCTTATAGTTTAATTACTATGTCATGTAATAAGATAAGATGACCAAGCCGTGAACCATCCAGGAGGAGAAGCTTCCAATGTTCCCCAAGGAGGTAATTCATGAACTAGATAGTTCATGCACTTATCTACATGGATGACACAAAATGGTAGCCTAGAGAACATGAAGAGTTGGGTTTTTTCCCTTCTCCCAAATCGGTCAAACCTCTCCCCCTTTTCCATTCGACCTAGATGTATTTTTATGTCTATCTTGTTACCTCTTCTACAAGTTTTAGCACTAGTATAAATAGGGGATGTAGTTGATGAAAAGAGACATTGAAAGTTTATGAAATATATTTGAGTTTTCTCAAACTTTTCTTAGTTATTCATTTTTTTTTATCTTAGTTGGTCCTTTTGTTGTCCAATCCTTGGTCCTTTTGTGGTCCAATCCTTGGTCTTTTTGTGGTCCAAACCCTAGGTGTAATTCTAGTTAGAACTTTTGTGATCTAACTATACCCCAAGCCAAAATTTTATCTGGCTACTTTGTCACAAACACCTTAGAAGGTCATCTCAGCCTACATGGCCTTACCCACACCCAAATTTGTCTTTCAATTTCATACCCAATCATTGTACAAACTGCCTAATCCCTTTCACCCCAATAAACTACAACACTTCCCCAACCTACACAAAAAATGTCGTTAACCAACTCCTAAAACCCAACCAACTACTCTACCGTCCTCACCGGGTTCAACCTTCATACCTTATTATCCCAACCAGTTTCCGCCTCCTTACCACCATCCAACCACCAACATAACCTACAATGTGTCTAGTTCATCCTCACCAAATGCCTTAGCCCCAAACCACCTAAGGGAACCAGTACACCTCCCACAAACCTAAACTGTCTAGAAACCGTCCTATTTCACCAACCTCCATCTGACTCCAATATTTGTGTCCATCCACCCCAACCCAAATCCAACCTAATCATATAATCCCCTCCTTATATACATCAGGTTTTGTGAGACTAGACCGATGAACCAAGTTACTCTACATTTTCCTTTGAAGAGGATGTTCTCCATTTTCTAGGTGATTACTAGGCTTACATCTTAACTGGGCTAATCTGTTGAGCAACTAACTCCTTTCTAACTTTAAATATCAACACTCGTAAATTAATGAGACTATTGAGGTCATCACCCTTTCTTTAGTGAGATGATTGACCTTACTTGGATCTTCATTACTCTCCTCATCCCTTTCTAAACACGAGACTAGGACTTTTATAGTGGTACCATCAGACTTCTCTCGTTCATCCTCTAAAGTGTCTTTATTTTTGTCGTTCGTCCTTCTTTGATCAATTTCTCCTTTCATCTTAATCTTTTGCCCTTCATTCAGGTCTGACTCATCAGATACTATTATGAAGCATGTAATTTCCTTACCGACTTGTTTCAAAACATCGAATTATAGGAACTCAAGATTATAAATATATTATCCATTCACATTGTTCTTAACTCACATGATTCTTGAATAGCTGTCACTTTTAGCTTCAACTTTTGTCATAGACTTCTTAAGACTTTCCAGACTAGATAGTCTTAGGAAAACTCTTTTCCCAGACCTTTGAGATCGTAGATGATTTTGGAGAGTCTGATAAACATATCCCTAATAGTCTTCTTCCTTCTCATTGTAGAGAAATCATATTCGTTCATGAGTTCACTGCGTTTCAGCCATCGTTTTGAGATGTTCCATCATGAGCCTATTTTAAGCATTTCCACATCTCCTTGGCCCCTAAACATCCAGCGACTCTGTTGTATTTCTTACTTGCAAGACCATAGCAGAGGATATGTATTTATATAGAGATTTGTTCCAACGTTCTGAAGTCTTCAAAAAATCTTCGTTGGTTTTCAAAACCTTTGTACCGTTATGTCTGATTTTAGTGGGGAATAGTTTTCCTTCTGTTGTAATCACCTAGAGTTATAGCTTCTTTATGTATATTTCTATGAGTTATTTACACAGGTTATATAGTATACCAATAAGCATTGGTGGTCTTCACACGAATGGTCCTCTACTATGTTCACTTCTTTGTGTAGGATTCATCGTTATCTTCTCTTAAGGTGTTACCCTCTTTAAAAAGAACCTAGCTCTAATATCAATTGATATTTTGCACCCCTAAACTTCTATCCTATGTTATACCTAATTTTTACCTATAGGATGAACCACCTACCCTACCTATTCTATATGTAATGTTTGTGGAATAACAAAGAACATTAAGTAAAGGACACAACGCTTTTATATGGAAACCAACCGACTCAAAAGGGCAGTAAAAATCATGACCTACACATCCGTAGGATTTATTTCAACTCTACTACAATGGTGAGCCTCTGCAAATTCAAGTTATAAACTCAGTAACCTAGGAACTACACAATTACACCCCATAAATTTGCATATCAAATATACCTTAAGTTAAGAAGCCTAAGATAAGGAAGAAGGTTCTATTGGGAAGGTTAAGGAATGGTCAACTTGAAACTCGAAGAAGTCATGAGAGTTTAAAGCGTTGTTATGCCCTACGTGTTTATAGTCCTTATGGTGTGTCCATTGTGTCAAGCTGATGTAAGATGCAAATAGCATAATTACCATTAAAAGGATGAGGAAGGCATTGGGCCAAAGTCTGAAGCATATCTAAATGATTTCGAGTTATACTCATTGATTCGCGCCCATTTGATGACCCAATGAAGCAACTTAAGTTTAGATGACCCGAGCCCCATTCTGAGGGTCACATATAACATAAATAGATTTTAATAAGGTCTACGGATGGTTATAATCTATTTGGATCAAAGTAATCTTATCTCGACAAAGTTTGATGAAGATAGGACGATACGCTAAATGTTTCATCCTACGGAACTCGTTCTGCCTCGCGGATGCCACCATGGACCAAAGTCAATTTTCCTCCACCTCACTTCCACCATATGCGATGGCATATGCGGCCACATATGGTTATATCTGCCGCATCAGTTGCATATGTGAGGCGGTGTAGTGGTCTATTTAAGCCAAAAGTCGGACAACCTTATGTTCATTGCATTTTTCGACCTCATAAGCATCAAGCACCTCCCAAATACTTTCCAAAGTATCCTCAATTATTGAATAACAAATCTTAATGCATCTAATATGATTCCCTATTTTAAAGACTAAGAACACCTTGAGATCCTCTTCCGTCGACATAGCAAAGTTTTGAGCTTCTTGGAGATTGGATTGAAGCTTGTTATAGGAGGATTATTGGCTGATTTAAGATAAGGTTCTTTCTACCTATCATTTTATTATGTCTCTCTTAGCTTAAAATAATCTTTTGTACAAATTAAAACAGAGATGGATTGAGATAAACTCTATGGTTAAACATGATAGTTGGGGTGTTGGTTGTTAGATAGTTTGATAAGGTGTTTGAGATCATTATTGTTACACCCCGTATTTACAGGACATGTTTTAAGAACGTACGTAAGAACTCACAAGTGTTGAGAATTTAGACTTGTAAAAATTTATCGGAATTATGAAATTGTCGGAAAACGAATATCGTGATTTAATGGGAGGCGACACGTGTCACCCCCCCTTAGTGATGCCTTGGACGAATTTGAACATGGACAAAAGGGTCATTTGACCCTTGTTAGGAAGACAAAGTCTTGCAAGTGTGAGCTTGACAAAATTGACTAAGTCAAAGGTCCCACAAGTCTTGATATTTGCTAAGACCTTATCCTAGCCACCCAAATGTTTGCATCTTGACCCTCCTTTGTGCTTTATAACACTACTAGTAGCAAGACTAAGTTCCATACTTAGAAAATATTTCAAGAAAATCAAGAACACATAGTGGTAGCTCTCGGGTTCTCTCTTTTCCAAAAGGAAAGATTTTTGTTTCTTGTCCAATAAGCTCCACACTTTAAACCAAGGTTCATGAGTGTATTGTAAGCATATCTCAATAGAAAAATCTCGGAAAAAGATAGTTTTCGGGTTAGTCGCAAAGTGAAAACCTAGTGGCTTTCTAGGTTTTGGATTGAAAGTTTGAAGGAAAGTTGTTGGTGTGGTTTAAGGGTCTCAAGTAGCGGATTGAAGTGTCTTGAAGAGTCTCTAAGTTGCTAAGGAGCGACTTCGGATTTGAAGATTGGATTAAGATTCGTTGAGGTATAATCTTGTTCTTTGAAAGTGTTACAAGATTATTTATATTGTTGTTAGCTTTACTTGTTGCTAGCATGAAGTATATGTGTTGAAGTTTATAAGGATTATGGATTGATTGTAGCCTTGAAAATCCGAAATGTAATGTAAGCCATGTTAAGTTGGATTACAATTTGGTCGTTTATTAAAATCGTCGCATGTTAATTACTTGGAGATTTTAGTAGTTATAATCGTTTGCGACTTGATATCATGTTAGGCTAATAACTTGGATTGAAATGGAAATTGGATAGAATTGATGTTGTAGTACTTCAAGTTAGCCGAATTGGCCTAGTAAGTTGTATTAATTTGATATCGTTTGTGGGGCGGAATTTTACACGTCTAGTAGGCATGTAATCCCCTATTGTTGATTGCCTTGATTGGGCCTTTGTTATACCCCGTATTTCCTGAGTATGTATGTGAAGACGTACGTACGAAAGTTTAAGCCTTAAGGTAGGCAAGGTTCGAAATTTGTGCACAACCCCCGAAAAAAGTCGTTTTCCGACGAAACGTTTTACAAACTTTGCGAAGGGAAAATTCTGGCTATGTCATTTATTATTTTTGCGGATTTTTCCGAGAGACGAAATATTTTGGACCAACGGGAGGGTGACATGTGTCACCCTAAAAAAGTGGACGGCAAGGGCATTCTTTGGCACGTTTTTTGTGCTCTTTCTTGGTCAAGGGTTAGGTAGGATATTTTGTGTGGTAGATGGATAAGGACACCCTGATGAATCCTCCCCCTACACTTGCCTTGCACTTGGCTTCATCTTGGCCATTGGTTGGCCATTGCTTGACCTATAAATACCCCCCCTTAGTTGATGAACTTCTTCATCCACAAAATGTTTTCTAAGTGTTAAAATCCTCCCCCCCTCTTAGAAAGAGCTCTCATCCAAGCCCTCTCCTCCCCTTAGAGGCCCTCACGAGAACCCTCCCCCTTGCCTAGTTGGTTTCGAGAAATACACCCCCCCTTTGTGGTATAGAAATACTTCTCCAAGTATTTTTATAATACCAAAATACTCTAGCCCAAAACCTTTGTAGTATTTCCAAGTACCCTCTATACGAAAAGCCCGGAAAATACTACTATACTTTCCTTTAGCCACTAAACGAAACCCTATGGAAAATCTCCATAATTGGTTGGAGTACTAAGTAGAAGTTGTGTAGAACTTCTAAGAGTTTCTTGGAGCGTGGAGTGCACGGAGTAGGAGCTAAACCTTGCTCAGGATCGACTTTAAACTTGGATAATTTTGGGGCTTACCGAGGTAAATAATCCTATCCTTCTATTGTAATTGGAGATTACATACTGTAGTATTATTGAAAATGAATATAAGATTCATAGAAGAGAATTGAACTGTAATAGAAGGATATTACAGATAAGACTGGAATAGATCACATCAGAAGAATATTAAAGTAGAAGTTTAAACTGTACTTACATAGGACTGTATTTACAGTAGACTTATAACCTTTATTGGTTGAATGTTCTGCAAGTAGCATGTACTACTTGGAAGGTGGACAAGGCTAGCCGGATTATAGCCGTGGAGCGTTTTGCTAATAGTCGATAATCGTCGCGAGGTATGTGATTCTTTCTATACTCTTGAGCATGATATTTTAAAGGAACATATATAGTACGGTAGACGTACGTGTGGCAATGTCTTTTGACTTAAGCCTGAATAATAAGAATCTGGAAGTATTTTACAAGAATATATATATAGTACGGTAGACGTACGTGTGTTAACTGAATATAGTTTTACGGCAATGTCTTTTGACTTAAGCCTGAATAAAAAGAATCTTGAAGTATTTCAAAAGAATTAAGAAACCTTGTTGAAAGAAGAATAATGCTTGGTTTTAAAAGCTTAAGAGTTATACTAGCTTTATGGGAAGTTAGGTATAACGACTTAAGAGAGATAAAAAGAATGGTTTATTAATTTTAGAAGTTAAGAGACTTGATCTTAAAAGATAAGAGGCTTGACTTAAATGAATTAATATGAATGTTTGTGTGAAACCTCATTCGTGAGTAATGAGTACTTGGTTGTTAAAAGGAATAATGTTTCTTGATTTGAAATCGTAATAAGTATCGAACAAACCACGGCGCTAATAAAGGGAAATGTATTGACTAATAAAGTATTATTAAAACCAGAAACCTCCATCCGCATGAAGCTAAGATGAGACAAAATGATATTACATTCCCTAGATCATGGCTGCTTTAATAAGATTGTTATGAACAAAGAATAACCTACTCACACATAAGGCATATGTTTCTCAAATTGTTTTAAAGGATTAAAACTATGAACTACGAAACCTTTTCGAAAATGAGAAACTTGAGCATTGAAATTAGGCAAACTTGAACGTTTGGAAAATAATGTTGTTACTTGATTTTACAAAGGGAAGTGTTTTGGTTTACTTAACAATGTTAGTCACTCTATTTTTATACTACGGGTATCGGGTGACCTTTGTAAAAGAAATGGATCTTTAAAAAGGAATTTAACGTACGTAGTACTTTAGGGTTAAAACCCGGACTTTGACATAAAATGAAAGTACCTTGAGTTGTGTATAACTTGCCTATGCTTGTTGTTGTGTAACTTGCCTATGCTTGTTGTTGTGTAACTTGCCTATGCTTGTTGTGATAGCCTTTGTTGTGCAAAAATTGTGTTTCTATACTACCGCGTCTCTCGATGGAGGGCCGGTTGACTTGTTGAGAACTTACTTGGACGTACCGGCAGTGACGGAAGATTCCACGGGTATGCTTCCATTATTATTATTACATGGGCATGTCTACACCGATGATGGATTCTGTGGACATGTGACCATTATGGTTATTTATGGCGAAGTATCGTGACTTACGGTTGTGATCGGGTGCGTAGCCTGTTTACTTGCCCCCGTCAGCTACGTGACGCAGGTGGATCTGGTATAGGTTATTGCACTTGCGGTGTCGCCTGGCGAAGTATCGTGACTTACGATTGTGATCGGTGCTTAGCCGATTCACTTGCCCCGCCTACGTGGCGCGGGGAGGAGGCTGGTGAGGCTAGACTTGCCACGTGTCGCCTTCGCGAGTCGGTGTTTGGATGGAGCCGTGACTTACGGTTGTGATCAGTGCGTAGCGATTCACTTGCCCCGTCGCCACGTGGCGCAGGAGGAACCGGTGGAGGCTATTGCCACGCGTGTCGCCTTCATGATATAGTTGTACAATATTATTGGTACGGTCGGATCTGGTAGTTATACTTGCCGTCACGGTTTTATGACACAGTGGGACACGTGTTAATGTATACTCCTTGGTGTTGTTATATAATAGACATCCGCCAGTGAAGAACGAATTCCACGGGAACGAGTGATGATTTGGAGGGCGTGAGTCCCTGACTTGATATGACTGGTTATATGTTGTGTACTGTAGTTTGGTTATCATACATGTCTCCTGCTTTTTATAGACTATTATGATTTCATTTATAGTATTTTCAGTTTCACATACTTGGTACCTGTTGTACTGACCTCCTTCGAGGGGCTGCGTTCATGCCGCTGGTAGAGGTACATCGGCTGTCGATCCCCGCTTATAGGATCACATTTCAGCGTATTGGGAAGCTCCGTTCCTTCGGAGGCTTATCTTTTGGTATGTTACCCGAGTGCAGAGGTTCTTGTACATTCAGGGGTATGGCGGGGCCCTGTCCCGTCATAGTTGTTGAAAAAAAATCTTAGAGGTCTGTAGCACTGTTGTGGGCAGGGTTGTAAGGTTTGTAACTGTTCAAAGGTCGATATATATATATATGCTAAAAGGCAACCATTTTGGTTGGCCTATTTTCTTTTATCTTGATCCATATCTAATTGTATGTTTAAGTTTTTATTTCCGCTGGTTTTTCTCTGATGTTGTATCACTAGGGTGCCGGTAGGCACGATCCACGGGCCCGGTTCGGTCGTGACAAAAGTGGTATCGAGCGATTAGTCCTCGGAAAGTGTCTATGCAACCGTGTCTAGTAAGTCTTGATTATCGGTGTGTTGTGCACCACATCTATAATCGGGAGGTGCGCAGACATTTAGGATTGGTTTCTTCTTCTCATTACGAGATCGTGCCTTAGAGGCGTGTTGTAAGTTGGACCTCCGACGTATCTCGTTTTTACGATTATGCCTCCGCGCAGGCAACCCGGGCGAAGGGCAAGGCGGCGAGAGGAGTCTGCGAGTAGAGCGGCGATCTCTCTGAGAGACCACGATGCACGAGCCTCCAGTCCCACAGTCTGGAGCAGAGGAGATGGGTTACAAGGAGTTGGCCCAGTTATTGGCCAGGGTTGTGGCCAGACTTGAGGATAGGCTGGACGCAGCAGTTCCAGTAGCACCAGTGGTTCACCCTAGATCAGATAGTTTGAGGCTACGGGACTTCCTGAGTTGTAGCCCGCCAGAGTTCTACGGGTCGAGGCCTGAGGATGATCCGCAGGAGTTCATCAAGCGATTCTGACGGATCATGAGAGTGATCAAGGCATCGGAGACCGAGTCAGTGGTCCTAGGTTCGCATCGGCTGCGTGATACCGCAGTCGACTGGTTTGATTCGTGGGAGCTGTCCCGGGGAGAGAATGCACTTCCAGCTATATGGGACGAGTTCTCAGGGGCATTTCTTGCACATTTCTTGCCTCCACAGATGAGGAGGGCTCGGGCCGACAGATTTTTGGTGTTGCGGCAGAACGAGTGCGGTTGGGAGTACAATGTGAGTTCGACTCATTGGCGTGCGTCCGCGTTAGTAGCTAGTATGGAGGATCGAGTGCACCGATATGTTACAGGGCTCGATGATTACCTAGCAGAGAGTTGTTCGGGTGTAGCTCTTCAGCCGGGCATGGACATTGCCCGCATGCAGGCTTATGCACTTGGATGTGAGGAGCGGAGAGATCGTCGGAATGACCGAGATCAGCAGAAGAGGGCCAGAACAGCAGGGTCCTTTGGTGACTTTCGAGGCGGACCGCCTCAGCAGCAGACTAGTTATGTACCTCCGCCAGTACAGAGTGGACCTCCACAGCCTTCGGGACCTTCGGGATATTCAGGAGCAGGTCAGGGCTCCCAGGTTTCAGATTTTCAGGGGAGTAGAAGTGCTCGCCGGATGAGGCCACCCGTATCTCAGTGTGGCCGTTGTGGTAAAGCCCATAGGGGGGAATGTCGTACTGGTTTGGGAGATTGCTATACTTGCGGCCGACAGGGCCATTTGACGAGATCGTCCGGCGAGGTAGCGGTGGGATAGCACAGACTACTAGATCAGTTGCGGGTTCTTCACCTTCCATAGCTAGGCAGGATGTTCATACACCGGCAGGCCACGGTAGAGGTCACGGTGGAAGTTCCCAGTTTTAGCGGTCCTTTGAACCGCCTATTTTTTCAGGTATATCCTTAACCCTCTAGAGTTTTGTATGTATTGATGTTATGATGATGTGTTTAGTGTTATGTTCGGATGGCTTTATGCTAAAATGTGATTTAGAAGCCTGGTTAGTGAAAAGGGTAAGCCTGGGGGTGAGAAAATGAAGAACCTTAGAATATTACAGTTGAGACCTTAGATGTAAGGCCGTCTTGAGTACAAGATTTTGCGGGTGATCCTTGTCAGAATGTATAAGTATACGTGGAGTAATTATGGGAAAATTCCTTGGGTAGTGTAAAATGGAAGTGGTAGCTTTCATGACCTGTATAGGTAAGATTGTTCCGGATCGGGAAACAAGAGCTTGATGCGTTAAGTGGGTCGGGTTGGGGCCATGTTGCGGGTCAGCCAGAGTCTTGGTTTGGGGTTGGGTTCGAGGTGGTCCCGCGGTGGTAGGGTCACGAGGTGCTAGGCCCAAGTTTAGATGACCATCGTATGAGTTCGTGGATATGTTCGACCGTACGGTCGTGAAGGCCGGGAATGGCCTTAAGGAAGATTGAGGTTAGTAAGATGACCAAGTTTGGAGGTGGTGACTCCAAAGTTTTGGAAACTGGAGCGATGACTGAAGTGTGGTACGTATACTAGAAGAGTTCAAGTGTTCGAGAAGGGCACGACGAGTAAGGAAGGAAGAGAACGTGTGTTATTTCGTGGCCAGGTGTGGCGTTGGAAACTTGTTAGAAGAACTTTATCGTTATTTGTCTTGAGAAGGAACATTCGGGACGAATGTTTCTAAGGAGGGGAGAATGTTATACCCCGTATTTCCTGAGTATGTATGTGAAGACGTACGTACGAAAGTTTAAGCCTTAAGGTAGGCAAGGTTCGAAATTTGTGCACAACCCCCGAAAAGAGTCGTTTTCCGACGAAACGTTTTACAAACTTTGCGAAGGGAAAATTCCGGCTATGTCATTTATTATTTTTGCGGATTTTTCCGAGAGACGAAATATTTTGGACCAACGGGAGGGTGACATGTGTCACCCTCAAAAAGTGGACGGCAAGGGCATTCTTTGGCACGTTTTTTGTGCTCTTTCTTGGTCAAGGGTTAGGTAGGATATTTTGTGTGGTAGATGGATAAGGACACATGGATGAATCCTCCCCCTACACTTGCCTTGCACTTGGCTTCATCTTGGCCATTGGTTGGCCATTGCTTGACCTATAAATACCCCCCTTAGTTGATGAACTTCTTCATCCACAAAATGTTTTCTAAGTGTTAAAATCCTCCCCCCCTCTTAGAAAGTGCTCTCGTCCAAGCCCTCTCCTCCCCTTAGAGGCCCTCGTGAGAACCCTCCCCTTGCCTAGTTGGTTTCGAGAAATACACCCCCCCCTTTGTGGTATAGAAATTGTCACGACCCATTCCGGGGCCCGTAACTGGTGCCTTACCGGGGCACCCAAGTAGTCATACATCAGAGTAATCAGCGGAAATATAAAACAAGACATGAAACAGTTTATAAAATAAGACACAGTTTATGTGAACAAACGTCGCCTTTCGGCATATATATATAAACAAGGTTTAGCGCTACATCCGACATCGCACAACATGACTACAGCACTTAAGGAAAAATACAACTATGGCGGACAGGCCGCCATACCCTGACTGTACAAAACTATCTACAACAGGGAGATCATACCAAAGAGTAGAGCCTCCGGAAGAGATGGAGCTCCCGACACCAACGTAGAGATCCTAAGGATGCGGATCTAGCACCTGCTTGCCCTTACCTGCGGCATGAACGCAGCCCCCCGAAGGAGGTCAGTACAACAGGTACCAAGTATGTGAAACTATAAAGAACTGAAATGAAATCAAAGTATTTAAAACCTTTTCACAAATACAATCAGTTCAATTGCACATAGTGCCACATCACAAACAACAACAGTAATAGAAAAAGCATGTGTCTATTCTAGGCGCGAATGATCGCAAGGCCAATCGCCCATAGTATCATTATGCGCCTAGTCCTGGACTTCCGCAGCCGCATAGTCACACACGCACTGCATGAGGTATTCCCGCGTCGGGGCAGCCAACCCCAGATCCGCCTAGGCTCCCGCAGCCCGCATAGCCTCAAAAGACCGCGTAGTCTCAACGGACCGCATGGGAATCCCCGCATCGACTAAACACCCGAATGATCAATCACCGAGCATACCGCTCCGCATAGTCTCACAGACCGCATAGCCGTATAGACCGCATCAAGCGGCAAGCCCTGTATAACGATCGGGTAGTGATACAATAACAAGACAACGGACTTACCGTTAGCAACGTAAGCAAAGCAAGAATGACCCCTTACACAAGATTTCAAGACACTAACCTGTAGCATCATAATATGTCTACTTATCACACAAATCTTACACTTAATGTAAATCAATACAAGGCTTTTATAAACAAACAAGTAAATCCTTTTTATCTTTCTTAAGTTGTTATACCTAACTTCCCATAAAGCTAGTATAACTCTTAAGCTTTTGTTTTAAAACCAAATATTTATCTTCTGTTAAAAATGATTCAGTATTCTTTTGAAATGCTTCCAGTTCTTTGTTATTCAGGCTTAAGCCGTGAGGCATTGCCGTAAGTATTATTCAGGCTTAAGCCGTGAGGCATTGCCGTAAGTATTATTCAGGCTTAAGTCAAAGACATTGCCGTAGTTATTATTCAGTTAACACATGTACGTCTACCGTACTATATATTGTAAAATATCATGCTTTAGGAAGAATCACATACCTTCTCAGCGAAAACCACCTGCCAAGTTGAATATGTCGCGCGCAGAGAGTCAGCCTATAATAGTCACTGACATCTATCAAAGACTACTCTGAAGGTCATTCTAAACAGAGGGTTCACAATTCTACGGAAAGTCGGGCAAGACCTCCCTACCCTGAGCTATATAAGTTCATCGTGAAAACAGTCCTATGTAAGTATACTTGATTATTCTTCTTTAAACCCTTCTACGTGGTAACAGTTCAATTCTATTCGTGATATCCTTCTAAGTATTTAATACTTATTCAATACTACTACAAGATGTATTCTCTAATTCAAAAGAGGGTTAGGATTAGTTACCCTGTAAGCCCAAAAATATCCTAGATAAAGTCGCTGAGCAAGGTTTAGCTCCTAAGTTGTACGCTCCAGAGCTCCAAGAAACCCTAGAAGTTCTTCACAACTTCTACTAAGTACTATGGGATTTGGGCTAGGTATTTTGGGCATTATAACGATACTAGAAGACAACTTTTCTACCAAGGGAGGGTAGATTTCGGCTAGGCTAGGGGTAGGCCCTCGCCAAACTCACTCTGGGGGAGAGGTGTTGGACGAAAGGCTAAGGAGAGAGGAGAGGATTTTTTCAAGACTTGGAAGATAACTTTGTGGATGAAGAACTCTTCATCTCTAAGTTTGTATTTATAGCTCAATCCTTGTCCAACCAATGGCCAAGATGAAGACAAGTGCAAGGCAAGTGTAGGGTGAGGATTAACTATACACAAATATCCTACCAACTCCTTGACTTGTGCACAAGGCACAAAAAACGTGCCATGGCTCTTCAATTCGTCCAAATGGACGATTCAAGTTCACCAATGGGAGGGTGCCAAGTGTCGCCTCCCGTTGGTCCAAAATGTTTCGCCTCTCTAAAAATCCGCAAAAATAGCAATGGCATAGCCGAATTTTCCTACGAAAGTCGTGGAAACGTTTCGTCGGAAAACGATTCTTTTAGTGAGTTGTGTACAAAAACGCCCAAGGCTAACTTTAAGGCCAACTTTTGACGTATTCCCTTACGTACATACTCTGGAAATACGGGGTATAACATTCTCCCCTCCTTAGAAACATTCGTCCCGAATGTTCCTTCTCAAGACAGTTATCGAAGAAGCTTAAACAGTTTGTAAGTGCCACACATGGCCACAAAAATAACACTTAGGCATAAATGATAACGAAAATTTACAAGTAGGAAAGTGAATTACCTGGAGGTGTGGGGAATAGGTGAGGATACTTCTGCCTCATGTCCTCCTCGGCTTCCCACGTCATCTCCTCCCTGAGCTCGTTCCGCCACAAGACTTTGACGGAAGCCACGCCCCGTCCGCAGACGCCTAACTCGACGATCGACTATCGCATGGAATCTCCTCATACGATAACCCCACACCGACATCGTCAATCGGGTGTACCCTAGATGGATCCCCGATACATCTCCTCAGCATAGATACGTGAAAAACCGGATGCACTGCCTCCAGATCGGACGGCAGATCCAACTCATAGGCAACCTTGCCTATCCTGCGGACAATCTGAAACGGCCCAATGTACCTTGGGCTGAGTTTCCCCTTCTTCCCGAATCTCATCACACCCTTCATGGGTGACACCTTTAGGAAAACCCAATCATGAACCTCGAACTCAAGATGCCGACGACGATGATCTGCATACGACTTCTGTCGACTCTGAGTCGATAGCCGCCTTGATAAGCTTCACCTTATCCATCGCTGCCGCACCAACCGTCCCACTAGCTGCACCTCGCCCACATCGAACCAACCTATAGGCGATCTGCACTTCCTCCCATACAAGGCCTCATAAGGCGCCATCTGAATACTGGAGTGGTAGCTATTATTATACGCAAACTCAACTAGAGGCAAATGATCCTCCCAACTACCACTGAAGTCAATAACACAGGCTCGCAGCATATCCTCAAGAGTCTGGATAGTGCGCTCTGCCTGTCCTGCACAGGATGAAATGCAGACTCGTGCTCACTGCGCCCCTAAACCCTCTGGAAGGACCTCCGAAGTTAGCCGTAACCGGGCTCCTGCATGCGATATGATCGGGTAGGGACTCCATGCGATCGGCGATCTCTGATGTAAAGTCCGCATAATCCTCACCAAAAGTCGTCTGACGGGAAGAAAGTGGGCTGATTTCACACCGCCGACGATAACCCAAATAGAATCATGTCTCCTCCGAGTGCGAGGTAATCCTGTGATGAAGTCCATGTTGATTACCTCCCACTTCCAGGTCGGGATCTCTATCGCCTGCAACAAACCACCAGGCCTCTGGTGCTCTACCTTCACCTGTTGACAACAAGGGCACTGAGCTACGAACTCGCAACGCCCTCTTCAAGCCATCCCACCAATACACGGATCTAAGGTCGTGGTACATCTTGGTCGACCCGATGGATAGAGTAACGCCGCTACGCAGGTGCTTCCCAAGAACTCACGAAGTCCCAAACATCCGGAACACACAACTCGCTCAAACCTTAGCACCCCATCGTGCTACCTCAAAAGGACCCTTGCCTCACGAAGAGTCAGATCACGATATCGAATCAAAGTGGATCCTCGAATTGCCTCTTCACCTCCTCGACGATGGAAGACTCGCAACCTCACGAACTCTAACCCCACCGCTATCGAATCAATCAAACGGACACCAAGGCTCGCTAATCGATGCAAATCACGAACCATGTCCTCCTCTCTAGCTGCACATCCGATAGGCTCCCATCGACCTACGACTAAGAGCATCTGCCACAACATTGGCCTTCCCGGTGGTACAGATATCAACATCGTAATCCTTAAGCAACTCTAACCACCGCCTCGCCGTAAGTTCACCTCCTCCGTGAAGATATCTGAGGCTCTTGTGGTCTGTATAAATATCCACGTGAACCCCATACAAATAGTGCCTCCGGATCTTTAAAGCGTGAATCACACCCGCCAACTCCAAATCATGGGTGGGGTAGTTCCTCGTGTTTCTTCAAATTGTCGGGATGCATATGCTATAACTCGCCATGCTGCATCAACACACATCCCTACCCGATGCCCGACGCGTCACAATACACGACATAACCATCTGGACCTCCGAAGAGTAAGAACGAGGCGGTCGCTCTCTTTCAAGAATCGAAACCCCGCCACAAGCATCACCATCAAACTTGGCTGCTTCCGAGTCACCCTAGTCAATGGTGCGTAGATAGAAGCAAACTTCTCCACGAACCGATAATATCCTGCAAGGCCCGAAATCGCGAACCTCTGGAGTAAGAGGTCTAGGCCAAGTCCTCGATCGCTTCGATCTTGGCCGTATCCACTCGAATGCCATCACCAGCAATATGCCCAAGAAACGCCATCAAGTCAACCAAAACTCACATTTGGAAAACTTGGCGTCATACCGCTGTCCCGAGAATCACAAGACAGCCTCAAATGCTCCGCATGCCCGCATGCTCTGCCTGGCGAGAATAAACCAAGATATCATCAATGAACACTATCACAAACGTGTCCAAAATGGTTTGAACACTCGGTTCATCAAATCCATGAATACCACGAGCATTGGTCAACCCAAAAGACATGACCGAACTCATAATGCCCGCATCGTCCGAATGCATCCTAGGACATCCACCTCTCTCGACACGAACTCGATGATAGCCCGACGCAGATCAATCTTGGAGAAACATCTCGCGCTCGCAACCGTCGAACAAATCATCAATCACAGGAAGGGGTATTCGTTTAATGGTCACCTTGTTCACCGTCAGATCAACACACATGCGCAGCGTCCGCCCTTCTTCTTCACGAACAATACCGCGCTCCCCAGGGAGAAACACTAGGCCTGATGAAGCCCTTCTCCAGCACATCTCTAAGCTGATCCTTCAACTCTCTCAACTCGGCAGGTGCCATTCTGTATGGCGGAATGGAAATAGGCCGAGTGTCAGGCAATATGTCAATACAAAACTCAATCTCCTCTTGGGAGGATACCCGGAGGTCGTGCTGAAACACGCTGGGAACTCTCTCGACCACTGAATCGACGGAAAATCTGGTACCGCAGCCTTGAGATCAAACACCCGAACGAGATGGTAGATATACCCTTCGTACCATCTTCCTAGCCTTGAGGTAGGAAATAAACCTACCTCGGCGATACCGTGCTCCTCCCACTCAACAACCTGGCCTCGTGAAACTGGAACCGTACTACTCTCTCTCTGCAGTCTACATTGGCGTAGCAAGAAGCTAGCCAATCCATCCCCATGATCACGTCGAAGTCAATCATCTCCAACTCTATCAAGTCGGCTAGGGTCCGACGATCAAATAGTCACAGACAAGCTCTATATACCCGCCGAGCTACCACCGAATCACCCATCGCGTAGCTACCTCGAAAGGGTCTATGGACTCGTGCTCTATCCCTATCCTACTAGCAACAAGGGAGATATATAGGATGAGTAGAACCCGGATCTATCAAAGCATACACATCAAACCAGAACCGATAAGGTACTGGCGACATCGGTGAGGCCTCCCGATCCCGCTTACCGACAAAGCATAAATGCGGCTCGAGGACCGCTAGAATCGGGACCCGCCACGACCTGCCGCGACCCGCTGGTCCATGAGTACCTTGCCTCCGGGCGAGTAATCGCGGGGATGAAGAAGCGCAATGCACTCGCAGATCGGGCCCTACTACCAGTGCCGCCCCCGGTCGGACAAACTCTCGCGAAATGACCCTGCTGGCCACAAGTATAGCAGGCTCCCGGAGTACAGCTCCCAGAATGGTATCTACCACAACGGGCACACTGAGCATACCTCGAACGGTTAGCACCCCTGCTACCCGAAATCAAGTCCCGGGGCCCCGACCGCTCGACCGCTCTGGTCAGATCTTGAATGAGGTAGAGCGCTCTGCGCTGGCCGTGGTGCACCGACTTCACGATGCCGCCACCACGAGAACCACCAAAGAACCGCCGTCTCGCCTTCTTCTCGCTGATATCGCTTACCCGTGGTCTCTACGCCTCACATCCCAAAGGCATGAGCTCGCATACGGGTTATGTCCATGCTCGGTCAAGGGACACACCCGCACAAGACTCGCCATGTAATCATCTAGCCCAAGACATAGCGATGCACCCCGCCCTCCATCTCTCGCTACCAGCAGGACATATCGAGCCAAAGAATCAAACTCGACATTGTACTCTCATCTGCGTCCTCCCCTGTCTCAAAGAACAACAATCTATCACCTCGTGCCCTCCTCATCTGCGGAGGCAAGAAGTGTGTGAGAAAAGCCTCTGAACACTCAACCCATACCGCTGAGTGCATGCTCTCCCGAAAGCTCCTATGAATCAAACCAATCGATCGCGGTATCACGCAGCCGATGCGAACCGAATGTCACGCACTCATCTGAAGCCCCGATCACCCGCGATAATCTCTGCGGTGACGGATGAACTCCTCGGATCATCCTCCGGCCGACCAGAAACTCAAGTGGCTACAAATAAGGAAATCCCGTAGTCTCAAACTATCTGCCCTCGGGTGCACTACGGTGCGATCGAGCTGAGCTGAACCGCCGCGTCCAGCCTTCTCTCGTGACGGGCCACAACTTTAGCCAAAAGCGGGCTATCTCCTTGTACCCTAACTCCTCCGCCCAGCCGTGGGACGGGAGGTGTGGTACTGCGATCTCGCTGGGCCGGCGGCGTCATAGAACTCGCTGCCTCTGGTATAGACCGGGCACGAGCCCTCGTGACTGGGTGTCTGCTAGCGCCTCCTCGGCCGCCTTGCCCTTCCGGGCCCGGTTGCCTTACGTGGAGGCATAATCAGCATAGAAAGGAATACGTTAGAGGTCCAACCTATAACACGACTCTAAAGAACGATCTCGAATGAAGAATGGAAACCAATCCTAAATATCCTATAGCCTCACGATTATTGGTGGTGCACAACATACCGATAATCAAGACTCTACTAGATACGGTCTGAGACACTTTCCGAGGATTAATCGCTCGATACCACTTTTGTCACGACCCATTCCGGCCCGTGAATCGTGCTTACCGGCACCCAAGTAGTCATACATCGAGTAATCGGAAATATAAAACAAGACATGAAACAGCTTTATAAAATAAGACACGCTTTATGTGAATAAACGTCGCTTTCGCATATATATATAAACAAGGTTTAGCGCTACATCCGACAATCGCATAACATGACTACAGCACTTCTAAGGAAAAATACAACTATGGCGGACAGGCCCGCCATACCTGGATCAGACAAAACTATCTACAACAGGAGATCATACCAAAGAGTAGAGCCTCCAAGAGATGGAGCTCCCGACACCAACGTAGAGATCCTAAGGATACGGATCTAGCACCTGCTTGCCCTTACCTGCGGCATGAACGCAGCCCCCCGAAGGAGGTCAGTACAACAGGTACCAAGTATGTGAAACTATAAAGAACTGAAATGAAATCAAAGTATTTAAAACCTTTTCACAAATACAATCGGTTCAATTGCACATAGTGCCACATCACAAACAACAACAAGAATAGAAAAATCAGAATAGTCTATTCTAGGCCGCGAATGATCGAGCAAGGCCAATCGCCCATAGTATCATTCTCGCGTGCCTAGTCCCGACTTCCGCACTCGCATAGGTCACACACGCATCCGCATGAGGTATTCCCGCATCGGGGCAGCCAACCCCGGATCCGCTTAGGCTCCCGCACCGCATAGCCTCAAAAGACCGCGTAGTCTCAACAGACCGCATAGGAATCCCCGCGTCGGCTAAACACCCGAATGATCAATCACGAGCATACCGCTGCTCGCATAGTCTCACAGACCGCATAGGCCGTATAGACCAAGATCGCGGGCAAGCCCTGTGATAACAAATCGAGGGTAGGTGATACAATAACAGTACAATGGACTTACCGGTTAGCAACGTAAGCACAACAAGAATGACCCCCTTACACAGTATTTCAAGACACTAACCCAGGTAGCATCATAATATGTCTACTTATCACACAAATCTTACTACACTTAATAGAAATCAATACAAGGCTTTTATAAACAAACAAGTAAACAGTTCCTTTTTATCTTTCTTAAGTTGTTATACCTAACTTCCCATAAAGCTAGTATAACTCTTAACCTTTTGTTTTAAAAACCAAATATTTATCTTCTGTTAAAAATGATTCAGTATTCTTTTGAAATGCTTCTAGTTCTTTGTTATTCAGGCTTAAGCCGTGAGGCATTCGTAAGTATTATTCAAAGCTTAAGCCGAGGCATTGCCGTAAGTATTATTCAAGCTTAAGTCAAAGACATTGCCGTAGTTATTATTCAGTTAACACATGTACGTCTACCGTACTATATATTGTAAAATATCATGCTTTAGGAAGAATCACATACCTTCTCAGCGAAAACCACCTGCCAAGTTGAATATGTCGCGCGCAGAGAGTCAGCCTATAATAGTCACAGACATCTATCAAAGACTACTCTGAAGGTCATTCTAAACAGAGGGTTCACAATTCTACGGAAAGTCGGGCAGTACTTCCCTACCCGGTGAGCTATATAAGTTGTTATACCCCGTATTTTCAGAGTATGTACGTGAGGACGTACGTAGAAAATTTGAGCCTTAAGTTAGGCAAGTTTCGAAATTTGTACACAACACCCGATTAGAGTCGTTTTTCGACGAAACGTTTCCACAGCTTTTGTTGGGAAAATTCCGGCTATGTCATTTATAATTTTTGCGGATTTTTCCGAGAGATGAAACATTGTGGACCAACGGGAGGGTGACATGTGTCACCCTCACATTGGAACAAATGGGGCGGCAATGGTGGACGAAAAAGAGGGCTTTAGTTGGTAGGATATTTTTGTGCAAGTTGTGTGGTAGATGGATAAGGTACACATGGTGGAAATCTAACCCTACACTTGCACCACACTTGTCTTCATCTTGGCCATTGGTTGGCCATGGCTTGACCTATAAATACCCCTAAGCTTGAAGAGTTCTTCATCCAAAATGTACCTAAGTCTTGAAATCTCCTCCCTCTCCTTGTAGTAGTCGTCCGCCACACCCCTCCCCTTTGAGAAGGCCCTGGCCGAAAGTATCCCCTCCTAGTGGTGCTAATGGGTACCCCTAGCCTAGTTGTTTTCGTATAATACCCCCCTTGTGGTATAGAAATACTCTCCTAGTATTGTTATAATGTCCAAAATACTTTAGCCCAAATACCTTGTTGTACTTTCCAAGGTTATACTTATACGAAGCCCGGAAAATACTATTATACTTTCCTTTAGCCACTAAACGAAACCCTAAGGAAAAATATTCACCCGTAGTTGAAGTATTAAGTAGAAGTTGTGTAGACACTTCTAAGGGTTTCTTGGAGCGTTTTGGAGCGCATTTGAGTAGAGCTAAACCTTGTTCAGGAACGACATATAAACTCGGATAATTTTGGGCTTATCGAGGTAAACATTCTTGACCTTCTGTTGTAATTGGAAATTACATGTTGTAGGAATATATAGTTGAAGTATACTATATATAGAACTGAACATATTAATTGTGCGGCAATGTCTTTTGACTTAAGCCTGAATAATACTTACGGCAATGTCTTGCGACTTAAGCCTGAATTTAAATAAGAGAATCGAATCGTAATTACATAGGGGTATCAGACATGAGACTTGTGTAGCATTCTTTGTGTAGTAGAATTGTACACGTCCGGTCAGACGTGTTAACCCTCGGTTGGCTTGGTAGGCCTCGATAGAGAGGAGATTTACGCTGTCATGGGGAGGTCTTGCCGAATTTTACGTAGAATATTCTACGCCGGGATCTAAAGGTATTAATAGGCGCTTTGTGGCCTCTATAGGTTGTAGTACTACGTGTGAGTGATCCACTTGGCTTAAGGAGTAGCGGCGTTTGAGGTACTTGGAGCGTTTTGCTATTAGTCGACAATCGTCGCGAGGTATGTGGACCTCTTCCTATCTCTTCTAGCATGATATGTGTGAACTATGTAGTACGGAAGACGTACATGTGCTAAATGTATGTGATAGATTTAAAACATAAAGAGTTATAACGGCTTTATTGGAAGTTGGTTATAATATCATTATGTGGATAATCACAAACTTTGTGGTTTTTATAAGGTAAATCGATTTGAATAATAACGGCTTGATATGTGTTAATAAAGAACTTGAAGCATTTCAAAAGATCTATGTATCGTTTTGAAAGAATGATTATTACTTTGGTTTTGAAAGCTTAAGAGTTATACTAGCTTTATTGGAAGTTAGTTATAACTGCTTAAGAATGTTTTACTGATTTCGGAAATCAGAATGTGTATCGACAAACCACCGGCGTTAAAAAAAGGAAAATCTATAGACTAAAAAAGTATTATTAAAACCAAGAGAAACCTCCATCCGCATAAGCTAAGATGAGACAAAATGATATTACATTTCCTAGATCATGGCTGCTTAATAAGATTGATTATAAACAAAGAATACCTACTCACTTATAAGACATAGGTTTCTCAAAACGTTTAAAGGAGAATTATGTTTTAAAGGATTTAAAACTATGAACTACTAAACCTTTTTCTAAAATGAGAAACTTGAGCATTCGAAATTATTCAACTTGAACGTTTGGAAAATAAGGTTGTCACTTGATTTTACAAAGGAAAGCATTTTGGTTTACTTAACAATGTTAGTCACTCAAATTTTATACTACGTATCGGGTGACCTTTGTAAAGAAATGGATCTTAAAAGGAATTTAACGGACGTAGTACTTTAAGGTTAAAATCCGACTTTGATATAAAATGAAAGTACCTTGAGTCGTGTGTAACTTGCTTATACTTGTTGTTATGAAACTTGACCATGTTACGTGTGATAGCCTTGTTGTGTAAGTATCGTGTTCTACTCGACTACCGGTCATCCGAATGTATATCACTTGATTACCGTTCATCCGGAATGTATTTCACTCGACTACGGTTCATCCGGGAATGTGTTTCACTTGATTACCGGTTCATCCGGGAATGTATTTCACTTGAGGACCGGTTCATCCGGGAATGTATTTCACTTGAGGACCGGTTCATCCGGGAATGTATTTCACTTGACTACCGGTTCATCCGGGAATGTATTCCACTAGACTAGGTTCATGGATGAACCGGAATGTATTCCACCCTTTTCTATATTGGGTCCATAAGATGGGCCGAGACACATTATACGTATCACATGATTTGTACCTAGATCACGGCGGTGAGGAAGGAGTTCCACGCATGAGGATGACTTTTGTGGCGTGAGTCCACGACTTGACATGATCGCTTCTATGTTGTGAATCGTAGTTTGGTTATCATACATGTCTCCCGCTTTATATAGACTATTATGATTTCATTTACGTGATTTTTACGCTTCACATACTTGGTACTGTCAGATCGACCTCCTTCGGGCCGCGTTCATGCCGCAGTAAAAGGTACATCGGCCGTCGATCCCCGCTTTAGGATCACCTTTCAACAGATTGAAAGCTTCGTTCTTCTGAGGCTTATCTTTTGGTATGTTACCCACGAGTCCAGATGCTTATACATTCGTGGTATGGCGGCCCCGTCCCGTCATAGTTGTTGTAAATCTTAGAGGTCAGAGTAATCACAAGCGTGGTTTGTAAAAGGTTAACTGCTCGGGTTTTTATGTATATACCAAGGCAACTGTTTTGGTTGGCCTGCTTACTTATTATATCTCTTGTTTCATGACTCGTGTTTTATTTTTCCGCCGTTTTCTCGATGTTGTATCACTAGGGTGCCCGGTAGGCACGATCACGCCCGGATTCGGTCGTGACAAAAGTGGTATCGAGCGATTAGTCCTCGGAAAGTGTCTACGCATCGTGTCTAGTAGAGTCTTGATTATCGGTGTGTCAGGCACCACATCTATAATCGTGAGGTCGCAGGACATTTAGGATTAGTTTCCATCCTTCCCATTCCGAGATCGTGCCTTAGAGCCGTGTGATAAATCGACCCTCCGACATATTCCTTCCTTTACCGCTATGCCTCCGCGTAAGTCAACCTGTGCCCAGTGGGCAAGGCGATGAGGAGCTGTTAGTGAGATACAGGAGTACGAGGCGCAGCCCGGCCAAGACTGAGACAAGATTCCGACGGCGGTTTCGCGACGCCGCCAAAGACCAAAGAGAGTTTAGAGCCGCAGCGGTGGGCCGAGACTACAAGACTGAGCCTCCAGCCCCACACCGAGCCGATGAGATGGGGTACAAGGAGATGGCGCCATCGCCGTGGTCGTGGCCGATATGAGGATAGGTGGATGCAGCAGCCCAAATTTCCAGAGCACCCGTAGTACACCCCGAGCGCATAGCTGAGGCTACGTGACTTCCCGAGTCAGAGCCTCCGGTGTTCTATGGATCGAGCCGAGGACGACCTCGTGAGTTTATCCGACACAGCGGATCATGAGAGTGATCGAGCCTCGCAGGCGTAGTCGGTGGTATTGGTTCGCATCACCGCGTGATCTGCAGCTTGACCGGTTTGATTCGCGAGCTGCCCCGGAAGAGCATGCACTTCCAGCATTGGGACGAGTTCTCGAGGCATTTCTTGCACATTTCTTGCCTCCACGATGAGAGGGCTCGGGCCGACAGATTTTTGACGTTGAGGCGGGACGCGGACGGTTAGAGAGTACAATGTGGAGTTCGACTCATTAGCTCGGTATGTTCCCGTCAGAGTAGCGGATATGGAGGACAGAGTACACCGCTACGCCACCGGCCGACGATTACTTGGCGAGGCTTGTACGGTGTAGCTCTTCACCGGCATGGACATTGCCCGCATGCAAGCTCAGGCACTCGGATGTGAGGCACGGAGAGGTCGCCGGAATGTCCGAGATGCGCAGACGAGGGCCCGAACAGCAGGGTCCTTTGGTAACGGTCGAGGCGCACGGCCTCAGCAGCAGTCTAGTTCTGTACCTCCACCAGTACAGCGTGGTCCCCGCCTTCGGACGCTCGTGGTATTCGAGCCTGGTCGAGCTCCGTGGCTTCGTTCAGGTATACGTGAGTGCTAGCCAGCGGGATTCATGTCCCCCTCAGAGTGCACGATGTGGCAAACATCATCCCGGGGAATGTCGTCTTTTTAATGGTGCTTGTTTCACTGCGCCGTCGAGGCCATGTGACGAGAGATCGTGCTTATAGAGAGGTACTGCAGCTTGGCGCAGCCTTACCGGATCGATGCGGTGTTCATCGCTTTCATACGCCTGCAGGCGCACTTATGATTAGAGTGGAGCGGTAGCTTCAGGTATATCCTTAACCATCTAGAGTTTTGTTTGTTATGATAATGTGTTAAGTGTTATGTTCGGATAGCTTGGTGCTAAAATGTGATTTAGAAACATGCTTAGTGAAAGGGTAAGCCTGGGGGTGAGAAAATGATGAACCTTAGAATATTACAGTGGAGACCTTAGATGTAAGGCCGTCTTGAGTACAAGATTTTGCGAGTGATCCTTGTCAGAGTGCATTTTATGCCTAGAATGTATTGTGTGATAAGTCCCTGGGTTGGGTAAATGAAAGTGGTAGCTTATGATGTGTTTTAGCAAGATTGTTCCGTCGGCGAGCAAGAGTTGGCGCGATAGGGTCGGGTTGGGGCCATGCGGGCCAACCCGCCCCGTTCGAGGAAAGGTCAGCTGGGTGGTCCCGCCAGTGGCGGTCACGCGGTGCTAGGCCCAAGTTTAGATGACCATCTTATGAGTTCGTGGATACGTTCGACCGAATCAGTTCGTGAAGGCCGAGAGTGGCCTTAGAGGAAATCGAGGTTAGTAAGATGACCAAGTTTGGAGGTAGTGACTCGAGGGTTGGAAACAGCGTTGGTGAAGTGTGTGCGCGTGATTGGGAAGGGTTGAGTGTTCGAACAGTACGACGAGGTAGGGAGAAGTGAACGAGTGTGATCGTTTTTTGTGATAACAGAGGTGATTCCTCGTGGACTTGGGATTTCGTATTTTGTGCATTTGTTATTTCATGGCCAGCGTGGCATGATTGTTTTCGCACGTATAGCGGTGAAGACTATCTTTGCGCATGTTTGTGTTGAGACTTGAGAAGGAACATTCGGGACGAATGTTTCTAAGGGAAGAATGTTATACCGTATTTTCGTGAGTATGTACGTGAGGACGACGTGAAAATTTGAGCCTTAAGTTAGGCAAGTTTCAAATTTGTACACAACACCCGATTAGAGTCGTTTTTCGACTAAACGTTTCCACGACTTTTGTTGGGAAAATTCCGCTATGTCATTTATAATTTTGCGGATTTTTCCGAGAGAAAACATTGTGGACCAACGAGGGTGACATGTGTCACCTCACATTGGAACAAATGGGGCGGCAATGGTGGACGAAAAAGAGGGCTTTAGTTGGTAGGATATTTTGTGCAAGTTGTGTGGTAGATGGATAAGGTACACATGGTGGAAATCTAACCCTACACTTGCACCACACTTGTCTTCATCTTGGCCATTGGTTGGCCATGACTTGACCTATAAATACCCCCCTAAGCTTGAAGAGTTCTTCATCCAAAAATGTGCCTAATTCTTGAAATCTCCCTCCCCGCTCCTTTTAGTAGTCTTCAGCCAAACCGCTCCCCCATTTGAGAAGGCCCCTTGGCCGAAAGTATCCCCCCCTCCTAGTGGTGCTAGCCGTGGGGTACCCCCCCCCTAGCCTAGTTGTTTTCGTATAATACCCCCCTTTGTGGTATAGAAATACTCTCCTAGTATTGTTATAATGTCCAAAATACTTTAGCCCAAATACCTTGTTGTACTTTCCAAGGTTATACTTATACGAAGCCCGGAAAATACTATTATACTTTCCTTTAGCCACTAAACGAAACCCTAAGGAAAAATCTTCACCCGTAGTTGAAGTATTAAGTAGAAGTTGTGTAGACACTTCTAAGGGTTTCTTGGAGCGTTTTGGAGCGCACGAGTAGAGCTAAACCTTGTTCAGAACGACATATAAACTCGGATAATTTTGGGCTTATCGAGGTAAACATTCTTGACCTTCTGTTGTAATTGGAAATTACATGTTGTAGGAATATATAGTTGAAGTATACTATATATAGAACTGAACATATTAATTGTGCGGCAATGTCTTTTGACTTAAGCCTGAATAATACTTACGGCAATGTCTTGCGACTTAAGCCCAATTTAAATAAGAGAACCGAATCAGAATTACATGTGTATTCAGACATGAGACTTGTGTAGCATTGTGTAGTAGAATTGTACACGTCCGGTCAGACGTGTTAACCTCGGTTGGCTTGGTAGCGGCCTCGATAGAGGAGGAGATTTACGCCATGTGGGGAGGTGTCGCCAATTTTCTGTAATATTCTACGTCGGGATCTAAAGGTATTAATAGGCGCTTTGTGGCCTCTATAGGTTGTAGTACTACGTGTGGAGTGATCCACTTGGCTTAAGGAGTAGCCGACGGTTTGAGGTACTTGGAGCGTTTTGCTATTAGTCGACAATCGTCGCGAGGTATGTGGACCTCTTCCTATCTCTTCTAGCATGATATGTGTGAACTATGTAGTACGGTAGACGCGTACGTGCTAAATGTATTTGATTGATTTAAAACATAAAGTGTTATAACGGCTTTATGGGAAGTTGGTTATAATAGCTTTATGTGGATAAGCACATACTTTGTGGTTTTTAAAAGGTAACTGATTTGAATAATAACTGGCTTGATATGTGTTAATAAAGAACTTGAAGCATTTCAAAAGATCTATGAATCGTTTTGAAAGAATGAGTATTACTTGGTTTTGAAAGCTTAAGAGTTATACTAGCTTTATGGGAAGTTAGGTATAACGGCTTAAGAATGTTATCTTGATTTGAAATCGAATGTGTATCGACAAACCACCGCAGCGTTAATAAAAGGAAAATGTATTGACTAAAGAAGTATTATTAAAACCAAGTAGAAACCTCCATCCGCATGAAGCTAAGATGAGACAAAATGATATTACATTTCCTAGATCATGGCTGCTTAATAAGATTGATTATAAACAAAGAATACCTACTCACTTATAAGACATAGGTTTCTCAAAACGTTTAAAGGAGAATTATGTTTTAAAGGATTTAAAACTATGAACTACGAAACCTCTTTCTAAAATGAGAAACTTGAGCATTCGAAATTAGGCAACTTGAACGTTTGGAAAATAAGGTTGTCACTTGATTTTACAAAGGAAAGCATTTTGGTTTACTTAACAATGTTAGTCACTCAAATTTTATACTACGGGTATCGGGTGACCTTTGTAAAAGAAATGGATCTTAAAAGGAATTTAACTGACGTAGTACTTTAAGGTTAAAATCAGGAATTTGATATAAAATGAAAGTACCTTGAGTCGTGTGTAACTTGCTTATACTTGTTGTTATGAAACTTGACCATGTTACGTGTGATAGCCTTGTTGTGTAAGTACTGTGTTCTACTCGACTACCGGGTCATCCGGGAATGTATATCACTTGATTACCGGTTCATCCGGGAATGTATTTCACTCGACTACCGGTTCATCCGGGAATGTGTTTCACTTGATTACCGGTTCATCCGGGAATGTATTTCACTTGAGGACCGGTTCATCCGTGAATGTATTTCACTTGAGGACCGGTTCATCCGGGAATGTATTTCACTTTACTACATGTTCATCAGTGAATGTATTCCACTCGACTAACGGTTCATTGGATGAAACGGTTATGTATTCCACCCTTTTATATATTGGGTCCATAAGATGGGCCGAGACCTGTTATACGTATCACATGATTTTTACCTAGATCACGGCGGTGAGGAAGGAGTTCCACGCATGAGGATGACTTTTGTGGCGTGAGTCCACGACTTGACATGATCGCTTCTATGTTGTGAATCGTAGTTTGTTATCATACATGTCTCCCGCTTTATATAGACTATTATGATTTCATTTACTGATTTTTACAGATTTCACATACTTGGTACTGTTAGATCGACCTCCTTCGGGCCGCGTTCATGCCGCAGTAAAAGGTACATCGGCCGTCGATCCTCGCTTTTAGGATCACCTTTCAACAGATTGAAAGCTCTGCCTTCCTGAGGCTTATCTTTGGTATGTTACCCCGAGTCCGTAGATGCTTATACATTCGTGGTATGGCGGGCCCCGTCCACATAGTTGTTGTAAATCTTAGAGGTCCAGAGTAATCGCAGGCGGTGGTTTGTAAAAAGGTTAACTGCTCGGTTTTTATGTATATACCAAGGCAATCGCTTTGGTTGGCCTGCTTACTTATTATATCTCTTGTTTCATGACTCGTTTTATTTTCCGCTGGTTTTCTCGATGTTGTATCACTAGGGTTCCCGGTAAGGCACGATCCACGGCCCGGATTCGGTCGTGACATAAGTTCATCGTGAAAACAATCCTATGTAAGTACAGATTTGATTATTCTTCTTTAAACCCTTCTACTGTGGTAACAATTCAATTCTATTCGTGATATCCTTCTAAGTATTTAATACTTATTCAATACTACTACGATGTATTCTCTAATTCAAAAGAGGTTAGGATTAGTTACCTCGGTAAGCCCAAAAATATCCTAGATAAAGTCGCTACTGAGCAAGGTTTAGCTCCTAAGTTATACGCTCCAGAGCTCAGAAACCCTGAAGTTCTTCACAACTTCTACTAAGTACTATGGGATTTGGGCTAGGTATTTTGGGCATTATAACGATACTAGAAGACAACTTTTCTACCAAGGGAGGGGGTAGATTTCTAGGCTAGGGGGTAGGCCTCGCCAAACTCACTCGGGGGGAGAGGTGTTGGACGAAAGGCTAAGGGAGAGGAGAGGATTTTTTTCAAGACTTGGAAGATAACTTTGTGGATGAAGAACTCTTCATCTCTAAGGGGGTATTTATAGCTCAAGCCTTGGCCAACCAATGGCCAAGATGAAGACAAGTGCAAGGCAAGTGTAGGGTGAGGATTAACTATACACAAATATCCTACCAACTCCTTGACTTGTGCATAAGGCACAAAAAACGTGCCATGGCTCTTCAATTCGTCCAAATGGACGATTCAAGTCCACCAATGGGAGGGTGCCAAGTGTCGCCCTCCCGTTGGTCCAAAATGTTTCGTCTCTCGGAAAAATCCGCAAAAAATAGCAATGGCATAGCCGGAATTTTCCCTACGAAAGCTGTGGAAACGTTTCGTCGGAAAACGATTCTTTTAGTGAGTTGTGTACAAAAAAAACGTCCAAGGCTAACTTTAAGGCCAAACTTTTTGTACGTATTCCCTTACGTACATACTCTGGAAATACGGGGTATAACAGAAATACTTCTCCAAGTATTGTTATAATACCAAAATACTCTAGCCCAAAACCTTTGTAGTATTTCCAAGTACCCTCTATACGAAAAGCCTGGAAAATACTACTATACTTTCCTTTAGCCACTAAACGAAACCCTATGGAAAAATCTCCATAATTGGTTGGAGTACTAAGTAGAAGTTGTGTAGAACTTCTAAGGGTTTCTTGGAGCGAATAGGAGCGCACGGAGTAGGAGCTAAACCTTGCTCAGGATCTACTTTAAACTTGGATAATTTTGGGGCTTACCGAGGTAAATAATCCTATCCTTCTATTGTAATTGGAGATTACATACTGTAGTATTATTGAAAATGAATATAAGATTCATAGAAGAGAATTGAACTGTAATAGAAGGATATTACGTATAAGACCGAATAGATCACATCGTAAGAATATTAAAGTAGAAGTTTAAATCAGATTTTACATAGGACTGTATTCACAGTAGACTTATAACCTTTATTGGTTGAATGTTCTGCAAGTAGCATGTACTACTTGGAAGGTGGACAAGGCTAGCCGGATTATAGCCGTGGAGCGTTTTGCTAATAGTCGATAATCGTCGCGAGGTATGTGATTCTTCCTATACTCTTGAGCATGATATTTTAAAGGAACATATATAGTACGGTAGACGTACGTGTGGTAATGTCTTTTGACTTAAGCCTGAATAATAAGAATCTGGAAGTATTTTACAAGAATATATATATAGTACTAGAGACGACGTGTGTTAATCGAATATAGTTTTACGGCAATGTCTTTTGACTTAAGCCTGAATAAAAAGAATCTTGAAGTATTTCAAAAGAATTAAGAAACCTTGTTGAAAGAAGAATAATGCTTGGTTTTAAAAGATTAAGAGTTATACTAGCTTTATGGGAAGTTAGGTATAACGACTTAAGAGAGATAAAAAGAATGGTTTATTAATTTTAGAAGTTAAGAAATTTGATCTTAAAAGATAAGAGGCTTGACTTAAATGAATTAATATGAATGTTTGTGTGAAACCTCATTCGTGAGTAATGAGTACTTGGTTGTTAAAAGGAATAATGTTTTACTGATTTCGGAAATCAGAATAAGTATCGAACAAACCACAGCAACGCTAATAAAGGGAAATGTATTGACTAATAAAGTATTATTAAAACCAGTAGAAACCTCCATCTGCATAGAAGCTAAGATGAGACAAAATGATATTACATTCCCTAGATCATGGCTGCTTTAATAAGATTGTTATGAACAAAGAATAACCTACTCACACATAAGGCATATGTTTCTCAAATTGTTTTAAAGGATTAAAACTATGAACTACGAAACCTTTTCGAAAATGAGGAACTTGAGCATTGAAATTAGGCAAACTTGAACGTTTGGAAAATAATGTTGTTACTTGATTTTACAAAGGGAAGTGTTTTGGTTTACTTAACAATGTTAGTCACTCTATTTTTATACTACGGGTATCGGGTGACCTTTGTAAAAGAAATGGATCTTTAAAAAGGAATTTAACGACGTAGTACTTTTAGGTTAAAACCGGACTTTGACATAAAATGAAAGTACCTTGAGTTGTGTATAACTTGCCTATGCTTGTTGTTGTGTAACTTGCCTATGCTTGTTGTTGTGTAACTTGCCTATGCTTGTTGTTGTGTAACTTGCCTATGCTTGTTGTGATAGCCTTTGTTGTGCAAAAATTGTGTTTCTATACTACCGCGTCTCTCGATGGAGGGCCGGTTGACTTGTTGAGAACTTACTTGGACGTACCGGCAGTGACGGAAGATTCCACGGGTATGCTTCCATTATTATTATTACATGGGCATGTCTACACCGATGATGGATTATGTGGACATGTGACCATTATGGTTATTATGGCGAAGTATCATGACTTACGGTTGTGATCGGGCGCGAGCTGCTTACTTACCCCCGTCGCCCTACGTGACGCAGTGGATCTGGTATAGGTTATTGCACTTGCCACGTGTCGCCTTCGCGGCGGCATCGTGACTTACGGTTGTGATCTCGTGCTTAGCCGATTCACTTGCCCCGCCGCCACGTGGCGCGCAGGAGGAGCCGCGAGGCTAGTGCACTTGCCACGTGTCGCCTTCGCGAGTCGATTTGGATGGAGCTTCGTGACTTACGGTTGTGATCTGCGCGAGTCGATTCACTTGCCCCGCCACCACGTGGCGCAGGAGGAGCCGGTGGAGGCTATCAGACTTGCCACGTGTCAGCTTCATGATATGGTTGTACAGTATTATTGGTACGGTCGGATCCGGTAGTTATACTTGCCCCGTACGGTTTTTATGACACAGGTGGGACCTGGTGTTCATGTATACTCCTTGGTGTTGTTATATCATAGGCATCACGGCGAGGAAGGAATTCCACGGGCACGAGTGATGATTTAGAGGGCGTGAGTCCCTGAATTGATATGACTGGTTATATGTTGTGTACTATAGTTTGGTTATCATACATGTCTCCTGCTTTTTATAGACTATTATGATTTCATTTACAGTATTTTCAGTTTCACATACTTGGTACTTGCAGATCGACCTCCTTCTGGTGCGTTCATGCCGCAGGTAGAGGTACATCGGCTGTCGATCCCCGCTTTTAGGATCACATTTCAGCGTATTGGGAAGCTCCGTTCCTTCGGAGGCTTATCTTTTGGTATGTTACTGTTATACCCCGTAGTTCCAGGGTATGTATGCGAGGACGTACGTACGAGAATACGACAGAAAGATTGGAAAGGAAGAAAGAGGCGATTTTTTCCACGGAAAAGTTTCCGGTTTTTGTGAAGGAAAAAGGTTCGTTAATGGGAATTGGATTCCCAGTTTTGGTATTCGGACTTCTGGAATATTAGAGAATTATGGAATTTTATTTTCTGAAATGGTCACGTGGGGCCCACGGAGAAATTTACTGGATTTTGTGGCCCACTTTGTTTTCGAGATTTTGGCCATTGTGGATATTTTCTAAGATGTTTTATTTTGGGCAATAGGAGGGTGACACGTGTCACCCCGCCTAGTGGCTTGCCGAATGGCATTTGTGCACAACACCCTGGTTAGAGTCGCCGACTAAACGCTTTACATAACTTGCGAGGAAAATTCGCTATGTCTTTTCTTATTTTTGCGGATTTTTCCGAGAGACGGACCATTTTGGACCAACCAGAGGGCGACACTTGGCACCCTCTCATTGGTGGGCACGGTGGGCGGCCGTTGGACGATTTGGGACGGCAAGTGGGAGATATTTTTGGTAGCTCTTTTGTGTGCAAGTTGGCTAGGTACACATGGGTGAATCTGCCCTACACTTGCCTAACACTTGGTGTAATCTTGGCCATTGGTTGGCTTTCACTTGACCTATAAATACCCCCTTTGAAGACTAATTCATTCACAAATTGCCTAAGTCTTGAAAGCTTCTTCCTTCCCCCTTAGTGTAGTGTCTTGGCCGAGAGCCCCTCTCTCCCCCCTTGGCCGAGTGTTCCCCCCCCCTTGTGGGGTTGGCCGTGGGGTAGACACCCCCACTCCTTTGAGGTGCTAGCCGTGGGGTACCCCCCCCCCCCCTAGCCTAGTTGCTTTCGTATAATACCCCCCCTTTGTGGTATAGAAATACTCTCCAAGTATTGTTATAATGCCCAAATACCTTAGCCGTATACCTTGTAGTATTCTAAGGTTATACCTATACGAAAAGCCCAGAAATACTATTATACTTCCCGTACCACAAACCGAAACCCTAGGAAAATCTCCATAGTCCGTTGGAGTATTGTGTAGAAGTTGGTTAGAACTTCTAAGGGTGGTTTAGAGCGGGTTGAGCGCCGGAGTTGGAGCTAAGCGTTGCTAAGGATCGACATTTATACTTGGATAATTATGGGCTTATCGAGGTTATTATCTTGTCGCCCTATTGTAATTGGAGAGTACATGTTGGAGGACTATATAGTTGAAGTCTACTATATATATAGTAATCAACTTAATGTTGTGGCAATGTCCTTGGACTTAAGCCTGAATAATAAGAAACCTTTTCGAAAGAAGAGTACTGAACTGTAATTACATAGGACTGTATTACAGTAGACTTGTGTAGCTTTCCTGTGAGGTAGAATTGTGCACGTCCGGATTAGACGTATAACCCCCCCCCTGGTTGGCTTGATAGCCGGCCCCGATAGAGGAGGAGATTTACGCTGCGGGGGAGGTCTTGTCGAATTTTCGAGAATGTTCTACGATAAGATCTAGATGTTAATAAGCTCCTGTGGCCTTATAGGTGAAGTACTACGTGGCGCGTTCTACTTGGCTTAAGGAGTAGCCGACGGCTTGAGGTACTCGGAGCATTTTGCTATTAGTCGATAATCGTCGCGAGGTATGTGAACCTCTTCCTATCTCTTCTAGCATGATATGTGTGAACTATGTAGTACGGTAGACGTACATGTGCTAAATGTATTTGATTGGTTTAAAACATAAAGTGTTATAACGGCTTTATGGGAAGTTGGTTATAACCACTTTATGTAGATAAGAAAACACTTTGTGGTTTTTAAAAGGTAAATGATTTGTTTATAATCGCTTGATGTGTGATTATAAAGAACTTGAAGTATTTCAAAAGATTTCAAATCGCTTGAAAGAGAAGTAATACTTGGTTTTGAGAACTTAAGAGTTATACTAGCTTTATGGGAAGTTAGGTATAACGGCTTAAGAACGCTTTACGATTTTGGAAATCGTGATGTGTATCGACAAACCACTGCAAATACGTTAAAAGGAAATGTTTTGAATAATTAAGTATTATTAAAACCAAGAGAAACTTCCATCCGCATGAAGCTAAGATGAGACAAAATGATATTTCCTAGATCATGGTCATTGTAATAAGATTGTTATAAACAAGAATATCCTACTCACATATAAGGCTTATGTTTCTCCGATTGTTTAAAAGAGAATTATATTCTTAAATGAATAAAGCGATGAACTACGAAACCTTTCTAAAATAAGAAACTTGAACATTAGAAATTAGTCAAACTTGGACGATTGTAAAATAATTTTGTTACTTTATTTTACAAAGGTAAGAGTTTTGGTTTTCTTAAAAGGATAGTCACTCTATTTTTATACTACGTATCAGGTGACTTATGTGAAAGAAACAGATCTTTTAAAGATTTAATGTGTGAAGTACTTTGGGGTTAGATAATTCGAACTTGTTAGTAGAAAGTACCTTGTGTGAATACTTTATTTTATTGGTTTGTGATATCCTTGTAAATACTTTCTTTTTGATTTGAGAAGTAAACATGTTAGGATGCTACGTGTTTTAGTATCTTGTGATGTTAGTGTAAAGGGGTTTTCCTCGATCGCGCTTTAAAGTTGTTTGACTATCACCGTTATGTTGGTATTGTACCACTCACCTCGACTTGTGTTCCGGAGGTTGCCGCCTCCGACGCGGGTAGACTCAGCGATCCAGGACCATGATTCGAGAATACCTACGCGGGTCCGTGGATCCATGCGGAGCTACGGAGCTCCGTGTTAGTGTGCGCCCTTGTGGTCACGCGGTCCTCAGGCCATACGCGGATCGCGAGTCCGGGGCGACGCCGGAGTAGCTACCTCGACGCGGGTTATACCTCACGGGCCTATCCGACCGCCTATGCGGAGTCGCGAGAGTTCGTGGCTAGACGCGCACATTTGATATCGCGGGCGAGTGACCGGCTTTTATCATGTGACGGTTCAGACAGATATCATGACACGACTTATGACCTTGTTGTACTGTAGGTGTTAGTAGTCGGCCATGCCTTCGCATTTACCTCGCATCGCTTTATTAGGACACAGGGACACGTGTTCATGTGTATTCCTCGTGCTTGTATATCATAACCGCCAGCGGTGAGAAGGTATTCCACGCACGATTGATGTTGTGGGCGTGAGACCCATTGTTAAATTGAGTGATGACTTAGGCGTGAGTCCCCGACTTAACATGATCGCTTATTTATGGTGAATCAGAGTTTGGTTATCATACATGTCTCCCGCTTGTATAGACTACTATGATTTCATTTACGATTTATTTTTAGTTTCACATACTGCATCAGTTATCGACTCTTCGGGGCTGCGTTCATGCCGCAGTTGAGGTACACCGCCGTTGATCCTAGCTCTCGTGGTCACGCTCAGCTTGGGAAGCTCCGCTTCTCCGAGGCTTATCGGTGGTATAGTCCTCTCGTAGTCGGTGTTTACATTCGGGGTTCGGCGAGCCCGTCCCGCCATTGTTGTCGTATCATTCTTGAGGTCCGTAGTAATCGCATGGGCGGTGGTTTGTAAAAAGGATTAAACTGCTCATGTTAAAAGTTGTCATTTATATATATGCCGAAAGGCAAGTTTTCACAGATTATTGTTTTATACTGTTATCTCACGTTGTTGTGTTTGTTCCACTGATTACTGGATGTATGTCTACTGGGTGCCCGGTAGGCACTGATCCACGCCCCGCTTGGTCGTGACAAAAGTGGTATCGAGCCGTGTTATCTCGGAAAGTGTCTACGCATCAGATCCAGGAGAGTCTTGATTATCGCGTGTTGTGCACCACATCAATAATCGTGAGGCTATAGGATATTTAGGATTGGTTTCTATTCTTCTCACTCGAGATCGTGCCTTAGAGTCGTGTTGTAAGTTAGACCCTCCGACGTATTTCTTTCCTTACCGCTATGCCTCCGCGTAGGCAAACCCGCCCAGAGGCAAGGCAATGGCGGAGCCGCGAGTAGAGTTCGTGAGGTCATGAGGGCACAGCCCAATCATTACCTAGGGTAGTGCTTCATTCGGGATTTCTGCGACGCCACTAGCCCAAAGAGAGTTTAAGCACGGCGACAGCCTTACCGCGCCATGATATGTGAACCTTCGCCCACGACCGAACAGAATATAGATTGCAAAGAGGCAACCTCGCATTAGCCATGGATTTGGCTACCAGAGAGTATACCGAGGTACCGCGGGTCTTGATGACTACCTAAGAAAGGGTTGTGCAAGAGTAATTCTTCAGTTGGGCTTGAGCATGGCCTGTGTACGGGCTTATGCGCAGCAGGCCGAGAAACGTAGAGATCGACGGGTTAACCAAGGAAGAGAAGAGGCCGAGCAGCAAGGTCCTTCGTAACTTTCAAGGTGAGTATACCTTAAGTGCTATGTTCGATAGCAGCAAGGTGTTAGTTGTGATTAGAAATCATGGTGGGTTAACCGAGTAAGATTTTGGAGGATAGAGAAAGTGTGAGCCTTAGAGCTTTATACGCAAAGACCTTAGAGGTAAGGCCATCTCTGTAGAGACGTATGTTTATGTTTGACCTTATAGGAGTGCATAGTGCACGTGAGCCGTGGTTTGGGATAAGTCCCTAAGTAGTATGAAATGAAAGAGGGTAGTTGAGCTAAGAAGACCGCTAGGTTTTCGTAACGTGTTTAGTAAGATTGTTCCTTCGGGAGATGGTATTTCGCGCCTTGCGTCGGGTTGAGGCTACGCGGGTCAACCCGCGGTAGGTTTGTGGTGGGGTCAGTTTGTGGTGGTCCCTCTTGTGTTAGGGTCATGAGGGTGTTAGGCCCATGTTTTAGTTAGCCAGCGAGCAAGTTCGTGGATGCGTTCGACCAGTGGTCGGGCCGATGGGGGCAGCCTATCGTGTTCTTCGGTAAGGGTCTTTCCCTAGGCAGTGTTGATGTTATCTGAAAAGGTTGTGAGGTTGCACGGGGTGCCTACCTTCACATTATGACGATGGAGCCTGTGGTACTACTGCTTTCTCTTCCGAGTTTGTACCAGCGTGGCTAGAACTCGTGAGTCTCAGACGCATTCGCCTCGCCGCTTTTTGATTTCGCGGTATTGCGAGGATCGTTGTCTCCGGTTGGGGGAGTGTTTAAGCTACCATTTCAGTGTTCGGATGTCGTCTTGTGACGCCTTGTAGGGGCAGAAATGCAAGTTGCCGGTCGATTGGTTCGATGTTGGCAGGGTTCAGATAGTTGGTTCAGGCTTGTTCCAGCAGACTGTGGATAGTGAGAAGCTTGTCTAGAAGAAGTTCTGGCAGCGTAGGAATCGTATGGATAATCGCGACGACGCCAGAGTTCGAGTTGACGGTCGGTCTTCTTGAAAGTACCACCGGACGTGTGTGACGAGTTTTGGAAATGAAGGAACTTAGCCCGAGTTACTTTGGGCCTTTGTGAGTTCATGTGAAGAATAGGCCAGGTTGCCTATATGTTAGCATTTGCCGTCCGACTTAGGAGGAAGGACGTCCGGTCTTTCGTATTGTTATGTTCGGGAAAGTATCGAAGATCCATCCAGAATGTTCCCAGTTAATGATGACCACGTTAGAGATAGTAACCCCGAGTTTTGGATACTAAAGCAGTATCAGAAATGTGGTAAGAATTCGAGTGTACGATGCCTTCGGTGATCGTGACGACAATCGGTACCATTTGTTGGTTGGTTGGAGAAAGTCTCGAGGCAAAGTGACAAAGTTGTATCTCAGGCTAAGTGACATAGTAGTATTTTTTGTGGTGATGTAGAGTTTTTTCCTCGTGGACTTAGATGTAAGTTTTGCGCAGTGTTTCATGGCGGTATGGCAGGATTGTTTTCGTAAGTATAGTAGTGAAGACTATACTGGCGCACGTTTGTTTTGAGACTTAGAAGGAAAATTCGGGACGAATGTTTCTAAGAAGGGGAGAATGTTATACCCCGTAGTTCCAGGGTATGTATGCGAGGGCGACGCATTTGAGAATACGATGTAAAGATTGGAAAGGAAGAAAGAGGCGATTTTTTCCACGGAAAAGTTTCCGGTTTTGTGAAGGAAAAAGGTTCGTTAATGGGAATTGGATTCCCGATTTGGTATTCGGACTTCCCGAATATTAGAGAATTATGGAATTTTATTTTGAATGGTCACGTGGGCCCACTGGAGAAATTTACTGGTTTTGTGGGCCCACTTTGTTTTCGAGATTTTGGCCAGTGTGGATATTTTCGGAAGATGTTTTATTTTGGGCCAATAGGAGGGTGACACGTGTCACCCCCGCCTAGGTGGCTTGGCCGAATGGCATTTGTGCACAACACCCGGCTAGAGTCGTTTTCGACGAAACGCTTTACATAACTTGAGGGAAAATTCCGGCTATGTCTTTTCTTATTTTTTATGGATTTTTCCGAGAGACGGACATTTTGGACCAACGAGAGGCGACACTTGGCACCCTCTCATCATGGGCAAGGTGCGTGACTGGACGATTTGGGAAGGTGTGGGAGATATTTTTGGTAGATATTTTGTGCAAGTTGGCTAGGTACACATGGGTGAATCTTGGCCCTACACTTGCCTAACACTTGGTGTAATCTTGGCCATTGGTTGGCTTTCACTTGACCTATAAATACCCCCCCCTTTGAAGACTAATTCATTCACAAAATTGCCTAAGTCTTGAAAGCTTCTTCCTTCCCCTTAGTGTAGTGTCTTGCCGAGAGCCCCTCTCTCCCCTTGGCCGAGAGTTCCCCAGTGGGTAGGCCGGCGGGTAGACACCCCCTCCTGAGGTGCTAGCCATGGGGTACCCCTAGCCTAGTTGCTTTCGTATAATACCCCTTTGTGGTATAGAAATACTCCAAGTATTGTTATAATGCCCAAATACCTTAGCCGTATACCTTGTAGTATTCTAAGGTTATACCTATACGAAAAGCCCAGAAATACTATTATACTTCCCGTCTGTCACAAAACCGAAACCCTAGGAAAATCTCCATAGACAGTTGAGTATTGTGTAGAAGTTGGTTAGAACTTCTAAGGGTGGTTTAGAGCGGGTTGAGCGCTGAGTTGGAGCTAAGCGTTGCTAAGGATCGACATTTATACTTGGATAATTATGGGCTTATCGAGGTAATTATCTTGTCCCCCTATTGTAATTGGATATTACATGTTGTAGGAATATATAGTTGAAGTATACTATATATATAGTACTGAACTTAATGTCAGGCAATGTCCTGGACTTAAGCCGAATAATAAGAAACCTTTTCGAAAGAAGAGTACCGAATCAGAATTACATAGATCAGACATTACAGTAGACTTGTGTAGCTTTCCTGTGAGGTAGAATTGTGCACGTCCGGATTAGACGTATAACCCCCCCCCCTGGTTGGCTTGATAGCCGGCCCCGATAGAGGAGGAGATTTACGCTGTTGCGGGGGGGGGAGGTGCTGTCGAATTTTCGGTAGAATGTTCTACGATAAGATCTAGATGTTAATAAGCGCCTTGTGGCCTTATAGGGTGAAGTACTACGTGTGGCGCAATCTACTTGGCTTAAGGAGTAGCCGACGGCGAGGTACTCGAGCATTTTGCTATTAGTCGATAATCGTCGCGAGGTATGTGAACCTCTTCCTATCTCTTCTAGCATGATATGTGTGAACTATGTAGTACGCAGACGCATACGTGCTAAATGTATTTGATTGGTTTAAAACATAAAGTGTTATAACGGCTTTATGGGAAGTTGGTTATAACACTTTATGTAGATAAGAAAACACTTTGTGGTTTTTAAAAGGTAAATGATTTGTTTATAATCGCTTGATGTGTGATTATAAAGAACTTGAAGTATTTCAAAAGATTTCAAATCGTTTTGAAAGAGAAGTAATACTTGGTTTTGAGAACTTAAGAGTTATACTAGCTTTATGGGAAGTTAGGTATAACGGCTTAAGAACGCTTTCTTGATTTTGGAAATCGTGACGTATCGACAAACCACCGCAATACGTTAAAAGGAAATGTTTTGAATAATTAAGTATTATTAAAACCAGAGAAACTTCCATCCGCATGAAGCTAAGATGAGACAAAATGATATTTCCTAGATCATGGTCATTGTAATAAGATTGTTATAAACAAGAATATCCTACTCACATATAAGGCTTATGTTTCTCCGATTGTTTAAAAGAGAATTATATTCTTAAATGAATAAAGCTATGAACTACGAAACCTTTCTAAAATAAGAAACGTGAACATTTGAAATTAGGCAAACTTGGACGGTTGGAAAATAATGTTGTTACTTGATTTTACAAAGGTAAGAGTTTTGGTTTTCTTAAAAGAATAGTCACTCTATTTTTATACTACGGTATTGTGTGACTTATGTGAAAGAAACAGATCTTTTAAAGATTTAATGTGTGAAGTACTTTGGGGTTAGATACCCGAACTTGTTAGTAGAAAGTACCTTGTGTGAATACTTTATTGTATTGGTTTGTGATAGCCTTGTAAATACTTTCTTGTTGATTTGAGAAGTAAACATGTTAGGATGCTACGTGTGTTAGTATCTTGTGATGTTAGTGTAAAGGGGTTTTCCCCTCGACTGCGCTTAAAGTTGTTTGACTATCAGCCGTTATGTTGGTATTGTACCACTCACCTTGACTTGTGTTCCGAGGTTAAGCTGCCTCCGACGCGGGTAGACTCAGCGGTGCAGGACCATGATTCGAGAATACCTCACGCGGGTCCGTGGATCCATGCGCGAGCTACGGAGCTCCGTGTTAGTCGCGCCCTTGTGGTCATGCGGTCCTTGCGCTACGCGATCGCGAGTCCGCGATGCCGGGAGTAGCTACCTCGATGCGGGTTATACCTCATGCGGCCTATCTGACCGCCTATGCGGAGTCGCGGAGAGTTCCGTGGCTAGACGCGCATTTGATATCGCAGGCGAGTGACCGGCTTTTATCATGTGACGCCTAGACAGATATCATGACACGCCTTATGACCTTGTTGGTAGGTGTTAGTAGTCGGCTATGCCTTCGCATTTACCCTGCATCGTTTATTAGGACACAGTGGGACCGTGTTCATGTATTCCTTGGTGCTTGTATATCATAAAGCTGCCGGTGAGGAAGGTATTCCACGCACGATTGATGTTGTGGGCGTGAGACCCATTGTTAAATTGAGTGACGACTTAGGCGTGAGTCCACGACTTAACATGATCGCTATTTATGGTGAATCGTAGTTTGGTTATCATACATGTCTCCCGCTTGTATAGACTACTATGATTTCATTTACTGATTTATTTTTAGTTTCACATACTCGACTGCAGATCGACCTCTTCGGGGCTGCGTTCATGCCGCAGTTGAGGTACACCGCCGTTGATCCTAGCTCGTGGTCACAGCTCAGCTTGGGAAGCTCCGCTTTCTCCGAGGCTTATCGGGTATAGTCCTCCGTCAGTCGGTGTTTACATTCGTGGGTTCGGCGGCCCCGTCCCGCCATTGTTGTCGTATCATTCTTGAGGTCCAGAGTAATCGCTGGCGGTGGTTTGTAAAAGGATTAAACTGCTCATGTTAAAAGTTGTCATTTATATATACGCCAAAGGCAAGTTTTCACGATTATTGTTTTATACTTCGTTATCTCATGTGTTGTGTTTGTTCCACTGATTACTGGATGTATGTCTACTTGGGTGCCCGGTAAGGCACTACCACGCCCGGTTGGTCGTGTGATTACCCGAGTCCAGAGGTTCTTGTACATTCAGGGGTATGGCGGGGCCCTGTCCCGTCATAGTTGTTGTAAAAAAATCTTAGAGGTCTGTAGCACTGTTGTGGGCAGAGTTGTAAGGTTTGTAACTGTTCAAAGGTCGATATATATATATATGCTAAAAGGGAACCGTTTTGGTTGGCCTATTTTCTTTTATCTTGATCCATATCTAATTGTATGTTTAAGTTTTTATTTCCGCTGGTTTTTCTCTGATGTTGTATCACTAGGGTGCCCGGGGTAAGGCACCAGTCACGGGCCCGCGTTCGGGTCGTGACAGCCTTAAATGTGGCGTGTTTGGTTATTGTATTCGGCCTTGAAAAAGGTGGCAAAATAAGTAAAAACAAAGGAGGTGCTGTCCGATTTTCCGTAGAATTTAGTGACTTAGCACTTAGAATATTCTACGTTTGAAGTAAGAGGTTAATGGACGTATTGTGACCATCATAGGTTGAAGTACTTAGTATAGCGTATCCTACTTGAAGGATGGATTAGCTATCAATGTTGAAGTACTTTGGAGCATTTTGCTACTTGTCGATAATCGTCGCGAGGTATGTGAACCTCTTCCTTCGTTTGGCATGATTCTATGTATGGAATATACTTGTGGTATCATTTCATGTTTCCTTCTACTCTTAGAAGTTAAGAGGTAGTTGTGTGATTTACTTTATGTAGAACTTTTCCTATCTTTTGAGCATGACTAGTTGCACGTATGTAGTACGGTAGACGTACAACACTTTGATATCCTTTACTAGTTTTATGAATAGCCAAGTCGGGTGAGTAGGAGATTAACTCACTTCTTTGAAAGTATTAAGGATGTCTGATGTTTTATTAAAGTTAAGGGACTTGAAGAGTTTTGAAGTATGTGATACTTGTTCCGTTTTAAACATATAAGTCCCTTGGATAGGAAATTGTTTTTGGCTAAAGTATAAAGTGAATATAACGACTTTATGGGGAGTTGGTTATATTTGCTTTATGGAAAGATAAATGACTTGATTTTAGTGAAAAGGCAACTTGATTTTAAGGCATCAATTGCCTAAGGTTTTGTAATAAAAGGAGTCACTTGATTTCTAAAGGCTAAGAGACTAATGTATTTTTTAAAAGTTAAGATTGATTTGAAAGTATATAATACTTGGTTTTAAAAAGTATAAGTCTCTTGGTTACAAAAGGAATGAGTTTGTCTAAAACCATAAAGGGTTATAACGGCTTTATGGGAAGTTGGTTATAACGGCTTTATGGAAGAATAAGAGAATGGTTTTCTCTAATAAGTAATCAAAGGAATAACTTGTATTAAGGAAGGACAATTTGATTTAAAGGTATCACTTGCTTAAAGCTTTAAAGTAAGGGTCACTTGATTTAGAAGCCGAGAAATGTATTTCTGAAAGTATAGTGACTTATGTGAAATGTACACAAGCCTGGATACTACGGGTGTTAGTATCTTGGGGTTAAATTCCCAGATTTTAATGTGAAAAACGAAAGTGTCATGAGTTTATAAAGATGGAAGTCTAAAGGTTTAATGAACTTGCCTAGGTCGGCTTGTGATAGCTTTGAGTGCAAGTATTATATGTTACGTTGTCCCGAATCTCAGTTGGAGGGCCGGCTGTCTTGTTATAAGTTTACTTGGACGTACCGACAGTGATGTGGGATTCCACGGGTATGTTTCCATCATGATTAATCCTTGGACATGCTTATACGATGTGGGATTCCGGGGCATGTGACCAGGATGCGGGTTAGATGCCCGAACATTTTATTGGACGTACCGGCAGTGACGGGGGATTCCACGGGTATGCTTCCATCATGATTGATCTTGGCCATGCTTATACGATGAGGGATGCCGGGGCATGCAGCCAGGATGCGGGTTAGATGCCCGTGTGATCTATTACTCCATGGCCATGCTTATACGATGTGTGATTCCGGGGCATGCGACCATGTTATATTATTACTCCACGGGCTAGCTCCACGAAGACATGTACCCACGATGAGGATTCCGGCATGTGATATTATTACTCCATGGGCTAGCTCCCCATGAAGACCTGCACCTACGATGAGGGATGCCGAGGACACGTTATGGCCATGCTTATACGATGTAGGATTCCGGGCACGCGCGTTATATATATATATATATATATATATATATATATATATGTGTATATGTATGTGTATGAGTGGGATGCCACGCGCCATATGGTTATATTTTACACTTATAGTTGTCGCGGTGATGTGGGATTCCAGGCGGGAGATATATATATATGTGTTGTGTATGTACGCCGACAGGAGGTGGGATGCCACCAGGCGCCACATGGTTATATTTTACACTTATAGTTGTCGGCGGTGATGTGGGATTCCACGGGCGAGATATATATATATGTGTTGTGTATGCAGACGACGGTGAGGTGGGATGCCACGGGCGCGTCACATGGTTATATTTTACACTTATAGTCCGCTACGGTGATGAGGGATTCCACGGACACGCTTTGATTTTTTGTGTGGCGTGATTGCGTCCCAGTTGGGTCGGGTAGTATACGCGCCTCCTTGGCGGCGGATTATACTTAGGAAAGATAAGTGAGTTATATAGTAATGAACTTAATGATTTTTCCTAATCACGTATGCGTAAGAATGTGGCTATAACCTTTATTGAAATGGGAAAAGATAATAATGTAAGATTAAGTTCATGTGGTAATGACACGGCAGATCCGTATGTATTTTTATACTTGTCCTTGTCATTCTTTTGTACGATTATGATCCATTTCATCAGACGTTATTTCGCTCCATATTCGCACTGTTAATCGACTTCTTCGGGCTGCGTTCATGCCCGCAGTTTTAGGTACCTGTGCCTGATCCTTGCTCTTAGGATCTTGGTTCGATTTTGGGAAAAAGCTCCATTTGCTCGGAGGCTTATCTCTTGCACGGTTTTCCTGAGGTAGTAGATTCATGTATATTCGTGGTATGTCGGGGCCCTGTCCCGCCACAGTTGTTTTGGTAAAAATTCTTAGAGGTCTGTAGTCACATATTGTGGGTCAGTTTGTAAAGGAAAGGAGGCAACTGCTTCGATTATATATATATATATGTCCAGGAAGGTAACCCTATCGGCTAACCTGTTGTTTTATTTCTGTTGTTTATTTTATAAGTTTCATGTATGTTCACGATTATCTCTCGATGTATACTGTAAGGGTGCCTGTAGGGCACCGCCATGCCCGGTCGGGTCGTGACAAGAGTGGTATCGAGCGCTTAGTCCTCGGAAAGTGTCTACGCATCGTGTCTAGTAGAGTCTTGATTATCGGTGTGTCAGGCACCACATCTATAATCGTGAGGTCGCAGGACATTTAGGATTGGTTTCCATTCTTCTCTCTTTGAGATCGTGCAAGAGAGTCGTCTAGTAGGTTGAATCCTCTCTCGACCCTTCTTATGTAATGATTATGCCTCCACGGAGGCGGCCAGGCCCGTAAGGGCAAGGCAAGCAGGCTGAGTCGCTGGTACGCAGAGGGTTACCAGGACCCGGGCACAGGCTATGCCTGAGGTAGTAGGTGGATTGGCGAGCTCAGCCACGCCGGCGGTATTAGAGGAGCCAAGAGCGGCAGTAGCTCCAGAGGTTCCGGTACCCGAGCCTCCATTCTGCAGCCGAGGCGAGTTTAGAGATTATGGAGAGCGGTCGGGCTATTGACTAGCATAGTGGTAGGCGGCAGAGCGTGTAGCTAACCCCAGAGCCGATTTGAGGATTCGGGATTTTCCGGGTCAGAGTCCACCCGAGTTTTATGGTTCGAGATCCGAGGATGATCCTCAAGAGTTCGTTCGCTCGGCTCTCTACGGACTATGCAGGTGCTTAGGGCCTCGGATACAGAGTCTGTTACGCTAGCCTCTTACCGGTTACGCGATATTGCGTTGAACTGGTTTTAGTCGCTGTTGCTTTCGAGAGGTGTGGGTGCTCGTCCGGCAGTTTGGGATGAGTTCACGGAGGCCTTTCTTGATCACTTTTTGCTCCTGAAATGAGGAGAGCCCGTGTCGATAGGTTCTTGTCATTGAGGCAGAATGGGAGGACCATCAGGGAATACAACCTGGAGTTTGACTCGTTGTCCAGGTATGCGCACACGATTGTGGCTGATATGGCGGACAGAGTTCACCGCTATGTGATGGGCTAGACCGTCATATGATTCTGCATGCACGGAGTGGCTCTTCACCGTATGGATATTGCCGAGATGCAAGCTTATGCGCAGGATAGAGGACAGAGAGAGAGAGGTCACTAGACTCGTGCCACCAAGAGGCGGGACGGCAGGATTCGGGGTAACTTTCGACGCGAACAACATCAACAGCAGACGAGGTCTACATTTCACCAAGACAGAGTGCTTCTTCCCGATCTTCCGCCGAGGTTTGGTCGCCGGAATATTCGGGAGCAGTCGGGCTCGAGGCTACAGTTCGCGAGATGTCAGATGATAGTAACCAGGGGAAGCCACCTTTGCCCCGGTGTGGTCACTGTAGTAGATTCCATTTTTGGGAGTGTCGTACTACCTCGACAGCTTGTTATGCTTGCGGCTAGCAGGGCCATTTCGCGAGAGACTGTCCGACCAGAGGTGGCACTGGTGGGATAGCGCAGTCTACTCGGTCAGTTGCGGGTTCTTTGCCTTCCATAGCTAGGCAGGATGTTTATGCACCTACAGCCGCGATGCAGGTCGTGGTGGAAGTTCCCAGTATTAACGGTCCTTTGAACCGCCTATATGATTTCAGGTATGTCTTTGGCCCTTTAGAAACTTGTATGCATGATAAAGTTGTGGTATGTTTTAGTGTCATGAACAGATTATATTGAGACTGTGTATAAGTTAGAAGGAGTTGGAAGTACGAAAAGATAATCCCTTTTTGGGTTTATGATGGACAGATGCGTGTGCGAGGTATTAGGACCATGTGTGGCATTGTTGGTATGTCGGGGTTGTGAAAGGAAACTATGTCGCTAATTATAAGTTTGACTCTGAAAGAACATTCGGGGACGAATGTTTCTAAGGGGGGAAGAATGTTACACCCCGTATTTACAGGACATGTTTTACGAACGTACGTAAGAACTCACAAGTGTTGAGAATTTAGACTTGTAAAAATTTATCGGAATTATGAAATTGTCGGAAAACGAATATCGTGACGAATGGGAGGGCGACACGTGTCACCCCCCCTTAGTGATGCCTTGGACGAATTTGAACATGGACAAAAGGGTCATTTGACCCTTGTTAGGAAGACAAAGTCTTGCAAGTGTGAGCTTGACAAAATTGACTAAGTCAAAGGTCCCACTAGTCTTGATATTTGCTAAGACCTTATCCTAGCCACCCAAATGTTTGCATCTTGACCCTCCTTTGTGCTTTATAACACTACTAGTAGCAAGACTAAGTTCCATACTTAGAAAATATTTCAAGAAAATCAAGAACACATAGTGGTAGCTCTCGGGTTCTCTCTTTTCCAAAAGGAAAGATTTTTGTTTCTTGTCCAATAAGCTCCACACTTTAAACCAAGGTTCATGAGTGTATTGTAAGCATATCTCAATAGAAAAATCTCGGAAAAAGATAGTTTTCGGGTTAGTCGCAAAGTGAAAACCTAGTGGCTTTCTAGGTTTTGGATTGAAAGTTTGAAGGAAAGTTGTTGGTGTGGTTCTAAGGGTCTCAAGTAGCGGATTGAAGTGTCTTGAAGAGTCTCTAAGTTGCTAAGGAGCGACTTCGGATTTGAAGATTGGATTAAGATTCGTTGAGGTATAATCTTGTTCTTTGAAAGTGTTACAAGATTATTTATATTGTTGTTAGCTTTACTTGTTGCTAGCATGAAGTATATGTGTTGAAGTTTATAAGGATTATGGATTGATTGTAGCCTTGAAAATCCGAAATGTAATGTAAGCCATGTTAAGTTGGATTACAATTTGGTCGTTTATTAAAATCGTCGCATGTTAATTACTTGGAGATTATAGTAGTTATAATCGTTTGCGACTTGATATCATGTTAGGCTAATAACTTGGATTGAAATGGAAATTGGATAGAATTGATGTTGTAGTACTTCAAGTTAGCCGAATTGGCCTAGTAAGTTGTATTAATTTGATATCGTTTGTGGGGCGGAATTTTACACGTCTAGTAGGCGTGTAATCCCCTATTGTTGATTGCCTTGATTGGGCCTTAAATGTGGCGTGTTTGGTTATTGTATTCGGCCTTGAAAAAGGTGGCAAAGTAAGTAAAAACAAAGGAGGTGCTGTCCGATTTTCCGTAGAATTTAGTGACTTAGCACTTAGAATATTCTACGTTTGAAGTAAGAGGTTAATGGACGTATTGTGACCATCATAGGTTGAAGTACTTAGTATAGTGTATCCTACTTGAAGGATGGATTAGCTATCAAGGTTGAAGTACTTTGGAGCATTTTGCAACTTGTCGATAATCGTCGCGAGGTATGTGAACCTCTTCCTTCCTTTGGCATGATTCTATGTATGGAATATACTTGTGGTATCATTTCATGTTTCCTTCTACTCTTAGAAGTTAAGAGGTAGTTGTGTGATTTACTCTATGTAGAACTTTTCCTATCTTTTGAGCATGACTAGTTGCACGTATGTAGTACGGTAGACGTACAACACTTTGATATCCTTTACTAGTTTTATGAATAGCCAAGTCGGGCGAGTAGGAGATTAACTCACTTCTTTGAAAGTATTAAGGATGTCTGATGTTTTATTAAAGTTAAGGGACTTGAAGAGTTTTGAAGTATGTGATACTTGTTCCGTTTTAAACATATAAGTCCCTTGGATAGGAAATTGTTTTTGGCTAAAGTATAAAGTGAATATAACGACTTTATGGGGAGTTGGTTATATTTGCTTTATGGAAAGATAAATGACTTGATTTTAGTGAAAAGGCAACTTGATTTTAAGGCATCAATTGCCTAAGGTTTTGTAATAAAAGGAGTCACTTGATTTCTAAAGGCTAAGAGACTAATTGTATTTTTTAAAAGTTAAGATTGATTTGAAAGTATATAATACTTGGTTTTAAAAAGTATAAGTCTCTTGGTTACAAAAGGAATGAGTTTGTCTAAAACCATAAAGGGTTATAACGGCTTTATGGGAAGTTGGTTATAACGGCTTTATGGAAGAATAAGAGAATGGTTTTCTCTAATAAGTAATCAAAGGAATAACTTGTATTAAGGAAGGACAATTTGATTTAAAGGTATCACTTGCTTAAAGCTTTAAAGTAAGGGTCACTTGATTTAGAAGCCGAGAAATGTATTTCTAAAAGTATCGTGACTTATGTGAAATGTACACAAGCCTGGATACTACCGGTGTTAGTATCTTGGGGTTAAATTCCCGGATTTTAATGTGAAAAACGAAAGTGCCATGAGTTTATAAAGGTGGAAGTCTAAAGGTTTAATGAACTTGCCTAGGTCGGCTTGTGATAGCTTTGAGTGCAAGTATTATATGTTATGTTGTCGCGACTCTCAGTTGGAGGGCCGGCTGTCTTGTTATAAGTTTACTTGGACGTACCGACAGTGATGTGGGATTCCACGGGTATGTTTCCATCATGATTAATCCTTGGACATGCTTATACGATGTGGGATTCCGGGGCATGTGACCAGGATGCGGGTTAGATGCCCGGACATTTTATTGGACGTACCGGCAGTGACGGGGGATTCCACGGGTATGCTTCCATCGTGATTGATCTTGGCCATGCTTATACGATGAGGGATGCCGGGGCATGCAGCCAGGATGCGGGTTAGATGCCCGTATGGTCTATTACTCCATGGCCATGCTTATACGATGTGGGATTCCGGGGCATGCGACCATGTTATATTATTACTCCATGGGCTAGCTCCCCATGAAGACATGTACCTACGATGAGGGATTCCGGGGGCATGTTATATTATTACTCCATGGGCTAGCTCCCCATGAAGACCTGCACCTACGATGAGGGATGCCGAGGGCACGTTATGGCCATGCTTATACGATGTGGGATTCCGGGGCATGCGTCCGCGATATATATATATATATATATATATATATATATATGTGTTGTGTATGTATCGCCGGCGGTGAGCGGATGCCACGCGCGTCACATGGTTATATTTTACACTTATAGTTATCAGTGATGTGAGATTCCACGGCGAGATATATATATATATGTGTTGTGTATGTACGCCGGTGAGGTGGGATGCCACTAAAAGGCCACATGGTTATATTTTACACTTATAGTTGTTTCGGTGATGTGGGATTCCACGCAGAGATATATATATATGTGTTGTGTATGTGTACGCCGACAGTGAGGTGGGATGCCACGGGCGCGTCACATGGTTATATTTTACACTTATAGCTGTCGGCAGTGATGGGGGATTCCACGGACACGCTTTGATTTTTTTTGTGTGACGTGATTGCGTCCCAGATTGGGCCGGGTAGTATATGCGCCCTCCTTTAAGGGCCGGATTATACTTAGGAAAGATAAGTGAGTTATATAGTAATGAACTTAATGATTTTTCCTAATCATGTGCGTAAGAATGTGGCTATAACCTTTATTGAAATGGGAAAAGATAATAATGTAAGATTAAGTTCATAAGTGGTAATGACACGGCAGGATCTGGTATGTATTTTTATACTTGTCCTTGTCATTCTTTGTACTGATTATGATTCATTCCATATCGTTATTACTGTTGTATCGATTTCTTATCGGGCTGCGTTCATGCCCGCAGGTTTTAGGTACCCAGGTCGGTGATCCTTGCTCTTAGGATCTTGGTTCAGTTTTTGGGAAAAAGCTCCATTTGCTCCGGAGGCTTATCTCTTGGTACGGTTTTCCCTGAGGTAGTAGATTCATGTATATTCAGGGGTATGTCGGGGCCCTGTCCCGCCACAGTTGTTTTGGTAAAAATTCTTAGAGGTCTGTAGTCACATATTGTGGGTCAGTTTGTAAAGGAAAGGAGGCAACTGCTTCGATTATATATATATATGTCCAGGAAGGTAGCCCTATCTGTCACGACCCGAAACTGGGCCCGTGACTGGTGCCTTACCCCGGGCACCCTAGTGACACAACATCAGAGTAATCAGCGGAACATAAAACATATACATGAAACAAGTGAAGTACAAAACAGTAATCTGAGGAAAACTTGCCTTTTGGCATATATAAATAACAACTTTTTACAAATGAACAGTTTAATCCTTTTCACAAACCCTGCCCACGACAGTACTACAGACCTCTAAGAAATGATACGACAACAATGGCGGGACAGGGCCCCGCCATACCCCTGAATGTAAACACCTACAACAACAGGGGACTATACCACTGATAAGCCTCCGGAGAAACGGAGCTTTCCCAAATGCTGAACTGTGACCCTAGGCGAGGATCAATGACTGGTGTACCTTTACCTGCGGCATGAACGCAGCCCCCCGAAGGAGGTCAGTACAACAGGTACCGAGTATGTGAAACTGAAAATAAATACTGTAAATGAAATCATAATAGTCTATATAAAGCAGGAGACATGTGTGATAACCAAACTACAGTTCACAACATAGAAGTAGTCATGTCAAGTCAGGGACTCACGCCCTAAAAGTCATCCCTCATGCCCGTGGAACTCCTTCCTCACTGCCGGCAGTCTAGGTACAAATCATGTGATACGTATAACAGGTCTCGGCCCATCTTATGGACCCAATATAGAAAAGGGTGGAATACATTCCCGGTTCATCCCATGAACCGGTAGTCGAGTGGAATACATTCCCGGATGAACCGGTAGTCAAGTGAAATACATTCCCGGATGAACCGGTCCTCAAGTGAAATACATTCCCGGATGAACCGGTCCTCAAGTGAAATACATTCCCGGATGAACCGGTCCTCAAGTGAAATACATTCCCGGATGAACCGGTCCTCAAGTGAAATACATTCCCGGATGAACCGGTCCTCAAGTGAAATACATTCCCGGATGAACCGGTAGTCGAGTGAAATACATTCCCGGATGAACCGGTCCTCAAGTGAAATACATTCCCGGATGAACCGGTAGTCGAGTGAAATACATTCCCGGATGAACCGGTAATCAAGTGATATACATTCCCGGATGACCCGGTAGTCGAGTAGAACACAGTACTTACACAACAAGGCTATCACACGTAACATGGTCAAGTTGTTCACACAAGGTACTTTCTACTATATGATTAACAAGATCGGGTTTTTATCCCCAAAGTACTTCATACATTAACTCTTTAAAAGATACGTCACTTTCACAAAAAGTCACACAATACCCGTGGTATATGAAAATAGAGTGATTATCTTTTTAAAGTAAATCAATTACTTCTCTTTGTAAAATCAAGTAGCAACATTCTTTTCCAATGTTCAAGTTTGCCTAATTTCCAATGTTCAAGTTTCTCATTTTTAGAAAGGTTTCGTAGTTCATAGTCTTATTCATTTAAGAGTATAATTCTCCTTTAAACAATCTGAGAAACATAAGCCTTATATGTGAGTAGGATATCTTGTTTATAACAATCTTATTACAAAGACCATGATCTAGGAAATATCATTTTGTCTCATCTTAGCTTCTATGCAGATGGAAGTTTCTACTGGTTTTAATAATACTTAATTATTCCAAACATTTCCTTTTATTAACGCTGCAGTGGTTTGTCGATACACATTCTGATTTCCGAAATCAGTAAAACATTCTTAAGCCGTTATACCTAACTTCCCATAAAGCTAGTATAACTCTTAAGTTTTCAAAAACCAAATATTACTACTTCTTTCAAAATGATTCAAAAATCTTTTGAAATACTTCAAGTTCTTTATTAACACATAACAAGCCAGTTATAGTTCAAATCAGTTACCTTTTAAAAACCACATGTATTTTCTTACCAACATAAAACTGTTATAACCAACTTCCCATAAAGCCGTTATAACCCTTTATGTTTTACACCAATCAAATACATTTAGTACATGTACGTCTACCGTACTACATAGTTCACACATATCATGCTAGAAGGGATAGGAAGAGGTTCACATACCTCGCGACGAGTATCGACTAATAGCAAAACGCTCCAAGTACTTCCAAACGTCGGCTACTCCTTAAGCCAAGTAGATCGCGCCACACGTAGTACTTCAACCTATAAGGCCACAAGGCGCTTATTAACATCTAGATCTTATCGTAGATCATTCTACAGAAAATTCGGCAGCACCTCCCCCCCCCCCCGCCACAGCGTAAATCTCCTCCTCTATCGAGGCCGGCTATCAAGCCAACCAGGGGGGGTTCTACACGTCTAACCGGACGTGTACAATTCTACTCCACAGTACCACTACACAAGTCTCATGTCTGATCTATGTAATTACATTCATTCGATTCTTTATTCTTCAGGCTTAAGTCAAAAGACATTGCCAACTAACTACGTTCAGTTCTATATATAGTATACTTCAACTATATATTCTAACAACATGTAATATCCAATTACAATAGGGGGACAAGATAATTACCTCGATAAGCCCATAATTATCCGAGTTAAAAGTCGATCCTTAGCAATGTTTCGCTCCTACTCCGGGTGCTCCAACCCGCTCCAAACAACCCTTAGAAGTTCTACTCAACTTCTTAATAATACTCCAACCAACAATGGAGATTTTCCTTAGGGTTTCGTTTAGTGACTGAAGGAAGGTATAATAGTATTTACGGCTTTTCAGATAGGTATAACCTTAGAATACTACAAGGTATAAGGCTAAGGTATTAGGGCATTATAACAATACTTTGGAGAGTATTTCTATACCACAAAGGGGGGTATTATACGAAAACAACTAGGCTAGGGGGGGTGTATACCCCTCGGCCTACCCCACTAGGGGGGGGTACTCTCGGCCAAGGGGGGAGGGGTACACTCTCGGCTAGCACCCCTAGAGGGGGGGGTGCTCTCGGCCGAACTCACACAAAGGGGAGGGAGAAGGCTCTCAAGACTTAGGCATTTTGGATGAAGAAGTCTTCAACCTTAAGGGGGTATTTATAGGTCAAGGGATGGCCAACCAAAGGCCAAGATCAATCCATGTGTTAGGCAAGTGTAGGGCTAGGATTTACCAAACACAAATATCCTACCAACCCTTGACTTTTCAAAGGCACAAAAAACGTGCTCCACCCTTGTCCATTTCGTCCTAAGGACGTTTCAAGTCCACCAATGAGAGGTGCGCTGGCGCCTCTTGTTGGTCCAAATTGTTTCGTCTCTCGGAAAAAGCCGCAAAAATTAAAAATGACATAGCCGGAAATTCCCCTACGAAAGCTGTGAAAACGTTTCGTCGAAAAACGACTCCAAACGGGTGTTGTGAACAAACATTAATTCGGCCAAGCCTTACTTGAAGTTCGAAATTTCCTACGTACGTCCTCGCGTACATACTCTGGAAATACGGGGTATAACACTATCGGCTAACCTGTTGTTTTATTTCTGTTGTTTATTTTATAAGTTTCATGTATGTTCCGCTGATTATCTCTGATGTATACCTGTAAGGGTGCCCAGGTAGGGCACCAGTCGCGGGCCCGGGGTCGGGTCGTGACAATTATGGCCAGATTTCATGAAGTATGGTTGTTGTAATCTTGATAATATTGTTCTTGTTGTAAAATAGGAGAAGATAGCTTAAGTTACCATGGAAATAAGATGACATAAAGTATGTATGTTAAGTGTTTGACGAAATGTTGCAATGATGAAATTATAAAACCATTGATTGGATATTGATATACTGCAATTTACATCATAAGTCTAAAATAAAGATGGAGACATGTATGATAACCAAAATTACAGTACAATGTGCCTTACTGACAATGAGAGTAACCAAGTATATACTTTACTGCATAAAAATAGGAGGCTCATGATCAAAGTAGGGTCACCCGCCCGTAGTATCATTAAGCAATCCTACTCCTGGGACTATTTCACCCGCAAGGGTCGTATGGACCCGCATGAGGTAACTTCCTCGCATAGACTGTATCCGCCCGCATAGGTCGTATGGACCCGCATGAGGTAACTTCCTCGCATAGGACTGGTCCGCCCCGCATAGGACTATTTCACCCGCATAAGCCCTACGGACTCGCATGAGGTATTCCTCGCATCATGGGTAGCAAATCCACGGAATATGCAAATGCCACAAACCCGGGGAATGACCCCATAATGAACAATATATATATCCCTAGCACAACCGGCTATCATACATAACATAAGCACAACCGGCTTATCATACATAATACAAGCAAATTAGGAAATCCCTAACTTCTTATTAGCATTGTTCATAAACACTCTCATTTTAGTTTACTTAAAGCACTAACATGTCAATATAAAAATCCGGGAATTTAACCCAAGTACTACGTACTTCTACTCTTTTAAAACTGACTCCTTTTCATATAAAACTTCCAAGATACTAATAACCGTAGTATCAAGTCATATTTACTTTTCAAGACAAGTCACAATACCTTTTAGAAATATATTTATAGGCTTCTAAATCAAGTGACTTTTTTCTTTTAAAAAATTAAGCAATTGATGCCTTCAAATCAATTTTCCTTTCATTATTTAAAGTCATTTATCATACTTACACTACTTAGAGTAAACCACCCTTTTTAACTTTCCATAAAGCTTATTATAACCAACTTCTCATAAAGTCGTTATATTAACTTTATACATTAGGCAATTACATTCTTCCATATATCCAAGGGACTTATATTTTTAAACAAGGAAAATATCATATACTTTCAAAAATATTTCAAGTCCCTTAACTTTGAAAACTAAGACATCCTTAATCTTTTTAACAAGTGAGTTAATCCCCTAAATCAACCAACTTGGACATTCTTAAAACAAGTAAAGGATATCAAAATCTCATACGTCTACCGTACTATATAGGTACATCTACTCATGCTCAAGAGATAGGAAAGTTCCACATACCTCTTCGGTCCAATCCACTTGCTAAGTCCAATATGTCGCATGTAGTATGTCAACCTATAATGACCATAATACGTCTATTAACTTCTTACTTCAAACGTAGAATATTCTAAGTGCAAAGTCACTAAATTCTACGGAAAATCGGACAGCACTTCCTTTGTTTCTACATACTTTTCCACCTTTTTCAAGGCCCGAATTCAATAACCAAACACGCCACATTTAAGGCTCAACAATGTAGTTAACAATAGGGGATTACACGCCTACAAGACGTGTAAAATTCTTGTTATACCCCGTATTTCCAGAGTATGTATGTGAGGACGTACGTACAAAAGTTCAAGCCTTAAGTAGGCATAAGGGACGAAAATTTGTCACAACCCACGAAAGGAATTGTTTTCCGACGAAACGTTTTCCAAAACTTGCGTAGGGAAAATTACGGTTGCAACATTAATAATTTTTGCGGATTTTTCCGAGAGATTAAATATTTTGGACCAACGAGAGGGCGACACTTGTCACCCTCAAGTGGACGGCAACTTGTGGGCTATCTTGGCACAATTTTGTGGCCTAAAACATGGGTCAATGTTGGTGAGTGATTTGTGGAGTAGATGGTAGGGTGCACTTGTGCAAATCTACACCCTCCACTTGCCCTCCACTTGCCTTAATCTTGGCCCTTGAAAGCCCTATAAATACCCCCCTTGAGTTGAAGACTTCTTCATCTACAAATACTTTCCAAGTCTTAAAAACTCCCTTCTCCCCTAAGTGAGCTTTCGTCCAAGCCCTTCCCCCCCCCCCCCCTCTTGAGAGGAGCTAAGCCGAAACACCCCTTCCTAGTTGTCTCGGCAAAAGCCCCCCCTCTTGGTAGAAAATACTCTCCAAAGTATTGTTACTATTCCCAAATACCCTAGCCGTATATTGTCACGACCCGATCCGGGGCCCGTGACTGGTTCCTTACCCGGGCACCCAAGTAGTCATTCATCAGAGAAAATCAGCGGAACATAAAACATAAATATGAAACAAGAGACATGATAAACAAACAGGCCAACCAAAACAGTTGCCTTCTGTATATATACATAAAAACCCGAACAGTTTAATCCTTTTTACAACCCTGCCCACAACAGTACTACAGACCTCTAAGAATGAAATGACAACTATGGCGGGACAGGGCCCCGCCATACCCCTGAATGTACAAGAACTTACAGACTCAGGGTAACATACCAAAAGATAAGCCTCCGAAGAAACGGGGCTTCCCAACACGCTGAACTTTGATCCTAGGAGCGAGGATCTACAACCGATGTACTTCTACCTGCGGCATGAACGCAGCCCCCCGGAGGAGGTCAGTACAACAGGTACCAAGTATGTGAAACTGTAAAATACTGTAAATGAAATCATAATTGTCTATATAAAGAAGGAGACATGTATGATAACCAAACTACAGTTCACAACATAAAAGCAGTCATGTCAAGCCAGGGACTCACGCCCTCAAGTCATCCCTCATGCCCGTGGAACTCCTTCCTCACTGCCGGCAGTCTAGGTATAAATCGTGTGGAATACGTGTCCCGGCCCATCCCGTGGGACTCGGTAAAGAATCATGTGGAATACGTGTCCCGGCCCATCCCATGGGACTCGGTAGAGAATCAGATGAAATACGTGTCCCGGCCCATCTCGTGGGACTCGGTGAATAATCAGATGGAATACGTGTCCCGGCCCATCCCATGGGACTCGGTGAAGAATCAGATGAAATACGTGTCCCGGCCCATCCCATGGGACTCGGTGAAGAATCGTTCATAACAAATCAGCCGACCCTCCATCGAGAGACGCGGTGGTATAGAAATACAGTATTTGCACAACAAGGCTATCAAACACAAACATAGGCAAGTTACACACAACTCAAGTTTATTTTAGGCCAAAGTCCGTGTTCGACCCAAAGTATTACATACGTTAAATTCTTTTTAAAAGATCCATTTCTTTTATAAAGGTCACCCGATACCCGTAGTAAAAAAATAGGGTGACTCACATTTTTAGGTAAACCCAAACACTTTCCTTTTCAACATCAAGTAACAACATTCTTTTCCCTAAGTTCAAGTTTGCCTAATTCCAAGTACTTAAGTCTCTTATTTTAGAAAGATTTCATAGTTCATAGTCTTAATCACTTAAGAATATGATTCTCATTTAAACAATTTGAGAAAACATATGCCTTATATGTGAGTAGGTTATTCTGGTTCATAATCAATCTTATTAAAGCAGCCATGATCTAGGAAATGTAATATCATTTTGTCTCATCTTAGCTTCTATGCAGATGGAGGTTTCTACTGGTTTTAATAATACTTAATTAGTCAAAACATTTCCTTTTATTAACGCTGCAGTGGTTTGTCGATACTCATTCTGATTTCCAAAATCAGTAAAACATTATTCCTTTTAAAAACCAAGTACTCAATACTCACGAATGAGGTTTCACACAAAATTCATATTAATTCATTTAAGTCAAGTCTCTTATCTTTTAAGATCAAGTCTCTTATCTTTTAAAATCAGTAAGCCATTCTCTTTACCTCTCTTAAGACGTTATACCTAACTTCCCATAAAGCTAGTATAACTCTTATGTTTTCAAAACCAAGTATTACTCTTCTTTCAAAAAGGTTTCTTAACTCTTTTGAAACACTTCAAGTTTCTTATTATTCAGGCTTAAGTCAAAAGACATTGCCACACAACTACGTTCAGTTAACACACGTACGTCTACCGTACTATATATATATACTTTTAAAATACTTCAAGATTCTTATTATTCAGGCTTAAGTCAAAAGACATTGCCACACAACTACGTTCAGTTAACACACGTACGTCTACCGTACTATATATATATACTTTTAAAATACTTCAAGATTCTTATTATTCAAGCTTAAGTCAAAAGACATTGCCACACGTACGTCTACCGTACTATATATATATATTCTTTTAAAATACTTCATGCGTAAGAGTATAGGAAGAATCACATACCTCGTGACGATTATCGACTATTAGCAAAACGCTCCACGGCTATAACCCGGCTAGCCTTGTCCACATTCCAAGTAGTACACGCTACTCGCAGAACATTCAACCAATAAAGGTTATCGACCATCAGAATACAAATTCTATGTAAGTACAGTTTAATCTTCTACTTAAATATTCTTCTGATGTGATTTCAGTTCAAGTCTTTACTGTAATATCCTTCTATTACAGTTCAATTCTCTTCTATGAATCTTATATTCATTTCTATACTACTACAGTATGTAATTTCCAATTACAATAGAAGGACAGTAGTATTTACCTCGATGAGCCCAAATTTATCCAAGTATATATGTCGATCCTGAGCGACATTAAGCTCCTACTCCGTGCGCTCCAACCCGCTCCAAACAACCCTTAGAAGTTCTACGCAACTTCTACTTAACACTTCAACCGACTATGAAGGTTTTCCTTAGGGTTTCGTTTTTGTGACTGAGGGGAAGTATAATAGTATTTCTGGGCTTTTCGTATAGAGGTAACCTTGGGAATACTACAAGGTATAAGGGCTAGAGTATTTTGGCATTATAACAATACTTGGAGAGTATTTCTACCAAGAGGGGGGTGTATTTATACGAAAACAACTAGGCTAGGGGGGGTTTGCCTCGGCTAGGCTCACAAGGGGGAGGGGTTTCGGCCAAGGTCTCTCCAAGGGTTGGACGAGAACCACAAGAAGGGGGGGGGAGGATTTCAAGACTTGGAACAATTTTTGGATGAAGAAGTTCATCAACTAAGGGGGGTATTTATAGGTCAAGCAATGGCCAACCAATGGCCAAGATCAATCCAAGTGTTAGGCAAGTGTAGGGCTAGGATTTAACCATGTGTACCTTATCCATCTACCACACCAACTTGCACAAAATATCCTACCAACTACAAGCCCACCCTTTCGTCCATTACCGCCCAATCTCACGTCCAATGTGAGGGTGACACATGTCACCCTCCCGTTGGTCCAAAATGTTTCGTCTCTCGGAAAAATCCGCAAAAATTATAAATGACATAGCCGTATTTTTCCCTTCGCAAGTTTAGTAAAACGTTTCGTCGAAAAACGACTCTTTTCGTGTGTTATGCACAAAATTTTCGGTCCTTGCCTAATCTTAAGGCTTGAATTTTCTACGTACGTCCTCACGTACATACTCTGGAAATACGGGGTATAACATATATCTTGTAGTATTCCAAAGTCACCTCTATACTAAAAACCCAGAAATACTATCTTATATCCATTAGTCACTAAACGAAACCCTGGGGAAATCTTCATAGTTGGTTGAAGTAGTAAGTAGAAGTTGTGTAGAAACTTCTAAGGGTTTCTTGGAGCGGAGTGGAGCGTTCAGATTAGAGCTAAACCTCGCTCAGGATCGACTTAAATCTTTGATAATTTTGGGCTTATCGAGGTAAATAATAATCTTATCCTTCTATTGTAATTGGAGAATACATACTGTAGAAGTATAGAAATAAGTATAAATACATAGAAGGATACTAAAGAAGAGAATTGAACCGTAGTTACATCGTAAGAATATTAAAGAAGATTGAATCAGTACTTACATGGATCAGATGTATTTACTGAGACTTGTGTAGTTTAACTGTAGGGAAGTCTTTGCCCGATTTTCCGTAGAATAGAGAACCCTCTCGCTAGATTATCCTACGAGTAGTCTAGACGTTGATAGGCGATTTGGTATTATAGGTTGATACTTCACGCGCGACATATTCGACTTGGCGGTGGATTTCACGAGAAGGTATGTGATTTCTTCCTATCCTCATGAGCATGATATTTTAAAGTATATATATAGTACGGTAGACGTACGTGTGTTAACTGAACATGGTTTTACTTGACGTCTTTTGACTTAAGTCTAAATAATAAGAATCTTGAAGTATTTCAAAAGAATTATGAATCATTTCTGAAATAAGAGAAATACTTGTTTTTAAACAAAAAGCTTAAGAGTTATACTAGCTTTATGGGAAGTTAGGTATAACGACTTAAGAAAGATAAAAGGAACAGTTTACTTATGTGTTTATGAAGGACTGGTATTGATTTCTGGAAAGTATAATAAGATGGTTTGATGAGTAGACATATTATGATGCTATGTGTGATAGTGTCTTGTGACGTTTGTATAAAGAGGTTATTCTTATTGTGCTTATGTTGTTTAACGATAAGCTGTTATATTAGTAGTATACCACTCACCTCTTGACATGTTATACCGGGGGTTAAGCTGCTCGATGCGAGGGATACCTCATGCGGGTCCAGGGGACCTATGCGGAGCTACGAGAGTTCCAGGTTAGTGTGCGGGGGAATACCTCATGCGGTCTATGTGGCCATGCGGACTACGATAGTCCAGGACGATGCCGAGGAGTAGCTACCCTCGATGCGGGGATTACCTCATGCGGGCCTAGGTGGCCTATGCGGACTACGGGAGTCCAGGATTAGGCATGCATAATGATACTATGGGCGATTGGCCTTGCTTCGATCATTCGCAGCCTAGAAAAGACCTGTTACAGTTTACCTATTATTACTCTTGTTTGTGATGTGGCACTATGTGCGGTTACATTGGTTGTTTCGTACATATTTGTAAAATTGGTTTTTAAAAAGATATGATTTCATTTAAGTACTTTACAGTTTCACATACTTGGTACCTGTTGTACTGACCTCCTTCGGGGAGCTGCGTTCATGCCGCAGGTAAGGGAAAGCAGGTGCTAGATCCGCATCCTTAGGATCTTTTGCTTTGGTGTCAGGAGCTCCATCTTCTCCGGAGGCTCGACTTTTGGTATGGTTCTCCCTGGTGTTGTAGATATATGTACATTCAGGGTATGGCGGGGCCCTGTCCCGCCATAGTTATTTCACTTTCTTAGAGGTCTGTAGCCCTATTGTACAGTTGGGATGTAACTGCCAGACTTGTTATATATATATATGTCGAAAGGCGACTTTTTCTCAGATAAACTGTGTCTCATTTTACAAATTGTTTCATGTCTTGTTTTTATATTCCGCTGATTACTCTGATATATGACTACTTGGGTGCCCGGGTAAGGCACCGAGAACGCCACGAACCTGGCCGTGACAAAAGTGGTATCGTGAGCGCTTAATCCTCGGAAAGTGTCTCTGCATCGTATCTAGTAGAGTCTTGATTATCGGTGTGTTGTGCACCACACCCATAATCAGGAGGCTATAGGATATTTAGGATTGGTTTCCATTCTTCTCACTCAGAGATCGTGCCTTAGAGTTGTGTTATAAGTTGGACCCCTCTAACGTATTTCCTTTCTTTAACAGTTATGCCTCTACGTAAGGCAACCCGCCCGAAGGCAAGGCAGCGAGGAGCCGCTAGTAGGACACCGAGAGTCACGAGGTTCGTGCCCGAGATATACCCGAGACGGCGAGTTCCACGACGCCGCCCCAAAGCAGGTTTAGGGCGCAGGCGATGGTGATGAGACCACGATTTACACCTCCGATCCCCACACCGGAGCGTATGAGACGGGTTACTGAGAGATGGCCCGCCATCGCCGTGATCGTGGCAGACATGAGATAGGCCGATGCAGCAGCAGCCCAATCAGCACTGTGGTTCACCCGAGATCGGACGCTGAGGCTACGATTTTCTCGAGTTGTAGCCCGCGAGTTCTACAAGTCGAGGCCCGAGGATGATCCACGATTTCATCCGCCGATTCTGAAGGATCATGCGAGTGATCAAGGCTTCGGAGACCGAGTCCGTGATCTTCGGTTCGCATCGGCTGCGTGATACCGCAGTCGACTGGTTTGACTCGTGGGAGTTGTCCCGGGGAGAGCACGCGTCCCCAGCTACTTGGGACGAGTTCTCGGAGGCTTTTCTCACTCACTTCTTGCCTCCACAGATGAGGAGGGCACGGGCCGACAAGTTTTTGTTGCTGAGACAGAGAGGGCGCACAGTTCGGGAGTACAACGTTGAGTTCGATTCGTTGGCTCGATATGTCCCTGCATTGGTAGCAGATATGGAGGACAGGGTGCACCGCTACGTCACCGGGCTAGATGATTATATGGCCGAGTCTTGTGCGGGTGTAGCTCTTCAGCCAGGCATGGACATTACCCGCATGCAGGCTCATGCACTTGGATGCGAGGAGCGTAGAGGCCGACGGGTTGACAGACAGCAGCAGAAGAAGGCCAGGACGGCAGGGTCTTTTGGTAGCTCTCGGGGTGGACGGCCTCAGCAGCAGTCTAGATTTGCACCACAGCCAGCTCAGAGCACTCCTACACCGTCCTCAGGACAGCCAGGGTATTCGAGGGCAGACCAGGGCCCCAGGACTTCTGACGTCCAGGGTAGCAGAGGTGCTAACCGATCGGGACCACCCCCCCTCAGTGTGGCCGATGCGGTAGATCCCATTACGGGAATTGTGGTACTGCTACGGGAGTTTGTTTCACTTGCGGCCAGCAGGGTCACTTTGCGAGGAACTGTCCGACCAAGGGCAGCGCAGATGGTAGGGGTCAGCCTACAGGGTCTTTCGCCGGGTCTTCTTCATCTCCTACAGTTACTCGCCCCGGAGGGCAGGGTACTCATGGACCAAAGGAGTTGCGGCAGAGGTCGTGGCGCTGGTCCAGCTTCTAGCGGTCCTCGTAACCGCATTTATGCCTTGTCCACGGGCAGACCGTGAGGCCTCACCGATGTCGCCACGAGCACTTTATCGGGCCATGTAGACGTGTATTCCTTGATAGATCCGGGTTCTACTCTGTCCTATATATCTCCCCATGTTGCTAGTAGGATAGGGATAGAGCCTGAGTCCATAGACCCTTTCGAGGTAGCTACGCCAGTGGGTGATTCGGTGGTAGCTCGGCGGGTATATAGGGCTTGCCCAGTGACCATATGCAGTCGTCAGACCCTAGCCGACTTGATAGAGTTGGATATGACTGATTTCGATGTGATCATGGGTATGGATTGGCTAGCTTCTTGCTACGCCAATGTAGACTGCAGGGAGAGAGTGGTACGGTTCCAGTTTCCTGAGGAGCCGGTTGTTGAGTGGGAGGGGAACACTGTGTCGCCGAGGGGTAGGTTTATTTCCTACCTCAAGGCTAGGAAGATGGTGCATGCGGGTATATCTACCATCTCGCTCGAGTGTTTGATACCGAGGTCGCGTACCAGATTTTCACGGGCCCAGAGTCGAGAGTTCCCGGATGTGTTTCCGACGACCTCCGTATCCTCTTGAGAGGGAGATAGAGTTTTGTATCGATGTGCTGCCAGACACTCGGCCTATTTCCATTCCGCCATACAGAATGGCACCTGCCGAGTTGAGAGAGTTGAAGGACCAGCTGAGAGATTTGCTGGAGAAAGGCTTCATCAGGCCTAGTGTTTCTCCCTGGGGAGCGCCGGTATTGTTCGTGAAGAAGAAGGACGGGACGCTGCGCATGTGTGTTGATTACAGGCAGCTGAACAAGGTGACCATTAAGAATAGATACCCCCTTCCCAGGATTGATGATTTGTTCGACCAGTTGCAGGGTGCGAGATGTTTCTCCAAGATTGATCTGCGATCGGGCTATCATCAGGTGCGAGTCAGAGAGGCGGATGTCCCTAGGACTGCATTCCGACCAGACGCATTATGAGTTCGTGGTCATGTCTTTCGGGTTAACCAATGCTCGGCAGATTCATTGATTTGATGAACCGAGTGTTCAAGGCATTTTTGGACACGTTTGTGATTGTGTTCATTGATGACATCTTGGTCTATTCCCTCTCAGAGCGAGAGCACGCGGAGCATTTGAGGATCAGGCCGAGAGTTCTCCAGACCCAGCTATACGCCAAGTTTTCCAAATGTGAGTTTTGGTTGGCTTCGTGGCATTTCTTGGGCATATTGTAGGGGCGATGGTATTCGGTGGATACGGCTAAGATCGAGGCGCCAGACTTGGCCTAGACCTACTACACCGGCGAGGTGCGCATTTCGGGCCTCGCAGTTATTATCACGGTTCGTGGAGAAGTTTGCTTATCTGCGCACCATTGACCAGCCGACTCGTGGCGGCTAAGTTTCGTGGATCGATGCTTGGAGCGTGGTTTCCGATCAAGGAGAGATCGACGATCGCCTCGTTCTTACTCTTCCGCAGGTCCAGACGGTTATGTAGTGTATTGTGACGTCGGCCAGCGCCGCTCGGATGTGTGTTGTTGCAGCTGGGTAAGGTTATAGCGTACGCATCCCGACAGCTTAAGAAGCATGAGAGGAACTACCCCACCCATGATTTGGAGTTGGCAGCGGTGATTCACGCCTTGAAGATCTGGAGGCACTATTTGTATGGGGTTCATGTGGATATTTATACAGACCACAAGAGCCTCCAGTATATCTTCAGCCAGAGGGAGCTGAACTTACGACAGAGACGGTGGTTAGAGTTACTCAAGGATTAAGATGTTGATATCCTGTACCACCCGGGAAAGGCCAATGTTGTGGCTGTTACACCCCGTAAGTCCAGGACATGTAAAAGAGAATGTACAAAAGGAAACAAGACTTGTAAATTGATACGAAAGGAAGAATTGTTTTTCCGACGGAAAATGTTCCGAACGTCGGAAAGGAAAAATGTTCGTTGTTGAGCATTGGATTCTCAAAAGACAATATTTGTAAAGTATGGAACTTATTATATTTATGGAAATTTATTTTTAAGGATTTGGTCACGTGGGGCCCACCCGAGGAATTTTACATTTTTGTGGGGCCCACGAGGGTTACGGAATTTTATGGACGAATAAGAGGGCGACACGTGGCACCCCTCCATGATGTTGGACGAAATATTGCAAGGGTGTTATGGTCATTTGACCTATGTAGATGATAAGTCTTCTAAGCTTGATATTGTTGACAAGTCAACTTGTCCACCTAGGCTTGATCCAAGTGAAACCCATCCTAACCTCACATTTGTGGACATCTAAACCCTCAAATGTGTTATATATACATAGTTAGTGCAAGACTTGGCATTTTCTACACTTAGAAAAAATTAGAACCCTTAGAGAGAGGAGAGAAGCTCTCGGCTTTCATGTAATTCCCACACAAAATTTTTATAGTTTTGATCCATTAGCCACAAGACTTTAACCCAATGTCCCCAAGGGTATTGTAAGGTTATCTCAATAGAAAGATTTCGGAAAAAACGCATTTTTACGTTAGTCGCAAGGCGGAAACTAAGGGAGTTCTTCAACTTTGAAGTTGGAACTTGAAGATGGGTTCTTCATAGGCCTCTAAGGAGTGCTTGGAGCGGATTGGAACTTAAGGAAAGGAGCTAAGAATTGCTAAGGCGCGACTTTGATTCTTGGAAATTTTAAGGGCTTGAAAAGGTATAAATTTCATCGTTTTAGCAATTAAGGTTTACTTATCATTGTAGCTATGGTTTTAGCAAGCATGAGTTATATAGTATGAAGTTTGATATGTTTATTGGCTATTGGAACCCTAATCCGAAATCTAGCATGTTTAACTTTAAGATTTCAATTCTAGTCGATTATTAGTCTAAGCGTCGCATGTTGTATAAAGAAGGAAATTGTAGTTGTTGAAGTTGTTTAGACTATATAACATGTTAGACCTTAGAACTTGGAATTTTAAGGATTGAAAAAGACTTAGTGTTGTTCTGAGGTTGGTAGAGAATGGCTTTTGGCATATTCACTATTTCGTATGAATCGTGGGCGAATTTTACACGTATTGTAAGGTGTGTAATCCCCTTTGTTTGGTTGTTGTTTGGAGCCTTAAATGTGGCTTGTTGGTTATTGTATTCGGCCTTGAAAAAGGTGGCAAAGTAAGTAGAAACAAAGGAGATCTTTGTCCGATTTTCCGTAGAATTAGAGATCAGATACTTAGTATTATTCTAGAGACTAGAAGTTGATAGTCTTGTTGTGACCATTATAGGTTGACACTTCTACGCATCGCGTATTCGGCTTAGCTTGTGGATATTAGCCAAAAGGTATGTGAACTATCTCCTTCTAGCATGATTCCTTAGAATAAAGAAAGTAAGTTCTACCTCGAATGATCCATTCCTTGCTTGTATTTGGATTGCCTAAAATAGAATTTGTTCTATGTACTTCCTTGAGTGTACTTTGATGTTTAAATTGTAAGTAGTATAATCCATTTCCTTAGGGAAGTTTGGATTATTAAAAGTGAAGGTATTTTTCTTAAAGTACATAGAGACTTGAAAAGGAAGTGGTTTCCAAATCTTTTGGCTAGTGCCTTAGTTCTAAAACCTAAAGGTCATTATAATGACTTTAGGGGAGTCAAAGGAGTGATTTACTTATTTGATTTAAAAGAGGAGAAATGACATGATTTAAGAGAAGTAACTCATAAGTATGGTGAAGTTACTTGAGGTTTAAAAAGTAGAAGAAAACTTGTTTTCTAACTATTAAGAGACTCAAGTATTTTGAAAGTTAAGAACTTGATTTGTAAGTATGTGATACTTGGTTTTAATAGTATAAGTCTCTTGGTTATCAAGGAATGGATACGCCTAAAACCATAAAGGGTTATAACGGCTTTATGGGAAGTTGGTTATAACGGCTTTATGGAAGGTTTAGAAAGTTGTCTATTTTGATTAAATCGGCATAAGTTGCCTAGATTGTGAAAATTTGGAGTTACTTGATTTCAAGCCTTGAAATGAGTTTTCTAAAAGTGTAGTAACTTACTTTGAAAAATAGACACGCCTTGATACTACGGGTGTTGGTATCTTGGGGCTTTACATAGAAAGGAGTCTTTTAAAAAGGAATGTACGTACGTAGTACTTTGGGTTGTTAAAAGAGAATTATTCTATGTATAACTTGATTAGTACTTTGGATTGATAAATTGAGGATTTGTCTAAGTGTGCCTTGATAAGTACTTTGGCTTGTTAAAAGAGAATTATTCTAAGTGTGCCTTGATAAGTACTTTGGCTTGTTAAAAGAGAATTATTCTATGTATGCCTTGATTAGTACTTTGGCTTGTTAAAAGAGAATTATTCTAAGTGTGCCTTGATAAGTACTTTGGCTTGTTAAAAGAGAATTATTCTATGTATGCCTTGATTAGTACTTTGGCTTGTTAAAAGAGAATTATTCTAAGTGTGCCTTGATAAGTACTTTGGCTTGTTAAAAGAGAATTATTCTATGTATGCCTTGATTAGTACTTTGGCTTGATAAATTGAGGATTTGTCTAAGTGTGCCTTGATAAGTACTTTGGCTTGTTAAAAGAGAATTATTCTATGTATGCCTTGATTAGTACTTTGGCTTGATAAATTGAGAATTTGTCTAAGTATGCCGTGATAAGTACTGGGCTTGTTAATCGAGAATTGCCTATGTGTCCGGAAATAGCCGTTGTGTGCTATTGGTATATCACGTTTTGGTCATTCCCGTTTGTGGCATTTGCATAATTCCGTGGATTTGCTACCCACGATGCGAGGAATACCTCACGCGAGTCCGTAGGGCTTACGCGGTGAAATAGTCCCACGCGGCGGTCCAACCTACGCGAGGAATACCTCACGCGAGTCCGTAAGCGGCTTACGCGGTGAAATAGTCCTATGCGGCGAATACCTCACGCGGTCCCAAAGGGCTTATGCGGGTGAAATAGTCCCACGCGGGCGTCCACCTATGCGAGGAATACCTCACGCGTCCACGCGACCTATGCGTGAAATAGTCCCGTGAATAGGATTGCTAAATGATATCGCGCGGACGGTCCCGCTGATCACGAGCTTCCTAGTTTATATTGTAAGGATACTATCGCTTACTCTCATTGTTAGTAAGACACAATGTGTTGTATTTTGATTATCATATATGTCCCCGATTTGTTTGTGTTACCCTTTGGTCATGCTTACGAGGTGGGATTCCGGCACGGACCACGAGGTATTGAGGACACAGTGGGACTTGGTGTTCATGTATCCTTATTGGTGTTATTACATCATGGATCACGGCAGCGAGTAAGGATTCCACGCACGATTGATATTACGGGCGTGAGACCCACGGTTATATTGAGTAATGACTTTGGCGGCTGCGTCCCCGACTTGATATGACCGCTATGTGTTATGTATCGTAGGTTGGATATCATACATGTCTCCCCGTGTTATTTAGATCGCTATGATTTTATTACGATTTCATCGCTCACATACTTGGTACATTCTTCGCATCGACTCTCCTTCGGGCCGCGTTCTGCCGCAGTTTAGGTACGCAGCCGTGATCGGCAGTGTAGGATCCTCGCCAGTGGTTTTGGATAAGCTCCTTCTATTTCCGAGTTTATCTTTGGTATATGTCCTTCAAGATGTGCTTTGTATAGTTTTGGGTACGGCGGGCCTTGTCCCGTCATAGTTCGCTTTAACTCCTGAGGTCTCGTATTCATACGTGGGATTAGACTCATGTATGCGGTAAAGTGTCTTTTGTTTATGTATATACGGCAGCCTTGTCGGCATTGCCCTTCGCACGCACGCTTGTTTTAAAAAAAAATGAGGTGTTATTTCAGTTCCGCACCTTACTTGAATTGTTATGCAAGGGTGCCTGTGTAGGGCACCAACACGCCCGGGTTCGGCCGTGGACAGAGTGGTATCGAAGCGCTACCCTGAATGTCTACGCACCGTGTCTAGTACAGTCCTGATTATCGGTGTTGCGCGCCACACCCATAAACAGGAGGCTACAGGACATTTAGGAGTTGGTTTCTATTCTTCTCACTCTAAGATCGTGCCCTAGAGCTGTGTTAGTAAGATAATTCCTCTCTGACGTTTTGTTGCATTACAGTTATGCCTCTGGGCGAGGGCAACACCACCTGTAGGGCAAAGGAGTAGCAGGAGCTACTAGTCGACTCAGAGAGTTGATAGGGCTTATGCCTGTGGTACACCGGATGTTGTTCGCAGGCGAAGTTCTTCTCGCGAGTTTTGAGGCCCCAAAGACCAGAGCCTCCAGCTTTCTGCTAGAGAAGACTATAGGTCATGAGGAAAGCGTTGTGTTATTGACCAAGATAGCATAGCAATTAGAAGTGATAGTACCCCAGAGGTAGGGATACTTTGATTAGTAAGTGAGAAGTAATAATGTTGACAAGAATGATAGGTGAACTGAGACTATAGTTGTATAAAGTTCACAAGTTGTAATTTCCCATGACGTTGTAAGACCAATAGGAAGATTGTGCAGTAGAAATACTTTGGCTTATGTGACGAACCTCTAGTGAATAGGGATAGGTAAGAAGTACCTCGAGATAAGAGAGATTTATTCCGCACTAAGAACGAGAAGTTAAGTGACGATGAGTCGGGTTATAGACTCATTTCGGGTCAACCGATAGTATGGAATCGGGTGATGTCGCTTAGAAATAGTCCCGTTAAGTGATAGGGTCCCGGGATGCCAGCCCAAGTTTAGTTAATCGTTATGCGAAGTTTGTGGACGCTGCTCCACGGAACTAGGTCGTAAGGACCGGTAAGAGCCTTAGCGGAAATTCAAGTAGCTTAATGGCCGTGTTTGATTAGTAACTCCACGAGGAGAAATGTAAACGATATTGAGATTTTGTACGTGTACTAGATAAGTTTGAAAGTACGAGAAAGTATGACTAGTAAGGAAAGAAAGGAACCTCTAAGGATCCCGTGTTTTGGGAAGACTGTAACCTTCGAGTTTTGTGAGAAGGGGGTCGCGAACGGAAGGTCCATTGTTATGTTTACGTATGTTGTGGTGGCCATGTGTGGAATCGTTGGACTTGTGCAGTTTTGATCGATAGGCATAGTATAGAGATTGTTCCGGAGTGTGTATAGCTTGGCAACCGACTAAGAACATTCGGGGACGAATGTTTCTAAGGGGGGAAGAATGTTACACCCCGTAAGTCCAGGACATGTAAAAGAGAATGTACGAAAGGAAACAAGACTTGGAAATTGATACGAAAGGAAGAATTATTTTTCCGACGGAAAATGTTCCGAACGTCGGAAAGGAAAAATGTTCGTTGTTGAGAATTGGATTCTCAAAAGACAATATTTGTAAAGTATGGAACTTATTATATTTATGGAAATTTATTTTTAAGGATTTGGTCACGTGGGGCCCACCCGAGGAATTTTACATTTTTGTGGGGCCCACGAGGGTTACGAAATTTTATGGACGAATGAGAGGGCGACACGTGGCACCCCTCCATGATGTTGGACGAAATATTGCAAGGGTGTTATGGTCATTTGACCTATGTAGATGATAAGTCTTCTAAGCTTGATATTGTTGACAAGTCAACTTGTCCACCTAGGCTTGATCCAAGTGAAACCCATCCTAACCTCACATTTGTGGACATCTAAACCCTCCAATGTGTTATATATACATAGTTAGTGCAAGACTTGGCATTTTCTACACTTAGAAAAAATTAGAACCCTTAGAGAGAGGAGAGAAGCTTCCTGGCTTTCATGTAATTCCCACACAAATTTTTTATAGTTTTGATCCATTAGCCACAAGACTTTAACCCAATGTCCCCAAGGGTATTGTAAGGTTATCTCAATAGAAATATTTCGGAAAAAACGCATTTTTACGTTAGTCGCAAGGCGGAAACTAAGGGAGTTCTTCAACTTTGAAGTGGAACTTGAAGATGGGTTCTTCATAGGCCTCTAGGAGTGCTTGGAGCGGATTGGAACTTAAGGAAAGGAGCTAAGAATTGCTAAGGCGCGACTTTGATTCTTGGAAATTTTAAGGGCTTGAAAAGGTATAAATTTCGCCGTTTTAGCAATTAAGGTTTACTTATCATCAGAGCTATGGTTTTAGAAAGAATGAGTTATATAGTATGAAGTTTGATATGTTTATTGGCTATTGGAACCCTAATCCAAATCTAGCATGTTTAACTTTAAGATTTCAATTCTAGTCGATTATTAGTCTAAGCGCCGCATGTTGTATAAAGAAGGAAATTGTAGTTGTTGAAGTTGTTTAGACTATATAACATGTTAGACCTTAGAACTTGGAATTGTAAGAAGGATTGAAAAAGACTTAGTGTTGTTCTAGAGGTTGGCGAGAATGGCTTTTGGCATATTCACTATTTCGTATGAATTGTGGCGGAATTTTACACGTAAGGCGTGTAATCCCTTTGTTTGGTTGTTGTTTGGAGCCTTAAATGTGGCTTGTTGGTTATTGTATTCGCCTTGAAAAAGGTGGCAAAGTAAGTAGAAACAAAGGAGATCTTGCCCGATTTTCCGTAGAATTAGAGATCGTATACTTAGTATTATTCTACGTAGAGAGTAGAAGTTGATAGTCTTGTTGTGACCATTATAGGTTGACACTTCTACGCACGCGTATTCGGCTTATCTTGTGGATATTAGCCGAAAGGTATGTGAACTATCTCCTCTTCTAGCATGATTCCTTAGAATAAAGAAAGTAAGTTCTACTCCTGAATGATCCATTCCTTGCTTGTATTTGGATTGCCTAAAATAGAATTTGTTCTATGTACTTCCTGAGTGTACTTTGATGTTTAAATTGTAAGTAGTATAATCCATTTCCTTAGGGAAGTTTGGATTCTTAAAAGTGAAGGTATTTTTCTTAAAGTACATAGAGACTTGAAAAGGAAGTGGTTTCCAAATCTTTTGGCTAGTGCCTTAGTTCTAAAACCTAAAGGTCATTATAATGACTTTAGGGGAGTCAAAGGAGTGATTTACTTATTTGATTTAAAAGAGGAGAAATGACATGATTTAAGAGAAGTAACTTGCAAGGGTGAAGTTACTTGAGGTTTAAAAAGTAGAAGAAAACTTGTTTTCTAACTATTAAGAGACTTGAAGTATTTTGAAAGTTAAGAACTTGATTTGTAAGTATGTGATACTTGGTTTTAATAGTATAAGTCTCTTGGTTATTGAAGGAATGGATATGCCTAAAACCATAAAGGGTTATAACGGCTTTATGGGAAGTTGGTTATAACGGCTTTATGAGAAGTTGGTTATAACGGCTTTATGGAAGGTTTAGAAAGTTGTCTATTTTGATTAAATCGGCATAAGTTGCCTAGATTGTGAAAATTTGGAGTTACTTGATTTCAAGCTTTGAAATGAGTTTTCTAAAAGTGTAGTAACTTACTTTGAAAAATAGACACGCCTTGATACTACGGGTGTTAGTATCTTGGGGCTTTACATAGAAAGGAGTCTTTTAAAAAGGAATGTACGTTCGTAGTACTTTGGCTTGTTGAAAGAGAATTATTCTATGTATAACTTGATTAGTACTTTGGCTTGATAAATTGAGGATTTGTCTAAGTGTGCCTTGATAAGTACTTTGGCTTGTTAAAAGAGAATTATTCTAAGTGTGCCTTGATAAGTACTTTGGCTTGTTAAAAGAGAATTATTCTATGTATGCCTTGATTAGTACTTTGGCTTGTTAAAAGAGAATTATTCTAAGTGTGCCTTGATAAGTACTTTGGCTTGTTAAAAGATAATTATTCTATGTATGCCTTGATTAGTACTTTGGCTTGTTAAAAGAGAATTATTCTAAGTGTGCCTTGATAAGTACTTAGGCTTGTTAAAAGAGAATTATTCTATGTATGCCTTGATTAGTACTTTGGCTTGATAAATTGAGGATTTGTCTAAGTGTGCCTTGATAAGTACTTTGGCTTGTTAAAAGAGAATTATTCTATGTATGCCTTGATTAGTACTTTGGCTTGATAAATTGAGAATTTGTCTAAGTATGCCGTGATAAGTACTTGGGCTTGTTAATTGAGAATTGCCTATGTGTGCTGGAAATAGCCGGTTATGTGCTATCGTATATCACGGTCGTTCGGTCATTCCCGTTTGTGGCATTTGCATAATTCCGGATTTTCTACCCACGATGCGAGGAATACCTCACGCGAGTCCGTAGGGCTTATGCAGTGAAATAGTCCCACGCGGGCGTCCAAATTTACGCGAGAATACCTCATGCGAGTCCGTAAGGGCTTATGCGGGTGAAATAGTCCTATGCGAATACCTCACGCGGTCCGAAAGGGCTTACGCGGTGAAATAGTCCCACGCGGGTCCAAACCTATCACGAGGAATACCTCACGCCGTCCACGCGACCTATGCGGGTGAAATAGTCCCGAGAATAGGATTGCTAAATGATCTGCGGGCGGATGGTCCCGCTGATCATGAGCTTCCTAGTTTATATTGTAAGGATACTCATCGCTTACTCTCATTGTTAGTAAGGCACAATGTGTTGTATTTTGATTATCATATATGTCCCCGATTTGTTTGTGTTACCCTTTGGTCACGCTTTTACGAGTGGGATTCCGGCATGGGACCACGAGGTATTGAGGACACGTGGACTTGGTGTTCATGTATCCTTATTGGTGTTATTACATCATGGATCGCCAGCGAGGAAGGATTCCACGCATGATTGATATTACGGGCGAGACCCATGGTTATATTGAGTAATGACTTGGCGGCTGCGTCCCGACTTGATATGATCGCTATGTGTTATGTATCTTAGGTTGGATATCATACATGTCTCCTGTGTTATTTAGATCGCTATGATTTTATTACGCATTTCATCGCTCACATACTTGGTACATTCTTCGCATCGACCTCCTTCGGGCCGCGTTTCGCCGCAGTTTAGGTACGCAGCTTCGGTGATCGGCAGTGTAGGATCCTCGCTGTGGTTTTGGATAAGCTCCTTCTATTTCCGAGTTTATCTTTGGTATATGTCCTTCAAGATGTGCTTTGTATAGTTTTGGGTACGGCGGGCCTTGTCCCGTCATAGTTCGATTTAACTCCTGCAGGTCCGTATTCATATGTGATTGGACTCGTGCGATGTAGTGTCTTTTGTTTATGTATATATGGCAGCCTTGTCGCTTTGCCCTTGCACGCACGCTTGTTTTAAAAAAATGAGGTGTTATTTCGCCCGCACTTACTTGTATTGTTAGGTAGAAGGTGCCTGTGTAGGCACTATCCACGCCCGGGTTCGGCCGACATGGCGTATGCTCTAGTCGTAGGTCGATGGAGTCTATCGATGTGCAGCAGAGACGAGGGCATGGTCCGCGAGTTACACCGCTAGCGAGCCTCGAGTCCGCTTGATTGATTCTCGATAGCAGTGGGGTTCGAGTTCGAGAGGTTGCCGAGTCTTCCATCGTCGGCGAGGTGAAGAGGCAACTGAGGATCCGCTTGACTCTCAGACGTGATACGGCTCTTCGTGAGGAAGCGGCTCTTTTGAGGTAGCACTGATGGGGTGCTAAGGTTTGAGGCGTTGTGTGTTCCGGATATTTCGTGACTTCTGGCGAGTTCGGGGAAGCACACAACGCTACTCTATCCATCCGGTCGACCAAGATGTACCACGACCTTAGATCCGTATTGGTGGGATGGCTTGAAGAGGACGTTGCACTGTGGCTCAGGTCGTGTTGTCGCAGTGAAGATAGAGCACCGAGGCCCGTGGATTATTGCAGACGATAGAGATCCCGACCTGGAAGTGGGAGGTGATCAACATCGACTTTATCACAGGATTACCTCGCACTCAGAGAAAACATGATTCTATCTGGGTTATCATCGACAGACTGACGAAATCAGCCCACTTTCTTCCAGTCAGGACGACTTTTTCGGCTGAGGATTATGCCAGACTTTACATCCGAGAGATCGTGAGACTGCATGGAGTCCCTATTTCTATCATATCGCATGCAGGAGCCCGCTTACGCTAACTTCGAGGTCTTTCCGAAGCGGTCTAGGACGCAGTGAGCTCGAGTATCGCATTCCATCCTCATGCACGGACAAAGTGAGCGCACTATCCGCACTCTCGAGGATATGTTGCGAGCCCGTTATTGACTTCGTGGGTAGCCGAGGATCATTTGCCTCTAGTTGAGTTTGCATATAATAATAGCTACCACTCCAGATTCGATTGCGCCTTACGAGCCCTTGTATGAGGAAGTGCAGATCACCGATAGTTTGGTTTGATGTAGCGGCGCGATTAGGGACCAGACTGACATACAGCAGTGGATAAGGTGAAGCTTATCTAGAGCGGTATTGATACCGAGTCGGCGAAGTCATACGCAGATCATCATCGTGATCCGGAGTTCGAGGTTGATCATTGGGTTTTCTCGCGTGTCACCCATGGCGGTGTGATGAGATTCGGAAGAAAGGGAAACTCACCCAAGGTACATCGGGCCGTGATCGATTGTCCGCAGGGTAGGCAAGGTTGCCTATGAGTTGGATCTGCCGTCCGATCTTGAGGCAGTGCATCCGGTTTTTCATGTTTCTATGCTGAGGAGATGTATCGGGGATCCATCTAGGGTGCACCCGATTGACGATGTCCAGGTGACCGAGGGGTTATCGTATGAGGAGATTCCCATAGCGATAATGTGACCGAGGGGTTATCGTATGAGGAGATTCCCATAGCGATAATCGATCGTCAGGTTAGGCGTCTACGGACCAAGGACGTGGCTTCCATCGAAGTCTTGTGGCGGAACGAGCTCAGGGAGGAGATGACGTGGGAAGCTGAGGAGGACATGAGGCAGAAGTATCCTCACCTATTCCCCACACCTCCAGGTAACTCACTTTCCTACTTGTAGATTTTCATTGACATATTTGCTTAAGTGTCAGATTGGCCATGTGGCATTTGCAAACTGTTTAAGTTATAAGGAACTTTATCGTTATCTGTCTTGGGAAGGAACATTCGAGACGAATGTTTCTAAGGAGGGGAGAATGTTATACCCCGTATTTCCAGAGTATGTATGTGAGGACGTACGTACAAAAGTTCAAGCCTTAAGTAGGAATAAGGGACGAAAATTTGTGCACAACCCACGAAAGGAATTGTTTTCCGACGAAACGTTTTCCAAAATTTGCATAGGGAAAATTACGGTTGCAACATTAATAATTTTTGCGGATTTTTCCGAGAGATGAAATATTTTGGACCAACGAGAGGGCGACACTTGTCACCCTCAAGTGGATGGCAACTTGTGGGCTATCTTGGCACGATTTTGTGGCCTAAAACATGGGTCAATGTTGGTGAGTGATTTGTGGAGTAGATGGTAGGGTGCACTTGTGCAAATCTACACCCTCCACTTGCCCTCCACTTGCCTTAATCTTGGCCCTTGAAAGCCCTATAAATACCCCCCTTGAGTTGAAGACTTCTTCATCCACAAATACTTTCCAAGTCTTAAAAACTCCCTTCTCCCCTAAGTGAGCTTTCGTCCAAGCCCTTTCTCCCCCCCCCCCCCTCTTGAGAAGAGCTAAGCCGAAACACCCCTTCCCCCCCTTCCTAGTTGTCTCGGCAAAAGCCCCCCCCTCTTGGTAGAAAATACTCTCCAAAGTATTGTTACTATTCCCAAATACCCTAGCCGTATATCTTGTAGTATTCCAAAGTCACCTCTATACTAAAAGCCCAGAAATACTATCTTATATCCATTAGTCACTAAACGAAACCCTGGAGAAATCTTCATAGTTGGTTGAAGTAGTAAGTAGAAGTTGTGTAGAAACTTCTAAGGGATTTTTGGAGCGGATTGGAGCGTTCAGATTAGGAGCTAAACCTCGCTCAGGATCGACTTAAATCTTGGATAATTTTGGGCTTATCGAGGTAAATAATAATCTTATCTTTCTATTGTAATTGGAGAATACATACTGTAGAAGTATAGAAATAAGTATAAATACATAGAAGGATACTAAAGAAGAGAATTGAACTGTAGTTACATCAGAAGAATATTAAAGAAGATTGAATCAGATTTACATAGGATCGTATTTACTGAGACTTGTAGTTTAACTGTAGGGAAACGCCCGATTTTCCGTAGAATAGAGAACCCTCTCGCTTAGATTATCCTACGAGTAGTCTAGACGTTGATAGGCGTATTTGATCATTATAGGTTGATACTCTACGCGACATATTCGACTTGGCGGTGGATTTCACGGTATGTATGTGATTTCTTCCTATCCTCATGAGCATGATATTTTAAAGTATATATATAGTACGGTAGACATACGTGTGTTAACTGAACATGGTTTTACTTGACGTCTTTTGACTTAAGTCTAAATAATAAGAATCTTGAAGTATTTCAAAAGAATTATGAATCATTTCTGAAAGAAGAGAAATACTTGTTTTTAAACAAAAAGCTTAAGAGTTATACTAGCTTTATGGGAAGTTAGGTATAACGACTTAAGAAAGATAAAAGGAACAGTTTACTTATGTATTTATGAAGGACTGGTATTGATTTCTGGAAAGTATAATAAGATGGTTTGATGAGTAGACATATTATGATGCTCTGTGTGATAGTGTCTTGTGACGTTTGTATAAAGAGGTTATTCTTATTGTGCTTATGTTGTTTAACGATAAGCTGTTATGTTAGTAGTATACCACTCACCTCTTGACATGTTATACCGGGGGTTAAGCTGCCCCGATGCGGCGGATACCTCACGCGTCCAGGGACCTATGCGAGCTACGAGAGTTCCGTGTTAGCGGGGAATACCTCATGCGTCTACGTGGTCACGCGACTACGATAGTCCAGACGATGCCGGAGTAGCTACCCTCGATGCGGGATTACCTCATGCGGGCCTAGGTGGCCTATGCGACTACGGAGTCCAGATTAGGCATGCATAATGATATTATGGGCGATTGGCCTTGCTTCGATCATTCGCGGCCTAGAAAAGACACATAGATTTACCTATTATTACTCTTGTTTGTGATGTGGCACTATGTGCGTTACATTGGTTGTTTCGCATATATTTGTAAAATTGGTTTTTAAAAAGATATGATTTCATTTAAGTACTTTACGCTTCACATACTTGGTACTGTTGATCGACCTCCTTCGGGCCGCGCTCATGCCGCAGTGAGGAAAGCAGTGCTAGATCCGCATCCTTAGGATCTTTTGCTTTGGTGTCAGGAGCTCCATCTTCTCCGGAGGCTCGACTTTTGGTATGGTTCTCCCTGGTGTTGTAGATATATGTACATTCAGGGTATGGCGGGGCCCTGTCCCGCCATAGTTATTTCACTTTCTTGAGGTGCAGAGCCCTATTGCAGTTGGGATGTAATCGCGGACTTGTTATATATATATATGCCGAAAGGCGACTTTTTCTCAGATAAACTGTGTCTCATTTTACAAATTGTTTCATGTCTTGTTTTTATATTCCGCTGATTACTCTGATATATGACTACTTGGGTGCCCGGGTAAGGCACCAGTCACGGGCCCCGGAACGGGTCGTGACAATTCTGCCCCACAATTGATACCAAACTAGTACAAACTTACAAGGTCAATTCGGCAACTTGAGGTACAACAACACAAATTCTTATCCAATTCCTTTTCAATCCAAGTTGTTTAGTATAACATGATATCAAGCCGCAATCGATTATAACTAATACAATCTACAAGTAGGTAACATGCGACGATTCTAATTAACGACCAAATTGTATTTCAATTTCAAATGGCTAGAATGTCATTTCGGATATTAGGCTTCCACAATCCATATCACTTATCAATATTCCATACAAATACTTCATGCTAGTTAAAATGTAAGGCTACAACAATATGTAATAGTATAATACTTAAGAGAACAAGATTGTTACCTTAGCGAGCCTTAATCCACTTCAAGGTCCGAAGTCGCTCCCTAGCAACTTAGAGCCTCTCCTTGACACTCCAATCCGCCACTTGAAGCCCTTAGAAGATCACAAACAACTTCCCTTTAATTTCCAATCCAAACCTTATGAAAGCGAATTAGGTTTTCACCTTGCGACTAATACAAAAACGCCACTTTTTCGGGATCTTTCTATTGAGATACCCTTATAACACTCTTAGGACCTTGGTTTAAAGTATGGATGTTATTGGACAACAAACAAATTTTTTTCTTGTTGGAACCCTAGTGAACCCGAGAGCACTCTCTTGTGTTCTTCAAATTACTTGAAAATTTTCTAAGTGTAAAAGCTTGTCTTGCTACTAGTACACATATATAACTCTATGGAGGGTTAAGATGAGAACAAATGGGTGGTTTAGATTCAATTCAATAAAGCTCAAGCCAAGTGGTCATTATACCAGATTTCCAGTATGTATGCGTGGTAGGCACGACAAAAGTTTAGCCTTAATTAGGCACTTTGGACGAAAAATATTTGTGCACAACTCACTAAAAGAATCGTTTTCCGACGAAACGTTTTTCAAAACTTGCGAAGGGAAAATTACGGCTATGTCATTTCTAATTTTTGCGGATTTTTCCGAGAGACGAAATCAGCCCACTTTCTTCCTGTCAGGACGACTTTTTCGGCTGAGGATTATGCCAGACTTTACATCCGAGAGATCGCCGATCGCATGAGTCCCTATTTCGATCATATCGCATGCAGAGCCCAGCCATTTACGCTAAATGCAGAGGTCCTTCCGTAAGGGTTTAGGACGCAGTGAGCACGAGTCTCGCATTCCATCCACGCAGACGGACAGCCGAGCGCACCATCCGCACTCTCGAGATATCTGCGAGCCCGTGTTATTGACTTCGTGGGTAGCTGGAGGATCATTTGCCTCTAGTTGAGTTTGCGTATAATAATAGCTACCACTCCAGATTCGATGGCGCCTTATGAGGCCTTGTATGGAGGAAGTGCAGATCACCGATAGGCTGGTTTGATGTAGGCGAGGTACAGTTAGTAGGACCTGACTTGGTGCAGCAGCAGTGGGTAAGGCGCTTATCCAGAGCGGCATCGATACCGTGAGTCGGCGAAGTCATACGCAGATCATCGTCGCGGCATCCGGAGTTCGAGGTTGATGATTGGGTTTTCTTGAAGGTGTCACCCATGAAGGGTGTGATGAGATTCGAAGAAAGGAAACTCACCAAGGTACATTGGGCCGTATCGATTGTCCGCAGGTAGGCAAGGTTGCTATGAGTTGATCTGCCGTCCGCCCCGGAGGCGGCATCCGTGTTTCATGTTTCTATCCGAGGAGATGTATCGGGATCCATCTAGAGTGCATCCGATCGACGATGTCCAGTGACCGAGGGTTATCGTATGAGAGATTCCCATAGCGATAATCGATCGCCGTGTTAGGCGTCTGCGGACCAAAGACGTGGCTTCCACAAAGTCTTGTGGCGGAACGAGCTCGGGAGGAGATGACGTGGGAAGTCGGCGAGGACATGAGGCAGAAGTATCCTCACCTATTCCCCACACCTCCACGTAACTCACTTTCCTACTTGTAAATTTTCTTTGTCATATATGCCTAAGTGTTGTTTTGTGGCCGTGTGTGGCATTTGCAAACTGTTTAAGTTATGAAGAACCTTATCGTTATGCATGCGAAGGAACATTCGGGACGAATGTTTCTAAGGAGGGGAGAATGTTATACCCCGTATTTCCAGAGTATGTACGTGAGGGCGTACGTACAAAAGTTTAGCCTTAATTAGGCACTTTGGACGAAAAATATTTGTGCACAACTCACTAAAAGAATCGTTTTCCGACGAAACGTTTTTCAAAACTTGCGATGGAAAATTACGGCTATGTCATTTCTAATTTTTGCGGATTTTTCCGAGAGACGAAATATTTTGGACCAACGAGAGGTGACACTTGTCACCTCAAGTGGACGGCAAGAGGCCAAGGTTGGTGTTGGCGTATCGTTTTGTGCCCTTGCACAAGTCAAGGAGTTGGTAGGATATTTGTGTAGTAGATGGATAAGGACACTGGGTGAATCCCCACCTCCACTTGCCTCCACTTGCCATCATCTTGGCCATTGGGTGGCCTATAAATACCCCCCTTAAGATGACGAGTTCTTCCTCCACAAATCAATTTCCAAGTCTCCAAAATCCCTCCCCGCTCCTTCTAGGTCTCGTCCAAAGCTCTCTCCTCTATAAGAGCCTAGCCGAAACACCCCTCTCCCTCCCCCTTCCTTGAAGTCTCGGCCAAAATACCCCCTCTTTGGTAGAAATACTCTCCAAGTATTGTTACTATCCCCAAAATACCTTAGCCAATCCCTTATAGTATTTCCAAAGTTATCTCTATACGTAGAGCCTAGAAATACTACCTTATCTCAATTAGTCACTAAACGAAACCCTAAGAGAAACTTCATAGTTGGTTGAAGTAGAAAGTAGAAGTTGTATAGAACTTCTAAGGGTTTCTTGGAGCGGATTGAGCGTCTGGACTAGAGCTAAACCTCGCTCAGGATCGACTTATATCTTGGATAATATTGGGCTTATCGAGGTAAATAATCTTATCCTTCTATTGTAAATAGAGAATACATACTGTAGAAGTATAGAAATAAGTATAAGATACTTAGAAGGATATTACAGAAGAGAATTGAACTATTATCACATCAGAAGAATTTAAGAAGATTGAACTGTACTTACATAGGACTGTATTTACAGTAGACTTGTATAGTTTACCGGGTAGGGAAGTGCTGCCCATTTTTCCGTAGAATAGAGAACCCTCTGTTTAGAATATCCTACAGAATAGTCTAGACGTTGATAGACGTATTTGACTATTATAGGTTGATACTCTGCGCGCGACATATTCGACTTGGCAGGTGGATTTCGCCAAGAAGGTATGTGATTCTTCCTATACTCTTGAGCATGATATTTTAAAATATATATATAGTACGGTAGACGTACGTATGTTAACTGAACGTAGTTTTACTGCAATGTCTTTTGACTTAAGCCTGAATAATAAGAATCTTGAAGTCTTTCAAAAGAATTATAAATCATTTTTGAAAGAAGAAGAATAATTGTTTTTAAAAAAACAAAAAGCTTAAGAGTTATACTAGCTTATGGGAAGTTAGGTATAACGACTTAAGAAAGATAAAAGGAACGGTTTACTTATGTGTTTATAAAAGACTTATATTGATTTCTGGAAAGTATAATAAGATGGTTTGATAAGTAGACATAATATGATGCTATGTGTGTTAGTGTCTTGTAACGTTTGTATAAGAGGGTATTCTTGTTGTGCTTATGTTGTTTAATGATAATTCGTTATGTTAGTATTATATCACCCACCTCTTGACATGATACGGGGTTAAGTCGCCTCCGACGCGGGTAGACTCGGCGATGCAGGACCGTGATTCGAGAATACCTCATGCGGGTCCAGGGACCTATGCGAGCTACGAGTTCCGTGTTAGTGTGCGCCTTTATGGTCATGCGTCTATGTGGCCATGCGGACTACGAGTCGGGGCGATGCCGGTGAGTAGCTACCCTCGATGCGGGGATACCTCACGGGCCTAGCGGCCTATGCGACTACGGAGTCGAGATTAGGCTTGCATAATGATACTATGGGCGATTGGCCCGCTTCGATCATTCACTTAGAAAAGACACTACGATTTACCTATTTGCTCTTGTTTATGATGTGCACTATGTGCGGTTACATTGGTTGTTTCGTGCATATTTGTAAAATTGGTTTTAAAATGATATGATTTCATTTAAGTACTTTACGATTTCACATACTACTGTTGTGCGACCTCCTTCTGGGCCGTTCATGCCGCAGGTGAAAGCAGTGCTAGATCCACATCCTTAGGATCTTTTGCTTTGGTGTCAGGAGCTCCATCTTCTCCGGAGGCTCGACTTTTGGGTATGATCTCCCTGTTGTGTTGATAGTTTTGTACATTCAGGGTATGGCGAGGCCCTGTCCCGCCATAGTTGTTTACTTCCTTAGAGGTCTGTAGTCCTATTGTACAGTTCGGATGTAAACCGCGATTTTTATATATATATGCGAAAAGGCACCTGTTCTCGATAAAATGTGTCTCATTTACAATTGTTTCATGTCTTGTGTTTTTATATTCCGATTACTGCGATGTATGACTACTTGGGTGCGGGTAAGGCACGATCCACGCCCCGAGCAGGTAGTGACAAAAGTGGTATCGAAGCGATTAATCCTCGGAAAGTTTCTGAGCATCGTATCTAGTAGAGTCTTGATTATCGGTGTGTTGCACAACACCAATAATCGAGGCTATAGGATATTTAGGATTGGTTTCATTCTTCTCACTCGAGATCGTGTCTTAGTCAGTGTTATGAGTTGGACCTCTAACGTGTTCCTTTCTCAGAATGCTATGCCTCCACGCAGGCAACCCGCCCGAAGGCAGCGGCCGAGGAGCCGCTAGACACCGAGAGTCACGAGGCTCGCCCGATCTATACCGAGACGGCGAGTTCCACGACGCCGCCCCAGCGAGGTTTAGGGCGCATCGGCCGATGAGACCCAAGACTGCACCTCCATCCACACCGGAAGCGATGAGATGGGTTACTGAGAGATGGCCCGCCATCGGTGATCGTGGCATACGGAGATAGGTGGATGCAGCAGCCCAGCTCAAAGAAGACATGGTTTACCCGATCGCATGGGTTGCGCTACGGATTTTACGAGTTAGCCCGCCAGAGTTCTACGGGTCGAGGCCTGAGGATGATCCGCAGGAGTTCATCCGTCAGTTGTAGAGGATCATGCGAGTGATCAAGGCTTCAGAGTCCGAGTCCGTGATCTTCGGTTCACACAGGCTGCGTGATACCGCAGTCGATTGGTTTGATTCGTGAGAGTTATCCCGGGGAGAGCACGCGTCCCCAGCTACTTGGGACGAGTTCTCGGAGGCCTTTCTCACTCATTTCTTGCCTCCACAGATGAGGAGGGCACGGGCCGACATATTTTTGTTCTTTGAGAGCAGAGGACGCATGCCAGGGAGTACAACGTTGAGTTTGATTTGTTGGCTCGATATGTCCCTGCGTTGGTAGCAGATATGGAGGACAGGGTGCATCGATACGTCACCGGGCTAGATGATTATATGGCCGAGTCTTGTGCGGGTGTGGTTCTTCAGCCAGGTATGGATATTACCCGCATACAGGCTCATGCACTTGGATGCGAGGAGCGTAGAGGCCGACGGGTTGACACACAGCAGCAGAAGAAGACCAGGACGACAGGGTCTTTTGGTAGCTATCGTAGTGGGCGGCCTCAGCAGCAGTCTAGATTTGCACCACATCCAGCTCAGAGAACTCCAACACCGTCCTCGGGGCGGCGAGATATTCGCGGGCGCACAGGCCCTAGGACTTGACGTCCAGCGGCGAAGAGGATCGCCGATCGGACCACCTCGCCGGTGTGGCGATCGGTAGATCCCACCGGGAATTGTGGCATGCGCTACGGAGTTTGTTCTTGTTGTGGCGAGGTCACTTTGCGGAACCGTCAGGCCAAGCGGCGAGATGGTAGAGTCACCTACGTTCTTTTCACGGTCTTCTTCATCTCCTACGATTACTCGCCCGAGGGCAAGGTACTCGGGCCCAGGTCGCGGCAGGTCGCGCGCGGTCCCGATTCTAGTGGTCCTCGAACCGCATTTATGCCTTGTCCAGGTGGCAGATCGGAGGCCTCACCGATGTCGCCACAGTACCTTATCGGTTCTGGATTCGATGTGTATGCCTTGATAGATCCGGTTCTACTGCCCTATATATCTCCCTTATTGCGGTAGGATAGGGATGAGCCCGAGTCCATAGACTCTTTTGAGGTAGCTACGCCCGATGGGTGATTCGGTGGTAGCTCGGCCGATATATAGGGCTTGTCCAGTGACCATATACAGTCGTCAGACCCTAGCCGACTTGATAGAGTTGGATATGACTGATTTCGATGTGATCATGGGGATGGATTGGCTAGCTTCTTGCTACGCCAATGTAGGCTGCAGGAGAGAGTGGTGCGGTTCAGCTTTCTGAGGAGCGGTTGTTGAGTGGGAGGAACAACTGTATCGCCGAGGTAGGTTTATTTCCTACCTCGAGGCTAGGAAGATGTTGCAGAAGGGTATATCTACCATCTCATTCGGTGTTCGAAATCGAGGTGCGGTACAGATTTTCGATCAAGAGTCGAGAGTTCCCGGATGTGTTTCAGTTACCTCGGGTATCCTCCGAGAGGGAGATAGAGTTTTGTATCGATGTGCTGCCAGACACTCGGCCTATTTCCATTCCGCCATACAGAATGGCACCTGCCGAGTTGAGAGAGTTGAAGGACCAGCTGAGAGATTTGCTGGAGAAGGGCTTCATCAGGCCCAGTGTTTCTCCCTGGGGAGCGCCGGTATTGTTCGTAAAGAAGAAGGACGGGACGCTGCGCATGTGTGTTGATTACAGGCAGCTGAACAAGGTGACCATTAAACGAATACCCCTTCCCAGGATTGATGATTTGTTCGACCAGTTGCAGGGCGCGAGATGTTTCTCCAAGATTGATCTGCGATCGGGCTATCATCAGGTGCGAGTCAGAGAGGCGGATGTTCCTAGGACTGCATTCCGGACCCGGTACGGGCATTATGAGTTCAGGGTCATGTCTTTCGGGTTGACCAATGCTCCGGCGGTATTCATGGATTTGATGAACCGAGTGTTCAAGCCATTTTTGGACACGTTTGTGATAGTGTTCATTGATGATATCTTGGTTTATTCTCGCCAGAGCGAGAGCATGCGCGAGCATTTGAGGATCTTGAGAGTTCTCCAGACCCAGCGATTATACGCCAAGTTTTCAAATCGAGTTCGTTGACCGGTGGCTTTTCTTGGGCATATAGTCGGGGCCGATGGTATTCGTGGATACGACCAAGATCGGCGATCGAGGAGTTGGCCTAGACCTACTACTCGAAGCGAGGTTCGCAGCTCGGGCCTTGCGAGTTATTATGCTCGGTTCGTAGAAGTTTGCTTCTATCTACGCACCATTGACTAGTGACTCGAAAGCGGCTAAGTTTGATGGTGATGCTTGTGGCGGGGTTTCGATTCTTGAAGGAGGCGAGATCGACGCGCCGTTCTTACTCTTCCAGAGGGTCCAGACGGTTATGTTGTGTATTGTGATGCGTCAGGCGTCGGGCTCGGATGTGTGTTGATGCAGCTGGGTAAGGTTATAGCGTACGCATCCCGACAACTTAAGAAGCATGAGAGGAACTACCCCACCCATGATTTGGAGTTGGCAGCGGTGATTCACGCTTTGAAGATCTGGAGGCACTATTTGTATGGGGTTCATGTGGATATTTATACAGACCACAAGAGCCTCCAGTATATCTTCAGCCAGAGAGAGCTGAACTTACGACAGAGACGGTGGTTAGAGTTACTCAAGGATTACGATGTCGACATCCTGTACCACCCGGGGAAGGCCAATGTTGTGGCAGATGCTCTTAGCCGTAGGTCAATGGGGAGTCTATCAGATGTTCAGCCAGAGAGGAGGGGCATGGTCCGCGAGTTACATCAGTTAGCGAGCCTTGGAGTCCGACTGATTGATTCTGATAGCAGTGGGGTTCGAGTTCGAGAGGTTGCCGAGTCTTCCATCGTCGAGGAGGTGAAGAGGCAACAGTTTGAGGATCCGGTTTTGATTCGGTATCGTGATGCGGCTCTTCGTGAGGGGAAGGGTCCTTTTGAGGTAGCACCTGATGGGGTGTTAAGGTTGTGTGTTCGGATATTGCGGGACTTGGCGAGTTCTAGGGAAGCACATGGTAGCGTTACTCTATCCATCCAATGTCGACCAAGATGTACCACGACCTTAGATCACGTGTATTGGTGGGATGGCTTGAAGAGGGCGTTGCGAGTTTGTAGCTCGGTGCGTGTTGTCGGCGGTGAAGGTAGAGCACCGGAGGCACGGTGGCTTGTTGCGAGCGATTGAGATCCCGACCGGAAGTGGGAGGTGATCAACATGGACTTTATCACGGGATTACCTCGCACTCGGAGGAGACATGATTCTATATGGGTTATCGTCGACGGTGGCGATTTAAATCAGCCCACTTTCTTCCCGTCAGGAAGACTTTTTCGGCTGAGGATTATGCAAGACTTTACATCCGAGAGATCGTCAGACTGCATGGAGTCCCCATTTCGATCATATCGCATGCAGAGAGCCGGTTTACGGCTAACTCGAGGTCTTTCGAAGGGTTTAGGACGCAGCGGTGAGCCGAGTCGCATTCCATCCACGCAGACGGACAGCCGAGCGCACCATCCGACTCTCGAGGATATCTTTGCGAGCTGTGTTATTGACCGTGGTAGGGAGGATCATTTGCCTCTAGTTGAGTTTGCGTATAATAATAGCTACCACTCCGGATTCGATGGCGCCTTATGAGGCCTTGTATGAGAGAAGTGCAGATCACCGATAGGCTGGTTTGATGTAGGCGAGGTACGATTAGTGGGACGGACTTGGCGCAGCGATGGATAAGGTGAAGCTTATCGGGAGCGGCGATTCTTGCGGCTCGAGTCGGCGAAGTCATATCACGATCATCGTCGTCGGCATCTGGAGTTCGAGGTTGATGATTGGGTTTTCTTGAAGGTGTCACCCATGAAGGGTGTGATGAGATTCGGGAAGAAAGGGAAACTCAACCCAAGGTACATTGGGCCGTATCAGATTGTCCGCAGGGTAGGCAAGGTTGCCTATGAGTTGGATCTGCCGTCCGACCTGGAGGCAGTGCATCCGGTGTTTCATGTTTCTATGCTGAGGAGATGTATCGGGGATCCATCTAGAGTGCATCCGATCGACGATGTCCAGGTGACCGAGGGGTTATCGTATGAGGAGATTCCCATAGCGATAATCGATCGTCAGGTTAGGCGTCTGCGGACCAAAGACGTGGCTTCCGTCAAAGTCTTGTGGCGGAACGAGCTCAGGGAGGAGATGACGTGGGAAGCTGAGGAGGACATGAGGCAGAAGTATCCTCACCTATTCCCCACACCTCCAGGTAACTCACTTTCCTACTTGTAAATTTTCATTGTCATATATGCCTAAGTGTTGTTTTGTGGCCGTGTGTGGTATTTGCAAACTGTTTAAGTTATGAAGAACCTTATCGTAATCTGTCTTGGGAAGGAACATTCGGGACGAATGTTTCTAAGGAGGGGAGAATGTTATACCCCGTATTTCCAGAGTATGTATGTGAGGGCGTACGTACAAAAGTTTAGCCTTAATTAGGCACTTTGGACGAAAAATATTTGTGCACAACTCACTAAAAGATTCGTTTTCCGACGAAACGTTTTTCAAAACTTGCGAAGGGAAAATTACGGCTATGTCATTTCTAATTTTTGTGGATTTTTCCGAGAGACGAAATCAGCCCACTTTCTTCCCGTCAGGACGACTTTTTCGGCTGAGGATTATGCCAGACTTTACATCCGAGAGATCGTCAGACTGCATGGAGTCCCTATTTCGATCATATCGATGCAGGAGCCCGGTTCGCTAACTTCGAGGTCTTTCCGAAGGGTTTAGGGACGCAGTGAGCTGAAATCGCATTCCATCCACGAGCATTGACAGCCGAAGCGCACCATCCAGACTCTTGAGGATATGCTGCGAGCCTGTGTTATTTACTTCAGGGGTAGCTGGGAGGATCATTTGCCTCTAGTTGAGTTTGCGTATAATAATAGCTACCACTCCAGTATTCAGATGGCGCCTTATGAGGCCTTATATGGGAGGAAGTGCAGATCACCGATAGGCTGGTTTGATGTAGGCGAGGTACAGTTAGTAGGACCTGACTTGGTGCAGCAGGCAGTGGATAAGGTGAAGCTTATCCAGGAGCGATTACTGACAGCTCAGAGTCGACAGAAGTCATATGCAGATCATCGTCGTCGGCATCTGGAGTTCGAGGTTGATGATTGGGTTTTCTTGAAGGTGTCACCCATGAAGGGTGTGATGAGATTCGGGAAGAAAGGGAAACTCAGCCCAAGGTACATTGGGCCGTACGATTGTCGCAGGTAAGCAAGGTTGCCTATGAGTTGGATCTGCCGTCCGCCCCGGAGGCGGTCATCCGTGTTTCATGTTTCTATCTTTGAGAGATGTATCGGGATCCATCTAGAGTGCATCCGATCGACGATGTCCAGTGACGAGGTTATCGTATGAGGAGATTCCCATAGCGATAATCGATCGTCAGGTTAGGCGTCTGCGGACCAAAGACGTGGCTTCCGTCAAAGTCTTGTGGCGGAACGAGCTCAGGGAGGAGATGACGTGGGAAGCTGAGGAGGATATGAGGCAGAAGTATCCTCACGTATTCCCCATACCTCCAGGTAACTCACTTTCCTACTTGTAAATTTTCATTGTCATATATGCCTAAGTGTTGTTTTGTGGCCGTGTGTGGCATTTGCAAACTGTTTAAGTTATGAAGAACCTTATCGTTATCTGTCTTGGGAAGGAACATTCGGGACGAATGTTTCTAAGGAGGGGAGAATGTTATACCCCGTATTTCCAGAGTATGTACGTGAGGGCGTACGTACAAAAGTTTAGCCTTAATTAGGCACTTTGGACGAAAAATATTTGTGCACAACTCACTAAAAGAATCGTTTTCCGACGAAACGTTTTTCAAAACTTGCGAAGGGAAAATTACGGCTATGTCATTTCTAATTTTTGCGGATTTTTCCGAGAGACGAAATCAGCCCACTTTCTTCCCGTCAGGACGACTTTTTCGGCTGAGGATTATGCCAGACTTTACATCCGAGAGATCGTCAGACTGCATGGAGTCCCTATTTCGATCATATCGCATGCAGGAGCCCGGTTTACGCTAACTTCGAGGTCTTTCGAGAAGGGTTTAGGACGCAGTGAGCACGAGTAATCGCATTCCATCCACGCATGACGACAGCCGAGCGCACCATCCGCACTCTTGAGGATATCTGCGAGCCCGTGTTATTGACCAGGGTACCGGAGGATCATTTGCCTCTAGTTGAGTTTGCGTATAATAATAGCTACCACTCCAGTATTCAGATGGCGCCTTATGAGGCCTTGTATGGGAGGAAGTGCAGATCACCGATAGGCTGGTTTGATGTAGGCGAGGTACAGTTAGTGGGACCAGACTTGGTGCAGCAGGCAGTGGATAAGGTGAAGCTTATCCGAGAGCGGCATCGATTCCGTCGAGTCGATAGAAGTCATATGCAGATCATCGTCGTTGGCATCTGGAGTTCGAGGTTGATGATTGGGTTTTCCTGAAGGTGTCACCCATGAAGGGTGTGATGAGATTCGGAAGAAGGGAAACTCAACCCAAGGTACATTCGGGCTCAGTTGTCGCGCAGGTAGGCAAGGTTGCTATGAGTTGGATCTGCCGTCCGACCGGAGGCGCATCCGGTGTTTCATGTTTCTATCTTTGAGGAGATGTATCGGGGATCCATCTAGAGTGCATCCGATCGACGATGTCCAGGTGACCGAGGGGTTATCGTATGAGGAGATTCCCATAGCGATAATCGATCGTCAGGTTAGGCGTCTGCGGACCAAAGACGTGGCTTCCGTCAAAGTCTTGTGGCGGAACGAGCTCAGGGAGGAGATGACGTGGGAAGCTGAGGAGGACATGAGGCGTATATCTCACCTATTCCCCACACCTCCAGGTAACTCACTTTCCTACTTGTAAATTTTCATTGTCATATATGCCTAAGTGTTGTTTTGTGGCCGTGTGTGGTATTTGCAAACTGTTTAAGTTATGAAGAACCTTATCGTTATCTGTCTTGGGAAGGAACATTCGGGATGAATGTTTCTAAGGAGGAGAATGTTATACCGTATTTCCGCAGTATGTGCGTGAGGGCGACGTGCAAAAGTTTAGCCTTAATTAGGCACTTTGGGCGAAAAATATTTGTGCACAACTCACTAAAAGAATCGTTTTTCCGACGAAACGCGTTTTCAAAACTTGCGAAGGGAAAATTACGGCTATGTCATTTCTAATTTTTGCGGATTTTTCCGAGAGGCAAATCAGCCCACTTTCTTCCCGTCGGACGACTTTTTCTGAGGATTATGCGGACTTTACATCCGAGAGATCGTCGATCGCATGAGTCCCTATTTCGATCATATCGCATGCAGAGGAGCCCGGTTCGGCTAACTTCGAGGTCTTTCCGAAGGGTTTAGGGACGCAGTGAGCACAGTATTGCATTCCATCCACGAGCAGACGGACAGTGGCGCACCATCCGCACTCTTGAGGATATCTTTGCGAGCTGTGTTATTTACTCGAGGTACCGGGAGGATCATTTGCCTCTAGTTGAGTTTGCGTATAATAATAGCTACCACTCCAGTATTCAGATGGCGCCTTATGAGGCCTTGTATGGGAGGAAGTGCAGATCACCGATAGGCTGGTTTGATGTAGGCGAGGTACAGTTAGTGGGACCAGACTTGGTGCAGCAGGCAGTGGATAAGGTGAAGCTTATCCAGGAGCGATTCTTGGCATTTCGAGTCGGCGAAGTCATATGCAAATCATCGCCGTCGTGATCCGAGTTCGTGGTTGATGATTGGGTTTTCTTGAAGGTGTCACCCATGAAGGGTGTGATGAGATTCGGGAAGAAAGGGAAACTCAGCCCAAGGTACATTGGGCCGTATCAGATTGTTCGCAGGGTAGGCAAGGTTGCCTATGAGTTGGATCTGCCGTCCGCCACGGAAGCGCATCCGGTGTTTCATGTTTCTATGCTGAGGAGATGTATCGGGGATCCATCTAGAGTGCATCCGATCGACGATGTCCAGGTGACCGAGGGGTTATCGTATGAGGAGATTCCCATAGCGATAATCGATCGTCAGGTTAGGCGTCTGCGGACCAAAGACGTGGCTTCCGTCAAAGTCTTGTGGCGGAACGAGCTCAGGGAGGAGATGACGTGGGAAGCTGAGGAGGACATGAGGCAGAAGTATCCTCACCTATTCCCCACACCTCCAGGTAACTCACTTTCCTTCTTGTAAATTTTCATTGTCATATATGCCTAAGTGTTGTTTTGTGGCCGTGTGTGGCATTTGCAAACTGTTTAAGTTATGAAGAACCTTATCGTTATCTGTCTTGGGAAGGAACATTCGGGATGAATGTTTCTAAGGAGGGGAGAATGTTATACCCCGTATTTCCAGAGTATGTACGTGAGGGCGTACGTACAAAAGTTTAGCCTTAATTAGGCACTTTGGACGAAAAATATTTGTGCACAACTCACTAAAAGAATCGTTTTCCGACGAAACGTTTTTCAAAACTTGCGAAGGGAAAATTACGGCTATGTCATTTCTAATTTTTGCGGATTTTTCCGAGAGACGAAATATTTTGGACCAACGAGAGGGTGACACTTGTCACCCTCAAGTGGACGGCAAGAGGGCCAAGGTTGGCACGTTTTTTGTGCCCTTGCACAAGTCAAGGAGTTGGTAGGATATTTGTGTAGTAGATGGATAAGGACACTTGGGTGAATCCCCACCCTCCACTTGCCATCATCTTGGCCATTGGTTGGCCTATAAATACCCCCCTTAAGATGAAGAGTTCTTCATCCACAAATCAATTTCCAAGTCTCCAAAATCCCTCCCCTCTCCTTATAGTTCTCGTCCAAAGATCTCTCCCCTCTAAAAGAGCCTGCCGAAACACCCTCTCCTCCCCTTCCTTGAAGTCTCGGCCAAAATACCCCCCCTTTGGTAGAAATACTCTCCAAGTATTGTTACTATCCCCAAAATACCTTAGCCAATCCCTTATAGTATTTCCAAAGTTATCTCTATACCTAGAGCCTAGAAATACTACCTTATCTCCATTAGTCACTAAACGAAACCCTAAGAGAAACTTCATAGTTGGTTGAAGTAGAAAGTAGAAGTTGTATAGAACTTCTAAGGGTTTCTTGGAGCGGATTGGAGCGTACAGACTAGGAGCTAAACCTCGCTCAGGATCGACTTATATCTTGGATAATATTGGGCTTATCGAGGTAAATAATCTTATCCTTCTATTGTAAATAGAGAATACATACTGTAGAAGTATAGAAATAAGTATAAGATACTTAGAAGGATATTACAGAAGAGAATTGAACTATTATCACATCAGAAGAATTTAAGAAGATTGAACTGTACTTACATAAGACTGTATTTACAGTAGACTTGTATAGTTTACCGGGTAGGGAAGTGCTGCCCATTTTTCCGTAGAATAGAGAACCCTCTGTTTAGAATATCCTCTGAGAATAGTCTAGGCGTTGATAGACGTATTTGACTATTATAGGTTGATACTCTGCGCGCGACATATTCGACTTGGCAGGTGGATTTCGCCAAGAAGGTATGTGATTCTTCCTATACTCTTGAGCATGATATTTTAAAATATATATATAGTACGGTAGACGTACGTATGTTAACTGAACGTTGTTTTACTGCAATGTCTTTTGACTTAAGCCTGAATAATAAGAATCTTGAAGTCTTTCAAAAGAATTATAAATCATTTTTGAAGGAAGAAGAATAATTGTTTTTAAAAAAACAAAAAGCTTAAGAGTTATACTAGCTTATGGAAGTTAGGTATAACGACTTAAGAAAGATAAAAGGAACGGTTTACTTATGTGTTTATAAAAGACTTATATTGATTTCTGGAAAGTATAATAAGATGGTTTGATAAGTAGACATAATATGATGCTATGTGTGTTAGTGTCTTGTAACGTTTGTATAAGAGGGTATTCTTGTTGTGCTTATGTTGTTTAACGATAAGCTGTTATGTTAGTATTATATCACTCACCTCTTGACATGATACCGGGGGTTAAGCCGCCTCCGTCGCGGTAGACTCGGCGATGCAGGACCGTGATTCGAGAATACCTCATGCGGGTCCACGGGACCTATCGCGAGCTACGAGTTCCGAGTTAGTGTGCGGCCTTTATGGTCATGCGGTCTATGTGGCTATGCGGACTACGAGTCGGGGCGATGCCGAGAGTAGCTACCTCGATGCGGGGTATACCTCATGCTGGCCTAGGTGGCCTATGAGGACTACGGGAGTCCAGGATTAGGCTTGCATAATTATACTATGGGCGATTGGCCTGCCGATCATTCGCACCTAGAAAAGACTTACGATTTACCTATTGTTGCTCTTTTTTATGATTTGGCACTATGTTCTGTTAAATTTGTTTTTTCGTGAATATTTGTAAAATTTGTTTTAAAATGATATGATTTCATTTAAGTACTTTACAGTTTCACATACTTGGTACCTGTTGTACTGACCTCCTTCGGGGGGCTGCGTTCATGCCGCAGGTAAGGGAAAGCAGGTGCTAGATCCACATACTTAGGATCTTTTGCTTTGGTGTCAGGAGCTCCATCTTCTCCGGAGGCTCGACTTTTGGGTATGATCTCCCTGTTGTGTAGATAGTTTTGTACATTCAGGGTATGGAGGGGCCCTGTCCCGCCATAGTTGTTTACTTCCTTAGAGGTCTGTAGTCCTATTGTACAGTTGGGATGTAAACTGCCAGATTTTTATATATATATGCCGAAAGGCACCCTGTTCTCAGATAAAATGTGTCTCATTTACAATTGTTTCATGTCTTGTGTTTTTATATTCCGCTGATTACTCTGATGTATGACTACTTGGGTGCCCGGGTAAGGCACCAGTCACGGGCCCCGGAACGTGTCGTGACAGTGGCCCTTTGACTAAGTCAATTTTATCAAGCTCCAAGACTTAGCAAGACTTGGTCATCTCATTAATGGTTAATTGACCCTTTTACCCATGTCCAAATCGTTCAAGACCAATAAAAGGGGGTGACACGTGTCGCCCTCCCATTCGTTGTAATATTTCATTTTCCCACAATTCCATAATTCCGATAAATTTTTACTAGTCTCAAATCTTAACATTTGAATTCTTACATACGTTCTTATAAACATGTCCTGTAATTACGGGGTGTAACAGAGATTATTGAATCACAAACGAAATTTTTTCTTGTTCAATGCTTCACAAACCCGAGAGCTCTCCTCTCTTGTTCTTCAGCTTTATAATTTTGCTTTAAGTGTTCAAGACTTGTCTTGCACAAGGGATGACTATATAACCAAATGGAGGGTTAAGATTAGAACACTTGTGAGGTTTGGATGAAATTCATTTAATAAAGATTTAGTCAAGTGGCCTTTGACATAGTCAAATAACTCAAGCTCTAGCTTTAGCAAGACTTGGTCATCTTCAATTATGGTCAAATGACCAATTTATCCATGTCAATTTCATCCAAGACCACTAAGGGGGGGGGGGGGGATGACACGTGTCTCCCTCCCGCTCGTCGCAATATTTCGTTTTCCGACATTTCCATAATTCCGATAAAATTTTACTAGTCTCAAATCTTAACACTTTTGAGTTCTTACGTACGTTCTTATAAACATGTCCTGGAATTCCGGGGTGTAACACTTACTGGTCGTACTCTTTCCGTACCTCCAACTTATACTAACATACGTACATAACCTCCATACTGATTCTGGCCTCCCATCTTTGGAGTTACTAAATCGAACAATATAAGGCCATTTCTGGCTCTCACGACCTGGTTCCGGTGGAACGTGTCCACGAACCCGTAAAACAATTAACTAGTCTTGGGCCTTGCACCCTCGTGACCTTGTCACGTAGCGGGACTACTACCAACTGATCCCACTCCACTTCAAACTATGAGGCGACCCGTAATAGGTCCTTAACCCGACCCACCGTCGCACTTAACTCTTACCCTTAGTCTGAATAAAATCTTATTGCCCGAGAAGGCCTTATATACCTAAGGTCTCGGCGGTTATCAATATTCTTAGGCTCGCAATTTCCATGCTCCAAGCCTACCTTACGAGTCCCCCCGTAACGGGTACAATAACTCTTCATAATACCATAACCATGTTGTCTTGATCACAACAACCATTACTTACTCCATACGGATCTCATCCGTACAATTCTCTTAAGCCTACCACGTAGCTTAATATATTAACATAGCATTCCATTAAGTTCCTTAACATGACTTCTTAAGGGTTCACTACCCTATCAGACAACTCATCATTTCCCAATTATCTCAAAATAAAACATAAGACCTTGGCGAGAATTCATTAACTATTTCATATCTTCCCGATATCTATTTAGTCCTTACCAACTCTTGGTTATGTAAAATCATTCTAGGAAACCCATATATGACCCTCATACATAAATTCGTATAGTTGTACGTCATTATACCAACTATACTACTATCATTACCAACCTGGATATGCAATCCACATAATCCTTTCTGGGTCACTGCTGCCTTTCTCGTAGTTGCAATCAACATAACTCGTTAGGGAGAGACGACTCTAACAACACAAATCTATCGCACGATCTCAGAGTGAGAAGAATGGAAATCAATCCTAAATGTCCTGCAGCCTCCTGATTATAGATGTGGTGCACAACACACCGATAATCAAAACTCTACTAGACACGGTCTATAGACACTTTCCGAGGACTAACTACTTTGATACCACTTTTGTCATGACCCGAACTCGGGCCCACGACTGGTGTTCTACCTGGGCACCCTTACAGGTAAACATCAGAGAAAATCAGAGGAACATACATGAAACTCGTAACGTACATTAAAGAGAAAATAAACAACAGGCTAGCCGATAAGGCTACCTCCCTAGATATATATATATATATATAACCAAACGCAGTTACATCCTTCTTCTTTACAAACCGACCCACAAGATATAACTACAGACCTCTAAGAATTTTTCTGACAAACTACTGTGACGGGACAAGGCCCCGTCGTACCTCTGAATATACCTATCCATAATGACCAGCTCCAGAACATTGGAGCTATCCCAAAATGCTGAACAAGGATCCTAAGCTCACGGATCCACAACTGTGTACCTAGACCTGCGGACATGAACGCAGCCCCCCGAAGGGGGTCAGTACAACAAGGTACCAAGTATGTAAACAAGAAGTACAGTAAGCAAGATCATAACTGTACACAAGAATGACAGGGGCAAGTATGAAAAGCAAATACCAGATCCTACCGTGTCATAACACAATCAGAGCCAACTGTACCTTGTATCACTGTACTACTGTAACACCGTACCACTCTCACATATGAAAGCCATGTCAAAAATCCGGGACACCTGCCCTCAGCATATAATATCACAGAAGCATGCTCGTGGAATACAACATCACCGTCAGCATGTAACAAGTATAATGTACCCTACCAGTACACTGTGCCTTTTTAACAAAGAGAGTGAACAAGAATAAACTTTGCCGGTTTAAAACAGGAAGCTTATGATTAACCTAGGGCCATCCGCCCGTAGTATCATTATGCAATCCTACTCCTGGGACTATTTCACCCGCATAGGCCGTATGGACCCGCATGAGGTAATCTCCTCGCATAGGCTGTATCCGCCCGCATAGGCCGCATGGACCCGCATGAGGTAATCTCCTCGCATAGGACTGGTCCGCCCCGCATGGGACTATTTCACCCGCATGAGCCCTACGGACTCGCATGAGGTATTCCTCGCATTGTGGGGAGAAAATCCACGGAATATGCAAATGCCACAAGCCCGGGGAAGGACCCCGTAATGAATAATATATTACAGGCACAACCGGCTAACATAATCACGTAATATAAGTACAATCGGCTATCATAATCGCATAACATAAGCACAACCGGCTATCATAATCTCATAACATAACCCGACTATCATAATTTCATAACATAACCCGGCCCATGGGTAGGCTCGGTGTGTCTCATAACATAAAATTTTAAACCGTCTTTTCACTTCCTCTTAAGTCGTTATAACCACTTCCCATAAAGCTATTATAACACCTTTCATTTTAGAGAACTTAAGGCACTTTTATTTCTCATCACATTGGGGAAACTAAACCCAAAAGTACTACGTACATACATACTTAAAAAGAATCATGCAACTCCTTTTCCTTAGAGAGAAGTTTCTCTCACTAAGGAAAACGCTCTCAACGTTTTCCCTTAGTTGCTCATTCGGTTTTTCCCATCTCCCCCCCTAAAATTAACGATTGTTTCCCCATGATTTGAAGCTTAATGTTCACAACATGAAAAAGACTAAACGTTACACACGCTCCAGCAATGATTCAGGAGGTTCAGGAAGTTCGACGAAGGCTAGAACCAAGAAAAAGAAAAAGAATGGCGGAAGTCCAACCATTGTTGAAGAAAATCTAATTCCGGCAATTTCAGACCCAACGGTGTTAGTTCATGTCACGTCTGATTTGCGTATCCCACTCGAGAATGTAGTAGATGATTCTATGCTGCAAATGATACATGAATGGGGCAAACGTATAGAAATTGAGAGCTTGGATATTAGTGAATTTGAAGGCGGAAAACTTCATGGTCCATCAGTAACCAATCCAGAAGTAATCTCTCCTATTACTCCTCCTGAAGTGACCACAGTTGAAGACCATGAAACTGACCACATGCCTCCTGGGAAGAACCCTCTTGAAACTCCCGGCAAGCAGAGGCTTATTCCGATAGCCATTGACACCCCTTATGCTACTAGGGTGGTCGATCCTATCACGGGTCAACTGGAAGACAACGGGAACATTACGGAAGAGCAGGATAACCACAACATCACTAGTACCTCCACACTACCTGGAAATTTACTCGAGCGGAAGGAAAGGGAAAAATCTGGGCCAGGAATTGCAATTGATGAAACTAAGCGTGATGGCATACTCGGGTCAAAACCGGGTCAGGGTGCGGGTCAGAGGTTCAGGGCGGGTCGGGCGGGTGTCCATGGGTCTAAGAATAATCCCGTTTTGCATGAATCAATATCAGTTGGGAGCATTGAAGAGACTCCTATTCCCAAGGAGCCTATCGCGGGTGCCAAGGTATCACAATTTAATGCCGCGGGAACCAAAGAGCCTCCTCCTGTCCGGCCTGGCATGGGTCAGAAGGCTAAGGCGGGTCAGGCGGGAGTCCATGAGACTATGAATATTCCCATTATGCAAGAATCAATGTCAGTTGGTAGGAACGAAGAGATCTCTATCCCCAAGGAGCATAACATTAATGTCGCGGGAGCCGAGGCGTCACACTTTAATGCCGCGGGTACCAAAGAGGCATCTTCAACAACGGGTCAATGCGCGGGTCAGAATGCTAAGACGGGTCAGGCGGGAGTCCATGGGTCGATGAATGTTCCCGTTATGCAAAGACCAAGGTCAGTTGTGAGAAACGAAGTGACTTCTATTTCCAAGGAGCCTAGGTACTCCATGAACATTAATATCGCGGGAGCCAATGTGACAGACTTAAATGCCGCGGGAACCAAAGAGTCATCTCACTTAATGGGACAACAACCTCTGAATTCTTTAAGTGTCACTAACGAATCCTTTCCTACTTTAGCAAGCTTGCTTAGTGGAACCCATCACAGAAACCTCAAAAACCCCTTCGCCTTTAATTCTACCTTGAGCACGGGTATAGTCAATAACAACCCCCCTCTCTCATCCAATACCTCTTCATTACTCTCTGAAATTCATAATACCTCACCCCTCCTATCCTCCCTGTCACGCCCCGAACCCCGGGCCCGTGACTGGTGCCCTACCTGGGCACCCTACTACCTTAACAACACAAGTAAACTGCGGAATTTAAATAACACCTCATTTTTTTAAAACCAACATACGTGCAAGGGCAAAGCCGACAAGGCTGCCATATAATATACATAATAAAAAGACACTACACTGTACATGAGTCCAATCCCACATATGAATACATACCTCTAAGAGTTTTACTGAACTATGACGGGACAAGGCCCCGCTGCATACCATAATCAGACAAATCCTGCATCAAGAATCTATACCAAAAAGATAAACTCACGAGCAGATGGAGCTATCCAAAACTCGAACGGCGAGGTCCTACACCTGCAGATCACCAAACTGCGTACCTAACACCTGCGGGCATGAACGCAGCCCGAAGGGTCGCATAACAAATTTAGTATGGAATGAACAAGGTACAATAACCAAATCATAACTGTATAAAAGAAATGACAGGGGCAAGTATAAAAATGAAATACCAGATCCTACCGTGCCATTTTAACTCCTGAAATCAATCGTATATTAACCGTTCTTTTCTTTCTTTCAATGAGAATTAACATCATATTCTTACGTACTTACTTTAAGGATTTAATCAAGTTTTTCCACATAACTTACATATCTTAGATAACATAATCCTACTTTACAGGGACTTCTTATTTGGGAGCTTACTTTGATTATCCGTACGTGATAACGTAATCCGGCCCATTTGCGGGACACGGTGTACTGATGAATCATGTGACATAATCCGGCCCGCCTGTGGGGCTCGGTGTACTGTGGAATCATGTAGCATAATCCGGCCCACCTGTGGAGCTCGGTGTAATGTGGAATCATGTAGCATAATCCGGCCCGCCTGTGGAGCTCGGTGTAAGATGACGTAACCCGGCCTATGTGTAGGCTCGGGGTAATATGGCGTAATCCGGCCTATGTGTAGGATCGGTGTATCTCATAACGTAATCCGGCCTATTTGCAGGCTCGGTGTATTTCATAACGTAATCCGGCCTATTTGTAGGCTCGGTGTATTTCATAACGTAATCCGGCCTATTTGTAGGCTCGGTGTGATTTTTCCTTACATAACATTTTTAAACCATCTTTTCACTTCTTCTTAAGTCGTCATAACAGCTTCCCATAAAGCTATTATAACAACCATTCATTTTAGAGAACTTAAGACACTTTTATTCTTACAACATTAGGAAAACTACACCCAAAAATACTATGTACATACATACTTAAAAAGAATCATAAAACTCCTTTCTTTTTAAAGCTCAAGTCACACACTCTTTTGGAAACCATCTTCTTAACTTTTGAAATAAATAAAGAAGCCATACTTTTTAAAGTTTAGTCATTCCCACTCATAAAATCAAGGCTTATAGTATTAACCCCTCGTAGCATACACTCTTTAAAATCATATCGCTTAAAACTTCATAATCCTTAAAAGACAATCAAAGTTCGTAGTCTTAAAACTTCATAACATACATTCTTTAAAGTCCATTTACTTATACTTATAAAATCGTATCATCTACACTTTAGAAATCTAGTCCCATAACTTGAAAAATAAAGTTTCATACACTTCCAAAACCAAGTAACTTATTCTCTTTAAAACCATATAACCTCCACTTTTAAAATCAGTCCCCTTTTCACATATAAACTCAAGTCATTTTTAAACATAAAATCAACTTGCTTACTTTAAATAAATCAAGACACATAGCTTTAAATCAAATCTCATAACTTCCTAACCATTCTTACCAACATCTCCCATAAGACTTGGTAAGGACTTAGGATAACTTTAGACATATTTTGAACTTAGAATCAACAACTTAGACACTTCTTAACTTCTAAGAGTGGAAGGAATCATGAAATACTATCACATGGCTATTTCATACGTAGGATCATGCCAAAGAAAGAAGAGGTTCACATACCTCGCGACGACTAGCGACAAGTTGCAAAATGCTCCCAAGTACTTAATCCTTGCTAGCTTTTCCACCCCTTCAAGTAGAATACGCTACTAGTAGTACTTCAACCTATAATGGCCATAATACGTCCATTAACCTCTAGCTTCAAACGTAGAATAATACTAAGTATACGGTCTCTTATTCTACGAAAAATCGGGCAGCACTTCCTTTGTTTCTACATACTTTGCCACCTTTTTCAAGGCCGAATACAATAACCAAACATGCCACATTTAAGGCTCAACATACCAATCAATCAAAGGGGATTACACACCTTACAATACGTGTAAAATTCTGCCCCACAATTCATACCAAGTAAGTTTAATATCCAAGCCATTCTCGGCCAACTTATAACCAATCCTAAGTCCTTTCCAATTCTTTTTCAATCCACGTTCTTAGGTCTAACATGTTATATAGTCATAGACAACTTCAACAATTACAATTTCCTTCTTTATATAACATGTGACGACTTATACTTATAATCAACTTGAATTGTAATCTTAAGCCTAAACATGCTAGTTTTGGATTAGGGTTCCAATAGCCAATATACATATCAAACTTCATAATATAAACACCTCATGCTTGCTAATATCCATAGTTACAACAATAAGTAATCTTAATTACTAAAACGACAAGAATTTATACCTTTACAAGCCCTTAAAAATTCCAAGATTCAAAGTCGCTCCTTAGAAATTCTTAGCTCCTTTCCTTTATGCTCCAATCCGCTATTTGAAGCCCTTAGAAGTTCACAACCAACTTCTCTTCCATTTCCAATCCAAAACTAGGAAAACCACTTAGGTTTTCACCTTGCGACTAACGTGAAAACGCCGTTTTTCCAAAATCTTTCTATTGAGATACCCTTACAATTGTTACACCCCGTAAATTCAAGATGATAAGATAAGAACATACCAAGGAATATAAGATTTGAAAGTTTGAAAGATAAGTTGACAAACATGTATTGGACGAATTTTGAGTCTACCTTGGAGTATTGTACCCCAGTTGTTAATAATTGATAGGTGTTTAAAAAGCCTAGGGTGTAGTCCGTTAAATCTAGTTCCCAACGCAACAAACCGCTCGTCGATAGGACTTCGGGGTCGAAAGTTATGGAAGTTACAAGTTCGCGCGCAATCGGGCAAAACAAAGAGTTTTGCTCGGGGTCGCCAGCGCGCGGCCGGAGCGAGGCGCGGTGCCAGTTATCTTGGGGTTCGCGGGGTTGCAGTGCGCGGAATGCGAGGCAGCGCGCCGAATGCAGGAAATTGTCAGCGGAAAGGGCTGAAATCAGGGGATATTTTCGAAAAGGGGCCATGGGAGGGTGACAAGTGTCCCTCCCATCCTTTTGACCAAGAAAAGGGCCCTATTTTAGTACCAAGTCTTGAAAGACTTAGCCATTTCATCTTAGAACCCTCCCATGAACTCCTCTCCCTTTCTCTCTAGATTTTTGAAGAAAACCTAGCCTAAGGAAATTGTTGGAGCGGCGGCAAGAAGGCAAAGTGTGGGTAAACTTGTGGGAAGCGTGGGTGGACGAGTTTGACGGGAAAGAAGTGGAAGACAAGGGCTTTTGTGGGCTATTCCAAAAGGTAAAAGTTTCCCCTTTCTCTTGAAAATAAGTTTTAATGCTTGCTATAGTTGATATAGACCACGTGAATCATGTATTAAGGATTGGTAAGTACCATGGGCCTGGATGGCTAGAAATCTGAAACTAGTATGTTAGCCCTTAAGATTGTAATTCAACTTGGTTACTAGTTTAGTCGTCCCAGGTTTCATAAGGAAGGAAATTTTAGTTGTTGAAGATGTCTAGGGCTATATAACATGTTAGACCTAAGAACTTGGATTGGAAAAGAATTGGAAAGGATTTAAGATTGGTTATATTGTCGGCCAAGAATGGCATGGAAATTATTGGATTATTTTGTATTATTGTGGGGCGGAATTTTATACGTATTGGTAGGCGTGTAATCCCCTTGTATTTGATGAATTGATTGAGCCTTAAATGTGGCGTTTGGTTATTGAATTCGGCCTTGAAAAAGGTGGCAAAGTATGCAGTAACAAAGGAAGTGTTGTCCGATTTTCCGTAGAATTTAGGGACTTTGCACTTAGTTTATTCTACGTTCGAAGCTAGAGGTTAATAGACGTTTTATGACCATTATAGGATTGAAGTACTACGAGTAGCGTATACTACTTGAAGGGTATAGTGTTGTGGAGCATTTTGCTAATTGTCGATAATCGTCGCGAGGTATGTGATTCTTCCTATCCTCTTGAGCATGACTATTTGTAAAATGTATAGTGCGGTAGACGCACGTGTGTTAAAGGAGTTTGACTTCCCTTTTGTGCCTTGACTTGATATGAAGTGTAAAGGGCTTGATTGTGTGGAAAAGTAGTAAAATCTTATTCGTTAGTAATGGGTATTCGGTGGTTAAAGAATGAGCCCTCTTGGTCTCATAAATGCTTATAGTTGTAATTGGTTGGTTTAAAACATAAAGTGTTATAATGACTTTATGGGAAGTTAGTTATAACGACTTTATGTAGGTAAAAGAATGGTTTGTTGATTTTAGAAGTTAAGAGACTTGATCTTGGAAGATAAGAGACTTGACTTATAAATGACTTAAGATGAATTGTGAAGGACTTGAATTGTATTAAAACGATGTGAAACCTCATTCGTGAGTAATGAGTACTTGGTTTTTAAAGAATAAGGTTATTTTGATTTCGGAAATGAGAATAAGTATCGAACAAACCACTGCAGCGTTAATAAAGGAAAATGTATTGACAAATAATTAATTACATTAAAACCAGTAGAAACCTCCATCTGCATAGAAGCTAAGATAAGACAAAATTGTATTACATTTTCTAGATCATGGCTGCTTTAATAAGATCATTAATAACAAGTATTGATTTTTCTTAAATTCCAAAGTAAGGAACTTGTTTTCTAAAAGAAAAGAGACTTGAGGAATTTGAAGCGTTTTGGTTTAAAAGAAAGGCATGGTGTTGTCTTAAGATGGTTTAAAAAGAAGATATGGAAATTGTTTTGGTTTGCTTAAAAAGATAGTTACTCTATTTTGATACTACGGGTATCGTGTGACTTTTTGTGAAAGAAATGGATCTTTTTGAAAGGGTTAAAGTACGTAATACCTTGAGATTAAAACCCAGATTCGTGGTAATAAAATGAAATTCTATGAGTACGTTGAACTTGCCTATGCTTGTTGTGATAGCCTTTGTTGTGCAAGTGTTTGACTTTGTGCTACCGAGTCTCTCGATGGAGGGCCGGCTATCTGGTTGATTGATGGACATACTGACACATTGGGTGGCCCACGGGTATGCTTCCACTATATCGATCCTCTTGGACATACTGATACGTTGGGTGGCCCACGGGTATGCTTCCATTAGGAGTGTTATCTTATTATTTGTTTGGACATACTGACACGTTGGGTGGCCCACGGGTATGCGTCCACAGTGAGTATTATCTGGTTATTTGTTTGGACATACTGACACGTTGGGTGGCTCACGGGTATGCTTCCACAGTGAGTATTATCTTGTTATCTCCTTTGGGCATACTGACACGTTGGATGGTCCACGGGTATGGGCCCACTAGGATGGTTCCATGGCCATGCTTATACCGAGGTGAGATGCCGGGGCATGCGGCCATTCCGCGGGTTAAATTCCCGGGTTGTATTTGAGTGATGATTTTACGGGCGTGAGTCCCTGACTTGACATGACTGTTTATATATTGTGGACTGTAGTTTGGTTACCATACATGTCTCCTGCTTTATATAGACTATTATGATTTCATTTACAGTATTTTACAGTTTCACATACTTGGTACCTGTTGTACTGACCTCCTTCGGGGGGCTGCGTTCATGCCGCATGTTGAGGTAAATAGCTTGCTGATCCGCACTCTTAGGATCACTGTCCAGTTCTCGGAAAGCTCCATTTCTCCGGAGGCTTCGTCTTTTGGTACGGTTCCCTGAAGTTGTAGAACTCTTGTACATTCGGGGGTATGGCGGGGCCCTGTCCCGTCAGTGTTGTTATAAAATTCTTAGAGGTCTGTAGTACTATTGTGGGCAGGGTTGTAACGGAGGTAACTATTCAGGTTTATATATTATTTTTTTACAGAAAGGTAATCGTTTTGGGGTTAGCCTATTTTCGTATTGTCTGGTTTCATGCTTAAGCTTTTAATTTCCGCTGATTTTTCTCTGATGTTGTATCACTAGGGTGCCCGGGTAAGGCACCAGTCACGGGCCCGAGGTCGGGTCGTGACAAAAGTGGTATCAGAGCAGTTAGTCCTCGAAAAGTGTCTACAGACCGTATCTAGTAGAGTCTTGATTATCGGTGTGTTGTGCACCACATCTATAATCAGGAGGCTATAAGATATTTAGGATGGTTTCCATTCTTCTCACTCTGAGATCGTGCCTTAGAGCTGTTGTTACACCCCGTAAATTCAAGAGGTTAAGTTAAGAACGTATGAAAGAAAATAAGATTTGAATTTGGAAAGTTGGGTTGGCAAAAGGTTGTGGGCAGACTTTCAGTCAACTTTGGAGCGGTATATCTCCTAGTTCCTTAGGAGTTTTGAGGAGTTTTAAAAGACTAGTATGAAGGTTGTTGAGTCTAGTTTCCAACGCAATAAACCACTCGTCGATTGGACATCGGGGTAGGAAGTTACGGGCGTAGAAGTTACGTGGACGCAGAGACAGCTTCCCAAAGAAGCGTCGCGATCTTGGCGCGCGCCGCGTCGGCCGCGCGCCGATATTTCCGAAAGTCCTCGAGGTTGCAGCGCCGCGGCACCGAATGCGTGGCGCGCCGAATGCGGAAATTCTCGAGTGGAAGCGCCGCGGCGGGCCGCGGCGCCCAAAGCGGATTTTTGACGCTAAGGGGTGAAAACAGGATATTTTGATAAAAGGCCTATGGGAGGGTGACAAGTGTCCTCCCATCTTTTGACCAAAGGAGGGTCTTATTTTAGGCCAAGTCTTCAAGACTTGACCATTTTGCAAGTGGTTTCCCAAAAGAAAAATCCCTCTCCTCTCTCTCAAATTGATGAACCCCGGTGAGATTTTTGGAAAGGCTTCAAGAAGGAAAAGTGTTGGCAAGCGTGTAGAGGGTTCGTGTGGGTAATTTTAAAGTGAAGAAGATTTCGGAAAGAGGGCTTCTTGAGGTAAAATCTTTACCTTCTTGTGTAAATGAAGTTTTCAAGTTTTAGTAGTCACGAAATGAGCCTGAGGCTGTTATATTAAAGTTTGAAAAGATTTGGATCTTGTTGTCTTGTTGAAAACCGAAAAGGGGCATGTTAGCCACTCATGTTGTAATCAACTCATTGTTAGCTAAAAATCGTTGCATGTTATAAATAGGAGGGTATATAATTGGTTATGACTTATATAACATGTTGGAATAACGAGGTTGGATTAGAAAGGAAATTGAAATGAAATTGATATTGTTGTGATATTGTAGCCGAATGGGGCTTGGAATTACTGGGTTGTTTTGTATTATTGTGGGGCAGAATTTTACGCGTCCTGAAAAAGGCGTGTAATCCCCTTTTGGTTAGCTGAATTGTTATGCCTTAAATGCGGCGTTTGGTTATTGAATTCGGACCTTGAAAAAGGTGGGAAAGTAAGTAGAAACAAAGGAAATGCTGTCCAATTTTTCCCGTAAAACAAGGGACTTTACATTAGAATATTCTACTTAGAAGCTAGAAGCTAATAGACGAATTATGGTCATTATAGGTTGACATCTACGGACGGCATATTGTACTTGGCAAGTGGACTGAACATAAGAGGTATGTGGAAACTTACTTATCTCTTGAGCATGAGTAGTTATAACTGTATGGTACGGTAGACGCACGTGATTTAAAGGAAGTGAAGTCATTTGATATATTTGACTTGTTTTAAGGATGTCTAGTTGATTGAGTTAGAGAATTAACTCACGTGTCCTTAAGGAAGAGTTATAAGAATGGTTTATCCTAATAAGGTAGGCAAGGATTTCTTGACATGAATAAGTATAGAATACTGGATTTGGGAAGTATTGATTCTTGAACTATTCTAAAGATAAGAGATCTGGTTCCTAAGTAAGAAACTTGTTTTCTAAAGTTAAGATATTTGAGGTATTTGAAAGTAGTGTAACTTGAATTGAAGTACAAGCCTCTTGGTTTTAGAGAGAGCAAAGTGGTCTAAAACATAAAGAGTTATAACGGCTTTATGGGAAGTTAGTTATGACGGCTTTATGAGAGGATAAGGATGTCTTGGTTTCTAAAGCATAAAGTTAGTATAACGGCTTTATGGGAAGTTGGTTATAATAACTTTATGGAAGCTTAAAGAAATGGTTTTTCTCGAATAAGGTAAGCCTAGATAAAAGAATGGATACTGAGAAAGGCAATTCGATTTAAAGGCATCAATTGCTTAAAGTTTAAAAATGAGGGTCACTTGATTTAGAAGCCGAAGCATATTTCTACTAGTATAGTGACTTGTTTGAAATGTAGATAAGCCTTGGTACTACGGGTATTAGTATCTTGGGGTCTTATGTGGAAAAGGGATCTTGGAAAGAAGAGAGATACATAGTACTTTGGGTTGAAATTCCCAGGACTTGTTAAGTGATATGGAAAGTGCCTTAAGGTCATAAAATGAGATCCATTTTGCTTGTTAATGAAAGTCTAAAGAAGTTAGGAGTTTACTTGGACGTACCGACAGTGAGGGAGGATTCCACGGGTATGCTTCCATTGCCTCCTTATGAGTCTACCGGGACGTACCGGCAGTGATGTGGGATTCCACGGGTATGCTTCCCTGGTCATAGTATGAGTTTACTTGGACGTACCGACGGTGATGTGGGATTCCACGGGTATGCTTCCATGGTCTTAGTATGAGTTTACCGGGACATACCATCCGTGATGTGGGATTCCACGGGTATGCACCGGGGACATGCTTACGATGAGGGATTCCGAGGCATGTAGGTTGAGGGGTAAGAGTATAAATGAGGGGTACACCCCCAAGATCGTTATACCACCTTCTTCAGGGTAAGAGTATAAATGAGGGGTACACCCCCAAGATCGTTATACCACCTGGTTCCGTGGATTTGCTACCCACGATGCGAGGGACACCTCATGAAGTCATGTACCCAAGATGAGGGATTCCACAGGCATGATATATATATATGTATGTATGGTGTATGTGTACGCCGACAGTGAGGTAGGATGCCACGGGTGCGTCACATGGTTGTATTTACTTTTATGGTCAGCGACGTGGGATTCCACGCGGAGGATATAGGTATATACGTTTTGTATGTGTGTACGCCGACAGTGAGGTAGAATACCACGAGTTCGTCACATGGTTAGATTTGTGTGTACGCCGACAAATGAGGTAGATACCACGAGCGCCACATGGTTAGATTTGTGTACGCCGACGGTGAGAAGGATGCCACGGGCGCCACGAGTTAGATTTTACACCTAGCGGTCGGCAGTGATGGGGAATCCCACGGGCGCTCTTGGACATTTGAGGGCTGGTGTTCATAGCCCTGGTGTGACTATGGTTCACATGTTGAGACAGGCTGTATAACGTAAAAATCTGACTTTCATTACTTCCACTTCAGTAAGGTACAGTGTACTGTTAATTTGGTTATCATATATGTCTTCAACTGTATTTTTGACTATTATGATTTAAATTACAGTACTTTCAGTTTTACATACTTGGTACATATTTTGTACTGACCTCCTTCGGGGGGCTGCGTTCATGCCGCAGGTCGAGGTACATAGCTTGCTGATCCGTACTCGTTGGGTCACTGTTCAGTTCTGGAAAGCTCCATTCCTCCGGAGGATTTGTTTTTGGTATGGTTCCCTGAAGTTGTTGACTTTTGTACATTCAGGGGTATGGCGGGGCCCTGTCCCGTCACAGTTGTTATGTAAACTCTTAGAGGTCTGTAGTCATATCTTGTGGGTCACTTTTAAAAAAACAAAATTAGAGGTAACTACTTTTGGATTTGTTTATATCCGGGAAGGTAGCCTTATCGGCTAACCTATTATTTATTTCATTGTTAAAGCTTATGTATGTTCCGCTGATTATCTCTGATGTATACCTGTAAGGGTGCCTGTGTAGGCACGATCATGCCCGGTCGGGTCGTGACAAAAGTGGTATCAGAGCAGTTAGTCCTCGGAAAGTGTCTACAGACCGTGTCTAGTAGAGTCTTGATTATTGATGTGTTGTGCACCACATCTATAATCAGGAGGCTGCAGGACATTTAGGATTTGTTTCCATTCTTCTCCCTCTGGGATCGTGCAGTAGAGCTGTCCTACTAGGCTTAATCCTCTCTGACTTGTTCTATTGTATCAGTTATGCCTCCACGGAAGGCGACCAGGGCCCAGAAGGGCAAGGCAACAACAAGAGTTGTTAGTGGTACACAGAGGATTTCTAGGAATCAGGCCCAGACTATGCCTGAGGTTATGGGGGGATCGGCGAGATCAGCCACGCCGACAGTATTAGAGGAGCCGAGAGCGGCAGTAACACCAGAGGTTCCGGTACCTGAGCCTCCAGCCCACACCTGTGGGCTGAATATCGAGATTACGGAGAGCAGATCCGATTATTGACTAGCATTGTGGCAGGGCAGCGCCGACAGGAGCCGGTAGCTAACCCTAGAGCCGATAGTTTGAGGATTCGAGACTTTTTGAGTTGTAATCCACTCGAGTTCTATGGTTCGAGGTCTGAGGAGGACCCTCAGGAGTTCATTCGGCAGGTGCAGCGGACTATGCAGATGCTTAGGGCCTCGGAGACGGAGTCCGTTGTGTTAGCTTCTTACCGGTTACGCGATATTGCGTTGAACTGGTTCGAGTCGTGGGTGTTGTCTAGAGGTATGGGTGCTCCTCCAGCTATTTGGGGTGAGTTCGCGGGATCCTTCCTCGATCACTTTTTGTCTCCTGAGACGAGGAGAGCCCGCTTGAATAGGTTCTTGGCGTTAAGACAGAATGGGAGAACCATCAGAGAGTACAACCTGGAATTTGACTCATTGGCCAGGTATGCACCCACTATTGTGGCGGATATGGCGGACAGAGTTCACCGCTATGTGATGGGACTAGACCGATATATGGTTACCGTATGCAGGAGTGGCTCTTCACCGTATGGATATTGCCGTGATGCGAGCTTATGCACAGGATTGAGGATAGGAGAGAGGAGCGGCCAGATTCAGATCCGGCCCAAGAGGCCGGGGCAGAGTTTCAGGATAGTTTTCGAGGCGGACAGCCTCAGCAACAGGCTAGGACTACATTTCAGCCGACGCAGAGTGCTCCTTCTCGGCCTTCTGGTGGGTGGTTTGACCGCCGGGATATTCGAGCCGGTCGTGGCTCCGGCCGGGTTCACAGATGTCTGGGGATAGTAGCCAGGGGAGGCCACCTTTGCCTCGGTGTGGTTACTGTGGTAGAGCTCATTTTGGGGAATGTCGGACTAGGTCGACATCTTGTTATGCTTGTGGCCAACAGGGCCATTTGGCAAGGGACTGTCCGACCAGGGGTGGCACTGGTGGAGTATCACAGTCTATTAGGTCGATTCGGTTCTTCGCCTTCAATGGCTAGGCAGGATGTTCATGCACCGGCAGGCCGCGACAGAGGTCGTGGTAGCGGTTCCCAGTTGTAGCGGTCCTTTTACCCGCTTATGCGATTTCAGGTATATTTTTGATCCTTTAGAGACTTGTATGCATGATAAAGTCGTTATATGTTTAAGTGTCATGAACGGATTATATTTAGACTATGTATGTATGCTAGAAGTAGGTGGAAAGTACGATAAGAGAAGCGTTTTAGGCCTTGAATGGGAGTAAATAGCGTTGGTGTACCCTTGGGATCTGTTTTCTTGGTTGACAATGATGGATGGGTATGCGAGTGCGATATCTTAGGGTCATAAGTGGCATAATAAAGTTCCATGAATTGTAGAGTACGAGGAATTTTTGGATTGACTCCAAAAGAACATTCGGGGACGAATGTTTCTAAGGGGGGAAGAATGTTACACCCCGTAAATTCAAGAGGTTAAGTTAAGAACGTATGAAAGAAAATAAGATTTGAATTTGGAAAGTTGGGTTGGCAAAAGGTTGTGGGCAGACTTTCAGTCAACTTTAGAGCGGTATATCTCCTAGTTCCTTAGGAGTTTTGAGGAGTTTTAAAAGACTAGTATGAAGGTTGTTGAGTCTAGTTTCCAACGCAACAAACCACTCGTCGATTGGACATCGGGGTAGGAAGTTACGCGTAGAAGTTACGTGGGTCGACGCAGAGGACAAGCTTCCCGAGCGTCGCAGGCTGCCGCGTCAGCCGCATGGCGCCGATATTTCTGAAAGTCCTTCGAGGTTGCAGCCGCGCTGAATGCAGGAAATTCTCGAGTAGCGCTGGCGCGCGACGGCGGCATGGCGCCAAAGCGGGATTTTTGACGCGGTAAGGGGCGAAAAACAGGGGATATTTTGATAAAAGGCCTATGGGAGGGTGAAAAGTGTCCCTCCCATCTTTTGACCAAAGGAGGGTCTTATTTTAGGGCCATGTCTTCAAGACTTGACCATTTTGCAAGGGTTTCCCAAAAGAAAATTCCCTCTCCTCTCTCTCAAATTGATGAACCCCGGTGAGATTTTTGGAAAGGCTTCAAGAAGGAAAAGTTTTGGCAAGCTTGTAGAGGGTTCGTGTGGGTAATTTTAAAGTGAAGAAGATTTCGGAAAGAGGGCTTCTTGAGGTAAAATCTTTACCTTCTTGTGTAAATGAAGTTTTCAAGTTTTAGTAGTCAAGAAATGAGCCTGAGGCTGTTATATTAAAGTTTGAAAAGATTTGGATCTTGTTGTCTTGTTGAAAACCGAAAAGGGGCATGTTAGCCACTCATGTTGTAATCAACTCATTGTTAGCTAAAAATCGTTGCATGTTATAAATAGGAGGGTATATATTTGGTTATGACTTATATAACATGTTGGAATAACGAGGTTGGATTAGAAAGGAAATTGAAAGGAAATTGATATTGTTGTGATATTGTAGCCGAATGGGGCTTGGAATTACTGGGTTGTTTTGTATTATTGTGGGGCAGAATTTTACGCGTCCTGAAAAAGGCGTGTAATCCCCTTTTGGTTAGCTGAATTGTTGTGCCTTAAATGCGGCGTTTGGTTATTGAATTCGGACCTTGAAAAAGGTGGGAAAGTAAGTAGAAACAAAGGAAATGCTGTCCAATTTTTCCCGTAAAACAAGGGACTTTACATTAGAATATTCTACTTAGAAGCTAGAAGCTAATAGACGAATTATGGTCATTATAGGTTTACATCTACGGACGGCATATTGGACTTGGCAAGTGGACTGAACATAAGAGGTATGTGGAAACTTTCTTATCTCTTGAGCATGAGTAGTTATAACTGTATGGTACGGTAGACGCACGTGATTTAAAGGAAGTGAAGTCATTTGATATATTTGACTTGTTTTAAGGATGTCTAGTTGATTGAGTTAGAGAATTAACTCACGTGTCCTTAAGGAAGAGTTATAAGAATGGTTTATCCTAATAAGGTAGGCAAGGATTTCTTGACATGAATAAGTATAAAATACTGGATTTGGGAAGTATTGATTCTTGAACTATTCTAAAGATAAGAGATCTGGTTCCTAAGTAAGAAACTTGTTTTCTAAAGTTAAGATATTTGAGGTATTTGAAAGTAGTGTAACTTGAATTGAAGTACAAGCCTCTTGGTTTTAGAGAGAGCAAAGTGGTCTAAAACATAAAGAGTTATAACGGCTTTATGGGAAGTTAGTTATGACGGCTTTATGAGAGGATAAGGATGTCTTGGTTTCTAAAGCATAAAGTTAGTATAACGGCTTTATGGGAAGTTGGTTATAATAACTTTATGGAAGCTTAAAGAAATGGTTTTTCTCGAATAAGGTAAGCCTAGATAAAAGAATGGATACTGAGAAAGGCAATTCGATTTAAAGGCATCAATTGCTTAAAGTTTAAAAATAAGGGTCACTTGATTTAGAAGCCGAAGCATATTTCTACTAGCATAGTGACTTGTTTGAAATGTAGATAAGCCTTGATACTACGGGTATTAGTATCTTGGGGTCTTATGTGGAAAAGGGATCTTGGAAAGAAGAGAGATACATAGTACTTTGGGTTGAAATTCCCAGGACTTGTTAAGTGATATGGAAAGTGCCTTAAGGTCATAAAATGAGATCCATTTTGTATGTTAATGAAAGTCTAAAGAAGTTAGGAGTTTACTTGGACGTACCGACAGTGAGGGAGGATTCCACGGGTATGCTTCCATTGCCTCCTTATGAGTCTACCGGGACGTACCGGCAGTGATGTGGGATTCCACGGGTATGCTTCCCTGGTCATAGTATGAGTTTACTTGGACGTACCGACGGTGATGTGGGATTCCACGGGTATGCTTCCATGGTCTTAGTATGAGTTTACCGGGACATACCGTCAGTGATGTGGGATTCCACGGGTATGCACCGGGGACATGCTTACGATGAGGGATTCCGAGGCATGTAGTTTGAGGGGTAAGAGTATAAATGAGGGGTACACCCCCAAGATCGTTATACCACCTTCTTCAGGGTAAGAGTATAAATGAGGGGTAAACCCCCAAGATCGTTATACCACCTGGTTCCGTGGATTTGCTACCCACGATGCGAGGGACACCTCATGAAGTCATGTACCCAAGATGAGGGATTCCACGGGCATGATATATATATATATGTATGTATGGTGTATGTGTACGCCGACAGTGAGGTAGGATGCCACGGGCGCGTCACATGGTTGTATTTACTTTTATGTTTGTCGGCAGTGACGGGGGATTCCACGGGCAGAGGATATAGGTATATACGTGTTGTATGTATGTACGCCGACAGTGAGGTAGGATACCATGAGTGCGTCACATGGTTAGATTTGTGTGTACGCCGACAGTGAGGTAGGATACCACGAGCGCGTCACATGGTTAGATTTGTGTGTACGCCGACAGTGAGGAAGGATGTCACGGGCGCGTCACAGAGTTAGATTTTACACCTAGCGGTCGGCAGTGATGGGGAATCCCACGGGCGCTCTTTGACATTTGAGGGCTGGTGTTCATAGCCCTGGTGTGACTATGGTTCACATGTTGAGACAGGCTGTATAAGGTAAAAATCTGACTTTCATTACTTCCACTTCAGTAAGGTACAGTGTACTGTTAATTTGGTTATCATATATGTCTTCAGCTGTATTTTTGACTATTATGATTTAAATTACAGTACTTTCAGTTTTGCATACTTGGTACATATTTTGTACTGACCTCCTTCGGGGGGCTGCGTTCATGCCGCAGGTCGAGGTACATAGCTTGCTGATCCGTACTCGTTGGGTCACTGTTCAGTTCTGGAAAGCTCCATTCCTCCGGAGGCTTTGTTTTTGGTATAGTTCCCTGAAGTCGTTGACTTTTGTACATTCAGTGGTATGGCGGGGCCCTGTCCCGTCACAGTTGTTATGTAAACTCTTACAGGTCTGTAGTCATATCTTGTGGGTCACTTTTAAAAAAAAAAATTAGAGGTAACTGCTTTTGGATTTGTTTATATCCGGGAAGGTAGCCTTATCGGCTAACCTATTATTTATTTCATTGTTAAAGCTTATGTATGTTCCACTGATTATCTCTGATGTATACCTGTAAGGGTGCCCAGGTAGGGCACCAGTCGCGGGCCCGGGGTCGGGTCGTGACAGCTGTGTTATAAGTTGGACTCCCTCTGACGTATTCTTTTTATACCAGTGATGCCTCCACGCAAGGCAACCAGAGCCCAGAAGGGCAAGGCAGAAGAGGGAGCTGCGAGTAGGGCACAGAGGGTTACGGGGGCACAGGCCCCGTCTTTACCTGGGGTGATGTCTCGGACGGCGAGTTCCACGATGTCGCCAACGGCCGAACAGAAGCGACCATCGAGACCGCGGTACCTGAGCCTCCAGTTACACAGCCTGGAGCAGAGGATATGGGCTACAAGGAGATGGCCCAGTTATTGGCCAGGATCGTGGCTAGGCACGAGGATAGGCTGGATGCAGCAGTTCCGGTACCGGTAGTACCCGTAGTTCACCCGAGATCGGATAGTTTGAGACTGCGGGACTTTCTGAGTTGCAGCCCGCCAGAGTTTTATGGGTCGAGGCCTGAGGATGATCCGCAGGAGTTCATCCGAAGCGATTCTGTGGATCATGAGAGTGATCAAGGCTTCAGAGACCGAGTCGGTGGTCTTAGGTTCGCATCGGCTGCGTGATACTGCAGTCGACTGGTTTGATTCGTGGGAGCTGTCCCGGGGGGAGCATGCGCCTCCAGCTGGTTGGGATGAGTTCTCAGAGGAATTTCTTGCACACTTCTTGCCTCCGCAGATGAGGAGAGCCCGGGCAGATAGATTTTTGATGTTGAGGCAGAACGGACGGACTGTTCGGGAGTACAATGTAGAGTTTGACTCGTTGGCCCGGTATGTCCCCGCTTTAGTGGCAGACATGGAGGATAGGGTGCACCGATATGTCACAGGACTTGACGATTATTTAGCGGAGGGTTGCACAGGAGTAGCTCTTCAGCCGGGCATGGACATTGCCCGCATCCAGGCCTATGCGCAGCAGACTGAGGAACGTAGAGGTCGACGGAATAACCAAGATCAGCAGAAGAGGGCCAGGACAGCAGGGTCCTTTGGTGACTTTCGAGGCAGGCAGCCTCAGCAGCAGGCTAGTTATGCACCTCCGCCAGTACGGAGTGCTCCACCACAGTCTTCAGGACGTTCGGGAGATTCAGGAGCACGTCAGGGCTCCAAGGTTTCAGGTTTTTGGGGGAACAGGGATATTAGTCAGATGGGACCACCCCTACCTCGTTGTGGTAGTTTTGGTAGACTCCATGATGGGGAGTGTCGTGCTAGTATGGGAGTTTGTTTTACATGCGGCCAGCAGGGCCATTTTGCGAGAAATTGTCCAACCAGAGGTAGCACGGATATAGAGACTCAGCCTTCGGGATCAGTGGCTGGTTCATCACCTTCTTTGGCTATGCGCCGTGCAGGGCAGGATCATGATCAGAATGACAAAGGGAAAGGGAAGCAATAGTTATAGGTATATTCTTAACCCTCTAGAAACTAGTATGCGTAATAAGATGATTACATGTTGAGTGCTACGTACGGTTAGCATCGTGATTTAGAATACATGGTTGGTTGAAAGGGTAAGTTCGGGGGCAGGTAAATTGCGAACCTTAGAAATTATAACAATTGAAACCTAAATGTAAGGCCGTCTTGGGTAAAAGATTTACGGTTGGTCTTTGTCGAAGTAGTTGGTATGCGTGAAATACATTGTGGGATAATTCCCTAGGTAGTGTGAGATGGAAGTGGTAGCCTTCATGACGTGGATTAGTAAGATGACCAAGTTTGGAGGTAGTGACTCTAAGGTTGGGGAAAACTGAAGCGGCGACTAAATTGTGGTATGTATAATAGAAAGAGTTCAGGTGTACGAGGAGGGTACGACGAGTAAGGAGAGAAGTGAACGGGTGTTAAGAGAATGGAAGTAAGGATATGACGAGAGTATCCTTTAGACCGGGGGTGGAGAATATAGTGATGTTATGCACGTTAGAGGTGATTCCCTCGTTGGCATGGATGGGAGTTTTGCGCATGTGTTATAATATGGCCATGAGAGGCATAATTGATTTTGTGGGTGTAGTAGTGAAGGCTATACCGGCGCCTGCATTTTGGAGACTTAGAAGGAACATTCGGGACGAATGTTTCTAAGGGGGGGAGAATGTTACACCCCGTAAATTCAAGATGATAAGATAAGAACATACCAAGGAATATAAGATTTGAAAGTTTGAAAGATAAGTTGACAAACATGTGTTGGACGAATTTTGAGTCTACCTTGGAGTGTTGTACCCCAGTTGTTAAGAATTGATAGGTGTTTAAAAAGCATAGGGTGTAGTCCGTTAAATCTAGTTCCCAACGCAACAAACAGCTCATCGATAGGACTTCGGGGTCGAAAGTTATGGAAGTTACAAGTTCGGTGAGCAGTTAGGCAAAGCAGTAGTTTTGGTTCAGGGGTCACAGCGCCGCGGCGCCGGAGGTAGGGCTGCGGCGCCGGTTGTATTGGGGGTTCGCGGGGGTTGCAGCGCCGCGGCGCCGGAATGCAGGAAATTGTCAGAAGATGAAGCGCCGCGGCGCCAAGGCGGGATTTGGTCAGCGGAAAGGGCTGAAATCAGGGGATATTTTCGAAAAGGGGCCATGAGAGGGTGACAAGTGTCCCTCCCATCCTTTTGACCAAGAAAAAGGCCCTATTTTAGGACCAAGTATTGGAAGACTTGGTCATTTTATCTTAGAACCCTCCCATGAACTCCTCTCCCTTTCTCTCTAGATTTTTGAAGAAAACCTAGCCTAAGGAAATTGTTGGAGCGGCGGCAAGAAGGCAAAGTGTGGGTAAACTTGTGGGAAGCGCGGGTGGACGAGTTTGACGGGAAAGAAGTGGAAGAAAAGGGCTTTTGTGGGCTATTCCAAAAGGTAAAAGTTTCCCCCTTCTCTTGAAAATAAGTTTTAATGCTTGCTATAGTTGATATAGACCACGTGAATCATGTATTAAGGATTGGTAAGTACCATGGGCCTGGAAGGCTAGAAATCCGAAATTAGTATGTTAGCCCTTAAGATTGTAATTCAACTTGGTTACTGGTTTAGTCGTCCCAGGTTTCATAAGGAAGGAAATTTTAGTAGTTGAAGATGTCTAGGGCTATATAACATGTTAGACCTAAGAACTTGGATTGGAAAAGAATTGGAAAGGATTTAGGATTGGTTATATTGTCGGCCAAGAATGGCATGGAAATTATTGGATTATTTTGTATTATTGTGGGGCGGAATTTTACACGTATTGGTAGGCGTGTAATCCCCTTGTATTTGCTGAATTGATTGAGCTTTAAATGTGGCGTTTGGTTATTGAATTCGGCCTTGAAAAAGGTGGCAAAGTATGCAGTAACAAAGGAAGTGCTGTCCGATTTTCCGTAGAATTTAGGGATTTTGCACTTAGTTTATTCCACGTTCGAAGCTAGAGGTTAATAGACGTTTTATGACCATTATAGGATTGAAGTACTACGAGTAGCGTATACTACTTGAAGGGTATAGTGCTGTGGAGCATTTTGCTAATTGTCGATAATCATCGCGAGGTATGTGATTCTTCCTATCCTCTTGAGCATGACTATTTGTAAAATGTATAGTGCGGTAGACGCACTTGTGTTAAAGGAGTTTGACTGTTATACCCCGTAGTTCCAGGGTATGTATGTGAGGACGTACGTACGAGAATACGACAGTAATTTTGGAAAAAAAGAAATATGTGATTTTTTCGACGGAAAAGTTTCCGGATTTTGTGAAGGAAAAGGTTCGTTAATGGGAATTGGATTCCCAGATTTGGTATTTGGACTTCTTGGATTATATTAGAATTTTGGGATTTTATTTTCAGAAATGGTCACGTGGGCCCACGGAGAAATTTACGGATTTTGTGGGCCCGCTTGTTTTCGGATTTTCGATATTTTGGATATTTTCTAAGACGAAATATTTTGACCCAGTAGGGGCGACACGTGTCACCCCATGTGGCACCTTGGCGACTGGAGGGATGTGTTCAGCCACTTGTCCCTTCGCCGCAATGGCCTTACAAGTGGCAAGCCACTTGTCTTGTTTTTTGTTGGCCATGTGGTGTGGTGGGACCCACACACACATGGCCCAATCTTGACCACACACTTGCATAGATCTTGACCCTTAATTCCTCTATAAATACCCCCTTAATGCTAGACTTATTCTTCATCCACACTTAAGCTTTCCAAGGCAAAATACTCCCTCCCCTTTCTCTTGTGTGCTCTCGGTTTTGGGAGCCTCCCATTGACCAAAAGTTGTCCAAAAATCCTTAAACTTATAAGTGTTCTTCCTTAGGGTGTTAGGAAGATTGTGTACTAAGAGTTGGAAAAGATTTCACACCCCTAGCCTTAGAATTTCACCTTGGCCGAAACTTGCCATAGTTGAGCCTAAGTGTTCTTCACTTTTTGGAGTTAGATCTTGAAGAGGAGTTGGTTAGGAGCTTCTAAGGGTTGCTTGGAGCGGGTTGGAGCGTCAGGATTTGGAGCTAAACGTTGCTCAGGATCGACTTATAATCTTGGATAATTTTGGGCTTATCGAGGTAATGATCTGTGTCCCCCTATTGTAATTGGATATTACATGTTGTAGTAGTTTAGAATTGAGTATAAGTTATATTGGAAGGATGATTATAAAGGATTGAACTGTATTTACAGTAGACTTGTGTAGTATTATTGTGAGACAGAATTGAACACGTCCGGTTAGACGTGTAATCCCCTTGGGGTTGTTGGCTCGCAGCGAGCCTTGTTAGGGGAGGTTATTTATGTGATTGCGGGGAGGTCTTTGCCGAATTTTCCGTAGAATAAGGAACTGTTTACTTAGAATATGCTACGAAGAGAACTAGAAGTTGATAGATGTATTGTGAATATTATAGATAGATCTTCTACGCGCGGCATACTCGACTTGGCTTGTGGATTAAGCCGAAGAGGTATGTGATTCTTCCTATACTCTTGAGCATGATGGTTGTGAACTATATAGTACGGTAGACGTACGTGTATGAAATGAATTTTGTTTGTTTAAAACATAAAGTGTTATAATGGCTTTATGGGAAGTTAGTTATAACGACTTTATGAAGATAAAAGAAAGATTTAATTTTGAAAGCTAAACGACTTGATTTCGGAAAAGGAGAAGTAACTTGATTTAAGTATAGGTTACTTATTTTGAAAAGAGTAAGTTATTTGAGTTTTAAAGAGTATACTTGATGTTGTTTTAAAAGAAAAGCACTTGGTTTAAAAAGTATAGAGTACTTGATTTTAAAAGTCTTGTAAAGATTTTTACGAAGGTGAAATAATTTGGTTTAAAAAGGAAACGTGTTTTTGATACTACGAGTATTAGTATCGTGTGACTTTTACATAAAAAAAAGGTCTTTTTGAAAGAATGAAAGTATGTAGTATTTTGGGGTTGAAACCCGGATCGTTGATATAAAATGAAAGTACATTGAACTTGCCTATGCTTGTTGTGTTAGCCTTGTTGTGCAAGTGTTTTGATTTTGTGCTACCGTGTCTCTCGGGGAGGGCCGGCTATCTGATTTATTGTTTGGACATACTGACACGTTGGATGGTCCACGAGTATGCGTCCACTTTGAGTATTATCTGGTTATTTCTTTTGGACATACTGACACGATGGATGGTCCACGGGTATGCTTCCACTTTGAGTATTATCTTGTTATTTCCTTTGGACATACTGACACGATGGATGGTCCACGGGTATGCGTCCAGTAGGATGGTTTCATGGCCATGCTTATACCGAGGTAAGATGCCGGGGCATGCGGTCATTGTGAGGTTTATGTTATTTGTCCATGGACCGCTAATCCATGAAGCTTGCCGCGGTGACGAGCGATCACGGGCTTGATTTGTACATGTGGTTACAGGCACACTTTAGATACTTGTTCTGGTCATTTCTCGTGTATCGGCAGGCTCTGGTAGATAGCTTAAGATACTTGCCACGGTCATATCTCGTGAGACGGTAGGCTATTGTACGTTAGCTTAAGATACTTGCTTCGGCCAGTTGTGTGGCTAGCTTTTTGACTGGTAGTTGGCTTCCGTACCTTGCCCGTGAAGGGATATGACTAGCCTTCGGACTGGTAGTTGGCTATTCTACTTGGCCCGATCGGTTTGATGACGCAGGCAGGATCTAGTGTTCAGGTTCACATATGGGTGTGGTTTTACATCATGTACTGCCGACAGTGAGGAATGAGTTCCACGGGCATGATTGATATTATGGGCGTGAGACCCATAGTTATGTGTGAGTGATCATTTTGGGGATATGCGTCCCCTTACTTGACCTAACTGTTTACTTATTGCGAAATGGTTTTATAAAATGATGAAATGTGATTTCATTACGATTTTCGGCCACATACTTGGTACATGTTGCATCGACTTTCCCGGGGCCGCTCATGCCGCAGTAGAGGTACACCGATTGTTGATCCTCGCTCATAGGATCGCAGTCATTGGGAAGCTCCGTTTCTCGAGGCTTATCTAGGTATAGTCCCTGTCATTGTAGGTACTTGTACATTCGTGGTATGGCGGGCCCCGTCCCGTCATAGTTGTTGTTACATTCTGCAGGTCCGTAATCTTGCTGGGCGTGGTTGTAAAGGATTTTAACTGCTCGATTATATGTATATACATGGCGTAACCGCTTGTTAGCCTTGTTTTCTTATGTTGTCTCTTGTTTCTGTTTAAATTTTATTTCCGCTGATTTTCTCGATGTTGTTATCACTAGGGTGCCCGGGTAAGGCACCATCCGCGCCCGAGATCGGTCGTGACAAAAGTGGTATCGAGCGATTAATCCTCTGAAAGTGTCTACGCATCGTATCTAGTAGTCTTGATTATCGGCGTGTTGTGCACCACACCTATAATCAGGAGGCTATGGGATATTTAGGATTGGTTTCTATTCTTATCACTCCGAGATCGTGCCTTAGAGCTGTGTTATAAATTGGACTCCCTCAGACTTATTCGTATGTGCGCTTATGCCCACGCTAGTGCAACTAGGGCCCGGGCGGCAAGGCAGCAGAGGGAGCTACAAGTAGAACACAGAGGGTTACGAGGGCACAGGCCTGGTCATTACCTGAGATAGTACTTCAGAGGACGAGTTTTATGACGCCGCTAGCCCCGAGAGTTTAGAGCGCAGCAGCTACGAGGCCACAATACCGAGCCTCGGCCCACGACACTGAGCCGAGGATATGAGTTCAAGAGATGGCCCAGTTACTAGCTAGGACCGTGGCAAGATATGAGGACGGACGGGAGCCGGTGGTTCCGGCAGTACCAGTGATTCACCCTAGATCCGATAATCTGAGACTTCGGGATTTATTGAGTTGTAGTTCGCCAGAGTTCTATGGATAGAGAGATGAGGATGATCCTCAGGGTGTCGTGCTAGTTTGGGAGATTGTTATGCTTGCGGCCAGCAGGGCCATTTGGTGAGAGTTGTCCGATGTCACGACCCGAACCCAGGCCCGTGACTGGTGCCTTACCCCGGGCACCCAAGTAGACATACATCAGAGTAATCAGCGGAATATAAAACAAGACATGAAATAATATGAAGTGAAAGACAGTTTATCTGAGAAAAATTTGCCTTTCGGCTTATATATAACTAGAATCCGAACAGTTACATCCCTTTTACAAACTCTGCCCACAACAAGAATACACTTAAGAATGATATAACAACAATGGCGGACAGGGCCCCGCCATACCCTGAATGTAAGTACTACAACGGCGGGGACTACACCGATAAGCCTCCGAGAAACGGAGCTTCCAAAACGCTGAATCGTGATCCTAAGAGCGAGGATCGACGATCGCGTATTCTACGCGGCATGAACGCACTTCCGGCGAGGTCGACAACAGTACCAAGTATGTGAAATCAAAATATCAGAAATGAAATCATAGTAGTCTATATAAAGCAGAGACATATATGATAACCAAACTACGCACAATAAATAGGCAGTCATGTCAAGTCAGGGACTCACGCCCTCAAAGTCATCACTCAAATATAACTATGGGTCTCACGCCCACAACATCAATCATGCCCGTGGAATACCTTCCTCACTGCCGGCAGTCTATGATATAAAAGCACCAAGGAATACACACGAACACCAGGTCCCACCTGTGTCATAATAAAACCGTACGGGGTAAGTACGAAGGCATAGTCGACTACTAAAACCCACAGTACCAACAAGGTCATAAATTGTATCACGAGGTCTATCTAGACCGCCACATGATCGAAGCTGGCCACTTGCCCGCAGTATCAATGTGCGCGTCTAATCCTGGAACTTCCCGCAGCTCCGCAGAGGCCACACACATAGGCCCGCATAAGGTATTCCCCGCATCGAGGGTAGCTACTCCCCGGCATCGTCCTGGACTCGCAGTCCGCATGGCCACATAGACCGCATGGCCATATAGACCGCACACTAACCTGGAACTCTCGTAGCTCCGCATAGGTCCCCTGGACCCGTATGAGGTATTCTCGAATCAAGGTCCCGGACCGCCTGAGGTATACCCCGCATCGGAGGGCAGCTTAACCCCCGGTATCATGTCAAGAGGTGAGTGATATAATACTAACATAACAGCTTATCGTTAAACAACATAAGCACAACAAGGGAAACCCCTTTACACAAACATCACAAGACACTAACACACGTAGCATCCTAACATGTTTACTTATCAAAACGACAAGAAAGTATTACAAGGCTATCACAAACCAACACAATCAAGTTATTCACACAAGGTACTTTCTACTTTATGCCAACAAGTTCGGGTTTTTATCCCCAAAGTACTTCATACATTAACTCTTTAAAAGATCCGTTTCTTTCACAGAAGTCACACAATACCTGTAGTATAAAAATAGAGTGACTATCTTTTTAAGTAAACCAAAACACTTCTCTTTGTAAAATCAAGTAACAACATTCTTTTCAAACGTTCAAGTTTGCCTAATTTCAAATACTCAAGTTTCTCATTTTCGAAAGGTTTCGTAGTTCATAGTCTTAATCACTTAAGAATATAAATCTCTTTTAAAACAATTTGAGAAACATATGCCTTATGTGTGAGTAGGTTATTCTTGTTCATAACAATCTTATTAAAGCAGCCATGATCTAGGAAATGTAATATCATTTTGTCTCATCTTAGCTTCTATGCAGATGGAGGTTTCTACTGGTTTTAATAATACTTAATTAGTCAATACATTTCCCTTTATTAACGCTGCAGTGGTTCGTTCGATACTTATTCTCATTTCCGAAATCAGTGAAACATTATTCTTTAAAAACCAAATACTCATTACTCACGAATGAGGTTTCACACTTTTTAATAAAATTCATTTAAGTCAAGTCTCTTATCTTTTAAGATCAAGTCTCTTAACTTCTAAAATCAATAAACCATTCTTTTTATCTCTCTTAAGTCGTTATACCTAACTTCCCATAAAGCTAGTATAACTCTTAAGCTTTTAAAACCAAGCATTACTCTTCTTTCAAAAAGGTTTCTTAATTCTTTTGAAATACTTCAAGATTCTTATTATTCAGACTCCAGTCAAAAGACATTGCAGTAAAAACCACGTTCAGTTAACACACGTACGTCTACCGTACTATATATATTCTTTTAAAATATCATGCTCAAGAGGATAGGAAGAATCACATACCTCGCGACGATTTATCGACTATTAGCAAATAGCTCCAAAGTACTGTAATCCTGCTAGCCTTTTCCACCCTTCGAGTAGAATACGCTACTCGCAGTACTTCAACCTATAACGGTTTATACAAGTCTATCAATGTCTAGACTACTCGGTAGAATAAATCTAGATACAAGATTCTACGGAAAATCACAAGACTTCCTACCACAAACTACACAAGTTCATCAGAATACAAATCTATGTAAGATTCAATCTTCTTCTTTAATATCCTTCTATGTATCTTATATTCATTTCTATACTACTACGCATGTAATTTCCAATTACAATAGAAGGTCGAGTATTTACCTCGATAAGCCCAAAATTATCCAAGTTTAAATGTCGATCCCGAGCAACGCTTAGCTCCTACTGGCGCCCAACCCGCCTCCAAACAACCCTTAGAAGTTCTACGCAACTTCTTCTTAATACTTCAACCGGCTATGAAGATTTTCCTTAGGGTTTCGTTTTGAGACTAAAAGGACATAAGGTAGTATTTCCGGGCTCTACGTATAGAGGTAACTTTGGAATACTACAAGGTATAAGGCTAAGGTATTTTGGAATAGTAACAATACTTGGAGAGTATTTCTCTACCAAAGGGGGGCGTATTTTCACGAGAACTATCAAGAGAGGGGGGGTATGTTTCGGCTAGCACCACTAGGAGGGGGGGTATCTCTCGGCCAAGGGGCCTCACAAAGGGGGAGGGGAAGGCTTGGACGAAAGCCTTACAAAGGGGGAGAGGGATTTCAAGACTAGGAAAATTGTGTTGTGGATGAAGAAGTCTTCAACAAAGGGGGGGGTATTTATAGGGCTTTCAAGGGCCAAGATCAAGACAAGTGGTGGGCAAGTGGAGGGTGAGGATTTGCCCAAGTGCCCCCTAGCCCTCTACTCCACAAATCACTCCAAACATTGACCCATGGTTTAGGCAACAAAACATGGCACAAAACGTGCACCCAATCGGCCACCACATCCGCCACTTGAGGGTGACAAGTTTCGCCCTCTCGTTGGTCCAAAATATTTCACCTCTCGGAAAAATCCGCAAAAATAATCAATGTTACAACCGTAATTTTCCCTTCGCAAAGTTTGGAAAACGTTTCGTCGGAAAACAACTCTTTTCGGGGGTTGTGCACAAATTTCGACCCTTGCCTATCTTAAGGCTTAAACTTTCGTACGTACGTCCTTACGTACATACTCTGGAAATACGGGGTATAACATTCTCCCCTCCTTAGAAACATTCGTCCCGAATGTTCCTTCTCGATACAGATAATGACAAGTTCCTCATAACAAGTTGCCAATGCCATACCTGGCCACAAAATAACACACGCGCAATTACTAAATCTAAGTCCACAAGGAATCACCTCTATTACCACAAAAGCTTCCACCCAAGGGCTAAAAGATACTCCTTTCGCATCTTCATTTCACAAAAGAAATGATCACTTCTATTCCTTTAACACATGTTCACTTCTTCCCTTACTCGTCGTACCCTCCTCGTACACTCGAACTCTTTCTCATAACTTACCACATTTATTCTCGCTTGCTTTCCAAATCTCTGGGTTACTATCTCCAACTTGGTCATCATTAACTGGGAACACTCTGGATGGATCTCCGATACTTTTCCGAACATAACAACACGAAAGACCGGACGTACTGCCTCCCACGTCGGACGACAAAGCTAACTTATAGGCAACCTGGCCTATCCTCCAAAGGATCTGAAAATGCTCCAAGTACCTCAGGCTAAGTTTCCTCTATTTTCCAAAACTCGTCACACCCTTTCCGGGGTGGTACCTTCAAGAAGACCCACCGTCAACTCAAGCTGCCGTCGCCGATTATCCGCACGACTTCTGTTGACTCTGAGCTGCCAATAACCTCTTCTGGATAAGCTTCACCTTATCCACATCCTGCTGAAACAAGTATGAACCAACTATCTGAACCTTGCCAATCATCGAACCAATCGACCGGCAACTTACACTTCCGCCCCTACAAGGCGTCATAAGGCGATATCCGCATACTGAAATGGTAGCTATAAAACACTCCCTCAACAAGAGGCACATAATCCTTGCTGCTATCTCTGAAATCAAAACACTGGCCCGAGGATGAATGCGATACGGAGACTCACCTGAGTTCCTAACTGTTATACCCCGTATTTCCAGAGTATGTACGTAAGGACGTACGTAGAAAATTTGAACTTGAGAATTAGGCTTGGCCGAATTAACTTTGTTCACAACACCCGGTTAGAGTCGTTTTCGACTAAACGCTTTCCAAACTTTCGTATGGGAATTTCCGGCTATGTCATTTTTAATTTTTGCGGATTTTTCCGAGAGACGACACATTTTGGACCAACAAGAGGGCGACACTTGTCACCCTCTCATTGGAACACCTTGGGCGGAAATTGTGGTGGCCGAAAGTGTGGCCTTTGTGGTCAAGGGTTGGTAGGATATTTTTGTGGTAGTTGGCTAGTGTGCACTTGGCAAGATCTTGGCCCTACACTTGCCTTGCACTTGGCAAGATCTTGGCCATTGGTTGGCCTTGGCTTGTCCTATAAATACCCTCTCCCTTTGAAGACTTCTTCATCCTTAAATTTGCCTAAGTCTTGAAAGCTCTCTTTCTCCCCCCCTTGTGAGGCCTTAGCCGAGAGCCCCTCTCCCCCCCCTTGGCCGAGAGTCCCCCCCCCCTAGTGGGGTAGGCCGAGGGGTAGACACCCCCCCCTCCTTGGGGTGCTAGCCGTGGGGTACCCCCCCTAGCCTAGTAGTTTTCGTATAAATACCCCCCCTCTTGTTAGAAATACTCTCAAAAGTATTGTTATAATGCCCAAATTACCTTAGTCAGATACCTTGTAGTATTCTAAGGTTATACTTATACTAAAAGCCCGTAAATACTATTATACTTCCTTCCACACAAACCGAAACCCTAAGGAAAATCTCCAGGGGTAGTGGGAGGAATAAGGAGAAGTGGGTTAGACCTTCTAAGGGTTGTTTGAGCGGGTTGGAGCGCACGGAGTAGAGCTAAACCTTGCTCGGGATCGACATTTAAACACGGATAATAATTGGCTTAACGAGGTAAATATCTTGTCACTATATTTTAATTGGAAATTACATGTTGTATGATTATATAGTTGAAGTATACTATATATAGAACTGAACGTAGTTATCGGCAATGTCTTTTGACTTAAGCCTGAATAATAAGAAACCTTTTCGAAAGAAGAGTACTGAACTGTATTTACATAAGACTGTATTACAGTAGACTTGTGTAGCTTTTCTGTGGAGTAGAATTGTACCCGTTCGGGTTAGATGTATAACCCCCCCTGGTTGGCTTGGTAGCCGGCCTCGATAAAGGAGGAGATTTACGCTGTTGCGGGGGGGGGAGGTGCTGCCGAATTTTCTGTAGAATGTTCTACGTAGGGATCTAAATATTAATAAGCGCCTTGTGGCCTTATAGGTTGAGTACTACGCGTGGCGCGATCTACTTGGCTTAAGGAGTAGCCGACGGTTGGAGGTACTTGGAGCGTTTTGCTATTAGTCGATACTCGTCGCGAGGTATGTGAACCTCTTCCTATCTCTTCTAGCATGATATGTGTGAACTATGTAGTACGGTAGACGTACATGTGCTAAATGTATTTGATTGGTTTAAAACATAAAGTGTTATAACGGCTTTATGGGAAGTTGGTTATAACAGCTTTATGTTGGTAAGAAAATACTTGTGGTTTTTAAAAGGTAACTGATTTGAACTATAACTGGCTTGTTATGTGTTAATAAAGAACTTGAAGTTTTTCAAAAGATTTTTGAATCATTTCGAAAGAAGAAGTAATACTTGGTTTTTGAAAACTTAAGAGTTATACTAGCTTTATGGGAAGTTAGGTATAACGGCTTAAGAATGTTTTACTGATTTCGGAAATCAGAATGTGTATCGACAAACCACTGCAGCGTTAATAAAAGGAAATGTTTTGACAGATTAAGTATTATTAAAACCAGTAGAAACTTCCATCTGCATAGAAGCTAAGATGAGACAAAATGATATTTCCTAGATCATGGTCAGTAATAAGATTGTTATAAACAAGAATATCCTACTCACATATAAGGCTTATGTTTCTCAGATAGTTTAAAAGAGAATTATATTCCTAAATGAATAAGACTATGAACTACGAAACCTTTCTAAAGTAAGAAACGTGAACATTTGAAATTAGGCAAACTTGGACGTTTGAGAAATAATGTTGTTACTTGATTTTACAAAGAGAAGTGTTTTGCTTTACTTCAAAAGATAATCACTCTAGTTTTCATATACTACGGGTATTGTGTGACTTTTGTAAACGTAACATATCTTTTAAAAGATAATGTATGAAGTACTTTGAGAATAGATACTCGATTTTGTTAATCATACAATAGAATGTACCTTGTGTGTATAATCGATTGTGTTGGTTTGTGATAGCCTTGTAATACCTTCGTGTTGATTTGATAAGTAATCATATTAGGATGCTACGTGTGTTAGTATTCGTGATGTTTGTGTAAAGGGATTTTCCTCGATTGTGCTTATGATGTTTAAACGATAAACCGTTATGTTGGTATTATACCACTCACCGTGGTTTCCGGTTAAGCCGCTCCGATGCGGGTAGACTCGGCGATGCAGGACCATGATTCGAGAATACCTCATGCGGGTCCTGGGGCCTATGCGGAGCTACGAGTTCCGTGTTAGTGTGCGGCCTTTATGGTCATGCGGTCTACGCGCTACGCGGATCGCGAGTCCAGGGCGACGCCGGAGTAGCTACCCTCGATGCGGGTTATACCTCATGCGGCCTATGAGATTGGCCTATGCGGAGTGCGGGAGTTCGTGGCTAGACGCGCACATTTGATATTGCGCGAGTGACCGGCTTTGATCATGTGACGGCCAGACAGATATCATGATTCGATTTACGACCTTGTTAGTCTTGTAGGTGTTAGTAGTCGGCTATGCCTTCGCATTTACCCCTGCATCGCTTTATTTGGGCACGTGGGACCCGTTGTTCATGTGTGTTCCTTGGTGCTTTTCTATCATCGATCGCCGCGGTGAGGAAGGTATTCCACGCATGATTGATGTTGTGGGCGTGAGACCCATATTTATGTATTTGAGTGATGACTTCGAGGCGTGAGTCCCCGACTTGATATGATCGCTTATTTATTGTGAATCGTAGTTTGGTTATCATACATGTCTCCCGCTTTATATAGACTACTATGATTTCATTTACGTATTTTCGGGCCAGATACTGCATACTGCAGATCGACCTCCGAGGCCGCGTTCATGCCGCAGTAAAGGTACACCGCCGTTGATCCTCGCTCTTGGGTCACGGTCACGTTTGGGAAAGCTCCGCTTCTCCGAGGCTTATCTTGTATAGTCCCCTCGTTGTAGGTATTTACATTCGTGGTATGGCGGCCCCGTCCCGCCATTGTCGTATCTCTTTCTTAGAGGTGCAGAGTAATCACAAGTGTGGTTTGTAAAAAGGATTAAACTGTTCATTTGTAAAAGTGGTTATTTATATATGCCGAAAGGCAAGTTTTCCTCAGATTACTGTTTTGTACTTCACTTGTTTCATTTATGTGTATTATGTTCCGATTACTCGTGTTGTATCACTAGGGTGCCCGGTAGGCACCACCACGCCCAGTTCGGTCGTGACAAAAGTGGTATCGTGAGCGATTAATCCTCGGAAAGTGTCTACAAACCGTATCCAAGAGTCTTGATTATCGGTGTTGTGCACTACACCAATAATCGTGAGGCTATAGGATATTTAGGATTGGTTTCTATTCTTCTCACTCGAGATCGTGCCTTAGAGCGGTGTTGTAAGTTGGACCTCTAACGTATTTCTTTCCTTACCGCTATGCCTCCGCGTAGGCAACCCGCCCAGAGGGCAAGGCGGCGGAGCCGCGAGTAGAGTGAGAGGGTTACGTGGGCACAGCCCAATCATCACCGTGGTGCTTCATTCGGGAGTTTTGCGACGTCACTAGCCCCAAAGCAGAGTTTAGCACGCGGCGGCGGTTCCATCGCGCCATGATATTTGAACCTTCAGCCCACGAGAACAGAATATAGATTTCGGAGGCGACCACATTAACTATGGATTTGACTACCGCAGAGTATACCGATGTATCGCGAGTCTTGATGAATATCAACGAAGGTTGTGCAAGAGTAAGTTCTTGATTAGGCTTGAGCATGGCACGTATGCGGGCTTATGCGCAGCGAGCCAAGAAACGTAGATCGACGGGTTAACGGGCGACGCAAGAGGCGAGTAGCAAGGTCCTTTGGTAACTTGCGAGGCGAGTCGCCTCACCAGCAGATTAGATTATGCGCATCCACCAGTGCAGAAAGGTCCTCCACAGGGTTCAGGACGTTCGGGGTATGCAGGAGTTGGTCAGAGCTCCAGAGCTTCCGGTTCACAGCTACACGTAGGTTCCAGCCAGCCGGATTCAGTTTTCTTTTTTTTCCAGTGTTCACAGTGTGGCAGGCGTCATCCCAGGGAATGTCGTCTTTTAGATGGTACTTGTTGTACCTATGACCGCCGTGGTCCGATGTCGAAAGAGTGTCCTCGGAGGACTTAGCCTTCGTGATCGGTGGGTAGTTCGTCATCTCCCTAGCTATGCGCCTCTACGGGCAGTTTGATTAGAACGACTAAGGGAGTGAAGAAGAGATATAGATATATCCTTAACCCTCTGAGATCTCAGATGTGATAAGTGAGTATACCTTAAGTGCTATGTTCGATAGCGAAGGTGTTAGTTGTGATTAGAAATCATGGTGGGTTAACCGAGTAAGATATTGGGGGATAGAGAAGGTGTGAGCCTTAGAGTTTTATACGTAGAGACCTTAGAGGTAAGGCCATCTCGAGTAAAAGATGTATTGTTTATGTTTGACCCTTATAGGAGTGCATAGTGCACGTGAGTTATGTTTGTGGGATTAGTCCCTGAGTAGTGTGGAATGAAAGAGGGTAGTTGAGATAAGAAGTCCGGTAGGTTTTCGTAACGTGATTAGTGAGAGTTTTCCTTCGGAGAGCTAGCGTTTAGCGCGTTGCCGGGTCGGGTTGAGGCCACGTTGCGGGTCAACCCGCGGCATGTTTGGTGGTGGGGTCAGTTTGTGGTGGTCCCGCCTTGTGGTAGGTTCACGAGGGTGTTAGGCCCGAGTTTAGTTAACCAACGTATGAATTCGTGGATGCATTCGACCAGTAGTCGGGCCGAGGAGGTCAGCCGTCTTGTCTTCTAGCAAAGACCGTTTACTCGGCAGAGGGTTATGCGAGATGATATATCAGAAAGGTTGTAAGGCTGCACGAGGTGCCTACCTTCACCTTATGGCAGACAGTGGAGCCCAGGGTACGGCTGTTTTTGGTTTCTGGAAGTTTTTACCAAGCAGGGTTAAGAACTCAGGTGAGTCTCGACCGCATTCGCCTGCCAAGGCGTGGATTTCAGGGGTAGTTGTGGGGATTGTTGTCTCCTGTGGAGGGAGTATTTAAGCTACCATTTCAGTGTTCGGGTGTCGCCTTATAAAGCCTTGTAGGGGCGGATGTGTAAGTCGTCGGTCGATTGGTTCGATGTTGGCAAGATTCAAATAGTTGGTTCAGGCTTGTTCCAGCAGACTGTGGATAGAGTAAAGCTTGTCTAGAAGAGGTTCCGCACTGCAGAAATCGATGCGGATAATCGGCGACGACGCTTAGAGTTCAAAGTTGACGGTCGGTCTTCAAGATACCACCCCTTGGGTGTGACGAGTTTTGGAAAACAGAGGAACTTAGCCCGAGTTACTTGGGCCTTACAGATCTGGTGCGAGTGGGCGGGTTGCCTATATGTTAGCTTTGCCGTCCGACTTAGGAGGCGAGACGTCCGGCCTTTCAGATTGTTATGATCGGAAAGTATCGAGATCCATCCAGAGTGTTCCCGCTAATGATGACCACGTTAGAGATAGTAACCCGAGTGTTGAAACCAAGCGATTTAAATGTGGTAAGAGTTCGAGTGTACGACCTCGGTATCGGAAGAAGCGAGCATGTATGGCGAGCATAGATGTGATCATTTCTTTGTAAGGAGAAGGTGCGAGGAAGTATATTTTAGACCCGGAGAGAGTGGTTGTGGTAATGTTAGAGGTGTTTCCTCGTGGACTTGGATGTAAGTATTTTTGCGCAGCTTGTTTCGTGGGCTATCAGGCGTGATTGTTTCGTAAGTATGGTAGTGAAGACTATCTTGGCGACGCTTGTTTTGAGATTTAGAAGGAACATTCGGACGAATGTTTCTAGAGAGGAGAATGTTATACCCGATTTCCAAAGTATGTGCGTAAGGGCGTGCGTAGAAAATTTGAACTTGAGAATTAGGCTCGCCGAATTAACTTTGTTCACAACACCTTAGAGTCGTTTTTCGACGAAACGCTTTCACACTTTCGTATGGGAATTTCCGCTATGTCATTTTTAATTTTTATGGATTTTTCCGAGAGATTTAAACATTTTGGACCAACAAGAGGGCGACACTTGTCACCCTCTCATTGGAACACCTTGGCGGAAATTGTGGCCAAAGTGTGGCCTTGTGGTCAAGGGTTGGTAGGATATTTTTGTGGTAGTTGGCTAGTGTGCACTTGGCAAGATCTTGGCCCTACACTTGCCTTGCACTTGGCAAGATCTTGGCCATTGGTTGGCCTTGGCTTGTCCTATAAATACCCTCTCCCTTTGAAGACTTCTTCATCCTTAAATTGGCCTAACTCTTGAAAGCTCTCTTTCTCCCCCCTTGTGAGGCCGTACCCGAGAGCCCCTCTCCCCCCCCTGGGCCGAGAGTCCCCAGTGGTAGGCCGGCGGGTAGACACCCCCTCCAGGGTGCTAGCCGTGGGTACCCCTAGCCTAGTAGTTTTCGTATAAATACCCCCTCTTGTTAGAAATACTCTCAAAAGTATTGTTATAATGCCCAAATTACCTTAGCAGATACCTTGTAGTATTCTAAGGTTATACTTATACTGAAAAGCCCGTAAATACTATTATACTTCCCTTCCACACAAACCGAAACCCTAAGGAAAATCTCCATGGTTAGTTGGAGTAATAAGTAGAAGTTGGTTAGAACTTCTAAGGGTTGTTTGGAGCGGGTTGAGCGCACGAGTAGGAGCTAAACCTTGCTCGGGATCGACATTTAAACTCGGATAATTAGGGGCTTATCGCGGTAAATATCTTGTCCTCTATTGTAATTGGAAATTACATATTGTATGATTATATAGTTGAAGTATACTATATATAGAACTGAACGTAGTTATCGCAATGTCTTTTGACTTAAGCTGAATAATAAGAAACCTTTTCAAAGAAGAGTATCGAATCAGATTTACATAAGACTCAGACATGAGACTTGTGTAGCTTTTCATGGAGTAGAATTGTACCGTTCGTTAGATGTATAACCCCCGTTGGCTTGGTAGCCTCGATAAAGGAGAGATTTACGCCATGGGGGAGGTGTCCGAATTTTCTCAGAGAATGTTCTACGTAGGATCTAAATATTAATAAGCGCCTTGTGGCCTTATAGGTTGAGTACTACGCGTGGCGCGATCTACTTGGCTTAAGGAGTAGCCGACGGTTGGAGGTACTTGGAGCGTTTTGCTATTAGTCGATACTCGTCGCGAGGTATGTGAACCTCTTCCTATCTCTTCTAGCATGATATGTGTGAACTATGTAGTACGGTAGACGTATTTGTGCTAAATGTATTTGATTGGTTTAAAACATAAAGTGTTATAACGGCTTTATGGGAAGTTGGTTATAACAACTTTATGTTGGTAAGAAAATACTTGTGGTTTTTAAAAGGTAATCGATTTGAACTATAATCGCTTGTTATGTGTTAATAAAGAACTTGAAGTTTTTCAAAAGATTTTTGAATCATTTCGAAAGAAGAAGTAATACTTGGTTTTTGAAAACTTAAGAGTTATACTAGCTTTATGGGAAGTTAGGTATAACGGCTTAAGAATGTTTTACTGATTTCGAAATCGAATGTATCGACAAACCACCGCAGCGTTAATAAAAGGAAATGTTTTGACAGATTAAGTATTATTAAAACCAGTAGAAACTTCCATCTGCATAGAAGCTAAGATGAGACAAAATGATATTTCCTAGATCATGGCTGCTGTAATAAGATTGTTATAAACAAGAATATCCTACTCACATATAAGGCTTATGTTTCTCAGATAGTTTAAAAGAGAATTATATTCCTAAATGAATAAGACTATGAACTACGAAACCTTTCTAAAGTAAGAAACGTGAACATTTGAAATTAGGCAAACTTGGACGTTTGAGAAATAATGTTGTTACTTGATTTTACAAAGAGAAGTGTTTTGCTTTACTTCAAAAGATAATCACTCTAGTTTTCATATACTACGGGTATTGTGTGACTTTTGTAAACGTAACATATCTTTTAAAAGATAATGTATGAAGTACTTTGAGAATAGATACTCGATCTTGTTAATCATACAATAGAATGTACCTTGTGTGTATAACTGGATTGTGTTGGTTTGTGATAGCCTTGTAATACCTTCGTGTTGATTTGATAAGTAATCATATTAGGATGCTACGTGTGTTAGTATTCTGTGATGTTTGTGTAAAGGGATTTTCCCTTGATTGTGCTTATGATGTTTAAACGATAAACTGTTATGTTGGTATTATACCACTCACCGCGGTTTCCGGGTTAAGCTGCCTCCGATGCGGGGTAGACTCAAAGCGATGCAGGACCATGATTCGAGAATACCTCACGCGGTCCCGGGGCCTATGCGGAGCTACGAGTTCCGTGTTAGCGCGCCTTTATGGTCATGCGGTCATGTGGGCCATGCGGATCGCGAGTCCGCGATTTACGCCGGAGTAGCTACCCTCGATGCGGGGTTATACCTCACGCGCCTATGAGATTGGCCTACGCGCGGAGCGGGGAGTTCTGTGGCTAGACGCGCACATTTGATATTGCGGCAGTGACCGGCTTTGATCATGACGATGCAGACAGATATCATGATTCGATTTACGACCTTGTTAGTACCGCTGGTGTTAGTAGTCGGCTATGCCTTCGCATTTACCCCGCATCGCTTTATTCGGGGCACGTGGGACCCGTTGTTCATGTGTGTTCCTTGGTGCTTTTCTATCATCGATCGCAGTGAGGAAGGTATTCCACGCATGATTGATGTGGGCGTGAGACCCATATTTATGTATTTGAGTGATGACTTGGCGTGAGTCCCCGACTTGATATGACCGCTTATTTATCAGGAATCGTAGTTTGGTTATCATACATGTCTCCCGCTTTATATAGACTACTATGATTTCATTTACGTGATTTTCGCCAGATACTCTGCACTGTTGTTATCGACCTCTCGGCCGCGTTCATGCCGCAGTAAAGGTACACCGCCGTTGATCCTCGCTCTTAGTGGTCACAAGCCAGTTGGGAAAGCTCCGTTCTCCGAGGCTTATTCGTATAGTCCCCTGTCGTTGTAGGTATTTACATTCGTGGTATGGCGGGCCTGTCCGCCATTGTTGTCGATCTCTTTCTTAGAGGTCCAGTAGTATGTGGGCAAGGGTTTGTAAAAAGGATTAAACTGCTCATTTGTAAGAGTTGTTATTTATATATGCCGAAAGGCAAGTTTTCTCAAATTACTGTTTTGTACTTCATTTGTTTCATGTATGTATTATGTTCCGATTACTCGATGTTGTATCACCAGGTGCCCGGTAGGCACCACCACGCCCAGTTCGGTCGTGACAAAGTGGTATCGAGCGATTAATCCTCGGAAAGTGTCTACGCATCGTGTCTAGTAGAGTCTTGATTATCGATGTGTTGTGCACCACATCTATAATCGTGAGGTCGCAGGACATTTAGGATTGGTTTCCATTCTTCTCATTCCGAGATCGTGCCTTAGAGCCGTGTTGTAAGTTGGACCTCCGACGTATCTCGTTTTACCGCTATGCCTCCGCGCAAGGCAACCAGAGCCCGGCGGCAAGGCGCCGAGGAGCCGCTAGTGAAATACTGAGGAGTACGAGGCGCAGCCCGCATAGACTGAGGTTGTGCTTGACGACGGGTTTTGTGGACGCCGCCAAAGCAGAGGTTAGAGCCGCAAAGAATGGCTGCCGAGACCGCAGCACCGAGCCTCCACCCCATGCAGGGGCAGAGGAGATGGGTTACGCGAGATAGCGGCCTTCTTGGCCGTGGTCGTGGCCGATATGAGGATAGGCCGGACGCAGCAGCCAGCCCAAAGAGCACCATGGTTCAACCCCGAGCAGATAGTTTGAGGCTACGGGACTTTCTGAGTTGTAGCCCGCCAGAGTTTTATGGGTCGAGGCCTGAGGATGATCCGCAGGAGTTCATCCGGCAGTTACAGCGGATCATGCGGGTGATCAAGGCTTCAGAGACCGAGTCTGTGACCTTTGGTTCGCGGCCGCGCGTGATACCGCAATGATTGGTTTGAGTCATGGGAGGTTTCCCGGGGAGAGCATGCACCTCCAGCAGTATGGGACGAGGTTTCGGGGCTTTCTCACGCACTTCTTGCCTCCGCAGATGAGAGGAGGCACGCCGGCGATTTTTGATGCTTAGACAGAGCGGCGTGCGGTTCGGGAGTACAATGTGGAGTTCGACTCATTGGCCCGGTACGTCCCAGCGTTGGTAGCTAGTATGGAGGATCGAGTGCACCGATATGTCACCGGGCTAGATGATTACTTGACAGAGGCTTGTTCGGGTGTAGCTCTTCAGCCGGGCATGGACATTGCCCGCATGCAGGCTCATGCACGCGAGGATGTGAGGTACGGAGAGGTCGACGGAATGACCGGATCGCCAGAAGAGGCCGTGACATCGTGGTCTTTTGGCAACTTTCGAGGCGGACCGCCGCCAGAAGAGACTAGTTTTGCACCCCGCCAAGATCAGTGGTCCTCCACCGCCTTCGTGGAGCAGTCGTGGCTCCAAGGGTTCGTTTCCGGAAGTAGGGTGTTGGCGGACGCAATACCCCTACCGGTGGTCGATGGTAGACCGCATTTCGTGGAGTGTCGTAGTACCAAGGAGCTTGTTATTCTTGCGCCAACCGGGGCCATTTGACGAGACTGCTCGACTAGGGTAGCGCTGGTAGGATAGCACGCACTACTAGAGCGATTGCGCCACGGTAGAGGTCGCGGTGGAAGTTCCGCTTTAGCGGTCCTCAACCGCCTAGTTTCGTATATCCTTAACCTCGTAGATACTTGTATGTGTTGATGTTAATGATGTGTTAAGTGTTATGTTCGGATAGCTTTGTGCTATAGTGTGATTTAAAAATCTGGTTAGTGTGAGATGGAAGTGGTAGCTTTCATGATGTGATTTAGCGATTGTTCCGTGACGGGAACGAGGGCTTGACGCGATTGTGGGTCGGGTTGAGGACGTGATACGGGTCAACCCGTAGTCCGGATTAAGGTGGGGTCAGTTCGTGGTCCCGCCAGTGGTAGGGTCACGAGGATGCTAGGCCCAAGGTTGTATGATCATCGTATGAGTTCGTGGACGCGTTCGACCGAGCGGTTCGTAAAGGCCGGAATGGCCTTAAGGAAGTTTGAGGTTAGTAAGATGACCAAGTTTGAGGTAGTGGCTCCGCAGATTTTTGGGAACGGAAGTAATGATCAAGTATGGTACGACTAGGAGAGTTCAAGTGTTCGAGAAGGGCACGACGAGTAAGAAAAGAAGAGGACGTGTGTTATTTCGCGCTGTGGCGTTGACAACTTGTTAGAGGAACTTCATCGATATCCGTCTTGAGAAAGGAACATTCGACGAATGTTTCTAAGGAGGAGAATGTTATACCCGTATTCTCGTGGTATGTATGCGAGGGCGACGTCGACGAGAGCACGACAGAAAAATTGGAAAGGAAGAAAGAGGTGATTCTTCCACTAAAAAGTTTCCGGTTTTGTAAGGAAAATGTTCGTTGATGGGAATTGGGTTCCCGCTTTGGAATTTGGGCTTCTTAAATTATATTAAAATTATGGTATTTTATTTTCTGAAATGGTCACGTGGGCCCACGAGAAATTTACGCTTGTGGCCCACTTTGTTTGAGATTTTGGCCATTGTGGATATTTTTTCTAAGACGTTTTATGAGGGCCATAGGAGGTGACACGTCACCCCGCTGGTGGCTCGCCGATTGACATTTGTGCACAACACCCTGTTAGAGTCGTTTTTGACGAAACGTTTTACATAACTTGCGAGGGGAAAATTCCGGCTATGTCTTTTCTTATTTTTTGCGGATTTTTCCGAGAGACGAAACATTTTTGGACCAACGGGAGGGTGACACTTGTCACCCTCATCGACTGCAGAAAGAGGGCCACTAGGAGGGTTTTGAGGCCCTTTCATGGGTCTTTGTTTTGTGAGGATTTGAGGAGTAGGTTAGGTGCACTTGTGCCAATCTTGGCCATCCACTTGCCCCCACATGGCTTGATCTTGTCCGTTGGTGCCCCTATAAATACCCCTTGCTTGAAGGTTTTTCTTCATCCTCAATTCATTCTAAGTCTTGAAAACTCTTCCCTTTGTGTTGTTCTCGCCCCAGCCTCTCCTCCCCTTGTGTGGCCTTGTGGCCGAGCCTCCTCCCCTTTGTGGTGCTAGCCGGGGTACCCCACTAGCCTAGTTGTTTTCGTATAATACCCCCTCAGTGGTATTGAAATACTTCTCCAAGTATTGTTATAATGCCCAAAATACCTTAGCCTTTACCTTGTTGTATTCCAAAAGTTACCTCTATACGTAGAGCCCTAAATACTACCTTTTGTCCTTTTAGTCTCAAACCAAACCCTAAGGAAATCTTCATAGTTGGTTGAAGTATTTGAGTAGAAGTTGGTTAGAACTTCTAAGGGTTGTTTGGAGCGGATTGAGCGCACGGCAGTGAGCTAAACCTTGCTCGGGATCGACATTATAACTTGGATAATTTTGGGCTTGTCGAGGTAAATATTCTTGTCCCCTTATTGTAATTGGAGATTACATGTAGTAGGAATATATAGTTGAGGTATACTATATATAGAATCAACATTATTTGTGCGACAATGTCTTTTGACTTAAGCTCAATTTTAAGAATCGAATCGAATCAGAATTACATAGGTGTATTGCGTAGACTTGTGTAGAGTTATCGAGTAGGATGGTACACGTCCAGGTTAGACGTGTAAACCCCTGGTTGGCTTGGTAGCCGGCCTCGATAGGAGGAGATTTACGCTGTCATGGGAGAGTCGCCGAATTTTCTCAGTAGAAAGATAGAAACTTGTGTTTTGGGGTTAATAGACGTTTGTGACCTTTATAGGTGAAAGTACTAAGAGTAGCGTATTCTACTCGAGGAGTGGAAAGGGCTAGCAAGGTTGTAGTACTTGGAGCATTTTGCTTATTGTCGATAAATCGTCGCGAGGTATGTGAACCTCTTCCTATCTCTTCTAGCATGATATGTGTGAACTATGTAGTACGCAGACGCATACGTGTTAATCGTGTTTGATTGTTCTTAAAACATAAAGTGTTATAACGGCTTTATGGGAAGTTGGTTATAACCTTTATGTAGGTAAGAAAATACTTTGTGGTTTTAAAAGGTAATCGATGTGAATTATAATCGCTAGTTATAATAAAGAACTTGATGTATTTCAAAAGATTTATAAATCGTTTTGAAGGAGAGTAACACTTGGTTTTAAAGGTTTTAAAAAGAGTTATACTAGCCTTATGGGAGTTAGGTATAATGTCTTAAGAGAGGTAAAGAAAATGGTTTATCGATGTTAGAAGTTAAGAGACTTGATCTTATAAGATAAGATACTTAAATTTTTTGTTTTAATGTGAATGTTTGTGTGAAACCTCATTCGTGAGTAATGAGTACTTGGTTTTATTTAAAGGGATAATGTTTTACTGATTTCGGAAATCAGAATGTGTATCGACGGACCACTGCAGCGTTAATAAAGGAAAATGTATTGAATAATGATGTATCGTATTAAACCAATAGAAACCTCCATCCGCATAGAAACTAAGATGAGACAAAATGATATTACATTTTCTAGATCATGGTCACGTAATAAGAATGTTGTAAACAAGAATAACCTACTCTCACGTGAGACATATATTACTCAATTGTTCTAAAAGAAATCAAGTGATTAAGTTTGGGAACTATGAAACCATTTGAAAATGAGAAGCTTGAGTAATCAAACTAGGCAAACCGAACTTAGGAAAAGAATGTTGTTACTTGATTTTGAAAAGAAATGGGTTGGTCATCCTAATACTACTGTATCGGGTGACTTTTATAAAAGTAATGGATCTCTTTTAAAAGAACTTAACGATGTAGTACTTTGGGGTTAAAACCCGACTTTGGCATAAAATGAAAGTACTTTGAGTTGTGTGAAACTTGCCTGCTTGTTGTGAAACTTGCCTATGCTTGTTGTTGTGAAACTTGCCTATGCTTGTTGTTGTGAAACTTGCCTATGCTTGTGATGATAGCCTTTGTTGTGCAAGTGTGGTATTTCTGTGTTACCGCGTCTCTCGATAGAGGGTCGGTTGACTTGTTGAGAACTTACTGGACGCGTCCGCGGTGATGGAGAATTCCACGGTATGTTTCCATTTTTGATTATTGTCTTGTTGTTGATGTCACATGGACATGTCTACACCGACGCAAGATTCCGGCATGCGGCCACGCGTCGTTGATTACCCGATATGGTTATTATCGCAACATGGACGCGGTTCACACCGACGCAAGATTCCGGCACGCGTACGCGCGTGGTTGATCACCCAAGATATTGTTGTTGATGTCACACGGACGTTCACACCGAGGTAGAATTCCGGGCATGTGGCCATGGGGCATTGGTATTATTGTTGCATCATGGACATGTCTACACCGAGGCGATTCCGGCATGTGGCCATGATGCGAACATGATGGATGTGGCGGCGTGAGACCCATAGTTAGATTTGAGTGGTGACTTTGAGGCGCGAGTCCCCGACTTGATCTTGTTATGTCGCTGCATCGTATTTTGGTTATCATACATGTCTCTCGCTTATATAGATCGTTATGATTTAACCGCAGATTTACGCTTCACATACTTGGTACCGCAGATCGACCTCCTTCGGGCCGCGCTCATGCCGCAGTAGAGGTACATCGGCCGTGGATCCTCGCCGTAGGATCACGTCAACAGATTGGGAAGCTCCGCTTTCTCGAGGCTTATCTTTTGGTATGTGTTTCCCGAGTTGTAGGTTCTGTACATTCGTGGTACGTGCGGCCCCGTCCCATCATAGTCGTTGTAAATCTTGTGAGGTCCGTAGTAATCTTGTGTGGTTGTAAAAGGATTAAACTGCTCACGCTTTATGTATATACCAAGGCAACTGCTTTGGTTGGCTGTTTATTATTATATCTATTGTTGCATGTCTAAGTTTTTATTTCCGCTGGTTTTTCTCTGACGTTGTATCACCAGGGTGCCCGGGGTAAGGCACCAGTCACGGGCCCGAATTTCGGGTCGTGACACAACCCTTAGAAGTTCTACGCAACTTCTTCTTAATACTTCAACCGACTATGAAGATTTTCCTTAGGGTTTCGTTTTGAGACTAAAAGGACATAAGGTAGTATTTCCGGGCTCTACGTATAGAGGTAACTTTGGAATACTACAAGGTATAAGGCTAAGGTATTTTGGAATAGTAACAATACTTGGAGAGTATTTCTCTACCAAAGGGGGGGGGGGTATTTTCACGAGAACTATCAAGAGAGGGGGGGTATGTTTCGGCTAGCACCACTAGGAGGGGGGGTATCTCTCGTCCAAGGGGCCTCACAAAGGGGGAGGGGGAGGCTTGGACGAAAGCCTTACAAAGGGGGAGAGGGATTTCAAGACTAGGAAAGTTGTGTTGTGGATGAAGAAGTCTTCAACAAATAGGGGGTATTTATAGGGCTTTCAAGGGCCAAGATCAAGACAAGTGGTGGGCAAGTGGAGGGTGAGGATTTGCCCAAGTGCCCCCTAGCCCTCTACTCCACAAATCACTCCAAACATTGACCCATGGTTTAGGCAACAAAACATGGCACAAAACGTGCACCCAATCGGCCACCACATCCGCCACTTGAGGGTGACAAGTGTCGCCCTCTCGTTGGTCCAAAATATTTCACCTCTCGGAAAAATCCGCAAAAATAATCAATGTTACAACCGTAATTTTCCCTTCGCAAAGTTTGGAAAACGTTTCGTCGGAAAACAACTCTTTTCGGGGGTTGTGCACAAATTTCGACCCTTGCCTATCTTAAGGCAAAAAAACTTTCGTACGTACGTCCTTACATACATACTCTGGAAATACGGGGTATAACATCCGACCAAGGGTAGCACGGATGTAGAGACTCAGCCTTCGGGATCGGTGGCTGGTTCATCACCTTCTATAGTTAGGCGCCCTACAGGGCAGGGTTATGGTTAGAGCGACAAAGAGGAAGTAAGGCAGTAGTTACAGCGATACCTTTAGCCCTTAAGAGACTTGGTTATATTGTTATGGTGGATACGTGTGGAGTGCTATACGGATAGCATTGTGTTAAGTGTGGTTTAGAAAACATAGGTAGTTGAAAGGGGTAATATTGGGGACAGGGAAATTGTGATCCTTAGAATATTATATGTGGAGATCTTAGATGCGAGGCCGTCTTGAGTAAAAGATTTTGTTTACGATTGACCTTTGTCGGAGTGCATAGTATACGTGGGGTATATTTGTGTGATAAGTCCCTAAGTGGTGTGAAATGAAAGAGGGTAGTTGAGCTAAGAAGACCACTAGGTTTTCGTGACTTGATTAGTGAGATTGTTCCGGATTGGGGAACGAGAGAGTTTGGCACGATAAATGGGTCGGGTTGAGGCAAGGTTGCGGGTCAACCCGCAGCCCGGAATGAGGAGGGGTCAGTTCGAGGTGGTCCCGCCAGGTGGTAGGGTCACGAGGGTGCTAGGCCCAAGTTTAGGTAACCATCGTATGAGTTCGTGGATGTGTTCGACTAGAATCGGATCGTGAAGGCCAGGAATGGCCTTAGAGGAAATTGAAGCTAGTGAGATGACCAAGTTTGGAGGTAGTAACTCCAGGGTTGTGGAAATTGAAGCAGTAACTGAAGTGTGAAACGTGTACTATAGAGAGTTCGGGTGTCCGAGAAGGGTACGACGAGTAAGAAAAGAAGCGAACATGTGTTATGAGAACGGAAGTGATCATTTCTTTTGTGAAGTGAAGATGCGAAGGGAGTATCCTTTAGACCATGGGTGGGAGTTTTTTTGTGATGTTAGAGGTGATTCCTCGTTGGCTTGGATTTGAGTTTTGAGAACATGTTATATTCTAGCCATTGGTGGCATGATCGGTTTTGTAAGTGTAGTAGTGGAGACTATACCGGCGCAAGTACGTTTGGAGACTTAGAAGGAACATTCGGGACGAATGTTTCTAAGGGGGGAAGAATGTTATACCCCGTAGTTCCAGGGTATGTATGTGAGGACGTACGTACGAGAATACGACAGTAATTTTGGAAAGAAAGAAAGATGTGATTTTTTCGACGGAAAAGTTTCCGGATTTTGTGAAGGAAAAGGTTCGTTAATGGGAATTGGATTCCCAGATTTGGTATTTGGACTTCTTGGATTATATTAGAATTTTGGGATTTAATTTTCAGAATGGTCACGTGGGCCCACGAGAAATTTACTGCTTTGTGGGCCCGCTTTGTTTTCGGATTTTCAATATTTTGGATATTTTCTAAGACGAAATATTTTGATTTAGCAGGGGCGACACGTGTCACCCCATGTGGCACCTTGGCGAATGGAGGGACGTTGTCTAGCCATCATTCCTCGCCGAATGGCCTTACAAGTGGCAAGCCACTTGTCTTGTTTTTTTTTTGGCCATGTGGTGTGGTGGGACCCACACACACATGGCCCAATCTTGACCACACACTTGCATAGATCTTGATCCTTAATTCCTCTATAAATACCCCCTTAATGCTAGACTTATTCTTCATCCACACTTAAGCTTTCCAAGGCAAAATACTCCCTCCCCTTTCTCTTGTGTGCTCTCGGTTTTGGGAGCCTCCCCTTGACCAAAAGTTGTCCAAAAATCCTTAAACTTATAAGTGTTCTTCCTTAGGGTGTTAGGAAGATTGTGTACCAAGAGTTGGAAAAGATTTCACACCCCTAGCCTTAGAATTTCACCTTGGCCGAAACTTGCCATAGTTGAGCCTAAGTGTTCTTCACTTTTTGGAGTTAGATCTTGAAGAGGAGTTGGTTAGGAGCTTCTAAGGGTTGCTTGGAGCGGGTTGGAGCGTCAGGATTTGGAGCTAAACGTTGCTCAGGATCGACTTATAATCTTGGATAATTTTGGGCTTATCGAGGTAATGACCAGGTCCCCTATCAGAATTGGATATTACATGTTGTAGTAGTTTAGAATTGAGTATAAGTTATATTGGAAGGATGATTATAAAGGATTGAACTGTATTTACAGTAGACTTGTGTAGTATTATTGTGAGACAGAATTGAACACGTCCGGTTAGACGTGTAATCCCCTTGGGGTTGTTGGCTTGGTAGCAGCCCTTGTTAGGGGGAGGTGCTGCCGAATTTTCCGTAGAATAAGGAACTGTTTACTTAGAATATGCTACGAAGAGAACTAGAAGTTGATAGATGTATTGTGAATATTATAGGTGGATCTTCTACGCGCGGCATACTCGACTTGGCTTGTGGATTAAGCCGAAGAGGTATGTGATTCTTCCTATACTCTTGAGCATGATGGTTGTGAACTATATAGTACGGTAGACGTACGTGTATGAAATGAATTTTGTTTGTTTAAAACATAAAGTGTTATAATGGCTTTATGGGAAGTTAGTTATAACGACTTTATGAAGATAAAAGAAAGATTTAATTTTGAAAGCTAAACGACTTGATTTCGGAAAAGGAGAAGTAACTTGATTTAAGTATAGGTTACTTGTTTTGAAAAGAGTAAGTTATTTGAGTTTTAAAGAGTATACTTGATGTTGTTTTAAAAGAAAAGCACTTGGTTTAAAAAGTATAGAGTACTTGATTTTAAAAGTCTTGTAAAGATTTTTACGAAGGTGAAATAATTTGGTTTAAAAAGGAAACGTGTTTTTGATACTACGAGTATTAGTATCGTGTGGCTTTTACATAAAAAAGAGGTCTTTTTGAAAGAATGAAAGTATGTAGTATTTTGGGGTTGAAACCCGGATCGTTGATATAAAATGAAAGTACATTGAACTTGCCTATGCTTGTTGTGTTAGCCTTGTTGTGCAAGTGTTTTGATTTTGTGCTACCGTGTCTCTCGGGGAGGGCCGGCTATCTGATTGATTGTTTGGACATACTGACACGTTGGATGGTCCACGAGTATGCGTCCACTTTGAGTATTATCTGGTTATTTCTTTTGGACATACTGACACGATGGATGGTCCACGGGTATGCTTCCACTTTGAGTATTATCTTGTTATTTCCTTTGGACATACTGACACGATGGATGGTCCACGGGTATGCGTCCAGTAGGATGGTTTCATGGCCATGCTTATACCGAGGTAAGATGCCGGGGCATGCGGTTATTGTGAGGTTTATGTTATTTGTCCATGGACCGCTAATCCATGAAGCTTGCCGCGGTGACGAGCGATCACGGGCTTGATTTGTACATGTGGTTACAGGCACACTTTAGATACTTGTTCTGGTCATTTATCGTGTATCGGCAGGCTCTGGTAGATAGCTTAAGATACTTACCACGGTCATATCTCGTGAGACGGTAGGCTATTGTACGTTAGCTTAAGATACTTGCTTAGGCCGCCAGTGGCTAGCTTTTGGTAGTAGTTGGCTTCCGCACCTTGCCCGCGTGAAGGGATATGACTAGCCTTCTGGACCGTAGTTGGCTATTCTACTCGCCCGTCGGTTTGATAGCGACGCAGGTGATCTAGTGTTCAAGTTCACATATGGGTGTGGTTTTACATCATGTACGCCGTGAGGAATGAGTTCCACGCATGATTGATATTACGGGCGTGAGACCCATAGTTATGTGTGAGTGATCATTTTGGGGATATCGTCCCTTACTTGACCTAACTGCTTACTTATTGCGAAATGGTTTTATAAAATGATGAAATGTGATTTCATTACGATTTTGATTTCACATACTTGGTACTGTTATCGACCTCCTTCGGGCTGCGTTCATCGCCGCAGTAGGTACACCAGATTGTTGATCCTCGCCATAGGATCGCAGTCATTAGGAAGCTCCGTTTCTCGGAGGCTTATCTTTTGGGTATAGTCCGTCATTGTAGGTACTTGTACATTCGTGGGTACGGGGCCCCGTCGCCATAGTTGTTGTTACATTCTTAGAGGTCTGTAGTACTGTTGTGGGCAGGGTTGTAAAGGATTTTAACTGTTCAGTTATATGTATATACATGAAGGTAACCGTTTGGTTATCCTGTTTTCTTATGTTGTCTCTTGTTTCCTGTTTAAATTTTATTTCCGCTGATTTTCTCTGATGTTGTTATCACTAGGGTGCCCGGGGTAAGGCACCAGTCGCGGGCCCGAGATCGGGTCTTGACATTGACTTCCCTTTTGTGCCTTGACTTGATATGAAGTGTAAAGGGCTTGATTGTGTGGAAAAGTGTCACGACCCGACCTCGGGCCCGTGACTGGTGCCTTACCCCGGGCACCCTAGTGATACAACATCGGAGAAAAACCAGCGGAAATAAAAACTCAAGAAAGAAAACAGTGAAATAATAAAGCAGGCTAACCCAAACGGTTACCTTTTGTACATAAATGAAAACTTGAATAGTTACATCCCTTACAAACCCTGCCACAACAAAGCATGCACTTCAAGAATTTTGGAACCATAATGACGGACAGGCCCCGCCATGCCCCTGAATATACAAAAGTCTACTACTTCGTGGAACCGCACTACGTGACAAGCTTCCGAGATATGGAGCTTTCCGAACCGAACAATGATCCTAAGAGTGGATCGCAAGCTATATACCTCAACTCGCGGCATGAACGCAGACCCAGGAAGGAGGTCAGTACAACAGGTACCAAGTATGTGAAACTGAAAATATACTGTAAATGAAATAATAATAGTCTATATAAAGCAGGAGTCATGTATGATAACTAAACTACAAGACACAACATATAAGCGATATGTCAAGTTAGGGACTCATGCCCGTGAAATCATCACTCAAATACAACCCGAATTTAACCCGCACAACGGCCGCACGCCTGCAGATCTCACCCGGTATAAGCACGGCCTCGAACCGCCCTAGTGGGCCCATACCCGTGGACCATCCAACGTGTCGGTATGCCCAAAGGAGATAACAAGATAACAATCCCTGTGGAAACATACCCGTGGGCCACCCAACGTGTCGGTATGTCCAAACCACTAACAAGATAATACTCACTGTGGAAGATACCCGGCTACCCAACGTGTCGGTATGTCCAAACAAATAACAAGATAATACTCATCGTGGAAGCATACCCGTGGGCTACCCAACGTGTCGATGTCCATACAAATAACAAGATAATACTCATCGTGGAAGCATACCCGGCTACCCAACGTGTCGGTATGTCCAATCAAATAACAATAATAACACCCTAATGGAAGCATACCCGTAGCCTCCCAACGCCGCGATGTCCATCAAGAATCGATATAGTGGAAGCATACCCGTGGGCTATCCAACGTGTCGATGTCCATCAATCAACTGGATAGCCTACCTCCAACGAGACGCCAGAGTACGTAAATACAACACTTGCACAACAAAAGCTATCACAACAAGCATAGGCCGCTTCAACGATTTCATTTCATGTCAACAATTCTGGGTTTCAACCCCAAAATACTACATACTTTCATTCCCTCAAAACAAAGACCTCTTTCTACGTAAAAGCCACACGATACTAACACCCGTAGTATCGAACACATTCAGGTTTAAATCAAGCACTTTAACACTTTTTAGCACAACGTCAAGTATACCATTTAAAAATCCAATAATGAATCCATTCCTTTACTCCTATAAAGTCATTATAACTAACTTCCCATAAAGCTGTTATAACACTTCAAATTCTTAAGTCTCTTTTCTTTTAGAAATCGAGTTCCTTACTTTGGAATTCTTAAGAAAAATCAAAACTTGATTTCAATAGTTCTTATTAGAGCAGCCATGATCTAGGAAATGTAACACAATTTTGTCTTATCTTAGCTTCTATGCAGATGGAGGTTTCTACTGGTTTTAACATGATTAATTATCATTACTTCTTTCCTTTATTAACGCTGCATTGGCTTGTTCGATTCTTATTCCCATCTCCGAAATTTATGTAACATTATTCTTTTAAAAACCAAGTACTCATTTCTCACGAATGAGGTTTCACACTTTTCAACACCATTTAGGTCAATATAAGTCAAGTCTCTTATCCTTTGAAATCAACAAACCATTCTTTTACCTACATAAAGTGGTTATAACCAACTTCCCATAAAGCCGTTATAACACTTTATGTTTTAAACCAACCAATTACAACTATAAGCCCTTATGAGACCAAGAGGGCTTATTCTTTAACCACCGAGTACCCATTACCAACGAATAAGATTTTCCTACTTTTACACACAATCGAGACATTTACACTTCATATCAAGACAAGCCACAACAAGGGAAATCAAATTCCTTTTACACACGTGCATCTACTGCACTATATATTTCACAAATAATCATGCTGAAGAGGATAGGAAGAATCACATACCTCGCGACGATTGTCGACAATAAGCAAAATGCTCCACAGTACTATCTCCCTTAAGTAGAATATGCTACTCGTAGTACTTCAATCCTATAAGGGTCATAAAACGTCTATCAATCTCTAGCTTCGAACGTAGAATAAACTAAGTGCAAGGTCCCGACATTCTACGAAAATTTGGACAGAACTTCCTTTGTTTCTACTTACTATGCCACCTTTTTCAAGGCCGAAATTCAATAACCAACGCCACATTTAAGGCTCAATTGATCCAGCAAGTACAAGGGGATTACACGCCTACTAATACGTGTAAAATTCCGCCCCACAACAACACAAAATAAACCAATAATTTCCATGCCATTCTTGGCCAACAATATAACCAATACTAACCCCTTTCAACTTTTTTCCAATTCAAGTTCTTAGGTCTAACATGATATCTAGCCCTAGACATCTTCAACAACTACAATCCCCCTTTACAACATGTGACGACCCAATTAGTAACCAAATTGAAGTTATCATCTTAAGGCTACCATGCCCATTTTCGGTGTCAACAAGACAACATGATCCAAATCTATTCAAATATAACAGCCGCAGGCTCAATTCTAAACTACTAAAATATAACAGCCTCAGGCTCATTTCTAAACTACTAAAATATAACAGCCTCAGGCTCATTTCTAAACTACTAAACTATAACAGCCTCAGGCTCATTTCTAAACTACTATAACAAGTATAACTCATATCCAAGAGAAGGGGAAACTTTTACCTTTGGAGAAGCCCACAAAAGCCCCTTTCTTCCACTTCTTTTCCGTCAAACTCGTCCACCAGCGCTCCCCACAAGTTTACCCACACTTTTCCTTCTTGCCGCCGCTCCAACAATTTCTCCTAAGGCAAGGTTTTCTTCAAAATCTAGAGAGAAAAGGGAGAGGGTTTCCAAGATGAAATGGCCAAGTCTTCCAAGACTTGGCCCTAAAATAGACCATATTCTCGTCAAAGGATGGGAGGACACTTGTCACCCTCCCATAGGCTTTTAACAAAATATATCCCGATTTTCGCCTCCGCAGAAAAATCCCGCCGAGCCGCTGCCCGCGCCACCGCCAAGGCCAGCAACCTCGCGGACTCCCAAGATAACCGCGCCATGGCTCAGATTCCACGCGCCATTGCACTTCAACCGAAATCGCCGCTTTGCTCGATCAAGCACCAAACTTGAAACTTCCATAACTTTTGACTCCGATGTCCTATCGACGAACGTTTTGTTGCGTTGGGAACTAGTTTTAACGGACTACACACTAGGCTTTTTAAACACCTAGAAATTCTTAACAACTGGGGTACAACACTCCAAGGTAGACTCAAAATCCGTCCAACACATGTTTGTCAACTTATCTTTCAACTTTCAAATCTGATATTCCTTGGTATGTTCTTATCTTATCTTCTTGAATTTACGGGGTGTAACATTCTCCCCCCCTTAGAAACATTCGTCCCGAATGTTCCTTCTAAGTCTCCAAACGCAGACGCAGTATAGTCTTCACTACTATACTTACGAAACCAATTATGCCACACCGCCATAATACCACGACGCATGAAACTCACATCCAAGCCAACAAGAATCATCTCTAAAACGTATAACAATACTAATAGCTCCACCCATGGTCCAAAGGATACTTCCTTCACACTTTACTTTATAACAAGGACACTTCCATCTTCTTAACATATCTTCGCTTTTTCTTACTCGTCGACTTTCTCGTACACTCGAACTCTTCCTACTATACGCATCATATTTCGCTATTGCTTCAGTTTCCAAAATCTCGGGGTTACTACCTCCAACTTGGTCATCATTAACTGGGAACATTCTAGATGGATCTCCGACAAAGATAACCGTAAAATCTTCCACTCAAGACGGCCTTGCATCCGAGGTTCTAACTGTTATAAATCCTAAAGCTCACACTTGTCTCGTCTCCAGACTTACCCATTTTCAACTACCCATGCTTCTAAATCACTTTTTTTTTACACAAAGCTATCCGAACATGGCACTCCGCATGTATCTACCATAACCACATAAACAAGTCTCTTAAGGGCTAAAGATATCTCCGCAACTACTGCCTCACTTTCCCTTTGTCGCTCTAATCATAATCCTGCAATGCAGGGCGCCTAGCTAAATAAGGCGATGAACCAGCCACCGATCCCGAAGGCTGAGTCTCTACATCTGTGCTACCTCTGGTCGAACAAACTCTCACAAAATGGCCCTGTTGGCCGCAAGCACACAAGCTGTCAAAGCAGTACGAAACTCCTCATAATGGAGTCTATTACAATGGCCACAACGAGGTAGGGGTGACCTCATCTGACTAACACCCCTTTCTCCCGAACAACTGAACCCGCAACTGACCCGGTAGGCTGAGTCATCCCTCTGTATCCCTCCTACGTGGACATCCTCCCACCACATGGCCCTGACGGCCGCAAGTATAACAATCTCCCAAACTAGCACGACACCCTGAGGATCATCCTCAGCTCTCTACCCATAGAACTCTGGAGAACTGCAACTCAAGAAATCCCGAAGTCTCAGACTATCGGATCTAGGGTGAATCACTGTACCGCTGAACCACCGGCCTCGTGCGTTCTCATTCCCACCACCGGACTAGCTAGTAATCGGGCCATCTCTTTGTAACTCCTATCCTCTGCTCTCGGCCGGGACTAGAGGCTCAGTGCCGTGGTCTCGTGAGCTACGCCTATTGCTCTAAACTCTCTCGGGCTAGCGCCGCAGAACTCCCCGAATGAAGCGCTATCTCGGATAATGACCGCCTGCGCCCTCGTAACCCTCTCGTGTTCTACTCGCGCCTCCTCACGCTTGCCCTCCCGGGCTCGTTGCCTTGCGTAGAGGCATAACGGGTGAAAAGAATACGCCGAGGAGTCCAACTTATAACACGACTCTAAGGCACGATCTCAGAGTGAGAAGAATGGAAACCAATCCTAAATATCCTGCACTCTCGATTATAGATGTGGTGCACAACACACCGATAATCAAGACTCTACTAGATACGGTTCAGACACTTTCCGAGGATTAATCGCTTCCGATACCACTTTTGTAACGACTCAACCTCGGCCTGTGGATCGTACCTTACCCCGCACCCTAGTGATACAACATCGAGAAAACCAATGAAATAAAAACTCAAGAAAGAAAACAAGAAATAAGAAAGCGGCAACCCAAACGGTTACCTTTTGTACATAAATGAAAACTTGAATAAGCATATCCCTTACAAACCCCCGCCACAACAAAGCATGCACTCTAAGAATTTTGGAACCATAATGACGGACAGGCCCCGCCATGCCCCTAAATATACAAAAGTCTACTACTTGTGGAACTGTACCACGTGACAAGCTTCCGAGATATGGAGCTTTCCGAGAACCGAACAATGATCCTAAGAGTGCGGATCAAGATGCTATATACCTCAACTGCGACATGAACGCACTTCCCGGCGAGGTCAAGACAACAGTACCAAGTATGTGAAATCGAAAATATCAGAAATGAAATCATAATAGTCTATATAAAGCAGAGACATGTATGATAACCAAACTACAAGACACAACATATAAGCCATGTCAAGTTGTGGACTCATGCCCGTGAAATCATCACTCAAATACAACCCGAATTTAACCCGCACAACGGCCGCATGGCCCCAGAACCGCCTCTCCAGCTGGGCCCATACCCGTGGACCATCCAACGGCTCGGTATGCCCAAAGGAGATAACAAGATAACAATCCTCGTGGAAACATACCCGGCCACCCAACGCGGTCGGTATGTCCAAACCACTAACAAGATAATACTCACCGTGGAAGCATACCCGCTGGCTACCCAACGTGTCGATGTCCAAACAAATAACAAGATAATACTCATCAGGAAGCATACCCGGCTACCCAACGTGTCAGTATGTCCATACAAATAACAAGATAATACTCACTGTGGAAGCATACCCGTGGGCTACCCAACGTGTCAGTATGTCCAATCAAATAACAATAATAACACCCCTAATGGAAGCATACCCGTGGGCCTCCCAACGTGTCAGTATGTCCATCAAGAATCGATATAGTGGAAGCATACCCGTGGGCTACCCAACGTGTCGATGTCCATCAATCAACCGGATAGCCGCCCTCCAACGAGACGCCAGAGTACGTAAATACAACACTTGCACAACAAAAGCTATCACAACAAGCATAGGCCAGTTCAACGTACTTTCATTTCATGTCAACAATTCCGGGTTTCAACCCCAAAATACTACATACTTTCATTCCCTCAAAACAAAGACCTCTTTCTACGTAAAATCCACACGATACTAACACCCGTAGTATCGAACACATTCAGGTTTAAATCAAGCACTTTAACACTTTTTAGCACAACGTCAAGTATACCATTTAAAAATCCAATAATGAATCCATTCCTTTACTCCTATAAAGTCATTATAACTAACTTCCCATAAAGTTGTTATAACACTTCAAATTCTTAAGTCTCTTTTCTTTTAGAAATCGAGTTCCTTACTTTGGAATTCTTAAGAAAAATCAAAACTTGATTTCAATAATTCTTATTAGAGCAGTCATGATCTAGGAAATGTAACACAATTTTTTCTTATCTTAGCTTCTATGCAGATGGAGGTTTCTACTGGTTTTAACATGATTAGTTGTCATTACTTCTTTCCTTTATTAACGCTGCATTGGCTTGTTCGATTCTTATTCCCATCTCCGAAATTTATGTAACATTATTCTTTTAAAAACCAAGTACTCATTTCTCACGAATGAGGTTTCACACTTTTCAACACCATTTAGGTCAATATATGTCAAGTCTCTTATCCTTTGAAATCAACAAACCATTCTTTTACCTACATAAAGCGGTTATAACCAACTTCCCATAAAGCCGTTATAACACTTTATGTTTTAAACCAACCAATTACAACTATAAGCCCTTATGAGACCAAGAGGGCTTATTCTTTAACCACCGAGTACCCATTACCAACGAATAAGATTTTCCTACTTTTACTCACAATCGAGACCTTTACACTTCATATCAAGACAAGGCACAACAAGGGAAATCAAATTCCTTTTACACACGTGCATCTACTGCACTATATATTTCACAAATAATCATGCTGAAGAGGATAGGAAGAATCACATACCTCGCGACGATTGTCGACAATAAGCAAAATGCTCCACAGTACTATCTCCCTTAAGTAGAATATGCTACTCGTAGTACTTCAATCCTATAAGGGTCATAAAATGTCTATCAATCTCTAGCTTCGAGCGTAGAATAAACTAAGTGCAAGGTCCCTACATTCTACGGAAATTTGGACAGAACTTCCTTTGTTTCTACTTACTATGCCACCTTTTTCAAGGCCGAAATTCAATAACCAACGCCACATTTAAGGCTCAATTGATCCAGCAAATACAAGGGGATTACACGCCTACTAATACGTGTAAAATTCCGCCCCACAACAACACAAAATAAACCAATAATTTCCATGCCATTCTTGGCCAACAATATAACCAATACTAACCCCTTTCAACTCTTTTCCAATTCAAGTTCTTAGGTCTAACATGATATATAGCCCTAGACATCTTCAACAACTACAATCCCCCTTTACAACATGTGACGACCCAATTAGTAACCAAATTGAAGTTATCATCTTAAGGCTACCATGCCCATTTTCGGTTTCAACAAGACAACATGATCCAAATCTATTCAAACATAACAGCCTCAGGCTCAATTCTAAACTACTAAAATATAACAGCCTCAGGCTCATTTCTAAACTACTAAAATATAACAGCCTCAGGCTCATTTCTAAACTACTAAAATATAACAGCCTCAGGCTCATTTCTAAACTACTATAACAAGTATAACTCATATCCAAGAGAAGGGGAAACTTTTACCTTTGGAGAAGCCCACAAAAGCCCCTTTCTTCCACTTCTTTTCCGTCAAACTCGTCCACCAGCGCTCCCCACAAGTTTACCCACACTTTTCCTTCTTGCCGCCGCTCCAACAATTTCTCCTAAGGCAACGTTTTCTTCAAAATGTAGAGAGAAAAGGGAGAGGGTTTCTTAGGAGGGTTTCCAAGATGAAATGGCCAAGTCTTCCAAGACTTGGCCCTAAAATAGGACCCTATTCTGTCAAAGGATGGGAGGACACTTGTCACCCTCCCATAGGCTTTTAACAAAATATCCCCGATTTTCGCCTTACCGCAAAAATCCGCGCCGGCGCCATGCCGCCGGCGCGGCTCTTCCACTTCCGAAAAGTTCCAAGATTCCGCGCGCACTGCATTTCAGCCGCGCTGCACTTCGAACCGAAAACTGTTGCTTTGCCTGACTGCGCACCAAACTTGAAACTTCCATAACTTTTGACTCCGATGTCCTATCGATGAACGGTTTGTTGCATTGGGAACTAGATTTAACGGACTACACACTAGGCTTTTTAAACACCTAGAAATTCTTAACAACTGGGGTACAACACTCCAAGGTAGACTCAAAATCCGTCCAACACATGTTTGTCAACTTATCTTTCAACTTTCAAATCTAATATTCCTTGGTATGTTCTTATCTTATCTTCTTGAATTTACGGGGTGTAACAAAAAGTAGTAAAATCTTATTCGTTAGTAATGGGTATTCGGTGGTTAAAGAATGAGCCCTCTTGGTCTCATAAATGCTTATAGTTGTAATTGGTTGGTTTAAAACATAAAGTGTTATAATGGCTTTATGGGAAGTTAGTTATAACGACTTTATGTAGGTAAAAGAATGGTTTGTTGATTTTAGAGTGATGATTTTACGGGCGTGAGTCCCTGACTTGACATGACTGTTTATATATTGTGGACTGTAGTTTGGTTACCATACATGTCTCCTGCTTTATATAGACTATTATGATTTCATTTACGATTTTACGCTTTCACATACTTGGTACTGTTAGATCGACCTCCTGGGGCCGTTCATGCCGCAGGTTGAGGTAAATAGCTTGCTGATCCGCACTCTTAGGATCGCTGTCCAGTTCTCGGAAAGCTCCATTTCTCCGGAGGCTTCGTCTTTTGGTACGGTTCCCTGAAGTTGTAGAACTCTTGTACATTCGGGGGTATGGCGGGGCCCTGTCCCGTCAGTGTTGTTATAAAATTCTTAGAGGTCTGTAGTACTATTGTGGGCAGGGTTGTAACTGTTATACCCCGTATTTTCCAGAGTATGTACGTGGGGGCGTACTTAGAAAAGTTTGAGCCTTAAAGTTAGGCATGATTCGAAATTTGTACACAACCCCCGTAAAGAGTCGTTTTTCGACGAAACGTTTTACAGAACTTGCGTAGGGAAAATTCCGGCTATGTCGTTTAGTATTTTTGCGGATTTTTCCGAGCGACGGAACATTTTTGGACCAACGAGAGGGTGACACTTGTCACCCTCAAGTGGCGGTTTGGAGTGGACGAAAGGGGGACGTTTCCTCCCTTGTTTTGTGCCTTATTTTGGCCTTGTTTTGTGCCTTGTTTTGTGCCATGTTTTGTGGAGTAGGGGTTAGGGTGCACTTGGCTTGATCTTGGCCTTACACTTGCCTTGCACATGGCTTGATCTTGTCCATTGGTTTCCCTATAAATACCCCCCCCCCCCTTGCTTAAAGGTTTTCTTCATCCCTCAATTCATTCTAAGTCTTGAAAACTCTTCCCTTTGTGTTGTTCTCGCCCCTAGCCTCTCCTCCCCTTTTGAGCCCTTGGCCGAGAGCCTCCCCCTCCCCCTTTGTAGTGTCTAGCCGAGGGGTACCCCCCCTTGCCTTGTTGTTCTCGTATAATACCCCCTTTGGTAGAGAAATACTTCTCCAAGTATTGTTATAATGCCCAAAATACCTTAGCCTTATACCTTGTAGTATTCCAAGTTACCTCTATACGTAGAGCCCGGAAATACTACCTTTTGTCCTTTTAGTCTCAAACCGAAACCCTAAGGAAATCTTCATAGCGAGTTGAAGTATATAGAAGAAGTTGTGTAGAACTTCTAAGGGTTGTTTGAGCGGGTTGAGCGCACGAGTAGAGCTAAACCTTGCTCAGGATCGACATTATAACTTGGATAATTTTGGGCTTATCGAGGTAAATATTATTGTCCCCTTATTGTAATTGGAAATTACATGTTGTAGAATTATATAGTTGAAGTATACTATATATAGAACTGAACATAGCTTTGTGGTAATGTCTTTTGACTTAAGCCTGAATATAAAGAAGAGAACTGAACTATAATTACATAGATCAGACATTCTGAGACTTGTGTGGTATTACTGTAGTAGAATTGTATACGTCCCTTAGATTATAAACCCCCGTTGGCTTGGTAGCCACTCGATAGAGGAGATTTACGCGCATGCGGGGAGGTGCCGCCAATTTTCTGTTGAATATGGAACCGCGGTTAGAAGTTAATAGACGCGTGGCCTATATAGGTGGAAGTACTACGAGTAGCGTATTCTACTTGAAGAGTGGAAAAGGCTAGCCGGGTTACAGTACTGTGGAGCGTTTTGCTTATTGTCGATAATCGTCGCGAGGTATGTGAACCTCTTCCTATCCTTTCTAGCATGATGTTTTGTAAACTATGTAGTACGGTAGACGTACATGTGCTAAATGAGTTTGGTTGGTTCAAAACATAGGGTGTTATAATAGCTTTATGGGAAGTTAGTTATAACGACTCTATGTGGGTAAAAGAATGGTTTATTGATTGTAGAAGTTAAGAGACTTGATCTTGAAAGATAAGAGACTTAACTTATTTGACTTGTTATATAACATTTTGTTTAAAGTGTTGTGAAACCTCATTCGCGAGTAATGAGTACTTGGCTTTAAAAAGAATAATGTTTTATTGATTTCGGAAATGAGAATAAGTGTCGAGCAAACCACAAAGAATACTAATAAAGGAAAATGTATTGACAAATAACTAATTGTTGTTAAAACCAAGAGAAACCTCCATCCGCATAAGCTAAGATAAGACAAAATTGTATTACATTTCCTAGATCATGGTCATTGTAATAAGATTGTTATAAACAAGAATAAATCGCCACACATAAGACATATGTTACTCAATTGTTTTTAAAAAAAAAAGATTAAGACTATGAGTTATGAAACCTTTCTAAAATGAGAAACTTGAGCATTTGTAATTAGGCAAACTTGAACGTTTGGAAAATAATGTTGTTACTTGATTTTACAAAGGGAAGTATTTTGGTTTACTTAAAAAGATAGTCACTCTATTTTTATATCATGTATTGTGTGACTTTTGTGAAAGAAACGGATCCTTTAATAAGAGTTAATGTGTAGTACTTTGGGGTTAAAACCCTAATTGTTGTAATAAAATATAAGTCTATGAGTTTGTTGAACTTGCCTATGCTTGTGTGATAGCCTTTGTTGTGCAAGTGTTGTATTCTCGTTACCGCTCTCGCCGAGGCGGCTATCCGTTGATTGATGGACATACCGACACGATGGGTGGCCCACGTATGCTTCCACTAATCGATCCTTTTGGACATACCGACACGATGGGTGGCCCACGTATGCTTCCATTAGGAGTGTGATCTTGTTATTTGTTCTCGACATACCGACATGATGGGTGGCCCACGAGTATGCTTCCATTTTGATTGTTATCTTGTTATTCGCTGACATATCGACACGATGGGTGGCCCACGAGTATGCTTCCATTTCGATTGTTATCCGGATATTTCCTTTGGACATACCGACACGATGGGTGGCCCACGTATGCTTCCATCGATGGTTCCACGCCATGCTTATACCGAAAGTGAGATGCCGGCATGCGATCGTTGTGCGTTAAATTCGGGATTATATTTGAGTGATGACTGAGGCGCGAGCCCTCGACTTGACATGATCGCTTATGTTGTGAATCGTAGTTTTGTTATCATACATGTCTCTGTTTTTATAGATCGTTATGATTTCATTTACGATTTTTCGATTCACATACTTGGTACCGTTGTTATCGACTCTCTTCGGGCCGTTCATGCCGCAGTAGAGGTACACCGATGTTGGTCCTCGCCATAGGATCACAATTCATTGGAAGCTCCGCTTCTCCGAGGCTTATCTTTGGTATATTACCCCGAGTTGTAGGTTCTTGTACATTCTGTGGTATGGTGGGCCCTGTCCCGTCATGTTGTATAAAACTCTTCGAGGTCTGTAGATCACACAAGCGTGGTTTGTAAAAGGGATTAAACTGCTCGTTTTGAAAGACTTGCATATATATATTTTATCGAAGGTGACCGTTTGGTTGGCCTGTTTTATGATCATATATCTTGTTTCATGTTTAAGTTTTATTTCCGCTGATTTACTCTGATGTTGTATCACTAGGGTGCCCGGGGTAAGGCACCAGTCACGGGCCCCGGAACGGGTCGTGACAAAAGTGGTATCGAGCGCGTTAATCCTGAAAGTGTCTACAGACCGTGTCTAGTGTAGTCTTGATTATCGGTGTGTTGTGCACCACATCTATAATCGTGAGGTCGCAGGACATTTAGGATTGGTTTCCCTTCTTCTCATTCCGAGATCGTGCCTTAGAGTCGTGTTGTAAGTTGGACCCTCCGACGATCTCGTTTTTACCGCTATGCCTCCGCGCAGTGCAACCAGAGCCTGGCGGCAAGACAAACGAGGAGCTGCTAGTGGGATACAGAGGAGTACGAGGGCGCAGGCCCGAACATTACCTGAGATAGTGCTTCAGGCATCGAGTTTTGTGACGCCGCCACCCAAAGAAGTTTAGAGTCGCAGCGATGGCTGCCGAGACCACAAGACTGAGCCTCCAGTCCACACCGAGCAGATGAGATGGGCAAGCGAGATGGCTGGCCATCGCCGTGGTCGTGGCAGATATGAGATAGGCCGACGCAGCAGCCGAGCCTAAGAGCACCCGTAGTTCACCCCGGCGTATAGTTTGAGGCTACGGACTTTCTCGAGTTGTAGCCCGCCGAGTTTTATGGGTCAAGGCACGAGGATGATCCGCAGGAGTTCATCCGGCGCTGGCGTCGTCAGCGAGTGATCAAGGCTTCGAGACCGAGTCGGTGGTCTTAGGTTCGCATCGGCCGCGTGATACCGCAGCCGATCGTTTGATTCGTGAGCCGCCGGAGAGCATGCGCTTCCAGCAGTGGGACGAGTTCTCGAGGCATTCTCACTCACTTCTTGCCTCCGCATTTGGAGGGCACGGGCCGACAAATTTATGATCTTTGAGACAGAGAGGCGACGGTTCGGGAGTACAACGTGGAGTTTGACTCGTTGGCTCGGTATGTCCCCGCTTTAGTGGCAACCATGGAGGATAGAGTGCACCGCCACGCCACCGGCTAGATGATTACTTGACAGAGGCTTGTTCAGGAGTAGCTCTTCAGCCGGGCATGGACATTGCCCGCATGCAGGCTCATGCACTAGGATGTGAGGCACGGAGAGGTCAACGGAATGACCTGGATCAGCAGAAGAGGGCAAGGACAGCAGGGTCTTTTGGCGACTTTCGAGGCGGACCGCCTCAAAGAATAAAGCTAGTTATGTACTCCGCCAAGATCGAGTGGTCCTCCACCGCCTTCGTGAGCGGTCGTGGCTCGAGGTTCAGATTTTCGGGAGAGCAGGGGTGTTAGCCAGCTGAAGCCACCCCTACCTCGTTGTGACCGTTGTGGTAGGCTCCATTTTGGAGAGTGTCGTGCTAATTTGGGAGTTTGTTTTACATGCGGCCAGCAGGGCAATTTTGCGAGAAATTGTCCACTGCAGGTAGCGGATGTAGAGACTCGGCCTTCAGGATCTATGGCTGGTTCATCACCTTCTACAGTTATGCGCCCTGTAGGATAGGCCTATGATTAGAGTAAAACGGTGCATACAGGCATATCTTTAACCCTCTAGAGTTTTGGTATGCTTGATATGATGATCTTATTATTGTGTGCTATGTACGGATAGCGTTGTGTTATTTGTGAGTTAGAAAACATGGTTAGTTGGAAGGATAAGTATGGGGGCATGGTAGGTGTGAACCTTAGAATATTTCACGATTGAGACCTTAGAGGTAAGGTCGTCTTGAGCAAAAGATTTATTTTATGTTTGACCTTTATCAGAGTGCGTAGTATACGTGGCAGATATTTATGTAATAAGTCCGTGGGTTGTGTAAAATGAAAGTGGTGGCTTTCAGGATGTAAATTAGTAAGATTGTTCCGTATCGAGGAGCAAGAGTTGGCGCGACGGAGGGTCGGGTTGAGGCGACGGGTCAACCCGTAGCCCGCTTTTAGGTGGGTCGGTTAGGTGGTCCCGCCAGATGGTAGGGTCACGAGGGTGCTAGGCCCCAGTTTAGATGACCATCGTATGATTTCGTGGATATGTTCGGCCAGAAGCGGTTCGTGAAGGCCGGGAATGGCCTTAAAGAAGATCGAGGCTAGTAAGATGACCAAGTTTGGAGGTAGTGGCTCCAGAAATTTTGGGAACTGAAGTAATGACTGAAGTATGGTACGTATACTGGGAGAGTTCAAGTGACTACGACGAGTAAGGAAAGAAGTGAACGTGTGTTAGCAGAATAAGAGATCATTTTGATGTGAAGTGAAGATGCGAAGAGAGTATCCTTTAGACCAGGGTGGAAGCTTTTGTGATGTTAGAGGTGATTCCTCGTAGGCTTGGATTAAATATTGGAGCGTGTGTTATTTTGTGGCCATGTGTGGCATTGGCAACTTGTTTAAGTTAAGAAGGAACTTCTTCGTTATCCGTCTTGAGAAGGAACATTCGGGACGAATGTTTCTAAGGAGGGGAGAATGTTATACCCCGTATTTTCCAGAGTATGTACGTGGGGGCGTACGTAGAAAAGTTTGAGCCTTAAAGTTAGGCATGATTCGAAATTTGTACACAACCCCCGTAAAGAGTCATTTTTCGACGAAACGTTTTACAGAACTTGCGTAGGGAAAATTCCGTCTATGTCGTTTAGTATTTTTGCGGATTTTTCCGAGCGACGGAACATTTTTGGACCAACGAGAGGGTGACACTTGTCACCCTCAAGTGGCGGTTTGGAGTGGACGAAAGGGGGACGTTTCCTCCCTTGTTTTGTGCCTTATTTTGGCCTTGTTTTGTGCCTTGTTTTGTGCCTTGTTTTGTGCCATGTTTTGTGGAGTAGGGGTTAGGGTGCACTTGGCTTGATCTTGGCCTTACACTTGCCTTGCACATGGCTTGATCTTGTCCATTGGTTTACCTATAAATACCCCCCCTTGCTTGAAGGTTTTCTGCATCCCTCAATTCATTCTAAGTCTTGAAAACTCTTCCCCCCTTTGTGTTGTTCTCGTCCTAGCCTCTCCCCCTCCCCCTTTTGTGAGCCCTTGGCCGAGAGCCTCCCCCTACCCCTTTGTAGTGTCTGGCGAGGTACCCCCTTGCCTTGTTGTTGTTCTCATATAATACCCCCTTTGGTAGAGAAATACTTCTCCAAGTATTGTTATAATGCCCAAAATACCTTAGCCTTATACCTTGTGTATTCCAAGTTACCTCTATACGTAGAGCCCGGAAATACTACCTTTTGTCCTTTTAGTCTCAAACTGAAACCCTAAGGAAATCTTCATAGCGAGTTGAAGTATATAGAAGAAGTTGTGTAGAACTTCTAAGGGTTGTTTGGAGCGGGTTGGAGCGCACGGAGTAGAAGCTAAACCTTGCTCAGGATCGACATTATAACTTGGATAATCTTGGGCTTATCGAAGTAAATATTATTGTCCTTATTGTAATTGGAAATTACATGTTGTAGGATTATATAGTTGAAGTATACTATATATAGAATCAACATAGCTTTCGGCAATGTCTTTTGACTTAAGCTGAATATAAAGAAAGAGAATCAACTATAATTACATAGGATTGTATTACAAGAGACTTGTGGTATTACCGTAGTAGAATCAGATACGTCCGGTTAGGCGTATAAACCCCCAGTTGGCTTGGTAGCCTACTCGATAGAGGAGGAGATTTACGCGGTCATGCGGGGAGGTCCCGCCAATTTTCTGTTGAATATGGAACCGCGTTAGAAGTTAATAGGCGTTTGTGGGCTATATAGGTGGAAGTACTACGAGTAGCGTATTCTACTTGAAGAGTGGAAAAGGCTAGCGACATGCGATCGTGGAGCGTTTTGCTTATTGTCGATAATCGTCGCGAGGTATGTGAACCTCTTCCTATCCTTTCTAGCATGATGTTTTGTAAACTATGTAGTACGTGAGACGATACGTGCTAAATGAGTTTGGTTGGTTCAAAACATAGGGTGTTATAATAGCTTTATGGGAAGTTAGTTATAACGACTCTATGTGGGTAAAAGAATGGTTTATTGATTGTAGAAGTTAAGAGACTTGATCTTGAAAGATAAGAGACTTAACTTATTTGACTTGTTATATAACATTTTGTTTAAAGTGTTGTGAAACCTCATTCGCGAGTAATGAGTACTTGGCTTTAAAGAGAATAATGTTTTACTGATTTCGGAAATGAGAATAAGTGTCGAGCAAACCACAGCAGCGCTAATAAAGGAAAATGTATTGACAAATAACTAATTGTTGTTAAAACCAGTAGAAACCTCCATCTGCATAGAAGCTAAGATAAGACAAAATTGTATTACATTTCCTAGATCATGGTCATTAACAAGATTGTTATAAACAAGAATAAACTGCTCACACATAAGGCATATGTTACTCAATTGTTTTAAAAAAAAAAATTAAGACTATGAGTTATGAAACCTTTCTAAAATGAGAAACTTGAGCATTTGTAATTAGGCAAACTTGAACGTTTGGAAAATAATGTTGTTACTTGATTTTACAAAGGGAAGTATTTTGGTTTACTTAAAAAGATAGTCACTCTATTTTTTTATACTGCGGGTATTGTGTGACTTTTGTGAAAGAAACGGATCCTTTAATAAGAGTTAATGTATGTAGTACTTTGGGGTTAAAACCCGGATTTGTTGTAATAAAATATAAGTCTATGAGTTTGTTGAACTTGCCTATGCTTGTTGTGATAGCCTTTGTTGTGCAAGTGTTGTATTCCTGTGTTACCGCGTCTCTCGTTGGAGGGCCGGCTATCTGGTTGATTGATGGACATACTGACACGATGGGTGGCCCACGGGTATGCTTCCACTAATCGATCCTTTTGGACATACTGACACGATGGGTGGCCCACGGGTATGCTTCCATTAGGAGTGTGATCTTGTTATTTGTTCTTGGACATACTGACACGATGGGTGGCCCACGAGTATGCTTCCATTTTGATTGTTATCTTGTTATTCGCTTTGGACATACTGACACGATGGGTGGCCTACGAGTATGCTTCCATTTCGATTGTTATCGGGATATTTCCTTTGGACATACTGACACGATGGGTGGCCCACGGGTATGCTTCCATTGGGATGGTTCCACGGCCATGCTTATACCGAGGTGAGATGCCGGGGCATGCGGCCGTTGTGCGGGTTAAATTCCCGGGATTATATTTGAGTGATGACTGGCGTGAGCCTCGACTTACATGATCGCTTTTATGTTGTGAACTGTAGTTGTGTTATCATACATGTCTCCTGTTTTTTTATAGACTGTTATGATTTCATTTACAATATTTTTCAGTTTCACATACTTGGTACTGTTGTCTTGACTCCTTCGGGCCGCGTTCATGCCGCAGTAGGTACACCAATGTTGGTCCTCGCCATGGATCACAATTCACGTTGGAAGCTCCGTTTCTCCGGAGGCTTATCTTTGGTATGTTACCCTGAGTTGTAGGTTCTTGTACATTCAGGGGTATGGCGGGGCCCTGTCCCGTCATGTTGTATAAAACTCTTAGAGGTCTGTAGTACTGTTGTGGGCAGGGTTTGTAAAAGGGATTAAACTGTTCGTTTTGAAAGACTTGTATATATATATTTTATTGGAAGGTGACCGTTTGGTTGGCCTGTTTTATGATCATATATCTTGTTTCATGTTTAAGTTTTATTTTCGCTGATTTACTCTGATGTTGTATCACTAGGGTGCACGTAAGGCACTACCACGGCCCCGAGCAGGTCGTGATAGAATTCGAGGTAATCGCTCGTGTTTATATATTTTTTTTACAGAAAGGTAACCGTTTTGGGGTTAGCCTATTTTCGTATTATCTGGTTTCATGCTTAAGCTTTTAATTTCCGCTGATTTTTCTCTGATGTTGTATCACTAGGGTGCCCGGGTAAGGCACCAGTCACGGGCCCGAGGTCGGGTCGTGACAACAATACCCTTAGGGACCTTGGGTTTAAGTCTTGTGAATAATGGAACAAAATTACAAAATTTCTTGTGGGAGTGAGGGTGAACCCGTGAGCTATGTTCAACAAGAACAAGTTTCTCAAATTTTTTCTAAGTGTTGGAGACTTAGTCTTGCACTAGTGTGGTATATATAACACAATGAAGGGTCAAGATTATAACAAATGTGTGGCTTGGATGAAGATCATTAATTAAATAGCCAAGTGGACAAGTTGACTTGGTCAATATTATCAAGCTAGCAAGACTTATCATCTTCAATGGTCAATGACCATTTTAACCTTGCAATTTTCGTCCAACACCATGTGGGGGAGGTGCCACGTGTCGCCCTCTCATTCATCCATAAAATTCCGTAACCCTCGTGGGCCCCACAAAACGTAAAATTCCTCGGGTGGGCCCCACATGGCCAAATCCGTAAAAATAAATTTCCATTATGTTAATAAGTTCCATACTCCTCAAATAATGCATTTTGAGAATCCAATTCTCAACAACGAACATTTTTCCTTTCCGACGCTCTAAGATTTTCCGTCAAAAACAATTCTTTCTTTCGTACTCAATTTTCAAGTCTTGATTCCTTACATACATTCTCTTATACATGTCCGGACTTACTGGTGTAACATTCTTCCCCTTAGAAACATTCGCCCCGAATGTTCTTAGTCTGTCAAGCTATACAAACTCCTACGCCTCTTTACTATGCCTATCAATCAATACTCCACAAGACTAACGATGCCACACATGGCCACCACATAACATACGTAGACATAACAATGGACCTTCCGTCCGTGGCCCCTTATCACAATACTCGAAGGTTACAGTCTTCTCAAACACGGGATCCTTAGAGGTTCCTATATTTTCTTACTTGTCATACTTTCTCGTACTTCCAATCTTATTTAGCATTCGTACAAAATTTCAAATATTGTTTCTGTTCTCCAATCCATGGAGTTACTAACCAAACTTGGCCATATACTACTTGAATTTCCGCTAAGGCTCTTCTCGGTCCTTACGACCTGATTCCGGTGGAACGCGTCGACAAACTCGCACAACGATCAACTAGACTTGGGCCTTGCATCCTCGTGACCCTATCACATAGCAGAACCATTTCTAACTGACATCACCCCATTTCGTACTACCGGCTGACCCGAAATGAGTCCATAACCCGACTCATCGTCATACTTAACTTCTCATTCTTAGTCTTAAATAAATCTTTCTCTTATCTCAAGGTACTTCTTACCCTATCCCCCTATTCACTAGAGGTTCGTCACATAAGCCAAAGTATTTCTACTGTACATTTTTCCCTATCGGTCTTACACTGTTATGGGGCAATTACAACTTGTGAACTCTGCATAACTATAGTCTCAGTTCACTTACCATTCTTGTCAACATTTTTAACTTTTCACTTTACTAATCAAAGTATTCCTACCTCTGGGTCAATAACATAACTGCTTCCCTCATGACCCTATAGTCTTCTCCTAACTGAGAAACTGGAGGCTCTGGTGCTGGGGCCTCAAAACCTGGCGCAGAAGAACTCGCCGATCAAGACAACATCCAGATACCACAGGCATAAGCCCTATCAACTCTGAGTCCGACCGTAGCTCTGCTACCCTTTGCCCTCTCGGCGATCATGCTCTCGAGGCATGGGCAGAACACAAAAATACGTCAGAGAGGAATTATCTTACTAACACAGCTCTATGGCACGATCTTAGAGTGAGAAAAATAGAAACCAACTCCTAAATGTCCTGTAGCCTCCTGTTTATGGGTGTGGCGCGCAACACACCGATAATCAAGACTCTACTAGACACGGTCTGTAAACATTCCGAAGATTGACTGCTCTGATACCACTCAAGCCCCAACCCCGCTCAGGATCGTGCCCTACCTGGGCACCCTACTACCTTAACAACACAAGTAAACTGCGGAATTTAAATAACACCTCATTTTTTTTTAAAACCAACATACGTGCAAGGGCAAAGCCGACCAGGCTGCCATATAATATACATAATAAAAGACACTACACTGTACATGAGTCCAATCCCACATATGAATACAGACCTCTAAGAGTTTTACTGATCTATGACGGGACAAGGCCCCGCCGTACCCATAACTGTACAAAATCTCAGATCAAGAATCTATACCAAAAGATAAACTCAATGGATGGAGCTATCCAAAACTCGAGCGGTCCTACACCTGTAGATCACCAAACTGCGTACCTAACACCTGCGGGCATGAACGCACTCGGAAGAAGTCGATAACAGTACCGAGTATGGAAATGAACAAGGTCTGAACCAAATCATAACTGTATAAAAGAAAAGACAGGGGCAAGTATAAAAATGAAATACCAGATCCTACCGTGCCATTTTAACTCCTGAAATCAATCGTATATTAACCGTTCTTTTCCTTCTTTCAATGAGAATTAACATCATATTCTTACGTACTTACTTTAAGGATTTAATCAAGTTTTTCCACATAACTTACATAACTTACATAACATAATCCGGCCCTTTATGGAGGGACTTCTTATTTGGGAGCTTACTTTGATTATCCGTGATGCGTGATAACGCATCCGCCCATTGCGGGACACGGTGTACTGATGAATCATGTGACATAATCCGGCCCGCCTGTGGGGCTCGGTGTACTGTGGAATCATGTAGCATAATCCGGCCCGCCTGTGGAGCTCGGTGTAATGTGGAATCATGTAGCATAATCCGGCCCGCCTGTGGAGCTCGGTGTAAGATGACGTAACCCAGCCTATGTGTAGGCTCGGGGTAATATGGCGTAATCCGGCCTATGTGTAGGCTCGGTGTATCTCATAACGTAATCCGGCCTATTTGTAGGCTCGGTGTATTTCATAACGTAATCCGGCCTATTTGTAGGCTCGGTGTATTTCATAACGTAATCCGGCCTATTTGTAGGCTCGGTGTGATATTTCCTTACATAACATTTTTAAACTATCTTTTCACTTCTTCTTAAGTCGTCATAACAACTTCCCATAAAGCTATTATAACAACCATTCATTTTAGAGAACTTAAGACACTTTTATTCTTACAACATTAGGAAAACTAGACCCAAAAATACTACGTACATACATACTTAAAAAGAATCATAAAACTCCTTTCTTTTTAAAGCTCAAGTCACACACTCTTTTGGAAACCATCTTCTTAACTTTTGAAATAAATAAAGAAGCCATACTTTTTAAAGTTTAGTCATTCCCACTCATAAAATCAAGGCTTATAGTATTAACCCCTCGTAGCATACACTCTTTAAAATCATATCGCTTAAAACTTCATAATCCTTAAAAGACAATCAAAGTTCGTAGTCTTAAAACTTCATAACAGACATTCTTTAAAGTCCATTTACTTATACTTATAAAATCGTATCATCTACACTTTAGAAATCGAGTCCCATAACTTGAAAAATAAAGTTTCATACACTTCCAAAACCAAGTAACTTATTCTCTTTAAAACCATATAACCTCCACTTTTAAAATCAGTCCCTTTTTCACATATAAACTCAAGTCATTTTTAAACATAAAATCAACTTGCTTACTTTAAATAAATCAAGACACATAGCTTTAAATCAAATCTCATAACTTCCTAACCATTCTTACCAACATCTCCCATAAGACTTGGTAAGGACTTAGGATAACTTTAGACATATTTTGAACTTAGAATCAACAACTTGGACACTTCTTAACTTCTAAGAGTGGAAGGAATCATGAAATACTATCACATGGCTATTTCATACGTAGGATCATGCCAAAGAAAGAAGAGGTTCACATACCTCGCGACGACTAGCGACAAGTTGCAAAATGCTCCCAAGTACTTAATCCTTGCTAGCTTTTCCACCCCTTCAAGTAGAATACGCTACTCGTAGTACTTCAACCTATAATGGCCATAATACGTCCATTAACCTCTAGCTTCAAACGTAGAATAATACTAAGTATACAGTCTCTTATTCTACGAAAAATCGGGCAGCACTTCCTTTGTTTCTACATACTTTGCCACCTTTTTCAAGGCCGAATACAATAACCAAACATGCCACATTTAAGGCTCAACATACCAATCAATCAAAGGGGATTACACGCCTTACAATACGTGTAAAATTCCGCCCCAAAATTCATACCAAGTAAGTTTAATATCCAAGCCATTCTCGGCCAACTTATAACCGATCCTAAGTCCTTTCCAATTCTTTTTAAATCCACGTTCTTAGGTCTAACATGTTATATAGTCATAGACAACTTCAACAATTACAATTTCCTTCTTTATATAACATGTGACGACTTATACTTATAATCAACTTGAATTGTAATCTTAAGCCTAAACATGCTAGTTTCGGATTAGGGTTCCAATAGCCAATATACATATCAAACTTCATAATATAAATATCTCATGCTTGCTAATATCCATAGTTACAACAATAAGTAATCTTAATTACTAAAACGACAAGAATTTATACCTTTACAAGCCCTTAAAAATTCCAAGATTCAAAGTCGCTCCTTAGAAATTCTTAGCTCCTTTCCTTTACGCTCCAATCCGCTATTTGAAGCCCTTATAAGTTCACAACCAACTTCTCTTCCATTTCCAATCCAAAACTAGGAAAACCACTTAGGTTTTCGCCTTGCGACTAACGTGAAAACGCCGTTTTTCCGAAATATTTCTATTGAGATACCCTTACAATACCCTTAGGGACCTTGGGTTTAATTCTTGTGAATAATGGAACAAAATTACAAAATTTCTTGTGGGAGTGAGGGTGAACCCGTGAGCTATGTTCAACAAGAACAAGTTTCTCAATTTTTTTCTAAGTGTTGGAGACTTAGTCTTGCACTAGTGTGGTATATATAACACAATGAAGGGTCAAGATTATAACAAATGTGTGGCTTGGATGAAGATCATTAATTAAATAGCCAAGTGGACAAGTTGACTTGGTCAATATTATCAAGCTAGCAAGACTTATCATCTTCAATGGTCAATGACCATTTTAACCTTGCAATTTTCGTCCAACACCATGTGGGGGAGGTGCCACGTGGCGTCCTCTCATTCGTCCATAAAATTCCGTAACCCTCGTGGGCCCCACAAAACGTAAAATTCCTCGGGTGGGCCCCACATGGCCAAATCCGTAAAAATAAATTTCCATTATGTTAATAAGTTCCATACTCCTCAAATAATGCATTTTGAGAATCCAATTCTCAACAACGAACATTTTTCCTTTCCGACGTTCGGAAGATTTTCCGTCGTAAAAACAATTCTTTCTTTCGTACCAATTTTCAAGTCTTGATTCCTTACATACATTCTCTTATACATGTCCTGGACTTATGGGGTGTAACACTCCCTACCATCAATTCTTCCCGAAACCCATGATAAATTCCCTACCCTTCCAAATGGCACGCGAATCCTCTCTCCTATTGCGGGCCCAAGTTCTATTCCATCTACACATTCCCCTCTGTCTATACCTCCAAAAATACCTTCTAATGACTTAATCACAAATGTATCTTCAGAACAACATGAAACTCCATCCGTTGGTACAACATGTCACGACCCGACCCCGGGCCCGCGACTGGTGCCCTACCTGGGCACCCTTACAGGTATACATCAGAGATAATCAGCGGAACATACATGAAACTTATAAATAAATCATCAAAGATAAAATCAACAGGTTAGCCGATAGGGCTACCTTTCTGGACATATAAATAAACAACCGAAGCAGTTGCCTCATTTCCTTTACAAACTGAACCACAAAATGTGACTACAGACCTCTAAGAGTTTAACCATAACAACTTTGGCGGGACAGGGCCCCGCCATACCCCTGAATATACATGAAACTACAACCTCAGGGAAAACCGTACCAAGAGATAAGCCTCCGGAGCAAATGGAGCTTTTTCCCAAAAACTGAACCGAGATCCTAAGAGCAAGGATCACCAACCTGGGTACCTAAACTCGCGGCATTTAACGCAGCTTCAGAAGGGTCGACAACAAAAATTTGAATATGGAATGTAAATAACGTCTGAGAAACATATCATAATCAGACAAAAGAATGACAAGGACAAGTATAAAATACATACCAGATCCTGCCGTGTCATTACCACTTATGAACTTAATCTTACATTAATATCTTTTCCCATTTTCAATAAAGGTTATAGCCACATCCTTACGCACATGATTAGGAAAAATCATTAAGTTCATTACTATATAACTCACTTATCTTTCATAAGTATAATTCGGCCCTTAAAGGAGGGCGCATATACTACCCGGCCCAATCTGGGACGCGATCACGTCACACAAAAATCAAAGCGTGTCCGTGGAATCCCCCATCACTGCCGACAGCTATAAGTGTAAAATATAACCATGTGACGCGCCCGTGGCATCCCACCTCACCGCTTGCATACATACACAACACAAATATATATATCTCCTGCCCGTGGAATCCCACATCACTGCCGACAACTATAAGTGTAAAATATAACCATGTGACTACGTGGCATCCAGTATCCCACCACCGCATGCATACACAACACACATATATATATATATATATATATATATATATATATATATATAAATATATATAACGCGGCCGCATGCCCCGGAATCCCACATCGTATAAGCATGGCCATAACGTGCCCTCGGCATCCCTCATCGTAGGTGTAGGTCTTCATGGGGAGCTAGCCCATGGAGTAATAATATAACATGCCCCTAATCCTCATCATCGGGTATATGTCTTCATGGGGAGCTAGCCCATGGAGTAATAACACGCGCGGGCATCTAACCCGCATCCTGGCTGCATGCCCCGGCATCCCTCATCGTATAAGCATGGCCAAGATCAATCACAATGGAAGCCTACCCGTGGAATCCCCACACCGCCAGACGTCGATAAAATGTCCGGCATCTAACCCGCATCCCGTCACATGCCGGAATCCCACATCGTATAAGCATGTCCAAGGATCAATCATGATGGAAGCATACCCGTGGAATCCCACATCACTGTCGGTACGTCCAAGTAAACTTATAACCAGACAGCCGGCCCTCCAACTGAGAGACACGACAACGTAGACATATAATACTTGCACTCAAAGCTATCACAAGCAAACCTAGGCAAGTTCATTAAACCTTAGACTTCCATTTTTATAAACTCATGGCACTTCACACACACATAAAAATCCGAATTTAACCTCAAGATACTAACACGTAGTATCGGGCTTGTGTACATTAAACATAAGTCAAGATACTTTTATAAAAACATTTCTGGCTTCTAAATCAAGTGACCCTTACTTTAAAGCTTTAAGCAAGTGATACCCTTAAATCAAATTATTTCCTTGATTACTTTATTAGAGAAAACCATTCTCTTAACCTTCCATAAAGCCGTTATAACCAACTTCCCATAAAGCCGTTATAACCCTTTATGGTTTTAGACAAACCCATTCCTTTTATAACCAAGAGACTTATACTTTTTAAAACCAAGTATTGTATACTTTCAAATCGATTCTCTTAACTTCAAAAAATACAATTAGTCTCTTAACCTTTAGAAATCAAGTGACTCTTTTTATTATAAAACCTTAGGCAATTGATGCCTTAAAAACAAGTCATTTATCTTTCCATAAAACAAATATAACCAACTCCCCATAAAGTCGTTATATTCACTTTATACCTTAGTCAAGTACAATTTCCTATCCAAGGGACTTATACGTTTAAAACGATACAAGTATCACATACTTTAAAACTCTTCAAGTCTCTTAACTTTAATAAAACTTAAGACATCCTTAATACTTTCAAAGAAGCGAGTTAATCTCCTAACTCACCCGACTTGGCCATTCATATACTAGTAAAGGATATCAAGATCTTGTACGTCTACCGTACTATATACGTGCGACTAGTCATGCTCAAAGGATAGGAAAAGTTCTACATAGAGTAAATCACACAACTACCTCTTAACTTCTAAGAGTAGAAGGAAACATGAAATGATACCACAGGTATATTCCATACATAGAATCATGCCAAAGGAAGGAAGAGGTTCACATACCTCGCGACGATTATCGACAAGTAGCAAAATGCTCCAAAGTACTCCAACCTTGATAGCTATTCCATCCTCCAAGTAGGATACGCTATACTTAGTACTTCAACCTATAATGGTCACAATACGTCCATTAACCTCCTACTTCAAACGTAGAATATTCCAAGTGCTAAGTCGCTAAATTCTACGGAAAATCGGACAACACCTCCTTTGTTTTTACTTACTTTGCCACCTTTTTCAAGGCCGAATACAATAACCAAACACGCCACATTTAAGGCCCAATCAATGCAATCAACAATAGGGGATTACACGCCTACAAGACGTGTAAAATTCCGCCCCACAAATGATATCAAATTAATACAACTTACTAGGTCAATTCGGCTAACTTGAAGTACTACAACATCAATTCTTATCCAATTTCCATTTCATTCCAAGTTATTAGCCTAACATGATATCAAGTCGCAAACGATTATAACTACTATAATCTCCAAGTAAGTAACATGCGACGATTTCTAATAAACGACCAATTAGTAATCCAACTTCAAGTGGCTAATATAACACTTTGGATTTAAGATACAAGCAATCCATAATACTTATGAACTTCAACATATCAACTTCATGCTAGCAACATGCAAAGCTAACAACAACAATATAAATATAATCTTGTAACACTATTAAGAGACAAGATTATACCTCAACGAATCTCAATCTAACTTCCAAATCCGAAGTCGCTCCATAGCAACTTAGAGACTCTTCAAGACACTTCAATCCGCTACTTGAGACCCTTAGAACAACACCAACCAATTTCCTTCAATCTTCCACACAAAACCTAGAAAGACAACTAGGTTTTCGCTTTGCGACTAACCCGAAAACTATCTTTTTCCGAGATTTTTCTATTGAGATACACTCACAATACCCTCATGAACCTTGGTTTAAAGTGTGGAGCTTAAAGAACAAGGAACAAATTTTTTTGTCATGAGAGCTAGCCCAAACCCGAGAGCTCCTAGTGAGAGTTCTTCAAATTTTGTGAAATTTTGGCTAACTGTTAAGCTTGTCTTGCACTACTAGTATTATATAGTGTAATGGAGGGTCATGATATAAACAAATGGGTGGTCTAGATAAGCTCCTAGCAAATATCAAGCCTTTGTGGGTCCTTTGACTTGGTCAAGATTATCAAGCTTGCTACTTGCAAGACTTAGTCATCCAAGACTATGGTCAATGACCATTTTGGCCATGCCTAATTCGACCAAGGCATCAATAAGGGGGGGTGACACGTGTCGCCCTCCCATTCGTCACAATAGTACGTTTTCCGACAATTTCATAATTCCGATAAATTTTTACAAGTCTCAAATCTTAACACTTGTGAGTTCTTACGTACGTTCTTAAAACATGTCCTGTAAATACGGGGTGTAACATTCTTCCCCCCTTAGAAACATTCGTCCCCGAATGTTCTTTCGGAGTCAAACTTATAATTAGCGACATAGTTTCCTTTCACAACCCCGACATACCAACAATGCCACACATGGCCCTAATACCTCGCACACGCATATCTGTCCATCATAAGCCCAAAAAGGGATTATCTTTTCGTACTTCCAACTCCTTCTAACTTATACACAGTCTCAATATAATCTGTTCATGACACTAAAACATACCACAACTTTATCATGCATACAAGTTTCTAAAGGGCCAAAGACATACCTGAAATCATATAGGCGGTTCAAAGGACCGCTAATACTGGGAACTTCCACCACGACCTGCACTGGCTGCCGTGCATAATCATCCTGCCTAGCTATGGAAGGCGAAGAACATGAATCGATCCGATCGCGCTATCCCACCAAAGCCACCTCCGCCTGGACGATCTATCACGAAATGGTTCGGGCCGCAAGCATAACAAGCTGTCGAGGTAGTACGACACTTCCCAAAATGAAATCTACTACAGTGACCACACCGGGGCAAAAGTGGTTTCCCCTGGCTACTATTCTCGGACATCTGTGAACCTGTAGCCCTGGAGCCCTGACCTGCTCCCGAATATCCTCGGCGACCAAACCTCCGCCGAAGGCCGGAAGGAGCACTCTGTGTGGTGAAATGTAAACCAGTCATTGTTGAGGCTGTCCGCTCGAAGTTACCTCGAACTCTGCTTCACAGCCCTCTTGAGCCGGATCACACAGCTGGTCCTCCCTCTCTCTGTCCTCGATCCCTTGTGCATAAGCCTGCATCCTGGCAATATCCATACCTGGCTGAAGGGCCACCCCCAAGCACGCGGTAATCATATGACGGTCTAGCCCCATCACATAGCGGTGAACTCTGTCCGCCATATCAGCCACAATAGTGTGCGCATACCTAGCCAACGAGTCAAACTCCAGGTTGTATTCCCTGATGGTCCTCCCATTCTGCCTCAATGACAAGAACCTATCAACACGGGCTCTCCTCATTTCAGGAGGCAAAAAGTGATCAAGAAAGGCCTCCGTGAACTCATCCCAAACTGCCGGACGAGCACCCACACCTCTCGATAGCTCCCAAGACTCAAACCAGTTCAACGCAATATCGCGTAACCGGTAAGAAGCTAACACAACTGACTCAGTCTCCGAGGCCCTAAGCACCTGCATAGTCCGATGTAGCTGCCAAATGAACTCCTGAGGATCATCCTCAAATCTCGAACCATAGAACTCGGGTGGATTACAACCTAAAATCCCAATCCTCAAACCGGCTCGGGTTAGCTACACGCTCGCTTGTCGCCCTACCACTATGTTAGTCAATAGCCTGATCTGCTCTCCATAATCTCTAAACTCGCCCAGTTGCGGATGGAGGCTCGCACGGAACCTCTGGAGCTCTGCCGCTCTCGGCTCCTCTATCTGCCAGGTGTGCTGAGCTCGCTAACTGTCTACTACCTCGGGCATAGCTGTGCCCGAGTCTGGTAACCCTCTGCGTACCACTAGCGCCTCCTGCTGCCGCTTGCCCTTCGGGCCCTGGTCGCCTCCGTGGAGGCATAATCATACATAAGAAGGGTCGAGAGGATTCAACCTACTAGACGGCTCTCATCGCACGATCTCAAAGAGAGAAGAATGGAAATCAATCCTAAATGTCCTGCAGCCTCCTGATTATAGATGTGGTGCACAACACACCGATAATCAAGACTCTACTAGACACGGTCTGTAGACACTTTCCGAGGACTAACTGCTCTGATACCACTTTTGTCACGACCACCGCTCGCATCGTGCCCTACCTGGGCACCCTTACAGGTATACATCAGAGAATAGTAGCGGAACATACACAACATAAACACATGTGTAAACAATAACATCACAGGCTAGCCGATAGGGCTACCTTTCTGGACATATAAATAAACAACCGAAGCAGTTGCCTCATTTCCTTTACAAACTGACCCACAAATGTGACTACAGACCTCTAAGAGTTTAACCATAACAAATTTGGCGGGACAGGGCCCCGCCATACCCCTGAATATACATGAAACTACAACCTCAGGGAAAACCGTACCAAGAGATAAGCCTCCGGAGCAAATGTGTTATACCCCGTAGTTCCAGGGTATGTATGCGAGGACGTACGTACGAGAATACGACTTTAAAAAAGGAAAGGAAGAAAGATGTGATTTTTCGACGGAAAAGTTTCCGAGTTTTGTGAAGGAAAAAGGTTCGTTAATGGGAATTGGATTCCCCGATATGGTATTTTGGCTTCTTGAATTATTAGAGAATTATGGAATTTTATTTCCGGAATTGGTCACGTGGGGCCCACGGGAGAAATTTATGGTTTTGTGGGGCCCGCTTTGTTTTTGAGATTTTGGCCATTATGGATATTTTCGGAAGATGAATTATTTTGGATGAATAGGAGGGCGACACGTGTCACCCCCCCCCCTAGGTGGCTTGGCCGAATTTGGGCAAGACAAGTGGCAAGACAAGTGGCCTTGTCTTGCAAGATATTTTTGTGAAGACAAGTGGCTTGTGGGTCCCACCCACACTTGTCCCCAATCTCAACCACACACTTGCCTTCATCCTATCCCTTGGTTGTCCTATATATGCACCCTTAGTTGATGAAATCTTCCACACTTAGAGAATGCAAGACTTGAGAAATATTTTCCCTCTCCCTCCTTCACTTGTTGTTCGTCGAACACACCCCCCCCCCCCTAACCAAACCTTGTCCAATAATTCCTAAACTCTTAAGTGTTCTTCCCTAGTGTATTAGGAAGACTCTTAACCAAAAGATAGAAAAGATTTCACATCCCTTGCCTTAAAAAGACACCTTGGCCGAGAGTTCTTGGAGGAAAAATCTAGGTGTTCTTCACTTGTTTGAGTTGGTTCTTGAATAGATGATGGTTAGGAGCTTCTTAGGGTGATTTGTGGTGGGTTTGTACGCAAAGATTGGAGCTAAGACTTGCTTGGATCGACATTAAGTTCTTGGATAGAGTTTGGGCTATTTGAGGTAGTAAATCTTAAACTCTTTGTGAATTGGTCATTATACATAAATTATAAGTATATTATGGAGTATATAAAATATGTAGTAAGTTTGGAAAGAATGGATCTTGTTAACTTGTTAAGGAAAGGATTGGCCGTTTGCCATTAAAATGGAAAAAAACCTATCCAACGTATCTTACTTGTGAAGAAGTAATTAACAAAGTAACTATAACTTATATTAATAATGGAAATATAAGTTGGATGACTAATGAGTAATTTGGATAAGTAAAATGGACAAAGTTGGCCAAGGACCCCAACTTAAGGACTGTATTTACTTTAGACTGTATTTACATTGGAATGTATTTACATTTCGTAAGGGAAGATTTTTCAATCGCGTTCCGTTTGGGCGTGTGATCCCTTTTTACTTATTGTATTGTTATGAAGGCGTGATAGTAAACCGCGTTACGGCGTCGCGTAATCCCTTCTTTTACTTATTGTTGTTATGAAGGCGTGATAGTAAACCGTTACCGTTTGGGCGTGTAATCCCCTTCTTTATGTTGTTTAATTATTACGCCTATATATATATATGGTATATATATTACGGTTATTCGCCTTGAGAAAGATGGAAAAGTGAGTAAAACGGGAAGTCTTCGAATTTTCCGTAGAATTAGAGGGCTTTATTGGTATAAGTCTTCAATGGTCGAAAGGTTTGATAAAAGTACTATGACCGCTTTAGGAGTGGAGTACTACGTGTGGCGTGATCTACTTGGCTTAGGAGTAGCCGACGTCAAGTACTGAGCGTTTTGCTATTTGTCGATAATCGTCGCGAGGTATGTGAACCTCTTCCTATCTTTTCTAGCATGATTGTTGTGAACTATGTAGTACGGTAGACGTACATGTGCTAAGTGATTTGGTTGGTTTAAAACATAGGGTGTTATAATAGCTTTATGGGAAGTTAGTTATAACGACTTTATGTAGGTAAAAGAATGGTTTATTGATTGTAGAAAGTTAAGAGACTTGATCTTGAAAGATAAGAGACTTGACTTATAAACGACTTGATTTTGAAAGTTAAGAGACTTGATCTTGAAAGATAAGAGACTTGACTTAGTTTAACTTGTTATGAATTTTGTTAAAATGTTGTAAAAAAACCTCCTTCGCGAGTAATGAGTAGTTGGTTTTAAAAGAATAATGTTGTTACTTGATTTTACAAAGGGAAGTGTTTTGGTTTACTTAAAAAGATAGTCACTCTATTTTTATACTACGGGTATTGTGTGACTTTTGTGAAAGAAATGGATCTGTTAAAAGAACTTAACGTACGTAATACTTTGAGGGTTAGAACCTGGCCTTCGGCATAAAATGGAAGTACTTCGAGTTGTGTGTAACTTGCCTATGTTTGCGTGTGATAGCCTTGTTGTGTAAGTATTGTATTTCTATACCACCGCGTCTCTCGATGGAGGGCCGGCTGATTTGTTATGTATGATTCTTATCGAGTCCCATGGGATGGGCCGAGACACGTATTTCACCTGGTTCTTTATCGAGTCCCATGAGATGGGCCGAGACATGTATTCCACATGATTCTTTATCGAGTCCCATGAGATGGGCCGAGACACGTATTCCACATGATTCTTTATCGAGTCCCATAGGATGGGCCGAGACACGTATTTCACCTGATTCTTTATCGAGTCCCATGGGATGGGCCGAGACACGTATTCCACATGATTTATACCTAGACTGCCGGCAGTGAGAAAGGAGTTCCACGGGCATGAGGGATGACTTTGAGGGTGTGAGTCCCTGACTTGACATGACTACTTTTATGTTGTAAACTGTAGTTTGGTTATCATACATGTCTCCTATTTTATATAGACTGTCATGATTTCATTTCTGATTTCATTTCATATACTTGGTACTGTAGATCGACTCCTTGTTATACCCCGTATTTCGAGTATGTACGTGGGGCGACGTAGAAAAATTTGAAGTTTAAAGTTGGCTTGGCGAAAATTATTTTGTTCACAACACACGGTTAGAGTCGTTGATCAAGGCCTTTCACTTGCCTAGGAAAATTCCTACATGGCTTGATTTTGGCCATTTTGGCCTTTGCTTAGCCTATAAATACCCTCAAGTGAAGACTTTGTTTCATCCACCTCACTTGTCTAAATCTTGAAAACCCTCTCCTCCCTTTGTGGAGTCGCCCAAGAGCCCTCCTTGATCAAGGCCTTTGGCCACACTTGCCTTGCATGGCTTGATCTTGGCTAAAGCCCCCCTCTTAGAGTTGTTCTCGTGTAACACACCCCACCCCGCCTCTTGGTCGAGAAGTACTCTCCAAGTATTGTTATAATGCCCAAATTACCTTAGCCAGATACCTTGTAGTATTCTAAGGTTATACCTATACGAAAGCCCGTAAATACTATTATACTTCCGTCACCACAAAACCGAAACCCTAAGGAAAATCTCCATAGTTAGTTGGAGTGTTATGTAGAAGTTGGTTAGAACTTCTAAGGGTGGTTTGGAGCGGGTTGAGCGCACGGAGTTGAGCTAAACGTTGCCTGTGATCGACATCTATACTTGGATAATTATGGGCTTATCGAGGTAATTATCTTGTCCCTATTGTAATTGGAAATTACATGTTATTGGAATATATAGTTGAAGTATACTATATATAGAATCAACATAGCTTTGTGGCAATGTCTTTGGACTTAAGCCCAATTTAAAGAAGAGAATCGAATCAGAATTACGTAGATCAGACATAAAGAAACTTGTAGTTTGACTGTAGGGAAGCGGCTGCCCAATTTCCGTAGGATCTTGTACCTAGATGTATTCTACCGAGTAGTCTAGACTTTGATAGACTTGTATAACTCAGTATAGGTTGAATATTCTCGCGAAAGCATGTACTACTGAGAAGGTGGACCAAAGCAAGTTATAGCCGTGGAGCGATTTGCTAATAGTCGATAATCGTCGCGAGGTATGTGAACCTCTTTCTATCTCTTCTAGCATGATATGTGTATAACTATGTAGTACGGTAGACGTACGGGTGTTAATTGAACGTAGTTGTATGGCAAAGTCTTTTGACTTAAGCCCGAATAATAATAATCTTGAAGTAGTTCAAGAGAATTAAGAACTGTTTTTAAAAGAAGAGTAATACTTGGTTTTAAAAGCTTAAGAGTTATACTAGCTTTATGTCACGACCCGATTCCGGGCCCGTGACTGGTGCCTTACCCCGGGCACCCTAGTGATACAACATCAGAGTAATCAGCGGAACATAAAACGATACAAGACATATTATGAAATATGAAACAATAATCTGAGAAAAACTTGCCTCTCGGCATAAATATAAACAACAACTTTTTCAACATGAACAGTTTAATCCTTTTTACAAACCCTGCCCACAACAAGATTACTGCACTTAAGAATGACACGACCACAACGACGGGACAGGGCCCCGTCATACCCCTGAATGTAAGCACCTACAACAACAGGGGACTATACCAAGATAAGCCTCCGGAGGAACGGAGCTTCCCACACGCTGAACTGTGACCTTAAGAGCGAGGATCAATGACTGGTGTACCTTTACCTGCGGCATGAACGCAACCTCAAGGAGGTCGATAACAAAAATTTAGTATGTGAAACTGAAAATAAATACTGTAAATGAAATCATAGTAGTCTATATAAAGCAGGAGACATGTATGACAACCAAACTACAGTTCACAATAAACAAGCAAATATCAAGTCGTGACTCACGCCTCAAGTCATCACTCAAATATAACAATGGGTCTCACGCCACAACATCAATCATGCCTGGAATACCTTCCTCACCGCCAGCTTTATGATATAAAAGCACCAAGGAACACACATGAACACCGTGTCCCACTGTGCCATAATAACACCGTCACGGGTAAGTGCGAAGGCATAGCCGACTACTAACACCTACGCACCAACAAGGTCATGAATTGTATCATAAGATCTGTCTGCATCACATGATCAAAGCCGCCACTTGCCCGCAGATCTAATGTGCGCGTCTAGCCCCGAACTTCCCGCACTCGCGTAGGCCAATCTCATCGCCCGCATGAGGTATTCCCGCGTCGAGGGTAGCTACTCCCAAGATCGCCCCGACTTCGCACCGCACGGCCACATGGACCGCATGCCCATAAAGGACGACACTAACACGGAACTCTCGTGAGCTCCGCATAGGCCCTCAGGACTGCATGAGGTATTCTCGAATCATAGGTCCATCGACCCGCTGAGTCTACCCCCGCGTCGGAGGCGACAACCCGGAATCATCTCAAGAGATGAGTGATGTAAAATACTAACATAACAGCTTATCGTTAAACAACATAAGCACAACAAAGGAAAAACCCCTTTACACAAACATCACAAGATACTAACACACGTAGCATCCTAGCATGTTTACTTATCAATCAACAAGAAAGTATCACAAGGCTATCACAAACCAACACAATCAAGTTATACACACAAGGTACTTTCTACTATATGCTAACAAGTTCGGGGTTTTATCCCCAAAGTACTTCATACATTAACTCTTTAAAAGATACGTTACTTTCACAATGTCACACAATACGTAGTATAAAAATAGAGTGACTATCTTTTAAAGTAAATCAATTACTTCTCTTTGTAAAATCAAGTAGCAACATTCTTTTCCAATGTTCAAGTTTGCCTAATTTCCAATGTTCAAGTTTCTCATTTTAGAAAGGTTTTGTAGTTCATAGTCTTATTCATTTAAGAATATAATTCTCCTTTAAACAATCTGAGAAACCTAAGCCTTATATGTGAGTAGGATATTCTTGTTTATAACAATCTTATTGCAGCAGCCATGATCTAGGAGATATCATTTTGTCTCATCTTAGCTTCTATGCAGATGGAGGTTTCTACTGGTTTTATTAGTACTTAATTAGTCAAAACATTTCCTTTTTTTTAACGCCGCAGTTGGTTTGTCGATACACATTCTCGATTCAAATCAAGAAACATTCTTAAGCCGTTATACCTAACTTCCCATAAAGCTAGTATAACTCTTAAGTTTTCAAAAGACCAAGTATTACTTCTTCTTTCAAAATGATTCAAAAATCTTTTGAAATACTTCAAGTTCTTTATTAACACATAACGAGCCAGTTATAGTTCAAATCAGTTACCCTTTTTTTTTTTTAAAACCACATGTATTTTCTTACCAACATAAAGCTGTTATAACCAACTTCCCATAAAGCCGTTATAACACTTTATGTTCTAAACCAATCAAATACATTTAGCACATGTACGCTCACCGCATCTACATAGTTCACACATATCATGCTAGAAGAGATAGGAAGAGGTTCACATACCTCGCGACGAGTATCGACTAATAGCAAAACGCCCAAGTACTTCCAACCGCGCCTACTCCTTAAGCCAAGTAGATTGCGCCACACGTAGTACTTCAACCTATAAGGCCACAAGGCGCTTTATTAACATCTAGATCTAATCGTAGAACATTCTACGTAAAATTCGGCAAGACTCTCCCCGCACATCACAGAAATCTCCTCCTCTATCGAGGCCGCTACCAAGCCAACCGGGGGGGGTTATACATCTAACCCTAACGGTACAATTCTACTCCACATTTCTACACAAGTCTCACTGTAATACAGCCCTATGTAATTACGCTCAAGATTTTCTTTAAATTCAGCTTAAGTCGCAAGACATCATTGTAAGTATTATTCAGGCTTAAGTCAAAAGGCATTGCCGATAACTACGTTCAGTTCTATATATATTATACTTCAACTATAATCTAACAACATGTAATTTCCAATTACAATAGGGGGCAAGATAATTACCTCGATAAGCCCATAATTATCCTTGTTTAAATGTCGATCCTGAGCAAGGTTTAGCTCCTACTCAAGGCCCGACCCGCCTCCAAACAACCCTTAGAAGTTCTAACCAACTTCTACTTACTACTCCAACTAACCATGGAGATTTTCCTAGGGTTTCGGTTTTGTGGATCGACGGAAGTATAATAGTATTTCCGGCTTTTCAGATAGTGGTAACTTTGGAATACAACAAGGTAAAGGCTAAGGTATTTTGGGCATTATAACAATACTTGAGAAGTATTTCTACCAAGAGTGGGGTATTATACGAAAGCAACTAGGCTGGTGGGGTACCCACGGCTAGCACCCCAAAGGGGGAGGAGGCTCTCGCCACAAAGGCCACTCAAAGGGGAGGGGTTTCGGCGAGGGCCTTTACTAGTGTAACGACCGTGCCGGCCCACATCGTGCCTTATCCTGCACCCTAGTGATACAATCATCGAGAAAACCAATGGAAAATAAAACTTTAAACAAGAAACAAGATATAGGAACATAAACAAAGCAACCCAACTGTTACCTTCCAACAACATAAATAAATACAATTCTTTCAAAACGAATAGCTTAATCCTTTTACAACCCCGCCACAACAAGCATTACTGCACTTAAGATTTACAACAACTATGACGGACAGTGGCTCGCCATACCCCGAATGTACAAGAACCTACAACTCGTGGAACACATACCAAAAGATAAGCCTCCGAGAAACGGAGCTTCCCAAAACGCCGAATCGAGATCCTAAGAGCGAGGATCCACGATCGATGTACCTCTACTGCAGATGAACGCAGCGGCCGAGGTCGATAACAGTACCAAGTATGTGAAATCTGTAAATATCAGAATGAAATCATACTAGTCTACATAAAGCAGAGACATGTATGATAACCAAACTACGCTCACAACATAAAAGCATCATGTCGATGTGGACTCACGCCTCAAGTCATCACTCAAATATAACTACGGGTCTCACGCCCACAACATCAATCATGTTCGCATCACGGCCGCATGCCCCGACTGCAGACGGTGCAGACATGTCCATGATGCAACAATAATACCAATGCCCCACGGCCACATGCCCCGAATTCTACCTCGGTGTAGACACGCCCACGTGACATCAACAATAATATACCGGGTGATCAACCGCCGCACGCCACATGCCCCGAATTCTACCTCTGTAGACATGTCCATGTAACCACAATAACAATATATCGAGTAATCAACCCGACCGCACGGCGCATGCCCCTGGAATCGTGACGGCAGACACGCCCACGTGACATCAACAACAAGACAAGAATCAAAATGGAAACATACCCGTGGAATTCTCCATCACCGCCAAAGACGCCCAAGTAAGTTCTCAATAAGTCGACCGCCTCTATCGAGACGCCAGAATACGTAAATACCACACTTGCACAACAAAGGCTATCATCACAAGCATAGGCAAGTTTCACAACAACAAGCATAGGCAAGTTTCACAACAACAAGCATAGGCAAGTTTCACAACAACAAGCATAGGCAAGTTTCACAACAACAAGCATAGGCAAGTTTCACACAACTCAAAGTACTTTCATTTTATGCCAAAGTCCGGGTTTTTAACCCCAAAGTACTACATACGTTAAGTTTTTTTAAAAGAGATCCATTACTTTTATAAAAGTCACCCTATCCCCGTAGTATTAGAATGACCAACCCACATTCCTTTTCAAAATCAAGTAACAACATTCTTTTCCTAAGTTCCAGTTTGCCTAGATTCAATTACTCAAGCTTCTCATTTTCAGATGATTTCATAGTTCCCAAACTTAATCACTTGATTCCTTTTTAGAACAATTGAGTAACATATGTCATATATGAGTAGTTTATTCTTGTTTATAACGATCTTATTACAAAGACCATGATCTAGAAAATGTAATATCATTTTGTCTCATCTTAGCTTCTATGCAGATGGAGGTTTCTACCGGTTTTAATACAACACATCATTATTCAATACATTTTCCTTTATTAACGCCGCAGTTGGTCCTGTCGATACACATTCGATTTCCAAATCAAGAAACATTATCCCTTTAAAACCAAGTACTCATTACTCACGAATGAGGTTTCACACAACATCCACATTTAAAACAAATAAGTTAAGTCTCTTATCTTATAAGATCAAGTCTCTTAACTTCTAACATCAGTAAACCATTTTCACCTACATTAGGTCGTTATAACTAACTTCCCATAAAGCTATTATAACACCCTATGTTTTAAACCAACCAAATCACTTAGCACACGTGACGCTCACCGTACTACATAGTTCACAACAATCATGCTAGAAAAGATAGGAAGAGGTTCACATACCTCGCGACGATTTATCGACAATAAGCAAAATGCTCCAAGTACTACAACCTTGCTAGCCCTTTCCACTCCTCGAGTAATACGCTACTCTTAGTACTTTCACCTATAAAGGTCACAAACGTCTATTAACCCCAAAACACAAGTTTCTATCTTTCTACGTAAAATTCTAAGAAGACCTCCCCGCAATAAACAGAAATCTCCTCCTCTATCGAGGCCGCTACCAAGCCAACCAGTGGGTTTACACGCCTAACCGAACGTACAATTCTACTCAAGAATACTACACAAGTCTATCGCAATACACCCTATGTAAATACAGATTCGATTCTTTATTCTTCAGGCTTAAGTCAAAAGACATTGCCGAATACTAAGTATAGTTCCATATACAGTATACTTCAACTATATATTCTAACAAACATGTAATTTCCAATTACAATAGAGGGACAAGATAATTACCTCGATAAGCCCAAAATTATCCAAGTTATAATGTCGATCCTGAGCAAGGTTTAGCTCCTACTCCGCGCGCTCCAATCCGCTCCAAACAACCCTTAGAAGTTCTAACCAACTTCTACTCAAATACTTCAACCAACCACGAAGATTTCCTTAGTGGTTTCGGTTTGAGACTAAAGGACAAAAGGTAGTATTTCCGGCTCTACGATAGAGGTATCTTGGAATACTACAAGGTACAAGGCTAAGGTATTTTGGGCATTATAACAATACTAGGAGAAGTATTTCAATACCACATGAGGGTATTATACGAAACAACTAGCAGTGGGGTACCCACGCTAGCACCACAAAAGGGGAGGAACCTCGCCAAAGGCCACACGGTGGGGAGGGGAAGGCTCTCGCTAAGAGCTCACGGGAGGAGAGTTTTCAAGGCTTAGACAAGTGAAGAGTGGATGAAGAAGTTCATCTCTACGGGGTATTTATAGGAAACCAAAGCCAACCAATGGCCAAGATCAAGCCATGTGCAAGGCAAGTGTATGGCCTTGATCAAGCCAAGTGCACCCTAACCCCTACTCCACAAAACAAGGCACAAAACATGGCACCAAACAAGCCACAAAACAAGGCCAAAACAAGGAGCCAATAGGCCTCCAACCCGTGACCAACCGCCAACCCATTATCGCCCAAATGAGGGTGACAAGTGTCACCTCCCGTTGTCCAAAACATTTCGTTGCTCGGAAAAATCCGCAAAAATACTAAATGACATAGCCGAATTTTCCCAACGTAGTCGTGGAAATGTTTCGCCGACAAACGACTCCAATCGCACTTGTGCCCAAAATTCGATCCTTTGCCTAACTTAAGGCTCAAATTTCTACGCACGCCCCACGCATACTCCGAAATGCGGGTATAACATTCTCCCATCCTTAGAAACATTCGTCCCGAATGTTCCTTCTCAAGTCTCAACACAAACATGCGCTAGTATAGCCTTCACTGCTATACGCACGAAAACAATCATGCCACACCTGGCCATAAAAATAACAAACGCACCAATACTTAAACCCAAGTCAATGAGAAAACACCTCTAATCATCACAAAAAACCCCTTACCTGAGGTCTAAAATATACTCCCGTCACACCTTCATTTCCCCAAAAGAAACGATCACACACGTTCACTTTTCCCCTATCTTGTTGCACTTTCGAACACTCAAACTCTTTCTAAAGTATCTGCACCATACTTCCACAACGCTCGTTTCCAACTCTTGAGTCACTACCTCCAAACTTGGTCATCTTACTAACTTCGATCTTCTCTAAGGCCGCTCCTACTCCACGATCCGCTTTTGGTCGAACATATCCACCAACTCATACGATGGTCATACAAACTTGGGCCTAGCATCCTCGTGACCTACCACCGCGACCACCTAACCGACCCCACCCCAAACCGGTTACGTTGACCCGCAAATGGTCCTCAACCCGACCCCAACCGCGCTAAACTCTTGTTCCCGATCCTAACAATCTTACTAATTCACATCATGAAAGCTACCACTTCCATCTCACACTACCCACAGACTTATCACACAAATAAATCCCACGTATACTACTACTCTGATAAGGGTCGAAAATAAATCTTCAACTCAAGACGACCTTACCCCTAAGGTCTCAGTCGTGACATAGTCTAAGGTTCACACTTACCATGCCCCCATACGTATCCTCACAACTAAGCATGTTTTGTAACTCACAATTAACACAACGTTATTCGTACATAGCACATAATAATGAGACCATTATAACAAGCATACCAAAACTCTAGAGGGTTAAGGATATACCGGCTACCGCCCACTCTAATCATAGGCCCACCGCAGGCGATAATCGTAGAAGGCGATGAACCACCATCGATCCGTAGGGTCGAGTCGTAACATCCGTGCTACCCTTGGCCTGACAGCCGCAAATGGCTCCGCTGGCCGCAAAAATAACAAGCTCCCGCACCACGACACTTCAAATGCGGTCTACCACATCGACTACACCGAGGTAGGGTGACCGTGATCCGCCAACACCCTTACTTCCTCGAAACTCAACCCTCGAGCCCCGACCGCCCCCGAATACTCAAGGTTGTGGAGGACCACTCTGACCGGGCAGAGGTACAAAACTAGTATGTCGCCGAGGCGTCCGCCGAAAGTCACCAAAGGACCTCGTTGTTCTCGCCTCTTCGCTGATCCCGTCATTCCGCCGACCTCTCCGTGCCTCACATCCCAGTGCATGAGCTCGCACGCGGCAATGTCCATGCCCTACCAAGAGCTACTCCTGAACATGCCTCGACATGTAATCATCGAGCCTCGTAACATATCGGTGCACACGATCCTCCAACTAGCTACCAACGCTGGGACGCACGCCAATGAGTCGAACTCCACATTGTACTCCCGAACCGCACGCCTGCTCGCCTAAGCATCAAAAATCTGTTACCGCGTTCTCCTCATCCGCGAGGCAAGAAGTGCGTGAGAAAGCCCCAAAACTCATCCCATACCGGAGGTGCATGCTCTCCCCGGGAAAGCTCCCATGAATCAACCCAATCGACTGCGGTATCACGCAGCCGATGCGAACCAAAGGTCACAGACTCGGTCTCTGAAGCCTTGATCACCCGCATGATCCGCTGTAACTGCCGGATGAACTCCTGCGGATCATCCTCAGGCCTCGACCCATAAAACTCTGGCGGGCTACAACTCAGAAAGTCCCGTAGCCTCAAACTATGTTATACCCCGTATTTCCAGAGTATGTACGTAAGGACGTACGTAGAAAATTTGAGCCTTAAGTTAGGCAAAGGACCGAATTTGGGCACAAGTGCCGAATAGAGTCGTTTTTCGACGAAACGTTTCCACAACTTTCGTAGGGAAGATTCCGGCTATGTCATTTATAATTTTTGCAGATTTTTCCGAGAGACGAAACATTTTGGACCAACGGGAGGGTGACATGTGTCACCCTCACATTGGAAGCAAATAGGGTGGCTTGGACGATCAAGGCCCAAGAGGATTGGTTGGCCTCGCCGATTGGTCCTCCTTTTGTGTTATACCCGTAGTTTCGTGGTATGTATGCGAGGACGCACGCATTTGAGAATACGACATTGAACTTGGAAAGGAAGAACGAGGTGATTTTTCCACGGAAAAGTTTCCGTTTTGTGAAGGAAAAAGGTTCGTTAATGGAATTCGATTCCGATTTGGTATTCGACTTCTTGGAATATTAGAGAATTTTGGAATTTTATTTTCTAAGATGAAATATTTTGGACGCAGGAAGGCGACACGTGTCAACCCCTAGTTGGCTTCGACGATTTCACTTTGTGCACAACTCCGATTAGAGTCGTTGACTAAACGCTTTACACAACTCGCGTAGGATAAATTCCGCTATATCATTTCTAATTTTTATGGATTTTTCCGAGAGACGAATACTTTGGGATCAACGAGAGGGCGACACTTGTCACCCTCTAATTGGTGGACTTGTGGCGGTATTAGGGCCGAATGGAGAGGCTTATTTTTGTCTTGGAGTTGGTAGGATATTTTGTGTGCAAGTTGGCCAAGGACACTTGCCTAAATCCTCACCCTACACTTGCCTTGCACTTGGCATCATCTCGCCATTGGTCACATCCCTTGACCTATAAATACCCCTTGTTGAAGAGTTATTTCATCCTAAATTGAGCAATCTTTCTAAGTCTCAAATCCTCCTCTCCTCTTATGTTTTCGTCCAAACACACCTCCCCTTTGAGAAGCCCTAGCCGAGAGCAACCCCTCTAAAGCTAGCCTAGCCAAACACTACCCCCTCCCTCGTAGAAAAGTTGCCTTCTAGTATCGTTATAATGCCCAAATTACCCTAGCCCAAACCCCTTAGTCCTTAGTAGAAGTGAAGAACTTCTAGGTTTTCTGAGCTACCGAGCGCACAACCAGAGCTAAACCTTGCTCAAAGCGACTTTTATCTAGGATATTATTGGGCTTACCGAGGTAAATAACCTTACCCTCCTTTTGTAAATTAGAATTTATATCTGTAGAAGTATAGGAATAAGTATTAAATACTTAGAAGGATATTGCGTAATAGAATTGAACTGCTATCACAAAGTAGAAGGGCTTAAAAGAAGAATAATAGAATCAGATTTACATGTGATCGTTTCACAAGAGACTTGAGTAGCTCACCGGTAGGGAAGTCGCCCAATTGTCCATGTAATAGTGAACCCTCTGCTTAGAGCTTTATTCAAGATACTTAGACGTTGATAGACGATTTGATCGATATAGTCGATACTCTGCGACATATTCAACTTGGCGTGCTTTTCACGAGAAGGTATGTGATTCTTCCTATCCTCTCGAGCATGATATTTTAAAGAATATGTATATAGTACGGTAGACGACGTGTGTTAACCGAATAATAACTACGGCAATGTCTTCTGACTTAAGCCCAATAATAATTACGCAATGTCTTCTGACTTAAGCCCGAATAATAATTACAATGTCTTCCGACTTAAGCCCAATAAAAAGAATCAAGTAGTTCAAAAGAATTGAGAAACCTTTTGCACAAGAGTAACACTTGGTTTTAAAAGCTTAAGAGTTATACTATCTTTATTGGAAGTTAGGTATAACGGCTTAAGAGTGATAAAAAGGAATAATGTTTTACTGATTTCGTAAATCAGAATGAATGTCGAACAAACCACAGAAGAGCTAATAAAGAGAAAATGTTTTGACTAATAATGTATTAAAACCAAGAGAAACTTCCATCCGCATAGGATCTAAGACGAGACAAAATGATATTATATTTCCTAGATCATGGTCAGTAATAAGATTGTTATGAACAATAATAACCTACTCACGCATAAGGTATATGTTTCTCAAATTGTTTTAAAGGATTAAAACTATGAACTACGAAACCTTTCGAAGATGAGAGACTTGAGTAATTGAAATTAGGCAAACTTGAACGTTAGGAAAAGAATGTTGTTACTTGATTTTACAAGAGAAGTGTTTTAATCTACTTCAAAAGATAATTACTCTATTTTTATACTACGTATCAGGTGACTTTTGTGAAAGAAACGGATCTTTTAAAAGAGTAATACATGAAGTACTTTGGGGCTGAAAACCCGAACTTGTTAGCATAATATAGAAAGTACCTTGTGTGAATAAACTTGATTGTATTGATTTGTGATAGTCTTGTAATACTTTCTTGCTGACTTGATAAAGTAAACATGTTAGGATGCTACGTGAGTTAGCGATGATCAGGTAGGCGGTTTTCCTTATCAGGCTTAGGTTGGTTATTGATAAACCGCTATGTTGATATTATATCACCATGATTCCGGTTAAGCTGCCTCCGACGCGGGTAGACTCAGCGTCGATGGACCTATGATTCGAGAATACCTTATGCAGTCCAGATGGCCTATGCGAGCTACGGAGCTCCAGTTAGTATGCGCGCCCTTGTGGTCACGCGGTCTCGTGGCGCGCGACGCGAGTCCGTGACGCCGGAGTAGCACCGACGCGGGTTATACCTCACGCGCCTATCTCGATGGCCTACGCGAGTCGCGGAAGTTCCAGGACTAGATGCGCACATTAGATACTGCGGGCGAGTGGCCAGCTTTGATCATGTGACGGTCTAGACAGATCTCATGATACAGTTATGACCTTGTTGGTACTGTGGGTTTTTAGTAGTCGGCTATGCCTTCATACTTACCCCGTACGGTTCTATTGTGATGACTTTGAGGGCATGAGTCCCTGACTTGACATGACTGCTTATTATTGTGAACTGTAGTTTGGTTATCATACATGTCTCCTGCTTTATATAGACTACTATGATTTCATTCACAGCATTTATTTTCGCCACATACTTGGTACCACTGCAGATCGACCTCCTTCGGGCCGCGCTCATGCCGCAGTAAAGGTACTCCTACCGTTGATCCCCGTTCTAGGATCACCGTTCGGCTTGGGAAAGCTCCGCTTCTCCTAAGCTTAACATTTTCGTACGGTCCCCTGTCGTTGTAGATATTTGTATTCAGGTATGGCGGCCCCGCCCCGCCATTGTTGTTTTAAACTCTTAGAGGTCCGTAGACTGTTGTAAGGTTGGGATATAAATCGCTCGCTTTTGGGTATTTATTTATATATATGCCGAAGGCAACTTTCTTCGATAATCGTGGTCTCAATTTTTATGTTTCATATCTTGGTTGTTTTATATTCCGCCGATTACTCGATGTATGACTATCGGGTGCCCGTAAGGCACGACCACGCCCCGAACGGTCGTGACAAAAGTGGTATCGTGAGCGCTTAATCCTCTGAAAGTGTCTACGCATCGATCCAGAGTTCGACATTATCGGTGTGTGCACCACACCAATAATCGTGAGGCTATAGGATATTTAGGATTGGTTTCCATTCTTCTCACTCGAGATCGTGCTTTAGAGTCGTGTTATAAGTTGGACCTCTAACGTATTCCTTTCCTTTACTGATGCCTCGCGCCAGCAACTCGTGCCCAGATGGCAAGGCGAGGAGCCGCGAGTGGAGTTCGAGAGTTAGAAGGGCACAGCCCAATCATCACCCGGGTGATACTTCAGCGGGAGTTCGAGACGCCGCCAAAGAAGAAATGAAGTTTGGCACAATGGCATAGCCCATCGCGCCATGACATCCGACCTTCGCCCACGACTGGAGCGAAAATATGGATTGAAGGAGACGGCCACATTAGCAAGGGATTTGGCAGCCAGGAGTATTCTATGTACCAGATACCAAGGATATTGATGCTTATCTAAAGAAGCGGTGTGAGGAAGTAGTTTCTTCACGAACGAGCCAGCCATGCTCAGATTACGTGCAATGGTCGAGAGAGGTAGATCGGCAGATGAAACAAGATCGCGTAAGAGGGCCCGCTTGGCGTGATCATTTGGTAACTCTCGAGGCGAACCGCCTCAGTTAGCTTAGACAGCGCCCGCCAAAGGCAGAGTGTCCTCCACAGGTTCGCTTTTTCCTCGTTGTTCACAGGCGGGCAAGCGCCATCCCGAAATGCCGTCTTTTTATTGGTGCTTGCTTTTATTGCGGCCGTCAGGGCCATATGGCGAGGGAATGTTCTATGAGGAAGGATGCAAGTAAGAAGACCCAGCCTATTAGACCAGTTGTGGATGCAGTGGTTCAGAGTGGAGGGAGTGTTAGCCAGAGGAGGCCACCCCTATCTCTGCCATGGCCGCCAGTGGTCGATGTCATCGTGGGGAGTGTCGTACTTCTACGTCAGCTTGTTATGTTTGCAAGCAGCAGGGCCATTTTGCGAGAAATTGTCCAACCAGAGTTGGCAGGGATGTAGAGACTCAGCCTTGGGGATCAGTGGATAGTTCATCACCTTCCTGCATGCGCCTGCGAGGGCGGGATTGATTGCACGACTGGGAGTGCCGTAAATACAGGTATATCCTTAACCCTTTAGAGATTTATATGTGTAGTAAAATGCGATTATATTAAGTATTGTTTTCTGCTAGTACGGGGTTGTGGTGGTCCTGTTTTTGTCGATCACGAGGGTGTTAGGCCCAGGTTTGGTCAACCATTGTACGAGTTCGTGGACGCGTTCGATCAGTAGTCGGGCCGATGAGGTCAGCCCGTCTTATCTTTAGTCAAAACCGTGTACTCGGTAGTAAGTTGCGAGATGATTATTTCAAGAAGGTTGTAAGGTCGCACGGTGCCTACCTTCACCTTATGGCCGCGAGGAGTCCAAGTTACTACTGTTTCTTTCTAGAAGAGTTACCAGTGCAAGGTTAGTAACTCGTGGAATCTCGTCGCATTCACCCTGCAAGTGGTTGGATTTCGGGATTAGCTGTAAGGACTCTTCACCTCTTGTTGAGTATGAATTATATAGCTACCATTTCAGTATTCGGGTGTCGCCGTTTGGAGCCTTTTTATTAGCACTAGTTTAAAGATTTCCGATCGATTGATTCGATGAAAGCAAGGTGCATATAGTTGGTTCGTACTTGTTCAGCAGGGCGTGGATAGGGTGGAGCTTATCCAAGAGGTTATTGGCACTCGTAGTCGTGGGAGGCGAGACGTCCGGCTCTTCGTATTGTTATGTTCGGGCCGAGCGTATAAAGAGGCCAGAGCTCTACCACGAATGCACCCAACCGTGGCTCCGTATGGCACATCCCGAGAAGCGGCCGCTGGGCATGCCTCGTGGATCGCGAGCAGCCGGTACCATTTGTTGGGTCGTCGAGCAAGGCTCGCGCAAAGTGACAAAAGTGGTATCACGACGAGTAAGGGAAGAAGCGAGCATGTATGGTATAGGTATGATCGCTTCGCTTGTTAAGAGTAAAGCGGCGGAGTATCTTTTTAGACCTCGAGTAGGAGTTTCTTTTGTGTTTGAGGTGATTCCTCGTGGACTGGAGATAAGTGTGCGCTTGTTGTGTTGTAGCAGCGTGGCATGGTTGTTTCCGTAAGTAAAGCGGTGAGGACTATATCGCGCCGCTTGTTTTGATATTTAGAAGGAACATTCGGGACGAATGTTTCGGCGAGGGAGAATGTTATACCGTAGTTTCGTGGTATGTATGCGAGGACGACGCATTTGAGAATACGACATTGAACTTGGAAAGGAAGAACGAGGTGATTTTTCCACTAAAAGTTTCCGGTTTTGTGAAGGAAAAGGTTCGTTAATGGAATTGATTCCCCGATTTGGTATTCGGACTTCTTGGAATATTAGAGAATTTTGGAATTTTATTTTCGGAAGATGAAATATTTTGGACGTGTAGGAAGGCGACACGTGTCAACCCCCCCCCCTAGTTGGCTTGGACGATTTCACTTTGTGCACAACTCCCGATTAGAGTCGTTTTTCGACGAAACGTTTTACACAACTCGCGTAGGATAAATTCCGGCTATATCATTTCTAATTTTTTCGGCTTTTTGCGAGAGACGAACACTTTGGGACTAACGAGAGGCGACACTTGTCACCCTCTCATTTGTGGACTTGTATGTATTAGGGCCGAATGGAGAAGCTTATTTTGTCTTGGAGTTGGTAGGATATTTTGTGTGCAAGTTGGCCAAGGACACTTGCCTAAATCCTCACCCTACACTTGCCTTGCACTTGGCATCATCTTGGCCATTGGTTGGCCATCCCTTGACCTATAAATACCCCTTGTTGAAGAGTTATTTCATCCTAAATTGAGCAATCTTTCTAAGTCTCAAATCCTCCCTCTCCCTCTTATGTTTTCGTCCAAACACACCCCTCCCCTTTGAGAAGCCCTAGCCGAGAGCAACCCCCTCTAAAGCTAGCCTAGCCAAACACTACCCCCTCCCTTGGTAGAAAAGTTGCCTCTAGTATTGTGATAATGCCCATATTACCAGAGCCCAAATCCTATAGTCCTTAGTAGAATTTGTGAAGAACTTCTAGGGTTTTCTTGGAGATACCGGAGCGCACAACTTAGGAGCTAAACCTTGCTCAGGCGCGACTTTTATCTAGGATATTATTGGGCTTACCGAGGTAAATAACCTTACCCTCCTTTTGTAAATTAGAATTTATATATCAGAGAAGTATAGAATAAGTATTAAATACTTAGAAGGATATTGCAGAATAGAATTGAACTGCTATCACAATAGAAGGGCTTAAAAGAAGAATAATAGAATCAGATTTACATGTGATCGCTTCACAAGAGACTTGAGTAGCTCACCGGTAGGGAAGTTGCTGCCCAATTGTCCATAGAATAGTGAACCCTCTGCTAGAGCTTTATTCGCATGCCTAGACGTTGATAGACGTGTTGATCGATATAGGTCGATACTCTGCGCGACATATTCAACTCGCGGTGCTTTCGAGAAGGTATGTGATTCTTCCTATCCTCTCGAGCATGATATTTTAAAGAATATGTATATAGTACGGTAGACGACGTGTTAACCGAATAATAACTACGGCAATGTCTTCTGACTTAAGCCCAATAATAATTACGGCAATGTCTTCTGACTTAAGCCCTAATAATAATTACGCAATGTCTTCCGACTTAAGCCCTAATAAAAGAATCAAGTAGTTCAAAAGAATTGAGAAACCTTTTTGCACAAGAGTAACACTTGGTTTTAAAGCTTAAGAGTTATACTAGCTTTATGGGAAGTTAGGTATAACGGCTTAAGAGTGATAAAAGGAATAATGTTTTATCGATTTCTGAAATCGAATGAATGTCGAACAAACCACAAAGAGCCGCTTAATAAAGAGAAAATGTTTTGACTAATAATGTATTAAAACCAGAGAAACTTCCATCCGCATAGGATCTAAGATGAGACAAAATGATATTATATTTCCTAGATCATGGTCATTGTAATAAGATTGTTATGAACAATAATAACCTACTCACGCATAAGGTATATGTTTCTCAAATTGTTTTAAAGGATTAAAACTATGAACTACTAAACCTTTCAAGATGAGACTTGAGTAATTGAAATTAGGCAAACTTGAACGTTAGGAAAAGAATGTTGTTACTTGATTTTACAAGAGAAGTGTTTTAATCTACTTCAAAAGATAATTACTCTATTTTTATACTACGTATTGTGTGACTTTTGTGAAAGAAACGGATCTTTTAAAAGAGTAATACATGAAGTACTTTAAATGAAAACCCAACTTGTTAGCATAATATAGAAAGTACCTTGTGTGAATAAACTTGATTGTATTGATTTGTGATAGTCTTGTAATACTTTCTTGACTTGATAAAGTAAACATGTTAGGATGCTACGAGTTAGTGATGATTGTGTAGGCGGTTTTCCTTATTGTGCTTAGGTTGGTTATTGATAAACCGTCATGTTGATATTATATCACTCATGATTCCGGGTTAAGCCGCCTCCGACGCGGGTAGACTCAGCGGTCGATGGACCTATGATTCGAGAATACCTTATGCAGTCTCAGATATGCGCGAGCTACGGAGCTCCGTGTTAGTATGCGGCCTGTGGTCACGCGGTCCTCGCGCTACGCGACGCGAGTCCGTGACGCCGGGAGTAGCTACCGATGCGGGTTATACCTCACGCGCCTATCTGATTGGCCTATGCGGAGTCGCGGAAGTTCGGTGACTAGATGCGCACATTAGATATCGCGGCGAAAGTGGCGGCTTTGATCATGTGACGGTCTAGACAGATCTCATGATACAGTTATGACCTTGTTGGTACTGTGGGTTTTTAGTAGTCGGCTATGCCGTCGTACTTACCCCGTACGGTTCTATTGTGATGACGTTGAGGGCATGAGTCCCTGACTTGACATGATCGCCATTATCGTGAATCGTAGTTTGGTTATCATACATGTCTCCCGCTTTATATAGACTACTATGATTTCATTCACGATTTATTTTCGCCACATACTGTACTGTTAGATCGACTTCTGGGCCGCGTTTCATGCCGCAGTAAAGGTACTCCTACCGCTGATCCCCGTTCTTAGGATCACCGTTTGGCGTTGGGAAAGCTCCGCTTCTCTAAGCTTAACATTTTGGTATGGTCCCCGTCGTTGTAGATATTTGTATTCAGGTATGGCGGGCCCGTCCCGCCATTGTTGCTTTAAACTCTTAGAGGTCTGTAGACCTGTTGTAAGGTTGGGATATAACTGTTCGTTTTGGGTATTTATTTATATATATGCCGAAAGGCAACTTTCTTCAGATAACTGTGTCTCAATTTTTACTGTTTCATATCTTGGTTGTTTTATATTCCGCTGATTACTCTGATGTATGACTACTGGGGTGCCCGGGTAAGGCACCAGTCACGGGCCCCGGAACGGGTCGTGACATTTTGTGCCTTGTTTTGTGGCTTGTTTTGTGGAGTGTTTTGTGGAGTGTTTTGTGGGTGCACTTGGCTTGATCTTGGCCTTACACTTGCCTTGCACATGGCTTGATCTTGGCCATTGGTTGGCTTTTGGTTTTGCTATAAATACCCCCTAAGCTTGAAGACTTCATTCATCCAAAAACTTCCAAGTCTTGAAACCCTCTCCTCCCTTCTTGTTGTGCTAGCCGAGAGCTTCCCCTCCCTCCCCCTAGTGGCCTTGTGGCCGAGAGCATACCCCCCCCACGTTGGAGTGTTCTCGTGAGGTACCCCCCCCTTGGTAGAAAGTTGTCTTCCAAGTATTGTTATAATGCCCAAAATACCTTGGCCTTATACCTTGTTGTATTCCAAAAGTTACCTCTATACGTAGAGTCCAAATACTACCTTTTTAGTCTCAAACCAAACCCTAAGGAATCTTCATTGTTAGTCAAGGATTTAAGTAGAAGTTGGATAGAACTTCTAAGGGTTGTTTGGAGCGGGATGGAGCACCGGAGTCGAGCTAAACATTGCTAAGGATCGACATTTAACTTGGATAATTATGGGCTTATCGAGGTAATTATCTTGTCCTCTATTGTAATTGGAAATTACATGTTTGTTAGAATATATAGTTGAAGTATACTATATATGGAACTATACTTAGTATTCGCAATGTCTTTTGACTTAAGCTCAAGAATAAAGAAAAGAATCGAATCAGATTTACATAGATCGTATTACAATGAGACTTGTGTGGAGTTACCGAGTAGGATGGTGCACGTCCTGTTAGACGTAAACCCCGTCAAGCTTGGTAGCCGCCTCGATAGAGAGGAGATTTACGCCGCAAGGGGAGTGGTGTCGCGAAGTTTTCGTAGAAAGATAGAACTTGTGTTTTGGGGTTAATAGATGTTTGTGACCTTTATAGGTGAAAGTACTAAGAGTAGCGTATTCTACTCGGAGAGTGGAAAGGGCTAGCAAGCGTTGTAGTACTTGGAGCATTTTGCTTTGTCGATAAATCGTCGCGAGGTATGTGAACCTCTTCCTATCTCTTCTAGCATGATATGTGTGTGAACTATGTAGTACCAGACGCGTACGTGTTAATCGTGTTTGATTGTTCTTAAACATAAAGTGTTATAACGGCTTTATGGGAAGTTGTTATAATGACTTTATGAAGGTAAGAAAATACTTTGTGGTTTTAAAAGGTAATCGATGTGAATTATAATCGCTAGTTATAATAAAGAACTTGATGTATTTCAAAAGATTTATAAATCGCTTTGGAAGGAGAGTAACACTTGGTTTTAAAAGGTTTTAAAAAGAGTTATACTAGCTTTTTGGGAGTTAGGTATAATGTCTTAAGAGAGGTAAAGAAAATGGTTTATGATGTTAGAAGTTAAGAGACTTGATCTTATAAGATAAGAGACTTAACTTATTTGTTTTAATGTGAATGTTTGTGAAACCTCATTCGTGAGTAATGAGTACTTGGTTTTATTTAAAGGGATAATGTTTCACCGATTTCTAAATCGAATGTATCGGCTGCACCATCACAGCGTTAATAAAGGAAAATGTATTGAATAATGATGAATTGTATTAAAACCAGAGAAACCTCCATCCGCATAGAAACTAAGATGAGACAAAATGATATACATTTTCTAGATCATGGTCTTTGTAATAAGAATGTTGTAAACAAGAATAGCCTACTCACGTGAGACATATATTACTCAATTGTTCTAAAAAGGAATCAAGTGATTAAGTTTGGGAACTATGAAACCATTTGAAAATGAGAAGCTTGAGTAATTGAAACTAGGCAAACCGAACTTAGGAAAAGAATGTTGTTACTTGATTTTGAAAAGGGAATGTGGGTTGGTCATTCTAATACTACGGGTATCGGGTGACTTTTATAAAACTAATGGATCTATTTTAAAAGAACTTAACGATGTAGTACTTGGGGTTAAAACCCGACTTTGGCATAAAATGAAAGTACTTTGAGTTGTTGTGAAACTTGCCTATGCTTGTTGTTGTGAAATTTGCCTATGCTTGTTGTTGTGAAACTTGCCTATGTTTGTTGTTGTGAAACTTGCCTATCGTGATGATAGCCTTTGTTGTGCAAGTGTGGTATTTACGTTACCGCGTCTCGATGAGGGCGTTGACTTATTGAGAACTTACTGACGCGTCTTGGCGGTGATGGTGTTATACCCGTAGTTCCGTGGTATGTATGCGAGGACGCACGCACGAGAATACGACGTAAAGATTGGAAAGCGAAGAAAGAGGCGATTTTTCCACTAAAAGTTTCCGCTTTGTGAAGGAAAAGGTTCGTTTACGGGAATTGGATTCCCGATTTGGTATTCTGACTTCCCGAATATTAGAGAATTATGGAATTTTATTTTCGAAATGGTCACGCTGGGCCCACGGAGAAATTTACTGCTTTGTGGGCCCGCTTGATTTTGAGATTTTGGCCGCTTTGGATATTTTCTAAGACGAAATATTTTGATTTAATCGGGGCGACACGTGTCACCCCACGTGGCACCTTTCGGGCCGAAATATGTTTGTGCACAACACCCTGCTAGAGTCGCTTTCGACTAAACGCTTTCACACTTTCGTAGGGAATTTCCGCTATGTCATTTAGTATTTTTATGGATTTTTCCGAGAGACGGAACATTTTGGACCAACGAGGGCGGCACTTGGCACCCTCTCATCGTGGGCAAAGTGGGCGCATACGGACGATTGGGAAGGCAAGTGGGAGATATTTTTGGTAGATATTTCAGGTGCAAGTTGGCTAGGTACACATGGGTGAATCTCGCCCTACACTTGCCTAACACTTGGTGTAATCTCGCCATTGGTTGGCTTTCACTTGACCTATAAATACCCTCTCCTGGAAGACTAATTCATTCACAATTTGCCTAAGTCTTGAAAGCTTCTTCCTTCCCTTAGTGTGGTGTCTTGGCCGAGAGCCCTCCTCCCCTCGTCGAGAGTCCCCTAGCTGGTAGGCCGAGGCAGACACCCCCTCCTTTGAGGTGCTAGCCGGGGTACCCCCTAGCCTAGTTGCTGTATAATACCCCCTTTCAGGTATAGAAATACTCCAAGTATTGTTATAATGCCCAAATTACCTTAGCCTTATACCTTGTTGTATTCTAAGGTTATACCTTTACGAAAGCCCGTAAATACTATTATACTTCCCACACCACAAAACCAAACCCTAGGAAAATCTCCATAGTCCGTTGGAGTATTGTGTAAGTTGGTTAGAACTTCTAAGGGTGGTTTAGAGCGGGTTGAGCGCCTGAGTCGAGCTAAACGATTGCCCAGATCGACTTTATACTTGGATAATTATGGGCTTATCGAGGTAATTATCTTGTCCCTATTGTAATCGATATTACATGTCAGAGAGTATATAGTCAAGTATACTATATATAGTACCGAATCAGAATTACATAGGACCGTATTACATGAGACTTGTGTAAGAGTACCGCGAGTAGAATTGTACCCGTTAGGGTTAGATGATAACCCCGGTTGGCTTCGTAGCCTACTGATAGAGAGGAGATTTACGCCGTCATGGGAAGGTCGCCGATTTTTCTCAGAAGTTCTACGATGAGATCTAGATGTTAATAAGCGCTGTGGCCTTATAGCGAAGTACTACGTGTGGCGCGCTCTACTTGGCTTAGGAGTAGCCGACGGCGAGGTACTGAGCATTTTGCTATTAGTCGATAATCGCGAGGTACGCGAACCTCTTCCTATCTCTCTAGCATGATACGTAAACTATGTAGTACTAGACGCATACGTGCTAAACGTGTTTGAGTGGTTTAAAACATAAAGTGTTATAACCGCTTTACGGAAGTTGGTTATAATACTTTATGTTAGTAAGAAAATACATGTGGTTTTTAAAAGGTAATCGATTTGAACTATAAACCGCTTGTTATATGGTAAGAAAGAACTTGAAGTATTTTCAAAAGATTTTGAATCATTTTGAAAGGAGAAGTAATACTTGGTGTTTGAAAACTTAAGAGTTATACTAGCTTTACGGGAAGTTAGGTATAACGGCTTAAGAATGCTTTATCGATTTCGGAAATCGAACGTATCGACAAACCACCGCAGCTGCTAATAAAAGGAAATGTTTTGAATAATTAAGTATTATGAAAACCAAGAGAAACTTCCATCCGCATGTGCTAAGATGAGACAAAATGATATTTCCTAGATCATGGTCATTGTAATAAGATTGTTATAAACAAGAATATCCTACTCACACATAAGGCTTATGTTTCTCAGATTGTTTAAAAGAGAATTATATTCTTAAATGAATAAGACTATGAACTACTAACCTTTCTAAAATAAGAAACGTGAACATTTGAAATTAGGCAAACTTGGACATTTGGAAAATAATGTTGTTACTTGATTTTACAAAGGTAAGAGTTTTGGTTTCTTAAAAGGATACCACTCTATTTTATACTACGTATCATGTGACTTATGTGAAAGAAATGATCTTTTTAAGATTTTAATGTGTGAAGTACTTTGGGGATAGATAACGAACTTGTTAGTAGAAAGTACCTTGTGTGAATAACTTGATTGTATTGGTTTGTGATAGCCTTGTAATACTTTCTTGTTGCCTTGATAAGTAAACGTGTTAGGATGCTACGTGTTAGTATCTTGTGATGTTTGTGTGCGGGTTTCCTTGATTGTGCTTATTAACTATCGCGTTATGATAGTATTGTGGCATTCATCTCGAGATGATTCCGGGTTAAGCCGTCCGACGCGGGTAGACTCAGCGGTCCGGGACCATGATTCGAGAATACCTCACGCGGTCCCGGGGCCTACGCGGAGCTACGAGTTCCGTGTTAGTGTACGCCCTTACGGGCACGCGTCCTGCGCTACGCGGATCGCAGTCCGTGACGACGCCGGAGTAGCTACCGACGCGGAATACCTCACGCGGCCGATGAGATTGGCCTACGCGAGTCGCGGAAGTTCCAGACTAGACGCGACATTAGATATCGCGCAAGTGGCCGCCTTTGATCACGTGGGCGGTTCAGACAGATCTTATGATACGCTTTATGACCTTGTTGGTACCGCTGGTGTTAGTAGCTGGCCAGGCCTTCGCATTTACCCCGCACGCTTTATTAGGACACAGCGGACTCGTGTTCATATGTATTCCTCGTGCTTGTATATCATAAATCGCCAGCGATGGGCGTATTCCACGCACGATTGATGTTGTGGCGTGAGACCCATTGTTAAATCGAGTGATGACTGAGGTGCGAATCCCCGACTTGACACGATCGCTATTTATGGTGAATCAGAGTTCGTTATCATACATGTCTCCCGCTTTGTATAGACTACTATGATTTCATTTACGTGATTTATCTTTAGTTTCACATACTCTGCACTGTTAGATCGACCTCCCCGGGCCGCGCTCATGCCGCAGTCGAGGTACATCACCGCCGATCCTAGCTCTCGTGGTCACAGTCATTGGGAAGCTCCGCTTCCCGAGGCTTATCACGTATAGTCCCCGTCAGAGTAAGTGTTTACATTCGTGGTTTATGGGCCCCGCCCCGCCATCGTGGTCGATCATTCTGTGAGGTCCGTAGTATCGCTGTGGCGTGGTTGGTAAAAAGGATTGCCGCTCATTTGTAAAAGAGTTGATGGTTATATATATGCCAAAGGCAAGTTTTCACGATTATTGTTTTATATATTTCGTTATCTCATGTCAGGTTTTATGTTCCGACACTCGATGTTGTGTCACCAGGTGCCCGGTAAGGCACTACCACGCCCGGTTCGGTCGTGACAAAAGTGGTATCGAGCGCTTAATCCTGAAAGTGTCTACGCATCGATTCAGCAGAGTCTGATTATCGCGTGTTGCGCACCACACCAATAATCGTGAGGCTATAGGATATTTAGGATTGGTTTCTATTCTTCTCACTCGAGATCGTGCCTAGAGCCGTGTTGTAAGTCGACCCTCCGACGAAATTCATTCCTTATCGCTATGCCTCCGCGCAGGCAACCCGCCCGTGAGGCGTGGCACCGAGGAGCCGAGAGTCGAGTTCGAAGGTCATGAGGGCACAGCCCAATCATTACCTAGGTAGTGCTTCATTCGGGATTTCGCGACGCCACTAGCCCCAAAGCAGAGTTTAGCACAATGACGGCAGCCCTATCGCCCACGATATTTGAACCTTCGCCCAATGCATCGAACAAGTGAATATAGATTGCAAAGAGGCGACCTACATTAGCTATAGATTTGGCTACCAGAGATTATACCGATGTACCACGAGTCTTGATGACTACCTAAGAGAGGGTTGTGCAAGAGTAATTCTTCATTGGTTGGCATGGCCTCGTATACGGGCTTATGTACAGCAGCCGAAAACGAGAGATTGACGTTAACCAAGGACGCAGTAAGAGGGCCAGAGCAGCAAGCGTCCTTCAGAACTTTCGCGCGAGTATACCTTAAGTGCTATGTTCGATAGCAAGGTGTTAGTGGTGATTAGAAATCATGGTGGGTTAACCGAGTAAGATTTTGGAGGATAGAGAAAGTGTGAGCCTTAGAGCTTTATACGCAAAGACCTTAGAGGTAAGGCCATCTCGTAGAGACGTATGTTTATGTTTGACCTTATCGGAGTGCATAGTGCACGTGAGTGGTTTGGGATAAGTCCCTATGTAGTATGAAATGAAAGAGGGTAGTCGAGCTAAGAAGACCGCTAGGTTTTCGTAACGTGTTTAGTAAGATTGTTCCTTCGGGAGATGGTATTTCGCGCTGCCTGCCGGGTTGAGGCTACGCGCGGTCAACCCGCTGTAGGTTTGGTGGCGGGCTTGTGGTGGTCCCTCTTGTGTTAGGGTCACGAGGGTGTTAGGCCCATGTTTAGTTAGCCGCAAGTTCGTGGATGCGCTCGACCGTGGGTCGGGCCGACGGGGCAGCCTATCGTGTTCTTCTGGCCGTGGTCGCTCTCAGTTGGATGTTATCCGAAAAGGTCGCGAGGTTGCACGGTGCCTACCTTCACCTTATGACGATGGAGCCTGTGGTACTACTGTTTCTCTTCTAGGAGTTTGTACGTGCAGGCTAGGAACTCAGCAGTCTCCAGACGCATTCGCCTCGGCCGTTGTTTTGATTTCGTGGTAGCCGCGAGGATCGCTGTCTCCTGGCCGGGAGTGTTTAAGCTACCATGTCGTTGTTCTGATGTCGCCTTGCGACGCCTTGTAGGCGTAAATGCAAGTCACGGCCGATTGGTTCGATGTTGGCGGTGGTTCGATAGTTGGTTCGTGCTTGTTCCACAGATCGTGGATAAGTGAAGCTTGTCTAGAAGAAGTTCCGCACTCGTAGGAATCGTGCGGATAATCGGCGACGACGCCAGAGTTCGTGCCGACGGTCGTTCTTCTTGAAAGTACAACCCCTGACAAGGAGTGAAGAGTTTTGGAAACAGAATGAACTTAGCCATAGTTACTATGGCACATTGTGAGTTCATGTGAAGAATAGGCCGTGTTGCCTATATGTTAGCATTTGCCGTCCGACTTGGAGGAAGGACGTCCGGCCTTTCAGATTGTTATGATCGGAAAGTATCGAGATCCATCCGCAGTGTTCCCGCTAATGATGACCACGTTAGAGATAGTAACCCCGAGTTTTGGAAACCAAGTCGACGTAACGTGGTAAGAGTTCGAGTGTACGAGATCCTCCGGATCGCAGTTTCCTGGCACTATTTGTCGGGTCGCCGAGCAAGGCTCGCGACAGAGTGACAAAAGTGGTATCGATGACTAAGGAAGTATATTTTGACCCCGGAAGAGGTATTTGTGGTGATGTAGAGGTGTTTCCTCGTGGACTTAGATGTAAGTTTTGCGCAGTGTTTCCATGGCCACCGTGGCAGATTGTTTCGTAAGTATAAGAGTGAAGACTATACCGTCACGTGTTCGCTTGAGACTTAGAAGGAACATTCGACGAATGTTTCTAAGGGAAGAATGTTATACCCGTAGTTCCGTGGTATGTATGCGAGACGACGCATTTGAGAATACGGCAAAGATCGGAAAGCGAAGAAAGAGGCGATTTTTCCACTAAAAGTTTCCGGTTTTGTGAAGGAAAAGGTTCGCTTACGGAATTGGATTCCCGCATTTGGTATTCGACTTCCGAATATTAGAGAATTATGGAATTTTATTTTCGAAATGGTCACGCTGGGCCCACTGAGAAATTTACGCTTTGGGGCCCGCTTTGATTTTGAGATTTTGGCCGCTTTGGATATTTTCTAAGACGAAATATTTTGATTTAATCGGGGCGACACGTGTCACCCCACGTGGCACCTTTGGGCGAAATATGTTTGTGCACAACACCCTGCTAGAGTCGTTTCGACTAAACGCTTTCACGCCTTTCGTAGGGAATTTCCGCTATGTCATTTAGTATTTTTGCAGATTTTTCCGAGAGACGAACATTTTGGACCAACGAGAGGCGGCACTTGGCACCCTCTCATCAGGCAAAGTCGCATACGGACGATTCGGAAGCAAGTGGAGATATTTTTGGTAGATATTTTGTGTGCAAGTTGGCTAGGTACACACGGGTGAATCTTGGCCCTACACTTGCCTAACACTTGGTGTAATCTTGGCCATTGGTTGGCTTTCACTTGACCTATAAATACCTCCCTTGGAAGACTAATTCATTCACAATTTGCCTAAGTCTTGAAAGCTTCTTCCTTCCCCAGCGTGGTGTCTTGGCCGAGAGCCCTCCCTCCCCTCGTCGAGAGTCCCCAGCTGGTAGGCCGAGGGCAGACACCCCCTCCTTCGAGGTGCTAGTGGGGTACCCCAGCCTAGTTGCTTTCGTATAATACCCCCTCAGGGTATAGAAATACTCTCCAAGTATTGTTATAATGCCCAAATTACCTTAGCCTTATACCTTGTTGTATTCTAAGGTTATACCTTACGAAAGCCCGTAAATACTATTATACTTCCCACACCACAAAACCGAAACCCTAGGAAAATCTCCATAATCCATTGAGTATTGTGTAGGTTGGTTAGAACTTCTAAGGGTGGTTTAGAGCGGGTCGAGCGCCTGAGTCGAGCTAAACGATTGCCCAGATCGACTTTATACTTGGATAATTATGGGCTTATCGAGGTAATTATCTTGTCCCCTATTGTAATCGATATTACATGTCAGAGAGTATATAGTTGAAGTATACTATATATAGTACGAATCAGAATTACATAGGACTCAGACATGAGACTTGTGTAGTAGTACCGTGGAGTAGAATTGTACCGTTAGTGGTTAGATGTATAACCCCCTCGGTTGGCTTGGTAGCCTCGATAGAGAGAGGAGATTTACGCCGCCATGGGGAAGTGTCACGATTTTTCTCAGAGAAGTTCTACGATGAGATCTAGATGTTAATAAGCGCTGTGGCCTTATAGGTGGAAGTACTACGTGTGGCGCTCTACTTGGCTTAAGGAGTAGCCGACTTGAGGTACTTGAGCATTTTGCTATTAGTCGATAATCGCCGCGAGGTATGTGAACCTCTTCCTATCTCTCTAGCATGATACGTAAACTATGTAGTACTAGACGCATACGTGCTAAATGTGTTTGAGTGGTTTAAAACATAAAGTGTTATAACGCTTTACGGGAAGTTGGTTATAACAACTTTATGTTAGTAAGAAAATACATGTGGTTTTTAAAAGGTAATCGATTTGAACTATAATCGCTTGTTATATGGTAAGAAAGAACTTGAAGTATTTTCAAAAGATTTTGAATCATTTTGAAAGGAGAAGTAATACTGTGTTTGAAAACTTAAGAGTTATACTAGCTTTATGGGAAGTTAGGTATAACGGCTTAAGAATGCTTTATCGATTTCGAAATCGAATGTGTATCGACAAACCATCGCAGCGTTAATAAAAGGAAATGTTTTGAATAATTAAGTATTATGAAAACCAGAGAAACTTCCATCCGCATGTAAGCTAAGATGAGACAAAATGATATTTCCTAGATCATGGTCACTGTAATAAGATTGTTATAAACAAGAATATCCTACTCACACATAAGGCTTATGTTTCTCGATTGTTTAAAAGAGAATTATATTCTTAAATGAATAAGACTATGAACTACTAACCTTTCTAAAATAAGAAACGTGAACATTTGAAATTAGGCAAACTTGGACATTTGGAAAATAATGTTGTTACTTGATTTTACAAAGGTAAGAGTTTTGGGTTTCTTAAAAGGATACAAATACTCTATTTTATACTACGTATTGTGTGACTTATGTGAAAGAAATGCATCTTTTTAAGATTTTAATGTGTGAAGTACTTGGGGATGATACCGAACTTGTTAGTAAAGTACCTTGTGTGAATAACTTGATTGTATTGGTTTGTGATAGCCTTGTAATACTTTCTTGTTGCCTTGATAAGTAAACGTGTTAGGATGCTACGGTGTTAGTATCTTGTGATGTTTGTGTGCGGGTTTCCTTGATTGTGCTTATTAACTATCGGTCGTTATGATAGTATTGTGGCATTCATCTCGAGATGATTCCGGGTTAAGCCGCCTCCGACGCGGTAGACTCAGCGGTCCAGGACCATGATTCGAGAATACCTCACGCGGTCCCGGGGCCTATGCGAGCTACGAGTTCCGTGTTAGTGACGCCCTTACGGGCACGCGTCTCGCGCTACGCGATCGCGTCCGTGACGACGCCGGGAGTAGCTACCGATGCGGGAATACCTACGCGGGCCGATGAGATTGGCCTACGCGAGTCAGCGGAAGTTCCGGACTAGACGCGACATTAGATATCGCGGGCAAGTGGCCGCTTTGATCATGTGGCGGTCTAGACAGATCTTATGATACGCTTTATGACCTTGTTGGTACTGCTGGGTGTTAGTAGTCGCCAGGCCTTCGACTTACCCCTGCATGCTTTATTAGGACACGTGGGACCCGTGTTCATATGTATTCTCGTGCTTGTATATCATAAACCGCCCAGCGAGAAGGTATTCCACGCACGATTGATGTTGTGGGCGTGAGACCCATTGTTAAATTGAGTGATGACTGAGGTGTGAATCCTCGACTTGACATGATCGCTATTTATGGTGAATCGTAGTTGGTTATCATACATGTCTCCCGCTTTGTATAGACTACTATGATTTCATTTACGATTTATCTTTAGTTTCACATACTTGCACTGCAGATCGACCTCCTCGGGCTGCGCTCATGCCGCAGTTGAGGTACATCGATCGCCGATCCTAGCTCTCGTGGTCACGCCGGCGTTTGGGAAGCTCCGCTTCTCCGAGGCTTATCACGTATAGTCCCCGTCAGAGTAAGTGTTTACATTCGTGGTTTGGGCCCCGCCCCGCCATCGTGGTCGTATCATTCTAGAGGTCCGTAGTAATCGCTGCAGGCGTGGTTGGTAAAAAGGATTAAGCCGCTCATTTGTAAAAGAGTTGATGGTTATATATACGCCGAAGGCAAGTTTTCACTGATTATTGTTTTATATATTTCGTTATCTCATGTTGTGGTTTTATGTTCGACATTACTGATGTTGTGTCACTAGGGTGCCCGGTAGGCACTACCACGCCCGGTTCGGTCGTGATGTATGGAGAATTCCACGTATGTTTCCGCTTTTGATTACCGCTTGTTGTTGATGTCACATGGACATGTCTACACCGTCGCAGATTCTCGGTACGCGCCACGCGGCCGTTGATTACCCGATATATGGTTATTACTGCAACATGGGCGTTCACACCGTCGCAGATTCCGGGGCATGTGGCTACGCGGCGTGGTTGACCACCCAAGATATTGTTATTGAGGTTACATGGGCATGTCTACACCGTCACGATTCCGGGGCACGCGCCACGCCTTGTTATTATTGTTGCATCATGGACATGCCTACACCGATGCAGTATTCCGGGGGCATGCGGCCATGCTGCGAACATGATGGATGTTGCGGGCGAGACCCATAGTTATATTTAGTGGTGACTTTGAGGCGTGAGTCCACGACTTGACCGCTTATGTTGCGTCTTCGTATTTTGGTTATCATACATGTCTCACGCTTTTAGGCTATTATGATTTCATTTACGATGTTGTGATTCACATACTGCAATTGTTATCGACCTCCTTGGGCCGTTCATGCCGCAGTAGATGTACATCGGCCGTGGATCCCCGCCTTAGGATCTCATTTCAGCGTGTTGAAAGCTCCGTTCCTTGGAGGCTTATCTTTGGTATGTTTCCACGAGTCAGAGGTTCTTGTACATTCGGGGTATGGCGAGCCCGTCCCGTCATAGTTGTTGTAAATCTTAGAGGTCTCAGAGTAATCATTGCGGGGTTTGTAAAAGGACAACTGTTCGGGTTTTTGTGTATATATCAAGGCAATTGTTTTGCTGGCCTGCTTATTTATTATATCTCTTGTTTCATGACTCGTGTTTTATTTTCCGCTTTTTCTCGATGTTGTATCACTAGGGTGCCGGGTAAGGCACGATGCATGCCCGGTTCGGGCGTTACAAAGTGGTATCGTGAGCGATTAGTCCTCTGAAAGTGTCTGAGCACCGTGTCTAGTAGAGTCTTGATTATCGGTGTGTTGTGCACCACATCTATAATCGTGAGGCTATAGGACATTTAGGATTGGTTTCCATTCTTCTCATTCGAGATCGTGCCTTAGAGTCGTGTTGTAAGTTGGACCCTCCGACGTGTTTCGTTTTTACCGCTATGCCTGCGAAAGGCAACCATGGCCCGAAGCGGCAAGGCAATGGCGGAGTCTAGTGGGATTCAGAGGAGTACGAGGCGCAGCCCGGCCAAGACGAGGTAGTCTTGACGGGCGAGTTCTCGCGGCGCCAAAGACCAAATAGAGTTTAGAGCCGCAGCAGGGGCCGAGACTACAAGACTGAGCCTCCACCCCACACCGAGCGGGAGATGGGTCACGCGAGATGGCCCGATTATTGGCGGTTGTCAGGCCGATATGAGATAGGCCGGACGCAGTTCGATTAGCCCAAAGAAGACTGTAGGCACCCAGGGCGCATAGCTGAGGCTACGGATTTCTTAGTCAGAGCCCGCTTTGAGTTTTACGTCGAGGCCGAGGATGATCCGCAGAGTTCATTCGCCGCTGCAGAGGATCATGCGTGATCAAGGCTTGAGAGACCGAAGTCTGCGTGACATTTGTTCGCATCGGCCGCGTGATACCGCAGCCGATTGTTTGATTCGTGAGCTCTCCGGGAGAGCATGCACTTCCACCGTTTGGGACGAGTTTTCGGGGCCTTCTCGCACATTTCTTGCCTCCACAAACGGAGAGGGCTCGGCCGGCAGATTTTGATGTTGAGGCGAACGCGCATACCGGGAGTACAATGTGAGTTCGACTCATTGGCGGTGATGTTCCCGCATTAGTAGCTAGTATGGAGGATCGAGTGCACCGATATGTTAGGCTCGATGATTACCTAGCAGAAGTTGTTCGGTGTTTCTCTTCACCGCATGGACATTGCCCGCATTCGTGCTCACTTGGCGCGGCGAGCGCAGATCGACGCGGACCGCTTTCACAGGAAGGCCAAGACGGCGGATATTTTAGCGACTTTCGAGGCGGACCGCCTCAAGATCGACTAGTTATGTACCTCCGCCATTGCAGTGGTCCTCCGCACTTTCGACCTCGGGATATTCGTGAGCAGTCGGGGCTCCTGTGTTTCGATGTTCGTGAGTAGGGTGTTGGCAGACGATCACCCCTACCTCGGTGTGGTCGATGTAGTAGACCGCATTTCGAAGTGTCGTAGTACCAAGGAGCTTGTTATTCTTGCGCCAACAGGCCATATGACGAGACCGTCCGACTGTGGTAGCGCCGTAGGATAGCACAGACTACTAGAGCGATTCTGGGGCCACGGTAAGTCGCGGTGGAAGTTCCGCTTAGCGGTCCTTGAACCGCCTAGTTTGGTATATCCTTAACTCAGAGATACTTGTATGTATTGATGTTAATGATGTGTTAAGTGTTATGTTCGGATAGATTTGTGCTATAGTGTGATTTGAAAATCTGGTTAGTGTGAGACGGAAGTGGTAGCTTCCATGATGTGTTCCGTGTCGGCGAGCGGAAGTTGGCGCTACGATGGTCGGGTTGGGGCCATGTTGCGGGCCAACCCGCGTCCGTTCGAGGAAGGTCACGGGTGGTCCCGCCGGTGGCAGGTCACGAGGTGCTAGGCCCAAGTTTAGATGACCATCGTATGAGTTCATAGATATGTTCGACTGAATCGGTTCGTGAAGGCCGAGAATGGCCTTAGAGAAATCGGTGGTAGTAAGATGACCAAGTTTGGAGGTAGTAACTCCAAGGGTTGGAAACGCAACGTTGACTAAGTGTGGTACGGATACTAGAAAGAGCTCGAGTGTTCGGAAAGTGCACGACGAGATAGGGAGAAGTGAGCGTGTGATCGTTTCTTTGTGAAATGTAGCGGCGGAGTATATTTTAGACCTCGTAAGTGGGTTTTGTGATGATTAGAGGTGTTTCCTCGTTGACTTGGGTTTAAGTATTGTGCGTTTGTTATTTTTATGGCGGTGTGGCATGATCGTTTTCGCGTATAGCGATGAAGGCTATACTAGCGCACGTTTGTGTTGAGACTTGAGAAGGAACATTCGGACGAATGTTTCTAGAGAGGAGAATGTTATACCCAGTATTTCCAGTATGTACGTGGGACGTGCGTAGAAAATTTGAGCCTTAAGTTAGCAAAGGACCGATTTGGGCACAAGTGCCGAATAGAGTCGTTTTCGAAAGCGTTTCCACTTTCGTAGGGAAGATTCCGGCTATGTCATTTATAATTTTTGCGGATTTTTCCGAGAGACGAAACATTTTGGATCAACGGAGGGTGACATGTGTCACCTCACATCGAAGCAAATAGGGTGGCTTGGACGATTGGGCCCAAGAGGATTGGGCCTTGGCCGATTGGTCCCTCCTTTTGTGCCTTGTTTTGTGGCTTGTTTTGTGGAGTGTTTTGTGGAGTGTTTGGTGGGTGCACTTGGCTTGATCTTGGCCTTACACTTGCCTTGCACATGGCTTGATCTTGGCCATTGGTTGGCTTTGGTTTTGCTATAAATACCCCTAAGCTTGAAGACTTCATTCGTCCAAAACTTCCAAGTCTTGAAACCCTCTCCTCCCTTCTTGTTTAGCCGAGAGCTTCCCTCTCCTCCCTAGTGGCCTTGGGCGAGAGCATACCCCCACGTTGGAGTGTTCTCGAGGTACCCCTTGGTAGAAAGTTGTCTTCCAAGTATTGTTATAATGCCCAAAATACCTTGGCCTTATACCTTGTTGTATTCCAAAAGTTACCTCTATACGTAGAGCAGAAATACTACCTTTTAGTCTCAAACCGAAACCCTAAGGAATCTTCATTGTTAGTTGAAGGATTTAAGTAGAAGTAACGCCGAACCCTCAAGACCATCGTGCCTTACCCCGCACCCTAGTGATACATACATCGAGAAAATCAGCGGAACATAAAACATAAGTCATGAAACAAGAGATATAATAAATAAAGGCGCCAACCAAAACAGTTGCATTCAGTATATACATAACACACTAACAGTTTAATCCTTTTACAACCCTGCCCAAAACAGTTCTACAGAACTCTAAGATTTACAACGACTATGACGGGACGAGGCCCGCCATACCGAATGTACAGAACCTACAACTCGGAACACATACCAAAAGATAAGCCTCGGAGAAACGAGCTTCCCAAAACGCCCGAGATCCTAGAGCGAGGATCCACGGCCGATGTACCTACTGCGCAGATGAACGCAGCCCCGGCGAGGTCAAGATAACAGTACCAAGTATGTGAAATCAGAATATCAGAATGAAATCATACTAGTCTATATAAAGCAGGAGACATGTATGAAAACCAAACTACAGTTCACAACATAAAATCATCATGTCGATGGGGACTCACGCCTCAAGTCATCACTCAATATAACTATGGGTCTCACGCCCACAACATCGATCGTGTTCGCGTCATGGCGCGTGCCGGAATCTCAGACGGTAGGCATGTCCATGATGCAACAATAATAAGGCCGCGTGGCCACATGCCCCGGAATCGCCGGTAGACGCCCATGTAACCTCAATAACAATATTTGGGTGGTCAACCCCGCCGCATGGCCACATGCCCCCATCGTCGACGGTAGACATGTCCATGTGACATCAACAATAATAACAAGGCTGCATGGCCACATGCCCCCGGAATACTGCATCGGTGTAGACATGTCCATGTGACATCAACAATAACAAGGCCGCACGCCACATGCCCCGGAATCTGCGTCGTGTAGACATGTCCATGTGATATCAACAACAAGTCAGTTATAATAATGAAAACATACCCGTGAAATTCTCCATCACCGCCAAAGACATCCAAGTAAGTTCTCAACAAGTCAATGGCCTACTTCTATCGAGAGACGCGAAACACGAAATACCACACTTGCACAACAAAGGCTATCATCACAAGCATAGGCAAGTTTCACAACAACAAGCACAGTAAGTTTCACAACAACAAGCATAGCAAGTTTCACACAACTCAAAGTACTTTCATTTTATGCCAAAGTCGGGTTTTAACCCCAAAGTACTACATCGTTAAGTTCTTTTAAAAGAGATCCATTACTTTTATAAAAGTCACCCGATACCCGTAGTATTAGAATGACCAACCCACATTCCTTTTCAAAATCAAGTAACAACATTCTTTTCCTAAGTTCCAGTGTGCCTCGTTTCAATTACTCGAGCTTCTCATTTTCAGATGGTTTCATAGTTCATAAACTTAATCACTTGATTCCTTTTTAGAACAATATGTCTCACGAGAGTAGGTTACTCTTGTTTACAACATTCTTATTACAATGACCATGGTCTAGAAAATGTATATCATTTTGTCTCATCTTAGTTTCTATGCGGATGGAGGTTTCTACTGGTTTTAATACAATTCATCATTATTTAATACATTTTCTTTTATTAACTGCGGTGGTCCTGTTTGCATACACATTCTGATTTCCGAAATCAGTAAAACATTATTCTTTTAAATAAACCAAGTACTCATTACTCACGAATGAGGTTTCACACAAACATCCACATTAAAACAAATAAGTTAAGTCTCTTATCTTATAAGATCAAGTCTCTTAACTTCTAACATGATAAACTATTTTCTTTACCTCTCTTAAGACATTATACCTAACTCCCCATAAAGCTAGTATAACTCTTTTTAAAACCTTTAAAACCAAGTGTTACTCTCCCTTCAAAATGATTTATAAATCTTTTGAAATACATCAAGTTCTTTATTATAGCTAGCCAGTTATAATTCACATCAGTTACCTTTTAAAACCACAAAGTATTTTCTTACCTACATAAAGCTATTATAACCAACTTCCCATAAAGCCGTTATAACACTTTATGTTTTAAGAACAATCAACACAGTTAACACATGTACGTCTACCGTACTACATAGTTCACACATATCATGCTAGAAGAGATAGGAAGAGGTTCACATACCTCGCGACGATTGTCGACTAATAGCAAAACGCTCCAAGTACCTCAAACCTTGGCTACTCCTTAAGCCAAGTGGATCACTCCACACGTAGTACTTCAACCTATAAGGCCACAAGGTGCTTATTAACATCTAGATCTCAACGTTCCATAATCTACAGAAAATTCGGCAGCACCTCCCCCCCCCGCCACAGCGTAAATCTCCTCCTCTATCGAGGCCGGCTACCAAGCCAACCAGGGGGGGGGGTTATACATCTAACCCCAACGGGTACAATTCTACTCCACGGTACTACTACACAAGTCTCATGTACACGCCCTATGTAATTACAGTTCGGGCTTAATTCTTGGGCTTAAGTCAAAAGACATTGCCACACGATTTAAGTATAGTTCTATATATAGTATACTTCAACTATATATTCTAACAACATGTAATTTCCAATTACAATAGAAGAACGATAGTGTTTACCTCGATAAGCCCATAATTATCCAAGTTAAATGTCGATCCTTAGCAACGTTTAGCTCGACTCGGGTGCTCCACCCCGCTCAAACAACCCTTAAGTTCTAACCAACTTCTACTTAAATACTTCAACCAATCAACGAAGATTTTCTTAGGGTTTCGTTTGAGACTAAAGGGACAAAAGGTAGTATTTCGGACTCTACGTATAGAGGTAACTTTGGAATACTACAAGGTAAAGGCTAAGGTATTTTGGGCATTATAACAATACTTGGAGGAGTATTTCAATACCACAGGGGATGTATTATACGAAACAACTAGGCTAGGGGTACCCAGCTAGACCTCACAAGGGGAGAGACCTCTCGCCAAGCTCCACAAAAGGGGAGGGCTTGGGCCAATTTCAACACACAAAGGGGCGAGATTTCAAGACTTGGAAATGATTTTTGGATGAAGAAAGTTCATCAACTAAGAGGGTATTTATAGCAAACCCAAAGGCCAACCAATGGCCAAGATTTAGTAAGTGCAAGGCAAGTGTAAGGCCAAGATCAAGCCAAGTGCACCCACAAAACACTCCACAAAACACTCCACAAAACAAGCCACAAAACTAGGCACAAAAGGGAGCGATCGGCCAAGGCCAACCAAGGCCTCTTGGCGCCCAAATCGTCAACCTTCCATTTGCTTCCAATGTGAGGTGACACATATCACCCTCCGTTGATCCAAAATGTTTAGTCTCTCGGAAAAATCCGCAAAAATAAAAATGACATAGCGGAAATTCCCTACGAAGGCGTGGAAACGTTTCGTCAACGACTCTGTCGCACTTGTGCCCAAATCGAATCAATGCCTAACTTAAGGCTCAAATTTCGTGCGCACGTCCATACGCATACTGCGAAAAAAATACGGGTATAACATTCTTTACCTTAGAAACATTCGCCCCAATGTTCGCTTCTGTGTCTCAAAACAAGCGGTACGATAGTCTTCACCGCTATACTTACAGCGATCATGCCACGCGCGCCATAAAACACCGTTCACTTCTCCCTTTCTCGTAGTACTCGTCTCGAACACTCGAACTCGTTCTAGTATCCGTACCACACGTCGTCAACGCCTGTTTCCAACCATGGGTCTACCTCGAACTTGGTCATCTCGCTAACCTCGATTTCCTAAGGCCATTCCCGCCTTCACGAACAGATTCGATCGAGCGTGTCTATGAACTCATCGATGGTCATCTAAACTTGGGCTAGCACCTCGTGACCGCCACCGGCGCGACCACCCGAGCTGACCCTTCCTCGAAGCGGGGCGGGTTGGCGCAACATGGCCCCAACCCGACCCAATTGTAGTGCCAACTTCCTAGTTTCTTGATCCGAACATTCTTACCTCTACAGTCATGAAAGCTACCACTTCCATTTCACATTACCCGGGACCGATCACACGAACATATCCCACGCACACTACGCGCTCGATAGCGGTCAAACATAAAATAGATCTTTTACTCAAGACGACCTTACGCGTAAGGTCTCAATCGTGACACGCCTGGGTTCATACTTACCGTGACCCCATACTTAGCCTCCCGACTAACCATGTTTTCTAACTCACATTAACACAACGCTATTCGCGCGCATAGCACATAATAATGAGATCATCATATCGCGTACCAAAACTACAGAGGTTAAGGATATACCAAACTACCGCTCCACTCTAATCATAGGCACGCTGCGCAGGCATAATGAAGGTGATGAACGACCACCGATCACGAGGCCGATCGTCTTTGCTGAACCTCTCTTATAAGCACGCCTCTCTTCACATGGCCCGACGGCCGAGAATAACAAGCTCCCTTGGTACTACGACACTCCCAAATGCGGTCTACCACATCGACCACACCGAGGTAGATGGATCCGCCAACACCCCTACTCGCGAACATCCGAAACACAGGAGCCACGACCGCTCTGAATATCCCGAGGTCGAAGGCTGCGGAGGACCACTCTGTAATGGCGAGGTACAAAACTAGTATGCCTTGGTGATCCGCCTCGAAGTCGCCAAAATATCGGCCGTCTTGGCCTTCCTGTGGCGGTCCACCCGTCGATCTGCGCTCCTCGCACCCGAGTGCATGAGCACGTATGCGGCAATGTCCATGCCCTGGTGGAAACACCGAACAACTCTGCTAGGTAATCATCGAGCCTGTAACATATCGGTGCACTCGATCCTCCATACTAGCTACTAATGCGGGAACATACCGCCAATGAGTCGAACTCTACATTGTACTCCCGAATCATGCGCTCGCTCGCCTCAACATCAAAAATCGCCGGCGAGCCCTCCTCATTTGTGGAGGCAAGAAATGTGCCGGGAAGGCCCCAAACTTCGTCCCAAGCGGCTGGAAGGGCATGCTCTCCCGGAAAGCTCCGCGAGTCAAACCGATCGATTGCGGTATCACGCGGTGATGCGAACAAATGTCACGCACTCACCAAGCCTTGATCACCCGTGATCTCTGCGTCGCGGATGAACTCCTGCGGATCATCCTCGGCCTCGACCAGTAAAACTCGTGGCTCTGACTAAGAAATCCCGTAGCCTCAGTATGCGCCTCGGGTGCACTACAGTCTTCTTTGGACTGAATCTGCTATTTGCGTCGGCCTATCCTCATATCGGCCTGACCACGCCAATAAGCGCCGTCTCGCGTGACCCGTCTCCCGCTCGGTGTCGGGGCGGAGGCTCAGTCTTGTAGTCTCGCAGCCCATCGCTGCGCTTCTAAACTCTGCTGGTCTTTGTGGCGTCGCAAAACTCGCCGTCTGAAGCACTACTCAGTCTTGGCCAGGGCTGCGCCTCGTACTCTCAATCCCACTGCGGCTCCTGGCCGCCTTGCCCTTCGGGCCTGGTTGCCTTCGCGGAGCATAAGCGGTAAAAACAAACACGTCGAGGGTCCGACTTACAACACGCTCTAAGGCACGATCTCGGAATGAGAAGAATGAAACCAATCCTAAATGTCCTATAGCCTCCTGATTATAGATGTGGTGCACAACACACCGATAATCAAGACTTACTAGACACGATTGTAGACACTTTCAGAGGATTAACGGCTCGATACCACTTTTGTAACGCCCAACCCGGTGCGTGCCTTACCCGGGCACCCTAGTGATACATCATCGAGAAAATCAGCGGAACATAAAACATAAGTCATGAAACAAGAGATATAATAAATAAACAGGCAACCAAAGCAGTTGCCTTGATATACATAAAACCCGACAGTTTAATCCTTTTACAACCACGCCACAACGGTTCTGCACTTAAGATTTACAACGACTATGGCGGGACAGGCCGCCATACCCCAGATGTACAAGAACCTACAACTCAGGAACACATACCAAAAGATAAGCCTCGGAGAAACGGAGCTTCCCAAAACGCCCGAGATCCTAAGGCGAGGATCCACGGCCGATGTACCTCTACTGCGGCATGAACGCAGCCCAAGGAGGTCAAGACAACAGTACCAAGTATGTGGAAAATCAACATCAAATGAAATCATACTAGTCTATATAAAGCGAGACATGTATGAAAACCAAACTACAGTTCACAACATAAAATCAGTCAATTCCAGTCACGTACTCACGCACTCAAGTAATAACTCAAATATAACTATGGGTCTCACGCCCACAACATCGATCGTGTTCGCATCACGGCGCGTGCCGGAATCTTGACGGTGTAGACATGTCCATGATGCAACAATAACAAGGCCGCACGCACATGCCCCGAATCGCGCCGGTGTAGACATGCCCATGTAACCTCAATAACAATATCTTTGGGTGGTCAACACGCCGCATGGCCACATGCCCCCGGAATACTGCATCGGTGTAGACATGTCCATGTGACATCAACAATAATAACAAGGCTGCATGGCCACATGCCCCCGGAATACTGCATCGGTGTAGACATGTCCATGTGACATCAACAATAATAACAAGGCCGCATGGCCACATGCCCCCGGAATCGCGACGGTGTAGACATGTCCGTGTGACATCAACAACAAGACGATTATCAAAATGAAAACATACGTGAAATTCTCCATCACTGCCAGCACATCCAAGTAAGTTCTCAACAAGTCAACCGGCCCTCTATCGAGAGACGCGGAAACACAGAAATACCACACTTGCACAACAAAGGCTATCATCACAAGCATAGGCAAGTTTCACAACAACAAGCACAGGCAAGTTTCACAACAACAAGCATAGGCAAGTTTCACACAACTCAAAGTACTTTCATTTTATGCCAAAGTCCGGGTTTTTAACCCCAAAGTACTACATACGTTAAGTTCTTTTAAAAGAGATCCATTACTTTTATAAAAGTCACCCGATACCGTAGTATTAGAATGACCAACCCACATTCCTTTTCAAAATCAAGTAACAACATTCTTTTCCTAAGTTCCGGTTTGCCTAGTTTCAATTACTCAAGCTTTTCATTTTCAAATGGTTTCATAGTTCATAAACTTAATCACTGATTCCTTTTAGAACAATATGTCTCACGAGAGTAGGTTACTCTTGTTTACAACATTCTTATTACAATGCAGCCTATGGTCTAGAAAATGTATATCATTTTGTCTCATCTTAGTTTCTATGCGGATGGAGGTTTCACTGGTTTTAATACAATTCATCATTATTTAATACATTTTCTTTTATTAACGCCGCAGTTGATCCGTTTACACATTCTGATTTCAAATCAAAAACATTATTCTTTTAAATAAACCAAGTACTCATTACTCACGAATGAGGTTTCACACAAACATCCACATTAAAACAAATAAGTTAAGTCTCTTATCTTATAAGATCAAGTCTCTTAACTTCTAACATCGATAAACTATTTTCTTTACCTCTTAAGACATTATACCTAACTCCCATAAAGCTAGTATAACTCTTTTTAAAACCTTTAAAACCAAGTGTTACTCTCATTCAAAATGATTTATAAATCTTTTGAAATACATCAAGTTCTTTATTATAGCTAGCCAGTTATAATTCACATCAGTTACCTTTTAAAACCACAAAGTATTTTCTTACCTACATAAAGCTATTATAACCAACTTCCCATAAAGCCGTTATAACACTTTATGTTTTAAGAACAATCAACACAGTTAACACATGCGTCTCCGCATTACATAGTTCACACATATCATGCTAGAAGAGATAGGAAGAGGTTCACATACCTCGCGACGATTGTCGACTAATAGCAAAACGCTCCAAGTACCTCAAACCGCCGGCTACTCCTTAAGCCAAGTGGATCACTCCACACGTAGTACTTCAACCTATAAGGCCACAAGGTGCTTATTAACATCTAGATCTCAACGTTCCATAATCTACAGAAAATTCGGCAGCACCTCCCCCCCCCGCCACAGCGTAAATCTCCTCCTCTATCGAGGCCGGCTACCAAGCCAACCAGGGGGGGGGTTATACATCTAACCCCAACGGGTACAATTCTACTCCACGGTACTACTACACAAGTCTCAGAATACGCCCTATGTAATTACTGATTCGATTCTTAATTCTTGAGCTTAAGTCAAAAGACATTGCCACGATTAAGTATAGTTCTATATATAGTATACTTCAACTATATATTCTAACAACATGTAATTTCCAATTACAATAGAAGGACAGTAGTGTTTACCTCGATAAGCCCATAATTATCCAAGTTAAATGTCGATCCTTAGCAACGTTTAGCTCCAACTCCGGGTGCTCCACCCCGCTCCAAACAACCCTTAGAAGTTCTAACCAACTTCTACTTAAATACTTCAACCAATCACTGAAGATTTTCTTAGGGTTTCGGTTTGAGACTAAAGGGACAAAAGGTAGTATTTCCGGACTCTACGTATAGAGGTAACTTTGGAATACTACAAGGTAAAAGGCTAAGGTATTTTGGGCATTATAACAATACTTGGAGGAGTATTTCAATACCACAAAGGGGGATGTATTATACGAAACAACTAGGCTAGGGGTACCCACTGGCTAGACCTCACAAGGGAGGAGACCTCTCGCCAAGCTCCACAAAAGGGGAGGGCTTGGACGAATTTCAACACACAAAGGGGAGAGATTTCAAGACTTGAAATGATTTTTGGATGAAGAAAGTTCATCAACTAAGGGGGTATTTATAGCAAACCCAACGGCCACCCCAGGGCCAAGATTTATCCAAGTGCAAGGCAAGTGTAAGGGCAAGATTAAGCCAAGTGCACCCTAAACACTCCACAAAACACTCCACAAAACAAGCCACAAAACTAGGCACAAAAGGGGGAGCCAATCGGCCAAGGCCAACCAAGGCCTCTTGGACGCCCAAATCGCCCAACCTTCCATTTGCTTCAATGTGAGGTGACACATGTCACCCTCCCGCTGATCCAAAATGTTTCGTCTCTCGGAAAATCCGCAAAAATAAAAATGACATAGCCGAAATTCCCTACGAAAGCCGTGGAAACGTTTAGTAAAAAATCGACTCTAATCGCACTTGTGCCCAAATCGAATCAATGCCTAACTTAAGGCTCAAATTTCGTCACGTCGTCCACATACGCACTCAAAAATACGGGTATAACATTAGAACTTCTAAGGGTTGTTTGGAGCGGGATGGAGCACCCGGAGTTGGAGCTAAACATTGCTAAGGATCGACATTTAACTTGGATAATTATGGGCTTATCGAGGTAATTATCTTGTCCCTCTATTGTAATTGGAAATTACATGTTTGTTAGAATATATAGTTGAAGTATACTATATATGGAACTATACTTAGTATTCGGCAATGTCTTTTGACTTAAGCCTGAAGAATAAAGAAAAGAACTGAACTGTATTTACATAGGACTGTATTACAGTAGACTTGTGTAGAGTTACTGAGTAGGATGGTGCACGTCCGGTTAGACGTGTAAACCCTCGTTGGCTTAGTGGCCGGCCTCGATAGAGGAGAGATTTACGCTGCAAGTGGGAGGTGCTTCTAATTTTCGTAGAAAGATAGAACTTGTGTTTTGGGGTTAATAGACGTTTGTGACCTTTATAGGTGAAAGTACTAAGAGTAGCGTATTCTACTATGGAAAAAGGGCTAGTGAGTCAGTAGTACTTGGAGCATTTTGCTTTTGTCGATAAATCGTCGCGAGGTATGTGAACCTCTTCCTATCTCTTCTAGCATGATATGTGTTATACCCCGTAGTTCCAGGGTATGTATGCGAGGACGTACGTACGAGAATACGACAGAAAGATTGGAAAGGAAGAAAGAGGCGATTTTTCCACGGAAAAGTTTCCGGTTTTTGTGAAGGAAAAAGGTTCGTTAATGGGAATTGGATTCCCAGTTTTGGTATTCGGACTTCCTGGAATATTAGAGAATTATGGAATTTTATTTTCGGAAATGGTCACGTGGGGCCCACGGGAGAAATTTACGGTTTTGTGGGGCCCACTTTGTTTTCGAGATTTTGGCCATTGTGGATATTTTCGGAAGATGTTTTATTTTGGGCCAATAGGAGGGTGACACGTGTCACCCCGCCTAGTGGCTCGCCGAATGGCATTTGTGCACAACACCTTGCTAGAGTCGTTTTTGACGAAACGCTCTACCTAACTTGCGGCGGTAAATTACGGCTATGTCATTTAGTATTTTTATGATTTTTCCGAGAGACTAAACGTTTTGGACCAACGAGAGGGCAACACTTGGCACCCTCTCGTTGGTGGACTGAAGGGCGTTAGGGCCGATTGGATGAGCAAGTCTTGGATGATATTTGTGTAGATATTTTGTGAGGGTTTTGGGGAGTAGGGTCTAGGGGCACTTGGGCATATCTTGGCCTTACACTTGCTATACACTTGGCTAGATCTTGGCCATTGGTTGGCCTTGCTCAGGCTATAAATACCCTCTCCTTTGATGAACTTCTTCATCCTAAATATTTCCTAAGTGTTAGAAGCCTCCTCCCTTCCTTATGGTTCTCGTCCTCCCCTCTTGTGGCCGAGCACCCCCTCTAGGGGTGCTAGCCAGAGTGTACCCCTAGCCTAGTTGCTTGTATAATACACCCTGTGGTGTAGAAATACTCTGAGTATTGTTATAATGCCCAAATTACCTTAGCGTATACCTTGTAGTATTCTAAGGTTATACCTATACTAAAAGCCCTAAATACTATTATACTTCCCACAATACACAAACCGAAACCCTAGGAAAATCTCCATAGTCCGTTTGAGTATTGTGTAGAAGTTGGTTAGAACTTCTGGGTGGTTTAGAGCGGGTTGGAGCGCCGGAGTGGAGCTAAACGATTGCCGGGATCGACTTTATACTTGGATAATTATGGGCTTATCGAGGTAAATATCTTGTCCTCTATTGTAATTGGAAATTACATGTTGTTAGAATATATAGTTAAAGTATACTATATATAGAATCAACGTGGTTAGTTGGCAATGTCTTTTGACTTAAGCCCAAGAATCGAATCAATCAGACATGAGACTTGTGTAGTAGTATTGTGAGTAGAATTGTACCCGCTCGGGTTAGATGTATAACCCCTGGTTGGCTTGGTAGCCACCCGTGAGAGAGGAGAGTTACGCTGTCATGGGGAGAGGTCGCCGAATTTTCTGAGAATGTTCTACGATAAGATCTTAATGTTAATAAGTCGCCGTGGCCTTATAGGTCAAGTACTACGTGGCGCATTCTACTTGGCTTTAGGAGTAGCCGATTGGGAGTACTTGGAGCGATTTGCCATTAGTCGATACTGCCGCGAGGTATGCGAACCTCTTCCTATCTCTTCTAGCATGATATGTGTGAACTATGTAGTACGGTGAGACGATACGTACTAAATGTATTTGATTGTGTAAACATAAAGCGTTATAACGCTTTATGGGAAGTTGGTTATAACGGCTTTATGTTGGTAAGAAAATACATGTGGTTTTTAAAAGGTAATCGATTTGAACTATAACTTGCTTGTTATGTGTTAATAAAGAACTTGAAGTATTTCAAAAGAGTTTTGAATCATTTTGAGAGAAGAAGTAATACTTGATTTGTTTTGAAAACTTAAGAGTTATACTAGCTTTATGGAAAGTTAGGTATAACGCCTTAAGAATGTTTTAATGATTTTGGAAATCGTAATGTGTATCGACAAACCATCGCAGGCGTTAATAAAAGGAAATGTTTTGTGATTAAGTATTATTAAAACCAAGAGAAACTTCCATCCGCATGTAAGCTAAGATGAGAAAAATGATATTTCCTAGATCATGGCTGCTGTAATTAGATTGTTGTAAACAAGAATATCCTACTCACATATAAGACTTATGTTTCTCATTTAGTTTAAAAGAGAATTATATTCTTAAATGAATAAGACTATGAACTACGAAACCTTTCTAAATAAGAAACATGAACATTTGAAATTAGGCAAACTTGGACGCTTGGAAAATAATGTTATATCGAGTTTTACAAAGAGAAGTGTTTTGATTTACTTCAAAAGATAATCACTATATTTTCATATACTACGTATTGTGTGACTTTTGTGAAAGTAACGATCTTTAAAGAGTTAATGTATGAAGTACTTTGGGGATAAAACCCCGAACTTGTTAGCATATAGTGGAAAGTACCTGGTGTGTATAACTTGATTTTGTTGGTTGGTGATAGCCTTGTAATACCTTCTTGTTGACTTGATAAGTAAACATGCTAGGATGCTACGTGTTAGTATCTTGTGATGTTTGTGTAAAGGGGTTTTTCCTTTGTTGTGCTTATGTTGTTTAACGATAAGTCGTTATGATAGTATTATACAGACTCATCTCGAGATGATTCCGGGTTAAGCCGCCCGACGCGGGTAGACTCAAAGCGTCGATGGACCTATGATTCGAGACTACCCTACGCGTCCAGGGGTCGGCGCGAATCGCGAAGTTCCGTGTTAGACGCGCCTTGTGGTCATGCGGTCTCGCGCTACGCGACGGCGAGTCCGTGACGCCGCCGGAGTAGCTACCGATGCGGGTTATACCTCATGCGGCCGATCCGATTGGCCTACGCGAGTCGCGGAAGTTCCAGGCTAGACGCGCACATTAGATATCGCGCAAGTGGTCGCTTTGATCACGTGGCGGTTAGACAGATCTTATGATACGCTTCATGACCTTGTTGGTACCGCTGGCGTTAGTAGTCGGCTATGCCTTCGCATTTACCTCAGACGCAGTTATTATGGCACGTGGGACCCGTGTTCGTGTGTGTTCCTTCGTGTCGTTATATCATAAATCCGCAGCTGGCGAAGGTATTCCACGCATGATTGATGTTGTGGGCGTGAGACCCATTGTTATATTCGAGTGATGACTGAGGCGTGAGTCCCCGACTTGACATGATCGCTATTATTGTGAATCGTAGTTTGGTTATCATACATGTCTCTCGCTTTATAGACTATTATGATTTCATTTACGATTTTTAGTTTCACATACTCTGCACTGTTAGATCGACCTCCTTCTGGCCGCTCACGCCGCAGTAAAGGTACACCGCCATTGATCCTCGCCTTAGGGTCACAGTCACATGGGAAAGCTCCGCTTCTCCGAGGCTTATCAGTGGTATAGTCCTCGTTGTTGTAGGTGTTTACATTCGTGGTATGGCGGGCCCCGTCCCGCCATTGTTGTCGTATCATTTCCTGTGAGGTCTGTAGTAATCTGTAAGCGTGGTTTGTAAAAGGATTAAAACTGCTCATGTTGGAAAAAGTTGTTATATATATATACGCCGAAGGCAAGTTTTTTCTCGATTATTGTTTCATATTTTATAATATGTCTTGTATTGTTTTATGTTCGCTGACACTGATGTTGTATCACTAGGGTGCCCGGTAAGGCACTACCACGGCCCGAATCAAGTTGTGACAAAAGTGGTATCGAGCGCTTAATCCTCTGAAAGTGTCTACGCATCGTATCCAAGCAGTCTTGATTATCGGTGTGTGTGCACCACGCCAATAATCGTGAGGCTATAGGATATTTAGGATTGGTTTCTATTCTTCTCACTCGAGGTCGTGCCTTAGAGCCGTGTTTTAAGTCGACCTCTAAACGTATTTCTTTCCTTACCGCTATGCCTCCGCGTAGGCAACCCGCCCAGAGGGCAAGGCACCGGCGGAGCCGCGAGTAGAATACGTAGGGTCATGAGGGCACAGCCCAATCATTACCTAGGTAGTGCTTCATTCGGGATTTCGCGACGTTACTAGCCCCGGAGTTTAGCACGGCGACGCAGCTCCATCATGGTCATGATATTTGAACCTTCGCCCACGATCGAACAGAGAATGTAGATTGCAAAGAGGCGACTCGTTATTAGCCATGGATTTGGCTACCAGAGATTATACCGACGTATCACGAGTCTTGACGACTACCTAAGAAAGGGTCAGGCAAGAGTAATTCTTCATTGGTTGAGCATGGCCCGTACGCTTATGTACAGCAGTCGAAAACGTAGATCGACGCGTTAACCAAGGACGACGCAAGAGGGCCAGAGCAGCAAGGTCCTTCGGTAACTTTCGCGTGAGTATACCTTAAGTGCTATGTTCGATAGCAAGGTGTTAGTTGTGATTAGAAATCATGGTGGTTACCCGAGTAAGATTTTGGAGGATAGAGAAAGTGTGAGCCTTAGAGCTTTATACGTAGAGACCTTAGAGGTAAAGCCATCTCGAGTAAAAGACGATATTATGTTTGACCTTATAGGAGTGCATAGTGCACGTGAGTCGTGGTTTGGGGATAGTCCCTGGCAGTGTGAAATGAAGAGGTGGTTGAGCTAAGAAGACCGCTAGGTTTTCGTGAACGTGATTAGTGAGATTGTTCCGACGGAGCTAGTATTGCGCGCGTTGTCGGTTGAGGCCACGCCGGGTCAACCCGCCGCATGTATGGCGCGGGTCTGGCGCGTGGTCCCGCCTTGTGGTAGGGTCACGAGGTGCTAGGCCCAAGTTTAGTTAACCAACGCACGAGTTCGTGGACGCGCTCGACCGGTCGGTCGACGGGCAGCCCATCGTGTTCTTCTGGTCGGACCGCTCACTCGCAGCGTTGATTTATCGTAAAGGTTGTAAGGCTGCACGGTGCCTACCTTCACCTTATGGCGCATAGTGGAGCCTGTGTTACGCTGTTTTGTTTCTCGAAGTTTTACCAGCAGGTTAAGGACTCGTGAGTCTCAGACCGCATTCGCCTCGCCGCCGCTGGATTTCGTGGTAGTCATGAGGATTGTTGTCTCCTCGGAGGGAGCGCTTGAGCTACCATTTCGGTTCGGATGTCGCCTACGAGACTTGCAGGGCGGAAGTGTAAGTCACGGCCGATTGGTCTGATGTTGGTGGTTCAGATAGTCGGTTCACTTTGTTCCAGAGATCGTGGATAAGTGGAAGCTTGTCTAGAAGAAGTTCGCAGCTGCAGGAATCGTATGGATGATCGTGACGACGCCAGAGTTCAGCCGACGGCCGGTCTTCTTGAAAGTACCACCCTGATTGGTGTGACGAAGTTTTGGAAACAGTATGAACTTAGCCCGAGTTACTTGGGCCTTTAAGAGTTCATATGAAGAATGGGCCAGTTGCTTATATGTTAGCTTTTGCCGTCCGACTTGTGAGGCAGACGTCCGCCTTCGTATTGTTATGTTCGGGAAAGTATCAAGATCCATCCGTATGTTCCCGCTAATGATGCCCACGAAAGAGATAGTAACCCCAGTTTTGGAAACTAAAGCAAGATCGTAAATGTGGTAAGCGGTTCGAGGCACGATACCAAAGGATCGTGACGCAGCCGGCATCATTTGTCGGGTCGCCGAGCCAGGCTCGCGCAAAGTGACAACAAGTGGTATTATTTGTGGTGATGTTAGAGGTGTTTCGTAGACTTGGATATAAGTATGTTTGCGCAGTATTTTCCGGGCCGTATGGCAGATTGTTTCGTAAGTATAAGGTGAAGACTATACCACGCACGATGTTTGAGACTTAGAATGAACATTCGACGAATGTTTCTGCGGGGAAGAATGTTATACCCGTAGTTCCGTGGTATGTATGCGAGGACGACGCACGAGAATACGCACGTAAAGATCGGAAAGCGAAGAAAGAGGCGATTTTTCCACTAAAAGTTTCCTGTTTCTTTTAAGGAAAAGGTTCGTTAACGGGAATTGATTCCCGCTTTGGTATTCTGACTTCCCGAATATTAGAGAATTATGGAATTTTATTTTCGAATGGTCACGCTGGGCCCACGGAGAAATTTACTGGCTTGTGGGCCCACTTTGTTTTCGAGATTTTGGCCATCAGGATATTTTCGAAGATGTTTTATTTTGGGCCAATGAGGGTGACACGTGTCACCCCGCCTAGTGGCTTCGCCGAATGGCATTTGTGCACAACACCCGCTAGAGTCGCTTTTCGACGCAAACGCTCTACCTAACTTGCGGGCGGTAAATTACGGCTATGTCATTTAGTATTTTTATGATTTTTCCGAGAGACGAAACGCTTTGGACCAACGAGAGGCAACACTTGGCACCCTCTCGTCAGCGGACTCAAGGCGTTAGGCCGATGGATGAGCAAGTCTGATGATATTTGTGTAGATATTTTGTGAGGGTTTTAAGGAGTAGGGTCTGTGGGCACTGGGCATATCTTCGCCTTACACTTGCTATACACTTGGCTAGATCTCGCCATTGGTTGGCCTTGGCCAGGCTATAAATACCCTCTCCTTTGATGAACTTCTTCATCCTAAATATTTCCTAAGTGTTAGAATCCTCCCTCCCTTCCTTACGGTTCTCGCCCTCCCCTCAGGTGGCCGAGCACCCCCTCTGTGGGTGCTAGCCGAGAGTGTACCCCCAGCCTAGTTGCTTTCAGATAATACCCCCTCAGGTGTAGAAATACTCTGCAGTATTGTTATAATGCCCAAATTACCTTAGCCAGATACCTTGTAGTATTCTAAGGTTATACCTATACGAAAAGCCCTAAATACTATTATACTTCCCGTCACCACAAAACCGAAACCCTAGAAAATCTCCATAGTCCGCTGAGTATTGTGTAGTTGGTTAGAACTTCTGGCGGTGGTTTAGAGCGGTTGGAGCGCCGAGTCGAGCTAAACGATTGCCCGTGATCGACTTTATACTTGGATAATTACGGGCTTATCGAGGTAAATATCTTGTCCTCTATTGTAATTGGAAATTACATGTTGTTAGAATATATAGTTAAAGTATACTATATATAGAATCAACGTGGTTAGTTGGAAATGTCTTTTGACTTAAGCCCAAGAATCAATCGAATCAGACATGAGACTTGGTAGTAGTATCGTGGAGTAGAATTGTACCCGTCGTTAGATGTATAACCCCCGGTTGGCTTCGTAGCCGCCCCGAGAGGAGGAGAGTTACGCTGTCATGTGGGGAGGTGTCGCCGAATTTTCTAGAATGTTCTACGATAAGATCTTAATGTTAATAAGTCACTGTGGCCTTATAGGTCAAGTACTACGCGTGGCGCTCTACTTGGCTTTAGGAGTAGCCGACACTGGTAGTACTTGAGCGATTTGCCATTAGTCGATACTGTCGCGAGGTATGCGAACCTCTTCCTATCTCTTCTAGCATGATACGTGTGAACTATGTAGTACCAGACGATACGTACTAAATGTATTTGATTAGGTAAACATAAAGTGTTATAACGCTTTATGGGAAGTTGGTTATAACGGCTTTACGTTGGTAAGAAAATACACGTGGTTTTTAAAAGGTAACCGATTTGAACTATAACCGCTTGTTATGTGTTAATAAAGAACTTGAAGTATTTCAAAAGAGTTTTGAATCATTTTGAGAGAAGAAGTAATACTGGATTTGTTTTGAAAACTTAAGAGTTATACTAGCTTTATGGAAAGTTAGGTATAACGCCTTAAGAATGTTTTATCGATTTTGGAAATCGTAACGTATCGACAAACCACTACAAATGCTAATAAAAGGAAATGTTTTGACAGATTAAGTATTATTAAAACCAAGAGAAACTTCCATCCGCATGTAAGCTAAGACGAGACAAAATGATATTTCCTAGATCATGGTCATTGAATAAGATTGTTGTAAACAAGAATATCCTACTCACATATAAGACTTATGTTTCTCGCTAGTTTAAAAGAGAATTATATTCTTAAATGAATAAGACTATGAACTACTAAACCTTTCTAAATAAGAAACATGAACATTTGAAATTAGGCAAACTGGACGCTTGGAAAATAATGTCATATCGAGTTTTACAAAGAGAAGTGTTTTGATTTACTTCAAAAGATAATCACTATATTTTCATATACTACGTATCAGGTGACTTTGTGAAAGTAACGATCTTTTAAAGAGTTAATGTATGAAGTACTTTCGGGGATAAAACCCCGAACTTGTTAGCATATATGAAAGTACCGTGTGTATAACTTGATTTTCATGGTCAGTGATAGCCTTGTAATACCTTCTTGTTGACTTGATAAGTAAACATGCTAGATGCTACGCGTGTTAGTATCTTGTGATGTTTGTGTAAAGGGTTTTTCCTTTGTCAGGCTTATGTTGTTTAACGATAAGTCGTTATGATAGTATTATACAAAGACTCATCTCTTGAGATGATTCCGGTTGCCGCCTCCGACGCGGTAGACTCAGCGGTCGACGGACCTATGATTCGAGACTACCTCACGCGGGTCCAGGGGCCTATCGCGAATCGCGAAGTTCCGTGTTAGACGCGCCCTCGTGGTCACGCGTCCTCAGGCTACGCGACGGGCGAGTCCAGACGCCGCTTGGGAGTAGCTACCTCGACGCGGGTTATACCTCACGCGCCGATCTGATTGGCCTACGCGAGTCATGGGAAGTTCTGTGGCTAGACGCGCACATTAGATACCGCGCAAGTGGTCGCTTTGATCATGTGGCGTTCAGACAGATCTTATGATACGCTTCATGACCTTGTTGGTACTGCGGCGTTAGTAGCTCGCTATGCCTTCGCATTTACCCCAGACGCAGCATTATGGCACGTGGGACCTCGTGTTCGCGTGTTCCTTCGTGTCATATCATAAACCGCCAGAATGGAAGGCGTATTCCACGCATGATTGATGCGGGCGTGAGACCCATTGTTATATTTGAGTGATGACTGAGGCGCGAGTCCCCGACTGACACGATCGCTATTATTGTGAATCGTAGTTTCGTTATCATACATGTCTCCCGCTTTATAGACTATTATGATTTCATTTACAGATTTTTAGTTTCACATACTCTGCACTGCCAGATCGACTCCTTCGGGGCCGCTCATGCCGCAGTAAAGGTACACCGCCATCGATCCTCGCCTAGGGTCACAGTCACATGGAAAGCTCCGCTTCCCGAGGCTTATCAGGGTATAGTCCTCGTTGTAGGTGTTTACATTCGTGGTATGGCGGGGCCCCGCCCCGCCATTGTTGTCGATCATTTCCTGCAGGTCCGTAGTAATCAAGTGTGGTTTGTAAAAAGGATTAAAACTGCTCATGTTGGAAAAAGTTGTTATATATATATACGCCGAAAGGCAAGTTTTTTCTCGATTATTGTTTCATATTTTATAATATGTCTTGTATTGTTTTATGTTCACTGACACTCGATGTTGTATCACCAGGTGCCCGGTAGGCACTACCACGCCCTAATCTGGTCGTGACAATACGTGTGAACTATGTAGTACAGACGCATACGTGTTAACTGGTTTGATTGTTTAAAACATAAAGTGTTATAACGGCTTTAGGGAAGTCGTTATAATGCTTTACGAAGGTAAGAAAATACTTGTGGTTTTAAAAGGTAATCGATGTGAATTATAATCGCTAGTTATAATAAAGAACTTGATGTATTTCAAAAGATTTATAAATCGCTTTGGAAGAGTAACACTTGGTTTTAAAAGGTTTTAAAAAGAGTTATACTAGCTTTTGGGGAGTTAGTATAATGTCTTAAGAGAGGTAAAGAAAATGGTTTATCGATGTTAAGTTAAGAGACTTGATCTTATAAGATAAGAGACTTAACTTATTTGTTTTAATGTGAATTTTGTGAAACCTCATTCGTGAGTAATGAGTACTTGGTTTTATTTAAAGGATAATGTTTTATCGATTTCGAAATCGAATGTGTATCGCACACCGCACAATAAGCGTTAATAAAGGAAAATGTATCAATAATGATGAATTGTATTAAAACCAAGAGAAACTCCATCCGCATAGAAACTAAGATGACACAAAATGATATACATTTTCTAGATCATGGTCAGAATAAGAATGTTGTAAACAAGAATAGCCTACTCACGTGAGACATATATTACTCAATTGTTCTAAAAAGGAATCAAGTGATTAAGTTTGGGAACTATGAAACCATTTGAAAACGGTGCTCGAGTAATCAAACTAGCAAACCGAACTTAGGAAAAGAATGTCATACTTGATTTTGAAAAGGAACGGTTGGTCATTCTAATACTACGTATCGTGACTTTATAAAAGTAATGGATCTCTTTAAAAGAACTTAACGATGTAGTACTGGGGTTAAAACCCGACTTGGCATAAAACGAAAGTACTTTGAGTTGTTGAAACTTGCCTACGCTTGTTGTTGTGAAATTTGCCTATGCTTGTTGTGAAACTTGCTCATGCTTGTTGTGAAACTTGCCTATGCTTGTGACGATAGCCTTCGTGCGTGGTATTTCGGTTACCGCCTCTCGATAGAGGCCTGACTTGTCGAGAACTTACTCGACGCGCCGGCGGTGATGGAGAATTCCACGTATGTTTCCTTTGATTACCGCTCGGCTGCTGATGTCACACGGACATGTCTACACCGACGCAGATTCCGGGGCACGCGCTACGCCGTTGATTACCCGATATATGGTTATTATCGCAACATGGACGGTCTACACCGACGCAAGATTCCGGGCATGTAATACGCCAGGTCGACCACCCAAGATATTGTTATCGAGGTTACATGGGCATGTTCACACCGACGCAAGATCGGGCATGGCACGCGCCACGCGGCTGCATTATTGTCCATGGATCACGCTCACACCGATGCAAGATTCGGCACGCAGCCATGATGCGAACACGGATGCCGCGGGCCGAGACCCATAGTTATATTCGAGTGGTGACTTCTGGCGCGAGTCCCGACCGATCGCTTATGTCGCGCATCGCATTTTGGTTATCATACATGTCTCCCGCTTAGGCTATTATGATTTCATTTACAAGATTTGACAATACATACGTACTCGCATCGACTTCTCGGGCCGCGTTCATGCCGCAGTAGGTACATCGGTCGTGATCCGCTTAGATCTCATTTCAGCTGGCTGAAAGCTCCTTTTTCGAGGCTTATCTTTGGTATGTTTCGAGTTGTTCTGTACATTCAGGGTATGGCGGCCCCGTCCGCCATAGTTGTTGTAAATCTTGGAGTCAGAGCAATCGCAGGCGTGGTTTGTAAAAGGACAACTGCTCGGCTTTTGTATATACCGAAGGCAACCGCTTTGCTGGCCTGCTTATTTATTATATCTCTTGTTTCATGACTCGTGTTTTATTTTTCCGGGTTTCCGATGTTGTATCACTAGGGTGCCCGTAAGTAAGCACGAGAATCTGCCCGTTCGGGCGCATAAAACTATCTCGCCGGGGTGAACCATCGTGCTATCGAACTGAATCGCCAGATTCAAATTTATCCTCATATTCGCCACGACTTCGCCAAGAATCGCCATCTCCTTATAACCCATCTCCTCCGCCTGCATCGGACCGAGGCTCAGTGTATCGCGTCTCAAAGCAGCCATTGCCGCGCCTAACTCTCGCTGGGCCGGGCGCGCCACAAAACCCGGGCCGTCAAGCACAACTCGTGTACTGCCTGGGCTCGCGCTTCTCGTGACTCTCAGATCTCACTAGCGGCCTCGCCTTGCCCTTCGTGGCTCGCTGCTCTCGCGCGAGGCATAACTCGTAAAACGACACGCGAGGGTCCGACTTACAACACACCTCTAAGGCACGATCTCGTAATGAGAAGAATGGAAACTAATCCTAAATGTCTCGCAGCCTCGACATAGACGGTGCACAACACACCGATAATCAAGACTCTACTAGACACGGTTCAGAGACACTTTCCGAGGATTAACCGCTCGATACCACTTTTGTAACGCCTGCCCGGCCCGCATCGTGCCTTATCCGCACCCTAGTGATACAATCATCGAGAAAACCAAAAAAAATAAACTTTAAACAAGAAACAAGATATAGGAACATAAAACAAAGCAACCCAACTGTTACCTTCCAACAACATAAATAAATACAATTCTTTCAAAACGAACAGCTTTAATCCTTTTACAACCCCGCCCACAACAAGATTACTGCACTTAAGATTTACAACAACTATGACGGACAGTGTCTCGCCATACCCCTCGAATGTACAAGAACCTACAACTGTGGAACACATACTAAAAGATAAGCCTCGAGAAACGGAGCTTCCTAAAACGCCGAACCGAGATCCTAAGAGCGAGGATCCACGACCGATGTACTCTCTACTCGCAGATGAACGCAGCTTCAAGGAGGTCAAGACAACAGTACCAAGTATGTGAAATCAGAAAATATCAGAATGAAATCATACTAGTCTACATAAAGGTGAGACATGTATGATAACCAAACTACGCTCACAACATAAAAGCCATATGTCCAGTGACTCACGCCTCAAGTCATCACTCAAATATAACTATGGGTCTCACACCCACAACATCAATCATGTTCGCATCACGGCCGCATGCCCCAATTGCACGCGGTAGACATGTCCATGATGCAACAATAATACCAATGCCCCATGGCCACATGCCCCTGAATTCTACCCTGCAGACACGCCCACGTGACATCAACAATAATATCGGGTGATCAACCCACGCACGGCCACATGCCCGAATTCTACCTCTGCAGACATGTCCATGTAACCACCGTTACCCCGTAGTTCCGTGGTATGTACGAGACGCACGCACGAGAATAAAAGATCGGAGCCAAGAAAGAGGTGAATTTTCCACTAAAAGTTTCGGTGCGAAAAAGGTTCGCTTACGGAATCGATTCCCGCATTTGGTATTCGGACTTCCGAATATTAGAGAATTATGGAATTTTATTTTCAAAATGGTCACGCTGGGTCCACTGAGAAATTTACGCTTTGTGGGGCCCGCTTGATTTTGAGATTTTGGTCGCTTTGGATATTTTTCAAGACGAAATATTTTGATCGGGGCGGACACGTGTCACCCCACGTGGCACCTGGGTCGAAATATGTTTGTGCACAACACCCTGCTAGAGTCGCCGACTAAACGCTTTCACAGCCGTAGGGAATTTCCGCTATGTCATTTAGTATTTTTGGCGGATTTTTCCGAGAGACTAACATTTTGGACCAACGAGGCTGCACTTGGCACCCTCTCATCAGGGCAGTGGCGCATACGGACGATTTTGGGAAAAGGAGCAGGAGATATTTGGTAGATATTTTGTGTGCAAGTCAAGCAGGTACACTGGGTGAATCTTCGCCCTACACTTGCCTAACACTGCTAGATCTCGCCATTGGTTGGCTCGCTTGTGCTATAAATACCTCTCCTTTGATGAACTTCTTCATCCAAAATGCCTAAGTCTTCGAGAGCCTTCCTCCCCTTTCAGGCCCCTCGTCGAGTTCCCCACTTAGGTAGGCGGGCAGCCACCCCTCCTTTGTGGTGTGGCGTAAGTACCCCTAGCCTAGTTTGTTTTCATAATACCCCCTCGTAGAAATACTCTCAAAAGTATCATATAATGCCCAAATTACCTTAGCCATATACCTTGTAGTATTCTAAGGTTATACTTTACAAAAAGCCCGCTTATACTATTATACTTCCCACACTACAAAACCGAAACCCTAGGAAAATCTCCATAGTCCGTCGAGTATCAGTGTAGTTGGTTAGAACTTCTAAGGGTGGTTTAGAAATGGTCGAGCGCCTGAGTCGAGCTAAACAATTGCCCAGATCGACTTTATACTTGGATAATTACGGGCTTATCGAGGTAAATATCTTGTCCTCTATTGAATTGGAAATTACATGTTGTTAGATTATATAGTCAAGTATACTATATAGAACTAAGCTTAGCATCGCAATGTCTTTTGACTTAAGCCCAAGAATCGAATCAATCGAATCGAATCAGAATACATAGGATCAGACAAGACTTGTGTAGTACCGTGAAGGAGAATTGCACCAAGTAGGTTACGATAACCCTCGTTGGCTTCAGCCTACGATGAGAGAGATTTACGCTGCCAGCGGGGAAATTTCGTAGATAGTTCTACGATGAGACCTAAATGTTAATAAGCCAGGGCCTTATAGTGGACGTATTACGTGGCGCGATCTACGTGGCTTAAGGGGTAGCCGACGCCAGTACTTCGAGCGCTTTTGCTATGAGTCGATACTGCCGCGAGGTATGCGAACCTCTTCCTATCTCTCTAGCATGATATGCTGAACTATGTAGCATTGAGACGATACGTGCTAAATGTGTTTGATGGTTTAAAACATAAAGTGTTATACCGTCTTTATGGTAAGTTGGTTATAACAGCTTTATGTTAGTAAGAAAATACATGTGGTTTTTAAAAGGTAACTGATTTGAACTATAACTGGCTTGTTATATGATAAGAAAGAACTTGAAGTATTTTCAAAAGACTTTTGAATCATTTTGAAAGGAGAAGTAATACTTGGTGTTTGAAAAACTTAAGAGTTATACTAGCTTTATGGGAAGTTAGGTATAACGGCTTAAGAATGCTTTATCGATTTCGAAATCGAATGTATCGACAAACCACCGCAAATACATAAAAAGGAAATGTTTTGAATAATTAAGTATTATTAAAACCAAGAGAAACTTCCATCCGCATGTAAGCTAAGACGAGACAAAATGATATTTCCTAGATCATGGTCATATAATAAGATTGTTATAAACAAGAATATCCTACTCACACATAAGGCTTATGTTTCTGATTGTTTAAAAGAGAATTATATTCTTAAATGAATAAGACTATGAACTACTTAACCTTTCTAAAATAAGAAACGTGAACATTTGAAATTAGGCAAACTCGACGCTTGGAAAATAATGTTGTTACTTGATTTTACAAAGGTAAGAGTTTTGGGTTTTTAAAAGGACAATACTCATTTTATACTACGTATCAGGTGACTTATGAAAGAAACAGATCTTTTAAGATTTTAACGTGTGAAGTACTTTGGGGATGATACCCGAACTTGTTAGTAGAAAGCACTTGTGAATAACTTGATTGTATTGGTTTGTGATAACCTTGTAATACTTTCTGTTGCTTTGATAAGTAAACGTGTTAGGATGCTACGTGTTAGTATCTTGTGATGGTTGTGTAAAGGGGTTTCTCGATTGTGCTTATTAACTATCGGCGTTATGATAAGATGGTGGCATTCATCTCGAGATGATTCCGGGTTGCCGCCCACGCGGGTAGACTCGCGTCGATGGACCTATGATTCGAGAATACCATGCAGTCCCGGCCTATGCGAGCTACGAGTTCCGTGTTACGCCCTTACGGGCACGCGTCCACGCGCTACGCGGATCGCGTCCGTGACGACGCCGGAGTAACACCGACGCGGAATACTCATGCGGCCGATGAGATTGGCCTACGCGAGTCGAAGTTCCAGACTAGACGCCACATTAGGTACATCGCGGTGGCCGCCTTTGATCATGCGACGGCCAGACAGATCTTATGATACGCTTATGACCTGGTGTTGGTAGTTTCAGCCATGCCTTCACTACCCCGCAGCTTTATTAGACACAGTGGACCGTGTTCATGTGTATTCCTTGGTGCTTGTATATCATAAACGCCGGTATTCCACGCACGATTGATGTTGCGGGCGTGAGACCCATTGTTAAATCGAGTGACGACTTGGGCGAGTCCCCGACTTGACATGATCGCTATTTACGTGAATCAGAGTTGGTTATCATACATGTCTCCCGCTTGTATAGACTACTATGATTTCATTTACGATTTATTTTTAGTTTCACATACTCTTGCACTGCAGATCGACCTCCTTCGGCCGCGCTCATGCCGCAGTCGAGGTACATCGCCGATCCTAGCCTCGTGGTCACAGTCAGCTGGGAAGCTCCGCTCCCGAGGCTTATCACGTATAGTCCCGTCGTAGTAAGTGTTACATTCGTGGCTCGGGCCCCGCCCCGCCACTACGGTCGTATCATTCTGCAGGTCCGTGAGTACCGCTAAGCGTGGTTGGTAAAAGGATTAAGCTGTTCATTTGTAAAAGAGTTGATGGTTATATATATGCCGAAGGCAAGTTTTCACAGATTATTGTTTTATATTTCATATCTCATGTTGTTGTTGTTCGACACTGACATTTCACTGTTGTCACTAGGTGCCCGGTAAGGCACCACCACGCCCGTTCGGTCGGACAACCACAATAACAATATATCGTAATCAACCCGACCGCACGGCCGCGATGCCCTAATATCGCAGACGTGTAGACATGTCCATGTGACATCAACAACAAGACAAGAATCAAATGGAAACATACCCGTGGAATTCTCCATCACCGCCAAAGACGCCCAAGTAAGTTCTCAATAAGTCGACCTTCTATCGAGACGCCAGAATACGTAAATACCACACTTGCACAACAAAGGCTATCATCACAAGCATAGGCAAGTTTCACAACAACAAGCATAGGCAAGTTTCACAACAACAAGCATAGGCAAGTTTCACAACAACAAGCATAGGCAAGTTTCACACAACTCAAAGTACTTTCATTTTATGCCAAAGTCCGGGTTTTTAACCCCAAAGTACTACATACGTTAAGTTTTTTTAAAAGAGATCCATTACTTTTATAAAAGTCACCCTATCCCCGTAGTATTAGAATGACCAACCCACATTCCTTTTCAAAATCAAGTAACAACATTCTTTTCCTAAGTTCCAGTTTGCCTAGATTCAATTACTCAAGCTTCTCATTTTCAGATGATTTCATAGTTCCCAAACTTAATCACTTGATTCCTTTTTAGAACAATCGAGTAACATATGTCATATATGTGAGTAGTTTATTCTTGTTTATAACGATCTTATTACAAAGAACCATGATCTAGAAAATGTAATATCATTTTGTCTCATCGTAGCTTCTATGCAGATGGAGGTTTCTACCGGTTTTAATACAACACATCATTATTCAATACATTTTCCTTTATTAACGCCGCAGTTGGTCCTGTCGATACACATTCGATTTCCAAATCAAGAAACATTATCCCTTTAAAAACCAAGTACTCATTACTCACGAATGAGGTTTCACACAACATCCACATTTAAAACAAATAAGTTAAGTCTCTTATCTTATAAGATCAAGTCTCTTAACTTCTAACATCAGTAAACCATTTTCACCTACATTAGGTCGTTATAACTAACTTCCCATAAAGCTATTATAACACCCTATGTTTTAAACCAACCAAATCACTTAGCACATGTACGTCTACCGTACTACATAGTTCACAACAATCATGCTAGAAAAGATAGGAAGAGGTTCACATACCTCGCGACGATTTATCGACAATAAGCAAAATGCTCCAAGTACTACAACCTTGCTAGCCCTTTCCACTCCTCGAGTAGAATACGATACTCTTAGTACTTTCACCTATAAAGGTCACAAACGTTTATTAACCCCAAAACACAAGTTTCTATCTTTCTACAGAAAATTCGGCAGCACCTCCCCCCCCCCCGCAACAGCGTAAATCTCCTCCTCTATCGAGGCCGGCTACCAAGCCAACCAGGGGGGGGTCTACACGTCTAACCGGACGTGTACAATTCTACTCAGTAATACTACACAAGTCTATCAGAATACGCCCTATGTAAATACAGCCTGGGCTTTATTCTTCAGGCTTAAGTCAAAAGACATTGCCGAATACTAAGTATAGTTCCATATATAGTATACTTCAACTATATATTCTAACAAACATGTAATTTCCAATTACAATAGAGGGACAAGATAATTACCTCGATAAGCCCAAAATTATCCAAGTTATAATGTCGATCCTGAGCAAGGTTTAGCTCCTACTCCGTGCGCTCCAATCCGCTCCAAACAACCCTTAGAAGTTCTAACCAACTTCTACTCAAATACTTCAACCAACCATGAAGATTTCCTTAGGGTTTCATTGAGACTAAAGGACAAAAGGTAGTATTTCCTGCTCTACGATAGAGGTATCTTTGGAATACTACAAGGTACAAGGCTAAGGTATTTTGGGCATTATAACAATACTAGAGAAGTATTTCAATACCACAAGTGGGTATTATACGAAACAACTAGGCTGGGTGGGTACCCCACGGCTAGCACCACAAAGTGAGGGGAGGAACCTCGCCAAAGGCCACACGGTGCGGGAGGGAAGGCTCTCTAAGAGCTCACAAAGGAGGAGAGTTTTCAAGGCTTAGACAAGTGAAGAGTGGATGAAGAAGTTCATCTCTGGGGGGTATTTATAGGAAACCAAAAGCCAACCAACGGCCAAGATCAAGCCACGTGCAAGGCAAGTGTATGGCCTTGATCAAGCCAAGTGCACCCTAACCCCTACTCCACAAAACAAGGCACAAAACATGGCACCAAACAAGCCACAAAACAAGGCCAAAACAAGGAGCCAATAGCCTCCAACCCGTGACCAACCGCCAACCCATTATCGCTTCAAACGAGGGTGACAAGGTCACCTCCCGCTGGTCCAAAACATTTCGCTGTTCGGAAAATCCGCAAAAATACTAAATGACATAGCCGAATTTTCCCAACGTAAGTCGTGGAAACGCTCATTTAAAAAACGACTCTAATCGCACTGTGCCCAAAATTCGGTCCTTTGCCTAACTTAAGGCTCAAATTCACGCACGCCCCACGCATATACTGGAAATGCGGTATAACAACTAGGGGGCTCTTCTGGACGAGTCAAACAAGAGGAGAGGAAGGATTTCAAGACTTAGAACACATTTGGACGATGAAGTCTTCAACAAAGGGAGGGGTATTTATAGGAAGCCAAGGCCAACCAACGGACAAGATCAAGCCATGTGTTAGGAAAGTGTAAGGCCAAGATCGCCAAGTGCACCCTATCCCTACTCCACAAAACATGGCACAAAACAAGGCACAAAACAAGGCACAAACAAGGCACAAACAAGGCCAAGAAAGCTAGCCAAAACGCCCCACTTTCGCCAGCAAACCGCCAACTGAGGGTGACAAGTGTCGCCTCTCGTTGGTCCAAAATATTCCGCCTCTAAAAATCCGCAAAATTAGAAATGACATAGCCGTATTTTACCCTACGAAGTCGTGGAAACGCTTCGCCGAAAAACGACTCTAATCGGGTGTCAGGAACAATAATTTCGGCCAAGCCACTTTTAAAAGTTTCAAATTTCTACGCACGCCCCTTACGCATATACTTTGGAAACACGGTATAACATTCTCCCTCCTTAGAAACATTCGTCCCGAATGTTCCTTCTAAGTCTCAAACAAACGCCACAAGATAGTCTTCACCGCTATACTTACGAAAACAACTCACACGCATGGCTACGTAAACACCCTATGCAAAATACCTCCATCCAAGTCCACGAGGAACACCTCTAACATAACCACAAACACCCTCTCCGGGTCTAAAATATACTTCCTTCGCAGACCTTCTCCTTACAAAAGAAATGATCATATCTATGCTCGCCATACATGCTCGCTTCTCCCACTTTTGTCACTTTGCCGCAGTCTCACTCCGAGACCCAACAAATGGTACCGGCTGCTTGCAATCCCCGAGGTCGTCAGACACTAACTTTTACCACATTTAAACTCGGGTTACTATCTCTAACGTGGTCATCATTAATCGAACACTGACGGATCTCCGATACTTTCCAACATAACAATACGAAGACCGACGCATCGCCTCCTAAGTCGGACGCAAAGCTAACATAGGCAACCCGCCTATTCTTCACATGAACTTAAAAAGGCCCAAAACAACTCGCTAAGTTTCCTTTTTCCAAAGTTCGCCACACCCAAACCGGGTGGTACTTTCAAGACCGACCGTCAACTCAACTCTGCCGCCGCCGATTATCCGCACGATTTCTCCGACGTAACTTCTAGACAAGCTTCACTATCCAGAACAAGCTCAACAACCTTGCCAACATCGAACCACTGACCGCAACTTACACAGGCTTTATAAGGCGACATCCGAACACCGAAATGGTAGCTTAAACACTCCTCCACAGAGACAACAATCCCAACTAAAATCCAAACACCGCCCCGATTCTCGAGACTCACCGAAGTTCTTAACGTAAAACTTTCAAACAAAACAGCCGCACTGGCTCCACTGTCGCCATAAGGTGGTAGGCACCCTGCAGCCTACAACCTTTCAAATAACAACAGCACTCGGTGCTAGAAGACAAGACACTCGCCCGACTCATCGGTCGAACGCATCCACGGTTAACTAAACTCGGGCCTAACACCGCGACCTACCACGCGGACCACCACGCGGGTTGACCCGCAACATGGCCTCAACCCTACCCGCATCGCGCAAAACACTAGCTCCCGATCCGAACAATTTCACAAATCACGTAAAACCTGGCGGCCTTCCTAGCTCGACTACCCTCTTTCAAATCACGCTACTAAGGACTTATCCCACAAACATAGCTCACGCGCACCATGCACCGATAAGGATCAAACATAACACTACACCTATACTGAGACGGCCTTACCTCTAAGGTCTCTACGTATAACACTCTAAGGCTCACATTCTCTATCCCCAAAATCTTACTCTGCTAACCCACCATGATTTCTAATCACAACTAACATACCGCTATCGAACATAGCACTTAAGGTATACTCACCTTATCACACATACGCATCTCTGAGGGTTAAGGATATATCTATATCTACCGCTTCACTCCTTAGTCGTCTAATCAACCCCGCCTGCAGGCGATAGCTAAGATGACGAACTACCCACCGATCGTGAAGGCTAAGTCCTCCTACAAGGACACTTCGACACATGGCCCTCGACGCCGCAGTACAACAAGTACCAACTAAAGACGACATTCCCGATGACGTCATTACACCGCGGAACACCGAGGAAAATCAATCCGGCCGAACCTACGTAGCCGCGAACCTAAGCTCGAGTTCGACCAACTCGCATACCCCGAACGCCCCGAACCCCGTGGAGGACCACTCAGACCGTGGATGCGCATATTCAATCGGCCGCGAGGTGACTCGCCGAAGTTACCAGCGACTCACGCTCGCCCTTCTCGCCGCCCTTCGTTAACGCTGATCTCTACGCTTCGGCCATTGCGCATAAGCCCGCATACGTGCCATGCTCAAGCCTAATCAAGAATTACTTCGCACAACCTTCTCGTTGATATTCATCCGCATCGCGGTACATCGGTATACTCTATACTCTCTGCTCTGGCCGCGGATCAAGGTCCAAACATCTCGGCCGCAGAGAATCGCCGCCGCTAAAAACTCGCTGGGCTAGTGACGCCGCAGAACTCCCGAATGAAGCACTACCCTAGGTAATGATTGGGCTGTGCCCTCGCCACCCTCCGAACTCTACTCGCAGCCTCGGCGCCTTGCCCTCCCGGGCGGTTGCGCGGAGGCATAACGGTATGGAAATAATTTCGCCGAGGTCCAACTTACAACACGCCTCTAAGGCACGATCTCAGAGTGAGAAGAATAGAAACCAATCCTAAATACCCTATAGCCTCCTCGATTATCGTGGTTCACAACACACCGATAATCAAGACTCATCGATACTGGTCGTAGACACTTTCCGAGGATTAATCGCTTCGATACCACTTTTGTCACGACCGATTCCGCCCGCGATCACGCCTTACCCCGCACCCTAGTGATACAACATCGAGTAATCACGAACATAAACGATACAAGACATATTATGAAATATGAAACAATAACTGAGAAAACTTGCCTTTCAAGATAAATATAAACAACAACTTTTTCAACATGAACGCTTTAATCCTTTTACAAACCCCGCCACAACAAGATTACATGCACTTAAGAATGACACGACACAACGACGGGACAGGGCCCCGTCATACCCCTGAATGTAAGCACCTACAACAACAGGGGACTATACCAAGATAAGCCTCCGGAGGAACGGAGCTTCCCACACGCTGAACTGTGACCTTAAGAGCGAGGATCAATGACTGGTGTACCTTTACTCGCTGATGAACGCAGCCTCAAGCGAGGTCGCATAACAAAAATTTAGTATGTGAAATCAAAATAAATCAGAAATGAAATCATAGTAGTTTATATAAAGCAGAGACATGTATGACAACCAAACTACAGTTCACAATAAACAAGCAGTCATATCAAGTCAGGGACTCACGCCCTCCAAGTCATCACTCAAATATAACAATGGGTCTCACGCCCACAACATCAATCATGCCCGTGGAATACCTTCCTCACTGCCAGCTTTATGATATAAAAGCACCAAGGAACACACATGAACACCGTGTCCCACCTGTGCCATAATAACACCGCACGGTAAGTACGAAGGCATAGCCGATTACTAACACCACGGTACAAGACAACAAGGTCATGAATCAGATTATAAGATCTGCTAGACCGCCACATGATCAAAGCCGCCACTTGCCCGCAGATCTAATGCGCGCCTAGCCCTCGAACTTCCGCAGCCCGCATAGGCCAATCTCATCGCCCGCATGAGGTATTCCCGCATCGAGGGTAGCTACTCCGGCATCGCCCCGACTTCGCAGCCGCATGGCCACATGGACCGCATGCCCATAAAGGACGACACTAACCCGAACTCTCGTAGCCCGCGATAGGCCCTCGGGACTCGCATGAGGTATTCTCGAATCATAGGTCCATCGACCGCCGAAGTCTACCCCGCGACGGAGGCTTAACCCCTAATCATCTCAAGAGACGAGATGTAAAATACTAACATAACAGCTTATCGTTAAACAACATAAGCACAACAAAGGAAAAACCCCTTTACACAAACATCACAAGATACTAACACACGTAGCATCCTAGCATGTTTACTTATCAATCAACAAGAAAGTATCACAAGGCTATCACAAACCAACACAATCAAGTTATACACACAAGGTACTTTCTACTATATGCTAACAAGTTCGGGGTTTTATCCCCAAAGTACTTCATACATTAACTCTTTAAAAGATACGTTACTTTCACAATGTCACACAATACCCGTAGTATAAAAATAGAGTGACTATCTTTTTAAAGTAAATCAATTACTTCTCTTTGTAAAATCAAGTAGCAACATTCTTTTCCAATGTTCAAGTTTGCCTAATTTCCAATGTTCAAGTTTCTCATTTTAGAAAGGTTTTGTAGTTCATAGTCTTATTCATTTAAGAATATAATTCTCCTTTAAACAACTGAAAACCTAAGCCTTATATGTGAGTAGGATATTCTTGTTTATAACAATCTTATTGCAGCAGCCATGATCTAGGAGATATCATTTTGTCTCATCTTAGCTTCTATGCAGATGGAGGTTTCTACTGGTTTTATTAGTACTTAATTAGTCAAAACATTTCCCTTTTTTTTTTAACGCTGCAGTGGTTTGTCGATACACATTCTGATTTCCAAATCAAGAAACATTCTTAAGCCGTTATACCTAACTTCCCATAAAGCTAGTATAACTCTTAAGTTTTCAAAAGACCAAGTATTACTTCTTCTTTCAAAATGATTCAAAATCTTTTGAAATACTTCAATTTCTTTATTAACACATAACGAGCCAGTTATAGTTCAAATCAGTTACCTTTTTAAAACCACATGTATTTTCTTACCAACATAAAGCTGTTATAACCAACTTCCCATAAAGCCGTTATAACACTTTATGTTCTAAACCAATCAAATACATTTAGCACATGTGACGCCTACCATACTACATAGTTCACACATATCATGCTAGAAGAGATAGGAAGAGGTTCACATACCTCGCGACGAGTATCGACTAATAGCAAAACGCCCAAGTACTTCCAACCGCTACTACTCCTGCCAAGAGATTGCGCCACACGTAGTACTTCAACCTATAAGGCCACAAGGCGCTATTAACATCTAGATCTAATCGTAGAACATTCTACAAAAATTCGCAAGACCTCCTCCCGCAACCGCAGAATCTCCTCCTCTATCGAGGCCTGGCCACCAAGCCAACCGGGGGTTATACATCTAACCCTAACTGTACAATTCTACTCCACTGCACTACTACACAAGTCTACTGTATACACCCTATGTAATTACAACAAGATTTTCTTTAAATTCAGCTTAAGTCGCAAGACATCGCTGTAAGTATTATTCAGCTTAAGTCAAAAGACATTGCCGATAACTACGCTCAGTTCTATATATAGTATACTTCAACTATAATCTAACAACATGTAATTTCCAATTACAATAGGGGGCAAGATAATTACCTCGATAAGCCCATAATTATCCTAGTTTAAATGTCGATCCTGAGCAAGGTTTAGCTCCTACTCCGCAAGGCCCCGACTGCTCCAAACAACCCTTAGAAGTTCTAACCAACTTCTACTTACTACTCCAACTAACCATGGAGATTTTCCTAGGGTTTCGGTTTGTAGGACGAGAAGTATAATAGTATTTCCGGCTTTTCAGATAGGTAAATTTTGTAATAAAACAAGGTAAAGGCTAAGGTATTTTGGGCATTATAACAATACTTGGAGAAGTATTTCTACCAAGAGGGGGGGGGGTATTATACGAAAGCAACTAGGCTAGGGGGGGGGGTACCCCACGGCTAGCACCCCAAAGGGGGGAGGCTCTCGCCACAAAGGCCACTCAAAGGGAGGGGTTTCTCGGCCATGGCCTTTACTAGGGGGGCTCTGACGAGAGTCAAACAAGAGGAGAGGGAAGGATTTCAAGACTTAGAACACATTTGGATGATGAAGTCTTCAACAAAGGGAGGGTATTTATAGGAAGCCAAGGGCCAACCAATGGACAAGATCAAGCCATGTGTTAGGCAAGTGTAAGGCCAAGATCAAGCCAAGTGCACCCTATCCCTACTCCACAAAACATGGCACAAAACAAGGCACAAACAAGGCACAAAACAAGGCACAAAACAAGGCCAAGAAAGCTAGCCAAAACGCCCCACTTTCGCCAAGCAAACCGCCAACTTGAGGTGACAAGTGTCGCTCTCGTTGGTCCAAACTATTCGCCTCTCGGAAAAATCCGCAAAAATTAGAAATGACATAGCCGTATTTTACCCTACGAAAGTCAGGAAACGCTTTCGCGAAAAACGACTCTAATCGGGTGTTGTGAACAAATAATTTCGGCCAAGCCACTTTTAAAAGTTTCAAATTTATACGTACGTCCCTTACGTACATACTTTGGAAATACGGGGTATAACACTTTATGGGAAGTTAGGTATAACGGCTTAAGAAAGATAAAACGAATGATTTAATTATTTTAGAAGTTAAGAGACTTGATCTTGTAAGATAAGAGACTTAACTTAAATGAATTATGTGAATTTTGTGTGAAACCTCATTCGTGAGTAATGAGTACTTGGTTTTTAAAAGGGTTAATGTTTTTACTGATTTCGGAAATCAGGATGTGTATCGACAAACCACCGCAGCGTTAATAAAAGGAAATGTTTTGACTAATTAAGTATTATTAAAACCAGTAGAAACCTCCATCTGCATAGGAGCTAAGATGAGACAAAATGATATTACATTTCCTAGATCACGGCTGCTTTAATCAGATTGATTATGAACAAGAATAACCTACTCACATATAAGGCATATGTTCCTCATGTTGTTTTTAAAAGAGGATTATATTATTATGTGGTTAATAATATGAACTACGGAACCTTTCTAAAATAAGAAACGTGAACATTTGAAATTAGGCAAACTTGAACGTTTGGAAAATAATGTTGTTACTTGATTTTACAAAGGTAAGTGTTTTGGTTTACTTAAAAGGACAGTCACTCTATTTTTTACTACGGGTATTGTGTGACTTAGGTGAAAGAAACAGATCTTTTAATGATTTAATGTATGAAGTACTTTGGGGATAGATACCCGATCTTGTTAGTAGAAAGTACCTTGTGTGAATAACTTGATTGTATTGGTTTGTGATAGCCTTGTAATACTTTCTTGTTGATTTGATAAGTAAACATGTTAGGATGCTACGTGTTAGTATCTTGTGATTGTTATGTAAAGGGGTCACTCTTGTTGTGCTTACGTTGTTAAACGTTAAGCCCATTGATCGCTATTATATCACATACCCCGACTTATTATACCGAGGGTCACACCCTTGATGCTGGTCTATACGGCCTACGCCTCTAAGACTATGCGAGCACGTATGCTCCGTGATTGATCATTCCGGTGTTTAGCCTGACGCGGGGATGCCCTATGCGGTCTTTGAGGACTATGCGTCTTTGAGGACTATGCGGCCGCGGAGCCTAGGCGGATACCGGTTAAGCCGCCTCGACGCGGTATACCTCAGCGATGCAGGACCATGATTCGAGGAATACCTCATGCGGTTCGGGTGACCTATGCGGAGTCGCGGTAGTTCCAGTGGATAGACGCCGCACATTGATATCGCGGGCGAGCGCCGCTTCGATCATGTGGTGCGGTCTAGAAAGACCTCATGATACGCTTTATGACATTTTTGGTACTGGTCTTAGTAGTCGGCTATGCCTTCGCATTTACTCCCGCACGGTTCTATTGTGATGACTTTGAGGCGTGAGTCCTCGACTTGACATGATCGCTATTTATGTGAATCGTAGTTTGTTATCATACATGTCTCGCTTTATATAGACTATGATTTCATTTACGATTTATTTTCGCCACATACTCTGCACTGACCTCGAAATTTCTGGTCATGCCGCAGCAGTAAAAGGTACACCGCCGTTGATCATCGCCTTAGGGTCACACCTGGGATGGGGGAAAGCGCTTTCTCCGAGGCTTATTCGTATAGTCCCTGTTGTTGTAGGTGCTACATCTGTGGGTATGACGGGCCCCGCCGTTGTCATATCATTCGTAGGTCTCAGTAATCGCAAGTGTGGTTTGTAAAAGGATTAAACTGCTCATTTGTAAGAGTTGTTATTTATATATATGCCAAAGGCAAGTTTTCTCGACATCGCTGCATTCATCGTTTCATGTATGTGTTTTATGTTCCGACATTACTGATGTTGTATCACCAGGGTGCCCGGTAGGCACGATCCACGCCCGGTTCGGTCGTGACAAAAGTGGTATCGTGAGCGCTTAATCCTCTGAAAGTGTCTACGCATCGATCCGCAGAGTCTTGATTATCGGTGTGTCGCACCACGCCAATAATCGTGAGGCTATAGGATATTTAGGATTGGTTTCATTCTTCTCATTCCGAGATCGTGCCTTAGAGCAGGTTGTAAGTTGGACCTCTAACGTAATTCTTTCCTTATCGCTATGCTCCGCGTAGGCAAACCCGCGCCAGAGGGCAAGGCGCACCGAGGAGCGAGTCGAGTTCAGGGTTACGAGGCACAGCCCAATTATCACCGAGTGGTGTTTTATTCGGGAGTTCTGACGCCACTAGCCCCAAGAAGTTTAGCACGCGGCGCGCTCCTATCGCCATGATATATGAACCTTCAGTCCCACGACCGGGAACAGAGAATATGGGTTGCAAAGAGGCGACCCTGTTACTAACTATGGGTTTGGCTACCAGAGAGTATACCGATGTATCGCAAGTCTTGATGACTATCTAAGAGAAGGTTGTGCAAGAGTAATTCTTCAGTTAGGCTTGAGCATGGCCTGTGTACGGGCTTATGCGCAGCAGGCCGAGAAACGTAGAGATCGACGGGTTAACAAAGGACAGCAGAAGAGGGCCAGTGCAGCAAGGTCCTTTGGTAACTTTCGAGGCGAGTCACCTCACCAGATTAGATTATGCACGCCCACTGCAAGCAAAGGTCCTCCGCAGGTTCGTATGCCGGGGTATGCAGAGTTGGTCGTCGAACTCTGTGGCTTCCGCTCACATGTGACAGACGCCATCCCGGAATGTCGCTTTAGTTGACTTTGTCACGACCCAACCTGCCCGCGGATCGTGCCTTACCCCGGGCACCCTAGTGATACAACATCAGAGTAATCAGCGGAATATAAACAATAACATGAAATAACAAGAAGTATAAAACAATAATCAGGAAAACTTGCCTTTCGCATATATAAACAATCTTTTAAAGCGAACAGCTTTAATCCTTTTTACAACCCCGCCTACATCAAGATTACAAACCTCTATGAATGAAATGACAACAACGACGATGTGGCCCGCCATACCTCGAATGTAAGCACCTACAACAACAGGGACTATACCAAGATAAGCCTCCGAGAAACGAGCTTCCCAAACGCCGAATCGCGACCCTAAGAGCGAGGATCAACGATCGTGTACCTTTACTGCGGCATGAACGCCCTCAAGGAGGTCAAGAACAGTACCAAGTATGTGAAACCAAAATAACTCAGAATGAAATCATAGTAGTCTATAAGCAGAGACATGTATGATAACCAAACTACGCTTCACCATAAATAAGCATATGCCAAGTCGTGACTCACGCCTCAAGTCATCACTCAAATTTAACAACGGGTCTCACGCCCACAACATCAATCGTGTCTGTGGAATACCTTCCTCACCGCCAGCTTTATGATATACAAGCACCAAGGAATACACATGAACACCGTGTCCCACGTGTCCTAATAAAACAAGACAGGTAAGTACGGCGCATAGCCGACTACTAACACCTACAGTCAACAAGGTCATAAATCGTGGTCATGATATCCGCTCTGCACGTCACATGATAAAGCCGTCACTGCCGCAGATCAAATGTGCGCGCTTAGCCTCGAACTTTCCGTAGCTCGCATAGGCCAACCTCATAGGCCCGCATGAGGTATAACCCCGCATCGAGGGTAGCTACTCCGGCATCGCCCCGACTCGCACCGCACGCCACAAAGACCGCATGACCACAAGGGCCGTAAACTAACCTCGAACTCCCGTAGTTCCGCATGGATCCTCGACCCGCATGAGGTATTCTCGAATCATGGTCCTGCATCACGAAGTCTACCCCGACGGAGGCGCACAACCTCCGACACAAGTCAAGGTAAGTGGTACAATACCAACATAACTACCGATAGTCAAACAACTTTAAGCGCAAATGAGAAAACCCCTTTACACTCTCATCACAAGATACTAACACACGTAGCATCCTAACATGTTTACTTATCAAATCAACAAGAAAGTATTACAAGGCTATCACATACCAATACAATCAATTTATTCACACAAGGTACTTTATATTAACAAGTTCGTATCTACCCCAAAGTACTTCACACATTAAATCTTTAAAAGATCCGCTCCTTCCACATAAGTCACACAATACCCATAGTATAAAATAGAGTGACTCGTTTTTAAGTAAACCTAAAACACTTACCTTTGTAAAATCAAGTAACAACATTATTTTCCAAACGCCCAAGTTTGCCTAATTTCAAATGCTCAAGTCACTTATTTTAGAAAGGTTTCATAACTCATAGTCTTAATCTCTTTTAAAACATTTGAGTAACATAAGTCTTATGTGTGAATAGGTTATTCTTGTTTATAATTATCTTACTACAAAGAATATGACCTAGAAAATGTAATATCATTTTGTCTCATCTTAGTTTCTATGCAAATGGAGGTTTCTACTGGTTTTAATAATACAACTCATTAGTCAGTACATTTTCTTTTATTAACGCTGCAGTGGTTTGGCGATACACATTCTGATTTCCAAATCAAGAAACATTCTTAAGCCGTTATACCTAACTTCCCATAAAGCTAGTATAACTCTTAAGTTTTCAAAACCAAGTATTACTCTCCTTCAAAACGATTTATAATTCTTTTGAAATACATCAAGTTCTTTATTATAACAAGCCAGTTATAATTCACATCAGTTACCTTTTAAAACCACAAGGTATTTTCTTACCTACATAAAGCTGTTATGACCAACTTCCCATAAAGCCGTTATAACACTTTATGTTTTTAAAAACAATCAAACACGCTAACACACGTACGCCTATCGTATTACATAGTTCACACATATCATGCTAGAAGAGATAAGAAAAGGTTCACATACCTCGCGATTTAGTATCGACAATAAGCAAAATGCTCCAAGTACTACAACAACCTTGCTAGCCCTTTCCACTCCTCAAGTAGAATACGCTACTCTTAGTACTTTCACCTAAAAGGTCACAAACGCTCATTAACTTCAAAACACAAGGTTCCATTTCTACGTAAAATTCGCAAGATTCTTCCCGCAACAACAGAAATCTCCTCCTCTAACGAGGCCGCCACCAAGCCAACCAGTGGGGTTTACACGCCTAACCTGGGACGTGTACAATTCTACTCAAGAATACTACACAAGTCTACCGCAATACACCCCATGTAAATACAGTCGCTTCTTTTCTTTATTCTTCAGCTTAAGTCAAAAGACATTGCCGCAAAGATTAAGCTTAGTTTTATATATAGTATACTTCAACTATATATTCTAACAACATGTAATTTCCAATTACAAATAGAGGACAAGATAATTACCTCGATAAGCCCATAATTATCCAAGTATAAATGTCGATCCTTAGCAACGCTTAGCTCCTACTCCGGTGCTCTAACCCGCCCAAACAACCCTTAGAAGTTCTAACCAACTTCTACTAAAATACTTCAATCAAACAACGAAGATTTCCTTAGGTTTCGGTTTGAGACAAAAGGACATACTAGTATTTCCTGCTCTACGATAGAGGTTTCTTTGGAATACTACAAGGTATACTGCTAAGGTAATTGGGTATAGTAACAATACTTTGAGAGTATTTCTACCAAGAGGGGGTGTATTCTACGAGAACAACAAGGCAAGTGGGGTACCTCACGACACCACTAGGAGGGGTGTACCGGCCAAGGCCTCTAGGAGGGGTGCACCTCGCCAAGGCTTCACAAAGGAAGAGGAGGGACGAAACCAACAAGGAGGAGGAGGAGGTTTTCAAGACTTGGAAATTATGGAATGGATGAAGAAGTCTTCAAAGGGAGGGTATTTATAGCCAAGCAAAGGCCAACCAATGGCCAAGATCTAGCCAAGTGGGGGCAAGTGGAGGGCCAAGATATGCCCAAGTGCCCCTAGACCCTACTCCTTAAAACCTCACAAATATCTACACAAATATCTACCAACACTTGCTCATCCATTCGCCCTAACCGCCTTTTCAGTCCACCAACGAGGGTGCCAAGTGTTGCCCTCTCGCTGGTCCAAAACGCTTCGCCTCTAAAAATCCGCAAAAATACTAAATGACATAGCCGTAATTTACCCTTCGTAGTTAGGTAGAACGCTTCGCCGAAAACGACTTAACCGTGTCAGGTACAACATATTTCGCCAAGGGTGCCACATTGGGTGACACGTGTCGCCCCGATTCGCCCAAAATATTTCGCCTTCCGAAATATCCATAACGCCAAAATCTCAAAATCAAAGCTCCTACAAAATCAGAATTTCTCCCGGCCCCACGTGACCATTTCCAAAATAAAATCCCAAAATTCTAATATAATCTAAGAAGTCCAAATACCAAACTGGGAATCCAATTCCCATTAACGAACCTTTTTCCTTCACAAAACCTAAACTTTTCCGTGGAAAAAATCACCTCTTTCTTCCTTTCCAATCTTTCTGTCAGATTCTCGCACGCACGCCCTCACATACATACCTCGAACTACGGGTATAACATTCTCCCTTAGAAACATTCGTCTCCGAATGTTCCTTCTAAGTCCCCAAACATTCAAGCGTCGATATAGTATCTACTACTTTACTTATTAGAACAATCTCGCCACACCGCCACGGAAACACTCGCAAAAACTGACATCCAAGCCCACGAGGAAACACCTCTACATCACCACAAATACCTCTTCCCGGGGTCAAAAATATACTTCCTTAGTCACTGATACCACTTTTGTCACTTTGTCGCGAGCCTTGCTCCGACGACCCAACAAATGGTACCGGCCGTTGCGATCCTCGAGGCACGCCTCTTCTACTCTTCTCGTGACGTGCCATACGGAGCCACGGTTCGGGTCTGTTCCCGTGGTAGAGGCTCTGGCCTCTTTATACTCTCAGCCCCCCGAACAACAATACGAAAGACCGGACGTACTGCCTCCTAAGTCGGACGACAATTGCTAATCATATAGGCAACCTGGCCTATTCTTCACATGAACTCAAAAGGCCCAAAGTAACTCGGGCTAAGTTCCTTCTGTTTCCAAAACTCGTCACACCCAATCCGGGGTGGTACTTTCAAGAAGATCGACCGTCACCAACTAAGCGCCGCCGATTATCCGTCGATTTCTCTGAGCCGCGAACCTCTTCTCGACAAACTTCACCCTAACCGCAATTACCGGAACAAGCTCAACCAACTATTCAACCTTGCCAACGCCGAACCAATCGACCGCAACTTACACTTCCGCCCCTACAAGGCTTCATAAGGCGACATCCGAACACCAAATGGTAGCTTAAACGCTTCCTCCACAGAACCAACAATCCTCACAATTACCCTCAAATTCACACCGCCCGGTGGCGAACGCGATTTCGAGACTCACTCGAAGTTCTTAACCCCGCTCGTCAAACTCTTAGAAAACGAAATAGCCACAACTCGGGCTTCATCGTCGCATAAGGTGAAGGTAGGCACCTGCAGCCTTACAACCTTTCGATATAATCAACACCGCAAGTACATGGTCTCGATCAAAACACGACGGGCTGCCCCCATCGCCCGACCATCGTCGAACGCATCCACGAACTCAGACGTGGTTAACTAAACACGGGCCTAACACCCTCATGACCTATCACAAGGCGGACCACCACAAACCGACTTACCATAAAACAGTCGCGGGTTGACCCGCGACGTGGCCTCAACTGACCCAAGAACGCGAAACACTAGTTCCCAAGGAACAATCTCACTAATCACGCTCCAAAACCTAGCGGTCTTCTTAGCTCAACTACCCCCTTTCATTCCACACTACTAGGACCTATCCCAAACATAGCTCACGCACTACGCACTTCCGATAAGGATCAAACATAACACTACACCTTTCTTGAGATGGCCTCACCTCTAAGGTCTCTACGTATAACACTCTAAGGCCCACACCTTCTCTAACCCCAAAATCTTACTCGGTTAACCCACCATGATTTCTATGCTTCGCCTGACGCGCATAAGCCCGCATACGTGCCATGCTCAAGCCTAATCAAGAATTACTCTTGCACGACTCTCTTAGAAAGCCATCAAGACTCGCGACATCCAGATACTCTCCGTAGCCAAATCCATAGCTAGTAACAGTGGTCGCCTTTGCAATCCATATTCTCTGCTCGGTCGTGGAACCAAGGTTCAAATATCATGGCCGCAGAGAACCGCCGCCGTGCTAAACTTTATCGCTAGTGATGTCGCAGAATCTCGAACGGAAGCATTACCCTAGGTAATGATTGGGCTGTGCCCACGTAACCCTCTCAACTCTACTCGCAGCCTCCTCGCGCCTTGCCCTCCCGGGCCCGGTTTGCCCTACGCGAGGCATAACGAGCAAGGAAAGAAATGCGCCGAGGGTCTACTTACAACACGGCTCTAAGGCACGATCTCGTGAGTGAGAAGAATAGAAACCAATCCTAAATATCCTATAGCCTCTCGATTATTGATGTGGTGCACAACACACCGATAATCAAGACTTCATCGATACGGTTCAGACACTTTCCGAGGATTAATCGCTTCGATACCACTTTTGTCACGACCCGAACTGGCCTGGATCGTGCCTTACCCGCACCCTAGTGATACAACATCGAGTAATCGAATATAAACAATAACATGAAATAACAAGAAGTATAAAACAATAATCAGGAAAACTTGCCTTTCGCATATATAAACAATCTTTTAAAGCGAAGCTTTAATCCTTTTTACAACCCCGCCTACATCGCATTTCATGCACTTATGAATGAAATGACAACAACGACGGACAGTGGCTCGCCATACCCCGAATGTAAGCACCTACAACAACAGGGACTATACCAAGATAAGCCTCCGAGAAACGAGCTTTCCCAAACGCCGAATCGTGACCCTAAGAGCGAGGATCAACGATCGGTGTACCTTTACTCGCGGATGAACGCAGCCCAAGGAGGTCAAGACAACAGTACCAAGTATGTGAAACCAAAATAACTCATCAAATGAAATCATAGTAGTCTATACGGCGGGAGACATGTATGATAACCAAACTACGCTTCACTATAAATAAGCGATATGCCAAGTCGTGACTCACGCCTCAAGTCATCACTCAAATTTAACAACGGGTCTCACGCCCACAACATCAATCGTGCCTGGAATACCTTCCTCACCGCAGCTTTATGATATACACCAAGGAATACACATGAACACCGTGTCCCACCTGTGTCCTAATAAAACAGTACAGGGTAAGTACGAAGGCATCGCCGACTACTAACACCCACAGTACCAAAAAGGTCATAAACTGTGTCATGATATCTGTCTAGACCGTCACATGATAAAAGCTGGTCACTCGCCCGCAGTATCAAATGTGCGCGTCTAGCCCTGGAACTTTCCGTAGCTCCGCATAGGCCAACCTCATAGGCCCGCATGAGGTATAACCCCGCATCGAGGGTAGCTACTCCCGCATCGCCCCGACTCGCACCGCATAGCCACAAAGACCGCATGACCACAAGGGCCGTGAACTAACCGGAACTCCCGTAGTTCCGCATGGATCCCCGACCCGCATTAGGTATTCTCGAATCACGGTCCTGCATCGCTGAAGTCTACCCCGCGACGGAGGCGCTTAACCTCCGGACACAAGTCAAGGTAAGTGGTACAATACCAACATAACGGCTGATAGTCAAACAACTTTAAGCGCAGTCGAGGGAAAACCCCTTTACACTATCATCACAAGATACTAACACACGTAGCATCCTAACATGTTTACTTATCAAATCAACAAGAAAGTATTACAAGGCTATCACAAACCAATACAATCAAGTTATTCACACAAGGTACTTTCTATTATCAAGTTCGTATCTACCCCCAAAGTACTTCACACATTAAATCTTTAAAAGATCCGTTCTTCCACATAAGTCACACAATACCCATAGTATAAAATAGAGCGATCTTTTTTAAGTAAACCCAAAACACTTACCTTTGTAAAATCAAGTAACAACATTATTTTCCAAACGTCCAAGTTTGCCTAATTTCAAATGCTCAAGTCACTTATTTTAGAAAGGTTTCATAACTCATAGTCTTAATCTCTTTTAAAACATTTGAGTAACATAAGTCTTATGTGTGAATAGGTTATTCTTGTTTATAATTATCTTACTACAAAGACCATGACCTAGAAAATGTAATATCATTTTGTCTCATCTTAGTTTCTATGCAGATGGAGGTTTCTACCGGTTTTAATAATACAACTCATTAGTCAAGACATTTTCTTTTATTAACGCCGCAGTTGGTTTGGCGATACACATTCTCGATTTCAAATCAAGAAACATTCTTAAGCCGTTATACCTAACTTCCCATAAAGCTAGTATAACTCTTAAGTTTTCAAAACCAAGTATTACTCTCCTTCAAAACGATTTATAATTCTTTTGAAATACATCAAGTTCTTTATTATAACAAGCCGCTTATAATTCACATCGCTTACCTTTAAAACCACAAGGTATTTTCTTACCTACATAAAGTCATTATGACCAACTTCCCATAAAGCCGTTATAACACTTTATGTTTTTAAAAACAATCAAACACGCTTAACACATGACGCTTCACCGTACTACATAGTTCACACATATCATGCTAGAAGAGATAAGAAAAGGTTCACATACCTCGCGATTTAGTATCGACAATAAGCAAAATGCTCCAAGTACTACAACCTTGCTATCCCTATCCACTCCTCAAGTAGAATACGCTACTCTTAGTACTTTCACCTAAAAAGGTCACACACGGCTCTTAACTTCAAAACACAAGTTTCCATTTCTCTACATAAAATTCGGCAGACCTCCCCAACAACAGAAATCTCCTCCTCTAACGAGGCCGCCACCAAGCCAACCATGGGGTTTTTACACGCCTAACCTGACGTGTACAATTCTACTCAAGAATACTACACAAGTCTACGCAATACACCCTATGTAAATACATTCGATTCTTTTCTTTATTCTTCAGGGCTTAAGTCAAAAGACATTGCCGCAAAGATTAAGCTTAGTTCTATATATAGTATACTTCAACTATATATTCTAACAACATGTAATTTCCAATTACAAATAGAGGACAAGATAATTACCTCGATAAGCCCATAATTATCCAAGTATAAATGTCGATCCTTAGCAACGCTTAGCTCCTACTCCGGTGCTCTAACCCGCTCCAAACAACCCTTAGAAGTTCTAACTAACTTCTACTAAAATACTTCAATCAAACAACGAAGATTTCCTTAGGGTTTCGGTTTGAGACAAAAGGACATACTAGTATTTCCTGCTCACGATAGAGGTTTCTTTGGAATACTACAAGGTATACGGCTAAGGTAATTGGGTATAGTAACAATACTTTTGAGAGTATTTCTACCAAGAGGGGTGTATTCTACGAGAACAACAAGGCAAGTGGGTACCTCACGACACCACTGGAGTGGTGTACCTCGCCAAGGCCTCAGGAGGGGGTGCACCCTGGCCAAGGCTTCACAAAGGAAGAGGAGGGACGAAACCAACAAGGAGGAGAGGAGGTTTTCAAGACTTGGAAATTATGGAATGGATGAAGAAGTCTTCAAAGGGAGAGGTATTTATAGGCAAAGGCCAACCAATGGCCAAGATCTAGCCAAGTGGGGCAAGTGGAGGGCCAAGATATGCCCAAGTGCCCCTAGACCCTACTCCTTAAAACCTCACAAATATCTACACAAATATCTACCAACACTTGCTCATCCATTCGCCCTAACCGCCTCTTTCAAGTCCACCAACGAGAGGTGCCAAGTGTTGCCCTCTCGTTGGTCCAAAACGTTTCGCCTCGGAAAAATCCGCAAAAATACTAAATGACATAGCCGTAATTTACCCTTCGTAGTTAGGTAGAACGCTTCGCCGAAAAACGACTCTAACCGTGTCAGGTACAACATATTTCGCCAAGGGTGCCACGGGGTGACACGTGTCGCCCCGATTCGTCCAAAATATTTCGTCTTCCGAAAATATCCATAACGGCCAAAATCTCAAAATCAAAGCGGGCCCCACAAAACCGTAAATTTCTCCCGTGGGCCCCACGTGACCATTTCCGAAAATAAAATCCCAAAATTCTAATATAATCTAAGAAGTCCAAATACCAAATCTGGGAATCCAATTCCCATTAACGAACCTTTTTCCTTCACAAAAACCGGAAACTTTTCCGTGGAAAAAAATCACCTCTTTCTTCCTTTCCAATCTTTCTGTCGTATTCTCGTACGTACGTCCTCGCATACATACCCTGGAACTACGGGGTATAACATACTTGTTGTACCTGCGGCCGTCAGGGCCATGTGTCGAATGGGTGACCTAGTAGGAGGACTTAGCCTTCGATCAGGTGGGTAGTTCGTCCTTCCTAATGCGCCTACGGCGGGTTTGATTAGAACGACTAAGGGGAGTGAAGCAGTAAATTCAGATAGATCTTTAACCCTCTAGAGATTAGTATGTGTGGTAAGGTGAGTATACCTTAAGTGTTATATTCTGATAGCATTGTGTAAATTGTGATTAGAAATCATGGCTAGTTAACTGAGTAAGATTTGGGGGATAGAAAGGGTGTGAACCTTAGAATGTTATACGTGGAGACCTTAGAGGTAAGGCCATCTCGGGTAAAGATTTATTTTATGTTTGACCCTTATCGGAGTGCATAGTGCACGTGAGCTATGTTTTTGGGATAAGTCCCTGAGTAGCGTATATGAAGAGGGTAGTTGAGCTAAGAAGACCGCAGGTTTTCGTAACGTGATTAGTGAGATTGTTCGGATTGGGAGCTAGTATCAGGCGCGTTGCCGAAGTCGGGTTGAGGCCGCGCGGGTCAACTCGCGACCTGTTTGTTGGTGGGGTCAGTTTGTGGTGGTCCCGCCGGGTGGTGGGATCACGAGGGTGTTGGGCCCAAGTTTAGTTAACCAACGTACGAGTTCGTGGATGCGTTCGACCGGTGGTCGGGTCGATGGGGGCAGCCCATCATGTTCTTCTGGCCCGACCGTTCACTCTCGGCATGTTGATTTATCGAAGGTTGTAAGGCTGCACGGTGCCTACCTTCACCTTATGATGCAGTGGAGCCCGTGTTACGGCTGTTTTTGTTTCTGGAAGTTTTACCAGGCAGGGTTAAGGACTCAGGTGAGTCTCAGAATCGCATTCGCCCTCAGGCCAGTGTTTGGATTTCAGGGGTAGTTGTGGGGATTGTTGTCTCCTGTAGAGAGAAGTGTTTTTAGCTACCTCTTCAGTGTTCGGATGTCGCCTTATGAAGCCTTGTAGGGGCGGAAGTGTAAGTCACGGCCGATTGTCTGATGTTGGCAAGGTTCGCATACTGTTCAGCTTGTTCCAGCAGATCGGATAGTGAGAAGCTTGTCTAGAAGAAGTTCGCACTCGGAGGAATCGTATGGATAATCGGCACGACGCTTAGAGTTCAAGCCGTCGGTCTTCTTGAAAGTACCACCCCGGACAGGGTGTGACGAGTTTTGGAAAACAGAAGGAACTTAGCCCGAGTTACTTTGGGACTTTTTGAGTTCATGTGAAGAATAGGCCAGGTTGCCTATATGTTAGATTTTGCCGTCCGACTTAGGAGGCAGTACGTCCGGTCTTTCGTATTGTTATGTTCGGGAAAGTATCGGAGATCCATCCAGAGTGTTCCCAGTTAATAATGACCACGTTAGAGATAGTAACCGAAGTTTTGGAAACTAAAGCGATCGTAAATGTGGTAAGAGTTCGAGGGTACGACAGCCTCAGTGATCGCATGCAGTCCGGTACCATTTGTTGGGTCGCTTGAGAAGGTTAATGCCTCAGGCAAAGTGACAAAAGTGGTATCATTTTGGTGATATTAGAGGTGTTTCCTCGTGGACTTGGATGTGCTAGCGCAAGTTGTTTCGCGGGCCATCAGGCGTGGATTGTTTCGTAAGTATAGTAGTGAAGACTATACTGGCGCACGTTTGTTTTGAGACTTAGAAGGAACATTCGGGACGAATGTTTCTAAGGAGGGGAGAATGTTATACCCCGTATTTCCAGAGTATGTACGTAAGGACGTACGTAGAAAAATTTGAAGTTTAAAGTTGGCTTGGCCGAAAATTATTTTGTTCACAACACCCGGTTAGAGTCGTTTTTCGACGAAACGTTTCCACAACATTCGTAGGAAAATTCCGGCTATGTCATTTAGAATTTTTGCGGATTTTTCCGAGAGACGAAACATTTTGGACCAACGGGAGGGTGACATGTGTCACCCTCACATTGGAAGCAAGTGGGGCGGCTTTGGACGATTTGGGCGTCCAAGTGGGACGATTTTGGCTTGATCTTTTGGCCTTGTTTTGTGCCTTGTTTTGTGCCTTGTTTTGTGGAGTGTTTTGTGGAGTGTTTTGTGGAGTAGGGTTAGGGTGCACATGGCTTGATCAAGGCCTTACACTTGCCTTGCACATGGCTTGATCTTGGCCATTGGTTGGCCTTTGCTTAGCCTATAAATACCCCTTGAAGTGAAGACTTCTTCATCCACTCCTCACTTGTCTAAATCTTGAAAACCCCTCTCCTCCCTCTTGTTGACTCTCGTCCAAGAGCCCTCCCTAGTCAAGGCCTTTGGCGAAACCTCTCCTTTGTGAGCCTTAGCCGAAAGCCCTCTCTTAGAGTGTTGTTCTCGTGTAACACACCCCACCCCCCCGCCCTTGGTTGAGAAGTACTCTCCAAGTATTGTTATAATGCCCAAATTACCTTAGCCGTATACCTTGTAGTATTCTAAGGTTATACCTATACGAAAAGCCCAGAAATACTATTATACTTCCCGTCAGTCACAAAACCGAAACCCTAAGGAAAATCTCCATAGTTAGTTGGAGTGTTATGTAGAAGTTGGTTAGAACTTCTATGGTTTGGAGCGGGTTGAGCGCACGGAGTCGAGCTAACGCTGCCCAGATCGACATCTATACTTGGATAATTATGGCTTATCGAGGTAATTATCTTGTCCCCTATTGTAATTGGAAATTACATGTTATTGGAATATATAGTTGAAGTATACTATATAGAATCAACATAGCTTTGTGGCAATGTCTTTGGACTTAAGCCCAATTTAAAGAAGAGAATCAATCGTAATTACGTGGATCAGACATAAAGAAACTTGTGTAGTTTGACGTAGGGAAGGGCTGCCCAATTTCCGTAGGATCTTGTACCTAGATGTCACGACCTGCCTCACCGGCACCCAAGTAGTCATACATCAGTAATCATGAAATATAAAGCAAGACATGAAACAGCTTTATGAAATAAGACACGCTTTATGTGAGAAAACATCGCCTCCAGATATATATAAAATCATGGTTTTGCGCTACATCCATAACATGACTATGCACTCTAAGGAAATATACAACTATGGCGGGACAGGGCCATACTAAAACTATCTACAACAGGAGATCATACCAAAAGTAGAGCCTCCGAAGAGATGGAGCTCAGACACCAATGTAGAGATCCTAAGAATGCGGATCTAGCACTGCTGCCCTTACCGCGCATGAACGCAGCCCAAGGAGGTCGATAACAGTACTAAGTATGCGAATCAGAAATACTTAATCGAAAACATATCATTAAAACCAGTTTACAAATATGAGTGAAACAACGAAACCGCACGTAGTATCACAAACAAGAGCAACAATAGGTAATCAGAATAGGTCTTGTCTAGGCTGCGAATGATCGAAGGCCACTCGCCCCGTCATCATTCTCGCAAGCCTAATCTCGACTCGAGTCCGCATAGGCCACTCACGGGCCCGCGTGAGGTAAAACCCCGCGGTAGCTACTCCTCGCATCGCCCTGACTCGCATGAGGTATAACCCCGCATACTAACGAACTCGAGCTCGCGCATAGGCCCCCGGACCCGCATGAGGTATTCTCGAATCATGGTCCTGCATCACCGAGTCTACCCCAGACGGAGGGCACTTAAATCATCTCAAGAGATGAGTGATAGTATACTAACATAACAACTTATCTTTAAACAACATAAGCACAATAAGGATACTCACCTATACAAACGTTACAAGATACTAACACACATAGCAAAGATATCATGTCTATTGATCAAACCATCTTTATTCTTTCACAATACAAGTCCGTTATAAACACATAGGCAAACTCTGTTTCTTTTATAAAACTTAAGTGGTTATACTCACTTCCCATAAAGCTAGTATAACTCTTAAGCTTCGCTTTAAAACCAATTAGTTCTCTTCTGCTTATATGATTCAGTCTTTTGAAGTGTTTTCGCTTATCATTCAGGCATTGCCGTAAGTTTTATTCAGGCTTAAGCCGTGAGGCATTGCCGTAAGTATTATTCAGGCTTAAGCCGTGAGGCATTGCCGTAAGTATTATTCAGGCTTAAGTCAAAGACATTGCCGTAGTTATATTGTAAAATATCATGCTTTAGGAAGAATCACATACCTTCTCAAACCACCGCCAAGTCAATATGTCGCGCAGAGATAATAGTCACAGATATCTATTAAAGCCTACTCAAGGTCATTCTAAACAGGGGGTTCATAATTCTACGGTAGTGGGCAAGCACTTCCCACCCGGTGAGCTATATAAGTTCATCAGAAAACCTATGTAAGTACAGTTTGATTATTCCTCTTTTAAACCCTTCTAAGTGATTAATACTTCAATTCTATTCTGTGATATACTTCTAAGTATTTATACTTATTCTTATACTATAACAGTAAGTATTCTCTAATTCAAAAGAGGGTTAGGATTATTACCTCTAAGCCCAATAATATCCTAGAAAAGTCGCGCTGAGCAAGGTTTTGCTCCTGTTGTATGCTCAGAACCTTAAGTTCTTCACAACTTCTACTAAGTACTAAGGTATTTGGGCTAGGGTATTTTGGGCATTATAACGATACAAGAAGACAACTTTTCTAACAAGGAGGGGGTAGATTTCGGCTAGGCTAGGGGTAGGCCTCGGCCAAGCTCGGGAGAGGTGTTGGACGATTTGGCTAGGAAGAGGAGAGGATTTTCAAGACTTGGAAGATTTGTGGATGAAGAACTCTTCATCTCTAAGGGGTATTTATAGGTCAGTGGCCAACCAATGGCCAAGATTTAGACAAGTGCAAGGCAAGTGTAGGTGAGGATTAACTATACACAAATATCCTACCAACTCCTTGACTTTGAACAAGGCACCAAAACGTGCCACACTTCTTCAAATCGTCCAAATGGACGATTTCAAGTCCACAAATTGGAGGGTGCCAAGTGTCGCCTCCCGCTGGTCCAAAATGTTTCGTCTCTAAAAATCCGCAAAAATTAGAAATGGCATAGCCGAATTTACCCTACGAAAGTGTGGAAACGAAAACTATTCGCTTTGTGAGTTGTGCCTAAAAAAACGCTCAAGGCTTATCTTTAAGGCAAGATTTCGTCGTATTCCCTTACGCATATACTGAAATACGGTATAACATTCTCCTCTTAGAAACATTCGTCCCGAATGTTCCTTCCCAAGACGATTATCAAGAAGCTTAAACTGTAAATGCCACACACGCCACAGAGCAACACTTAGGTAAAACGATAACGAAATTTACAAGTAGGAAAGTGAATTACCGGAGGTGTGGGAAATAGGTGAGGTACCTCCTCGCCTTCCCACGCCATCTCCTCCTAAGCTCGTTCCGCCACAAGACTTTGGCCACGCCCTTCGTCCGCAGACGCCTAACCCGACGATCGACTATCGCCATGGGAATCTCCTCATACGATAACCCCTGGCCACCGACATCGCCAATCGGGTGCACCCTAGATGGATCCGATACATCTCCTCAAAGATAGATACGTGAAACACCGGATGCACCGCTTCCGTGTCGGACGGCAGATCCAACTCGTAGGCAACCTTGCCTACCCCGCGACAATCAAACGCCCAATGTACCTTGAGCTTCCTTCTTCCCGAATCTCATCACACCCTTCATGGGTGACACCTTTAGAAAACCCAATCATGAACCTCGAACTCAAGATGCCGACGACGATGATCCGTATACGACTTGCCGACTCGAATAGCCGCCTCGAATAAGCTTCACCTTATCCATCGGTACCAAATCCGTCCCACTAGCCGCCCGCCCACATCGAACCAACCTATAGGCGATCTGCACTTCCTCCCATACAAGGCCTCATAAGGCGCCATCCGAATACCGAGTGGTAGCTATTATTATACGCGAACTCAACTAGAGGCAAATGATCCTCCCAACTACCACTAAAGTCAATAACACAGCTCGCAGATATCCTCGAGGATAGTCGCTCGCTGTCCGTCTGCTGTGGATGAAATGCGACTCGTGCTCACCGCCCCTAAACCCTCTCGAAGGACCTCCGGTTAGCCGTAAATCGGCTCTCGCGATATGATCAGTAGGGACTCCATGCAATGACGATCTCTGATGTAAAGTCCGCATAATCCTCACCAAAAGTCGTCCGGACGGAAGAAAGTGGGCTGATTTCGCCACCGTCGACGATAACCCATATAGAATCATGTCTCCTCCGAAAGCGAGGTAATCCTGATGAAGTCCATGTTGATTACCTCCCACTTCCGTGCCGGGATCTCAATCGTAACAAACCACCGTGCCTCCGTGCTCTACCTTCACCGCCGACAACACGGCACCGAGCTACGAACTCGCAACGCCCTCTTCAAGCCATCCCACCAATACACGATCTAAGGTCGTGGTACATCTTGGTCGACCGGATGGATAGAGTAACGCTGCTTCCCCAAGAACAAGTCTCAAACATCCGGAACACACACCGCTTCTCAAACCTTAGCACCCCATCAAAGCTACCAAAAGGACCCTTGCCTCACGAAGAGTCAGACACGATATCGAATCAAAGCCGATCTCGAATCGCTGCCTCTTCACCTCCTCGACGATGGAAGACTCGGCAACCTCACGAACTCTAACCCCATCGCTATCGTAATCAATCAAACGGACACCAAGGCTCGCTAATCGATGCAAATCACGAACCATGTCCCTCCTCTCTAGCCGCACATCCGATAGGCTCCCATCGACCTACGACTAAGAGCATCCGCCACAACATTGGCCTTCCCGTGGTATAGATATCAACATCGTAATCCTTAAGCAACTCTAACCACCGTCTAGTTCAGCTCCTCTGGTGAAGATATACCGAGGCTCTTGTGGTCTGTATAAATATCCACGTGAACCCCATACAAATAGTGCCTCCATCTTCAAAGCGTGAATCACCGCCGCACTCCAAATCATGCGGGTAGTTCCTCTCGTGTTTCTTCACCGGGACGATATGCTATAACTCGCCATGCCGCATCAACACACATCCCAACCCGATGCCCGACGATCACAATACACGACATAACCATCCGACCTGGAAGAGTAAGAACGGGGCGTCTTTCAAAGAATCGAAACCCCGCCACAAGCATCACCATCAAACTTGGCCGCCTTGAGTCACCTAGTCAATGGTGCAGATATAAGCAAACTTCTCCACGAACCGCCGATAATATCCTCGCAAGGCCCGAAATCGCGAACCTCGCCGGAGTAGTAGGTTCTAGGCTAAGTCCCGATCGCCGATCTTGCCGTATCCACTCGAATGCCATCACCGATAATATGCCCAAGAAACGCCATCAAGTCAACCAAAACTCACATTTGGAAAACTTGGCGTCTGGAGAATCACAAGATAGCCTCAAATGCCCGCGTGCTCGCTGGCGAGCGAATAAACCAAGATATCATCAATGAACACTATCACAAACGTGTCCAAAATGGTTTGAACACTCGGTTCATCAAATCCATGAATACCGCCGAGCATCGTCAACCCAAAAGACATGACTGAACTCATAATGCCCGCATCGTCCCGAATGCAGGACATCCACCTCTCGACACGAACTCGATGATAGCCCGACGCAGATCAATCTTGAGAAACATCTCGCGCTCGCAATCGGTCGAACAAATCATCAATCCAGGAAGGTATTCGTTTAATGGTCACCTTGTTCACCGCTCGTAATCAACACACATGCGCAGCTCCGCCCTTCTTCTTCACGAACAATACCGCGCTTCTGAGAAACACTGGCCTAATGAAGCCCTTTTCTAGCAAATCCCTAAGCCGATCCTTCACTCTCTCAACTCGGCAGTGTATGGCGGAATGGAAATAGGCCGAGTATCCGCAATATGTCAATACAAAACTCAATCTCCTCTCGAGGATACCGGAGGTCATCCGGGAACACGTCGGAACTCACTACGGAATCGATCAAAATCTGGTACCGCAGCCTCGATCAAACACTCGAACTAGATGGTAGATATACCCTTCTCGCACCATCTTCCTAGCCTTGAGGTAGAAATAAACCTACCCCTACGATACCGTGCTCCTCCCACTCAACAACCGGCCCTCAGAACCGAACCGCATTACTCTCTTCTCAGCCTACATTGGCATAGCAAGAAGCTAGCCAATCCATCCCCATGATCACGCCAGTCAATCATCTCCAACTCTATCAAGTCGGCAGGTCCGACGATCAAATGGTCACAGACAAGCTCTATATACCCGCCGAGCTATCACCGAATCACCCAGCGTAGCTACCTCGAAAGGTCTATGGACTCGTGCTCTATCCCTATCCTACTAGCAACAAGGGAGATATATAGATGAGTAGAACCCGGATCTATCAAAGCATACACATCAAACCACCGATAAGGTACGACATCGTGAGGCCTCACGATCCCGCTTACCGAAAGCATATATGCGGTTCGAGGACCGCTAGAATCGACCCGAGCCACGACCTGCCGCGACCTGGCGACCCATGAGCACCGCCTCCGGGCGAGTAATCAGAGATGATGAAGCGGCCACTGGGCCCTACCACCGCCACGCTTGGCCTGACGCCGCAAAGTGACGCCACAATCGTAACAAGATCCATAAGTAGTACCACACTTCCCGTAATGATCCCCGCATCGCCACACCGTGGTGGTCCGACGCCGCACTCGCTACTCGACGGCCCGCCTCAAAACTCGGGTCAGGCCGGTGACGGTGCAGAGTGCTCGAGGGTGCGACCCAGATCGCTGCCGAGGCCGCCACCACGATAACCACCGGAAGGCCCTCCCGCCCCGCCTCTTCTCGCTGTCGCCCACTCGTCGACCTCGCGCCTCGCATCCAAGGGCGTGAGCTGCATACGGTAATGTCCATACCGGCCGAGAGAAACCCCGCACATGACTCGGCCATATAGTCGTCTCGGTGACATAGCGGTGCACCCTATCCTCCATCGGGACATATCGAGCCAAAGAATCAAACTCGACATTGTACTCCAAAATCTATCACCGCGCCTCCTCATCCGCGAGGCAAGTGAGGAAAGCCTCCGAGAACTCATCCCGGGACGCTGCTCTCCACGGATAACTCCCATGAATCAACCAATCGATCGCGGTATCACGCAGCCTATGTGAACCAAAGATCACGACTCGGTCTCCGACGCCCGATCACTCTCAAAATCCTTGAAGGCGACGGATGAACTCCTCGGATCATCCTCCGCCTCGACCCATAAAACTCCGTGGGCTACAACTCGAAGTCTCGTAGCCTCAAACTCTCGCCTCGTGAACAACGGTATGATCGAGCTGAGCTGAACTGAACCGCCGATCCAATCTCTCTCGTATCGGGCCACAACTTTAGCCAAAAGTGGGCCATCTCTCTAACCTCCGCCTCCGTGTGGGACGAGGTGTGTACCGTGGTCTGGCGGCGTCATAGAACTCGCCCTCGTATAGACTGGCCTGAGCCCTCGTGACTGGGTGTCTGCTAGCGCCTTTGCCCTTCGGGCCCGGTTGCCTTACGTGGAGGCATAATCAAAGGAAAGGAATACGTTAGAGGGTCCAACCTATAACACGTACTAAAGCACGATCTCGTAATGAGAAGAATGAAACCAATCCTAAATATCCTATAGCCTCACGATTATTGGCGTGGTGCACAACACACCGATAATCAAAACTCTACTAGATACGGTCAGAGACACTTTCCGAGGATTAATCGCTCGATACCACTTTTGTCACGACACCGGCACCCAAGTAGTCATACATCGAGTAATCACGGAAATATAAAGCAAGACATGAAACAGCTTTATGAAATAAGACACGTTTATGTGAGAAAACACGCTATATATAAAATCATGGTTCAGCTACATCCGACATCGCATAACATGACTGAAATATACAACTATGGCGGACAGGGCCCGCCATACAAAACTATCTACAACGAGATCATACCAAAAGTAGAGCCTCCAAGAGATGGAGCTCCCGACACCAATGTAGAGATCCTAAGAATGCGGATCTAGCACCGCTGCCTTACCGCGGCATGAACGCAGCCCAAGGAGGTCGATAACAGTACTAAGTATGCGAAACTGTAAAATACTTAACTGAAAACATATCATTAAAACCAGTTTACAAATATGAGTGAAACAACCAAGGAAACCGCACGTAGTGCCACATCACAAACAAGAGCAACAATAGGTAACTGTAATAGGTCTTGTCTAGGCTGCGAATGATCGAAACAGGGCCACTCGCCTCATCATCATTCTCGCAAGCCTAATCGACTCCCGAGTCCGCATAGGCCACTCACATGGGCCCGCATGAGGTAAAACCCCGCATCGAGGGTAGCTACTCGGCATCGCCCCGACTCGTCCGCATGGCCACACAGACCGCATGAGGTATAACCCCGCATACTAACGAACTCTCGTAGCTCGCATAGGCCCTGGACCCGCATGAGGTATTCTCGAATCATGGTCCTGCATCACTGAGTCTACCCCAGACGGAGGCGAACTGATCATCTCAAGAGATGAGTGATAGTATACTAACATAACAACTTATCTTTAAACAACATAAGCACAATAAGGATACTCACCTATACAAACGTTACAAGATACTAACACACATAGCAAAGATATCATGTCTATTGATCAAACCATCTTTATTCTTTTCACAATACAAGTCTATAAACACATAGGCAAACTGTTTCTTTTATAAAACTTAAGTGGTTATACTCACTTCCCATAAAGCTAGTATAACTCTTAAGCTTCGCTTTAAAACCAATTAGTTCTCTTCTGCTTATATGATTCAGAGTCTTTGAAGTGTTTTTCTTTATCATTCAAGCCGTGAGGCATTGCCGTAAGTTTTATTCAGCTTAAGCCGAGGCATTATTATTCGAGCTTAAGCATTGCCGTAAGTATTATTCAGCTTAAGTCAAAGACATTGCCGAGTTATATTGTAAAATATCATGCTTTAGGAAGAATCACATACCTTCTCAAAAAACCACCGCCAAGTCAATATGTCGCGCAGAGTCACCTATAATAGTCACAGATATCTATTAAAGCCTACTCAAGGTCATTCTAAACAGTGGGTTCATAATTCTACGGTAAGTCACTTCCTACCCTGAGCTATATAAGTTCATCGTGAAAACAAATTCCTATGTAAGTTTGATTATTCCTCTTTAAACCCTTCTAAGTGATTAATACTTCAATTCTATTCTGTGATATACTTCTAAGTATTTATACTTATTCTTATACTATAACAGTAAGTATTCTCTAATTCAAAAGAGGGTTAGGATTATTACCTCGGTAAGCCCAATAATATCCTAGAAAAAGTCGCGCCTGAGCAAGGTTTTGCTCCTAAGTTGTATGCTCCAAGAACCTTAGAAGTTCTTCACAACTTCTACTAAGTACTAAGGTATTTGGGCTAGGGTATTTTGGGCATTATAACGATACAAGAAGACAACTTTTCTAACAAGGGAGGGGGGGTAGATTTCGGCTAGGCTAGGGGGGTAGGCCCTGCCAAGCTCACTCAAAGGGGAGAGGTGTTGGACGATTTGGCTTAAGGAAGAGGAGAGGATTTTTCAAGACTTGGAAGATTTGTGGATGAAGACCTCTGCATCTTTAGGGGGGTATTTATAGGTCAAGAAGTGGCCAACATATGGCCAAGATTTAGTCTAGTGCAAGGCAAGTGTTGGGTTAGTATTAACTATACACTAATATCCTACCAACTCCTTGACTTTGTACAAGGCACCATAAACGTGCCTAACTTCTTCAATTCGTAGAAATGGACGATTTCAAGTCCACAAATTGGAGGGTGCCAAGTGTCGCCTCCCGTTGGTCCAAAATGTTTCGCCTCTCTGAAAAATCCGCAAAAATTAGAAATGGCATAGCCGAATTTACCCTACGAAAGTGTGGAAACGTTTCGTCGGAAAACTATTCGTTTTGTGAGTTGTGCCTAAAAAAAAACGTTCAAGGCTTATCTTTAAGGCAAGACTTTCGTACGTATTCCCTTACGTACATACTCTGGAAATACGGGGTATAACACTAGATGTATTCTACCGAGTAGTCTAGACTTTGATAGACTTGTATAACCTGTATAGGTTGAATATTCTGCGAGTAGCATGTGCTACTTGAGAAGGTGGACCAGGCTAGCCGGGTTATAGCCGTGGAGCGATTTGCTAATAGTCGATAATCGTCGCGAGGTATGTGAACCTCTTTCTATCTCTTCTAGCATGATATGTGTATAACTATGTAGTACGGTAGACGTACGGGTGTTAATTGAACGTAGTTGTACGGCAAAGTCTTTTGACTTAAGCCCGAATAATAATAATCTTGAAGTAGTTCAAGAGAATTAAGAACTGTTTTTAAAAGAAGAGTAATACTTGGTTTTAAAAGCTTAAGAGTTATACTAGCTTTATGGGAAGTTAGGTATAACGGCTTAAGAAAGATAAAACGAATGATTTAATTATTTTAGAAGTTAAGAGACTTGATCTTGTAAGATAAGAGACTTAACTTAAATGAATTATGTGAATTTTGTGTGAAACCTCATTCGTGAGTAATGAGTACTTGGTTTTTAAAAGGGTTAATGTTTTACTGATTTCAGAAATCAGGATGTGTATCGACAAACCACCGCAGCGTTAATAAAAGGAAATGTTTTGACTAATTAAGTATTATTAAAACCAGTAGAAACCTCCATCTGCATAGGAGCTAAGATGAGACAAAATGATATTACATTTCCTAGATCACGGCTGCTTTAATCAGATTGATTATGAACAAGAATAACCTACTCACATATAAGGCATATGTTCCTCAGGTTGTTTTTAAAAGAGGATTATATTATTATGTGGTTAATAATATGAACTACGGAACCTTTCTAAAATAAGAAACGTGAACATTTGAAATTAGGCAAACTTGAACGTTTGGAAAATAATGTTGTTACTTGATTTTACAAAGGTAAGTGTTTTGGTTTACTTAAAAGGACAGTCACTCTATTTTATACTACGGGTATTGTGTGACTTAGGTGAAAGAAACAGATCTTTTAATGATTTAATGTATGAAGTACTTTGGGGATAGATACCCGATCTTGTTAGTAGAAAGTACCTTGTGTGAATAACTTGATTGTATTGGTTTGTGATAGCCTTGTAATACTTTCTTGTTGATTTGATAAGTAAACATGTTAGGATGCTACGTGTGTTAGTATCTTGTGATTGTTATGTAAGGGGGTCACTCTTGTTGTGCTTACGTTGTTAAACGTTAAGCCCGTTGTACTGTTATTATATCACATACCCCCTTGACTTATTATACCGAGGGCTTGCCACCCTTGATGCGGGTCTATACGGCCTATGCGGTCTCTAAGACTATGCGGAGCAGCGGTATGCTCCAGGATTGATCATTCCGGGTGTTTAGCCTGATGCGGGGGATGCCCTATGCGGTCTTTGAGGGACTATGCGGTCTTTGAGGGACTATGCGGGCTGCGGGAGCCTAGGCGGATACCGGGGGTTAAGCTGCCCCCGATGCGGGGTATACCTCAGGCGGTCTGGGACCATGATTCGAGGAATACCTCATGCGGGTCTGTGGGTGACCTATGCGGAGCTGCGGTAGTTCCAGGGATATGTCACGACCCGATTCCGGGGCCCGTGACTGGTGCCTTACCCCGGGCACCCCAGTGATCCAACATCAGAGTAAATCAGCGGAACATAAAGACAACACATGAAATGACAGAAGTATAAACAATGAAATAAGAAGACAAAGCAACTAAAAACGGTTACCTTCAAGAAATATATAAACAACAACTTTTTCAACATGAGCAGTTTAATCCTTTTACAAAACACGCCTACACAAGATTACTGCACTCTACGAATGATATGACAACAACGACGGGACAGGGCCCCGTCATACCCCTATATGTAAGCACCTACAACAACAGGGGACTATACCAAGACAAGCCTCCGGAGAAACGGAGCTCTCCCGTTACCGAATCGTGACTAAGAGCGAGGATCAACGATCGGTGTACCTTTACTGCGGCATGAACGCGGCCCAAGGAGGTCGATAACAAAAATTTAGTATGTGAAATCAAAATATCAGAATGGAATCATAGTAGTCTATATAAAGCGGGAGACATGTATGATAACAAAACTACGATTCACAATAAACAAGCAACATATCAAGTCGTGACTCACGCCTCAAAGTCATCACTCAAACATAACAATGGGTCTCACGCCCACAACATCAATCATGCCCGTGGAATACCTTTCCTCACCGCAGCTTTATGATATACAAGCACCATGGAATACACATGAACACCAGTCCCACTGTGTCCTAATAAAACGAGACAGAGGTACGAAGGCATAGCCGACTACTAACACCCACAGTACCAACAAGGTCATAAACTGTGTCATGATATCTGTCTAGACCGTCACATGATAAAAGCTGGTCACTCGCCCGCAGTATCAAATGTGCGCGTCTAGCCCTGGAACTCTCCGCAGCTCCGCATAGGCCAACCTCATAGGCCCGCATGAGGTATAACCCCGCATCGAGGGTAGCTACTCCCCGGCATCGTCCTGGACTCGCAGTTCGCATGGCCACAAAGACCGCATGACCATAAAGGCCGCACACTAACCTGGAACTCCGTAGTTCCGCATGGATCCCCTGGACCCGCATGAGGTATTCTAGAATCATGGTCCTGCATCACCGAGTCTACCCCAGACGGAGGGCAGCTTAACCTCCGGGCACAAGTCAAGGTGAGTGGTACAATACCAACATAACGGCTGATAGTCAAACAACTTTAAGCGCAGTCGAAGGGAAAACCCCTTTACACTAACATCACAAGATACTAACACACGTAGCATCCTAACATGTTTACTTATCAAATCAACAAGAAAGTATTACAAGGCTATCACAAACCAATACAATCAAGTTATTCACACAAGGTACTTTCTACTAACAAGTTCGGGTATCTATCCCCAAAGTACTTCACACATTAAATCTTTAAAAGATCTGTTTCTTTCACATAAGTCACACAATACCCGTAGTATAAAATAGAGTGACTGTCCTTTTTAAGAAAACCAAAACTCTTACCTTTGTAAAATCAAGTAACAACATTATTTTCCAAACGTCCAAGTTTGCCTAATTTCAAATGTTCACGTTTCTTATTTTAGAAAGGTTTCGTAGTTCATAGTCTTATTCATTTAAGAATATAATTCTCTTTTAAACAATCTGAGAAACATAAGCCTTATATGTGAGTAGGATATTTTTGTTTATAACAATCTTATTACAGCAGCCATGATCTAGGAAATATCATTTTGTCTCATCTTAGCTTCTATGCAGATGGAAGTTTCTACTGGTTTTAATAATACTTAATTATTCAAAACATTTTCCTTTTATTAACGCGATGGTTTGTCGATACACATTCTGATTTCCGAAATCAGTAAAACATTCTTAAGCCGTTATACCTAACTTCCCATAAAGCTAGTATAACTCTTAAGTTTTCAAAAACCAAGTATTACTTCAAGTTCTCTATTAACACATAACAAGCCAGTTATAGTTCAAATCAGTTACCTTTTAAAAACCACAAGTATTTTCTTACCAACATAAAGTCATTATAACCGACTTCCCATAAAGCCGTTATAACACTTTATGTTTTAAACCAATTAAATACATTTAGCACATATGCGTCTGCGTACTACATAGTTCACACATATCATGCTAGAAGAGATAGGAAGAGGTTCACATACCTCGCGACGATTATCGACTAATAGCAAACGCTTCAAGTACTTCCAACCGTCGGCTACTCCTTAAGCCAAGTAGATCGCGCCACACGTAGTACTTCAACCTATAAGGCCACAAGGCGCTTATTAACATTTAGATCTCATCGTAGAACATTCTACCGAAAATTCGGCACCTCCCGCAGCGTAAATCTCCTCTATCGGTAGGCTACCAAGCCAACCGGGGGTTATCGTCTAACCCTAACGGTACAATTCTACTCCACGGCTACTACTACACAAGTCTCTTTGTAATACTGCCTATGTAATTACTGATTCAAGATTCTTCTTTAAATTCGGGCTTAAGTCGCAAGACATTGCAGTAAGTATTATTCGAGCTTAAGTCAAAAGACATTGCCGATAACTACGTTCAGTTCTATATATAGTATACTTCAACTATATATTCTAACAACATGTAATTTCCAATTACAATAGAGGGACAAGATATTTACCTCGATAAGCCCATAATTATCCAAGTATAAAGTCGATCCTGGGCAATCGTTTAGCTCGACTCCAGCGCTCCAACCCGCTCCAAACTACCCTTAGAAGTTCTAACCAACTTCTACATACTACTCCAACTAACCATGGAGATTTTCCTTAGGGTTTCGGTTTGGTGACTGACGGTAAGTATAATAGTATTTCTGGGCTTTTCGTATAGGTATAGCCTTAGAATACAACAAGGTATATGGCTAAGGTAATTTGGGCATTATAACAATACTTTTGAGAGTATTTCTACCAAGAGGGGGGTATTATACGAAAACAACTAGGCTAGGGGGGGTACCCCACGGCTAGCACCCCAAGGAGGGGGGGGTGTATACCCCTCGGCCTACCACTGGGGAACTCTCGACGAGGGGAGGAAGGCTTTTGGGCGAGAACCACGAAGGGAGAGGGAGGGATTTTAACACTTAGAAGATTTTAGGATGAAGAAAGTCTTCAACATAGGGTGGTATTTATAGGCCAACCAATGGCCAACCAATGGCCAAGATCTTGCCAAGTGCAAGGCAAGTGTAGGGCCAAGATCTTGCCAAGTGCCCCTTAACCAACTAACACACAAATATCCTACCAACTAAAGCCATTCCAATCGGCCACAATAACGCCTCACATCCATCAATTGGAGGGTGACAAGTGTCGCCCTCCCGTTGGTCCAAAATGTTTCGTCTCTCGGAAAAATCCGCAAAAATTAAAAATGACATAGCCGGAAATTCCCCTACGAAAGCTGTGAAAACGTTTCGTCGAAAAACGACTCTAAACGGGTGTTGTGAACAAAATTAATTCGGCCAAGCCTTAATACAAGTTTCAAATTTTCTACGTACGTCCTTACGTACATACTTGGGAAATACGGGGTATAACATTCTCCCCTCCTTAGAAACATTCGTCCCGAATGTTCTTTCTAAGTCTCAAAACAAACGCGCGCCAGTATAGTCTTCACTACTATACTTACGAGAACAATCCTTGCCACACATGGCCACAGAAACAACTTGCGCAAAAAGCTTACATCCAAGTCCACGAGGAAACACCTCTAACATCACCATAACACCTCTCACCGGGGTCTAAAATATACTTCCTTCGCACCTACTTTACACAAAAAGAAAAATGATCACATCTATGCTCGCGATACCACTGATACCACTTTTGTCACTTTCGCGAGGTTACGGTGTCACTCGGCGACCCAACAAATGGTGCCGCTGCATGCGATCCGGAGGAGGTCGTACACTCGAACTCTTACTACATTACGTCACGGTTTCCAAAACTCGGGTTACTATCCCTAACGTGGTCATCATTATCGGGAACACTGGATGGATCTCGATACTTTCCGATCATATCAATATGAAAGACCGGACGTACTGCCTCCTAAGTCGGACGGCAATTGCTAACATATAGGCAACCTGGCCTATTCTTCACATGAACTCAAAAGGGCCCAAAGTAACTCGGGCTAAGTTTTCCTCTGCTTCCCAAACTCGTCACACCCTAACGGGTGGTACTTTCAAGAAGACCGACCGTCGGCTCGAACTCTGGCGTCGTCGCCGATTATCCGCACGATTTCTCTGAGCTGCCAGAACCTCTTCTAGACAAGCTTTACTCTCTCCACAGTCTGCTGGAACAAGCCTGAACCAACTAACTGAACCTTGCCAACATCAAACCAATCGACCGGCAATTTACACTTCCGCCCTACAAGGCTTCAAAAGGCAACATCCGAACACCGAAATGGTAGCTTAAACACTCCTCCACAGAGACAACAATCCCGCGACTACCCACGAAATCCACACTGCGGCCGAGGCGAATGCGGTCGAGACTCATCGAGTTCTTAACCTGCTGGTAAAACTTTTAGAAAACGAAAATAGCCACACAGGCTTCATGCGACATAAGGTGAAGGTAGGCACCGTGCAGCCTTACAACCTTTACGATAACTCAACACAACCGAGTAAACGGTCTGGCCGAAGAACACGATGGGCTGCCATCGGCGACCACCAGTCGAACGCATCCACGAAGTTAAATGTTGGTTAACTAAACTTGGGCCTAACACCCTCAACCCTAACACAAGGCGGGACCACCACAACGACCCCACCACCAAACCTACCGCGGGTTGACCCGCAACGCGCTGATACTAGCTCTCGAAGGACAACTCTCACTAATCACGTTACGAAAACCTGGCGGTCTTCTTAGCTCAACTACCCTCTTTCATTCCACACTACTCAGGGACTTATCCCACAAACATAGCTCACGTGCACTATGCACTCCTATAAGGATCAAACATAACACTACACCTTTACTCGAGATGGCCTTACCTCTAAGGTCTTTACGTAAAACATTCTAAGGCTCACACCTTATCTATCCCCCAAAATCTTACTCGGTTAACCCACCATGATTTCTAAACACAACTAACACACCGCTATCAGAACATAGCACTTAAGGTATACTCACCTTATCACACATACTGATCTCTAGAGGGTTAAAGATATATCTATATCTACTGCTTCACTCCCCTTAGTCGTTCTAATCAAACCTGCCCCGTAGGGCGCATAGCTAGGGAAGATGACGAACTACCCACCGATCCTGAAGGCTAAGTCCTCCTACAAGGACACTCTATCGACATCAGACCCTGACGGTCGTAGGTACAACAAGTACTAACTAAAAGACGACATTCCCCGGGATGACGTGCATCGCAATGAACCGGAAGCCCTGGAGTTCTGACCAACTCCTGCATACTCCGAACATCCTGATATCCGTGGAAGACCACTCTGCACTGGCGGAGGTGCATATCAAATCTGCTGGTGAGGCGACTCGCCTCGAAAGTTACCAAAGGACCTTGCTGCTCTGGCCCTCCTCTGCTGTCCTTCGTTTAACCCGTCGATCTCTACGCTTCTCGGCCTGCTGCGCATAAGCCCGTACACAGGCCATGCTCAAGCCCAACTAAAGAATTACTCTTGCACAACCCTCTTTTAGATAGTCCTCAAGACTCGCGGTACATCGGTATACTCTCTGGTAGCCAAATCTATAGCTAGTAACAGGGTCGCCTCTTTGCAATCTAAATTCTCTGTTCGATGCGTGGGCGAAGGTTCAAATGCCATGGCCGCAGTAGGAACTGCTGCCGCCGTGCTAAACTCTGCTGGGGCTAGTGACGTCGCAAAACTCCCCGAATGAAGCACCACCCCAGGTGATGATTGGGCCTGTGCCCACGTAACCCTCTGTACTCTACTCGCGGCTCCTCGCCGCCTTGCCCTCTGGGCGGGTTGCCTCTACGCGGAGGCATAGCAGTGCGGAAAGAAATACGTTAGAGGGTCCAACTTACAACACAGCTCTAAGGCACGATCTCAGAGTGAGAAGAATAGAAACCAATCCTAAAATATCCTATAGCCTCCTGATTATTGGTGTGGTGCACAACACACCGATAATCAAGACTCTGCGGATCTGATGCGTAGACACTTTCCGAGGATTAATCGCTCACGATACCACTTTTGTCACGACCGATTCCGGGGCGTGGTCGTGCCTTACCGGGCACCCGGTGATCCAACATCAGAGTAAATCAGCGGAACATAAAGACAACACATGAAATGACAGAAGTATAAACAATGAAATAAGAAGACAGGCTAACCAAAAACGGTTACCTTCAGCATATATATAAACAACAACTTTTTCAACATGAACAGTTTAATCCTTTTTACAAAACCCTGCCCACAACAGTACTACAGACCTCTACGAATGATATGACAACAACGACGGGCGGGGCCGTCATACCCCGAATGTAAGCACCTACAACAACGGGGACTATACGAACAAGCCTCCGAGAAACGGAGCTCCCTAAGCTGAATCAGACCCTAAGGCGAGGATCAACGGCGGTGTACCTTTACTGCGGCATGAACGCGGCCCCCGAAGGAGGTCGATCTGACAGTGCAGAGTATGTGGCGAAAATAAAATCGTAAATGGAATCATAGTAGTCTATATAAAGCAGGAGACATGTATGATAACAAAACTACAGTTCACAATAAACAAGCAGTCATATCAAGTCAGGGACTCACGCCCTCAAAGTCATCACTCAAATATAACAATGGGTCTCACGCCCACAACATCAATCATGCGTGGAATACCTTCCCATCGCCGGCGATTTATGATATACAAGCACCAAGGAATACACATGAACACGTGTCCCACATGTGTCCTAATAAAAGCGATGCGGGGTAAATGCGAAGGCATAGCCGACTACTAACACCAGCGGTACCAACAAGGTCATAAAGCGTGTCATGATATCTGTCTAGCCGTCACATGATAAAAGGCGGTCACTCGCGCGATATCAAATGTGCGCGTCTAGCCTGAACTCTCCGCGACTCGCATAGGCCAACCTCATAGGCCGCATGAGGTATAACCCCGCATCGAGGGTAGCTACTCCGGCATCGCCCGGACTCGCGATCCGCATGGCCACAAAGACCGCATGACCATAAAGGCGCGCTAACACGGAACTCGTAGTTCGCATGGATCCCCTGGACCCGCATGAGGTATTCTCGAATCATGGTCCCGCATCGCTGAGTCTACCCGCGTGGAGGCGACAACCTCCGCACAAGTCAAGGTGAGTGGTACAATACCAACATAACGGTTGATAGTCAAACAACTTTAAGCGCAGTCGAAGGGAAAACCCCTTTACACTAACATCACAAGATACTAACACACGTAGCATCCTAACATGTTTACTTATCAAATCAACAAGAAAGTATTACAAGGCTATCACAAACCAATACAATCAAGTTATTCACACAAGGTACTTTCTACTAACAAGTTCGGGTATCTATCCCCAAAGTACTTCACACATTAAATCTTTAAAAGATCTGTTTCTTTCACATAAGTCACACAATACCTGTAGTATAAAATAGAGTGACTGTCCTTTTAAGAAAACCAAAACTCTTACCTTTGTAAAATCAAGTAACAACATTATTTTCCAAACGTCCAAGTTTGCCTAATTTCAAATGTTCACGTTTCTTATTTTAGAAAGGTTTCGTAGTTCATAGTCTTATTCATTTAAGAATATAATTCTCTTTTAAATAGTCGGAGAAACATAAGCCTTATATGTGAGTAGGATATTCTTGTTTATAACAATCTTATTACAAAGACCATGATCTAGAAATATCATTTTGTCTCATCTTAGCTTCTATGCAGATGGAAGTTTCTCTTGGTTTTAATAATACTTAATTATTCAAAACATTTTCCTTTTAATTTATTTGCGTTGGTTTGTCGATACATTCGATTTCAAATCAAGAAAACATTCTTAAGCCGTTATACCTAACTTCCCATAAAGCTAGTATAACTCTTAAGTTTTCAAAAACCAAGTATTACTTCAAGTTCTCTATTAACACATAACAAGCCAGTTATAGTTCAAATCAGTTACCTTTTAAAAACCACAAGTATTTTCTTACCAACATAAAGTTGTTTATAACCGACTTCCCATAAAGCCGTTATAACACTTTATGTTTTAAACCAATTAAATACATTTAGCACGTATGCGTCTACCGTACTACATAGTTCACACATATCATGCTAGAAGAGATAGGAAGAGGTTCACATACCTCGCGACGATTATCGACTAATAGCAAAACGCTCCAAGTACTTCCAACCGTCGGCTACTCCTTAAGCCAAGTAGATCGCGCCACACGTAGTACTTAAACCTATAAGGCCACAAGGCGCTTATTAACATTTAGATCTCATCGTAGAACATTCTACCGAAAATTCGGCACCTCCCCATGACAGCGTAAATCTCTCCTCTATCGGTAGGCTACCAAGCCAACCGGGGGTTATACGTCTAACCACTGTACAATTCTACTCACGGCTACTACTACACAAGTCTCATGTATCGCCTATGTAATTACAGTTCAGTATTCTTCTTTAAATTCAGGCTTAAGTCGCAAGACATTGCCGTAAGTATTATTCATGCTTAAGTCAAAAGACATTGCCGATAACTACGTTCAGTTCTATATATAGTATACTTCAACTATATATTCTAACAACATGTAATTTCCAATTACAATAGAGGGACAAGATATTTACCTCGATAAGCCCATAATTATCCAAGTATAAAGTCGATCCTGGGCAATCGTTTAGCTCCAACTCCGCGCGCTCCAACCCGCTCCAAACTACCCTTAGAAGTTCTAACCAACTTCTACATACTACTCCAACTAACCATGGAGATTTTCCTTAGGGTTTCGGTTTGGTGACTGACGGTAAGTATAATAGTATTTCTGGGCTTTTCGTATAGGTATAGCCTTAGAATACAACAAGGTATATGGCTAAGGTAATTTGGGCATTATAACAATACTTTTGAGAGTATTTCTACCAAGAGGGGGGTATTATACGAAAACAACTAGGCTAGGGGGGGGTACCCCACGGCTAGCACCCCAAGGAGGGGGGGTGTATACCCCTCGGCCTACCCCACTAGGGGGGGGAACTCTCGGCCAAGGGGGAGGGGGAAGGCTTTTGGACGAGAACCACAAGAAGGGAGAGGGATTTTAACACTTAGAAGATTTTAGGATGAAGAAAGTCTTCAACATAGGGTGGTATTTATAGGCCAACCAATGGCCAACCAATGGCCAAGATCTTGCCAAGTGCAAGGCAAGTGTAGGGCCAAGATCTTGCCAAGTGCCCCTTAACCAACTAACACACAAATATCCTACCAACTAAAGCCATTCCAATCGGCCACAATAACGCCTCACATCCATCAATTGGAGGGTGACAAGTGTCGCCCTCCCGTTGGTCCAAAATGTTTCGTCTCTCGGAAAAATCCGCAAAAATTAAAAATGACATAGACGGAAATTCCCCTACGAAAGCTGTGAAAACGTTTCGTCGAAAAATGACTCTAAACGGGTGTTGTGAACAAAATTAATTCGGCCAAGCCTTAATACAAGTTTCAAATTTTCTACGTACGTCCTTACGTACATACTTGGGAAATACGGGGTATAACAGGATAGACGCGCACATTGATACTGCGGGCGAGTGGCCAGCTTCGATCATGTGGTGCGGTCTAGAAAGACCTCGTGATACAGTTTATGACATTTTTGGTACTGTGGGTCTTAGTAGTCGGCTATGCCTTCGTACTTACCCCGTACGGTTCTATTGTGATGACTTTGAGGGCGTGAGTCCCTGACTTGACATGACTGCTTATTTATTGTGAACTGTAGTTTGGTTATCATACATGTCTCCTGCTTTATATAGACTACTATGATTTCATTTACGATTTATTTTCGATTTCACATACTCGCACTGTTATCGACCTCCTTCGGGGGGCTGCGTTCATGCCGCAGGTAAAGGTACACCAGTCGTTGATCCTCGCTCTTAGGGTCACAATTCAGCGTTTGGGAAAGCTCCGTTTCTCCGGAGGCTTATCTTGGTATAGTCCCCTGTTGTTGTAGGTGCTTACATTCAGGGGTATGACGGCCACTGTCTGTCGTTGTTGTCATATCATTCGTAAGTGCATGTAATCTTGTTGTGGGCGGGGTTTGTAAAAGGATTAAACTGTTCATTTGTAAGAGTTGTTATTTATATATATCTTAGAAAGGCAAGTTTTCCTCAGTTCTTTGTTTACTTCATTGGTTTCATGTATGTGTTTTATGTTCCGATTACTCGATGTTGTATCACTAGGGTGCCGGTAAGGCACGATCCGGCCCGGTTGGTCGTGACACTCGCCCGAGGCTGCGTTCATGCCGCAGGTACATCGTCGGTTGTGGATCGCTCATAGGATCACAATTCAGCGTGTTGGGAAGCCCCGTTTCTTCGGAGGCTTATCTTTTGGTATGTTACCCTGAGTCTGTAGGTTCTTGTACATTCAGGGGTATGGCGGGGCCCTGTCCCGTCATAGTTGTTGTCACTTCTTAGAGGTCTGTAGTACTGTTATGGGCAGAGTTTGTAAAAAGGATAACTGTTCGGGTTTTTATGTATATATACTGAAGGCAAGCTTTGGTTGGCTGTTTATTTATCATGTCTCTTGTTTCATGTTTATGTTTTTATTTCGCTGATTTTCTCGATGTTGTATCACGAGGGTGCCGGTAAGGCACGATGAGCCGATTCGGTCGTGACAAAAGTGGTATCGAGCGATTAGTCCTCGTAAAGTGTCTGAGGCGTGTCTAGTAGAGTCTTGATTATCGGTGTGTTGTGCACCACATCTATAATCAGGAGGCTGCGGGGCATTTAGGATTGGTTTCCATTCTTCTCATTCTGAGATCGTGCCTTAGAGTTGTGTGATAAGTTGGACCCCTCTGACGTATTTCGTTTTACCGATTATGCCTCGCGCAGGCAACCACAGCCCGAGGGCAAGGCAGCGAGGTGTTGCTAGTGGGATCTGAGAGGAGTACGAGGCGCAGCCCTGTCGATGCACTGAGATAGTGCTTTCGACGGCGAGTTTTGCGACGCCGCCAGCCCCAGCAGAGTTTAGAGCCGCAGCAGTAGCTGCTGAGACCACAGTACCTGAGCCTCCAGTCCCACAGCCGGGAGCGGAGGAGATGGGGTACAAGGAGATGGCGATTCTTGGCGAGTCGTGGCAGATATGAGGATAAATTTGGATCACGGATTCGATTCCGTGCACCGATGGTTCACCCCGAGCCGATAGTTTGAGGTCGGGACTTTCTGCGAGCCGCGAGTTCTATGGGTCGAGGCACGAGGATGATCCGCAGGAGTTCATCCGAAGCGATTCTGAGATCATGAGAGTGATCAAGGCTTCGAGACCGAGTCGGTGACGCCGGTTCGCATCGGTGCGTGATCTGCGATCGTGGTTTGATTCATGGAATCGTCGAGGAGCATGCGCTCAGCGGTTTAGGCGAGTTCTCGAGGCATTTCTTGCACATTTCTTGCCTCCACAGATGAGGAGGGCTCGGTAAACAGTTTTTGACGTTAAAGCGCACCGGCGTATGGTTAGGAGTACAACGTGGAGTTTGACTCATTGGCTCGGTATGTCCCCGCTTTAGTAGCGAATATGGAGGGCGAGTGCACCGCTACGTCACCGGGCTCGATGACTATTTGGCGGAGGCTTGTTCGGGGGTAGCTCTTCAGCCGGGCATGGACATTGCCCGCATGCAGGCTCATACACTAGGATGTGAGGTAGAGAGAGGTCGACGGAATGACCGGGATCAGCAGAAAAAGGCCAGAACAGCAGGGTCCTTTGGTAACTTGCGAGGCGGACCGCCTCAGCGGCAGGCTAGTTATGCACCTCCGCCCGATGCAGGTGGTACTCCACGCCTTGGGGCGTTGGGTATTCGGGGCTGGTCGTGGCTCCGGGCTTCGTTCCAGATATACATGGGTTCTAGCCACTCGGGTTCATGTTTTCCTCAGTGTGTACGATGCGGCAGACGTCATCCCGGGGAATGTCGTCTTTTTACTGGTGCTTGTTTTACCTGCGGCCATCAGGGCCATGTGACGAGAAACTGTCCTAATAGGAAGGATACAGCGGCAGGACTCACCTAGGGTCGATGGCGGGTTCATCACCTTACGACTATGCGCCTGCAGTGTGCCTATGATTAGAGTGAAGCGGTAGATACAGTATATCCTTAACCTACAGAGATTTGTATATGTGATAAGATGAGTATATTTTAAGTGTTATGTTCAGATAGCATTATGTTAAATTGTGATTTAGAGACACGGTTAGTAAAGGGAAGTTGGGTACATAGAAAGTGTGAGATGGAAGTGGTAGCTTTCATGGCGTGATTTAGTAAGATTGTTCGTGTCGGGAACAAGGGTTTGACGCGATAACAGGTCGGGTTGAGGCATGATTGCGGGTCAACCCGTAGCCCGATTTTAGGTGGGGTCAGTTCTGGGTGGTCCCGCCAGATGGTAGGGTCACGAGGGTGCTAGGCCCAAGTTTAGATGACCATCGTATGAGTTCGTGGATATGTTCGACGAGCGGATCGTGAAGGCGGGAATGGCCTTAAAGGAATTTTAGGCTAGTAAGATGACCAAGGGTGGAAGCGGTAGTGTTGTGATACACATTTGATGTGACTTCTCGTTGGTTTGGATTTGGGTTTCGCGCGTATGTGATATTATGGCCATGTGTGGCATAATTGGTTTCGTAAATGAAATGCAGATGGAGACTATATCGGCGCTTGTATGTTTGGAGACTTAGAAGGAACATTCGGGACGAATGTTTCTAAGGGGGGAAGAATGTTATACCCCGTAGTTCCAGGGTATGTATGCGAGGACGTACGTACGAGAATACGACTTTAAAAAAGGAAAGGAAGAAAGATGTGATTTTTCGACGGAAAAGTTTAGAGTTTTGTGAAGGAAAAAGGTTCGTTAATGGGAATTGGATTCCCCGATTTGGTATTTGGGCTTCTTGAATTATTAGAGAATTATGGAATTTTATTTCCGGAATAGGTCACGTGGGGCCCACGGGAGAAATTTACGATTTTGTGGGGCCCGCTTTGTTTTTGAGATTTTGGCCATTATGGATATTTTCGGAAGATGAATTATTTTGGACGAATAGGAGGGCGACACGTGTCACCCCACAGGTGGCTTGGCCGAATTTGGGCAAGACAGTGGCCTGTCTTCTGAGATATTTTTGTGAAGACAAGTGGCTTGTGGGTCCCACCCACACTTGTCCCAATCTCAACCACACTTGCCTTCATCCTATCCTTGGTTGTCCTATATATGCACCCTTAGTTGATGAAATCTTCCACACTTAGAGAATGCAAGACTTGAGAAATATTTTCCCTCTCCCTCCTTCACTTGTTGTTCGTCGAACACACCCCCCCCCCCTACCCAAACCTTGTCCAATAATTCCTAAACTCTTAAGTGTTCTTCCCTAGTGTATTAGGAAGACTCTTAACCAAAAGATAGAAAAGATTTCACATCCCTTGCCTTAAAAAGACACCTTGGCCGAGAGTTCTTGGAGGAAAAATCTAGGTGTTCTTCACTTGTTTGAGTTGGTTCTTGAAGAGATGATGGTTAGGAGCTTCTTAGGGTGATTTGTGGTGGGTTTGTACGCAAAGATTGGAGCTAAGACTTGCTTGGATCGACATTAAGTTCTTGGATAGATTTTGGGCTATTTGAGGTAGTAAATCTTAACCTCTTTGTGAATTGGTCATTATACATAAATTATAAGTATATTATGGAGTATATAAAATATGGAGTAAGTTTGGAAAGAATGGATCTTGTTAACTTGTTAAGGAAAGGATTGGCCGTTTGCCATTAAAATGGAAAAAAACTTATCCAACGTATCTTACTTGTGAAGAAGTAATTAACAAAGTAACTATAACTTATATTAAGAATGGAAATATAAGTTGGATGACTAATGAGTAATTTGGATAAGTAAAATGGACAAAGTTGGCCAAGGACCCCAACTTAAGGACTGTATTTACTTTGGACTGTATTTACTTTGGATTGTATTTACATTGGACTGTATTTACATTTTTGTTAAGGGGAAGATTTTTCAATCGCATTCCGTTTGGGCGTGTGATCCCCTTTTTACTTATTGTATTGTTATGAAGGCGTGATAGTAAACCGCGTTACCGGTTGGCCGCGTAATCCCATTCTTTTACTTATTGTTGTTATGAAGGCGTGATAGTAAACCGCGTTACCGTTTGGGCGTGTAATCCCCTTCTTTATGTTGTTTAATTATTACGCCTTATATATATATATGGTATATATATTACGGTTATTCGGGCCTTGGAGAAAGATGGAAAAGTGAGTAAAAACGGGGGAAGTGCTGCCGAATTTTCCGTAGAATTAGAGGGCTTTTATTGGTATAAGTCTTCAATGGTGAGAAAGGTTTGATAAAAGTACTATGACCGTTTTAGGAGTGGAGTACTACGTGTGGCGTGATCTACTTGGCTTAAGGAGTAGCCGACGGGTTGAAGTACTTGGAGCGTTTTGCTATTTGTCGATAATCGTCGCGAGGTATGTGAACCTCTTCCTATCTTTTCTAGCATGATTGTTGTGAACTATGTAGTACGGTAGACATACATGTGCTAAGTGATTTGGTTGGTTTAAAACATAGGGTGTTATAATAGCTTTATGGGAAGTTAGTTATAACGACTTTATGTAGGTAAAAGAATGGTTTATTGATTGTAGAAAGTTAAGAGACTTGATCTTGAAAGATAAGAGACTTGACTTATAAACGACTTGATTTTGAAAGTTAAGAGACTTGATCTTGAAAGATAAGAGACTTGACTTAGTTTAACTTGTTATGAATTTTGTTAAAATGTTGTAAAAAAACCTCCTTCGCGACTAATGAGTAGTTGGTTTTAAAAGAATAATGTTGTTACTTGATTTTACAAAGGAAAGTATTTTGGTTTACTTAAAAAGATAGTCACTCTATTTTTATACTACGGGTATTGTGTGACTTTTGTGAAAGAAATGGATCTGTTAAAAGAACTTAACGTACATAATACTTTGGGGGTTAGAACCTGGCCTTCGGCATAAAATGGAAGTACTTCGAGTTGTGTGTAACTTGCCTATGTTTGCGTGTGATAGCCTTGTTGTGCAAGTATTGTATTTCTATACCACCGCGTCTCTCGATGGAGGGCCGGCTGATTTGTTATGTATGATTCTTATCGAGTCCCATGGGATGGGCCGAGACACGTATTTCACCTGGTTCTTTATCGAGTCCCATGAGATGGGCCGAGACACGTATTCCACATGATTCTTTATCGAGTCCCATGAGATGGGCCGAGACACGTATTCCACATGATTCTTTATCGAGTCCCATGCGATGGGCCGAGACACGTATTTCACCTGATTCTTTATCGAGTCCCATGGGATGGGCCGAGACACGTATTCCACATGATTTATACCTAGGCTGGCGGTGAGGAAGGAGTTCCACGGGCATGAGGGATGACTTTGAGGGCGTGAGTCCCTGACTTGACATGACTACTTTTATGTTGTAAACTGTAGTTTGGTTATCATACATGTCTCCTGTTTTATATAGACTGTCATGATTTCATTCTGATATTTCATTTCACATACTTGGTACTGTTATCGACCTCGCCCGGGCTGCGTTAAATCCGCAGTAAGTACATCGGTTGTGGATCCTCGCTCATAGGATCACAGTTCAGCGTGTTGGGAAGCCCCGTTTCTTTGGAGGCTTATCTTTTGGTATGTTACCCTGAGTCGGTAGGTTCTTGTACATTCAGGGGTATGGCGGGGCCCTGTCCCGTCATAGTTGTTGTCACTTCTTAGAGTGCAGTAATCTTGTATGGCGAGTTTGTAAAAAGGATAATTGTTCGGTTTTTATGTATATATCTGAAGGCAAGCTGTTTTGGTTGGCCTGTTTATTTATCATGTCTCTTGTTTCATGTTTATGTTTTTATTTCCGCTGATTTTCTCTGATGTTGTATCACGAGGGTGCCCGGGGTAAGGCACCAGTCACGGGCCCCGATTCGGGTCGTGACAAAATGAAGCTTTTTCCCAAAAACTGAACCGAGATCCTAAGAGCAAGGATCACCAACCTGGGTACCTAAAACCTGCGGGCATGAACGCAGCCCCCCGAAGAATCGATAACAGTCGAATATGGAAGAAATAACGTCTGATAAACAGATCATAACTGTACAAAAGAATGACAAGGACAAGTATAAAATACATACCAGATCCTGCCGTGTCATTACCACTTATGAACTTAATCTTACATTAATATCTTTTCCCATTTTCAATAAAGGTTATAGCCACATCCTTACGCACATGATTAGGAAAAATCATTAAGTTCATTACTATATAACTCACTTATCTTTCATAAGTATAATTCGGCCCTTAAAGGAGGGCGCATATACTACCCGGCCCAATCTGGGACGCGATCACGTCACACAAAAAATCAAAGCGTGTCCGTGGAATCCCCCATCACTGCCGACAGCTATAAGTGTAAAATATAACCATGTGACGCGCCCGTGGCATCCCACCTCACTGTCGGCGTACACATACACAACACATATATATATATCTCCTGCCCGTGGAATCCCACATCACTGCCGACAACTATAAGTGTAAAATATAACCATATGACGCGCCCGTGGCATCCCACCTCACTGTCGGCGTACACATACACAACACACATATATATATATATATATATATATATAACGCGGCCGCATGCCCCGGAATCCCACATCGTATAAGCATGACCATAACGTTCCTCGACATCCTCATCGTAGGTGCAGTCTTCGTGGGAGCTAGCCCATGGAGTAATAATATAACATGCCCCCGGAATCCCTCATCGTGGGTACATGTCTTCATGGGGAGCTAGCCCATGGAGTAATAACACGCGCGGGCATCTAACCCGCATCCTGGCTGCATGCCCCGGCATCCCTCATCGTATAAGCATGGCCAAGATCAATCACAATGGAAGCCTACCCGTGGAATCCCGTCACCGCGGTGCGTCGATAAAATGTCCGGGCATCTAACCTGTATCCTGGTCACATGCCCCGGAATCCCACATCGTATAAGCATGTCCAAGGATCAATCATGATGGAAGCATACCCGTGGAATCCCACATCACTGTCGGTACGTCCAAGTAAACTTATAACCAGACAGCCGGCCCTCCAACTGAGAGACACGACAACGTAGACATATAATACTTGCACTCAAAGCTATCACAAGCAAACCTAGGCAAGTTCATTAAACCTTAGACTTCCATTTTTATAAACTCATGGCACTTCTGTTGTACACACATAAAAATCCGGGAATTTAACCCCAAGATACTAACACCCGTAGTATCCAGGCTTGTGTACATTTCACATAAGTCACGATACTTTTAGAAATACATTTCTCGGCTTCTAAATCAAGTGACCCTTACTTTAAAGCTTTAAGCAAGTGATACCCTTAAATCAAATTATTTCCTTGATTACTTTATTAGAGAAAACCATTCTCTTAACCTTCCATAAAGCCGTTATAACCAACTTCCCATAAAGCCGTTATAACCCTTTATGGTTTTAGACAAACCCATTCCTTTTATAACCAAGAAACTTATACTTTTTAAAACAAAGTATTGTATACTTTCAAATCGATTCTCTTAACTTCAAAAAATACAATTAGTCTCTTAACCTTTAGAAATCAAGTGACTCTTTTTATTATAAAACCTTAGGCAATTGATGCCTTAAAAACAAGTCATTTATCTTTCCAAAAAGCAAATATAACCAACTCCCCATAAAGTCGTTATATTCACTTTATACCTTAGTCAAGTACAATTTCCTATCCAAGGGACTTATACGTTTAAAACGATACAAGTATCACATACTTTAAAACTCTTCAAGTCTCTTAACTTTAATAAAACTTAAGACATCCTTAATACTTTCAAAGAAGCGAGTTAATCTCCTAACTCACCCGACTTGGCCATTCATATACTAGTAAAGGATATCAAGATCTTGTACGCCTACCGTACTATATACGTGCGACTAGTCATGCTCAAAGGATAGGAAAAGTTCTACATAGAGTAAATCACACAACTACCTCTTAACTTCTAAGAGAAGAAGGAAACATGAAATGATACCACAAGTATATTCCATACATATAATCATGCCAAAGGAAGGAAGAGGTTCACATACCTCGCGACGATTATCGACAAGTAGCAAAATGCTCCAAAGTACTCCAACCTTGATAGCTATTCCATCCTCCAAGTAGGATACGCTATACTTAGTACATCAACCTATAATGGTCACAATACGTCCATTAACCTCCTACTTCAAACGTAGAATATTCCAAGTGCTAAGTCGCTAAATTCTACGGAAAATCGGACAGCACCTCCTTTGTTTTTACTTACTTTGCCACCTTTTTCAAGGCCGAATACAATAACCAAACACGCCACATTTAAGGCCCAATCAATGCAATCAACAATAGGGGATTACACGCCGTGTAAAATTCCGCCCCACAAACGATATCAAATTAATACAAGTTACTAGGCCAATTCGGCTAACTTGAAGTACTACAACATCAATTCTTATCCAATTTCCATTTCATTCCAAGTTATTAGCCTAACATGATATCAAGTCGCAAACGATTATAACTACTATAATCTTCAAGTAAGTAACATGCGACGATTTCTAATAAACGACCAATTAGTAATCCAACTTCAAGTGGCTAATATAACACTTTGGATTGAAGCTACAAGCAATCCATAATACTTATGAACTTCAACATATCAACTTCATGCTAGAAACATGCAAAGCTAACAACAACAATATAAATATAATCTTGTAACACTATTAAGAGACAAGATTATACCTCAACGAATCTCAATCTAACTTCCAAATCCGAAGTCGCTCCTTAGAAACTTAGAGACTCTTCAAGACACTTCAATCCGCTACTTGAGACCCTTAGAACAACACCAGCCAATTTCCTTCAATCTTCCACACAAAACCTAGAAAGACAACTAGGTTTTCGCTTTGCGACTAACCCGAAAACTATCTTTTTCCGAGATTTTTCTATTGAGATACACTCATAATACCCTCATGAACCTTGGTTTAAAGTGTTGAGCTTAAAGAACAAGGAACAAAATTTTTTTTCATGAGAGCTAGCCCAAACCCGAGAGCTCCTAGTGAGAGTTCTTCAAATTTTGTGAAATTTTGGCTAACTGTTAAGCTTGTCTTGCACTACTAGTATTATATAGTGTAATGGAGGGTCATGATATAAACAAATGGGTGGTCTAGATAAGCTCCTAGCAAATATCAAGCCTTTGTGGGTCCTTTGACTTGGTCAAGATTATCAAGCTTGCTACTTGCAAGACTTAGTCATCCAATACTATGGTCAATGACCATTTTGGCCATGCCTAATTCGACCAAGGCATCAATAAGGGGGGGTGACACGTGTCGCCCTCCAATTCGTCACAATAGTACGTTTTCCGACAATTTCATAATTCCGATAAATTTTTACAAGTCTCAAATCTTAGCACTTGTGAGTTCTTACGTACGTTCTTAAAACATGTCCTGTAAATACGGGATGTCACCGCTAAGCCGTCAGGCTGGTCCTCCCTCTCTTTGTCCTCGATCCCTTGTGCATAAGCCTGCATCCTGGCAATATCCATACCTGGCTGAAGGGCCACCCCCTAACTTCTTATTAGTCTTATTCATCCACACTTTCTTGTTGCTATGTTCGGAAAAGTATCGGAGATCCATCCAGAGTGTTCCCAGTTAATGATGACCAAGTTGGAGATAGTAACCCAGAGATTTTGGAAACTGAAGCAGTAACAGAAATGTGGTAAGTTATGAGAAAGAGTTCGAGTGTACGAGAAGGGTACGACGAGTAAGGGAAGAAGCGAGCATGTGTTAAGAACATAGAAGTGATCATTTCTTTTGTGCAGTAAAAGTGCGAAGGGAGTATCTTTTAGCCCTTGGGTGGGAGCTTTTGTGATGTTAGAGGTGATTCCTCGTGGACTTGGATGTAAGTATTTGCGCGGGTGTTTTCTGTGGCCATGTGTGGCATTTGCAAACTGGTTAAGCTATGAGGAACTTGATCGTTATCTGTCTTGAGAAGGAACATTCGGGACGAATGTTTCTAAGGAGGGGAGAATGTTATACCCCGTATTTCCAGAGTATGTACGTGAGGGCGTACGTATATAAGTTTAAGCCTTAAGTAGGCATAAGGGTCGAAATTTATGCACAACTAGCGAAAAGAGTTGCTTTCCGACGAAACGTTTTTAGGACCTTGTGAAGGGAAAATTACGGTTGCGACATTTATAATTTTTACGGATTTTTCCGAGAGATGAAATATTTTGGACCAACGAGAGGGCGACATGTGTCACCCTCAAGTTGGCGGAATTGGTGGACGATTTTCTTGGCACGTTTTTGTCATTTTTGTTGCCTAAAACAATTGGTCAATGTTTTGTAGATATTTTGTGTGGTAGATGGATAAGGTGGGACCCACACACACTTGTCCAAATCTTCACCCTCCACTTGCCTTAATCTTGGCCATTGAAAGTCCTATAAATACCCCCATTGAGTTGAAGACTTCTTCATCCACTCCACATTTTCTAAGTCTTGAAAATCCCTCTCCCCCTTAGTGTAGCTCTCGTCCAAGAGCTCCCTCCTCGAGAAGGCCTCGGCGAAAGTACCCCCTCTTGAGTTGTTCTCGTGAAATACCCCCCCTTGGTAGAAAAGTATTCTCCAAGTATTGTTACTATTCCAAAATACCTTGGCCCAAATACCTTGTAGTATTCCAAGGTTACCCCTATACTAAAAGCCCAGAAATACTATTATACTTCCCTTCAGTCACAAAAACAAAACCCTAAGGAAAATCTTCATAATTGGTTGAAGTATTAAGAAGAAGTTGCGTAGAACATCTAAGGGTTGTTTGGAGCAGGTTGGAGCGCCCAGAGTAGGAGCTAAACGTTGCTCAGGATCGACATTAAATCTTGGATAATTTTGGGCTTATCGAGGTAAATACTCTTGTCCTTCTATTGTAATTGGAAATTACATACTGTAGTTGTATAGAAATGAGTATAAGATATATAGAAGGATGGTATAAGAGAAGAGAATTGAATTGAAATCACATCAGAAGAATATTAAAGAAGAAGATTGAACTGTACTTACATAGAATTTGTATTCTGATGAGACTTGTGTAGTTTAACGGTAGGGAAGTCTGCCCGATTTTCCGTAGAATAGAGAACCCTCTGCTTAGAATATTCTACTGAGTAGTCTAGGCGTTGATAGGCGTATATGGCCTTTATAGGTTGAAAGTTACTGCGAGTAGCATGTTCTACTTGAAAGGTGGACAAGGCTAACAAGTTATAAGCGGTGGGCGTTTTGCTATTTGTCGATAATCGTCGCGAGGTATGTGATTCTTCCTATCCTCTTGAGCATGATATTTTAAAAGAATATATATAGTACGGTGAGCGTGCGTGTGTTAAGCGAACGTGGTTTCTTGATGTCTTCGACTTGAGTCTAAATAATAAGAATCTTGAAGTATTTCAAAAGAATTAAGAATCGTTTTTGAAAGAAGAGTAATACTTGGTTTTAAAAGCTTGAGAGTTATACTAGCTTTATGGGAAGTTAGGTATAACGACTTAAGAGAGATAAAAGGCAGTTTACTTAATTGTTTATGAGCATTTATATTGATTTCGGAAATGAGAATAAGTATCGAACAAACCACTGCAGCGATAATAAAGGGAAATGTATTGACTAATTAAGTATTATTAAAACCAGTAGAAACCTCCATCTGCATAGAAGCTAAGATGAGACAAAATGATATTACATTTCCTAGATCATGGCTGCTTTAATAAGATTGTTATGAACAAGAATAACCTACTCACACATAAGGCATATGTTTCTCAAATTGTTTTAAACGTGAATTATATAATTAAGTGATTAAGACTATGAACTACGAAACCTTTCGAAAATAAGAGACTTGAGTAATTGAACTTAGGCAAACTTGAACCTTTGGAAAAGAAGGTTGTTACTTGTCTTTAAAAAGGGAAATTGTTTTGGGTTACTTAAAAAGATAGTCACTCTATTTTAATACTACGGGTATCGTGTGACTCTTGCGAAAGAAACAGGATCTTTTTAAAGAGATAATGTATTAAGTACTTTGGGGATAAAAACCCGAACTTGTTGGCATAAAATAGAAAGTACCTTGTGTGAATAACTTGACTATGTTGGTTTGTGATAGCCTTGTAATACTTTCTTGTTGATTTGATAAGTAAACATGTTAGGATGCTACGTGTGTTAGTATCTTGTGATATTTGTGTAAAGGGGGTTTCCCTTGTTGTGCTTATGTTGTTTAACGATAAGCCGTTATGTTAGTATTATATCACTCACCTCTTGACATGATATCACGGGGTTAAAATGCCCCGTCGAGGTACACCTCAGGCAGTCTGTGTAACTATGATTCGAGAATACCTCATGCGGGTCCAGGGGACCTATGCTGTTATACCCCGTATTTCCAGAGTATGTACGTGTGGGCGTACGTAGAAAAGTTTGAGCCTTAAAGTTAGGCAAGTTTCGAAATTTTTTGTGCACAACCCCCGTAAAGAATCGTTTTTCGACGAAACGTTTTACAGAACTTGCGAAGGGAAAATTCCGGCTATGTCGTTTAGTATTTTTGCGGATTTTCGGCGGCGGAACATTTTTGGGCCGAGAGGTGACACTTGTCACCTCAAGTGGGCAACGAGGCGGTTTGCCTTGGACGATGGGCATGAAATTAGGCCTTGTTTTGTGCCTTGTTTTGTGCCTTGTTTTGTGGAGTAGGGGTTAGAGTGCACTTGGATTGATCTTGGCCTTACACTTACCTTGCACATGGCTTGATCAAGGCCATTGGTTTCCCTATAAATACCCCTCCATTGTTGAAGACTTCTTCATCCTAAAATCTTTCTAAGTATTGAATTCCTCCCTCCCCTCTTGTGTAGTTCTCGTCCAAAGAGTCTTCCCCCCCCCCCCCTCCCTTTTTGTGAGCCATGGCAAGAGCTTCCTCCCCTTTGTAGTGTTGGTAGAAGTACACCCACTTGCCTTGTTGTTCTCGTATAATACCCCCTTTGGTAGAAATACTTCTCCAGTATTGTTATAATGCCCAAAATACCCTAGCCAGTATACCTGTAGTATTCCAAAAGTTACCTCTATCGTGAGCCAGGAAATACTACCTTTTTGTCCTTTAGTCTCAAACCGAAACCACTAAGGAAATCTTCATAGCGAGTTGAAGTATATAGAAGAAGTTGTGTAGAACTTCTAAGGGTTGTTTGGAGGCGGGTTGGAGCGCCGGAGTAGGAGCTAAACCTTGCTCGGGATCGACATTATAACTTGGATAATTTTGGGCTTATCGAGGTAAATATTCTTGTCCTTATTGTAATTGGAAATTACATGTTGTAGGATTATATAGTTGAAGTATACTATATATAGAAATGAACATAGCTTTGCGGCAATGTCTTTTGACTTAAGCTGAATAAAGAGAAGCGATCGTAATTACATAGGGTGTATTCAGATGAGACTTGTGGTATTACGTGTAGTAGAATTGTACACGTCGGTTAGGCGTATAACCCCCTCCGGTTGGCTTGGTAGCCAGCCTCGGTAGAGGAGGAGATTTCTGTGATTTGCGGGGAATCTTCTTAATTTTACGTAGAATATGGAACCGTGCGGTTAGAAGTTAATGAGCGTTTGTGGCCTATATAGGTGGAAGTACTACGAGTAGCGTATTCTACTTGAAGAGTGGAAAAGGCTAGCCGATTCTGATCTTGTGGAGCGTTTTGCTTATTGTCAATAATCGTCGCGAGGTATGTGAACCTCTTCCTATCCTTTCTAGCATGATGTTTTGTAAACTATGTAGTACGGTAGGCGTACATGTGCTAAATGAGTTGGTTGGTTTAAAACATAGGGTGTTATAATAGCTTTATGGGAAGTTAGTTATAACGACTCTATGTAGGTAAAAGAATGGTTTATTGATTGTAGAAGTTAAGAGACTTGATCTTGAAAGATAAGAGACTTAACTTGTCTTACTTGGTAATTAACATTTTGTTAAAAATGTTGAAAAACCTCATTCGCGGGTAATGAGTACTTGGTTTTAAAGAATATTGTTTCTTGATTTGGAAATGAGAATAAGTGTCGAGCAAACCACAACAGCGCTAATAAAGGAAAATGTATTGACAAATAACTAATTGTTATTAAAACCAGTAGAAACCTCCATCTGCATAGAAGCTAAGATAAGACAAAATTGTATTACATTTCCTAGATCATGGTTGTTGTAACAAGATTGTTATAAACAAGAATAAATGACTCACACATAAGACATATGTTACTCAATTGTTTTAAAAGGGATTAAGACTATGAGTTATGAAACCTTTCTAAAATGAGAAACTTGAGCATTTGAAATTAGGCAAACTTGAACGTTTGGAAAATAATGTTGTTACTTGATTTTACAAAGGGAAGTATTTTGGTTTACTTAAAAAGATAGTCACTCTATTTTTATACTGCGGGTATTGTGTGACTTTTGTGAAAGAAACGGATCCTTTAATAAGAGTTAATGTATGTAGTACTTTGGGGTTAAAACCCGGATTTGTTGTAATAAAATATAAGTCTATGAGTTTGTTGAACTTGCCTATGCTTGTTGTGATAGCCTTTGTTGTGCAAGTGTTGTATTCTGTATTCTGGCGTCTCGTTGGAGTAGGCTATCTGGTTGATTGATGGACATACTGACACGATAGGTGGCCCACGGGTATGCTTCCATTAGGAGTGTGATCTTGTTATTTTTTTCTTGGACATACTGACACGATGGGTGGCCCACGAGTATGCTTCCATTTTGATTGTTATCTTGTTATTCGCTTTGGACATACTGACACGATGGGTGGCCCACGAGTATGCTTCCATTTCGATTGTTATCTGGATATTTCCTTTGGACATACTGACACGATGGGTGGCCCACGGGTATGCTTCCATTGGGATGGTTCCATGGCCATGCTTATACCGAGGTGAGATGCCGGGGCATGCGGCCGTTGTGCGGGTTAAATTCCCGGGTTATATTTGAGTGATGACTTTGAGGGCATGAGTCCCTGACTTGACATGACTGCTTTTATAAGTGAACTGTAGTTTTGTTATCATACATGTCTCCTGTTTTTATATAGACTGTTATGATTTCATTCTGATATTTTTGATTTCACATACTTGGTACCTGTTGTACTGACCTCCTTCGGGGGGCTGCGTTCATGCCGCAGGTAGAGGTACATCGGTTGTGGACCCTCTCTCTTAGGGCCACAGTTCAGCGTATTGGGAAGCTCCGTTTCTCCGGAGGCTTATCTTTTGGGTATGTATCCCCGAGTCTGTAAGTTCTTGTACATTCAGGGGTATGGCGGGGCCCTGTCCCGTCATAGTTGTTGTAAAACTCTTAGAGTGCAGTAATCTTGTTGTGGCAGAGTTTGTAAAAAGGATAACTGTTCGGGTTTTTATGTATATATATACAGAAGGCAACTGTTTTGGTTGGCCTGTTTATTTAACATGTCTCTTGTTTCATGTTTATGTTTTATTTCCGCTGATTTTCTCTGATGTTGTATCACTAGGGTGCCCGGGGTAAGACACCAGTCACGGGCCCGGGTTCGGGTCGTGACAAAAGTGGTATCAGAGCAGTTAGTCCTCGGAAAGTGTCTACAGACCGTGTCTAGTAGAGTCTTGATTATCGGTGTGTTGTGCACCACATCTATAATCGAGGCTGCGAGACATTTAGGATTGGTTTCCTTCTTCTCATTACGAGATCGTGCCTTAGAAACATGTTGTAAGTTGGACCCCTCCGACGTATCTCGTTTTTACGATTATGCCTCGCGCAAGGTAACCGGGCAGTGGGCAAGGCAGCCGAGGAGCTGCTAGTGAGATCTGAGAGAATGCGAGCGCGAGCCGATCGACTGAATTGTGCTTGACGGCGAGTTTTGCGACGCCCGGCCCAGCGAGTTTATAAGCGCGAAGTGGCTGCTGAGACCACGATACGAGCCTCAGTCCCAGAACAGAAGCGGATGAGATGGGGTACAAAGAGATGGCGATTCTGGCGGGATCGTGGCGAACATGAGGATAAATTTGGGCCGGCGATTCGAGTAGCACCGTATTACACCCCAGGTGATAGTTTGAGGCTACGGGACTTTACGAGTTATGTAGCCTTGATGTTTTATGGGTGAGGCACGAGGATGATCGCGAGGAGTTCATCCGACACTTACGGGTCGTGAGTGATCAAGGCTTGGAGACCGAGTCGGTGGTCTTAGGTTCGCATCGGTGCGTGATACGCGATCGGTAGTTTGATCGTGGGAGCTGTCGGGAGAGCATGCGCTTCCAGCGATATGGGACGAGTTCTCGAGGCATTCCTCACTCACTTCTTGCCTCGCGAGATGAGGAGGGCACGCGGCCGGCAATTTATGATCTTTGAGGCGAGAGAGGCGTGCGGTTGGAGTACAACGTGGAGTTTGACTCGTTGGCTCGGTATGTCCGCTTTGGTGGCAACCATGGAGGATAGAGTGCACCGCTACGTCACGGGCTAGATGATTACTTGACGAGGCTTGTTGGTGTAGCTCTTCGGTGGGCATGGACATTGCCGCGTAGGCTCATGCACTAGGATGTGAGGCACGGAGAGGTCGACGGAATGACTGGATCAGCGAAGAGGGCGGGCAGCGGTCTTTGGAGACTTTTGAGGCGGACCGCCTCGTGGCCGAGCTAGTTATGTACCCCGCCCGATCTGAGTGGTCCTCCACCATCTTGAGGCGGTCGGGGCTCGAGGTTCAAATTTTCGGGAGAAGCGGGTGTTAGCGGTGAAGCCACCCCTACCTCGTTGTGACCGTTGTGGTAGGCTCCATTTTGGGGAGTGTCGTGCTAATTTGGGAGTTTGTTTTACATGCGGCCAGCAGGGCCATTTTGCGAGAAATTGTCCGACCAGAGGTAGCGCGGATGTAGAGACTCGGCCTTCAGGATCTATGGCTGGTTCATCACCTTCTACGTTATGCCTGCGAGCGGGCTATGATTAGAGTAAAGCGGCGGATCTGGTATATCCTTAACCCTCAGAGTTTTGGTATGCTTGATATGATGATCTTATTATTGTGTGCTATGTACGGGTAGCGTTGTGTTATTTGTGAGTTAGAAAACATGGTTAGTTGGAAGGATAAGTATGGGGGCATGGTAGGTGTGAACCTTAGAATATTTCACGATTGAGACCTTAGAGGTAAGGTCGTCTTGAGCAAAAGATTTATTTTATGTTTGACCTTTATCAGAGTGCGTAGTATACGTAAGGTAATTTGGGCATTATAACAATACTTGGAGAGTATTTCTACACCACAAAAAAAGGGGGTATTATACGAAACAACTAGGCTAGGGGGGGTGCACACCTCGCCAACCAGTACTCTCGACGAGGGGTGGACTCTCGGCCACAAGGCCTCACAAAGGGGAGGAGGGCGTGAACAATAGAGGAGGGGAGGATTTCTAAGACTTAGAACATTTTAGGATGAATAAGTCTTCCAAAGGGGTATTTATAGGTCTAGCAAAGGCCAACCGATGGCAAGATCTTGCCAAGTGCAAGGCAAGTGTAGGGCCAAGATCTTGCGCACCTTATCCATCTACCACAAAATATCCTACCAACCCCCTTGACCAAATGGCCCAAATCGTCGAAGGGACCGAGCAAGAGTTGGCGCGACGGAGGTCGGGTTGAGGACCGTTCTTTGGTCGACCCAGCGGCCGGTGGGTGTCGATTCGAGGTAGTCCCGCCAGGTGGTAGGGTCACGAGGTTGCTGAGCCCAGGTTTAGGTAACCATCGTATGAGTTCGTGGATATGTTCGACCAGAAGCGGTTCGTGAAGGCCGAGAATGGCCTTAAAGAAGATTGAGGTTAGTAAGATGACCAAGTTTGGAGTAGTGACTCGGAGATTTTGGAACCAGGCGATGACTAGAGTATGGTGCGTGTACTAGAAAGAGTTCAAGTGTCGAAGAGAAGAATGCGAAGAGTAGAGAGGCGAACCTGTGTTATAAGAACGGAAGTGATCATTTCTTTTGTGAAGTGAGGGTGCGAGGGGAGCACTCTTTAAACCATAGGTGGAGGCTTGTTGTGATGTTAGAGGTAGTTCCTCGTTGGCTTGGGTTTAAGTATTTGTGCGTTTGTTATTTTATGGCCATGTGTGGCATTGGCAACTTGGTTAAAGTTAAGAGGATACGTTATCGTTATCTGTCGTGAGAAGGAACATTCGGGACGAATGTTTCTAAGGAGGGGAGAATGTTATACCCCGTATTTCCAGAGTATGTACGTGTGAGCGTACGTAGAAAAGTTTGAGCCTTAAAGTTAGGCAAGTTTCGAAATTTTTTGTGCACAACCCCCGTAAAGAATCGTTTTTCGACGAAACGTTTTACAGAACTTGCGAAGGGAAAATTCCGGCTATGTCGTTTAGTATTTTTGCGGATTTTTCCGAGCGACGGAACATTTTTGGGCCAACGAGAGGGTGACACTTGTCACCCTCAAGTGGACGGCCAAGGGGCGGTTTGCCTTGGACGATGGGCATGAAATTAGGCCTTGTTTTGTGCCTTGTTTTGTGCCTTGTTTTGTGGAGTAGGGGTTAGGGTGCACTTGGCTTGATCTTGGCCTTACACTTGCCTTGCACATGGCTTGATCAAGGCCATTGGTTTCCCTATAAATACCCCTCCCTTGTTGAAGACTTCTTCATCCTAAAATCTTTCTAAGTCTTGAATTCCTCCCTCCCCTCTTGTGTAGTTCTCGTCCAAAGAGTCTTCCCCCCCCTTTTTGTGAGCCCTTGGCCGAGAGCTTCCCCTCCCCCTTTGTAGTGTTGGTAGAGGGTACACACTTGCCTTGTTGTTCTCGTATAATACCCCTTTGGTAGAAATACTTCTCAGTATTGTTATAATGCCCAAAATACCTAATTTGTATACCTTGTAGTATTCCAAAGTTACCTCTATCGTAGAGCCGAAAATACTACCTTTTGTCGTTTTAGTCTCAACCAGAAACCCTAAGGAAATCTTCAGCGAGTTGAAGTATATAGAAGAAGTTGTGTAGAACTTCTAAGGGTTGTTTGGAGCGGGTTGGAGTCTGTGAGTAGGAGCTAAACCTTGCTCAGGATCGACATTATAACTTGGATAATTTTGGGCTTATCGAGGTAAATATTCTTGTCCCCTTATTGTAATTGGAAATTACATGTTGTAGGATTATATAGTTGAAGTATACTATATATAGAACTGAACATAGCTTTGCGGCAATGTCTTTTGACTTAAGCCTGAATAAAGAAGAGAACTGAACTGTAATTACATAGGACTGTATTACAGTAGACTTGTGTGGTATTACTGTGTAGTAGAATTGTACACGTCCGGTTAGACGTATAACCCCCCCCCCCTGGTTGGCTTGGTAGCCGGCCTCGGTAGAGGAGGAGATTCTGTGATTTGCGGGGAAGGTCTTGCCGAATTTTCTGTAGAATATGGAATCGTGCGGTTAGAAGTTAATAGACGTTTGTGGCCTATATATGTGGAAGTACTATGAGTAGCGTATTCTACTTGAAGAGTGAAAAAGGCTAGCCAGATTCTGATCTTGTGGAGCGTTTTGCTTATTATCGATAATAATCGTCGCGAGGTATGTGAACCTCTTCCTATCCTTTCTAGCATGATGTTTTGTAAACTATGTAGTGCGGTGAGCGTACATGTGCTAAATGAGTTGGTTGGTTTAAAACATAGGGTGTTATAATAGCTTTATGGGAAGTTAGTTATAACGACTCTATGTAGGTAAAAGAATGGTTTATTGATTGTAGAAGTTAAGAGACTTGATCTTGAAAGATAAGAGACTTAACTTGTTTTACTTGGTAATTAACATTTTGTTAAAAATGTTGTAAAACCTCATTCGCGGGTAATGAGTACTTGGTTTTAAAAGAATAATGTTTTACTGATTTCGGAAATGAGAATAAGTGTCGAGCAAACCACAACAGCGCTAATAAAGGAAAATGTATTGACAAATAACTAATTGTTATTAAAACCAGTAGAAACCTCCATCTGCATAGAAGCTAAGATAAGACAAAATTGTATTACATTTCCTAGATCATGGTTGTTGTAACAAGATTGTTATAAACAAGAATAAACGACTCACACATAAGACATATGTTACTCAATTGTTTTAAAAGGGATTAAGACTCTGAGTTATGAAACCTTTCTAAAATGAGAAACTTGAGCATTTGAAATTAGGCAAACTTGAACGTTTGGAAAATAATGTTGTTACTTGATTTTACAAAGGGAAGTATTTTGGTTTACTTAAAAAGATAGTCACTCTATTTTTATACTGCGGGTATTGTGTGACTTTTGTGAAAGAAACGGATCGTTTAATAAGAGTTAATGTATGTAGTACTTTGGGGTTAAAACCCGGATTTGTTGTAATAAAATATAAGTCTATGAGTTTGTTGAACTTGCCTATGCTTGTTGTGATAGCCTTTGTTGTGCAAGTGTTGTATTCCTGTGTTCTGGCGTCTCGTTGGAGGCGGCTATCGGTTGATTGATGGACATCGGACACGATGGGTGGCCACGGGTATGCTTCCACTGTCGATCCTTTTGGACATACTGACACGATGGGTGGCCCACGGGTATGCTTCCATTAGGAGTGTGATCTTGTTATTTGTTCTTGGACATACTGACACGATGGGTGTCCCACGAGTATGCTTCCATTTTGATTGTTATCTTGTTATTCACTTTGGACATACTGACACGATGGGTGGCCCACGAGTATGCTTCCATTTCGATTGTTCTCTGAATATTTCCTTTGGACATCTTGACACGATGGGTGGCCGGGTATGCTTCCATTAGGATGGTTCCATGGCCATGCTTATCTAGAGGTGAGATCTTGGGGCATGCGGCCGTTGTGCGAGTTAAATTCGGGTTATATTTGAGTGATGACTTTGAGGGCATGAGTCCCTGACTTGACATGACTGCTTTTATAAGTGAACTGTAGTTTTGTTATCATACATGTCTCCTGTTTTTATATAGACTGTTATGATTTCATTCTGATATTTTTGATTTCACATACTTGGTACTGTTATCGACCTCCTTGAGTGCGTTCATCTGCGAGTAAGTACATCGGTTGTGGACCTCTCTCTTAGGGCCCAGATTCGGCGTATTGGGAAGCTCCGTTTCTCGGAGGCTTATCTTTTGGGTATGTATCCCCAGTGTAAGTTCTTGTACATTCGGGGTATGGCGGGGCCTGTCCGTCATAGTTGTTGTAAAACTCTTAAGTGCATGTAATCTTGTTGTGGGCGAGTTTGTAAAAAGGATAAGCATTCGGGTTTTTATGTATATTTATCTGAGGCAAGCTGTTTTGGTTGCTTTGTTTATTTAACATGTCTCTTGTTTCATGTTTATGTTTTATTTCCGCTGATTTTCTCGATGTTGTATCACTAGGGTGCCAGGGTAAGGCACGATCACGGGCCGGGTTGAATCGTGACATATCTTGAACTCTACGAGTTCGAGTTAGTATGCGATGCATGTGGCCATGCGGTCTATGTGGCCATGCGGACTGAGTCCAGGAAGATGCCGAGTAGCTACCCTCGATGCGGGAATACCTCATGCGGGCTATGTGTGTGGCCTATGCGGAGTGCGGGAAGTTCGAGATTAGGCAGCGCACATTGATCTGCGGGCTAGTGGCGGCCGATCATGTGGCGGTCTAGAAAGACCTCGTGATCTGATTTATGGCATTATTAGTGCGTGGGTTTTAGTAGTCGGCTATGCCTTCATTACTTACCGTGCGGTTTTATTATGACACAGTGGGACACGGTGTTCATGTGTATTCCTTGGATGTTTTTATATCATGATGGCGGTGAGGAAGGAATTCCACGAGCGTGATTGATATTGTGGGCATGAGACCCGTGGTTATATTTGAGTGTTAACTTTAAAGGCGTCAGTCCACGACTTGACATATTTGCTTACATCGTGTATCGTAAATTGGTTATCATATATGTCTTACATTTTATATAGACTATTATGATTTCATTTCTGATATTTTGATTCCATACTTGGTACTGTTATCTTGACCTCGCTTGAGCTGCGTTTATCTGCGGTAGAGGTACACCAGTCGTCGATCCTCGCTCTTAGGATCACAGTTCAGCGTTTTGGGAAGCTCCGTTTCTCCGGAGGCTTATCTTTGGTATAATCCCCTGTCATGGTAGGTACTTACATTCAGGGGTATGGCGGGGCCCTGTCCCGTCGTTATTATTATGAAACTCTTAGAGGTCTGTAGTACTGTTGTGGGCAGAGTTTGTAAAAAGGATGTAACTGTTCGGGTTCAAATTTTATGTTTATATATATGCCAAAGGGCAACTTTTCTCGGAAAAACTGTTTCTCACTTCATATTATTTCATCTCTTGTTTTATATTCCGCTAATTACTCTGATGTATGTCTACTTGGGTGCCCGGGTAAGGCACCAGTCACGGGTCCGGGTTCGGGTCGTGACAAAAGTGGTATCAGAGCAGTTAATCCTCGGAAAGTGTCTACAGACCGTATCTAGTAGAGTCTTGATTATCGGTGTGTTGTGCACCACACCAATAATCAGGAGGCTATAGGATATTTAGGATTGGTTTCCATTCTTCTCACTCTGAGATCGTGCCTTAGAAGGTGTTATAAGTTGGACCCTAACGTATTTCTTCCGTGCAGATTATGCCTCCGCGAGCAACCGGGCCCGAAGGGCAAGGCATCCGAGAGGCTGCGAGTAAATCTGAGAGAGGTTCTGAGGCAGGACCAATCATCACACAGGGTGGTGCTTCGTTCGGGGAGTTACGCTCGTCGCGGCCCAGTGAGTTTAGCCAATGGCAGCAGTTCCTACTGCGACCATGATATTTGAACCTTCATGTTATACCCCATATTTCCAGAGTATGTACGTGAGGGCGTACATATAAAAATTTAAGCCTTAAAGTTGGCAAGGTTTGAAAATTTGGGCACAAGTGCCGAAAAGAATCGTTTTTCGACGAAACGTTTTACAAGACTTGCGAAGGGAAAATTCCGGCTATGACATTTATATTTTTTTGCGGATTTTTTCGAGAGACGAAACATTTTGGACCAACGGGAGGGTGACATGTGTCACCCTCACATTGGAAGGACTTGGGGCGGCAAGATGGACGAAAGGGGTCAAGGGAGTTGGTAGGATATTTTGTGCAAGTTGGTGTGGTAGATGGATAAGGTCCACATGGTTAAATCCTAGCCCTACACTTGCCTAACACTTGGATGGATCTTGGCCATTGGTTGGCCATTTCTTGACCTATAAATACCCCCCCTTAGTGATGAACTTCTTCATCCAAAAATTGTTCCAAGTCTTGAAATCCTCTCCCCCCCTTCTTGTGGTTCTCGTCCAACCCTTGCGAAACCCCCCCTCTTTTGAGAAGCCTTGGCAGAGCACCACCCCACTGCCTAGTTGTTTTCGTATAATACCCCCTTTGTGGTATAAAAATACTCTCAGTATTGTTGTAATGCCAAAATACTCTAGCCATATACCTTATAGTACTTTCCAAAGTTACCTCTATCGTAGAGCAGGAAAATACTATTATACTTCCTTTAGCCACTAAACGAAACCCTAAGGAAAACCTTCATAGTCGGTTGAAGTGTTAAGTAGAAGTTGCGTAGAACTTCTAAGGGTTGTTTGGAGCGGATTGGAGCACTCGGAGTAGGAGCTAAACGTTGCTCAGGAGCGACATTAAACTTGGATAATTTTGGGTTCATCAAGGTAAATACTACTGTCCTTCTATTGTAATTGGGAATTACATACTGTAGTTGTAATAGAAATGAATATAAGATTCATAGAAGAGAATTGAACTGTAATAGAAGGATATTACAGAATAGACTTGAACTGAAATCACATCAGAAGAATATAAGTAGAAGATTAAACTGTACTTACGTAGAATTTGTATTCTGATGAACTTATAACCTTATTGGTTGAATGTTCTGCGAGTAGCATGAACTACTTGGGAGGTGGACAAGGCTAGCCGGGTTATAGCCGTGGAGCGTTTTGCTTATAGTCGATAATCGTCGCGAGGTATGTGATTCTTCCTATACTCTTGAGCATGATATTTTAAAGACGGTAGACGTACGTGCGTTAACTGACGTAGTTATCGGCAATGTCTTTGACTTAAGCCTGAATAAAAAGAATCTTGAAGTATATATATATATATATAGTACGGTAGACGTACCTGTGTTATCTGAACGTAGTTATCGGCAATGTCTTTGACTTAAGCCTGAATAATAAAGAATCTTGAAGTATTTCAAAAGAATGCTGAATCATTTTTAACAGAAGAGTAATACTTGGTTTGAAAACATAAGAGTTGTACTAGCTTTATGGGAAGTTAGGTATAACGTCTTAAGAGAGATAAAGAGAATGGTTTTACTGATTTTAAAAGTTAAGAGACTTGATCTTATAAGATAAGAGCCTTAACTTAATTGTGTTGAAAGTTGTAAGATGTATGAAACCTCATTCGTGAGTAATGAGTACTTGGTTTTTAAAGAATAATGTTTTACTGATGACGGAAATGATAATGAGTATCGACAAACCACTGCAGCGTTAATAAAGGAAAATGTATTGAATAATGAAGTATTATTAAAACCAGTAGAAACCTACATCTGCATAGAAGCTAAGATGAGACAAAATGATATTACATTTTCTAGATCATGGCTGCTTTAATAAAATGGTTATAAACAAGAATAAACTGCTCACACATATGGCATATGTTACTCGGTGTTTTAAAAGAGATTAAGACATTGAACTATGAAACTTTTCTAAAATAAAGAGACTTGAGTAATTGAAATTAGGCAAACTGGAACTTTAGGGAAAAGAATGTTGTTGAAAAGGAAAGTGTTTTGGTTTACCTAAAAATGTGAGTCACTCTATTTTAATACTACGGGTATCGGGTGACTTTTATAAAAGGAATGGATCTCTTTAAAAGGAATTTAACGTACGTAGTACTTTAGGGTTAAAACCCGGACTTTGACATAAAATGAAAGTACCTTGAGTTATGTATAACTTGCCTATGTTTGTTGTTGTGTAACTTGCCTATGTTTGGTGTCGTGTAACTTGCCTATGCTTATGATGATAGTCTTTGTTGTGCAAGAATTGTGTTTCTATTCTCTGGCGTCTCGATGGAGGGCGGTTGACTTATTGAGAACTTACTTGGGCGTCTGGCGTGTGGAAGATTCCGCAGTATGCTTCCATTATTATTGTTACATGGGCATGTCTACACGATGATGTGGACATGTGACCATTATGGTTATTTATGGCGAAATATCGTGACTTACGGTTGTGATCGGTCGTAGCTGTTTACTTGCCCCGTCGACTCGTGGCGAGTGGATCTGGTAGCGGTTATTGCACTTGCGTGTCGACTTCGCGGCGATGTCGTGACTTACGGTTGTGATCGGGTGCTGGCGATTCAACGCCCCGTCGGCTACGTGGCGGTGGATCTGGTGGAGGCTAGTGTACTTGCCGCGTGTCGACCAGTCGGTGTTTGGATGGAGCCGTGACTTACGGTTGTGATCGGGTGCTGGCGATTCACTTGCCCCGTCATTCGTGGCGAAGTGGATCTGGTGGAGGCTAGTGCACTTGCCGCGTGTCGGCTTCGTGATATGGTTATGCTGTATTATTGAGTGCGGTCGGATCGGTAGTTATACTTGCCCGTCACGGTTTTATTGACAAGTGGGACACGGTGTTCATATATACTCCTTGGTGTTGTTATATCATAGGCTGAAGCGGTGAGGAAGGAATTCCACGGCCGCAGTGATGATTTGGAGGCGTGAGTCACGACTTGATATGACTGGTTATATGTTGTGTACTGTAGTTTGGTTATCATACATGTCTCCTGCTTTATATAGACTATTATGATTTCATTTCTGATATTCTGATTCCACATACTTGGTACTGTTATCTTGACCTCCTTGAAGTGCGTTAAATCTGCGAGTAGAAGTACATCGGTTGTCGATCCCGCTTTTAGGATCACCTTTCAACGTATTGGGAAGCTCAGTTCCTTGGAGGTTTATCTTTGGTATGTTACCTTGAGTGCAGCAGGTTCTTGTACATTCGGGGTATGGCGGGGCCACATCCGTCATAGTTGTTGTAAATCTTAGAGTGCATGCTTTGTTGTGGGCAGGGTTGTAAGGATTGTAACTGTTCAAATGTCTATATATATATATATATGTTGAAAGACAACCGTTTTGGTTGGCCTATTTTCTTTTATCTTGATCCATATCTAAACTGTATGTTTAAGTTTTTATTTCATTGGTTTTCTCGATGTTGTATCACTAGGGTGCGGGTAAGGCACCGATCATGGGCCAGGTTGGGTCGTGACACTTGTTCCACGGCGATGGCGAAAGTATAGATTGCAAAGAGGCGACCACATTACTAGCTAGGGATGTAGCAACGAGTATATTATGTCTGCGATTTATCACGGGTCTTGATGACTATCTAAGAGAGGTTGTGCAAGAATAGCTCTTGATCGGGCATGAGTATGGCTGCGTGCGGGCTTATCTTGCGTGGCCAAGCGTGAGATCGACAGGTTAACGAAGATCGTGAAGAGGGCGGTCGGCGAGGTCCTGGTAACTTCGGCGAACCGCCTCAGCAATGACGGATATGCATCTCCGCCCGGTCTGCAGTGGTCCTCCACGGGAGTTCGGGACGTTCGGAGTATGCGAGTTGGTCGAGCTCGAGGCTTACAGTTCGCGGTATCGTAGGCTCTGGCAGTAGGTTGATTTTCCTCGGTGTTCACGATGTGGCGGCGTCATCACGGGAATGTCGTCTTTTTGTTGGTGCTTGTTTTACCTGCGGCCGTCAGGGCCATGTGTCGAAAGGATGTCCTAGTAGGAGGGATGTAAGTAGGAGGACTCGGCTACGAGATCGATTCTTGATTGATAGTTCGGAGAGGAAGGGGTGTTAGCGGATGAGGCCACCACTTTCGGTGTGGCGTTGTGGTAAGTGTCATTGTGGAGTGTCGTACTTCTTCGACAACTTGTTATGCTTGCGGCCAGCGGGGCCATTTGCGAGAAATTGTCCGAGGCAGGTGGCGCGGATGTAGAGACTCGACGCCGGGATCGGTGGCTAGTTACCACCCACTATCGTCAGTGGCGAGGATTGATTGGAGCAGCGGAGGAGTGAAGCAGTAGATACATGTATATCCTTAACCCTCTAGAGATTTGTATGTGTGATAATATGAGTATATCTTAAGTGTTATGTTCAGATAGCATTGTGTTAATTGTGATTAGAAATCATGGTTAGTTAAAAGGGTAAGATTGGGGATAGGGAAAGTGTGAGCCTTAGAGTTTTATACATGGAGACCTTAGAGGCGAGGCCATCTTGAGTAAAAGATTTATTTTTATGTTTAACCCTGTTATACCCCGTAGTTCCTGGGTATGTATGCGAGGACGTACGTACGAGAATACGACAGAAAGATTGGAAAGGAAGAAAGAGGCGATTTTCCACGGAAAAGTTTCCGGTTTTTGTGAAGGAAAAAGGTTCGTTAATGGGAATTGGATTCCCAGATTTGGTATTCGGACTTCCTGGAATATTAGAGAATTATGGAATTTTAGTTTCGGAAAGGGTCACGTGGGGCCCACGGGAGAAATTCTGATTTTGTAGAACCAGCTTTGTTTTGAGATTTTGGCCATTGTGGATATTTTGGAAGATGTTTTATTTTGGGCCAATAGGAGGGTGACACGTGTCACCCCGCCTAGGTGGCTCGCCGAATGGCATTTGTGCCTGACACCTGGTTAGAGTCGTTTTTCGGCGAAGCGTTTTACATAACTTGCGAAGGGAAAATTCGGCTATGTCTTTTCTTATTTTGCGGATTTTTCAGAGGCGGAACATTTTGGACCAACGAGAGGCGGCGCAGCACCTCTCGTTGGTGGGCAAGGTGGGCGCGTGGGACCAATTGGGGAGGTCAGTGGTAGATATTTTGGTAGATATTTGTGAGGTTTTAGGAGTAGGGACTAGGGGCACTTGGGCATATCTTGGCCCTACACTTGTGTAACACTTGGCTCAATCTTGGCCATTGGTTGGCCTTGGCTTGTGCTATAAATACCCTCTCCCTTTGATGAATTCTTCATCCTTTCCTAAATGTTTCTAAGTGTTAAATCTTCTCCCTCCCTTAGTGTTGAGTTCGGCCAAGAGGCCTCCTCTCTAGAGGCCTTGGTAGAAGTACACCCCACTGAAGTTGCTTTCGTATAATACCACTTTGTGGTGTAGAAATACTCTCTATAGTATTGTTATAATGCCCAATTACCTTAGTAGTATACCTTGTAGTATTCTAAGGTTATACCTATCTGAAAAGCCCGAAATACTATTATACTTCCGTCGTCACAAAACCAAAACCCTAGGAAAATCTCCATAGTCAGTTGGAGTATTGTGTAGAAGTTGGTTAGAACTTCTAAGGGTGGTTTAGAGCGGGTTGGGCGCTCGGAGTTGGAGCTAAGCGATTGCCGGGATCGACTTTATACTTGGATAATTATGGGCTTATCGAGGTAAATATCTTGTCCTCTATTGTAATTGGAAATTACATGTTGTTAGAATATATAGTTAAAGTATACCATGTATAGAATCGAACGTGGTTAGTTGGCAATGTCTTTTGACTTAAGCTGAAGAATCGAATCGTATTCAGATAGACTTGTGTAGTAATCTTGTGGAGTAGAATTGTACCGTTCGGGTTAGATGTATAACCCCCTGGTTGGCTTGGTAGCCGGCCCGTAGAGAGGAGATTTCTGACTGTTGCGGGGAGGTCTTTGCCGAATTTTACGTAGAATGTTCTACGATAAGATCTTAATGTTAATAAAGCCTTGTGGCCTTATAGGTTGAAGTACTACGTGTGGCGCGTTCTACTTGGCTTTAGGAGTAATGGCGGTTGGGAGTACTTGGGCGTTTTGCTATTAGTCGATACTCGTCGCGAGGTATGTGAACCTCTTCCTATCTCTTCTAGCATGATATGTGTGAACTATGTAGTGCGGTGAGCGTGCATGTACTAAATGTATTTGATTGGTGTAAAACATAAAGTGTTATAACGGCTTTATGGGAAGTTGGTTATAACGGCTTTATGTTGGTAAGAAAATACATGTGGTTTTTTAAAAGGTAACTGATTTGAACTATAACTGGCTTGTTATGTGTTAATAAAGAACTTGAAGTATTTCAAAAGAGTTTTGAATCATTTTGAGAGAAGAAGTAATACTTGATTTGTTTTGAAAACTTAAGAGTTATACTAGCTTTATGGAAAGTTAGGTATAACGTCTTAAGAATGTTTCTTGATTTTGGAAATCGTAATGTGTATCGACAAACCAACTGCGGCGTTAATAAAAGGAAATGTTTTGATTAAGTATTATTAAAACCAAGAGAAACTTCCTGCATAGAAGCTAAGATGAGACAAAATGATATTTCCTAGATCATGGCTGCTGTAATAAGATTGTTGTAAACAAGAATATCCTACTCACATATAAGACTTATGTTTCTCAGATAGTTTAAAGGAGAATTATATTCTTAAATGAATAAGACTATGAACTATGAAACCTTTCTAAATAAGAAACATGAACATTTGAAATTAGGCAAACTTGGACGTTTGGAAAATAATGTTGTTACTTGAGTTTTACAAAGAGAAGTGTTTTGATTTACTTCAAAAGATAATCACTATATTTTCATATACTACGGGTATTGTGTGACTTTTGCGAAAGTAACGTATCTTTTAAAGAATTAATGTATGAAGTACTTTGGGGATAAAACCCCGAACTTGTTAGCATATAATAGAAAGTACCTGGTGTGTATAACTTGATTGTGTTGGTTTGTGATAGCCTTGTAATACCTTCTTGTTGATTTGATAAGTAAACATGCTAGGATGCTACGTGTGTTAGTATCTTGTGATGTTTGTGTAAAGGGGTTTTTCCTTTGTTGTGCTTATGTTGTTTAACGATAAGCTGTTATGATAGTATTATACATCACTCATCTCTTGAGATGATTAGGGTTAAAGCGCCTCCGTCACGGGGTAGACTCAGGCGGGTCGATGGACCTATGATTCGAGACTACCTCATGCGGGTCCAGGGGCCTATGCGGAACTGCGGGAGTTCGAGTTAGGATCGACCGCGTGGTCATGCGGTCGCTTGTGGCGTGCGGGCGAGTCGAGGGCTGCCGGGAGTAGCTACCCTCGATGCGGGGTTATACCTCATGCGGGCGATCTGATTGGCCTATGCGGGCTGCGGAAAGTTCGGGGCTAGACGCGCATTAGATCTGCGGGCAAGTGGTCGCTTTGATCATGTGATGCGGTCAGACGAATCTTATGATACGATTCATGACCTTGTTGGTGCGTGGGTGTTAGTAATCGGCTATGCCTTCGCACTTACCACATGCGTGTTAATATGGCACAGGTGGGAACTGGTGTTCATGTGTGGTCCTTGGTGCTTTTATATCATAAACGGACGGCAGTGAGGAAGGTATTCCACGGGCATGATTGATGTTGTGGGCGTGAGACCCATTGTTATATTTGAGTGATGACTTGAGGCGTGAGTCCACGACTTGACATGGCCGCTTATTGTGAGCTGTAGTTTGGTTATCATACATGTCTCTGCTTTATAGACTATTATGATTTCATTTACAGTATTTTTAGTTTCACATACTCGGTACCTGTTGTACTGACCTCCTTCGGGGGGCTGCGTTCATGCCGCAGGTAAAGGTACACCATTCATTGATCCTCGCTCTTAGGAGTCCTGATTCGGCGTGTGGGAAAGCTCCGTTTCTCGGAGGCTTATCGATGGTATAGTCCCTGTTGTTGTAGGTGTTTTCATTCGAGGTATGGCGGGGCCTGTCCGCCATTGTTGTCGTATCATTTCTTAGAAGTGCAGTAATCTTGTTGTGGGCGGGGTTTGTAAAAGGATTAAAGCTGTTCATGTTGGAAAAGTTGTTATTTATATATATGCGAAAGGCAAGTTTTTCTCAGTTATTGTTTCATATTTCATAATATGTCTTGTATCGTTTATGTTCCATTACTCGATGTTGTATCACTAGGGTGCGGGGTAAGGCACGATCCGGGCCGGAATCGGTCGTGACAAAAGTGGTATCGAGCGATTAATCCTCGGAAAGTGTCTCTGAGCCGTATCGATGGAAGTCTTGATTATCGGTGTGTTGTGCACCACGCCAATAATCAGGAGGCTATAGGCTAGGTAGGCGTGGTTGCTCTTCTTCTCACTCTGAGGTCGTGCCGGAGAGCGGTGGGGTAAGTTGGACCCTCTAAACGGATTTCTTTCCCTTACCGTTATGCCTCGCGTGAGCAACCGGCCCGGGAGGCAAGGCGGCCGAGGAGGCTGCGAGTAGAATCTGAGAGGGTTGCGGCGCAGCAATCATTACCTAGGGTAGTGCTTCATTCGGGATTTCTGCGGCGTTACTAGCCCAGCGAGTTTAGCACGGCGACGCCAGTTCCTACTGCGGCCATGATATTTGAACCTTCAGTTCCAAGAACGGGAACAGAGAATTTAGATTGCAAAGAGGCGACCCTGTTACTAGCCATGGATTTGGCTACCAGAGAGTATCTGGATGTCTGCGAGTCTTGATGACTACCTAAGAAAGGGTTGTGCAAGAGTAATTCTTGATTGGGCTTGAGCATGGCACGTATGCGGGCTTATGCGCAGCAGCGAAAGCGTGAGATCGACGGGTTAACCAGGGCGGCGAGAAGAGGGCGGGCGCGAGTCCTTGGTAACTTTCAAGGTGAGTATACCTTAAGTGCTATGTTACGATAGCGGTGTGTTAGTTGTGATTAGAAATCATGGTGGGTTAACCGAGTAAGATTTTGGAGGATAGAAAGTGTGAGCCTTAGAGCTTTATACGCAAGACCTTAGAGGTAAGGCCATCTCGGGTAGAGGCGTATGTTTATGTTTGACCACTTATAGGAGTGCATAGTGCCGCGTGGTGTGTTTGGGATAGGTCCTAAGTAGTGTGAAATGAAGAGGTAGTTGAGCTAAGAAGACCGCTAGGTTTCGTAACGTGATTAGTGAGATTGTTAGATCGGGAGCTAGTATTGTGCGCGTTCTTGGGTCGGGTTGAGGCCACGTTGCGGGTCAACCGCGGCATGTATGGCGGTGGGGTCTGGTTGTGGTGGTCGCCTTGTGGTAGGGTCGCGAGGGTGCTAGGCCCAAGTTTAGTTAACAACGTGCGAGTTCGTGGATGCGTTCGGCCGGTGGTCGGGCGATGGGGCAGCCCATCGTGTTCTTGATCGGGGACCGTTCACTTGGCAGTGTTGATTTATCAGAAAGGTTGTAAGGCTGCACGGGGTGCCTACCTTCACCTTATGACAGACAGTGGAGCCCAGGTTACGGCTGTTTTTGTTTCTGGAAGTTTTACCAAGCATGTGTTAAGAACTCAGGTGAGTCTCAGAATCGCATTCGCCCTCGGGCCAGTGCGTGGATTTCAGGGGTAGTTGTGAGGATTGTTGTCTCTGTGGAGGAGCGTTTGAGCTACCATTTCGTGTTCGGATGTCGCCTTATGAAGCCTTGCGGGCGGAAGTGTAAGTTCGGTCGATTGGTTCGATGTTGGCGGGGTTGAGATAGTTGGTTGATCTTGTTCCGGTGACCGTGGATAGTGAAGCTTGTCTAGAAGAAGTTACGGCGGCTCGGAGAATCGTGCGGATAATCGGCGGCGACGCTTAGAGTTCAGTTGGTCGGTCTTCTTGAAAGTACCACCGGACCGGTGTGACGAGTTTTGAAAGCGAATGAACTTAGCGAGTTACTTTGGGCCTTTGTGAGTTCATGTGAAGAATAGGCGGGTTGCCTATATGTTAGCATTTGCCGTCCGACTTAGGAGGAAGGGCGTCCGTCTTTCGTATTGTTATGTTCGGGAAAGTATCGAAGATCCATCGAGAATGTTCCCGATTAATGATGACCACGTTAGAGATAGTAACCCGAGTTTTGGATACCAGCGATGTCGTAAATATGGTAAGAATTCAGTGTCTGGCGAACGGTGATCGCATGCGGCGGTACCATTTGTTGGAGTCGTTGGAGCAAGGCTCGCGACAAAGTGACAAAAGTAGTATTATTTGTGGTGATGTTAGAGGTGTTTCCTCGTGGACTTGGATGTAGGTATTTTGCGTGGGTATTTACGTGGCGGTGTGGCGGGATTGTTTCGTAAGTATAGTAGTGAAGACTATCTTTGCGCACGTTCGTTTTGAGACTTAGAAGGAACATTCGGACGAATGTTTCTAAGGAAGAATGTTATACCCGTAGTTCCCGGTATGTATGCGAGGGCGTGCGTGCGAGAATACGGCAGAAAGATTGGAAAGGAAGAAGAAGCGATTTTCCACGGAAAAGTTTCCGGTTTTGTGAAGGAAAAAGGTTCGTTAATGGGAATTGGATTCCCATTTGGTATTCGGACTTCTGGAATATTAGAGAATTATGGAATTTTATTTTTGGAAATGGTCACGTGGGGCCACGGGAGAAATTTACTGTTTTGTAGGGCCAGCTTTGTTTTGAGATTTTGGCCATTGTGGATATTTTGGAAGATGTTTTATTTTGGGCCAATAGGAGGGTGACACGTGTCACCCCGCCTAAATGGCTTGGCCGAATGGCATTTGTGCACAACAGGTTAGAGTCGTTTTTTAAATGACGTTTTACATAACTTGCGAAGGAAAATTCGGCTATGTCTTTTCTTATTTTTGCGGATTTTTCCGAGAGGCGGAACATTTTGGACCAACGAGAGGCGGCACAGCACCTCTCATTGGTGGGCAAGGTGGGCGACACGTGGGACAATTGGGGAGGTCAGTGGTAGATATTTTGGTAGATATTTGTGAGGTTTTAAGGAGTAGGGACTAGGGGCACTTGGGCATATCTTGGCCTACACTTGTAACACTTGGCTCAATCTTGGCCATTGGTTGGCCTTGGCTTGTCTTATAAATACCCTCTCCCTTTGATGAATTCTTCATCCTTTCCTAAATGTTTCTAAGTGTTAAATCTTCTCCTCCCTTAGTGTTGAGTTCGGCCAAGAGGCCTCCCCTCTCCTAGAGGCCTTGGCCATGGTACACCCCTGCAAGTTGCTTTCGTATAATACCCCCTTTGTGGTGTGAAATACTCTCTATAGTATTGTTATAATGCCCAAATTACCTTAGCCGTATACCTTGTAGTATTCTAAGGTTATACCTATCTGAAAGCCGGAAATACTATTATACTTCCGTCGGTCCACAAACCAAAACCACAGGAAAATCTCCATAGTCCGTTGGAGTATTGTGTAGAAGTTGGTTAGAACTTCTAAGGGTGGTTTAGAGCGGGTTGGAGCGCTCGGAGTTGGAGCTAAACGATTGCCCAGGATCGACTTTATACTTGGATAATTATGGGCTTATCGAGGTAAATATATTGTCCCTCTATTGTAATTGGAAATTACATGTTGTTAGAATATATAGTTAAAGTATACCATATATAGAACTGAACGTGGTTAGTTGGCAATGTCTTTTGACTTAAGCTGAAGAATCTGATCGTATTCAGATGGAGACTTGTGTAGTAATCTTGTGGAGTATTGTACCCGTTCGGGTTAGATGTATAACCCCCTGGTTGGCTTCGTAGCGGCCCGCTAGAGAGGAGAGATTTCTGCTGTTGCGGGGAGGTCTTTGCCGAATTTTTACGTAGAATGTTCTACGATAAGATCTTAATGTTAATAAAGCGCGCTTGTGGCCTTATAGGTTGAAGTACTACGTGTGGCGCGTTCTACTTGGCTTTAGGAGTAGCCGACAGTTGGGAGTACTTGGAGCGTTTTGCTATTAGTCGATACTCGTCGCGAGGTATGTGAACCTCTTCCTATCTCTTACAGCATGATATGTGAACTATGTAGTACGGTGACGTCATGTACTAAATGTATTTGATTGGTGTAAAACATAAAGTGTTATAACGGCTTTATGGGAAGTTGGTTATAACGGCTTTATGTTGGTAAGAAAATACATGTGGTTTTAAAAGGTAATCGATTTGAACTATAAGCGGCTTGTTATGTGTTAATAAAGAACTTGAAGTATTTCAAAAGAGTTTTGATTCATTTTGAGAGAAGAAGTAATACTTGATTTGTTTTGAAAACTTAAGAGTTATACTAGCTTTATGGAAAGTTAGGTATAACGTCTTAAGAATGTTTCTTGATTTTGGAAATCGAATGTGTATCGACAAACCAACTGCAGCGTTAATAAAGGAAATGTTTTGTGATTAAGTATTATTAAAACCGGTAGAAACTTCCATCTGCATGAAGCTAAGATGAGACAAAATGATATTTCCTAGATCATGGTCATTGTAATAAGATTGTTGTAAACAAGAATATCCTACTCACATATAAGACTTATGTTTCTCGGATAGTTTAAAGGAGAATTATATTCTTAAATGAATAAGACTATGAACTCTGAAACCTTTCTAAATAAGAAACATGAACATTTGAAATTAGGCAAACTTGGGCGTTTGGAAAATAATGTTGTTACTTGAGTTTTACAAAGAGAAGTGTTTTGATTTACTTCAAAAGATAATCACTATATTTTCATATACTACGTATTGTGTGACTTTTGCGAAAGTAACGTATCTTTTAAAGAATTAATGTATGAAGTACTTTGGGGATAAAACCCGAACTTGTTAGCATATAGTAGAAAGTACCGTGTGTATAACTTGATTGTGTTGGTTTGTGATAGCCTTGTAATACCTTCTTGTTGATTTGATAAGTAAACATGCTAGGATGCTACGTGTGTTAGTATCTTGTGATGTTTGTGTAAAGGGTTTTCCTTTGTTGTGCTTATGTTGTTTAACGATAATTTGTTATGATAGTATTATACATCACTCATCTCTTGAGATGATTCCGAGTTAAAGCGCCTCCGTCACGGGGTAGACTCGGCGGTCGATGGACCTATGATTCGAGACTACCTCATGCGGGTCGAGGGCCTATGCGGAGCTGCGGAGTTCGAGTTAGAGATCGCGGCCCTTGTGGTCATGCGGTCCTTGTGGCCCATGCAGCGAGTCGGGGCAGCTGCCGGGAGTAGCTACCCTCGATGCGGGGTTATACCTCATGCGGGCGATCTGATTGGCCTATGCGAGCTGCGGAAAGTTCGGGGCTAGACGCGCACATTAGATCTGCGGGCAAGTGGTCGCTTTGATCATGTGATGCAGACAGATCTTATGATACGATTCATGACCTTGTTGATGCGTGGGTGTTAGTAGTCGGCTATGCCTTCGCCTTACCCTGCATGCGTGTTATTATGGCACGCAGTGGGACACCGTGTTCATGTGTGTTCCTTGGTGCTTTTATATCATAAAGCTGGCGGTGAGAAGGTATTCCACGGCATGATTGATGTTGTGGGCGTGAGACCCATTGTTATATTTGAGTGATGACTTGAGGCGTGAGTCCACGACTTGACATATCGCTATTATTGTGATCGTAGTTTGGTTATCATACATGTCTCTGCTTTATAGACTATTATGATTTCATTTCTGATATTTTTAGTTTCACATACTGCATTGTCTTGACCTCCTTGAGCTGCGTTAAATCTGCGCAGTAAAGGTACACCATCATTGATCCTCGCTCTTAGGGTCAGATTCGGCGTGTGGGAAAGCTCGTTTCTCGGAGGCTTATCGATGTGGTATAGTCCACTGTTGTTGTAGGTGTTTTCATTCGTGGTATGGCGGGGCCTCTGTCCGCCATTGTTGTCGTATCATTTCTTAAGTGCAGTAAATCTTTGTGTGGCGGGGTTTGTAAAAAGGATTAAAACTGTTCATGTTGGAAAAAGTTGTTATTTATATATATGCCGAAAGGCAAGTTTTTTCTCAGATTATTGTTTCATATTTCATAATATGTCTTGTATCGTTTTATGTTCCGCTGATTACTCTGATGTTGTATCACTAGGGTGCCCGGGGTAAGGCACCAGTCACGGGCCCGGAATCGGGTCTTGACAAACCCTTATCGAAGTGCATAGTATACGTGAGATATGTTTGTGTGATAAGTCCCTGAGAAGTGTGAAATGAAAGGGGGTAGTTGAGCTAAGAAGACCACTAGGTTTTCGTAACTTGATTAGTGAGATTGTTCCAGATCGGGGGGAACAAGAGTTTGGCGCGATAGCGGGTCGGGTTGAGGACCGATCGCGGGTTAACACGTGGCATGTAATGTGGTGGGGTCAGTTCGAGGTGGTCCCGCCAGGTGGTGGGGTCACGAGGGTGTTAGGCCCAAGTTTAGTTAACCATCGTACGAGTTCGTGGATGCGTTCGACCGATGTCGGGCGATGGGGTCACCCATCTTGTCTTTCGATCGGGTATTTACTCGTGATGGGTTATGCGAGATGTTATATCGGGAAGGTTGTAAGGCTGCGAGGTGCCTACTTTCACCTTATGACAGATGGAGCCAGTTACGACTATTTCTTTTCGGAAGTTTTACGAGCGGGGTTAGGAACTCGGTGAGTCTCGATGACGCATTCACCCTGGGCGGTGTTTGGATTTGAGGGTATTGTGAGGATTGTTGCCTCTGTTGAGGAGTGTTTTATAGCTACCATTTGATGTTCGGATGTCGCCTTATGAAGCCTTGTATGGGCGGAAGTGTAGGTTCTTGGCCGATTGGTTCGATGTTGGCAAGATTCGGATAGCTGGTTCATACTTGTTTGCGAGATGTGGATAGGGTAAAGCTTATCGAGAAGAAGTTATTGGCGGCTGAGTCACGAAGTAAATGCGGATGATCGGCGGCGGCGCTGAGTTGAGTTGACGGTAGGTCTTCTTGAAGGTACCACCGGAAAGGTGTGGCGAGTTTGGAAAAGCAGAGAAACTTAGCCTGAGGTACTTGGAGCGTTTTCAGATCCGTTGGAGGATAGGCCAAGTTGCCTATAAGTTAGCTTTGTTGTCCGACGTGGGAGGCAGTGCGTCCGGTCTTTCTTGTTGCTATATTCGGAAAAGTATCGGAGATCCATCCAGAGTGTTCCCAGTTAATGATGACCAAGTTGGAGATAGTAACCCCGAGATTTTGGAAACTGAAGCAATAACAGAAATGTGGTAAGTTATGAGAAAGAGTTCGAGTGTACGAGAAGGGTACGGCGAGTAAGGGAAGAAGCGAGCATGTGTTAAGAACATATAAGTGATCATTTCTTTTGTGCAGTAAAAGTGCGAAGGGAGTATCTTTTAGCCCTTGGGTGGGAGCTTTTGTGATGTTAGAGGTGATTCCTCGTGGACTTGGATGTAAGTATTTGCGCGGGTGTTTTCTGTGGCCATGTGTGGCATTTGCAAACTGGTTAAGCTATGAGGAACTTGATCGTTATCTGTCTTGAGAAGGAACATTCGGGACGAATGTTTCTAAGGAGGGGAGAATGTTATACCCCGTATTTCCAGAGTATGTACGTGAGGGCATACGTATATAAGTTTAAGCCTTAAGTAGGCATAAGGGTCGAAATTTGTGCACAACTAGCGAAAAGAGTTGTTTTCCGACGAAACGTTTTTAGGACCTTGTGAAGGGAAAATTACGGTTGCGACATTTATAATTTTTACGGATTTTTCCGAGAGACGAAATATTTTGGACCAACGAGAGGGCGACATGTGTCACCCTCAAGTTGGCGGAATTGGTGGACGATTTTCTTGGCACGTTTTTGTCATTTTTGTTGCCTAAAACATTTGGTCAATGTTTTGTAGATATTTTGTGTGGTAGATGGATAAGGTGGGACCCACACACACTTGTCCAAATCTTCACCCTCCACTTGCCTTAATCTTGGCCATTGAAAGTCCTATAAATACCCCAGGTTGAAGACTCTTCATCCACTCCACACTTTCTAAGTCTTGAAAATCCCTCTCCTTAGTGTAGCTCTCGTCCAAGAGCTCCCTCCTCCTCAGAAGGCCTCTAGAAAGTACCCCCTCTTGAGTTGTTCTCGTGAAATACCCCTTGGTAGAAAAGTATTCTCAAGTATTGTTACTATTCCAAAATACCTTGGCCCAAATACCTTGTAGTATTCCAAGGTTACCCCTATACTAAAAGCCCAGAAATACTACTATACTTCCTTTCAGTCACAAAAACGAAACCCTAAGGAAAATCTTCATAATTGGTTGAAGTATTAAGAAGAAGTTGCGTAGAACTTCTAAAGGTCGTTTGGAGCGGGTTGGAGCGCCCAGAGTAGGAGCTAAACGTTGCTCAGGATCGACATTTAAACTTGGATAATTTTGGGCTTATCGAGGTAAATACTCTTGTCCTTCTATTGTAATTGGAAATTACATACTGTAGTTATATAGAAATGAGTATAAGATATATAGAAGGATGGTATAAGAGAAGAGAATTGAATTGAAATCACATCAGAAGAATATTAAAGAAGAAGATTGAACTGTACTTACATGGGATTGTATTTCTGATGAACTTGTGTAGTTTAACGGGTAGGGAAGTCTTTGCCCGATTTTCCGTAGAATAGAGAACCCTCTGCTTAGAATATTCTGAGTAGTCTAGATGTTGATAGACGTATATGGCCTTTATAGGTTGAAAGTTACTGCGAGTAGCATGTTCTACTTGAAAGGTGGACAAGGCTAGCAGGGTTATAAGCGGTGGAAGCGTTTTGCTATTTGTCGATAATCGTCGCGAGGTATGTGATTCTTCCTATCCTGTTGAGCATGATATTTTAAAAGAATATATATAGTACGGTGAGCGTCGTGTGTTAAGCGAGCGTGGTTTTCCGCAATGTCTTCTGACTTGAGTCTAAATAATAAGAATCTTGAAGTATTTCAAAAGAATTAAGAATCATTTTTGAAAGAAGAGTAATACTTGGTTTTAAAAGCTTGAGAGTTATACTAGCTTTATGGGAAGTTAGGTATAACGACTTAAGAGAGATAAAAGGAACGATTTACTTAATTGTTTATGAACGCCTTATATTGATTTCGGAAATGAGAATAAGTATCGAACAAACCACTGCAGCGCTAATAAAGGGAAATGTATTGACTAATTAAGTATTATTAAAACCAGTAGAAACCTCCATCTGCATAGAAGCTAAGATGAGACAAAATGATATTATATTTCCTAGATCATGACTGCTTTAATAAGATTGTTATGAACAAGAATAACCTACTCACACATAAGACATATGTTTCTCAAATTGTTTTAAACGTGAATTATATTATTAAGTGATTAAGACTATGAACTACGAAACCTTTCGAAAATAAGAGACTTGAGTAATTGAACTTAGGCAAACTTGAACCTTTGGAAAAGAAGGTTGTTACTTGTCTTTAAAAAGGGAAATTGTTTTGGTTTACTTAAAAAGATAGTCACTCTATTTTAATACTACGGGTATCGTGTGACTCTTGCGAAAGAAACAGGATCTTTTTAAAGAGATAATGTATTAAGTACTTTGGGGATAAAAACCCGAATTTGTTGGCATAAAATAGAAAGTACCTTGTGTGAATAACTTGACTATGTTGGTTTGTGATAGCCTTGTAATACTTTCTTGTTGATTTGATAAGTAAACATGTTAGGATGCTACGTGTGTTAGTATCTTGTGATGTTTGTGTAAAGGGGGTTTCCCTTGTTGTGCTTATGTTGTTTAACGATAAGCCGTTATGTTAGTATTATATCACTCACCTCTTGACATGATATACCGGGGGTTAAGATGCCCCCCGATGCGAGGTACACCTCAGGCAGTCTATGTGACTATGATTCGAGAATACCTCATGCGGGTCCAGGGGACCTATGCGGAGCTACGAGAGTTCCAGGTTAGTGTGCGGTCTATGTGGCCATGCGGTCTATGTGGCCATGCGGACTACGAGTCGGGGCGATGCCGGAGTAGCTACCCTCGATGCGAGGAATACCTCATGCGGGCCTTTGTGTGTGGCTATGCGAGCTGCGGGAAGTTCGAGTTAGACGCGCATTGATCTGCGGCGAGTGGCGGCCGATCATGTGGCGGTCTAGAAAGACCTCGTGATACGATTTATGGCATTATTGGTGCGTGGGTTTTAGTAGTCGGCTATGCCTTCGCACTTACCCGTGCGGTTTTATTATGACATAGGTGGGACTCAGTGTTCATGTGTATTCCTTGGATGTTTTTATATCATGGATCGTAGCGATGAGGAAGAATTCCACGGGCATGATTGATATTGTGGGCATGAGACCCATGGTTATATTTGAGTGTTAACTTTAAGAGGCGTAAGTCACGACTTGACATATTTGCTTACATATTGTGTATCGTAAATTGGTTATCATATATGTCTTACATTTTATATAGACTATTATGATTTCATTTACGATATTTTCGATTTCACATACTTGGTACTGTTGTCTCGACCTCCTTGAAGTGCGTTCATCACCGCGGTAGAGGTACACCAGTCGTCGATCCTCGCTCATAGGATCACAGTTCAGCGTTTTGGGAAGCTCCGTTTCTCCGGAGGCTTATCTTTGGTATAGTCCCCTGTCATTGTAGGTACTTACATTCAGGGGTATGGCGGGGCCCTGTCCCGTCGTTGTTATTATGAAACTCTTAAGTGCAGAAATCTTTATTGTGGGCAGAGTTTGTAAAAAGGATGTAACTGTTCGGGTTCAAGTTTTATGTTTATATATATGCCGAAGGGCAACTTTTCTCGGAAAAACTGTTTCTCACTTCATATTATTTCATGTCTTGTTTTATATTCCGCTGATTACTCTGATGTATGTCTACTTGGGTGCCCGGGTAAGGCACGATCCACGCGGGTTGGTCGTGACACAATGTCATCTGGCTGAAGAGCCACCTGACATCGGTAATCATATGATGGTCAAGCCCCATCACATAACGATGAACCCTATCCGCCGTATAATTACAATAGTATGCGCATTTACGGCCAAGGAGTCAAACTCAAGCTATACTCACGATAGTCCTCGTTATGCCTCAAGGTCAAGAATCATCTGCAGGGCTCTCCTCATGAGGCAATAAGTGATCCATGAAGGCCTCTGTAAACTCCTCCCAAATAGCTGGAAGAGCATCATCACCTCTCGAAAGCAACCACGACTCAAACCAGTTCAACGCAATATCGCGCAACCGGTAAGAGGCTAGCGTATGACTCTCTCTGAAGCCCTAAGAACTGCATGGTCATTGTGTAGCCGAATGAACTCCTGCGGATCCTCCTCGACCTCGAACCATAAAACTCGGGTGGATGACAACCCGTAAAATCCCTAATCCGCCCATGTACCCACTAGGGTGGTATGCTCTCTGTCGTATTTGCCCGCTACTATCTTGGTCAATAATCGGATCTGCTCGTAGTCTCTATACTCGGCACCAGGCCGCGGATCGAGGATCTGCACGGAACCTCTGGATCTACCGCGCTCGGCTCGCCTAATCTTGCGTGGCTGAACTCGCCGACCCGCCTACTACTTCAGGCATAGTCCGTGCATGAGTCCTTGTAACCCTCTGAGTACCGCTAGCAGCTCCTGCTGCTGCCTTGCCTTCAGGCCCAGTCGCTTCCGTGGGCATATCATTTTATAAGACTAGGTCGGAGAGGATTCAACCTAATAAGACAGCTCTCGCAAGATCTCGGAGAGAAGAATGGAAACTAATCCTAAATGTCCTGCGACCTCACGATTATAGATGTGGTGCACAACACACCGATAATCAAGACTACTGAGACACGGTGCGTAGACACTTTTCGAGGACTAATCGCTCGATACCACTTTTGTCACGACCCGACCGGGCGCGGCGGTGCCCTACAGGCACCCTGCTCGTATACATCGAGAGAATAGCGGCGGAACATACACGAAATATATGTGTAAACAATAAACATCACGAGCTGGCCGATAAAGGCGCTTCCAAAATATAAACATAATCAAAAGTACAACTGACTCGATTCTTCTGACCCGACCACATATGTGAATACAGACCTCTAGGAATAACAATCGTGGCGGGACGGGGCCACGCATACCACGAATGTACATAAATCTACAACATCGTGGAAGAAGCGTACTAAAAGAGACAAGCCTCCGAGAAATGGAGCTTACGGCGTCGATAAGTGATCCAACGAGGATCCACCACCTTACCACTTTCTGCGGCATGAACAGCCGGGGAAGGGGTCGATCTGATATGTACTAAGTATGTAAACTGAAATCAGTAATTACAACATAAGTTTAAAAACAAAACCGAGACATGTGCGATAACAAAATTACGATTACCACGATTGCCTTACTAACAATGAGAGTAAATCAAGAGAATACGTACAACATCACAATAGGAGACTCCCGATCATATCATGGGTAGAGAACCCATAGAAACAGGTGGTATAACGTCATGGGGGTTTCTACCCCTCATTTATACTCTTACCCTGAAGCAGGTGGTATAACGTCTTGGGGGTTTTCCCCTCATTTATACTCTTACCCTGAAGAAGGTAATAAAGCAGGTGGTATAATGTCTTGGGGGCTTACCCATCACTTATACTCTTATCCTGGAGAAGGTGGTATAGCGTATTGGGTCCGCCTCACTTATACTCTTACCCTATCTCAAACCGTGATCATACAATAAATAAGCAAGTTAGAAATCCCCCTAACTTCTTATTAGTCTTATTCATCCACACTCTCATTTTAGTTCACTTAAGGCACTAGTATGTTATAATAAATCCGGGAGTTTAACCCAAAGTACTACGTACTTCTAACCTTTTCAAAATGACTCATTTTCATATAAAACTTCCAAGATACTATAAACCGTAGTATCAAGTCAAAATTACTTTTCAAGACAAGTCACAATACCTTTAGAAATAAAGTTAGGTTTCTAAATCAAGTGACTCCTTTTATTATAAAACCCTTAGGCAATTGATGCCTTAAAAATCAAATTGCCTTTTCATTAAAATTAAGTCATTCATCTTTCCATAAAGCAAATATAACCAACTCCCCATAAAGTCGTTACATTCGCTTTATACCTTAGCCATAAACAATTTCCTATCCAAGGGACTTATACGTTTAAAGCTAACAAGTATCACATACTTTAAAACTCTTCAAGTCCCTTAACTTTAATAAAACTTAAGACATCCTTAATACTTTCAAAGAAGCGAGTTAATCTCCTAACTCACCCGACTTGGCCATTCAATAAACTAGTAAAGGATATCAAGATCTTGTACGTCTACCGTACTATATACGCAACTAGTCATGCCAGGATAGGAAAAGTTCTACATACCTCGCCGGTCAAACCACTTGCCAAGTACAAAGTCCCGCGTAGTATGTGTTATACCCGTATTTCAGTATGTATGCGAGGGCGTGCGTGCGAGAATCTGGCGAAAGATTGGAAAGGAAGAAGGAGGTAAATTTTCCACGGAAAAGTTTCGGTTTTGTGAAGGAAAAAGGTTCGTTAATGGGAATTGGATTCCCAGTTTGGTATTCGGACTTCTGGAATATTAGAGAATTATGGAATTTTATTTTCGAAATGGTCACGTGGGGCCACGGAGAAATTCTGTTTTGTAGGCCCACTTTGTTTTGAGATTTTGGCCATTGTGGTTATTTTTGAAGAGCGTTTTTAGGGCCATAAGGAGGGTGACACGTGTCACCCGCCTAGAGTGGCGAAGTTACATTGTCTGCGCACGGTTAAGTCGTTTTTCGACGAAACGTTTTTCGTAACTTGCGAAGGAAAATTACGGCTATGTCGTTTTGTGTTTTTGCGGATTTTTACGAGAGACGGAACCTTTTTGACCAACGGGAGGTGACACTTGTCACCCGTTGTGATTTGGAGGGGCGGTCGAGTGGGTTGGCACTTGGCGATTGGCCCTCAAGTGTGCCTTGTTTGGTGCATTGTTTTGTGGAGTGTTTTGTGGAGTAGGGTTTAGGGTGCACTTGGCTTAATCTTGCCCTTACACTTGCTATACACTTGGAAGGATCTTGGCCATTGGTTGGCCTTTGGGTTTGCTATAAATACCCCCCTCTCTTTGAAGACTTCATCCATTCCAAAAACTTCCAAGTCTTGAAACCCTCTCCTCCCCCTTTGTGAGCTCTTAGCCGAGAGCCTCCCCGCGCCCCCGTGTGGCCTTTGGCGGGGTTCCCTCCCCCTTTGAGGTCTAGTGGTGGTACCCACTGCTAGTTGTTTTCGTATAATACCCCTTGTTGTGGTATAGAAATACTCCCCTAGTATTGTTATAATGCCCAAAATACCTTAGCCTTGTACCTTGTAGTATTCCAAAGATACCTCTTTACGTAGAGTCCGGAAATACTACCTTTTGTCCTTTTAGTCTCAAACCGAAACCCTAAGGAAATCTTCATCGTTGGTTGAAGTATGTGAGTAGAAGTTGGTTAGAACTTCTAAGGGTTGTTTGGAGTGGTTTGGAGCGCAGTGGAGCTAAACCTTGCTCGGGAAGCAACATTAAACTCGGATAATTTTGGGCTTATCGAGGTAATTATCTTGTCCCTCTATTGTAATTGGAAATTACATGTTTGGTTGAATATATAGTTGAAGTATACTATATATGGAACTACTTAGTATTCGGCAATGTCTTTTGACTTAAGCCTGAAGAATAAAGCGAACTGACTGTATTTACATGGGTGTATTGCGGTAGACTTGTGTAGAATTGTACGTCCGGTTAGGCGTGTAAACCCCACTGGTTGGCTTGGTAGCCGGCCTCGATAGAGGAGGAGATTTCTGTTGTTGCGGGGAGGTCTTTGAATTTTCTATAGAAAGATAGAAACTTGTGTTTTGGGGTTAATAGACGTTTGTGACCTTTATAGGTGAAAGTACTAAGAGTAGCGTATTCTACGAGGAGTGGAAAGGGCTAGCAAGGTTGTAGTACTTGGAGCATTTTGCTTATTGTCGATAAATCGTCGCGAGGTATGTGAACCTCTTCCTATCTTTTCTAGCATGATTGTTGTGAACTATGTAGTACGGTAGGCGTCATGTGCTAAGTGATTTGGTTGGTTTAAAACATAGGGTGTTATGATAGCTTTATGGGAAGTTAGTTATAACAACCTTATGTAGTGAAAATGGTTTCTTGATGTTAGAAGTTAAGAGACTTGATCTTATAAGATAAGAGACTTAACTTATTTGTTTTAATGTGGATGTTGTGTGAAACCTCATTCGTGAGTAATGAGTACTTGGTTTTTAAAGGGATAATGTTTCTTGATTTGGAAATCGAATATGTATCGACAGACCAACTGCGGCGTTAATAAAAGAAAATGTATTGAATAATGATGTGTTGTATTAAAACCGGTAGAAACCTCCATCTGCATGAAGCTAAGATGAGACAAAATGATATTACATTTTCTAGGTCATGGTAGGCTGTAATAAGAATGTTGTAAACAAGAATAACCTACTCTCACGTAAGACATATATTACTCAATTGTTCTAAAAGGAATTGAGTGATTAAGTTTATGAACTATGAAACCATTTGAAAATGAAGCTTGAGTAATTGAAACTAGGCAAAGCCGAATTTAGGAAAGAATGTTGTTACTGATTTTGAAAAGGAATGTGGGTTGGTCATTCTAATACTACGTATTGTGTGACTTATGTGTAAGCGGATCTGTTAAAGGATTTAACGTCGTAGTACTTTAGGGTTAAAACCGGACTTCGTCATAAAATGAAAGTACTTTGAGTTGTGGATAACTTGCTATGCTTGTTGTTGTGAAACTTGCCTATGCTTGTTATAATAGCCTTTGTTGTGCAAGAATTGTGTTTCTATACTACCGTCTCGATGGAGTCGGTTGACTTGTTGAGAACTTACTTGGACATGCCGTGTGGCGGAGAAATTCCGCAGATGCGTTCTGGTGATTGTGTTACTTTTGATAATCACTTTGGACATCTTGACACGATCGTAGCGCGCGGGTATGCTTCCATTTTGGTTAAGGTCCGTGGTTAATCGCTTTGGATATCTTGACCACGATCGTAGCGCGGGTATGTTTCCATTTTGATTATCGCCTTGTGATTTCCACTTTGGACATATTGACACGATCGTAGCGCAGCGGGTATCGTCCATTTGGAATGTTGTCTTATATTTCCCTTTGGACATCACGACACGATGCGTAGCGCGCGGGTATCGTCCATTTGGAATGTTGTCTTATTTTCCCTTTGGACATCACGACACGATCGTAGCGCGGGTATGCTTCCATTTGGATTCTTTGTCTTGTTGTTGAGGTCACATGGACATGTCTACACCGATCGCAGTCAGGGGCATGTGGCCGTGGGACATTGGTATTATTGTTGCATCATGGACATGTCTACCGTCACGATATTAGGGCATGCGGCCATAATGCGAACGATTGATGTTGTGGGCGTGAGACCCATAGTTATATTGGAGTGATGATTTTATGTTGTGGCGTAGTTTGGTTATCATACATGTCTCTGCTTTATATAGACTAGTATGATTTCATTTCTGATATTATGCAGTTTCACATACTTGGTACTGTTATCTTGACCCCGCCGAGCTGCGTTCATCTGCAGCGGTAAGTACATCGGCCGTGGATCCTCGCTCATGGGATCACGATTCAGCGCATTTGAAGCTCCGTTTCTCGGAGGCTTATCTTTTAGTAGGTGTTCCGAGTTGTAGGTTCTTGTACATTCGAGTATGGCGGAGCCCTGTCGTCATAGTCGTGTATATCTTAGAAGTGCATGTAATCTTGTTGTAGGCGGGGTTGTAAAAGGATTAAAGCTGTTCAGTTTTATGTATATCTTGAAGGCAAGCTGTTTTGGTTGGCTTTATTTATTATATCTTTTGTTAAATGACTCATGTTTTATGTTCGCTGATTTTCTCGATGTATGTATCACTAGGGTGCCGGTAAGGCACGATCCACGGGCCGGATTTGGGGTGTGACAAAGTGGTATCGAAGCGATTAATCCTCGGAAAGTGTCTGAACCGTGTCTAGTAGAGTCTTGATTATCGATGTGTTGTGCACCACATCTATAATCGAGGCTAGAGACATTTAGGATTGGTTTCCATTCTTCTCATCCCGAGATCGTGCCTTAGAAGTGTGTTGTAAGTTGTACCTCCGACGTATCTCGTTTTTACGATTATGCCTCCCGCAAGGCAACCAGAGCCGAAGGGCAAAGCGTGAGTCCGCTAGTGAATCTGAGGAGAAGTGCGAGCGCGAGCCCGACGACTGAGTTGTGCTTGGTGGCGGGTTTCACGGCGCCGCCCGGCACAGCGAGTTTAGAGCGCGGCGATGGCGATGAGACTCTGATACACGAGCCTCGGTCCACGATGCAGGCGGGGAGATGGGTCGCGAGATGGCGATTATTGGCCAAGGTTGTGGCGGATATGAGCAGTGAATCTGGCGATTCGGTTCGATGCACGATGGTTCACCCCCGGCGAATAGTTTGAGGCTACGAGACTTTACGAGTTGTAGCCCTTGAGTTTTATGGGTCGAGGCACGAGGATGATCGCGAGGAGTTCATCCGGCGATTCTGACGGATCACGCGGGTGATCAAGCTTGGCAGTCTGTGACCTTTGGTTCGCATCGGCTGCGTGATACGATCGATTGGTTTGATTCATGGGAGCTTTCGGGAGAGCATGCACCTCAGCAGTATGGGATGAGTTTTGGGGCTTTCCTCACGCACTTCTTGCCTCCGCGGATGAGAGGGCGCGGTAAACATTTTTGTTCTCGAGGCGAGAGGCGCCGTCGAGTACAATGTCGAGTTCGATTCTTTGGCTCGATATGTCCCTGCGCTAGTTGCGAATATGGAGGATAGGGTGCATCGCTACGTCACGGGCTAGATGATTATATGGCCGAGTCTTGTGCGGGTGTTTCTCTTGGTAGGGCATGGACATTGCCGCATGCGAGCTCATGCACTAGGATGTGAGGCACGGAGGGTCGACGGAATGACTGGATCAGCGAGAAGAGGGCCGGGACGGCAGGTCCTTTGGTGGCTTTCGAGCGGACCGCCTCGGCCGAGCTAGTTATATACCCCGCGGTCTGAGTGGTCCTCCCGTTTCGGGAGGCGGTCGTGGCTCGAGGTTGATTTTCGGCGAGCGGGGTGTTAACGGTGAAGCCACCCACCTCGTTGTGACCATTGTGGTAGACTCCATTTTGGAGAGTGTCGTGCTAGATTGGGAGTTTGTTTTGCATGCGGCCAGCGGGCCATTTGCGGCGTCTACCAAGGGAAGCGCGGATGTTACGACTCGGCGCCGGGATCTGGGCTGGTTCATCACCTTCTGTATACGCCTGCAGTGTGCCTATGATTAGAGTGGGCGGTAGCCGGGTATATCCTTAACCCTCTAGAGTTTTGGTATGCTTGTTATGATGATCTCATTATTGTGTGCTATGTACGGATAGCATTGTGGTATGTATGAGTTAAAATGCATGGTTAGTTGGAAGGATACGTATGGAGGCATGGTAAGTGTGAACCTTAGACTATGTCACGACTGAGACCTTAGGGGTAAGGTCGTCTTGAGTTAAAGATTTATTTTCGACCCTTATCAGAGTAGTAGTACGTGGGATTTATTTGTGTGATAAGTCCGTGGGTAGTGTGAGATGGAAGTGGTAGCTTTCATGATGTGAATTAGTAAGATTGTTCCGGATCGGGGAACAAGAGTTTAGCGCGGTTGGGGGTCGGGTTGAGGACCATTTGCGGGTCAACCCGTAACCCGGTTTGGGGTAAGTCGGTTCTGGGTGGTCCGCCCGGTGGTAGGGTCACGAGGATGCTAGGCCCAGTTTGTATGATCATCGTATGAGTTCGTGGGCGCGTTCGACCGAAGTGGTTCGTAAAAGGCGGGAATGGCCTTAAGGAAGTTTGAGGTTAGTAAGATGACCAAGGTTGGAGGTAGTGACTCGGAGATTTTCGGAGCGGGTAATGGCGAAGTATGGTACGTCTTGGGAGAGTTCAAGTGTTCGAGAAGCACGACGAGTAAGGAAGGAAGATAACGTGTGTTATTTCGTGGCCAGGCGTGGCGTTGACAACTTGCTGGAGGAACTTTATCGTTATCCGTCTTGAGAAGGAACACTCGGGACGAATGTTTCTAAGGAGGGGAGAATGTTATACCCCGTATTTCCAGAGTATGTATGCGAGGGCGTGCGTGCGAGAATACTGCGAGAAAGATTGGAAAGGAAGAAGGAGGTAAATTTTCCACGGAAAAGTTTCCGTTTTGTGAAGGAAAAAGGTTCGTTAATGGGGTGGATTCCCAGTTTGGTATTCGGACTTCTGGAATATTAGAGAATTATGGAATTTTATTTTGGAAATGGTCACGTGGGGCCCAGGAGAAATTCTGATTTTGTAGAGCCACTTTGTTTTGAGATTTTGGCCATTGTGGTTATTTTTGAAGACGTTTTTAGGGCCATAAGGAGGGTGACACGTGTCACCCCACGCTAAGTGGCTCGGAAGTTACATTTGTGCACAACACCCGGTTAGAGTCGTTTTTCGACGAAACGTTTTTCGTAACTTGCGAAGGGAAAATTACGGCTATGTCGTTTTGTATTTTTTCGGATTTTTACGAGAGACGGAACCTTTTTGACCAACGGGAGGGTGACACATGTCACCTCGTTGTGATTTGGAGGGGGCGGTCGAGGTGGGTTGGCACTTGGCCTCAAGTGTGCCTTGTTTGGTGCATTGTTTTGTGGAGTGTTTTGTGGAGTAGGGTTTAGGGTGCACTTGGCTTAATCTTGCCCTTACACTTGCTATACACTTGGAAGGATCTTGGCCATTGGTTGGCCTTTGGGTTTGCTATAAATACCCCCCTCTCTTTGAAGACTTCATCCATTCCAAAAACTTCCAAGTCTTGAAACCCTCTCCTCCCCCTTTGTGAGCTCTTAGCCGAGAGCCTCCTCTCCCACCGTGTGGCCTTTGGCGAGGGTTCCCTCCCCTTTGAGGTCTAGTGGTAGGGTACCACTGCTAGTTGTTTTCGTATAATACCACTTGTTGTGGTATAGAAATACTCCTAGTATTGTTATAATGCCCAAAATACCTTAGCCTTGTACCTTGTAGTATTCCAAAGATACCTCTTTCACGTAGAGTCAGGAAATACTACCTTTTGTCCTTTAGTCTCAACCGAAACCACAGGAAATCTTCATCGTTGGTTGAAGTATGTGAGTAAGTTGGTTAGAACTTCTAAGGGTTGTTTGGAGTGGTTTGGAGCGCCGCAGTGGAGCTAAACCTTGCTCGGGAGCGACATTAAACTCGGATAATTTTGGGCTTATCGAGGTAATTATCTTGTCCTCTATTGTAATTGGAAATTACATGTTTGGTTGAATATATAGTTGAAGTATACTATATATGGAACTACTTAGTATTCGCAATGTCTTTTGACTTAAGCTGAAGAATAAAGAACCCAATGACTGTATTTACATAGGGTGTATTGCAGATGAACTTGTGTAGAATTGTACACGTCAGGTTAGGCGTGTAAACCCCACTGGTTGGCTTGGTAGCGGCCTCGATAGAGGAGGAGATTTCTGTTTGTTGCGGGGAGAGTCTTTGAATTTTCTATAGAAAGATAGAAACTTGTGTTTTGGGGTTAATAGACGTTTGTGACCTTTATAGGTGAAAGTACTAAGAGTAGCGTATTCTACTCGAGGAGTGGAAAGGGCTAGCAAGGTTGTAGTACTTGGAGCATTTTGCTTATTGTCGATAAATCGTCGCGAGGTATGTGAACCTCTTCCTATCTTTTCTAGCATGATTGTTGTGAACTATGTAGTACGGTAGACGTACATGTGCTAAGTGATTTGGTTGGTTTAAAACATAGGGTGTTATGATAGCTTTATGGGAAGTTAGTTATAACAACCTTATGTAGGTGAAAATGGTTTACTGATGTTAGAAGTTAAGAGACTTGATCTTATAAGATAAGAGACTTAACTTATTTGTTTTAATGTGGATGTTGTGTGAAACCTCATTCGTGAGTAATGAGTACTTGGTTTTTTTTAAAGGGATAATGTTTCTTGATTTGGAAATCGAATATGTATCGACAGACCAACTGCGGCGTTAATAAAGAAAATGTATTGAATAATGATGTGTTGTATTAAAACCGGTAGAAACCTCCATCTGCAGAAGCTAAGATGAGACAAAATGATATTACATTTTCTAGGTCATTTCTTTGTAATAAGAATGTTGTAAACAAGAATAACCTACTCTCACGTAAGACATATATTACTCAATTGTTCTAAAAAGGAATTGAGTGATTAAGTTTATGAACTATGAAACCATTTGAAAATGAAGCTTGAGTAATTGAAACTAGGCAAAGCGGAATTTAGGAAAAGAATGTTGTTAGCTGATTTTGAAAAGGAATGTGGGTTGGTCATTCTAATACTACGGGTATTGTGTGACTTATGTGTAAGAAACGGATCTGTTAAAGGATTTAACGTACGTAGTACTTTAGGGTTAAAACCCGGACTTCGTCATAAAATGAAAGTACTTTGAGTTGTGGATAACTTGCCTATGCTTGTTGTTGTGAAACTTGCCTATGCTTGTTATAATAGCCTTTGTTGTGCAAGAATTGTGTTTCTATACTACCGCGTCTCTCGATGGAGGGTCGGTTGACTTGTTGAGAACTTACTTGGACATGCCGGCAGTGACGGAGAAATTCCACGGGTACGTTCCTGTTGATTGTGTTACTTTTGATAATCACTTTGGACATACTGACACGATGCGTAGCGCACGGGTATGCTTCCATTTTGGTTAAGGTCTGGTGGTTAATCGCTTTGGATATACTGACACGATGCGTAGCGCACGGGTATGTTTCCATTTTGATTATCGCCTTGTGATTTCCCTTTGGACATACTGACACGATCGTGGCGCTGCGGGTATCGTCCATTTGGAATGTTGTCTTATATTTCCCTTTGGACATCGACACGATCGTAGCGCGCGGGTATCGTCCATTTGGAATGTTGTCTTATTTTTCCCTTTGGACATACCGACACGATCGTGGCGCGGGTATGCTTCCATTTGGATTCTTTGTCTTGTTGTTGAGTCACATGGACATGTCTACACCGATGCAGAATTCCGGGCATGTGGCCATGGGACATTGGTATTATTGTTGCATCATGGACATGTCTACACCGTCACGATATTCGGCATGCGGCCATAATGCGAACTCGATTGATGTTGTGGGCGTGAGACCCATAGTTATATTGGAGTGATGATCGTTTTATGTTGTGATCGTAGTTTGGTTATCATACATGTCTCTGCTTTATATAGACTAGTATGATTTCATTTCTGATATTATGCAGATTTCACATACTTGGTACTGTTATCGACCCGCCCGGCTGCGTTCATCTGCGCGGTAGAGGTACATCGGTCGTGGATCCTCGCCATGGGATCACGATTCGAGCATTTGAAGCTCCGTTTCTCGGAGGCTTATCTTTTAGTAGGTGTTCCACGAGTTGTAGGTTCTTGTACATTCGGGGTATGGCGGGGCCACTGTCCGTCATAGTCGTGTATATCTTAAGTGCATGTAATCTTTGTTGTGGCGGGGGTTGTAAAAGGATTAAAGCTGTTCGGAGTTTTATGTATATCAAGGCAATGCTTTTGGTTGCTGTTTATTTATTATATCTTTTGTTAAATGACTCATGTTTTATGTTCCGCTGATTTTCTCTGATGTATGTATCACTAGGGTGCCCGGGGTAAGGCACCAGTCACGGGCCCGGATTTCGGGGTGTGACAGTATGTCAACCTATAATATTCACAATACGTCTATTAAAGCCTTACTTCAAACGTAGAATATTATAAGTGTCAAGTCGCTAAATTCTACGGAAAATCGGACAAAGACTCGCTTTGTTTTCACTAACTTTGCCACCTTTTCAAGGCGAATACAATAACCAAACACGCCACATTTAAGGCACAATCAAAGCAATTAATCAATAGGATTACACGCCTACTAGGCGTGTAAAATTCCGCCCATGACGATAACAAACTAATACAACTACTAGTCCAATTCCGGCCAAAATGAATACAACAATACCAATTCTTATCCAATTTCCATTTCAATCCAAATTGGTAGCATAACATGATATCAAGTCGCATTTGATTATAACTACTATAATCTTCAAGTAAGTAACATGCGACGATTTCAAATAAACCACCAATTAGTAATCCAATCTTCAAGTGGCTTGTATAACATTTTGGATTTAAGCTACAAGCAATCCATAATACTTATAAACTTCAATATATCAACTTCATGCTAGCAACATGTAAAGCTAACAACAACAATAAAATAATCTTGTAACACTTTTAAAAGACAAGATTATACCTCAACGAATCTTAATCCAATTCCAAATCCGAAGTCGCTCCTTAGAAACTTAAAGCCTCTTCAAGATGCTTCAATCCGCTAGTTGAGACCCTTAGAACAACACCAACAATTTTCCTTCAAATCTCCAAACAAAACCTAGAAAGACAACTAGGTTTTCGTTTTGCGACTAACCCGTAAACTATCTTTTTCCAAGATTTTTCTATTGAGATATGTTTACAATACACTTAAGAACCTTGGTTTAAAGTGGGGAGCTAAAAGAACAAGGAACAAAGATTTTTCTTTTTCTATGGACATGAACCCGAGAGCATGTGCTCAATGTTCTTCAATTTTGTGAAAATTTGGCAAAGTGTTAAGCTCTCTCTTGCTACTAGTAGTATAATATAGCACATTGGAGGGTCAAGATATGAACAATTGGGTGGCTTGGATAAGCTCTTAGTAAATATCAAGACTTTGTGGGTCCTTTGACTTGGTCAAGATTATCAAGCTTGCTACTTGCAAGACTTAGTCATCCAAGACTATGGTCAATGACCATTTTGGCCATGCCTAATTCGACCAAGGCATCAATAAGGGGGGGGGGTGACACGTGTCGCCCTCCCATTCATCACAATAGTACGTTTTCCGACAATTTCATAATTCCGATAATTTTTTTTACAAGTCTCAAATCTTAACACTTGTGAGTTCTTACGTATGTTCTTAAAACATGTCCTGTAAATACGGGGTGTAACATAACCTGCAAGGCCCAGAAAGCTGCGCACCTCTGTCGGAGTAGTAGGTCTAGGCCAACTCCTGACTTCCTCGATCTTGGCCGTATCCACCCGAATACCATCGGCCCCGACAATATGCCCATGAAATGCCACCGAAGTCAACCAGAACTCACACTTCGAAAACTTGGCGTACAACCGTTGGTCCTGGAGAACTCTCAGCACCGTCTTCAAATGCTCCGCATGCTCCTGCTCTGAGCGGGAATAAACCAAGATGTCATCAATGAATACTATCACAAACGTATCCAAAAGTGGCTTGAACACTCGGTTCATCAAATCCATAAATACCACCGGAGCATTGGTCAAACCGAAAGACATAACCCTGAACTCATAGTGCGTGCTTGGTCCTAATGCGATCTGGGGACATCCGCCTCTCTAACTCGCACCTGATGATAGCCCAATCGCATATCAATCTTGGAGAAACATCTCGCACCCTGCAACTGGTCGAACAAATCATCAATCCTCGGAAGGGGGTATCTGTTCTTAATAGTCACCTTGTTCAGCTGCCTGTAATCAACACACATGCGCAGCGTCCCGTCCTTCTTCTTCACGAACAATACCGGCGCTCCCCAGGGAGAAACACTAGGCCTGATGAAGCCGCTTCTCGAGAAATCTCTCGGTGGTCCTTGACTCTCTCAACTCGGCGGTGCCGTTACGTATGGAAGAATGGATATGAGGTCGAGTATCTGGCAAAGACATCGACACAAAACTCTATCTCCTCTCGGGAGGATGCGGGAAGGTCGTGCGGAAACACATCCGGGAACTCTCGACTCTGGGGTGAAAATCTGGTATTGCGGCCTCGTGATCAAATACCGAATGAGATGGTAGATGTACCGCCTGCACCATCTTCCTAGCCTTGAGGTAAGAAATAAACCTCTTTGTCACGACTCGCCGCGCGACCGGTGCCTACACTCGACACCTGTTGGGTATACATCGAGAGAATAGCAATGAACATACACAACATAAACACAAGTGTTACTATAAAACATCTCAGGCTAGCCGATAAGGCCGCCTTCCAATATAGATAACAAAATCAAAGGTACATCATGCAACATCGCTTCTTACCTTTCCACATATGTGTATCTGACCTGCAGGAATAACAATCGTGGCGGGCGGGGCCCGCCATACCACGAATGTACATAAATCTACAACACGGGAAAAGATCGTACCCCAAAAGAGACAAGCCTCAGGATAATTGGAGCTTACGCCGCCGAATAAGTGATCTAAGAATGTGGATCCGCCCACTTTACCACTTTCTGCATGAGCGGCAGAAGAAGTCGATTACACAATATGTACCAAGTATGTAAAACTGGAAAATACTGTAATTATATCATAAGTCTAAATCAACGCCGGTGTCACGCCCGGTCGGGCAGTGCCTTACCGGGCACCTAGTGATACAACATCGAGAAAACGGCGGAAAATAAAACACGAGTCATGAAACAAGAGATATAATAAATAAAGCAACCAAAGCGATTGCCTTGGTATATACATAAAAACCGAACAATTATCCTTTTTACAAACCACGCGCCGATTACTCTGAGACACTCTAAGATTTACAACAACTATGACGAGACAGGGCCGCCATACCACAGAATGTACAAGAACCTACAACTCGAGGAAACATACAAAGATAAGCCTCGAAGGAACGGAGCTTTCAACACGCAAATGAGATCCTAAGGCGGGGATCCACGGCCAGATGTACCTCTACTGCGGCATGAGCGGCCCACGAAGGAGTCGATGGCCAATTGTACAGTATGTGGCGTCAAATCGTAAATGAAATCATAATAGCTTAAGCGGGAGACATGTATGATAACCAAAATACGACGCAACATAAAGCGATCAAGTCGTGACTCACGCCTCAAAGTCACCACTAAATATAACTATGGGTCTCACGCCCACAACATCCATCATGTTCGCATCGGCGCGTGCCGGAATCTGCGTCGGTGTAGACATGTCCATGATGCAACAATAACAAGGCGCGTGGCCCACGTACCGGAATCTGCGTCGGTGTAGGCATGCCCATGTAACCTCAATAACAATATCTTTGGGTGGTCAACCCTGCGCGTAGCCACGTGCCCGGAATCTGCGTCGGTGTAGACACGTCCATGTTGCGATAACCATATATCGGTAATCAACGGCCGCGTGGCGCGTGCCGGAATCTGCGTCGGTGTAGACATGTCCGTGTGACATCAACAACAAGACGAGAATCAAAATGAAACATACGTGGAATTCTCCATCGCGCGACGCGTCAAGTAAGTTCTCAACAAGTCAACCGCCTCTATCGAGGCCGCGGTATACGTAAATACCACACTTGCACGCAACAAAGGCTATCATCACAAGCATAGGCAAGTTTCACAACAACAAGCATAGGCAAGTTTCACAACAACAAGCAAAGGCAAGTTTCACAACAACAAGCAAAGGCAAGTTTCACAATAACAAGCAAAGCAAGTTTCACAACAACTCAAAGTACTTTCATTTTATGCCAAAGTCGGGTTTTAACCCCAAAGTACTACATACGTTAAGTTCTTTTAAAAGAGATCCATTACTTTTATAAAAGTCACCCGATGCGTAGTATTAGAATGACCAACCCACATTCCTTTTCAAAATCAAGTAACAACATTCTTTTCCTAAGTTCGGTTTGCCTAGTTTTGATTACTCAAGCTTCTCATTTTCAAATGGTTTCATAGTTTCCAAACTTAATCACTTGATTCCTTTTTAGAACAATTGAGTAATATATGTCTCACGTGAGTAGGTTATTCTTGTTTACAACATTCTTATTACAAAGACCATGATCTAGAAAATGTATATCATTTTGTCTCATCTTAGTTTCTATGTAGATGGAGGTTTCTACTGGTTTTAATACAATTCATCATTATTCAATACATTTTCCTTTATTAACGCGGTGGTGCTGTCGATACACATTCGATTTCAAATCAATAAAACATTATCCCTTTAAATAAAACCAAGTACTCATTACTCACGAATGAGGTTTCACACAAACATTCACATTAAAACAAATAAGTTAAGTCTCTTATCTTATAAGATCAAGTCTCTTAACTTCTAACATCAAGAAACCATTTTCTTTACCTCTCTTAAGACATTATACCTAACTCATAAAGCTAGTATAACTCTTTTTAAAACCTTTTAAAACCAAGTGTTACTCTCCTTCCAAAACGATTTATAAATCTTTTGAAATACATCCGATTCTTTATTATAATTAGCCGATTATAATTCACATCGCTTACCTTTTAAAACCACCAAGTATTTTCTTACCTACATAAAGTTGTTATAACAACTTCCCATAAAGCCGTTATAACACTTTATGTTTTAAGAACAATCAAACACGAGTTAACACGTATGCGTCTGCGTACTACATAGTTCACACATATCATGCTAGAAGAGATAGGAAGAGGTTCACATACCTCGCGACGATTATCGACAATAAGCAAAAAGCTCCAAGTACTACAACCACTAGCCACTTTCCACTCCTCGTAGAATACGCTACTCTTAGTACTTTCACCTATAAAGGTCACAAACGTCTATTAACCCCAAAACACAAGTTTCTATCTTTCTACGAAAATTCAGGCGACCTCCCACACATGGCGTAAATCTCCTCCTTTATCGAGGTCGGCTACCAAGCCAACCGGGGGTTAACACGCCTAACGGGACGCTGCAATTCTTCAAGAATGCTACATAAGTCTCATGTAATACACTAGGTAATTACTGATTCGATTCTTCTTTATTATCCTACATGTGATTATTGTTCAATTCTTTATTCTTGTGCTTAAGTCAAAAGACATTGCCACAATACTAAGTTCAGTTCTATATATAGTATACAACAACTATATATTCAACACTTATGTAATTTCCAATTACAATAGAAGAATGAGTGTTTACCTCGATAAGCCCAAAATTATCCAAGTATAAAGTCGATCCGAGCAGCGCTAGCTCCTACTCGCGCTCCAAACAACCCTTAGAAGGTCTAACCAACTTCTACTTACAACTTCAACAACGGGTGAAGATTTCCTTAGGGTTTCGTTTTTGTGGCTAAAGGAAGGATAATCGTATTTTCTGGCCTTTTGTATAAGTTTAACCGTGGGAATACTACAAGGTATTTGGGCCAAGGTATTTGGGCATTATATCAAGACTAGGATAGTAGTTCTATGCCACAAAGGGGTATTATCTGAAACAACTAGGCTGGGGTACCACGGCTAGCACCACTAGGAGGGGATACTTTCGGCCAAGGCCTTCTCAAGGGGAGGGGTGTGGCGGACGAATACAACAAGGAGAGGAGGAGATTTCAAGACTTAGGCACATTTTTGGATGAAGAACTCTTCAAGCTTAGGGGTATTTATAGGTCTAGGAATGGCCAACCAATTGCCAAGATCCATCCAATTGTATAGCAATTGTAGGGCTAGGATTCCCATAATTACACCTTATCCATCTACCACCAAAATTTCCTACCTAATCCTTGACAAAAGCCAAGGCCAAATCGCCCACCATTGCGCTCAACCTCATCCAATGTGAGGGTGACACATGTCACCCTCCCGTTGGTCCAAAATGTTTCGTCTCTCGGAAAAATCCGCAAAAATTATAAATGACATAGCCGGAAATTCCCCTACGAAAGCTGTGAAAACGTTTCGTCGAAAAACGACTCTAACCGTGTTGTGCACAAAAAGAATTCGCCCAAGCCTAAAGAAGTTCGAAAATTTCTACGTCGTCCCCACGTACATACTGGAAATACGAGGTATAACATTCTCCTCTCCGAAACATTCGTCCCGAATGTTCCTTCTAAGTCTCAAAACAAACGTGCGTCAGTATAATCTTCACTACTATACTTACGAGAATCAAACATGCCACACCTGGCCACAAAATAACATGCGTGCAAAACCCAAATCCACGCCAACGAGGAACCACCTCAGTTAGCACAAAAGTCCCCACCAAGGTCTAAAATATACTCCCGCACCTCATTCACAAAAGCGATCACACACGTTCACTTCTCCTCTATCTCGTCGTACCGCTTCTCGAACACTCGAGCTCTTTCTAGTATCCGTACTCACACTCAGCGTTTACGTTTCCAACCCTTGGAGTTACTACCTCAAACTTGGTCATCTTACTACCTCGATTTCCTCTAAGGCCATTCTCGGCCTTCACGATTGCAGTCGAACATATCTATGAACTCATACGATGGTCATCTAAACTTGGGCCTAGCACCCTCGTGACCCTGCCACCTGGCGGGACCACCCAGAGCTGACCCTTCCTCGAAACGGGACGCGGGTTGGCCCGCAAAATGGCCCAAACCCGACCATCATGGCGCCAACTTCGCTCGCCGACACGGAACACATCATGGAAGCTACCACTTCCATCTCACACTAACCAGATTTTTAAATCACACTATAGCACAAAGCTATCCGAACATAACATTAAGCACATCAACAACATCAATACATACAAAACTCTAGAGGGTTAAGGATATACCTGAAACTAGGCGGTTCAAGGACCGCTAAAACTGGGAACTTCCACCGCGACCTCTCAGTGGCATGGCTCACAGTAGTGCATGCTATCTACCAGCGCTACCCACAGTCGAGACGGTCTCGTCATATGGCCTGGTGGCGCAAGAATAACAAGCTCCTTGGTACTACGACACTCCCGAAATGCGGTCTACGCATCGACCAGAGGTAGGGGTATTGCGTCAGCAACACCTACTCGCAGAACATTCAAACACAGGAGCCACGACTGCTCCTCAATATCCCAAGGTCCCGAAAGGCTGCGGAGGACCACTCTGCAATGGCGGAGTACATAACTAGTCTGCTTCTTGGCGGTCCGCCTCGAAAGTCGCTAAAATATCCGGCCGTCTTGGCCTTAACCTGTGGCGGTCCACCGTCGATCTGCGCTCGCCGCGCAGTCATGAGCACGAATGCGGGCAATGTCCATGCGGTGAAGAGAAACACCGCACAAGACTCGGCCATATAATCATCTAGCGGTGGCGTGGCGATGCACCCTATCCTCGATATTCTGCACAAAGCGCGGGGACATATCGAGCCAAAGAATCGAACTCGACATTGTACTCACGACGGTCGCCTCTGCGTCTCAAGAACAAAAATTTGTCGGCCCGTGCCCTCCTCATCTGCGGAGGCAAGAAGTGCGTGAGAAAAGCCCCCGAAAACTCATCCCATCTTGCTGAGGTGCATGCTCTCCGGAAAGCTCACGAATCAAACCAATCGATTGCGGTATCACGCGGCCGTCGAACGAAAGGTCACGACTCGGTCTCTGAAGCCTTGATCACTCGCGACGATCCTTCAGAATCGACGGATGAACTCCTGCGGATCATCCTCGTGCCTCGACCCATAAAACTCTGGCGGGCTACAACTCGAGAAGTCTCGTAGCCTCAAACTATTCGCTCTCGGGTGCACCACGGTCTTCTTTGGGCAGGCTAACTGCGTCCGGCCTATCTCCATATCGGCCTGCCACAACTCGCCAATAATCGCCATCTCGCGTGACCCGTCTCCCCGCTCGGTGTGGGGTGGAGGCTCAGTCTTGTAGTCTCAGCAGCCATCGCTGCGGCTCTAAACTCTATTTGGTCTTGTGGCGGCGTCAAAACTTCGCCGTCAAGCACTACTCAGTCTTGGCCGGGCTGCGCCTCGTACTCCTCAATCCCACTAGCGACTCCTCGGTGCCATGCCCTGGGCCACTGGTTGCCTTCGCGAGGCATAACGGTAAAAGCGAAACACGTCGGAGGGTCCAACTTACAACACAACTCTGGGCACGATCTCGGAATGAGAAGAATGAAACCAATCCTAAATGTCCTATAGCCTCACGATTATAGATGTGGTGCACAACACACCGATAATGAAGACTTACTAGACACGGTGCGTAGACACTTTCCGAGGACTAAGCGCTCGATACCACTTTGTCACGCCCGAATTCGGGCGTGGTCGTGCCTTACCGGGCACCTAGTGATACAACATCGAGAAAACCAGCGGAAAATAAAACACGAGTCATGAAACAAGAGATATAATAAATAAGCAGGCCAACCAAAGCAGCTTGCCTTGGTATATACATAAAAACGAGCAGTTATCCTTTTACAAACCACTTGCAACAATTACTGCACTCTAAGATTTACAACAACTATGGCAGACAGGCCCGCCATACCCACGAATGTACAAGAACCTACAACTCGTGGAAACATGCAAAGATAAGCCTCAAGGAAGGCGGAGCTTTCAACACGCTGAAATGAGATCCTAAGAGCGGGGATCCACGGCCGATGTACCTCTGCGGCATGAGCGCGGCCCGAAGGAGGTCGGTACAGTACGTGAAATCACAAATCGTAAATGAAATCATAATAGCTTAAGCGGGAGACATGTATGATAACCAAAATACGATCGCAACATAAAGCGGTCAAGTCGAGGACTCACGCCTCAAAGTCACCACTCAAATATAACTATGGGTCTCACGCCACAACATCCATCATGTTCGCGTCGTGGCGCGTGCCCGGAATCTTTGCGTCGGTGTAGACATGTCCGTGATGCAACAATAATAACAAGGTCGCGTGGCCACGTGCCGGAATACTACATCGGTGTAGACATGCCCGTGTAACCTCAATAACAATATCTTGGGTGGTCAACCTGCGCGTAGCCACATGCCGAATCTTTGCGTCGGTGTAGACGCGTCCATGTTGCGATAATAACCATATATCGGGTAATCAACCCGCCGCGTGGCCGCGTGCCGAATCTTTGCGTCGGTGTAGACATGTCCATGTGACATCAACAAGACAAGAATCAAAATGGAAACATACGTGGAATTCTCCATCACCGCCAAAGACGTCAAGTAAGTTCTCAACAAGTCAACCGCCTCTATCGAGCGCGGTAACGTAAATACCACACTTGCACAAAGGCTATCATCACAGCGTAGGCAAGTTTCACAACAACAAGCATAGGCAAGTTTCACAACAACAAGCAAAGGCAAGTTTCACAACAACAAGCAAAGGCAAGTTTCACAATAACAAGCAAAGGCAAGTTTCACAACAACTCAAAGTACTTTCATTTTATGCCAAAGTCGGGTTTTAACCCCAAAGTACTACATACGTTAAGTTCTTTTAAAGAGATCCATTACTTTTATAAAAGTCACCCGATGCGTAGTATTAGAATGACCAACCCACATTCCATTTTCAAAATCAAGTAACAACATTCTTTTCCTAAGTTCCGGTTGCCTAGTTTGATTACTCGAAGCTTCTCATTTTCAAATGGTTTCATAGTTTCCAAACTTAATCACTTGATTCCTTTTTAGAACAATTGAGTAATATATGTCTCACGTGAGTAGGTTATTCTTGTTTACAACATTCTTATTACAAAGACCATGATCTAGAAAATGTATATCATTTTGTCATCTTAGTTTCTATGCGGATGGAGGTTTCTCTTGGTTTTAATACAATTCATCATTATTCAATACATTTTCCTTTATTAACGCCGCGGTGGTGCAGTCGATACACATTCGATTTCCAAATCGATGAAACATTATCCCTTTAAATAAAACCAAGTACTCATTACTCACGAATGAGGTTTCACACAAACATTCACATTAAAACAAATAAGTTAAGTCTCTTATCTTATAAGATCAAGTCTCTTAACTTCTAACATCATAAACCATTTTCTTTACCTCTCTTAAGACATTATACCTAACTCCCATAAAGCTACTATAACTCTTTTTAAAAACTTTTAAAACCAAGAGTAACTCTACCTGCCAAAACGATTTATAAATCTTTTGAAATACATCCAGTTCTTTATTATAATTAGCCAGTTATAATTCACATCAGTTACCTTTTAAAACCACCAAGTATTTTCTTACCTACATAAAGCTGTTATAACAACTTCCCATAAAGCCGTTATAACACTTTATGTTTTAAGAACAATCAAACACAGTTAACACGTATGCGTCTACCGTACTACATAGTTCACACATATCATGCTAGAAGAGATAGGAAGAGGTTCACATACCTCGCGACGATTATCGACAATAAGCAAAAGCTCAAGTACTACAACGCACTAGCCCTTTCCACTCGCCGGTAGAATCGCTACTCTTAGTACTTTCACCTATAAAGGTCACAAACGTCTATTAACCCCAAAACACAAGTTTCTATCTTTCTACGAAAATTCGGCACTCACATGGCAGCGTAAATCTCCTCCTTTATCGAGGTGCTACCAAGCCAACCAGGGTTAACACGCCTAACCGGACGCGTACAATTCTTCGATGTGCTACATAAGTCTCTTGTAATACAGTAGGTAATTACTGATTCGATTCTTCTCTTTATTATCCTTCATGTGATTCTGCTCAATTTTATTCTTTATTGTGCTTAAGTCAAAAGACATTGCCACAATACTAAGTTCATCTATATATAGTATACAACAACTATATATTCAACACTTATGTAATTTCCAATTACAATAGAAGGACGATAGTGTTTACCTCGATAAGCCCAAAATTATCCAAGTATAAAGTCGATCTGAGCAACGCTTAGCTCTACTCGGCGCTCCAACAACCCTTAGAAGTTCTAACCAACTTCTACTTACAACTTCAACAACGGGTGAAGATTTCCTTAGGGTTTCATTTTGTGGCTAAAGGAAGTATAATCGTATTTTACGGGCTTTTGTATAAGTGTAACCTTGGGAATACTACAAGGTATTTGGGCCAAGGTATTTGGACATTATAACAATACTAGGAGAGTATTTCTATACCACAACAAGAGGTATTATACGAAAACAACTAGGCTAGGGGGGGGGTACCCCACGGCTCGCACCACTAGGAGGGGATACTTTCGGCCAGGGCTTCTCAAAGGGGAGGGTGTGGCGGGCCGAATACAATGAGAGAGGAGGGAGATTTCAAGACTTAGGCACATTTTGGATGAAGAACTCTTCAAGCTTAGGGGGGTATTTATAGGTCAAGGAATAGCCAACCAATGGCCAAGATCCATCCAAGTGTATAGCAAGTGTAGGGCTAGGATTCACCTAAGTACACCTTATCCATCTACCACCAAAATATCCTACCTAATCCTTGACAAAAGCCAAGGCCAAATCGTCCACCATTGCGCTGACCTCATCCAATGTGAGGTGACACATGTCACCCTCCCGTTGGTCCAAAATGTTTCGTCTCTCGGAAAAATCCAAAAATTATAAATGACATAGCGGAAATTCCCTACGAAAGTCGTGAAAACGTTTCGTCGAAAACGACTCTAACAAGGTGTTGTGCACAAAAGAATTCGCCAAGCCTAAAGAAGTTCGAAAATTTCTACGCACGCCCCCGTACATACTGAAATACGGGTATAACAGGAGACATGTATGATAATCGAATCGATTACCGCTGTGCCTTACTAACAATGAGAGTAAATAGTAGGTGTATACTTTACGAAAAATAGGATTGGAATCCTACTCGCGACTATTTCACGCGTAGGTCGGTGGACTGTGTGAGGTATTCCTCGCGTGAGACTATTTCACCGCATAAGCCCTTACGGACTCGCGTGAGGTATTCCTCGCATAAATTTGGACCGCCGCGTGGGACTATTTCACCCGCATAAGCCCTTACGGACTCGCATGAGGTATTCCTCGCATCGTGGGTAGCAAATCCACGGAAATATACAATGCCACAATCCCGGGGAATGACCCCGCAACGAATAATATATTACTAGCCCAAATCCGGCTATCACACATAACATAAGCACTACTGGCTTATCATACAATATGTAAGCAAGTTAAGAAATCCCCTAACCTCTTACTATCCTTGTTTATAAACACTCTCATCTTAGTTTACCTAAGGCACTAGCATGTCTTTTATAAAAATCCGGGAATTTAACCCAAGTACTACGTACCTCTACTCTTTAAAACAATGACTCTTTTTAGTAGAAAACTTCCAAGATACTATTAATCCTAGTATCAAGTCCGAATTACATTTCAGGCAAGTCACAACACTTTTTAGAAATAAAGCTAGGTTTCTAAATCAAGTGACTCCTTTTCTTATAAAACCCTTAGGCAACTGATACTTTAAAATCGAATTGCCTCTCATTAAAACAAGCCATTTACCTTTTCATAAAGTCAATATAACCAACTTCCCATAAAGTCGTTATATTCACTTTATACAGTAGACAAGTGCAATTTTCTATCCAAGGGCCTTATACGTTTAAGACGACACAAGTATCACATACTTTAAAACTCTTCAAGTCCCTTAACTTTAACAAGACTTAAGACATCCTTAATATTCTCAAAGAAGTGAGTTACTCTCCTAACTCACCCGACTTGGCATTTCATAAAACAATTAAAGAATGTCCAGGTCTTGTACGTCTACCGTAGTATATACGTAAAACTAGTCATGCTCAAAGGATAGGAAAAGTTCTACATACATTGCCGGGTCAAACCACTTGCCAAGTACAAAGTCCCGCCCGGAGTGTGTCAACCTATAATATTCACAATACGTCTATTAATGCCTCACTTCAACGTAGAATATTATAAGTGTTAAGTCGCTAAATTCTACGGAAAATCGGACAGCACCTCCTTTGTTTCTACTTACTTTGCCACCTCTTTCGAGGCCGAATTCAATAACCAACAAACCCAATTGGCTCACCACAATTTAAATAAGGTAGCCCAATACAAATGGTCCTTTCCGATTATAAGGTACAACCACCATAATTCCATCCGTAATGTTTTCATGCATGCTATAGTCACAACCAATTTCCCAATTATAAGCGTATACTTACATAACATGCGACAAGTATAACTATCGATTTCCTTGGTATTTCTCATTTCAAATGGCTAGCAAAATCCATAATACATATCAATCTAACACATGATTCACGTGGTCAATATTAACTATAACAAGGATTATTATCAATTCCAAGAGAAGAGGAAATCTCTTACCTTTTTGGGTTAGCCCACTAAAGCACTTTTTCTTCAACTCCTATCCCCGTCAACCTCGTCCTCGTGCTTCCCACAAGCTTACCAACACTTTGCCTTCTTACCGCCGCTCCAACAAAACCCACTAAGCTAGGCTTTCTTAAATCTCTAGAGAGAAAGGGAGAGGGCTTTTAGGAGTTCTAAGATGAAATGACCAAGTCTTTCAAGACTTGGTCCTAAAATAGGGTCCTTTTTGTGGTCAACATGATGGGAGGGACACTTGTCACTCTCCCATAGGCCCTTTTCGAAAATATCCCCTGTTTTAAGCACTGCCCGCAGAAAAAATCCCGCTTTGGCGCCGCGGCCCTGCAGTCGGTGCCGCGGCGCCGAAACCTCCGAGGATTTTCAGTATTAGTGGCGCCGCGGCCCTGTTGACGGCGCCGCGGCGCTGAGACGCCTGATACGAAAATCCTTCCTCTACGCCTGCTTACAGAATTTCTAACGCCCATACCTCTCCGCTCCGATGTCCTATCAACGAGCGGTTTGTTGCGTTGAAAACTAGACTCATCCAACTTTATACTAGGCTTGCTAAACACCCCATACATAAAAAAAATAATTGGGGTACCACACTCCAAATAAGACTTAAAATCCGTTCGACACATGATTGCCAACTTATCTAATATTTGAATTTACGGGGTGTAACATTCTTCCCCCCTTAGAAACATTCGTCCCGAATGTTCTTTCGGAGTAAACTTTTAATTAGCAACATAGCTTCCTTTCACAACCCCGACCTACCCATAATGTCACACAAGGCCACATAATAGCATTAAGCAAAATAAACACTTCAATTAAAACTTGGCAAGTAAGGGAAGATGGATTACCTGAAGGTATAGGGAATAAGTGAGGATACTTCCTCAGCATGTCCTCCTCTGCTTCCCAAGTCATCTCCTCCCGGTTATCATTTCTCCACAGGACTTTGACGGAAGCTACATCCTTGGTCCGCAGTCGCCTGACCTGGCGATCGAGTATCGCTATGGGACTCTCCTCATACGATAACCCCTCCGTTACCTGGACCTCACTGGTAGGGAAAACTCTCGCTGGATCTCCGATACACTTCCTCAACATAGAAACATGGAAGACCGAATGTACCGCCTCTAACTCTGATGGTAGAGCCAACTCATAGGCAACCTTGCCCACGTCGAACCAACCAATCGGCGATCTACATTTCCGCCCATATAAAGCCTCATATGGCGCCATCTGAATACTGGAATGGTAGCTGTTGTTATAAGCAAACTCCACAAGGGGCAAATGATCCTCCCAGCTACCACTGAAATCAATCACGCAGGCTCGTAGCATATCCTCAAGTGTCTGGATAGTACGCTCTGCCTGCCCGTCAGTCTGAGGATGAAATGTTGTACTGAGACTCACCTGTGTCCCTAAACCCTTCTGGAAAGACCTCCAGAAGTTAGCTGTAAATTGGGCTCCCCTATCAGATATAATATACACCGGGACGCCGTGCAGTCTCACAATCTCTCTGATGTATAATCTGGCATAGTCCTCGGTAAACGCGTCGATCGAAGGAAATGGGCTGATTTCGTCAGCCTGTCAACAATAACCCAAATGGAGTCGTACTTCCTTTGAGTACGAGGTAACCCTGTAACAAAGTCCATGTTGATTACCTCTCACTTCCAAGTCGGAATCTCAAAAGCCTGCAATAATCCGCTGGGCCTCTGGTGCTCGACCTTGACCTGTTGGCAATTAGGACACTGTGCAACAAAACCTGCCACGTCCCTCTTCAGGCCATCCTACCAATACAAACATCTGAGGTCATGGTACATCTTGGTCGACCCCGGATGAATAGAATAACGTTTACTGTGTGCCTCCCCCAGAATCTTCTGACGAAGTCCTGTCACATCGGGAACACACAACCGGCCCTCAAATCTCAGCACCCCATCAGGCGCTACCTCGAATAGACTCTTCTCTTCCCAAAGAGCTGCATCTCGATACCGCACAACCGGGTCCTCCAACGCCGCCTCTTCACCTCATCAACGATGGAAGACTCGGCAACCTCACGAACCCGCACCCACTATCGTCGGTATCGATCGGTCGAACCCCAGCTTGCTAATCGTGGATCGGACGGACCGTATCTGTCTCTCCGATCGCACCTCGCGGGCTCCCATCGATCTACGACTAACGTCATCAGAATTCGTTGGCTTTCCCGGATGGTAGAGAATATCAACATCATAATCTTTCAAAGAACTCTAACTACCGTCTGTCTCAGTTCGACTCCTCTGCTGAAGATATACTTGGAGGCTCTTGTGGTGCATAAATATCCACATGAACCCGTCATAAATAGTGTCTCCAAATCTTCAAGGCATAAATAACGCGCCAACTCTAAGTCATGGGTAGGGTAATTCCTCTCATGCTTCCGAATCGCGAAGCATAAGCTATAACCTTGTCGTCTTTGCATCAAAACACACCCTAGCCCGATGCGAGGCATCACAATAGATCACGCACTGCCTAACCCGCCGGGAAGAGTAAGGCGGGGTAGTCAACCTCTCCTTCAAATCGAAACCCTTCTCGCAAGCTTCGCTGGAACTTGGCGCCTTACGAGTCGCCTAGTCAGCGGATCTTGCTGAAATCGCAAGCGCTCCACAAACCTACGATAATAACCCACCAGTCTAAGAAAGCTGCGCACTCGGTCGGAGTAGTAGGTCTCGGCCAAGACTTGCCTCGATCTTTGCCGCATCCACTAACGCCATCAGCCCGATAATATGCCCGGGAATGCCATCGAGGCCAACCAAAACTCACACTTGGAGAACTTGGCGAACAATCGCCGGCTCCGAGAACCCTAAGTACCGTTCTCGAGTAGTGCGTGCTCGCTTCGTGAATAAACCAGATGTCGTCAATGAATACTATCACAAATGTATCCAAGAATGGCTTAAACACCGGTTCATCAAATCCATAAATACCCTGAGCGTTGGTCAAACCGAAAGACATAACCCTAAACTCATAGTGCCCATATCGGGTCTGAATGCGATCTTTGGGATATCGCCTCTCGAACTCGAACGATGATAACGGACCGCAGTCTATCTTTGAGAAACACCTCGCACTTCGCAACCGGTCAAACAAATCATCAATCACGGGGAGGGTGTAACGCCCGAACCGGGCAGATCGTGCCTTACGGGCACCCTGGTGATACAACATCGAGAAAACCAGCGGAAAATAAAACATGAATCATGAAACAAGAGATATAATAAATAAGCAGGCCAACAAAGCAGTTGCCTTCGGTATATACATAAAACCCGAGCAGTTTAATCCTTTTACAACCCGCCACACAAAGATTCTGCACTTAAGATTTACAACAACTATGACTGACGGGCCCGCCATACCACGAATGTATAAGCATCTACGCACTCGGGGTAACATACCAAAAGATAAGCCTCGAAGGAACGAGCTTTCAATCTGAAAGGTGATCCTAAGCGGGGATCGACAACGATGTACCTTTTACTGCGGCGTGAACGCAGCCCGAAGGCGAGGTCAAGCATAACAGTACTAAGTATGTGAAACACAAATATTGTAAATGAAATCATAATAGTCTATATAAAGCGGGAGAGCGGTATGATGACCAAACTACGATATATAACATATAACGATTCATCAAGAGCGAGGACTCACGCCTCCAAATTATCACTCGTGCGTGGAATTTCTTCCTCACCGCTAGCGATTTATGATATAACAATACCAAGGATTATACATGAACACCATGTCCCACTGTTATAAAAACCGTGCAGGACAAGTATAACTACGAGATCCGACCGTACCAATAATACAATGCAACAAAACACGGCGTCACGGGCAAGTGCGAGAGCGACTCACAGGATACCAAGGTCACGCGCGGTGGCCGGCAAGTCTGGTGACCACCGGGGACGAGGCGTATCACGAAACCGTCACTATAATCGAGCGGGGCAAGTCAGGGTGACTACCGGATACAAGGCCGAATCGCCACGAGGCGGGGCGAGCCGGCCACCACGGGGACCAAGGCGAACGAGAATAAACCTCGTGGAGAGCTAGTCCATGGAATAACACTATCACGAGGAGCATACCCGTGGAATTCTCCATCACCGCCAAAGACGCGTCAAGTAAGTTCTCAAGTCGGCCGCCTCATCGAGAGACGCGGTATCTGAAATACCACACTTGCACAACAAAGGCTATCATCACAAGCATAGGCAAGTTTCACAACAACAAGCATAGCAAGTTTCACACAACTCAAAGTACTTTCATTTTATGCCAAAGTCGGGTTTTAACCCCAAAGTACTACATACGTTAAGTTCTTTTAAAGAGATCCATTACTTTTATAAAAGTCACCCGATACGTAGTATTAGAATGACCAACCCATATTCCTTTTCAAAATCAAGTAACAACATTCTTTTCCTAAGTTCCGGTTTGCCTAGTTTGATTACTCAAGCTTCTCATTTTCAAATGGTTTCATAGTTCATAAACTTAATCACTTGATTCCTTTTTAGAACAATTGAGTAATATATGTCATGCGTGAGTAGGTTATTCTTGTTTACAACATTCTTATTACAATGACATGATCTAGAAAATGTAATATCATTTTGTCTCATCTTAGTTTCTATGCAGATGGAGGTTTCTTGGTTTTAATACAATTCATCATTATTCAATACATTTTCCTTTATTAACGCTGCGATGGTGCAGTCGATACACATTCGATTTAGAAATCGGAAACATTATCCTTTTAAATAAAATCAAGTACTCATTACTCACGAATGAGGTTTCACACAAACATTCACATTAAAACAAATAAGTTAAGTCTCTTATCTTATAAGATCAAGTCTCTTAACTTCTAACATCGATAAACCATTCTTAAGCCGTTATACCTAACTTCCCATAAAGCTAGTATAACTCTTAAGTTTTCAAAGCACAATACTACACTTCTTTCAAAACGATTCATAAATCTTTTGAAATACTTCAAGTTTTATTATAACGCCTGAGCGATTATAAATCAAATCAATTATCTTTTAAAAACCACAACCCATTTTCTTACCTACATAAAGTCATTATAACCAACTTCCCATAAAGCCGTTATAACACTTTATGTTTCAAACCAATCAAATACATTAAACACGTATGCGTCTACGTACTACATAGTTACACACATATCATGCTAGAAGAGATAGGAAGAGGTTCACATACCTCGCGACGATTATCGACAATAAGCAAAAAGCTCCAAGTACTACAACCTTGCTAGCCCTTTCCACTCCTCGAGTAGAATACGCTACTCTTAGTACTTTCACCTATAAAGGCCACAAACGTCTATTAACTATCTAGATCTTAACGTAGAACATTCTACAGAAAATTCGGCAGCACCTCCCCCCCCCGCAACAACGTAAATCTCCTCCTCTATCGAGGCCGGCTACCAAGCCAACCGAGGGTTTTACGCCTAACTGACGTGTACAATTCTACACAAGTCTCATCGCAATACGATCTATGTAAATTACGATTCGATTCTTCTCTTTATTATCCTTCATGTGATTCTGTTCAATTCTTCATTCTTGGGCTTAAGTCAAAAGACATTGCGCGATTAAGCTTAGTTCTATATATAGTATACTTCAACTATATATTCTAACAACATGTAATTTCCAATTACAACTAGAGGGACAAGATAATTACCTCAATAAGCCCATAATTATCCAAGTTAAATGTCGATCCTTAGCAACGTTTAGCTCCAACTCCGGTGCTCCATCGCTCCAAACAACCCTTAGAAGTTCTAACCAACTTCTACTTAAATACTTCAATCAATCAATGAAGATTTTCTTAGGGTTTGGTTTGAGACTAAAGGGACAAAGGTAGTATTTAGGACTCTACGTATAGAGGTATCTTTGGGATACTACAAGGTACAAGGCTAAGGTATTTTGGGCATTATAACAATACTTGGAAGACAACTTTCTACCAAGGGGGTAGGCTCGGCTAGCACAACTAGGCTAGGGGAGGGTGTTCTCGGCCAAAGGCCACACGAAAAGGGGGAGGGTGAAGGCTCTCGGTTTAGAGCTCACAAAGGGGGAGGAGAGGGTTTCAAGACTTGGAAGTTTTGGAATGGATGAAGTCTCCACATCTAGGGGGGTATTTATAGCAAAACCAAAGGCCAACAAGGGCAAGATCCTCCCAAGTGTATAGCAAGTGTAAGGGCAAGATTAAGCCAAGTGCACCCTAAACCCTACTCCACAAAACATGGCACAAGACAAGGCACAAAACAAGGCCAAAACAAGGCACAAAATAAGGGCGATAGGCCTCAAACAGTGACCAATTCGGCCAACCCAACGCCCACTGAGGGTGACAAGTGTCACCCTCCCATTGGTCCAAAACATTTCGTCTCTCGGAAAAATTATAAAAATACTAAATGACATAGCGGAATTTTCCCTACGAAATGGAAAGCGTTTAGTCAACGACTCTATCGGGGTTGTGCACAAAATTTCGAAACATGCCTAACTTAAGGCTCAAAATTCGTACGTACGTCCATACGTACATACTCTGGAAATACGGGGTATAACATTCTTCCCCCCTTAGAAACATTCGTCCCGAATGTTCCTTCAAGGTCTCAAAACAAACAGGCGTCAGTATAGTCTTCACTGCTATACGTACGAAAACAATCATGCCACACCGCCACAAAAACACGTTCACTTCTCCCTTTCGTAGAACTCGTCACGAACACTCGAACTCGTTCTAGTATCCGTACCACACATCCAACGCTTGTTTCCAACCCGAGTCACTACCTCGAACTTGGTCATCTCACTAACCTCGATTTCCCTAAGGCCATTCGGCCTTCACGAACGATTCGGATCGAGCGCGTCCACGAACTCATACGATGGTCATCTAAACTTGGGCCTAGCACCTCGTGACCTACCACCTGGCGGGACCACCCGAGCCCGACCCGCTGGCCGGGTTACGGGTTGACCCGCAAATGGTCCTCAACCCGACCAACCGCGCCAACTCTTGTTCCCCGATCGGAACAATCTTACTATTTCACATCATCATGAAAGCTACCACTTCCATCTCACACTACCTGTGACTTACCCTTTTCACTAACGTGTTTCTAAATCACATTTTAGCACAAAGCTATCCAAACATAACATTAAACACATCAACGACATCAATACAACAAAACTCTAGAGGTTAAGGATATACGAAACTAGGCGGTTCAGGACCGCTAAAGCGAGAACTCCACGCGACCCCTACGGGGCCTCGGTGTACAAACATCTGCACAGCTACGGAAGGTGAAGAACCCAATCGCTCACAGTAGTCCATGCTATCTACCAGTGCTACCACAGTGGACGATCTCTTGCGGATGGCCTGTTGGCGCAAAAATAACAATCTCCGAGTTAGTACGACACTCTCCCTTATGAAGCTTTCCCTGGCGGCCACTGAGACAAGGGCAACCTCATCCGCGAGCACTCCTGCTCTCGCGAAAATCTGAAACACAGGAGCCCAGGCACGCTCCCGAATATCCCGAAGGTCCGAAAGGCGGGAGGACCACTCTGTCTTGACGAGGTACATCACTAGTCTGCTGGCGGTCCGCCTCGAAAGTCACCAAAGGACCTGCTTACGGCCTCTTACGTTGACTTTGGTCATTCGTCGATTTATCCGCTCCTCACATCAGTGTATCGCTGCGTGCGGCAATGTCCATGCGGTGAAGAGCTACTCGAACAACTCTGCAAGGCAATCATCGAGCCACGTAACATATCGGTGCACTCGATCCTCCATATCGGCTACTAACGCGGGCGTCTGGGCAATGAGTCGAACTCCACATTGTACTCCCGAACGTGCGCGGATTCGCCGTAACACCAAAAATCTGTCGGCGAGCCCTCTCATCCGGGAGGCAAGAAATGTGCAAGAAAGGCCTCACGAGAACTTCGTTCCATACCGCTGGAAGTGCATGCTCTCCACTGGACAGCTCGAGAATCAAACGATCATTGCGGTATCACGCCGTTGATGTGAACCTAGGGCCCGACTCGATCTCCGATGCCTTGATCACTCTCATGATCCGCTGTAACTGTCGGATGAACTCCTGCGGATCATCATCAGGCCTCGACCCATAAAACTCGCGGCTCTGACTCGGAAAATCCGTAGCCTCGAACTATCGATCTAGGGTGAACCATGGTGCTCTTTGGAAGCTGCTGCGTCGGCCTATCCTCAATCGGCCTGACCACGGCCGTGGCGGGCCCGCTCCGCGTAACTCATCTCCTCTGCTCGGTGCGGGGATGGAGGCTCGGTGTCTTGTGGTCTCTGCCGCTGCTCTACTCGCAGATCCCTCTGTTGCCTTGCCGCCACGGGCGGGTTGCCTTCGCGAGGCATAATCGTAAAAGCAGAAACACGTCGGAGGGTCGATCTTATCACCACGGCTCTAAGGCACGATCTCGTAATGAGAAGAATGGAAACCAATCCTAAATGTCCTATAGCCTCACGATTATAGATGTGGTGCACAACACGTGATAATCAAGACTCTACTGACACGGTGCAGTAGACACTTTCCGGATTAAGCGCTCGATACCACTTTGTAACGCCCAACGGGCGTTCGGGTGCCTTACCCCGGGCACCCTAGTGATACAACATCAGAGAAAACCAGCGGAAAATAAAACATGAATCATGAAACAAGAGATATAATAAATAAACAGGCCAACCAAGCGATTTGCCTTGATATACATAAAACCCGACAGTTTAATCCTTTTACAACCACTTGTGATCTCTGAGACCTCTAAGATTTACAACAACTATGACGGGACGGGGCCCGCCATACCCACGAATGTATAAGCATCTGACTGGGGTAACATACAAAAGATAAGCCTCGAAGAAACGGAGCTTTCAATCTGGAAAGGTGATCTAAGCGAGGATCGACGGCCGATGTACCTTTTACTGCGGCATGAACGCGGCCAGAAGGAGGTCGATCTGTACCAAGTATGTGAAATCACAAATATTGTAAATGAAATCATAATAGTCTATATAAAGCGAGAGCGGTATGATGACCAAACTACGATATATAACATATAACCGATTCACATCAAGCGAGGACTCGCGCCTCCAAATTATCACTCGTGCGTGGAATTTCTTCCTCACTGCCGGTTATGATATAACAATACCAAGGATTATACATGAACACCATGTCCCACTGTGTTATAAAAACCGTGCGGGACAAGTATAACTACGGATCCGACCGTACCAATAATACAATGCAACCAAAACACGGCCGTCACGGGGCAAGTCAGAGCCGACTACCGGATACCAAGGCGGTCACGCGGTGGCCGGGGCAAATCTGGTGACCACCGAGGACCAAGGCGTATCACGAAACTTCGTCACTATCTTGAGCAGGGCAAGTCGAGGTGACTACGGATACCAAGGCGAATCGATCACGAGGCAGGCGGTGCGAGCCGACCACCGGGGACGGTAGAGCGATAATAAACCTCATGGAGAGCTAGTCCATGGAATAACACTATCAGCGAGCATACGGTGGAATTCTCCATCACCGCCCGACGCGTCAGTAAGTTCTCAACAAGTCGACCAGGCCTGTCGAGAGAGCGGTATCTGAAATACCACACTTGCACAACAAAGGCTATCATCACAAGCATAGGCAAGTTTCACAACAACAAGCATAGGCAAGTTTCACACAACTCAAAGTACTTTCATTTTATGCCAAAGTCGGGTTTTAACCCCAAAGTACTACATCGTTAAGTTCTTTTAAAAGAGATCCATTACTTTTATAAAGTCACCCGATACAGTAGTATTAGAATGACCAACCCATATTCCTTTTCAAAATCAAGTAACAACATTCTTTTCCTAAGTTCGGTTTGCCTAGTTTCAATTACTCAAGCTTCTCATTTTCAAATGGTTTCATAGTTCATAAACTTAATCACTTGATTCCTTTTTAGAACAATTGAGTAATATATGTCATGCGTGAGAGTAGGTTATTCTTGTTTACAACATTCTTATTACAATGACCATGATCTAGAAAATGTAATATCATTTTGTCTCATCTTAGTTTCTATGCGGATGGAGGTTTCTACTTGGTTTTAATACAATTCATCATTATTCAATACATTTTCCTTTATTAACTGCGTTAGTGCATCGATACACATTCTGATTTCCGAAATCAGTATAACATTATCCTTTTAAATAAAATCAAGTACTCATTACTCACGAATGAGGTTTCACACAAACATTCACATTAAAACAAATAAGTTAAGTCTCTTATCTTATAAGATCAAGTCTCTTAACTTCTAACATCAGTAAACCATTCTTAAGCCGTTATACCTAACTTCCCATAAAGCTAGTATAACTCTTAAGTTTTCAAAGCACAATACTACACTTCTTTCAAAAGCGATTCATAAATCTTTTGAAATACTTCAAGTTTTATTATAACGCCCCGCGATTATAAATCAAATCAATTATCTTTTAAAAACCACAACCCATTTTCTTACCTACATAAAGTTGTTATAACCAACTTCCCATAAAGCCGTTATAACACTTTATGTTTCAAACCAATCAAATACATTAAACACGTATGCGTCTGGTACTACATAGTTACACACATATCATGCTAGAAGAGATAGGAAGAGGTTCACATACCTCGCGGCGATTATCGACAATAAGCAAAAAGCTCAAGTACTACAACCTTGCTGGCCACTTTCCACTCGCCGGTAGAATACGCTACTCTTAGTACTTTCACCTATAAAGGCCACAAACGTCTATTAACTATCTAGATCTTAACGTAGAACATTCTACAGAAAATTCGGCAGCACCTCCCCCCCCCCGCAACAGCGTAAATCTCCTCCTCTATCGAGGCCGGCTACCAAGCCAACCGGGGTTTTACGCCTAACGGACGTGTACAATTCTACAAGTCTCTTTGCAATACGATCCTATGTAAATTACGATTCGATTCTTCTCTTTATTATCCTTACATGTGATTCTTGCTCAATTCTTCATTCTTGAGCTTAAGTCAAAAGACATTGCGCGATGCTAAGCTTAGTTCTATATATAGTATACTTCAACTATATATTCTAACAACATGTAATTTCCAATTACAACTAGAGGACAAGATAATTACCTCGATAAGCCCATAATTATCCAAGTTAAATGTCGATCCTTAGCAACGTTTAGCTCGACTCCGGTGCTCCATCCGCTCAAACAACCCTTAGAAGTTCTAACCAACTTCTACTTAAATACTTCAATCAATCAATGAAGATTTTCTTAGGGTTTCGGTTTGAGACTAAAGGGACAAAAGGTAGTATTTAGGACTCTACGTATAGAGGTATCTTTGGGATACTACAAGGTACAAGGCTAAGGTATTTTGGGCATTATAACAATACTTGGAAGACAACTTTCTACCAAGGGGGGGGGGTAGGCTCGGCTAGCACAACTAGGCTAGGGGAGGGTGTTCTCGGCCAAGGCCACGAAAAGGGGAGGGTGAAGGCTCTCGGTTTAGAGCTCACAAAGGGGAGGAGAGGGTTTCAAGACTTGGAAGTTTTGGAATGGATGAAGTCTCCACATCTAGGGGTATTTATAGCAAAACCAAAGGCCAACCAAGGGCGAAGATCCTCCCAAGTGTATAGCAAGTGTAAGGGCAAGATTAAGCCAAGTGCACCCTAAACCCTACTCCACAAAACATGGCACAAGACAAGGCACAAAACAAGGCCAAAACAAGGCACAAAATAAGGGCGATAGGCCTCAAACAGTGACCAATTCGGCCACCCAAACGCCAGCAGGGTGACAAGTGTCACCCTCCCATTGGTCCAAAACATTTCGTCTCGGAAAAATTCGCAAAAATACTAAATGACATAGCGGAATTTTCCTACGAAAGTCGTGAAAGCGTTTCGTCGAAAACGACTCTATACGGGGTTGTGCACAAAATTTCGAAACATGCCTAACTTAAGGCTCAAATTAAATGCGTGCGTCCATGCATACATACTGGAAATACGGGTATAACGGGGTACCTATTCTTAATGGTTACCTTATTCACCGTTTGTAGTCAACACATCTGTGACGACCCATCCTTCTTCTTTACAAACAACACCGCGCTCCCTGGGAGATACACTAGGCTGATAAAGCCTTTCTCCAAAGAAATCTTTCTGGTCCTTCACTCCTCAACTCGGCGGGTGCCGTCTGTATGACGGAATGGAAATAGGTCGAGTGTGCAACGTGTCAATACAAAACTCGATCTCCTCTCGGGAGGATACCCGAAGATCATGCAGGAACACATCCGAAACTCCTAACCATCGGCGATCAAGAAGCGGCACCTCGGCCTGCAGTATCGAATACCGAACCGGATGATAGATGTACCCGCCTGCACCATCTTCCAGCCTTGAGGTAAGAAATAAACCTACCCGCCGGAATCTTTGTGTTGCCCTCCACTCGATAAGCGGTTCGCGAAGCTGGAACCGAACCAACCTGTCCTACGATCAGCGTTGGCATAACAAGAAGCCAACAGTCCATACCCATAATGACATCAAAATCACATCTCTCGGCTCTATCAAGTCTGCGAGGTTTGGCATCAGTAAATAAATCTGGACAACCTCTATACACCGCTCGGCTAACACCGAATCACCCATGGCGTAGCTACCTCAAGCGGCTCTATCGACACGGCTCTATCCGATTCTACCCGCATAAGAGGGGACACATAGGACAAGGTAGAACACGGATCTATCAAAGCATAAACATCACAGCCTGAAATCAGTAATGTACCTGTGACGACGTCAGGGGAAGCCTCTTGATCCTTGCGGCTGGCTAGAGAATATATGCGGTTCTGAGGACCGCTAGAACTAGAACCGCCACCTCGACCTCTCTGCGGCTGCTGTCCGTGAGTACCCTGCCCTCCGGGGCGCATGACCACAGAAGGAGAAGACCCGTAACCGATCCGTCGGTGTCTTTGTACCACCCATGCTGCCTCTGGACGGACAATCTCTCTTCAAGTGGCCCAGCTTGCCACAAGAGTAACAACCTCCTGCAGGAACACGACACTCGCCTGGGTGAGATCTACCGCATCGAGCACACCGAGGTGTGGGTGGTCTCGATCAGCGAGGATCTCTGCCTCCCTGAAACCCCGAAGCCACGGAGCCACGACTGCTCTGAATGACCTTGATCAGACCTCCCGCGGAAAACCGTGTGGAGCACTCTGTCTTTGGTGGAAAGTGGACCCGATCTGCTTCTTGAGGCCGTCGCCTCGAAGCGCCTGAGACCACGATTTCACAGCCTCTTGGTGGCTGCGTCAATCTGGTCCTCCCTCTCTCTATCCTCTATCCCCTGTGCATAGGCCTGCATCCTAGCAATGTCTATACCGGGCAGAAGAGCCACCCCCAAGCATGCTGTAATCATGTGACGGTCTAGCCCCATCACATATCGGTGAACTCTATCCGCCATGTCAGCTACAATAGTGTGAGCATTCCTGGAGAAGGAGTCAAACTCCAGGCTGTACTCCCTAACAGTCCTCCCGTTCTGCCTCAAGGTCAAGAATCTGTCTATCCGGGCTCTCCTCATCTCAGGAGGCAAGAAGTGATCCATGAAGGCCTCTGTAAACTCCTCCCAAACAGCTGGAAGAGCATCATCGCCTCTCGAAAGCAACCACGACTCAAACCAGTTTAGCGCAATATCGTGTAACCGGTAAGAGGCTAGTGTAACAAACTCTGTCTCTGAAGCTCTAAGAACCTGCATGGTCAGTTGTAGCTGCCGAATGAACTCCTGCGGATCCTCAACAGACCTCGAACCATAAAACTCAGGTGGATGACATCCCAGAAAATCCCTAATCATGGCCCCACTAGGGTGGGGTGCTGCTCACTGTCAGTGCGCCGACTACTATACTGGTCAATAACCGGATTTGTTCCCCGTAGTCTCTATACTCAGCGCCCGGCTGCGGAACTAGAGGCTCTGGTAACGGAACCTCTGGAGCTCTTGCGCTCTCGGCTCTCTAACATCGCGGCGTGGTGAACTCGCCGACCGCCACTACCTCGGGCATAGTGCGTGCTGAGCCGTGTAACCCTCGAGTACCGCTAGCGCCTCCTGCTGCTTTGCCTTCTACGGGCCACAGTCGCCTTCCGTGGAGGCATAGCTGTTTCATAAGAGTAGGTTAGATAGGGTTCAACCTAATAGGACGGTTCTACTGCACGATCTCAGAGAGAGAAGAATGGAAACCAACCCTAAATGTCCTGCAGCCTCCTGATTATAGATGTGGTGCACAACACATCGATAATCAAGACTCTACTAGACACGGTCTGTAGACACTTTCCGAGGACTAACTGCTCTGATACCACTTTTGTCACGACCGACCGGCCGCGACGGTGCCTACACAGGCACCTGTTCGGGTATACATCAGAGAATAGCAGCGGAACATACACAACATAAACACAAGTGTTACTATAAAACATCTCAGGCTAGCCGATAAGGCCGCCTTCCAATATAGATAACAAAATCAAAGGTACATCTGTACAACATCAGTTCTTCTACGGACCACATATGTGTATACAGACCTCTAGGAATAACAACTGTGGCGGGACAGGGCCCCGCCATACCCCTGAATGTACATAAATCTACAACACCAGGGAAAAGACTGTACCCAAAAGAGACAAGCCTCCGGATAATTGGAGCTTCTGTCGTCAGATAAGTGATCCTAAGAATGTGGATCTGCCACCTGCTTACCCTTTCCTGCGGCATGAACGCAGCCCCCGAGAAAGGGGGTCAGTACACAATATGTAAAACTGGAAAATACTGTAATTATATCATAAGTCTAAATCAAAGCCGGAGACATGTATGATAATTATAATACAGTACACTGTGCCTTACTAACAATGAGAGTAAATAGTAGGTGTATACTTACAACGAAAAATAGGATTGGAATCCTACTCCTGGGACTATTTCACCCGCATAGGTCCAGTGGACCTGCGTGAGGTATTCCTCGCATGGGACTATTTCACCCACATAAGCCGCCATGGACTCGCATGAGGTATTCCTCGCATAGGCTGGACCCGCCCGCATGGGACTATTTCACCCGCATAAGCCCTTACGGACTCGCATGAGGTATTCCTCGCATCGTGGGTAGCAAATCCACGGAAATATACAATGCCACAATCCCGGGGAATGACCCCGCAACGAATAATATATTACTAACCCAAATCCGGCTATCACACATAACATAAGCACTACTGGCTTATCATACAATATGTAAGCAAGTTAAGAAATCCCCTAACCTCTTACTATTCTTGTTTATAAACACTCTCATCTTAGTTTACCTAAGGCACTAGCATGTCTTTTATAAAAATCCGGGAATTTAACCCAAGTACTACGTACCTCTACTCTTTAAAACAATGACTCTTTTTAGTAGAAAACTTCCAAGATACTATTAATCCTAGTATCAAGTCCGAATTACATTTCAGGCAAGTCACAACACTTTTTAGAAATAAAGCTAGGTTTCTAAATCAAGTGACTCCTTTTCTTATAAAACCCTTAGGCAACTGATACTTTAAAATCGAATTGCCTCTCATTAAAACAAGCCATTTACCTTTTCATAAAGTCAATATAACCAACTTCCCATAAAGTCGTTATATTCACTTTATACAGTAGACAAGTGCAATTTTCTATCCAAGGGCCTTATACGTTTAAGACGACACAAGTATCACATACTTTAAAACTCTTCAAGTCCCTTAACTTTAACAAGACTTAAGACATCCTTAATATTCTCAAAGAAGTGAGTTACTCTCCTAACTCACCCGACTTGGCATTTCATAAAACAATTAAAGAATGTACAGGTCTTGTACGTCTACCGTACTATATACGTAAAACTAGTCATGCTCAAAGGATAGGAAAAGTTCTACATACATTGTCGGGTCAAACCATTTGCCAAGTACAAAGTCCCGCCCGGAGTGTGTCAACCTATAATATTCACAATACGTCTATTAATGCCTCACTTCAACGTAGAATATTATAAGTGTTAAGTCGCTAAATTCTACGGAAAATCGGACAGCACCTCCTTTGTTTCTACTTACTTTGCCACCTCTTTCGAGGCCGAATTCAATAACCAACAGCCCCAATTGGCTCACCACAATTTAAATAAGGTAGCCCAATACAAATGGTCCTTTCCGATTATAAGGTATAACCACCATAATTCCATCCGTAATGTTTTCATGCATGCTATAGTCACAACCAATTTCCCAATTATAAGCGTATACTTACATAACATGCGACAAGTATAACTATCGATTTCCTTGGTATTTCTCATTTCAAATGGCTAGAAAAACCCATAATACATATCAATCTAACACATGATTCACGTGGTCAATATTAACTATAACAAGGATTATTATCAATTCCAAGAGAAGAGGAAATCTCTTACCTTTTTGGGTTAGCCCACTAAAGCTCTTTTTCTTCAACTCCTATCCCCGTCAACCTCGTCCTCGTGATTCCCACAAGCTTACCAACACTTTGCCTTCTTACCGCCGCTCCAACAAAACCCACTAAGCTAGGCTTTCTTAAATCTCTATAGAGAAAGGGAGAGGGCTTTTAGGAGTTCTAAGATGAAATGACCAAGTCTTTCAAGACTTGGTCCTAAAATAGGGTCCTTTTTGTGGTCAACATGATGGGAGGGACACTTGTCACTCTCCCATAGGCCCTTTTCGAAAATATCCCCTGTTTTAAGCACTGCCCGCAGAAAAAATCCCGCCTTGGCGCCTGCTGCAGATCGGCCGCGGCTGAAACCTCCGAGGATTTTCAGGATTAGTGGCGCCGCGGCCCTGCTGACGGCGCCGCGGCGCTGAGACGCCTGATACGAAAATCCTTCCTCTGCGCCTGCTTACAGAATTTCTAACGCGCATACATCTCCGCTCCGATGTCCTATCGACGAGCGGTTTGTTGCGTTGGAAACTAGACTCATCCAACTTTATACTAGGCTTGCTAAACACCCCATACATAAAAAAAATAATTGGGGTACCACACTCCAAATAAGACTTAAAATCCGTTCGACACATGATTGCCAACTTATCTAATATTTGAATTTACGGGGTGTAACACCTACCCCTCGGCGACACAGTGTTCCCCTCCCACTCAATAACCGGCTCCCCAGGAAACTGGAACCGTACCAACCTCGCCCTGCAGTCCACATTGGCGTAGCAAGGAGCTAGCCAATCCATACCCATGATCACATCGAAATCAGTCATGTCTAACTCTATCAAGTCGGCTAGGGTCTGACGACTGCATAAAGTCACTGGGCAAGCCCTATATACCCGTCGAGCTACCACTGAATCACCCACTGGCGTAGCTACCTCGAAAGGGTCTATGGACTCAGGCTCTATCCCTATCCTACTAGCAATAAGGGGAGATATATAGGACAGAGTAGAACCCAGATCTATCAAGGCATACATGTCACAACATGAAACTGATAAAGTACCTGTAACGACATCAGGTGACGCCTCCTGGTCCTGTCGGCTGGACAAGGCATAAATGCTGGAACTGGGACCCGTGCCACGACCCCTGTCGCGACCTGTTGGTCCATGAATACCCTGCCCTCTGGGGCGAGTAACTGTAGGGGATGAAGACCCGGCGAAGGACCCTGTAGGCTGAACCCTACCATCTGCGCTGCCTCTGGTCGGACAGTCCCTCGCAAAGTGACCCTTCTGACCGCAAGCATAACAAACTCGTGAAGTAGGACCACAACTCCCGTAATGGGATCTACCGCATTGGCCACACTGAGAGGGGGGTGGTCCCGATCGGTTAGCACCTCTGCTACCCTGGAAGTCCGAAGTCCGGGGCCACGACGCCACAGATACCTGGCTGTCCAGAAGACGGTGTAGGAGTGCTCTGAGTTGGCTGTGGTGCAAATCTAGTCTGCTGCTGAGACCGTCCACCCTGAGAGCCACCAAAGACCTCTGCGTCGGCCTTGCCTGCTGGCGATATTTGTCAACGTCGGCCTCTCTTGTCACGACGATTCGGGGCCGTGTCGTGCCTTACCCCGGGCATCCTAGTGATACAACATCAGAGTAATCAGCGGAACATAAAACACATGCATGAAACAAATGAAGTACAAAACAGTGATCTGAGGAAAAACTTGCCTTTCGGCATATATAATTAACAACTCTTACAAATGTACAGTTTAATCCTTTTTACAAACCCTGCCCACAACAGTACTACAGACCTCTAAGAAATGATACGACAACAATGGCGGGACAGGGCCCTCCATACCACGAATGTAAATACCTACGACGACGAGGACTATACGAATAAGCCTCGGAGAAAGCGGAGCTTTCCCAACGCAATCGTGACCCTAAGAGCGAGGATCAACGGCGGTGTACCTTTACTGCGGCATGACGCGGCCCGGAGGTCGATAACAGTGCAGTATGTGGCTGAAAATCAGTAAATGAAATCATAGTAGTCTATATAAAGCGGGAGACATGTATGATAACCAAACTACGATTCACAATAAATAGCGATCATGTCAAGTCGTGACTCACGCCAAAGTCATCACAATAGAACCGTGCGGGGTAAATGCGAAGGCATAGCCGACTACTAAGACCAGCATGCCAAAAATGTCATAAATCGTATCACGAGGTCTTTCTAGACCGCACCACATCGAATCGGCCTCGCGCAGTATCAATGTGCGCGTCTATCCTCGAACTACCGCGACTCGCATAGGTCACCGCGCACCGCATGAGGTATTCCTCGAATCATGGTCCTGCATCGCTGAGGTATACCCCGCATCGAGCGGCTTAACCCCGGTATCCGCCTAGGCTCCGCAACCCGCATAGTCTCAAAAGACCGCATAGTCTCAACGGACCGCATAGGAATCCCGCGTCGGGCTAAACACCGGAATGATCAATCTCGAGCTACCGCGCTCCGCATAGTCACAAGGACTGCATGGCCGTATACACCGCATCGGGTGGCAAGCCCTCGGTATAATAAGTCAAAGGGGTATGTGATACAATAATAGTACAACGGGCTTAACGTTTAACAACGTAAGCACAACAAGAATGACCCCCTTACATCACGATCACACAAGATACTAACACACGTAGCATCCTAACATGTTTACTTATCACATCAACAAGAAAGTATTTACAAGGCTATCTCAAACCAACACAATCAAGTTATTCACACAAGGTACTTTATGCTAACAAGTTCGGGTATCTATCCCTAAAGTACTTCATACATTAAATCTTTTAAAAGATCCGTTGCTTTCACATAAGTCACACAATACCCGTAGTATAAAATAGAGTGACTGTCTTTTTAAGTAAACCAAAACACTTACCTTTGTAAAATCAAGTAACAACATTATTTTCCAAACGTTCAAGTTTGCCTAATTTCAAATGTTCACGTTTCTTATTTTAGAAAGGTTTCGTAGTTCATAGCCTTATTTCTTTAAGAATATAATTCTCTTTTAAACAGTCTGAGAAACATAAGTAGGACATTCTTGTTTATAACAATCTTATTACAGCAGCCATGATCTAGGAAATATCATTTTGTCTCATCTTAGCTTCTATGCAGATGGGAGTTTCTACTGGTTTTATTAATACTTCATTAATCAAAACATTTTTCCTTTATTAACGCTGCAGTGGTTTGTCGATACACATTTCTGATTTCCGAAATCAGTGAAACATTATCCCTTTTTTAAAAACCAAGTACTCATTTCTCACGAATGAGGTTCCACACCGAATTCACATAATTCACTTAAGTTAAGTCTCTTATCTTACAAGATCAAGTCTCTTAACTTCTAAAATAATTAAATTATTCGTTTTATCTTTCTTAAGCCGTTATACCTAACTTCCCATAAAGCTAGTATAACTCTTAAGCTTTTAAAACCAAGTACTTCTCTTCTTTTAAAAATAGTTCTTAATTCTCTTGAACTACTTCAAGATTATTATTATTCGGGCTTAAGTCAAAAGACATTGCCGTACAACTACGTTCAATTAACACACGTACGTCTACCGTACTACATAGTTATACACATATCATGCTAGAAGAGATAGGAAGAGGTTCACATACCTCGCGACGATTATCGACTATTAGCAAATCGCTCATCGCTATAACGCTAGCACGGTCCACCTTCTCAAGTAGCACATGCTATTCGCAGAACATTCAACCTATACCGGTTATACGAGTCTATCAAAGTCTAGACTACTCGGTAGAATAAATCTAGATGCAAGATCCTACGGAAATTGGCGACCGCCACTGCAGTCAACTACACAAGTCTCATCTGATACGCCCTACGTAATTCTGATTCGGTTCTTAACTTTAAATTGTGCTTAAGTCAAGGACATTGCCACAACATTAAGTTCAGTACTATATATAATATACTTCAACTATATATTCTAACATCATGCAATTTCCAATTACAATAGAGGGACAAGATAATTACCTCGATAAGCCCATAATTATCCAAGTTAAAATGTCGATCCTGGGCAACGTTTAGCTCCAACTCGGCGCTCAACCCGCTCTAAACCACCCAGAAGTTCTAACCAACTTACACAATACTCAACGGACTATGGAGATTTTCCTTAGGGTTTCGGTTTTGTGGTGACGGAAGTATAATAGTATTTCGGGCTTTTAGATAGGTATAACCTTAGAATACAACAAGGTATCTGGCTAAGGTAATTTGGGCATTATAACAATACTTTTGAGAGTATTTCTACACCACAAAGTGGGGTATTATCTGAAAACAACTAGGCTAGGGGGTACACTCTCGGCTAGCACCCCACAGAGGGTGCTCTCGGCCTGAGGGAGGCCTCGGCCGAACTCAACACAAGGAGAGGAGAAGGAGAGCTTTCAAGACTTAGGCAAATTTATGGATGAATTAGTCTTCAAAGGGGTGGGTATTTATAGGTCAAGTGAAGGCCAACCAATGGCCAAGATCTTGCCAAGTGCAAGGCAAGTGTAGGGCCAAGATTCACCCATGTGTACCTAGCCAACTTGCACACAAAAATATCCTACCAACTCCAAGACAAAAGAGCCCACTTTCGGCCACCACTATTACCGCCCAGGTGTACCAATGAGAGGGTGACAAGTGTCGCCTCTTGTTGGTCCAAAATGTTTCGCCTCTCGGAAAAATCCGCAAAATAAAAATGGCATAGCGGAAATTCCCCTACGAAAGTGTGGAAACGTTTGCGAAAAACGACTCTAACGGTGTTGTGCACAAAATTAAATCGGCAAGCCTACTTGAAGTTCGAAATTTCCTACGTCGTCCTGCGTACATACTGCGGAAATACGGTATAACATTCTCCTCTTAGAAACATTCGTCGAATGTTCCTTCTAAGTCAAAACAAGCGTGCGCCGAGATAGTCTTCACTACTATACTTACGAGAATCAATCCCGCCACACCGGCCACGAAACAACTTGCGCCAAAATGCTTACATCCAAGTCCACGAAAACACCTCTAACATCACCAAATGATACCACTTTTGTCACTTTGTCGCGAGCCTTGCTCCGACGACCCAACAAATGGTACCGGGTGCTGCGATCCTCGAGGCATGCCTACGGCCCTTCTCGTGATGTGCCATACGGAGCCACGGTTGGTGCATTCCGTGGTAGAGCTCGCCTCTTTATACGCTCAGCCCCCCGAACATAACAACACGAAAGACCGGACGTACTGCCTCCTAAATCGGACGGCAAATGCTAACATATAGGCAACCTGGCCTATTCTTCACATGAACTCAAAAAGGCCCAAAGTAACTCGGGCTAAGTTTCCTCTGTTTTCCAAAACTCGTCACACTAACCGGGTGGTACTTCAAGAAGACCGACCGTCGGCTGAACTCTAGCGTCGTCGCCGATTATCCACGATTTCCTCACGCTGCGGAACCTCTTACGGACAAGCTTCACCCTATCCCTAGTCTGCCGGAACAAGCTGAACTAACGATCGAACGCCAACGTCGAACCAATCGACCGTGACTTACACTTCCGCCCTGAGGCTTCAAAAGGTGACATCCGAATACTGAAATGGTAGCTAAAAACACTTCTCTCTACAGGAGACAACAATCCCCACAACTACCCCTGAAATCCAACCACTGGCCTGAGGGCGAATGCGATTCTGAGACTCACCCCTGAGTCCTTAACCCTGCCTGGTAAAACCTCTAGAATAAAAACAGCCGTACCCTGGGCTCCACTGTCTGTCATAAGGTGAAGGTAGGCATGTTATACCCCGTATTTCCAGAGTATGTACGTGTGGGCGTACGTAGAAAATTTGAACTTGTATTAAGGCTTGGCCGAATTAATTTTGTTCACAACACCCGTTTAGAGTCGTTTTTCGACGAAACGTTTTCACAGCTTTCGTAGGGGAATTTCCGGCTATGTCATTTTTAATTTTTGCGGATTTTTCCGAGAGACGAAACGTGTTGGACCAACAAGAGGGCGCCACTTGGCACCCTCTCATTGGTGGACTTCAAATCGTCCATTGGGCCGAAAATGGCTAAGCTTACGCGTTTTGGTGCCTTGGCACAAAGTCAAGGGTAGGTAGGATATTTGTGTTTGGTAAATCCTAGCCCTACACTTGCCTAACACATGGATTGATCTTGGCCTTTGGTTGGCCATCCCTTGACCTATAAATACCCCTCCCTTTGATGAACTTCTTCATCCAAAAATATTCTAAGTGTTAAAATCCCTCCCTCTCCCTTCTAGAGGTTCTCGTCCAAAAGCCTTCCCCCTCCCCCTTGGCGAGAGTTCCCACAGTGGGGTAGGTAGAGGTATACCCCCTCCTTGGGGTGCTAGCGTGGGGTACCCACTGCCTAGTTGTTCCGTATAATACCCCCCTCTTGGTAGAAATACTCTCAAAAGTATTGTTATAATGCCCAAATTTCCTTAGCCAATACCTTGTAGTATTCTAAGGTTATACCTTTACAAAAAGCCCAGATATACTATTATACTTCCCGTCAGTCACCAAACCAAACCTAGGAAATCTCCATAGTCCGTTGGAGTATTGTGTAGAAGTTGGTTAGAACTTCTAAGGGTGGTTTAGAGCGGGTTGGGCGCTCGGAGTTGGAGCTAAACGATTGCCCGGGATCGACTTTTTAAGCTAGGATAATTATGGGCTTATCGAGGTAATTATCTTGTCCCTCTATTGTAATTGGAAATTACATGATTGCTTGAATATATAGTTGAAGTATACTATATATTAGAACTGAACGTAGTTATTGGCAATGTCTTTTGACTTAAGCCTGAATAATACTTACGGCAATGTCTTTGCGACTTAAGCTGAATTTAAAGAGAGTCTTGATCAGTAATTACATAGGGTTGTATTACGAGACTTGTGTAGTAGTACCGTGGAGTAGAATTGTACGTTAGGGTTGATCATAACCCCGCGGTTGGCTTGGTAGCGGCCTCGATAGAGGAGGAGATTTCTGTTGTTGCGGGGAGAGTCTTCGAATTTTCGGTAGAATGTTCTGCGATGAGATCTAAATGTTAATAAGCGCCTTGTGGCCTTATAGGTTGAAGTACTATGCGTGGCGCGATCTACTTGGCTTAGGGAGTAGCCGGCGGTTTGAGGTACTTGGAGCGTTTTGCTATTTAGTCGATAATCGTCGCGAGGTATGTGAACCTCTTCCTATCTCTTCTAGCATGATATGTGTGAACTATGTAGTACGGTGAGCGTACATGTGCTAAATGTATGTGATTGGGTTAAAACATAAAGTGTTATAACGACTTTATGGGAAGTTGGTTATAACGACTTTATGTTGGTAAGAAAATACATGTGGTTTTAAAGTGCGATGTGAACTATAAGCGGCTTGTTATGTGTTAATAAAGAACTTGAAGTATTTCAAAAGATTTTTGAATCATTTTGAAAGAAGAAGTAATACTTGGTTTTGAAAAACTTAAGAGTTATACTAGCTTTATGGGAAGTTAGGTATAACGGCTTAAGAATGTTTCTTGATTTGAAATCGAATGTGTATCGACAAACCATCTGCAGCGTTAATAAAAGGAAATGCTTTTGACTAATTAAGTATTATTAAAACCAAGAGAAACTTCCATCCGCATAGAAGCTAAGATGAGACAAAATGATATTTCTAGATCATGGTCATTGTAATAAGATTGTTATAAACAAGAATATCCTACTCACATATAAGACTTATGTTTCTCGGATAGTTTTAAGGAGAATTATATTCTCAAATGAATAAGACTATGAACTACTAAACCTTTCTAAAATGAGAAACTTGAACATTGGAAACTAGGCAAACTTGATCATTGGAAAAGAATGTTGCTACTTGATTTTACAAAGAGAAGTAATTGATTTACTTTAAAAGGATAGTCACTCTATTTTATACTACGTATTGTGTGACATTGTGAAAGTAACGTATCTTTTAAAGAGTTAATGTATGAAGTACTTTGGGGATAAAACCCGATCTTGTTAATCATATAGTAGAAGGTACCTTGTGTGAACAACGATTGTATTGGTTTGTGATAGCCTTGTAATACTTTCTTGATTGCTTTGATAAGTAAACGTGTTGGGATGCTACGTGTGTTAGTATCTTGTGATGTTTGTGTGAAGGGTTTCCTTGATTTTGCTTATTAACTATCGATCGTTATGATAGTATTGTGGCATTCATCTCTTGAGATGATTCCGGGATAAGCCCCTCCGTCTGGGGTAGACTCAGGTGGTCGATGGACCTATGATTCGAGAATACCTCATGCAGTCCGGGGCCTATCGCGAGCTCTGAGAGTTCGTGTTAGTATCGTCCTTTATGGGCATGCGGTCCATGTGGCCATGCGGTGCGAAGTCGGGGCGATCTTGGGAGTAGCTACCCTCGATGCGGGAATACCTGCGGGCGATGAGATTGGCCTATCGCGGGCTGCGGGAGTTCGAGGGTTAGGCGCGTACATGATCTGCGGGCAAGTGGCGGCTTTGATCATGTGGACGGTCTAGACAGATCTTATGATCTGATTCGCGGCCTTGTTGGTACTGTGGGTTTTAGTAGTCGGCTATGCCTTCGTACTTACCGTCTGATTTTATTATGACACAGTGGGACACGGTGTTCATGTGTGTTCCTTGGTGCTTTTATATCATAGGCTGGCGGTGAGGAAGGTATTCCACGCATGATTGATGTTGTGGGCACGAGACCCATTGTTATACTTGAGTGATGACTTGAGGCGTGAGTCACGACTTGACATGGCTGCTTTGTTGTAATCGTAGTTTGGTTATCATACATGTCTCCTGCTTTATATGATCGCTATGATTTCATTTCTGATATGTATTTTGATTTCACATACTCGTTGCTGTTATCGACCTCCTTGAAGTGCGTTCATGCCGCAGTTGAGGTACACCGATCGTTGATCCTCGCTCTTAGGGTCACGATTCAGCGTGTGGGAAGCTCGTTCCTCGGAGGCTTATCTTCGTATAGTCCTGTTGTTGTAGGTGCTTACATTCGTGGTATGGCGGCCACATCCGCCATTGTTGTCGTATCATTTCTTAGAAGTGCATGTAATCTTGTTGTGGCGGGGTTTGTAAAAGGATTAAAGCATTCATTTGTAAAGTTGTTATTTATATATGCCGAAAGGCAAGTTTTCCTCAGTTCTTGTTTTGTACTTCACTTGTTTCATGTATGTGTTTTATGTTCGTGATTACTCGATGTTGTGTCACTAGGGTGCCGGTAAGGCACGATCACGGGCCGGGTTTGGAGTCGTGACAAAAGTGGTATCGAGCGATTAATCCTCGGAAAGTGTCTATGACCGTATCGATGAAGTCTTGATTATCGGTGTGTTGGGCACCACACCAATAATCGGGAGGCGATAGGTTATTTTAGGAGTGGTTTCTATTCTTCTCACTCTGAGATCGTGCCTTAGAGCTGTGTTGTAAGTTGGACCCTCTAACGTATTTCTTTCCACTACCGATATGCCTCGCGTAGGCAACCCGAGCCCGGGAGGGCAAGCAGCGGCGGAGGCTGCGAGTAAATCTGAGAGGGTGGCGAGGGCACAGGCCCAATCATTACCTAGGGTAGTGCTTCATTAGGGGATTTCTGCGACGTCACTAGCCACATCAGAGTTTGGCACGGCAGCGGCAGTCCCTACTGCGGCCATGATATATGAACCTTCGCCCACGAGCAGAGAATTTAGATTGCAAAGAGCGACCATTACTAGCTATAGATTTGGCTACGGAGTATACCGATGTCTGCGCGAGTCTTGAGGACTATCTAAAGAGGATTGTGCAAGAGTAATTCTTGATTAGGCTTGAGCATGGCTCGTATGCGGGCTTATGCGTGGCCGAGGCGTGTAGAAATCGGCGGAGTTAACGAAGGACACGAGAAGAGGGCGAGCGGTAAGGTCCTTTAGTAACTTTCGAGGCGAGTCACCTCGCGTGATCAGATTATGCACCTCGCCCGGTCAGAGTGGTCTTCCACGGAGTTCGTGACATTCGGGGTATCACGGGAGTTGGTTAGAACTCTGTGGCTTCCGGTTCACGATGTGTGACGTCATCGGGAATGTCATCTTTTAGGTTGGTACTTGTTGTACTATGACCGTCGAGTGCAGTGTCGAAGAGTGTCCTTGTAGGAGGACTTAGCCTTCAGGATCGATGGGTAGTCGTCACCTTCCAGTTATCGCCTGCAGGCGGGTTTGATTTGAGCGATTAAGGGAGTGAAGCGGTAGATATAGATATATCTTTAACCTCAGAGATCGTATGTGTGATAAGGTGAGTATACCTTAAGTGCTATGTTACGATAACGATGTGTTAGTCGTGATTAGATCATGGTTGTTTAACCGAGTAAGATTTTGGGGATAGAGAAGGTGTGAGCCTTAGAGCTTTTTACGTAGAGACCTTAGAGGTGAGGCCATCTCGAGAAAGGTGTAGTGTTATGTTTGACCACTTATCGGAGTGCATAGTGCACGTGAGTTATGGTTGGGATAGGTCCTAGTAGTGTGGAATGAAAGGGGGTAGTTGAGCTAAGAAGGCCGCTAGGTTTCGTAACGTGATTAGTGAGGCCCATTGCGGATCGGGAACTAGTGTTGTGCTCGTTGTGGTCGGATTAAGGCCATGATGCGGGTCAACCCGCGGCTGTTTGGTGGTGGGGTCAGTTTGTGGTGGTCCCGCCTTGTGGTAAGTCACGAGGTGTTAGGCCCATGTTCGATTAACGTCTGAGTTCGTGGATGCATTCGACCGGTGGTCGGGTCGATGGGGCAGCCCATCGTGTTCTTCGTTCGGGACCGTTTACTCGGCTGTGTTGAGTTATCTGAAGGGTTGAAAGGCTGCACGGAGTGCCTACCTTTACCTTATGTCAGACAGTGAAGCCCAGGTTGTGGCTATTTTCGTTTTCTAAAGTTTACCAGCAGGTTAAGAACTCGGGAGTCTCGAATCGCGTTCGCCTCGGGCGGTCGTGGATTTGAGGATAGTTGTGGGGATTGTTGTCTCTATGGAGGTAGTGTTTGATCTACCATTTCGGTGTTCGGATATCGCCTTATGAAGCCTTGTAAGAGGCGGAAGTGTAAGTTCTTAGGTCGATTGGTTCGAGGTTGGCAAGGTTGAACGATTGGTTGAGCTTGTTCCAAGGTGTGGATAGTGAAGCTTGTATAGAAGAAGTTACGGCGGCTCGGAGAAATCGTGCGGATAATCGGCGACGCTTAGAGTTGAGTTGGCGGTCGGTCTTCTTGAAAGTACCACCGGGTTGGGTGTGGCATGTTTGGAAAAGCAGAGGAACTTAGCGAGTTACTTTGGGCCTTTGTGAGTTCATGTGAAGGATAGGCGGGTTGCCTATATGTTAGCATTTGCCGTCGGCGTGGGAAGCGATCGTCCGGTCTTTCGTATTGTGATGTTGGGAAAAGTATCGAGATCCATCCGAGTGTTCCCACTTAATGATGACCACGTTAGAGATAGTAACCGAGTTTTAGATCTGGCCGTATCGTAATGTGGTAAGAGTTTGAGTGTACGACATCCTCGGGATCATGGCGGCCGGTACCATTTGTTGGGTCGTCGGACAAGGCTCGCGACAAAGTGACAAAGTGGTATCTCTGACGAGTAAAGAGAAGCGAGCATGTATGGCGAGCATAGATGTGATCATTTCTTTTGTAGAGAGAAGGTCTGAAGGAAGTATATTTTAGACCACGGAGAGAGGTGGTTGTGGTGATGTTAGAGGTGTTTCGTGGACTTGGATGAGTATTTTGCGCGATTGTTTACGTGGCCATGTGTGGCGAGTTTGTTCTCGTAAGTATAGTAGTGAAGACTATCTTGGCGCCGCGTTGTTTGAGACTTAGAAGGAACATTCGGGCGAATGTTTCTAAGGAAGAGGAGAATGTTATACCGTATTTCGCAGTATGCGTGTGGCGTGCGTAGAAAATTTGAACTTGTATTAAGGCTTGGCGAATTAATTTTGTTCACAACACGTTTAGAGTCGTTTTTCGAAGCGTTTTCCACGACTTCGTAGGGAATTTCCGCTATGTCATTTTTAATTTTTGCGGATTTTTAGAGGCGAAGCGTGTTGGATCAACAAGAGGCGCCACTTGGCACTCTCATTGGTGGACTTCAAATCGTCCATTGGGCGAAAATGGCTAAGCTTGGCACGTTTTGTGCCTTGGCACAAAGTCAAGGTAGGTAGGATATTTGTGTTTGGTAAATCCTAGCCTACACTTGCTAACACATGGATTGATCTTGGCCTTTGGTTGGCCATCCCTTGACCTATAAATACCCTCCCTTTGATGAACTTCTTCATCAAAAAATATTCTAAGTGTTAAAATCCCTCCTCTCCTTCTAGAGGTTCTCGTCCAAAAGCCTTCCCCTCCTCGGCGAGAGTTCCCCCACAGTGGGGTAGCCGAGGTATACCCCACTCCTTGGGGTGCTAGCCGTGGGTACCCCAGCCTAGTTGTTTCGTATAATACCCCTCTCTTGGTAGAAATACTCTCAAAAGTATTGTTATAATGCCCAATTTCCTTAGCAATACCTTGTAGTATTCTAAGGTTATACCTTTACAAAAAGCCGGATATACTATTATACTTCGTCGGTCACCAAACCGAAACCCTAGGAAATCTCCATAGTCCGTTGGAGTATTGTGTAGAAGTTGGTTAGAACTTCTAAGGGTGGTTTAGAGCGGGTTGGGCGCTCGGAGTTGGAGCTAAACGATTGCGGGATCGACTTTAAGCTAGGATAATTATGGGCTTATCGAGGTAATTATCTTGTCCTCTATTGTAATTGGAAATTACATGATTGTGAATATATAGTTGAAGTATACTATATATTAGAACTGAACGTAGTTATTGGCAATGTCTTTTGACTTAAGCTGAATAATACTTACGGCAATGTCTTGCGACTTAAGCTGAATTTAAAGAGTCTTGAGCGTAATTACATAGGGTTGTATTCATGAGACTTGTGTAGTAGTACCGTGGAGTAGAATTGTACCCGTTAGGGTTGATGCATAACCCCCCCCTGGTTGGCTTGGTAGCCGGCCTCGATAGAGGAGGAGATTTACGCTGTTGCGGGAGAGTCTTTGCGAATTTTCGGTAGAATGTTCTGCGATGAGATCTAAATGTTAATAAGCGCCTTGTGGCCTTATAGGTTGAAGTACTATGCGTGGCGCGATCTACTTGGCTTAGGGAGTAGCCGCGGTTTGAGTACTTGGGCGTTTTGCTATTTAGTCGATAATCGTCGCGAGGTATGTGAACCTCTTCCTATCTCTTCTAGCATGATATGTGTGAACTATGTAGTACGGTAGACGTACATGTGCTAAATGTATGTGATTGGGTTAAAACATAAAGTGTTATAACGACTTTATGGGAAGTTGGTTATAATGACTTTATGTTGGTAAGAAAATACATGTGGTTTTTAAAAGTATTGATGTGAACTATAAGCGGCTTGTTATGTGTTAATAAAGAACTTGAAGTATTTCAAAAGATTTTGAATCATTTTGAAAGAAGAAGTAATACTTGGTTTTGAAAAACTTAAGAGTTATACTAGCTTTATGGGAAGTTAGGTATAACGGCTTAAGAATGTTTTCTTGATTTGAAATCGAATGTGTATCGACAAACCAACTGCGGCGTTAATAAGGAAATGCTTTTGACTAATTAAGTATTATTAAAACCAGTAGAAACTTCCATCTGCATAGAAGCTAAGATGAGACAAAATGATATTTCCTAGATCATGGTTGCTGTAATAAGATTGTTATAAACAAGAATATCCTACTCACATATAAGACTTATGTTTCTCAGATCGTTTTAGGGAGAATTATATTCTCAAATGAATAAGACTATGAACTACTGAAACCTTTCTAAAATGAGAAACTTGAACATTGGAAACTAGGCAAACTTGATCATTGGAAAAGAATGTTGCTACTTGATTTTACAAAGAGAAGTAATTGATTTACTTTAAAAGGATAGTCACTCTATTTTATACTACGGTTATTGTGTGACATTGTGAAAGTAACGTATCTTTTAAAGAGTTAATGTATGAAGTACTTTGGGGATAAAAACCCGATCTTGTTAATCATATAGTAGAAGGTACCTTGTGTGAACAACCTGATTGTATTGGTTTGTGATAGCCTTGTAATACTTTCTTGATTGCTTTGATAAGTAAACGTGTTGGGATGCTACGTGTGTTAGTATCTTGTGATGTTTGTGTGAAGGGGTTTCCCTTGATTTTGCTTATTAACTATCGATCGTTATGATAGTATTGTGGCATTCATCTCTTGAGATGATTAGGGTTAAGCCCCTCCGTCTGGGGTAGACTCAGCGGTCGATGGACTATGATTCGAGAATACCTCATGCAGTCCCGGGCTATCGGAGCTACGAGAGTTCGAGTTAGTATCGTCCTTTATGGGCATGCGGTCCATGTGGCCATGCGGATCTGCGAAGTCGGGGCGATGCGGGAGTAGCTACCCTCGACGCGGGAATACCTCATGCGGGCGATGAGATTGGCCTATGCGGGCTGCGGGAGTTCGAGGTTAGGCAGCGTACGTGATCTGCGGGCAAGTGGCGGCTTTGATCATGTGACGGTCAGACAGATCTTATGATACGATTCATGACCTTGTTGGTGCGTGGGTTTTTAGTAGTCGGCTATGCCTTCGTACTTACCGTCTGATTTTATTATGACACAGTGGGACCGTGTTCATGTGTGTTCCTTGGTGCTTTTATATCATAGCTGCCGGCGGTGAGGAAGGTATTCCACGCATGATTGATGTTGTGGGCACGAGACCCATTGTTATACTTGAGTGATGACTTGAGGCGTGAGTCACGACTTGACATATCGCTTTGTTGTAAATCGTAGTTTGGTTATCATACATGTCTCTGCTTTATATCGCTATGATTTCATTTACGATATGTATTTTGATTTCACATACTCGGTTTTGTTATCGACCTCGCCGAGGCTGCGTTCATGCGCAGTTGAGGTACACCGATCGTTGATCCTCGCTCTTAGGGTCACAATTCGGCGTGTGGGAAGCTCCGTTCCTCGGAGGCTTATCTTGGTATAGTCCCTGTTGTTGTAGGTGCTTACATTCGGGGTATGGCGGGCCCCGTCCGCCATTGTTGTCGTATCATTTCTTAGAGTGCAGTAATCTTGTTGTGGCGGGGTTTGTAAAAAGGATTAAACTGTTCATTTGTAAAAGTTGTTATTTATATATCTTAGAAAGACAAGTTTTCCTCGATTCTTGTTTTGTACTTCACTTGTTTCATGTATGTGTTTTATGTTCCGCTGATTACTCTGATGTTGTGTCACTAGGGTGCCCGGGGTAAGGCACCAGTCACGGGCCCGGGTTTGGGTCGTGACAAGGCACCCCGTGCAGCCTTACAACCTTTCAGATAACTCAACACAGCCGAGTAAACGGTCCTGACCGAAGAACACGATGGGCTGCCCCCATCGGCCCGACCACTGGTCGAACGCATCCACGAACTCGTACGCTGGTTAACTAAACTTGGGCCTAACACCCTCACAACCCTAACACAAGGCGGGACCACCACAACCTGACCCCACCACCAAACCTACCGCGGGTTGACGCAAAGGGGCCTCAAACCGACCCGTGCGCCTGATACTAGCTCCCCGATCCGGAACAATCTTACTAATCACGTTTCGAAAACCTAGCGGTCTTCTTAGCTCAACTACCCTCTTTCATTCCACACTACTAGGGACCTATCCCAAACATAGCTCACGTGCACTAGGCACCCCGATAAGGATCAACATAACCATACGTCTTTTACTCTAGATGACCTTACCTCTAAGGTCTCTACGTAACAAAACTCTAAGGTTCACACCTTCTCTATCCCCCCAAATCTTACTTGGTTAACTAACCAAGATTTCTAATCACAACTAACACACTGCTATCAGAACATAGCACTTAAGGTATACTCACCTTATCACATAAACAAAACTCTAGAGGGTTAAAGATCTAACTGTATTCACTGCTCCACTCCCCTTAGTCATTCTAATCAAACCTACCCCGTAGGGCGCATAGCTAAGGAAGGTGACGAACTACCCACCGGTACTGAAGGCAAAGTCCTCCTACTAGGTCACCCATTCGACACATGGCCCTGACGGCCACAGGTACAACAAGTACCAACTAAAAGACGACATTCCCCGGGATGACGTCTGTCACACTGTGAACCGGAAGCCCTGGAGTTCTGACCAACTCCTGCATACCCCGAACGTACTGAACCCCGTGGAGGACCTCTTTGCACTGGCGGAGGTGCATAATCTAATCCGCTGGTGAGGCGACTCGCCTCGAAAGTTACCAAAGGACCTTGCTGCTCTGACCCTCTTCTGCTGTCCTTCGTTAACCCGTTGATCTCTACGTTTCTCGGCCTGCTGTGCATAAGCCCGAACAGAGGCCATGCCCAAGCCTAACTGAAGAATTACTCTTGCACAATCTTCTCTTAGATAGTCATCAAGACTTGCGATACATCGGTATACTCTCTGGTAGCCAAATCCATAGCTAGTAACAGGGTTGCCTCTTTGCAATCTAAATTCTCTGTTCCCGGTCGTGGAACTGAAGGTTCACATATCATGGCCGCAGTAGGAACTGTCGTCGCCGTGCTTAAACTCTGCTGGGGCTAGTGACGTCGCAGAAATCCCCGAATGAAGCACTACCCTAGGTAATGATTGGGCCTGTGCCCTCGCAACCCTCTGAACTCTACTCGCTCTCGCCATTGCGCTTGCCTCTGGGCGGGTTTGCCCTACGCGGAGGCATAGCGGTAAGGAAAGAAATACGTCGGAGGGTCTAACTTACAACACGACTCTAAGGCACGATCTCGAGTGAGAAGAATAGAAACCAATTCTAAATATCCTATAGCCTCACGATTATTGGTGTGGTGCACAACACACCGATAATCGAACTACTAGATACGGATGCATAGACACTTTCAGAGATTAAGCGCTCACGATACCACTTTTGTCACGACCGTTCGGGGCGTGGTAGTGCCTTACCCAGTGATACAACATCGAGTAATCAGCGGAACATAAAACACATACATGAAACAAATGAAGTACAAAAGCGATGTCGAGGAAAAACTTGCCTTTCGGCGTATATAAATAACAACTCTTACAAATGAGCAGTTTAATCCTTTACAAACCACAGCGGTACTACAGGACCTCTAAGAAATGATCGACAACAATGGCGGGACGGGGCCCGCCATACCACGAATGTAAATACCTACGACGGCGGGGACTATACAAGATAAGCCTCGAGAAGCGGAGCTTTCCCAACGCTGACTGTGACCACTAAGAGCGAGGATCAGCGAATGGTGTACCTTTACTGCGGCATGACGCAGCCCAAGGAGGTCGATCTGGCAAGTACAGTATGTGAAACGAAAATCGTAAATGAAATCATAGTAGTCTATATAAAGCGGGAGACATGTATGATAGCAAACTACGATTCCTGATAAATAAGCGATCATGTCAAGTCGGGGACTCACGCCTCAAAGTCATCACAATAGAGCAAATGCGGGGTAAATGCGAAGGCATAGCCGACTACTAAGACCAGCGATGCCAAAAATGTCATAAAGCGTATCACGAGGTCTTTCTAGACCGCACGCATGATCGGCGGCCTTTCGCGCGGTATCAATGTCGCGCGTCTATCCACGGAACTACCGCGACTCGCATAGGTCACCCGCGAACCAGCATGAGGTATTCCTCGAATCATGGTCCCTGCATCGCCGAGGTATACCGCGTCGAGCGACTTAACCCCGGTATCCGCTAGGCTCCGCGACCGCATAGTCTCAAAAGACCGCATAGTCTCAGCGGACCGCGTAGGAATCCGCGTCGGGCTAAACACCGGAATGATCAATCACGGAGCTACCGCGCTCGCGTAGTCACAAGTGCATAGGCCGTATAGACCGCATCAAGGGTGGCAAGCCCTCGGTATAATAAGTCAAAGGGTATGTGATACAATAATAGTACAGCGGGCTTAACGTTTAACAACGTAAGCACAACAAGAATGACCCCCTTACATCACGATCACACAAGATACTAACACACGTAGCATCCTAACATGTTTACTTATCACATCAACAAGAAAGTATTTACAAGGCTATCTCAAACCAACACAATCAAGTTATTCACACAAGGTACTTTATGCTAACAAGTTCGGGTATCTATCCTAAAGTACTTCATACATTAAATCTTTTAAAAGATCATTGCTTTCACATAAGTCACACAATACGTAGTATAAAATAGAGTGATTTGTCTTTTAAGTAAACCCAAAACACTTACCTTTGTAAAATCAAGTAACAACATTATTTTCCAAGCGTCAAGTTTGCCTAATTTCAAATGTTCACGTTTCTTATTTTAGAAAGGTTTCGTAGTTCATAGCCTTATTTCTTTAAGAATATAATTCTCTTTTAAACAGTCTGATAAACATAAGTAGGACATTCTTGTTTATAACAATCTTATTACAATGACCGTGATCTAGGAAATATCATTTTGTCTCATCTTAGCTTCTATGCGGATGGGAGTTTCTCTTGGTTTTATTAATACTTCATTAATCAAAACATTTTTCCTTTATTAACTGCGGATGGTTTGTCGATACACATTTCGATTTCAAATCGGTGAAACATTATCCCTTTTTTAAAAACCAAGTACTCATTTCTCACGAATGAGGTTCCACACCGAATTCACATAATTCACTTAAGTTAAGTCTCTTATCTTACAAGATCAAGTCTCTTAACTTCTAAAATAATTAAATTATTCGTTTTATCTATCTTAAGCCGTTATACCTAACTTCCCATAAAGCTAGTATAACTCTTAAGCTTTTAAAACCAAGTACTTCTCTTTTAAAAATAGTTCTTAATTCTCTTGAACTACTTCAAGATTATTATTATTCGGGCTTAAGTCAAAAGACATTGCGTACAAACTACGTTCAATTAACACACGTACGTCTACCGTACTACATAGTTATACACATATCATGCTAGAAGAGATAGGAAGAGGTTCACATACCTCGCGGCGATTATCGACTATTAGCAAATCGCTCCACGGCTATAACGGCTGGCTGGTCCACCTTCTCAAGTAGCACGTCTTACTCGCAGAACATTCAACCTATACGGGTTATACGAGTCTATCAAAGTCTAGACTACTCGGTAGAATAAATCTAGATGCAAGATCCTACGGAAATTGGGCAGCCCTTCCCTGCAATCAACTACACAAGTCTCAGTAATACGATCCTGCGTAATTACAGATTCGGTTCTTAACTTTAAATTGTGCTTAAGTCCAAGGACATTGCCACAACATTAAGTTGATTACTATATATAGTATACTTCAACTATATATTCTAACATCATGTAATTTCCAATTACAATAGAGACAAGATAATTACCTCGATAAGCCCATAATTATCCAAGTTAAAATGTCGATCTGGCAACGTTTAGCTCGACTCGGCGCTCAACCCGCTCTAAACCACCCTTAGAAGTTCTAACCAACTTCTACACAATACTCAACGGACTATGGAGATTTTCCTTAGGGTTTCGGTTTTGTATTGTGGGAAGTATAATAGTATTTATGGGCTTTTCGTATAGGTATAACCTTATAATACAACAAGGTATACGGCTAAGGTAATTTGGGCATTATAACAATACTTTTGAGAGTATTTCTACACCACAAAGGGGGGGTATTATACGAAAACAACTAGGCTAGGGGGGGGGGGTACACTCTCGGCTAGCACCCCTAGAGGGGGGGGTGCTCTCGGCCACAAGGGGGAGGCCCTCGGCCGAACTCAACACAAGGAGAGGGAGAAGGAGAGCTTTCAAGACTTAGGCAAATTTATGGATGAATTAGTCTTCAAAGGGGTGGGTATTTATAGGTCAAGTGAAGGCCAACCAATAGCCAAGATCTTGCCAAGTGCAAGGCAAGTGTAGGTCCAAGATTCACCCATGTGTACCTAGCCAACTTGCACACAAAAATATCCTACCAACTCCAAGACAAAAGAGCCCACTTTCGGCCACCACTATTACCGCCCAAGGTGTACCAATGAGAGGGTGACAAGTGTCGCCCTCTTGTTGGTCCAAAATGTTTCGTCTCTCGGAAAAATCCGCAAAAATAAAAAATGGCATAGCCGGAAATTCCCCTACGAAAGCTGTGGAAACGTTTCGCCGAAAAACGACTCTAACCGGGTGTTGTGCACAAAATTAAATCGGCCAAGCCTACTTGAAGTTCGAAATTTCCTCGTCGTCCTGCGTACATACTGGAAATACGGGTATAACATCTACGCTCGCACCGCAGTGCATGTGTCACGACCGATCCGGGCGTGGTAGTGTCTTACCCGGGCACCCAAGTAGACATACATCAGAGTAACCAGCGGAATATAAAAACAAGACAAGAAACAATATGAAATGAGAAACAATTTAACCAAGAAAAGATTGCCTTTCGGCATGTATATATATATCAAGAGTGAACAGTTACATCCCAACTATACAACAGTACTACAGACATCTAAGAATGTATCAACAACTATGACGGTACATGTCACGACCCGAACCCGGGCCCGTGGTAGTGCACTACCGGCACCTAGTGATACAACATCGAGAAAAACCAATGAAATAAAAACTCAAGAATGAAAGCAGTGAAATAAGAAAGCGAGCTAACCCAAACGGTTACCTTTTGTACATAAATTAAAACTTGAGCGATTCATCCCTTACAAACCTGCCCACAACATCTGCACCTCTAAGAATTTTGAAACCATAATGACGGGACGGGGCCGCCATGCCCTGAATATACAAAAGTCTACTACTTGAGGAACCGTACCACGGGACAAGCTTAGGAGATATGGAGCTTTCAGAACCGAACAGCGATCCTAAGAGTGTGGATCGGCAAGCTATATACCTCAACTGCGGCGTGAACGCACCCCGAAGGAGGTCGATCTGCAATTACCAAGTATGTGAAGCAGAAAATCAGTAAATGAAATCATAATAGTCTATATAAAAGCAGAGACATGTATGATAACCAAACTACGATTCACAATATATATTAGCGATCGTGTCAAGATAGGGACTCATGCCCGTGAAATCAAGACTCAAATACAACCCGGAATTTAACGCACAATGGCCGTGCCCAAAGATCTCACCTCGGTATAAGCATGGCCCTGGAACCGTCCTAGTGGGCCCATACCCGTGGACCATCCAACGTGTCGGTATGCCCAAAGGAAGTAACAAGATAACAGTCCCTGTGGAAGCATACCCGTGGGCTACCCAACGTGTCAGTATGTCCAAACAACTAACAAAACAATACTCACTGTGGAAGCATACCCGTGGGCTACCCAACGTGTCAGTATGTCCAACCAAATTACAAGATACTACTCACTGTGGAAGCATACCCGTGGGCTACCCAACGTGTCAGTATGTCCAATCAAATAACAATAATAACACCCCTAATGGAAGCATACCCGTGGGCCTCCCAACGTGTCAGTATGTCCATCAAGAATCGATATAGTGGAAGCATACCCGTGGGCTACCCAACGTGTCAGTATGTCCATCAATCAACCAGATAGCCAGCCCTCCAACGAGAGACGCGGTAGTACAGAAATACAACACTTGCACAACAAAAGCTATCAAAACAAGCATAGGCCAGTTCAACGTACTTTCATTTCATGTCAACAATTCCGGGTTTCAACCCCAAAATACTACATACTTTCATTCCTTCAAAACAAAGACCTCTTTCTACTTAAAAGCCACACGATACTAACACCCGTAGTATCGAACACATTCAGGTTTAAATCAAGCACTTTAAACACTTTTTAGCACAACGTCAAGTATACCATTTAAAAATCCAAGAATGAGTCCATTCCTTTATTCCTATAAAGTCATTATAACTAACTTCCCATAAAGCTGTTATAACACTTTATGTTTTTTTTTTAAAACAAGTCAAGGCGAAATCATGCCTTTCTTTTTAAGACAAAACACTTCAAATTCTTAAGTCTCTTTCCTTTTTAGAAATCAAGTTCCTTACTTTGGAATTTTTAAGAAAATCCACACTTGATTACAATAGTTCTTATTAGAGCAGCCATGATCTAGGAAATGTAATACCATTTTGTCTTATCTTAGCTTCTATGCAGATGGAGGTTTCTACTGGTTTTAATATAATTAATTGTCATAACCATTTCCTTTATTAACGCTGCATTGGCTTGTTCGATTCTTATTCCCATTTTCGAATTTATGTAATATTATTCTTTTAACAACCAAGTACTCATTTCTCACGAATGAGGTTTCACACTTTTCAACACCATTTAGGTCAATTACAAGTCAAGTCTCTTATCTTTTGAAATCAACAACCCATTCCTTTACCTACATAAAGTGGTTATAACAAACTTTCCATAAAGTCGTTATAACACTTTATGTTTTAAACCAACCAATTACAACTATAAGACCCTATAAGACCACGAGGGCTTATTCTTTAACAACCAAGTACCCATTACTAACGAATGGGAGTTTACTACTTTTTCACACAATCAAGACCTTTACACTTCATATCAAGTCAAGGCACAAAAGGGAAATCAAATTCCTTTAACACACATGCATCTACTGCACTATATATTTTACAAATAATCATGCTGAAGAGGATAGGAAGAATCACATACCTCGCGACGATTATCGACGGTTAGCAAAATGCTCCACAGTACTATCTCCCTTAAGAGGAATATGCTACACGTAGTACTTCAATCCTATAAGGGTCACAAAACGTCTATCAATCTCTAGCTTCGAACGTAGAATAAACTAAGTGCAAGGTCCCTATGTTCTACGGAAGTTTGGACAGAACTTCCTTTGTTTCTACTAACTTTGCCACCTTTTTCAAGGTTGAATTTCAATAACCAACGCCACATTTAAGGCACACAATTCAGCTAACCACAAAGGGGATTACCCGCCTTTACAGGACGCGTAAAATTCCGCCCCACAATGATACAAAATAAACCGATAATTCCCATGCCATTCTTGGCCAACAATATAACCAATACTAACCCCTTTTAACTCTTTTCCAATCCAAGTTCTTAGGTCTAACATGATATCTAGCCCTAGACATCTTCAACAACTACAATCCCCCTTTACAACATGCGACGACCAAATTGAAGTTATCATCTTAAGGCTAACATGCCCATTTCAGTTTCAACAAGACAACAAGATCCAAATCTATTCAAATAGAACAGCCTCAGGCTCATTTCTAAACTACTCTAACAAGTATAACTCATATTCAAGAGAAGGGGAAACTTTTACCTTTGGAGAAACCCACAAAAGCCCCTTTCTTCCACTTCTTTTCCGTCAAACTCGTCTACCAGCGCTTCCCACAAGTTTACCCACACTTTTCCTTCTTGCCGCCGCTCCAACAGTTTCCTCTTAAGCTAGGTTTTCTTCAAAAAACTAGAGAGAAGGGAGAGGGTTTTTCTTGGAAGGGTTTGAGAAGAAATGGCCAAGTCTTCCAAGACTTGGCCCTAAAATAGGACCACTTTCTGGTAAAAAGGATGGGAGGGACACTTGTCACCCTCCCATAGGTTTTAAACAAAATATCCCCTGTTTTTCGCCCCTTTCTGCGCAAAAATCCCGCCTCGGCGCCGCGGCCCCGCCGCCGGCGCCGCGGCGCTTCCACTTCCGAAAAGTTCCAGCATTCCAGCGCGTTCGCATTCGGCGCGCAGCGCTGCAACCCGCGGACTCGGTACAACGGCGCCGCGACCTGCGTCCGGCCATGCGCACTGTACCCTGAATCAGCTGCTGCTGCCTGACTGCGCGCCTAACTTGTAACTTCCATAACTTTTGACTCCGATGTCCTATCGACGAATGGTTTGTTGCGTTGGAAACTAGATTTAACGGACTACACATTAGGCTTTTTAAACACCTTACAATTCTTAACAACTGGGGTACAACACTCCAAGGTAGATTCAAAATCCGTCCAACACATATTTGTCAACTTATCTTATCTTCTTGAATTTACGGGGTGTAACATTCTTCCCCCCTTAGAAACATTCGTCCCGAATGTTCCTTCTAAGTCTCCAAAACGCAGACGCCGGTATAGTCTTCACCACTTCACTTACAAAAGAATCAGTTATGTCACTCATGGACTTATCACCCGAATATACTATGTATTCCGACACAGATCACTGTAAAATCTTTTACTCTAGCCGGCCTTACCTCTAAGGTCTCGATTGTTATAAATTCTAAGGTTCAAAATTTCTCATCCCCATACTTTCCCTTTTTCACTAGCCAAGCTTCTAAATCACATTTTTAACACAAAGCTATCCGAACATAACACTTAACACATCACCATAACATCAATGCATACTAGCCTCTAGAGGGTTAAGAATATACCTGTAACTATTACTTCACTTCCCCTTTTTGTCGTTCTACTCATGTTCCTTCCCTGCACGACGCACAAAAGGAGGAGATGAATCAGCCACTGATCCCGAAGGCTGAGTCTCTACATCCGCGCTACCTTTGGTTGGACAATTTCTCGCAAAATGGCCCGGCTGGCCGCATGTAAAACAAACTCCCATACTAGCACGACACACTCCATCATGGAGCCTACCACAATGGCCACAACGAGGTAGGAGTGGTCCCATCTGACTACCATCCCTGCTTCCCCAAAAGCCTGAAACCTTGGAGTCCTGACCTGCTCCTGAATATCCCGTCGCCCCAAGATCGTGGTGGAGCACTCGTCTTGGAGGCGCACAACTAGTCTGCTGCTGAGGCTGCCTGCCTCGAAGGTCACCAGAGGACCCTGCTGTCCTGGCCCTCTTCTGCTGATCTTGGTTAATCCGTCGACCCCTACGCTCCTCACACCCAAGTGCATAAGCCTGCATGCGGGCAATATCCATGCCCAACAAGAGCTACTCCGTGCAACTCTGCTAAGTAGTCGAGTCTGTGACATAACGGTGCACTCTATCCTCCATATCGCCACGAGGCGGGGACATACCGAGCCAATGAGTCAAACTCTACATTGTACTCAATCGTGCGCCTCTTTGTCTCAAAGATCAAAAATATGTCGGCCGTGTCCTCGCCATCCGCGAGGCAAGAAATGGCCAAGGAAAGCCTCGAGAACTCACCCCAACCAGCTGGAGTGCATGCTCCCCACAGGACAGCTCCACCAATCAAACTACCGATCATTGCGGTATCACGCGGCCGATGTGAACCAAAACCACCGACTCGGTCTCGAAGCCTTGATCACTCTCGATCGTCAGAATCGCTTCGGATGAACTCCTGCGGATCATCCTCGTGCCTCGACACCTGTAGAACTTCGGGTGAAGCGACTTAGAAAATCCGTAGTCTCAAACTATCGACCTCGGGTGAACCACGGTACTCTGGGCTGGAATTGCTGCATCCGGCCTATCGCCGTGCCTAGCCACGATCTGGCCAATAGCCGGGCCATCTCGCGTAACCCATCTCCTGCCCGGTGTGGGGTGGAGGCTCAGGTGTCGTGGTCTCAGTAGAGACCGCTGCTGCTCTACTCGCAGCTCCCTCTGCTGCCTTGCCCTTTTGGGCTCTGGTTGCCTTGCGTGGAGGCATCACTGGTATACAAAGAATACGTCAGAGGGAGTCCAACTTATAACACAGCTCTAAGGCACGATCTCAGAGTGAAAAGAATGGAAACCAACCCTAAATATTCTATAGCCTCCTGATTATAGATGTGGTGCACACAGATAATCAAGACTCTCTTGAATCTGATGCAGACACTTTCCGGATTAATCGCTCGATACCACTTTTGTCACGACCGAACCGGGCGTGATCGTGCCTACCGGGCACCCTGGTGATACAACATCGAGAGAAAAACCGTGGAAATAAAAACTCAAGAATGAAAGCGATGAAATAAGAAAGCGGCTAACCCCAAACGGTTACCTTTTGTAGATAAATTAAAACTTGAGCGATTCATCCCTTACAAACCTGCAGCAATTACTCTGCACCTCTAAGAATTTTGAAACCATAATGACGGGACGGGGCCCCGCCATGCCTGAATATACAAAGTCTACTACTTGAGGAACCGTATCACGTGACAAGCTTCCGAGATATAGAGCTTTCCGGAACCGAACAGCGATCCTAAGAGTGCGGATCGGCCAAGCTATGTACCTCAACTCTGCGGCATGAGCGGCCCGAAGGAGGTCGATCTAACAGTACCAAGTATGTGAAATCGAAAATCAGTAAATGAAATCATAATAGTCTATATAAAAAGCAGGAGACATGTATGATAACCAAACTACGATTCACAATATATATTAGCGATCGTGTCAAGATAGGGACTCATGCGTGAAATCGGCCTCAAATACAACCCGAATTTAACCCGCACAATGGCCGCATGCCCCGGCATCTCACCTCGGTATAAGCATGGCTCTGGAACCGTGCTAGTGGGCCCATACCCGTGGACCATCCAACGTGTCGGTATGCCCAAAGGAAGTAACAAGATAACGATCCCTGTGAAGCATGCCGTGGGCTACCCCGGTGTCGGGTGATGTCGACTAACAAAACAATACTCCTTGTGGAAGCATACCCGTGGGCTACCCAACGTGTCAGTATGTCCAACCAAATTACAAGATACTACTCACTGTGGAAGCATACCCGTGGGCTACCCAACGTGTCAGTATGTTCAATCAAATAACAATAATAACACCACAATGGAAGCATACGTGGGCCTCCCAACGTGTCGGTATGTCCATCAAGAATCGATATAGTGGAAGCATACGTGGGCTACCCAACGTGTCGATAAGTCCATCAATCAACCGGATAGCCGCCTCGGCGAGACGCCGGTAGCGCAAATACAACACTTGCTCAACAAAAGCTATCACAACAAGCATAGGCCAGTTCAATGTACTTTCATTTCATGTCAACAATTCCGGGTTTCAACCCCAAAATACTACATACTTTCATTCCTTCAAAACAAAGACCTCTTTCTACTTAAAAGCCACACGATACTAACACCCGTAGTATCGAACACATTCAGGTTTAAATCAAGCACTTTAAACACTTTTTAGCACAACGTCAAGTATACCATTTAAAAATCCAAGAATGAGTCCATTTCTTTATTCCTATAAAGTCATTATAACTAACTTTCCATAAAGCTGTTATAACACTTTATGTTTTTTTTTAAAACAAGTCAAGGCGAAATCATGCCTTTCTTTTTAAGACAAAACACTTCAAATTCTTAAGTCTCTTTCCTTTTTAGAAATCAAGTTCCTTACTTTGGAATTTTTAAGAAAATCCACACTTGATTACAATAGTTCTTATTAGAGCAGCCATGATCTAGGAAATGTAATACCATTTTGTCTTATCTTAGCTTCTATGCAGATGGAGGTTTCTACTGGTTTTAATATAATTAATTGTCATAACCATTTCCTTTATTAATGATGCATTGGCTTGTTCGATTCTTATTCCCATTTCCGAATTTATGTAACATTATTATTTTAACAACCAAGTACTCATTTCTCACGAATGAGGTTTCACACTTTTCAACACCATTTAGGTCAATTACAAGTCAAGTCTCTTATCTTTTGAAATCAACAACCCATTCCTTTACCTACATAAAGTTGTTATAACAAACTTCCCATAAAGCCGTTATAACACTTTATGTTTTAAACCAACCAATTACAACTATAAGCCCCTATAAGACCACGAGGGCTTATTCTTTAACAACCAAGTACCCATTACTAACGAATGGGAGTTTACTACTTTTTCACACAATCAAGACCTTTACACTTCATATCAAGTCAAGGCACAAAAGGGAAATCAAATTCCTTTAACACACGTGCATCTACTGCACTATATATTTTACAAATAATCATGCTGAAGAGGATAGGAAGAATCACATACCTCGCGACGATTATCGACGGTTAGCAAAATGCTCCACAGTACTATCTCCCTTAAGAGGAATATGCTACACGTAGTACTTCAATCCTATAAGGGTCACAAAACGTCTATCAATCTCTAGCTTCGAACGTAGAATAAACTAAGTGCAAGGTCCCTATGTTCTACGGAAGTTTGGACAGAACTTCCTTTGTTTCTACTAACTTTGCCACCTTTTTCAAGGTTGAATTTCAATAACGAACGCCACATTTAAGGCACACAATTCAGCTAACCACAAAGGGGATTACCCGCCTTTACAGGACGCGTAAAATTCCGCCCCACAATGATACAAAATAAACCGATAATTCCCATGCCATTCTTGGCCAACAATATAACCAATACTAACCCCTTTTAACACTTTTCCAATACAAGTTCTTAGGTCTAACATGATATCTATCCCTAGACATCTTCAACAACTACAATCCCCCTTTACAACATGCGACGACCAAATTGAAGTTATCATCTTAAGGCTAACATGCCCATTTCAGTTTCAACAAGACAACAAGATCCAAATCTATTCAAATATAACAGCCTCAGGCTCAATTCTAAACTACTAAAATATAACAGCCTCAGGCTCAATTCTAAACTACTAAAATATAACAGCCTCAGGCTCATTTCTAAACTACTATAATAAGTATAACTCATATTCAAGAGAAGGGGAAACTTTTACCTTTGGAGAAACCCACAAAGGCCCCTTTCTTCCACTTCTTTTCCGTCAAACTCGTCTACCAGCGCTTCCCACAAGTTTACCCACACTTTTCCTTCTTGTCGCCGCTCCAACAGTTTCCTCTTAAGCTAGGTTTTCTTCAAAAAACTAGAGAGAAGGGAGAGGGTTTTTCTTGGAAGGGTTTGAGAAGAAATGGCCAAGTCTTCCAAGACTTGGCCCTAAAATAGGACCACTTTCTGGTAAAAAGGATGGGAGGGACACTTGTCACCCTCCCATAGGTTTTAAACAAAATATCCCCTGTTTTTCGCCCCTTTCTGCGCAAAAATCCCGCCTCGGCGCCGCGGCGCTTCCACTTCCGAAAAAGTTCCAGCATTCCGGCGCCGCGGCGCTGCAACCCCCGCGGACTCCCAGTACAACCGGCGCCGCGGCCCTGCATTCCGGCGCCGCGGCGCTGTACCCCTGAACCGAAAACTGTTGTTGCCTGACTGCGCACCTAACTTGTAACTTCCATAACTTTTGACTCCGATGTCCTATCGACGAACGGTTTGTTGCGTTGGAAACTAGATTTAACGGAATACACATTAGGCTTTTTAAACACCTAACAATTCTTAACAACTGGGGTACAACACTCCAAGGTAGACTCAAAATCCGTCCAACACATATTTGTCAACTTATCTTATCTTCTTGAATTTACGGGGTGTAACAGGACAGGGCCCCGCCATACCCCTGAATGTACAAGTACCTACAGTGACAGGGGACTATACCAAAAGATAAGCCTCCGGAGAAATGGAGCTTCCCAAACGCTGAACTGCGATCCTATGAGCGAGGATCAACAACTGGTGTACCTCTACCTGCGGCATGAACGCACCCGGGCGAGGTCGATGATAACAGTACCAAGTATGTGAAATCAAAATACTATAATGAAATCACATTTCATTATTTTATAAAATCATTTCGCAATAAGTAAATGATTATGTCAAGTAAGGGACGATATCCTCAAAATAATCACTCACATAACTATGGGTCTCACGCCATAATATCAATCATGCGTGGAACCCATTCCTCATCGGCGATACATGATGTAAAACAACACCCGTATGTGAACTCAACACTAGATCTGCTGCGTCATTAACCCGATCGGGCCAAGTAGATTAGCCAACTACCAGATACGAAGGCTAGTCATAAAACTTCACGGGCCAAGTACGGAAGCCAATTACGGATCAAACCAGCCACGCAATCGCCGAGGCAAGTATCTTAAGCTAGCGTGCGAGCCTACCGTCTCACGAGATATGGCCGTGGCAAGTATCTTAAGCTATCTACCGAGCCCGCCGATACACGAAATGACCGGGACAAGTATCTAAAGTGTGCTCAGAACACATGTACAAATCAAGCTCGTGATTGTTCGTCACCGCGGCAAGCTTCATGGATTAGCGGTCCATGGACTAATAACATAACCCGGGGATTTAACCCCTCACAATGACCGCATGCCCCGGCATCTTACCTCGGTATAAGCATGGCCATGAAACCATCCTACTGGACGCATACCCGTGGGCCACCCATCGTGTCAGTATGTCCAAAGGAAATAACAAGATAATACTCAAAGTGGACGCATACTCGTGGGCCACCCATCGTGTCAGTATGTCCAAAAGAAATAACCAGATAATACTCAAAGTGGACGCATACCCGTGGACCATCCAACGCGTCAGTATGTCCAACAATCAATCAAATAGCCGGCCCTCCACCGAGAGACACGGTAGCACAAAATCAAACACTTGCACCACAACAAAGCTATCACCACAAGCATAGGCAAGTTTAAGGTACTTTTATTTTATGTCAACAATCCGGGTTTCAACCCCAAAATACTACATACTTTCATTCTTTCAAAAAGACCTCTTTTTACGTAAAAGCCATACGATACTATCACTCGTAGTATCAAACACATTTTCTTTTCAAACCAAATTACTACACCTTTCAGAAAATCCTTACAAGACTTTTAAAATCAAGTACTCTATACTTTTTAAACCAAGTTCTTTATAGTTTTAAGACAATATCAAGTATACTTTTAAAACCCCGTAAATTACTCTTTTCAAAACAAGTAACCCATACTTAAATCAAGTTACTTCTCCTTTTCCAAAATCAAGCCGTTTATAAGTAAAGTCTCTTATTTTAACTTCATAAAGTCGTTATAACTAACTTCCCATAAAGCTATTATAACACTTTATGTTTTAAATAAACCAAATTCATTTCACACTCGTACGTCTACCGTACTATATAGTTTACAACAAATTATGCTCAAGAGTATAGGAAGAATCACATACCTCTTCGGCTTAATCCACAAGACAAGTCGTGTATGCCGCGCGTATAAAATCCACCTATAATAACCACAATATATCTATCAACCTCTCGTTCTCTTCGTAGCATATTCTAAGTAAATAGTTCCTTATTCTACGGAAAATTCGGCAGCACCTCCCCCCCCCCACAATCACATAAATAACCTCCCCTAACAAGGCTTGTTACCAAGCCAACAACTTCAAGGAGATTACACGTCTAACCAGACGTGTGCAATTCTGCCTCATAATAATACTACACAAGTCTACTGTAAATACAGTCCAAATGTAAATACAGTTCAATTCTTTATAAACATCCTTCCAATATATCTTATACTCAGTTCTAAATTACTACAATATGTAATATCCAATTACAATAGGGGGACATAGATAATTACCTCGACAAGCCCAAAATTATCCAAGTTTATAAGTCGATCCTGAGCAACGTTTAGCTCCAATTCCTTACGTTCCAAACCGCTCCAAGCAACCCTTATATGCTCCTAACCAACTCCTCTTCAAGAACCAACCCAAACAAGTGAAGAACACTTAAGGTTTCTTCTTGATGTGCTCTCGGCCAAGGGTATGTTTAGAGGCTAGGGTGTGAAATCTTGTCTAACTTTTGGTTAATAATCTTCCTAATACACTAAGGAAGAACACTTAGAAGTTTAGGAATTTTTGGACAACACAAGGTTAGGAAAGGGGGGTGTTGGACGAAAACTAGAGGGAGAAGAGGGAGGGTATTTTTCAAGTCTTGAAATATAGCAAGTGTGGATGAATAAGTCTTGCACTCAAGGGGGGTATTTGTGACACCCCGTAATTCCAAGAGGATGAGATGAGAACGTACGAAAGGAAATAAGATTCGAAGTTGGAAAAAGAAAAAAAGTTGGCAGAATATTTTTGGACAGTTTTTCAGTCAACTTGGAAGCAGTATATCTCCGAGTATAATTGAGTTTTTTAGGTGTTTCAAAAGCCTAATATGAAGTTCATTGAGTCTAGTTTCCAACTCAACAAACCGCTCGTCAATAGGACATCGGAGTAGAAAGTTATGGACGTTACAAGATCGGCTGACAGAACAGACGGGGTCAGGCGCCGGGGCGCCGGAAAGCTTGAAATTGTCCAATTGCGAGCGGCGCGGATGCGAGGCAGCGGCGGGATTTTTTGCGGAAATAGGGTAAAAATAGAAGATATTTGTTGTAAAGGACCCCTGGGTGGGTGACAAGTGTCCCCCCAACTTGTGGAGCAAGATAAAGGCTATATAAGACATGTCTTGCTAGATTTAAATCATTTGCAAGACTTCACCCAAATCTTCTCTTCTCTTCTCTTCTCTCTCAAATGGTTAAAACCCTAGGCCTAAATGAGATTTTTGGAAAGGCAACAAGAAGGAAATTTGTTGGCAAGCTTGTAGGGGATTAGTAGAGATGATTTTAGCGGGAAGAAGAATTTCAAAAAGAGGAGCTAAAGTTGCTAAGGATCGACTTGTATTCTTGGAGCATTTTTTGGGCTAAATGAGGTATAATCTTCGTCTTACTTTTGTAATTGAAGATTCCATGTTATTATAAGTTAGAAATAATCATGTGATAGGTGTTATGAAGATTGATAAGTGTTATGGAAATTTGGAAGCTCAAATCCGAAAATGACATGTTAAGCCATTTGAAATTGAAATACAAATTGGTCGATAATTAGAATCGTCGCATGTTTACCCACTTGAGGATTGTAGTAGTTATAATCAATTGTGGCTAGATAACATGTTATATTAAACCAATTGGATTGAAGAGGGATTGGAAGCAATTTGTATTGTTGTCACTAATTTGCGAATGGACATTGTATTTTGGACTTGTGTGATATCAATTGTGGGCGGAATTTTACACGTCTTGTAGGCGTGTAATCCCTATTGTTAACTACTTTGTTGGGCCTTAAATGTGGCGTGTTTGGTTATTGAATTCGCCTTGAAAAGGTGGCAAAGTATGTAGAAACAAAGGAGATGCTGTCCGATTTTCCGTAGAATTTAGAGACTTCACACTTATAATATTCTACGTTTGAAGTAAGAAGTTAATAGATGTACTATGGTCATTATAGGTTGACATACTACGTACGACGAATTGGACTTAGCAAGTGGATTAAACCGAAGAGGTATGTGGAACTTTCTTATCTCTTGAGCATGAATAAGTTGTAAATGTATAGTACGGTAGACGTACAAGATTTTGACAATCTAGTCTATTTGATATCCTTGGCTTAATTTAAGAATGTCCAAGCTGGTTGAGTTAGGAAGTTAACTCACTTGTTTTAAATATTAAGGATATCTTGGTTTTCAAAAGTTAAGAGACTTTAAGTATGTTGAAAGTATTTTTGATACTTGTTTTGTTGGAAAGTTTAAGTCTCTTGGTTATAAAGAAGTATGTAAGTTGCTAATGTATAAAGCTAGTATAACGGCTTTATGGGAAGTTGGTTATAATAGCTTTATGGAAAGTTTAAAGAGTGGTTTACTCAAAGTAAATTAAGTAAGATAAATGACTTGATTTAATGAAAAGGCGATTTGATTTTTAAGCATCCATTGCCTAAGGTTTTATAAGAAAAAGAGTCACTCGATTTAGAAACCTAACTTTATTTCTAAAGAGTATTGTGACTTGTCTTGAAAAGTAATTTTGACTTGATGCTACGGTTGATAGTATCTTGGAAGTTTTATACTAAAGAGTCATTTGTTTTAAAGAGTAGAAGTATGTAGTACTTGGGTTAAATTCCCGGATTTTCATAAAAGATATGTTAGTGCCTTAAGTAAACTAAAATGAGAGTGTATATGAATAAGACTAATAAGAAGTTAGGGGGATTTCTTAACTTGCTTATTTATTGTGTGACGGCCGGTTGAGATGGGGTAAGAGTATAAGTGAGGGGTAAACCCCCAAGACGCTATACCACCTTCTCTAGGGTAAGAGTATAAATGAGGGGTAAACCCCCAAGACGTTATACCACCTGCTTTACCACCTTCTCCAGGATAAGAGTATAAATGAGGGGTAAGCCCCCAAGACGGTATACCACCTGCCTCAGGGTAAGAGTATAAATGAGGGGTAAACCCCCAAGACGTTATACCACCTGTTTTCATGGATTTGCTACCCATGATTTGATCGTGAGTCTCATATGTTTATGTTGTAAGTATACTCTCATTTACTCTCATTGTTAGTAAGGCACTGTGTACTGTTAATTGAGTTATCATACCTGTGTCCAGTTTTATCATTGACTTATGATTTCATTCTGATGCTTTCGATTTCACATATTTGGTACATGTTATCTTGACCTCCTTGAGGTGCGTTCATCTGCAGTAGTACTGTGTTGTTGATCCTCGCTCTTAGGATCACTGTTCATGTCACGACCCGATCTCGGGCCCGCGACTGGTGTCTTACCCCGGGCACCCTAGTGATAACAACATCAGAGAAAATCAGTGGAAATAAAGTTTAAACAGGAAACAAGAGACAACATAAGAAAACAGGCCAACCAAAGCGGTCACGCCGTGTATATACATATAATCGAGCGCTTAAAATCCTTTACAACCGCCCACAACAAGATTACTACAGACCTCTAAGAATGTAACAACAACTATCACGGGATAGGGCCCCGCCATACCCCTGAATGTACAAGTACCTACAATGACAGGGGACTATACCAAAAGATAAGCCTCCGGAGAAATGGAGCTTCCCAACGCTGAAATGCGATCCTATGAGCGAGGATCAACAAGCTGGTGTACCTCTACCGCGGTATGAGCGCAGCCGAAGGAGGTCGATGCAATGTACCAAGTATGTGAAACTGAAAATACTGTAATGAAATCACATTTCATCATTTTATAAAACCATTTTGCGATAAATGTGATTATGCCAAGTAAGGGGACGCATATCCCCAGAATAATCACTCACACATAACTATGGGTCTCACGCCCATAATATCACTCATGCCCGTGGAACTCATTCCTCACTGCCGGCAGTACATGATGTAAAACAACACCCATATGTGAACCTGAACACTAGATTCTGCCTGCGTCATCAAACCGATCGGGCCAAGTAGAATCGCCTCTACCGGTTCAAAGCTAGTCATATCCCTTCACGGCAAAATGCGAAGCCAACTACGGATCAAAAGCTAGCCACGCGAATCGCCGAGGCAAGTACCATGTGAGCGTACCATAGCCTACCGTCACGAGATATGGCCAGAGGCAAGTATCTCGAAGCTATCTACCAGAGCCTGCCGATACACGAGAAATGACCAGGACAAGTATCTCAAGTGTGCCTGTAACCACATGTACAAATCAAGCCCGTGATCGCTCGTCACCGCGGCAAGCTTCATGGATTAGCGGTCCATGGACAAATAACAAAACCCTCACAACGACCGCATGCCCAATCTTACCTCGGAAAGCATGGTCATGAAACCATCCTTTGGGCGCGTGCGTGGATCATCCATCGCGTCAGCATGTCCAAAGGAAATAACAAGATAATACTCAAAGTGGACGCATACTCGTGGACCATCCAACGTGTCAGTATGTCCAAGCAATCAATCAGATAGCCGGCCCTCCCCGAGAGACACGGTAGCACAAAATCAAACACTTGCACAACAAAAGCTATCACAACAAGCATAGACAAGTTCAACGTACTTTCCTTCTTTCAAAAAGACCTCTTGTTACGTAAAAGCCACACGATACTAATACTCGTAGTATATAAAGAAAACACGTTTTACTTTTTAAAACCAAATTACTTCACCTTCGTAAAAATCTTTACAAGGCTTTTAAAATCAAGTACTGTATAGTTTTTAAACCAAGTGCTTTTCTTTTAAAACAACATCAAGTATACTCTTTTAAAACCCAATTAACTTACTCTTTTCAAAACAAGTAACCTATACTTAAAGCAAGTTACTTCTCCTTTTCCGAAAACAAGTCGTTATAAGTCAAGTCTCTTATCTTTCAAGATCAAGTCTCTTAACTTTAAAAATCAAGTCGTTTTACTGTCAAAACCAAATCTTTCTTTTATCTTCATAAAGTCGTTATAACTAACTTCCCATAAAGCCATTATAACACTTTATGTTTTAAGCAAACAAAATTCATTTCACACACGTACGTCTACCGTACTATATAGTTCACAACAATCATGCTCAAGAGTATAGAAAGAATCACATACCTTTTTAGCTTAAACCACAAGCCAAGTCAAGTATGCCGCGCGTAGAAGATCCACCTATAATAACCACAATACATCTATCAACTTCTAGTTCTCTTCGTAGAATATTCTAAATACAAGATTCCTTATTCTACAGAAAATTCGGCAGCACCTCCCCCCCCCCCCCCGCAATCACATAAATATCCTCCCCTACCAAGGCCCGCTACCAGGCCAACAACTCCCAGAGGATTACACGTCTAACCGGACGTGTTCAATTCTGCTTCACAATAATACTACACAAGTCTCTGTAATGCGGTCGATGTAAATACATTCAATCCTTTATAATCATCCTTCCAATATAATATACTCAAGTATAACTACTACAACATGTAATATCCAATTACAATAGGGGGGGCATAGATCATTACCTCGATAAGCCCAAAATTATCCAAGTTTATAAGTCGATCCTGAGCAACGTTTAGCTCCAAACTCCTTACGCTCCAACCCGCTCCAAGCAACCCTTAGAAGTTTCTAAACAACTTCTCTTAACACTTCAACCAAGCTATGAAGATTTTTCTAGGGTTTCGTTTTGCGACTATTGGAATAAAGTAGTATTTCCTGCTCTAGTATTGAAATAACTTTGGAATACTACTAGCGATACTAGGCGATGTATTTGGGATTATAGAATAATACTCAGTATTTTCTACACAAGTGGGGAGGGGCGAAAACCATACAAAGGGAAAGGGATATTTTTGCATTGGAAAGTCTTTAAGTGTGGATGAAGATTATGTCTTGCACTATGGGGTATTTATAGAAGAATCAAGGGCCAAGATCAATGTAAGTGTATGGTAAAGATTGGGCCATGTGTGTGTGGGTCCCACCACACCACATGGCCAACGAAAATTGGTGCCAAGTGCCATGGCCATTTCGGCCAAGGGTGTTATACCCCGTAGTTCCAGGGTATGTATGCGAGGACGTACGTACGAGAATACGACAGAAAGATTGGAAAGGAAGAAAGAGGTGATTTTTCCACGGAAAAGTTTCCGGTTTTTGTGAAGGAAAAAGGTTCGTTAATGGGAATTGGATTCCCAGATTTGGTATTCGGACTTCCTGGAATATTAGAGAATTATGGAATTTTATTTTCGGAAATGGTCACGTGGGGCCACGGAGAAATTTCTGATTTTGTAGGGCCCACTTTGTTTTGAGATTTTGGCCATTGTGGATATTTTTGGAAGATGTTTTATTTTGGGCGATAGGAGGGTGACACGTGTCACCCACTTTGTGGCTTAGTAGAATGGCATTTGTGCACAACACCCGGTTAGAGTCGTTTTTCGACGAAACGTTTTACATAACTTGCGAGGGGAAAATCTCCATAGTTAGTTGGAGTGTTATGTAGAAGTTGGTTAGAACTTCTATGGGTGGTTTGGAGCGGGTTGGAGCGCCCGGAGTTGGAGCTAAACCTTGCTCAGGAGCGACATTAAACTCGGATAATTATGGGCTTATCGAGGTAATTATCTTGTCCCCCTATTGTAATTGGATATTACATGTTGTAGGAATATATAGTTGAAGTATACTATGTATATAACTGAACATAGCTTGTGGCAATGTCTTTGGACTTAAGCCTGAAGAATCGATGACTGTTTTACATAGGTGTATTCTGATGAGCTTGTTTAGCTTTTCCGTGGATTAGAATTGTACCCGTTCGGGTTATTTGTGTAACCCCCCACTTGTTGGCTTGGTAGCCGGCCTCTTTAAAGGAGGAGAGATTTCTGTTGTTGCGGGGAGTCTTCCAATTTTCGATAGAATGTTCTGCGATGAGGTCTAAATGTTAATAAGCGCCTTGTGGCCTTATAGGTTGAAGTACTACGTGTGGCGCGATCTACTTGGCAAGGAGTAGCCCGGTTGGAAGTACTTGGGCGTTTTGCTATTAGTCGATACTCGTCGCGAGGTATGTGAACCTCTCCTATCTCTTCTAGCATGATATGTGTGAACTATGTAGTACGGTGAGCGTCGTGTGTTAAATGTATTTGATTGGTTTGAAACATAAAGTGTTATAACGGCTTTATGGGAAGTTGGTTATAACGACTTTATGTAGGTCCGAAAATACTTTGTGGTTTTAAAAGGTAACTGATTTCTTTATAACTGGCTTGATGTGTGATAATAAAGAACTTGAAGTATTTCAAAAGATTTCTAAATCGTTTTGAAAGAAGAGTGATACTTGGTTTCTTTTGAAAACTTAAGAGTTGTACTAGCTTTATGGGAAGTTAGGTATAACGGCTTAAGAATGTTTCTTGATTTTGGAAATCGGGATGTGTATCGACAAACCAACTGCAGCGTTAATAAAAGGAAATGTTTTGAATAATTAAGTATTATTAAAACCAAGAGAAACTTCCATCTGCATAGAAGCTAAGATGAGACAAATGATATTTCCTAGATCATGGTCATTGTAATAAGATTGTTATAAACAAGAATATCCTACTCACATAAGACTTATGTTTCTCGAATGTTTAAAAGAGAATTATATTCTTAAATGAATAAGGCTATGAACCACGAAACCTTTCTAAAATAAGAAGCGTGAACATTTGAAATTAGGCAAACTTGGGCGTTTGGAAAATAATGTTGTTACTTGATTTTACAAAGGTAAGAGTTTTAGTTTTCTTAAAAGGACAGTCACTCTATTTTATACTACGGGTATTGTGTGACTTATGTGAAAAAGCAGATCTTTTAAAGATTTAATGTGTGAAGTACTTTGGGGTTAGATACGAACTTGTTAGTAGAAAGAACCTTGTGTGAATAACTTGATTGTATTGGTTTGTGATAGCCTTGTAATACTTTCTTGTTGATTTGAGAAGTAAACATGTTAGGATGCTACGTGTGTTAGTATCTTGTGATGTTAGTGTAAAGGGGTTTCCGCCATTGCGCTTAAAGTTGTTTGACTATCAGTAGTTATGTTGGTATTGTACCACTCACCTTGACTTGTGTCCGGAGGTTAAAGCCTCCGTCTGCGGGTAGACTCAGCGGTGCAGGACCGTGATTCGAGAATACCTCATGCGGGTCGGGGATCCATGCGGAACTACGGAGTTCGGGTTAGTGTGCGGCCGCTTGTGGTCATGCGGTCACTTGTGGCGTGCGGACTGCGAGTCGGGGCGATCTTGGGAGTAGCTACCCTCGATGCGAGGTTATACCTCATGCGGGCCTATGAGGTTGGCCTATGCGGAGCTGCGGAGAGTTCGAGGCTAGACGCGCACATTTGATCTGCGCGCGAGTGACGGCTTTTATCATGTGACGGTGCAGAGCGGATATCATGACACGATTTATGACCTTGTTGGTGCGTAGGTGTTAGTAGTCGGCTATGCCTTCGTACTTACCCTGTACTGTTTCATTAGGACACAGGTGGGACCTGGTGTTCATGTGTATTCCTTGGTGCTTGTATATCATAAACTGCCGGCAGTGAGGAAGGTATTCCACGGGCACGATTGATGTTGAGGCGTGAGTCCACGACTTGACATGATCGCTATTTATGGTGATCGTAGTTTGGTTATCATACATGTCTCTGCTTTGTATAGACTACTATGATTTCATTTCTGATGTTATTTTGATTTCACATACTTGGTACTGTTATGCGACCTCGCCCGGAGTGCGTTCATCTGCAGTAAAAGTACACGATCATTGATCCTCGCTCTTAGGGTCACGATTCTGCGTTTGGGAAAGCTCGTTTCTCCGAGGCTTATCGATGGTATAGTCCCTGTTGTTGTAGGTGTTTACATTCGTGGTATGGCGGGGCCACTGTCCGCCATTGTTGTCGTATCATTCCTTAGAAGTGCATGTAATCTTGTTGTGGGCGAGGGTTGTAAAAGGATTAAACTGCTCATGATTGGAAAAAGTTGTTATTTATATATATCTTAGAAAGACAAGTTTTTTCTCAGTTATTGTTTCATATTTCATAATATGTCTTGTATTGTTTATGTTCATTGATTCTTGTGATGTTGTATCACTAGGGTGCGAGGTAAGGCACGATCCACGGGCCGGAATCGTCGTGACAAAAGTGGTATCGAGCGATTAATCCTCGGAAAGTGTCTACAGACCGTATCCAGTAGAGTCTTGATTATCGGTGTGTTGTGCACCACACCAATAATCAGGAGGCTATAGGATAATTAGGAGTGGTTTATATTCTTCTCACTCGAGATCGTGCCTTAGAGTGTGTTGAAAGTTGGACCTCTAAACGTATTTCTTTCCCTTACCGATATGCCTCGCGTGAGCGGCCGGGCCCGGAGAAGCGGCGTAGGAGGCTGCGAGTAGAGTTCGAGAGGGTTACGTGGGCACAGGCCCAATTATCACCTTGGATGGTGCTTCATTCGGGGATTTATGCGACGTCACTAGCCCCAGTAAAGTTTAGCACGGCGGCGGCAGTTCCTACTGCGGCCATGATATTTGAACGCCTTCGCGACCGAGCAGAGAATATGGGCTGCAAGGCGACCTGTTACTAGCTATGGATTTGGCTACGGAGAGTATCCGATGTATCGCGAGTCTTGATGACTACCTAAGAGAGGGTTGTGCAAGAGTAATTCTTGATTGGGCTTGAGCATGGCACGTATGCGGGCTTATACACGGCAGTCGAAAAACGTAGAGATCGGCGGGTTAACGAGGGGCGAGAAGAGGGCGAGCGACAAGGTCCTTGGTAACTTTCAAGGTGAGTATACCTTAAGTGCTATGTTACGATAGCGTGTGTTAGTTGTGATTAGAAATCATGGTGGGTTAGCAGAGTAAGATTTTGGGGATAGAGAAGGTGTGAGCCTTAGAGTGTTATACGTCTGCACCTTAGAGGTAAGGCCGTCTCGAGTAAAGGTGTAGTGTTATGTTTGATCCTTATCGGAGTGCATAGTGCACGTGAGCTATGTTTGGGATAGGTCCCAAGTAGTATGAAATTAAAGAGGGTTGTTGAGCTTAGTAGACCGCTAGGTTTTCTTAAGATGTTTAGTAAGATTGTTCCTTCGGGGAGATAGTATTTTGCGCCTTGCCGGGTCGGGTTGAGGCCACGTTGCGGGTCAACCCGCGGCATGTTTGGTGGTGGGGTCTGGTTGTGGTGGTCCCGCCTTGTGGTAGGGTCACGAGGGTGTTAGGCCCAAGTTTAGTTAACTGCAGTCTGAGTTCGTGGATGCGTTCGGCCGGTGGTGGTCGATGAGGGCACTCATCGTGTTCTTGTCGGACCGTTCACTCGGCGATGTTGATTTATCGAGAAGGTTGTAAGGCTGCGGGGTGCCTCGTGCACCTTATGGCGACATGGAGCCCAGGTTACGGCTGTTTTTGTTTCTGGAAGTTTTACCAGGCAGGGTTAAGGACTCTGGTGAGTCTCAGAATCGCATTCGCCCTTGGGCCAGCATGTGGATTTCAGGGGTAGTTGTGAAGATTGTTGTCTCCTGTGGAGGGCGTTTAAGCTACCATTTCGGTGTTGAGGTCGCCTTATGAAGCCTTGTAGGGGCGGAAGTGTAAGTTGCGGTCGATTGGTTCGATGTTGGCAAGGTTGACGATTGGTTGAGCTTGTTCCGGTATTGTGGATAGGAAAAGCTCATCTAGAAGAAGTTACGGCGGCTCGGAGGAATCGTGCGGATAATCGGCGGCGCTTAGAGTTCGAGTTGGCGGTCGGTCTTCTTGAAAGTACCACCGGACGGTGTGACGAGTTGTGAAAGCGAAGGAACTTAGCGAGTTACCTTGGGCCTTTTGAGTTCATGTGAAGAATAGGCGGGTTGCCTATATGTTAGCAATTGCCGTCCGACTTAGGAGGCGACGTCCGGTCTTTCGTATTTATGTTGGAGTGGCGTATAAAGAGGCGAGCCTCTACCGAAACAGACCGACGTGGCTCTCCGTATGGCACGTCCGAGAAGATGGCCGTGAGGGCATGCCTCGAGGATCATGGCGACCGGTACCATTTGTTGGGTCGTCGGAGCTAGGCTCGCGGCAAAGTGACAAAAGTGTATTTGTGGTGATGTTAGAGGTGTTTCCTCGTAGACTTGGATATAAGTATGTTGCGCGGTATTTACGTGGCGGTATGGCGAGGATTGTTTCGTAAGTATAGTAGTGAAGACTATCTTTGGCGCCGCGTTGTTTTGAGACTTAGAAGGAACATTCGGGACGAATGTTTCTAAGGAAGAATGTTATACCCGTAGTTCGTGGTATGTATGCGAGGGCGTGCGTGCGAGAATACTGAGAAAGATTGGAAAGGAAGAAAGAGGTGATTTTTCCACGGAAAAGTTTCGGTTTTGTGAAGGAAAAAGGTTCGTTAATGGGAATTGGATTCCCAGTTTGGTATTCGGACTTCTGGAATATTAGAGAATTATGGAATTTTATTTTGGAAATGGTCACGTGGGGCCCACGGGAGAAATTTCTGATTTTGTAGGGCCACTTTGTTTTCGAGATTTTGGCCATTGTGGATATTTTCGGAAGATGTTTTATTTTGGGCCAATAGGAGGGTGACACGTGTCACCCCCGCCTAGGTGGCTTGGCCGAATGGCATTTGTGCACAACACCCGGTTAGAGTCGTTTTTCGACGAAACGTTTTACATAACTTGCGAGGGGAAAATCTCCATAGTTAGTTGGAGTGTTATGTAGAAGTTGGTTAGAACTTCTATGGGTGGTTTGGAGGCGGGTTGGGCGCCGGTTGGAGCTAAACCTTGCTCAGGAGCGACATTAAACTCGGATAATTATGGGCTTATCGAGGTAATTATCTTGCCCCCCTATTGTAATTGGATATTACATGTTGTAGGAATATATAGTTGAAGTATACTATGTATATAACTGAACATAGCTTGTGGCAATGTCTTTGGACTTAAGCCTGAAGAAGCCAATGAATGTTTTTACATAGGGCGTATTCTGATGAAGCTTGTGTAGCTTTTACGTGGAGTAGAATTGTACCGTTCGGGTTAGATGTATAACCCACTGGTTGGCTTGGTAGCGGCCTCGATAAAGGAGGAGATTTACGCTGTTTGGGGGAGGTCTTTGCGAATTTTGGTAGAATGTTCTGCGATGAGGTCTAAATGTTAATAAAGCGCCTTGTGGCCTTATAGGTTGAAGTACTACGTGTGGCGCGATCTACTTGGCAGGAGTAGCCGACGGTTGGAAGTACTTGGGCGTTTTGCTATTAGTCGATACTCGTCGCGAGGTATGTGAACCTCTCCTATCTCTTCTAGCATGATATGTGTGAACTATGTAGTGCGGTGAGCGTCGTGTGTTAAATGTATTTGATTGGTTTGAAACATAAAGTGTTATAACGGCTTTATGGGAAGTTGGTTATAACTTGACTTTATGTAGGTCCTAAAATACTTTGTGGTTTTAAAAGGTAAATGATTTGTTTATAAGCGGCTTGATGTGTGATAATAAAGAACTTGAAGTATTTCAAAAGATTTCTAAATCGTTTTGAAAGAAGAGTGATACTTGGTTTCTTTTGAAAACTTAAGAGTTATACTAGCTTTATGGGAAGTTAGGTATAACGGCTTAAGAATGTTTCTTGATTTTGGAAATCGGGATGTGTATCGACAAACCACTGCGGCGTTAATAAAAGGAAATGTTTTGAATAATTAAGTATTATTAAAACCGGTAGAAACTTCCATCTGCATAGAAGCTAAGATGAGACAAAATGATATTTCCTAGATCATGCATTTGTAATAAGATTGTTATAAACAAGAATATCCTACTCACATAAGACTTATGTTTCTCGGAATGTTTAAAAGAGAATTATATTCTTAAATGAATAAGGCTATGAACCACGAAACCTTTCTAAAATAAACGTGAACATTTGAAATTAGGCAAACTTGGGCGTTTGGAAAATAATGTTGTTACTTGATTTTACAAAGGTAAGAGTTTTAGTTTTCTTAAAAGGGCAGTCCTCTATTTTATACTACGGGTATTGTGTGACTTATGTGAAAAGCAGATCTTTTAAAGATTTAATGTGTGAAGTACTTTGGGGTTAGATACCGAACTTGTTAGTAGAAAGCACCTGTGTGAATAACTTGATTGTATTGGTTTGTGATAGCCTTGTAACACTTTCTTGTTGATTTGAGAAGTAAACATGTTAGGATGCTACTTGTGTTAGTATCTTGTGATGTTAGTGTAAAGGGGTTTCCGATTGCGCTTAAAGTTGTTTGACTATCAGTTATGTTGGTATTGTACCACTCACCTTGACTTGTGTCGGAGGTTAAGCGCCTCCGTCACGGGGTAGACTTCGGTGATGCAGGACCGTGATTCGAGAATACCTCATGCGGGTCGGGGATCCATGCGGAACTACGGAGTTCCGGTTAGTGTGCGGCCGCGTGGTCATGCGGTCGCTTGTGGCCATGCGGACTGCGAGTCGGGGCGATCTTGGGGAGTAGCTACCCTCGATGCGGGGTTATACCTCATGCGGGCCTATGAGGTTGGCCTATGCGGAGCTGCGTAGAATTCTGAGGCTGACGCGCACATTTGATCTGCGGCGAGTGACGGCTTTTATCATGTGGCGATGCAAGCAGATATCATGACACGATTTATGACCTTGTTAGTGCATAGGTGTTAGTAGTCGGCTATGCCTTCGTACTTACCTGTCTTGTTTCATTAGGACACGGTGGGACACGGTGTTCATGTGTATTCCTTGGTGCTTGTACATCATAAGCTGCCGTGAGGAAGGTATTCCACGCACGATTGATGTTGAGGCGTGAGTCACGACTTGACATCGCTTATTTATGGTGAATCGTAGTTTGGTTATCATACATGTCTCTGCTTTGTATAGACTACTATGATTTCATTTCTGATATTTATTTTGATTTCACATACTTGGTACTGTTATCTTGACCTCGCCCGAAGCTGCGTTCATCTGCCGCGGTAAAGTACACGATCATTGATCCTCGCTCTTAGGTCACGATTCTGCGTTTGGGAAAGCTCCGTTTCTCGGAGGCTTATCGATGGTATAGTCCCTGTTGTTGTAGGTGTTTACATTCGGGGTATGGCGGGGCCCTGTCCGCCATTGTTGTCGTATCATTCCTTAAGTGCAGTAATCTTGTTGTGGCGGGGGTTGTAAAAAGGATTAAAGCGTTCATGATTGGAAAAAGTTGTTATTTATATATATCTTGAAAGCAAGTTTTCTCAGTTATTGTTTCATATTTCATAATATGTCTTGTATTGTTTTATGTTCGCGATTACTCGATGTTGTATCACTAGGGTGCCGGTAAGGCACGATCACGGGCCGGAATCGGTCGTGACAAAGGGACAAGTGGCTAGCCACTTGTCCATAATTCGGCCACATGGCCACTCGAGGGTGACACGTGTCGCCCCACTGCCCAAAATATTTCGTCTTCGAAAATATCCAAAATACGAAAATCTCAAAAACAAAGTGGGCCACAAACCGTAAATTTCTCCCGTGGGTCCCACGTGACCATTTCTGAAAATAAAATCCCAAAATTCTAATATAATCCGAGAAGTCCAAATACCAAATATGGGAATCCAATTCCCATTAACGAACCTTTTTCCTTCACAAAAACCGGAAACTTTTCCGTCGAAAAATCACATCTTTCTTTCTTTCCAAAATTACTGTCGTATTCTCGTGCGTACGTCCTCACATACATACCCTGGAACTACGGGGTATAACATTCTTCCCCCCTTAGAAACATTCGTCCCGAATGTTCCTTCTAAGTCTCTAATCAAACGTGTGCCGGTATAGTCTCCACTACTATACTTACAAAACCGATCATGCCACCAATGGCCAGAATATAACATGTTCGCAAAACTCAAATCCAAGCCAACGAGGAATCACCTCTAACATCACAAAAAGTTCCCACTCATGGTCTAAAGGATACTCCCTTCGCATCTTTACTTCACAAAAGAAATGATCACTTCCGTTCTCATAACACATGTTCGCTTCTTTTCTTACTCGTCGTACCCTTCTTGGACACCCGAACTCTCTATAGTACACGTTTCACCGCCGATTCTTGCTTGATTTCCTCTAAGGCCATTCCCGGCCTTCTCGATCCGATTCTAGTCGAACACATCCACGAACTCATACGATGGTTACCTAAACTTGGGCCTAGCATCCTCGTGACCCTACCACCTGGCGGGACCACCTCGAACTGACCCCTCCTCATTCCGGGCTGCGGGTTGACCCGCAACCTTGCCTCAACCCGACCCATTTATCGTGCCAAACTCTCTCGTTCCCCAATCCGGAACAATCTCACTAATCAAGTCACGAAAACCTAGTGGTCTTCTTAGCTCAACTACCCTCTTATAATTCACACCACTCAGGGACTTATCACACAATTTTACCCCACGTATACTATGCACTCCAACAAATGTCAAATCGTAAACAAAATCTTTTACTCACGACGGCCTCGCCTCTAAGGTCTCCACGTATAATATTCTAAGGCCCACATCTCTATGTACCCAACTTCCCCTTTACTAACCAGGCCTCTAAATCACAATTTAGCATAATGCTATCTGAACATAATACTTAGCACATCATCATATCATCAATGCATACTAGTCTCTAGAGGGTGAAGGATATACCTGAAATCAAAATAGGCGGTTCCAAGGACCGCTAGAACTGGGAACTTCCACCACGACCACCCGCCTGGCTGCGTGTATGAACACCTGCTAGCTAAGGCAAAGAACCGCAGATCCGAAGGCGAAGTCTCAACATCGCGCTACCGGTGGACAATTCTTCGCTAAATGGCCTGCGCTGTCGCATGTAAAACAAACTCTGCGAATACGACACTCCCGCATGGGTTTTACCACACTGGCCACACCGAGGTTGGGGTGGCTTCATCCGGCCAACACTCCCGCTTCCCTGAAAACCTGAACCACAGGAGCCACGACTGCTCTCAAGGCGTAGAGGACCACTCTATACTGGCGGAGGCGCATAACTAGTCTGCTGCTGCGGCGGTCCGCCCTGAAAGTTACCAAAGGACCCTGCCGTCCTGGCCTTCTTCTGCTGGTATTGGTCAATCCGTCGGTCTCTCCGTTCCTCACACCCAAGTGCATAAACCTGCATGCGGGCAATGTCCATGCCCGACTGAAGAGCTACACCTGAGCAAGCCTCTTCCAAGTAGTCATCGTGTAACGACCCGTTCCGGGGCCCGTTACTGGTGCCTTATCCCGGACACCCCAGTGATACAATCATCAGAGAAAACCAGCGGAAAATAAAACTTTAAACAAGAAACAAGATATATGAACATAAAACAGGCCAACCCAACGGTTACCTTCCAATAACATAAATAAATACAACTCTTTCAAAACGAACAGTTTAATCCTTTTTACAACCCCGCCACAGCGGTACTACAGACCTGCAAGATTTACAACAACTATGGCGGGACGGGGCCCATACCACGAATGTACAAGAACCTACAACTCGGGAACACATGCAAAGATAAGCCTCGGAAAGCGGAGCTTCCCAACGTGGCGAGATCCTAAGGCGAGGATCCACGATCGATGTACCTCTACTGCGGCATGAGCGGCCCGAAGAGTCGATCTGCAAGTACCAAGTATGTGGCAGTAAAAATCGTAATGAAATCATACTAGTCTATATAAAGCGGGAGACATGTATGATAACCAAACTCTGATTCACAACATAAAAGCGATCATGTCGATCGAGGACTCACGCCTCAAGTCATCACTCAAATATAACTATGGGTCTCACGCCACAACATCAATCATGTTCGCGTCACGGCGCGTGCCGGAATTGCATCGGTGTAGACATGTCCATGATGCAACAATAATACCAATGCCCGGCTGGCACATGCCTCGAATTCTACCTCGGTGTAGACACGTCCATGTGACATCAACAATAATATCTTGGGTGATCAACCTGCCGCGTAGCCACGTGCCCCGGAATTCTACCTCGGTGTAGACATGTCCATGTAACCATAACAATATATCGGGTAATCAACCCGACCGCGTAGCGCGTGCCGGAATCTGCGTCGGTGTAGACATGTCCATGTGACATCAACAACAAGACAAGAATCAAAATGGAAACATACCCGTGGAATTCTCCATCACGCGGACGCGTCAAGTAAGTTCTCGACAAGTCGACCAGGCCTCTATCGAGAGGCGGTAACGTAAATACCACACTTGCACAACAAAGGATATCATCACAAGCATAGGCAAGTTTCACAACAACAAGCATAGGCAAGTTTCACAACAACAAGCATAGGCAAGTTTCACAACAACAAGCATAGGCAAGTTTCACAACAACAAGCATAGGCAAGTTTCACACAACTCAAAGTACTTTCATTTTATGCCAAAGTCGGGTTTTAACCCCAAAGTACTACATACGTTAAGTTCTTTTAAAGAGATCCATTACTTTTATAAAAGTCACCTATGCGTAGTATTAGAATGACCCACATTCCTTTTCAAAATCAAGTAACAACATTCTTTTCCTAAGTTCCAGTTTGCCTAGTTTCAATTACTCAAGCTTCTCATTTTCAGATGATTTCATAGTTCCCAAACTTAATCACTTGATTCCTTTTTAGAACAATTGAGTAACATATGTCATATATGTGAGTAGTTTATTCTTGTTTATAACGATCTTATTACAAAGACCATGATCTAGAAAATGTAATATCATTTTGTCTCATCTTAGCTTATGCGGATGGAGGTTTCTCGGTTTTAATACAACACATCATTATTCAATACATTTTCCTTTATTAACGCCGCGGTGGTGCTGTCGATACACATTCGATTTCCAAATCGGTAAAACATTATCCTTTAAAACCAAGTACTCATTACTCACGAATGAGGTTTCACACAACATCCACATTAAAACAAATAAGTTAAGTCTCTTATCTTATAAGATCAAGTCTCTTAACTTACATCAATAAACCATTTTCACTACATAAGGTCGTTATAACTAACTTCCCATAAAGCTATTATAACACCCTATGTTTTAAACCAACCAAATCACTTAGCACGTATGCGTCTACCGTACTACATAGTTCCACAACAATCATGCTAGAAAAGATAGGAAGAGGTTCACATACCTCGCGACGATTTATCGACAATAAGCAAAATGCTCCAAGTACTACAACCGCTAGCCCTTTTCCACTCCTCGAGTAGAATACGCTACTCTTAGTACTTTCACCTATAAAGGTCACAAACGTCTATTAACCCCCAAAACACAAGTTTCTATCTTTCTCTGAGAAAATTCGGCAAAACTCTCCTCGCAACATGGCGTAAATCTCCTCTCTATCGAGGCTACCAAGCCAACCCAGGGTCTACGTCTAACCGGGCGTGTACAATTCTACTCGATAATACTACACAAGTCTCTGTCTGATCTATGTAAATCTGATTCGATTCGATTCTTTATTCTTCAGCTTAAGTCAAAAGACATTGCGAATACTAAGTTTAGTTCCATATATAGTATCTTCAACTATATATTCTAACAAACATGTAATTTCCAATTACAATAGAGGACAAGATAATTACCTCGGTAAGCCCAAAATTATCCAAGTTATAATGTCGATCTGAGCAAGGTTTAGCTCTACTCCGTGCGCTCCCAAACACCTAGAAGTTCTAACTAACTTCTACTCAAATACTTGACCAACTATGAAGATTTCCTTAGGGTTTCGGTTTGAGACTAAAAGGACAAAAGGTAGTATTTCCGGCTCTACGTATAGAGGTATCTTTGGAATACTACAAGGTACAAGGCTAAGGTATTTTGGGCATTATAACAATACTAGGAGAAGTATTTCAATACCACGAGGAGGGTATTATACGAAAACAACTAGGCTAGGGGTACCCCACGGCTAGCACCACAAAGGGGGGAAGGGGAACCCCTCGGCCAAAGGCCACGAAAAGGGGGGGGAGGCTCTCGGCTAAGAGCTCACAAAGGGGGAGGAGAGGGTTTCAAGACTTGGAAGTTTTGGAATGGATGAAGTCTTCACACTTGTGGGTATTTATAGCAAAACCAAAGGCCAACCAAGGGCCAAGATCCTTCCAAGTGTATAGCAAGTGTAAGGGCAAGATTAAGCCATGTTCACCCTAACCCATACTCAACAATACATGCCACAAAACTATGCACCAAACAAGGCCAAAACAAGGCACAAACAAGGGAGGAAGACGTCCCCGCTTACCCAAACCGCCAGAGGGTGACAAGTGTCACCCTCGTTGGCCCAGATGTTAAAATCGCTCGGAAAAATCCATAAAAATACAAAGCGACATAGTCGAATTTTCCCCTCGCAAGTTATGCAAAGCGTTTAGTCGAAAACGACTCTGTCGGGTGTTGTGCACAAAGGTAAATTCGGCCAGGGTGCCACGTGGGGTGACACGTGTCGCCCCGATTCGAATATTTCGTCTTAGAAAATATCCAAAATACCGAAATCTCAAAAACAAGCGGGCCCAAAAGCAGTAAATTTCTCCGTGGGCCCAGCGTGACCATTTCCGAAAATAAAATCTCAAAATTCTAATATAATTTAATAAGCCCAAATACCAAATCTGGGAATCAAATTCCGATTAAAGAAACTTTTTCTTCACAAATTACATGAAACTTTTACGTCTAAAACTCACATCTTTCTTTATTTTCAAAATTTATGCCGTACTCTCGTACGTACGTCCTCTCATACATAACCTGCCACTAGCGGGTATAACATTCACCCCTCGCAGAAACATTCGTCGAATGTTCCTTCTCAATCGGATAACGATAAAGTTCCTCTAACAAGTTGCAACGCCACGGCAGCCACGAAATAACACACGCGTCCTCTTCTTTCCTTACTCGTGCCCTTCTCGAACACTTGAACTCTCCCGATGCGTACCATACTTGATCATTACTTGTTCTGAAAATCTGCAGTCACTACCTCGAACTTGGTCATCTTACTAACCTCAACTTCCTTAAGGCCATTCCGGCCTTCTGAACCGCTTCGGTCGAACGCGTCCACGAACTCATACGATGGTCACACAAACTTGGGCCTAGCATCCTCGTGACCCTACCACCGCGGGACCACCCAGACCCCACCCCAAACCGGGTTACTGGTTGACCGCAAATGGTCCTCAACCCGACCCCAACCGCCAAACTCTTGTTCCCGATTCCGAACAATCTTACTAATTCACATCATGGCGGCTACCACTTCCATCTCACACTACCCACGGACTTATCACACAAATAAATCCCACATATACTACTACTCGATAAGGGTCAAAAATAATTCTTCAACTCAAGACGACCTTACCCCTAAGGTCTCGATCGTGACATAGTCTAAGGTTACACTTACCATGCCCATCGTATCCTCCCAACTAAGCATGTTTTCTAACTCACAATTAACACAACGCTATTCGTACATAGCACATAATAATGAGACCATTATAACAAGCATTCCAAAACTCTAGAGGTTAAGGATATACCCGGCTACCGCTCCACTCTAATCATAGGCACGCCTGCAGTGCGATAATCGTAGAAGGCGATGAACCAGCCATCGATCCAGAGGTTGAGTCGTAACATCCGTGCTACCCTTGGTCGGACAGTTCGCAAATGGCCCTGCTGCCGCAAAAATAACAAGCTCCCCGCACCACGACACTCCCAAATGCGCTACCACATCGACCACACCGAGGTAGGGTGACCGATCCGCCAACACCCTTACTTCCTCGAAACTCAACCTGGAGCCCACGACCGCTCAATACTCGAAGGTTGTGGAGGACCACTCTGACCGCGGAGGTACAAAACTAGTATCTTTCGAGGCGGTCCGCCTCGAAAGTCACCAAAGGACCTGTTGTTCTCGCCTCTTCGCTGATCTTCGTCATTCCGCCGACCTCTCCGTGCCTCGCATCCCGGTGCATGAGCTGCATGCGGGCAATGTCCATGCCTACCAAGAGCTACTCCCGAACATGCCTCGACATGTAATCATCGAGCCCTCAGAACATATCGCACTCGATCCTCCATACTAGCTACCAACGCTGACGCGTCACAGCCAATGAGTCGAACTCACATTGTACTCCCGAACCGCACGCCCGCTCGCTAAGCATCAAAATCTGCCGCGTGCCCTCCTCATCTGCGAGGCAAGAAGTGCGTGAGAAAGCCCCGAAAACTCATCCCATACTGCTGAGTGCATGCTCTCCCGAAAGGTCCCATGAATCAAACCAATCGATCGCGGTATCACGCACCGATGCGAACCAAAGGTCACAGACTCGGTCTCAAGCCTTGATCACCCGCATGATCCGTCAGAATCGCCGGATGAACTCCTGCGGATCATCCTCGTGCCTCGACCCATAAAACTCTGCGGGCAACTCGAAAGTCCCGTAGCCTCAAACTATCTGCGCGGGGGTGAACCACTGGTGCTCTGGAATCGAATCGCCAGATCCGGCTTATCTCATATCTCGCCACGACCGCCAAGAATCGCCATCTCCTTGTAACCCATCTCCTCTCGCCCTGCATCGTGGGATGGGAGGCTCAGTATCGCGGTCTCGGCAGCCATTGCCGCGCTCTAACCTCTCTGGCTGGCGGCGCTACAAAACCCGCCGTCTGAAGCACAACCTCGTGCATCGCTCGCGCTCGCACTCTCTCAGATCTCACTAGCGGTTCCTCGCTGTCTTGCCCTTCGTGGCTCTGGTTGCTCGCGCGAGGCATAACGGTAAAAACGACACGCTGGAGGGTTCAACTTATCACACAGCTCTAAGGCACGATCTCAGAATGAGAAGAATGGAAACTAATCCTAAATGTCCTGCAGCCTCCTGATTATAGATGTGGTGCACAACACACCGATAATCAAGACTCTACTAGACACGGTCTGTAGACACTTTCCGAGGATTAACTGCTCTGATACCACTTTTGTAACGACCGCCCGGCCCGCATCGTGCCTTATCCCGTGCACCCTAGTGATACAATCATCTGAGAAAACCAGCGGAAAATAAAACTTTAAACAAGAAACAAGATATATGAACATAAACAAAGCAACCCAACTGCTACCTTCCAATAACATAAATAAATACAACTCTTTCAAAACGAGCAGTTTAATCCTTTTACAACCCCGCCACAACAAGATTCATGCACCTCTAAGATTTCCAACAACTATGACGACAGTGGCCTCGCCATACCCCCGAATGTACAAGAACCTACAACTCGTGGAACACATACCAAAAGATAAGCCTCCGAGAAACGGAGCTTCCAAAACGCTGAATCGAGATCCTAAGAGCGAGGATCCACGACCGATGTACCTCTACTGCGGCATGAACGCAAATTTCGGCGAGGTCGATAACAGTACCAAGTATGTGAAATCAGAAAATACTATAATGAAATCATACTAGTCTATATAAAGCAGAGACATGTATGATAACCAAACTACGCTCACAACATAAAAGCGGTCATGTCGAAATGTGACTCACGCCTCAAGTCATCACTCAAATATAACTATGGGTCTCACGCCCACAACATCAATCATGTTCGTGATCATGGCGCATGCCCCTGACTGCAGACGGCAGACATGTCCATGATGCAACAATAATACCAATGCCCCACGGCCACATGCCCCGAATTCTACCTCTGCAGACACGCCCATGTGACATCAACAATAATATACCGGGTGATCAACCCCGCCGCACGCCACATGCCCCGAATTCTACCTCGGTGTAGACATGTCCATGTAACCACAATAACAATATATCGTAATCAACCCGACCGCACGGCCGCATGCCCCTAATCTCGCAGACGGTAGACATGTCCATGTGACATCAACAACAAGACAAGAATCAAAATGGAAACATACCCGTGGAATTCTCCATCACCGCCAAAGACGCCCAAGTAAGTTCTCAATAAGTCGACCGCCTCTATCGAGACGCCAGAATACGTAAATACCACACTTGCACAACAAAGGCTATCATCACAAGCATAGGCAAGTTTCACAATAACAAGCATATGGAAGTTTCACAACAACAAGCATAGGCAAGTTTCACAACAACAAGCATAGGCAAGTTTCACAACAACAAGCATAGGCAAGTTTCACAACAACAAGCATAGGCAAGTTTCACACAACTCAAAGTACTTTCATTTTATGCCAAAGTCCGGGTTTCAACCCTAAAGTACTACATACGTTAAGTTCTTTTTTAAAAGAGATCCATTACTTTTATAAAAGTCACCCTATACCCGTAGTATTAGAATGACCAACCCACATTCCTTTTCAAAATCAAGTAACAACATTCTTTTCCTAAGTTCCAGTTTGCCTAGTTTCAATTACTCAAGCTTCTCATTTTCAGATGATTTCATAGTTCCCAAACTTAATCACTTGATTCCTTTTAGAACAATTGAGTAACATATGTCATATATGAGTAGTTTATTCTTGTTTATAACGATCTTATTACAAAGACCATGATCTAGAAAATGTAATATCATTTTGTCTCATCTTAGCTTCTATGCAGATGGAGGTTTCTACCGGTTTTAATACAACACATCATTATTCAATACATTTTCCTTTATTAACGCCGCAGTTGGTCCTGTCGATACACATTCGATTTCCGAAATCGAGAAACATTATCCCTTTAAAACCAAGTACTCATTACTCACGAATGAGGTTTCACACAACATCCACATTAAAACAAATAAGTTAAGTCTCTTATCTTATAAGATCAAGTCTCTTAACTTCTAACATCAGTAAACCATTTTCACCTACATAAGGTCGTTATAACTAACTTCCCATAAAGCTATTATAACACCCTATGTTTTAAACCAACCAAATCACTTAGCACATGTACGTCTACCGTACTACATAGTTCACAACAATCATGCTAGAAAAGATAGGAAGAGGTTCACATACCTCGCGACGATTTATCGACAATAAGCAAAATGCTCCAAGTACTACAACCTTGCTAGCCCTTTTCCACTCCTCGAGGTAATACGCTACTCTTAGTACTTTCACCTATAAAGGTCACAAACGCCTATTAACCCCAAAACACAAGTTTCTATCTTTCTACGTAAAATTCGCAAAGACTCTCCCCGCAACAGAAATCACCTCTCTATCGAGGCCGGCCACCAAGCCAACTGTGGTGGTCTACACGCCTAACCGGACGTGTACAATTCTACTCGAATACTACACAAGTCTCGCAATACATTCCTATGTAAATACAGATTGCCTCGATTCTTTATTCTTCAGCTTAAGTCAAAAGACATTGCCGAATACTAAGTATAGTTCCATATATAGTATACTTCAACTATATATTCTAACAAACATGTAATTTCCAATTACAATAGAGGACAAGATAATTACCTCTAAGCCCAAAATTATCCAAGTTATAATGTCGATCCCGAGCAAGGTTTAGCTCCTACTCGTGCGCTCCAAACAACCCTAAGTTCTAACTAACTTCTACTCAAATACTTCAACCAACTATGAAGATTTCCTTAGGGTTTCGGTTTGAGACTAAAAGGACAAAAGGTAGTATTTCCTGCTCTACGATAGAGGTATCTTTGGAATACTACAAGGTACAAGGCTAAGGTATTTTGGGCATTATAACAATACTAGGAGAAGTATTTCAATACCACAAGGAGGGTATTATACTAAAACAACTAGCAGTGGGTACCCCACGCCTAGCACCACAAAGGGGAGGGAACCCCGCCAAAGGCCACACGAAAAGGGGAGGAGGCTCTCGGCCAAGAGCTCACAAAGGGGAGGAGAGGGTTTCAAGACTTGGAAGTTTTTGAATGGATGAAGTCTTCACACTTGTGGTATTTATAGCAAAACCAAAGGCCAACCAAGTGGCCAAGATCCTTCCAAGTGTATAGCAAGTGTAAGGGCAAGATTAAGCCAAGTGCACCCTAAACCCTACTCCACAAAACATGCCACAAAACAATGCACCAAACAAGGCCAAAACAAGGCACAAAACAAGGAGGAAGACGCCCCCTCGCTTACCTAAACCGCCACTGAGGTGACATGTGTCACCTCTCGTTGGCCCAAAGATGTTCCGTCGCTCGGAAAAATCCGCAAAAATACAAAACGACATAGTCGGAATTTCCTCGCAAGTTATGCAAAACGTTTCGCCGAAAACGACTTAATCCGTGTTGTGCACAAAGGTAAATTCGCCAAGGGTGCCACTGGGGTGACACGTGTCGCCCCGATTCGCCTGAATATTTCGTCTTCCAAAATATCCAAAATACCAAATCTCAAAACAAAGCGGGCCCCACAAAATCAGAATTTCTCCTGGCCCCACGTGACCATTTCCAAAATAAAATCTCAAAATTCTAATATAATTTAAGAAGCCCATATACCAAATCTGGGAATCCAATTCTCATTAACGAACCTTTTTCTTCACAAATTACCGGAAACTTTTCCGTCGAAAACTCACATCTTTCTTTCTTTTCAAAATTTCTGCCGTACTCTCGTACGTACGTCCTCACATACATACCCTGCAACTACGGGGTATAACACATCGAGCCCCGTGACGTAGCGGTGAACTCTGTCCTCCATATCTGCCACTAACGCGGGGACATATCGAGCCAACGAGTCGAACTCTACGTTGTACTCAACCGCATTTACCACTGCCTCAAAGATCGTAAATCGTACCGTGCCCTCCTCATCTGCGGAGGCAAGAAATGGTTGAGAAATGCCTCCGAGAACTCGTCCCACACAGTTGGAGGCGCATGCTCCCCCCGGGACAGCTCCCACGAATCAAACCAGTCGACTGCAGTATCACGCAGCCGATGCGAACCTAAAACCACCGACTCGGTCTCCGAAGCCTTGATCACTCATGATCCGTTAGAATCGCCGGATGAACTCCTGCGGATCATCCTCAGGCCTCGACCCATAAAACTCTGGCGGGCTGCAGCTCAGAAAGTCCTGCAGTCTCAAACTATCTGACATCGGGTGAACCACGGTACTATCGAATCGAATCGCCGTGATCCATTTATCTCGTGTTGGCCACGATCCCGCGATGGCGGGCCATCTCTTGTATCCCATCTCTCTCGCTTGTGCCAGTGGGACCGAGGCTCGTACCGTGGTCTCAGAGCCACCGCTGCGCTCTACTCGCAGCCTCCTCTCGCCGCTTGCCTTCGAGCCCTAGTTGCCTTACGCGAGGCATAATCGCGTAAAAGAATACGTCAGAAGGAGTCCAACTTACAACACCGCTCTAAGGCACGATCTCAGAGTGAGAAGAATGGAAACCAATCCTAAATGTCCTGCAGCCTCCTGATTATAGATGTGGTGCACAACACACCGATAATCAAGACTCTACTAGACACGGTCTGTAGACACTTTCCGAGGACTAACTGCTCTGATACCACTTTTGTCACGACCCGATCTCGGGCCCGCGACTGGTGCCTTACCCCGGGCACCCTAGTGATAACAACATCAGAGAAAATCAGCGGAAATAAAGTTTAAACAGGAAACAAGAGACAACATAAGAAAACAGGTCAACCAAACGGTCACCTTCATGTATATACATATAACTGAACAGTTAAAATCCTTTACAACCCTGCCCACAACAAGATTTCTGCACTTAAGAATGTAACAACAACTATGACGGGACAGGGCCCCGCCATACCCCTGAATGTACAAGTACCTACAATGACAGGGGACTATACCAAAAGATAAGCCTCCGGAGAAACGGAGCTTCCCAACGCTGAACTGCGATCCTATGAGCGAGGATCAACAATCGTGTACTTACCGCAGATGAACGCACTTCGGGCGAGGTCGATAACAGTACCAAGTATGTGAAATCAAAATACTATAATGAAATCACATTTCATCATTTTATAAAACCATTTTGCGATAAGTAAACATTATGCAAGTAAGGGACGATATCCCCGAATAATCACTCACACATAACTATGGGTCTCACGCCATAATATCACTCATGCGTGGAACTCATTCTCATCGGCAAGAGCATGATGTAAAACAACACCCATATGTGAACTCGAACACTAGATCTCGCTGCGTCATCAAACCGACGCCAAGTAGAATCGCCCACTACCAGTTCCAAAAGCTAGTCATATCCTTTCACGGGCAAAGTACGGAAGCCAACTACCATATCCAAAAGCTAGCCACGCAACTGGTCGAGGCAAGTACCACAAGCGAACGTACCATAGCCTACCGTCTCACGAGATATGACTGAGGCAAGTATCTCAAGCTATCTACCGTGAGCCGATACACGATAAATGACGGGACAAGTATCTCGTGTGCTCAGAACCACATGTACAAATCAAGCCCGTGATCGCCGTCACCGCGGCAAGCTTCATGGATTAGCGGTCCATGGACAAATAACAAAACCTCACAATGACCGCATGCCCCCAAAGATCTTACTCCTGAAAGCATGGTCATGAAACCATCCTCTTCGACGACGCCGTGGATCATCCATCGCGTCAAGATGTCGAAAGGAAATAACAAGATAATACTCAAAGTGGACGCATACTCGTGGACCATCCAACGTGTCAGTATGTCCAAGCAATCAATCAGATAGCCGGCCCTCCCCGAGAGACACGGTAGCACAAAATAAAACACTTGCACAACAAAAGCTATCACAACAAGCATAGACAAGTTCAACGTACTTTCCTTCTTTCAAAAAGACCTCTTGTTACGTAAAAGCCACACGATACTAATACTCGTAGTATATAAAGAAAACACGTTTTACTTTTTAAAACCAAATTACTTCACCTTCAGAAAATCTTTACAAGGCTTTTAAAATCAAGTACTGTATACTTTTTAAACCAAGTGCTTTTCTTTTAAAACAACATCAAGTATACTCTTTTAAAACCCAATTAACTTACTCTTTTCAAAACAAGTAACCTATACTTAAAGCAAGTTACTTCTCCTTTTCCGAAAACAAGTCGTTATAAGTCAAGTCTCTTATCTTTCAAGATCAAGTCTCTTAACTTTCAAAATCAAGTCGTTTCTTCACAAAACCAAATCTTTCTTTTATCTTCATAAAGTCGTTATAACTAACTTCCTATAAAGCCATTATAACACTTTATGTTTTAAGCAAACAAAATTCATTTCACACACGTACGTCTACCGTACTATATAGTTCTCAACAATCATGCTCAAGAGTATAGGAAGAATCACATACCTTTTTAGCTTAAACCACAAGCCAAGTCAAGTATGCCGCGCGTAGAAGATCCACCTATAATAACCACAATACATCTATCAACTTCTAGTTCTCTTCGTAGAATATTCTAAATACAAGATTCCTTATTCTACGTAAAATTCGCAGACCTCCCCGCAATCACATAAATCTCCTCCTACCAAGGCCCGCTACTGTGCCAACAACTCCTGGGATTACACGCCTAACCTGGCGTGTTCAATTCTCGCTTCACAATAATACTACACAAGTCTACTGTAAATGCACCCAATGTAAATACATTAATCCTTTATAATCATCCTTCCAATATAATATACTCAAGTATAACTACTACAACATGTAATATCCAATTACAATAGGGGGACATAGATCATTACCTCGATAAGCCCAAAATTATCCAAGTTTATAAGTCGATCCTGAGCAACGTTTAGCTCCAAACTCCTTACGCTCCAACCCACTCCAAGCAACCCTTAGAAGTTTCTAAACAACTTCTCTTAACACTTCAACCAAGCTATGAAGATTTTTCTAGGGTTTTGTTTTGCGACTATTGGAATAAAGTAGTATTTCCGGGCTCCTAGTATTGAAATAACTTTGGAATACTACTAGGGATACTAGGCCAATGTATTTGGGATTATAGAATAATACTCCAAGTATTTTCTACACAAGTGGGGGAGGGGGACGAAAACCATACAAAGGGAAAGGGATATTTTTGCCTTGGAAAGTCTTTAAGTGTGGATGAAGATTATGTCTTGCACTATGGGGTATTTATAGAAGAATCAAGGGCCAAGATCAATGTAAGTGTATGGTCAAGATTGGGCCATGTGTGTGTGGGTCCCACCACACCACATGGCCAACGAAAATTGGTGCCAAGTGCCATGGCCATTTCGGCCAAGGGGACAAGTGGCTAGCCACTTGTCCCACCAATTTCGGCCCACATGGCCACTCAAGGTGGTGACACGTGTCTCCCCCTTACTCGTCCAAAATATTTCATCTTCCGAAAATATCCAAAATACCAAAAATATCAAAAACAAAGTGGGCCCCACAAAACCGTAAATTTCTCCCGTGGGTCCCACGTGACCATTTCTGAAAATAAAATCCCAAAATTCTAATATAATCCGAGAAGTCCAAATACCAAATCTGGGAATCCAATTCCCATTAATGAACCTTTTTCCTTCACAAAAACCGGAAACTTTTCCGTCGAAAAATCACATCTTTCTTTCTTTCCAAAATTACTGTCGTATTCTCGTACGTACGTCCTCACATACATACCCTGGAACTACGGGGTATAACAATTCAGCTGTTGAGAAGCTCCTTTATTTCGGAGGCTTATCCCTGGTATTGTCGGTTGTTGTACATTCAGGGGTATGGCGGGGCCCTGTCCCGCCAGAGTTGTTATTCTTAGAGGTCTGTAGTCACATTTGTGGGTTGAGTTGTAAAGAAAAAAAAGGTGTATCGTTTTATTGCATATATTGTACGGAAGGCGGCCTTATCGGCTAGCCTGTTGTTATTTTATGTTTAAGCATTTTATAAGTTGTGTATGTTTATTGCTATTCTCTCGATGTATCTGCGGTTCCTGTGTAGGCACGATCGCGCCCGGGTCGGGTCGTGACAAAAGTGGTATCGAGCGATTAGTCCTCGGAAAGTGTCTACGCATCGTGTCAGTAGAGACTTGATTATAGGTGTGTTGTGCACCACATCTATAATCGTGAGGTCACAGGACATTTAGGATTGGTTTCCATTCTTCTCACTCTAAGATCGTGCGATGAAATTTGTGTGGTTGGGGTCGCTCTCCCTAACAAGTTATGTTGTTTGCGCTACGAAAGGCGTGATGACCCAGGAAAGATTATGTGGATTGCGTATCCAGGTTGGTAATGTTTGTAGTATAGTTGGTATTAGTACATACAACTATACATATTTATGTATGAGGGTCACATATGTGTTGCCTAGGATGATTTTAGATTACCAGGATTTGGTAAGGACTAAATAAATACCGGGAAGGTATGAACAGTTAAGGAACTCTCATCAAGGTTTTACGTGCTAATTTGAGATAATTTGGTGATGATGAGTTGTGTGAGAATGAAATGGACCCTTAAGAGGTTAATTAAGGGACTTAATGGAAGACCATGTTAATAGATTGAGCTACGTAGTGGGATTTCGAGAATGGTACGGGTGAGATCCGTATGGAGTAAGTATGGTTGTTGTGGACAAGACAACCCGATTATAGTATATGAGAAGTTAGTGTACCCGTTTATGGGGTGGGATCAGTTGATAGTAGTCCCGCTACGTGACAGGGTCACGAGGGTACAAGCCCGAGTCTAGTTAATCGTTTTACGGATTCGTGGATGTTTTCCACCGAACTGTGTGAGCGGAATGGGCCTTATATTGTTTAATTTAGTAACTCCAAAGAGTGGAGGCCAGAATTAGTATGGAATTTATGTACGTATGCTAGTATAAGTTTGGAAGTACGGAAAGAGTACGACCAGTGAAAAAGAGAGCAACCAAGTGTAAAGAAATAAAGCCTGAATCCATGAGGACCTTTCGAGGTGACTACACCCGTGAGTGTTGGGTGGTAGCTGAGCGCGTAGATTATTGCCGGTAACGATATAGGCGTTGGACCCTAGCATACCTAGCAGAGGCAAGAGCACATGTGAGGTCATGAAGACGCTAGTTGGCCTCTTGTTATGCCAACGTTGACTGCAGAGGGGGATTGGCTCGATTCCAGTTTTCTTGTAAGATGATTATCCAGTGTAAAGGAAGAGAAGTGGTGTTATACCCCGTATTTCCAGAGTATGTACGTGAGGGCGTACGTACGAAAGTTTAGCCTTAAAGTAGGCAATGGGACGTTTTTTTGGGCTTATCGAGGTAAATATCTTGTCCCCCTATTGTAATTGGAAATTACATGATTGTTAGAATATATAGTTGAAGTATACTATATATAGAATGAATATTGAAAAGGAACTGAACGTAGTTTTGCGGCAATGTCTTTTGACTTAAGCCTGAAGAATAAAGAGGAAAACTGAACTGTAATTACATAGGACTGTATTACAGTAGACTTATCTAGCATTACTGTGAAGTAGAATTGTACACGTCCGGTTAGACGTGTAAACCCCCCCTGGTTAGCTTGGTAGCCTACCGATAGAGAGAGATTTACGCCATGCGGGAGGTGTCACAAATTTTTTGTAGAATATTCTACGTTGAGATCTAGATGTTAATAGGCGCCTTGTGGCCTTTATAGGTTGAAGTACTACGTGTGGCGCGATCTACTTGGCTTAAGAAGTAGCCGACGGTTTGAAGTACTTGGAGCGTTTTGCTATTAGTCGATACTCGTCGCGAGGTATGTGAACCTCTTCCTATCTGTTCTAGCATGATATGTGTATAGCTATGTAGTACGGTAGACGTACATGTGTTAAATGTATTTGATTGGTTTAAAACATAAAGTGTTATAACGGCTTTATGGGAAGTTGGTTATAACAGCTTTATGTAGGTAAGAAAATGTTTTGTGGTTTTTAAAAGGTAACTGATTTGACTTATAACTGACTTGAGGTGTGATTATATAGAACTTGAAGTATTTCAAAAAGAATCATTTTGAAAGAATAGTAATACTTGGTTTTGAAAACATAAGAGTTATACTAGCTTTATGGGAAGTTAGGTATAACGTCTTAAGAGGGGTAAAGAAAATGGTTTACTGATTTTTAAAAGTTAAGAGACTTGATCTTAAAAGATAAGAGACTTGACTTGAATGTATTAATATGAATTTTGTGTGAAACCTCATTCGTGAGTAATGAGTACTTGGTTATTAAAAGGGAATAATGTTTTACTGATTTCGGAAATCAGAATGAGTATCGACAAACCACTGCAACGTTAATAAAGGAAATGTACTGACTAATGAATTGTATTAATAAAACCAGTAGAAACTTCCATCTGCATAGAAGCTAAGATGAGACAAAATGATATTACATTTCCTAGATCATGGCTGCTTTAATAAGATCGTTATGAATAACCTACTCACACATAAGACTTATATTACTCAATTATTCTAAAAAGGAATTACGTGATTAAGACTTTGAACTATGAAATCTCTCAAAAATGGAACTTGAGTAATTGAAACTAGGCAAACTGGAACTTTAGGAAAAGGATGTTGTTACTTGACTTTAAAAAGAATGTGGGTTGGTTTATAAATGTGGTCACTCTATACTACGTATCGGTGACTTTGGTAAAAGGAATGGATCTTTTAAAGGGATTTAACGTATGTAGTACTTTAGGGTTAAAACTTGGTTTTTGGCATAAAATGAAAGTACTTTGAGTTGTGTGTAACTTGACCATGTTGCGTGTGATAGCCTTGTTGTGCATCGTATTCTACTCGACTACGGTTCACGGATGAACCGAATGTATTTCACCCGACTATCGGTTCATAGGATGAACCGAATGTATTTCACTGACTAGGTTCATGGATGAACCGAGAATGTATTTCATCGACTAGGTTCATGGGATGAACCGAATGTATTTCACCCGACTACCGCGTTCATGGGATGAGCCGAATGTATTTCACTCGACTACCGTGTTCATGGGATGAACCGGGAATGTATTTCACTCGACTACCGCGTTCATGAGATGAACCGGGAATGTATTCCACACGTTTCTATACTGGGTCCATGAGATGGGCCGAGACATGTTATACGTATCACATGATTTGTACCTAGACTGCCGGCAGGGAGGAAGGAGTTCCACGGGCATGAGGGATGACTTTGAGGGCGTGAGTCCACGACTTGACATGATCGCTTTTATGTTGTGAATCGTAGTTTGGTTATCATACATGTCTCCTGCTTTATAGACTATTATAATTTCATGTGATCTTACGATTTCACATACTTGGTACTGTTATCGACCTCCTTCGGGCCGCGTTCATGCCGCAGTAGGTACATCGGTTGTGGATCCTCGCCATGGATCACGCTCAGCAGACGGAAGCCCCGTTTCTCGAGGCTTATCTTTTGGTATGTTTTCCCGAGTTGTAGGTTCTTGTACATCTGTGGTATGGCGGGCCCCGTCCGTCATAGTTGTTGTAAATCTTAAGTGCAGCCTAGTAATGCATGGAAGGGTTGTAAAGGATTGTAATCGCTCAAATGTTTATATATATATATGTTGAAAGGCAACCGCTTTGGTTGCTGTTTTCTTTCATCTTGATCCATATTTATTTATATGTTTAAAGTTTTTATTTCCATTTGGTTTTCTCGATGTTGTATCACTAGGTGCCCGGTAGCACCACGCCGCCCGTTCGGTCGTGACAAAAGTGGTATCGTGAGCGATTAGTCCTCGGAAAATGTCTACAGACCGTGTCTATTAGAGTCTTGATTATCGGTGTGTTGTGCACCACATCAATAATCAGGAGGCTATAGGATATTTAGGATTGGTTTCCATTCTTCTCACTCTGAGATCGTGCCTTAGAGCTGTGTTATAAGTTGGACCCCTCTAACGTATTCCTTTTCTGTAACAGTTATGCCTCCACGTAAGGCAACCCGGGCCCAGAAGGGCAAGGCAGCCGAGGGAGCTGCCAGTCGGACACCGAGAGTTACGAGGGCTCAGGCCCAGTCTATACCCGAGACGGCGAGTTCCATGACGCCGCCGGCCCCAGCAGAGACCACAGTACCCACACCTCCTGTCCCACAGCCTGGGGCGGAGGAGTTAGGGTACAAGGAGATGGCCCAGCTATTGGCTAGGATTGTGGCCAGACACGAGGATAGGCTGGATGCAGCAGTTCCAGTTCCAGCCCCAGTCGTACCCGTGGTTCACCCGAGGGCAGACAGTTTGAGGCTACGGGATTTCCTTAGTTGTAGCCCGCCAGAGTTCTACGGGTCGAGGCCAGAGGATGATCCGCAGGAGTTCATCCGTCAGTTGCAGAGGATTATGAGAGTGATCAGGGCGTCGGAGACCGAGTCCGTGACCTTTGGTTCGCATCGGCTGCGTGATACCGCAGTCGATTGGTTTGATTCGTGGGAGCTTTCCCGGGGAGAGCACGCACCTCCAGCAGTATGGGATGATTTTTCGGAGGCTTTCCTCACACACGTCTTGCCTCCGCAGATGAGGAGGGCACGGGCCGTGATTCTTATTCTTGGCCGAGGCGCAGAGGGCGCCGTTAGGGAGTACAATGTCGAGTTCGATTCTTTGGCTCGATATGTCCTCGCGCTAATGCGCATATGGAGGACCGTGTACACCGCTACGTCACCGGGCTAGATGATTATATGGCCGAGTCTTGTGCGGGTGTGTCTCTTCAGCCAGGCATGGACATTACACGTATGCAGGCTCACGCACTGGGATGCGAGGAGTGTAGAGACCGCCGGGTAGACCGATATCAGCAGCAAAAGAAGGCCAAGACGGCCGGTTCTTTTGGTAGCCCTCAGGGTGTGATGCGATTCGGGAAGAAAGGGAAACTCAGCCCAAGGTACATTGGGCCCTATCAGATTGTCCGCAGGGTAGGCAAGGTTGCCTACGAGTTGGATCTGCCGTCCGATCTGGAGGCAGTGCATCCGGTGTTTCATGTTTCTATGCTGAGGAGATGTATCGGGGATCCATCTAGGGTGCATCCGATTGACGATGTCCAGGTGACCGAGGGGTTATCGTATGAGGAGATTCCCATAGCGATAATCGATCGTCAGGTTAGGCGTCTGCGGACCAAGGACGTGGCTTCCGTCAAAGTTCTGTGGCGGAACGAGCTCAGGGAGGAGATGACGTGGGAAGCTGAGAAGGACATGAGGCAGAAGTATCCTCACCTATTCCCCACACCTGCAGGTAATTCACTTTCCTACTTGTAAATTTTCATTATCGTTTATGCCTAAGTGTTGCCGCGGCGTGTGTGGCATTTGCAATCGCTAAGTTATGAAGAATCTTATCGTTAACTGTCTTGGGAAGGAACATTCGGGACGAATGTTTCTAAGGAGGGGAGAATGTTATACCCCGTATTTCCAGAGTATGTACGTGAGGGCGTACGTACGAAAGTTTAGCCTTAAAGTAGGCAATGGGACGTTTTTTTGGGTTTATCGAGGTAAATATCTTGTCCCCCTATTGTAATTGGAAATTACATGATTGTTAGAATATATAGTTGAAGTATACTATATATAGAATGAATATTGAAAAGGAACTGAACGTAGTTTTCATGCAATGTCTTTTGACTTAAGCTGAAGAATAAAGAGGAAAATCGAATCGTAATTACATAGGATCAGACATGAGACTAATCTATCATTACTGTGAAGTAGAATAGTACACGTCCGCTTAGACGTCTAAACCCCCACTCGTTAGCTTGGTAGCCTACTCGATAGAGGAGATTTACGCTGCCATGGGGAGGTCTTTGCCAAATTTTCTGTAGAATATTCTACGTTGAGATCTAGATGTTAATAGGCTCCTTGTGGCCTTTATAGGTTGAAGTACTACGTGTGGCGCGATCTACTTGGCTTAAGGAGTAGCCGACGGTTTGAAGTACTTGGAGCGTTTTGCTATTAGTCGATACTTGTCGCGAGGTATGTGAACCTCTTCCTATCTGTTCTAGCATGATATGTGTATAACTATGTAGTACGATAGACGTACATGTGTTAAATGTATTTGATTGGTTTAAAACATAAAGTGTTATAACGGCTTTATGGGAAGTTGGTTATAACAGCTTTATCTAGGTAAGAAAATGCTTTGTGGTTTTTAAAAGGTAACTGATTTGACTTATAACTGACTTGAGGTGTGATAATAAAGAACTTGAAGTATTTCAAAAAGAATCATTTTGAAAGAAGAGTAATACTTGGTTTTGAAAACATAAGAGTTATACTAGCTTTATGGGAAGTTAGGTATAAGGTTTTAAGAGGGGTAAAGAAAATGGTTTACTGATTTTTAAAAGTTAAGAGACTTGATCTTAAAAGATAAGAGACTTGACTTGAATGTATTAATATGAATTTTGTGTGAAACCTCATTCGTGAGTAGTGAGTACTTGGTTTTTAAAAGGGAATAATGTTTTACTGATTTCGGAAATCAGAATGAGTATCGACAAACCACTGCAACGTTAATAAAGGAAATGTACTGACTAATGAATTGTATTAATAAAACCAGTAGAAACTTCCATCTGCATAGAAGCTAAGATGAGACAAAATGATATTACATTTCCTAGATCATGGCTACTTTAATAAGATCGTTATGAATAACCTACTCACACATAAGACTTATATTACTCAATTATTCTAAAAAGGAATTACGTGATTAAGACTTTGAACTATGAAATCTCTCAAAAATGGAACTTGAGTAATTGAAACTAGGCAAACTGGAACTTTAGGAAAAGGATGTTGTTACTTGACTTTAAAAAGAATGTGGGTTGGTTTATAAATGTGGGTCACTCTATACTACAGGTATCAGGTGACTTTGGTAAAAGGAATGGATCTTTTAAAGGGATTTAACGTATGTAGTACTTTAGGGTGAAAACCTGGTTTTTGGCATAAAATGAAAGTACTTTGAGTTGTGTGTAACCTGACCATGTTGCGTGTGATAGCCTTGTTGTGCAAGTACTGTATTCTACTCGACTACCGGTTCATGGGATGAACCGGGAATGTATTTCACCCGACTACCGGTTCATGGGATGAACCGGGAATGTATTTCACCCGACTACCGGTTCATGGGATGAACCGGGAATGTATTTCACCCGACTACCGCGTTCACGGGATGAACCGAATGTATTTCACTCGACTACCGCGTCATGGATGAACCGAATGTATTTCACTCGACTACCGTTCATGAGATGAACCGAATGTATTCCACACGTTTCTATCTTTGGGTCCATGAGATGGGCCGAGACATGTTATCGTATCACATGATTTGTACCTAGATCGCCAAGGTGAGGAAGGAGTTCCACGCATGAGGATGACTTTGAGGCGTGAGTCCCCGACTGACATGATCGCTTTATGTTGTGAATCGTAGTTTGGTTATCATACATGTCTCCCGCTTTATATAGACTATTATGATTTCATGTACGATCTTACGCCACATACTTGGTACCGTTGTCGACCTCGCCCGGCTGCGTTCATGCCGCAGTAGAGGTACATCGGTTGTGGATCCTCGCCATAGGATCACAATTCAGATCGGGAATCCCCGTTTCTCCGGAGGCTTATCTTTTGGTATGTTTTCCCTGAGTTGTAGGTTCTTGTACATTCAGGGGTATGGCGGGGCCCTGTCCCGTCATAGTTGTTGTAAATCTTAGAGGTCTGTAGCACTGTTATGGGAAGGGTTGTAAAGGATTGTAACTGTTCAAATGTTTATATATATATATATGTTGAAAGGCAACCGTTTTGGTTGGCCTGTTTTCTTTCATCTTGATCCATATTTATTTATATGTTTAAAGTTTTTATTTCCGCTGGTTTTCTCTGATGTTGTATCACTAGGGTGCCCGGGGTAAGGCACCAGTCACGGGCCCGGGTTCGGGTCGTGACAAGTGGTAGTAACCAGTGAATTATCCTTCCTTCTTTGGCATCATTGTTTTTCTTTTAAGTCTGTGTGACTTGTCCACTTGAGGTAGATTGACGCAGAAAGTAAGTAATAATTGAATTTGAATGAATTTATGTTAAGTGCCCTTGGAGGTACTTGAAGTTGGTTTGGTGTGGCGGTCAGGGACACGACCTTCCGGATAATTTCAAGAAAATGTACAAAGCAAGAATAAAATAAGTACGAGTGCTGCCGGCGGAAAGCTGAGGGCATCTTTGGTAGGTTTTGAAAATCTACATAACTTTAAGGAGGTGCGTGATGATTAGATATTTACTGGACTGCGAGAGGACCCTATGATTAGGGTTGTGACTCCAAGGAAAGTTTAAGCAAGGGAGATAAGTTCTCTTCCCCACGTAAAAGGACAATTTTATGACATGGGTCATGTACCCATGTTGTTAGGCGAAGGATATGAGACTGTAAAGTCTTGATGTCGTCATGCCATAGAATACTGTGGATAACCGTGGGAAAAGTGTTGTGTTGGGGTAATTAAGAACGACGCATTTAATTGGTCGAGTAAGTATCATAAAGATATAAATGCAGGTTGTACGCATGTATGAAACTGTACGATTATGAACCAAGATAAAAATACTTTTGCTAATAATAAGCATAAGGTAAGGTTATGACCAGAATGATAAAGGAGAATACGACTATGGTTATGTAAGTTACACGAGATATGATTACCCCAGACTAGTGTAAGACCATTAGTAAATAATGGGCAGTAAGAACACCTCGAGGGAAGGTGGTAGCATCGGGTTACTACTTGACGAGATCAAGGAAATCTCCCCCCCCCCAAAATTATGATTGACAGGAAGTCTTAGCCATGGGGCAAGAAAAGGAATCAAATCTAAGTTTAGTGACCAAGTTTGGTTGCAACAGAGAAAGGGAAACAGGAACCATAAGTGAGATTAAGGATACCCGAATATTTCGCAGGAATGAGAAAGGCTTCCAGTACTAGAAGAGAAGTTGACCACGACTACAGTTTTAACCCCTCCTGAGAGACCCAAGGTTTAGGTTGTTATTGTAAGACTTTGGGTGTTGGGCTAGGTTGTATGCTGACGCAACACGATAAGGTTAGAGCCTATGTTTTCCCGGCGGTTAGGGAAGAAAGAAAGGAAATTACGCTACTCACGATTTAGAGTAGGCGGCAGTTAATCGTGCCTTGAAGATTTGGAGGCATGACGTATATATAAGACTTCATGTGGGTATGTGCATGCACCACAAGAGCCTCGTATATCTTCCGGCAGGCGTGGAATTTGCGGCGACGGTGGTAGAGTTATTCAAGTATTGTGATATCGATATCCTATGCCACCCGGAAAGCCAAGACGATTAAAGATACTCTTAGTCGCGATCTGGCGGTAGTATGCCGATGGGCAGCCGGATAGATCGGACGTGGTCCGTGAGATTCTTCGCCAATGAGCCTAGGGGTTCGATTATTTGTTCCAAGGTTAATGGAGCTTTAGATCCGAGAGGTTGCCGAGTCTTCCTTTGTCGAAGAGGTAAAGAGGCGACAGTATGAGGATCCAGTTATGATATGATATCGAGATACGGCTCTCCAAGAAGAGAAGAGCCTGTTTGTGTAGCACCAGATGGGGTGTTGTGTTATGAGAAAAGTTTGTGTGTGCCCGATGCTGCAAGACTTGTCGGCAAGTTTTAGGGGGAGGCACGCGGTGCTTCTTGCCTTATTTTGTTCGGGGTCGACCAAGATATATCATGGCCTCAGATGTATGTATTGGTAAGATGGCCTGAAGAGGGACGTAACAGGGTTTGTTGCTTAGTGTCCGAATTAGTAGCAGGTGGTTGAACACCAGAAGCCCAGTGGGCTATTACAGGTGATTTAGACCCCGACTTAGACATGGGAGGTAATTAAAATGGATCTTGTTACAGGTGGCATCGCATCGAGGAAGTGCGACTGGGGGTCATGGTAAATAGGCTGACGAAACCAACCGTGTTCTTCCGGTTAGGACCACTTACTCGGCTGAGGTTCGTGCTAGCTTTTATAGTAGGGGGATTGTGAGACTGCACGGGGTTCCTACGTTTATGATGTCGCATGATGAGCTCGACATGATAACTTCTAGAGGTTTTTCATAAGGGTTTTAGGGACACAGGTGAGTCTCAGTGTTGCATTACACCCTCAGACCGATGGACAGGCAGAGCGTACTATCCAGGCACTTGAGGATAGGTTGCGGGCCTGTGTTCTTGATTTCGTAAATAGCCGAGGGTTAGTTGCCTCTTGTTGAGTTACGCATAACAATGATACCCTTCCAAGATTCGGATGGCCCCGTATGAGGCCTTGTATGTAAGAAAGTGTAGATCGCGGTTGGATGGTTCGACATAGGCGAGGTTCGATTATTTGGTCCGACTTGATTCACGGTCGTGGATAAGGCGAAGCTTATCCGGAAAGATTATTAGTAAGCTTAGAGTCAACGTAAGCATTATGCGGATAACCGACGCCGACACTTGGAGTTCGTGTTGACGTTGTAGCATAAGTATTGTTATGTGGCCAGCGTGGCAAGTGTGATTATGTTGGGTGTAGTCGGGACTATGCCAATATCCGCTAGATTGGACTCAAAGAACATTCGGGGACGAATGTTTCTAAGGGGGGAAGAATGTTACACCCCGTAATTCCAAGAGGATGAGATGAGAACGTACGAAAGGAAATAAGATTCGAAGTTGGAAAAAGAAAAAAAGTTGGCAGAATATTTTTGGACAGTTTTTCAGTCAACTTGGAAGCAGTATATCTCCGAGTATAATTGGGGTTTTTAGGTGTTTCAAAAGCCTAATATGAAGTTCATTGAGTCTAGTTTCCAACGCAACAAACCGCTCGTCAATAGGACATCGGAGTAGAAAGTTATGGACGTTACAAGATCGGCTGACAGAACAGACAGGGTCAGGCGCCGCGGCGCCGGCTGCAGCGCCGGGGCGCCGGAAAGCTTGAAATTGTCTGAAATTGCAGAGCCGCGGCGCCGGGGCGGGATTTTTTGCGGAAATAGGGTAAAAATAGAAGATATTTGTTGTAAAGGACCCCTGGGTGGGTGACAAGTGTCCCCCCAACTTGTGGAGCAAGATAAAGGCTATATAAGATATGTCTTGCTAGATTTAAATCATTTGCAAGACTTCACCCAAATCTTCTCTTCTCCTCTCTTCTCTCTCAAATGGTTAAAACCCTAGGCCTAAATGAGATTTTTGGAAAGGCAACAAAAAGGAAATTTGTTGGCAAGCTTGTAGGGGATTAGTAGAGATGATTTTAGCGGGAAGAAGAATTTCAAAAAGAGGAGCTAAAGTTGCTAAGGATCGACTTGTATTCTTGGAGCATTTTTTGGGCTAAATGAGGTATAATCTTCGTCTTACTTTTGTAATTGAAGATTCCATGTTATTATAAGTTAGAAATAATCATGTGATAGGTGTTATGAAGATTGATAAGTGTTATGGAAATTTGGAAGCTCAAATCCGAAAATGACATGTTAAGCCATTTGAAATTGAAATACAAATTGGTCGATAATTAGAATCGTCGCATGTTTACCCACTTGAGGATTGTAGTAGTTATAATCAATCGTGGCTAGATAACATGTTATATTAAACCAATTGGATTGAAGAGGGATTGGAAACGAGTTTGTATTGTTGTCCCTAATTTGCCGAATGGACATTGTATTTTGGACTTGTGTGATATCAATTGTGGGACGGAATTTTACACGTCTTGTAGGCGTGTTATCCCCTATTGTTAACTACTTTGTTGGGCCTTAAATGTGGCGTGTTTGGTTATTGAATTCGACCTTGAAAAAGGTGGCAAAGTATGTAGAAACAAAGGAGATGCTGTCCGATTTTCCGTAGAATTTAGAGACTTCACACTTATAATATTCTACGTTTGAAGTAAGAAGTTAATAGACGTACTATGGTCATTATAGGTTGACATACTACGTACGGAGAATTGGACTTAGCAAGTGGATTAAATCGAAGAGGTATGTGGAACTTTCTTATCTCTTGAGCATGAATAAGTTGTAAATGTATAGTACGGTAGACGTACAAGATTTTGACAATCTAGTCTATTTGATATCCTTGGCTTATTTTAAGAATGTCCAAGCTGGTTGAGTTAGGAAGTTAACTCACTTGTTTTAAATATTAAGGATATCTTGGTTTTCAAAAGTTAAGAGACTTTAAGTATGTTGAAAGTATTTTTGATACTTGTTTTGTTGGAAAGTTTAAGTCTCTTGGTTATAAAGAAGTATGTAAGTTGCTAATGTATAAAGCTAGTATAACGACTTTATGGGAAGTTGGTTATAATAGCTTTATGGAAAGTTTAAAGAGTGGTTTACTCTAAGTAAATTAAGTAAGATAAATGACTTGATTTAATGAAAATGCGATTTGATTTTTAAGCATCCATTGCCTAAGGTTTTATAAGAAAAGGAGTCACTCGATTTAGAAACCTAACTTTATTTCTAAAGGGTATTGTGACTTGTCTTGAAAAGTAATTTTGACTTGATGCTACGGTTGATAGTATCTTGGAAGTTTTATACTAAAGAGTCATTTGTTTTAAAGAGTAAAAGTATGTAGTACTTGGGTTAAATTCCCGGATTTTCATAAAAGATATGTTAGTGCCTTAAGTAAACTAAAATGAGAGTGTATATGAATAAGACTAATAAGAAGTTAGGGGGATTTCTTAACTTGCTTATTTTTTGTGTGACCAGGTTGAGATGGGGTAAGAGTATAAGTGAGGTAAACCCCAAGACGCTATACCACCTTCTCCGTGTAAGAGTATAAACGGCGGTAAACCCCAAGACGTTATACCACCTGCTTTACCACCTTCTCCAGGATAAGAGTATAAATGAGGGGTAAGCCCCCAAGACGTTATACCACCTGCCTCAGGGTAAGAGTATAAATGAGGGGTAAACCCCCAAGACGTTATACCACCTGTTTCCATGGATTTGCTACCCATGATTTGATCGTGAGTCTCCTATGTTTATGTTGTAAAGATACTCTCATTTACTCATTGTTAGTAAGGCAATCGTAATCGTTAATTGAGTTATCATACCGCTCCGCTTTGTCATTGACTTATGATTTCATTACGATTTCGGGCCACATATTTGGTACATGCCAGATCGACTCTCCTTCGGGCCGCGTTCACGCCACGTGTAGAGTACACGCTGTTGATCCTCGCCTAGGATCACTGCTCACCGCTGGAAGCTCCTTTATTTCGAGGCTTATCCTCGGTATTGTCGGTTGTTGTACATTCGTGGTATGGCGGGCCCCGCCCGCCAGTTGTTATTCTGTGAGGTCCGTAGTCACATTTGTAGGTTGGGTTGTAAAGAAAAAAAGGTGTACTGTTTTATCGCATATATTGTACGGAAGGTGGCCTTATCGGCAACCGTTGTTATTTTATGTTTAAGCATTTTATAAGTCGTGTATGTTCCGCCGCTATTCTCTCGATGTATATCAGTGCGGTGCCTGTGTAGGCACCAGCCATGCCCGGGTCGGTCGTGATGATTTATAGAGAAATCAAGGGCTAGGATTAAAGCAAGTGTGTGGTCTAGATTGGGCCATGTGTGGTGTGGGTCCCACTTATCTATCTACTCCACAAATATCTTGCAAGACTTTGACCAAATGTTTTAAGCCTTTTTCATGAAAAAAACGTGTAAACCATGTCCTCCAATTCGTCCACCAAGTGCCACCTAGGGGTGACACATGTCGCCCTCCTATTGGTCCAAAATATTTCATTTTCCGAGAATATCCGTAATGCCAAAAATCCGAAAACAAAGTGGGCCTCACAAAACCGTAAATTCTCCCGTGGGCCCCACGTGACCAATTTCGGAAATAAAATTCCAAAATTCTCAAAATAATCCCAGAAGTCTGAATACCGAATCTGGGGATCCAATTCCCATTATCGAACCTTTTTCCTTCACAAAATCCGGAAACTTTTCCGTCGAAAAAAAATCACATCTTTCTTCCTTTCTAATTTTAATGTCGTACTCTCGTACGTACGTCTTCACATACATACCCTGGAACTACGGGGTGTAACATTCTTCCCCCCTTAGAAACATTCGTCCCGAATGTTCCGTCTAAGTCTCCAAACACGCTTGCTCCGGTATAGTCTTCACTACTATACTTACCTAACCAATTCTGCCACACCTGGCCATAATATAACACACGCGCAAAAATTCACATCCAAACCAACGAGAAATCACCTCTAATATTTACAAAAAGCTCCCACTCATGGTCTAAGGATACTCCCTTCGCATCTTTACTTCTCAAAAGAAATGGTCACTTCCTATCTCTTAACACATGTTCACTTCTTTCCTTACTCGTCGTACCCTTCTCGTACACCCGAACTCTTTCTAGTACACGTACCATACTCCAGTCATCACTTCAGTTTCCAAAAACTTGGAGACACTACCTCCAAACTTGGTCATGTTTCTAGCCTCACATTCCTCTACGGCCATTCCCGGCCTTCACGATTCGATTCTGGTCGGACACATCCGCGAACTCGTACGATGGTTACCTAAACTTGGGCCTAGCACCCTCGTGACCCTATCATATAGCGGGACCACCACAAATTTTCCTTACTTCAATCCGGGCTGCGGGTTGTCCGCAATCTGGCCTCAACCCGACCCATTTATCGCGCCAAGCTCTTGTTCCCCAATCCGGAACAATCTCACTAATCAAGTCACGAAAACCTAGTGGTCTTCTTAGCTCAACTACCCTCTTTCATTTCACACCACTCAGGGACTTATCACACAATTATACACCACGTATGCTATGCACTCCGACAAAGGTCAATCTAAAAAAAATCTTTTACTCAAGACGGCCTCGCATCTAAGGTCTCCACGTGAAATATTCTAAGGCTCATAATTTTCACTGTCCCCAATCTTCCCTTTTCAACTAACCATGTTTTCTAATCACAATTTTACACAGTGCTATCCAAACATAACACTTAACCTAAAATCATCATATCACGAAAAAAAAAAAATCTCTAAAGGGTTAAGGATATACCTGAAATCAAATAGGCGGTTTCCAAGGACTGCTAGAACTGGGAACTTCCACCACTACCCCTGCCATGGCCTGCCGGTGTATGAACATCCTGCCTAGCTATCGAAGGCGAAGAACCCGCAACTGATCCCGAAAGCCGAGTCTCTAGATCCGCGCTACCTCCGGTCGGACAATTTCTCGCAAAATGGCCCTGCTGGCCGCATATATGTTATACCCCGTATTTCCAGAGTATGTACGTGAGGGCGTACGTACGAAAGTTTAGGCATAGGACGTTATTTTAGGCACAACTCACTAAAAGAATCGTTTTCCGACGAAACGTTTTACACAACTCGCGTAGGGTAAATTTCGGCTATGTCATTTCTAATTTTTGCGGATTTTTCCGAGAGACGAAACATTTTGGACCAACGAGAGGGCGACACTTGTCATCCTCTCATTGATGGATGTGGGACGACAATAGGGCCGATTGGAAGGGCTTGTTTTGTCAAGGAGTTGGTAGGATATTTTTGTGTAGTAGATAGAATGGACACTTGCCTAAATCCTCACCCTACACTTGCCTTGCACTTGGCATCATCTTGGCCATTGGTTGGCCATGGCTTGACCTATAAATACCCCCTTAAGATGAAGAGTTCTTCATCCACAAATTACTTTCAAAGTCTTGAAAATCCTCCCCTCTCCCTTGTGAGCCTTTTCGTCCAAGCCTTCTTCCCCCCCCCCCCCCCTTTTGAGTGAAGCTTGGCCGAGGCAATCCCCCCCTAGCCTAGCCGAAACCTACCCCCCCTCCCTTGGTAGAAAAGTTGCCTTCTAGTATTGTTATAATGCCCAAAATACCCTAGCCCAAATCCCTTAGTACTTAGTAGAAGTTGTGAAGAACTTCTAAGGGTTCTTGGAGCTATCGGAGCGTTCAAATTAGGAGCTAAACCTCGCTCAGGATCGACGTTTATACTTGGATAATTTTGGGCTTATCGAGGTAAATAAACTTATCCTTCTTTTGTAATTAGAGAATACATACTGTAGAAGTATATGAATAAGTATAAATACTTAGAAGGATATTACAGAATAAAATTGAACTGTTATCACATTAGAAGGGTTTAAAAGAAGAATAATTGAACTGTACTCACATAGGACTGTTTTTATAGTAGACTGTATAGCTTACCGGGTAGGGAAGTGCTGCCCAAATTTCCGTAGAATAGAGAACCCTCTGCTTAGAACTTTATACGATCTTCAGACGCTGATAGACGATTTGATCGATATAGGCTGATTCTTCTGCGACATATTCGACTTGGCGGTGGTTTTCACGAGAAGGTATGTGATTCTTTCTATACTCTTGAGCATGATATTTTACATATATATATAGTTCGGAGACGACGTGTGTTAATCGAATAATAATTACGGCAATGTCTTTTGACTTAAGCCTGAATAATAACTACGGCAATGTCTTTTGACTTAAGCCTGAATAATAAAGATCTTGAAGCATTTCAAAAGAATACGGAATCATTTCTAATAGAAGAGAAACAGTTGGTTTTTAAACAAACTCTTAAGAGTTACACTAGCTTTATGGGGAGTTAGGTGTAACAACTTAAGAAAGATAAAAAGAACTGTTTAATCTTTTGCTTATAAAAACCTTGTATTGATTTCTGTAAGGTGTAGTAAGACTGATTGATAAAAAGACATATTATGATGCTACGCGTGTTAGTGTCTTGTGATGTTGTGAAAGGGGGTCATTCTTGTTGTGCTTACGTTGCTAAACGGTAAGTCGGTTATCGTTATTATATCACCTACCCTCGACTTGTTATACCGAGGGCTTGCCACCCTTGACGCGGTCTATACGGCCTATGCATCGTGAGACTATGCGAGTGCGGGAGTTCGAGATTGATCATTCCGGTGTTTTAGCCCGACGCGGATGCCCTATGCGGTGCGCGTGACTATGCGGTCTATCGAGACTATGCGGATCGCGGAGTCGGAGGTATCGGGGTTAGCTACCCCACGCGAGGAATACCTCATGCGGTCGTGTGTGACCTATGCGGACTGCGGGAAGTCCAGGACTAGGCACGCACAATGATACTATGGGCGATTGGCCTTGCTTCGATCATTCGCGGCCTAGGAAAGACCAGTTACATTATATATATTATTGTTCTTGTTTGTGATATGACATTATGTGCAATTGAACTGGTTGTATTTGCAAATGGTTTTAAATACTTTGATTTCATTTAAGTACTTTACAGTTTCACATACTTAGTACGTTGTAATCGACTCTTCTGGGCTGCGTTCATGCCGCAGGTGGCAAGGTGTTCTAGATCCACATCCTTAGGATCTTTGCTTTGGTGTCGGAGCTCCATCTTCTCCTGAGGCTCTACTTTGGGTATGATCTCCCGTATTGTAGATAGTTTTGTACATTCAGGTATGGCGGGCCCCGTCCCGCCATAGTTGTTTACTTCCTTAGAGGTATGTAGTCCTATTGTGCACTGGGATGTAATCGCAAAACTTGGGTTATATATATGCCGAAAGGCAAGCTTTTCATCGATAAAGCGTGTCTCATTTTACAACTGTTTCATGTCTTGTTTTATATTCCGCTGATTTCTCTGATATATGACTACTTGGGTGCCCGGGTAAGGCACCAGTCACGGGCCCCGGAACGGGTCGTGACAATATAAAACAAGCCCTCTGAATACCGTGACACTTCGCACGGGGTTACCTATGGCTACACCGAGGCTCGGGTGGCTTCATCCGCCAAAGACCCAACTCCCAAAACTCAACCTCGAGCCCTTACCGCCTCGAATACCTCGAAGCCTCAAGATCAGAGGACCACTCAGTCGGGCGAGGCGTATAACTAGTCTCTGCCGAGGTGGTCCACCCCGAAGTCACCAAAGGACCTCGCTGTCCGCCTTCTTCGCCGGTATTGGTCAATCCGCCGCCTCTTCGCTCACACCCGAGGGCATACGTCAGACGGGCAATGTCCATGCCCGATCAAGAGCTACACCCGAGCAAGACTCGCCAAGTAGTCATCAAGCCTCGTGACGTAGCGGTGCACTCGCCCTCCATATCTCGCACTAACGCGGGACATACCGAGCCAACGAGTCGAACTCCACGTTGTACTCCGAACCGCACGCTCTCGCCTCAAAGATCGTAAATTTGTCGCCCGCGTGCTCTCTCATCCGCGGAGGCAAAAGTGGCCGAGAAAAGCCTCGAGAACTCGTCCCATACTGGAAGTGCATGCTCACCCCGACAGCTCCCATGAATCAAACCACGATCGGCAGATCACGCAAACGACGCGAACCTAGACCACCGACTCGGTCTCCAAGCCTTGATCACTCTACGATCCATCAGAATTATCGGATGAACTCTCGCGATCATCCTCGTGCCTCGACCAAGAGAACTCGCGGCTGCAACTCGTAAAGTACCGTAGCCTTAAACTATCTCGATCTCGTGAACCGGGTGCTATCGAATCGCCGATCCAAACTATCTCATGTCCGCCACGATCTCAAGCTAGTAATCGCCATCTCTCAGAACCCATCTCCTCCGCTTCAGCCGTGGACTGAGGCCTGTGTACCATGGTATCGTGATCCTCTCGCCGCGCTCTAAACTCGCTGGGCCGGGCGCGCGCAAAACTCGCCGTGTGAAGCACTATCTCGTGTAATGACCGCTCGCGCTCGTATTCTCCGTGTCCTACTAGCGCCTTCTTCACGCTTTGCCATCGGGCCCGGTTGCCTTGCGTGGAGGCATAATCGTAAAACGAAATACGCCGAGGTCCAACTTATAACACAATTGTGACCGACCGGCCGCGATCGGTGCCCTACCCGGCACCCTGCTCGTATACATCGAGAATAGCAATGAACATACACAACATAAACACACGTGTAAATAATATACAACACAAAGCAGCCGATAAGGCCGCTTTCCATAATATAAACAAAGTCAAAAGTACAACTTTACAACTCGCTTCTACACCAACCACATAGGTGAATACAGCACCTCAGAATAACAATCGTATGGACAGGGCCCCGCCATACCCCTGAATGTACATAAATCTACAACATCAGGGAAAACTGTACCAAAAGAAAGACAAGCCTCCGAAGAATGGAGCTTCCGATGTCTGATAAGCGATCCTAAGAGTGAGGACCCGCCACCTGCTACTCCTTCCTCAAGATTTAACGCAACCCCGAGAAGGGGTCGACACATATGTACTAAGTATGTAAAACTGGAAAGTACTATAATTGCAATATAAGTTTAAAACAAAGCCGGAGACATGTATGATAACAAAATTATAGTACACAGTGTCTTACTAACAATGAGAGTACATCAAGAGAATACGTACAACATCACAATAGCAGTCTCCCGATCACATCATGGGTAGCGAACCCATAAAAACAGGTGGTATAACGTCTTGGGGTTCCTACCCCTCATTTATACTCTTACCCCGGTGGTATAACGCCTTGGGGTTTGCCTCATTTATACTCTTACTCAAGAAGATAGTAGCACAGTGGTATAACGCCCTGGGCTTGCCCTCATTTATACTCTTATCCTGGAGAAGGTGGTATAGCGTCTTGGGGGTTTGCCCCTCACTGATACTCTTACCCTATCTCAAAACCGGTCGTCATACAATAATTAAGCAAGTTAGAATTTCCCCTAACTTCTTATTAGTCTTTTCCATCTATGCTCATTTTAATTTACTTAAGGCACTTATATGTCTTTTATAAGAATCCAGGAATTTAACCCAAAGTACTACGTACTTCTACTCTTTAAAACAAATGACTCTTTTTAAAAGAAAGCTTCCTCGACACTATTAACCATAGCATCAAGTCCAAATTACATTTCAAGGCAAGTCACAATACCTTTAGAATTTAAGTTAGGCTTCTAAGCCAAGTGACTTCTTTTCTTATAAACCTTAGGCAATTGATACCTTAAAATCAATTTGCCTTTCATTAACACAAGCCATTTACCCTTGCATAAAGTCAATATAACCAACTCCCCATAAAGTCGTTATATTCACTTTATACTTTAGTCAAGTACATTTTCCTATCCAAGGGACTTATACGATTAAAACGACACAAGTATCACATACTTTAAATCCCTTCAAGTCCCTTAACTTTACTAAGACTTAAGACATCCTTAATATTTTCAAAGAAGTGAGTTAACTTCCTAACTCACCCGACTTGGCATTTTATAAGGCTAGTAAGGAATGTCAAAGTCTCAGACGCTCACCGTACTATATACGCGAAACTAGTCATGCTCAAGAGATAGGAAAGTTCTACATACCTCGTCAGTCAAATCACTTGCCAAGTACAAAGTCCCGCCGTAGTATGTCAACCTATAATATTCACAATACGCCTATTAAAGCCTTACTTCAATCGTAGAATATTATAAGTGTTAAGTCTCTAAATTCTACTAAAATCTGACAAAGACCTCCTTTGTTTTTACTTACTTTGCCACCTTTTTCAAGGCCGAAATACAATAACCAAACAGCCCCAATTGGCTCACAACAATATAGAAGGTATTCAAATACAAATGAATAACCAAACAACCCCAATTGGCTCACAATAAAATAGAAGGTATTCCAATACAAATGAATAACCAAACAGCCCCAATTGGCTCACAATTTAGAAGGTAGTCCAATACAAATGAATAACAAACTACAAGTCCAAATTCGGCCACCTTGAGTTCAACAATACCAATTCTTATCCAATTTCCATTTCAATCCAAATTGGTAGCATAACATGATATCAAGTCGCATTTGATTATAACAACCATAATCTTTGAGTAAGTAACATGCGACGATTTCTAATAAACGACCAATTAGTAATCCAATTTTTCAAGTGGCTTGTATACATTTCGGATTTAGCTACAAGCAATCCATAATACTTATAACTTCAACATATCAACTTCATGCTAGCAACAAGTAAAGCTAACGACAACAATATAAATATATAATCTTGTAACACCTTTAAAAGACAGGATTATACCTTAACGATTCTTAATCCAATTCCAAATCCGAAGTCGCTCCTAGTAGTTTAGAGCCTCTCCAAGACACTTCAATCCGCTTGTTGAGACCCTTATAACAACACCAACAATTATCCTTCAAATCTCCAAACAAAACCTAGAAAGACCATTAGGTTTTTGTTTTGCGACTAACCCGTAAATCATCGTTTTCCAAGATTTTTCTATTGAGATATGTTTACACTACACATAAGAACCTTGGTTTAACGTGTGGAATCAAATGGACAAGAAACGAAAATTCTTTCTTTTTTTTCCTCAGTGAACCCGAGACCTCACTAGTGAGTTCTTCAAATTTTGTGTAATTTTTCTAAGTGTTAAGTCCTCTCTTGCTACTAGTATTATATATAGGGTATTGGAGGGTCAAGATATACACAAATGTGAGGCTTGGATGTGGTCTTACAAAAGATCAAGACTTATTGACCTTTTGACTTAGTCAAATTTCTCATGCTACACATGTTGCAAGACTTGGTCCAATGACCCTCTTGCCCTTGCACATTTCGACCAAGGCATCATCTAAGGGGGGGTGACACGTGTCGCCCTCCCATTCGTCACAATAATACATTTTCCGACAATTCCATAATTCCGATAAATTTTTACAAGTCTCAAATCTTAACACTTGTGAGTTCTTAAAACATGTCCTGAAATTACGGGGTGTAACATTCTTCCCCCCTTAGTTTTTTCCCGAATGTTCTTTCGGAGTCAAACTTATAATTAGCGACCTAGCTTCCTTTCACAACCCCGACATACCAAAAATGCCACACATGGCCACATAATAGCATTTAATCAAAAGAGATACTTCAATTAAAACTTGACAAGTAAGGGAAGATGAATTACCTGAAGGTATAGGAAATAAGTGAGGATACTTCCTCAACATGTCCTCCTCCGTGTTATACCCCGTAGTTCCAGGGTATATAGGTGAGGATGTACGTGCGAGATTACGACAGAAATTTTGGAAAGAAAGAAAGATGTGATTTTTCGACGGAAAAGTTTCCGGTTTTTGTGAAGAAAAAGGTTCGTTAATGGGAATTGGATTCGATTTGGTATTCGACTTCTTAGAATATTTGAGAATTATGGAATTTTATTTCCGAATGGTCACGCTGGGCCCACGTGAAATTTACGGTTGCTGGGGCCCGCTTAGTTTTGAGATTTTGGCCATTATGGATATTTTCGAGATGAAATATTTTGATTTGAGCAGTGAGGGCGACACGTGTCACCCTCTAGGTGGCCCTTGGCCGAAATTAGCTAGACAAGTGGCAAGACATGTCGCCAAGTCTTGCTAGATATATTGTGTGGACAAGTGGCTTGTGGGTCCCACCCACACTTGTCCCCAATCTCAACCACAAACTTGCCTTCATCCTATCCCTTGGTTGTCCTATATATGCACCCTTAGTTGATGAAATCTTCCACACTTAGACATTTGAAGACTTGAAAACCCTCCCTTCTCCTCGACCTAGAGCTCTGGCTTTGCCCCATTTCTTGAGCAAAATTTGTCCAACAATTCTTAAACTCTCAAGTGTTCTTCCCTAAGGTGTTAGGAAGATTGTGTACCAAGAGTTGGAAAAGATTTCACACCCCTAGCCTTGAAGGGATGCCTTGGCCGAAAGTTGTCATCTTGAAACCCTAAGTGTTCTTCACTTTTGAGTCAATCTTGAAGAGAAGTTGGTTAGGAGCTTCATGGGTTGCTTGTAGCGGATTGGAACGTAAAGATTTGGAGCTAAGACTTGCTTGGAGCGACTTTAAGAACTTGGATATTTTTGGGCTATTCGAGGTAGTGGAACTTAAACCTCTTTGTGAATCGTTGTTATACATATATTATAAGTATATTATGGATTATATAATATATGGAGTAAGTTTGGAAGAGTTGGATCTTGTTAACTTGTTAAAAGAAAGGATTGGCCGCTTGCCATTAAAATGGTAAAACGTATCTTACTTGCTAAGAAGCTAATAACAAAGTAACTATAACTTATATTAAGAATGGAAATATAAGTTGGATGACTAATGAGTAAATCGATAAGTAAATGGACAAAGTGGCCAAGGACCCCAACTTAAGAATATTTACTTGGATCAGATTTACTTTGGACCGTATTTACTTTGGACCGTATTTACATTGGATCAGATTTACATTTCGTTGGGAAGATTTTTCAATCGCCCGCTTGGGCGTGTGATCCCCTTTTAATTATTGTATTGTTATGAAGGCGTGATAGTAAACCGCTGCACGGCCGTCGCGTAATCCCCTTCTTTTACTTATTGTTGTTATGAGGCGTGATAGTAAACCGCTACCGCTTGGGCGTGTAATCCCCTTCTTTATGTTGTTTAATTATTACGCTTATATATATATATATATGGTATATATATTACTGTTATTCGCCTTGGTAAAAGATGGAAAAGTGAGTATAAACTGAAGTGTACAAATTTCCGTAGATTTTGAGGGCTTTTATTGGTATAAGTCTTCAATGATAAGAAAGGTTTGATAGAGTACCATGACCATTTTAGGAGTGGAGTACTACGTGTGGCGTGATCTACTTGGCTTAAGGAGTAGCCGACGTCAAGTACTTGAGCGTTTTGCTTATTGTCGATAAATCGTCGCAGGTATGTGAACCTCTTCCTATCTTTTCTAGCATGATTGTTGTGAACTATGTAGTACGGTAGACGCATGTGCTAAGTGATTTGGTTGGTTTAAAACATAGGTGTTATAATAGCTTTACGAGAAGTTAGTTATAACGACCTTATGTAGTGAAAATGGTTTATCACGATGTTAGAAGTTAAGAGACTTGATCTTATAAGATAAGAGACTTAACTTATTTGTTTTAATGTGGATGTTTGTGTGAAACCTCATTCGTGAGTAATGAGTACTTGGTTTTTAAAGGGATAATGTTTTATCGATTTCGAATCGTAACGTGTATCGACATACCATTGCAAATAAGTTAATAAAGGAAAATGTATTGAATAATGATGTGTTGTATTAAAACCAAGAGAAACCTCCATCCGCATGTAGCTAAGATGAGACAAAATGATATTACATTTTCTAGATCATAGTCAGTAATAAGATCGTTATAAACAAAGAATAAACTACTCACATATATGACATATGTTACTCAATTGTTTTAAAAGAGATTAAGACTATGAGTTATGAAACCTTTCTAAAATAAGTGACTTGAGCATTTGAAAATGAGAAGCTTGAGTAATCAAACTAGTAAACCGAACTTAGGAAAAGAATGTTGTTACTTGATTTTGAAAAGGAATGTGGGTTGGTCATTCTAATACTACGGGTATAGGGTGACTTTTATAAAAGTAATGGATCTCTTTTAAAGAACTTAACGATGTAGTACTGGGGTTAAAAACCCGACTTTGGCATAAAATGAAAGTACTTTGAGTTGTGTGAAACTTGCCTATGCTTGTTGTTGTGAAACTTGCCTATGCTTGTTGTTGTGAAACTTGCCTATGCTTGTGATGATAGCCTTTGTTGTGCAAGTGTGGTATTTCGTGTTACCGCTCTCGATGCAGGCGGCCGACTTGTTGAGAACTTACTTGACGCGGGCGGTGATGGAGAATTCCACGTATGTTTCCATTTTGATTATCGTCTTGTTGTTGATGTCACATGGACATGTCTACACCGACGCAGATTCCGGCACGCGCCACGCGGCGTTGATTACCCGATATATTGTTATTGTGGTTACATGGACATGTCTACACCGAGGTAGAATTCGGCATGTGGCTACGCGCAGGTTGATCACCCAAGATATTATTGTTGATGTCACATGGACGGTCTACACCGAGGTAGAATTCCGGCACGCGCCGGGCATTGGTATTATTGTTGCATCATGGACATGTCTACACCGATGCAGAATTCCGGGCACGCGCCATGATGCGAACATGATTGATGTTGTGGGCGTAAGACCCATAGTTATATTTGAGTGATGACTGAGGCGTGAGTCCTCGATCGACATGATCGCTTTATGTTGTGAATCAGAGTTTGGTTATCATACATGTCTCCCGCTTTATATAGACTAGTATGATTTCATTACGATTTTTACAGCCACATACTGGTACTGTTAGATCGACTCCTTCGGCCGCGTTCATGCCGCAGTAGAGGTACATCGGCCGTGGATCCTCGCCTAGGATCTCGGTTCAGCGTTTGGGAAGCTCCGTTTCTCCGAGGCTTATCTTTTGCATGTGTTCCTAAGTTGTAGGTTCTGTACATTCGTGGTATGGCGGGGCCCCGTCCGCCATAGTTGTTGTAAATCTTAGAGGTCCGTAGTAATCACAAGCGTGGTTTGTAAAAGGGATTAAACTGCTCATTTTGGAAAGAGTTGTATTTATTATGTTATTGGAAGGTAACCGCTGGGTTGGCCTGCTTTATGTTCATATATCTGCTTCTTGTTTAAGTTTTATTTTCCGCTGGTTTTCTCCGATGATTGTATCACTAGGGTGCCCGATAAGGCACCGATGAACGGCCCCGAACGGTCGTTACAAAAGTGGTATCGGAGCGCTTAATCCTGAAAGTGTCTACGCACCGTGTCTAGTAGAGTCTTGATTATCGATGTGTTGTGCACCACATCTATAATCGTGAGGTCAGCAGGACATTTAGGATTGGTTTCCATTCTTCTCATTCCGAGATCGTGCCTTAGAGCCGTGTTGTAAGTTGGACCCTCCGACGATCTCGTTTTTACCGCTTATGCCTCCGCAAGGCAACCAGAGCCCACGGGCGGCAAGACAGCCGAGGGAACCGCTAGTGAGATACTGAGGAGTACGAGGCGCAGCCCGCACAAGACTGAGGTTGTGCTTCGACGGCGGTTTTGGACGCCGCCCAAAGAGAGGTTAGAGCCGCAAAGAATGGCTGGGCCGAGACCGCAGCACTGAGCCTCCACCCCACACCGGGCGCAGGAGATGGGTTATAAGGAGATGGCCCGATTCTTGGCCGCCGTGGTCGTGGGCCGATATGGAGATAGGCCGGATGCAGCAGCCTGGGCCCAGAGCACCAGCCGTTCACCCCGGCAGATAGTTTGAGGCTACGGACTTTCTGAGTTGTAGCCCGCCAGAGTTTTATGGGTCGAGGCCTGAGGATGATCCGCAGGAGTTCATCCGGCAGTTACAGCGGATCATGCGGGTGATCAAGGCTTCAGAGACCGAGTCTGTGACCTTTGGTTCGTATCGGCTGCGTGATACCGCAGTCGATTGGTTTGATTCATGGGAGCTTTCCCGGGGAGAGCATGCACTTCCAGCAGATGGGATGAGTTTTCGAGGCGCTCACGCACTTCTTGCCTCCGCAGATGGCGAGGGCACGCCGGCAGATTTTTGATGCTTAGACGAGAGCGCGCACGTTCGAGTACAATGTGAGTTCGACTCATTGGCCGTGACGTCCCGGCCAGTAGCTAGTATGGAGGATCGAGTGCACCGATATGTTACAGGCTCGATGATTACATGTCGAGGCATGTTCGTGAGTAGCTCTTCACCGGGCATGGACATTGCCCGCACGCAGCTCACGACCGATGTGAGGCACGAGAGGTCGACGGAATGACCAAGATCGCCAGTAAGAGGCCGAACAACAGGTCCTTTGTGACTTTCGAGGCGGACCGCCTCGAAGATACTAGTTTTGTACCTCCGCCACAGAGTGGTCCTCCACAACCTTCAGAGTATTCGGAGCGTGTCGTGGCTCCAAGGTTCGTGTTTCGGGGAAGTAAGGGTGTTGGCCAGACGCGGTCACCCCTACCTCGGTGTGGTCGATGTGGTAGACCGCATTTCGGGGAGTGTCGTGGTGCCAGGGGAGCTTGTTATTTTTGCGGCCAGCAGGGCCATTTTGCGAGGAACTGTCCGACCAAGGGTAGCACGGATGTTACGACTCACCCACGGATCGGTCCGGTTCATCGCCTTCATAGCGATACTGCAGGCGTGCCTATGATTAGAGTGGAGCGGTAGCTTCTGTATATCCTTAACCTCTAGAGTTTGGTTTGCGCGATATGATGATCTTATTATTGTGTGCTATGTACGGATAGCGTGTTGTTTGTAAGTTAGAAAACATGGTTAGTTGGAAGGATAAGTGTGGGGCATGGAAAGTGTGAACCTTAGAGTTTTATACGTGAGACCTTAGAGGCGAGGCCGTCTTGAGTGGGTGATTTTACGGTTGGTCTTTGCCGATGTACTTGGTATGCGGGGAAATATTGTGGGATAATTACATGGGTAGTGTGAGATGGAAGTGGTAGCTTTCATGACGTGAATTAGTAAGATTGTTCCGGATCGGGGAACGAGAGAGTTTGGCGCGATAATGGGTCGGGTTGAGGGCCATTTGCGGGTCAACCCGCAGCCCATATTGAGGTGGGGTCAGTTCGAGGTGGTCCTCCAGTGGTAGGGTCACGAGGGTGCTAGGCCCAAGTTTAGGTAACCATCGACGAGTTCGTGGACGCGTTCAACCAGATCGGATCGTGAAGGCCGGAATGGCCTTAGAGTAAATCAAGCTAGTGAGCCGTTGTAAGATTAGAAATGATTCCTCGTTGGCTTGGATTTGAGTTTTGCGCACATGTTATATTCTCGCCATCGTGGCATGATCGGTTTTGTAAGTATAGTAGTGAAGACTATACCGACACAAGACGCTTGGAGACTTAGAATGAACATTCGGACGAATGTTTCTGCTGGGAAGAATGTTATACCCCGTAGTTCCGTGGTATATAGGTGAGGATGTGCGTGCGAGATTACGGCGTAAATTTTGGAAAGAAAGAAAGATGTGATTTTTCGACGGAAAAGTTTCCGTTTTTGTGAAGAAAAAGGTTCGTTAATGGGAATTGGATTCCCATTTGGTATTCGGACTTTTAGAATATTTGAGAATTATGGAATTTTATTTCCGAAATGGTCACTGGGCCCACGGGTGAAATTTACGCTTTGGGGCCCGCTTAGTTTTTGAGATTTTGGCCATTATGGATATTTTCGAGATGAAATATTTTGATTTAGCAGTGAGGCGACACGTGTCACCCCTAGGTGGCCCTGGCCGAAATTAGCTAGATGTGGCAAGACAAGTGGCCAAGTCTTGCTAGATATTTTGTGTGGACAAGTGGCTGTGGGTCCCACCCACACTTGTCCCCAATCTCAACCACACACTTGCCTTCATCCTATCCCTTGGTTGTCCTATATATGCACCCTTAGTTGATGAAATCTTCCACACTTAGACATTTGAAGACTTGAAAACCCTCCCTTCTCCTTGACCTAGAGCTCTGGTTTGCCCCCATTTCTTGAGCAAAATTTGTCCAACAATTCTTAAACTCTCAAGTGTTCTTCCCTAAGGTGTTAGGAAGATTGTGTACCAAGAGTTGGAAAAGATTTCACACCCCTAGCCTTGAAGGGATGCCTTGGCCGAAAGTTGTCATCTTGAAACCCTAAGTGTTCTTCACTTTTTGGAGTTGAATCTTGAAGAGAAGTTGGTTAGGAGCTTCATGGGTTGCTTGTAGCGGATTGGAACGTAAAGATTTGGAGCTAAGACTTGCTTGGAGCGACTTTAAGAACTTGGATATTTTTGGGCTATTTAAGGTAGTGGAACTTAAACCTCTTTGTGAATTGGTTGTTATACATATATTATAAGTATATTATGGATTATATAATATATGGAGTAAGTTTGGAAGAGTTGGATCTTGTTAACTTGTTAAAAGAAAGGATTGGCCGTTTGCCATTAAAATGGTAAAAACGTATCTTACTTGCTAAGAAGCTAATAACAAAGTAACTATAACTTATATTAAGAATTGGAATATAAGTTGGATGACTAATGAGTAAATTGGATAAGTAAAATGGACAAAGTCGCCAAGGACCCCAACTTAAGGATCAGATTTACTTTGGATATTTACTTGGACCGTATTTACTTTGGACCGTATTTACATTGACCGTATTTACATTTCTGTTAAGGGAAGATTTTTCAATCGCGTTCGCTTGGGCGTGTGATCCCCTTTAATTATTGTATTGTTATGGCGTGATAGTAAACCGCGCACGGTTGGCGCGTAATCCGCTTCTTTTACGTATTGTTGTTATGGAGGCGTTATAGTAAACCGCGTTACAGTTTTGGCGTGTAATCCCCTTCTTTATGTTGTTTAATTATTACGCCTTATATATATATATGGTATATATATTACGGTTATTCGCCTTGGTAAAAGATGGAAAAGTGAGTATAAACGGAAGTCTTTAAATTTCCGTAGATTTTGAGGGCTTTTATTGGTATAAGTCTTCAATGATAAGAAAGGTTTGATAGAGTACCATGACCATTTTAGAGGAGTACTACGTGTGGCGTGATCTACTTGGCTTAAGGAGTAGCCGACGGTCAAGTACTTGAGCGTTTTGCTTATTGTCGATAAATCGTCGCGAGGTATGTGAACCTCTTCCTATCTTTTCTAGCATGATTGTTGTGAACTATGTAGTACGGTAGACGTACATGTGCTAAGTGATTTGGTTGGTTTAAAACATAGGGTGTTATAATAGATTTATGGGACGTTAGTTATAACGACTTATGTAAATGAAAATGGTTTCTTGATGTTAGAATTTTAGAGACTTGATCTTATAAGATAAGAGACTTAACTTATTTGTTTTAATGTTGATGTTTGTTTGAAAACTCATTCTTGAGTAATGAGTACTTGGTTTTAAAGGGATAATGTTTTACTGATTTCGAATCGTAATGTGTATCGACAGCACCATTGCAGCGTTAATAAAGGAAAATGTATTGAATAATGATGTGTTGTATTAAAACCGAGAAACCTCCATCCGCATAAGCTAAGATGAGACAAAATGATATTACATTTTCTAGATCACGGTCATTGTAATAAGATCGTTATAAACAAAGAATAAACTACTCACATATATGACATATGTTACTCAATTGTTTTAAAAGAGATTAAGACTATGAGTTATGAAACCTTTCTAAAATAAGTGACTTGAGCATTTGAAAATGAGAAGCTTGAGTAATGAAACTAGGCAACCGGAACTTAGGAAAAGAATGTCATACTTGATTTTGAAAAGGAATGTGGGTTGGTCATTCTAATACTATGGGTATAGGGTGACTTTTATAAAAGTAATGGATCTCTTTTAAAGAACTTAACGATGTAGTACTTTGGGGTTAAAAACCCGACTTTGGCATAAAATGAAAGTACTTTGAGTTGTGTGAAACTTGCCTATGCTTGTTGTTGTAAACTTGCCTATGCTTGTTGTTGTGAAACTTGCCTATGCTTGTGATGATAGCCTTTGTTGTGCAAGTGTGGTATTTCTGTGTTACCGCGTCTCGATAGAGGGCCTGGCCGACTTGTTGAGAACTTACTTGACGCGTCTTTGGCGGTGATGGAGAATTCCACGTATGTTTCCATTTTGATTATCGTCTTGTTGTTGATGTCACATGGACATGTCTACACCGTCGCAGATTCCGGCATGCGCCACGCGGCCGGGTTGATTACCCGATATATTGTTATTGTGGTTACATGGACATGTCTACACCGAGGTAGAATTCGGCACGTGGCCACGCGGCAGGTTGATCACCCAAGATATTATTGTTGATGTCACACGGACGCGTTCACACCGAGGTAGAATTCCGGCATGTGGCCGTGGGCATTGGTATTATTGTTGCATCATGGACATGTCTACACCGATGCGCAGATTCCGGCATGCGCCATGATGCGAACATGATTGATGTTGTGGGCGTAAGACCCATAGTTATATTTGAGTGATGACTTGAGGCGAGTCCTCGATCGACATGATCGCTTATGTTGTGAATCGTAGTTTGGTTATCATACATGTCTCCCGCTTTATATAGACTAGTATGATTTCATTCTGATATTTTACGCCACATACTTGGTACTGTTGTAGATCGACTCCTCGGGGCTGCGTTCATGCCGCAGTAGAGGTACATCGGCCGTGGATCCTCGCCTTAGGATCTCGCTCAGCGTTTGGGAAGCTCCGCTTCTCCGAGGCTTATCTTTTGTATGTGTTCCTAAGTTGTAGGTTCTTGTACATTCGTGGTATGGCGGGCCCCGTCCGTCATAGTTGTTGTAAATCTTAGAGGTCTGTAGTAATCTGTAAGTGTGGTTTGTAAAAAGGGATTAAACTGCTCGTTTTGGAAAGAGTTGTATTTATTATGTTATCGAAGGTAACCGTTGGGTTGGCCTGCTTTATGTTCATATATCTGCTTTTGTTTAAGTTTTATTTTCCGCTGGTTTTCTCGATGATTGTATCACTAGGGTGCCCGATAAGGCACCAAGAACGCCCGAACGGTCGTTACACTCCGCCCCAAGTCATCTCTCTCTGCTATCATTCTTCCACAGACTTTGACGGCTACATCCTCGTCCGCAGCCGCTCGACCTGGCGATCGAGTATCGCTATGGGACTCTCCTCATACGATAACCTCCGCCACCGACCTCACTAGTAGGAAAAACTCGCCGGATCTCCGATACACTTCCGCAACATAGAAACATGGAAGACCGGATGTACCTCTAACTCGATGGCGGATCCAACTCATAAGCAACCCGACCCACTCTACGGACGATCCGGGTAGGCCCAATGTACCTGGGCTGAGTTTCCTTCTTACCGAATCTCATCACACCTTCATGGGTGACACCTTCAAGAAGACCCAATCGCCTACCCGAAACTCCAAATGCCGACGATTATCCGCATATGACTTCTCGCCGACTCGAAGCCGCTATCAGCCTCCCGGATAAGCTTCACCTTATCCACACTGTGTACCAAGTCCGCCAACTAATCGCACTCGCCACGCCGAACCAACCAATCGGCGATCTACGCTTTCCGCCATATAAAGCCTCGTATGGCGCCATCTCAGATACTGGAATGGTAGCCGTTGTTGTAAGCAAACTCCACAAGAGGCAAATGATCCTCCCATACCATCGAAATCAATCACGCAGCTCGCAGATATCCTCGTTGTCCGATAGACGCTCTGCCGCCTCGACCGAGGATGAAATGATGTCTGAGACTCACTTGTGTCCCAAACCTTCCGGAAAGACCTCCGGTTAGCCGTAAACCGGGCTCCTATCGAAATAATCGACACGGGACACCGTGCGGCCTCACAATCTCCCGATGTACAACTGCATAGTCTCACCAAAACGCTGGCCGATCCGGGAAGGAAATAGGCTGATTTCGTTAGCCACAACAATAACCCAAATGGAGTCGCATTCTCCGAGTACGAGGTAACCTGTAACAAAGTCCATGTTGATCATCTCCCACTTCCAAGTCGGAATCTCAATAGATCGCAATAATCCATCGGGCCTCTCGTGCTCGACCTTAACTCGCCGCAATTAGGACATCAGGCAACAAAACTCGCCACGCCCCTCTTCGTGCCATCCCACCAATACAAACATCCGAGGTCATGGTACATCTTGGTCGACCGGATGAATAGAATAACGAGCACCGCCCTGCACCGGCACGACGGCCACGACACATCGGGAACACACAAACGCCTCAAATCTCAAAGACCCATCAGCGCTACTTCGAATAGACTCTTCTCCTCCCGAAGAGCTGCATCTCGATACCGTACCAACAGGTCCTCAAACCGCCGTGATCTTCACCTCATCAATGATGGAAGACTCGACAATCTCACAAACCCGCACTACCACTATCGTCGGTATCGATCAATCGAACCCCTAGGCTCGCTAACTGGTGGATCTGACGGACCATGTCCTGCCTCTCTGCCGCACTCCGATAGGCTCCCATCGACCTACGACTCAAGGCATCGAATTACGTTGGCCTTCCCGGATGGTATAGAATATCAACATCATAATCTTTCAATAACTCTAACCACCGCCTCTGCCTCAAGTTCGACTCCTCGCTCAAGATATCTTGGAGGCTCTTGTGGTCTGTAAAATATCCACATGAACCCCATAAAATAATGTCTCCAAATCTTCAAGGCATGTATAATCGCGCCAACTCTAAGTCATGGGTAGGTAATTCTCTCATGCTTCCAGAATCGCCGGAAGCATAGGCTATAACCTTGCCGTCCGCATCAAAACACACCCTAACCCGATACCCTGCATCACAATAGATCACGTGTCCGCCTAACCTCCTAAGAGTAAGAATCGAGCCGTAGTCAACCTTTCCTTCAAAGAATCGGAAACCCCGCCACAAGCCTCGTCCATCGGAACTTGGCCGCCTTCTCGAGTCACCTAGTCAACTGCGGAAATCGAAACAACCGCTTCTACAAACCTACGATAATACCCTTCCATTTCTAAGAAATCGCGCACTCGGTCGGAGTAGAGAGGTCTCGCCAAGACTTGATCGCCAATCTTAGCCGTATCCACGCGAACACCATCAGCCCCGATAATATGCCCCAGAATGCCATCGAGGCCAACCAAAACTCACACTTGGAGAACTTGGCGAATAATCGCTGCCCCGAGGACCTAAGTACCGCCTCGTGATCTGCATGCTCTTTCTCCGTCCGCGAATAAACCAGATGTCGCCAATGAATACTATCACAAATGTATCCAAAATGGCTTGAACACCCGGTTCATCAAATCCATAAATACTACTGAGCGTTGTCAAACCGAAAGACATAACTCAACTCATAATGCCCATACCGGTCCTGAATGCGATCTTTGGGATGTCTCGCTCGAACTCGAACTCGATGATAACTGCACCGCAGGTCTATCTTTGAGAAACACCTCGCACCCTGCAACTGGTCAAACAAATCATCAATCCTGGGGAGGGGGTACCTATTCTTAATGGTTACCTTATTCAGCTGCCTGTAATCAACACACATACGCAGCGTCCCATCCTTCTTCTTCACGAACAAAACCGGCGCTCCCCAGGGAGATACACTAGGCCTGATAAAGCCCTTCTCCAGCAAGTCTTTCAGCTGGTCCTTCAGCTCCCTCAACTCAGCAGGTGCCATCCTGTATGGCGGAATGGAAATAGGTCGAGTGTCTGGCAACGTGTCAATACAAAACTCAATCTCCCTCTCAGGAGGGATACCCGGAAGATCATCTGGGAACACATCTGGAAACTCCCTAACCACTGGCACTGACTGAAGAACTGGCACCTCAGCCTCTGTATCAAATACCCGAACCAGATGATAGATGTAACCCTTCTGCACCATCTTCCTAGCCTTGAGGTAAGAAATAAACCTACCCCTCGGCGACGCTGTGTTGCCCCTCCACTCGATAACTGGCTCGCCAGGAAACTGGAACCGAACCAACCTGTCCCTACAGTCAACGTTGGCATAACAAGAAGCCAACCAGTCCATACCCATAATGACATCAAAATCTGTCATCTCTAACTCTATCAAGTCTGCAAGGGTCTGACGATCAGAATGAATCTGCGACAACCTCTATACACCCGCCGCCTAACACCGAATCACCCATCGGCGTAGCACCTCAAACGGCTCTATCGACACCGGCTCTATCCCGATTCTACCCGCATAAGAGGACACATAGGACAAGGTAGAACTGGATCTATCAAAGCATAAACATCACACTGAAATCGAATGTACTGTGCGCACGCCGTGGAAGCCTCCTGATCCTGGCGGCTGGCTAGAGAATATATGCGGTTTGTGGACCGCTAGAACTAGAACCACCACCACGACCTCTACCGCGGCCTGCCGGTCCGTGAGTACTCGCTCCGGGCGCGTAGAAGACCAAAGAATCGATCCTGCTTACCGCATCAGTACCACCCGTACGCCGCTTCTGACGGATAATCTCTCTCAAATGGCCTCGCGCCACACAAGTAACAAGCTCCCGAAGCTCTGCGACACTCGCCCTGGTGGAACCTACCGCATCGAGCACACTGAGGTGTGGGTGGTCCCGATCGGTGACGGTTCCTGCCTCCCTGAAATCCTGTAGTCCCGGAGCCCTGACCTGCTCCTGACTGACCTGGCTGATCAGACCTCTTGCCAGAAAACCGTGACGGAGCACTCTGTGCTGGCTGGAATGTGGACCTACTCTGCCAGGCCGCCCTCCTCGAAACCGCCCCGAGACCACGATGTCACGCCCTCTTGGGCTGGCCTGCGTCAATCTGGTCCTCCCTTTCTCTATCCTCTATCCCCTGAGCATAGGCCTGCATCCTAGCAATGTCCATACCGGGCTGAAGAGCCACCCCCAAGCATGCTGTAATCATATGACGGTCTAGCCCCATCACATAACGATGAACTCTATCCGCCATGCTAGCTACAATAGTATGCGCATGCCTGGCCAAGGAGTCAAACTCCAAGCTATACTCCCTGATAGTCCTCCCGTTCTGCCTCAAGGTCAAGAATCTGTCTACCCGGGCTCTCCTCATCTCAGGAGGCAAAAAGTGATCCATGAAAGCCTCTGAAAACTCCTCCCAAACAGCTGGAAGAGCAGCATCACCCCTCGAAAGTAACCACGACTCAAACCACCAATGCATTATCGCGCAACCGTAAGAGGCTAGTGTAATGCACTGTCTCTCAAGCCCTAAGAACTCGCATGGTCCGTCAGAGCCGCCGAACGAACTCCTGCGGATCCTCATCAGACCTCGAACCATAAAACTCAGGTGGATGACATTCCAGAAAATCCCTAATCCGCAAACCGTCACGGTGGTCGCCGCTCTCGCCGTGCCGCCGCTACTATATCGGTCAATAACCGACCGCCTCGTAGTCTCTATACTCGCAATGGCCGGGAATCGAGGGTCTGCACGGAACCTCGAGCTACCGCCTCGGCCTTCTAAAATCGCAGCGTGGTGAACTCGCCGACCGCCTACTACCTCGGACATAATCGTGCATGAGCCCGTGTAACCCTCTGAGTACCGCTAGCAGCTCCTGCTGCTGCCTTGCCCTTCTGGGCCCTGGTAGCCTTCCGTGGAGGCATAGCTGTTTCATAAGAAGAGGTCAGAGAGGGTTCAACCTAATAAGACAGCTCTAATGCACGATCTCAGAGAGAGAAGAATGGAAACCAATCCTAAATGTCCTGCAGCCTCCTGATTATAGATGTGGTGCACAACACACCGATAATCAAGACTCTACTAGACACGGTCTGTAGACACTTTCCGAGGACTAACTGCTCTGATACCACTTTTGTCACGACCCGACCCCGGGCCGCGACTGGTGCCCTACCTGGGCACCCCGTTCAGGTATACATCAGAGAATAGCAGCGGAACATACACAACATAAACACATGTGTAAATAATATACAACACAGACTAGCCGATAAAACCGTCTTCCATAATATAAACAAAGTCAAAAGTACAACTTTACAACTCAGTTCTTACAGCCCAACCACATAGGTGAATACGCACTTAGAATAATCGTATGGCGGGACAGGCCTCGCCATACCCTCGAATGTACATAAATCTACAACATCGGGAAAATCAGACTAAAAGAAAGACAAGCCTCCGAGAATGGAGCTTCAGATGTCGATAAGCGATCCTAAGAGTGAGGACCCGCCACTGCTACCCTTCCTCGCGTGAACGCAGCCGGCGAAGGGTCGACACAATATGTAATAAGTAAACCGAAAGTACTGTAATTGCAATATAAGTTTAAAACAAAGCCGGAGACATGTATGATAACAAAATTACAGTACACAGTGCCTTACTAACAATGAGAGTACATCAAGAGAATACGTACAACATCACAATAGCAGTCTCCCGATCACATCATGGGTAGCGAACCCATAAAAACAGGTGGTATAACGTCTTGGGGTTCCTACCCCTCATTTATACTCTTACCCTGAAGCAGGTGGTATAACGTCTTGGGGGTTTGCCCCTCATTTATACTCTTACCCTGAAGAAGATAGTAGCACAGGTGGTATAACGTCTCGGGGGCTTGCCCCTCATTTATACTCTTATCCTGGAGAAGGTGGTATAACGTCTTGGGGGTTTGCCCCTCACTGATACTCTTACCCTATCTCAAAACCGGTCGTCATACAATAATTAAGCAAGTTAGAATTTCCCCTAACTTCTTATTAGTCTTTTCCATCTATGCTCATTTTAATTTACTTAAGGCACTTATATGTCTTTTATAAGAATCCGGGAATTTAACCCAAAGTACTACGTACTTCTACTCTTTAAAACAAATGACTCTTTTTAAAAGAAAGCTTCCTCGACACTATTAACCATAGCATCAAGTCCAAATTACATTTCAAGGCAAGTCACAATACCTTTAGAATTTAAGTTAGGCTTCTAAACCAATTGACTTCTTTTCTTATAAACCTTAGGCAATTGATACCTTAAAATCAATTTGCCTTTCATTAACACAAGCCATTTACCCTTGCATAAAGTCAATATAACCAACTCCCCATAAAGTCGTTATATTCACTTTATACTTTAGTCAAGTACATTTTCCTATCCAAGGGACTTATACGATTAAAACGACACAAGTATCACATACTTTAAATCCCTTCAAGTCCCTTAACTTTACTAAGACTTAAGACATCCTTAATATTTTCAAAGAAGTGAGTTAACTTCCTAACTCACCCGACTTGGCATTTTATAAGGCTAGTAAGGAATGTCAAAGTCTCAGACGCTCACCGTACTATATACGCGAAACTAGTCATGCTCAAGAGATAGGAAAAAGTTCTACATACCTCGTCGGGTCAAATCACTTGCCAAGTACAAAGTCCCGCCCGTAGTATGTCAACCTATAATATTCACAATACGTCTATTAAAGCCTTACTTCAATCGTAGAATATTATAAGTGTTAAGTCTCTAAATTCTACGGAAAATCGGACAGCACCTCCTTTGTTTTTACTTACTTTGCCACCTTTTTCAAGGCCGAAATACAATAACCAAACAGCCCCAATTGGCTCACAACAATATAGAAGGTATTCAAATACAAATGAATAACCAAACAGCCCCAATTGGCTCACAATAAAATAGAAGGTATTCCAATACAAATGAATAACCAAACAGCCCCAATTGGCTCACAATTTAGAAGGTAGTCCAATACAAATGAATAACAAACTAATACAAACTACAAGTCCAAATTCGGCCACCTTGAGTTCAACAATACCAATTCTTATCCAATTTCCATTTCAATCCAAATTGGTAGCATAACATGATATCAAGTCGCATTTGATTATAACAACCATAATCTTTGAGTAAGTAACATGCAACGATTTCTAATAAACGACCAATTAGTAATCCAATTTTTCAAGTGGCTTGTATACATTTCGGATTTAGCTACAAGCAATCCATAATACTTATAACTTCAACATATCAACTTCATGCTAGCAACAAGTAAAGCTAACGACAACAATATAAATATATAATCTTGTAACACATTTAAAAGACAGGATTATACCTTAACGATTCTTAATCCAATTCCAAATCCGAAGTCGCTCCTAGTAGTTTAGAGCCTCTCCAAGACACTTCAATCCGCTTGTTGAGACCCTTATAACAACACCAACAATTATCCTTCAAATCTCCAAACAAAACCTAGAAAGACCATTAGGTTTTCGTTTTGCGACTAACCCGTAAACCATCTTTTTCCAAGATTTTTCTATTGAGATATGTTTACACTACACATAAGAACCTTGGTTTAACGTGTGGAATCAAATGGACAAGAAATGAAAATTCTTTCTTTTTTTTCCTTAGTGAACCTGAGACCTCACTAGTGAGTTCTTCAAATTTTGTGTAATTTTTCTAAGTGTTAAGTCCTCTCTTGCTACTAGTATTATATATAGGGTATTGGAGGGTCAAGATATACACAAATGTGAGGCTTGGATGTGGTCTTACAAAAGATCAAGACTTATTGACCTTTTGACTTAGTCAAATTTCTCATGCTACACATGTTGCAAGACTTGGTCCAATGACCCTCTTGCCCTTGCACATTTCGACCAAGGCATCATCTAAGGGGGGGTGACACGTGTCACCCTCCCATTCGTCACAATAATACATTTTCCGACAATTCCATAATTCCGATAAATTTTTACAAGTCTCAAATCTTAACACTTGTGAGTTCTTAAAACATGTCCTGAAATTACGGGGTGTAACAACAGCTCTAAGGCACGATCTCATAATGAGAAGAATGGAAACCAATCCTAAATATCCTATAGCCTCCTGATTATTGGTGTGGTGCACAACACACCGATAATCAAGACTCTACTAGATACGGTCTGTAGACACTTTCCGAGGATTAACTGCTCTGATACCACTTTTGTCACGACCCGATCCCGGGCCCGTGACTGGTGCCTTACCCGGGCACCCAAGTAGACATACATCAGAGTAACCAGCGGAATATAAAAACAAGACAAGAAACTGTTATACCCCGTATTCTCAGGGTATGTATGCGAGGACGTACGTACGAGAGCACGACAGAAAAATTGGAAAGGAAGAAAGAGGTGATTTTTTTCACGGAAAAAGTTTCCGGTTTTTGTAAAGAAAAATGTTCGTTGATGGGAATTGGGTTCCCAGATTTGGAATATGGGCTTCTTAGATTATATTAGAATTTTGAGATTTTATTTTCGGAAATGGTCACGTGGGGCCCACGGGAGAAATTTACGGTTTTGTGGGGCCCGCTTTGATTTTGAGATTTTGGCCATTTTGGATATTTTCAGAAGATGAATTATTTTGGACTAGTAGGAGGGCGACACGTGTCACCCCCCCTAGGTGGCTTGGCCGAATCATCTTTGTGCACAACACCCGGTTAGAGTCGTTTTTCGACGAAACGTTTTGCGTAACTTGCGAGGGGAAAATTTCGGCTATGTCTTTTCTTATTTTTGCGGATTTTTCCGAGCGACGAAACATTTTGGACCAACGGGAGGGTAACACTTGTCACCCTCAAGTGGGCGATGTGGATGGTCGGTTGGGTCACGGGTTTGTGGCCAATTGGTGCCTTGTTTTGTGGCTTGTTTGGTGCCTTGTTTTGTGGAGTAGGGTTAGGGTGCACTTGGCTTGATCAAGGCCTTACACTTGCCTTGCACATGGCTTGATCTTGTCCATTGGTTGGCCCTTGGCTTCCCTATAAATACCCCTCTCTTTGAAGACTTATTCATCACAAATTTCCAAGTCTAAATCCTCCTTCCCCCTTGTGAGCCATCGTCCTAAGCCTCACTTTCCCCCCCTTGAGGAGCTTTGGCCGAGAGGCCTCCCCCTCCCCCCTTTGTGGTGCCCTAGCCGAGGGGTACCCCCCCTAGCCTAGTTGTTTCGTATAATACACCCCCCCTCTTGGTAGAAATACTCTCCAAGTATTGTTATAATGCCCAAAATACCTTAGCCTTTACCTTGTAGTATTCCAAAAGTTACCTCTATACGTAGAGCCCGGAAATACTACCTTTTGTCCTTTTAGTCTCAAACCGAAACCCTAAGGAAATCTTCATAGTTGGTTGAAGTATTTGAGTAGAAGTTGGTTAGAACTTCTAAGGGTTGTTGGAGCGGATTGGAGCGCACGAGTAGAGCTAAACCTTGCTCGGGATCGACATTATAACTTGGATAATTTTGGGCTTGTCGAGGTAAATATTCTTGTCCCTTATTGTAATTGGAGATTACATGTTGTAGGAATATATAGTTGAGGTATACTATATATAGAATCAACATTATTGTGCGGCAATGTCTTTTGACTTAAGCTGAATTTAAAGAAGAGAATCAATCGTAATTACATAGATCGTATTACTGAGACTTGTGTAGCATTGTTGTGTAGTAGAATGGTACACGTCCGGTTAGACGTGTAAACCCCCGGTTGGCTTGCGGCCTCGATAGAGGAGAGATTACGCTGTGTGGGGAGGCGCCGAATTTTCAGAGAACATAGAACCGCAAGCGGTTAGAAGTTAATAGGCGTTTGTGGCTTTATAGGTGGAAGTACTACGAGTAGCGTATTCTACTTGAAGAGTGGAAACGGCCAGCGTTACTGATCGTGGAGCATTTTGCTTATTATCGATAATCGTCGCGAGGTATGTGAACCTCTTCCTATCCTTCGAGCATGATGTTTTGTAAACTATGTAGTACGGTGACGCGTACGTGCTAAATGAGTTGGTTGGTTTAAAACATAGGGTGTTATCATAGCTTTATTGGAAGTTAGTTATAACGACCTTATGTAGGTAAGAATGGTTTATTGATTGTAAAAGTTAAGAGACTTGATCTTGAAAGATAAGAGACTTAACTTGTTTTACTTGGTAATTAACTTTTGTTAAAAGTGTTGTGAAATCTCATTCGCGAGTAATGAGTACTTGGTTTTAAAAAGAGTTAATGACGTAGTACTTTAGGTTAAAACCCGGACTTTGATACAAAATGGAAGTACCTTGAGTTTTGTATAAGCGGCCTATGCTTGTTGTTGTAGCTCGCCTATGCTTGTTGTGATAGCCTTTGTTGTGCAAATGTTGATATCAGTGACTTCGTGAGAAAGAGTAGATCTTTTATAAAAGTCTAGGAGTATGGTAATTTGCTTGAGCTTGTTTGTGATAGCCCGTTGTGCGGTATATTGTTATTGCGATCACATCGACATGTCTACACCGATGCAGAATTCCGGGGGCATGTGGCCATGCGGCAGGGTTGATTACCCGATATATTGTTATTGTGGTTACATGGACATGTCTACACCGAGGAAGAACCGGCATGTGGCCCGCGGCAGGTTGATCACCCGATATATTGTTGTTGATGTTACATGGACGTGTCTACACCGGCGCAATTCCGGCATGTGGCGTGGGGCATTGTTATTGTTGCATCATGGACACGCCTACACCGGCGCACTCCGGCACGCGCCGTGATGCAACCATGATTGATGTTGTGTGTGAGACCCATAGTTATATTGAGTGATGACGTTGAGGCGTGAGTCCACGACTTGATCGCTTTATGTTGCGTCTTGTATGTTGGTTATCATACATGTCTCCCGCTTTATATAGATCGTTATGATTTAACTGCAGATTTTCGGCCACATACTTGGTACTGTTGTCCGACTCTCCTTCGGGCCGTTCATGCCGCAGTAGAGTACATCGGTAGTGGATCCTCGCCCATGTGATCACGCTGACAGATTGGAAGCTCCGCTTTCTCCGAGGCTTATTCTTTGGTATGTGTTCCCGAGTTGTAGGTTCTTGTACATCTGTGGTATGGCGGGCCCCGTCCGTCATAGTTGTTGTAAATCTTAGAGGTCCGTAGTACCGTTGTGGGCGTGGTTTGTAAAAGGATTAAACTGCTCGCTTGAAAGAGTTGTATACATATATTTTATGGAAGGTAACCGTTTGGTTGACTTTGTTTATGATCATATATCTTGTTTCTTGTTAAAGTTTTATTTTTCCATTGGTTATCTCTCGATGTTGTATCACTAGGGTGCCCGGTAAGGCACGACCACGCCCGGTTCGGTCTTGACAAAGTGGTATCGAGCGATTAATCTCTGGAAGGTGTCTACGCATCGTGTCTAGTAGAGTCTTGATTATCGATGTTGTGCACCACATCTATAATCGAGGCTATAGGACATTTAGGATTGGTTTCCATTTCTTCTCATTCGAGATCGTGTCTTAGAGTCGTGTTGTAAGTTGGACCCTCCGACATATCTCGCTTACCGATTATGCCTCCGCAAGGCAACCAGAGCCCGGCGGCAAGGCACCGAGGGTGCCGCTAGTGAGATACAGAGAGTACGAGGCGCATGCCCTGGCCAAGACTGAGATTGTGCTTGACGACGAGTTTGTGTACGCCGCCAGCAAAGAGTTTAGAGCCGCAGCGGTGGCTGAGACCACAAGACTGAGCCTCCACCCCACACTGGAGCAGATGAGACGGGTACTAGGAGATGGCCCGATTCTTGGCCGTGGTCGTGGCTGATATGAAGATAGGCCGATCAGCAGCTCCAGCCCAATAGCACCATGGTTCACCCCGAGCGGATAGTTTGAGGCTACGGACTTTCCGAGTTATAGCCCGCCAGAGTTTTATGGGTCGAGGCACGAGGATGATCCGCAGGAGTTCATCCGGCGATTCTGATGGTCGCGAGAGTGATCAAGGCTTCGAGATCGAGTCGGTGGTCTTAGGTTCGCGATCGGCCGCGTGATACCGCATGATCGGGTTTGATTCGGGAGTTGTCCCGGAGAGCATGCGCTCAGCAGATGGACGAGTTCTCAGAGGCATTCCTCACTCACTTCTTGCCTCCGCAGATGAGGAGGGCACGGGCCGACAGATTTATGATGCTTAGACAGAGAGGGCGTACGGTTCGGGAGTACAACGTGGAGTTTGACTCGTTGGCTCGGTATGTCCCCGCTTTAGTGGCAACCATGGAGGATAGAGTGCACCGCTATGTCACCGGGCTAGATGATTACTTGACAGAGGCTTGTTCGGGTGTAGCTCTTCAGCCGGGCATGGACATTGCCCGCATGCAGGCTCATGCACTAGGATGTGAGGTACGGAGAGGTCGACGGAATGACCTGGATCAGACGAAGACTGCAAGGACATCAGGGTCTTTTGGCGACTTTCGAGGCGGACCGCCTCAGCAGCAGACTAGTTTTGTACCCCCGCCAGTACAGAGTGGTCCTCCACCGTCTTCAGGAGCAGGTCAGGGCTCCAAGGGTTCAGGTTTCCAGGGTAGTAGGGGTGTTGGCCAGATGCAGTCACCCCTACCTCGGTGTGGCCGATGTGGTAGACCGCATTTCGGGGAGTGTCGTGGTGCCAAGGGAGCTTGTTATTTTTGCGGCCAGCAGGGCCATTTGGCGAGGAACTGTCCGACCAAGGGTAGCACGGATGTTGCGACTCAGCCTTCAGGATCAGTGGCTGGTTCATCACCTTCACTAGCTATGCGCCCTGCAGGGCAGGACTGTGATTAGAAAAGCGGTAGAGACAGGTATATCCTTAACCCTCTAGAGTTTTGTATTCTGATGTGTTTAGTGTTATGTTCGGATAGCTTTGTGCTAAAATGTGATTTAGAAGCCTGGTTAGTGTAGAAGGGTAAGCCTGGGGGCATGGTAAGTGTGAACCTTAGACTATTTCACGATTGAGACCTTAGAGGTAAGGTCGTCTTGTGTAAAAGATTTATTTTATGTTTGACCTTTATCAGAGTGCGTAGTATACGTGGGATTTATTTGTGTGATAAGTCCATGGGTAGTGTGAGATGGAAGTGGTAGCTTTCATGACGTATGTTAGTAAGATTGTTCCGTATCGAGGAGCAAGAGTTGGCGCGACGGAGGGTCGGGTTGAGGGCATATTGCGGGTCAACCCGTAGCCCGGTTTTAGGTGGGGTCAGTTCTGGGTGGTCCCGCCAGATGGTAGGGTCACGAGGGTGCTAGGCCCCAGTTTAGTTAATCATCGTATGAGTTCGTGGACGCGTTCGACCAGAAGCGGTTCGTAAAGGCCGAATGGCCTTAAAGAAGTTGAGGTTAGTAAGATGACCAAGTTTGGAGGTAGTGACTCCGCAGATTTTGGGAACAAGTAATGACTGAAGTATGGTACGTCTTGGGAGAGTTCAAGTGTTCGAGAAGGACACGAGTAAGGAAAGAAGAGGGCGTGTGTTATTTCGCGCCAAGGCGTTGGCAACTTGTTAGAGGAACTTCATCGATATCCGTCTTGAGAAGGAACATTCGGGACGAATGTTTCTAAGGAGGGGAGAATGTTATACCCCGTATTCTCAGGGTATGTATGCGAGGACGTACGTACGAGAGCACGACAGAAAAATTGGAAAGGAAGAAAGAGGTGATTTTTTCCACGGAAAAAGTTTCCGGTTTTTGTAAAGAAAAATGTTCGTTGATGGGAATTGGGTTCCCAGATTTGGAATATGGGCTTCTTAGATTATATTAGAATTTTGAGATTTTATTTTCGGAAATGGTCACGTGGGGCCCACGGGAGAAATTTACGGTTTTGTGGGGCCCGCTTTGATTTTGAGATTTTGGCCATTTTGGATATTTTCAGAAGATGAATTATTTTGGACTAGTAGGAGGGCGACACGTGTCACCCCCCCCTAGGTGGCTTGGCCGAATCATCTTTGTGCACAACACCCGGTTAGAGTCGTTTTTCGACGAAACGTTTTGCGTAACTTGCGAGGGGAAAATTCCGGCTATGTCTTTTCTTATTTTTGCGGATTTTTCCGAGCGACGAAACATTTTGGACCAACGGGAGGGTGACACTTGTCACCCTCAAGTGGGCGATGTGGATGGCCGGTTGGGTCACGGGTTTGTGGCCAATTGGTGCCTTGTTTTGTGGCTTGTTTGGTGCCTTGTTTTGTGGAGTAGGGTTAGGGTGCACTTGGCTTGATCAAGGCCTTACACTTGCCTTGCACATGGCTTGATCTTGTCCATTGGTTGGCCCTTGGCTTCCCTATAAATACCCCTCTCTTTGAAGACTTATTCATCACAAATTTCCAAGTCTAAATCCTCATTCCCCTTGCGAGCCATCGCCCTAAGCCTCACTTTCCCTTGAGGAGCTTTGGCGAGAGGCCTCCCTCCCCTGTGGTGCTCCTAGCCGAGGTACCCCTAGCCTAGTTGTTTCGTATAATACACCCCTCTTGGTAGAAATACTCCAAGTATTGTTATAATGCCCAAAATACCTTAGCCTTTACCTTGTAGTATTCCAAAAGTTACCTCTATACGTGAGCCCGAAATACTACCTTTTGTCCTTTTAGTCTCAAACCGAAACCCTAAGGAAATCTTCATAGTTGGTTGAAGTATTTGAGTAGAAGTTGGTTAGAACTTCTAAGGTTGTTTGGAGCGGATTGGAGCGAGCAGTGAGCTAAACCTTGCTCGGGATCGACATTATAACTTGGATAATTTTGGGCTTGTCGAGGTAAATATTCTTGTCCTTATTGTAATTGGAGATTACATGTTGTAGGAATATATAGTTGAGGTATACTATATATAGAATCAACATTATTGTGCGCAATGTCTTTTGACTTAAGCCCAATTTAAAGAAGAGAATCGAATCAGAATTACATAGATCTGACAGAGACTTGTGTAGCATTGTTGTGTAGTAGAATGGTACACGTCCGTTAGACGTAAACCCCCTCTGGTTGGCTTGGTGCAGCTCGATAGAGAGGAGATTATCTTTGTTGCGGGGAGGTGTCGAATTTTCTGTAGAACATAGAACCGTGTGGTTAGAAGTTAATAGACGTTTGTGGCTTTATAGGTGGAAGTACTACGAGTAGCGTATTCTACTTGAAGAGTGGAAACGGATAGCCGATTCTGATCTTGTGGGCGTTTTGCTTATTATTGTCGATAATCGTCGCGAGGTATGTGAACATCTTCCTATCCTTCGAGCATGATGTTATGTTCTTCACAACAGGTACCGAGTATGTGAAACTGAAAATAAATACTGTAAATGAAATCATAGTAGTCTATATAAAGCAGGAGACATGTATCTAACCGTACTACATAGTTCACAACAATCATGCTAGAAAAGATAGGAAGAGGTTCACATACCTCGCGACGATTATCGACAATTAGAAAACGCTCCACGATTTCTAACCTTGCTCGCTTTTCCACCCTTCAAGTAGAATACGCTACTCGTAGTACTTCAACCTAAAAGGCCACAAAACGCCTATCAACCTCTAGATCTCTTCGTAGAATAATTCTAGATACAAGATTCCTTATTCTACGTAAAATTCAAAGACCTCCCCGCAACCACATAAATCTCCTCCTCTAACGAGGCCTGCTAGCAAACCAACAATCCCAGGGTGGGTTACACGTCTAACCGGACGTGTATAATTCTACTCCACAATAATACTACAAGTCTACTGTAAATACAGTCCTATGTAAATACAGTTCAATTCTTATCCATATTCATTCTACATATAGTATACTCAACTATACATTACTACAACATGTAATATCCAATTACAATTGGGGGACAAAGATCATTACCTCGATAAGCCCAAAATTATCCAAGTTTATAAGTCGATCCTGAGCAACGTTTAGCTCCAATTCCTTACGTTCCAACCCGCTCCAAGCAACCCTTAGAAGTTTCTAAACAACTTCTCTTAACACTTCAACCAAGCTTATGAAGATTTTCTAGGGTTTCATTTTGCGACTATTGGAATAAAGTAGTATTTCCGGGCTCCTAGTATAGAAATAACTTTGGAATACTACTAGGGATACTAGGCCATGGTATTTGGGATTATACAATAGGGGGACAAGATAATTACCTCGATAAGCCCATAATTATCCGAGTTTAATGTCGCTCCTGAGCAAGGTTTAGCTCCAACTCCGGGCGCTCCAACCCGCTCCAAACCACCCTTAGAAGTTCTAACCAACTTCTACATAACACTCCAACTAACTATGGAGATTTTCCCTAGGGTTTCGGTTTGTGGATCGACGAAAGTATAATAGTATTTCCGGGCTTTCAGATAGGTATAACCTTAGAATACTACAAGGTATACTAAGGTAATTTGGGCATTATAACAATACTTTGAGAGTATTTCTACACCACAAAGGGGTATTATACGAAAGCAACTAGGCTAGTGGTACACTCTCGGCTAGCCCCCCTAGAGGGGGGGTGCTCTCGGCCACAAGGGGGAGGGACGAGAACCATAAGGACGGGAGGGGGAGGATTCTAACACTTAGGAAATATTTAGGATGAAGAAGTTCATCAAAGGAGAGGGGTATTTATAGCACAAGCCAAGGCCAACCAATGGCCAAGATCTAGCCAAGTGTATAGCAAGTGTAAGGACAAGATTCACCCAAGTGCCCCTAGACCCTACTCCTTAAAACCCTCACAAATATCTACACAAAAATATCTACCACTGACACCCCAAAGTCGCCCGTTGCCGCCACCTTGCCCACCAATGAGAGGGTGCGTGCCGCCTCTCGTTGGTCCAAAATGTTCCGCCTCTCGGAAAAATCCGCAAAATAAGAAAAGACATAGCCGAATTTTCCTCGCAAGTTATGTAAAACGTTTCGTCGAAAAACGACTCTAACCAAGTGTTGTGCACAAATGCCATTCCTAAGCCACCTAGGCGGGGTGACACGTGTCACCCTCCTATTGGCCCAAAATAAAACATCTTCCAAAATATCCACAATGGCCAAAATCTCAAAACAAAGTGGGCCCACAAAACCAGAATTTCTCCCGTGGGCCCCACGTGACCATTTCCAAAATAAAATTCCATAATTCTCTAATATTCCAGAAGTCCGAATACCAAACTGGGAATCCACCCCATTAACGAACCTTTTTCCTTCACAAAACCTAAACTTTTCCGTGGAAAATCACCTCTTTCTTCCTTTCCAATCTTTCACAGATTCTCGCACGCACGCCCTCGCATACATACTCGGAACTACTGGTATAACATTCTCCCCCTTAGAAACATTCGTCCGAATGTTCCTTCTAAGTCTCAAAACATACGCGCGCCAAAGATAGTCTTCACTACTATACTTACGAAACAATCGCCATACCGCCACGTAAATACCGCAACATACTTATCCAAGTCTACGAGGAAACACCTCTAACATCACCACAAATCTTTTGTCACTTTGCCGCGAGCCTAGCTCCGACGACCCAACAAATGGTACCGGCCGCTGATCCTCGAGGCATGCCTCACGCCATCTTCTCGACGCGCCATACGAGAGCCACTTCGGTTCTGTTTCGTGGTAGAGGCCCCGCCTCTTTATACGCCGATCCGAACATAAATACGAAGACCGGACGTCGCTTCCTATGTCGGACGGCAATTGCTAACATATAGGCAACCCGCCTATTCTTCACATGAACTCAAAAGGCCCAAAGTAACTCGCTAAGTTCCTTCGCTTCACAACTCGTCACACCGTCCGGTGGTACTTTCAAGACCGACCGTCAACTCAACTCTGCGCCGCTGCCGATTATCCGCACGATTCCTCCGAGCCGCCGTAACTTCTTCTAGATGAGCTTTTCCTATCCACACTGCCGGAACAAGCTCAACCAATCGTCAACCTTGCCAACATCGAACCAATCGACCGTAACTTACACTTCCGCCCCTACAAGGCTTCATAAGGCGACCTCCGAACACTGAAATGGTAGCTTAAACGCTCCCTCCACAGGAGACAACAATCCCCACAACTACCCCTGAAATCCACACACTGTCCCGAGGGCGAATGCGATTCTGAGACTCACCAGTCCTTAACCTGCCGTAAAACTTCCAAACAAAAACAGCCAGAACTGGCTCCATCATCGCCATAAGGTGCACGTAGGCACCCTGCAGCCTTACAACCTTTCTCAAAATCAACATCGCCGAGTGAACGGTCCCGATCAAGAACACGATGAGTCGCCCCATCGACTCACCACCGGCCGAACGCATCCACGAACTCGCACGGTTAACTAAACTTGGGCCTAACACCCTCGTGACCCTACCACAAGGCGGGACCACCACAACCAGACCCCACCACCAAACATGTCGCGGGTTGACCCGCAACGTGGCCTCAACCCGACCCGGCAAGGCGCAAAATACTATCTCCCCGAAGGAACAATCTTACTAAACATGTTACGAAAACCTAGCGGTCTTCTTAGCTCAACTACCCTCTTTCATTTCATACCACTTAGGGACCTATCCCAAACATAGCTCACGTGCACTATGCACTCCGATAAGGATCAAACATAACGCTACACCTTTACTCGAGATGGCCTTACCTCTAAGGTCTGTACGTATAACACTCTAAGGCTCACACCTTCTCTATCCCCCAAAATCTTACTCGGTTAACCCACCATGATTTCTAATCACAACTACCACACCGCTATCGTAACATAGCACTTAAGGTATACTCACCTTGAAAGTTACCGGCGACCTCACGCTCCGCCCTCTCCTCGCCCTTGGTTAACCCGCCGATCTCTACGCTTTTCGCCGCATATAAGCCCGCATACGTGCCATGCCAAGCCCAATCAAGAATTACTCTTGCACAACCTCTCTAGGTAGTCATCAAGACTCGCGATACATCGGTATACTCTCTCGTAGCCAAATCCATAGCTAGTAACAGGTCGCCCCATCCATATTCTCTCGCTCGGCGAATGGGCGTTCAAATATCATGGCCGCAGATGGAACCGCCGCCGCCGTGCTAAACTTTTACGGGCTAGTGACGTCGCAGAAATCCCCGAATGGCACCATCCAAGGTGATAATTGGGCTCGCCCACGTAACCTCTCAACTCGCAGCCTCGGCCGCCGCCCTCGGGCCTCGGTTGCCCACGCGAGGCATATTGGTAAGGGAAAGAAATACGCTAGAGGGTCCAACTTTCAACACAAACTCTAAGGCACGATCTCAGAGTGAGAAGAATAGAAACCAATCCTAATTATCCTATAGCCTCCGATTATTGCGTGCACAACACACCGATAATCAAGACTCTATCGGATACGGCCTCAGACACTTTCCGAGGATTAATCGCTTCGATACCACTTTTGTCACTTTGTCGCGAGCCTTGCCCGACGACTCCAACAAATGGTACCGGCCGCTTGCGATCCTCGAGGCATGCCCTACGGCCTTCTCGGGATGTGCCATACGAGAGCCACGGTTGGTCTGTTCTCGGTAGGCTCGCCTCTTTATACGCTCTTCAAGGAGGTCGATAACAGTACCAAGTATGTGAAATCAAAATAAATCAGAATGAAATCATAGTAGTCTATATAAAGCAGAGACATGTATGATAACCAAACTACGCTTCACCATAAATAAGCAAATATGTCAAGTCGTGACTCACGCCTCAAGTCATCACTCAATTTTACCAATGGGTCTCACGCCCACAACATCAATCGTGCGTGGAATACCTTCCTCACCGCCAGCTTTATGATACACAAACACCAAGCAATACACATGAACACCGTGTCCCACCTGTGTCCTAATAAAACAAGACAGGTAAATGCGAAGGCATAGCCGACTACTAACACCCACAGCATCAACAAGGTCATAAATGTGTCATGATATCTGCCTGCACTGGCCATATGATAAAAGCCGTCACTGCCTGCAGATCAAATGTGCGCTGCCTAGCCCCGAACTCTCCGCAGCCAAGATAGGCCAACCTCATAGGCCCGCATGAGGTATAACCCCGCATCGAGGGTAGCTACTCCCGGCCGATCGCCCCGACTCGCACCGCACGCCACAAAGACCGCATGACCACAAGGGCCGTAAACTAACCTGGAACTCCCGTAGTTCCGCATGGATCCCCTGGACCCGCATGAGGTATCCTCGAATCATGGTCCCAGACCGCCTGAGTCTACCCCGCATCGGAGGGCAGCTTAACCTCCGGACACAAGTCAAGGTGAGTGGTACAATACCAACATAACGGCTGATAGTCAAACAACTTTAAGCGCAGTCGAGGGGAAAACCCCTTTACACTAACATCACAAGATACTAACACACGTAGCATCCTAACATGTTTACTTCTCAAATCAACAAGAAAGTATTACAAGGCTATCACAAACCAATACAATCAAGTTATTCACACAAGGTGCTTTCTACTAACAAGTTCGGGTATCTAACCCCAAAGTACTTCACACATTAAATCTTTAAAAGATCTGTTTCTTTCACATAAGTCACACAATACCCGTAGTATAAAATAGAGTGACTGTCCTTTTAAGAAAACCAAAACTCTTACCTTTGTAAAATCAAGTAACAACATTATTTTCCAAACGTCCAAGTTTGCCTAATTTCAAATGTTCACGTTTCTTATTTTAGAAAGGTTTCGTGGTTCATAGCCTTATTCATTTAAGAATATAATTCTCTTTAAACAACTGAGAAACATAAGTCTTATGAGTAGGATATTCTTGTTTATAACAATCTTATTACAAAGAAATCATGATCTAGGAAATATCATTTTGTCTCATCTTAGCTTCTATGCAGATGGAAGTTTCTACCGGTTTTAATAATACTTAATTATTCAAAACATTTCCTTATTAACGCTCGCAGTTGGTTTGTCGATACACATCCTGATTTCCAAAATCAAGAAACATTCTTAAGCCGTTATACCTAACTTCCCATAAAGCTAGTATAACTCTTAAGTTTTCAAAAGAAACTAAGTATCACTTTTTCAAAACGATTTAGAAATCTTTTGAAATACTTCAAGTTCTTTATTATCACACATCAAGCCGCTTATAAACAAATCATTTACCTTTTAAAACCACAAAGTATTTTCTGACCTACATAAAGTCATATAACCAACTTCCCATAAAGCAGTTATAACACTTTATGTTTCACACCAATCAAAAACATTTAACACCTGTACGTCTACCGTACTACATAGTTCACACATATCATGCTAGAAGAGATAGTGAGAGGTTCACATACCTCGCGACGAGTATCGACTAATAGCAAAACGCCCAAGTACTTCCAACCGCCGGCTACTCCTTAAGCCAAGTAGATCGCGCCACACGTAGTACTTCAACCTATAAGGCCACAAGGCGCTTATTAACATTTAGACCTCATCGCAGAACATTCTAACTAAAATTCGCAAAGACTCTCCCAACAACAGAAATCTCCTCCTTTATCGAGGCCGGCTACCAAGCCAACCAGTGGGTTATACATCTAACCCGAACGTACAATTCTACTCCACGTAAAAGCTACACAAGCCTCATCAGAATACGCCCTATGTAAAACAGTGGGCTTCTTCAGCTTAAGTCCAAAGACATTGCCACAAGCTATGTTCGATTATATACATAGTATACTTCAACTATATATTCCTACAACATGTAATATCCAATTACAATAGGGACAAGATAATTACCTCGATAAGCCCATAATTATCCGAGTTTAATGTCGCCTCCCGAGCAAGGTTTAGCTCCAACTCCGGGCGCTCCAACCCGCTCCAAACCACCCTTAGAAGTTCTAACCAACTTCTACATAACACTCCAACTAACTATGGAGATTTTCCTGAGGGTTTCGGTTTTGTGACTGACGGAAAGGATAATCGTATTTCCTGCTTTTCAGATAGGTATAACCTTAGAATACTACAAGGTATACTGCTAAGGTAATTGGGCATTATAACAATACTTTGAGAGTATTTCTACACCACAAAGGGGTATTATACAAAGCAACTAGGCTAGTGGGGTACACTCGCTAGCACCCCTAGAGGGGGTGCTCTGCCACAAGGGGAGGGACGAGAACCATAAGGAAGGGAGGGGAGGATTCTAACACTTAGGAAATATTTAGGACGAAGTTCATCAAAGGAGAGGGTATTTATAGACAAGCCAAGGCCAACCAATGGCCAAGATCTAGCCAAGTGTATAGCAAGTGTAAGGCCAAGATTCACCCAAGTGCCCCTAGACCCTACTCCTTAAAACCTCACAAATATCTACACAAAATATCTACCACTGACACCCCAAAGTCGCCCAAGTCGCCCACCTTGCCCACCAATGAGAGGGTGCCAAGTGACGCCTCTCGTTGGTCCAAAATGTTCCGCCTCTCTAAAAATCCGCAAAATAAGAAAAGACATAGCCGAATTTTCCTCGCAAGTTATGTAAAACGCTTCGAAAAAACGACTCTAACCGGTGTTAGGCACAAATGGCATTCGGCCAAGCCACCTAGGGGGGGGGGACACGTGTCACCCTCCAATTGGCCCAAAATAAAACATCTTCCAAAATATCCACAATGGCCAAAATCTCAAAACAAAGTGGGTTCTACAAAACCAGAATTTCTCCCGGCCCCACGTGACCATTTCCAAAATAAAATTCCATAATTCTCTAATATTCCAGAAGTCCGAATACCAAACTGGGAATCCACCCCATTAACGAACCTTTTTCCTTCACAAAACCGAAACTTTTCCGTGGAAAATCACCTCTTTCTTCCTTTCCAATCTTTCTGTCAGATTCTCGCACGACGCCCTCGCATACATACCCCGGAACTACGGGTATAACAGTAGTATTTACCGCACCACTCAAGGTAGGAGGGGTGTGCTACGGCTAGCATCACTAGAGAGTGGTACCCTCGCCAAAGCGCCTCTCAAAGGGGAGGGTGCTCCTGGCTAAAGCCTCACAAGGGGAGGACGAAACTATAGAGAGGGGAGAGGATTTCAAGACTTAGAACAATTTTTGGATGAAGAAGTCTTCAAAGGGGGTATTTATAGGTCAAGCAATGGCCAACCAATGGCCAAGATCATGCTAAGTAGTAAGTAAAGTAGGATTCATCCATGTGCACCTTATCCATCTACCACACAAATATCACAAAATATCCTACCTACTCCCACTCTCCATTTCGTCCAACTTGCCGCCCATAAGTCCACCAATTAGAGGGTGCCAAGTGTCGCCCTCTTGTTGGTCCAAAATATTTCGCCTCTCTAAAAATCCACAAAAATACTAAATGACATAGCCTAATTTTCCCTTCGTAGTTGTGTAAAACGCTTCATTTAAAAAACGATTCTAATCGGGGGTTGTGAACAAAATTCGAACCTTGCCTAACTTTAAGGCTTAAATTTTCCTACGTACGTCCTCACGTACATACTCTGGAAATACGGGGTATAACATTCTTCCCTCCTTAGAAACATTCGTCCCGAATGCTCCTTCTCAAGACGGATAACGATGAAGTTCCTCATAGCTTAACAAGCTTGCAAATGCCACACATGGCCACAGAAAACACCCGCGCAAATACTGACATCCAAGTCCACGAGGAATCACCTCTAACATCACAAAAACTCCCACCCAAGGGCTAAAAAGGTACTCCCATCGCACCTTCACTTTACAAAAGAAAAGATCACATCTATGTTCTTAACACATGCTCGCTTCTTCCCTTACTCGTCGTACCCTTCTCGTACACTCGAACTCTTTCTCATAACTTACCACATTCATGTTACTGCTTCAGTTTCCAAAACTCTGGGTTACTACCTCCACTTGGTCATCATTAACTGAGAATACTCTGGATGGATCTCCGATACTCTTCCGAACATAGCAATATGAAAGATCGGACGTACTGCCTCCTACGTCGGACGACAATGCTAACTATAGGCAACCTGGCCTATTCTTCACATTATCTGAAAAGGCCCAAAGTAACTCGGGCTACGTTTCCTCTGTTTTCCGAATCTCGTCACACCTTTCCGGGGTGGTACCTTCAAGAAGACCCACCGTCAACCTGGACTCCAAACGTCGTCGCCGATTATCCGCACAACTTCTGTTGACTCTGAGCTGCCAATAACCTCTTCTGGATAAGCTTCACCCTATCCACATCCTGCTGAACAAGTATGAACCAACTATCTGAACCTTGCCAACATCGAACCAATCGAACGACAACTTACCTTTCCGCCCCTACAAGGCGTCATAAAGCGACATCCGAAAACTGAAATGGTAGTTATAAAACACTCCCTCAACAGGAGACAACAATCCTCACATCTACCCCTGAAATCCAAACACTGGCCCGAGGGCGAATGCAATACGGAGACTCACCTGAGTTCCTAACCCTGCCTGGTAAAACCTTCAGAAAGAAATAGCCGTAACCTGGGCTCCACTGCCTGTCATAAGGTGAAAGTAGGCACCCCGTGCAGCCTTACAACCTTCCTGATAAATAACATCTCGCATAACTCTCTGCCGAGTAAACAGTCCTGACTGAAGGACAAGATGGGCTGACCTCATCGGCCCGACTACTGGTTGAACGCATCCACGAACTCGTACGATGGTTAACTAAACTTGGGCCTAACACCCTCGTGACCCTACTACCTGGAGGGACCACCACAAACTGACCCCACCATAAAACAGGTCGCGGGTTGACCCGCGGCATGGCCTCAACCCGACCCACTCTCGCGTAAAACACTTGCTCCCCGATCCGGAACAATCTCACTAATCAAGTCACGAAAACCTAGCGGTCTTCTTAGCTCAACTACCCTCTTTGACTTCATACCACTCAGGGACTTATCACACAAACATATCTCACGTGTACTATGCACTCCGATAAGGGTCAAACATAAAAATATAAATCTTCTACTCGAGATGGCCTCGCCTCTAAGGTCTCCACGTGTAAAACTCTAAGGCTCACACTTTCCCTAACCCCAATCTTACCCTTATCCCTAACCTTGATTTCTAATCACAATTAACATAACATTTAAGGTATACTCATCTTATCATACGTACCAATCTCTAGAGGGTTAAGGATCTACCTGTATCTACAGCTTCACTCCCCTCTGTTGTTCTAATCAATCCTGCCCTGTTGGGCGCATAGCTTGGGAAGATGATGAACTGGTCACTGATCCTGAAGGCTGAGTCCTCCTACTTGCATCCCTCTTACTAGGACACCCTTTCGACACATGGCCCTGACGGCCGCCGGTAAAACAAGTACCAACTAAAAGACGACATTCCCCGGGATGATGCCTGTCATATCGTGAACACTGGGGAAAAACTGAATCCGGCTGGCTGGAACCTACGTGTAGCTGTGAATCGGAAACTCTGGAGCTCTGACCAACTCCTGTATACCCCGAATGTCCTGAACCCTGTGGAGGACCTCTTTGCACTGGTGGATGTGCATATCTAATCTGCTGGTGAGGTGATTCTCCTCGAAAGTTACCAAAGGACTTTGCTGTTGTGGTCCTCTTCTGCTGTCCTTGGTTAACCCATCGATCTCTACGTTTCTTGGCCGGCTGCGCATAAGCCCGTACACAGGCCATGCTCAAGCCTAACTAAAGAATTACTCTTGCACAATCCTCTCTTAGATAGTCATCATGACCCGCGATAAATCGGTAGATAATATACTCTCCGTTGCTGAATCCATAGCTAGTAACAGGGTCGTCTCTTTGAAATCTATATTCTCTGTTCCCGGTCGTGGAACTGAAGGTTCAACTATCATGGCCGCAGTAGGAACTGCTGCCGCTGCGCTAAACTCTGCTGGGGCTGGCGACGTCGCAGAACTCCCCGAATGAAGCACCACCAGTGATGATTGGGCTGTGCCTCGTAACCCTCAGTACTTTACTCGCAGCTCCGCCTTGCCTTCGGGCCGGGCCTTACGCGGAGGCATAGCGGTAAGGGAAAGAAAATACGTTAGAGGGTCCAACTTATAACACGCCTCTAAGGCACGATCTCGAGTGAGAAGAATGGAAACCAATCCTAAATATCCTATAGCCTCACGATTATTGGTGTGGTGCACAACACACCGATAATCAAGACTTACTAGATACGGTTCAGACACTTTCCGAGGATTAATCGCTCGATACCACTTTTTGTCACGACCGAACCGGGCGTGGATCGTGCCTTACCCGGCACCCTAGTGATTCAACATCGAGTAATCGCCGAATATAAAACAATAACACGAAATGACATGAAGTATGAAACAATAATCGAGAAAGTTTCTTGCGGCATATATAAATATCAACTAGAAACGATTATATCCCTTTTTTACGCTTCGCCACAGCAAGACTACAGACCTCTAAGAGTGACATGATAACAATGGCGGGACAGGGCCCGCCATACCACGAATGTAAGCACCTACTACGACAGGGACTATACCATCGATAAGCCTCCGAGAAACGGAGCTTCCCAAACGCCGAATGTGACTATGAGAGCTAGGATCAACGATCGTGTACCTCAACTGCGGCGTGAACGCAGCCTCGCAAGGAGGTCAAGACAACAGTACCAAGTATGTGGCGAAAATCAGAAATGAAATCATAGTAGTCTATATAAAGCAGAGACATGTATGATAACCAAACTACGATTCACAATAAAGCGATCATGTCAAGTCGTGACTCACGCCTCAAAGTCATCACTCAAATATAACTATGGGTCTCACGCCACAACATGAATCATGCGTGGAATACCTTCCTCACCGCGATCTATGATATAAAAGCACCAAGGAATACACATGAACACGTGTCCCACCTGTCATCATAAAACCGCACGGTAAGTACGAAGGCATAGCCGACTACTAAAACCTACAAGATAAACAAGGTCATAAATCAGATCATGAGATCTGTCTGCACGCCACATGATCAAAGTTGGCCACTCGCTCGCAGATCTAATATGCGCGTCTAGCCCTCGAACTTCCGCAGCTCGCATAGGCCACTCCAATGGCCCGCATGAGGTATTCCCGCATCGGTAGCTACTCCCGACATCCGCTCGACTCGCACCGCGTAGCCACATAGACCGCATGACCATATAGGCCGCACTAACTCGAACTCTCGTAGCTCCGCATAGGTCCCGGGACCCGCATGAGGTATGCTCGAATCATAGTCACACATCGCTCGAGTATTACCCGCATCGGAGGCGGCTTAACCTCCGGGATCATGTCAAGGCGAGTGGTACAATACCAACATAACGGCTGATAGTTAAACAACATAAGCGCGATCGAGGGAAAACCCCTTTTACACAAACATCACAAGATACTAACACACGTAGCATCCTAACATGTTTACTTATCAAACCAACAAGAAAGTATTACAAGGCTATCACAAACCAACACAATCAAGTTATTCACACAAGATACTTTCTACTTTATGTTAAACAAGTTCGGGTTTTTATCCCCAAAGTACTTCATACATTAACTCTTTAAAAGATACGTTACTTTCACAAAAGTCACATAATACCCGTAGTATAAAAATAGAGTGACTATCTTTTAAGTAAACCAAAACACTTCCCTTTGTAAAATCAAGTAACAACATTATTTTCCAAACGTTCAAGTTTGCCTAATTTCAAATGTTCAAGTTTCTCATTTTTCGAAAGGTTTCGTAGTTCACAGTTTTAATCCTTTAAAACAATTTGAGAAACATATACCTTATGTGTGAGTAGGTTATTCTTGTTCATAACAATCTTATTACAGCAGCCATGATCTAGGAAATGTAATATCATTTTGTTTCATCTTAGCTTCTATGCAGATGGAAGTTTCTACTGGTTTTAATAATACTTTATTAGTCAAAACATTTCCCTTTATTAGCGCTGTTGTGGTTTGTTCGATACTTATTCTGATTTCCGAAATCAGTAAAACATTATTGCTTGTAAAAACCAAGTACTTAGTTCTCACGAATGAGGTTTCACACAAAATTCATATTAATTTAATTAAGTCAAGTCTCTTATCTTTTAAGATCAAGTCTCTTAACTTCTAAAATCAGTAAACCATTCCTTTTACTACTCTTAAGTCGTTATACCTAACTTCCCATAAAGCTAGTATAACTCTTAAGCTTTTTAAAACCAAGTGTTACTCTTCTTTCAAAAAGGTTACTTAATTCTTCTGAAATACTTCAGATTCTTTTTATTCAGACTTAAGTCAAAAGACATTGCCGTACAACTACGTTCAATTAACACACGTACGTCTACCGTACTATATATATATTCTTTTAAAATATCATGCTCAAGAGGATAGGAAGAATCACATACCTCGCGACGATTATCGACTATTAGCAAAACGCTCCTCGGCTGTAACCCGGCTAGCCTTGTCCACCTTTCAAGTAGTACATGCTACTTGCAGAACACTCAACCTATAAAGGTTATATAAGTCTATCAACTTCTACATTAATATTCTTCTGATGTGATTCCAGTTCAAGTCTATTCTGTAATATCCTTCTATGACAGTTCAAATCTCTTCTATGAATCTTATATTCATTTCTATACAACTACAGTATGTAATTTCCAATTACAAATAGAAGGATAGGATTATTTACCTCGGTAAGCCCAAAATTATCCAAGTTTAATGTCGATCCTGAGCAACGTCTAGCTCCTACTCCGGGTGCTCCAACCCGCTCCAAACAACCCTTAGAAGTTCTACGAAACTTCTTCCTAATACTTAAACCAACTGTGAAGATTTTCCTTAGGGTTTCGGTTAGTGACTGAAGGGACGTATAATAGTATTTATGGGCTTTTAGTATAGGTATAACCTTGGAATACTACAAGGTATTTGGGCCAAGGTATTTTGGAATAGTAACTATACATGGAGAGTATTTTCTACCAAGGGGGGGTAGTATTTACGAGACCACTCAAGGTAGGGGGGGGGTGTGCTACGGCTAGCATCACTAGGAGAGGGGGGGTACCCCTCGGCCAAAGGCCTCTCAAAGGGGGGAGGGGTGCTCTCGGCTAAAGCCTCACAAGGGGGAGGACGAAAACTATAGAGAGGGGGGAGAGGGATTTCATGACTTAGAACAATTTTTGGATGAAGAAGTCTTCAAAGGGGGGGGGGGGGGTATTTATAGGTCAAGCAATGGCCAACCAATGGCCAAGATCATGCCAAGTAGTAGGCAAGTGTAGGGTGAGGATTCATCCATGTGCACCTTATCCATCTACCACACAAATATCACAAAATATCCTACCTACTCCCACTCTCCATTTCGTCCAACTTGCCGCCCATAAGTCCACAAATTAGAGGGTGCCAAGTGTCGCCCTCTTGTTGGTCCAAAATATTTCGTCTCTCGGAAAAATCCGCAAAAATACTAAATGACATAGCCGGAATTTTCCCTTCGCAAGTTGTGTAAAACATTTCGTCGAAAAACGATTCTAATCGGGGGTTGTGAACAAAATTCGAACCTTGCCTAACTTTAAGGCTTAAATTTTCCTACGTACGTCCTCACGTACATACTCTGGAAATACGGGGTATAACACCCGGCCCATCTCATGGGACTCGGTAGCATAGAAATACAACACTTGCACAACAAGGCTATCACCACAAGCATAGGCAAGTTACACACAACTCAAGGTTATTTTATGCCAAAGTCCAGGTTCTGACCCCAAAGTATTACGTACGTTAAATTCTTTTTAAAAGATCCATTTCTTTTATAAAGGTCACCCGATACCCGTAGTATTAAAATAGAGTGACTCATATTTTTAGGTAAACAAAAACACTTTCCTTTTCAACATCAAGTAACAACATTCTTTTCCATAAGTTCAAGTTTGCCTAATTTCAAGTACTTAAGTCTCTTATTTTAGAAAGGTTTCGTAGTTCATAGTCTTAATCACTTAAGAATATAATTCTTTTTTAAACAATTTGAGAAACATATGCCTTATATGTGAGTAGGTTATTCTTGTTAAAAATCAATCTTATTAAAGCAGCCATGATCTAGGAAATGTAATATCATTTTGTCTCATCTTAGCTTCTATGCAGATCAAAGTTTCTACTGGTTTTAATAATACTTAATTAGTCAAAACATTTCCCTTTATTAACGCTGCAGTGGTTTGTCGATACTCATTCTGATTTCGGAAATCAGTAAAACATTATTCCTTTTAAAAACCCAGTACTCATTACTCACGAATGAGGTTTCACACAAAATTCATATTAATTCATTTAAGTCAAGTCTCTTATCTTTTAAGATCAAGTCTCTTAACTTCAAAAATTAATAAACCATTCTTTTTATCTCTCTTAAGTCGTTATACCTAACTTTCCATAAAGCTAGTATAACTCTTAAGCGTTTAAAACCAAGCATTACTCTTCTTTCAAACAGGTTTCTTAATTCTTTGGAATACTTCAAGATTCTTATTATTCAGGCTTAAGTCAAAAGACATTGCCGTACAACTACGTTCAGTTAACACACGTACGTCTACCGTACTATATATATATTATTTAAAATATCATGCTCAAGAGGATAGGAAGAATCACATACCTCGCGACGATTATCGACTATTAGCAAAACGCTCCACGGCTATAACCCGGCTAGCCTTGTCCACCTTTCAAGTAGCACATGCTACTCGCAGAACATTCAACCTATAAAGGTTATACCAGTCTATCAAAGTCTAGACTACTCTGTAGAATATTCTAAGCAGTAGGTTCTCTATTCTACGGAAAATCGGGCAGCACTTCCCTCCCCGTTAAGCTACACAAGTCTACTGTAAATACAGTCCTATGTAAGTACAGTTCAATCTTCTTCTTTAATATTCTTCTGACGTGATTTCAGTTCAATTCTTTTCTGTAATATCCTTCTATTACAGTTCAATTCTCTTCTATGAATCTTATATTCATTTCTATACTACTACAATATGTAATTTCCGATTACAATAGAAGGTCAAGAGTATTTACCTCGGTAAGCCCAAAATTATCCAAGTTAAATGTCGATCCTGAGCAAGGTTTAGCTCCTACTCCGGGTGCTCCAACCCGCTCCAAACAACCCTTAGAAGTTCTACGAAACTTCTTCCTAATACTTCAACCAACTGTGAAGATTTTCCTTAGGGTTTCGTTTTTGTGACTTAAGGGAATATAGTAGTATTTTCGGGCCCTTCGTATAGAGGTAACTTTGGAAAGTACTACAAGGTATTTGGGCTAAAGTATTTGGGAATAGTAACTATACTTGGAGAGTATTTCTACCAAGAGGGGGGGTATTTTACGAAAACAACTAGGCAAGGGGGGGGGGGGGGGTGAACTCTCGGCCAAGGCTTCCCAAGGGGGGGAGAAGACCTTGGACGAACACTACACTTAAGGGGGAGAGGGTTTTTAGACTTGGAATTTCAAGTGAGGATGAAGAATAAGTCTTCAACTAAGGGGGTATTTATAGGACTTTCAATGGCCAAGATCAAGCCAAGTGGGGGGCAAGTGGAGGGTCAAGATTTGGACATGTGTTTGTGGGTCCCACTTGCTCATCAACTACACAAAATATCCTACCAACTCCTTGACAAAAATCCAAGGTCAAATCGTCCAATTTCCCCCACTTGAGGGTGACACTTGTCACCCTCTCGTTGGTCCAAAATATTTCGTCTCTCGGAAAAATCCGCAAAAATTATAAATGACATAGCCGTATTTTTCCCTTCGCAAAGTTCGGAAAACGTTTCGTCAGAAAACGACTCTTTTCGGTAGTTGTGAACAAAATTTTCGGCCCTTGCCTACTTTAAGGCTCAAAATTTTCTACGTACGTCCTTACGTACATACTCAGGAAATACGGGGTATAACATTCTCCCCTCCTTAGAAACATTCTTCCCGAATGTTCCTTCTCAAGACGGATAATGATAAAGTTTCTCTTAACAAGTTGCCAATGCCACACCTGGCCACAAAATAACACATGCGCGAATACTTACATCCAAGTCCACGAGGAATCACCCCTATCATCACAAAAACTCCCACCCAAGGGCTAAAAGATACTCCCTTCGCACGTTCACTTTACAAAAGAATGATCACATCTATGTCCTTAACACATGCTCGCTTCTTCCCTTACTCGTCGTACCCTTCTCGTACAATCGAACTCTTTCTCATAACTTACCACATTTCTGTTATTGCTTCAGTTTCCAAAATCTCATCACGCCCTTCCGGGGTGATACCTTCAAGAAGACCCACCGTCAGCCTGAACTCCAAGTGTTGACGCCGATCATCCGCACGTCTTCTGTTGACTATGAGCTGCTAAAAACCTCCTCTGGATAAGCCTCACCTTATCCACATTCTGCTGGATCAAGTACGGACCAACTATCTGAACCTTGCCAATATCGAACCAATCGACCGACAACCTACACTACCGCCCCTACAAGGCATTCATAAGGCGACATCTGAATACTGAAATGGTAGCTATAAGACATTTCCTCAACAGGAGACAACAATTCTGACAGCTACCCCTGAAATCAAAACGCCGGCCCGTAACCTATCCTCAAACTCCTTTAAGGCCATTCCCGGCCTTCACGATCTGATTCTAGTCGAACACATCCGTGAACTCGTACGATGGTCATCTAAACTTGGGCCTAGCACCCTCGTGATCCTACCACCTGGCGGGACCACCTCGAACTGACCACATCTCCTTTCGGGCTGCGGTTTGACCCGCGAACGGTCCTCAATCCGACCCATACTCGCGCCAAACTCTTGTTCCCGATCCGGAACAATCTTACCAATTCAAGTCCTGAAAGCTACCACTTTCAACTCACACCGCTCAGGGACCTATCACACAAGTATACCCCACGTATACTATGCACTCCGACAAAGGTCAATTGTAAACAAAATCTTTTACTCAGGACGGCCTTGCATCTAAGGTATCCACGTATAAAATTCTAAGGCTCACAATTTCTAAGTACCCAACCTTACCCTTTACTAACCAGGCCTTTAAATCACAATTTAACATAATGCTATCTGAACATAATACTCAGCACATCATCATATCATCAACGCATACTAGTTTTTAGCGGGGTAAGAATATACCTGTATCAACTGCTTCATTTTCCCTTGGTCGCTCTAACCATAATCCTGCCCTGCAGGGCGCATAGCTATAGAAGGCGATGAACACGCCCGACCGGTAGGTGAGTCATTCGCTGCATCCTTCCTATTAGGACGGTTTCTCGTCACATGGCCACGGCGGCGCGGGAAAAACAAGCACCGATAAAAGACGACATTCCCCGGGATGACGTCTGCCACATCGTGCACACTGAGGGAAACATGAATCCAGCTGGCTAGAACCCATGTATACCTGTGAACCAGAAGCCCTGGAGCCCGGACCAGCTCCCGAATACCTCGAACGTCCTGAAGACTGTGGAGGACCACTCTGCACTGGCGGAGGTACATAACTAGTCTGCTCTTTGGCGGCGCCTCGAAAGTTACCAAGGACCTGCTGCTCGCCTCTTCTGGCGATCCGGTCATTCCGTCGACCTCTCCGTGCCTCACATCCCAGTGCATGAGCTTGCATGCGGGCAATGTACATGCCCGGCTGAAGAGCTACACCCGTACAAGCCTCTGCCAAGTAATCATCTAGCCCGGTGATGTAGCGGTGTACTCTGTCCTCCATATCAGCTACTACAGCGGGGACATACCGAGCTAATGAGTCGAACTCCACATTGTACTCTCTAACCGTCCGCCGATCACGCCTCAACGTCAAAAATATGTCGGCCCGAGCCCTCTCATCTGGGGGCAAGAAATGTGCAAGAAAAGCCCGAGAACTTCGTCCCATACGGTGGAAGTGCATGCTCTCCCGGGACGGTTCCACGAATCAAACCCGATCATTGCGGATCACGCGGTGATGCGAACCAATACCACCGACTGCGCCTCGAGGCTCGATCACTCTCATGATCCAGTAGCTGTCGGATAAACTCGAGGTCATCCTCGGCTCGATCCATAGAACACCGGCGAGCTGACTCGAAAGTCCGTAGTCTCAAAATGCGCTCGGGGTGAACTACGGGTGCTCGGGGAAGCTGCTGCATCCACCTATCCTCATATCGACCACGACCACGGCGATCGGGACATCTCCTCGTACCCATCTCATCTGCTCGGTTGTGGGACCGAGGCTCAGTATCGTAGTCTCGCGACCATCGCTGCGCTCTAAACTTTGTCGGCGGCGTGTCGCAAAACTTCGTCGTCAAGCACTATCTCGTAACGATCGGGCCTCTGCCGGTAACCGCCGTGCTCTACTCGCAGCTCCCTCGGCTGCCTTGCCCTTCTGGGCCCGGGTTGCCTTACGCGGAGGCATAACTGGTAAAGGAAAGGAATATGTCAGAGGGGTCCAACTTATCACACGGCTCTAAGGCACGATTTCAGAATGAGAAGAATGGAAACCAATCCTAAATGTCCTATAGCCTCCTGATTATAGATGTGGTGCACAACACACCGATAATCAAGACTCTACTAGACACGGTCTGTAGACACTTTCCGAGGATTAACTGCTCTGATACCACTTTTGTCACGACCCGAACCCGGGCCCGTGACTGGTGCCTTACCACGGGCACCCTAGTGATACAACATCAGAGAAAATCAGCGGAAATAAAACACAAACATGAAACAAGAGATTTGATAAATAAACAGGCTAACCAAAACAATTGCCTTCTGTATATACATAAAAACCCGAACAGTTATCCTTTTTACAACTCTGCCCACAACAGTACTACAAACCTCTAAGAAAGTGACAACAACTATGACGGGACAGGGCCCCGCCATACCCCTGAATGTACAAGAACCTACAGACTCAGGGTAACATACCAAAAGATAAGCCTCCGAAGAAACGGGGCTTCCAACACGCTGAATTGTGATCCTATGAGCGAGGATCCACAACCGATGTACCTCTACCTGCGGCATGAACGCAGCCCCCCGAAGGAGGTCAGTACAACAGGTACCAAGTATGTGAAACTGTAAAATACTGTAAATGAAATCATAATAGTCTATATAAAGCAGGAGACATGTATGATAACCAAACTACAGTTCACAACATAAAAGCAGTCATGTCAAGTCAGGGACTCACGCCCTCAAGTCATCCCTCATGCCCGTGGAACTCCTTCCTCACTGCCGGCAGTCTAGGTATAAATCGTGTGGAATACGTGTCCCGGCCCATCCCATGGGACTCGGTGAAGAATCATGTAGAATACGTGTCCCGGCCCATCCCATGGGACTCGGTAAAGAATTATGTGGAATACGTGTCCCGGCCCATCCCATGGGACTCGGTGAAGAATCAGATGAAATACGTGTCCCGGCCCATCTCATGGGACTCGGTGAAGAATCAGATGAAATACGTGTCCCGGCCCATCTCATGGGACTCGGTGAAGAATCAGATGAAATACGTGTCCCGGCCCATCTCATGGAACTCGGTGAAGAATCAGATGGAATACGTGTCCCGGCCCATCTCATGGGACTCGGTGAAGAATCAGATGGAATACGTGTCCCGGCCCATCTCATGGGACTCGGTAGCATAGAAATACAACACTTGCACAACAAGGCTATCACCACAAGCATAGGCAAGTTACACACAACTCAAGGTTATTTTATGCCAAATTCCAGGTTCTGACCCCAAAGTATTACGTACGTTAAATTCTTTTTAAAAGATCCATTTCTTTTATAAAGGTCACCCGATACCCGTAGTATTAAAATAGAGTGACTCACATTTTTAGGTAAACCAAAACACTTTCCTTTTCAACATCAAGTAACAACATTCTTTTCCATAAGTTCAAGTTTGCCTAATTTCAAGTACTTAAGTCTCTTATTTTAGAAAGGTTTCGTAGTTCATAGTCTTAATCACTTAAGAATATAATTCTCTTTTAAACAATTTGAGAAACATATGCCTTATATGTGAGTAGGTTATTCTTGTTAAAAATCAATCTTATTAAAGCAGCCATGATCTAGGAAATGTAATATCATTTTGTCTCATCTTAGCTTCTATGCAGATGGAAGTTTCTACTGGTTTTAATAATACTTAATTAGTCAAAACATTTCCCTTTATTAACGCGCGTTGGTTTGTCGATACTCATTCGATTTCCAAATCAAGAAACATTATTCCTTTTAAAAACCCAGACTCATTACTCACGAATGAGGTTTCACAAAATTCATATTAATTCATTTAAGTCAAGTCTCTTATCTTTTAAGATCAAGTCTCTTAACTTCAAAAATTAATAAACCATTCTTTTATCTCTCTTAAGTCGTTATACCTAACTTCCCATAAAGCTAGTATAACTCTTAGCGCTTAAAACCAAGCATTACTCTTCTTTCAAACAGTTTCTTAATTCTTTGGAATACTTCAAGATTCTTATTATTCGTGCTTAAGTCAAAAGACATTGCCATACAACTACGTTCGCTTAACACGTATGCGTCTACCGTACTATATATATATTCTTTAAAATATCATGCTCAAGAGGATAGGAAGAATCACATACCTCGCGACGATTATCGACTATTAGCAAAACGCCCATGGCTATAACCCTAGCCTTGTCCACCTTCAAGTAGCACATGCTACTCGCAGTAACATTCAACCTATAAAGGTTATACCACTATCAAAGTCTAGACTACTCGTAGAATATTCTAAGCGTAGGTTCTCTATTCTACGGAAAATCGGGCGCACTTCCCTACCCGTTAAGCTACACAAGTCTCAGAATACAAATTCCTATGTAAATCTGATTCAATCTTCTTCTTTAATATTCTTCTGACGTGATTTCAGTTCAATTCTTTTCTGTAATATCCTTCTATTACAGTTCAATTCTCTTCTATGAATCTTATATTCATTTCTATACTACTATAGTATGTAATTTCCGATTACAATAGAAGGTCAAGAGTATTTACCTCGGTAAGCCCAAAATTATCCAAGTTAAATGTCGATCCTGAGCAAGGTTTAGCTCCTACTCCGGGTGCTCCAACCCGCTCCAAACAACCCTTAGAAGTTCTACGAAACTTCTTCCTAATACTTCAACCAACTGTGAAGATTTTCCCTTAGGGTTTCGTTTTTGTGACTTAAGGGAATATAGTAGTATTTCCGGGCTCTACGTATAGAGGTAACTTTGGAAAGTACTACAAGGTATTTGGGCTAAAGTATTTGGGAATAGTAACTATACTTGGAGAGTATTTCTACCAAGAGGGGGGGGTGAACTCTCGGCCAAGGCTTCCCAAGGGGGGGAGAAGACCTTGGACGAACACTACACTTAAGGGGGAGAGGGTTTTTAGACTTGGAATTTCAAGTGAGGATGAAGAATAAGTCTTCAACTAAGGGGGTATTTATAGGACTTTCAATGGCCAAGATCAAGCCAAGTGGGGGGCAAGTGGAGGGTCAAGATTTGGACATGTGTTTGTGGGTCCCACTTGCTCATCAACTACACAAAATATCCTACCAACTCCTTGACAAAAATCCAAGGCCAAATCGTCCAATTTCCGCCACTTGAGGGTGACACTTGTCACCCTCTCGTTGGTCCAAAATATTTCGTCTCTCGGAAAAATCCGCAAAAATTATAAATGACATAGCCGTATTTTTCCCTTCGCAAAGTTTGGAAAACGTTTCGTCGGAAAACGACTCTTTTCGGTAGTTGTGAACAAAATTTTCGGCCCTTGCCTACTTTAAGGCTCAAACTTTTCTACGTACGTCCTTACGTACATACTCTGGAAATACGGGGTATAACATTCTCCCCTCCTTAGAAACATTCGTCCCGAATGTTCCTTCTCAAGACGGATAATGATAAAGTTTCTCTTAACAAGTTGCCAATGCCACACCTGGCCACAAAATAACACATGCGCGAATACTTACATCCAAGTCCACGAGGAATCACCCCTATCATCACAAAAACTCCCACCCAAGGGCTAAAAGATACTCCCTTCGCACGTTCACTTTACAAAAGAATGATCACATCTATGTCCTTAACACATGCTCGCTTCTTCCCTTACTCGTTGTACCCTTCTCGTACACTCGAACTCTGCTCATAACTTACCACATTTCTGTTATTGCTTCAGTTTCCAAAATCTCATCACGCCCTTCCGGGGTGATACCTTCAAGAAGACCTACCGTCAGCCTGAACTCCAAGTGTCGACGCCGATCATCCGCACGTCTTCTGTTGACTATGAGCTGCTAAAAATCTCCTCTGGATAAGCCTCACCTTATCCACATTCTGCTGGATCAAGTACGGACCAACTATTTGAACCTTGCCAATATCGAACCAATCGACCGACAACCTACACTACCGCCCCTACAAGGCATTCATAAGGCGACATCTGAATACTGAAATGGTAGCTATAAGACATTTCCTCAACAGGAGACAACAATCCTCACAGCTACCCCTGAAATCAAAACGCCGGCCCGTAACCTATCCTCAAACTCCTTTAAGGCCATTCCCGGCCTTCACGATCTGATTCTAGTCGAACACATCCGTGAACTCGTACGATGGTCATCTAAACTTGGGCCTAGCACCCTCGTGATCCTACCACCTGGCGAGACCACCTCGAACTGACCACATCTCCTTTCGGGCTGCGGGTTGACCCGCGAACGGTCCTCAATCCGACCCATACTCGCGCCAAACTCTTGTTCCCGATCCGGAACAATCTTACCAATTCAAGTCCTAAAAGCTACCACTTTCATCTCACACCGCTCAGGGACCTATCACACAAGTATACCCCACGTATACTATGCACTCCGACAAAGGTCAATTGTAAACAAAATCTTTTACTCAGGACGGCCTTGCATCTAAGGTCTCCACGTAAAAAATTCTAAGGCTCACAATTTCTAAGTACCCAACCTTACCCTTTACTAACCAGGCCTTTAAATCACAATTTAACATAATGCTATCTGAACATAATACTTAGCACATCATCATATCATCAACGCATACTAGTTTTTAGCGGGGTAAGAATATACCTGTATCAACTGCTTCATTTTCCCTTCGTCGCTCTAACCATAATCCTGCCCTGCAGGGCGCATAGCTATAGAAGGCGATGAACACGCCATCGACCGGTAGTGAGTCATTCGCCTGCATCCTTCCTATTAGGGCGGTTTCTTGTCACATGGCCACGATACGCAGAAAAACAAGCACCAGTAAAAAGACGACATTCCCCGGGATGACGTCTGCCACATCGTGCACACTGAGGGAAACATGAATCCAGCTGGCTAGAACCCATGTATACCTATGAACCAGAAGCCCTGGAGCCCGGACCAGCTCCCGAATACCTCGGACGTCATGAAGACTGTGGAGGACCACTCTGCACTGGCGGAGGTACATAACTAGTCTGCTTCTGAGGCGGCCCGCCTCGAAAGTTAACAAAGGACCCTGCTGTTCTGGCCCTCTTCTGCTGATCCCGGTCATTCCGTCGACCTCTCCGTGCCTCACATCCCAGTGCATGAGCTTGCATGCGGGCAATGTCCATGCCCGGCTGAAGAGCTACACCCGTACAAGCCTCTGCCAAGTAATCATCTAGCCCGGTGATGTAGCGGTGTACTCTGTCCTCCATATCAGCTACTACAGCGGGGACATACCGAGCTAATGAGTCGAACTCCACATTGTACTCTCTAACCGTCCGCCCGTCCTGCCTCAACGTCAGAAATCTGTCGGCGAGCCCTCTCATCTTTGGGGGCAAGAAACGTGAAAGAAAAGACCTTGAGAACTCGTCCCATACGGTGGAAGTGCATGCTCTCCCGGGACAGCTCACGAATCAAACCCGATCATTGCGGATCACGCGGTGATGCGAACCCAATACCACCGACTCTGCCTCTGAGACTCTGATCAGTCTCATGCTCTGTTGTAGCTGGCGGATCCACTCCTGAGGGTCATCCTCAGCTCTCGACCCATAGAACATCAAGGCGGCTGACTCGTAAAGTCCCGTAGTCTCAAATGCGCTCGGGGTGAACTACGGGTGCTCTGGATCGAATGCGTCGGCCTATCCTCATATCGCCACGACCACGGCGATGGCGGGCCATCTCCTTGTACCCGTCTCATCTGCTCCGGTGTGGGGTGGAGGCTCAGTATCGTAGTCTCGGCAGCCCACTGCCGCGGCTCTAAACTATCTGCCGTGGCGGCGCCGCAAAACTCGCCGTCTGAAGCACTATCTCGGTAACGACCGGGCTCTGCCCGGTAACCTCCGTGCTCTACTCGCAGCTCCTCGCGCCTTGCCGCTCACGGGCGGGTTGCCTTACGCGGAGGCATAATCGTAAAGGAAAGGAATATGTCGAGGGTCCAACTTATCACGGCTCAAGGCACGATCTCGTAATGAGAAGAATGGAAACCAATCCTAAATGTCCTATAGCCTCACGATTATAGATGTGGTGCCACAACACACCGATAATCAAGACTCTACTAGACACGGTGCGTAGACACTTTCCGAGGATTAATCGCTCGATACCACTTTTGTCACGACCGAACCGGGCGTGGTCGTGTCTTACCCCGGACACCCTAGTGATACAACATCAGAGAAAATCAGCGGAAATAAAACATAAACATGAAACAAGATATTTGATAAATAAACAGGCTAACCAAAACAATTGCCTTCTGTATATACATAAAAACCCGAACAATTATCCTTTTTACAACTCGCCCAAAGTACTCTGCACCTCTAAGAAAGTGACAACAACTATGACGGACAGGGGCCGCCATACCACGAATGTACAAGAACCTCTGCACTCGAGGGTAACATACCAAAAGATAAGCCTCAAGAAAGCGGCTTCCCAACACGTTGAATGTGATCCATGGCGGGGATCCACAACCGATGTACTTACTGCGGCATGAACGCAGCCCCGAAGAGGTCGATCTGGCCAAGTACAGTATGTGAAATCAGAAAATCAGAAATGAAATCATAATAGTCTATATAAAGCGGGAGACATGTATGATAACCAAACTACGATTCACAACATAAAAGCAATCATGTCAAGTCGGGGACTCACGCCTCAAGTCATCCTCACGCCCGTGGAACTCCTTCCTCACCGGCGGATCTAGGTATAAATCGTGTGGAATACGTGTCGGCCCATCCGTGGGACTCGGTAAGAATCATGGAGAATACGTGTCGGCCTATCCCATGGGACTCGGTAAAGAATTATGTGGAATACGTGTCCGCCCATCCATGGGACTCGGTGAAGAATCGGATGAAATCGTGTCGGCCCATCTCGTGGGACTCGGTGAAGAATCGGATGAAATCGTGTCCGACCCATCTCATAGGACTCGGTGAAGAATCGGATGAAATCGTGTCGGCCCATCTCATGGGACTCGGTGAAGAATCGGATGGAATCGTGTCGGCCCCATCATGGGACTCGGTGAAGAATCGGATGGAATACGTGTCGGCCCATCTCATGGGACTCGGTGAAGAATCGATGGAATACGTGTCCCGCCATCTCGGGACTCGGTAGCATAGAAATACAACACTTGCACAACAAGGCTATCACCACAAGCATAGGCAAGTTACACACAACTCAAGGTTATTTTATGCCAAAGTCCAGGTTCTGACCCCAAAGTATTACGTACGTTAAATTCTTTTTAAAAGATCCATTTCTTTTATAAAGGTCACTCGATACCCGTAGTATTAAAATAGAGTGACTCACATTTTTAGGTAAACCAAAACACTTTCCTTTTCAACATCAAGTAACAACATTCTTTTCCATAAGTTCAAGTTTGCCTAATTTCAAGTACTTAAGTCTCTTATTTTAGAAAGGTTTCGTAGTTCATAGTCTTAATCACTTAAGAATATAATTCTCTTTTAAACAATTTGAGAAACATATGCCTTATATGTGAGTAGGTTATTCTTGTTAAAAATCAATCTTATTAAAGCAGCCATGATCTAGGAAATGTAATATCATTTTGTCTCATCTTAGTTTCTATGCAGATGGAAGTTTCTACTGGTTTTAATAATACTTAATTAGTCAAAACATTTCCCTTTATTAACGCTGCAGTGGTTTGTCGATACTCATTCTGATTTCCGAAATCAGTAAAATATTATTCCTTTTAAAAACCCAGTACTCATTACTCACGAATGAGGTTTCACACAAAATTCATATTAATTCATTTAAGTCAAGTCTCTTATCTTTTAAGATCAAGTCTCTTAACTTCAAAAATTAATAAACCATTCTTTTTATCTCTCTTAAGTCATTATACCTAACTTCCCATAAAGCTAGTATAACTCTTAAGCGTTTAAAACCAAGCATTACTCTTCTTTCAAACAGGTTTCTTAATTCTTTGGAATACTTCAAGATTCTTATTATTCAGGCTTAAGTCAAAATACATTGCCGTACAACTACGTTCAGTTAACACACGTACGTCTACCGTACTATATATATATATTCTTTAAAATATCATGCTCAAGAGGATAGGAAGAATCACATACCTCGCGACGATTATCGACTATTAGCAAAAGCGCTCACGGTATAACCTTAGCCTTGTCCACCTTTCAAGTAACACATGCTACTCGCAGAACATTCAACCTATAAAGGTTATACCAGTCTATCAAAGTCTAGACTACTCTGTAGAATATTCTAAGCAGTAGGTTCTCTATTCTACGGAAAATCGGGCAGCACTTCCCTACCCGTTAAGCTACACAAGTCTAAATACATCTGATCTATGTAAGTACAGTTCAATCTTCTTCTTTAATATTCTTCTGACGTGATTTCAGTTCAATTCTTTTCTGTAATATCTTTCTATTACAGTTCAATTCTCTTCTATGAATCTTATATTCATTTCTATACTACTACAGTATGTAATTTCCGATTACAATAGAAGGTCAAGAGTATTTACCTCGGTAAGCCCAAAATTATCCAAGTTAAATGTCGATCCTGAGCAAGGTTTAGCTCCTACTCCGGGTGCTCCAACCCGCTCCAAACAACCCTTAGAAGTTCTACGAAACTTCTTCCTAATACTTCAACCAACTGTGAAGATTTTCCCTTAGGGTTTCGTTTTTGTGACTTAAGGGAATATAGTAGTATTTTCGGGCTCTACGTATAGAGGTAACTTTGGAAAGTACTACAAGGTATTTGGGCTAAAGTATTTGGGAATAGTAACTATACTTGGAGAGTATTTCTACCAAGAGGGGGGGTATTTTACGAAAACAACTAGGCAAGGGGGTGAACTCTCGGCAAGGCTTCCCGAGGGAGAAGACCTTGGGCTAACACTACTTAAGGGGAGAGGTTTTAGACTTGGAATTTCAAGTGAGGATGAAGAATAAGTCTTCAACTAAGGGGGTATTTATAGGACTTTCAATGGCCAAGATCAAGCCAAGTGGGGGGCAAGTGGAGGGTCAAGATTTGGACATGTGTTTGTGGGTCCCACTTGCTCATCAACTACACAAAATATCCTACCAACTCCTTGACAAAAATCCAAGGCCAAATCGTCCAATTTCCGCCACTTGAGGGTGACACTTGTCACCCTCTCGTTGGTCCAAAATATTTCGTCTCTCGGAAAAATCCGCAAAAATTATAAATGACATAGCCGTATTTTTCCCTTCGCAAAGTTCGGAAAACGTTTCGTCGGAAAACGACTATATTCGGTACTTGTGAACAAAATTTTCGGCCCTTGCCTACTTTAAGGCTCAAACTTTGCTACGTACGTCCTTACGTACATACTCTGGAAATACGGGGTATAACACCGTAGTATCAAGTCGAAATTACGTTTCAAGACAAGTCACAATACCTTTAGAAATAAAGTTAGGTTTCTCAATCAAGTGACTCATTTTCTTATAAAACCTTAGGCAATTGATGCCTTAAAATCAAATTGTCTTTCATTAAATCAAGTCATTTATCTTTCCATAAAGCTAATATAACCAACTTCCCATAAAGTCGTTATATTCACTTTATACCTTTGTCAAGTACAATTTCCTATCCAAGGGACTTATACGTTTAAAACGAAACAAGTATCACATACTTTAAAACTCTTCAATTCCGTTAACTTTAATAAAACTTAAGACATCCTTAATACTTTCAAAGAAGTGAGTTAATCTCCTAACTCACCCGACTTGCTATTCATAAAACTAGTAAAGGATATCAAGGTCTTGTACGTCTACCGTACTATATACGTACAACTAGTCATGCTCAAAAGATAGGAAAGTTCTACATACCTCTTCGGGTCAAACCACTTGCCAAGTACAAAGTCCCGCCCGTAGTATGTCAACCTATAATACTCACAATACGTCTATTAACGCCTTACTTCAAACGTAGAATATTATAAGTGTAAAGTCTCTAAATTCTACGGAAAATCGGACAGCACCCCCTTTGTTTCTACTTACTTTGCCACCTTTTTCAAGGCCGAATACAATAACCAAACACGCCACATTTAAGTCCCAATCAATGCAATCAACAATAGGGGATTACACGCCTACTAGACGTGTAAAATTCCGCCCCACAAACGATATCAAACTAATACAACTACTAGGCCAATTCGGCAAACTTGAGGTACTATAACATCAATTCTTATCCAATTTCCATTTCAATCCAAATTGTTAGCATAACATGATATCAAGTCGCAATCGATTATACTACTATAATCTTCAAGTAAGTAACATGCGACGATTCTAGTAAACGACCAAATTGTAATCCAACTTCACACGGCTTACATTACATTTCGGATTTTCAAGGCTACAAGCAATCCATAATACTTATAAACTTCAACACATATACTTCATGCTAGCAACATGTAAAGCTAACAACAATGTAAATAATCTTGTAACACTTTTAAGGGATAAGATTACACCTCAACGAATCTTAATCCAACTCCAAATCCGAAGTCGCTCCTTAGAAACTTAGAGCCTCTTCAAGAAACTTCAATCCGCTAGTTGAGACCCTTAGAACAACACCAACAAATTTCCTTCAAACTTCCAAACAAAACCTAGAAAGCAACTAGGTTTTCACCTTGCGACTAATACGAAAACTCTCTTTTTCCGAGATTTTTCTATTAAGATACACTCACAATACACTCATGAACCTTGGTTTAAAGTGGGGAGCTTAATGAACAAGAAACAAAAAAATTTCTTTTTCTTTTTGAATGAACCCGAGAGCACTCTTGTTGCTCTTCCAATTTCTTGAAATTTTTTCTAAGTGTTGGACTCACTCTTGCTACTAGTAGTATTATATAGCACAATGGAGGGTCAAGATGTGAACAAATGGGTGGCTTGGATGAGCTCTTATTAAATATCAAGACTTTGTGGACCCTTTGACTTAGTCAATATTCTCAAGCTCACAACTTGCAAGACTTGTCATCCTAAGACTTTGGTCAATGACCATTTCACCCATGCATATTTCGTCCATGTCCATAAAGGGGGGTGGTGACACGTGTCGCCCTCCCGTTCGTCGCAATATTTCGTTTTCCGACAATTCCATAATTTCGATAAATTTTTACTCGTCTCAAACCTTAACATTTTTTAGTTCTTACGTACGTTCTTATAAACATATCCTGAAATTCCGGGGTGTAACATTCTTCCCCCCTTAGAAACATTTGTCCCCGAATGTTCTTTCGGAGTCAATCTTATAAGTGGTGACATAGTCTTCTTTTACAACCCCACATACCAATAATGCCACACGTGGCCACATAATAATACTTATACCAGAACGTCAACCTGAACTCCAAGTGTCGACGTCGGTTATCTGCAAAAAGCTTCTGCTGACTCTGAGCTTACTACTGATCTTTCCTGGATAAGATTCGCCTTATCCACAGCCCGCTGTATCCAGTCTGGGCCAACTAACTGTACCTCGTCCACGTCGAACCAACCAATCGACGACCTACACTTTCTTAGATATAAGGCCTCATACCGGGCCATCCGAATACCGGAAGGGTATCTGTTATCGTACGTAACTCAACAAGAGGCAAATAATCCTTTCAGCTAACTCTGAAATCAATAACATCGGCCTGCAACCTATCCTCAAGTGCCTGGATAGTACGCTCTGCCTGTCCGTCGGTCTGAGGGTGTAATGCAACACTGAGACTCTCTTGTGTCCCTAAAACCCTTCTGGAAAAAAAAAAAAAACCTCCAGAAGTTATCTGTAATCGAGCTCATCTGTTTGACATCATAAACGTAGGAACCCCGTACAGTCTCACAATCCCCCTGCTATAAAAGCTAGCATAATCCTCAGCCGAGTAAGTGGTCCTAACCGGAAGAACACGACTGGTTTCGCCAGCCCATTTACCATGACCCCCAGGGAGTCGCACTTCCTCCGAGTACGATGCCACCCTGTAACAAGATCCATATTAATTACCTCTCATATCTAGGTTGGGATTTCAATCGTCTGCAATAGCCCACTGGACTTCTGGTGCTCAACCATGACCTGCTACTAACTCGGACACTAAGCAGTAAACTCCGCTATGTCCCTTTTCCGGTCATCTTACTCATACATACATCTGAGGTCACGACACAACTTAGTCGACCCCGGACAATTAGAACAATAAGCACTGCGTGCCTCCCCTAAGACCTGCTGACTAGTCCTGCAGTACCGGTACACGCAATCTGTCCTCATCTCACAGCACCCCATCCGGTGCTACTCAAACAGGCTGTTCTCTTCCCGGAGAGCCGTATCTCGATACCGTATCATAACTAGATCCTCCAATTGTCGCCCCTTTACCCCCTCAACGACGGAAGACTCGGCAACCTCTCGGATCTAAACTTCATTAACCTTGTAAACAAATAATCGAACCCCCTCGGCTCGGGAGCTGATGAATCTTACGGACCACGTCCTGTCTATCTGGCTGCCCATCTGGCAGACTACCCTTAGATCCACGACAAAGAGTATTTGTAACTGTCTTGGCTTTCCCCGGATGTTATAGGATATCAATATCACAATCCTTGAGTAACTCTAACCACCACCGCTGTCGCAAATTCTACTGCCTCAGTCTGCCGATATACCAGAGGCTTTTGTGGTCTGCACCGAATCTCCACATGAAGTCTATATATACGTCATGCCCCTCAAATCTTCAAGGCATGATTTAACTGCCGCCAGCTCTAAATCGTGAGTGGCGTAATTTCCTTTCCTGTTTCCCTAACTACCGGGAAAACATAGGCTCCATCCTGATCGGGTTGCGTCAGCATACAACCTAGCCCAACACCCAACGTGTTATCATAATAACCTAACCCTCTAGTCTCACAGGAGGGGTTAGAACTGTGGTCGTGGTCAACTTATCTTCCAATAACTGAAAACCTTTCTCATTCCTGCGAAATATTCGGGTATTCTTAATCTCACCTATGGTTCCTATTTCCTTTTCTCTGTTGCAACCAAACTTGGTCATTAACTTAGATTTGATTCTTTTGCTTGCCTCCTGGCTAAGACTTCACACAATAATAATTTAGGGGGGGAGATTTCCTTGATCTCGCCAAGTAGTAACCCGATGCTACCACCTTTCCTCGAGGTGTTCTTACTGCCCATTATTTACTAATGGTCTTACACTAGTCTGGGGTAAAAATATCTCGTACAACTTACATAACCATAGTTGTATTCTCTTTTATCATTCTGGTCATAACCTTACCTTATGCTCATTATTAGCAAAAGTATTTCTATCTTGATTCATAATCATACAGTTTCATACAAGCGTACAACCTGCATTTATATCTTTATGATATTCCCCTGACCAATTCGTACGTCGTTCTTAATTTCCCCAACACAACACTTTTCCCACGGTTATCCACAATTGTAACCTATGGCATGACGATACTGAAGACTTTACTAGTCTCATATCCTTCGTCTAACAACATGGGTACACACAACCCCATAATACGTAAATCTGCCCTTTTACGTAAGGGAGAGAACTTATCTCCCTTACTTAAACTTTCCTTGGAGTCACAACCCTAATCACAGGGTCCTCTCGCGGTCCAGTAAATATCTAATCATCACGCACCTCCTTAAAGTCATGTAGATTTTCAAAACCTACCCAAGATGCCCTCAGCTTTCCGCCGGCAGCACTCGTACTTGTTTTATTCTTGCCTTGTACATTTTCCTGAAATTATCCGGAAGGTCGTGGCCTTAACCACCACACCAAACCAACCCCAAGTACCTCCAAGGGCACTTAACATAAATTCCTTCAAATTCAATTATTACTTACTTTCTGCGTCAATTTTCCTCAAGTGAACAAGTCACACAGATTTAAAAGAAAAACATGATGCAAAAGAAGGAAGGATAATTCACTGGTTACTACCACTTCTCTTCCTTTACACTGGATAATCAGCTTACCAGAAAACTGGAACTGAGCCAATCTCTCTCTGCAGTCAATGTCGGCATAACAAGAGGCCAACTAGCCCGTACTCATAATGACCTCAATGTCTGTCATAACAGCTCTGCTAGGTCCAACGGCTGTATCATTACCGACAATTATTATCTAACCGCTCAGCTACCACCCAACACTCACGGGTGTAGTCACCTCGAAAGGTTTTCATAGATTCCGGCTTTATCTCTTTACACTTGGTTGCTCTCTTTCTTACTGGTCGTACCCCTCCCGCACTTCCAAACTTATTCTAGCGTACGTACATAGCCTTCATACTGATTCGGGCCTCCAATCTTTGGAGTTACAATTCTAAACAACTTAAGGTCATTTCAGGCTCTCTCAACCTGGTTCCGGTGGAACGCGTCCACGAACCCGTAAAATGATTAACTAGACTCGGGCCTTGCACCCTCGTGACCCTGTCACGTAGAGGGACTACTACCAACTGATCCCACTCCATTTCAAGCTATGGGGCGACCCTTAATAGGTCCTCAACCCGACTCGGCATCGTACTTAACTCTTATCCTTGGTCTGTCTTAACCTTTCTCTACCCGAGAAGGCCTTATATACCTAAGGTCTCGGCAGTTATCAATATTCTTAGGCTCGCAATTCCCATGCTCCAAGCCTACCTTACCAGTCCCCCCGCAAACGGGTACAAAAACTTCTCGTAATACCATAATCGTGTCGTCTTGACCACAACAACCATACGGATCTCACCCGTACCATTCTCGAAATCCTACTACGTAGCTCAATCTATTAACATAGTCTTCCATTAATTCCCTTAATAATAACTCCTTCAGGGTCCATTTCCTTCTCAGAAAGCTCATCATTTCCTAATTATCTCAAATTATTACGTAAAACCTAGATGAGAATTCATTAAACTGTTTGTTATACCCCGTATTTCCAGAGTATGTATGTGAGGACGTACGTACAAAAGTTTACGCCTTAGTTAGGCATAAGGGACGAAATTTGTGCACAACTAACGAAAAGAATTGTTTTCCGACGAAAAGTTTTCCGAACCTTGCGAAGGGAAAATTACGGTTGCGACATTTATTATTTTTGCGGATTTTTCCGAGAGATGAAATATTTTGGACCAACGAGAGGGCGACATGTGTCACCCTCAAGTGTCGGTTTGGTGGACGATTTTAGGGGGCACGTTTTTATCATTTTAAAGGCCAAAAATGTTTGGTCAATGTTTTGTAGATATTTTGTGTGGTAGATGGATAAGGTGGGACCCACACACACTTGTCCAAATCTTCACCCTCCACTTGCCCTCCACTTGCCTTAATCTTGGCCATTGATTGGCCTATAAATACCCCTCAAGTGCAAGACTTATTATTCATCCCTTAAACACTTTCCAAGTCTTGAAATCCTCCCCCTCCCTCTTGAAGCTCTCGTCCAACAACCATACGGATCTTATCCTTCTATTGTAATTGGAGATTACATATTGTAGAAGTTTAGAATTGAGTATAAGATATATAGAAGGACATTAAAGAAGAGAATTGAACTGTAATTACATAGGACTGTATTACAGTAGACTTGTGTAGTTTGACGGGTAGGGAAGTGCTGCCCGATTTTCCGTAGCAATAAGCACCTTCTGCTTAGAATATACTACAGAGTAGTCTAGACGTTGATAGACGTATTTGACTATTATAGGTTGATACTCTGCGCGCGACATACTCGACTTGGCAGGTGGATTTCGCCGAGGAGGTATGTGATCCTTCCTATCCTCTTGAGCATGATATTTTAAAAGAATATATATAGTACGGTAGACGTACGTGTGTTAACTGAACATGGTTTTACTTCGATGTCTTTTGACTTGAGTTTTAAATAATAAGAATCTTGAAGTATTTCAAAAGAATTAAGAATCGTTTTTGAAAGAAGAGTAATACTTGGTTTTAAAAGCTTAAGTGTTATACTAGCTTTATGGGAAGTTAGGTATAACGACTTAAGAGAGATAAAAGGAACGGTTTACTTAATTAATTATGAAAGCCTTATATTGATTTCGGAAATGAGAATAAGTATCGAACAAACCACTGCAGCGCTAATAAAGGAAAATGTATTGACTAATTAAGTATTATTAAAACCAGTAGAAACCTCCATCTGCATAGAAGCTAAGATAAGACAAAATTGTATTACATTTCCTAGATCATGGCTGCTTTAATAAGATTGTTATAAACAAGAATAACCTACTCACACATAAGGCATGTGTTACTCAAATTGTTTTAAAAAGGAGATTACGTTGTTAAGTGTTTAAAACTATGATCTATGAATCTTTTGAAAATAAGAGACTTGAGTATTTGAATTTATGCAACTTGAACTTTTGGAAAAGAATGGGTTATTGATTTTAGAAGTTAAGAGACTTGATCTTAAAAGATAAGATACTTGACTTAATTGACTTGATATGAATTTTGTTAAAAAGTGTGAAACCTCATTCGTGAGCAATGAATACTTGGTTTTTAAATCGTGAGTACTTTAGAGGTACACCAGTCGTCGATCCTCGCTTTTAGGATCACAGTTCAGCGTTTTGGGAAGCTCCGTTTATCCGGAGGCTTATCTTTGGTATAGCCCCCTGTTGTTGTAGGTACTTACATTCAGGGGTATGGCGAACCGTCCGTCGTTGTTGTTATAACATTCTTAGAGTGCTGTAATCTTGTTGTGGGCAGAGTTTATAAAAGGGTTGTAACTGTTCGTGTTCAAGTTTTTATATATATATGCCGAAAGACAACTTTTCTCAGATAAACTGTTTCTCGCTTCATATTGTTTCATGTCTTGTTTTATTTTCCGCTGGTTACTCTGATGTATGTCTACTTGGGTGCCCGGGTAAGGCACCGGTCACGGGCCCGGGTTCGGGTCGTGACAAAAGTGGTATCAGAGCAGTTAATCCTCAGAAAGTGTCTACGGACCGTATCTAGTAAGTCTTGATTATCGGTGTGTTGCGCACACCAATAATCGTGAGGCTATAGGATATTTAGGATTGGTTTCCATTCTTCTCACTCGAGATCGTGCCTTAGTCGTGATTATAAGTTGGACCCTCTAACGTAATTCTTTCCCTTACCGATTATGCCTCGCGCAAGGCAACCCGGGCCCGAAGGCAAGGCGGTAGAGGAGCCGCGAGTAGAAACAGAGGGTTACGAGGGCACAAGCCCAATCATCACCTGAGGTGGTGCTTCATTCGGGGATTCTGCGTCGCCGGCCAATTCAGAAGTCTAGCACAAGCAGCGATTCCTCTGCGGCCATGATATCTGGACCTTCGTTCCACGACCCGATATGAGCGGTATGTATTGCAAGGAGACGACCCTGTTACTATCTAGGGATTTAGCAACCATAGAGTATATTATGTACCGATTTATCACGGGTCTTGATGACTATCTAAGAGAGGGTTGTGCAAGAGTAGCTCTTGATCGAGCTTGAGCATGGCTGCGTGCGGGCTTATGCGCGGCGAGAAACGTAGAGATCGGCGGGTTAACCGAAGCGAGAAGAGGCGGATCGGCGAGGTCCTTTGGTAACTTTCGAGGCGAATCGCCTCGGCTGATCGATACGCACCTCCGCCCGATGCAGTGGTCCTCCATGGACTTCGGGATGTTCGGTATGCGGGAGTTGGTCGAGCTCGGGACTTCGTTCACAGATACACGTAGGTTCCAGCCAGCCGGATTCAGTTTTCCCTCAGTGTTCACAGTGTAGCAGGCGTCATCCCGGGGAATGTCGTCTTTTTGTTGGTGCTTGTTTTACCTGCGGCCGTCAGGGCCATGTGACGAAAGAATGTTCAAGTAGGAGGGATGTAAGTAGGAGGACTCGGCTACCCGGTCGATTCTGATTCAGTGGTTCGGAGAGGAAGGGGTGTTAGCCAGAAGAGGCCACCCCCACCTCGGTGTGGCCGTTGTGGTAGGTGTCATTGTGAGGAGTGTCGTACTTCTTCGACAGCTTGTTATGCTTGCGGCCAGCAGGGCCATTTTGCGAGGAATTGTCCGACCAGAGGTGGCGCGGATGTAGAGACTCAGCCTTCAGGATCAGTGGCTAGTTCATCACCTTCCCTAGCTATGCGCCCATCTGGGCAGGATTGATTAGAACGACAAAGGGGAGTGAAGCAGTAGATACAGGTATATCCTTAACCCTCTAGAGATTAGTATGTGTGATAAGATGAGTATATTTTAAGTGCTATGTTCAGATATCATTGTGTTAATTGTGATTAGAAATCATGATTAGTTAAAAGGGTAAGATTGGGGATAGGGAAAGTGTTATACCCCGTATTTCCAGAGTATGTACGTGAGGACGTACGTACAAAAGTTTAAGCCTTAAGTTAGGCAAGGGACGAAAATTTGTGCACAACCCACGAAAAGAATTGTTTTCCGACGAAACGTTTTCCAAACTTTGCGAGGGGAAATTTACGGTTGCGACTTTAATAATTTTTGTGCATTTTTCCGAGAGATGAAATATTTTGGACCAACGAGAGGGCGACACTTGTCACCCTCAAGTGGGCGGTCAAGTGGCAGAATGGCTTGCACGGCTTGGACGATTTTGAGGCCTAAAACATGGGTCAATGTTTGGAGTGATTTGTGGAGTAGATGGCTAGGGTGCACTTGTGAAAATCTTCACCCTCCACTTTCCCACCACTTGTCTTAATCTTGGCCATTGATTTCCCTATAAATACCCCCTTGAGTTGAAGACTTCTTCATCCCTAAAACATTTTCTAAGTCTTGAAAATCCTCCCCCCCTTCTTGTTGCTCTCGTCCAAGAGCACTCCTCCCCCTTGAGAAGGCCCTTGGCCGAAACATCCCCCCCTCCTCTTGAGAGTTGTTTTCGTAAAATACCCCCCCCCCTTGGTAGAAAAGTATTCTCCAAGTATTGTTACTATTCCAAAATACCTTGGCCCTAATACCTTGTAGTATTCCAAGGTTACCCCTATACTAAAAGCCCAGAAATACTATTATACTTCCCTTCAGTCACAAAAACGAAACCCTAAGGAAAATCTTCACAGTTGGTTGAAGTATTAAGAAGAAGTTGCGTAGAACTTCTAAGGGTTGTTTGGAGCGGGTTGGAGTACCCAGAGTAGAAGCTAAACGTTGCTCAGGATCGACATTAAAACTTGGATAATTTTGGGCTTATCGAGGTAAATACTCTTGTCCTTTTATTGTAATTGGAAATTACATACTGTAGTTGTATAGAAATGAATATAAGATTCATAGAAGGATATTACAGAAGAGAATTGAACTGTAATAGAAGGATATTACAGAAGAAGATTAAACTGTACTTACATAGGACTGTATTTGCAGTAGACTTGTGTAGTTTAACGGGTAGGGAAGTGCTGCCCGATTTTCCGTAGAGAACCCCCTGCTTAGAATATTCTACAGAGTAGTCTAGACGTTGATAGACGTATATGGCCTTTATAGGTTGAATGTTCTGCGTGTAGCATGTTCTACTTGAATGGTGGACAAGGCTAGCCGGGTTAGTCGTGGAGCGTTTTGCTAATTGTCGATAATCGTCGCGAGGTATGTGATTATTCCTATCCTCTTGAGCATGATATTTTAAAAGAATATATATAGTACGGTAGACGTACGTGTGTTAACTGAACGTGGTTTTACTGCGATGTCTTTTGACTTGAGTCTAAATAATAAGAATCTTGAAGTATTTCAAAAGAATTAAGAATCATTTTTAAAGAAGAGTAATACTTGGTTTTAAGAGCTTAAGAGTTATACTAGCTTTATGGGAAGTTAGGTATAACGACTTAAGAAAGATAAAAGGAACGGTTTACTTAATTGTTTATGAACGCCTTATATTGATTTCGGAAATGAGAATAGGTATCGAACAAACCACATCAGCGCTAATAAAGGGAAATGTATTGACTAATAAAGTATTATTAAAACCAGTAGAAACCGCCATCTGCATAGAAGCTAAGATGAGACAAAATGATATTACATTTCCTAGATCATGGCTGCTTTAATAAGATTGTTATAAACAAGAATAACCTACTCACACATAAGACATATGTTTCTCAAATTGTTTTAAAGGAGAATTATATTATTAAGTGATTAAGACTATGAACTACGAAACCTTTCGAAAATGAGAAACTTGAGCATTTGAAATTAGGCAAACTTGAACGTTTGGAAAATAATGTTGTTACTTGATTTTACAAAGGGAAGTGTTTTGGTTTACTTAAAAAGATAGTCACTCTATTTTTATACTACGGGTATTGTGTGACTTTTGTGAAAGAAACGGATCTTTTAAAGAGTTAATGTATGAAGTACTTTGGGGATAAAAACCCGAACTTGTTAACATAAAGTAGAAAGTACCTTGTGTGAATAACTTGATTGTGTTGGTTTGTCATAGCCTTGCAATACTTTCTTGTTGATTTGAGAAGTAAACATGTTTAGGATGCTACGTGTGTTAGTATCTGGTGATGTTTGTGTAAAGGGGTTTCCCTTGATTGTGCTTATGTTGTTTAACGATAAGCCGTTATGATAGTATTGTACCACTCACCTCTTGACATGATACCGGGGGTTAAGCTGCCCTCCGTCACGGGGTATACCTCGTGCGATGCAGGACTATGATTCGAGAATACCTCATGCGGGTCGGGGACCTATGCGAGCTACGAGTTCGAGTTAGTGTGCGGTCTATATGGCCATGCGGTCTATGTGGCCATGCGGACTGCGAGTCCAGGACGATGTCGGGGAGTAGCTACCCCCGATGCGGGGAATACCTCATGCGGGCCTATGTGTGTGGCCTATGCGGAGCTGCGGGAAGTTCCAGGATTAGACGCGCACATTTGATACTGCGGGCGAGTGGCCAGCTTCGATCATGTGGCGGTCTAGACAGACCTCGTGATACAGTTTATGACTTTGTTGGTACTGTGGGTTTTAGTAGTCGGCTATGCCTTCGTACTTACCCCGTACGGTTTTATTATGACACAGGTGGGACCTGGTGTTCATGTATTCCTTGGTGCTTTTATATCATGGGCTGCGAGCGGTGAGGAAGGTATTCCACGCATGTTTGATTTTGTGGGCGTGAGAGCCATAGTTATATTTGTGTGATGACTTTGAGGCGTGAGTCCACGACTTGACATATTCGCTTATTTATCAGGAACTGTAGTTTGGTTATCATATATGTATCCGCTTTATATAGACTACTATGATTTCATTTACGATTTTCGATTTCATACTTGGTACTGTTATCTTGACCTCGCCGGGGCTGCGTTCATGCCGCAGGTAGAGGTACACCAGTCGTTGATCCTCGCTCTTAGGGTCACAGTTCAGTGTTTGGGAAGCTCCGTGTCTCCGGAGGCTTATCAGTGGTATAGTCCCCTGTCGTTATAGGTACTTACATTCAGGGGTATGGCGGGGCCTTGTCCCGCCATTGTTATTATATCATTCTTAGAGGTCTGTAGTACTGTTGTGGGCAGAGTTTGAAAAAGGGATGTAACTGTTCGGATTCATGTTTTTATATATATGCCGAAAGGCAACTTCTCTCAGATAAACTGTTTTCACTTCATATTATATCATGTCTTGTTTTATATTCCGATGATTACTCTGATGTATGTCTACTTGGGTGCCCGGGTAAGGCACCAGTCACGGGCCCGGGTTTGGGTCGTGACAGAAAGTGTGAGCCTTAGAGTTTTATACGTGGAGACCTTAGAGGCGAGGCCATCTTGAGTAAAAGATTTAATTGTTTGACCCTTATCGGAGTGCATAGTATACGTGAGATATGTTTGTGTGATAAGTCCCTGAGTAGTGTGAAATGAAAGAGGGTAGTGGGGCTAACAAGACCACTAGGTTTTCGTAACTTGATGGTGAGGTTGTTCCGGATCGGGAAACAAGATCTTGGCGCAAATGGGTCGGGTTGAGGCCAGATTGCTGGTCAACCCGCAGCCCGGTTTGAAGTAAGGAAAAATTGTGGTGGTCCCGCTTTGTGATAGGGTCATGAGGGTGTTAGGCCCAAGTTTAGTTAACCATCGTACGAGTTCGTGAATGCGTTCGACCAGTAGTCGGGCCGATGAGGTCAGCCCATCTTGTCTTTCAGTCAGAACTGTTTACTCGGCCGAGGGTTATGCGAGATGTTATATATCAGGAAGGTTGTAAGACTGCACGGGGTTCCTACTTTTACGTTATGACAGGCAGTGGGGCCCAGTTTACGGCTATTTCTTTTTATGGAGGTTTTACCAGGCAAGGTTAGGAACTCAGGTAAGTCTCAGTATTGCATTCACCCTCGGGCCGGTGTTTTGATTTCAGGAGTAGTAGTGAGGTTTATGTGCCTCTCGTTGAGTGAGTATCATTATAGCTACCATTTCAGTATTCGGATGTCGCCTTATGAAGCCTTGTAGGGGCGGAAGTGTAGGTTGCCGGTCAATTGGTTCGATGTTGGCAAGGTTCAGATAGTTGGTCCACTTGATTCAGCAGGATGTGGGTAAGGTGAGGCTTATCCAGAGAAGGTTTTTAGCAGCTCAGAGTCAACAGAAGTCGTGCGGATAGTCGACGTCGACACTTGGAGTTCAGATTGACGGTGGGTTTTCTTAAAGGTACCACCCCGGAAGGGCGTGACGAGGTTTGGAAAGTAGGGGAAACTTAGCCCGAGGTACCTTGAGCGTTTTCAGATCATTTGGAGAATAGGCCAGGTTGCCTATAAGTTATCTTTGCCGTCCGACGTAGGAGGCAGTACGTCCGGTCTTTCATGTTGCTATGTTCGGGAAAGTATCGGAGATCCATCCAGAGTGTTCCTAGTCAATGATGACCAAGTTGGAGATAGTAACCCCGAGATTTTGGAAACTGAAGCAATAACAGAAATGTGGTAAGTTTATGAGAAAGAGTTCGAGTGTACGAGGAGGGTACGACGAGTAAGGGAAGAAGCGAGCATGGGTTAAGAGAATAGAAGTGATCAATTCGTATGTGAAGTAAAGGTGCGAAGGGAGTATCTTTTAGCCCTTAAAGTGGGAGCTTTTGTGATGATAGAGGTGATTCCTCGTGGACTTAGATTTCAGTATTTGCGCGTGTGTTATTTTTTTGGGCCATGTGTGGCATCGGCAACTTGTTAAGTTAAAAGGAACTTCATCGTTATCTGTCTTGAGAAGGAACATTCGGGACGAATGTTTCTAAGGAGGGGAGAATGTTATACCCCGTATTTCCAGAGTATGTATGTGAGGACGTACGTACAAAAGTTTACGCCTTAGTTAGGCATAAGGGACGAAATTTGTGCACAACTAACGAAAAGAATTGTTTTCCGACGAAAAGTTTTCCGAACCTTGCGAAGGGAAAATTACGGTTGCGACATTTATTATTTTTGCGGATTTTTCCGAGAGATGAAATATTTTGGACCAACGAGAGGGCGACATGTGTCACCCTCAAGTGGCGGTTTGGTGGACGATTTTAGGGGGCACATTTTTTTCATTTTAAAGGCCAAAAATGTTTGGTCAATGTTTTGTAGATATTTTGTGTGGTAGATGGATAAGGTGGGACCCACACACACTTGTCCAAATCTTCACCCTCCACTTGCCCTCCACTTGCCTTAATCTTGGCCATTGATTGGCCTATAAATACCCCTCAAGTGCAAGACTTATTCTTCATCCCTTAAACACTTTCCAAGTCTTGAAATCCTCCCCTCCTCTTGAGCTCTCGTCAAACCACCCATCCCCGAGAAGGCCCTCGGCAGTACCCCCTCTTGATAGTTCTCGTGAAATACCCCACTTGGTAGAAAAGTATTCTCCAAGTATTGTTACAATTCCAAAATACCTTAGCCCAAATACCTTGTAGTATTCCTAAGTTATTTCAATACTAAGAGCCCGAAAATACTACTATACTTTCTTTAGTCACAAAACGAAACCCTAGGAGAAACTTCATAGTTGGTTGAAGTAGTAAGTAGAAGTTGTGTGGAAACTTCTAAGGGTTTTTTGGAGCTATCGGAGCGTGCAAATTAGGAGCTAAACCTTGTTCAGGATCGACATTTAAACTTGGATAATTTTGGGCTTATCGAGGTAAATATCTTATCCTTCTATTGTAATTGGAGATTACATATTGTAGAAGTTTAGAATTGAGTATAAGATATATAGAAGGACATTAAAGAAGATAATTGAACTGTAATTACATAGGACTGTATTACAGTAGACTTGTGTAGTTTGACGGGTAGGGAAGTGCTGCCCGATTTTCCGTAGCAATAAGCACCTTCTGCTTAGAATATACTACAGAGTAGTCTAGACGTTGATAGACGTATTTGACTATTATAGGTTGATACTCTGCGCGCGACATACTCGACTTGGCAAGTGGATTTCGCCGAGGAGGTATGTGATCCTTCCTATCCTCTTGAGCATGATATTTTAAAAGAATATATATAGTACGGTAGACGTACGTGTGTTAACTGAACATGGTTTTACTTCGATGTCTTTTGACTTGAGTTTTAAATAATAAGAATCTTGAAGTATTTCAAAAGAATTAAGAATCGTTTTTGAAAGAAGAGTAATACTTGGTTTTAAAAGCTTAAGTGTTATACTAGCTTTATGGGAAGTTAGGTATAACGACTTAAGAGAGATAAAAGGAATGGTTTACTTAATTAATTATGAAAGTCTTATATTGATTTCGGAAATGAGAATAAGTATCGAACAAACCACTGCAGCGCTAATAAAGGAAAATGTATTGACTAATTAAGTATTATTAAAACCAGTAGAAACCTCCATCTGCATAGAAGCTAAGATAAGACAAAATTGTATTACATTTCCTAGATCATGGCTTCTTTAATAAGATTGTTATAAACAAGAATAACCTACTCACACATAAGGCATGTGTTACTCAAATTGTTTTAAAAAGGAGATTACGTTGTTAAGTGTTTAAAACTATGATCTATGAATCTTTTGAAAATAAGAGACTTGAGTATTTGAATTTATGCAACTTGAACTTTTGGAAAAGAATGGGTTATTGATTCTAGAAGTTAAGAGACTTGATCTTAAAAGATAAGAGACTTGACTTAATTGACTTGATATGAATTTTGTTAAAAAGTGTGAAACCTCATTCGTGAGCAATGAGTACTTGGTTTTTAAATAGTTAATGTATGAAGTACTTTGGGGATAAAAACCCGAGCTTGTTGACATAAAAAGTACCTTGTGTAAATAACTTGACTATGTTGGTTTGTGATAGCCTTGTAATACTTCTTGTTGGTTTGATAAGTAAACATGTTAGGATGCTACGTGTGTTAGTGTCTTGTGATGTTTGTGTAAAGGGGTTTCCCTTGATTGTGCTTATGTTGTTTAACGATAAGTCGTTATGTTAGTATTGTACCACTCACCTCTTGACATGATATACCGGGGGTTAAGCTGCCCCCCGATGCGAGGGATGCCTCATGCGGGTCCAGGGGACCTATGCGGAGCTACGGGAGTTCCAGGTTAGTGTGCGGGGTAATTACCTCATGCGGTCTATGTGGCCATGCGGACTACGAGTCCAGGACGATGCGCGTGTTAGCTACCCCCGATGCGAGGAATACCTCATGCGGGCCTATGTGTGGCCTATGCGGAGCTGCGGTAAGTTCCAGGATTAGACGCGCACATTGATACTGAGGGCGAGTGGCCAGCTTCGATCATGTGGCGGTCTAGAAAGACCTCGTGATGCAGTTTGATAGCATTGTTGGTACGGTGGGTTCTAGTAGTCGGCTATGCCTTCATACTTACCCCGTACGGTTTTATTATGACACAGGTGGGACCTGGTGTTCATGTGTATTCCTTGGGTGTTTTTTTTATATCATGGACAGCCGGCAGTGAGGAAGGAATTCCACGGGCATGATTGATATTGTGGGCATGAGACCCATAGTTATATTTGAGTGATGACTTTAAGGGCGTGAGTCCCTGACTTGACATAACTGCTTACATATTGTGTATCGTAAATTTGTTATCATATATGTCTTCTGTTTTATATAGACTATTATGATTTCATTTACAGTATTTTCAGTTTCACATACTTGGTACCTGTTGTACTGACCTCCTTCGGGGGGCTGCGTTCATGCCGCAGGTAGAGGTACACCAGTCGTCGATCCTCGCTCTTAGGATCACAGTTCAGCGTTTTGGGAAGCTCCGTTTATCCGGATGCTTATCTTTGGTATAGCCCCCTGTTGTTGTAGGTACTTACATTCAGGGGTATGGCGGGGCCCTATCCCGTCGTTATTGTTATAACATTCTTAGAGTGCATGTAATCTTGTTGTGGCGAGTTTGTAAAGGGTTATGTAATCGTGTTCATTTTTTTATATATATATGCCGAAAGGCAACTTTTCTCAGATAAACTGTTTCTCGCTTCATATTGTTTCATGTCTTGTTTTATTTTCCGCTGGTTACTCTGATGTATGTCTACTTGGGTGCCCGGGTAAGGCACCAGTCACGGGCCCGGGTTCGGGTCGTTACACTGTTTCATACCTTCCTGGTATTTACTTAGTCCTTACCAAATCCTGGTAATCTAAAATCATTCTAGGCAACACGCGTCTGACCCTCATACATAAATCCATATAGTTGTATGTCACAATACCAACTACAACATTACCATCTTGGATACGCAATCCACATAATCTTTCCTGGGTCACTGCTGCCTTTCTCGTAGCTGCAAACAATCATAACTTGTTAGGGAGAGACGACCCTAACCATACAGCTCTATCGCACGATCTCAGAGTGAGAAGAATGGAAACCAATCCTAAATGTCCTGCAGCCTCCTGATTATAGATGTGGTGCACAACACACCGATAATCAAGACTCTACTAGACACTTTCCGAGGACTAACTGCTCTGATACCACTTTTGTCACGACCCGACCCCAGGCCCGCGACTGGTGCCCTACCTGGGCACCCCTTTCGGTATACATCAGAGAATAACAGCGGAACATACACAATTTATAAAATGCTTAAACATAAATAACAACAGGCTAGCCGATAAGGCCACCTTCCGTAAATTATACAGATAAAACAGTACATTTTTTCCTTTACAACCCAAACCACAATGTGACTACAGACCTCTAAGAATAACAGCTCTGGCGGGACAGGGCCCCGCCATACCCCTGAATGTACAACAACCGACAATATCAGAGATAAGCCTCCGAAATAAAGGAGCTTCTCAACAGCTGAACAGTGATCCTAAGAGCGAGGATCAGCAACCTGTACTCTACCTGCGGCATGAACGCAGCCCCCCGAAGGAGGTCAGTACAACATGTACCAAATATGTGAAACTGAAAGTACTGTAATGAAATCATAAGTCTATAATGAAACTGGGGACAAGTATGATAACTCAATTAACAGTACACAGTGCCTTACTAACAATGAGAGTAACTAGGAGTATTCGTAAAACATAAAAAAATAGGAAGCTCACGATCAAAGCAGAACCATCCGTCCGCAGTATCATTAAGAAATCCTACTCTTGAGACTATTTCACTCGCATAGGTCGTGCGGACCCGCATGAGGTATTCCTCGCGCATAGTCGATCCGCGTGGGACTATTTCACCCGTAAGCCCATAAGGACTCGCATGAGGTATTCCTCGCATCGTGGGTAGCAAATCCACGGAAACAGGTGGTATAACTATCTTGGGGATTTACCCCTCAATTATACTCTTACCCTGAAGCAGGTGGTATAACTATCTTGGGGATTTACCCCTCAGATATACTCTTACCCTGGAGAAGGTGGTATAACTATCTTGGGAATTTACCCCTCAGATATACTCTTACCCTATCTCAACCGGCCACCATACATAAAGTAAGCAAGTTAAGAAATCCCCCTAACTTCTTATTCATATACACTCTCATTTTAGTTTACTTAAGGCACTAGCATATCTTTTATAAAAATACGGGAATTTAACCCAAGTACGACATACTTCTATTCTTTAAAACAAATGACTCTTTTTAGTATAAAACTTCCAAGATACTATTAACCGTAGTATCAAGTCGAAATTACGTTTCAAGACAAGTCACAATACCTTTAGAAATAAAGTTAGGTTTCTCAATCAAGTGACTCCTTTTCTTATAAAACCTTAGGCAATTGATGCCTTAAAATCAAATTGCCTTTCATTAAATCAAGTCATTTATCTTTCCATAAAGCTAATATAACCAACTTCCCATAAAGTCGTTATATTCACTTTATACCTTTGTCAAGTACAATTTCCTATCCAAGGGACTTATACGTTTAAAACGAAACAAGTATCACATACTTTAAAACTCTTCAAGTCCCTTAACTTTAATAAAACTTAAGACATCCTTAATACTTTCAAAGAAGTGAGTTAATCTCCTAACTCACCCGACTTGGCTATTCATAAAACTAGTAAAGGATATCAAGGTCTTGTACGTCTACCGTACTATATACGTACAACTAGTCATGCTCAAAAGATAGGAAAGTTCTACATACCTCTTCGGGTCAAACCACTTGCCAAGTACAAAGTCCCGCCCGTAGTATGTCAACCTATAATATTCACAATACGTCTATTAACGCCTTACTTCAAACGTAGAATATTATAAGTGTAAAGTCTCTAAATTCTACGGAAAATCGGACAGCACCTCCTTTGTTTCTACTTACTTTGCCACCTTTTTCAAGGCCGAATACAATAACTAAACACGCCACATTTAAGGCCCAATCAATGCAATCAACAATAGGGGATTACACGCCTACTAGACGTGTAAAATTCCGCCCCACAAACGATATCAAACTAATACAACTACTAGGCCAATTCGGCAAACTTGAGGTACTATAACATCAATTCTTATCCAATTTCCATTTCAATCCAAATTGTTAGCATAACATGATATCAAGTCGCAATCGATTATACTACTATAATCTTCAAGTAAGTAACATGCGACGATTCTAGTAAACGGCCAAATTGTAATCCAACTTCACACGGCTTACATTACATTTCGGATTTTCAAGGCTACAAGCAATCCATAATACTTATAAACTTCAACACATATACTTCATGCTAGCAACATGTAAAGCTAACAACAATGTAAATAATCTTGTAACACTTTTAAGGGACAAGATTATACCTCAATGAATCTTAATCCAACTCCAAATCCGAAGTCGCTCCTTAGCAACATAGAGCCTCTTAAAGACACTCCAATCCGCTAGTTGAGACCCTTAGAACAACACCAACAAATTTCCTTCAAACTTCCAAACAAAACCTAGAAAGCAACTAGGTTTTCACCTTGCGACTAATACGAAAACTCTCTTTTTTCGAGATTTTTCTATTGAGATACACTCACAATACACTCATGAACCTTGGTTTAAAGTGGGGAGCTTAATGAACAAGAAACAAAAAAAATTCTTTTTCTTTTTGAGTGAACCCGAGAGCACTCTTGTTGCTCTTCCAATTTCTTGAAATTTTTTCTAAGTGTTGGACTCACTCTTGCTACTAGTAGTATTATATAGCACAATGGAGGGTCAAGATGTGAACAAATGGGTGGCTTGGATGAGCTCTTATTAAATATCAAGACTTTGTGGACCCTTTGACTTAGTCAATATTCTCAAGCTCACAACTTGCAAGACTTGTCATCCTAAGACTTTGGTCAATGACCATTTCACCCATGCATATTCTGTCCATGTCCATAAAGGGGGGGGGGGGGTGACACGTGTCGCTGTCACGACCCGAACCCGGGCCCGTGACTGGTGCTTTACCCCGGGCACCCTAGTGATACAACATCAGAGAAAAACCAGCGGAAATGAAAACTTAAACATATAACTAGATATAGATCAAGATGAAAGAAAATAGGCCAACCAAAACGGTTGCCTTTCAGCATTTATATATATATCGACCTTTGAAGCGATTAATCCTTACAACCCCGCCACAACAAGGCATGCTCTGCACCTCTAAGATTTTTACAACAACTATGATGGGACAGGCCCCGCCATACCCCAGATGTACAAGAACCTCTGGCACTGTGGTAACATACCAAAGATAAGCCTCAGGAACGGAGCTTCCCAACATGCTGAAATGTGATCCTAAAAGCTGGATCGACAACCGATGTACCTACTGCGGCGTGAACGCAGCCCCAAGGAGGTCAAGATAACAGTACCAAGTATGTGGAAATCAGAAATCAGTAAATGAAATCATAATAGTCTATATAAAGCGGGAGACATGTATGATAACCAAACTACGATACACAAATACTGATTATATCAAGTCGTGACTCACGCCTCCAAGTCATTACTCAAATATAATGATGGGTCTCACGCCCATAACATCAATCATGCCCGTGGAATACCTTCTCATCACGCGATCTATGATATGATAACACCGAAGTACACGAACACCAAGTCCTACCTGCGCTAAAGCCGTACTAACAATACAATACAACCAAACCACGGTCGACACGGGCAAGTACGGCCGACTACCGGATACCAAGGCGGCCACGTGGTGGCCGGGCAAGTACGAGGGCTAACTACGGTACCAAGGCGTATCACGAGACTTCGTCACTATCTTGAGCGGGGCAAGTCACGAGGGCTAACTACCAGTACAAGGCCGAATCACCACGAGACGGCAAGTCGAAGCCGACCACCGTGTACCAAGGCCGAACAAGAAGAAACCTCATGGAGAGCTAGTCCATGGAATAACACTATCAGCGAGCGCGTGCGGAATTCTCCGTCACGCCAGATGCGTCCATGTAAGTTCTCAACAAGTCAACCGGCCCTCCATCGAGAGACGCGGTAGTATAGAAACACAATTCTTGCACAACAAAGGCTATCACAACAAGCATAGGCAAGTTTCACAACAACAAGCATAGGCAAGTTATACACAACTCAAGGTACTTTCATTTTATGTCAAAGTCCGGGTTTTAACCCTAAAGTACTACGTACGTTAAATTCCTTTTAAGAGATCCATTCTTTTTATAAAAGTCATCCGATACCCTTAGTATAAAAATAGAGTGACTTACATCTTTTTAAGTAAACCAAAACAACTTCCATACTTTCCTTTTTAAAACCAAATTAAGGCAATACCATGCCTTCTTTTTGGACCAAAACACTTCTCTTTTTAAAGTCAAGTTACCACATTAAAATCAATGATAAAACCCTTATTTTGTTCTCATAAAGTCGTTATAACTAACTTCCCATAAAGCTGTTATAACACTTTATGTTTTAAACCGATTTAAGACAAAAAAATGCCTTTCTTTTCCCTAAAGTTCCAGTTTGCCTAATTTCAATTGCTCAAGTCTCTTTATTTTAGAAAAGTTTCATAGTTCAATGTCTTAATCTCTTTTAAAACAATTGAGTAACATATGCCATATGTGTGAGCAGTTTTATTCTTGTTTATAACCATCTTATTAAAGCAGCCATGATCTAGAAAATGTAATATCATTTTGTCTCATCTTAGCTTCTATGCAGATGGAGGTTTCTACTGGTTTTAATAATACTTCATTAGTCATTACATTTCCCTTTATTAACGCTGCAGTGGTTTGTCGATACTCATTCGATTTCCAAATCGGAAACATTATTCCTTTTTAAAAACCAAGTACTCATTACTCACGAATGAGGTTTCACACAAAATTCATATTAATTTATTTAAGTCAAGTCTCTTATCTTTTAAGATCAAGTCTCTTAACTTTTAAAATCAATAAACCATTCATTTTACCTCCCTTAAAAGGTTATACCTAACTTCCCATAAAGCTAGTATAACTCTTATGTTTTCAAAACCAAGTATTACTCTTCTTTCAAAAAGGATTCTTAATTCTTTTGAAATACTTCAAGATTCTTATTATTCAGGCTTAAGTCAAAAGACATTGCCGTACAACTACGTTCAGTTAGCACACGTACGTCTACCATACTATATATATATATTATTCAGGCTTAAGTCAAAAGACAGTGCCGTACAACTACGTTCAGTTAACACACGTACGTCTACCGTACTATATATATATATATTCTTTTAAAATATCATGCTCAAGAGTATAGGAAGAATCACATACCTCGCGACGATTATCGACTATTAGCAAAACGCTCCTCGGCTATAACCCGACTAGCCTTGTCCACCTTCCAAGTAGTACATGCTACTCGCAGAACAGTCAACCAATAAAGGTTATAAGACTACTGTAAATACGGTCCTATGTAAGTACAGTTTAATCTTCTACTTTAATATTCTTCTGATGCGATTTCAGTTCAAGTCTTTTCTGTAATATCCTTCTATTACAGTTCAATTCTCTTCTATGAATCTTATATTCATTTCAATACAACTACAGTATGTAATTTCCAATTACAATAGAAGGATAGGATTATTTACCTCGGTAAGCCCCAAAATATCCAAGTTTAAAGTCGATCCTGAGCAAGGTTTAGCTCCTACTCCGTGCGCTCCAATTCGCTCCAAGAAACCCTTAGAAGTTCTACACAACTTCTACTTAGTACTCCAACCAATTATGGAGATTTTTCCATAGGGTTTCGTTTAGTGGCTAAAGGAAGTATAATAGTATTTTAGGGCTTTTAGAAAGAGGTACTTGGAAATACTACAAAGGTTTTGGGCTAGAGTATTTTGGCATTATAACAATACTTGGAGAAGTATTTCTATACCACAAAGGGGGGGTGTATTTTCGGCTAGCACAACTAGGCTAGGGGGGGTTGGTTTCGGCTAAAGCTCACAAGGGGGAGGGGTTTCGGCCAAGGTCTCTCCAAGGGTTGGACGAGAACCTTTCTAAGAGGGGGGGAGGATTTTAACACTTAGAAACTATTTTGTGGATGAAGAAGTTCATCAACTAAGGGGGTATTTATAGGTCAAGCAATGGCCAACCAATGGCCAAGATGAAGACAAGTGTGGTGCAAGTGTAAGGCCAAGATTTACCCAAGTACACCTTATCCATCTACCACCAAAATATCCTACCAACTATTGACCAAACTTTAGGCACAAAAAACGTGCCAAGCTTGCCTTTGCCGTCCACTTTTGAGGGTGACACATGTCACCCTCCCGTTGGTCCAAAATATTTCATCTCTCGGAAAAATCCGCAAAAATAATAAATGATATAGCCGGAATTTTCCCTTTGCAAAGTTTGTAAAACGTTTCGTCGGAAAACGACTCTTTTCGGTACTTGTGAACAAAATTTTCGGCACTAGCCTACTTTAAGGCTCAAACTTTTCTACGTACGTCCTCACGTACATACTCTGGAAATACGGGGTATAACAGGTCAATGACCATTTCACCCATGCATATTCTGTCCATGTCCATAAAGGGGGGGGGTGACACGTGTCGTTGTCACGACCCGTTCCGGGGCCCGTGACTGGTGCCTTACCCAGGCACCCAAGTAGTCATATATCAGAGTAATCAGCGGAATATAAAAACAAGACATGAAACAGTTGTAAAATGAGACACAGTTTTATGTGAGAAAATGTCGCCTTTCGGCATATATATATAAACATAGTTTTGCAGTTACATCTCAACTGTACAATAGGACTACAGACCTCTAAGAAGATAAACAACTATGGCGGGACAGGGCCCCGCCATACCCTGAATGTACAAAACTATATACAACAACAGGGAGATCATACCCAAAAGTCGAGCCTCCGGAGAAGATGGAGCTCCTGACACCAAAGCAAAAAGATCCTAAGGATGTGGATCTAGCACCTGCTTGCCCTTATCTGCGGCATGAACGCAGCCCCCCGAAGGAGGTCGGTACAACAGGTACCAAGTATGTGATATAATAACAGTACAACGTAAGAACAACAAGAATAACATCACAAGACACTAACACACGTAGTATCATAACATGTTTACTTATCAAACCATCTTACTATACTTTGCAGAAGTCAATACAAGATTTTCATAAACAAACAAGTAAAACCGTTCCTTTTATCTTTCTTAAGTCGTTATACCTAACTTCCCATAAAGCTAGTATAACTCTTAAGCTTTACATTTAAAAATCGATGATACTCTTCTTTTAAAAATGATTCATAATTCTTTTGAAATACTTCAAGGTTCTTATTATTCAGGCTTAAGTCAAAAGACATTGTCGTATAACTACGTTCAGTTAACACACGTACGTCTACCGTACTATATACATATACTTTAAAATATCATGCTCAAGAGTATAGGAAGGATCACATACCTTCTCGGCGAAATCCACCTGCCAAGTCGAATATGTCGCGCGCAGAGAATCAACCTATAATAGTCAGACACGTCTATCAACGTCTAGACTACTCTGTAAACAGTTCTAAGCAGAGGGTTCTCTATTCTACGGAAAATTGGGCAGCACTTCCCTACCCATCAAGCTACTCAAGTCTACTGTGAAAACAGTCCTATGTAAGTACAGTTCAATTATTCTTCTTTTAAACTCTTCTCGTGATAATTGATTCAATTCTATTCTTTAATATCCTTCTAAATCTTATACTCAAGTCTATACTATTCTTAAATGTAATATCCAATTACAATAGAAGGACACGAGTATTTACCTCGATAAGCCCAAAATTATCCAAGTATAAACGTCGATCCTGAGCGAGGTTTAGCTCCTAATTTGCACGCTCCGATAGCTCTAAGAAGCCCTTAAGTTCTACACACCTTCTACTTAAATACTATAAGAGATTTGGGCTAGGGTATTTTTGGAATAGTGACTATACTTGGAAGACAACTTTCTACCAAGGGGGGGGGGGGGGCTTTCGGCCAAGCCACTAGGCTAAAGGGGGAGAGGGTGTTTGGACGAAATACTACAAGAGAGGGGAGGGAGTTTTGAGACTTGGAAGATAATTTGTGGATGAAGAAAACCTTCAAGTTAGAGGGGTATTTATAGGCCAACCAATGGCCAAGATGAAGCCAAGTGCTAGGCAAGTGTAAGGTGAGGATTTAGGCAAGTGTCCTTATCCATCTACTACACAAAAATATCCTACCAACTCCTTGACAAAACAAGCCATCCATTTCGTCCAAATGGACGCCTCAAGTCCGCCAACTAGAGGGTGACAAGTGTCGCCCTCTCGTTGGTCCAAAATGTTTCATCTCTCGGAAAAATCCGCAAAAATAATTAATGACATAGCCGGAATTTTACCTACGCAAGCTTTGGAAAACGTTTCGTCGGAAAACGATTCTTTTTGAGTGTTGTGCACAATATTTTCGTCCAAAGTGTCAACTAAGGCTAAACTTTTGTACGTACGTCCTCACGTACATACTCTGGAAATACGGGGTATAACATTCTCCCCTCCTTAGAAACATTCGTCCCGAATGTTCCTTCCCAAGACAGTTAACGATAAAGTACCTCATCACACCCTTCATGGGTGACACCTTCAGGAAAACCCAATCATCCACCTCGAACTCCAGATGTCGACGACGATCTGCGCATCGACCACATCGACTCGGTATGAGCAACCGCTCCTGGATAAGCTTCACCTTATCCACTGCCTGCTGCACCAAATCTGGTCCCACTAACTGCACCTCGCCCACATCGAACCAGCCTATCGGCGATCTGCACTTCCTCCCATACAAGGCCTCATAAGGCGCCATCTGAATACTGGAGTGGTAGCTATTATTATATGCAAACTCAACTAGAGGCAAATGATCCTCCCAGCTACCCCTGAAGTCAATAACACAGGCTCGCAGCATATCCTCAAGAGTCTGGATAGTGCGCTCTGCCTGTGGATGGAATGCAGTACTCAGGCTCACCTGCGTCCCTAAACCCTTCTGGAAGGACCTCCAGAAGTTAGCCGTAAACTGGGCTCCTCTGTCTGATATGATCGAAATAGGGACTCCATGCAGTCTGACGATCTCTCGGATGTAAAGTCTGGCATAATCCTCAGCCGAAAAAGTCGTCCTGACGGGAATAAAGTGGGCTGATTTCGTCAGCCTGTCGACGATAACCCATATAGAATCATGTCTCCTCTGAGTGCGAGGTAATCCTGTGATGAAGTCCATGTTGATCACCTCCCACTTCCAGGTCGGGATCTCAATCGTCTGCAACAAACCACCAGGCCTCTGGTGCTCTACCTTCACCTGCTGACAACACGGGCACTGAGCTACAAACTCTGCAACGTCCCTCTTCAAGCCATCCCACCAATACACAGATCTGAGGTCGTGGTACATCTTGGTCGACCCCGGATGGATAGAGTAACGTGCGCTGTGTGCTTCCCCTAGAACCTGCTGCCGAAGTCCTGCAATATCCGGAACACACAACCTGCCCTCGAACCTTAGCACCCCATCAGGTGCTACCTCAAAAGGACCCTTCCCTTCACGAAGAGTCGTATCACGCGATCGCGTCAAAGCGGATCCTCAAAGCTGTTGCCTCTTCACCTCGCCGACGATGGAAGACTCGGCAACCTCTCGAACTCGAACCCCATGCTATCGGAATCAATCAAGCGGACACCAAGGCTCGCTAATCGATGCAAATCGCGAACCATGCCCCTCTCTCTGCCGCATCCGATAGGCTACCCATCGACCTACGACTAAGGGCATCTACCACATTGGCCTTCCCGGGTGGTACAGATATCGACGCCATAATCCTTAAGCAACTCTAACCACCGTCTCGCCGTAAGTTCGGCTCCTCGGTGAAGATATACCGAGGCTCTTGCGGTGCGTATAAATATCCACATGAACCCCATACAAATAGTGCCTCCAGATCTTCAAGGCGTGAATCACCGCGACTCCAAATCATGGGTGGGGTAGTTCTCTCATGCTTCTTGCTGTCGGGATGCGTCGCTATAACCTTTCCTGCTGCATCAACACACATCCCAACCCGATACGACATATCACAATACGACATAGCCGTGCGGACCTCCGGAAGAGTAAGAACGGGCGGTCGTCGATCTCTCCTTCGAATCGAAACCCCGCTCACACGCATCAGTCCATCAAACTTAGCGCTTCCGAGTCGGCCCTAGTCAATGGTGCGACATGAAGCAAACTTCTCTCTGAACCGCCGATAATAACTCGCAAGGCCCGAAATCGCGAACCTCCGCCGGAGTAGTAGGTGCAGGCCAACTCGATCGCCTCGATCTTGGCCGTATCCACCCGAATACCATCGGCCCCGACAATATGCCCAAGAAAAGCCACCGCAGTCAACCAGAACTCACACTTCGAAAACTTGGCGTACAACTGCTGGTCCTGGAGAACTCTCAGCACAGTCCTCAAATGCTCCGTATGCTCCTTCTCTGAGCGGGAATAAACCAAGATGTCGTCAATGAACACTATCACAAACGTGTCCAAAAATGGTTTGAACACTCGGTTCATCAAATCCATAAATACCGCGGAGCATTGGTCAACCCGAAAGACATGACCACGAACTCATAATGCCCGTCAGGGTCCGAATGCGATCTAGGGACATCCGCCTCTCGACTCGTGCACGATGATAGCCCGATCGCAGATCAATCTTGGAGAAACATCTCGCCCCTCGCTGGTCGAACAAATCATCAATCACGGGAAGGGTATCGTTCTTAATGGTCACCTTGTTCACCGCTGTAATCAACACACGTGCGCTGGCGTCGCCCTTCTTCTTCACGAACAATACTGGCGCTCCCGGGGAGAAACACTAGGCACGATGAAGCCGCTTCTCTAGCAAATCTCTAAGCCGATCCTTCAACTCTCTCAACTCGGCAGTGCCATTACGTATGGCGGAATGGAAATAGGCGAGTGTCCGCAAGACATCGATACAAAACTCTATCTCCTCTCCGAGGAATACAGGAGGTCGTGCGGAAACACATCCGGGAACTCTCGACTACTGGGCCGGTGAAAATCTAGTACCGCAGCCTCAGTATCAAACACCCGAATGAGATGGTAGATATACCCCTTCTGCACCATCTTCCTAGCCTTGAAGTAGGAAATAAACCTACCCCTCGGCGACACCGTGTTCCCCTCCCACACGACAACCGGCTCCTCAGGAAACTGGAACCGTACTACTCTCTCCCTGCAGTCTACATGGGCGTAGCAAGAAGCTAGCCAATCCATACCCATGATCACATCGAAATCAGTCATATCCAACTCTATCAAGTCGGCTAGGGTCTGACGACTGTATATGGTCACTGGACAAGCCCTATATACCCGCCGAGCTACCACCGAATCACCCACTGGCGTAGCTACCTCGAAAGGGTCTATGGACTCAGGCTCTATCCCTATCCTACTAGCAATAAGGGGAGATATATAGGACAGAGTAGAACCCGGATCTATCAAGGCATACACATCGAATCCAGAAACTGATAAGGTACCTGTGACGACATCAGGTGAGGCCTCCTGATCCTGCCGGCTGGACAAGGCATAAATGCGGTTCTGAGGACCGCTAGAACTGGGACCCGCGCCACGACCTCTGCCGCGACCTGCTGGCCCATGAGTACCCTGCCCTCCGGGGCGAGTAACTGTAGGAGATGATGAACCGGCAACAGACCCTGTAGGCTGAGCCCTACCACCAGCGCTGCCCCCGGTCGGACAGGCCCTCGCAAAATGACCCTGCTGGCCACAAGTATAGCAAGCTCCCGGAGTAGTACTACAGCTCCCTGAATGGAATCTACCACAACGGACACACTGAGCAGACCTCGATCGGTTAGCACCCTTGCTACCCTGGAAGTCCGAAGTCCTGGGGCCCTGACCTGCCCCCGAATGCTCTGGCTGTACCGAAAACGATGTAGGAGTGCTCTGAGCTGGCTGTGGTGCAAATCTAGACGTCTGCTGAGGCCGTCCACCCCGAGAACTACCAAAAGAACCGGCCGTCTTGGCCTTCTTCTGCTGCTGATATCTGTCGACCCGTCGGTCTCTACGCTCCTCGCATCCAAGTGCATGAGCCTGCATGCGGGTAATGTCCATGCCTGGCTGAAGAGCCACACCCGCACAAGACTCGGCCATATAATCATCTAGCCCGGTGACGTAGCGATGCACCCTGTCCTCCATATCCGCTACCAATGCAGGGACATATCGAGCCAAAGAATCGAACTCGACGTTGTACTCCCTAACTGTGCGCCCTCTCTGTCTCAGCAGCAAAAATCTGTCGGCCCGTGCCCTCCTCATCTGTGGAGGCAAGAAGTGAGTGAGAAAAGCCTCCGAGAACTCATCCCAAGTAGCTGGGGACGCGTGCTCTCCCCGGGATAACTCCCACGAATCAAACCAATCGACTGCGGTATCACGCAGCCGATGCGAACCGAAGATCACGGACTCGGTCTCCGACGCCCTGATCACTCTCATAATCCTCTGTAGCTGATGGATGAACTTCTGCGGATCATCCTCCGGCCTCGACCCGTAAAACTCTGGCGGGCTACAACTCAGGAAGTCCTATAGACTCAAACTATCTGCCCTCGGGTGAAGCACGGGTACTACTGGGGCTGGAACTGGAACTGCTGCATCCAGCCTGTCCTCATGTCTGGCCACGATCCTGGCCAATAGCTGGGCCATCTCCTTGTACCCTAACTCCTCCGCCCCAGGCTGTGGGACAGGAGGTGCGGGTACTGTGGTCTCTGCTGGGGCCGGCGGCGTCATGGAACTCGCCGTCTCGGGTATAGACTGGGCCTGAGCCCTCGTGAATCTCGGTGTCCTACTAGCAGCTCCCTCGGCTGCCGCCACGGGCGGGTTGCCTTACGTGGAGGCATAATCATTCTGAGAAAGGAATACGTTAGAGGGGTCCAACTTATAACACAGCTCTAAGGCACGATCTCGGAATGAGAAGAATGGAAACCAATCCTAAATATCCTATAGCCTCCTGATTATTGGTGTGGTGCACAACACACCGATAATCAAGACTCTACTAGATACGGTCTGTAGACACTTTCCGAGGATTAACTGCTCTGATACCACTTTTGTCACGACCCGTTCCGGGGCCCGTGACTGGTGCCTTACCCGGGCACCCAAGTAGTCATATATCAGAGTAACCAGCGGAATATAAAAACAAGACATGAAACAGTTGTAAAATGAGACACAGTTTTATGTGAGAAAATGTCGCCTTTCGGCATATATATATAAACATAGTTTTGCAGTTACATCCCAACTGTACAATAGGACTACAGACCTCTAAGAAGATAAACAACTATGGCGGGACAGGGCCCCGCCATACCCTGAATGTACAAAACTATATACAACAACAGGGAGATCATACCCAAAAGTCGAGCCTCCGGAGAAGATGGAGCTCCTGACACCAAAGCAAAAGATCCTAAGGATGTGGATCTAGCACCTGCTTGCCCTTACCTGCGGCATGAACGCAGCCCCCCGAAGGAGGTCAGTACAACAGGTACCAAGTATGTGATATAATAACAGTACAACGTAAGCACAACAAGAATAACATCACAAGACACTAACACACGTAGTATCATAACATGTTTACTTATCAAACCATCTTACTATACTTTGCAGAAGTCAATACAAGATTTTCATAAACAAACAAGTAAAACCGTTCCTTTTATCTTTCTTAAGTCGTTATACCTAACTTCCCATAAAGCTAGTATAACTCTTAAGCTTTCTGTTTAAAAATCCAGTATTACTCTTCTTTTAAAAATGATTCATAATTCTTTTGAAATACTTCAAGATTCTTATTATTCAGGCTTAAGTCAAAAGACATTGCCGTATAACTACGTTCAGTTAACACACGTACGTCTACCGTACTATATACATATACTTTAAAATATCATGCTCAAGAGTATAGAAAGGATCACATACCTTCTCGGCGAAATCCACCTGCCAAGTCGAATATGTCGCGCGCAGAGAATCAACCTATAATAGTCAGACACGTCTATCAACGTCTAGACTACTCTGTAAACAGTTCTAAGCAGAGGGTTCTCTATTCTACGGAAAATTGGGCAGCACTTCCCTACCCGTCAAGCTACTCAAGTCTACTGTGAAAACAGTCCTATGTAAGTACAGTTCAATTATTCTTCTTTTAAACCCTTCTACTGTGATAACAGTTCAATTCTATTCTTTAATATCCTTCTAAATCTTATACTCAAGTCTATACTATTCTTAAATGTAATATCCAATTACAATAGAAGGACAAGAGTATTTACCTCGATAAGCCCAAAATTATCCAAGTATAAACGTCGATCCTGAGCGAGGTTTAGCTCCTAATTTGCACGCTCCGATAGCTCTAAGAAGCCCTTAGAAGTTCTACACAACTTCTACTTAAATACTATAAGAGATTTGGGCTAGGGTATTTTTGGAATAGTGACTATACTTGGAAGACAACTTTCTACCAAGGGGGGGCTTTCGGCCAAGCCACTAGGCTAAAGGGGGAGAGGGTGTTTGGACGAAATACTACAAGAGAGGGGAGGGAGTTTTGAGACTTGGAAGATAATTTGTGGATGAAGAAAACCTTCAAGTTAGAGGGGTATTTATAGGCCAACCAATGGCCAAGATGAAGCCAAGTGCTAGGCAAGTGTAAGGTGAGGATTTAGGCAAGTGTCCTTATCCATCTACTACACAAAAATATCCTACCAACTCCTTGACAAAACAAGCCATCCATTTCGTCCAAATGGACGCCTCAAGTCCGCCAACTAGAGGGTGACAAGTGTCGCCCTCTCGTTGGTCCAAAATGTTTCGTCTCTCGGAAAAATCCGCAAAAATAATTAATGACATAGCCGGAATTTTCCCTACGCAAGATTTGGAAAAGCGATTCTTTTTGAGTGTTGTGCACAATATTTTCGTCCAAAGTGTCAACTAAGGCTAAACTTTTGTACGTACGTCCTCACGTACATACTCTGGAAATACGGGGTATAACATTCTCCCCTCCTTAGAAACATTCGTCCCGAATGTTCCTTCCCAAGACAGTTAACGATAAAGTACCTCATCACACCCTTCATGGGTGACACCTTCAGGAAAACCCAATCATCCACCTCGAACTCCAGATGCCGACGACGATGATCTGCATACGACTTCTGTCGACTCTGAGCTGTGAGCAACCGCTCCTGGATAAGCTTCACCTTATCCACTGCCTGCTGCACCAAATCTGGTCCCACTAACTGCACCTCGCCCACATCGAACCAGCCTATCGGCGATCTGCACTTCCTCCCATACAAGGCCTCATAAGGCGCCATCTGAATACTGGAGTGGTAGCTATTATTATATGCAAACTCAACTAGAGGCAAATGATCCTCCCAGCTACCCCTGAAGTCAATAACACAGGCTCGCAACATATCCTCGAGTGCGGATAGTGCGCTCGACTGTCCGTGCATGCGTGGATGGAATGCAGTACTCAGGCTCACCTGCGTCCCTAAACCCCTCTGGAAGGACCTCCAGAAGTTAGCCGTAAACTGGGCTCCTCTGTCTGATATGATCGAAATAGGGACTCCATGCAGTCTGACGATCTCTCGGATGTAAAGTCTGGCATAATCCTCAGCCGAAAAAGTCGTCCTGACGGGAAGAAAGTGGGCTGATTTCGTCAGCCTGTCGACGATAACCCATATAGAATCATGTCTCCTCTGAGTGCGAGGTAATCCTGTGATGAAGTCCATGTTGATCACCTCCCACTTCCAGGTCGGGATCTCAATCGTCTGCAACAAACCACGGGCCTCGGTGCTCTACCTTCACTGCGACAACACGGGCGAGCTACAAACTCGCAACGTCCTCTTCAAGCCATCCCACCAATACACGATCGAGGTCGTGGTACATCTTGGTCGACCGGATGGATAGAGTAACGTCGGCGTGTGCTTCCTAGAACCTGTTGCCAAGTCCTGCAATATCCGAACACACAACTCGCCCTCGAACCTTAGCACCCATCGGTGCTACCTCAAAGGACCCTTCCTTCACGAAGAGCGTATCACGGTACGCGTCAAAATCGGATCCTCAATGTTGCCTCTTCACCTCGCCGGCGATGGAAGACTCGGCAACCTCTCGAACTCGAACCCCCGCTATCGTAATCAATCAAGCGGACACCAAGGCTCGCTAATCGATGCAAATCGCGAACCATGCCCCTCCTCCATTGCACATCTGATAGGCTACCCATCGACCTACGACTAAGGGCATCTGCCACAACATTGGCCTTCCCCGGGTGGTACGGGATATCGACGTCATAATCCTTAAGCAACTCTAACCACCGTCTCTGTCGTAAGTTCGGCTCCTCTGGTGAAGATATCTTGGAGGCTCTTGCGGTGCGTATAAATATCCACATGAACCCCATACAAATAGTGCCTCCAGATCTTGGCGTGAATCACCCGCGACTCCAAATCATGGGTGGGGTAGTTCTCTCATGCTTCTTTGTCGGGATCGTGCGCTATAACCTTGCCTGCATCAACACACATCCCAACCCGATACGACGCGTCACAATACGACATAGCGTCTGGACCCTCGGAAGAGTAAGAACGAGGCGGTCGTCGATCTCTCGCGATCGGAAACCCCGCTCACACGCATCGGTCCATCAAACTTAGCGCATACGAGTCGACCTAGTCAATGGTGCGACATAGAAGCAAACTTCTACGAACCGCCGATAATAACTGCAAGGCCCGAGCTGCGAACCTCTCAGCCGGAGTAGTAGGTCTAGGCCAACTCGATCGCCTCGATCTTGGCGTATCCACGAATACCATCGGCCCCGACAATATGCCCAAGAAAAGCCACCGAAGCCAACCAAAACTCACATTTGGAAAACTTGGCGTATAACTGCTGGTCCTGGAGAACTCTCAGCACAGTCCTTAAATGCTCCGCATGCTCCTGCTCTGAGCGAGAATAAACCAAGATGTCATCAATGAACACTATCACAAACGTGTCCAAAAATGGCTTGAACACTCGGTTCATCAAATCCATGAATACCGCCGGAGCATTGGTCAACCCGAAAGACATGACCCTGAACTCATAATGCGTCTGGTCCGGAATGCGATCTAGGGACATCCGCTCTCGACTCGTACACGATGATAGCGATCGCAGATCAATCTTGGAGAAACATCTCGCGCCCTGCAACTGGTCGAACAAATCATCAATCCTGGGAAGGGGGTATCTGTTCTTAATGGTCACCTTGTTCAGCTGCCTGTAATCAACACACATGCGCAGCGTCCCGTCCTTCTTCTTCACGAACAATCTGGCGCTCCCGGGGAGAAACACTAGGCTGATGAAGCCCTTCTCTAGCAAATCTCTAAGCCGATCCTTGACTCTCTCAACTCGGCAGTGCCATTACGTATGGCGGAATGGAAATAGGCCAGTGTCCGCAGACATCGTCGATACAAAACTCTATCTCCTCTCCTGGAGATACAGGAGGTCGTCTGAAACACATCGGGAACTCTCGACTCATCGGCCTGAAAATCTGGCACTGCAGCCTCAGTATCAAACACCCGAACGAGATGGTAGATGTACCCCTTCTGCACCATCTTCCTAGCCTTGAGGTAGGAAATAAACCTACCCCTCGGCGATACAGTGTTCCCCTCCCACACGACAACCGGCTCCTCAGGAAACTGGAACCGTACTACTCTCTCCCTGCAGTCTACATGGGCGTAGCAAGAAGCTAGCCAATCCATACCCATGATCACATCGAAATCAGTCATATCCAACTCTATCAAGTCGGCTAGGGTCTGACGACTGTATATGGTCACTGGACAAGCCCTATATACCCGCCGAGCTACCACCGAATCACCCACTGGCATAGCTACCTCGAAAGGGTCTATGGACTCAGGCTCTATCCCTATCCTACTAGCAATAAGGGGAGATATATAGGGCCAGTAGAACCTGGATCTATCAAGGCATACACATCGAATCCAGAAACTGATAAGGTACATGTGACGACATCAGGTGAGGCCTCCTGATCCTGCCGGCTGGACAAGACATAAATGTGGTTCTGAGGACCGCTAGAACTGGGACCAGCGCCACGACCTCTGCCGTGACCTGCTGGCCCATGAGTACCACCGCCTCGGGCGAGTAATCGTAGGAGATGATGAACCGCAGACCACTCGTAGCCGAGCCTACCACCACGCTTGCCGGTCGGACAGCCTCGCAAAATGACCTGCTGACCACAAGTATAGCAAGCTCGAGTAGTACTACGACTCCCGAATGGAATCTACCACAACGGACACCGAGCGGACCTCGATCGGTTAGCACCGCGCTACCGAAGTCCAAGTCCGGGCCCGACACGCCCCGAATGCTCTGGCTGTACGAAAACGATGTAGGAGTGCTCTGAGCTGGCTGTGGTGCAAATCTAGACGTCTACTGAGGCCGTCCACCCCGAAAGCTACCAAAAGAACCGGCCGTCTTGGCCTTCCTGCTGGCGATATCTGCGACCCGTCGGTCTCTACGCTCCTCACATCCAAGTGCATGAGCCTGCATGCGGGTAATGTCCATGCCTGGCTGAAGGGCCACACCCGCACAAGACTCGGCCATATAATCATCTAGCCCGGTGACGTAGCGATGCACCCGCCCTCCATATCCGCTACCAATGCAGGGACATATCGAGCCAAAGAATCGAACTCGACGTTGTACTCCCTAACTGTGCGCCCTCTCTGTCTCAGCAGCAAAAATCTGTCGGCCCGTGCCCTCCTCATCTGTGGAGGCAAGAAGTGAGTGAGAAAAGCCTCGAGAACTCATCCCAAGTAGGCGGGCGCGTGCTCTCCCGATAACTCCGCGAATCAAACCAATCGATCGCGGTATCACGCGGCCGATGCGAACCGAATCACGGACTCGGTCTCGGCGCCACGATCACTCTCATAATCCTCTGTAGGCGATGGATGAACCTGCGGATCATCCTCCGGCCTCGACCGTAAAACTCGGCGGGCTACAACTCGTGAAGTCCCGTAGACTCAAACTATACGCCTCGGGTGAAGCACGGGTACTCAGGGTGGGCTGGGCTGCATCCGGCTGTCCTCATGTCGCCACGATCTGGCCAATAGCCGGGCCATCTCCTTGTACCTAACTCCTCCGCCCGGTGTGGGACGGGAGTGCGGGTGCTGTGGTCTCTTTGGGGCCGTGGCGTCATGGAACTCGCCGTCTCGGGTATAGGCGGGCACGAGCCTCGTGAATCTCGGTGTCTACTAGCGACTCCTCGTGCCTTGCCGCCCGGGCGGGTTGCCTTACGTGGAGGCATAATCATTGAGAAAGGAATACGTTAGAGGGGTCCAACTTATAACACAGCTCTAAGGCACGATCTCGGAATGAGAAGAATGGAAACCAATCCTAAATATCCTATAGCCTCCTGATTATTGGTGTGGTGCACAACACACCGATAATCAAGACTCTACTAGATACGGTCTGTAGACACTTTCCGAGGATTAACTGCTCTGATACCACTTTTGTCACGACCCGTTCCGGGGCACGTGACTGGTGCCTTACCCGGGCACCCAAGTAGTCATATATCAGAGTAACCAGCGGAATATAAAAACAAGACATGAAACAGTTGTAAAATGAGATACAGTTTTATGTGAGAAAATGTCGCCTTTCGGGATATATATATAAACATAGTTTTGCAGTTACATCCCAACTGTACAATAGGACTACAGACCTCTAAGAAGATAAACAACTATGGCGGGACAGGGCCCCGCCATACCCTGAATGTACAAAACTATATACAACAACAGGGAGATCATACCCAAAAGTCGAGCCTCCGGAGAAGATGGAGCTCCTGACACCAAAGCAAAAAGATCCTAAGGATGTGGATCTAGCACCTGCTTGCCCTTACTGCGGCATGACGCGGCCCGAAGGAGGTCGATTACAACGGTACCAAGTATGTGATATAATAACGATAACGTAAGCACAACAAGAATAACATCACAAGACACTAACACACGTAGTATCATAACATGTTTACTTATCAAACCATCTTACTATACTTTGCAGAAGTCAATACAAGATTTTCATAAACAAACAAGTAAAACCGTTCCTTTTATCTTTCTTAAGTCGTTATACCTAACTTCCCATAAAGCTAGTATAACTCTTAAGCTTTCTGTTTAAAAATCCAGTATTACTCTTCTTTTAAAAATGATTCATAATTCTTTTGAAATACTTCAAGGTTCTTATTATTCAGGCTTAAGTCAAAAGACAATGCCGTATAACTACGTTCAGTTAACACACGTACGTCTTCCGTACTATATACATATACTTTAAAATATCATGCTCAAGAGTATAGGAAGGATCACATACCTTCTCGGCGAAATCCACCTGCCAAGTCGAATATGTCGCGCGCAGAGAATCAACCTATAATAGTCAGACACGTCTATCAATGTCTAGACTACTCTGTAAACAGTTCTAAGCAGAGGGTTCTCTATTCTACGGAAAATTGGGCAGCACTTCCCTACCCGTCAAGCTACTCAAGTCTCATCGTGAAAAGCAATCCTATGTAAAGTCTGATTCAATTATTCTTCTTTAAACTCTTCTCTTGTGATATGATTCAATTCTATTCTTTAATATCCTTCTAAATCTTATACTCAAGTCTATACTATTCTTAAATGTAATATCCAATAACAATAGAAGGACAAGAGTATTTACCTCGATAAGCCCAAAATTATCCAAGTATAAACGTCGATCCTGAGCGAGGTTTAGCTCCTAATTTGCACGCTCCGATAGCTCTAAGAAGCCCTTAGAAGTTCTACACAACTTCTACTTAAATACTATAAGAGATTTGGGCTAGGGTATTTTTGGAATAGTGACTATACTTGGAAGACAACTTTCTACCAAGGGGGGGGGGGGGCTTTCGGCCAAGCCACTAGGCTAAAGGGGGAGAGGGTGTTTGGACGAAATACTACAAGAGAGGGGAGGGATTTTTGAGACTTGGAAGATAATTTGTGGATGAAGAAAACCTTCAAGTTAGAGGGGTATTTATAGGCCAACCAATGGCCAAGATGAAGCCAAGTGCTAGGCAAGTGTCCTTATCCATCTACTACACAAAAATATCCTACCAACTCTTTGACAAAACAAGCCATCCATTTCGTCCAAATGGACGCCTCAAGTCCGCCAACTAGAGGGTGACAAGTGTCGCCCTCTCGTTGGTCCAAAATGTTTCGTCTATCGGAAAAATCCGCAAAAATAATTAATGACATAGCCAGAATTTTCCCTACGCAAGCTTTGGAAAACGTTTCGTCGGAAAACGATTCTTTTTGAGTGTTGTGCACAATATTTTCGTCCAAAGTGTCAACTAAGGCTAAACTTTTGTACGTACGTCCTCACGTACATACTCTGGAAATACGGGGTATAACAAAAATCAAGTAACAACATTATTTTCCAAATGTTCAAGTTTGCCTAATTTCAAATGCTCAAGTTTCTCATTTTCGAAAGGTTTCGTAGTTCATAGTTTTAATCACTTGATGATATAATTCTCCTTTAAAACAATTTGAGAAACATATGCCTTATATGTGAGTAGGTTATTCTTGTTTATAACAATCTTATTAAAGCAGCCATGATCTAGGAAAATGTAATATCATTTTGTCTCATCTTAGCTTCTATGCAGATGGAGGTTTCTACTGGTTTTAATAATACTTAATTAGTCAATACATTTCCCTTTATTAACGCTGCAGTGGTTTGTTCGATACTTATTCTGATTTCCGAAATCAGTAAAACATTATTCCTTTTACAAACCAAGTACTCATTACTCACGAATGAGGTTTCACACTTTTTATCAAAATTCATATTAATATAATTAAGTCAAGTCTCTTATCTTTTAAGATCAAGTCTCTTAACTTCTAAAATCAGTAAACCATTCTTTTTACCTCTCTTAAGTCGTTATACCTAACTTCCCATAAAGCTAGTATAACTCTTAAGCTTTTAAAACCAAGTATTACTCTTCTTTCAAAAATGATTTTTAATTCTTTTGAAATACTTCAAGATTCTATTTATTAGACTCAAGTCAAAAGACATCGCAGTAAAACCACGTTCAGTTAACACACGTACGTCTACCGTACTATATATATTCTTTTAAAATATCATGCTCAAGAGGATAGGAAGAATCACATACCTCGCGACGATTTATCGACTATTAGCAAATAGCTCCAAAGTACTGTAATCCTGCTAGCCTTTTCCACCCTTCGAGTAGAATACGCTACTCGCAGTACTTCAACCTATAACGGTTATACAAGTCTATCAACGTCCAGACTACTTTGTAGAATATTCTAAGCAGGGGGGGTTCTCTTTTCTACGGAAAATCGGGCAGCACTTCCCTACCCGTTAAGCTACACAAGTCTACTGTAAATACAGTCCTATGTAAGTACAGTTCAATCTTCTTCTTTTAATATCCTTCTGATGTGATTTCAGTTCAATTCTTTTCTGTAATATCCTTCTATTACAGTTCAATTCTCTTCTGTAATATCCTTCTATGTGTCTTATATTCATTTCTATACTACTACAGTATGTAATTTTCAATTACAATATAAGGACAAGAGTATTTATCTCGATAAGCCCAAAATTATCCAAGTTAAATGTCGATCCTGAGCAACGTTTAGCTCCTACTCTGGGCGCTCCAACCCGCTCCAAACAACCCTTAGAAGTTCTACGCAACTTCTTCTTAATACTTCAACCGACTATGAAGATTTTCCTTAGGGTTTCGTTTTTGTGACTGAAGGGAAGTATAATAGTATTTCTGGGCTTTTAGTATAGGGGTAACCTTGGAATACTACAAGGTATTTGGGCCAAGGTATTTTGGAATAGTAACAATACTTGGAGAATACTTTTCTACCAAGGGGGGGTATTTTACGAGAACAACTCAAGAGAGGGGGGGGTACTTTCTCGGCCAAAGGCCTCACAAAGGGGGGAGGGGGTGCTCTCGGACGAGAGCTCTACAAAGAGGGAGAGGGATTTTTCAAGACTTAGAAAGTGTGGAGTGGATGAAGAAGTCTTCAACAAAGGGGGGTATTTATAGGCCAATCAATGGCCAAGATTTATCCATCTACCACACAAAATATCTACAAAACATTGACCAAATGTTTTAGGCATTTAACATCAAAAGAACGTGCCAAGAAGCTTCCTCCAAACCGTCCACTTTGAGGGTGACACATGTCACCCTCCCGTTGGTCCAAAATATTTTATCTCTCGGAAAAATCCGCAAAAATAATTAATGTTGCAACCGTAATTTTCCCTTCGCAAAGTTTGGAAAACGTTTCGTTGGAAAACAATTCTCTTTGGTAGTTGTGCACAAATATTTTCGTTCCTAGCCTAACTTAAGGCCTAAACTTTTGTACGTACGTCCTCACGTACATACTCTGGAAATACGGGGTATAACATTCTCCCCTCCTTAGAAACATTCGTCCCGAATGTTCCTTCTCAAGGCAGATAACGATAACGTTCCACTTAACATATGCTCACTTCTTCCCTTACTCGTCGTACCCTCCTCGTACACTCGAACTCTTTCTCATAACTTACCACATTTCACATCGCTCAGGTTCCCAAAATCTCGGGGTTACTATCTCCAACTTGGTCATCATTAACTGGGAACACTCTGGATGGATCTCCGATACTTTTCCGAACATAACAACCTGAAAGACCGGACGTACTGCTTCCTACCTCAGACGGTAATGCCAACTTATAGGCAACCTGGTCTATTCTTCACCTGCTTCCTTTCCGGGGTGGTACCTTCAAGAGTACCGACCGTCAACCTGAACTTCAAGTGTCGACGTCGATTATCCGCATGACTTCTGTTGACCCTGATCTGCCAATAACCTTTCTTGGATAAGCTTCACCCTACCCACATCCTGCTGAACAAGTATGAACCTACTAGATGAACCGTGCCAACATCGAACCAATCGATCGGCAACCTACACTTCCGCCCCTACAAGGCGTCATAAGGCGATATCCAAATACTGATATGGTAGCTATTAAACACTCCCTCAATAGGAGACAACAATCCTCACAGCTACCCCTGAAATCCAAACACTGGCCCGAGGGCGAATGCGATACTGAGACCCACCTGAGTTTCTAACCCTGCCTGGTAATACTTCCAGAAAACGAAATAGCCGTAACCTGGGCTCCCCTGCCCGTCATAAGGTGAAAGTAGGCACCTCGTGCAGCCTTACAACCTTCCCGATATAACATCTCGCATAACCCTCTGCCGAGTAAACGGTCCTGACTGAAAGACAAGATGGGCTGACCTCATCGGCCGACTACTGGTCGAACGCATCCACGAATTCGTACGACGGTTAACTAAACTTGGGCCTAACATCCTCATGATCCCACCACCTGGCGGGACCACCTCGAACTGACCCCACCACAATGCAGGCCGCGGTTTGACCCGCAATCGGTCCGCAACCCGCCCCGCTATCGCACAAAACTCTTGTTCCCCGATCCGGAACAATCTCCTCATCGAGTCACGAAAACCTAGTGGTATTCTTAGCTCAAATACCCTCTTTCATTTCATACCACTCAGGGACTTATCACACAAACATATCTCACGTGAACTATGCACTCCGATAAGGGTCAAACATAAAATAAATCTTTTACTCAAGATGACCTCACATCTAAGGTCTCTACGTATAATATTCTAAGGCTCATAATTAACACAATGCTATCTGAACATAACACTTAAAATATACTCATCTTATCACACATACTAATCTCTAGAGGGTTAAGGATATACCTGTATCTATTGCTTCACTCCCCTTTTGTCGTTCTAGTCAATCCTGCCCTGTTGGGCGCATAGCTAGGGAAGGTGACGAACTTGCCACTGATCCTGAAGGCTGAGTCTTTACATCCACGCCACATCTGGTTGGACAATTTCTCGCAAAATGGCCCTACTGGCCGCAAGCATAACAAGCTGTCGAAGAAGTACGACACTCCCCACAATGACACTTACCACAACGTCCACACCGAGGTGGGGGTGGCCTCCTCTGGCTAACACCCCTTCCTCTCCGAGCCACCAATCCATGGCCCGATCCGTAGGCTGAGTCCTCCTACTTGCATCCCTCCAACTAGGACACCCTTTCGACACATGGCCCTGACGGCCGCAGCACCAAAAAGATGACATTCCCCGGGATGACGCCTGTCACACTGTGAACACTGGGGAAAAACTGAATCCGGCTGGCTGGAACCTACGTGTAGCTGTGAACCGGAAGCCCTGGAGTTCTGACCAACTCCGGCATACCCCGAACGTCCTGAACCCTGTGGAGGACCACTCTGCACTGGTGGAGGTGCATATCTAATCTGCTGCTGAGGCGGTTTGCCTCGAAAGTTACCAAAGGATCCTGCCGATCGGGCCCTCTTCTGTTGTCCTTGATTAATCTGTCGATCTCTACGTTTCTCGGCCTGCTGCGCATAAGCCCGTCTGTGAGCAGCCATGCTCATGCGATCGAGAGCTACTCTTGCACAACCTCTCTTAGATAGTCATCAAGACCGTGATAAATCGGTACATAATATACTCTGCGTTGCTAACTCCTCTAGCTAGTAATGTCGTCTCTTTGCAATCTATTCTTTCACATCGGGTCGTGGGCGAAGGTCAGATATCATGGCCGCAGCAGGAATCGCCGCCGTGCTAAACTCTGGCCGGGCGACGTCGCAGAACTCCCCGAATGAAGCACCACCCCAGGTGATGATTGGGCCTGTGCCCTCGTAACCCTCTGTGCTCTACTCGCAGCTCCCTCGGCTGCCTTGCCCTTCTGGGCCCGGGTTGCCTTACGCGGAGGCATAACAGTAAGGGAAAGAAATACGTTAGAGGGGTCCAACTTATAACACAGCTCTAAGGCACGATCTCAGAGTGAGAAGAATGGAAACCAATCCTAAATATCCTATAGCCTCCTGATTATTGGTGTGGTGCACAACACACCGATAATCAAGACTCTACTAGATACGATCTCAGAGTGAGAAGAGTATGTACGTGAGGACGTACGTACAAAAGTTTAGGCCTTAAGTTAGGCTAGGAACGAAAATATTTGTGCACAGCTACCAAAGAGAATTGTTTTGGTTTACTTAAAAAGATAGTCACTCTATTTTTATACTACGGGTATTGTGTGACTTTTGTGAAAGAAACGAATCTTTTAAAGAGTTAATGTATGAAGTACTTTTGGGATAAAAACCCGAACTTGTTAACATAAAGTAGAAAGTACCTTGTGTGAATAACTTGATTGTGTTGGTTTGTGATAGCCTTGTAATACTTTCTTGTTGATTTGATAAGTAAACATGTTAGGATGCTACGTGTGTTAGTATCTTGTGATGTTTGTGTAAAGGGGTTTCCCTTGTTGTGCTTATGTTGTTTAACGATAAGCTGTTATGTTAGTATTATATCACTCACCTCTTGACATGATACCGGGGGTTAAGCTGCCCTCCGATGCGGGGTAATACTCAGGCAGTCTGTGTGACTATGATTCGAGGATACCTCATGCGGGTCCAGGGGACCTATGCGGAGCTACGAGAGTTCCAGGTTAGTGTGCGGCCTTTGTGGTCATGCGGTCTATGTGGCCATGCGGACTGCGAGTCCAGGACGTTGCCGGGGAGTAGCTACCCTCGATGCGGGGAATACCTCATGCGGGCCTATGTGAGTGGCCTATGCGGAGCTGCGGGAAGTTCCAGGACTAGACGCGCACATTTGATACTGCGGGCGAGTGGCCAGCTTCGATCATGTGGCGGTCTAGACAGACCTCATGATACAGTTTATGACCTTGTTGGTACTGTGGGTGTTAGTAGTCGGCTATGCCTTCGTACTTACCCCGTACGGTTTTATTATGACACAGGTGGGACCTGGTGTTCATGTGTATTCCTTGGTGCTTTTATATCATAGACTGCCGGCAGTGAGGAAGGTATTCCACGGGCATGATTGATGTTGTGGGCGTGAGACCCATAGTTATATTTGAGTGATGACTTTGAGGGCGTGAGTCCCTGACTTGACATGACTGCTTATTTATTGTGAACTGTAGTTTGGTTATCATATATGTCTCCTGCTTTATATAGACTACTATGATTTCATTTACGATATTTTGATTTCACATACTTGGTACTGTTATCGACCTCCTTCTGCGTTCATGCCGCAGTAGAGGTACACCGATTGTTGATCCTCGCCATGGAGTCACAATTCAGCGTTTGGGAAGCTCCGTTTCTCCGAGGCTTATCAGTGTCTGATCCTGTCGTTGTAGGTACTTGCATTCGTGGTATGGCGGGGCCTGTCCCGCCATTGTTGTCATATCATTCTTAGAGGTGCAGAAATCTGTGTGGCGGGGTTTGTAATAGGGGATATCGCTCAAGTTTATATATATATATAGGCCGAAAGGCAACTTTTCTCAGATAAACTGTTTTTATTTCATGTCTTGTTTTATATTACGCTGATTACTCTGATGTATGTCTACTTGGGTGCCCGGGGTAAGGAACCAGTCATGGGCCCGGGTTCGGGTCGTGACAGTCGCCCTCCCGTTCGTCACAATATTTCGTTTTCTGACAATTCCATAATTCCGATAAATTTTTACTCGTCTCAAACCTTAACATTTTTGAGTTCTTACGTACGTTCTTATAAACATATCCTGAAATTCCGGGGTGTAACAGTAATTTCAGGAACTCAATCAACTACCTTGTCAAGGCCAATGGTACTATCACAACATCTCCCGGGGAAGTTAGAGAATTGCTTGTGAAATTTTACAAGGACCTTTTAGGCACATCCCGATCCACTACCAACTTTGATCCCGAAGTATTCAACTCTGGCCCGAAGCTAAGTGAAGAGGATGGATTATATCTTTTCCATTTTATCTCCCCAAAGGAGATTTGGGAAGCTCTTTCCGATATAGGCAATGACAAGGCACCTGACCCGGATGTTTTTTCGGCTGCCTTCTTCAAGGATAGATGGAGAGATGTGGGACAAGACGTAGTAAGAAGTGTTCAAGCGTTCTTCTCATCCGGAGTTCTTTTGAAGCAGGTGAATCATACCATCATTACCCTCCTGCCCAAGACCGATCGGGATCCCAAGGTAAATGATTTTAGGCCTATTGGATTGACTAATGTGGTCTACAAGATCATAACAAAGATTTTAGTTAACAGAATGACAATGGTTCTTCCTACTCTTGTTGACAAATCTCAAGAGGCTTTTGTGAAAGGAAGAAACATGATGGACAATGTCTTTGTTGCACAAGAGCTTGTGAGAGGTTTTAATAGAGCTAGAGTCTCACCAAGGTGTATGCTTATGGTGGATCTTCGGAAAGCATTTGATACGGTCTCTTGGAGCTTCCTTGAGTCGGTACTAAGAGGTCTCAAATTTTCGGATAGATTTATAACATGGATCATGGAATGTGTTAGCTCAACTTTTTTCTCTCTTTCAATCAACGGGGAGCTACATGGTTACTTCAAGGGTAAGCGCGGCCTAAGACAAGGTGATCCTATGTCTCCTACGCTCTTTATCTTGTGCATGAAATACCTTTCGAGGATGCTAAAACTAAAGGCTGCGGCAAGAGCTTTCTCCTATTATCCAAAGTGTAAGAGATTGGGCATTACTCACCTTGCATTCGCGGATGACCTCATGCTTTTTGTCAAAGGAGATGTATCCTCAGTTGGGATTCTTATGGAGTGTCTTGAAGAGTTGGAGGCTGTCTCAGGGTTAACTCTTAACCCATCTAAATCCTACGTCTACATAGCGGGAGTGCATGATACAGTTCGTGACTTAATCTTGTCCAGAGTGGGATTCGGCATCGGTAACTTTCCGGTACGGTACTTGGGGATCCCTTTGTCCCCAATTGCAGTCTCGGTGGATCAGTTTGCTCCATTCACTAGTGCAATATCGGATTACATTCAGAAATGGGGGCATCACTCGCTATCTTATGCGGGAAAGCTGGAACTAATCAGGTCGGTCATTCAAGGTGTTGAGAGCTTTTGGTTCCGGGCACTTCCTATTCCCACCACAGTCCTCAACAAGGTACGGTCTGCATGCATTCAGTTCTTATGGGGAGGTAAACCACCAAGAGTCGCTTGGGATGTCATTTGTTTGCCCCAATCCGAAGGAGCCTTGGGTCTTATGAACATCAAAGAATGGAACCATGCCTTGCTATCCCGGACCATTTGGCAAACTCACACTGAGGCAGATTCCTTATGGGTCCAATGGATCAATAGCTACTATTTGAGAGGCCTATCATTTTGGGATTATGAGGTACGTCCTAGGGACTCCCCCTTATTCAAAAAAATTTGTGGGATCCGCGATAAATTTGTTTCCATCTTTGGTAGCCAAGGCAACGCAATTGCCGGCTTGGAAAAGTGTTGTACCAACGGAAAATTTGATTCTAGCCTCGTGTATGATATCTTGCGCATTCCGCAAGATAAAAAGCTTTGGATGTCACAAATTTGGAAAGGCTTCATTCCTCCTAAGTTCTCTTTCACAGTGTGGCTCACTTGTAGAAAGCGGTTATCTACAAAAGACACTCTTTCCTATCTAAACTTGGAGGATAAGTCTTGCGGGTTCTGCAAGAGAGCTAATAAGACAAGGGAGCACCTCTTATTTACTTTCCCCTACACCCGCTTGATTTGGAAGAGCATAAGGGAATGGTTGGGTATTAGAAGGGAAATGACAACTGTTGAAAGCTCTCTTAAGTGGATCAAGAAAGACCACCATGGGACAAGCATCCGAGCCAAATCTATCTTGCTTGACTTTTGCATAGTGGTCTATGAGATTTGGAGGACAAGAAATACATTGCTCTTTGAAGGCACAAGCTTACCGGCAGAGGAGGTCATTGCAAAGATTAAAACAACATCTTATAGAGTTCTCTATGATTTAATCCCCTCTTGTAATGGCACCTCTGAGTGACCGCCCCTCCTGTTATACCCCGTATTTCCAGAGTATGTACGTAAGGACGTACGTACGAAAGTTTGAGCCTTAAGTTAGGCTTGGGACCGAAAATTTTGTGCACAACACACGAAAGGAATCGTTTTTCGACGAAACATTTTACAAAACTTGCGAAGGGAAAATTCCGGCTATGTCATTAATAATTTTTGCGGATTTTTCCGAGAGACGAAATATTTTGGACCAACGAGAGGGCGACACTTGTCACCCTCTAGTGGGCGGTCAAGTTGGCCGATTGGGTCACGGTTTTTGGCCATGTTTTGTGCCTAAATCATGGGTCAATGTTTGTGAGGGAATTGTGGAGTAGGGCTAGGGGGCACTTGGGCAAATCTTGGCCCTCCACTTGCCCCCCACTTGGCTTGATCATGGCCATTGAACTCCCTATAAATACCCCTTTGTGAAGACTTCTTCATCCCAAAACTTTCCTAAGTCTTGAAAGCCCTCTTCCCCGCTTAGGGGAGTGTTTTCGTCCAAGCCTCCTCCCCCTGTGAGGCCCCCTTGGCCGAGAGCCCCTCCCCTTGGCCGAAAGTATCCCCACTCCAGGGGTGCTAGCCAAAACCTACCCCCCCTCCTTGTGGTGTTGTTCTCGTGAAAATACCCCCCCTCTTGGTAGAAAATACTCTCCAAGTATTGTTACTATACCAAAATACCTTAGCCTTATACCTTGTAGTATTCCAAAGTTACCTCTATACGTAAAGCCCGGAAATACTACCTTATGTCCTTTTAGTCTCAAACCGAAACCCTAAGGAAAATCTTCATAGCCGGTTGAAGTATTAAGAAGAAGTTGCGTAGAACTTCTAAGGGTTGTTTGGAGCGGGTTGAAGCGCCCAGAGTAGGAGCTAAACGTTGCTCAGGATCGACATTTAAACTTGGATAATTTTGGGCTTATCGAGGTAAATATCTTGTCTCCCTATTGTAATTGAGTTTACATACTACTGAAGTTTAAGAATTGAGTATAAGTATATACCAGGAAGGTATATAAGAAGGGAATTGAACTGTACTTACATAGAATTTGTATTCTGATGAGACTTGTGAAGTTTGTGGGTAGGGAAGTCTTGCTTGATTTTTCCGTAGAATCTTGTATCTAGATTTATTCTACCGAGTAGTCTAGACATTGATAGACTTGTATAACCATTATAGGTTGAAGTACTGCGAGTAGCGTATTCTACTCGTAGGGTGGAAAAGGCTAGCCGGACTACAGTACTTTGGAGCTATTTGCTAATAGTCGATAAATCGTCGCGAGTTATGTGATTCTTCCTATCCTCTTGAGCATGATATTTTAAAAGAATATATATATAGTACGGTAGACGTACGTGTGTTAACTGAACGTAGTTTTACGGCAATGTCTTTTGACTTAAGCCTGAATAATAAGAATCTTGAAGTATTTCAAAGGAATTAAGAACCGTTTTTGAAAGAAGAGTAATACTGGGTTTTAAAAGATTAAGAGTTATACTAGCTTTATGGGAAGTTAGGTATAACGGATTAAGAGAGATAAAAAGAATGGTTTATTGATTTTAGAAGTTAAGAGACTTGATCTTAAAAGATAAGAGACTTGACTTAATTATATTAATATGAATTTTGTTAAAAAAGTGTGAAACCTCATTCGTGAGTAATGAGTACTTGGTTTTTAAAAGGGATAATGTTTTACTGATTTCGGAAATCATAATAAGTATCGAACGAACCACTGCAGCGTTAATAAAGGGAAATGTTTTAACTAATTAAGTATTATTAAAACCAGTAGAAACCTCCATCTGCATAGAAGCTAAGATGAGGCAAAATGATATTACATTTCCTAGATCATGGCTGCTTTAATAAGATTGTTATAAACAAGAATAACCTACTCACATATAAGGCATATGTTTCTCAAATTGTTTTAAAGGAGAATTATATCATTATAAGTGATTAAAACTATGAACTACGAAACCTTTCAAAAACGAGAAACTTGAGTATTTGAAATTAGGCAAACTTGAACGTTGGAAAAGAATGTTGTTACTTGATTTTACAAAGAGAAGTGTTTTGATTTACTTAAGAAGATAGTCACTCTATTTTTATACTACGGGTATTGTGTGACTTTTGTGAAATAAACAGATCTTTTAAAGAGTTAATGTATGAAGTACCTTGTGTGAATAACTTGATTGTGTTGGTTTGTGATAGCCTTGTAATACTTCCTTGTTGATTTGATAATTAAACATGTTAGGATGCTACATGTGTTAGTGTCTTGTGATGTTTGTGTAAAGGGGTTTCCCTTGTTGTGCTTATGTTGTCTAACGGTAAGCCGTTATGCTAGTATTACATCACTCACCTCTTGACATGATTCCGGGGGTTAAGGCGCCTCCGTCGCGGGGTAGACTTCGGTGATGCAGGACCATGATTCGAGAATACCTCATGCGGGTCGGGGACCTATGCGAGCTACGAGTTCCAGTTAGTGTGTGGCCGCTTGTGGTCATGCGGTCTATGTGGCCATGCGGTGCGAGTCGGGGCGTTGCCGGGAGTAGCTACCCTCGATGCGAGGAATACCTCATGCGGGCCATTGGGTGGCCTATGCGGAGTCTGCGGAAGTTCGAGGACTGAAGCGCGCACATTAGATACTGCGGGCGAGTGGCCAGCTTCGATCATGTGGCGGTCTAGACAGATCTCATGATACAGTTTATGACCATTTGGTACTGTGGGTTTTAGTAGTCGGCTATGCCTTCGTACTTACCCGTGCGGTTTTATTATGACACGTGGGACTCGTGTTCATGTGTGTTCCTTGGTGCTTTTATATCATGAAGCCAGCGGTGAGGAAGGTATTCCACGGGCATGATTGATGTTGTGGGCGTGAGACCCATAGTTGTATTTAAGTGATGACTTTGAGGCGTGAGTCCACGACTTGACATATTTGCTTATTTATCAGGAACTGTTTGGTTATCATACATGTCTCTGCTTTATATAGACTACTATGATTTCATTTACGATATTTTCGGTTTCACATACTTGGTACTGTTATCGACCTCGCCTTGGCTGCGTTCATGCGCGGTAGAGTACACCGGTGTTGATCTGTTATACCGTATTTCAGGTATATGCGTGAGGGCGTGCGTGAAATTCAATTTCAAATTGGCTTGGCGAATTCTTTTTGTGCACAACACGGTTAGAGTCGTTTTTAAAAGCGTTTCCACGACTGCGTAGGAAAATTCCGGCTATATCATTTACTATTTTTGCGGATTTTTCCGAGAGACGAAACATTTTGGACCAACGGGAGGGTGACACTTGTCACCCTCATGGTGGACGGATTGGTGGCCGATTGGCTCACGTCTTGTGCCTTATTGGTGCCTTGTTTTGTGCCTTGTTTTGGCCTTGTTTTATGCATTGTTTTGAGCCATGTTTTGTGGAGTAGGGGATAGGGTGCACTTGGCTTGATCAAGGCCTTACACTTGCCTTGCACATGGCTTGATCTTGGCCATTGGTTGGCTTTTGGCTTTCCTATAAATACCCCCCCTTAGTGATGAACTTATTCATCCACTCCTCACTTTGTCTAAGCCTTGAAAACTCTCCCTCCCCTCTTGAGTGTTCTCGTCCTAAGCCTTCCCCCTTGAGTGGCCTTGTGGCCGAGAGCCTCCCCTTCCCCCCTTTGTGGTGCTAGCCGTGGGGTAACCCCCCCCCCTAGCCTAGTTGTTTTTGTATAATACCCCTCCCTTGTGGTATTGAAATACTTCTCCAAGTATTGTTATAATGCCCAAAATACCTTAGCCTTTACCTTGTAGGATTCCAAAGTTACCTCTATCGTAGAGCAGGAAATACTACCTTTTGTCCTTTTAGTCTCAAACCGAAACCCTAAGGAAATCTTCATAGTTGGTTGAAGTATTTAAGTAGAAGTTGGTTAGAACTTCTAAGGGTTGTTTGGAGCGGATTGGAGCGCACGGAGTAGGAGCTAAAACTTGCTCAGGATCGACATTATAACTTGGATAATTTTGGGCTTGTCGAGGTAAATATTCTTGTCCCCTTGTTATAATTGGAGATTACATGTTGTTGTATTATATAGTTGAAGTATACTATATATAGAACTAAGCTTAGTACTGCGGCCATGTCTTTTGTCTTAAGCCTGAGTTTAAAGAAAAGAATGAATCAGAACTACATGGACTGTATTCTGATGAGCTTGGTAGCTTGTTGTGTTGTAGAATTATACACGTCCGGTTAGACGTGTAAACCCCCCCCTGGTTGGCTTGGTAGCCGGCCTCGATAGAGGAGGAGATTTACGCTGTTGCGGGGGGGGGAGGTGCTGCCAAATTTTCTGTAGAACATGGAACCGTGCGGTTAGAAGTTAATAGACGTTTGTGGCCTTATAGGTGGAAGTACTACGAGTAGCGTATTCTACTTGAAGAGTGGAAACGGCTAAGCCGATTCTGATCTTGTGGGCGTTTTGCTTATTGTCGATAATCGTCGCGAGGTATGTGAACCTCTTCCTATCCTTCGAGCATGATGTTTTGTAAACTATGTAGTACGGTAGACGTACATGTGCTAAATGAGCTGGTTGGTTTAAAACATAGGGTGTTATAATAGCTTTATGGGAAGTTAGTTATAACGACTCTATATAGGTAAGAATGGTTTATTGATTGTAAAAGTTAAGAGACTTGATCTTGAAAGATAAGAGACTTAACTTGTTTTACTTGGTAATTAACTTTTTGTTAAAAAGTGTTGTGAAATCTCATTCGCGAGTAATGAGTACTTGGTTTTTAAAGGAATAATGCTTTAATGATTTCGGAAATGAGAATAAGTATCGAACAAACCACAGCAGCGCTAATAAAGGAAAGTGTATTGACAAATAACTAATTGTTATTAAAACCAGTAGAAACCTCCATCTGCATAGAAGCTAAGATAAGACAAAATGATATTACCTTTCCTAGATCATGGCTGCTGTAACAAGATTGATATGAAACAAGAATAAACGACTCATACATAAGACATATGTTACTCAATTGTTTTAAAAAGGGATTAAGACTATGAGTTATGAAACCTTTCTAAAATGAGAAACTTGAGCATTTGAAATTAGGTAAACTTGAACGTTTGGAAAATAAGGTTGTTACTTGATTTTACAAAGGGAAGTATTTTGGTTTACTTAAAAAGATAGTCACTCTATTTTTTATACTGCGGGTATTGTGTGACTTCTTGAGAAAGAGTGGATCTTTTTATAAAAGTCTAGAAGTATGGTAATTTGCTTGAGCTTGTTTGTGATAGCCTGGTTGTGTGATATATTGTTATTGTGATCACATGGACATGTCTACACCGATGCAGAATTCCGGGGGCATGTGGCCATGCGGCAGGGTTGATTACCCGATATATTGTTATTGAGGTCACATGGACATATCTGCCGTCACGCATTCCGGGGGCATGTGGTTATGTGGCAGGGTTGATCACCCAGTATATTGTTGTTGATGTTACATGGACGTGTCTACACCGATGCAGAATTCCGGGGGCATGTGGCCATGGGGCATTGTTATTATTGTTGCATCATGGACATGTCTACACCGATGCAAAATTCCGGGGGCATGCGGCTATGATGTAAGCATGATTGATGTTGTGGGCGTGAGACCCATAGTTATATTGAGTGATGACGTTGTGGGCGTGAGTCCCTGACTTGACTGCTTTTATGTTGCGTACTGTATGTTGGTTATCATACATGTCTCCTGCTTTATATAGACTGTTATGATTTAACTGCAGTATTTTGATTTCATGCCATACTGTTGCATCGACCTCGCTTGGGGCTGCGTTCATGCCGCAGGTAGGAGTACATCGGTAGTGGATCCTCGCTCTTAGGATCACAGTTCAGCGTATTGGGAAGCTCCGTTTCTCCGGAGGCTTATTCTTTGGTATGTGTTCCCTGAGTTGTAGGTTCTTGTACATTCAGGGGTATGGCGGGGCCCTGTCCCGTCATAGTTGTTGTAAATCTTAGAGTGCATGAAATGCCATTGTGTGGCGAGTTGTAAAAGGATTAAAGCATTGCGTTTTGAAAGAGTTGTATATATATATTTTATGGGAAGGTAACCGTTTGGTTGACCTGTTTTATGATCATATATCTTGTTTCTTGTTAAAGTTTTTATTTTCCGCTGGTTATCTCTGATGTTGTATCACTAGGGTTCCCGGGGTAAGGCACCAGTCACGGACCCGGGTTCGGGTCTTGACAAAGTGGTATCAGAGCAGTTAATCCTCGGAAGGTGTCTACAGACCGTGTCTAGTAGAGTCTTGATTATCGATGTGTTGTGCACCACATCTATAGTCAGGAGGCTGCAGGACATTTAGGATTGGTTTCCATTCTTCTCATTCTGAGATCGTGCCTTAGAGCTGTGTTGTAAGTTGGATCCCTCTGACGTATCTCGTTTTTACCAGTTATGCCTCCGCGCAAGGCAACCAGAGCCCAGAAGGGCAAGGCAGCCGAGGGAGCGGCTAGTGAGATCTGAGAGAATGCGAGCGCGAGCCGGACGATTACGAGATTGTGCTTGACGGCGAGTTTTGTAGCGCCGCCCGGCCCAGCGAGGTTAGAGGCTGCAGCGATGGCTGCGAGACCACGATACACGAGCCTCGTCCCGATGCAGGCGAGAGAGATGGGTTACAAGAGATGGCCCGATTCTTTGGCGAAGTCGTGGCGATATGAGGATAATTTGGATCTGGCGATTCAGTTCGAGCACCGATGGTTCACCCGGCGAGATAGTTTGAGGCTACGGGACTTTACGAGTTAGCCCGCGAGTTTTATTGGTCGAGGCACGAGGATGATCGCGAGAGTTCATCAAGCGATTCTGACAGTCGTGAGTGATCAAGGCTTGGAGACCGAGTCGGTGGTCTTAGGTTCGCGTCGGCCGCGTGATACCGCATGATCGGTTTGATTCGTGGGAGTTGTCACGGGAGAGCATGCGCTCCCACGGTATGGGGCGAGTTCTCGAGGCATTCTCACTCACTTCTTGCCTCCGCGGATGAGGAGCACGCCGGCAGATTTATGATCTTTGAGGCGAGAGGCGTCTGATTCGGGAGTACAACGTGGAGTTTGACTCGTTGGCTCGGTATGTCCCCGCTTTAGTGGCAACCATGGAGGACAGAGTACACCGTTACGTTACCAGGTTAGATGATGACTTAGCGAGGCTTGTTGGTGTAGCTCTTCACGGGCATGGACATTGCCGCATGCGAGCTCATGCACTAGGATGTAGTGCGGAGAGGTCGGCGGAATGACACGGATCAGCGAGAAGGGCGAGGACATCGTGGTCTTTTGGCGACTTTCGGCGGACCGCCTCAAGGCGAGCTAGTTATGTACCGCCCGATGCAGTGGTCCTCCGCGTCTTGAGGCAGTCGTGGCTCGAGGTTCGAGTTTCGAGGAAGTAGTGGTGTTGGCGAATCGATCACCCTACCTCGGTGTGGTCGATGTGGTAGACCGCATTTCGGGGAGTGTCGTGGTGCCAAGGGAGCTTGTTATTTTTGCGGCCAGCAGGGCCATTTTGCGAGGAACTGTCCGACCAAGGGTAGCACGGATGTTACGACTCAGCCTTCAGGATCAGTGGCTGGTTCATCACCTTCACTAGCTATGCGCCCTGCAGGGCAGGACTGTGATTAGAAAAGCGGAAGAGACAGGTATATCCTTAACCCTCTAGAGTTTTGGTATGCTTGTTATGATGGTCTCATTATTGTGTGCTATGTACGGAATAGCGTTGTGTTATTTGTGAGTAGAAAACATGGTTAGTTGGAAGGGTAAGTATGGGGGCATGGGAAGTGTGAACCTTAGAATATTTCACGATTGAGACCTTGCGGGTAAGGTCGTCTTGAGTAAAAGATTTATTTTATGTTTGACCTTTATCAGAGGGCGTAGTGTACGTGGGATATATTTGCGTGATCAGTCCATGGGTAATGTGAGATGGAAGTGGTAGCTTTCATGACTTGAATAGGTAAGATTGTTCCGGATCGGGGATCAAGGGTTTGACGCGATTGTGGGTCGGGTTGTGGACGTGTTGCGGGTCAACCCGTGCCGGATGAGTGGTCGGTTAGGTGGTCCGCGGTGGTAGGGTCACGAGGATGCTAGGCCCAAGTTTGTATGACCATCGTATGAGTTCGTGGATATGTTCAACCAGAAGCGGATCGTGGAGGCCGGGAACGGCCTTAGAGAAGATCGAAGTTAGTAAGATGACCAAGTTTGGAGGTAGTGACTCCAAGGGTTGGAAACAGAAGCGTTGACGGAAGTGTGGTACGGATACTAAAAAGAGTTCGAGTGTTCGAGAAGGGTACAACGAGATAGGGGAGAAGTGAACGTGTGTGATCGTTTCTTTTGTGAAATGAAGGTGTGAAGGGAGTATATTTTAGACCTCTGGTAAGGGGTTTTTGTGATGATTAGAGGTGTTTCCTCGTTGACTTGGGTTTAAGTATTTGTGCGTTTGTTATTTTATGGCCAGGTGTGGCGTGATTGTTTTCGTGCATATAGCAGTGAAGACTATACTAGCGCATGTTTGTGTTGAGACTTGAGAAGGAACATTCGGGACGAATGTTTCTAAGGAGGGGAGAATGTTATACCCCGTATTTCCAGAGTATGTACGTGAGGACGTACGTAGAAATTAATTTCAAATTGGCTTGGCGAATTCTTTTGTGCACAACACGGTTAGAGTCGTTTTTCGAAAGCGTTTCCACGACTTGCGTAGGAAAATTCGGCTATGTCATTTACTATTTTTGCGGATTTTTCGAGAGGCGAAACATTTTGGACCAACGGGAGGGTGACACTTGTCACCCTCATGGTGGAGCAGTTGATGGCCGATTGGCTCACGTCTTGTGTCTTATTGGTGCCTTGTTTTGTGCCTTGTTTTGGCCTTGTTTTGTGCATTGTTTTGAGCCATGTTTTGTGGAGTAGGGGATAGGGTGCACTTGGCTTGATCAAGGCCTTACACTTGCCTTGCACATGGCTTGATCTTGGCCATTGGTTGGCTTTTGGCTTTCCTATAAATACCGCCCCTTAGTGATGAACTTATTCATCCACTCCTCACTTTGTCTAAGCCTTGAAAACTCTCCCTCCCCTCTTGAGTGTTCTCGTCCTAAGCCTTCCCCTCCCCTCGAGTGGCCTTGTGGCGAGAGCCTCCCTTCCCTTTGTGGTGCTAGCCGTGGGTAACCCCACTAGCCTAGTTGTTTTTGTATAATACCCCTCCCTTGTGGTATTGAAATACTTCTCCAAGTATTGTTATAATGCCCAAAATACCTTAGCCTTTACCTTGTAGTATTCCAAAAGTTACCTCTATACGTAGAGCCCGGAAATACTACCTTTTGTCCTTTTAGTCTCAAACCGAAACCCTAAGGAAATCTTCATAGTTGGTTGAAGTATTTAAGTAGAAGTTGGTTAGAACTTCTAAGGGTTGTTTGGAGCGGATTGGAGCGCACGGAGTAGGAGCTAAAACTTGCTCAGGATCGACATTATAACTTGGATAATTTTGGGCTTATCGAGGTAAATATTCTTGTCCCCTTGTTATAATTGGAGATTACATGTTGTTGTATTATATAGTTGAAGTATACTATATATAGAACTAAGCTTAGTACTGCGGCAATGTCTTTTGACTTAAGCCTGAATTTAAAGAAAAGAACTGAACTGTAACTACATAGGACTGTATTACAGTAGACTTGGTAGCTTGTTGTGTTGTAGAATTGTACACGTCCGGTTAGACGTGTAAACCCCCCCTGGTTGGCTTGGTAGCCGGCCTCGATAGAGGAGGAGATTTACGCTGTTGCGGGAGAGTCTGCCAAATTTTACGTAGAACATGGGCAGTGCGGTTAGAAGTTAATAGCGTTTGTGGCCTTATAGGTGGAAGTACTACGAGTAGCGTATTCTACTTGAAGAGTGGAAGCGGCTGGCCAGATTCTGATCTTGTGGGCGTTTTGCTTATTGTCGATAATCGTCGCGAGGTATGTGAACCTCTTCCTATCCTTGAGCATGATGTTTTGTAAACTATGTAGTACGGTAGGCGTCGTGTGCTAAATGGTGGTTGGTTTAAAACATAGGGTGTTATAATAGCTTTATGGGAAGTTAGTTATAACGACTCTATATAGGTAAGAATGGTTTATTGATTGTAAAAGTTAAGAGACTTGATCTTGAAAGATAAGAGACTTAACTTGTTTTACTTGGTAATTAACTTTTTGTTAAAAAGTGTTGTGAAATCTCATTCGCGAGTAATGAGTACTTGGTTTTTAAAGGAATAATGCTTTAATGATTTCGGAAATGAGAATAAGTATCGAACAAACCACAGCAGCGCTAATAAAGGAAAGTGTATTGACAAATAACTAATTGTTATTAAAACCAGTAGAAACCTCCATCTGCATAGAAGCTAAGATAAGACAAAATGATATTACCTTTCCTAGATCATGGCTGCTGTAACAAGATTGATATGAAACAAGAATAAACGACTCACACATAAGACATATGTTACTCAATTGTTTTAAAAAGGGATTAAGACTATGAGTTATGAAACCTTTCTAAAATGAGAAACTTGAGCATTTGAAATTAGGTAAACTTGAACGTTCGGAAAATAAGGTTGTTACTTGATTTTACAAAGGGAAGTATTTTGGTTTACTTAAAAAGATAGTCACTCTATTTTTTATACTGCGGGTATTGTGTGACTTCTTGAGAAAGAGTGGATCTTTTTATAAAAGTCTAGAAGTATGGTAATTTGCTTGAGCTTGTTTGTGATAGCCTGGTTGTGTGATATATTGTTATTGTGATCACATGGACATGTCTACACCGATGCAGAATTCCGGGGGCATGTGGCCATGCGGCAGGGTTGATTACCCGATATATTGTTATTGAGGTCACATGGACATGTCTACACCGATGCAGAATTCCGGGGGCATGTGGTTATGTGGCAGGGTTGATCACCCAGTATATTGTTGTTGATGTTACATGGACGTGTCTACCGTCTGCAGTCGGGGCATGTGGCCATGGGGCATTGTTATTATTGTTGCATCATGGACATGTCTACCGTCGCAGAATTAGGGCATGCGGCCGTGATGCTGGCATGATTGATGTTGTGGGCGTGAGACCCATAGTTATATTAGTGATGACGTTGTGGCGTGAGTCACGGACTTGGCACTTTTATGTTGCGTCAGTATGTTGGTTATCATACATGTCTCACCTTTATATATTGTTATGATTTAAGCTGCAGTATTTTGATTTCACATACTTGGTACATTGTCTTGACCTCGCCCGGGGCTGCGTTCATCCGCGGTAGGAGTACATCGGTAGTGGATCCTCGCTCTTAGGATCACGATTCGGCGTATTGGGAAGCTCCGTTTCTCGGAGGCTTATTCTTTGGTATGTGTTCCACGAGTTGTAGGTTCTTGTACATTCGGGGTATGGCGGGGCCGTCGTCATAGTTGTTGTAAATCTTAAGTGCAATGCCAGATTGTGGCGAGTTGTAAAAAGGATTAAACTGTTCGTTTTGAAAGAGTTGTATATATATATTTTATGGGAAGGTAACCGTTTGGTTGACCTGTTTTATGATCATATATCTTGTTTCTTGTTAAAGTTTTTATTTTCCGCTGGTTATCTCTGATGTTGTATCACTAGGGTGCCCGTGGTAAGGCACCAGTCACGGACCCGGGTTCGGGTCTTGACATGATCCTCGCTCATAGGGTCACAGTTCAGCGTTTGGGAAGCTCCGTTTCTCCGGAGGCTTATCTTTGGTATAGTCCCCTGTTGTTGTAGGTGCTTACATTCAGGGGTATGGCGAGCCTGTCCGTTATTGTTGTCATATCATTCGTAAGTGCAGTAATCTTATTTGTGGACAAAGTTGTAAAAAAGGGATGTAACTGTTCTAGTTGTTATATATATATGCCGTAAGGCAACTTTTCGCAGAAAAACTGTTTTACACTTCACTTTATTCATGTCTTGTTTTATATTCCGCTGATTACTCTGATGTATGGCTACTTGGGTGTCCGGGGTAAGGCACCAGTCACGGGCCCGGGTTCGGGTCGTGACAAAAGTGGTATCAGAGCAGTTAATCCTCGGAAAGTGTCTACAGACCGTATCTAGTAGAGTCTTGATTATCGGTGTGTTGTGCACCACCAATAATCGAGAGGCTATAGGATATTTATGATTTGTTTCCATTTTTCTCACTCTGAGATCGTTCCTTAGAGATGTGTTATAAGTTGTACCCATCTAACGTATTACTTTCCACTACCGTTATGCCTCGCGTAAGAAACCGGCCCGAAGGGCAAAGCGATCGAGGAGGCTGAGTAAATCTGAGAGGGTTCTGAGGGCCAGGCCCAATCATCACACAGGTGGTGCTTCATTCGGGAGTTCTGCGGCGTCGCCCGGCCCAGCGAGTTTAGCGCGATGGCGGCGGTTCCTCTGCGGCCATAATATTTGAACCCGGTTCCACGGTGAGAGCAGAGAATATAGAGTGCACCGATATATCACGGATCTTGATGACTATCTAAGAGAGGTTGTGCAAGAGTATCTCTTGATCGAGCTTGAGCATGGCTGCGTGCGGGCTTATGCCTGCGGTAGAAAGCGTGAGATCGACGGATTAACGAGATCAGTGAAGAGGCGGAACAACGAGGTCCTTTGGTAACTTTAGAGGCGAATCGCCTCAGCAGCAGAATGAATATGCGCCTCACGCGGTCTGAGTGGTCCTCACGGGGTTCGGGGCGTTAGGTATGCGGAGTTGGTCGAACTCGGGGCTTCGGTTCTGCGGCTACGTAGGTTCCAGCCAACCGGGTTCAGTTTTTCCCCAGTGTTCATAGTGTGACAGGCGTCATCCCGGGGAATGTCGTCTTTTAGTTGGTACTTGTTTTACTTGCGGCCAGCAGGGCCATTTTTGCGAGAAATTTGTCCGACCAAAGGTGGCGCGGATGTAGAGACTCAGCCTTCGGGATCAGTGGCTAGTTAATCACCTTCCCTAGCTATGCGCCCTACGGGGCAGGATTGATTAGAACGACAAAGGGGAGTGAAGCGGTAGATACATGTATATCCTTGAACCCTCTAGAGATTAGTGTGATAAGATGAGTATATCTTAAGTGTTATGTTCAGATAACATTGTGTAAATTGTGATTAGAAATCATGGTTAGTTAACCGGGTAAGATTGGGGGATAGAGAAAGTGTGAGCCTTAGAGTTTTATAAGTGGAGACCTTAGAGGCAAGGCTATCTGAGTAAAAGATTACATTTATGTTTGACCCTTATCAGAGTGCATAGTACACGTGAGATATGTCTGTGTGATAAGTCCCGGGTGGTATGAAATGAAAGAAGGTAGTTGAGCTAAGAAGACCACTAGGTTTTCGTGACTTGATTGTGGGATTGTTCCGGATCGGGGAGCAAATGTTTGGCGCGATAGCGGGTCGGGTTGCGGACCGATCGCGGGTCAACCCGCGACCTGTTTTGTGATGGGGTCAGTTCGGGGTGGTCCCGCCAGGTGGTAGGGTCACGAGGGTGTTAGGCCCAAGTTTAGTTAACCATCGTACGAGTTCGTAGATGCGTTAGACCGATGGTCGGGCGATGAGGTCAACCCATCTTGTCCTTGATCGGGGTATTTACTCGTGAGGGTTATGCGAGATGTTATTTATCGGGAAGGTTGTAAGGCTGCACGGGGTGCCTACTTTCACCTTATGTCAGATAGTGAAGCCCAGGTTGTGGCTATTTCGTTTTCTGGAAGTTTTACCAGGCAGGGTTAGGAACTCAGGTGAGTCTCCGTATCGCATTCATCCTCGGGCCAGTGTTTGGTTTTCAGGGGTAGCTGTGAGGATTGTTGTCTCCTGTTGAGGGAGTGTTATATAAGCTACCATATCAGTATTCGGATATTGCCTTATGAAGCCTTGTAGGGGCGGAAGTGTAAGTTGTCGGTCGATTGATTCGATGTAGGCAAGGTTCAGATAGTTGGTTCATACTTGTTTCAGCAGGATGTGGATAGGGTGAAGCTTATCCAGAAGAGGTTATTGGCAGCTCAGAGTCAACAGAAGTCGTGCGGATAGCCGGCGACGACACTTAGAGTTCAGGTTGATGGTAGGATTTTCTTGAGGGTACCACCCCGGAGAGGGTGTGACGAGTTTTGGGAAACAGAGGAAACTTAGCCCGAGTTACTTTGGGCCTTTCAGATCATGTGAAGAAGTAGGCGGGTTGCCTATATGTTTATCACGACCGAACCGAGCCGTGGTAGTGCCTACCGGGCACCTGGTGATACAACATCAGAGAAAATCAGCGGAAATAAAACATAGACATGAAACAAGATACATTATAAGAAAAGCAGGCCCAAAGCGGTCGCCATGTATATACATATAATCGAAACGATTACAATCCTTTACAAACCTGCCACAATGCGTACTATGGACCTCTAAGAATGTAACAACAACCATGACGGGGCAGGCCGCTATACCACGAATGTACAGAACACAACTCGGGAAGCATGCAAAAGATAAGCCTCGAGAAAGCGGAGCTTCCAATATCTTTGGCGAGATCCTATGGCGAGATCCACCGATGTACCTCTACTGCGGCATGAGCGGCCGAAGGAGTCGATCTGGCAGTACCAAGTATGTGGCGAAAAATCTTGTAATGAAATCTCATTTCATCATTTTATAAAACCTTTGCGATAAATGTGATTATGCCAAGTAAGGGGCGCGTCCGAATAATCACTCGCATAACTATGGGTCTCGCGCCCGTAATATCACTCATGCGTGGAACTCATTCCTCATTGTCGGCGGTACATGATGTAAAACAACACCCGTATGTGAACTGAACACTAGATCACACTGCGTCGTCAAACCGATCGGGCGAGTAGAATCGCTCTATGCGGATCAAAAGCTAGTCATAAAACTTCACGGGCAAGTGCGGAAGCTAATTACAGATCAAAAGCTAGCGCATATGGCGAGGCAAGTACCAAAGCTAACGTGCCACAGCCAACCGTCTCACGAGATATGGAGGCAAGTATCTCAGCTATCTACTAGAGGCTACCGATACACGAAATGACGAACAAGTATCTAAAGTGTGCACGAACCACGCGTACAAATCAAGCCGTGATCGCTCAAATCGCTGCGGCAAGCCGTGGATTAGCGGTCCGTGGACTAACAATCTGAACCTCGCAATGACCGCGTGCCGGCATCTCGGAAGTCATGGCCATGAAACCATCCTGCGGGCGCGTGCGTGGAACATCAATCACGTCAGCATGTCCAAAGGAATAACAAGATGATACTCAAAGTGGACGCATACTCGTGGAAAATCCAACGCGTCAGTATGTCCAACAATCAATCAGATACATTTTTCCTTCCAAGTAACAGAAGGAGTTAGAGAGAAGTTTCTCTCACTAAGAAAACGCTCTCAACGTTTCCCTTAGTTGCTCCTTAGGTTTCTTCCTCTTCTTCCCCCCCCTTAGATTTTCGTTTTATTCATTATGTTTTGATTGATATTGTCCACAATATGAAAAAGTCTAAACGTTACCAACGTTCTCGCAATGATTCGGAGGTTGAGCGGTTCGGCTAAAGCTAGAACAAAGAAGAAAAAAAAAGAATGGCGATAGTCGACAATTGCCGAGAAAATCTTATTCCAATCTCGGACCCTTCTGTGTTGGTTCATGTTACTCCAGACTCGCGCTTTCCTTTAGAAAATGTAGTAGATGATTCTATGCTACAAAGGATACATGAATGGGGCAAAAATATCGAAATTGAAAGCTTGGATATTAGTGAGTTTGAAGCGAGAACTTAAGCCAAGACCATTAGCGCCCTAATGCTACTATGGTGGTTGATCGTTCCACGGGCCAATTTGTTGGTAAAGGGATCATTTCGGAAGAACTAGACAGTCACTCCAGCATTAGTACCCCGACACTACCTGGAAATTCTCTCAGGTTTGCGGAAAAGGGTTAAAATCTAGGCGGACATCGCGATTGGTGAAGCGAGACACGATGGAATTCTAGTCTGAGCAAGGTCGGGCGTGGGTCAAAGGTTCTTGGCGGGTTGTGCGGTGTTCATGGGTCCAAGAGTAATCATGTCTTGTTTGATTAAGTCGGTTGAAAGCATTGATGGTACTTTATCCCCAAGAAGTTCAACGCGGGTGTCGAGAGCAAACTTCAATGCCCGGGAAAGCGATGTGACTACTCTGTGCGGGTCGGGTCTTGGGTCAGAAGGCTAAGGCGGGTCACGAGGATAATAATGATACTAGGAATATGCACTATATGCAAGGATCAAGATCAGATGTGGAATACGAAGGGGTTTCTAGCCCCAAGGTTTCTAACGTCATTATTGAGAGTCTTGGCGTCAAACTTTAATGCCGCGGGCATCAAGTTTACACTCCCAACTACGGGCCTTAATGATGGTCTGATTTCCAAGGCGGGGCAGGGGGATTACCTAGGGGCATTAACTACCCCCGTTTTACAAGGAGCTAAGTCAATGGTGGGTTCCAACGTTTTGATTGAGGGTGCCGAGGCGTCGCACATTTATGAGGCGGGCACCAACGACTCTCTCATAAATCCGGTACTTTATGATGGTCTTAGTTCCAAGGCGGATCAGGGGGATATTCTAGGGGCATTGACTACTCACGTTACACGAAGAGCCAAGTCAATTGTGAGAAACAAAGCTATTTCTTTGTCCAAGGAGCCTAGGAACTCCACAACCATCATTAATCACGAGGCCAGTCGGCATTGAATGTGGCGGTATCGATGACTCTCTAATAACTCAGGGACTTTATGATGGTCTTGGTTCCAAGGCGGATCGGGAGGACAATCTAGGGCATTGACTACTCACGTTACGAAGAGCCAAGTCAATTGTGAGAAACAAAGCTATTTCTATGTCGAGGAGCCTAGGAACTCCATAACCATCAATGAAGCAAGGCCGAGGTCAACATTGAATGAGGCGGGATTCAATGTGCCTTCGTGATTTGTTATACCCGTTTTCAGTATATGCGTATGGGCGTCGTCTGGAAATTTGAGCCTTAAGATAGGCATTGGATTCGAAATTTGGGCACAAGTGCGATTAAGTCGTTTTTACGGCGAAGCGTTTCCCTGACTTTCGTGAAAATTTCGGCTATGTCATTTATAATTTTTGCGGATTTTTCCGGTGGCCGAAACATTTTGGACCAGCGGGAGGGTGACATGTGTCACCTGCATTAAACAAATGGATTGGCTTGGGCGATTTGGGCGTCAAGAGCCTTGGTTGGCCTTGGCGATTGGCTCCCTCTTTTGTGCCTTGCTTTGTGGCTTGTTTTGTGGAGTGTTTTGTGGAGTAGGGTTAGGGTGCACTTGGCGATCTTGGCCTTACACTTGCCTTGCACTTGGCTAGATCTTGGCCATTGGTTGGCCTTTGGTTTTGCTATAAATACCCCGCTGTGAAGACTTCATTCGTCCACAAATGTTTCCAAGTCTTGAAATCCTCCCTCCCTCTTGTGGCTCTCGTAATAAGCCTCTCCCCTCCTCCTGGTGGCCTTTGGCCGAGAGGTCTCCACTCCCTTGTGGTGTCTGGCCAGTGGTACCCCCACTGCTAGTTACTTTACTATAATACCCGTTGTTTTGGTATAGAAATACTCTCCTAGTATTGATATAATGACCAAAATACCTTACCCTTATACATTGTATTATTCCAAATGTTACCTCTTTGCGTGAAGTGCGGAAATACTACCTTTTGTCCTTTAGTCTCAAAGCCAAAACCACTGAGGAAAATCTTCATTGTTGGTTGAAGTTTTGGAGTAAGTTAGTTAGAACTTAAGGGTTGTTTGGGCGGTTGGAGCACTCGGAGTAGGAGCTAAGCGTTGCTGAGGATGGACTTTATACTTGGATTTTTTTGGTATTATCGTGGTAAACTCTACTGTCATTCTATTGTGATTGGAAATTACATGTTGTTGATTATATAGTTGAAGTATACTATATATAGTCTTGAGCGTAGTTAGTTGGCAATGTCTTTTGACTTAAGCACTGAAGAATCTGAGTAGTAGCGTAATTACATGGGAGTGTATTCTGATGGAGCTTGTGTCTTGTGTAGTAGAATTATGCAGCGTCCGGTTAGGCGTGTAAAACCCCACTGGTTGGCTTGGTAGCCGGCCTCGATAGAGGAGGAGATTTCTGTTGTTGCGGGAGAGTCTTTGCAATTTTACGTAGAAAGATAGAAACTTGTGTTTTGGGGTTAATAGGCGTTTGTGGCCGTTATAGGTGAAAGTACTCAGAGTAGCGTATTCTCCTCGAGGAGTGGAAAGGGCTAGCAAGGTTGTAGTACTTGGAGCTTTTTGCTTATTGTCGATAATCGTCGCGGTATGTGAACCTCTTCCTATCTCTTCTAGCATGATATGTGTGAACTATGTAAATGCAGTGAGCGTCATGTGTTAAGCGTGTTTGATTGTTCTTAAAACATAAAGTGTTATAACGGCTTTATGGGAAGTTGGTTATATGACTTTATGTAGGTAAGAAAATACTTTGTGGTTTTAAAAGGTAAGCGATGTGAATTATAAGCGGCTTGTTATAATAAAGGACTTGATGTATTTCAAAGATTTATAAATCGTTTTGAAGGAGAGTAACACTTGATTTTAAAGGTTTTTAAAGAGTTATACTAAGCTTTATGGGGAGTTAGGTATAATGTCTTAAGAGAGTAAAGAAAATGGTTTCTTGATGTTAGAAGTTAGAGACTTGATCTTATAAGATAAGAGACTTAACTTATTTGTTTTAATGTGAATGTTTGTGTGAAACCTCATTCGTGAGTAATGAGTACTTGGTTTTATTTAAAGGGATAATGTTTCTTGATTTGGAAATCAGAATGTGTATCGACAGGACCCTGCGGCGTTAATAAAGGAAAATGTATTGAATAATGATGAATTGTATTAAAACCGGTAGAAACCTCCATCTGCATAGAAACTAAGATGAGACAAAATGATATACATTTTCTAGATCATGGTGCGGTAATAAGAATGTTGTAAACAAGAATAACCTACTCTCGTGAGACATATATTACTCGATTGTTCTAAAAGGAATCAAGTGATTAAGTTTGGGAACTATGAAACCATTTGAAGATGAGAAGCTTGAGTAATTGAAACTAGGCAAGCTGGAACTTAGGAAAGAATCTTTGTTACTTGATTTTGAAAAGGAATGTGGGTTGGTCATTCTAATACTACGAATTATCGGGTGACTTTTATAAAAGTAATGGATCTCTTTTAAAGAACTTAACGTATGTAGTACTTTGGGGTTAAAACCCGGACTTTGGTATAAATGGAAGTACTTTGAGTTGTTGTGAAACTTGTCTATGCTTGTTGTTGTGAAACTTGTCTATGCTTGTTGTTGTGAAACTTGCCTATGCTTGTGATGATAGCCTTTGTTGTGCAAGTGTGGTATTTACGTATTCTGCGCGTCTCTCGATAGAGGCGGTTGACTTGTTGAGAACTTACTTGGGCGTCTTTGGCGGTGATGGAGAATTCCGCGGGTATGTTTCCATTTTGATTCTTGTCTTGTTGTTGATATCACATGGGCATGTCTGCCGTCACGATTAGGGGCATGCGGCCGTGCGGCGGGTTGATTACCGATATATGGTTATTGCGCAACATGGGCGTGTCTACCTGCCGTCTGATATTCGGGGACATGTGGCCGTGCGGCGGGATTGACCACCGGTATATTGTTATTGAGGTTACATAGGCATATCTGCCGTCACGATATTCGGGGGCATGTGGCGTGCGGCCATTGTGTGTTGCATCATGGACATGTACCTGCCGTCACGATATTAGGGGCATGCGGCCATGATCACGAACATGATGGATGTTGTGGGCGTGAGACCCGTAGTTATATTTGAGTGATGACTTTGAGGCGTGAGTCACGACTTGACATGACTATTTTTATGTTGTGAGCGTAAGTTTGGTTATCATACATGTCTCTGCTTTTATAGACTAGTATGATTTCATTTCTGATATTTTCTGATTTCACATACTTGGTACTGTTATCTTGACCTCCTTGAAGTGCGTTCATCTGCGGTAGAAGTCGTCGATGCGTGAATCCGCTCATAGGATCTCATTTCGGCGTGTTGGAAAGCTCAGTTCCTTGGAGGCTTATCTTTGGTATGTTTCCACTGAGTTGTAGGTTCTTGTACATTCGGGGTATGGCGAAGCCTGTCCGTCATAGTTGTTGTAAATCTTAGAGTGCATGCCTTTGTTGTGGCGGGGTTTGTAAAAGGATAAGCGTTGATTTTTATGTATATCTTGTGGCTTATTTTGGTTGCTTTGTTTATTTATTATATCTCTTGTTTCATGACTCGTGTTTTATTTTCGTGGTTTTCTCGATGTTGTATCACTAGGGTGTCGGGGTAAGGCACGATATGGGCCGGGTTAGGCGTTACAAAGTGGTATCGAGCGATTAGTCCTCGGAAAGTGTCTGAGCCGTGTCTAGTAAGTCTTGATTATCGATGTGTTGTGCACCACGTCTATGTCGAGCTATAGGACATTTAGGATTGGTTTCTATTCTTCTCATTACGAGATCGTGCCTTAGAGGTGAGTTATGAGTTGGATCCTCTGACGTATTCCTTTACATTACGATTATGCCTCCGCCGGCGGCCAGGCCCAGTGGGTAAAGCGGCCGAGGAGCTAGTGAGATCTGAGAGAATGCAGGCGGCGTCGATGCACGAGCAGTGCCAGGCGAGTTTGCGGCGCGCCCGGCTGGCGAGTTTAGGCGCGGCCGTGGCGTGAGACTCTGATACACGAGCCTCGGTCCTGATACGGAAGCGGGAGATGGGTCCTGAGAGATGGCGATTATTGGCGAGGTTGTGGCGATATGAGGCAGTGGATCACGGCGATTCAGTTCAGCGGCTGTGGTGCGCGAAGCGAATAGTTTGAGGCTACGGGACTTTACGAGTTGTAGCCGCGAGTTTTATGGGTGAGGCACGAGGATGATCGCGAGAGTTCATCCGTCGATTCTGAAGGATCGTCACGGGTGATCAAGGCTTGAGACCGAGTCTGTGACCTTGGTTCGCGTCGGTGCGTGATACGCGATCGATTGGTTTGATTCGTAGGAGCTTTCGGGAGAGCATGCACCTCAGCGGTATGGGATGAGTTTTGGGGGCTTTTCTCACGCACTTCTTGCCTCCGCGGATGAGAGGCCACGCGGGCGACAATTTTTATTCTTGAGGCGAGAGAGGCGCCTGTCGAAGTACAATGTCGAGTTCGATTCTTTGGCTCGATATGTCCACTGCACTAGTTGCGAATATGGAAGATAGGGTGCATCGCTATGTCGCGGGCTCGATGATTACCTAGCGAGAGTTGTTGGTGTTTCTCTTGGCGGGCATGGACGTTGCCGCGTTGAGCTCATGCTGTTGAAGTGCGAGGCGCGAAGATCGGCAGGTGGACGGCTTTGAGAAGAAGGCCAAGGCGGATATTTTGGCGACTTTGGCGGACCGCCTCGGCGGCGAACTAGTTATGTACCTCGCCATTGCGAGTGGTCCTCCGCGACGCCGGGACCGCAGGATATTCGGGAAGCGGTCGGGCTCCCGAGTTTGAATGTTGGGGAGTAGGGTGTTGGCGGTCTGATCACCCTACCGGTGTGGTCGATGTAGTAGACCGCATTTGAAGTGTCGTAGTACGAGGAGCTTGTTATTCTTGCGGCCAGCGGGGCCATATGGCGAAGGCGTCAGGCGAGGGTGGCGGTAGGATAGCCTGACTACTAGGCGATTGCGGGCCACGGTAAGTCGCGGTGGAAGTTCGATTTTAGCGGTCCTTGAAGCGCCTAGTTTGAGTATATCCTTAACCACAGCAGATACTTGTATGTATTGATGTTAATGATGTGTTAAGTGTTATGTTCGGATAGCTTTGTGCTATAGTGTGATTTAAAAATCTGGTTAGTGTGAGATGGAAGTGGTAGCTTCCGATGTGTCCGTGTCGAGGCGGAAGTTGGCGCTACGATGGGTCGGGTTGGGGCCATGTTGCGGGCCAACCCGCGTCCGTTCGAGGAAGGGTCAGCTGCAGGTGGTCGCCGGTGGCGAGTCCGCGAGGTGCTAGGCCCAGTTTAGATGACCACGTCGTATGAGTTCGTGAATCGTTCGACGAATCGATTAGTGAAGGCGGGAATGGCCTTGAAATCGAGATTAGTGAGATGACCAAGTTTGGAAGTAGTGATTCCAGGGTGGGAAAGCGAGCGTTGTGAAGTGTGGTGCGGATACTAGACGAGTTCGGGTGTTGAGGCAGTGCTGCGAGAAAGGAGAAGTGAATGTGTGTTTTGTGGCGATTATGGCATGATTGTTTTAAGTAAGTATAGCGGTGAAGACTATATTGCTTTGTTTGTTTTGAGACCTAGAAGGAACATTCGGGATGAATGTTTCTAAGAGGAGAATGTTATACCGTTTTTCGGTATATGCGTATGGGCGTCGTCTGAAATTTGAGCCTTAAGATAGGCATTGGATTCGAAATTTGAGCACAGTGCGATTAAGTCGTTTTTACGGCGAAGCGTTTCCCACGACTTTCGTAGAAAATTCCGGCTATGTCATTTATAATTTTTGCGGATTTTTAAGTGGTGAAACATTTTGGACCAGCGGGAGGGTGGCGTGTGTCACCCTGCATTGGAAACAAATGGATTGGCTTGGGCGATTTGGGCGTCAGGCCTTGGTTGGCCTTGGCGATTGGCTCCTCTTTTGTGCCTTGCTTTGTGGCTTGTTTTGTGGAGTGTTTTGTGGAGTAGGGTTAGGGTGCACTTGGCTTGATCTTGGCCTTACACTTGCCTTGCACTTGGCTAGATCTTGGCCGTTGGTTGGCCTTTGGTTTTGCTATAAATACCCACGCTGTGAAGACTTCATTCGTCCACAAATGTTTCCAAGTCTTGAAATCCTCCCTCCCTCTTGTGGCTCTCGTCCTAAGCCTCTCCCCTCCCTCCTAGTGGCCTTTGGTAGAGGTCTCCACTCCCCACTTGTGGTGTCTGGCAGTGGGGTACCCACTGCTAGTTACTTTCGTATAATACCCCTTGTTGTGGTATAGAAATACTCTCTAGTATTGTTATAATGCCCAAATACCTTAGCCTTATACCTTGTAGTATTCCAAAAGTTACCTCTTTGCGTGAAATGCGGAAATACTACCTTTTGTCCTTTTAGTCTCAACCAAAACCACAGGAAAATCTTCATTGTTGGTTGAAGTTTTGGAGTAAGTTGGTTAGAACTTCTAAGGGTTGTTTGGGCGGATTGGAGCACTCGGAGTAGGAGCTAAAGCGTTGCTCGGGATCGACTTTATACTTGGATAATTTTGGGCTTATCGGGGTAAACACTCTGTCCTTCTATTGTGATTGGAAATTACATGTTGTTGATTATATAGTTGAAGTATACTATATATAGTCTTGAGCGTAGTTAGTTGGCAATGTCTTTTGACTTAAGCTGAAGAATCTGGTAGTGAGCTGGTAATTACATGGGGGTATTCTGATGAGACTTGTGTCTTGTGTAGTAGAATTATGCTGCGTCAGGTTAGGCGTGTAAAACCCCCACTGGTTGGCTTGGTAGCCGGCCTCGATAGAGGAGGAGATTTCTGTTTGTTGCGGGAGGAGAGTCTTTGCCGAATTTTGGGTTGAAAGATAGAAACGGGTGTTTTGGGGTTATGACTCGTTTTTGACCGTTATAGGTGAAAGTAAGAAGAGTCGCGTATTACTCGAGGAGTGGAAAAGGGCTAGCAAGGTTGTAGTACTTGGAGCTTTGCTTATTGTCGATAATCGTCGCGAGGTATGTGAACCTCTTCCTATCTCTTCTAGCATGATATGTGTGAACTATGTAAATGCGGTGAGCGTCGTGTGTTAAGCGTGTTTGATTGTTCTTAAAACATAAAGTGTTATAACGGCTTTATGGGAAGTTGGTTATAACAGCTTTATGTAGGTAAGAAAATACTTTGTGGTTTTAAAAAGGTAACTGATGTGAATTATAACTGGCTTGTTATAATAAAGGACTTGATGTATTTCAAAAGATTTATAAATCGTTTTGAAGGGAGAGTAACACTTGATTTTAAAAGGTTTTTTAAAGAGTTATACTAAGCTTTATGGGGAGTTAGGTATAATGTCTTAAGAGAGGTAAAGAAAATGGTTTACTGATGTTAGAAGTTAAGAGACTTGATCTTATAAGATAAGAGACTTAACTTATTTGTTTTAATGTGAATGTTTGTGTGAAACCTCATTAAGTGAGTAATGAGTACTTGGTTTTATTTAAAGGGATAATGTTTCTTGATTTGGAAATCAGAATGTGTATCGACAGGACCAACTGCGGCGTTAATAAAGGAAAATGTATTGAATAATGATGAATTGTATTAAAACCGGTGAAACCTCCATCTGCATAGAAACTAAGATGAGACAAAATGATATACATTTTCTAGATCATGCTGCGGTAATAAGAATGTTGTAAACAAGAATAACCTACTCTCGCGTGAGACATATATTACTCGATTGTTCTAAAAGGAATCAAGTGATTAAGTTTGGGAACTATGAAACCATTTGAAGATGAGAAGCTTGAGTAATTGAAACTAGGCAAAGCTGGAACTTAGGAAAGAATCTTTGTTACTTGATTTTGAAAAGGAATGTGGGTTGGTCATTCTAATCTACGGTGTCGGGTGACTTTTATAAAAGTAATGGATCTCTTTTAAAAGAACTTAACGTATGTAGTACTTTGGGGTTAAAAGCAGGACTTTGGTATAAATGGAAGTACTTTGAGTTGTTGTGAAACTTGTCTATGCTTGTTGTTGTGAAACTTGTCTATGCTTGTTGTTGTGAAACTTGCCTATGCTTGTGATGATAGCCTTTGTTGTGCAAGTGTGGTATTTACGTATTCTGGCGTCTCGATAGAGGTCGGTTGACTTGTTGAGAACTTACTTGGGCGTCTTTGGCGGTGATGGAGAATTCCACGGGTATGTTTCCATTTTGATTCTTGTCTTGTTGTTGATATCACATGGGCATGTCTGCCGTCTGATGTTAGGGGCGTGCGGCCGTGCGGCGGGTTGATTACCGATATATGGTTATTCTTGCAACATGGGCGTGTCTGCCGTCTGATGTCCGGGGACATGTGGCGTGCGGCGGGATTGACCACCGGTATATTGTTATTGAGGTTACATGGGCATATCTGCCGTCACGATGTCCGGGGCATGTGGCCGTGCGGCGCATTGTGTGTTGCATCATGGACATGTCTACCGTCTGATATTAGGGGCATGCGGCCGTGATGCGAACATGATGGATGTTGTGGGCGTGAGACCCGTAGTTATATTTGAGTGATGACTTTGAGGCGTGAGTCACGACTTGACATGACTATTTTTATGTTGTGAAGCGTAAGTTTGGTTATCATACATGTCTCTGCTTTTATAGACTAGTATGATTTCATTTCTGATATTTTCTGATTTCACATACTTGGTACTGTTGTCTTGACCTCGCCGGGGCTGCGTTCATCTGCGAGTAAGTACATCGATCGTGAATCACTCATAGGATCTCATTTGGCGTGTTGGAAAGCTCAGTTCCTTGAGCTTATCTTTGGTATGTTTCCCTGAGTTGTAGGTTCTTGTACATTCGGGGTATGGCGAGAGCCTGTCCGTCATAGTTATTGTAAATCTTAAGTGCATGTATTTGTTGTGGCGGGGTTTGTAAAAGGATAAGCTGTTCGGATTTTTATGTATATCTTGTGGCAAGCTTGTTTTGGTTGCTTTGTTTATTTATTATATCTCTTGTTTCATGACTCGTGTTTTATTTTCATTTGGTTTTCTCGATGTTGTATCACTAGGGTGTCGGGGTAAGGCACGATGTGAGCCGGGTTGGGCGTTACATGATTCAAGTCAGCAACCAGTATTTCTTTAAGTGTCACGATGAAGCCTTACTACTTTAGCTAGTTTGCTAAGTGGAACCAATCTCGAAATCACACCACTCCTTTCGTCTTTAACACTTCCTCGGATTCGAGTAGAGTTCTAAACTTCCCCCTCTCTCATCTAATACCACTTCTACTTCACTGAATTTCACAACACCACAGCTTACATCTCATCTTCCTTCATTCCTTGAAAACCAACCTAAATTCCTACCCTCCCAAATGGCGCATAAATCATCTCTTATTGCAGGCCCAAGCTCATCCCTTCTACCCTTCCCCCTCTGCCTATACCTCCGGATATACCTCCCGATGATTTACACACTAATGCACCTTCTAAACCACCTCGTATCCCTACCACGGCCTGACTACAACAATCTTCCCCCAAGCCATGGCAAGGTCCCTTCCTCACAAAAGACTTATCTTTGAGTCTTTGCGGGAACTAGGATTGAGGCAAAGGTATGAAGTTACAATTTATTGAACAACAAGGAGGAAGTAAATATAGATCTTTGAGGATGAAGTTCCTTTCATAGAAACTTGGGGCTATTGCCTAATAGGTTGCTTAGGTCCTTTCGGAAGAGAAGCGTGAATCGATTGTGAAAGGATGGGGAGTTAAATGCCGTATTATACCATATGGCAAAGGTGGGCCAGTGTTCAAATTCATGACGGAGGAAGAAGCGCACTAATGTACTTCACGGAGGCCCTTATATGGTCTGGGAAAACCATGATGCTCAAGGAAATTTATCAATAAAGGAGTTCTTATAACGGATGATTTGTTTATGGACATTCCTATTTGGGTCACTTTCCGGACATTCCCCTTTCTATTTGGAGTCTGCGGGCCTTAGTAAGATTGCTTCACGTGTAGGAAAACCTCTACTGCGACCAATATACTAAGGAAGGTCTAAAATGAACTATCACGAGTTAGTGGAAGTGGATGTTAGCGAGGAGCGGATAATGGATTTTGTCGTCAATCTCCCGATAACGAAAGTATACTCAAAGGGTAAACTATGAAATTACCGGACTTTTGCTATCATTGTGCGGCTTTTGGACCTGACCACTTGAAGTGTAGGAAGGCGAGGATGATGTCAACATTGAAGAAGCTCGAACCATGCAATCACGAGGTCCCCTGCAACAAGGATGATTCTATTAGTTTGAAGGTCAACAAAGTGCAGGTGGAACCAACCCTCCCCCTCATCCACAACTTCTCAACACCCGTAGATGCTGATAACTTGATGGACATTGAAGAAAGCGTGCACCTGACACCTCGGTGCAGGAAGCTTGGGAGAAGTATCACGTCGCGGGTCCTCCGGTTTAGGTCATTACGGCCCATCGTATTTGCGGGACTCTCTGCAAAGTCCTCACTGCCTAATTCTCACAATGGCGATTACACAACATGTTAGGATGAGGGTGAGTCAAAACATTACGATTACGAGATGCCTATGAACCCGCCACGCCGTTGGATGAAGTTACATTCAGCGGTGCTACGGAAGGCTCGACTTGTGTCAAGTAACGTTAACTTTGAGCGAGGAACATAGCTTGGCTGGTACACAAGTTATGGCTTCGGCAACAAAGATGATGGATGGCAGAGGTTTCGTCCAAAGAATGGGCAGCGTTGGGAAGCGAAAGCGACTAAAGCGCGAGGTCTTAATAAAACCTCCTTTGTTTCCTTATGAAAATACTTTGTTGGAATGTCAGTGGTCTTTGCGGACAAAGGGATAGAGCTGCCACAAGCTCTAGTATGTAGTATCACAAAACAGCATGGCCAGTGGCTATGATTTGTTTATTGGAAACTAAGCTATCCTGACAACGGAGAGTCTTTCTACTCGAAGATTAGCGTGGAAGTTTTGCTCAAATTTGGAATTCATTGGAGGCGGTAGAATGCTATTACTTTGGGATCCATCCGGGGTTTGTTGCGAAGTGCTTGGTATGGACTCTCGGCATATCCGTGTCGAGCAAGTTGCAATATAACACAAGTGTCCTTCCTTGCCACATTTGTGTACCGGTTTATAGCATCTCGGATAGAAGGATGCTTTGGCATCACCTTTCTCACTTGGGCGTTGGCGTGATAAGCCTTGGATGATTATGGGAGATTTCAACACTTACTGCAACCCTAATGATAAGGTGGGGGTCCTCATCTCACGCCTTATGCACTTAGGGATCTTGGAAATTCGAAATTCTCATGGACTAGAAAAGGCTCCTTCGTCAGGTTCCTTCTACACTTGGGCGAATGGTTCGATTTGGTCTAAGCTTGATAGAGTGTTGATGAATCAAAATTGGGTGACTTGACCTTAGAATGCAAGGCCAATTTCATGCCTATGGGCAGTCTCGGACCAGCATCTGTGATAGCCACGATTATTGCATCTATAATGTTGGGAAAGCGTCCTTTCAAGTTCATGAATATGTGGCTTTCTTTGACCTTTGAGAACATTATGACTTCATGTTGGAGACAAGACATATAAGTCTTGCTCGATTCGTCCTTGCCTCCAAATTGAAAGCCTTGAAGCAACCTTTAAGGGCTTTGAACATAAGTGACTTTGGAGGTATCGAACAAAGAGCAAAAGGGCAAACATAGAGTTCAAGGAGGCTATCAATGCACATGGAAAATCCCTTTGATGAGGAGCTTAAAGCGAGGTTAAGTCCTCGAGCTGAAACAAATACCTTCTTTGGAAGTGAAAGACCTTACGTAAGGCGAAGTCAGTAAGCACTTGATTGGAAGTGATAGATGTTCCAAATACTTTCATAGTTTGATCAAAGGAGTAATGTCGGGAACTCCATTAACTTTCTTGTTAAAGCTAATGGTACTATCACTACGTCACGGAAGAAGTCGGAAGTTGCTTGTTGAATTTTACAAAGATCTATTAGGTACTTCAGGCCACCAACTTTGATTACGATGTGTTCAACTATGGCCCTAGTGAGTGAAGAAGAGAGATTCTGACTTTGCATTTCATCACCCCAAAGGAGATTTGGGAAGCACTCTCTGATATAGGCAATGACAAGGCACTGGCCAGGATGGTTATCACGGTGCCTTGAAGAATAGATGGAAAGATGTGGGCCGTGATGTTGTAAGATGTGTCGAGTTCTTCTCTCTTTGGAGTTCTTTTGAAGCGAGTTAATCATACCATCATTACCTGCTGCAAAAAGCGACCATGATCCCAAGGTAAATGATTTGGGCCCGTGGATTGACTAATGTGATCTATAAGATCATCACGAATTCTAGCTAACAGAATGGCATTGATCCTTCCTTATCTCATTGACAAATCCCAAGGGGCTTTTGTGAAAGGAAGAAACATGATGGACAGCGTATATGTGGCACAGGAGCTTGTGAGAGGATTTAATAGAGCCAGAGTCTCACCAAGATGTATGCTTATGGTGGACCTTCGTAAAGCATTCGTCTGATCTCTTGGAGCTTCCCGAATTGGTACTAAGAAGTCTAAAATTTCAGAACAGTTACGGATGGATCATGGAATGTGTTAGCTCAACCTCCTTCTCCTTTCTATCAATGGTGAGCTACATGGATACTTCAAAGGAAAGCGCGGCCTAAGACAAGGTGATCCTATGTCCCTACTCTCTTTATCTTGTGCATGGAATACCTCTCAAATTTGCTTAAAATGAAAGGTGAGCGAGAGCTTTCTCATATTTTCCAAAGTGTAAGAAATTGGGCATTACTAAATCTAGCATTCGCGGATGACCTCATACTTTTGCCAAAGGAGATATATCTTGATTGGGATTCTTATGGATTATGCGGAAGAGTTGGAGGCTGCCTCGGGATTAACTCTTAACCGCTAAATCCTCTGTCTACTTAGCGGGAATGCGTTCTGATTCGGGACTTGATATTGACGAGTGGGTTTATTGTGGAAGCTTTCGATGCGATACTTGGGGATCCCTTTGTCCCCAATTTCAGTCTCGGTGGATCAATTTGCCCGTTCACTAGTGCTATTTCGAATTACATTGAAATGGGGGCACCACCTTTCTTATCTTTGGTAATTTGGAAATAATCAGTCGGTCGTCGAGGGTTGAGAGCTTTTGGTTAGGGCACTTCCTATCCGGCCACTGTATCAACAAGATGCGGTGCCTTGTATTCAATTCTTATGGGGGAACCACCAGAGTTGCCAGGATATCATTTGCCTGCCTCAGAAGGTGGCTTGGAGTCTTATGAACATCGAGGAATGGAATCATGCCTGCTATCCGGGGCGATTTGGCAAACTCACCTGAAGCGATTCTCTATGGGTCGATGGATCAATAGCCACTATTTGAGAGATATTACAATTTGGGACTATGAGAGTGCGTCCTAGGGACTCCCCTTTATTCAAAAAGATTTGTAGGATTCGCGACAAATTTGTTTCTATCTTTGGTAGCCATGGTGATGCTATTGGCGGCTTCAAAATGTTGTGCAACGGTATATTTGATTGAAGCCTCGTATATGATATCTTGCGCACTCATGGCTAAAAAGCCTTGGATGTCACAAATTTGGAAAGGATTCATTCCTCCCAAATTCTCTTTTACTATGTGGCTAAATTGCGAGCGGTTAGCTACAAAGGATACTCTATCATTTCTCGACTTGGAGGATAAATCTTGCAGTGCAAGCAAGCTAATGAAACAAAGGAACACCTCTTCTTTTCACCTTTATACGTGATTTGGAAGAACATAAAAGATTGGTTGGGTATTAGAAGAGAGATGACAAGCTGTTGAAAGCTCCTTAAATGGATTAAGAAAGAACAGCGGGACAAGCATCAGAGCCAAAGCCATTTGCTTACTTTTTGCATAATGGTTTATGAGATTTGGAGGGCAAGAAACACAATGCTCTTTGAAGGCACAAGCATGCGTGAGAAGAGATCATTGCAGAATCAAAACAACATCTTATAGAGTTCTCTATGATTTTATCCCCTCTTGTAGTGGCACCTTTTGAGTGGCCAGCCTCACTCTATCTCTTCTTGTTTGCATTACGTTGAGGCTTGAGATACCTCAGCGATTATAACCAACTTCCACCGTTTTTAGTAATAATATTTGCATTTACCTAAAAAAAAAAAACAATCAATCAGATAACCGGCCCTCCCAGAGAGTCACGGTAGCACATCAACAAAACACTTGCACATCAAAGACTATCACGACAAGCATAGGCAAGTTCAACATACATACATTTTATCAACAATCCGGGTTTCAAACCCAAAATACTACATACTTCCATTCTTTCAAAAAAAGACCTCTTTTTATGTAAAAGTCACATGATACTAATACTCGTAGTATTAAAACACGTTTCCCTTTTTAAACCAAATTACTACACCTTCAGAAAATCTTTATAAGATTTTTAAAATCAAGTACTCTATCCTTTTTAAAACCAAGTGTTTTCTTTTACAACAACAACACGTGTTCTTTTAAAACCCAATTAACTTTACTCTTTTCAAAACAAGTAACCTATACTTAAATCAAGTTACTTCTCTTTTTCCAAAAAAAACAAGTCGTTATAAGTCAAGTCTCTTGTCTTTCAAGAACAAGTCTCTTAACTTTCAAAATCAGGTCGTTTTACCGTCAAAACCAAATCTTTCTTTTATTTTCATAAAGTCGTTATAACTAACTTCCCATAAAGACATTATAACACTTTATGTTTTAACCAAACAAAATCCATTTCACACGTCGTCTCTGCAGTACTATATAGTTTACAACAATCATGATCAAGAGTATAGGAAGAATCACATACCTTTTAGCTTAAGCCCTGGCGAGTCAAGTATGTCGCGCGTAGAAGATCCACATAAAGGCCTGATATATCTATCAATCTCTAGTTCTCTTCGTAGAATATTTAAATGCAGTTCTGATTCTCTGAGAAAATTCGACACCTCCCCACATTATCCATAAATCTCCTCCTATCCGGGCCATTACCGGGCCAATGACTCGGGAAATACCGTCTAGCGGGCGTGTTCAGTGCAACTTCACTATAATACTACACAAGTCTCTGTAAGTACAATCAATGTAAATCTGATTCAATCCTTTATAAACACCGCTTCGATATAATATACTCAGTATAACTACTCTGACGTGTAATATCGATTCTGATAGGGGGCGTAGATCATTACCTCGATAAGCCCAAAATTATCCAAGATATATGTCGATCTGAGCAACGTCTAGCTCGAATCCTTACGCTCCAACCGCTCCAAGCAACCTTAGAAGTTTCTAAACAACTTAAAATACTTCCACAGCTAGGAAGATTTTTCTAGAGTTTCACTTTCGACTATTGGAATAAAGTAGTATTTAGGACTCTAGTATTGAAATAACTTTGGAATACTACTAGGGATACTAGGCTAAGGTATTTGGTATTATACAACAATACCCAAAGTATTCTACAGAAGGGGAGAGGCGGATGAAACACCACGAGGAGGGAGGAGTATTTTTGCCTTGAAAGGCTTTAGTGAGGATGAAATACTCTTGACTTAAGGGGCTATATATAGAAGATTCAAGGGTTAGGATCAAGCAAGGTGTGTGGTCAAGATTGGGCCATGTGGGTGTGGGTCCACCACCACATGGCCAGCGTATGCAAGTGCGAGGCCAAAATCGGCCAAGTGAGTAGGTGACAAGTGGCTAGCCATCACGCCATTCGACACGTGGCCACACGAGGGTGACACGTGTCGCCCCCGATTAAATCAAAATATTTCGTCTTAGAAAATCCAAAATCGGAAACCTCAAAACAAAGCGGGCCCCACAAAAGCCGTAAATTTCTCCGTGGGCCCAGCGTGACCATTCACGAAAATAAAATCTCAAAATTCTAACATAATCCGAAGCCCGAATACCAAATCGGGAATCGATTCCCGTTAATGAACCTTTTTCTTCCAAAACCGGAAACTTTTAGTCGAAAAAATCACATCTTCATTTCTTTCCAAAATTTGATCGTATTCTCGTGCGTGCGTCCTCGCATACATACCACGGAACTACGGGGTATAACATTCTTCCCGGCAGAAACATTCGTCGAATGTTCCTTGAAATCTCCAAACCTGGCGCGATATAGTCTTCACTCTTATACTTACGAAACCAATCATGCCATCGATGGTCATAGTATAACATACAATCTCAAGCCAAGCGAGGAATCACCTCTAACATCACAAAAGCTCACACGAGGTCTAAAGTATACTCCCGCATCTTGGCCATGAAAGAAATGATCACTTAGTTCTCGTAACACATTGTTAGCTCCTCTTGCTTACTCGTCGTACCTTTCTTGTATACGAACTCTTTCTATTACACGTACCACACTTGATCATTGCTTGATTTCCACAACCACAGGTTACTACCTCGCTCGGTCATCTTACTAGTTCGATTTTTCTTAAGGCCGTTCCGGCCTTGGTCGGTCGGTCGAACACGTCACGAGCTCATCGATGGTTACCTAAACTTGGGCTAACACCTCGCGACCCTATCACGCCGCGGGACCACCACAATTGACCCCTGTCAATCGGGCGGGTTGACCCGCCGTCAGCCTCGGCGAGCCCGTTCGCGCCAAACCTTGTTCCGTCCGGAACAATCTACTAATCAAGTAAAAAAACTAGTGGTCTTCTTAGCTCAACTATCCTCTTATAATTCCACCCTCGAGGACTTATCACAATTATACCCCGTATATTATGCACTCCAACAAAGGTCAAATCGCAAACAAAATCTTTTACCCAGGCGGCTCGCCTCTAAGGTCTCCACGTATAATATTCTAGGGCTCACAATATCTATGTACCCAACTTCCCCTTTACTAACCGGGCCTCTAAATCACAATTAACATAATACATAGCACAGCATCACATCATCAATGCATACTAGTCTCTAGAGTGTAAAGGATATACCTGAAATCAAAAAGGCGGTTCCAAGGACCGCTAGGCTGAAGCTTCCACGACCCACCTTGCAGCTGCGGTGTATGAACACTCTGCCTGGTATCGAAGGTGAAGAACATGGCGATCCGAAGACCAAGTCTCAACATCCGCTACCTGCAGTCGGACAATTCTTAGCTAAATGGCCTGCTGTCGCATGTAAAACAAACTCTCTAAAAACGCGACACTCCCGCATAGGTTTTACCATGGCCACCTGTAGGGTTGGGGTGGCTTCAAACCAACACTCGCTTCCACGAAAACTGAACCACAGGAGCCACGACTGCTCACGAAGGCGCAGAGGACCACTGCATGCGGCGGAGGTGCATATCTAGTCTCTTCTTTGCGATCCGCGAAAGTTGCCAAGGACCTGTAGTCACGGCCTTCTGCTGGTATTGGTCAATCCGTCGGTCTCTCGGTGCCTGCGCACCTGGTGCATGAGCTGCGTGCGGGCAATGTCATGCCGGTGGCGATACCCGAACAAGACTACGCCGAGTAGGCGTCAAGCCTGTGGCGTGGCGGTGCACTCTGTCCTCCGTATTAGCTACTGCGAGGACATGTCGAGCGGCGAGTCGAACTACGTTGTACTCCCGGTATGCGTCCTCGCATCGGCGCCGAAACACAGCCGGCGTGCCTCGCCATCTGCGGAGGCAAGAAATGGCGAAATGCCTCAGAACTCGTCCCCAAGCAGTGGAGCGCGTACTCCCCGGGACGGCTCGCGAATCAAACGATCATTGCGGTATCACGCGGCCGTCTGGCGACGAAGATCATAGACTTCGGTCTCGAAGCCTTGATCACTCGCGCGATCCTCATGGCCCGGCGGATGAACTCCTGCGGATCATCCTCGAGCCTCGACCCGTAGAACTCTGGCGGGCTCTGACTCGGAAAATCCGTAGCCTCGAACTATCCGATGCAGGGTGAACTACGGGGCTCTTTGGGCTGGGCTGCTGCGTCGGCCTATCCTCGTATGCGGCGCGATCACGGCTGTGGCTGGGCCATATCCTTGTAACCCGTCTCCTCGGCTCAGAGGTGTGGGGTGGAGGCTCGGGTGCCGTGGTCTCTGCGGCCTGCTGCGGCTCTGCTCTGCTGGGTGGCGGCGTCACAAAACTCGCCGTCGAAGCACTATCTCGGTAATGGCCAGGGCTGCGCCCTCGTACTCCTCTGTATCCTACTAGCGGCTCCTCGTGCCTTGCCATCTGGACCGAGTTGCGCTACGTGGAGGCATAAGCGGCGAAAGAATCGTCGGAAGAGTCGACTTACAACGACTCTAAGGCACGATCTCGAGTGAGAAGAATGAAACCAATCCTAAATGTCCTGCGGACCTCACGATTATAGATGTGGTGCGTAACACACGATAATCAAGACTCTACTAGACGATGCAGCGGACACATTCAGAGACTAAGCGCTCACGATACCACTTTGTCAAGACCGAACCGGGGCGTGGTAGTGCCTTACCGGGCACTGGTGATACAACATCGAGAGAAAATCAGCGGAAATAAAACATAGACATGAAACAAGATACATTATAAGAAAAGCAGGCCAGCGAAAGCGGTGCGCCGTGTATATACATATAATCGAGCGATTACAATCCTTTACAAACCACGCCAGCGATTACAAACCTACAGAATGTAACAACAACCGTGGCCAGGCAGGGCCCGCCGTACCACAGAATGTACAGAACCTACAACTCGAAAGCATGCAAAAGATAAGCCTCGGAGAAAGCGGAGCTTCCAATCTGTTGGCGAGATCCATGGCGAGGATCCTGGCCGATGTACCTCTACTGCGGCGTGAACCTGACCCCGAAGGAGAGTCGATCTGAGTACCAGTATGTGGCCCGAAAAATCGTAATGAAATCTCATTTCATCATTTTATAAAACCTGCGATAAAGTGCTGATTATGCCAAGTAAGGGGGCGCGTCCCAGAATAATCACTCACGCGTAACTATGGGTCTCACGCCCGTAATATCACTCGTGCGTGGAACTCATTCCTCACTGCCGGATGTACATGATGTAAAACAACAACCATATGTGAACACGAACACTAGATCTGCTGCGTCGTCAAGCCGATCGGGCGAGTAGAATCGCTATGCGGATCAAGCTAGTCATAAAACTTCAGGCAGTGCGGAATCTAATTACGGATCAAAAGCTAGCCGCATGGCGAGGCAAGTACCAAAGCTAACGTGCCACAGCCAGCAATCTCACGAGATATGGCCAGAGGCAAGTATCTCGAGCTATCTACGAGGCTACGATCGTGAGAAATGGCGAGAACAAGTATCTAAAGTGTGCACGAACCACGCGTACAAATCAAGCCGTGATCGCTCGTCCTGCGGCAAGCCGTGGATTAGCGGTCCATGGACTAACAATCTGAACCTCACGATGACCGCGTTCCCGGTATCTCACCTCGGAAGTCATGGCTATGAAACCATCTCTGGGCGCGTGCGTGGAACATCCATCGCGTCGGCATGTCGAAGGAATAACAAGATGATACTCAAGTGGGCGTACTGCGTGGAAAATCCAGCGGCGTCGGTATGTCGACAATCGATCGGATAACGGCCCTCCCGGAGAGTCACGGTAGCACGTCAACAAAACAACTTGCACATCAAAGACTATCACGACAAGCATAGGCAAGTTCAGCGTACATACATTTTATCAACAATCGGGTTTCAAACCCAAAATACTACATACTTCCATTCTTTCAAAAAAAGACCTCTTTTTACGTAAAAGTCACATGATACTAATACTCGTAGTATTAAAACACGTTTCCCTTTTTAAACCAAATTACTACACCTTCAGAAAATCTTTATAAGATTTTTAAAATCAAGTACTCTATACTTTTAAAACCAAGTGCTTTTCTTTTACAACAACAACAAGTGTTCTTTTAAAACCCAAATAACTTTACTCTTTTCAAAACAAGTAACCTATACTTAAATCAAGTTACTTCTCTTTTTCCAAAAAAAACAAGTCGTTATAAGTCAAGTCTCTTGTCTTTCAAGAACAAGTCTCTTAACTTTCAAAATCAGTCGTTTCTAGTCAAAACCAAATCTTTCTTTTATTTTCATAAAGTCGTTATAACTAACTTCCCGTAAAGCCATTATAACACTTTATGTTTTAAACAAACAAAATCCATTTCACCACGTCGTCTCTGGTACTATATAGTTTACAACAATCGTGCTCAAGAGTATAGGAAGAATCACATACCTTTTAGCTTAAGCCACTGGCGAGTCAAGTATGTCGGCGTGAAGATCCACATAAAGGCCCTGATATATCTATCAATCTGTAGTTCTCTTAGTAGAATATTTAAATGTGATTCTGATTCTCTGAGAAAATTCGACACCTCCCCCATTATCACATAAATCTCCTCCTATCCGGGCTGCTGCGGGCGACAACTCCAGAGAAATACCGTCTAACCGGGCGTGTTCAATTACTCACTATAATACTACAAGTCTCACGTAAGTACAATCGATGTAAATCTGATTCAATCCTTTATAAACATCCTTCCAATATAATATACTCAAGTATAACTACTACTGACATGTAATATCCGATTCTGATAGGGGACGTAGATCATTACCTCGATAAGCCCAAAATTATCCAAGATATATGTCGATCACGAGCAACGTCTAGCTCCAAATCCTTACGCTCCAACCGCTCAAGCAACCGCAGAAGTTTCTAAACAACCTCTAAAATACTTCCACAGTAGGAAGATTTTTCTGAGGGTTTCACTTTCGACTATTGGAATAAAGTAGTATTTAGGACTCACAGTATTGAAATAACTTTGGAATACTACTAGGGATACTAGGCTAAGGTATTTGGTATTATCTGACAATACCCAAAGTATTCTACACAAGGGGAGAGGCGGACGAAACACCAGGAGGAGGGAGTATTTTTGCCTTGAAAGGCTTTAGTGAGGATGAAATACTCTTGACTTAAGGGGCTATATATAGAAGATTCAAGTGTTAGGATCAAGCAAGGTGTGTGGTCAAGATTGGGCCATGTGGGTGTGGGTCCCACCACACCACATGGCCAGATGGCTACCAGTGCGAGGCCAAAATCGGCCAAGTGGTAGGTGACAAGTGGCTTGCCAACATTCGACACGTGGCCAGCACCTGAGGGTGACACGTGTCGCCCGATTCATCAAAATATTTCGTCTTAGAAAATCCAAAATCGAAACCTCAAAACAAAGCGGGCCCCAAAGCGTAAATTTCTCGTGGGCCCAGCGTGACCATTTACGAAAATAAAATCTCAAAATTCTAATATAATCGAAGCCCAAATACCAAATAAGAATCCAATTCCCGTTAACGAACCTTTCTTCACAAAAGCGAAAACTTTTAGTCGAAAAAATCACATCTTCGCTCTTTCCAAAATTTCAGTCGTATTCTCAAATGCGTGCGTCCTCACATACATACCACGGAACTACGAGGTATAAAAATGTTAGCTTTGCCGTCAAGCGTAGGAGAAGCGATATGGCCGATCTTTCGTGTTCTATGAGCGAGAAAAATATCGGAGATCCGTCGGAGTGTTCGATTAATGATGACCAAGTTGGAGGTAATGCTTTATACCGTATTTCAGTATGTATGCGAGGGCGTGCGTGCGAATCTGGCGAAAGATTGGAAAGGAAGAAAGAGGTGATTTTTCCACGGAAAAGTTTCGGTTTTGTGAAGGAAAAGGTTAGTTAATGGGGTGGATTCAGATTTGGTATTCGGACTTCTGGAATATTAGAGAATTATGGAATTTTATTTTGGAAATGGTCACGTGGGGCCCAGGAGAAATTCTGATTTTGTAGGCCCAGCTTTGTTTTGAGATTTTGGCCATTGTGGATTTTTGAAAGGCGTTTTTGAGGGCGATAGGAGGGTGACACGTGTCACCCCTAAATGGCTTAGCGAAATGACCTTTGTGCCTGGCCACGGTTAAGTCGTTTTTTGAAGCGTTTTCGTAACTTGCGAAGGAAAATTCGGCTATGTCGTTTTGTATTTTTGCGGATTTTTAGAGGCGAAACGATACGGACCAGCGGGAGGGTGACATGTGTCACCCATGATGGAGAACAAGTGGGGCGACTTGGCCGAATTGAGGGCTTGTGGTGCTAGATATTTGTGTAGATATTTGTGAGGGTTTTAAGGAGTAGGGGCTAGGGTGCATGGCTTGATCTTGGCCTTACACTTGCCTTGCACTTGGCTAGATCTTGGCCATTGGTTGGCCTTTGGGTTTGCTATAAATACCCGCTTAGTTGATGAACTTTCTTCGTCAAAATCTTTCAAGTCTTGAAATCTCTCCCTTTGTGAGTTGAAATCGTCCAAGCCCTCCCACTTGTGGAGCTTTGGTGAGGCCCCACTTTGAGTGAGGCTTGGCGTGGGGTACCCACTGCTAGTTGTTTCGTATAATACCCTTGTTGTGGTATAGAAATACTCCTAGTATTGTTATAATGCCCAAAATACCTTAGCCTTGTACCTTGTAGTATTCCAAAGATACCTCTTTCACGTGAAGTCGAAATACTACCTTTTGTCCTTTAGTCTCAGCCAAAACCACTGAAATCTTCATAGTTGGTTGAAGTATTTTGAGTAGAAGTTAGTTAGAACTTCTAAGGGTTGTTTGGAGTGGTTTGGGCGCGCGGTGGAGCTAAACCTTGCTCGGGATCGACATTATAACTTGGATAATTTTGGGCTTATCGAGGTAATTATCTTGTCCTCTATTGTAATTGGAAATTACATGTTTGGTTGAATAGATAGTAGAAGTATACTATATATGGCACTACTTAGTATTTGGCAATGTCTTTTGACTTAAGCCTGAAGAATAAAGAAATTGAATGTATTTACATAGGGTGTATTGCGGTAGACTTGTGTAGAATTGTACGTCAGGGTAGGCGTGTAAACCACCACTGGTTGGCTTGGTGGCCGGCCTCGATAGAGGAGGAGATTTCTGTTGTTGCGGGAGGTCTTTAGAATTTTCTATAGAAAGATAGAAACTTGTGTTTTGGGGTTAATAGAGCGTTTTGACCTTTATAGGTGAAAGTACTAAGAGTAGCGTATTACACTCGAGAGTGGAAAGGGCTAGCAAGGTTGTAGTACTTGGAGCATTTTGCTTATTGTCGATAAATGCGTCGCGAGGTATGTGAACCTCTTATATCTTTTCTAGCATGATTGTTGTGAACTATGTAGTGCGGTAGGCGTCATGTGCTAAGTGATTTGGTTGGTTTAAAACATAGGGTGTTATAATAGCTTTATGGGAAGTTAGTTATAACGACCTTATGTAAATGAAAATGGTTTCTTGATGTTAGAAGTTAAGAGACTTGATCTTATAAGATAAGAGACTTAACTTATTTGTTTTAATGTGGATGTTTGTGTGAAACCTCATTCGTGAGTAATGAGTACTTGGTTTTAAAGGGATAATGTTTCTTGATTTGGAATCGAATGTGTATCGACAGACCAACTGCGGCGTTAATAAAGGAAATGTATTGAATAATGATGTGTTGTATTAAAACCGGTAGAAACCTCCATCTGCATAGAAGCTAAGATGAGACAAAATGATATTACATTTTCTAGATCATAGTTTCTTTGTAATAAGATCGTTATAAACAAGAATAAACTACTCGCGTATATGACATATGTTACTCGATTGTTCTAAAAGGAATCAAGTGATTAAGTTTGAGGAACTATGAAACCATTTGAAAATGAGAAGCTTGAGTAATTGAAACTAGGCAAAGCTGGAACTTAGGAAAAGAATGTTGTTACTTGATTTTGAAAAGGAAGGTGGGTTGGTCATTCTAATACTACGGGTGTCGGGTGACTTTTATAAAAGTAATGGATCTCTTTTAAAAGAACTTACGTATGTAGTACTTTGGGGTTAAAAGCAGGACTTTGGCATAAAATGAAAGTACTTTGAGTTGTGTGAAACTTACTATGCTTGTTGTTGTGAAACTTGCCTATCTTGTGATGATAGCCTTTATTGTACAATCGTTGTGTTTTACGTATTCTGCGTCTCTCGATAAGTCGGTTGGTAGTTGAGAACTTACTTGGAGCGTCTTGCGTGTGGCGGAGAAATTCCATGGATGCGTTCGTTGATAGTATTATTGTTGTTAATCGCTTTGGACATCTTGACCACGATCGTAGCGCGCGGGTATCTTCCATTTTGGTTAAGGTCTTGTGGTTAATCGCTTTGGATATCTTGACGCGATCGTGGCGCGCGGGTATGTTTCCATTTGATTATCGCCTTGTGATTTCCCTTTGGACATCGACCACGATCGTGGCGCGCGGGTATCGTCCGTTGGAATGTTGTCTTATTTTCCCTTTGGACATCACGACCACGATCGTAGCGCACGGGTATCGTCCATTTGGAATGTTGTCTTATTTTCCCTTTGGACATCTTGACCACGATCGTGGCGCGCGGGTATGCTTCCATTTGGATTCTTTGTCTTGTTGTTGAGTCCGTGGACACGTGGACATGTCTACACGATCTGCGATGTTAGGGCATGTGGCCATGGGACATTGGTATTGTTGTTGCATCGTGGACATTAATACACCGGTGTCATGAGGCATGCGGCCATAATCACGAACGATTGATGTTGTGGGCGTGAGACCCGTAGTTATATTGGAGTGATAATTTGTTTTATGTTGTGAGCTGTAGTTTGGTTATCATCATGTCTCTGCTTTATATAGACTAGTATGATTTCATTTCTGATTATGCAGATTTCACATACTTGGTACTGTTATCTTGACCTCCTTGAAGTGGCGTATAAAGGCGAGCCTCTCACTCGAAACGAGCCGGCAGTAGCTCTCCGTATGGCACATCACGAGAGCGTTGGGCGTGCCTCGAGGATCATAGCAGCGGTACACTTTGTGGATCGCTTTGAGAAGGTTAATGCATTGAGGTATGGCGGGGCCACTGTCCGTCATAGTCGTGTATATCTTAAGTGCAGTAATCTTGTTGTGGGCGGGGTTGTAAAGGATTAAAGCATTCGAGTTTTATGTATATCTTGAAGGCAATTGTTTTGGTTGCTTTGTTTATTCATTTATCTCTTGTTAAATGACTCTTGTTTTGTGTTCGCTGATTTTCTCGATGTTTGTATCACTAGGGTGCCCGGTAAGGCACGATGCCCAGGCCGGGCAGATCGTTACAAAAGTGGTATCGAGCGATTAATCCTCGGAAAGTGTCTGAGACCGTGTCTAGTAAGTCTTGATTATCGGTGTGTTGTGCCACGTCTATAATCGAGGCTATAGGACATTTAGGATTGGTTTCCATTCTTCTCATTCGAGATCGTGCCTTAGAAGCTGTGTTGTAAGTTGTACCCCTGGCGTATCTACGTTTTACGATTATGCCTCATGAAACCGAGCCAGAAGGGCAAAGCGGCCGAGTCTTGCTAGTGAGATCTGAGAGAAATCACGAGCGCGAGCGATTACGAGGTTGTGCTTGACAGCGGGTTTAGCAGCGCCGCCCGGCCAGCGAGTTTAGAGCGCGGCGGTGGGCGATGAGACTCTGATACGAGCCTCGGTCCCGCGATGCAGGCGGGGATGGAGTCGCGAGAGATGGCGATTATTGGCGAGTTGTGGCGAATATGAGGCAGTGGATCTGCGATTCCGGTTCGATGCACCGATGGTTCACCGGCGGAATAGTTTGAGGCTACGGGACTTTACGAGTTATGTAGCGCGAGTTTTATGGGTGAGGCACGAGGATGATCGCGAGGAGTTCATCCGGCGATTCTGATGGATCGTCACGGGTGATCGAGCTTGAAGCAGTCTGTGACCTTTGGTTCGCATCGGTGCGTGATACGCGATCGATTGGTTTGATTCATAGGAGCTTTCGGGAAGAGCATGCACCTCGGCGGTATGGGATGAGTTTTGGGGCTTTCCTCGCGCCTTCTTGCCTCATGGATGAGGAGGGCGCGGTAAACAGATTTTTGTTCTGCGAGGCAGAGGCGCGCATCGGGAGTACAATGTCGAGTTCGATTCTTTGGCTCGATATGTCCTGCGCTAGTTGCGGATATGGAGGATAGGAGTGCATCGCTCGTCAGGGCTAGATGATTATATGGTGAGTCTTGTGCGGGTGTTTCTCTTGTAGGGCATGGGCGTTGCCAGCATGCGAGCTCATGCACTGGATGTGAGGCACGGAGGGTCGGCGGAATGACTGGATCGGCGAAGAGGGCGGGGCGGCGAGGGTCCTTTGGTGGCTTTCGAGCGGACGCCTCGGCGGCGAGCTAGTTATATACCCCGCAGTGCAGTGGTCCTCCGCGTCTTGAGGCGGTCGGGGCTCGAGTTCAGATTTTGTGAGCGGGGTGTTAACGGTGAAGCCACCTCGTTGTGACCATTGTGGTAGACTCCATTTTGGAGAGTGTCGTGCTAGATTGGGAGTTTGTTTTGCATGCGGCCAGCGGGGCCATTTGCGAGGCTGTCGGGCCAAGGGAGCGCGGATGTTACGACTCGACGCCGAGGATCGTGGCTGGTTCATCACGCCTGACTCACGCGCCTGCGCGGGCCTATGATTAGAGTGGAGCGGTAGCCAGTATATCCTTAACCCTCTAGAGTTTTGGTATGCTTGTTATGATGATCTCATTATTGTGTGCTATGTACGGATAGCATTGTGATATGTGTGAGTTAGAATGCATGGTTAGTTGGAAGGATACGTATGGAGGCATGGTAAGTGTGAACCTTAGACTATTTCACGACTGAGACCTTAGAGGTAAGGTCGTCTTGAGTAAAAGATTCGTTTTATGTTTGACCTTTTTAAGGGTGAGTGGTATACGTGGGATTTATTTGTGTGATAAGTCCGTGGGTAGTGTGAGATGGAAGTGGTAGCTTTCATGATGTGAATTAGTAAGATTGTTCCGAATCGGGGAACAAGAGTTTGGCACGGTTGGGGGTCGGGTTTAGGACCATTTGCGGGTCAACCGTAACCCGGTTTTGGGTGGGGTCGATTCGGGTGGTCCGCCGGTGGTAGGGTCACGAGGTGCTAGGCAGGGTTTGAGCGACCATCGTGTATGAGTTTGTGGATGTGTTCGACGAATCGTTCGTGAAGGCGGTAATGGCCTTAGGGGATGTCTGGCTAGTAAGATGACCAAGTTTGAAATTGGTGACTCGAGGTTTTGGGAGCTGAGGCGATGGTGAAGTGTGGTACGTATACTAGAAGAGTTCAAGTGTTCGAGAAGGGCACGAGTAAGGAAGGAAGATAACGTGTGTTATTTAGTGACGGTAATGGCGTTGGCAATTTGTTAGAAGAGCTTCATCGATATCCGTCTTGTGAAGGAACATTCGGAATGAATGTTTCTAAGGAGGAGAATGTTATACCCGTATTTCAGTATGTATGCGGGGCGTGCGTGCGAGAATCTGGCGAAAAGATTGGAAAGGAAGAAAGAGGTGATTTTCCACGGAAAAGTTTCGGTTTTGTGAAGGAAAAAGGTTCGTTAATGGGAATTGGATTCCCAGTTTGGTATTCGGACTTCTGGAATATTAGAGAATTATGGAATTTTATTTTGGAAATGGTCACGTGGGGCCCGGGAGAAATTCTGGTTTTGTAGCCCTTTGTTTTGAGATTTTGGCCATTGTGGATTTTTTTGAAGAGCGTTTTTGAGGGCCAATAGGAGGGTGACACGTGTCACCCCGCCTAGGTGGCTTGGCGAAATGACCTTTGTGCTGTGACAATCCGGTTAAGTCGTTTTTGAAGCGTTTTGCGTAACTGCGAAGGAAAATTCGGCTATGTCGTTTTGTATTTTTGCGGATTTTTAGAGAGGCGAAACGATACGGACCAACGGGAGGGTGGCGTGTGTCACCACAATGGAGACAAGTGGGCTTGTGCCGGTGAGGAGGCTTGTGGTGCTAGATATTTGTGTAGATATTTGTGAGGGTTTTAAGGAGTAGGGGCTAGGGTGCACTTGGCTTGATCTTGGCCCTACACTTGCTTAGCACTTGGCTAGATCTTGGCCATTGGTTGGCCTTTGGGTTTCTTATAAATACCCTTAGTTGATGAACTTTCTTCGTCAAAAATCTTTTCAAGTCTTGAAATCGCTCCCCCATTGTGAGTTGAAATCGTCCAAAGCCCTCCCTTGTGGAGCTTTGGTAGAGGCCCACTTTGAGTGAGGCTTGGCGTGGGGTACCCACTAGCTAGTTGTTTTAAATATAATACCACTTGTTGTGGTATAGAAATACTCCACAGTATTGTTATAATGCCCAAAATACCTTAGCCTTGTACCTTGTAGTATTCCAAAGATACCTCTTTCGTAGAGTCGGAAATACTACCTTTTGTCCTTTTAGTCTCAAACCGAAACCACAGGAAATCTTCATAGTTGGTTGAAGTATTTTGAGTAGAAGTTAGTTAGAACTTCTAGGGTTGTTTGGAGTGGTTTGGGCGCGCAGTGGAGCTAAACCTTGCTCGGGATCGACATTATAACTTGGATAATTTTGGGCTTATCGAGGTAATTATCTTGTCCCTATTGTAATTGGAAATTACATGTTTGGTTGAATATATAGTTGAAGTATACTATATATGGAACTACTTAGTATTTGGCAATGTCTTTTGACTTAAGCTGAAGAATAAAGAAGCTGAGGCTGTATTTACATGGGGTGTATTGCAGTAGACTTGTGTAGAATTGTACACGTCAGGGTAGGCGTGTAAACCCCACTGGTTGGCTTGGTGGCGGCCTCGATAGAGGAGGAGATTTACGCTGTTGTTGCGGGGAGGTCTTCGAATTTTCTATAGAAAGATAGAAACTTGTGTTTTGGGGTTAATAGGCGTTTTGACCTTTATAGGTGAAAGTACTAAGAGTAGCGTATTCTACTCGAGGAGTGGAAAGGGCTAGCAAGGTTGTAGTACTTGGAGCATTTTGCTTATTGTCGATAAATCGTCGCGGTATGTGAACCTCTTCCTATCTTTTCTAGCATGATTGTTGTGAACTATGTAGTGCGGTGAGCGTCATGTGCTAAGTGATTTGGTTGGTTTAAAACATAGGGTGTTATAATAGCTTTATGGGAAGTTAGTTATAACGACCTTATGTAAGTGAAAATGGTTTCTTGATGTTAGAAGTTAGAGACTTGATCTTATAAGATAAGAGACTTAACTTATTTGTTTTAATGTGGATGTTTGTGTGAAACCTCATTCGTGAGTAATGAGTACTTGGTTTTAAAGGGATAATGTTTCTTGATTTGGGAATCGAATGTGTATCGGCAGACCAACTGCGGCGTTAATAAAGGAAATGTATTGAATAATGATGTGTTGTATTAAAACCGATGAAACCTCCATCTGCATAGAAGCTAACATGAGACAAAATGATATTACATTTTCTAGATCATGGCTCCAGTAATAAGATCGTTATAAACAAGAATAAAATACTCAAGTATATGACATATGTTAATCAATTGTTCTAAAAGGAATCAAGTGATTAAGTTTGGGAACTATGAAACCATTTGAAAATGAGAAGCTTGAGTAGTGAAACTAGGCAAGCGGAACTTAGGAAAGAATGTTGTTACTTGATTTTGAAAAGGAAGGTGGGTTGGTCATTCTAATACTACGGGTCGGGTGACTTTTATAAAAGTAATGGATCTCTTTTAAAGAACTTAACGTATGTAGTACTTTGGGGTTAAAAACAGGACTTTGGCATAAAATGAAAGTACTTTGAGTTGTGTGAAACTTGCCTATGCTTGTTGTTGTGAAACTTGCCTATGCTTGTGATGATAGCCTTTATTGTACAATCGTTGTGTTTACGTGTTACGCGTCTCGATAGAAGTCGGTTGGTAGTTGAGAACTTACTTGGGCGTCTGCGGCGTGTGGAGAAATTCCGCAGTGCGTTCTGTTGATAGTATTATTGTTGTTAATCGCTTTGGACATCACGACCGCGATCGTGGCGCTGCGGGTATGCTTCCATTTGGTTAAGGTCTTGTGGTTAATCGCTTTGGATATCGCGACACGATGCGTAGCGCTGCGGGTATGTTTCCATTTTGATTATCGCCTTGTGATTTCCCTTTGGACATCGCGACACGATCGTGGCGCGCGGGTATCGTCCATTTGGAATGTTGTCTTATTTTCCCTTTGGACATCGACCACGATCGTGGCGCTGCGGGTATCGTCCATTTGGAATGTTGTCTTATTTTTCCCTTTGGACATCACCGACACGATCGTAGCGCGGGTATGCTTCCATTTGGATTCTTTGTCTTGTTGTTGAGGTCACATGGACATGTCTACACCGATCTGGTCAGGGGCATGTGGCCATGGGACATTGGTATGTGTTGCATCATGGACATGTCTACACCGTCACGATTAGGGAGCATGCGGCCATAATCACGAACGATTGATGTTGTGGGCGTGAGACCCGTAGTTATATTGGAGTGATGATTTTATGTTGTGAGCCTTAGTTTGGTTATCATACATGTCTCTGCTTTATATAGACTAGTATGATTTCATTCTGATGTTATGCAGTTTCACATACTTGGTACTGTTGTCTTGACCTCGCCCGAAGTGGCGTATAAAGGCGAGCCTCTCACTCGAAACGAGCCGAAGTGGCTCTCGTATGGCACGTCTGAGAAGCGTTGGGCGTACCTCGGGGATCATGCGGCCGGTACACTTTGTGGTCGCTGAGAAGGTTAATGCATTCGGGGTATGGCGGGGCCACTGTCCGTCATAGTCGTGTATATCTTAAGTGCATGTAAATCTTGTTGTGGCGGGGTTGTAAAGGATTAAAGCTGTTCGGAGTTTTATGTATATCTTGAAGGCAAGCTGTTTTGGTTGGCTGTTTATTCATTTATCTCTTGTTAAATGACTCTTGTTTTGTGTTCGCTGATTTTCTCGATGTTTGTATCACTAGGGTGCCCGGTAAGGCACGATGCGAACGGGCAGTCGTTCTGATAACGAATATTTGGAAGGCTGACGATGCAAATGTGGTAAGTTATGAGAAAGATTTGAGTGCGAGAAAGATACGACGAGTAAGGGAAGAAGCGAGCATGTGTTAAGAACTTTGAGATGATCATTCCTTTTGTAAAGTGAAGGTGCGAAGGGAGTATATTTTAGACCTCGGGTGGGAGCTTTTGTGATGCTAGAGGTGATTCCTCGTAGACTTGAAGTTGAGTAATTGCGCGTGTGTTATGTTATTGCCAGGTACGGCATGATTGTTTTTCGTAAGTATAGTAGTGAAGACTATCTGACACTTGTGTTTTGAGGCTTAGAAGGAACATTCGGGACGAATGTTTCTAAGGAGGAGAATGTTATACCAGTATTTCGAGTATGCGTGGGGCGTGCGTCACGAAAGTTGAGCCTTAAGTTAGGCTTGGGACCGAAAATTTTGTGCCTGACACACGAAAGAATCGTTTTTGGCGAAGCGTTTTACAAAACTTGCGAAGGAAAAATCCGGCTATGTCATTAATAATTTTTGCGGATTTTTAGAGGCGAAATATTTTGGACCAACGAGAGGCGACACTTGTCACCTCAGTGGCGGTCAAGTTGGCCGATTGGGTCACGGTTTTGGCCATGTTTTGTGCCTAAATCATGGGTCAATGTTTGTGAGGAATTGTGGAGTAGGGCTAGGGGCACTTGGGCAAATCTTGGCCTCCACTTGCCAGCCACTGGCTTGATCATGGCCATTGAACTCCTATAAATACCCCTTTGTGAAGACTTCTTCATCCCAAAACTTTCCTAAGTCTTGAAAGCCCTCTTCCCCTTAGTGTAGTGTTTCGTCCAAGCCTCCCTCCCCTTGTGAGGCCCTGGCCCAAAAGCGGAAGCCCTCCCTTGGCCAAAGTATCCCCCTCCAGAGTGTTGTCGTGAAAAACCCCCTCCTTGTGGTGTTGTTCTCGAAAAAACCCCCATAACAGTAGAAAATACTCTCAGTATTGTTACTATGCAAAATACCTTAGCCTTATACCTTGTAGTATTCCAAAGTTACCTCTATCATTAAAGTCAGGAAATACTACCTTATGTCCTTTAGTCTCAAACAGAAACCCTAAGGAAAATCTTCATAGCCGGTTGAAGTATAGAGAAGAAGTTGCGTAGAACTTCTAAGGGTTGTTTGGAGGCGGGTTGGGCGCCAGTAGGAGCTAAGCGTTGCTCGGGATCGGCATTTAAACTTGGATAATTTTGGGCTTATCGAGGTAAATATCTTGTCTCCTATTGTAATTGAGTTTACATACTATTGAAGTTTAAGAATTGAGTATAAGTATATACCGGAAGGTATATAAGAAGGAATTGAAGCTACTTACATAGAACTGTATTTATAGTAGACTTGTGAAGTTTGTGGGTAGGGAAGTCTTTGCTTGATTTTCCGTAAATTTTGTATCTAGATTTATTCTACAGGAGTAGTCTAGACATTGATAGACTTGTATAACCATTATAGGTTGAAGTACTGCGAGTAGCGTATTCTACTCGTAGGGTGGAAAAGGCTAGCCGGACTACAGTACTTTGGAGCTATTTGCTAATAGTCGATAAATCGTCGCGAGGTATGTGATTCTTCCTATCCTCTTGAGCATGATATTTTAAAAGAATATATATATAGTGCGGTGACGTCGTGTGTTAAGCGAGCGTAGTTTACGGCAATGTCTTTTGACTTAAGCTGAATAATAAGAATCTTGAAGTATTTCAAAGGAATTAAGAACCGTTTTGAAAGAAGAGTAATACTGGGTTTTAAAAGATTAAGAGTTATACTAGCTTTATGGGAAGTTAGGTATAACGGCTTAAGAGAGATAAAAGGAATGGTTTATTGATTTTAGAAGTTAAGAGACTTGATCTTAAAAGATAAGAGACTTGCCTTAATTATATTAATATGAATTTTGTTAAAAAAGTGTGAAACCTCATTAAGTGAGTAATGAGTACTTGGTTTTAAAAGGGATAATGTTTTCTTGATTTGAATCGGAATAAGTATCGAGCAGACCACTGCGGCGTTAATAAAGGGAAATGTTTTAACTAATTAAGTATTATTAAAACCGGTGAAACCTCCATCTGTAGAAGCTAAGATGAGGCAAAATGATATTACATTTCCTAGATCATGTTTGCTTTAATAAGATTGTTATAAACAAGAATAACCTACTCACATATAAGGCATATGTTTCTCAAATTGTTTTAACGGAGAATTATATCATTAAGTGATTAAAACTATGAACTACGAAACCTTTCAAAAACGAGAAACTTGAGTATTTGAAATTAGGCAAACAGAGCGTTGGAAAAGAATGTTGTTACTTGATTTTACAAAGAAGTGTTTTGATTTACTTAAGAAGATAGTCACTCTATTTTTATACTACGGGTATTGTGTGACTTTTGTGAAAGAAACAGATCTTTTAAAGAGTTAATGTATGAAGTACCTTGTGTGAATAACTTGATTGTGTTGGTTTGTGATAGCCTTGTAATACTTCTTGTTGATTTGATAATTAAACATGTTGGGATGCTACGTGTGTTAGTGTCTTGTGATGTTTGTGTAAAGGGTTTCCCTTGTTGTACTTATGTTGTCTAACGGTGGCCGTTATGCTAGTATTACATCACTCACCTCTTGACATGATTCCGGGTTAAGGCGCCTCCGTGCGGGTAGACTCGAGTGATGCAGGACCGTGATTGAGAATACCTCATGCGGGTCGGGGACCTATGCGGGCTCTGAGTTCGAGTTAGTGTGCGGCCCTTGTGGTCACGCGGTCTATGTGGCCATGCGGTGCGAGTCGGGGCGTTGCCGGGAGTAGCTACCCTCGATGCGAGGAATACCTCATGCGGGCCATTGGAGTGGCCTATGCGGGTGCGGGAAGTTCGAGGACTAGGCGCGCGCATTAGATCTGCGAGCGAGTGTCGGCCGATCATGTGGCGGTCTAGGCAGATCTCATGATCTGATTCATGACCACTGTTGATGCGTGGGTTTTAGTAGTCGGCTATGCCTTCGTACTTACCGTCGGTTTTATTATGACAGGTGGGACACGGTGTTCATGTGTGTTCCTTGGTGCTTTTATATCATAGATCGCTGGCGGTGAGGAAGGTATTCCACGGGCATGATTGATGTTGTGGGCGTGAGACCCATAGTTGTATTTAAGTGATGACTTTGAGGGTGTAAGTCTCTGACTTGACATGACTGCTTATTTATTGTGAACTGTAGTTTGGTTATCATACATGTCTCCTGCTTTATATAGACTACTATGATTTCATTCTGATATTTTGATTTCACATACTTGGTACTGTTGTGTCTTGACCTCCTTGAGTGCGTTCATGCCGCAGGTAGAGGTACACCAGTGTTGATCCTCGCTCATAGGGTCACAGTTCAGCGTTTGGGAAGCTCCGTTTCTCTGGAGGCTTATCTTTGGTATAGTCCCCTGTTGTTGTAGGTGCTTACATTCAGGGGTATGGCGGGGCCCTGTCCCGTCATTGTTGTCATATCATTCGTAAGTGCATGTAATCTTTGTGTGGGCAAAGTTGTAAAAAAGGGATGTAAGCATTCTAGTTGTTATATATATATCGTAAAGGCAACTTTTCGCGAAAAAGCATTTTACACTTCACTTTATTCATGTCTTGTTTTATATTCCGCTGATTACTCTGATGTATGGCTACTTGGGTGCCCGGGGTAAGGCACCAGTCACGGGCCCGGGTTCGGGTCGTGACACCTCTCCTCCTCCATTTCTTGTTTATATTACGTTGAGGATTGAGAACCCTCAATGACTGATTGTAGCCACCTTTCTTTCCGTTATTAGTAATAATATTTGCATTTACCTAAAAAAAAAAAAAACGTATATTTTTAAAACTCAAGTTACATACTCTTTTGAAATCATTCTTCTTAACTCTTGAAATAAATCAAGAAAGCATACTTTTTAAATCAAGTCATTCATTCCTTTAAAAATCAAGTCCATAACTTGAAAAATAAAGTCTCATAACCTTTTAGGAATTCAAGGTTCATAGTCTTTAAAACTTCATAACATAAACTCTTTTAATTTAAGTAACATATACTTTTATGAGTTGTGAATAGGTTATATTCGTTTATAACGATCTTATTAAAGCAACCATGATCTAGAAAATGTAATACAATTTTGTCTTATCGCAGTTTCTATGCAGATGAAGAATTCTACTCATTTTAATGTAATTTATTTCCGATACATTTTCTTTTATTAATGCTGTAATGGCTTGTTCGATACTTATTCTCATTTGTGCGAGAAATTAGCAAAGTCAACTCGACTCAAATACTTCTAACGACTCTTTACCAACATCCCGCATAGGACTTGGTAAGAACTTAGGATAACTTAGACATAACTTTTACATAGAGTAAATCAACATACATACCTCTTAACTTCTAAGAGTAGAAGGAATCATGAAATAACACCACATGTATATTTCATACATAGAATCATGCCAGAAGAAGGAAGAGGTTGTTATACCCCGTATTTCAGTATATGCGTGAGGGCGTGCGTAGAAAAAGTGGAGCCTTAAAGTAGGAAAAGTGGCGAATTTGTACACAAGTGCAGAAAGAATCGTTTTTAAAGCGTTTTACTAAACTTGCGAAGGAAAATTCAGCTATGTCATTTATTATTTTTGCGGATTTTTCCGAGAGGCGAAACATTTTGGACCAACGGGAGGGTGACATGTGTCACCTCACATTGGAAGAAGTGGGCGGTAATGGACGAAAAGGGGGCTTGTAGTTGGTAGGATATTTTGTGCAAGTTGGTGTGGTAGATGGATAAGGTACACATGGTGGAATCCTAGCCCTACACTTGCTAACACTTGGATTAATCTTGGCCATTGGTTGGCCATTTCTTGACCTATAAATACCCACACGTGGTTGATGAATTTCTTCATCAAAATCATTCTCCAAGTCTAAAAACCCTCTCCCCTTTAGTGTTGTGTTTCGTCCAAAGCCCCACTTTTTGGAGAAGCCTTGGCCGAGAGCCTCCCATGAGTGAGGCTTGGCAGAGTACCCACTGCCTAGTTGTTTTCGTATAATACCCCTTTTGTGGTATAGAAATACTCTCAAGTATTGTTATAATGCCCAAATACTTTAGCCCATATACCTTATAGTACTTTCCAAAGTTACCTCTATCTGGCTTGGAAAATACTATTATACTTCCTTTAGCCACTAAAGCGAAACCCTTTGGAAAAATCTCCATAATTGGTTGGAGTACTTAGTAGAAGTGTGTAGAACTTCTAAGGGTTGTTTGGAGGCGGGTTGGAGCACCGGGTAGGAGCTAAACCTTGCTCGGGATCGACTTTTATCTCGGATAATTTTGGGCTTATCGAGGTAATAATCTTGTCCCTGTTGTTATTGGAAATTACATGTTGTAGGAATATATGGTTGAAGTATACTATATATAGAATCAACATAGTTTTGCGGCAATGTCTTTTGACTTAAGCTGAATTTAAAGAAAGAGAATCTGACTGTAATTACATAGGACTATATTACGATAGACTTGTGCATTCTTGTGAAGTAGAATTGTACGTCAGGTTAGGCGTATAAACCCACGTTGGCTTGGTAGCGGCCTCGATAGAGGAGGAGATTTCTGCGATTTGCGGGTGGGGAAGGTCTTTGCGAATTTTTACGTAGAATATTCTCGTTGAGATCTAGACGTTAATAGGCGCCTTGTGGCCTCTATAGGTTGAAGTACTACGTATGGCGTGATCTACTTAGCTTAAGGAGTAGCCGACGGTTTGAGGTACTTGGAGCGGTTTGCTATTAGTCGATAATCGTTGCGAGGTATGTGAACCTCTTCCTATCTGTTCTAGCATGATATGTGTATAACTATGTGCGGTGAGCGTCACGTGTGTTAAATGTATTTGATTGGTTTAAAACATAAAGTGTTATAACGGCTTTATGGGAAGTTGGTTATAACAGCTTTATGTAGGTAAGAAAATGCTTTGTGGTTTTAAAAGGTAACTGATTTGACTTATAACTGACTTGATGTGTGATAATAAAGAAATTGAAGTATTTCAAAAGAATCATTTTGAATGAAGAGTAATACTTGGTTTTGAAAACATAAGAGTTATACTAGCTTTATGGGAAGTTAGGTATAACGTCTTAAGAGAGGTAAAGAGAATGGTTTACTGATTTTTAGAAGTTAAGAGACTTAATCTTAAAAGATAAGAGACTTGACTTAATATGGATGTTGTGTGAAACCTCATTCGTGAGTAATGAGTACTTGGTTTTTAAAAGGGAATAATGTTTCTTGATTTGAAATCGAATGAGTATCGACAAACCACTGCAGCGTTAATAAAGGTAAATGTATTGAATAATAAGTATTATTAAAACCAGTAGAAACCTCCATCTGCATAGAAGCTAAGATGAGACAAAATGATATTACATTTCCTAGATCATGGCTGCTTAATAAGATTGATTATAAACAAGAATAACCTACTCACATATAAGCCATATGTTTCTCAAATCGTTTAAAGGAGAATTATGTTTTAAAGTTAAAACTATGAACTACTGAAACCTTTTGAAAATGAGAAACTTGAGCATTTGAAATTAGGCAAACTTGAATGTTTGGAAAATAATGTTGTTACTTGATTTTACAAAGGAAAGCATTTTAGTTTACTTAACAATGTTAGTCACTCTATTTTTATACTACGGTATCGGGTGACCTTTGTAAAAGAAATGGATCATTAAAAGGAATTTAACGTCGTAGTACTTTAGGAGTTAAAACCGGACTTTGACATAAAATGAAAGTACCTTGAGTTGTGTATAACACTATGCTTGTTGTTGTGAAACTTGCCTATGCTTGTTGTGATAGCCTTTGTTGTATTTCTATACCCCGCGTCTCGATGGAGGGCGGCTGATTTGTTATGAGCGATTCTTCACCGAGTCCCGAGATGGTAGGACACGTATTCCATCTGGTTATTCACCGAGTCCCACGAGATGGGCCGGGACACGTATTCCATCTGGTTATTCACCGAGTCCCACGAGATGGGCCGGGACACGTATTCCATCTGGTTATCCACCGAGTCCCACGAGATGGGCCGGGACACGTATTTCATCTGATTCTCTACCGAGTCCCACGGGATGGGCCGGGACACGTATTCCACATGATTCTTTACCGAGTCCCATGGTATGGGCCGGGACACGTATTCCACGATGTATACCTAGGCGGCGGCGGTGAGGAAGGAGTTCCACGGGCGTGAGGATGACTTGAGGCGTGAGTCCACGGCTTGACATGGCTTTTATGTTGTGAGCGTAGTTTGGTTATCATACATGTCTCTGCTTTATATAGACTATTATGATTTCATTTCTGATATTTCTGATTTCACATACTTGGTACTGTTATCTTGACCTCTCCCGAAGTGCGTTCATCTGCGGTAGAAGTACATCTGTTGTTGATCCTGGATCATAGGATCAAAGTTCGTGTTAGGAAGCCCCGTTTCTTGGAGGCTTATCTTTTGGTATGTTACCACACAGTCCGTAAGTTCTTGTACATTCGTGGTATGGCGGGCCTGTCCCCATAGTTGTCATTTCATTCTTAAGTGCATGCCTTTGTGTGGCGAGTTTGTAAAAGGATAAGCGTTCGGGTTTTTATGTATGTACATAAGGCAAGCTGCTCGTTGCTTTGTTTATTTATAATATCTCTTATTTCATGTTCATGTTTTATTTCCGCCGATTTTCTCGATGTTGTATCACTAGGGTGCCCGGTAAGGCACGATCCACGCCAGGTTCGGTCGTGACAAAAGTGGTATCGAAGCGATTAATCCTCGGAAAGTGTCTGACCGTGTCTAGTAGAGTCTTGATTATCGGTGTGTTGTGCACCACATCTATAATCGTGAGGCTATAGGACATTTAGGATTGGTTTCCATTCTTCTCATTACGAGATCGTGCCTTAGGCCGTGTGATAAGTTGGACCCTCCGACGTATTCCTTTCCTTTACGATTATGCCTCGCGTAAAAACCGGGCCCGAAGGGCAAAGCGGCGAGGAGCCGTGAGTAGAAACACGGAGGGTTCTGAGGCGAAGGCCCGGTCGTTACGAGATAGTGCTTAGCGGCGAGTTTTGCGGCGCCGCCCGGCCAGCGAGTTTAGAAGCGCGGCGATGGCTGCGAGACTACATACGAGCCTCGATCCACGGCTGGAAGCGAGATGAGATAAGTACAAAGAGATGGCGATTCTTGGCGGTCGTGGCGAATATGAGAGAGGCTGAATGCAGCGATTCAGTCCAGTAGCACCGTAGTTCACCCCGAGCGAGCGATTTGAGACTACGGGACTTTACGAGTCAGAGCCCGCGATGTTCTATGGATCGAGAGGCGAGGATGACCCTCGGGAGTTTATCAAGCGGCTCTGACGGATCATGAGTGATCGAGTCTCGAGCGGTCGGTGGTATTGGGTTCGCATCATTGCGTGATCTGCGATCGGCCCAGTTTGATTCGTGGGGCTGTCGGGAGAGCATGCACTTCCACCGTTTGGGGCGAGTTCTCAAGGCTTTTCTTGCACATTTCTTGCCCACGGATGAGGAGGGCTCGGGCGACATATTTTTGACGTTGAGGCGGGGCGGGCGGACGGTTAGAGAGTACAATGTGGAGTTCGACTCATTAGCTCGGTATGTTCCAGCTGTAATGGCGATATGGAGGATGAGTACACGCCACGTCACTGGCTAGATGATTACTTAGCGAGGCATGCGGGTGTAGTTCTTCACCGGGCATGGACATTGCCCGCATGCAAGCTCATGCACTAGGATGTGAGGCACGGAGAGGTCGACGGAATGACCGAGATCAGCGAAGAGGCGAGCAGCGAGGTCCTTTGGTAACTTTCAAGCGGCCGCCCCAAGGCCGAACTAGTTATGTACCTCCGCCAGTACAGAGTGGTCCTTCACAATCTTCAGGACGTTCGGGGTATTCGGGAGCTGGTCAGGCTCGGGCTTAGTTCCACGATATACATGAGTTCTAGCGATCGGGTTCGTGTTTTCCTCGGTGTGCACAATGTGGCGGGCGTCGTCGAGAATGTCGTCTTTCTTGGTGCTTGTTTTCTGCGGCGTCGGGGGCCATATGACGAGCGCCCTAATAGGAAGGATGCGACAGAATGACTCGACTAAAGTCGATGCGAGTTCATCGCCTTCTACTATGCGCCTGTAGGCCTGCCATGATTAGAGTGGGCGGTAAATTCAGGTATATCCTTAACCCTCTAGAGATTTGTATGCATGATATGATGACCTTATTATTGTGTGCTATGTACGGATAGCGTTATGTTGGTTATGAGTTAGAAAGCATGGCTAGTTGAAAGGATATGTATGGGGGCATGGAAAGTGTGAACCTTAGAATATTTCATGTTGAGACCTTAGATGTAAGGTCATCTTGAATAAAAGATTTTACGGTTAGTCTTTGTTGAAATACTTGGTTTGCGTATAAATGTGTTGTGGGATAAGTCCATGGGTAGTGTGAGATGGAAGTGGTAGCTTTCATGACGTGAATTAGTAAGGATTGTTAGGATCGGGGAACAAGTGTTTCTGCGATAAGCGAGTCGGGTTGAGGAACATTCGCGGTTCAACCCGCGGCCTGTTTGGTGGTGGGGTCAGTTTTGGGTGGTCCCGCCAGGTGATAGGGTCACGAGGGTGCTAGGCCCAAGTTTAGATGACCATCGTATGAGTTTGTGGATGTGTTCGACCAGAAGCGGATCGTGAAGGCCGGGAATGGCCTTAAGGGAGATTGAGGCTAGTAAGATGACCAAGTTCGGAGGTGGTGACTCCAAAGTTTTGGAAACTAAAGCATTGACTGAAGTATGGTACGTATACTAGAAGAGTTCAAGTGTTCGAGGAGGGCACGACGAGTAAGGAAGGAAGAGAACGAGTGTTATTACGTGGCCAGGTGTGGCGTTGACAACTTGTTAGAGGAACTTTATCGTTATCCGTCTTGAGAGGAACATTCGGGACGAATGTTTCTAAGGAGGGGAGAATGTTATACCCCGTATTTCCAGAGTATGTACGTGAGGACGTACGTAGAAAAAGTGGAGCCTTAAAGTAGGCAAAGTGGCGAATTTGTACACAAGTGCCGAAAAGAATCGTTTTTCGGCCTAAGCGTTTTACTAAACTTGCGAAGGAAAATTCGGCTATGTCATTTATTATTTTTGCGGATTTTTCCGAGACGAAACATTTTGGACCAACGGGAGGGTGACATGTGTCACCCTCACATTGGAAGGAAGTGGGCGGTAATGGACGAAAAAGGGGGGATTGTAGTTGGTAGGATATTTTGTGCAAGTTGGTGTGGTAGATGGATAAGGTACACATGGTGGAATCCTATCCCTACACTTGCCTAACACTTGGATTAATCTTGGCCATTGGTTGGCCATTTCTTGACCTATAAATACCCCCCCTTGGTTGATGAATTTCTTCGTCCTACAATCATTCTCCCAGTCTAAAAACCCTCTCCCCTTTAGTGTTGTGTTTCGTCCAAAGCCCCCTTTGGAGAAGCCTTGGCGAGAACCTCCCCTCTTGAGTGAGGCTTGGCCGAGAGGTACCCCTAGCCTAGTTGTTTTAGTATAATACCCCCTTTGTGGTATACAAATACTCTCAGTATTGTTATAATGCCCAAATACTTTAGCCCATATACCTTATAGTACTTTCCAAAGTTACCTCTATCTGGCTTGGAAAATACTATTATACTTCCTTTAGCCACTAAACGAAACCCTTTGGAAAAATCTCCATAATTGGTTGGAGTACTTAGTAGAAGTGTGTAGAACTTCTAAGGGTTGTTTGGAGCGGGTTGGAGCACCGAGTAGGAGCTAAACCTTGCTCGGGATCGACTTTATCACGGGTAATTTTGGGCTTATCGAGGTAAGTATCTTGTCCACCTGTTGTGATTGGAAATGACATGTTGTAGGAATATAGGGTTGAAGTATACTATAGAGAGAACTGAACAGAGTTTTGCGGCAATGTCGTGTGACTTAAGCTGAATTTAAAGAAAGAATCAATCAGAATTACATAGACTATATTACAATGAGACTTGTGTAGCATTCTTGTGAAGTAGAATTGTACACGTCAGGTTAGACGATAAACCCCCGGTTGGCTTGGTGGCAGCCTCGATAGAGAGGAGATTTACGCGGTTGCGGGGAGATCTTGCGAATTTTCTGTAGAATATTCTACGTTGAGATCTAGACGTTAATAGGCGCCTTGTGGCCTCTATAGGTTGAAGTACTACGTATGGCGTGATCTACTTAGCTTAAGGAGTAGCCGACGGTTTGAGGTACTTGAGCGTTTTGCTATTAGTCGATAATCGTCGCGAGGTATGTGAACCTCTTCCTATCTGTTCTAGCATGATATGTGTATAACTATGTAGTACGGTGACGCGTACGTGTGTTAAATGTATTTGATTGGTTTAAAACATAAAGTGTTATAACGGCTTTATGGGAAGTTGGTTATAATGACTTTATGTAGGTAAGAAAATGCTTTGTGGTTTTAAAAGGTAATCGATTTGACTTATAACTGACTTGATGTGTGATAATAAAGAAATTGAAGTATTTCAAAAGAATCATTTTGAAAGAAGAGTAATACTTGGTTTTGAAAACATAAGAGTTATACTAGCTTTATGGAAAGTTAGGTATAACGTCTTAAAAGAGGTAAAGAGAATGGTTTACTGATTTTTAGAAGTTAAGAGACTTAATCTTAAAAGATAAGAGACTTGACTTAATATGGATGTTGTGTGAAACCTCATTCGTGAGTAATGAGTACTTGGTTTTTAAAAGGAATAATGTTTCTTGATTTGGAAATCAGAATGAGTATCGACAAACCATCTGCGGCGTTAATAAAGGTAAATGTATTGAATAATAAGTATTATTAAAACCGTGAAATCTCCATCTGCATAGAAGCTAAGATGAGACAAAATGATATTACATTTCCTAGATCATGGCTGCTTAATAAGATTGATTATAAACAAGAATAACCTACTCACATATAAGCCATATGTTTCTCAAATCGTTTAAAGGAGAATTATGTTTTAAAGGATTAAAACTATGAACTACGAAACCTTTTCGAAAATGAGAAACTTGAGCATTTGAAATTAGGCAAACTTGAATGTTTGGAAAATAATGTTGTTACTTGATTTTACAAAGGAAAGCATTTTGGTTTACTTAACAATGTTAGTCACTCTATTTTTATACTACGGGTATCGGGTGACCTTTGTAAAAGAAATGGATCATTAAAAGGAATTTAACGTACGTAGTACTTTAGGGTTAAAACCCGGACTTCGACATAAAATGAAAGTACCTTGAGTTGTGTATAACTTGCATATGCTTGTTGTTGTGAAACTTGCCTATGCTTGTTGTGATAGCCTTTGTTGTATTTCTATACCCCCGCGTCTCTCGATGGAGGGCCGGCTGATTTGTTATGAACGATTCTTCACCGAGTCCCACGAGATGGGCCGGGACACGTATTCCATCTGGTTATTCACCGAGTCCCACGAGATGGGCCGGGACACGTATTCCATCTGGTTATTCACCGAGTCCCACGAGATGGGCCGGGACACGTATTCCATCTGGTTATCCACCGAGTCCCACGAGATGGGCCGGGACACGTATTTCATCTGATTCTCTACCGAGTCCCACGGGATGGGCCGGGACATGTATTCCACATGATTCTTTACCGAGTCCCATGGTATGGGCCGGGACACGTATTCCACACGATGTATACCTAGACTGCCGGCAGTGAGGAAGGAGTTCCACGGGCATGAGGGATGACTTGAGGGCGTGAGTCCCTGGCTTGACATGACTGCTTTTATGTTGTGAACTGTAGTTTGGTTATCATACATGTCTCCGCTTATATAGACTATTATGATTTCATTTCTGATTTTTCTGATTTCACATACTTGGTACTGTTATCGACCTCTCCTTCGGGCTGCGTTCATCTGCCAGTAGAAGTACATCGGTTGTGGATCCTCGCCATGGGATCAAAGTTCAGCGTGTTAGGAAGCCGTTTCTTGAGGCTTATCTTTTGGTATGTTACCCGAGTCCGTAAGTTCTTGTACATTCAGGTATGGCGGGCCACTCCGCCATAGTTGTCATTTCATTCTTAGAGGTGTGTAACCTTTGTTGTGGCGAGTTTGTAAACGGATAAGCGTCGGGTTTTTATGTATGTACATAAGGCAAATGTTCAGTTGCTTTGTTTATTTATAGTATCTCTTATTTCATGTTCATGTTTTATTTCCGCTGATTTTCTCTGATGTTGTATCACTAGGGTGCCCGGGGTAAGGCACCAGTCACGGGCCCGGGTTCGGGTCGTGACAGAGGTTCACATACCACGCACGATTATCGACAAGTAGCAAAATACTCCAAAGTACTTCAACCTTGATAGCTATTCCTTCCTTTAAGTAGAATACGCTATACGTAGTACTTCAACCTATAATGGCCATAATACGTCTATTACCTTCTAGCTTCAAACGTAGAATATTCTAAGTGTAAAGTCACCAAATTCTACGGAAAATCGGACAACACTTCCTCTGTTTCTACGTACTTTTCCACCTTTTTCAAGGCCCAAAAATCAATAACCAAACACCACATTTAAGGCCCAACAATTCAGCAATACAAAGGGGATTACACGCCTAATAGGACGTGTAAAATTCTGCCCCACAATCAATATAAAAGTGTCCAATATTTCCAAGCCATATTCGGCTACCATTGTCACAACAATTATCAATTTCCTTTCAATTTCTTTTACAATCCAATTTGTTATTCCAACATGTTATATACATAATAACAATTACAACAACTATAAATCCTTTATTCCTTAACATGCGACGATTGTAACTATCGACCAAATTGATTTCAACATTAATGGCTAACTTGTCCATTTTTGATTTTAACATGTCGACATGATCCAAATATTTTCAAACTTCATTCTATATACCACATTCTCATTTATTAACTACTATAACATGTAATCTTCAATCGCATTAAGAAGATGAAGATTTTACCTCAATAAGCCCTAATAATATCCAAGCGTCAAAGTCGATCCTAGCAACTTTTAGCTCCTCTTCTTACGTTAAAATCCGCTCCAAGCACTCATTAGAAGCTCATGAAGAACTCTTCTTCAAGTTCCAACTTCAAAGTTGAAGAACACCTTAGGTTTTCTCCTTGCGACTAACGTGAAAACGTCGTTTTTCCGGAATATTTCTATTGAGATATCCTTACAATACCCTTAGGAATCTTGGGTTTAAGTTTTGTGAATTATGAGCAACCAACGAATTTTTTTCTAGTTCACTCATGGCCATTGCCAAGTGCCTCTTCTCAAGAACATCAACTTCTTGATTTAATTCTAAGTGTAGAATTGTCTTGCTACTAGTGTGATGATATACTATATTCAATGGCCAAGATTATAACACTTGTGTGGCCTAGATTCATTGGGGTTAAAAGATCTAATGTCAAGTTGGCTAGTTGACTTAGTCAACAATGTTAAGCCTTGACTTGTTCAAGACTTGACCCATTTTCCATGACAATTTCATCCAAGCCTAATTAGGGGGTGACACGTGTCACCCTCCCATTCGTCCATACACTTCGTGTCACGACCGTGACGGGGCAGTGGATCGTGCCTTACCCGGGCACCCAAGTAGTCATACATCAGAGTAATCAGCGGAATATAAAACAATACATGATACAATGTAAAGAAGACACATGTTTATCTGAAGTAAAGTTTGCCTTTCGGCATATATATAAATCAATTTAAAACCGAACAGTTACATCCTTATTACAACTGCGCCCAGCGATACTACGGACCTCAAGAATGATACGACAACAATGGCGGGACGGGGCCGCCATACCCTAAATGTAAATACCTATAACGACAGGACTATACGATGATAAGCCTCCGAGAAAGCGGAGCTTGCCCAATGAAGCGTGACCCTAAGAGTGAGGATCAACGGCGGTGTACCTTTACTGCGGCATGAACGCGGCCCGAAGGAGGTCGATAACAGTGCAGGTATGTGGCGAAAATAAATCTGTAAATGAAATCATAGTAGTCTATGTAAAGCGGGAGACATGTATGATAACCAAACTACGATTCCTGATAAATAGCGATTATGTCAAGTCGAGGACTCGCCCTCAAGTCATCACTCAATATAACTATGGGTCTCATGCCCACAATATCAATCATGCCCGTGGAATACCTTCCTCACTGCCGGCAGTCTATGATATAAAAGCACCAAGGAATACACATGAACACCAGGTCCCACCTGTGTCCTAATAAAACCGTACAGGGTAAGTACGAAGGCATAGCCGACTACTAAAACCCACAGTACCAACAAGGTCATAAACTGTATCATGAGATCTGTCTAGACCGTCACATGATCAAAGCTGGCCACTCGCCCGCAGTATCTAATGTGCGCGTCTAGCCACAGAACTCTCCGCGATTCGCATAGGCCAAACTCATAGGCCGCATGAGGTATAACCCGCATCGAGGTAGCTACTCCGGCATCCGCTGGACTCGCGATCGCGTGGCCACATAGACCGCATGACCATAAAGGCGGCACACTAACCTGGAACTCTCGTAGCTCCGCATAGGCCCGGGACCCGCGAGGTATTCTCGAATCATAGGTCACACAGACCGCTGAGTCTACCCGCGTGGAGGCGACAACCTCGGAAACAAGTCAAGGTGAGTGGTACAATACCAACATATCGGTGATGGTGAAACAATTTAAAGCGCAATCGAGGAAACCCTTTAAACATACATCACAAGATACTAACACACGTAGCATCCTAGAATGTTTTCTTAACAAGTCAACAAGAAAGTATTACAAGGCTATTACAAACCAACACAATCAAGTTATACAAACAAGGCACTTTCTACTATATGATTAACAAGATCGGTTTTTATCCCCAAAGTACTTCATACATTAACTCTTTTTAAAAGATCGTTACTTTCACAAAAGTCACACAATACCGTAGTATATGAAAATAGAGTGATTATCTTTTGAGGTAAATCAAAACACTTCCCTTTGTAAAATCAAGTAACAACATTATTTTCCAAAGCGTCAAGTTTGCCTAATTTCAAATGTTCACGTTTCTTATTTTAGAAAGGTTTCAGAGTTCATAGTCTTATTCATTTAAGAATATAATTCTCTTTTAAACAATCTGAGAAACATAAGCCTTATATGTGAGTAGGATATTCTTGTTTATAACAATCTTATTACAGCAGCCATGATCTAGGAAATATCATTTTGTCTCATCTTAGCTTCTATGCAAATGGAAGTTTCTCGGTTTTAATAATACTTAATTATTCAATACATTTTCCTTTATTAACGCGATGGTTTGTCGATACACATTCTGATTTCCGAAATCAGTAAAACATTATTCCTTTTAAAACCAAGTACTCATTACTCACGAATGAGGTTTCACACGAAATTCATATCAATTCATTTAAGTCAAGTCTCTTATCTTTTAAGATCAAGTCTCTTAACTTCTATAATCAATAAATCATTCATTTTATCTTTCTTAAGACGTTATACCTAACTTCCCATAAAGCTAGTATAACTCTTATGTTTTAAAACCAAGTGTTACTCTTCTTTCAAAAAGATTCTTAATACTTTTGAAATACTTCAAAGTTCTTATTATTCAGCTTAAGTCAAAAGACATTGCCGTACAACTACGTTCGATTAACACACGTCGTCTACCGTACTATATATACTTCTTTAAAATATCATGCTCAGCGTATAGGAAGAATCACATACCTGCGGCGATTATCGACTATTAGCAAATCGCTCACGGCTATAACCCGGCTAGCACAGTCCACTTCTCAAGTAGCACATGCTACTTGCGAACATTCAACCTATACAGGTTATACAAGTCTATCAAAGTCTAGACTACTCGGTAGAATAAACCTAGATACAAGATTCTACGGAAATTTGGGCAGCACTTCCCTATCCGTCAAACTACACAAGTCTCATGTATACTGATCCTACGTAATTCTGATTCGATTCTCTTCTTTAAATTCTAATATAATTTAAGAAGCCCATATTCCAAATCTGGGAATCCAATTCCCATCAACGAACATTTTTCTATACAAAACCTGATACTTTTAGTGGAAAAATCACCTCTTTCCTCCTTTCTAATTTTTCTGTCGTGCTATCGTACGTACGTCCTCGCATACATACCCTGGAACTACGGGGTATAACACTTCGTTTCCCGACATTTCCATAATTCCGATAAATTTTACGAGTCTCAATTTACAAACATTATTCTTTCCCGAGGTTCGGAAGACTTTTCCCTTTGGAAAACAATTCTTTCTTTCGTTCAAATTTATAAGTCTTGTGCTCTCACGTCTATTCTCGTAAACACATGTCCTGAAACTACGGGGTGTAACAGGGCAGGTGTCCCAGATTTTGACATGGCTTTCATATTTGAAAGTGGTGCGATTATTCTGATGGTACTGATGATAAAAGTCTGATTGACTCTAACTTTTATATGACACGATAGGATCTGATATTTGATTTTTATACTTGCCCCTGTCATTTCTTGTGTAGTTATGGACGTAATTGATGTACTTTATTTCTGTTCCATACTTAGTACTTGTTGTAATCGACTTCGCCGAAGTGCGTTCATGTCCGCAGGTTTAGGAACACATTGTGGGTCCTACAGCTTAGGATCCTGGTTCAGCATTTTGAGATGGCTCCAATGTTCCGGAGCTTGTCATTATGGCTAGGTATATTCAGGGGTACGGCGGGGCCTTGTCCCGTCATAGTATTGTCCAAAATCATAGAGGTCTGTATTCATATGTGGGCTGGACTGGCTAGAGTTGTATTTACATTATTGAATAATGTCGACCCTTTTGGGTGATTTATATTATGGCAGCCTTATCGGCTTTGCCTTTGTTTTAAGAAAAAAAATGAGTGTTATTTATCTTCTGCGGTTTATTGTGTTGTATGAATAGAAGGGTGCCCAGGTAGGGCACCAGTCGCGGGCCCAGGGTTCGAGGCATGATAGAGTGGTATCAGAGCAGTTAGTCATCGACATGTCTACAGACCGTGTATAGTAGAGTCTTATTTATCGGTGTGTTGTGCACCACATCTATAAACAGGAGGCTTTAGTACATTTAGGATTGGTTTCCCTTCTTCTCACTCTGAGATCGTGCGATAGAGTTGTGTTGTTAGGGTGGTCTCTCCCTAACGTATTATTGTGATTGCGGTATGAGAAAGGAAAGCCGTGGCCCGAGGATTATATGAATTGCGTATCGTTGGTAAAATTATAGTATAGATGGTATTATGATGATGTATATTTGTACGAGCGTATTTATTTGGGGCTATGTGTGTTTCCTAGAATGGTTATGAATTACCATGAGTTGGTTAAGCCTTAGTAAATTCTTGGAAAGTGTGAAAAAGTTGATTGAATCCACACCTAGGCTTTATGTATATCGGTTTGAAATAGTCATGAAGTAATGACTTGCAGGATGGTGATAGACTCTTAGGAGATCATGTTTAATTGAGTTGATAGCATACCATGTTGTTAGATTAAGGGGTGTGATACGCTTAAGTGATTGCGTGAATAATAATGGTATGTAGTAATTAGAGTTGTTGTGAGTAAGACAACATGTTTTGTGAGATATTGAGAAGTTACATTTCCGTATGTGGGACCGATAATGTAAGTTTGGAACGTAGAATGATTGGGAACCTTGGAACATTGATGACGCAGACCTTAGATGTACAAGGCCTTCTCGGATAGAAAGATTTATTTCGCACAAGAATGAGAATTAAGTGCGACCATGGGGGATTGAGGACCAATTACAGGTCAACCGTGGCATTAAATTGAGTTGGGTCAGTTGGAGATGGTCTCGCTATGTGATAGGGTCACGAGTGCAAGACCCAAGTCTAGATAATCGTTGTACGAGTTCGTGGATGCGTTCCACAACAGGGTCGTGAGGCTAGAAGGGCCTTACGGAAGTGGATCTAAGTATAATGACCAAGTTTGGATATAGTAACTCCAAGGATTTGAAAACGAAGCAATATGCGAGATCGTATGCGTATACTAGAATAAAGGTTGGAAGTACGAGAAGAGTACGACAAGTAAGAAAAGGAACGAACAAGTGTTAAAGGAATTGAAGTGTTTATAGTTATGACTAATGAAGGTACAAAAGGAGAATCCTTTTAGGTCATGAAAGGGAGTTAATAGTGGTGATACTCACCTTAGATTAGATTCCTCATTTGGCTTTGACTTACGATACGCATGTGTGAGATTGTGGCCATATGTGGCATTATGGGTTTCGTAAGTATAGTAGTGAAGACTATACCAGTGCATGTGTAGTTGGAGACTTAGAAGGAACATTCGGGATGAATGTTTCTAAGGGGGAAGAATGTTACACCCCGAAATTTCCAAGGCAATGAGATAAGAACGTACGTGAGAAATTGAGATTTGAATTTTGAAAAGAATGAAAAATTCCGGAAAAATCCTCCGAACCTTGTGAAGGAAAAGGTATGTTAATTGGAATTTGGTTCACAAATTTGGTATTTGAGACTTTTGGAATATATTAGAATTATGGATTTTTAAGTTCGGATTTGGTCACGTGGGGCCCACGGGAAAATTTTACGGTTTTGTGGGGCCCACAATATTTTTCGATATTTTGGCCAATATGGATGTTTTTGGGGGATGAAATATTTTATGACCAATAGGAGGGTGACACGTGTCACCTCTCCCCTTTGACTTTGACTTGGACTTGTCTTGAGATATTTTGAAGACAAGTGGACTTGTGGGTCCCACCCACACTTGTCCACCATCCTAGCCACACATTTGGTTTCATCTAAACCCTTGGATGTATTATATATATCATACTAGTAGCAAGACAAGATCCTACACTTAGAAAAAAATCAAGAAACCTTGTCCATGAAGAAAGGGCTCTCGGCCAAGGCATCATTTGAGGGACAAAATTTCTTCAATCTTGCTTGATAATTCCCAATATTCAAACCAAAGGTCCCTAGTAGTATACTAAGGATAACCAAGCTCCTAAATCCCAGAAATACTACGTTAATCCGTTAGTCGCAACTTGAAACCCTAAGATGTTCTTGAACATTTGTGTTGGAACTTGAAGAAGAGTTTGTCATAAGCTTATAAGGGTTGCTTGGAGTGGATTGGAACGTAAAGAAAATGAGCTAAAGTTGCTAAGGATCGACTTTAAACCTTGGATCATATGTGGGCTTATTAAGGTATAAATCCTTGTCTTTCTAATGTAATTGAAGATTACATGTTGTAGTAATTGATAAATGAACTTGTGATATAAGGAAGGAAGCTTGATAAGTGTTAAGATACATTGGAAGGTTAAAAGCCGAGAAATGGCATGTTAGCCATTGAAGATGTTAATCAATTTTGTTGTTAGTTATAATCGTCACATGTTATACAAGAAAGGGAATTTAGTTGTTATAATTGTTATGACTTGTATAACATGTTGGAATAACAACTTGGATTGAAAGGTATTGAAAAAGGGCTTTTTGTTGTATTAAATTAGTTGTGGCTGAGAATGGCCCTAGAAGTTGGTTAAAAATGGACTAATTAAATGGACTGTGTTATATGAATTGTGGGGCAGAATTTTACACGTCCTGTTAGGCGTGTAATCCCCTTTGATTAGCTGAGTTGGTTGTGCCTTAAATGTGGCGTTTTGGTTGATGAATACGGGCCTTGGAAAAGGTGGAAAATGCGTAGAAACAAAGAAGTCTTGCCGAATTTAGGTAGAATTTGAGGGCATTATTTGGTATAAGTATTATACTAAGTAACTATGATATTGATAGAAATGCTATCGTCATTATAGGTTGAAGTACTACGTGTAGCATAGTCTACTTGTCTTAAGGATTAGCCGATGAGGTTGAAGTACTTCGGAGCATTTTGCTACTTGTCTTATGGGTTAGCCGTCACGAGGTATGTGAACTTCTTCCTTCTATTGACATGACTTTCCTTGAAGTATACTTGCCTTGTTATTTGGAGTATACTTGACTTGTTTCCTTGAAGTATACTTGCCTTGTTATTTGGAGTATACTTGACTTGTTTTCTTGAAGTATACTTGCCTTGTTATTTGGAGTATACTTGACTTGTTTTCTTGAAGAATACTTGCCTTGTATAGGAAGTATTCATGTTATTAATTTTATGCTAAAGACATGTCTAGAATATTCCTAAGTTCTTACCAAGTCTTATGGGGGATGTTGGTAAGAGTCGTTAGGAAGTGTTAGAGTCGAGTTGACCTTGGTAAATTACTACACTAATGAGAATAGGTATCAAACAAGCCATTGCAGCGTTAATGAAAATGTATCGACAATCAATTATATTGAAATGAGTAGAATTCTCCATCTGCATAGAAACTATGATAAGACAAAATTGTATTACATTTTCTAGATCATGACTGATTTAACAAGATCGTTATAAATGAGAATAACCTATTCACGGCTCATAAAAGTATTAATTTTGTAAGTACATGAGGCTTGATTTTTGAAAGTACTTGGGACTTGAATTTCGAAAATGTGTAGTAACTCGATTTGAAAAGTATATGTTACTTGATTTAAAGAGAATAAACTACTTGGTCTTAAAAGTATAAGTTACTTGAGTTTAAAAAAAAAAGTAAGTAACTTGGTTTTAATGGTGAAAGTACTTTTGGGCCCAACGTCCTAATATTCCATGAAACGATTCTTTTATAAAGAATAGATGTACAAAGTACTTTGGGTTCAATTCCCTTACGTGGCATGATAATGCCTTGGTTTTGATAAAAAGGAAAGTGGTAATGGTGCGTTAGTTGTCTAAAAATGAAGTGGTTATAACGGCTTTATGGGAAGTTTGTTATAACAAGTTTTAGTGGAAAGTCAATGGATGGTTTAAAATGTTTTAAGGGAATCGTGTGAGAATGTCCATGATTAAGTCCTTAATATAATACATGATATGTGACACTTTGATGTTCAAGATGTTTTAAAGTAACACGTGAGGTCTAGTGCCTTGATTTGCCAAAACCATGTCTTAGAAGGATACTTGGTACGATAAGTGTCTCAATTTTCTAAATGATGGTTTCAAAATGATACATGTATTGGATCCTACTTTCTAGCGATACATGTAGTACTTGGGCTTTCCTAAAATGGAAATTTAGTTCATAAAGTGAATGTACGGCTCACGTACATTGTAGTAATGGACTTTAATCCTTAGTAATGCAAGGTGTGTTAGTGCCTTGATAGTACTTTGGCTTGCTTAAATGATAGTTATTCTATTTTGTGCCTTGATAGTAGTTCGGCTTGCCTAAATAGTATTGTCTTGATTTGTTAAAAAGGAAAGGCATGGAAATTGTCTTGGTTTGTTAAAATGATGGTTTATTCATTTTATGATGTTGAGAGTCAAAGATTATCTTAACTTGCATATGTTGTTCATGATAGCTATTGGTGCTAGTGTTATGAGTATAAATGTGGGGTAAACCCCCAAAACGTTATACACCTCCTGAGTGTAAATGGGGGTAAACCCCCAAGACGTTATACACCTTCTGAGTATAATTACAGGGTAAACCCCCAAGACATTATACATCTCCATGGATTTGCTACCCATGATGCGAGCATGAAGAGGAATTTGTATCATTTCAAATCCCTATTCTTATCGAAGAGAAGGAATGAGAAAAAACGAAATATTCCTACTCGAACAAGAAGTCCTATTGTTTACAACTCTTTTTTATATAGTAATTCGACCTATGGCGTATATGCTCATTCTTGGGCAGTAGGCCTAAGCGGTGAAATAGTCTGTGCGGGTGAAATAGTCCTATGCGGGCAAATTGTCCTATCGGGTCCACAAGACCACTTGCGGGTGAAACGATCCGAGTAGGTTTGCATAATGATACTACGGGCGGGTGACCCTAGATTGATCATAAGCTTCCTATTTTAAAGCATGTAAAGATTACTCTCATGGTTAAAAAGGTACAGTGTGCGGGTAGTTGTATGTTATACTTGTTACATGCTGACAGTGATGTTGTATTCCACGAGCATGCTTCTGTGATATTATATGTTGAGGGCAGGTGTCCCGGATTTTGACATGACTTTCATATTTGAAAGTGGTGCGATTATTCTGATGATGCTGATGATCAAGGTACAATTGGCTCTGATTTTTATATGACACGGTAGGATCTGGTATTTGATTTTCATACTTGCCCCTGTCATTCCTTGTGTAGTTATGGACGTAATTTCTGTACTTTATTTCCGTTCCATACTTAGTACTTGTTGTACTGACCCCCTTCGGGGGGCTGCGTTCATGTCCGCAGGTTTAGGTACACAGTTGTGGATCCACGAGCTTAGGATCCTGGTTCAACATTTTGAGATGGCTCCAATGTTTCGGAGCTTGTTATTATAGCTAGGTATATTCAGGGGTACGGCGGGGTCTTGTCCCGTCATAGTATTGTCCAAAATCATAGAGATTTGTATTCATATGTGGGCTGGACTGACTGGAGTTGTATTTACATCATTGAATAGTGTAGACCCTTTTGGGTGATTTATATTATGGCAGCCTTATCGGCTTTGCCTTTGTTTTAAGAAAAAAAAAGTGTTATTTATCTTCCGCGGTTTATTATGTTGTATGAATAGAAGGGTGCCCATGTAGGGCACCAGTCGCGGGCCCGGGGTTCGGGGCGTGACATGAAGTGCTGGCCAATTTTCCGTAGAATAAGAGACTTTATACTTAGAATTATTCTACGATAGAAAGCTTGAAGTTGATAGCCATATTATGGTCATTATAGGTTGTCATTCTACGTGCGGCATATTCAACTTGGCAAGTGGATTTAGTCGTAAAGGTATGTGAACTCTTCCCTACCTCTTGAGCATGAGTATTTACAAAGGTATAGTACGATAGACATACGTATTTTAAGTGAACTTGGTTTCAGTTTGGTATCCTTTCCTTGATTTCGAAAAGTGAAGTAACTCGACTTTTAAAAGTATATGTTACTTGATGTTACATGTAAAGATTACTTGACTTGAAAAGAATAGAATACTTGATTTGGAAAAGTATGGGTTACTTGAACTAGTTTAAAGTTAAGATACTTGATTTCTAAAGTCAAGGAACTTGAAGTATTCTGAAAGTTATGAAACTTGATTTGAAAGTATATGATACTTGGTTTCAAAAGTATAAGTCTCTTGGTTTAAAAGAGGAACGTAAATGTCTTGGTTGTCTAAAACATAAAGAGTTATAACGGCTTTATGGGAAGTTAGTTATAACGGCTTTATGGAAGGTTAAGAGAGTGGTCTACTTGATTTATAGGCATGAGTTGCCTAGGTTGTGAAAGTAGAAATGCTTGATTTTTTTTTTGAAAAGCTTTGATTTGAATTTCTAAAGATTTAGTGACTTGTTTTGAGAAAGCAAGAATGCCTTGATACTAAGGACGTTAGTATCTTGGGGTTTTATTTAAAAAGGGAGTCTTTCGAAAAGAATAGAAGTACGTAGTACTTTGGGTTAAATTCCTGGATTTTCATGACATGTTAGTGCCTTAAGTTAAATAAAATGAGAGTGCATGCCAATTAAGTCCAATAAGAAGTTAAGGGATTTCATAACTTGCTTATGTTATGTATGATAGCCGGTTGTGCTAGTGTTAAGTTATTCTTGAGGGGTAAACCCCCGGGTTACTACTTATTCTGTGGATTTGCTCCCCACGATGTGATTGCGGAGTATGTACTCATTGTGGGTCCACCGGGCCCATGCGGGTGAAATAGTCCCATGCGGAGCAAATTTCTCCATTGCGGGTCCACAGGACCTATGCGGGTGAAATAGTCCCAGGAGTAGGATTGCTTAATGATACTACGGGCGGGTGGCCCTAATTTAACATAAGCTTCCTATTTTTTTTACGGTGAATTTTATTCTTGTTTACTCTCATTATTAGTAAGACACGGTGTTGTTACGCCCCGTAATTCCAAGAGAATGAGATGAGAATGTACGAAAGGAAATAAGATTTGAAATTCGAAAGTTAAGTGGCCGAATGTTTTTAGACATATTTTTAGTCAACTTTGGAGTTCTATATATCCCAGTATATTAAGAGTTTTTAGGTGTTTTAAAAGCCTAATATGAATTTCGTTGAGTCTAGTTTCCAACGCAATAAACCGTTAAATCGATAGGACATCGGAGCGGAGAATTATGGACGTTAGAAGTTCAGCTGGCAGAAGAGAAGGAAAAATGTTTTGATCGGCGCCACGCGCCACGACACGCTCGAGGCCTGCGCCGTAAGCCCTGAAACTTTCTGAAGTTGCAGCGCCGGCTGCAGGGCCGAGGTGTGATTTTTGCAGAAAATGGGTAAAACAATCAGAAGATATTTGTGTAGAGCACCTATGGGAGGGCGACAAGTGTCCCTCCCAACTTGTAGACCAAGAAAGGTCCTATATTATGACCAAGTCTTGCAAGACTTGGTCATGTGCAAGAATTCATCCAAAATAGAAATTTCTTTTCTCTTCTCTCTCAAAATTTATAAAACCCTAAGCCTAGTGAAATTATTGGAGAGGCGACAAGAAGGCAATATGTTGGCAAGCTTGTAGAGGGTTCGTGTGGGTGATTTTAACGTGAAGAAGGATTGCGGAAAGAGGGCTAAAGTGGTCGAGATTGTTGGACTATTTTGGGCGAAATACCAAGGTAAATTCATTCTCCTTCTTGAAGTAAAATATGTCACATGTTGTAGAAGTTGGAGAAGGGTATTGTGATAGGGAAAATGGATATTGGAACCACTATCCGAAACTAGCATGATTTAGCCTTTAAGATTGTAATTCAATTTAGTTACTAGTTTAGTCGTCGCATGTTATCTAAAGAGAAGATTGTAGTTGTTATAATCGATTGCGGCTAAATAACATGTGAGAACGACAATATGGATTGAAAAGGAATTTGTAAAGATTGTATATGGGTGTACATTGTAGCCGAAAATGACATTTAATATTGGACGGTTTTATATAAATTGTGGGGTAGAATTTTACACGTCCTGTAAGGCGTGTAATCCCCTTTGATTGGTTGATGTGTTGAGCCTTAAATGTGGCATATTGGTTATTGATTTCGGGCCTTGAAAAAGGTGGAAAAGTACGTAGAAACAAAGGAAGTGTTGTCTAATTTTCCGTAGAATAAATGACTTTACACTTAGAATATTCTACGTTGAAGCTAGAAGTTAATAGACGTATTATGGTCATTATAGGTTGACATACTACGTACGGCATATTGGACTTAGCAAGTGGATTGAACCGAAGAGGTATGTGGAACTTTTCTTATCTCTTGAGCATGAGTAGTTATAAATGTATAGTACGGTAGACGTACGAGCTTTAAATGAATTCAGTTTCATTTGGTATCCTTGACTTGTTTTAAGAATGTCCAAGTTGGTTGAGTTAGAGAATTAACTCACTTGGTTTTAAAGGATAAAAATGCCTTAGTTTCTAAAGCATAAAGTTAGTATAACGGCTTTATGGGAAGTTGGTTATAATAACTTTATGGAAAGTTTAACGAATGGTTTACTCTAGTGATGTAAACAAAGATAAATGACTTGAAATGAAGAAAGGCAAATTGATTTAAAGGCATCAATTGTTTAAAGTTTTAAACTAAAAAGTCACTTGATTTAGAAGCCTAAATGTATTTCAAAAAGGTTTAGTGACTTGTTTTGAAATGTAGACAAGCCTTGATACTACAGGTGTTAATATCTTGGGGATTTTATACGAGAAATAGTCATTGTTGAAAGGATAAGGTACATAGTACCTTGGGTTAAATTCCCAGATTCTTAATGACATGTTAGTGTCTTAAGTAAACTAAAATGAGAGTGCATAATAATTAAGGCCAATAAGAAGTTAGGGGATTTCTTAACTTGCTTATGATAGTTATGATAATCTGGTGGTGCTTATGGTATGTATGATAGCCGGTTGTGCTAGTTTTGTGTTATTCTTGCGGGGTAAACCCCCGGGTTACTACTTATTCCATGGAATTGCTACCCATGATGCGAGTGCGGCGTTTGTACTCATTGCGGGTCCACCGGGCCTATGCGGGTGAAATAGTCATATGCGGGTGAAATAGTCCCATGCGAGGCGGATGACCTCATTCCGGGTCCACAGGACCTATGCGGGTGAAATAGTCCCAGGAGTAGGAGTGCTTAATGATACTATGGGCCGGTGGCCCTAATTTGATCATGAGCTTTCTATTTTTATGCAGTAAGGTGTACTCTTGATTACTCTCATTATTAGTAAGGCCTGATATCGTTATTTGGATTATCATACATGTCTCAGCTTTATTTTAGACTATATGATTTCATTTGATCTTTCGGTTTTACATACTTGGTACATCTGTTGTACTGACCCCATTCCTCGGGGGTTGCGTTCATGCCGCAGGTAGGGGTAAGCAGGTTGTGGATCCTCACTCTTAGGATCACTGATCAGTTGTTAGAAGCTCCATTTCTCTGGAGGCTTGTCTTTTGGTACGGTTTCCCTGATGTTGTAGATTTGTGTACATTAGGGGTATGGCGGGGCCCTGTCCCGTCACAGTTGTTATGTAAATTCTTAGAGGTCTGTAGTCATATCTTGTGGATTGGGTTGTAAAAAGAAAGAGGTAACTGCTTTTGGGCTTATGTATATATATATGTTTTTGAAGGTGGCCTTATCGGCTAACCTGTTGATATTTCATGACCAGTAATTGTTGAGTTGTATGTATGTTCCGCTACTATTCTCTGATGTATACTTGTAAGGGGTGCCCAGGTAGGGCACCAGTCGCGGGCCCGGGGTCGGGTCCTGACAAAGTGGTATCATAGCAGTTAGTCCTCGAAAAGTGTCTAGTATAGTCTTGATTATCGGTGTGTTGTGCACCACATCTATAATCAGGAGGCTGCAGGATGTTTAGGATTGGTTTCATTCTTCTCTCTCTAAGATAGTGCAGTAGAGCTGTCTTATTAGGTTGAATCCTCTCTAAGCTATTCTTATGTATCAGTTATGCCTCCGGAAGGGCCGGGGCCCGAGAAGGAAAGCAGCGGCGGGAGATGCTAGTAGTGCGCAGAGGTTACTAGGACTCGAGCACGAACCATGCCGGAGGTTATGGGCGTCGGCGAGTTCACCACGCCGATTAGAGGAGCCGAGCGAGTTCCGATACGAGCCTCGATTCGCAACCGAGGGCCAGTATAGAGATTATGGAAGCGGATGTTATACCGTATTTCCAGTATATCGTAAGGGCGTCGTCACGACAATTTGAGACTTAAAGTTTGGCTAGTTTCGAAATTTTTGTGCACAACCCCCGTAAAGAATCATTTTTCGACGAAACGTTTTACAGAACTTGCGAAGGGAAAATTCCGGCTATGTCGTTTTGTATTTTTGCGGATTTTTCCGAGCGACGGAACATTTTTAGGCCAACGAGAGGGTGACACTTGTCACCCTCAAGTGGCGGTTTGGGTGGACGAAAGGGGGACGTTTTCCTCCCTTGTTTTGTGCCTTGTTTTGTGCCATGTTTTGTGGAGTAGGGGTTAGGGTGCACTTGGCTTGATCTTGGCCTTACACTTGCCTTGCACATGACTTGATCTTGTCCATTGGTTTCCCTATAAATACCCCCCTTAGTGATGAACTTCTTCATCCACTCCTCACTTTGTCTAAGTCTTGAAATCCCTCCCCGCCCGCTTGTGGCTCTCGTCCAAACACTAGCCCCCTTTGTAAGGCTTTGGCGAGAGGTACCCTCCCCTGGTAATGTTCTAGTAGGTACCCCACTAGCCTAGTTGTTTGAAATATACCCCTCCTTGGTATTGAAATACTTCTCCAAGTATTGTTATAATGCCCAAAATACCTTAGCCCTATACCTTGGAGTATTCCAAACTTACCTCTATCGTAGAGCAGGAAATACTACCTTTTGTCCTTTTAGTCTCAAACCGAAACCCTAAGGAAATCTTCATAGTTGGTTGAAGTATTTAAGTAGAAGTTGGTTAGAACTTCTAAGGGTTGTTTGGAGCGGATTGGAGCGCACGGAGTAGGAGCTAAACCTTGCTCAGGATCGACTTTTATCTCGGATAATTTTGGGCTTATCGAGGTAAATAATCTTGTCCCCCTTATTGTAATTGGAAATTACATGTTGTAGGAATATATAGTTGAAGTATACTATATATAGAACTGAACATAGCTTTGCGGCAATGTCTTTTGACTTAAGCCTGAATATAAAGAAGAGAACTGAACTGTAATTACATAGGACTGTATTACAGTAGACTTGTGTGGTATTGCTGTATAGTAGAATTGTACACGTCCGGTTAGACGTATAACCCCCCCCCTGGTTGGCTTGGTAGCCGGCCTCGATAGAGGAGGAGATTTACGCGGTTGCGGGGGGGGGGAGGTGCTGCCGAATTTTCTGTAGAATATGGAACCGTGCGGTTAGAAGTTAATAGACGTTTGTGGCCTTATAGGTGGAAGTACTACGAGTAGCGTATTCTACTTGAAGAGTGGAAAAGGCTAGCCGGGTTACAGTACTGTGGAGCGTTTTGCTTATTGTCGATAATCGTCGCGAGGTATGTGAACCTCTTCCTATCCTTTCTAGCATGATGTTTTGTAAACTATGTAGTACGGTAGACGTACGTGTGCTAAATGAGTTGGTTGGTTTAAAACTTAGGGTGTTATAATAGCTTTATGGGAAGTTAGTTATAACGACTCTATGTGGGTAAAAGATTGGTTTATTGATTGTAGAAGTTAAGAGACTTGATCTTGAAAGATAAGAGACTTAACTTGTTTTACTTGGTAATTAACATTTTGTTAAAAGTGTTGTGAAACCTCATTCGCGAGTAATGAGTACTTGGTTTTAAAAAGAATAATGTTTTACTGATTTCGGAAATGAGAATAAGTGTCGAGCAAACCACAGTAGCGCTAATAAAGGAAAGTGTATTGACAAATAACTAATTGTTATTAAAACCAGTAGAAACCTCCATCTGCATAGAAGCTAAGATAAGACAAAATTGTATTACATTTCCTAGATCATGGCTGCTGTAACAAGATTGTTATAAACAAGAATAAGCGACTCACACATAAGACATATGTTACTCAATTGTTTTAAAAGGGATTAAGACTATGAGTTATGAAACCTTTCTAAAGTGAGAAACTTGAGCATTTGAAATTAGGCAAACTTGAACGTTTGGAAAATAATGTTGTTACTTGATTTTACAAAGGGAAGTATTTTGGTTTACTTAAAAAGATAGTCACTCTATTTTTATACTGCGGGTATTGTGTGACTTTTGTGAAAGAAACGGATCCTTTAATAAGAGTTAATGTATGTAGTACTTTGGGGGTTAGAACCCGGATTTGTTGTAATAAAATATAAGTCAATGAGTTTGTTGAACTTGCCTATGCTTGTTGTGATAGCCTTTGTTGTGCAAGAATTGTGTTTCTATACTACCGCGTCTCTCGATGGAGGGCCGGTTGACTTGTTGAGAACTTACTTGGACGTGCCGGCAGTGACGGAGAATTCCACGGGTACGCTCCTGTAGATAGTGTTATTTTTGCTAATCGCTTTGGACATACTGACACGATGCGTGGCGCACGGGTATGGTTCCATTTTGATTGTTGTCTAGTTGTTTCCTTTTGGACATACTGACACGATGCGTGGCGCACGGGTATGGTTCCATTGGGATTGCTATCTTGTTATTCGCTTTGGACATACTGACACGATGGGTGGCCCACGAGTATGCTTCCATTTCGATTGTTATCTGGATATTTCCTTTGGACATACTGACACGATGGGTGGCCCACGGGTATGCTTCCATTGGGATGGTTCGAGGCCATGCTATACGAGGTGAGATCTTGGGGCATGCGGCCGTTGTGCGGGTTAAATTCGGGTTATATTTGAGTGATGACTTGAGGCGTGAGTCACGACTTGACATGTTGCTTTTATGTTGTGAAGCGTAGTTTTGTTATCATACATGTCTCTGTTTTTATATAGTATTATGATTTCATTCTGATATTTTCAGTTTCACATACTTGGTACTGTTATGACCTCTTTGAAGTGCGTTCATGCCGCAGTAGAGTACATCGATTGTGGACCCTCTCTCTTAGGGCCACAGTTCAGCGTATTTGGGAGCTCCGTTTCTCCGGAGGCTTATCTTTTGGGTATGTATCCCCGAGTCTGTAAGTTCTTGTACATTCAGGGGTATGGCGGGGCCCTGTCCCGTCATAGTTGTTGTAAAACTCTTAGAGTGCAGTAATCTTTGTTGTGGCGATGTTTGTAAAAAGGATAATTGTTCGGGTTTTTATGTATGTATATCTGAGGCAAGCTATTTTAGTTGCTTTGTTTATTTAACATGTCTCTTGTTTCATGTTTATGTTTTATTTTCCGCTGGTTTTCTCTGATGTTGTATCACTAGGGTGCCCGGGGTAAGGCACCAGTCACGGGCCCGGGATTCGGGTCGTGACAAAAGTGGTATCAGAGCAGTTAGTCCTCGGAAAGTGTCTACAGACCGTGTCTAGTAGAGTCTTGATTATCGGTGTGTTGTGCACCACATCTATAATCAGGAGGTTGCAGGACATTTAGGATTGGTTTCCATTCTTCTCATTCTGAGATCGTGCCTTAGAGTTGTGTTGTAAGTTGGACCCTCGACGTATCTCGTTTTACCGATTATGCCTCCGCAAGGCAACCAGAGCCCGGAAGGGCAAAGGCGGCGAGTCTGCTAGTGAGATACTGAGAGGAGCACGAGGCGCAAGCGTCGATCTGAGATTGTGCTTGACGGCGAGTTTTGCGACGCCCGCCAGCCGAGTTTAGAGCGCAGCGGTCGCTGAGACCATGATACTGAGCCTCCGATCCACGGCTGGCGGATGAGATGGAGTACAAGGAGATGGCCCGATTCTTGGCGAGTCGTGGCAGATATGAGGATAAGTGGGCCGGCCAGTTCGAAGCACCGTAGTTCACCCCGGCGAGATAGTTTGAGGTCATCACGACCCGAACCGGGCGTGTGGTGCCTTACCGGGCACCCTAGTGATACAACATCGAGAAAATCAGCGGAAATAAAAACATGAACATGAATTAAGAGACATGATAAATAAAGCAGGCCAACAAAGCGGTTGCCTTTAGCATAAATACATAAATACCGAACAATTATCCTTTTACAAACCACCGCCACAACGAGGCTGACCTCTAAGATTTTTACAACGGCTATGACGGGGACGGCTCCCGCCATACCCGAATGTATAAGAATCTCTGACTGTGGTAACATACCAAAAATAAGCCTCGAAGAAATGGGCTTCCGACACGTTATCGTGATCTAAGAGCGAGGATCCACAACCGATGTACTTACCTGGCGTAACGTAGCCCCGGCTCGAGGTCAACAGTACCAAGTATGTGAAAGCTGTAAAAATATCAGTAAATGAAATCATAATAGTCTATATAAAGCGAGAGACATGTATGATAATCAAACTACGATTCACATCATGCGATCATGTCGCCGTGACTCACGCCTCAAGTCATCCTCATGCTCGTGGAACTCCTTCCTCACCGCGGCGGTCTAGGTATACATCGTGTGGAATCGTGTCGGCCCATACCACGGGACTCGGTAAAGAATCATGTGGAATCGTGTCGGCCCATCCCGTGGGACTCGGTAGAGAATCAGATGAAATACGTGTCCCGGCCCATCTCGTGGGACTCGGTGGATAACCAGATGAAATACGTGTCCCGGCCCATCTCGTGGGACTCGGTGAATAATCAGATGGAATACGTGTCCCGGCCCATCTCATGGGACTCGGTGAATAATCAGATCGAATACGTGTCCCGGCCCATCTCGTGGGACTCGGTGAAGAATCGTTCATAACAAAGCAACCGGCCCTCCATCGAGAGACGCGGGGGTATAGAAATACAACAAAGGATATCACAACAAGCATAGGCAAGTTTCACAACGACAAGCATAGGCAAGTTATACACAACTCAAGGTACTTTCATTTTATGCCAAAGTCCGGGTTTTAACCCTAAAGTACTACGTACGTTAAATTCCTTTTAATGATCTATTTCTTTTACAAAGGTCACCCGATACCCGTAGTATACAAATAGAGTGACTAACATTGTTAAGTAAACCAAAATGCTTTCCTTTGTAAAATCAAGTAACAACCTTATTTTCCAAACGTTCAAGTTTGCCTAATTTCAAATGCTCAAGTTTCTCATTTTAGAAAAGGTTTCGTAGTTCATAGTTTTAATCCTTTAAAACATAATTCTCCTTTAAACGATTTGAGAAGCATATGCCTTAGGTGTGAGTAGGTTATTCTTGTTTATAATCAATCTTATTAAGCAGCCATGATCTAGGAAATGTAATATCATTTTGTCTCATCTTAGCTTCTATGCAGATGGAGGTTTCTACTGGTTTTAATAATACTTCATTATTCAAAACATTTCCCTTTATTAACGCTTTGATGGTTTGTCGATACACATTCGATTTCGAAATCGAAGAAACATTAGTCCTTTTAAACAAACCAAGTACTGATTACTCACGAAGGAGGTATCACACTTTTTAACAAGCTTCATGTTAATTCAATTAAGTCAAGTCTCTTATCTCATAAGATCAAGTCTCTTAACTTCTAAAATCAAATAACCATTCTTTTTATCTCTTTTAGACGTTATACCTAACTTCCCATAAAGCTAGTATAACTCTTAAGCTTTCAAAACCAATTATTACTCTTCTTTCAAAAATGATTCTTTTGAAACACTTCAAGTTCTTTATTATCACACATCAAGTCGGTTATAAGTCAAATCGCTACCTTTTAAAACCACAAAGCATTTTCCTACCTACATAAAGTCATTATAACCAACTTCCCATAAAGCCGTTATAATACTTTATGTTTTAAACCAATCAAATACATTTAACACACGTATGCGTCTCACTTTACATAGTTATACACATATCATGCTAGAACAGATAGGAAGAGGTTCACATACCTCGCGATGATTATCGACTAATAGCAAAATGCTCCAAGTACCTCAAACCGTCGGCTATTCCTTAAGCCAAGTAGATCACGCCATACGTAGTACTTCAACCTATAGAGGCCACAAGGCGCCTATTAACATCTAGATCTCATCGTTCCATATTCTACAGAAAATTCGGCAGCACCTCCCCCCCCCGCAACAGCGTAAATCTCCTCCTCTATCGAGGCCGGCTACCAAGCCAACCAGGGGGGGGGTTAACACGTCTAATCGGACGTGTACAATTCTACTACACAGCAATGCTACATAAGTCTACTGTAATACAGCCCTATGTAATTACAGTTCAGTTCTTCTCTTTAATATCCTTCTATGTGATTACTGTTCAATTCTTATTCAGGCTTAAGTCAAAAGACATTGCCGAAGAACTACGCTTAGTTCTATTCAATATTCATTCTATATATAGTATACTTCAACTATATATATATATTCTAACAAACATGTAATTTCCAATTACAATAGGGGGACAGGATATTTACCTCGATAAGCCCAAAATTATCCAAATAATATGTCGCTCCTGAGCAAGGTTTAGCTCCTACTCCGTGCGCTCCAAAACGCTTCAAGAAACCCTTAGAAGTGTCTACACAACTTCTACTTAATACTTCAACTACGGGTGAAGATTTTCCTTAGGGTTTCGTTTAGTGGCTAAAGGAAAGTATAATAGTATTTTCCGGGCTTTTCGTATAAAGGGTACTTTGGAAAGTACTACAAGGTATTTGGCTAAAGTATTTTGGGCATTATAACAATACTTGTAGAATACATTTCTACCAAGGGGGGTACTATTTCGACTAGCACAACTAGGCTAGGGGGGGTTGCTCTCGGCTAGAGCTCTCAAAGGAGGAGGGTGTGGTGGGCGAAAACAACAAGAGGAGAGGAGGGATTTTCAAGACTTAGACAATTTTTGGATGAATAAGTTCATCAACTTAGAGGTATTTATAGGTCAAGAAATGGCCAACCAATGGCCAAGATCTATCCAAGTGTAAGGCAAGTGTAAGGTCAAGATGAAGCCATGTGTTTATGGGTCCCACTTGCTCATCAACTACACAAAATATCCTACCTAACCCTTGACCACAATTTTTGCACAAAAAACGTGCCAACTTTTCCCCTTTGGCGTCCACTTCCTTCAATGTGAGGGTGACACATGTCACCCTCCGTTAATCCAAAATGTTTCGTCTCTCGGAAAAATCCGCAAAAATTATTAATGACATAACGAATTTTCCTACGAAGGCGTGGAAAGCGTTAAAGTCGAAAGCGACTCCTTTCGGCACTTGTGCCCAATTTGAACCTTGCCTAATCTTTAAGGCTTGAATTTTTATACGTACGTCCTCGCGTACATACTCTGGAAATACGGGGTATAACATTCTTCCCCCCTTAGAAACATTCGTCCCGAATGTTCCTTCACAGTCTCAAAACATACACGCGCCGGTATAGTCTTCACTACTATACTTACGAAACCAACCATGCCGCACTGCCACGAAACACCCGCAAATACTTACATCCAAGTCCACGAGGAAACACCTCTAACATCACAAACTTTTGTCACTTTGCGCGAGGTTCTAGTGTCACTCCGGCGACCAACAAATGGTGCGGATGCATGCGATCCACGAGGTCTAAAATATACATCCTTCGCACCTTCTCCCTTCACAAGAAATGATCATATCTATGCTCGCAATACATGCTCGCCTCTGCCCTTACTCGTCGTACTCTTCTAACACTTGAACTCTTCTAGTATCGTACCACACTTGATCCAACGCTTCTGTTTCCAACCTTGGAGTCACTACCTCAAACTTGGTCATCTGACTAACTACAATCGCCCGTAAGGCCATTCCCGGCCTTCACGATCCGTTTCTGGTCGAACATATCCACGAACTCATACGATGGTTGTCTAAACTGGGGCCTAGCACCCTCGTGACCCTACCACCTGGCGGGACCACCCAGAGCTGACCCTACCGAAGCAGCCGCGGGTTGGCCCGCAACATGGCCCCAACCCGACCCACTTAACGCATCAAGCTCTTGTTTCCGTCCGAACAATCTTACCTATCTGGTCATGAAAGCTACCACTTCCATTTTACACTACCCATGGACTTATCCCACAACACATTTATACGCAACCAAGTATTTCAACAAAGACTAGTAAAATCTTTTATTCAAGATGACCTTACATCTAAGGTCTCAACATGAAATATTCTAAGGTTCACACTTTCCATGCCACCATACATATCCTTTCAACTAACCAAGATTTCAAACTCATAACAAAAATAACAAAATCCTAACTTAGCACACAATCAGAAGGTAATTATATCATCCATCAAAATCTCTAGAGGTGTAAGGATATACAGATCTACCGCTCACTCTAATCATAGGCACGCCTGCCAGGCGTGGTATGAAAGGCGATGAACACGCGGCGGCCGTGGTGAGTCATTCTGCTGCATCCTTCCTAACGGGACGGTTTCACCGTCATATGGCCACGGCCGCGAGAAAAACAAGCACCGGTAAAAAGCGACATTCCCGGGATGGCGTGCGCCACATTGTACACCGAGGAAAACTGAACCCGACCGCTAGAACCCGTATATCGTGAACGGAAGCCTGGAGCCACGACCGGCTCGAATACCCCGAGCGTCGGCGGCGGGGACCACTGCATCTTGGTGGAGGTACATAACTAGCTCTTCTTTGGCGGTCCGCCTCGAAAGTTACCAAAGGACCTGCATTGCAGCCTCTTCTGCTGTTCCGGTCATTCCGTCGACCTCTGTGCCTCGCATCCTGGTGCATGAGCTTGCGTGCGGGCAATGTCCATGCCGGTGAAGAGCTACACCGTACAAGCCTCGCCAAGTAATCATCCAGCCCGGTGGCGTAGCGGTGTACTCATCTCCATATCAGCTACTCTTCTGGAACATACCGAGATAATGAGTCGAACTCCACATTGTACTCTCTAACCGTCCGCCCGTCCTGCCTCAACGTCAAAAATCTGTCGGCCCGAGCCCTCCTCATCTGTGGGGGCAAGAAATGTGCAAGAAAAGTGTTATACCCCGTAGTTCCTGGGTATGTATGCGAGGACGTACGTACGAGAATACGACAGAAAGATTGGAAAGGAAGAAAGAGGCGATTTTTCCACGGAAAAGTTTCCGGTTTTTGTGAAGGAAAAAGGTTCGTTAATGGGAATTGGATTCCCAGATTTGGTATTCGGACTTCCTGGAATATTAGAGAATTGTGGAATTTTATTTTCGGAAATGGTCACGTGGGGCCCACGGGAGACATTTACGGTTTTGTAGGGCCCACTTTGTTTTGAGATTTTGGCCATTGTGGATATTTTGGAAGATGTTTTATTTTGGGCCAATAGGAGGTGACACGTGTCACCCCGCTTAGGTGGCTTGGCCGAATGGCATTTGTGCACAACACGGTTAAGTCGTTTTTTAAAACGTTTTACATAACTTGCGAAGGAAAATTCGGCTATGTCTTTTCTTATTTTTGCGGATTTTTCCGAGAGACGGAACATTTTGGACCAACGAGAGGCGGCACTTGGCACCTCTCATTGGTGGGCAAGGTGGGCGCACATGGGGCGAAATGGGGAGGTCAGTGGTAGATATTTTGGTAGATATTTGTGAGGTTTTAAGGAGTAGGGACTAGGGGCACTTGGGCATATCTTGGCCCTACACTTGTGTAGCACTTAGCTCAATCTTGGCCATTGGTTGGCCTTGGCTTGTCTATAAATACCCTCTCCCTTTGATGAATTCTTCATCCTTTCCTAAATGTTTCTAAGTGTTAAATCTTCTCCTCCCTTAGTGTTGAGTTCGGCCAGAGGCCTCCCCTCTCCTGAGGCCTTGGCAGGGTACACCCTCTAGTAGTGTGGCCTGGGGTACCCACTGTAAAGTTGCTTTCGTATAATACCCCTTTGTGGTGTAGAAATACTCTAAAGTATTGTTATAATGCCCAAATTACCTTAGCCGTATACCTTGTAGTATTCTAAGGTTATACCTATCTGAAAGCAGGAAATACTATTATACTTTCCGTCAATACAAAACCGAAACCCTAGGAAAATCTCCATAGTCAGTTGGAGTATTGTGTAGAAGTTGGTTAGAACTTCTAAGGGTGGTTTAGAATGGGTTGAGCGCTCGGAGTTGGAGCTAAGCGATTGCCGGGATCGACTTTATACTTGGATAATTATGGGCTTATCGAGGTAAATATCTTGTCCTCTATTGTAATTGGAAATTACATGTTGTTAGAATATATAGTTAAAGTATACCATATATAGAATGAACGTGGTTAGTTGGCAATGTCTTTTGACTTAAGCTGAAGAAGCTGAATCGTATTCAGATGAGACTTGTGTAGTAATCTTGTGGAGTAGAATTGTACCGTTCGGGTTAGATGTATAACCCCACTGGTTGGCTTGGTAGCCGGCCCGCCAGAGGAGGAGATTTCTGTTTGTTGCGGGGAGGTCTTGCCAATTTTACGTAGAATGTTCTCGATAAGATCTTAATGTTAATAAGCGCCTTGTGGCCTTATAGGTTGAAGTACTACGTGTGGCGCGTTCTACTTGGCTTTAGGAGTAGCCAAGCGGTTGGGAGTACTTGGGCGTTTTGCTATTAGTCGATACTCGCGAGGTATGTGAACCTCTTCCTATCTCTTCTAGCATGATATGTGTGAACTATGTAGTGCGGTGACGTGCATGTACTAAATGTATTTGATTGGTGTAAAACATAAAGTGTTATAACGGCTTTATGGGAAGTTGGTTATAACGGCTTTATGTTGGTAAGAAAATACATGTGGTTTTAAAAGGTAAGCGATTTGAACTATAAGCGGCTTGTTATGTGTTAATAAAGAACTTGAAGTATTTCAAAAAGTTTTGAATAATTTTGAGAGAAGAAGTAATACTTGATTTGTTTTGAAAACTTAAGAGTTATACTAGCTTTATGGAAAGTTAGGAATAACGTCTTAAGAATGTTTCTTGATTTTGGAAATCGAATGTGTATCGACAAACCACTGCAAGCGTTAATAAAAGGAAATGTTTTGTGATTAAGTATTATTAAAACCAGTGAAACTTCCATCCGCATGAAGCTAAGATGAGACAAAATGATATTTCCTAGATCATGGTCATTTGTAATAAGATTGTTGTAAACAAGAATATCCTACTCACATATAAGACTTATGTTTCTCAGATAGTTTAAAGGAGAATTATATTCTTAAATGAATAAGACTATGAACTACGAAACCTTTCTAAATAAGAAACATGAACATTTGAAATTAGGCAAACTTGGGCGTTTGGAAAATAATGTTGTTACTTGAGTTTTACAAAGAGAAGTGTTTTGATTTACTTCAAAAGATAATCACTATATTTTCATATACTAGGTATTGTGTGACTTTTAAATGCGTATCTTTTAAAGAATTAATGTATGAAGTACTTTGGGGATAAAACCCGAACTTGTTAGCATATAGTAGAAAGTACGGTGTGTATAACTTGATTGTGTTGGTTTGTGATAGCCTTGTAATACCTTGTTGATTTGATAAGTAAACATGCTAGGATCTACGTGTGTTAGTATCTTGTGATGTTTGTGTAAAGGGTTTTCCTTTGTTGTGCTTATGTTGTTTAACGATAAGTATTATGATAGTATTATACATCACTCATCTCTTGAGATGATTAGGGTTAAGCGCCTCCGATGCGGGGTAGACTCAGCGTCGATGGACCTATGATTCGAGACTACCTCATGCGGGTCGAGGGCTTTATGCGGAACTGCGGAGTTCGGTGTTAGGATGCGGCCCTTGTGGTCATGCGGTCCTTGTGGCGTGCGGACGGCGAGTCCAGGACGGCTGGGAAGCATTACCCTCGATGCGGGGTTATACCTCATGCGGGCGATCTGGTTGGCCTATGCGGGCTGCGAAAGTTCGGGCTAGACGCGCACGTTAGATACCGCGGGCAAGTGGTCGCTTTGATCATGTAATGATGCAGACAGATCTTATGATACGATTCATGACCTTGTTGGTGCGTGGGTGTTAGTAGTCGGCTATGCCTTCGCATTTACCCTGCGTGTTATTATGGCACGTGGGACTGGTGTTCATGTGTGTTCCTTGGTGCTTTTATATCATAAAGCTGGCGGTGAGGAAGGTATTCCACGGGCATGATTGATGTTGTGGGCGTGAGACCCATTGTTATATTTGAGTGATGACTTGAGGCGTGAGTCCACGACTTGACATATTTGCTTATTATTGTGAATCGTAGTTTGGTTATCATACATGTCTCTGCTTTATAGACTATTATGATTTCATTTACGATATTTTTAGTTTCACATACTGCATTTTTGTTATCGACCTCCTTGGGCTGCGTTCATGCCGCAGTAAAGGTACACCATCATTGATCCTCGCTCTTGGGTCACATTCGGCGTGTGGGAAAGCTCGTTTCTCGGAGGCTTATCAGTGGTATAGTCCCTGTTGTTGTAGGTGTTTACATTCGGGGTATGGCGAGGCCTGTCCGCCATTGTTGTCGTATCATTTCTTAGAAGTGCATGTAATCTTGTTGTGGCGGGGTTTGTAAAAGGATTAAAACCGTTCATGTTGGAAAAAGTTGTTATTTATATATATGCGAAAGGCAAGTTTTCTCAGTTATTGTTTCATATTTCATAATATGTCTTGTATCGTTTATGTTCGTGATTACTCGATGTTGTATCACTAGGGTGCGGTAAGGCACGATCCACGGGCCAGAATCAGTGCGTGACAAAAGTGGTATCGAGCGATTAATCCTCGGAAAGTGTCTACGCATCGTATCGATGAGAGTCTTGATTATCGGTGTGTTGTGCACCACGCCAATAATCGTGAGGCTATAGGATATTTAGGATTGGTTTCTATTCTTCTCACTCCAGGTCGTGCCTTAGAGGCTGTGTTTTAAGTTGGACCTTCTAAACGTATTTCTTTCCCTTACGCTATGCCTCGCGTGAGCAGCAACCCGCCCGTGAGGGCAAAGCGGCCGAGGAGTCGCGAGTAGAATACGAGAGGGTTGCGGCGCAGGCCCAATCATTACCTAGGGTAGTGCTTCATTCGAGGATTTCGCGACGTTACTAGCCCGGAGTTTAGCATCAGCGGCGGCGATTCCTCGCGGCCATGATATTTGAACCTCGCCCACGACCGAGCAGAGAATTTAGATTGCAAAGCGACCGTTACTAGCCATGGATTTGGCTACCGCAGTATACCGATGTCTGCGAGTCTTGATGACTACCTAAGAAAGGGTTGTGCAAGAGTAATTCTTGATTGGGCTTGAGCATGGCCTGTATGCGGGCTTATGCGCAGCAGTCGTAGAGATCGACGTTAACCAAGGGGCGAGAAGGGCGGGCAGCGAGCGTCCTTGGTAACTTTCAAGGTGAGTATACCTTAAGTGCTATGTTCGATAGCGGTGTGTTAGTTGTGATTAGAAATCATGGTGGGTTAACCGAGTAAGATTTTGGAGGATAGAAAGTGTGAGCCTTAGAGCTTTATACGCAGACCTTAGAGGTAAGGCCATCTCTGTAGAGGCGTATGTTTATGTTTGACCGCTTATAGGAGTGCATAGTGCGTGGTGTGTTTGGGATAGGTCCTAAGTAGTGTGAAATGAAGAGGGTAGTTGAGCTAAGAAGACCGCTAGGTTTTCGTAACGTGATTAGTGAGATTGTTCGATCGGGAGCTAGTATTGTGCGCGTTGCGGGTCGGGTTGAGGCCACGTTGCGGGTCAACCCGCGGCATGTATGGCGGTGGGTCTGCTGTTGTGGTGGTCCCGCCTTGTGGTAGGGTCCGCGAGGGTGCTAGGCCCAAGTTTAGTTAACCAACGTGCGAGTTCGTGGATCGCGTTCGACCGGTGGTCGGGTGATGGGCAGCCCATCGTGTTCTTCTGGTCGACCGTTCACTTGGCGATGTTGATTTATCGAAGGTTGTAAGGCTGCAGGTGCCTACCTTCACCTTATGGCGAACAGTGGAGCCAGTTACTACTGTTTTTGTTTCGAAGTTTTACCAAGCATGTGTTAAGAACTCGGTGAGTCTCGAATCGCGTTCGCCCGCCGGGCACGTGGATTTGAGGGTAGTTGTGAGGATTGTTGTCTCTGTGGAGGAAGCGTTTGAGCTACCATTTCGTGTTCGGATGTCGCTTATGAAGCCTTGCGAGCGGAAGTGTAAGCCTGGCCGATTGGTTCGATGTTGGCGGGGTTCGATAGTTGGTTCGATCTTGTTCCAAAGATTGTGGATAGTGAAGCTTGTCTAGAAGAAGTTCGCAAATCGGAGGAATCGTGCGGATAATCGCGGCGACGCCAGAGTTCGTGCCGACGGTCGGTCTTCTTGAAAGTACCACCGACAGTGTGACGAGTTTTGGAAAGCGAAGGAACTTAGCCCGAGTTACTTGGGCCTTTGTGAGTTCATGAAGAATAGGCCGAGTTGCCTATATGTTAGCATTTGCCGTCCGACTTAGGAGGAAGGACGTCCGGCCTTTCGTATTGTTATGTTCGAAAGTATCGAAGATCCATCCGAATGTTCGCTAATGATGACCACGTTAGAGATAGTAACCCCGAAGTTTTGATACTAAAGCGATCAAATATGGTAAGAATTGAGTGTCTGACGACCTTCGTGATCGCGTACGGCCGGTACCATTTGTTGGGTCGTTGGAGCAAGGCTCGCGACAAAGTGACAAAAGTAGTATTATTTGTGGTGATGTTAGAGGTGTTTCCTCGTGGACTTGGATGTAGGTATTTTGCGTGGGTATTTCGTGGCGGTGTGGCGAGGATTGTTTCGTAAGTATAGTAGTGAAGACTATCTCGCACGCGTTCGTTTGAGACTTAGAAGGAACATTGGACGAATGTTTCTAAGGAAGAATGTTATACCCGTAGTTCCAGGTATGTATGCGAGGGCGTGCGTGCGAGAATCGGTGAAAGATTGGAAAGGAAGAAAGAGGCGATTTTCCACGGAAAAGTTTCCGGTTTTGTGAAGGAAAAAGGTTCGTTAATGGAATTGGATTCCCAGTTTGGTATTCGGACTTCTGGAATATTAGAGAATTGTGGAATTTTATTTTGGAAATGGTCACGTGGGGCCACGGAGAAATTTACGGTTTTGTGGGCCCACTTTGTTTTCGAGATTTTGGCCATTGTGGATATTTTCGGAAGATGTTTTATTTTGGGCCGATAGGAGGGTGACACGTGTCACCCCGCCATGGGTGGCCGAATGGCATTTGTGCACAACACCCTGTTAGAGTCGTTTTCGACCAAACGTTTTACATAACTTCGAAGGAAAATTCCGCTATGTCTTTTCTTATTTTTATGATTTTTCCAGAGGCGAACATTTTGGACCAACGAGAGGCGGCACTTGGCACCCTCTCATCAGCAAGGTGGGCGCATGGGACGAAATGGGAGGTCAGTGGTAGATATTTTGGTAGATATTGAGGGTTTTGGGAGTAGGGACTAGGCGCACTTGGGCATATCTGGCCCTACACTTGTGTAGCACTTGGCTCGATCTTGGCCATTGGTTGGCCTTGTCAGGCTATAAATACCCTCTCCCTTTGATGAATTCTTCATCCTTTCCTAAATGTTTCTAAGTGTTAAATCTTCTCCTCCCCTTAGTGTTGAGTTCGGCCAAGAGGCCTCCTCTCCTGAGGCCTTGGCCAGAGGGTACACCCCTCCTAGTAGTGTGGCCGGGTACCCCCTGCCAAGTTGCTTTCGTATAATACCCCCTGTGGTGTAGAAATACTCTCTAAAGTATTGTTATAATGCCCAAATTACCTTAGCCGTATACCTTGTAGTATTCTAAGGTTATACCTATCTGAAAGCCTTGAATACTATTATACTTCCCGCGATCCACAAACCGAAACCCTAGGAAAATCTCCATGTCCGATTTGGAGTATTGTGTAAGTTGGTTAGAACTTCTAAGGGTGGTTTAGAGCGGGTTGGGCGCCGAGTCGAGCTAAACGATTGCCCAGATCGACTTTATACTTGGATAATTATGGGCTTATCGAGGTAAATATCTTGTCCTCTATTGTAATTGGAAATTACATGTTGTTAGAATATATAGTTAAAGTATACCATATATAGAATCAACGTGGTTAGTTGGCAATGTCTTTTGACTTAAGCTGAAGAACCTGAATCGAATCAGATGAGACTTGTGGTAAAGTCTTGTGAGTAGAATTGTACCGTCGTTAGATGTATAACCCCCGTTGGCTTGGTAGCCACCGCTTAGAGGAGATTTACGCTGCCATGGGGTGTCTGCAATTTTACGTAGAATGTTCTACGATAAGATCTTAATGTTAATAAAGCGCTGTGGCCTTATAGGTTGAAGTACTACGTGTGGCGCGTTCTACTTGGCTTTAGGAGTAGCGGTTGGGAGTACTGAGCGTTTTGCTATTAGTCGATACTCGTCGCGAGGTATGTGAACCTCTTCCTATCTCTTCTAGCATGATATGTGTGAACTATGTAGTACGTAGACGCATGTACTAAATGTATTTGATTGGTGTAAAACATAAAGTGTTATAACGGCTTTATGGGAAGTTGGTTATAACGGCTTTATGTTGGTAAGAAAATACATGTGGTTTTTAAAAGGTAATCGATTTGAACTATAACTGGCTTGTTATGTGTTAATAAAGAACTTGAAGTATTTCAAAAGAGTTTTGAATCATTTTGAGAGAAGAAGTAATACTTGATTTGTTTTGAAAACTTAAGAGTTATACTAGCTTTATGGAAAGTTAGGAATAACGTCTTAAGAATGTTTTACTGATTTTGGAAATCAGAATGTATCGACAAACCATCGCAGCTGCGTTAAAAGGAAATGTTTTGACAGATTAAGTATTATTAAACCAAGAGAAACTTCCATCTGCATAGAAGCTAAGATGAGACAAAATGATATTTCCTAGATCATGGCTGCTGTAATAAGATTGTTGTAAACAAGAATATCCTACTCACATATAAGACTTATGTTTCTCAGATAGTTTAAAGGAGAATTATATTCTTAAATGAATAAGACTATGAACTACTGAAACCTTTCTAAATAAGAAACATGAACATTTGAAATTAGGCAAACATGGGCGTTTGGAAAATAATGTTGTTACTTGAGTTTTACAAAGAGAAGTGTTTGATTTACTTCAAAAGATAATCACTATATTTTCATATACTACGGTATTGTGTGACTTTTGCAAAGTAACGTATCTTTAAAGAATTAATGTATGAAGTACTTTGGGGATAAAACCCAACTTGTTAGCATATAGTAGAAAGTACCTGGTGTGTATAACTTGATTGTGTTGGTTTGTGATAGCCTTGTAATACCTTCTTGTTGATTTGATAAGTAAACATGCTAGGATGCTACGTGTGTTAGTATCTTGTGATGTTTGTGTAAAGGGGTTTTTCCTTTGTTGTGCTTATGTTGTTTAACGATAAGCTGTTATGATAGTATTATACATCACTCATCTCTTGAGATGATTAGGGTTGTTGCCCGACGCGGGTAGACTTCAGCGGTCGATGGACCTATGATTGAACTACCTCATGCGGGTCGAGGGCTGGCGCGGAATCGCGGAGTTCAGTGTTAGATCGGCCCTTGTGGTCATGCGGTCCTTGTGGCCACGCGGGCGGCGAGTCCGAGACGCTGCCGGGGAGTAGCTACCGATGCGGGTTATACCTCATGCGGGCGATCTGGTTGGCCTATGCGGAGCTGCGGAAAGTTCCAGGGCTAGACGCGCACATTAGATACTGCGGGCAAGTGCCAGCTTTGATCATGTGACGGTCTAGACAGATCTTATGATACAGTTCATGACCTTGTTGGTACTGTGGGTGTTAGTAGTCGGCTATGCCTTCGTACTTACCCTGTACGTGTTATTATGGCACAGGTGGGACCTGGTGTTCATGTGTGTTCCTTGGTGCTTTTATATCATAAACTGCCGGCAGTGAGGAAGGTATTCCACGGGCATGATTGATGTTGTGGGCGTGAGACCCATTGTTATATTTGAGTGATGACTTGAGGGCGTGAGTCCCTGACTTGACATGACTGCTTATTATTGTGAACTGTAGTTTGGTTATCATACATGTCTCCTGCTTTATAGACTATTATGATTTCATTTACAGTATTTTTAGTTTCACATACTCTGCACTTTGTTATCGACCTCTTGAAGCTGCGTTCATGCCGCAGGTAAAGGTACACCAGTCATTGATCCTCGCTCTTAGGGTCACAGTCACGTGGAAAGCTCCGTTTCTCCTGAGGCTTATCGATGGTATAGTCCTCGTTGTAGGTGTTTACATTCGAGGTATGGCGGGCCCCATCCGCCATTGTTGTCGTATCATTTCTTAGGTGCATAGTGTTGTAGGCGGTGGTTTGTAAAAAGGATTAAAACTGCTCATGTTGGAAAAAGTTGTTATTTATATATATGCCGAAAGGCAAGTTTTCTCGAATTATTGTTTCATATTTCATAATATGTCTTGTATCGTTTATGTTCGTGATTACTCGATGTTGTATCACTAGGGTGCCCGGTAGGCACGATCACGCCCGAATCGGTCGTGACAAAAAGCCTCGAGAACTCGTCCCATACGGTGGAAGTGCATGCTCTTCCCGACAGCTCCACGAATCAAACCGGATCAAGCTGCGGTATCGCGCGGTGATGCGAACCCAATACCACCGACTACGCCTGCGAGACTCGATCACTCATGATCCGTCATTGTGCTGGATAAACTCGAGGGTCATCCTCGGCTCGATCCATAGAACACCAAGGGCTACAACTCGGAAAGTCACGTAGCCTCAAACCGCTCGGGGGTGAACTACGGTGCTTCTGGGCCGAATCGCCGCATCCAACCAATCTCATATCGCCACGACCGGCGATGGCGAGCATCTCCTTGTACCCATCTCATCTGCTCCGGTGGGGATGGAGGCTCGAATCTTGTAGTCTCGCCGCCATTGCCGCGACTCTAAACTCGCTGGCCGGGCGGCGCTAAACTCGCCGTCAAGCACAATCTCAGTCTTGGCCGGGCTGCGCCCTTGCTCAGTATCCCACTAGCGACTCCTCGCCGCTTGCGCGCCTGGGCACAGGTTGCCTTACGCGGAGGCATAAGCGGTAAAGGAAAGGAATCGTCGAGAGGGTCCGATTTATCACACACTCTAAGGCACGATCTCGAATGAGAAGAATGGAAACCAACCCTAAATGTCCTGCGACCTCACGATTATAGATGTGGTGCACAACACACCGATAATCAAGACTCTACTAGACACGATCAGAGACACTTTCAGAGGATTAAGCGCTCGATACCACTTTTGTCACGACCGAACCTGCCCGTGGTCGTGCCTTACCGGGCACCCTGGTGATACAACATCGAGAGAAAATCAATGAAATAAAAACATGAACATGAATTAAGAGACATGATAAATAAACAAAGCAACCAAAAGCAGTTGCCTTGATAAATACATAAATACCGAACAATTATCCTTTTTACAAACCCCGCCACAACAAGCATGCACTTAAGATTTTTACAATGACTATGACGGACAGGCCCCGCCATACCACGAATGTATAAGAATCTGCACTCGGGTAACATACCAAAAAATAAGCCTCAGAAATGGGGCTTCCGATCTGAATCGTGATCCTAAGGCGAGGATCCACAACCGATGTACTTCTACTGCGGCGTGAACGCAGCTCGAAGGAGGTCGAGACAACGGTACAGTATGTTAACTGTAAAAATACTGTAAATGAAATCATAATAGTCTATATAAAGCAGGAGACATGTATGATAACCAAACTACAGTTCACAGCATAAAAGCAGTCATGTCAAGCCAGGGACTCACGCCCTCAAATCATCCCTCATGCCCGTGGAACTCCTTCCTCACTGTCGGCAGTCTAGGTATACATCGTGTGGAATACGTGTTCCGGCCCATCCCGTGGGACTCGGTAGAGAATCATGTGGAATACGTGTCCCGGCCCATCCCGTGGGACTCGGTGAATCGGATGAAATACGTGTCGGCCCATCTCGTGGGACTCGGTAGATAACGGATGAAATCGTGTCGCCCGTCGTGGGACTCGGTGAATAATCGGATGGAATACGTGTCGACCCATCTCGTGGGACTCGGTGAATAATCGGATCGAATCGTGTCGCCCGTCGTGGGACTCGGTGAAGAATCGTTCATAACAAAGCAACCGGCCCTCCATCGAGAGACGCGGGGGTATAGAAATACAACAAAGGCTATCACAACAAGCATAGGCAAGTTTCACAACGACAAGCATAGGCAAGTTATACACAACTCAAGGTACTTTCATTTTATGCCAAAGTCCGGGTTTTAGCCCTAAAGTACTACGTACGTTAAATTCCTTTTAATGATCTATTTCTTTTACAAAGGTCACCCGATACCCGTAGTATACAAATAGAGTGACTAACATTGTTAAGTAAACCAAAATGCTTTCCTTTGTAAAATCAAGTAACAACCTTATTTTCCAAACGTTCAAGTTTGCCTAATTTCAAATGCTCAAGTTTCTCATTTTAGAAAAGGTTTCGTAGTTCATAGTTTTAATCCTTTAAAACATAATTCTCCTTTAAACGATTTGAGAAGCATATGCCTTAGGTGTGAGTAGGTTATTCTTGTTTATAATCAATCTTATTAAGCAGCCATGATCTAGGAAATGTAATATCATTTTGTCTCATCTTAGCTTCTATGCAGATGGAGGTTTCTACTGGTTTTAATAATACTTCATTATTCAAAACATTTCCCTTTTATTAACGCTGCAGTGGTTTGTCGATACACATTCTGATTTCCGAAATCAGTAAAACATTATTCCTTTTAAACAAACCAAGTACTCATTACTCACGAAGGAGGTATCACACTTTTTAACAAGCTTCATGTTAATTCAATTAAGTCAAGTCTCTTATCTCATAAGATCAAGTCTCTTAACTTCTAAAATCAAATAACCATTCTTTTTATCTCTTTTAGACGTTATACCTAACTTCCCATAAAGCTAGTATAACTCTTAAGCTTTCAAAACCAATTATTACTCTTCTTTCAAAAATGATTCTTTTGAAACACTTCAAGTTCTTTATTATCACACATCAAGTCAGTTATAAGTCAAATCAGTTACCTTTTAAAACCACAAAGCATTTTCCTACCTACATAAAGCTGTTATAACCAACTTCCCATAAAGCCGTTATAACACTTTATGTTTTAAACAAATCAAATACATTTAACACATGTACGTCTACCGTACTACATAGTTATACACATATCATGCTAGAACAGATAGGAAGAGGTTCACATACCTCGCGATGATTATCGACTAATAGCAAAATGCTCCAAGTACCTCAAACCGTCGGCTATTCCTTAAGCCAAGTAGATCACGCCATACGTAGTACTTGACCTATAGAGCCCACAAGGCGCCTATTAACATCTAGATCTCATCGTTCCATATTACGAAAATTCAGCGGCCTCCCCCGCAACAGAAATCTCTCCTCTATCGAGTGGCTACCAAGCCAACGAGAAGTTAACACGTCTAATCGGACGTGTACAATTCTACTACACAAAGATGCTACATAAGTCTCATCAGAATACAGCCCTATGTAATTACGATTCGATTCTTCTCTTTAATATCCTTCTATGTGATTCTTGTTCAATTCTTATTGGGCTTAAGTCAAAAGACATTGCATAAGAACTACGCTTAGTTCTATTCAATATTCATTCTATATATAGTATACTTCAACTATATATATATATTCTAACAAACCTGTAATTTCCAATTACAATAGAGACAGATATTTACCTCGATAAGCCCAAAATTATCCAAATAATATGTCGCTCCCGAGCAAGGTTTAGCTCCTACCCGCGCTCCAAAACGCTCAAGAAACCCTTAGAAGTGTCTACACAACTTCTACTTAATACTTCAACTACGGGTGAAGATTTTCCTTAGGGTTTCTTAGTGGCTAAAGGAAAGTATAATAGTATTTTCAGACTTTTAGTATAAAGGGTACTTTGGAAAGTACTACAAGGTATTTGGCTAAAGTATTTTGGGCATTATAACAATACTTGTAGAATACATTTCTACCAAGGGGTACTATTTCGACTAGCACAACTAGGCTAGGGGTTGCTCTCGCTAGAGCTCTCAAAGGAGGGGGTGTGGTGGACGAAAACAACAGAGGGAGAGGGAGGGATTTTCAAGACTTAGACAATTTTTGGATGAATAAGTTCATCAACTTAGAGGGTATTTATAGGTCAAGAAATGGCCAACCAATGGCCAAGATCTATCAAGTGTAAGGCAAGTGTAAGGTCAAGATGAAGCCGTGTGTTTGTGGGTCCCACTTGCTCATCAACTACACAAAATATCCTACCTAACCCTTGACCACAATTTTTGCACAAAAACGTGCCAACTTTTCCCTTTGGCCGTCCACTTCCTTCCAATGTAGGGTGACACATGTCACCCTCCGTTGGTCCAAAATGTTTCGTCTCTGGAAAAATCCATAAAAATTATTAATGACATAACCGAATTTTCCTACGAAAGTGTGGAAACGCGTTAAAAACGACTCCTTTCGGCACTTGTGCCCAATTTCGAACCTTGCCTAATCTTTAAGGCTTGAATTTTTATACGTACGTCCTCGCGTACATACTCTGGAAATACGGGGTATAACAGAGGCTACGGGACTTTCTGAGTTGTAGCCCGCCAGAGTTTTATGGGTCAAGGCCTGAGGATGATCCGCAGGAGTTCATCAAGCGATTCTGATGGTCGTAGAGTGATCGAGGCTTGGAGACCGAGTCGGTGGTCTTAGGTTCGCATCGGCTGCGTGATACGCGATCGTGGTTTGATTCGTGGAGCTGTCCGGGAGAGCATGCGCTTCCAAAGTATGGGGCGAGTTCTCGAGGCATTCCTCACTCACTTCTTGCCTCGCGGATGAGGAGGGCACGCCGATAGATTTATGATCTTTGAGACGGAGGCGTGCGGTTCGGGAGTACAACGTGGAGTTTGACTCGTTGGCTCGGTATGTCCCCGCTTTAGAAGCAACCATGGAGGATAGAGTTCACCGCTACGTCACCGGGCTAGATGATTACTTGACAGAGGCTTGTTCGGGTATAGCTCTTCAGCCGGGCATGGACATTGCCCGCATGCAGGCTCATGCACTAGGATGTGAGGCACGGAGAGGTCGACGGAATGACCTGGATCAGCAGAAGAGGGCCAGGACGGCAGGGTCTTTTGGCGACTTTCGAGGCGGACCGCCTCAGCCGAGCTAGTTATGTACCCGCCGATGAGTGGTCCTCCACCGTCTTGGGAGCAGTCAAGGCTCGAGGTTGATTTTCGGAGAGCGGGGTGTTAGCGGCCACCTGCACCTCATTGTGACCGTTGTGGTAGGCTCCGTTTGGGAGTGTCGTGCTAATTTGGGAGTTTGTTTTACATGCGACAGCGGGCCATTTGCGAAATTGTCCGAGGCAGGTAGCGCGGATGTAGAGACTCGGCCTTCAAGATCTATGGCTGGTTCATCACCTTCTACAGTTATGCGCCGTGCATGACAGGCCTATGATTAGAGTGAAGCGGTGGATACAGGTATATCCTTAACCCTCTAGAGTTTGGTATGCTTGATATGATGATCTTATTGTGTGCTATGTACGGATAGCGTTGTGTTGTTTGTGAGTTAGGAAACATGGTTAGTTGGAAGGATAAGTATGGGGGCATGGTAGGTGTGAACCTTAGAATATTTCACGATTGAGACCTTAGAGGTAAGGTGTCACGACCCGAACCCGGGCCCGTGACTGGTGTCTTACCCCGGGCACCCTAGTGATACAACATCAGAGAAAATCAGCGGAAATAAAACATAAACATGAAACAAGAGACATGTTAAATAAACAGGCCAACCAAACGGTTACCTTCCAATAAAATATATATAACTCTTTCAAAACGAACAGTTTAATCCTTTTTACAAACCCCACCACAACAGATTCACAGACCTCTAGAGTTTTTATACAACATGTGGGACGGGGCCCCGCCATACCCACGACAGTATAAGAACTCTACAACTCGGGTAACATACCAAAGATAAGCCTCGGAGAAGCGGAGCTTCCCAATGTGACTGTGACCCTAAGGCGAGGATCAACACGGTGTACCTCTACTGCGGCATGAACGCAGCCGAAGGATGTCGATACAGTACCAAGTATGTGAAATTGAAAATATCAAATGAAATCATAACTATATAAAAGCAGAGACATGTATGATAACAAAACTACGATTCACAACATAAAAGCGATCATGTCAAGTCGGGACTCACGCCTCAAAGTCATTACTCAAATATAACCCGAATTTAACTCCAACGACGCGTGCCCCGTCTCACCTCGGTATAAGCATGGCCATGGAACCGTCGATGGAAGCATACCGTGGCCACCCATCGTGTCGGTATGTCGAAATATCTAGATAACAATCGAAATGGAACCGTACTCGTGGGCGCCCGTCGTGTCGATATGTCTGGCGAATAACAAGATAACAATCAAAATGGAACCATACGCGTCGCCACGCGTCGTGTCGATATGTCGAGCCAATAACAAGGCGGCAATCCCGATGGAACCATACCCGCGCCACGATCGTGTCGATATGTCCAAAAGGAAACAACTAGACAGAATCAAAATGGAACCATACCGTGCGCGCCACGTCGTATCGATATGCCCAAGCGATTAGCAAAAATAACACTATCAGCGGAGCGTACGCGGAATTCTCGTCGCTGCAAGACGTCCAAGTAACTTCTCAACGGATAGAGTGACTATCTTTTAAGTAAACCAAAATACTTCCTTTGTAAAATCAAGTAACAACATTATTTTCCAAGCGTTCAAGTTTGCCTAATTTCAAATACTCGAGTTTCTCATTTTAGAAAGGTTTCATAACTCATAGTCTTAATCTCTTTTAAAACAATTGAGTAACATATGTCTTATCATGGTAGTTTATTCTTGTTTACAACAACCTTATTCTGACCGTGATCTAGGAAATGTAATACAATTTTGTCTTATCTTAGCTTATGCGGATGGAGGTTTCTCTTGGTTTTAATAACAATTAGTTATTTGTCAATACACTTTCCTTTATGGTATTTCTGTGGTTTGTTCGACACTTATTCTCATTCAGGCATCGTAAAACATTATTCTTTTAAAACCAAGTACTCGTTACATGAATGAGGTTTACAACATTTTAACAAAATGTTAATTACCAAGTAAAACAAGTTAAGTCTCTTATCTTTCAAAATCAAGTCTCTTAACTTCTACAATCAATAAACCATTCTTTTACCTACATGAGTCGTTATAACTAACTTCCCGTAAAGCTATTATAACACTCTATGTTTTAAACCAACCAACTCATTTAGCACGTATGCGTCTGCGTACTACATAGTTTACAAAACATCATGCTAGAAAGGATAGGAAGAGGTTCACATACCTCGCGGCGATTATCGACAATAAGCAAAGCGGTCCACGATGTTGTAACGGCTAGCCTTTTCCACTCTTGGTAGAATACGCTACTCGCGATCTTCCACCTATAAGGCCACAAATGTCTATTAACTTCTAACACTTGCGGTTCCATATTCTCTGAGAAAATTGGCACCTCCCCCATGGCCGCGTAAATCTCCTCCTCTATCGGTAGGCTACCAAGCCAACGGGGTTATACGTCTAACGGGCGTATACAATTCTACTATCTGATAATACCACACAAGTCTCTTTCTGATCTATGTAATTCTTGTTGATTCTCTTCTTTATATTGGGCTTAAGTCAAAAGACATTGCCGCAAAGCTATGTTCGATTCTATATAGTATACTTCAACTATATAATCCTACAACATGTAATTTCCAATTCTGATAAGGGACAAGAATATTTACCTCGATAAGCCCAAAATTATCAAGTTATAATGTCGATCTGAGCACGGTTTAACTCTACTCAGTGCGCTCAATCCGCTCAAACAACCCTTAGAAGTTACAACCAACTTCTACTTAAATACTTCAACCAACTATGAAGATTTCCTTAGGGTTTGGTTTGAGACTAAAGGACAAAGGTAGTATTTAAGGCTCTACGTATAGAGGTAACTTTGGAATACTACAAGGTATAAGGCTAAGGTATTTTGGGCATTATAACAATACTTGGAGAAGTATTTCAATACCACGAGGAGGGTATATTTCTCGAAACAACTAGGCTAGGGGTATTTATAGGGAAGCGAGGGCCAACCAATGGACAAGATCAAGCCATGTGCAAGGCAAGTGTAAGGCCAAGATCAAGCCAAGTGCACCCAACCCCTACTCCACAAAACATGGCACAAAACAAGGCGCAAAACAAGGCCAAAACAAGGCACAAAACAAGGGAGGCGTCCCACTCGTCACCCAAACCGCCACTTGAGGTGACAAGTGGCACCTCTCGTTGGTCCGAAATGTTCGTCGCTCGGAAAAATCCATAAAAATACTAAGCGACATAGCGGAATTTTCCCTTCGCAAGTTACGTAAAGCGTTTAGTCAGCGATTCTTTACGGGGTTGTGCACAAAAATTTCGAAACTTGCCTAACTTTAAGGCTCAAACTTTCTCGTCGCCACGCGTACATACTGCGGAAATACGAGGTATAACATTCTCCTCGCCCGAAACATTCGTCGAATGTTCCTTCCAGGCGGATAACGATAAAGTTTCTCTAACAAGTTGCCAGCGCCACATGGCCACGAAATAACAACCGCACAAATACTTAAACCCGAGCCAGCGAGGAACTACCTCTAATATCACAACAAGCCTCCACTTATGGTTTAAAGAGTGCTCCTCGCACCCTCACTTCACGAAAGAAATGATCACTTAGTTCATAACACAGTTCGCTTCCTTTCTTACTCGTCGTACCATTCTCGTACACTTGAACTCTTTCTAGTACCGTACCATACTCTAGTCATCGCCGGTTCCAAAATCTCGAGTCACTACCTCGAACTTGGTCTTCTTACTAACCTCAATCTTCTTTAAGGCCATCCCGGCCTTCACGAACCGCTCAGTCGAACCTATCCACGAACTCATCGATGGTCACCTAAAGCGGGGCCTAGCACCCGTGACCCTACCCTGGCGGGACCACCGGATGACCCAGCTAAAAGCGGGCTCACGGGTTGACCCGTCGCCCTCAACCCGAGCCGTGCGTCGCGCCAACTCTTGCTCGCCGATCTGGAACAATCTTACTAATTCACATCATGAAAGCCACCACTTTCATTTTACACAACCCATGGACTTATCACACAAATATCTCCCACGTATACCACGCGCTCGATAAAGGTCAAACATAAAAATAAATCTTTTACTCGAGACGACCTTACCTCTAAGGTCTCAATCGTGAAATATTCTAAGGTTCACACTTACCATGCCCCATACTTACCGCTTCCAACTAACCATGTTTCTAACTCACAAATAACACAACGCTATCCGTACATAGCACACAATAATAAGATCATAATATCAAGCATACCAAAACTCTAGAGGTTAAGGATATACTGTATCCACCGCTTCACTCTAATCATAGGCACGTAAATGCGAGTGCATGCGTAGAAGGTGATGAACCAGCCATAGATCACGAAGGTCGAGTCTCTACATCCGCGCTACCTGCAGTCGGACAATTTCTGCAAAATGGCCTGCTGTCGCATGTAAAACAAACTCCCAAATTAGTACGACACTCCCAAAATGGAGCCTACCACAGCGGTCACAGCGAGGTAGGGGTGGCTTGGTGGCTAACACCCGCCTGCTCTCACGAAAATCTGAACCGCTTGGAGCCACGACTGCTCACGAACACGGTGGAGGACCACTGCATCTTGGCGGGGTACATAACTAACTTCTGCTGAGGCGGTCCGCCTCGAAAGTCGCCAAAAGACCTGCGTCACGGCCTCTTACGCGATCCAGTCGTTACGCCGACCTCTCGTGCCTCGCGTCTGGTGCATGAGCTGCGTGCGGGCAATGTCCATGCCGGTGAAGAGCTACACCGAACAAGCCTCTGTCAAGTAATCATCTAGCGGTGGCGTGGCGGTGCACTCTATCCTCTATGGTTGCCACTAAAGCGGGGACATCTGAGGCAGCGAGTCAAACTCCACGTTGTACTCCCGAGCCGTCGCCGCTACGTCTAAGCATCATAAATCGCCGGCCGTGCCTTCCTCATCTGCGGAGGCGAAGTGAGTGATGAATGCCTCGAGAACTCGTCCCATCTTCTGAGCGCGTACTCTCCCGGGACGGCTCGCGAATCAAACCAGTCGACTGCGGTATCACGCAGCCGATGCGAACCTAAGACCACCGACTCGGTCTCCGAAGCCTTGATCACTCTCATGACCCGCTGTAACTGCCGGATGAACTCCTGCGGATCATCCTCGGGCCTTGACCCATAAAACTCTGGCGGGCTCTGACTCGAGAAAGTCCGTAGCCTCAAACTATACGCTCGGGGTGAACCTGGGTGCTCTTTGGGCCAGGCTGTTGCATCCGGCTATCCTCATATCGCCACGACCACGGCGGCAAGCTGCCATCTCGCTTGTACCATCTCATCTGCTCCGGTGTGGGGTGGAGGCTCAGTCTTGTGGTCTCGGCGACCCGCTGCTGCGACTCTAAACTCTCTTTGAAATTTGGCGGCGTCGCAAAACTCGCCGTCTGAAGCACAATCTCAGGTACTGACCGGGCCTGCGCCCTCGTACTCCTCTGTATCTCACTAGCAGCACCCTCGGCTGCCTTGCCCTTCTGGGCTCTGGTTGCCTTGCGCGGAGGCATAACTGGTAAAATGAAATACGTCAGAGGGGTCCAACTACTAACTCAGCTCTAAGGCACGATCTCAGAATGAGAAGAATGGAAACCAATCCTAAATGTCCTGCAGCCTCCTGATTATAGATGTGGTGCACAACACATCGATAATCAAGACTCTACTGAACACGGTGCGTAGACACTATCAGAGGACTAAGCGCTCGATACCACTTTTGTCACGACCGAACCGGGCGTGGTAGTGCCTACCGGGCACCCTAGTGATACAACATCAGAGAAAATCAGCGGAAATAAAACATAAACATGAAACAAGAGACATGTTAAATAAACAGGCCAACAACGGTTACCTTCGATAAAATATATATAACTCTTTCAAGCGAGCAGTTTAATCCTTTACAAACCACGCCCACGATTACTACTGGACCTCTAGAGTTTTTATACAACATGGCGGGACAGGCCGCCATACCACAGGTACAGAACCTCTGACTCGGGTAGCATACGAAGATAAGCCTCGGAGAAAGCGGAGCTTCCCAATGGCTGTGACCCTAGGCGAGGATCAACCTTTGGTGTACCTCTACTGCGGCGTGAGCGCGGCCCGAGGAGTCGATTGACAGTACCAAGTATGTGGCGAAAATCAGTAAATGAAATCATAACGATCTATATAAAAGCAGGAGACATGTATGATAACAAAACTACGATTCACAACATAAAAGCGATCATGTCAGTCGGGGACTCACGCCTCAAAGTCATTACTCAAATATAACGGGAATTTAACGCATGGCAACGCGTGCCCGGCGTCTCACCTCGGTATAAGCATGGCCATGGAACCGTCGATGGAAGCGTACGTGGGCCACCGTCGTGTCGGTATGTCGAAGGAAATATCCGGATAACAATCGAAATGGAACCGTACTGCGTGGGCCACCCGTCGTGTCGGTATGTCCAAAGCGAATAACAAGATAACAATCAAAATGGAACCATACAAATGCGCCACGCGTCGTGTCGGTATGTCGAGCCAATAACAAGACGGCAATCCCAATGGAACCATACGTGCGCGCGCGTCGTGTCGGTATGTCGAAAGGAAACAACTAGACAACAATCAAAATGGAACCATACGTGCGCCCGCGTCGTGTCGATATGCCCTGGCGATTAGCAAAAATAACACTATCAGCGAGGCGTGCGTGGAATTCTCGTCGCTGCGCGCGTCAGTAACTTCTCAGCGGATAAGCGGCCTCCGGCGAGGCGCGGTAACGAAGAGACACTTGCACAACAAAGGCTATCACAACAAGCATGGGCGGTTCAACAAATTCATAGACTTATATTTTATTACAACAAATCCGGGTTTTAACCTAAGTACTACATACATTAACTCTTTTTAAAGGATCAGTTCCTTTCACAAAGTCACATAATACCCGTAGTATAAAAATAGAGTGACTATCTTTTTAAGTAAACCAAAATACTTCCCTTTGTAAAATCAAGTAACAACATTATTTTCCAAACGTTCAAGTTTGCCTAATTTCAAATACTCTAGTTTCTCATTTTTAGAAAGGTTTCATAACTCATAGTCTTAATCTCTTTTAAAACAATTGAGTAACATATGTCTTATACATGAGCCGTTTATTCTTGTTTACAACAACCTTATTACTGACCGTGATCTAGGAAATGTAATACAATTTTGTCTTATCTTAGCTTATGCGGATGGAGGTTTCTCTGGTTTTAATAACAATTAGTTATTTGTCAATACACTTTCCTTTATAGCTGCTGTGGTTTGTTAAACACTTATTCTCATTCAGACATCGATAAAACATTATTCTTTTAAAACCAAGTACTCATTACATGAATGAGGTTTACAACATTTTAACAAAATGTTAATTACCAAGTAAAACAAGTTAAGTCTCTTATCTTTCAAAATCAAGTCTCTTAACCTACAATCAATAAACCATTCTTTTACCTACGTAAGTCGTTATAACTAACTTCCCATAAAGCTATTATAACACCATGTTTTAAACCAACCAACTCATTTAGCACGTATGCGTCTAGTACTACATAGTTTACAAAACATCGTGCTAGAAAGGATAGGAAGAGGTTCACATACCTCGCGGCGATTATCGACAATAAGCAAAAGCGCTCGCGATCTTGTAACGGCTAGCCTTTTCCACTCTTCAAGTAGAATACGCTACTCGCGATCTTCCACCTATAAGGCCACAAATGTCTATTAACTTCTAACCGCAGTTCCATATTCTGAGAAAATTGGCACCTCCCCCATGGCCGCGTAAATCTCCTCCACTATCGAAGCCGACTACCAAGCCAACCGAGGGGTTATCGTCTAACGGGCGTATACAATTCTCTTATCTGATAATACCGCACAAGTCTATGTCTGATCCTATGTAATTCTTGTTCGATTCTCTTCTTTATATATTGAGCTTAAGTCAAAGACATTGCCGCAAAGCTATATTCGATTCTATATATAGTATACTTCAACTATATAATCCTACAACATGTAATTTCCAATTACAATAAGGGACAAGAATATTTACCTCGATAAGCCCAAAATTATCAAGTTATAATGTCGATCCTGAGCACGGTTTAGCTCTACTCAGTGCGCTCAATCCGCTCAAACAGCCCTTAGAAGTTCTAACCAACTTCTACTTAAATACTTCAACCAACTATGAAGATTTCCTTAGGGTTTCGGTTTGAGACTAAAAGGACAAAGGTAGTATTTAGACTCTACGTATAGAGGTAACTTTGGAATACTACAAGGTATAAGGCTAAGGTATTTTGGGCATTATAACAATACTTGGAGAAGTATTTCAATACCACGAGGGAGGGTATATTTCTCGAAACAACTAGGCTAGGGGTATTTATAGGGAAGCGAGGGACGACGATGGACAAGATCAAGCCATGTGCAAGGCAAGTGTATGGCCAAGATCAAGCCAAGTGCACCCTAACCCTACTCCACAAAACATGGCACAAAACAAGGCACAAAACAAGGCCAAAAAGGCACAAAACAAGGGAGAGGCGTCCCCACTCGTCACCCAAACGCCTTGAGGGTGACAAGTGTCACCCTCGTTAATCAAAATGTTCGTCGCTCGGAAAAATCTGCAAAAATACTAAGCGACATAGCGAATTTTCCGCCGCAGTTACGTAAAGCGTTTAGTCGAAAAAGCGATTCTACGGGGTTGTGCACAAAAATTGCGAAACTTGCCTAACTTTAAGGCTCAAACTTTCTACGTACGCCCACACGTACATACTCTGGAAATACGGGGTATAACATAAGGTCGTCTTGAGCAAGAGTTATTTTATGTTTGACCTTTATCAGAGTGCGTAGTATACGTGGGAGATATTTGTGTAATAAGTCCATGGGTTGTGTAAAATGAAAGTGGTGGCTTTCATGATGTGAATTAGTAAGATTGTTAGTATCGAGGAGCGAGTTGGCGCGACGTGGTCGGGTTGAGGGCGTGCGGGTCAACCCGTGCAGTTTTAGGTGAAGTCGATTAGGTGGTCATGAGGTAGGGTCATGAGGTGCTAGGCCAGTTTAGGTGACCATCGTATGAGTTCGTGGATATGTTCGACGAAGCGGTTCGTGAAGGCGGGAATGGCCTTAAGAAGATTGAGGTTAGTAAGATGACCAAGTTTGGAGGTAGTGACTCGGAGATTTTGGAAAGCCAGGCGATGACTAGAGTATGATGCGTGTACTAGAAGGAGTTCAAGTGTGCGAGAAAGTGCGACGAGTAAGAAAGGAAGCGAACGTGTTATGAGCGGAAGTGATCATTTCTTTTGTGAAGTGATGGTGCGAGGGGAGCACTCTTTAAACCATAGGTGGAGGCTTGTTGTGATGTTAGAGGTAGTTCCTCGTTGGCTTGGGTTTAAGTATTTGTGCGGTTGTTATTTTTATGGCCATGTGTGGCATTGGCAACTTGGTTAAAGTTAAGAGGATACGTTATCGTTATCTGTCGTGAGAAGGAACATTCGGGACGAATGTTTCTAAGAGGAGAATGTTATACCGTATTTCCAGTATATACGTAAGGGCGTCGTCGACAATTTGAGACTTAAAGTTTGGCTAGTTTGAAATTTTTGTGCACAACCCCGTAAAGAATCGTTTTTCGCAAGCGTTTCTGAGAACTTGCGAAGGGAAAATTCGGCTATGTCGTTTTGTATTTTGCGGATTTTTCCGGCGGCGGAACATTTTTGGGCCAACGAGAGGGTGACACTTGTCACGCTCAGTGGCGATTTGGAGTGGACGAAAGGGGGCGTTTTCCTCCCTTGTTTTGTGCCTTATTTTGGCCTTGTTTTGTGCCTTGTTTTGTGCCATGTTTTGTGGAGTAGGGGTTAGGGTGCACTTGGCTTGATCTTGGCCTTACACTTGCCTTGCACATGGCTTGATCTTGTCCATTGGTTTCCTATAAATACCCCTTAGTGATGAACTTCCGTCCACTCCTCACTGTCTAAGTCTTGAAATCCTCCCTCCTCTTGTGGCTCTCGTCAAACACTAGCCCCAGCACCGTGTAAGGCTTTGGCGAGAGGGTACCATCCCCCTGGTAATGTTACTGCCAGAGGTACCCACTGCCTAGTTGTTTGAAATATACCCATCCGTGGTATTGAAATACTTCTCAGTATTGTTATAATGCCCAAAATACCTTAGCCTTATACATTGTAGTATTCCAAAGTTACCTCTATCGTAGAGCAGGAAATACTACCTTTTGTCCTTTAGTCTCAAACCAAACCCTAAGGAAATCTTCGTAGTTGGTTGAAGTATTTAAGTAGAAGTTGGTTAGAACTTCTAAGGGTTGTTTGGAGGCGGATTGGAGCGCCGGAGTAGGAGCTAAACCTTGCTCAGGATCGACTTTTATCTCGGATAATTTTGGGCTTATCGAGGTAAATAATCTTGTCCCCCTTATTGTAATTGGAAATTACATGTTGTAGGAATATATAGTTGAAGTATACTATATATAGAACTAAACATAACTGCGGCAATGTCTTTTGACTTAAGCACGAATATAAAGAAGAGAAGCGAAATGTAATTACATAGGGTATTCTGATGAGCTTGTGTGGTATTCTTTGTATAGTAGAGAATTGTACACGTCAGGTTAGGCGTATAACCCCCAGTTGGCTTGGTAGCGGCCTCGATAGAGGAGGAGATTTCTGTGCGGTTGCGGGGAGAGTCTTCTGAATTTTACGTAGAATATGGAACCGTGCGGTTAGAAGTTAATAGGCGTTTGTGGCCTTATAGGTGGAAGTACTACGAGTGGCGTATTCTACTTGAAGAGTGGAAAAGGCTAAGCCAGATTCTGATCTTGTGGGCGTTTTGCTTATTATCGATAATCGTCGCGAGGTATGTGAACCTCTTCCTATCCTTTCTAGCATGATGTTTTGTAAACTATGTAATGCGGTAGGCGTCGTGTGCTAAATGAGTTGGTTGGTTTAAAAATTCGGGTGTTATATTCGATTTTTGGTAAGTTTGTTTTAACGACTCTATGTGAGTAAAAGATTGGTTTATTGATTGTAGAAGTTAAGAGACTTGATCTTGAAAGATAAGAGACTTAACTTGTTTTACTTAGTAATTAACATTTTGTTAAAAGTGTTGTGAAACCTCATTCGCGAGTAATGAGTACTTGGTTTTAAAAGAATAATGTTTCTTGATTTGGAAATGAGAATAAGTGTCGAGCAAACCACGTAGCTAATAAAGGAAAGTGTATTGACAAATAACTAATTGTTATTAAAACCGATTAGAAACCTCCATCTGCATGAAGCTAAGATAAGACAAAATTGTATTACATTTCTAGATCATGGTCTTTGTAACAAGATTGTTATAAACAAGAATAAGCGACTCACGCATAAGACATATGTTACTCGATTGTTTTAAAAGGGATTAAGACTATGAGTTATGAAACCTTTCTAAAGTGAGAAACTTGAGCATTTGAAATTAGGCAAACTTGAGCGTTTGGAAAATAATGTTGTTACTTGATTTTACAAAGGAAGTATTTTAGTTTACTTAAAAAGATAGTCACTCTATTTTTATCTGCGGGTATTGTGTGACTTTTGTGAAAAGCGGATCCTTTAATAAGAGTTAATGTATGTAGTACTTTGGGGTTAGAACCGGTTGTTGTAATAAAATATAAGTCATGAGTTTGTTGAACTTGCCTATGCTTGTTGTGATAGCCTTTGTTGTGCAAGAATTGTGTTTCTATACTCTGGCGTCTCTCGATGGGTAGGTTGACTTGTGAGAACTTACTTGGGCGTCTTGGCGGTGGCGGAGAATTCCACAGATGCAGCTCACGTAGATAGTGTTATTTTTGCTAATCGCTTTGGACATCTTGACCACGATCGTGGCGCGGGTATGGTTCCATTTGATTGTTGTCTAGTTGTTTCCTTTTGGACATCTGACGTGATCGTGGCGCGGGTATGGTTCCATTGGGATTGCTATCTTGTTATTCGCTTTGGACATCTTGACACGATGGGTGGCCCGAGTATCTTCCATTTCGATTGTTATCTGGATATTTCCTTTGGACATCACGACACGATGGGTGGCCCGGGTATCTTCCATTGGGATGGTTCGAGGCCATGCTTATCTGAGGTGAGATCTTGGGGGCATGCGGCCGTTGTGCGAGTTAAATTCCCGAGTTATATTTGAGTGATGACTTGAGGCGTGAGTCACGACTTGCATGTTGCTTTTATGTTGTGGCTGTAGTTTTGTTATCATACATGTCTCTGTTTTTATATAGTTGTTATGATTTCATTCTGATATTTTGATTTCACATACTTGGTACTGTTGTCTTGACCTCCTTGGGGCTGCGTTCATCTGCGAGTAAGTACATCGGTTGTGGACCCTCTCTTAGGGCCCGATTCGGTGTATTGGGAAGCTCAGTTTCTCAGGAGGCTTATCTTTTTGGTATGTATCCCAGTGCAGTAAGTTCTTGTACATTCGAGGTATGGCGGGGCCCTGTCCGTCATAGTTGTTGTAAAACTCTTAGAAGTGCAGTAATCTTGTTGTGGCGAGTTTGTAAAAGGATAAGCTGTTCGGGTTTTTATGTATGTATATCTGAGCAAGCTATTTTAGTTGCTTTGTTTATTTAACATGTCTCTTGTTTCATGTTTATGTTTTATTTCATTGATTTTCTCGATGTTGTATCACTAGGGTGCGGGTAAGGCACGATCCGCAGGCAGGTTGGTCGTGGCAATGGTCGGGTTATTGACTAGCATAGTGGCGGCGGCGTAAGCGAAGCGGTAGCTAACCACGTAAGCAGTTTGAGATTCGAGATTTTACAGGTTGTAATCCACGAGTTCTATGGTTCGAGATTTGAGGATGATCCTCGGGAGTTCGTTTAGCGACTCGCCGGACTATGTAGGTGCTTAGGGCCTCGAAGGCGGTCGGTTGTGCTGAAACCTTACCGGTTACGCGATATTGCGTTGAACTGGTTTGAGTCTTGGGAGTTGTCTAGAGGTGTGGGTTCTCTTCCAGCTGTTTGGGATTAGTTCACAGAGGCCTTCCTTGATCACTTTTTGCCTCCTGAGATGAGGAAAAATGTTACACCCCGTAGTTCCAGAGTATATATGTGAGGATGTGTGTACGAGAATACGACATTAATATTGGAAAGGAAGAAAGATTTGATTTTCCGACAGAAATTTTTCCGGATTTTGTGAAGGAAAAAGGTTCGTAAATGGGAATTGGATTCCCAGATTTGGTATTCGGACTTCTGGGAATATATTAGAATTATGGATTTTATTTTCCGGAATTGGTCACGTGGGGCCAGGAGAAATTCTGATTTTGTAGAACCAGCTTTATTTTGAGATTTTGGCTATTATGGCGAAATTGAGTGCCAAGTGGCCGTTGTGCGAAATTGGGAGACATGTGGCTAGCCACTTCTCTGAGTTTGTCTTCTTGGACAAGTGGCTTGTGAAGCGCGCTTGGCATTCCCAATCTACTTGTGTTGCTTTGATCCTAGCCTTTGATTGTCTTATAAATACCCCTCCCTTAGGCTTGCAAGACTTCATCCCACACTTAGAGATTTCCAAGCAAATACTCCCTCCCCTTTTGTTGCTCTCGGCAATCACATGAATCATTGTCCAAAAACCCTTAAACTTTTAAGTGTTTTTCCTTAAGGTGTTAGAAAGATTGTGAACCAAGTGTTAGAAAAGATTTCACACCCCTAGCCTATACACACCCCTTGGCCGAAACTTGTAGGTTTGAAACCTAAGGTGTTCTTCACTCTTTGAAGATAGATCTTGAAGAGAAGTTGGTTAGGAACTTCTAAGGGTTGCTTGGAGTGCATTGGAACGTAAGGATTTGGAGCTAAACGTTGCTAAGGATCGACTTATAAATCTTGGATAATTTTGGGCTTATCGAGGTAATGATCTTTGTCCTTCTATTGTAATTGGAGATTACATGTTGTAGTAGTTTATAGTTGAGTATTTAATATGTGGAAAGAAGATTGAAAAGAAATGGACTGTTTAGTATATTGTGGGAAGAATTTTACACGTCCAGTTAGACGTGTAATCCCATTTGAGTTGTTGTATTACTGCGCCTTAAATGTGGCATGTTGGATATTGATATCGGGCCTTGAAAAAGGTGTAAAGGTAAGTAGATACAAGGGAAGTGCTGCCCAATTTTCCGTAGAATAAGAGACACTTTTACTTAGGAATATTCTACGAAGAGAACTAGAAGTTGATAGATGCATTGTGGTTATTATATGTGGTTATTCTACGCGCCGCATACTCGACTTGGCTAGTGGATTAAGCCGAAGAGGTATGTGATTCTTCCTATACTCTTGAGCATGATTGTTGTGAACTATATAGTACGGTAGACGTACGTGTGTGAAATGAATTTGGTTTGTTTAAAACATAAAGTGTTATAATGGCTTTATGGGAAGTTAGTTATAACGACTTTATGAAGATAAAAGAAATATTTGGTTTTGAAAGTTAAGAGACTTGATCTTGAAAGATAAGAGACTTGACTTATAAAACGACTTGATTTCGGAAAAGGATAAGTAACTTGATTTAAAAGTATAGGTTACTTGTTTTGAAAAGAGTGAGTTACTTGGGTTTTAAAAGTATACTTGATGTTGTTTTAAAAATGTAAAGCACTTGGTTTAAAAAGTATAGAGTACTTGATTTTAAAGGCCTTGTAAAGATTTTCTGAAGGTGTAGTAATTTGGTTTGAAAAGAAAACGTGTTTTGATACTACGAGTATTAGTAACGTGAGGCTTTTATGTAAAAAGAGGTCTTTTTGAAAGAATGAAAAGTATGTAGTATTTTGGGGTTAAAACCCGGATTGTTGGCATAAAATGAAAGTACGTGGAGTTGATATAATTGATGAATCAGTTTACATGTTAATAAAAGTCTAAAACTACGTTGAACTTGCCTATGCTTGTTGTGATAGCCTTTGTTGTGCAAGTGTTGTATTTAATGCTCTGGCGTCTCTCGATGGAGAAGCGGTTATACGGTTGATTGCTTGGACATCTTGTGCGTTGGATGGTCACGGGTATCTTCCACTATGAGCGTTATCTTGTTATTTCCTTTGTACATCTTGGCGAGATGGATGGTCACGGGTATCGTCGGCTAGGATGGTTCCATGGCCGTACTTATACCTAGGTAGATGTCGGGGCATGCGGCCGTTAGTGCGGGTTGAATTCGGGTTATGTTATTAGTCCATGGGCCAGCTAATCCATGAAGCTTGTCGTAGTAATGGCGATCACGGGCTTGATTTGTACATGTAGTTCTGAGCGCGCTTTAGATACTTGTCCTGGTCGTTTCTCGTGTATCGGCGGGCTCACGGTAGATAGCTTAAGATACTTGCCTCGGTCGTATCTCGTGAGGCGGTAGGCTGCAGTGCGTTGGCTTAAGATACTTGCCTCGGTCGATTGCGTGACTAGTTTTGGATCGGTAGTTGGCTTAGTGCCAGCGTGAAGTTTTATGACTAGTTTTGGATCGGTAGTTGGCTATTCTACTTGGCGATCGGTTTTTATGGCGGCGAGATCTAGTGTTCAAGTTCACACGTGTAGGTGTTGTTTTACATCATATGCTGCCGTGATGAGGAAGGAGTTCCACAGGCGTGATTGATATTATGGGCGTGAGACCGCGATTATGTCAGTGATGATTTTGAGGACATGCGTCCTATCTTGATATAATGTTTACTTATTGCGAAATGGTCTTTTAAAAATGAAGAAATGTGATTTCATTCTGATATTTTGATTTCACATACTTGGTATCTGTTTCTTGACCTCGCTTGAGCTGCGTTCATCTGCGCGGTAGAGGTACACCAGTTGTTGATCCTCGCTAATAGGATCACAGTTCTACATTTGGGAAGCTCTGTTTCTCCGGAGGCTTATCTTTTGGTATAGATTCCTTGTCATTGTAAGTACTTGTACATTCAGGGGTATGGCGGGGCCCTGTCCCGTCGTAGTTGTTATAAAAACTCTTAGAAGTGCAGTAATCTTGTTGTGAGTTGGACTTGTAAAGGATAAGCTGTTGGGTTTTATATATATCTGAGAAAGGTGGCCGTTTTAGTTGCTTTGTTTCTTATTTAATATTGTTTCATGTCTATAAGTTTTTATTTTTGCCGATTTTCTCTGATGTTTTATCACTAGGGTGCCCGGGGTAAGGCACCAGTCGCGGGCCCGAGGTCGGGTCGTGACAAGAGACCGCGTGGATAGGTTCTTGACATTGAGACAGAATGGGAGGACCGTGAAATCTGACACAGGTTTGACTCATTGGCGGTATGCGCTATTACGGTGACATGGCGGATAGAGTTCCCCGCTATGTGATGGGGCTAGAACGTTACATAGTTCTTGCGTACAGGAGTAGCCGCTTCGGCCAGTATGGATATTGCGGAGATGCGAGCTTATGCACGTGGGATTGAGGGCGAGAGAGAGAGGACGGCGGACCAGGCGGCCAAGAGGGCTCGGAATCTGAGACTGAGTAACTTTCGAGGAGGGCGGCCTCGGCGGTGACTAGGTCTGATTCGGCCCGGCGTAGAGTGCTCCTTCCCGGTTTTCAGGTAGGAGCTTTGATCGATCGGGTTATTGAAACACGTCGAGGCTCCAGCTTGTTTCGAGGCAGGGTCTAGTCGAGAGGAGGATACCTTTACCTCGATGTGGTCGATGTGGTAGGTCCCATCGTGGGAGTGTCGTATTTCTCCAGGAGCTTGACTCTTATGTCCAGCAGGGCCATTTGAAGAGGGATTGTCAGGCGGAGGCGCATAGGTGGTATGATTCGACTATAGGGGCGATTCTTGGGTTCTTCATCTTATGGTTATGCGCCGGGCGAGGTGTTCACGCGGCCGCCGAGCGGCGAGGTCATGGTGGAGTCCTAGTTCTAGCGGTCCACGAGCTGCGTATATTCATGCTTGATCGGCGGGATCGGAAGCTTCGAATGTAAATCACGGTATATTATTGATTTCTTGTTGTGATGTTTATGCTTTGATAGATCCAGGTTCTACTTTGTCCTATGTGTCCCCTCTTATTGCTGGTAGAATGGGAATAAATCCTGTGTCGATAGAGCCTTTTGAGGTAGCTACGCCAATGGGTGATTCGGTGTTAGGCGGCGGGTGTACAAAGATTTCCGTTGTTCGTATCTGATCGTCGGACCACTGTGAACTTGATAGAGTTGGAGATGTGATTTTGGCGTCATTATGGGTATGGGTGGTTGGTTTCTTGTTATGCCAGCGTTATTTGTAGACGAGTTGGTCGATTCCATTTTCCGGTGAGTCGGTTATCGATTGGAAGAGCAATCTGTCGTAGGGGTAGGTTTATTTCTTACCTCGAAGGCTAGGAAGATGGTGTAGAAAGTGCATCTATCATGCAGTGCAGTATTCGTCTGAGGTGAGTGCAGTTCTTGATCGATTCGGTGGTTAGGAAGTTTCCGAATGTATTCCCAGATGATCTCCCAGGTATTCCTCCAGAGAGGGAGATTGAGTTTTGTATTGATATGCTTCCAGACACTCGGCCTATATCTATTAGCGTCTGAGAATGACACTCTTGAGTTGAGGAATTGAAGGACCGGTGAAAGATTTCTTTGGAAAAAGGCTTTATTAGGCCTAGTATTTCTCCGCAGGGGCTTGGTTTTGTTTGTAAAGAAGAAGGATGGGGCCTGCGTATGTATGTTGACTACGACGGTGAATAAGGTAACCATCAAGAATAGATACCCTTCCCGATTGATGATTTGTTTGACGATTCTGAGTGCGAGTGTTTCTCGAAGATAGACTGCTGATGCAGTTATCATCAGGTGCGAGTTAGTGAGGTAGATATTCAGAAGACTGCATTCAGGACCCAGTATGGACATTATGAGTTCAGGGTAATGTCCTTCGGTTTGACTAACGCTCCAGTGGTATTTATGGATTTGATGAACCGGGTGTTCAAGCCATTTTTGGATACATTTGTTATAGTATTCATTGATGACATCCTGGTTTATACTCGCACGGAGGAGGAGCATGCGAATCAACGAGGCGGTGCCAGGGTCCTCGGGCCGTGATTTATGCGCCAAGTTCTCAGTGTGAGTTTTGGTTGGCCTCGATGGCATTCTTGGGGCACGTTATCGGTGGCGGTGTTGAGTTGTCTGGCAAAGATTGAGGCGGTGAGCGTGGCGAGACCTCTTACTCGGCGAAGGTGCACAACTTCTTAGGCGAGCGAGTTACTATCGTAGGTTTGTGGAAGCGGATTAAGCCCGATATCGATTACCGTTGGTGACTCGAAGCGGCTAAGTTCCAGTGGACGAAAGCTTGTGAGAAGGGCTTCCAGTTACTAAAGGAAAAGTTGACGACGACTTCAGTTCTTACTCTTCTCGAGGGATTAGAGGGCTATATGATTTATTATGATGCCTCGGGTATCGGGCTAGGGTGCGTATTGATGCAGCACGACAATGTTATAGCCTATGCTTCCCGGCAGCTACGGAAGCATGAGAGGAATTACCCTACTCACGACTTAGAGTTGGCCGCAATTATTCATGCCTTGAAGATTTGGAGACATTATTTATCACGGGTTCGTAGTGGATATTTATCTGAGACCACAAGGCGTCGATCATCTTGACGAGAGGAGGCGAACTTGCGGCGAGGCGGTGGTTAGAGTTGCTAAAGGATTATGATGTTGATATCCTCTGCCGTCAGGAAAAGCCAGCGTGGTTGCGGATCTTTAGTCGTAGATCTATGGGGGTATGTCGGAGTGCGGCCGGATAGGCGATGCATGGTTCGTGAGATCCGTCGGTGGCGAGCCTTGGGGTTCGATTAGTCGTCACAGATGATAATGGAGTGCAGGTTCGTGAGATTGCGAGTCTTCCATCGTTGAGGAGGTGAATAGGCGACAGTATGAGATCGGTTATGATCTGGTATCGTGTCTGGCTCTTGAGAGGAGAAAAGTTTATTTGAGGTAGCGCTGATGGGGTGCTAAGATTGAAGCGGTGTGTGTTCCGATGTTGCGAGGACGTCGGCGGTGCAGGAGAAGCGCGATTCGTTACTACTGTTCATCGAGTCGACTAAGATGTACCATGACCTCGGATGTATGTATTGGTGGGATGGCACGAAGAGGGCGTGGCGAGTTTGTTGCTCGATGTCGAATTGTCGGTCGAGTTGAGCACGAGCTTGGGTGGGCTATTGCGAGCGATTGATATTCAGGCATGAAAGTGGGAGGTGATCAGCGTGGATTTTATTCTGAGGTTACCTCGTACTCGAAGGAAGTGTGATTCCATGCGGGTTATAAGTGGGCGGTGCGAAATCAGCCCACTTTATTCGATCGAACTACGTATTGGTGAGGATTATGCTAGGCGTATATCGGGAGGTTGTGAGGCGCACGGAGTTCTGTATCTATTATATCGACAAGGCCCGTTTACGGCTAACCACGGAGTCTTTCGAGAAGGGGCTAGGGACGCAGTGAGTCTCGATCTGCGTTTCATCCTCGAGCCAAGCGGACGGGCGGTCGTCTTATCGAACACGAGGATATCTGCGGGCTGTGTTATTGATTCGAGGTAGTGGGAGGATCATTTGCCTCTTGTTGAGTTTTCTTATAACAACGGCTACCGTTAGCATTGAGATGGCGCCGTATGAGGCTTTGTATGGCGAAAGTGTAGGTCGCCGATTGGTTGGTTCGGCGTGGCGAGTTGATTAGTTGGCGGACTTGATTGAAGAGGCGTGGATAAGGTGAAGCTTATCCGGGAGAGTGCATTAGCGGCTCGAGTGGCGAAGTCATATGCGGATAATCGGCGTCGACACTGAGTTTGAGTTGTGATTGGGTCTTCTTGAATATATCACCCGTGAAGGGTGTGATGAGATTGAAAGAAAGGAAACTTAGCCCAGGTACATTGGGCCTTATCGAATCATCGGTAGAGTAGGAAAGGTTGCACATGAGTTGGGCGTCGTCGACTTGGAGGCGATGCATCGATCTTCCGTATTCCTATGTTGCGGAAGTGTATCGGAGATCCATCGAGAGTTTTCCCATCTAGTGATGTTCAGGTGAAAGAGGGATTATCATATGAGGAGAGTCCCATAGCGATACTCGATCGCCAGGTCAGGCAATTGCGGACCAAAGATGTGACTTCCGTCAAGGTCTTGTGGCGAAATGATAATAGGGAGGAGATGACTTGGGAAGTAGAAGAGGACATGTTGAGGAAGTATCCTCACTTATTTCCTACACTTTCAGGTAGTTCATTTCCCTTGCTGGTCATGTTTTAATTGAAGTATTTGTTTAAATGTTGTTATGTGGCCAGTTGTGGCATAATTGGTATGTAGGGGTTGTAAAAGGAAACTATGTCGCTACCTATTAGATTGACTCCGGAAGAACATTCGGGGATGAATGTTTCTCAGGGGGGAAGAATGTTACGCCCCGTAATTCCAAGAGAATGAGATGAGAACGTACGAAAAGAAATAAGATTTGAAATTGGAAAGTTAAGTGGCAGAATGTTTTTAGACAGATTTTTAGTCAACTTTGGAGTGAAGAGAATTATGGACGTTAGAAGTTCAGCTGGCAGAAGAGAAGGAAAAATGTTTCAGTCAGGCGCCACAGCGCCACGACACCGGCTGCAGGGTCGCGGCGCCATAAGCCCTGAAACTTTCTGAAGTTCTGCATACGCGCCGGTGTAGAGACGGCATTGAGCTGCGCAGCAGCGGAATTTTTGCGAAAAATGGGTAAAAAAATCAGAAGATATTTGTGTAGAGGACCTATGGGAGGGCGACAAGTGTCCCTCCCAACTTGTAGACCAAGAAAGGTCCTATATTATGACCAAGTCTTGCAAGACTTGGTCATTTGCAAGAATTCATCCAAAATAGAAATTTTCGTTCTCTTCTCTCTCAAATTTATAAAACCCTAAGCCTAGTGAATTTTTTTTTTGAGGGTACAAGAAGGAAATATGTTGGCAAGCTTGTAGAGGGTTCATGCGGGTGATTTTACGTGAAGAAGGATTGCGGAAAGAGGGCTAAAGTGGCCGATATTGTTGGACTATTTTGGGCGAAATACCAAGGTAAATTCATTCTCCTTCTTGAAGTAAAATATGTCACGTGTTGTAGAATTTGGAGAAGGGTATTGTGATAGGGAAAATGGATATTGGAACCACTATCCGAAACTAGCATGATTTAGCCTTTAAGATTGTAATTCAATTTAGTTACTAGTTTAGTCGTCGTATGTTATCTAAAGAGAAGACTGTAGTTGTTATAATCGATTGCGGCTATATAACATTTGAGAACGACAATATGGATTGAAAAGGAATTTGTAAAGATTGTATGTGGTTGTACATTGTAGCCAAAAATGACATTTAATATTGGATGGTTTTATATAAATTGTGGGGCAGAATTTTACACGTCCTGTAAGGCGTGTAATCCCCTTTGATTGGTTGATGTGTTGAGCCTTAAATGTGGCATATTGGTTATTGATTTCGGGCCTTGAAAAAGGTGGAAAAGTACGTAGAAACAAAGGAAGTGCTGTCCAATTTTCCGTAGAATAAGTGACTTTACACTTAGAATATTCTACGTTGAAGCTAGAAGTTAATAGACGTATTATGGTCATTAGGTTGACATACTACGTACGAAATATTGGACTTAGCAAGTGGATTGAACCGAAGAGGTATGTGGAACTTTTCTTATCTCTTGAGCATGAGTAGTTATAAATGTATAGTGCGGTGAGCGTCTGAGCTTTAAATGAATTCAGTTTCATTTGGTATCCTTGACTTGTTTTAAGAATGTCCAAGTTGGTTGAGTTAGAGAATTAACTCACTTGGTTTTAAAGGATAAAAGTGTCTTAGTTTCTAAAGCATAAAGTTAGTATAACGGCTTTATGGGAAGTTGGTTATAATAACTTTATGGAAAGTTTAAAGAATGGTTTTCTCTAGTGATGTAAACAAAGATAAATGACTTGAAATGAAGAAAGGAAAATTGATTTAAAGACATCAATTGTTTAAAGTTTTAAAGTAAAAAGTCACTTGATTTAGAAGCCTAAATGTATTTCAAAAAGGTTTAGTGACTTGTTTTGAAATGTAGACAAGCCTTGATACTACGGGTGTTAGTATCTTGGAGATTTTATACGAGAAAGAGTCATTGTTGAAAGGATAAGGTACATAGTACCTTGGGTTAAATTCCCGGATTCTTAATGACATGTTAGTGCCTTAAGTAAACTAAAATGAGAGTGCATAATAATTAAGGCCAATAAGAAGTTAGGGGATTTCTTAACTTGCTTATGATAGTTATGATAATCCGGTGATTCTTATGGTATGTATGATAGTCGGTTGTGCTAGTGTTGTGTTATTCTTGCGGGGTAAACCCCCACGGGTTACTACTTATTCCATGGAATTGCTACCCATGATGCGAGTGCATGGTTTGTACTCATTGCGGGTCCACCGGGCCTATGCGGGTGAAATAGTCCTATGCGGATGAAATAGTCCCATGCGAGGTGGATGACCTCATTCCGGGTCCACAGGACCTATGTGGGTGAAATAGTCCCAGGAGTAGGAGTGCTTAATGATACTATGGGCGGGTGGCCCTAATTTGATCATGAGCTTCCTATTTTTATGCAGTAAGGTCTACTCTTGATTACTCTCATTATTAGTAAGGCCTGATTGTCTTTATTATTTGGATTATCATCATGTCTCGACTTTATTTTAGACTATATGATTTCATTTGATGCTTTTCTGTTTTACATACTTGAATGTCTGTTATCTTGACCCATCCTCGAAGTGCGTTAAATACCACGGTAGGGGTAAGCATGTTGTGGATCCTCACTCTTAGGATCATTGATCAGTTGTCAGAAGCTCAATTTCTCCGGAGGATTGTCTTTTTGTACGGTTTCCCTGATGTTGTAGATTTGTGTACATTCAGGGGTATGGCGGGGCCCTGTCCCGTCACAGTTGTTATGTAAATTCTTAGAGTGCATAGTCATATCTTGTGGATTGGGTTGTAAAAAGAAAGAGAGTAAGCCTTTTGGGCTTATGTATATATATATATGTTTTTAAGGTGGCACTTATCGGCTAACTGTTGATATTTCATGACCCGATGGTGTTGAGTTGTATGTATGTTCATTTACTATTACGTGATGTATACAGTAAGGGGTGCCCGGGTAGGGCACGATCGTGAGCTTAGGGTCGGTCGTGACAAGTGTCTTTATTAGTTTAGTTATCATACTTGTCTCGACTTTATTTTAGACTATATGATTTCATTCTGATGCTTTCGACTTCACATACTTGGTACATATTTTGTCTGGCCCCCTTTCCTCGGCTGCGTTAAATCTGTGGTAGAGTTAAACATGTTGTTGATCCTCACTCTTAGGATGGTATGCTATTGAGAAGATCCGTTACTCAGGAGGCTTATCCTTGGTTGAGTCCAGTGGTATTGTCGGTTGTTGTACATTCGGGGTATGGCGGGGCCTGTCCATCACGATTGTTATGTCAAAACTCTTAGAGTGCGTAGTCATATCTTGTGGGTCGGTTTGTAAAAGAAAAGGGATATAAGCACTTTTGGCAATGTACTTATATATATGTCGGAGAAAGTAGCCTTATCGGCTGCTTTGTAGTTTACTTATTATTGATGTATGTTATGAGTTTCATGTATGTTCGCTGATTTTCTTTGATTTATATATTACACCAGTAATTCGGGACATGTTTAAGAGAATAGGCGAGAACACAAGACTTGAAAGTTTGAGCGAAATAAAGAATTGTCTCCCAAAATAAAAATCTTAGAACCTCGGTAGAATTGGGTTCTCGAAATTGTTATTTGAGATAGATGGAATTTATCGAACTATGGAATTTTATTTTTGGTTGGACACGTAGGGCCCCACGAGAAATCTTACGTTTTGTGGGGCCCATGAGGTTTCGATATTTTGACCAATTATGGAAATTTGGAAACAAAATTTTATGGGCGAATGGGAGGCGACACGTGTCACCCCTTTTACACGTGATCGATTTTTGTGGACGATGTTAAGTGGTCGAGTGACCGAGTTAGTAGTCAGTGGATGACAAGCTTGAGATAATTGACTAAGTCAATGAGCCCACTTGGCTAGATATTTAGATTTCTTCATCGAAGCCCGCAAATGTTTGATATAAGCCTCTATTGTTTTATATATTAAATCACTTGTAGCAAGACAAGTCTCCACACTTAGAAAAAATTTGAGAAAACTTTGAGCAAGACTAGAGGGCTTTCTTTTGTGGTTCATAATTCACAATACTTTAACCCAAGGTTCCTAGAGGTATTGTAAGGATATCTCAATAGAAAGATACCGGAAAAACTACATTTTCACATTAGTCGCAAGATGAAAACCTAAGTTGTTTTCATAGTTTTGATTGGAAAGTGAAGGGAAGTTGTTTGTGAACTTCTAAGGGCTTCAAATAGCGGATTGGAGCGTGAAGGAAATGTTATACCCCGTATTTCCAGAGTATGTACGTGAGGGCGTACGTACAAAAGTTCAAGCCTTAAGTTAAGGCATAGGACGAAATTTGTACCTGACGCGAAAAGAATTGTTTTAGCGAAAGCGTCTTCCAAAGCTGCGAAGGAAAATTACGAGTGCGACATTTATATTTTTGCGGATTTTTAGAGATGAAATATTTTGGACCAGCGAGAGGTGACACTTGTCACCCTCAGTGGCAGCAAAGAGGCATGGCTTGCGCGATTTTAAGGCCTATGTAACGACGTTCGGGGCGTTCTTAGTGCCTTATCCGGGCACCCTAGTGATACAACATCGGAGAAAACCAGCGGAAAATAAAACATGAGTCGAAACAAGAGATATAATAATAAGCAGGCCAACCAAAGCGGTTGCCTTGGTATATCATAAAACTGAGCAGTTTAATCCTTTCTGACCACGCGCGATCACTACGGACCCAAGATTTACCACGACTATGACGGGACGGGGCCGCCGTACCACGAATGTACAGAACCTGACAACTCGAGAACCATGCAAAGATAAGCCTCGAAGAAAGCGGAGCTTCCCGATATCTTTGGCTTGTGATCCTGAGCGGGGATCCACGGCCGATGTACCTCTACTGCGGCGTGAGCGGCCGAAGGAGGTCGATGCAGTACAGTATGTGGCGTAAAAATCGTAATGAAATCATCTTAGTCTATATAAGCGGGAGACATGTATGATAACGAACTACGATTCGCGACATAAAAGCGATCATATCGATCGAGGACTCGCGCCTCAGTCGTCACTCAAATATAACTATGGGTCTCGCGCCATGGCATCAATCGTGTTCGTCGTGTGCGTGCCGGAGTCTGCGCCGGTGTAGGCGTGTCGTGATGCAACAATAATACCAATGCCCAGGCCACGTGCCCGAATTCTACCTCGGTGTAGACCGTCCGTATGGCGTCAGCAATAATATCTTGGGTGATCGACCTGCGCGCGTAGCCGCGTGCCGGAATTCTACCTCGGTGTAGACATGTCCGTGTAACCACAATAACAATATATCGGTGTCGACCCGACGCGTGGCGCGTGCCCGAATTCTGCGTCGGTGTAGACATGTCCGTATAACCGCAATAACAATATATCGGTGTCGACCCGACCGCGTGGCCGCGTGCCGGAGTCTGCGTGGTGTAGACATGTCCATGTGACATCAGCAACAAGGCGATAATCAAAATGGAAACATACGTGGTATTCTCCGTGTATTGCCGGCACGTCGAGTAAGTTCTCGACAAGTCGGCCGGCCTGTCGAGAGGCGGTAACGCGAAATACCACGCTTGCCTGACAAGGCTATCGTCGAAGCATAGGCAAGTTTCGGCGACAAGCATAGGCAAGTTTCACGACAACAAGCATAGGCAAGTTTCACGCAACTCAAAGTACTTTCATTTTATGCCAAGGTCGGGTTTTAACCCCAGTACTACATCGTTAAGTTCTTTTAAAAGAGATCCATTACTTATAAAGTCACGATACGTAGTATTAGAATGACCAAACCACGTTCCTTTTCAAAATCAAGTAACAACATTCTTTTCCTAAGTTCGGTTGCCTAGTTTGATTACTCGAAAGCCGTTTCAAATGGTTTCATAGTTCCCGAACTTAATCACTTGATTCCTTTTTAGAACAATTGAGTAACATATGTCATATATGTGAGTAGTTTATTCTTGTTTATAACGATCTTATTACAATGACCATGATCTAGAAAATGTAATATCATTTTGTCTCATCTTAACTACATGCGGATGGAGGTTTCTACTGGTTTTAATACAACGTCATTATTGATTCATTTTCCTTTTATTAATCTTGCGGTGATGCAGCCGATACGTTCGATTCGAAATCGGTAAAACATTATCCACTTTAAAACCAGTACTCGTTACTACGAATGAGGTTTCACAAACATCACGTTAAAACAAATAAGTTAAGTCTCTTATCTTATAAGATCAAGTCTCTTAACCAACGTGATAAACCATTTTCACTTACATAAAGGTCGTTATAACTAACTTCCCGTAAAGCTATTATAACACCTATGTTTTAAACCAACCAAATCACTTATCACGTATGCGTCTGCCGTACTACATAGTTCACAACAATCATGCTAGAAAAGATAGGAAGAGGTTCGCATACCTCGCGGACGATTTATCGACGATAAGCAAAATGCTCCAAGTACTACAACACTAGCCACTTTCCACTCCTCGAGTAGAATACGCTACTCTTGTACTTTCACTATAAAGGTCTGGCGTCTATTAACCCCAAAACACAAGTTTTATCTTTCTATAGAAAATTAGCGCCTCACACATGGCGTAAATCTCTCTCCATCGAGGCTACCAAGCCACCGGGGGTTTACGTCTAACGGGCGTGTACAATTCTACTCGATAATACTACAAGTCTCTGCCTACGATCCTATGTAAATCTGATTGATTCGATTCTTTATTAACTTGGGCTTAAGTCAAAAGACATTGCGAATACTAAGTATAGTTCCATATATAGTATCTTGACTATATATTCTAACAAGCATGTAATTTCCAATTACAATAGAGAACAAGATAATTACCTCGATAAGCCCAAAATTATCAAGTTATAATGTCGATCTGAGCGAGTTTAGCTCGCTCAGTGCGCTCCGAACCACTCCAAACAACCGCCAGAAGTTCTAACCAACTGCTCAAAAACTTGACCAAGCATGAAGATTTCCTTAGGGTTTCGGTTTGAGACTAAAAAGGACAAAGGTAGTATTTAGGACTCTACGTGAGAGGTATCTTTGGAATACTACAAGGTACAAGGCTAAGGTATTTGGGCATTATAGCAATACTAGGGAGTATTTCTATACCACTGACAAGGGTATTATCTGAAAACAACTAGGCTGGGAGGGGTACCCAGGCTAGCACAAGGGGGACCTTCTCGGCCAAAGGCCACGAGGAGGAGGGGAGGAGGCTTGGGGCGAGGCTACTAGAGGAGGAGGGATTTCAAGACTTAGACAAAGTGAGAGTGAATGAATAAGTCTTGCGAGGAGGGTATTTATAGCAAAACCAAAGGCCAACCAATGGCCAAGATTAAGCCATGTGCAAGGCAAGTGTAAGGCGAGATCGAGCCAAGTGCACCTGGCCCCTACTCCTTGAAACCCTGCGAAATATCTACGAATATCTACCTGACTTGCCGCCAGTTCGGCCAAGTCTTGCGCGTGCTCCATTGTGAGGTGACACATGTCACCTCCGTTGGTCCAAAATGTTTCGTCTCTCGGAAAAATCCATAAAAATACAAAGCGACATAGCCGGAATTTTCCGCCCGCAAATTCTGTAAGCGTTTAGTCAACGACTCAGCCGGGTGTTGTGCACAAATGTAAAATCGGCCAGGGTGCCACATGGGGTGACACGTGTCGCCCCGGTCGCCGAATATTTAGTCTTAGAAAATATCCAAAATAGGAAATCTCAAAAACAAAGCGGGCCCATAAAGCAGTAAATTTCTCGTGGGCCAGCGTGACCATTCAGAAAATAAAATCTCAAAATTCTAATATAATCTATGAAGTCCAAATACCAAATCAGAATCCAATTCCCGTTCGCGAACCTTTTTCTTCACAAATAGCAGGAAACTTTTAAAGTGAAAACTCGCGTCTTTCTCTTTTCAAAATTTTACTGTAGTACTCACCGTGCGTCCTCACATACATACCACCAACTACGGGGTATAACATTCTCCTCCTCGTAGAAACATTAGTCCGAATGTTCCTTCTCAAACGGATATCGATGAAGTTCTCTAACGAGTTATCAGCCTTGCGCAGCGCGAAATAACCGCGTTATCTTCCTCCTTCTCGTTGTACCGCTTCTCGAACACTAGAACTCTCGGTGCGTACCATACTTGGTCATTACTTAGTTCGAAAATCTGCTGGAGTCACTACCTCGAGCTTGGTCATCTTACTAACCTCGAACTTCGCCAGGCCATTCCGGCCTTTACGAACGGCTGCGGTGAGCGCGTCCACGAACTCATCGATGATCATACAAACTTGGGCCTAGCATCCTCGTGACCCTACCACTGGCGGGACCACCAGGCCCACCCCAAGCCGGGTTCTGGTTGACCCGAATGGTCCTCGGCCGACCCCGACCGGCCAGAACTCTTGTTCCCCGTCGAACAATCTTACTAATTCCATCATGAAAGCTACCACTTCCGTCTCGCACTACCCACGGACTTATCATACAAATAAATCCCGTATACCACTACTCGATAAAGGTCAAACATAAAATAAATCTTTAATCTCAAGCGACCTTACCACAGGTCTCGATCGTGACATAGTCTAAGGTTCACACTTACCGTGCCCCGTCGTATCCTCCCGACTAAGCGTGTTTTCTAACTCATAATTAACACAGCGCTATTTGTACATAGCACATAATAATGAGACCATCATAACAAGCATGCAAAACTCTAGAGGTTAAGGATATACACAAACTCTGGCTCGCTCAATCATAGGCACGCCTGCGAGTATGCTATGAAAGCGATGAACGACCCGCGATCCGATGGTGAGTGCGTAACATCCGTGCTACCCTTGGTGGACAGTTCCTGCAAAATGGCCTGCTCGCAAAATAACAAGCTCCCCACCGCGCGACACTCCCGAAATCGGTCTACCACGTCGACCACGCAGGTAGGGGTGACGCGTCCAACCACCGCGCTTCCGAAACACGAACACTTGGAGCCACGGCACGCTCACGAAGGCGGAGGACCACTGCATGCGGCGGGGTACAAAACTAGTCTCTTCTTGAGGCGGTCCGCCTCGAAAGTCGCCAAAGACCACGATGTCTGGCCCTCTTACGCTGATCCGGTCGTTCAGTCGACCTCTCGTACCTCGCGTCTGGTGCGTGAGCTGCGTGCGGGCAATGTCGTGCGGTGAAGAAGCTACACGAACAAGCCTCTGTTAAGTAATCATCTAATCCGGTGGCGTGGCGGTGCACTCGATCCTCCATACTGCTACAGCGGTTTGGGCGTGCAAGACGATGAGTCGAACTCCGCATTGTACTCGAGCCGTCGCGCTCTGTCTAAGCATCAAAAATCGCCGGCGTGCCTCGCCATGCGGAGGCAAGTGGGTGAGAAAGCCCACGAAAACTCATCGTCTGCTTTGGAGTGCATGCTCTCCGGAAAGCTCCGTAGATCAAACCAATCATTGCGGTATCGCGCGGCCGATGCGAACAAGGTCACGGACTCGGTTTACGAAGCCTTGATCACTCGCGTGATCGGCTAGCTGCGGATGAACTCCTGCGGATCATCCACAGGACTCGACCCTTAAAACTATCCCGCGCTACAACTCAGAAAGTCCAGTAGCCTCAAACTGTCTGCTCGGGGTGAACGGCTGGTGCTCACAGGCTGGGCTGCTGCGTCGGCCTATCTTGTATCGGCCCGACCACGGCGACAAGCCCAGGCCATCTCGCGTAACCCGTCTCCACGCCCGGTGTGGGGCTGGAGGCTCAGTGCTGCGGTCTCGGCGACCATTCTTTGCGGCTCTAACCTCTTTGGGTGGCGGCGTCCTGAAACCAGCCGTCACGAAGCCTGACCTCAGTCTTATGCGGGCTGCGCCCTCGTACTCCTCTGTATCTCACTAGCGGTTCCCTCGGTGTCTTGCCGCTTGAGGCTCTGGTTGCCTTGCGGCGGAGGCATAGCGGTAAAAGCGAGATCGTCGGAGGGTCGACTTAACACGACTCTAAGGCACGATCTCGGAATGAGAAGAATGAAACCGATCCTAAATGTCCTATAGCCTCACGATTATAGATGTGGTGCCTGACACGATAATCAAGACTACTCTACTAGACACGATGCGTAGCACTTTCAGAGGATTAAGCGCTGCGATACCACTTTTGTAACGACCGTTCGGGGCGTTTCGGTGCGCTTATCCGGGCACCCTAGTGATCTGACATCGGAGAAAACCGGCGGAAAATAAAACATGAGTCAAGAAACAGAGATATAATAATAAGCAGGCCAACCAGCGGTTGCCTTGGTATATCATAAAACACGAGCAGTTTAATCCTTTACAACCACTTGCAGCGATCTACGGACCTGCAAGATTTACCACGACTATGGCGGGGCGGGGCCGCCGTACCACAGATGTACAAGAACCTGACTCGAGAACACATGCAAAAGATAAGCCTCAGAAAGCGGGCTTTGATATCTTTGGTGATCCTAGGCGGGGATCACGGCCGATGTACCTCTACTGCGGCGTGAGCGGCCGAAGGAGGTCGATGCAACCAAGTACCAGTATGTGGCTGTAAAAATGCGTAATGAAATCATACTAGTACATATAAAGCGGGAGGCATGTATGATAAGCGAACTCTGATTCGCGACATAAAGCGATCATATCGATCGGGGACTCGCGCCAGTCATCACTCAAATATAACTATGGGTCTCGCCGCGGCATCAATCATGTTCGCATCGTGCTGCGTGCCGGAGTCTGCATCGGTGTAGGCGTGTCGTGATGCAACAATAATACCAATGCCCGTAGCGCGTACCGAATTCTACCTCGGTGTAGAACCGTCCGTATGGCATCAACGATAATATCTTTGGGTGATCAACCACGCGCGTAGCCACGTGCCGAATTCTACCTCGGTGTGACGTGTCCGTATAACCCGATAACAATATATCGGTGTCGGCCGGGCGCGTACGCGTGCCGGTCTGCGTCGGTGTAGACGTATCCATGTAACCACAATAACAATATATCGGTGTCGGCGACGCGTAGCCGCGTGCCGGGTGCGCCGGTGTAGACATGTCCATGTGACATCAGCAATGAGCGATAATCAAAATGAAACATACGTGGAATTCTCCGTCGCGCGTACGTCGAGTAAGTTCTCGACAAGTCGGCCGGCCTGCATCGAGAGGCGGTAACCTGAAATACCACGCAGCAAAGGCTATCATCGCGGCGTAGGCAAGTTTCACGACAACAAGCATAGGCAAGTTTCGCAACAAGCATAGGCGAGTTTCGCGACTCAAGTACTTTCGTTTTATGCCAAGTGCGGGTTTTAACCCCAAAGTACTACATCGTTAAGTTCTTTTAAAGAGATCCATTACTTATAAAGTCACGATGCGTAGTATTAGAATGACCAAACCACGTTCCTTTTCAAAATCAAGTAACAACATTCTTTTCTAAGTTCGGTTTGCCTAGTTTGATTACTCGAAACTACCGTTTTCAAATGGTTTCATAGTTCCCAAACTTAATCACTTGATTCCTTTTAGAACAATTGAGTAACATATGTCATATATGTGAGTAGTTTATTCTTGTTTATAACGATCTTATTACAGTGACCATGATCTAGAAAATGTAATATCATTTTGTCTCGTCTTAGCTTATGCGGATGGAGGTTTCTCTTGGTTTTAGTACTGCATCATTATTGATTCATTTTCCTTTTATTAGCATTTGCGGTGGTGCAGCCGATACGTTACGATTCGAAATCGGTAAAACATTATCCGCTTTAAAAACCAGTACTCATTACTCACGAATGAGGTTTCACAAACGTCCACATTAAAACAAATAAGTTAAGTCTCTTATCTTATAAGATCAAGTCTCTTAACCAACGTGATAAACCATTTTCACTTACATAAGGTCGTTATAACTAACTTCCCGTAAAGCTATTATAACACCTATGTTTTAAACCAACAAATCACTTAGCACGTATGCGTCTACCGTACTACGTAGTTCCATGACAATCATGCTAGAAAAGATAGGAAGAGGTTCACGTACCTCGCGGCGATTTATCGACGATAAGCAAAATGCTCCAATCTTACAACGCACTAGCCACTTTCCCGCTCCTCGAGTAGAATCGCTACTCTTGAACTTTCACTATAAAGGTCCTGGCGTCTATTAACCCCAAAACACAAGTTTATCTTTACATAGAAAATTAGACCTCACATGGCAGCGTAAATCTCCTCTCCGGTAGGCTACCAACGACGGGGGTTTACGTCTAGCAGGGCGTGTACAATTCTACTCGATGTCTTACCTGAAGTCTCTGTCTGATCCTATGTAAATCTGATTCGATTCGATTCTTTATTCTTGGGCTTAAGTCAAAAGACATTGCGAATACTAAGTATAGTTCCGTATATAGTATCTTGACTATATATTCTAACAAACATGTAATTTCCAATTACAATAGAGGACAAGATAATTACCTCGATAAGCCCAAAATTATCAAGTTATAATGTCGATCTGAGCAAGGTTTAGCTCAACAGTGCGCTCGAACCACTCCAAGCAACCCTTAGAAGTTCTAACCAACCTGCTCAAAACTTGACCAAGTATGAAGATTTCCTTAGGGTTTCGGTTTGAGACTAAAAGGACAAAGGTAGTATTTAGGACTCTACGTAAAGAGGTATCTTTGGAATACTACAAGGTACAAGGCTAAGGTATTTGGGCATTATAACAATACTAGGGAGTATTTCTATACCATGACAAAGGGTATTATCTGAAACAACTAGGCTAGGGGTACCCGGCTAGCACATGAGGGGACCGCTCGGCCAAGGCCACGAGGAGGAGGAGGAGGCTTGGGACGAGGCTACTAGGGGAGGAGGGATTTCAAGACTTAGACAAAGTGAGGTGAATGAATAAGTCTTCCTGAGGGAGGGTATTTATAGCAAAACCAAAGGCCAACCGATGGCCAAGATTAAGCCATGTGCAAGGCAAGTGTAAGGCAAGATCAAGCCAAGTGCACCTAGCCTACTCGCCCAAAACCCTCGCAAATATCTACACAAATATCTACCATGACTTGCCCGCCGGTCGGCCAGTGCGCGCGTGCTCCGTTGTGAGGGTGACACATGTCACCTCCGTTGGTCCAAAATGTTTAAGTCTCTCGGAAAAATCCGCAAAAATACAAAAGCGACATAGCGAATTTTCCGCTTATGCGATTCTGTAAGCGTTTAGTCAACGACTCAATAGGGTGTTGTGCACAAATGTAAAATCGGCCAAAGGGTGCCACGTGGGGTGACACGTGTCGCCCATTCGTCGAGAATATTTCGTCTTGAAAATATCCAAAATACGGAAATCTCAAAAACAAAGCGGGCCCTTAAGCAGTAAATTTCTCCGTGGGCCCAGTGACCATTCAGAAAATAAAATCTCAAAATTCTAATATAATCTATGAAGTCCAAATACCAAATCTGGGAATCAATTCCCGTTCATGAACCTTTTTCTTCACAAATAGCAGGAAACTTTTAGTGAAAACTCAACGTCTTTCTCTCTTTTCAAAATTTTATGCCGTACTCTCGTACGTACGTCCTCACATACATACCCTGCAACTACGGGGTATAACAGCCTAAACCATGGGTCAATGTTTGTGAGTGATTTGTGGAGTAGGGATAGGGTGCACTTGTGCAAATCCACGCCTCAACATCCTCATGCCTTAAATCTTGGCCCTTGAAAGCCACATAAATACCCCCAGGTTGAAGACTTCTTCATCCACAAATCATCTTCCAAGTCTCAAAACTCCCCACGCTGAGAAGCTCTCGTCAAAGCATTCTCCACTCTTGAAGAGTGGCCAAACACCCTTTCCACACTTTTCTAGTAGTCTCGGCAAAGCCACACAGGTAGAAAATACTCTCAAGTATTGTTACTATCCCCAAAATACCCTAGCGTATATCTTATAGTATTCCAAAGTCACCTCTATACTAAAAGCCCGAAATACTATCTTATATCCATTTAGTCACTGAAATGAAACCACAGGAAATCTTCATAGTTGGTTGAAGTAGTAAGTAGAAGTTGTGTAGAAACTTCTAAGGGTTTCTTGGAGGCGGATTGGGCGTACATATTAGGATCTAAACCTGCTCGGGATCGGCTTATATCTTGGATAATTTTGGGCTTCACAGGGTAAATAATAATCTTATCTTTATTGTAATTGGAGAATACATCTTTGTAGAAGTATAGAAATAAGTATAAAATACATAGAAGGATATTAAAGAAGTGAATTGAGCGTACTTACATGGGGTGTATTTCTGATGAACTTATGCAGTTCTGGGTAGGAAGTCTTTGCCCGATTTTAGTAGAATAGAGAACCTGCTTAGAATGTCTGAGTAGTCTAGACATTGATAGGCGTATTTGACTATTATAGGTTGATACTCTGCGCGCGACATATTCGACTTGGCGGTGGATTTACGAGAAGGTATGTGATTCTTCCTATCCTCTTGGCGTGATATTTTAAAATATATATATAGATGCGGTGAGCGTCGTGTGTTAAGCGAACATGGTTTTACTTGGCGTCTTTTGACTTGAGTCTAAATAATAAGAATCTTGAAGTATTTCAAAAGAATTATGAATCATCTTTGAAAGAAGAGTAATACTTGGTTTTTAAACAAAAGCTTAAGAGTTATACTAGCTTTATGGGAAGTTAGGTATAACGACTTAAGAAAGATAAAGAGCAGTTTACTTATGTGTTTATAAAGACTTGTATTGATTTACGGAAGGTATAGTAAGATGGTTTGTTGAGTAGACATATTGTGATGCTATGTGTGTTAGTATCTTGTAAGCGTTTGTGTAAAGAGGTTATTCTTATTGTGCTTATGTTGTTTAACGATAAGCCGTTATGTTAGTATTACATCACTCGCCTCTTGACATGATATCACAGGGGTTAAAGCGCGCGTCACGGGAGTATACCTCGAGCGATGCAGTGTGACTATGATTGAGAATACCTGCATGCGGGTCGAGGACTATGCGGGCTACGAGTTCTAGGTTAGTGTGCGGTCCATGTGGCCATGCGGTCTATGTGGCCATGCGGACTACTGAGTCGGGGCGATGCAGAGTAGCTACCTCGATGCGGGAATACCTCATGCGGGCCTTGGTGGCTATCGCGGTGCGGGAGTCGAGGATTAGGCATGCGTGATGATACTATGGCGATTGGCCTTGCTTGATCATTCACGGCCTAGAAAAGACACATTACAGTTTACTATTATTGCTCTTGTTTGTGATGGGGCCTTTATGTGCGATTCATTGATTGTTTGAACATATTTGTAAAATTGGTTTTAAAATGATATGATTTCATTTAAGTACTTTCTGATTTCACATACTTGGTACTGTTATGCGACCTCTCCAGGCTGCGTTCATGCTGCGGTAAGGAAGCGAGTCTTTAGATCCGCATCCTTAGGATCTTTTGCTTTGAGTGTCGGGAGCTCCATCTTCTACGGAGGCTCGACTTTTGGTATAGTTCTCACTGTTGTTGTAGATATATGTACATTCGGGGTATGGAGGGGCCTGTCCGCCATAGTTATTCACTTTCTTAGAAGTGCAGTAGTCTGTTATGCGGTTGGGATGTTGCGCGGATCTTGGTTTATATATATATATGCGAAAGCGACTTTTCTCAGATAAGCGTGTCTCGATTTACATTTGTTTCATGTCTTGTATTTATATTCCGCGATTACTCGATGTATGACTACTTGGGTGCGGGTAAGGCACGATCCACGAGCCGGGCAGTCGTGACAAAAGTGATATCGAGCGATTAATCCTCGGAAAGTGTCTACTGACCGTATCGATGAAGTGCTTGATTATCGGTGTGTTATGCGCCACCGATGTCGGAGGCTATAGGATATTTAAGATTAGTTTCCATTCTTCTCACTCTGAGATCGTGCCTTAGAAGCGTGTTATAAGTTGGACCCCTAACGTATTTCCTTTCTTTATGATTATGCCTCGCGTAAAGCGGCAACCGGGCCCAGAAGGGCAAAGCGGCGAGGCTGCTAGTAGGACAAAGTCACGAGGCTCGAGCGATCTATGCAGGCAGCGAGTTCCACGCCGCCCGGCCCCAGCGAGTTTAGGAGTCGCGGCGGTGGCGTGATACCACAATACTGCACCTCGGTCCGCGGCACTGGAAGCGGATGAGATGGATTCTGAGAGAGATGGCTTGAATTCTGGCGGGATCGTGGCGAACATGAGATAAGTGGATCGGCGATTCGATTCAGCGATACACATGGTTCACGAGATCGGACGATTTGAGGCTACGGGATTTTACGAGTTGTAGCGCGCGAGTTCTGGGTGAGGCACGAGGTTGATCGCGGAGTTCATCCGTCGATTCTGAGAGGATCGTGCAGTGATCGAGGCGGAGACCGAGTGCAGTGATCTTGGTTCGCGTCCGGTGCGTGATACGCGATCATTGGTTTGACTTCGTGGGAGTTGTCGGGGAAACGCGTCCCAACTACTTGGGGCGAGTTCTCGAGGCTTTCTCACTCGCTTCTTGCCTCGCGGATGAGGAGGCGCGGGTAAACAATTTTTGTTCTTTGAGGCGAGAGAGGGCGCGTAGTTAGGAAGTACAGCGTTGAGTTCGATTCGTTGGCTCGATATGTCCCTGCGTTGGTAGCGATATGGAGGGCAGTGCGTCGCTACGTTCTGGGCTAGATGATTATATGGCGAGTCTTGTGCGGGTGTGGCTCTTGACGAGCATGGGCATTACCGCATCTGAGCTCGTGCACTTGGATCACGAGGCGTAGAGGCGGGTTGTGACGGCGGCGAAAAGGCGAGATGGCGGTCGTTTGGTAGCTTTAGGTGGGCGGCCTCGGCGATCTAGATTTGCACCCGGCTGAGCACTCTACACCGTCCTCGGGGCGGCGAGTATTCGAGGCGGACGGGGCCCCGGGACTTGGCGTCGAGGTAGCGGAGTGCTAACGTCGGGACCACCCCGCCGGTGTGGCCGTCACGGTAGATCCGATTCACGGGAATTATGGTTGTTATACCGTATTTCGAGTATATGCGTGGGGGCGTGCGTAGAAATTTTCGAACTTCTTTGAAGCTTGGCGAATTCTTTTTGTGCCTGACACGGTTAAGTCGTTTTTGAAAGCGTTTTCCACGACTTTCGTAGGGAATTTCGGCTATGTCATTTATAATTTTGCGGATTTTTAGAGAGGCGTAACATTTTGGACCAACGAGAGGCGACACTTGTCACCTACAATTGGTGAAGGTTGGCGGGACGAAATGGGCAGGATTAGTACGTTTTTGTGTTGAATTGTGGTCAAGGGTTAGGTAGGATATTTTGTGTAGATGGATAAGGTTGCACATGGCTTAATCTTGGCCTTACACTTGCTATGCACTTGTCTTCATCTTGGCCATTGGTTGGCCTTCACTTGACCTATAAATACCCTTAGTTGATGAACTTTCTTATCTAAAACTTGAGCAATCTACAAGTCTCAAAATACTCCCTCCTCTTACTTTCGTCACCACACTACCCCCATGAAGCCTTGGCAGAGGTCTACCCTCCCCTGCCTAGTTGTTTCGTATAATACCCTTGTTGTGGTATAGAAATACTCTCTAGTATTGTTATAATGCCCAAAATACTTTGCCAAATACCTTGTAGTACTTTCCAAAGTACCACTTTTTACAAAAGCGGAAAATACTATTATACTTTCCCTCGATCACTAAGCGAAACCCTAAGTAAATCTTCACGTAGTTGAAGTTATAAGTAGAAGTTGGTTAGAACTTCTAAGGGTTGTTTGGGGCGAGTCGGGCGCTCGGAGTAGGAGCTAAACCTTGCTCGGGATCGGCATTTAAACTCGGATAATTTTGGGCTTATCGAGGTAAACACTCTTGACCTTACATTGTAATTGGAAATTACATGTTGTAGGAATATATAGTTGAAGTATACTATATATAGAACTGAACATTATAATTGTGCGGCAATGTCTTTTGACTTAAGCTTTGAATAATACTTTACAGCAATGTCTTGCGACTTAAGCTGAATTTAAATAAGAAGCTGACTGTAATTACATAGGGTGTATTCTGATACAACTTGTGTAACATTCTTTGTGTAGTAGAATTGTACGTCGGTCGGGCGTGTTAACCCCACTGGTTGGCTTGGTAGCGGCCTCGATAGAGAGGAGATTTCTGTTGTTGCGGGAGAGTCTTTGCCGAATTTTACGTAGAATATTCTCGTCGGGATCTAAAAGATATTAATAGGCGCTTTGTGGCCTCTATGAGTTGTAGTACTCGTGTGGGTGACTGCTTGGTAGAGAGTGTAAGCGGTTTGAGAACTTGGGCGTTTTGCTATTAGTCGATAATCGTCGCGGTATGTGAACCTCTTCCTATCTCTTCTAGCGTGATATGTGTGAACTATGTAATGCGGTGAGCGTCGTGTGCTAAATGTATTTGATTGGTTTAAAACATAAAGTGTTATAACGGCTTTATGGGAAGTCGGTTATATGACTTTATGTGGATAAACAAATACTTGATGGTTTCTAAAAGGTAAGCGATTTGAATAATAAGCGGCTTGATATGTGTTAATAAAGAACTTGAAGTATTTCAAAGATTTATGAATCGTTTTGAAAGAATGAGTAGTACTTAGGTTTTGAAAGCTTAAGAGTTATACTAGCTTTATGGGAAGTTAGGTATAACGGCTTAAGAATGTTTCTTGATTTGGAAATCGAATGTGTATCGACAAACCAACTGCGGCGTTAATAAAGGAAAATGTATTAACTAATGGAAGTATTATTAAAACCGATAGAAACCTCCATCTGCATAGAAGCTAAGATGAGACAAAATGATATTACATTTCTAGATCATGGTGCTTAATAAGATTGATTATAAACAAGAATAACCTACTCACATATAAGACACATGTTTCTCAAAGCGTTTAAAGGAGAATTATGTTTTAAAGGACTAAAACTATGAACTGAAACCTTTTTCTAAAATGAGAAACTTGAGCATTGAAATTAGGCAAACTTGAGCGTTTGGAAAATAAGGTTGTTACTTGATTTTACAAAGGAAAGCATTTTGGTTTACTTAACAATGTTAGTCACTCATTTTTTTTATACTACGGGTATCGGGTGACCTTCGTAAAAGTAATGGATCTTTAAAAGGATTTTAACGTCGTAGTACTTTAGGAGTTAAAATCAGGACTTTGACATAAAATGAAAGTACCTTGAGTTGTGTGTAACTTGCTTATGCTTGTTGTTATGAAACTTGACCATGTTACGTGTGATAGCCTTGTTGTGCAAATCTTGTGTTCTACTCGACTCTGGGTTCGTCAGGAATGTATTTCACTCGACTATCGGTTCATCAGGAATGTATTTCACTTGATTCTGGTTCGTCAGAATGTATTTCACTTGATTAGGTTCATCAGAATGTATTTCACTTGATTCTGGTTCATCAGGAATGTATTTCACTTGATGGCCAGGTTCATCAGGAGCGTATTTCACTTGACTCTAGGTTCGTCAGGAATGTATTCCACTCGACTCTAGGTTCGTAGGATGAGCAGAATGTATTCCACACTTTTCTATATTGGGTCCATAAGATGGGCGAGACACATTATCGTATCACATGATTTGTACCTGAGGCTAAGCGGTGAGGAAGGAGTTCCACGGGCGTGAGGATGACTTTGAGGCGTGAGTCACGACTTGACATATTTGCTTTTATGTTGTGAGCGTAGTTTGGTTATCATCATGTCTCTGCTTTATATAGACTATTATGATTTCATTTCTGATATTTCTGATTTCACATACTTAGTACTGTTATGCGACCTCGCCCGAAGTGCGTTCATCTGCATGAGTAAAATCGTCGGTGTCGATCCACTTTTAGGATCACCTTTGACGTATTGGGAAGCTCGTTCCTTGGAGGCTTATCTTTTGGTATGTTACCACAGTGCATAGATGCTTATACATTGAGGGTATGGCGGGGCCTGTCCGTCATGCTGTTGTAAAATCTTAAGTGCATGCTTTGTTGTGGGCGGGGTTTGTAAAAGGATAAGCTGTTGGGTATTTATGTATATATGATGAAGGCAAGCTATTTTGGTTGCTTTGTTTATTTATCTTTTCTCTTAATTCATGTTCATGTTTTTATTTCATTGATTTTCTCGATGTTGTATCACTAGGGTGCGGTAAGGCACGATCCGGGCAGGTTGAGTCGTGACAAAAGTGGTATCGAGCGATTAGTCCTCGGAAAGTGTCTCTGAGCCGTGTCTAGTAAGTCTTGATTATCGGTGTGTTGTGCGCCACGTCTATGTCGGAGGCTGCGAGACATTTAGGATTAGTTTCCATTCTTCTCATTACGAGATCGTGCCTTAGAGTGTGTGATAATTGGACCCTACGGCGTATTCCTTTCGCTTTACGATTATGCCTCGCGTAAGGCAGCGAGCCCGGATGGGCAAAGCGATCGAGGAGGCTGTTAGTGAATCTGAGAGAATGCGAGCGCGAGCGATCGATGCGAGCGATGCCAAGCGGCGGGTTTAGCGCGCCCGCCCGGCCAGCGAGTTTAGGCGCGGCGGTGGCTGCTGAGACTCTGATACACGAGCCTCGGTCCGCGGCACTGGGCGATGAGATAAGTACAGAGATGGCGATTCTTGGCGAGTCGTGGCGAATATGAGATAAATTTGAATCTGCGATTCCGGCCCAGCGGCGCGTAGTTCACCCGGCGAGCGATTTGAGGCTACGGGACTTCACGAGTTGTAGCCCTCCAGTGTTACATGGATGAAGGCGAGGCGACCCTCGGGAGTTTATCAAGCGACTCTGACGGATCGTGAGTGATCGAGCCTCGAGCGATCGGTGGTATTGAGTTACGCGTCATTGCGTGATCTATGCGATTGGTAGTTTGATTCATGGGAGTTGTCGGGAAGAGCATGCACTTCCAGCCGATTTGGGGCAGTTCTCGAGGCATTTCTTGCACATTTCTTGCCTCGCGAATGAGAGGCTCGGGTAAGCAATTTTTGGCGTTGAGGCGGGGCGGGCGGGCGGTTAGAAAGTCTGATGTGAGTTCGACTCATTAGCTTCGGTATGTTCCGTGTAATGGCGATATGGAGGGCCAGTACAGCTAAATCGTCGGTGGGCGATTACTTGGCGAGCTTATGCGGGTGTAGCTCTTGATGGGCATGGACATTGCCGCGTCTGGCTTCATGCACTAGGATGTGAGGCGCGGAAGGTCGGCGGAATGGCCAGAGATCGTGAAGAAGGGCGAGCAGCGGGTCCTTTGGTAACTTTGGCGGACCGCCTCGGCGATCTGGTTATGTACCTCGCCCGATCTGAGTGGTCCTCCACGATCTTGGTCGTTAGGTATTCGGGGTGGTGAGCTCGAGGGCTTAGTTCGCGAGTTTACGTGAGTGCTTGCGGCGAGATTCATGTCCGCCGGTGTGCGCGATGTGGCAAACATCATCCGGAAATGTCGTCTTTCTTGGTGCTTGTTTCACTGCGGCCGTCGAGCCATGTATGCGAAGGCGTGCTTATAGGAAATGCGGCGGCAGCGCGACTGCGGATCGATGGCGAGTTAAGCCGCGCCCTACGATTATGCGCCTGCGGTGACTTATGATTAGAGTGGGCGGTAACCGGTATATCATAACCATCTAGAAGCTTGTATGTTTTGATGTTATGTTAATGTGTTAAGTGTTATGTTCGGATAGCTTTGTGCTAAAATGTGATTTAGGAACACAGTTGGGGAAAAAGGGTAAGCTGGGGGTGAGAAAATGATGAACCTTAGAATATTCTGGTTGAGACCTTAGATGTAAGTAGTCTTGAGTACAGATTTTGCGAGTGATCTTGTCAGTGCATTTTATGTGTTATACCCGTAGTTCCGGGGTATATAGGTGAGGATATGCGTGCGAGATTCTGCGGAAATTTTGGAAAGAAAGAAAGATGTGATTTTTGGAAAAGTTTAGGTTTTGTGAAGAAAAGGTTCGTTAATGGGGTGGATTCCCAGTTTGGTGTCGGACTTCTTAGAATATTTGAGAATTATGGAATTTTATTTAGGAAATGGTCACGTGGGGCCACGGGTGAAATTCTGGTTTTGTGGGAAGCTTAGTTTTGAGATTTTGGCCATTATGGATATTTTCGGAGATGAAATATTTTGGGCCAGTAGGAGGAGACACGTGTCACCCCACAGGTGGCCACTTGGCCGAAATTAGCTAGACAGTGGCAAGACAGTGGCGAGTCTTGCTAGATATTTTGTGTGGACAAGTGGCTTGTGGGTCCACCCACACTTGTCCCCAATCTCAACCACACACTTGCCTTCATCCTATCCCTTGGTTGTCTATATATGCACTTAGTTGATGAAATCTTCCACTTAGACATTTGAAGACTTGAAAAACCCTCATTCTCCCTTGACCTAGAGCTCTCGGTTTGCCCCCATTTCTTGAGCAAAATTTGTCCAACAATTCTTAAACTCTCAAGTGTTCTTCCCTAAGGTGTTAGGAAGATTGTGTACCAAGAGTTGGAAAAGATTTCACACCCAGCCTTGAAGGGATGCCTTGGCGAAAGTTGTCATCTTGAAACCACTAAGTGTTCTTCACTTTTTGGAGTTGAATCTTGAAGAGAAGTTGGTTAGGAGCTTACATGGGTTGCTTGTAGCGGATTGGGCGTAAAGATTTGGAGCTAAGACTTGCTTGGGCGACTTTAAGAACTTGGATATTTTGGGCTATTTGAGGTAGTGGAACTTAAACCTCTTTGTGAATTGGTTGTTATACATATATTATAAGTATATTATGGATTATATAATATATGGAGTAAGTTTGGAAGAGTTGGATCTTGTTAACTTGTTAAAAGAAAAGTTGGCGTTTGCCATTAAAATGGTAAGCGTATCTTACTTGCTAAGAAGCTAATAACAAAGTAACTATAACTTATATTAAGAATGGAAATATAAGTTGGGTGACTAATGAGTAAATTGGATAAGTAAAATGGACAAAGTTGGCCAAGGACTGACTTAGAATTGTATTTACTTTGGACCGTATTTACATTGGTATGTTACATTTACATTGGGAAGATTTTCAATCAGCGTTCCGTTTGGCGTGTGATCCCTTTTTAATTATTGTATTGTTATGAAGCGTGATAGTAAGCGCGTTACGGTTGGCGCGTAATCCCTGCTTTTACTTATTGTTGTTATGGGCGTGATAGTAAACGCGTTACCGGTTGGCGCGTAATCCTTCTTTTACTTATTGTTGTTATGAAGGCGTGATAGTAAAGCGTTCCGGTTGGCGCGTAATCCACTTTCTTTACTTATTGTTGTTATGGGCGTGATAGTAAACAGCGTTACCGTTTGGGCGTGTAATCCCTTCTTTATGTTGTTTAATTATTCGCTTATATATATATGGTATATATATTACAGTTATTAGGGCCTTGGTAAAAGATGGAAAAGTGAGTATAAGCGGAAGTCTTTGTGAATTTTAAGTAGATTTTGAGGGCTTTTTATTGGTATAAGTCTTGATGATAAGAAAGGTTTGATAAGTACTATGACCATTTTAGGAGTGGAGTACTACGTGTGGCGTGATCTACTTGGCTTAGGAGTAGCGACGGGTTGAAATACTTGGGCGTTTTGCTTATTGTCGATAAATCGTCGCGAGGTATGTGAACCTCTTCCTATCTTTTCTAGTATGATTGTTGTGAACTATGTAGTGCGGTGAGCGTACATGTGCTAAGTGATTTGGTTGGTTTAAAACATAGGGTGTTATAATGGCTTTATGGGAAGTTAGTTATAACGACCTTTATGTAGTGAAAATGGTTTCTTGATGTTAGAAGTTAAGAGACTTGATCTTATAAGATAAGAGACTTAACTTATTTGTTTTAATGTGGATGTTTGTGTGAAACCTCATTCGTGAGTAATGAGTACTTGGTTTTAAAGGGATAATGTTTCTTGATTTGGGAATCGAGAATGTGTATCAACAGGACCGTTGCGGCGTTAATAAAGGAAAATGTATTGAATAATGATGTGTTGTATTAAAACCGGTAGAAACCTCATCTGCATAGAAGCTAAGATGAGACAAAATGATATTACATTTTCTAGATCATGCATTTCTTTGTAATAAGATGGGTATAAACAAAGAATAAACTACTCACATATATGACATAAGTTACTCGATTGTTTTAAAAGAGATTAAGACTATGAGTTATGAAACCTTTCTAAAATAAGTGACTTGAGCATTTGAAAATGAGAAGTTTGAGTAATTGAAACTAGGCAAAAGCGGAACTTAGGAAAGAATGTTGTTACTTGATTTTGAAAAGGAATGTGGGTTGGTCATTCTAATACTATGGGTATAGGGTGACTTTTATAAAAGTAATGGATCTCTTTTAAAAGAACTTAGCGTATGTAGTACTTTGGGGTTAAAACCGGACTTTGGCATAAAATGAAAGTACTTTGAGTTGTGTGAAACTTGCCTATGCTTGTTGTTGTGAAACTTGCCTATGCTTGTTGTTGTGAAACTTGCCTATGCTTGTGATGATAGCCTTTGTTGTGCAAGTGTGGTATTTACGTATTCTGGCGTCTCTCGATAGAGGCGGTCGACTTATTGAGAACTTACTTGGGCGTCTTTGGCGGTGATGGAGAATTCACGGGTATGTTTCCATTTTGATTCTTGTCTTGTTGTTGATGTCACGTGGGCGTATGTCTGCCGTCTGATATTCGGGGCATCGCGACCGTGCGGCGGGTTGATTACGATATATTGTTATTGTGGTTACATGGACATGTCTGCGGTAAATTCGGGGCATGTGGCCGTGCGGCGGGGTTGATCACCTGATATATTATTGTTGATGTCACGTGGGCGTGTCTGCAGGGTAGAATTAGGGGCATGTGGCCGTGGGGCATTGGTATTATTGTTGCATCATGGACATGTCTGCAATCTGCGATTCGGGGCATGCGGCCGTGATGCGAACATGATTGATGTTGTGGGCGTAAGACCCGTAGTTATATTTGAGTGATGACTTGAGGCGTGAGTCACATTGGACATATTGCTTTTATGTTGTGAGCTGTAGTTTGGTTATCATCGTATGTCTCTGTTTTTATATAGACTAGTATGATTTCATTCTGATATTTTCTGATTTCACATACTTGGTACTGTTATCTTGACCTCCTTGAAGTGCGTTCATCTGCATGAGTAGAAATACATCGATCGTGGATCCTCGCTCTTAGGATCTCGATTCGGCGTTTTGGAAGCTCCGTTTCTCGGAGCTTATCTTTTGGTATGTGTTCCACTGAGTTGTAGGTTCTTGTACATTCGGGGTATGGCGAGACCTGTCAGTCATAGTTATTGTAAATCTTAGAAGTGCATAATCTTGTTGTGGGCGGGGTTTGTAAAAGGATTAAAGCATTCGTTTTGAAAGAGTTGTATTTATTATGTTATTGGAAGGTAGCAGTTGGGTTGCTTTGTTTATGTTCATATATCTGTTTCTTGTTTAAGTTTTATTTTATTTGGTTTTCTCGATGATTGTATCACTAGGGTGCAGGATAAGGCACGATGCGGGCCGGGCAGTCGTTACAAAAGTGGTATCGAGCGATTAATCCTCGGAAAGTGTCTGAGCCGTGTCTAGTAGAGTCTTGATTATCGATGTGTTGTGCACCACGTCTATGTCAGGAGAAATGCTGAGACATTTAGGATTAGTTTCCATTCTTACCATTCAGAGATCGTGCCTTAGAAGGCATGTTGTAAGTTGGACCCTGCGGCGTATCTCGTTTTTACGATTATGCCTCCGCGAGCAACGAGCCACTGAAGGGCAAGATAGCCGAGGAACCGCTAGTGAGATCTGAGAGAAATGCGAGCGCGAGACGAGCGATACACGAGGTTGTGCTTGAGGCGGGTTTTGTAGCGCCCTTGACCCAGCGAGATTAGGCGCGGCGATAGGCTGCTGAGACGCGATACTGACCTCGATCCGCGATGCAGGCGGAGAGATGGGTTATAAGAGATAGCCCGATTCTTTGGCGAGTCGTGGCGAATATGAGAGATAAATTTGAATCACGGCGATTCGATTCGATGCGCGATGGATTCGCCCGGCGAATAGTTTGAGGCTACGGGACTTTACGAGTTATGCACTTGATTTTATGGGTGAGGCACGAGATGATCGCGAGGAGTTCATCCGGCGATTCTGACGGATCATCACGGGTGATCGAGCTTGAAGACCGAGTCGGTGACCTTTGGTTCGCATCGGTGCGTGATCTGCGATCGATTGGTTTGATCGTAGGAGCTTTCGGGAAGCATGCACCTCAGCGGTATGGGATGAGTTTTGGGCGTTCCTCGCGCCTTCTTGCCTCGCGAATGAGAGAGCGCGGTAACAATTTTGATGCTTAAACGAGGCGGGCGTGCGGTTGGGAAGTACAATGTGAGTTCGACTCATTGGCGTGCGTCAGCGTTGGTAGCTAGTATGGAGGATCGAGTGCACCGATATGTTCTGAGGGCTCGATGATTACATGCCGAGGCATGTTGGAGTAGCTCTTGGCGGGCATGGACATTGCGCATGCGAGCTCATGCGGCTGGGATGTGAGGCACGGAGAGGTCGGCGGAATGACGAATCAGCGAAGAGGGCGAGAACAACGAGGTCGCTGGTGACTTTGAGCGGACGCCTCGGCATACTAGTTTTGTACCTCGCCCGGTCTGAGTGGTCCTCGCGACCTTGAGTATTCGGGGCGGTCGGGGCTCGAGGTTGAGTTTCGAGGAAGTAAGGGTGTTGGCGGATCGGTCACCTACCTCGGTGTGGTCGATGTGGTAGGCCGCGTTTGGGAGTGTCGTGGTGCGAGGAGCTTGTTATTTTTGCGGCCAGCGGGGCCATTTGCGGCTGTCCGGCCAAAGGTATACGGATGTTACGACTCGGCCTCTGGATCGATGGTGGTTCGCCGCGCCTACGATTATGCGCCTGCGGTGAACTATGATTAGAGTGGGCGGTAGCTTGGTATATCATAACCCTACAGAGTTTGGTTTGCGCGATATGATGATCTTATTATTGTGTGCTATGCGGATAAGCGTTGTGTTGTTTGTAAGTTAGAAAACATGGTTAGTTGGAAGGATAAGTGTGGGGCGTGGAAAGTGTGAACCTTAGAGTTTTATCGTGGAGACCTTAGGCGAGGCCGTCTTGAGTGGGTGATTTCACGGTTGGTCTTTCTTAGATGTACTTGGTATGCGGGAAATATTGTGGGATAATTACATGGGTAGTGTGAGATGGAAGTGGTAGCTTTCATGGCGTGAATTAGTAAGATTGTTCGGATCGGGAACAAGAGTTGGCGCGTTTAGGGGTCGGGTTGAGGGCCATTTGCGGGTTAACCGCAGCCCATATTGAGGTGGGGTCGATTCGAGGTGGTCACGGTGGTGGTAGAGTCACGAGGTGCTAGGCCCGAGTTTAGGTAACCGTCGTGCGAGTTCGTGGATCGTTCAACGAATCGGATCGTGAAGGCGGGAATGGCCTTAGAGTAAATTGAAGCTAGTGGGAGGCTGTTGTAAGATTAGAAATGATTCTCGTTGGCTTGGATTTGAGTTTTCGCACATGTTATATTACGGCCATTGGTGGCGTGATCGGTTTGTAAGTATAGTAGTGAAGACTATCTGGCACAAATGCGTTTGGAGACTTAGAATGAACATTGGGCGAATGTTTCTAAGGAAGAATGTTATACCCGTAGTTCGAGGTATATAGGTGAGGATATGCGTGCGAGATTACGGCGAAATTTTGGAAAGAAAGAAAGATGTGATTTTTAAACGGAAAAGTTTAGGTTTTGTGAAGAAAAGGTTAGTTAATGGGAATTGGATTCCCAGTTTGGTGTCGGACTTAGAATATTTGAGAATTATGGAATTTTATTTAGGAAATGGTCACGTGGGGCCACGGGTGAAATTCTACGGTTTGTGGGAACAGCTTAGTTTTGAGATTTTGGCCATTATGGATATTTTGGAGATGAAATATTTTGGGCCAGTAGGAGGCGACACGTGTCACCCCACTGGGTGGCCAGGCGAAATTAGCTAGACAGTGGCAAGACAGTGGCGAGTCTTGCTAGATATTTTGTGTGGACAAGTGGCTTGTGGGTCCCACCCGCTTGTCCCCAATCTCAACCACACACTTGCCTTCGTCCTATCCCTTGGTTGTCTATATATGCACCCTTAGTTGATGAAATCTTCCACTTAGACATTTGAAGACTTGAAAAACCCTCATGCTCCGCTTGACTAGAGCTCTCGGTTTTGCCCCATTTCTTGAGCAAAATTTGTCCAACAATTCTTAAACTCTCAGTGTTCTTCCCTAAGGTGTTAGGAAGATTGTGTACCAAGTTGGAAAAGATTTCACACCACAGCCTTGAAGGGATGCCTTGGCGAAAGTTGTCATCTTGAAACCACTAAGTGTTCTTCACTTTTTGGAGTTGAATCTTGAAGAGAAGTTGGTTAGGAGCTTACATGGGTTGCTTGTAGCGGATTGGAGCGTAAAGATTTGGAGCTAAGACTTGCTTGGGCGACTTTAAGAACTTGGATATTTTGGGCTATTTGAGGTAGTGGAACTTAAACCTCTTTGTGAATTGGTTGTTATACATATATTATAAGTATATTATGGATTATATAATATATGGAGTAAGTTTGGAAGAGTTGGATCTTGTTAACTTGTTAAAAGAAAGGATTGGCGTTTGCCGTTAAAATGGTAAGCGTATCTTACTTGCTAAGAAGCTAATAACAAAGTAACTATAACTTATATTAAGAATGGAAATATAAGTTGGGTGACTAATGAGTAAATTGGATAAGTAAAATGGACAAAGTTGGCCAAGGACCCCAACTTAAGAATTTGTATTTACTTTGGGTAGTATTTACATTGAATTTGTATTTACATTTACATTAAGGAAGATTTTTCAATCGCGTTAGTTTGGGCGTGTGATCCCTTTTAATTATTGTATTGTTATGAAGGCGTGATAGTAAACGCGTTACGGTTGGCGCGTAATCCCTTCTTTTACTTATTGTTGTTATGGGCGTGATAGTAAACGGCGTTACCGTTTGGCGTGTAATCCCCTTCTTTATGTTGTTTAATTATTCATATATATATATGGTATATATATTACGGTTATTCGGCCTTGGTAAAAGATGGAAAAGTGAGTATAAGCGGGAAGTCTTTGAAATTTTCCGTAGATTTTGAGGGCTTTTTATTGGTATAAGTCTTGATGATAAGAAAGGTTTGATAGAAGTACTATGACCATTTTAGGAGTGGAGTACTCGTGTGGCGTGATCTACTTGGCTTAGGAGTAGCCAAGCGGGTTGAAGTACTTGGGCGTTTTGCTTATTGTCGATAAATCGTCGCGGTATGTGAACCTCTTCTATCTTTTCTAGCATGATTGTTGTGAACTATGTAGTGCGGTGAGCGTACGTGTGCTAAGTGATTTGGTTGGTTTAAAACATAGGGTGTTATAATAGCTTTATGGGAAGTTAGTTATAACGACCTTATGTAAGTGAAAATGGTTTCTTGATGTTAGAAGTTAAGAGACTTGATATTATAAGATAAGAGACTTAACTTATTTGTTTTAATGTGGATGTTTGTGTGAAACCTCATTCGTGAGTAATGAGTACTTGGTTTTAAAGGGATAATGTTTCTTGATTTGGGAATCGGAATGTGTATCGACAGACCATTGCGGCGTTAATAAAGGAAAATGTATTGAATAATGATGTGTTGTATTAAAACCGGTAGAAACCTCAAATCTGCGTAGAAGCTAAGATGAGACAAAATGATATTACATTTTCTAGATCATGTTTCTTTGTAATAAGATCGTTATAAACAAAGAATAAACTACTCACATATATGACATATGTTACTCGATTGTTTTAAAAGAGATTAAGACTATGAGTTATGAAACCTTTCTAAAATAAGTGACTTGAGCATTTGAAAATGAGAAGTTTGAGTAATTGAAACTAGGCAAAAGCTGGAACTTAGGAAAAGAATGTTGTTACTTGATTTTGAAAAGGAATGTGGGTTGGTCGTTTCTAATACTATGGGTATAGGGTGACTTTTATAAAAGTAATGGATCTCTTTTAAAAGAACTTAGCGTATGTAGTACTTTGGGGTTAAAAACAGGACTTTGGCGTAAAATGAAAGTACTTTGAGTTGTGTGAAACTTGCTATGCTTGTTGTTGTGAAACTTGCCTATGCTTGTTGTTGTGAAACTTGCCTATGCTTGTGATGATAGCCTTTGTTGTGCAAGTGTGGTATTTACGTATTCTGGCGTCTCTCGATAGAGGCGGTCGACTTGTTGAGAACTTACTTGGGCGTCTTTGGCGGTGATGGAGAATTCCGGGTATGTTTCCATTTTGATTCTTGTCTTGTTGTTGATGTCACGTGGGCGTATCTGCCGTCTGATTAGAGCATGCGGCCCGTGCGGTGGGTTGATTACGATATATTGTTATTGTGGTTACATGGACATGTCTGAGGTAAATTAGGGGCATGTGGCGTGCGGCGGGGTTGATCACCGATATATTATTGTTGATGTCACATGGGCGTGTCTGCAGGTAGAATAAGTCGGGCATGTGGCCGTAGGGCATTGGTATTATTGTTGCATCATGGACATGTCTGCCGTCTGCAGTCAGGGCATGCGGCCGTGATCTGAACATGATTGATGTTGTGGGCGTAAGACCAGTAGTTATATTTGAGTGATGACTTGAGGCGTGAGTCACAGTGGACATATTTGCTTTTATGTTGTGAGCGTAGTTTGGTTATCATACATGTCTCACCTTTATATAGACTAGTATGATTTCATTCTGATATTTTCTGATTTCACATACTTGGTACTGTTATCTTGACCTCGCCCGAAGCTGCGTTCATCTGCGGTAAGTGCGTCGATCGTGGATCCTCGCTCTTAGGATCTCGATTCAGCGTTTTGGGAAGCTCGTTTCTCGGAGGCTTATCTTTTAGTATGTGTTCCACTGAGTTGTAGGTTCTTGTACATTCGGGGTATGGCGAGAACTGTCCGTCATAGTTATTGTAAATCTTAGAAGTGCATGTAATCTTGTTGTGGCGGGGTTTGTAAAAGGGATTAAAGCTATTCGTTTTGAAAGAGTTGTATTTATTATGTTATTGGAAGGTAGCAGTTGGGTTGCTGTTTATGTTCATATATCTGTTTCTTGTTTAAGTTTTATTTTATTGGTTTTCTCGATGATTGTATCACTAGGGTGCAGGATAAGGCACGATGCGAACCGGGCAGTCGTTACAAAAGTGGTATCGAAGCGATTAATCCTCGGAAAGTGTCTCTGAACCGTGTCTAGTAAGTCTTGATTATCGATGTGTTGTGCACCATCTATGTCGGGAGGCTGAGACATTTAGGATTAGTTTCCATTCTTCTCATTCAGAGATCGTGCCTTAGAATTTGTGTTGTAAGTTGGACCCTGCAGCGTATCTCGTTTTACGATTATGCCTCCGCAAAGCAGCGAGCCACTGAAGGGCAAGATAGCCGAGGAACCGCTAGTGAGATCTGAGAGAATGCAGCGCGAGCCCAGACGATGCACGAGTTGTGCTTGACAGCGGGTTTTGTACTTGGCCCAGCGAGAGGTTAAGCGCGGCAATAGGCTGCTGAGACATGATACTGAGCCTCGATCCAGCGATGCAGGCGGAGAGATGGGTTATAAGAGATGGCCCGATTCTTTGGCGAAGTCGTGGCGAATATGAGATAAATTTGAATCTGGCGATTCGATTCGATGCACGATGGTTCGCCCGGCGAATAGTTTGAGGCTACGGGACTTTACGAGTTGTAGCACGCGAGTTTTATGGGTGAGGCACGAGATGATCGCGAGAGTTCATCCGGCGATTCTGACGGATCATGCGGGTGATCGAGCTTGAAGACCAGTCGGTGACCTTTGGTTCGCGTCGGTGCGTGATCGCGATCGATTGGTTTGATTCGTAGGAGCTTTCGGGAGAGCATGCACCTCGGCGGTATGGGATGAATTTTGGGCGTTCTCGCGCTTCTTGCCTCCGCGAATGAGAGAACGCGGTAAACACTTTTGATGCTTAAACGAGGCGGCGTGCGGTTGGGAGTACAATGTGGAGTTCGACTCATTGGCGTACGTCCAGCGTTGGTAGCTAGTATGGAGGATCGAGTGCCGATATATTCTGAGGCTCGATGATTACATGTCGAGCATGTTGAGTAGCTCTTGTAGGCATGGACATTGCCGCGTGCGAGCTCATCTGGCAGGATGTGAGGCGCGGAGAGGTCGGCGGAATGACGAATCGCGAAGAGGCGAACAACGAGGTCGCTGGTGACTTTGGCGGACCGCCTCGGCATCTAGTTTGTACCTCGCCCGGTCTGAGTGGTCCTCGCGACGCCCGAGTATTCGGGGCGGTCGGAGCTCGAGGTTGAGTTTCGAGAAGTAAGGGTGTTGGCGAATCGGTCACCCTGCCTCGGTGTGGTCGATGTGGTAGACCGCATTTGAAGTGTCGTGGTGCGGGGAGCTTGTTATTTTGCGGCCAGCGGGGCCATTTGCGAGGCTGTCAGGCCAAGGTATACGGATGTTCGACTCGGCCTCTGGATCGATGGCTGGTTCATCGCGCCTACGATTATGCGCCTGCGTGGGCTATGATTAGAGTGGGCGGTAGCTTGGTATATCCTTAACCCTACAGAGTTTGGTTTGCGCGATATGATGATCTTATTATTGTGTGCTATATGCGGATAGCGTTGTGTTGTTTGTAAGTTAGAAAACATGGTTAGTTGGAAGGATAAGTGTGGGGCATGGAAAGTGTGAACCTTAGAGTTTTATCGTGGAGACCTTAGAGCGAGGCCGTCTTGAGTGGGTGATTTTCACGGTTGGTCTTTTGGAGATGTACTTGGTATGCGGGGAAATATTGTGGGATAATTACATGGGTAGTGTGAGATGGAAGTGGTAGCTTTCGTAGCGTGAATTAAGATTGTTCGGATCGGGAACAAGAGTTGGCGCGTTTAGGGAGTCGGGTTGAGGGCCATTTGCGGGTTAACGCGGCCAATATTGAGGTGGGGTCGGTTCGAGGTGGTCGCGGTGGTAAGTCGCGAGGGTGCTAGGCCCGAGTTTAGGTAACCGTCGTGCGAGTTCGTGGATCGTTGACGAGAATCGGATCGTGAAGGCGGGAATGGCCTTAGAGTAAATTGAAGCTAGTGGGGTGTTGTAAGATTAGAAATGATTCCTCGTTGGCTTGGATTTGAGTTTGCGCACGTGTTATATTACGGCCATTGGTGGCGTGATCGGTTTGTAAGTATAGTAGTGAAGACTATCTGAGCACAAATGCGTTTGGAGACTTAGAATGAACATTCGGGACGAATGTTTCTAAGAGGAAGAATGTTATACCCGTAGTTCGGGTATATAGGTGAGGATATGCGTGCGAGATTACGTGAAATTTTGGAAAGAAAGAAAGATGTGATTTTTCGCGGAAAAGTTTAGGTTTTGTGAAGAAAAGGTTAGTTAATGGGAATTGGATTCCCAGTTTGGTGTCGGACTTCTTAGAATATTTGAGAATTATGGAATTTTATTTAGGAAATGGTCACGTGGGGCCCACGGGTGAAATTCTGGTTTTGTGGGCAGCTTAGTTTTTGAGATTTTGGCCATTATGGATATTTTGGAGATGAAATATTTTGGGCCAGTAGGAGGAGACACGTGTCACCCCCCACAGGTGGCCACTTGGCCGAAATTAGCTAGACAAGTGGCAAGACAAGTGGCGAGTCTTGCTAGATATTTTGTGTGGACAAGTGGCTTGTGGGTCCACCACTTGTCCCAATCTCAACCACACACTTGCCTTCATCCTATCCCTTGGTTGTCCTATATATGCACCCTTAGTTGATGAAATCTTCCAGCTTAGACATTTGAAGACTTGAAAAACCCTCATACTCCCTTGACCTAGAGCTCTCGGTTTTGCCCCGTTTCTTGAGCAAAATTTGTCCAACAATTCTTAAACTCTCAAGTGTTCTTCCACTAAGGTGTTAGGAAGATTGTGTACCAAGAGTTGGAAAAGATTTCACACCACAGCCTTGAAGGATGCCTTGGCGAAAGTTGTCATCTTGAAACCTAAGTGTTCTTCACTTTTTGGAGTTGAATCTTGAAGAGAAGTTGGTTAGGAGCTTACATGGGTTGCTTGTAGCCAGTTGGGCGTAAAGATTTGGAGCTAAGACTTGCTTGGGCGACTTTAAGAACTTGGATATTTTTGGGCTATTTGAGGTAGTGGAACTTAAACCTCTTTGTGAATTGGTTGTTATACATATATTATAAGTATATTATGGATTATATAATATATGGAGTAAGTTTGGAAGAGTTGGATCTTGTTAACTTGTTAAAAGAAAGGATTGGCGTTTGCCGTTAAAATGGTAAGCGTATCTTACTTGCTAGAAGCTAATAACAAAGTAACTATAACTTATATTAATAATGGAAATATAAGTTGGGTGACTAATGAGTAAATTGGATAAGTAAAATGGACAAAGTTGGCCAGGACTGACTTAAGAATTTGTATTTACTTTGGGCCGTATTTACATTGGGTATTTACATTTACATTAAGGAAGATTTTCAATCGCGTTAGTTTGGCGTGTGATCCGCTTTTTAATTATTGTATTGTTATGAAGGCGTGATAGTAAACGCGTTACCGGTTGGCGCGTAATCCGCTTTTACTTATTGTTGTTATGGGCGTGATAGTAAACGCGTTACGGTTGGCGCGTAATCCACTTTTACTTATTGTTGTTATGAAGGCGTGATAGTAAACAGCGTTCTGTTGGCGCGTAATCCCTGCTTTTACTTATTGTTGTTATGGAAGCGTGATAGTAAACAGCGTTACCGTTTGGGCGTGTAATCCCCTTCTTTATGTTGTTTAATTATTCGCCTTATATATATATATGGTATATATATTACGGTTATTCGGGCCTTGGTAAAAGATGGAAAAGTGAGTATAAGCGGGAAGTCTTTCTAGAATTTTAGTAGATTTTGAGGCTTTTTATTGGTATAAGTCTTGATGATAAGAAAGGTTTGATAGAGTACTATGACCATTTTAGGAGTGGAGTACTCGTGTGGCGTGATCTACTTGGCAGGAGTAATAGAGCGGGTTGAAATACTTGGGCGTTTTGCTTATTGTCGATAAATCGTCGCGAGGTATGTGAACCTCTTCCTATCTTTTCTAGCATGATTGTTGTGAACTATGTATGCGGTGAAGCGTCGTGTGCTAAGTGATTTGGTTGGTTTAAAACATAGGGTGTTATAATAGCTTTATGGGAAGTTAGTTATAACGACCTTATGTAGTGAAAATGGTTTCTTGATGTTAGAAGTTAAGAGACTTGATCTTATAAGATAAGAACTTAACTTATTTGTTTTAATGTGGATGTTTGTGTGAAACCTCATTCGTGAGTAATGAGTACTTAGTTTTTAAAGGGATAATGTTTCTTGATTTGGGAATGAATGTGTATCGACAGAGACCATTGCGGCGTTAATAAAGGAAAATGTATTGAATAATGATGTGTTGTATTAAAACCGGTAGAAACCTCCATCTGCATAGAAGCTAGATGAGACAAAATGATATTACATTTTCTAGATCATTTCTTTGTAATAAGATCGTTATAAACAAAGAATAAACTACTCACGTATATGACATATGTTACTCGATTGTTTTAAAGAGATTAAGACTATGAGTTATGAAACCTTTCTAAAATAAGTGACTTGAGCATTTGAAAATGAGAAGTTTGAGTAATTGAAACTAGGCAATGGAACTTAGGAAAGAATGTTGTTACTTGATTTTGAAAAGGAATGTGGGTTAGTCATTCTAATACTATGGGTATAGGGTGACTTTTATAAAAGTAATGGATCTCTTTTAAAAGAACTTAGTATGTAGTACTTTGGGGTTAAAAACAGGACTTTGGCGTAAAATGAAAGTACTTTGAGTTGTGTGAAACTTGCCTATGCTTGTTGTTGTGAAACTTGCCTATCTTGTTGTTGTGAAACTTGCCTATGCTTGTGATGATAGTCTTTGTTGTGCAAGTGTGGTATTTACGTATTCTGGCGTCTCGATAGAGGTCGACTTATTGAGAACTTACTTGGGCGTCTTTGGCGGTGATGGAGAATTCTGCGGGTATGTTTCCATTTTGATTCTTGTCTTGTTGTTGATGTCACATGGGCGTATCTACCGTCTGATGTTAGGGGCATCGACCCGTGCGGCGGGTTGATTACCGATATATTGTTATTGTGGTTACATGGACATGTCTGCAGAGTAAATTAGGGGCATGTGGCGTGCGGCGGGGTTGATCACCGTATATTATTGTTGATGTCACATGGGCGTGTCTGCAGGTAAATTAGGGGCATGTGGCCATGGGGCATTGGTATTATTGTTGCATCATGGACATGTCTACACCGTCTGAGTCGGGGCATGCGGCCGTGATCACGAACATGATTGATGTTGTGGGCGTAAGACCCGTAGTTATATTTGAGTGATGACTTGAGGCGTGAGTCACGGTGAACATGTTGCTTTTATGTTGTGAGCGTAGTTTGGTTATCATACATGTCTCACCTTTATATAGACTAGTATGATTTCATTCTGATATTTTCTGATTTCACATACTTGGTACTGTTATGCTTGACCTCCTTGAAGTGCGTTCATCTGCGGTAGAAGTCGATGCGTGGATCCTCGCTCTTAGGATCTCGGTTCAGCGTTTTGGGAAGCTCAGTTTCTCGGAGGCTTATCTTTTAGTATGTGTTCCACTGAGTTGTAGGTTCTTGTACATTCGGGGTATGGCGAAGCCACTGTCCGTCATAGTTATTGTAAATCTTAAGTGCATGTAATCTTGTTGTGGCGGGGTTTGTAAAAGGGATTAAGCTATTCGTTTTGAAAGAGTTGTATTTATTATGTTATTGGAAGGTAGCAGTTGGGTTGGCTTTGTTTATGTTCATATATCATTTCTTGTTTAAGTTTTATTTTCCATTTGGTTTTCTCGATGATTGTATCACTAGGGTGCGGGATAAGGCACGATGCAGCCGGGCAGTCGTTACATTATGCCTAGAACATATTGTGTGATAAGTCTCTGGGTTGGGTGAATGAAAGTGGTATCTTTCATGATGTGATTTATGAGGTTGTTAGGATCGAAGCGAGAAGTGGCGTGTGAGGCTCGGGTTGAGGGCGTGTTGCGTGTCAACCGTGGCCGGAATGAGGTGGGTCAGCTCTGGGTGGTCACCCGGTGAGTCACGAGGTGCTAGGCCCAGTTTAGATGACCATCGTATGAGTTCGTGGATATGTTCGGCACAAGCGGATCGTGAAATTTGGAAGTGGCCTTAAGGAAGATCGAGGCTAGTAAGATAACCAAGTTGGAGGTGGTGACTCGAGGTTTGGAGAAGCGGCGATAAGCGAAGTGTGGTGCATTATCTTTGGAAGAGTTCGAAGTTCGAGAAAGTCGGCGAGTAAGGGTAGAAGCGAGCATGTATTGCGAGCATAGATATGATCATTTCTTGTAAAGGGAGAAAGCGCGAAGGATGTATATTTTAGACCTCGGGAATCGCATGCGATCGGCACCGTTTGTTGGGTCGCGGAGTGACACTAGAACCTCGCGGCAAAGTGACAAAAGTTTGTGATGTTAGAGGTGTTTCCTCGTGGACTTGGATATAAGTATTTGCGTCGTGTGTTGTTTAAGTGGCGGTTGTGGCGTTGGCAACTTATTAGAAGAACTTTATCGTTATCAGTCTTGAGAAGGAACATTCGGAATGAATGTTTCTAAGGAGGAGAATGTTATACCGTATTTCAGTATATGCGTGGGGGCGTGCGTAGAAATTTCGAACTTCTTTAGGCTTGGCGAATTCTTTTGTGCCTGACACGGTTAGAGTCGTTTTTTCGGAAGCGTTTTCCACGACTTTACGTGGGAATTTCGGCTATGTCATTTATAATTTTTGCGGATTTTCAGAGGCGTAACATTTTGGACCAACAAGAGGCGACACTTGTCACCTACAATTAGTGAAGGTTGGCGGACGAAATGGGCAAGGATTAGTACGTTTTTGTGTTGAATTGTGGTCAAGGGTTAGGTAGGATATTTTGTGTAGATGGATAAGGTTGCGCGTGGCTTAATCTTGGCCTTACACTTGCTATGCACTTGTCTTACGTCTTGGCCGTTGGTTGGCCTTAGCTTGACCTATAAATACCACTTAGTTGATGAACTTTCTTCATCAAAACTTGAGCAATCTACTAAGTCTCAAAATACTCCCTCCCTCTTACTTACTTTCGTCCACCTTTACCCCAGAAGCCTTGGCAGAGGTCTACCACTGCCTAGTTGTTTCGTATAATACCCTTGTTGTGGTATAGAAATACTCTCTAGTATTGTTATAATGCCCAAATACTTTAGCCAAATACCTTGTAGTACTTTCCAAAGTACCACTTTTTAGCAGGAAAATACTATTATACTTTCCCTCGATCACTAAGCGAAACCACTAAGTAAATCTTCACCGTAGTTGAAGTTATAAGTAGAAGTTGGTTAGAACTTCTAAGGGTTGTTGGAGGCGGGTCGGGCGCTCGGAGTAGGAGCTAAACCTTGCTCGGGATCGACATTTAAACTCGGATAATTTTGGGCTTATCGAGGTAAACACTCTTGACCTTATTGTAATTGGAAATTACATGTTGTAGGAATATATAGTTGAAGTATACTATATATAGAACTGAACATTATAATTGTCTTGCAATCTTTTGACTTAAGCTGAATAATACTTACGGCAATGTCTTGCGACTTAAGCTGAATTTAAATAAGAGAAGCTGAGCTGTAATTACATGGGGTGTATTACGGTACACATGTAACATTGTTGTGTAGTAGAATTGTACGTCCGGTCGGGCGTGTTAACCCACTGGTTGGCTTGGTAGCGGCCTCGATAGAAGAGAGATTTCTGTTGTTGCGGGGAAGTCTTTGCAATTTTACGTAGAATATTCTGCGTCGGGATCTAAAAGATATTAATAGGCGCTTTGTGGCCTCTATAGGTTGTAGTACTACGTGTGGGTGACACCTTGGTAGAGTGTGGCCAAGCGGTTTGAAGTACTTGGGCGTTTTGCTATTAGTCGATAATCGTCGCGAGGTATGTGAACCTCTTCCTATCTCTTCTAGCGTGATATGTGTGAACTATGTAGTGCGGTGAGCGTCATGTGCTAAATGTATTTGATTGGTTTAAAACATAAAGTGTTATAATGGCTTTATGGGAAGTCGGTTATAACGACTTTATGTGGATAACAAATACTTGATGGTTTCTAAAGGTAAGCGATTTGAATAATAAGCGGCTTGATATGTGTTAATAAAGAACTTGAAGTATTTCAAAAGATTTATGAATCGTTTTGAAAGAATGAGTAGTACTTGGGTTTTGAAAGCTTAAGAGTTATACTAGCTTTATGGGAAGTTAGGTATAGCGGCAGAATGTTTCTTGATTTGGAAATCGAATGTGTATCGACAAACCAACTGCGGCGTTAATAAAGGAAAATGTATTAACTAATGGAAGTATTATTAAAACCGGTAGAAACCTCCATCTGCATAGAAGCTAGATGAGACAAAATGATATTACATTTCTAGATCATGGTTGCTTAATAAGATTGATTATAAACAAGAATAACCTACTCACATATAAGACATGTTTCTCAAGCGTTTAAAGGAGAATTATGTTTTAAAGGACTAAAACTATGAACTACGAAACCTTTTCTAAAATGAGAAACTTGAGCATTGAAATTAGGCAAACTTGAGCGTTTGGAAAATAAGGTTGTTACTTGATTTTAAAAAGGAAAGCATTTTGGTTTACTTAACAATGTTAGTCACTCATTTTTTTTATACTACGGGTATCGGGTGACCTTCGAAAAAGTAATGGATATTTAAAAGGAATTTAACGTCGTAGTACTTTGAGTTAAATCAGGACTTTGACATAAAATGAAAGTACCTTGAGTTGTGTGTAACTTGCTTATGCTTGTTGTTATGAAACTTGACCATGTTCGTGTGATAGCCTTGTTGTGCAAGTCTTGTGTTCTACTCGACTAGGTTCGTCAGGAATGTATTTCACTTTCGACTCTGGGATTCGTCAGGAATGTATTCAACGATTAGGTTCATCAGGAATGTATTTCATGATTACGGTTAAATCAGAATGTATTCATGATTAGGTTCATCAGAATGTATTTCACTTGATGGCCAGGTTCATCAGGAGCGTATTTCACTTGACTCTAGGTTCGTCAGAATGTATTCACTCGACTAGGTTCATGGATGAGCAGAATGTATTCCACCTTTTCTATATTGGGTCCATAAGATGGGCGAGACACATTATACGTATCACATGATTTGTACCTAAGTGGCGGTGAGGAAGGAGTTCCAGGCGTGAGGATGACTTTGAGGCGTGAGTCACGACTTGACATATGCTTTTATGTTGTGGCTTGTAGTTTGGTTATCATCATGTCTCACCTTTATATAGACTATTATGATTTCATTTCTGATATTTCTGATTTCACATACTTAGTACTGTTATCTTGACCTCCTTGAAGTGCGTTCATCTGCATGAGTAAAATGTCATTGTCGATCCACTTTAGGATCACCTTTGGCGTATTGGGAAGCTCCGTTCCTTGGAGCTTATCTTTTGGTATGTTACCACAGTACATAGATGCTTATACATTCGGAGTATGGCGGGGCCTGTCCGTCATATTGTTGTAAAATCTTAAGTGCATGCTTTGTTGTGGCGGGAGTTTGTAAAAGGATAAGCTGTTAGGTATTTATGTATATATGATGAAGGCAAGCTTTTGGTTGCTTTGTTTATTTATCTTTTCTCTTAATTCATATTCATGTTTTTATTTAGCTGATTTTCTACGATGTTGTATCACTAGGGTGCGAGGTAAGGCACGATCACGGGCAGGTTGGTCGTGTGATGTCTTGCTCGGGAGTTTGTTTGATTCGCGGCCAGAGGTCACTGCGAGCTGTCCGACCAAGGCGGCGCGAGAGGGTAGTCGGCTACTGGTCTTTCGTAGGGTCTGCCATCTCCTACGATTACTCGCCGGGCGAGTACTCATGGGCAGCGGTGGCGAGTCGTGGCGTGGGTCCCGATTCTTGCGATCCTCGAGCGCGCATATATGCCTGTCGGTAGCGGGACGGGAGGCCTGCACGATGTAAATCCACGGTACTTTATCGATTTCTTGTTGTGGCGTGTATGCCTTGATAGATCCGGGTTCTACTGCGTCTATATATCTCCCGTGTTGCTAGTAGGATGAGGATAGATCACGAGTCCATGAACCACTTTCGAGGTAGCTTCGCGATGGGTGATTCGGTGGTAGCTCGGAGGGTATATAGGGCTTGTCCGGATGACCGTATGCGATCGTCGGACCCTTGCGAAACTTGGTAGAGTTGGATATGGCGATTTCGATGTGATCGTAGGTATGGATTGGCTGGCTTCTTTCGCCGGTGTAAGCTGCGAGGAGAGTGATACGGTTCGATTTCTGAGGCCGGTTATTGAGTGGGAGAACAACTGTATCGCCCAGGGTAAGTTTATTTCTTACCTCGAAGGCTAGGAAGATGGTGCGAAGGGGTATATCTACCGTCTCGTTGAGTGTTTGATCACGAGGCTGCGGTACCATATTTTGATCGATTCGATGGTCGAGAGAGTTCCCGGATGTGTTTCAGATGACCTCGGGTATCCCTCACGAGAGGAGATAGAGTTTTGTATCGATGTGCTTCCGGACACTCGGCTATTTCCATTCGCCATGAATGGCTGCCAGAAGTTGAGAGAGTTGAAGGACGGTGAGAGATTTCTTTGGAGAAGGGCTTCATCGAACTAGTGTTTCTCCACAGGGCTTCGTGTGTTCGTGTGAAGAAGAAGGGCGGGGCCAGCTGCGCATGTGTGTTGATCTGACGGTGAACAAGGTGACCATTAAACGAATACCCCTTCCGAGATTGATGATTTGTTCGACCGATTGCGAGCGCGAGATGTTTCTCGAATTGATGCGATCGGGCTATCGTCAGTGCGAGTTAGAGCGGATATCCCTAGAATTGCATTCGGACGATGCGAACATATGAGTTGAGGTTATGTCTTTCGGTTTGACGATGCTCGTGGTATTCATGGATTTGATAGATCGAGTGTTCAAGCCATTTTGGACATGTTTGTGATAATGTTCATTGATGACATCTTGGTTTATTCCGCTCGAGCGAGAAGCATGCGAAGCATTTGAGGCTGTCTTTGAGTTCTCGAGACCAGCGATTATCGCCAAATTTTCCAAATGTGAGTTTTGGTTGGCTTGGTGGCTTTTCTTGGGCATATTGTGGGTAGATGGTATTCGGGTGGATATGGCCCAGATCGAGCGTCGAGAGTTAGCCTGAACTCTTACTCAGCCAGTGCGCGACTTTACGGGCCTCGCGATTATGCTCGGTTCGTGGAGAAGTTTGCTTATCTACGCACCATTGACTAGTGACTCGGAAAGCGGCTAAGTTTGATGGTGATGCTTGTGGCGGGCTTCGATTCTTGAAGGAGGCCCGGCGCCCCGTTCTTACTCTTCGGAGGTCGAGCGGTTATATAGTGTATTGTGATCGTCGGCGTCGGGCTCGGATGTGTGTTGATGCGGTGGGTAAGGTTATAAGCGTCAGCGTCGGATAACAAGCGTGGCGAACTACCCGCGTGATTTGGGTTAGCGGTGATTCGCCTTGAAGATCTGGAGGCACTATTTGTATAGGGTTCGTGTGGATATTTATCTGAGACCAAAAAGCCTCGGTATATCTTGACGAGAGGAGTGAACTTACGGCGGAGATGGTGGTTATAGCTTTTCGAGGATTCACGATGTCGACATCTGTACCACCGAGGAAGGCGATGTTGTGGCAATTCCCTTGAGTCGTAGGTCGATGGGAGTCTATCGGATGTCTGACCCAGAGAGGAGGGCATGGTTTGCAGTTGCATCATTCGCGAGCCTTGAGTCAGATTGATTGATTACGATAGCGATGGGGTTGAGTTCGAGAGGTTGCCAGTCTTCCATGCGTCGAGGTGAAGAAGCGGCGATTTGAGATCCGGTTTTGGCGATGCCGTAGTGCGACTCTTACGTGAGGAAGGTCCTTTTGAGTAGCACTGATGGGGTGCTGGGTTTGGCGAGTTGTGTGTTCGGATATTGCGAGGACTTGGCGGAGTTCTAGGAAGCACCGCGGCGCGTTACTCTATCCGTCAGAGTCGACCAAAATGTACCACGACCTCGGTCGGTGTATTGGTGGGATGGCTTGAAGAGGGACATTGCGAGTTTATGGCTCGATTCCGTGTTGTCGTGGTGAAGATAGAGCACGGAGGCACAGTGGATTATTGCGACGATAGAATTCGGAGCACAGAAGTGGGAGGTGATCAACATGGACTTTATCACGGGATTACCTGCTTTCGGAGGAAACATGATTCTATCTGGGTTATCGTCGACGGTGTGAAATCAGCCCACTTTCTTCCGTCGGGACGACTTTTAGTGAGATTATGCGGACTTTACATCAGAGATCGTCGGTGCATGGGGTCCCTATTTCTATCATATCAGAAGGAGCCCGGTTCTGGCTAACAGAGGTCTTTCGGAAGGTCTAGGGGCGAGTGAGCTGAATCTTGCATTCCATCCTCGAGCAGACGGGCGGGCGGGCGCGCTATCGAACTCGAGGATATGTTGCGGCTGTGTTATTGATTTGAGGGTATTGGGATGATCATTGCCTCTAGTTGAGTTTGCATATAATAATAGCTACCACTCGGTATTGGATGGCGCCTTATGAGGCCTTGTATGGGAGAAGTGCGGTCGCCGATAAGCTGGTTTGATAGGCGAGTGCGATTAGTAGGACCGGACTTTGTCTGACGGCGATGGATAAGGTTAAGCTTATCGAGGCGGCTATTGTGACTTCGAGTCGACAAAAGTCATATCACGAGATCATAAATCGTCGGCATCTAAGTTGAGGTTGATGATTGGGTTTTTGAATGTGTCACCCATGAAGGGTGTGATGAGATTCGGGAAGAAAGGAAACTTCGACCTAAGATACATTGGGCGTGTCAGTTGTCGCGAGGTAGGCAAGGTTGCCTATGAGTTGGATCTGTCGTCCGTCTGGAAGCGGTCGTCGGTTTTCATGTTTCTATCTTTGAGGAGATGTATCGGGGATCCATCTAGGGTGCACCGATTGGCGATGTCGGTGACGGGGTTATCGTATGAGGAGATTCCATGCGCGATGTCGATCGTCGAGTTAAGCGTCTGCGGACGGGCGTGGCCAGTCGAAGTCTTGTGGCGAGCGAGCTTAGGGAGGAGATGGCGTGGGAAGGCGAGGAGGACATGAGGCAGTATCTTCACTATTCCCAGCGCCTCCGGGTAACTCGCTTTCCTCTTGTAAATTTTCATTGTCATATTTGCTTAAGTGTTGTATTGTGGCCATGTGTGGCATTTACCAGCTATTTAAGTTATGAGGAACTTTATCGTTATCTGTCTTGGGAAGGAACATTGGGACGAATGTTTCTAAGGAGGAGAATGTTATACCCGTATTTCAGTATATGCGTGAGAGGCGTGCGTCTGAAGTTCAAGCCTTAAGTTAAGGCATAGGACGAAATTTGTGCCTGACCGAAAAGAATTGTTTCGATGAAGCGTCTTCCAAAGCTTGCGAAGGAAAATTACAGTGCGACATTTATATTTTTGCGGATTTTTACGAGAGATGAAATATTTTGGACCAGCGAGAGGGTGACACTTGTCACCTCAGTGAACAACAAAGAGGGCATGGCTTGCACGATTTTAAGGCCTAAACCATGGGTCGATGTTTGTGAGTGATTTGTGGAGTAGGGATAGGGTGCACTTGTGCAAATCCACACCCTCACTTGCCTCCACTTGCCGTCTTGGCCTTGAAAGCCCTATAAATACCCCCAGGTTGAAGACTTCTTCGTCCACAAATCATCTTCAAGTCTCAAAACTCCCCACGCTGAGAGAAGCTCTCGTCAAGCCTTCTCCCCATCTTGAAGAGCTAAGCGAAACACCCTTTCCCACTTTCCTAGTAGTCTCGGCAAGCCCACTCCCCTTGGTAGAAAATACTCTCAAGTATTGTTACTATCCCCAAAATACCCTAGTAGTATATCTTATAGTATTCAAGTCACTCATACTAAAGCCCGAAATACTATCTTATATCCATTAGTCACTAGGCGAAACCACAGGAAATCTTCATAGTTGGTTGAAGTAGTAAGTAGAAGTTGTGTAGAAACTTCAGGGTTTCTTGGAGGCGGATTGGGCGTCTGATTAGGATCTAAACCTTGCTCGGGATGGAAGCTTATATCTTGGATAATTTTGGGCTTATCGAGGTAAATAATAATCTTATGTATTGTAATTGGAGAATACATCTTGTAGAAGTATAGAAATAAGTATAAAATACATAGAAAGATATTAAAGAAGTGAATTGAGTTGTACTTACATGGGAGTGTATTCTGATGAACTTATGCAGGTTCTGGGTGGGAAGTCTTTGCCGATTTTAGTAGAATAGAGAACCTATTCTTAGAATGTCTACGAGTAGTCTAGACATTGATAGGCGTATTTGACTATTATAGATTGATACTCTGTAGCGACATATTCGACTTGGCGGTGGATTTGTAGAGAAGGTATGTGATTGTTATACCAGTAGTTGCGGGGTATGTATGTGAGGGCGTGCGTCACGAGTATGGCGAAATTTTGAAAGAAAGAAAGATGTGAGTTTCGTGGAAAAGTTTCGGTTATTTGTGAAGAAAAAGGTTAGTTAATGGGAATTGGATTCCCAGTTTGGTATTTGGACTTCATAGATTATATTAGAATTTTGAGATTTTATTTTGGAAATGGTCACGTGGGGCCGGGAGAAATTCTGATTTTGTGAGCACTTTGTTTTGAGATTTCCGGTAATTTGGATATTTTTAGAAGGCGAAATATTACAGGCGAATCGAGGCGACACGTGTCACCCGTGGCACCGCCAGCGGAATTTACATTTGTGCTGGCCTTTGGTTGGATCGTTTTTCGGCGAAGCGTTTTGCGTAACTTGCGAAGGAAAATTCGGCTATGTCGTTTTGTTTTTTGCGGATTTTTAGAGGCGAAACATTTGGACCAGCGGGAGGGTGGCGTGTCACCTCATGATGAAACAAGTGGGGCGACCTTGGCGAATTGAGGGGGCATGTGGTGCTAGATATTTGTGTAGATATTTGTGAGGGTTTTAAGGAGTAGGGGCTAGGGTGCACTTGGCTTGATCTTGGCCTTACACTTGCCTTGCACATGGCTTAATCTTGGCCCTTGGTTGGCCTTTGGTTTTCTTATAAATACCCTCCTTGTGAAGACTTATTCATTCTCCTCACTTTGTCTAAGTCTTGAAATCCCTCCTCCTCAGTAGCTCTCGTCCTAAGCCTCTCCCCCTCTCACTCCTTGTGGCCTTTGGCGAGAAGGGTTCCCCACCTGTGGTGCTAGCCAGTGGGTACCACTTAGCACAGTTGTTTTCGTATAATACCCTTGTTGTGGTATGAAATACTCCCTAGTATTGTTATAATGACCAAAATACCTTAGCCTTGTACCTTGTAGTATTCCAAGATACCTCTATCGTAGAGCAGAAATACTACACTTTTGTCCTTTAGTCTCAAAGAAACCACTGAAATCTTCGTAGTTGGTTGAAGTATGTGAGTGAAGTTGGTTAGAACCAGGGTTGTTTGGAGTGGTTTGGGCGCTTGAATTGGAGCTAAACCTTGCTCGGGATCGACATTATAACTTGGATAATTTTGGGCTTATCGAGTAATTATCTTGTCCTCTATTGTAATTGGAAATTACATGTTTGTTAGAATATATAGTTGAAGTATACATATGTGGAACTACTTAGTATTCAATGTCTTTTGACTTAAGCTGAAGAATAAAAGCTGACTGACTGTATTTACATGGGGTATTGTGCGATAGACTTGTGTAGGATTGTCACGTCAGGTTAGGCGATGTAAACCCACTGGTTGGCTTGGTAGCGGCCTCGATAGAGGAGAGATTTACGTTGTTGCGGGAAATCTTGAATTTTCTATAGAAAGATAGAAACTTGTGTTTTGGGGTTAATAGGCGTTTTGACCTTTATAGGTGAAAGTACTAAAGTAGCGTATTCTACTCGAGTGGAAAGGGCTAGCAAGGTTGTAGTACTTGGAGCATTTTGCTTATTGTCGATAAATCGTCGCGAGGTATGTGAACCTCTTATATCCTTGGCGTGATGTTTTGTAAACTATGTAATGCGGTGAGCGTCATGTGCTAAATGAGTTGGTTGGTTTAAAACATAGGGTGTTATAATAGCTTTATGGGAAGTTAGTTATAACGACCTTATGCAAGTGAAAATGGTTTCTTGATATTAGAAGTTAAGAGACTTGATCTTATAAGATAGAGACTTAACTTATTTGTTTTAATGTGGATGTTTGTGTGAAACCTCATTCGTGAGTAATGAGTACTTGGTTTTAAAGGGATAATGTTTCTTGATTTGGGAATCAGAATGTGTATCGACAGGACCCTTTGCGGCGTTAATAAAGGAAAATGTATTGAATAATGATGTGTTGTATTAAAACGGTAGAAACCTCAAATCTGCGTAGAAGCTAAGATAAGACAAAATGATATTACATTTTCTAGATCATGCATTTGTTGTAATAAGATCGTTATAAACAAGAATAAACTACTCACATATATGACATATGTTACTCAATTGTTCTAAAGGAATCAAGTGATTAAGTTTGGGAACTATGAAACCTTTTGAAAATGAGAAGTTGGAGTAATTGAAACTAGGCAAAAGCTGGAACTTAGGAAAAGAATGTTGGTACTTGATTTTAAAAGGAAAGTGTTAGTTTACTTAAAAATGTGGGTTAGTCATTCTAATACTACAGTATCGGGTGACTTTGATAAAAGTAATGGATCTCTTTTACAAAATTTGCGTCACGTAGTACTTTAGGAGCTAAAACCGGACTTTGGTATAAAATGAAAGTACTTTGTGTTGTTGTGAAACTTGCCTATGCTTGTTGTTGTGAAGCTTGGCTATGCTTGTGTGATAACCTTTGTTGTGCAAAGCGTTGTATTTAATGTTCTGCGTCTCGATGGAGGTCGGTTGACTTATTGAGAACTTACTTGGGCGTCTTGCGGTGGCGGAGAAATTCCGCAGATGCGTTCTGTTGATAGTATTATTGTTGTGCATCGCTATGGACATCTTGACACGATCGTAGCGCGCGGGTATGCTTCATTTAGATTACCGCCTTGTTGTTTCCACTTTGGACATCGACCACGATCGTGGCGCCGCGGGTATCGTCCATTTGGAATGTTGTCTTATATTTCCCTTTGGACATCTTGACCACGATCGTAAGCGCGCGGGTATCGTCCATTTGGAATGTTGTCTTATTTTCCCGCTTGGACATGCGGCGCGATCGTGGCGCGCGGGTATCTTCCATTTGGATTCTTTGTCTTGTTGTTGAGTCACGTGGACATGTCTACACCGTCTGAAGTCAGGGCATGTGGCCGTAGGACATTAGTATTATTGTTGCATCATGGACATGTCTACTGCCGTCTGATGTTAGAGGCATGCGGCCATGTCTGAACGATTGATGTGGTGGCGTGAGACCAGCAGTTATATTGGGTGATATTTGTTTTATGTTGTGAAGCTTAGTTTGGTTATCATACGTGTCTCACGCTTTATATAGACTAGTATGATTTCATTTCTGATATTATGCGATTTCACATACTTGGTATGTTGTCTTGACCTCCTTGAGTGCGTTCGTCTTGCGGTAGAAGTACGTCGATCGTGGATCCTCGCTCATGGATCACCGTTCAGTAGCATTTGAAGCTCAGTTTCTCGGAGGCTTATCTTTTGGTAGGTGTTCCACTGAGTTGTAGGTTCTTGTACATTCGGGGTATGGCGAGCCACTGTCCGTCATAGTCGTGTATATCTTAAGTGCATGTAATCTTTGTTGTGGGCGGGGTTGTAAAAGGATTAAAGCATTGGAGTTTTATGTATATCTTTGAAGGCAGCAGATTTTGGTTGCTTTGTTTATTATTATATCTCTTGTTTCGTGACTCGTGTTTTATTTTCGGTTTTCTCGATGTTATATCACTAGGGTGCGGGATAAGGCACGATAGCGGGCCGGGCGGTCGTTACAAAGTGGTATCGAGCGATTAATCCTCGGAAAGTGTCTGACCGTGTCTAGTAGAGTCTTGATTATCGATGTGTTGTACCACGTCTATAATCGGAGTGCGAGACATTTAGGATTAGTTTCCATTCTTCTCGTTACGAGATCGTGCCTTAGAGGCGTGTTGTAAGTTGGA